>LR991039.1:8845929-11426711 GCA_905163495.3 Cosmia trapezina
GAATCAGCAGTACAACTCCATAAAACTTGGCCTCAAATCTCATGATTTCATGAAATCGTCATTCGATAGGGTAAGTAATTGTGAATCATAAAAATTATCAATACAGCTCTCTAAGAGTTTTTTTTTTGTTTTTTTGTTTTTGTGGATGGGAAATCATCAAATAACTTCTCCCGCTCTGGGTGGAGCGGAAGGGCGTGTCAGACTTTTACTGACTAAAACCCACCCGTGTTCCTTCAGTTGCCTATGCCAGGGCCACGGTATCTCTTTCGAACAACCCGCGACAGTCTGTACATAGGTATCTAAATATTCTAGTATTCATTAATTATATAATAACACTACATACCTCCTGGGCAGCACTACTTTTAAATACAGGTATAATTCTATAAATAAATATTTGATATGGCCGCGAATTATATTATATTTAGATCAACATACAACCTAATACTGACTTGCAAATTGCAAAAAACTTTAGAAATTTTGAATTTCGCGGGCTACCCTGGCGCTTTCGCCTTAACGTTTCACGCCTAAATCGATCGCTATGAAAGACATGCACAGACTACTTTTTATCCTGAATATTTGTAAAAAAAAATATGATATAATACAAAATACACGCAAAAGAAATCGCGGGTGACAAATCTATCAAGAAAACAGAAGATCAAAATGTATAAAGCTCTAGTCAAACTAAGGCGATGCGGAACGAAATGCGCTTGCGCCGATTAAGTATGTCGACTAACTTGTATGGAAGTGTTCAAACTGGTGCGACAAGTTGCGTGACATCCTAGTGAGGGGACCTGTAGCGCGGTTACTGTCGGACTGCATAGAAAAGAAAGAGAAGCGCGATGACATCTCCTCCTGGTAATTTATTACAAAATATAAAGCAATTATTATCTACTAGCGGCCCGGACAGACGTTGTCCTGTCTGAACGATCCTAGAACCCGACTGCTGCACCACCTGCCGGGTCCAATTGTGTTTTCAAACCATCCAGGAACCCATTCAAATACACACAAAATTTCATCTAAATCGGTCCAGCTGTTACACTACGTTTTATACGTTTTTTTTATGTCCACCTCCTGGTTCTAAGCTACCTCCCCACCAATTTTCAGCCAAATCGGTTCAGCCGTTCTTGAGTTCTATATAGTGTAACTAACACGACTTTGTGTACGTGACGTGTGACGGTACGTAAGTACGTGAGGAATTTTATTATTTATGAATATCCGTAACAAAATTGTTAGTAGCATCGCATCCATTCCAACTGATATTCAATCTGCCTGGCCTTTTCCCGAGTATGTTGGTGTCGGCTTCCAGTATAACTGGATGCAGCTGAATACCAGTATTATACATGGAGTGACTGCTTATATGACCTCCACAACCCAACAACTGGGTAATACGATACCCTGGTAAGACTGGTTGTCAGACTTTCGGGCTTCTGACGACCCGTAACGACTGTCAAAGATCCACGAATAACAACCGGGACCACTGGCTTATCGTACTTTCCCCAACTATGTTGTAGCCGGCTTCCGGATGCAGCTGAATACCAGTATTTTACATGGAGTCTGACAACCAGTTTTACCCCTTGGTAAGGCTTGTTGTCAGACTTTCGGACTTCTTACGACCCGTAAGTTACGGTTCATTCGTGGATCTTTGACAGTCGTTACGGACCATAACGACTTTCAAAGATCCACGAATGACAGCCGGGACCAACGGTTTAACGTGCTTCCCGAGGCACGGAGGAGTCTCGGTATGTAAAGATGGTCAGTCATCCACGGACCAACCCCGGCAAGCGTAGCTTAACCTAATGGATCGAACCGTGCGAATATTATTACTTAGCCACGAGAGGCTATTTTTATAACATTTTTTGAAGTGAAAACTTCTTTAGGCGCGTTGAGCCATTTTTGTTAGGAGGAAATCTTACGGATTCGCGTCACCGCGACACCGCGACATGCCATGCCATGTTTAATTTTACGTTTAAGTGTTCACTTCTGTCGGCTGCCAATTTTCTTTTTTTTTTTCCTTTTTGGCCCCACAAAACTCTAGACTTTAAACTGCTTAGTTGTTTGACCGAGAAAAATACGCAAACAAGTATACATGGACGTACCTAACACGTCACCTATTAGGCCAATTAGGCAATTAGCACTGTCTGCATAATACATGCGCAAAGTAAGCTGACACCTATTAGTATGACATTGAACTTGTGTTGGTAAACATTGAACTTACTTAGGTTAACATATTAATATAATTATGTAACTACACTTGCATCACAAATCACTAAATGGATTTAACGCTAAACGTACCTCGTTAAAACATCATTCTGTCTCCGTCATCTTCTATGAAATCGAGAGAAAGAGCGATCTTTTAACCTCATATATAGTGAAGAACCCCATAGGTTCATAACTACTGTAAGCCCGCGGTTGCCATTGGTATTGGTTGGTTGGTATTTTACGTTTATAAGTAGGTATAATCATTATATATTAGCTGACCCGCCAGACGTTGTCCTGTCAATATTTTTTTCCTATTTTTTTTTCTTTTAAAACCACTTCTGTATGCTGCAAATTAAACAAAAAAAAAAAAAACAAATCGGTCAAGAGGCGTTTGAGTTTTAGCGAAACTAACGAACAGCAATGGATTTTTATATATTATAAGAAGAAAATGATATGCATGTATACCTATTGTGTAAATTTTTTTATAACACATTTGCTCGTAAAGGGTCTCTTATTTCACCCATTTCAATATCGTAATGTATGTCATTACGTACTTGTGCGTTATTGTAATGTAAAACGCACGAGTTTCTTTTTAATAAGGTAAAACGAACAACACAAACAAGAACGAACAAGATGCTCCGTCTAAAACGAACGGTACTTTTTTAAATCTTAGCAAAGAGTTTTTATGTCAGAAAAGTGGTCAATATTATATGAATAAAATTAACTTTGAGAGATAAAATATAAAAATAAACATTCAATTCTTTAATTTAATTAATTTTGACAATAAATTACAACCATTTATCTTTAACAAAACAAAAAAAAATTAATTTAGTTTATTTAGGCACAAAAAAAAAAGCGCTGATGCGCGCGCATCGCTAATTTGTGAACAAGTAAAAATTATTCTGCGCGCTTTTTCTTTTCGCTGTATTGTTTTTATTAGAAAATGTTGTCAAGTAATGATTAATTTATATTCGACACCGCCAGAAGTCTCAGAGTCAGCGAAAAAGGCTATTTTAAGCCTCTTGCCTGAAAAATAGACCGATAGATACTTACAAGCGTATCAAAATTTCATCTTATGGAAAACAAGCAAAGATGCAAATTCATTTTCAGAAACTGTGTTTTTAAAGATTTATTCGTTTATGAAAGTCCGAGTTTTATTTATTTCCTCGCAAATATGTTATAAAACGTCGTATGACATACGTGCGCTTTGATAATTACAGCCTCTGCTTTCTTGTATCGCCTCAGCTGTAATTTTTAACTTACCGCACTTATATCATAATGTACTATTCTTAAGAACCAATGGTGTGTCATGCGACGCTATTCGTTTAGTACGTACTACTTAATGCATTATCTAAGTGAATTGTAGTGCAAGTAGGCCTTAGAGCAAAGCCACACTGCAGCTGCTCCGTTGAGTTACGCTACGTTGTTGCATCGCAATGACGCTTGCTTGTTTCTAAAAGACACTCAGGGGGAAGCGCTTAAGTAGACCGCTAAATTCAAATACTCTTACGTTTTTTGCAATTGCAGGTCATTGGCAGTATGTATGTTGATCAAAATATGATTCGCAACCGTAACAAGTACGTATTTACAGAATTATAATCATTAGAATCAGCAGTATTGCTCTCAGATGTAATGATTTTATCTAATATAGGGTAACTTGGTCTTAAACAGTTGTATTGATGATTTTAATGATTATTACTAATAGATTAAAGGCTCCTACAGACAGAGGCGATATCGCGTCGCGACGGTCGCGCCGCGATATTGCGATATTATCGCGTCGCAACACCTTTCACACTAGCGCGGCGCGATATCGCGTGGCGATATTATCGCCAGGCGATATCGCGGCGATATCTAACCTAACTAACCTAACCTAACCTAACCTAACCTAACCCAGGACAGTTTCATTCTACGGTTCGTCGAAAAAAAACCCAACCAACCAAAACTAAGTAAGTACCTACCTAATTGAACGCAATTTTTTCCTGCTGCGAATTTTTACATGCGTCCGTGGTCCGTAACGAACACCACACGATGGGGTGGTAGGGTGGTGGGTGGTGGTAGGTACCTAAACTTGACCACACAACACGGAAAAAATAATAGTAGGTACTACGTTCGTAACACAGCAGTTCGGACTCTTCGGACGTGCTATTTACTAGATGTTTAATGTCATTGCTATTATACTATTCTGACGACACGGTTGGCGCCGTGGTTGAGCGATTGACTGCTGCGCAGCATGTCGCGGGTTCGATTCCCGCACGGAACAAATAATTTGTACGACCTACAAGTATTTGTTCCGAGTCTGGGTGTTTTTCTATCTATAATATGTATGTATTTACAAAAAAAAAAAAAAAAAAAATGTATGTAAGTAGTTTATCAGCCATCTCGTTACCATAACACAAGCATTAGGTTGCTTAGCGTTGTGTGAAATGTCCAAGGATATTTATTTATATACATATTTATTACGAAGTATTCATTTAAAAATCAAGATTTTTTAAATAACTTAGTTACCTTTAACCCTTCAAGTGTTGAATGCATCCCATGTGTGCATAAGGACAACCCTTTACATAATAGTATATAAGATTATATCATATATAATATAAACGTAAAAAAACATCATCCTATGGGAAACCATCATCATTAGTTGTGAACCTATGGAGTTCGCAACTAACCCCCCTCGCCCCGCGTGTCAAATGCACCCCATGTGTGCAAAAGGACAAAACTTAACATAATAGTTATATATAAGCTTATATCAGAGGAGCTCGTGGCTAAGTAATAACAGCCGCACGGGTCGATCCATCAGGTTAAGCTACGCTTGCCGGGGTTGGTCCGTGGATGGGTGACCATCTTTACATACCGAAACTCCTCCGTGACTCGGAAAGCACGTTAAGCCGTTGGTCCTTGCTGTCATTCGTGGATCTTTGACAGTTCGTGGATCTTCGTTACGGGTCGTCAGAAGCCCGAAAGTCTGACAACCAGTCTTACCAAGGGGTATCGTATTACCCAGTAACTGGGTTGTGGAGGTCAGATAGGCAGTCGCTCCATATAAAATACTGGTCTTCATCAGCTGCATCCGGTTAGACTGGAAGCCGACCGCAACATGCTCATAGTTGGGAAAAGGCTAGGCAGATTGTTTTGATAAGCTTATATCACATAAATACGTATAAACGTAAAAAAACATCATCTGATCATCATTCGGAGAGGACACGCACGCGGCGCGCGCGCCGCGCGCGCTCCCTTTCGGTCGCTCAGTGCGCTGCGCGCTATGGCGGCGGGCAGACGTGTGATGCGCTCGTATGATAATAATGATTGTGTAGGTCACTACAGTGTGTACTGTGTCGACATAGTTGGGAAAAGGGTAGGCAGATGATGATTTTTACGGACTTCTTAGTTTCCAATTTACCGTGATTTCGGAAAAGTTAACTTTATTTTACGTATAGGTACTTGTAAAAGCACATTATGTAGTGTACATTATGGCCTTGTATGAGAAGGTAACTACCTACTCATAAAAAGGGCTAGATGATTTCAAAATTATAAGTAAGTAGGTAACTTACTCAAAAATACCTACTAAAAAGTTTCGCTATGCACGAAATTCTTCAATTCTACGTAAACAATGGAAGGTACAGTTGGAATGAAAAGTGTTTGAATTCAAGTTAAATTTTTTATAGCGCTATTCGTATAAGTGTAAGCGTCTGTAAGTTAAAATTTGTTTTGTCTCGTTCTGACTATCAATGATAGATGAATTTCAGAGCGAAATGTTTATGACTGGGGATTAACCGGGTAATTACCCGGTTAGTCCCGCTATACTCTAGTCCCGCTATGCTCGACTCGTAAAATACCTACTAAAAAGTTTCGCTATGCACGAAATCACATTCGCGGGCAGTGATGAAGAAAACTGTTAGTGTGTTCCTTAAATTTTGTGGGTCCAGTATTGACTTACAGCTCTATTCATAAACATTTCGCTCTGAAATTCATCTATCATTGATAGTCAGAACGAGACAAAACAAATTTTAACGTACAGACGCTTACACTTATACGAATAGCGCTATAAAAAATTTAACTTGAATTCAAACACTTTTCTTTCCAACTGTACCTTCCATTGTTTACGTAGAACCGAAGAATTTCGTGCATAACGAAACTTTTTAGTAGGTATTTTACGAGTCGAGCATAGCGGGACTAGAGCATAGCGGGACTAACCGCTTACTCATAATTTTGAAATCATTTTAATTTACTCAACAATGACACAAAATCTATATACAACGTGTAACGTTAAATGCGCAAAACCTCTTAAGGGGTCATTGTACTCATCATTATGAACAACTTTTACTATGGGACCAAACCTGAAATCGCGAAAAAAAAATCTGCTGTTCAGTACATTTTGACTAGTTATGCGAACATAAATGAACAGCTGATTTTTTTTTTCGCGATTTCAGGTTTGGTCACATAGTAAAAGTGGTTCATAATGATGAGTACAATGACCCCTTAAGAGGTTTTGCGCATTTAACGTTACACGTTGTATATTTTATATTTTAACTGTACACGAAATCTTCAAACAAAAACGTTCGTAAAACTTGGTTATCTTAATAATACCACAATGATTTTTAGACTGTGATAATACGCTAATTACTTAGTTGCAAAGATATTCATAACTATACATAACATCCATTTGAACGAGGTGTTTTTTCTATGAATTCTTATCGCTGTGGAATGCGCTTCTATTGTTCAAGCGGCCAGATGTTTTTAGCTCCGTAGTTTCCGCGTTCGGCTCGAATACGACCATATGATGATGACTATAAGGTTCAATTTAACTTGTTCGGGATTAGAATAAAGAAAATACCTGTTCTACGACAAGACCGCGCGAGCTCGTGTAGTGCGCATGCGTGTGTGCGGCGCGATATCGCGCGCGACGACGCGCGGCGCTGGTGTGAAAGGTGTATGAGGTACATGGGTACCGAGTGCTAAATCGAACTCGAGGTGCGCAGGTATGTATGACTCACGTTCCGACCGTTTGTATATATAGAATATACAGTATTATATTACTTGCGAATATGTCATTTTGCGTCATTAGGTAATTTTGCGAATGTGGCATTGTGCGCCTAATCCCCTCATTGAATATACAATACTGATCATCTTTATATTGTGGACCGTGCGCCGCGGCCTTCAGCATGCGGCACGCACGTCTGCCTGCGTTCCTGATTCCTGCTGAGTCCTGACCAAAGCAGGCGATTTTTAGGGTTCCGTACCTCAAAAGGAAAAAACGGAACCCTTATAGGATCACTCGTGTGTCTGTTTGTCTGTCTGTCTGTCCGTCTGTCACAGCCAATTTACTCCGAATCTGGTACACATATGGATTTCTGTGACCCAAACACGTATGACTAAAGTAAATAAATGAATTTTGAATATGGGGGTCACTTTTAGGGGGCAAAAAAGAAAAAAAAAAGTTTTGCTAACGGTATCAATTTTTTTTTTATAATTTTTAAATAAATCGTTTTAAAGTTATTTAAGAAAATAATTTACCATTCCCCCCCCCCTTATCTCCAAAACTACTGAGCCTAAAATGTAGAAAAAAACACAGAAAATAGTTCCATACCTGTAGAAAAATAACATGGTAAATCTTTCAATATAGTGAGTACAAACTTACGTTTACTGTTGGAATATATGGGAGAACATGTTTTTCAGCTATAATGTTAAGGTTGTCCTTGGGATAATTTCATAAGACCAACTACGGAATCCTTCATTGTGCGTAGTCCGACACGCACTTGGCCGGTTTTTTTACGGGCCCGTGCGAACTCAAGTAAGTACTTATAGAACGTCGTATTCGCATTCATTCGGCGCTCAACTCCTAGGTTGCAAATCAAAATGTGTGAGCTGCGCAATAAAAAATCACGTCGGGGTCGGGAAAATCGCGCCCGTGCAACATATAAGTACGTATTGTACCACTTTGTATTTGTTCCATTCAAAGCGCGGCAAGCAATTTTTTCCTGCCGCAATTTTGTACGTAGACCGTACGTCTGTGCTAAGTACCTACTTAGTTTTAATTAACGTTTTATTCCAAAGTTAAATAAAATCATAAGCAAAATAGTTGTGTACTTATGTCATGCAATGTTGATGATTTTGTTGATTAGATTTTTGTTTTGATGATTCTTAATAAGTAAATTGAATTACTTAACTAAAAAACAATAATTTCTCCATTTCAAACTAAAATGTCCTAACAAATGTTAATCATTCATCATACCTTATTGCACTGAACTCTTAAGAGATACATTAATAAGAGGAAATGGGGGCAGCCAGACTTTTGAAAATTAGGTATTTTAAGAAGGTATTGCTGTCGCTCTGCGAGCGCTCCGCCCTCGAATTCGTGCGATAAGGACAACTGCAGATCCGACTAAATAGCCTATGTAAAAAGTCACATTTCGAGGTTTGGCTCTCGCCTATTTCCTCCTCCAATATTGGACCAATTTAAAAGATATTTCATAAACTGAATAAAAAGGATATATACTATGCCCCTATGTTTTTCTTTTTTCGTTAATAGTTGTCAAATTGGTACACTAGGCGTAAGTATGTGATATTTATATTTCTGTAAAAAATCATTGCTTTATGGTCATTAAGGCCAGGATCTTTCAAGCGCCGTAGGTATTAATAAACGCTTACCGCAGCCCCCGCAAGGAGTAGCGATACGTAATAAATTACGATGCGCGGGAAACGCGCGCCAAGCGCACCGCTCATGAGTTCATGAACTCGAGTAGGTACTATGTTGCGTCACAGAATAGAGCAATGCAGTAGATAAACTTGAACTGATTAGTATACTTAAGTTTATTTTGTTTTATTTTTCTAGTAAGTATTTTTGAAAGTTTTAGACAGATTAGGTATGCATTGTAAACTTGAACAGTTAAAATAAATAAAAATAACTACTTAGACTTATTTATTTTTGTGAATAAGGTGGATTTAAAATCTGACTGACACGAAGACCTTATATACCCGTACGATTCAAAACTACGCGCCGCGCACCATGTTACTTTACGTTCATTCCCCACGACAGCGACACCACTAAAAACGATACCACTGGCATGGTATCGTGGGGAATGACAGAAACTACTATTCCCCACGCCATGCGACACCACCGACTGTATTGTGCTGAATGTGCTGTTAGTGATGTCCAGCTACATAACAATGATGTGTTACATAACAATTTAGACCTTATTGACATTCATGTTTTTTTGTTAAATTTAGCTTCCAGACCATTTACCAAGTATCTTGGACCAAAAAACAAATGGTTTGGAAAATGTCAATAAGGTCGAAATTAGCTTGACACCCTAGAAATGATGTGCATAATAATGTAGACACTTTCTGAGGTGTCAAGCGAATTTAGACCTTATTGACATTCATATTTTTTTGTTAAATTCAGCTTCCAGATCATTTACCGAGTATTCTGGACCAAAAAACAAAGGGTTTGTAAAATGTCAATAAGGTCGAAATTAGCTTGAGACCTTTATCGTTTTCAGCGAACTCAAATACCACGAAACCCATTACCCATGTCGAAAAATTTGAATATTTTCGCAGCCGCCATCTTGGATTTTCATTTTGACCCCACTATCGTTTTCAGCGTCCTCAAATACAAAAAAAAAATAAGAAGATACCTAATTAGAAAAAAAACTTAATTTAAAAAAAAAACTTATTTATGTAGGTATACAGAAAAATACATTTGAGGGCCTACTTATATTCTGAACATCCCTGCCCAACCCTTTGAAATAATTCAGGCGTGATGTTATGAAGAAATCTCATTTCCTATCCGATATTCATTATAAAACCACCCGTAGTAACTTTATTCTGTGGCACCTACCTATTTGAGATTTGAAAATAGTGAACCAAAAATTTGCGCGTCAGGCGGCTTTATAAGCTCCAGTGTAGGGTTCAAATTCAACTGTTTTACACACTTAAGTTGCTTCTGCAACGTCTCCGGCGCTGCGGGAAGTGCAGCCCCTTCGCCCTTACGTAACAAAGGACAGGCACCCATGGTGCCTAACCTTTGTTACAGCGGGCGGGGGCTGCTCTCCCTCCGCGCCTCCGGGTTTTTATATACACTCTAGTATGCCAGCCAAAAGACTACGTAAAGTCGGGGTGCCCCGATTCGGTTTTGGGACAGATTCCACCTATTTTAACTATAAAGTGGGGTGCACACTAACTTCCTTCTGAGCAGAATTTCTAGGTTGAATGACACTGACTTTTTTCTTTTTGCGTTTCGTTTCACGTATTTTACACGACATTTTACACCGCAGACAATATATTGATACAAATTTGGTTGTCAATCGCCCATTTTGACATTTCATTTCACTGTTTATCTGATTTGAGGTTAGAAATATTTTTTATTAATTTCTCAAAAAATATGCATTACCTTGTAATGAGAGTGGTAGCGTTATAATCAGGGACCCAACCTCTACCAACTTTCACCCCATTCACCCCCCTCCTCCTGCCAAACGATTCTAGATCCAACCCCATTCTGCACTTATTCTGCCCCGCATTTCATCAGCACTGTCACATTCTCGATCAAACACTCTTTCTTCACATACCCCCACGAGACCCCCACAAAAAGAAACGAGCACTGTACACGTATGCGTCAGGCATTGTTTAAAAGTAAAAAACAATAAAACAGCACTAAAAACTTATCAATAATAACTAGTTATTATTGATACACGAAAACTAACAAATAAACAAAACAGTATTAAATTCGGTAGAATAGCTGCGTGCGTTCGCCCACGAAGTCGGAACGGAACTAACTGACTGGGTTCCCCGTTCCTAGAAGATCAAACATGCCGCCGCCGGCCTGCGTGCGCGGTGCGGCGCGGCGGCGCCGGCCGACAAACGAATTCAAATGATACCGGCGCGCGGAGTCGCGGACGCCGCCATCTCGCTTCCCCCTTCACCCCCCGTCGCGTTGCACGTCGCCTTGTTATTATTTTTTGTTTTTGGTATAACGTAATCGACGCCAGGCCTAAAGAAAATGTGACCGTGTTGTGTAAACATTTCAATTTTGTTGCTACGTGCTACGTACAAAATTATTGTAATGAACTAATTAACAAAATTGCTTGTAAAGTCAATGTCTTTGTACATAACCAACTTTTTAAACTTTTCTTTTCCAATCACAGTAGATATCTAAGTATTTCTTCGTTAAGGGTCTCAAGGTTAAGTAAAATAAACTGGATTTTTCTGATTTGTGAGCATAATTTGCGAACATTCGGATCAAAATTATTATTGTAACCGTGTTTCAGGGGAAAATCATTACGATTTACGATCCTTGCATGAATGAAATTCGCGAGTCTTGCGGACGCGGGTGCGGGTGCGGGGGGGGATCTGTGACGCGGGGTCGACGGCCGCACTGCGGTCGGACAGCTCGCGCGCACTGTGACCTCGAGGGTATGCGCGAGCGTCAGCTGAAATTTATTTACGAATACATTGCATGCTACAATTTTAAATAAAAAATGTGTTTAATCGCAAATAATGGTTCCATTTGACTGTTCTCACAGCATAGTGTACGAAAATTGCTAAAAAAAAAACTTGAGAGGTGTCAAGGGACACCCGGATGGAACGAAGTTCCTTTCGATTAATTAGTGAAGGAATTGTAATAAAATTTTATTTTTATACTCATCGTCATCATCATCATCATCATCACCATCATCACCATCATCATCATCATCACCATCATCATCATCATCATAATCATCATCATCATCATCATCATCATCATCATCATCGCGACACCACACTGTTCAATGCGAAATAGAAATGAAAATATCTGGCTTGCTTTCTATAAGAGAGAGAGAGAGAGACAGACAGAGAAACATGCGCACGCCGCACGGCTTACAATACATACATACATAGCTTACTATAGCAAAAAGTGTCGTGACAACTTTTCGTTCCCATTTTTTCCGTCTAGCCCCCTTTCACAACGCGCGATAAGGAACTTCGTTCCAAAATTAGTAAAATTGACAATTTTTTTTTTTCAGAATTTTTTATGGTATCGTATCCAGAATTACTAGCCCTATCACCTGTCTTCGTTTTCGGAAGCGTTTCCCTTACACCCTGTATATTTTTTTCAAAATTTAAATCCGTGTTATCTACGAATAAAACACTAAACTAAACGACGTTTTTACGACTCTCCCCGCCTTAACCAGAAAGAAGACAGGCGAGAGCGTTTGTATCTTTTTGTATGGAGAAAAGAGCACCCACGTTTCCTCTTAATAATGGTTTTGGTGGGCCCGGCGCGCGGCGCGGTCAATAGTGTGTAGGTATCCTTTTAAAGATGCCGCTAGCCAGCGCGACAGCGGAGGCTCGTCGCCGCGCCGCCCGCGCCGCACTAAGTTAGTACCTACTATTATTTATTCTGTGCCGCACACGCCACTGCCCTATGTAGGTACCTAATGTTAATCGCGGATTTCGACTCAAAACTCGAATATTGTGTATTACCTATTATTTCAATTTCACGATAAAGGTTTTTTTTCTTACAAGCAAGCTACACATTTCCAGTACCACACCACCTGACCTCCTAACCTCTTATTGTACTGCAACTACTGCAAGCCTAATAGTAGGTACAAGTACGGACGTTTTATCTTGGCGAGTCCGAACATAGGCACTAAGACGTTTCGCGCATGTTCTCTCACTCGCACTCGCCTCATGTCGCATTTGGTTCCTAAAAAATGTTACTGCGCAGCCTTCTGCGCGAAGTTCGAACTCGCCAAGATAAAACGATCGTAGGTACTTGTATTGTATGTGAGGTCAGCTTAGACTGGCTTGATTGATTCGTAAAACTATTGATACAGTAGCGGCTGTGCATAATTGTATTGAACAGAAAGGTCAACAACGCACACTTAAAAATAATTAGGTATAATATCTAGTACAAGCACTGCAGTACTTCACGGGATCAGCATAGGGTTGCAAAATTAGGTAGGTAGGACGCACACTTCACATCGTAAAGGGTAGGCCTCGCCTGTACTAAATAAATATATATAAATATATACACAATAAATTAACAATTCCACATTCATTTTGTGTAAGTTTAAACATTTTTAGTTTTACGTCTGTCAATCGCAACGTTTCGCAAAAGAGTAAATAAAGTATTTAGCGTACACTCGCTCAGACCTAGACTAGTAGTTTAGCTCGGGCGTTGTCGGCCGACATCGCGCGAGTCCGGGCTTGTTTAGATTTCTCGTCATAATAAATCACAGTAAGTAATAAAAATTGTAAGTATTTTTCAGCAGGGATATTGATGTGAAATTAAAGAGTAAGTACCTACCTACTTTATGGAAAAACAGTCGCTCGTTATGCCATCTTTTCTGCACAAATACTTAGTGCCGAGCTAAAACTGAATCGATTTATGTCGATTGACTGAATATCGCATTGAGTCGAGTATAGTACTTACTTATTTTAGTTAATTTTAGTAGGTGTTCGAATAAATATTCGAACTGATAGATTCTGCTACCGCATAGGTACCGAAATAGGTTGCAATGGCAGCTGTACTATTTTACGAACAATTAATGCTTAAAAATTTAATAAAATAAATACCTAATATTAGCGTACCTACTTATTTATCATTTTGAAATCATCTTATTAGCCCTTTTTATGAGTAGGTAGATAGGTACTTTCTCATGGAAGGCCATAATCACGGTAAATTGGAAACTAAGAAGTCCGTAAAAATCATCATCTGCCTACCCTTTTCCCAACTATGTCGACACAGTACACACATTACATAACATCACGCCTGCAGTCCCCAAAGGGTTAGGCAGAGGTGTAGGTAAGTACTCGCATTACGACAGTTTTGCATTGAGCATAATTTTATTTAAAAAACCGGTCAAGAGCGAGTCGGACTCGCGCACCGAGGGTTCCGTTCCGATTTTCGAAAAAGTGTGCTACTTAGATACATCGTTTTATTTTTCGTGAAATCTTTACATAAACTTCTATCACATAGAATAATTTCAGATTTTTCTCTTTGCAAACTTCGGAGATAAGGGGGGGGGGGGGGGGGTGCGGAACGGTTTTTTTTTTTACATTTTTCATCAAAAGTCGAAAACTATGCGGCCAAAAAAAAAAAATAGTTTGAGAATGTGCAAACGCTCTTTCATATGATACCCCACATGCCCTAGTAGCCCCACTTTAAATTTTTAAGACCCCCTTTGAGTCCCTGTTGCAAAAAAAATTAGTCTTATTGCAAAATAGTTGGGTAAACCTCATCTAAAACTATTCCAAATTTCAAGTTGATAGCATCAGTAGTTACTGAGATATCCAGCTGTGACAGACAGACAGACAGAGTCACACCACAAGCGTTCCTTTTTTACCATTTTGGTACGGAACCCAAAAAATAATTCACGGAGATTCAGAATAAACTTGTTGCAGCCCGGCGCACGCACGGCTAAAGATCAAGCTATAATTTCCAGTATAAGCTGATCTCGCATTGTGTAGGATTTCCTTACAATAAGAGCTCATTGTAAACTGGAAATGACTAGATTGATGTGTAGCCGTGTGTACACTACATAATTTAATGCTTTTACCTGTAGAAATTAAATTGAGTTTTCCAAAATCACCTATGTAAATTCGAAACTAAAGAAATCCGTAAAAAATAAAATTTAATTAATAACCCCTCAGACATAGACTTATAAAAAAGATGGACTCCGCGCCACGCATATCGGAAAGTGAAGCACAGTAAGTAGCCGGACCGTTTGTACAAATACGCCTCGCGCACACATTTACATCATAGTATGCCGACCGGCCGCCATTACGAGACACGAGCGACGCGATGGCGACGCGACGGCGTCTTTGCAGGTACTCAAATCATGCACACATAGATCGGTACGGTGCTTCACTTTCGATATGCGCGGCGCGGAGTCTATCTTTTTTTATACGTCTATGCCCTCAGACTGATATGTCTGTTTTTTTACGTTTATACGTATTTAAGTGATATAAGCTTATCAAAACAATCTGCCTAGCCTTTTCCCAACTATGTTGGGGTCGGCTTCCAGTCTAACCGGATGCAGCTGAATATCAGTATTTTTCATGGAGCGACTGCCTATCTGACCTTCACAACCCAGTTACTGGGTAATACGATACCTGGTTGTCAGACTTTCGGGCTTCTGATGACCCGTAACTACTGTCAAAGATCCACGAATGACAGCCGGGACCAACGGCTTAATGTGCTTTCCGAGTCACGGAGGAGTTCCGATATGTAAAGATGGTCACCCATCCACGGACCAACCCCGGCAAGCGTAGCTTAACCTGATGGATCGACCCGTGCGGCTGTTATTACTTAGCCACAAGCTCCTCTGATATAAGCTTATATATAACTATTATGTTAAGTTTTGTCCTTTTGCACACATGGGGTGCATTTGACACGCGGGGCGAGGGGGGTTAGCTGCGAACTCCATAGGTTCACAACTAATGATGATGATTAGTTTTCCATCGGATGATATTTTTTTACGTATATATATGATATAAGCTTATCTACTATTATGCAAAGGGTTTTCCTTATGCACACATGGGGTGCATTCGACACTTGAGGGATTAAAGGTACTTAACTAAGTTACTTAAAAAATCTTGATTTTTAAATAAATACTTCGTAATAAATAGCACGTTCGAAGAGTCCGAACTGCTGTGTTACGAACGTAGTACCTACTATTATTTTTCCGTGTTGTGTGGTCAAGTTTAGGTACCTACCACCACCCACCACCCTACCACCCCATCGTGTGGTGTTCGTTACGGACCACGGACGCATGTAAAAATTCGCAGCAGGAAAAAATTGCGTTCAATTAGGTAGGTACTTACTTAGTTTTGGTTGGTTGGGTTTTTTTTCGACGAACCGTCGAATGAAACTGTCCTGGGTTAGGTTAGGTTAGGTTAGTTAGGTTAGATATCGCCGCGATATCGCCTGGCGATAATATCGCCACGCGATATCGCGGCGATATCTAACCTAACTAACCTAACCTAACCTAGTCCGCGTCACGTGACGCGATATATCTGTGTCGCGGGGCGATAATCGCTCCTGTGTGAATGGTCGCGCGCGATTCCATAGAAATTGTTCTACGGATATAATATCGCAATATCGCGTCGCGACGCGATATCGCCTCTGTCTGTAAGAGCCTTAATACGGATGTAACTACGTTAGTACATCCGTATTAAAAATATTGAAATATAAGTACATGTGCTCTGTCTACCAATTGGCAAATTCCATGAGTTTTTATTAAAGTTTTTATTAAATCGTGCTGTTTTTTTAACGCACTAGATAACAATAAATAAATTAATAAATGGTTTTTGAATAGAACACATTACATTATGTTTATTTGTAAGTGTACCCAGAAAAAACTTCCAATAAATAGCTGATTTCCGTGAGAAGAACAAAAAGTTGTTATTTCATTTAAAATATTGTAGATGCCGTCTAAGTGCGAGATTCTTAATGCTGCTTCTATATAATATGCTGGCATAATATTTTTTTTGTTATAATTTCATTCAGTGATAAATAATTTCTCGTCTTTGTGTTCCCGTTTTTAGGGTTTCGTACATCAAAAGAAAAAACCGAACCCTTATAGGATTCGTTGTCCGTCTGTCTGTCAGTCTGTCAAGACCCTTTTTCTCAAGAACGCGTGGAGGTATTAAGTTGAAATTAATAACAAATGCGTAGGTCTATGACCACTTAATTTTCTAAAAAAATAAAGCTTTTAGGTCAATTCAATTTGAAATTTTATCACAAAAAAAAACATTTTTGGGATTACAATGTTAAGTTTGTTTTTGGGATAAATTCCTTTCAACTACGGAACCCTTCATTGTACGTGGTTCGACACGCACTTGGCCGGTTTTTTTATAGGAAACAACACAATAATAAACAAAAACAAAATGAAGACCAGCTTTGTGTCGGGGTGCAATGACCAAATGACACTCAAACAAAATGGGTAAGGAAAATGTTTCATTCCGATAAAATTAAAAATTGACTAAAATGTTTTATAAAAATACCGGACCAAACGACTACGTAAACTAAGTAGGTGCCAACCATTTATTGTTTACTTAAAAGTAAACAAAACTTTAAAATAATAAGTACCAATTAATAAATATTACAATTAAGACTATATTGAGGACAAAAAGGGTTGGGATTGAGCTGCTCCAATAAATTTACACAATTAATGTTGATTTAAATACCTTTTTACATATTTTATACAACAACATGAATATTTAATTTGTAAAGTATTACTTATATTATTTTTATTTATTGTGAATGTGAAGACTACGTGAATCATTGTTTTTATTTATTTTATTTTATCCTTTTCTCAGTTTTGGTCATAGTCTGGCAGTTTGAGTAATTTATGCGGCCTACCCAAATGTCTTTTCTTTGGTATTGTTCGTCAAATCGTTAAGCTCCTTAAGTTTTGAGTTGAGCTGCACGATTACTGACAAATGCGTGCACTGACTGGACAGGTCCACTCAATCTGTGTGGTTCTTTCCTCAAAAGACCATTTCAGACAGCAATCTACATGGTCTTCACATGATCTGACCAAGATTATATCTGGACTTTAAAAGAGACTGTGACCTCTGAGTTTGTTTCGGCGTTTCTTCTCAGAGTAGTAGGAAATGTCGACCTCATCTAGTTTTAAAAAATATGATTGACGTGTAAAAGTGTTTGTACAAACCTACTTACAGAAAATAAATCATTTATCATTTATCATTTATCAATAGCATTAAATTATTACCATTTACAAAATAGATTCCAAAGTTACAATACAAAATGCAGTCTATTCACTCCAATTCCCAGTAACAGGTGATCAATATACTTCACAGTTTCGTAAGAACTTACCCAAGTGAGCGGAACTAGTATTTAAGTTGCAACACTAAATACTTGAATAAACAGGTCGCCATATCTAGCAGGTTGGTCTATATTTTTTTATATCCGAGGAAATGTCGCAAGTTTTAGGTAATTTCCTTGTACCTACTAAAGTTTATTTTACTTGGCTTACGAATCAGGAGTTTGACCGAATGAAATTCTTGAATACTTTTAACACAACGGTATATTTTGGAACAGAGTCACTTTCCTAGCAAAGTATTTGCCAAGACTTCACAGTTTATATTCTACCCTATTTATAAAATTACAATTTTAGTTAATGGGATGCAATGATGATTAACGCAATCAAATGGGAGTTGTACAGTGGAATCCGTTTATTATGACTATATTGTACAAGCGCTAATTGCAGTGCGAAGTTTAGTTTTCTAAAATTCTTTCTAACAAAGTTCGGATATCATGACTTCACGTATAGTGACAATCCGCTTATCATGATCTATTTTTAAGAAATTAATAGGTAAGCGACATGTCACACTAAGAAAAATTTAAAAAACGTGTAATGTAAGTATCTCAATCGGCTCAGGCGCAAAATGTCGCTTTCGCAAAATGTCGCGTTAGTAACTTACAAAAAAATTTAGTCAAGTTTTAAAAAAAGGTTATTTTTTTCCAATTTCTTATTAAGTGTTTACAAGTTTTTGGGATTTTTGGGGTCGGCTTCCAGTCTAACCGGGTGCAGCTGAATATCAGTATGTTACATGGACTGACTGCCTATCTGACCTCCACAACCCAGTAACTGGGTAATACGATACCCTTGGTAAGACTAGTTGTCAGACTTTCGTCATACCCGGCGGATGCCTACTTGGTGTTGCCAGTAGTCGTTAACAGTACGGTGTTTACTAGACCTCGTAATTGGTTTGTCACCGTAAGTAAGGTTGAATGTCACATGCAAGTCGTAATACGACAAGATCTATTTACATAAGACACGTTTTTGACATCTGTCAGATGAAACTGACAGGTGTCAAAAACGCATTCTCTCAACGGCCGGACTGTAGTGAAGTTTCAAGTTTCAATTTACTGGGAATGGTTGTCAAAAGTTGTAAATCAAATTGCGAGGTCCACTATACAGGGTGTTTCTTTTAAGGTGTCAAGCCAGTGCGAGCTGATAGCAGAGTACCATACCTATCGATTTTAACCACCATGTATGTTCTACGATTTTTTGTAGTTTTCAAGCTATAATTTTTTTCGATATTTTCCTGATTCAACGAGATGATGGCTTTCAAAAATTATATCTCTTTTTTTTTGGGTTAACTTTGAACAAGAATGTACTAAATAGGGCATTATTTGCTGAAATCGGGCGTTGAAAGTGGTGTATCTGAAATCGTGTGATTTTCATATTTCATCATTTATCTTATCTCTTTTTTTATGTTTGCATATTTTTGTCAATACTGATATTTACTATTACTCTACGTTTAAGCAGAGCTCAGTTGATAATAAAAATATTGATTTTATATCTACTACTATCCTTAACCACTACCATTGATAATGAAATGAGGGATCCAAAATAACTCGTAAACTACAAACAATCGTAGAACATATATGGGGTTAAATCGATAGGTATGGTACTCTGCTATCAGCTCGCACTGGCTTGACACCATAAAAAAGTACTCTGTGTTGACACCTTCAAAGAAACACCCTGTATAGTTGTATGTACAGGTTTTTGTTCACAGGAAATGTGAATGAACTCTTTAGAATGAGTCAGTTTATATTAAAATAAACGGACAGTTCATTCAGATTTCATTCTACCTAGAAAATGTTTTTATTAAGTAACAATTTTTAAGAAGCTTCCACCAGTGGCAATACAAATGTCATTTCCTATGGAAGGAACCTACCTACTACGCCATGATAAAAGTAAGTATCAGATTTTTTACACTGAGTCTATTAATTTGGTCTAAATCTATGTTGAACTGTCGTGTTGGTCTAATGC
Organism: Cosmia trapezina; assembly: GCA_905163495.3. Taxonomy (NCBI): domain Eukaryota; kingdom Metazoa; phylum Arthropoda; class Insecta; order Lepidoptera; family Noctuidae; genus Cosmia; species Cosmia trapezina. The sequence goes on from LR991039.1 coordinate 8,865,912, forward strand.
GTAAGTGCGGCTGCTGTGATCAGTCTGGAGTTCGATTCTCAGGTTAGACAAATGTTATTCTCTTTTAGGGTTCCGTACCTCAAAAGGAAAAAACGGAACCTGTATAGGATCACTTTGTTGCCCGTCTGTCTGTCTGTCAGGAGGTATCAAGTTGAAATTAATTTCAAATACGTAGTAGGTCTATGATCCATTGGAGTTCTAAAAAAAATCAAGCTTCTAAGTCAACGCAATAAAAAAAATACGGCCATTTAAATGCGACATATTTTGATACTGGCAAGTAAATCAAACCTATACGGTCTTATTACAAAACGAGGTTTTTCTTCTGTCATAGTTTAAACCATCGAGCCAGTTTTAGTAATAAGAACCTGAGGGGCAATTCTCGTACCTAAAAACGTTCACAATCTCATGCCAGCGTCAATCAAATGTCAAAAATTTAGGTAAACGATATACAATTTTTGACAGATTGAGTCTTGAGATGATATTGCGAACGTTGTTAAAAATACGAGAATTGACCCTCTGGTTCTTTATACAAAACTGACAGTGTCTGAATAAAAACCTCGGTTTGAAGACGAACCTTGTTTTGTAATGAGACGGATAGGATACTTCCCGTTGACCTAGAATAATGAAATTTGGCAAGGTCCAGCACAAGTAAAGGAAAAAGTGTGGAAATTGTTAATTTGTAATTTTATCACATAAAAAATATTTTTTTGGGATTACAATGTTAAGTTTGTTCCAGACTTATGATTTTTTGTCAATGGGGGCGCCATTTTGGTATTATTACTCGCCTTAAGAAAAACTTGCTTCAGAATTTTGGCTTTATATAAATAGACAAGAAAAAGTTGCAAGAATTGTGGCCGCTATAAACTATACTAGTCAAGGTTGTCGAAGTTAAGGGTATACAACGATGATTTTGTGTTTTTTAAAATTCTTATAAAAACAAATGTACAGGGTGGGCAAAAAACATGTATACTTTATTTTTAAAATTTTATTCTATTAAATATTAAAATTATTAAGTTTTTTTTAAAATAATGTCAGACTAATGTCCACCTCTAACAGCAACAGCAGCATGGCAGATGTGAACCCTTTACATTGCGTTTTTCATGACATTTTCATATACAGGGTGTAAGGGACAGCCCTCCGCAAACTGATAGGGTGAATTCAGTATGTCATACTAAGATGACCGGTACATGAAATTTTCTCAGGAACGTTAAGGGAAAACAACTCGAACTCACCGCATACCTATTACCTACTCCTCCTTTTTATTCACCCTTACACCCTGTATATCCTGCGTTATCTCAGTGACTGTGTCTCGGATATTTTGTTTTAATTGTTGAAGGTTCATTGGCCTGTTAGCATAGACACGTCCCTTTAGATAGCCCCCATAGAAAAAAGTCAGGAGCTGTTAACTAATCCGGGGATCTGGGGGCCAATCAATGTCACCGTTTCTCTTAATTCCGCGTTGTTGAGAACGTCGCACAGTGGATCGACTCCATACAAACTGGCGGACATTCGATTATGAAAATATGATTTCAAGATTTTTGAAAAACACATGATGCCAATGTGCTCTACTCAATAATCTAAATTGAAAGTACTCTTATGGTTTTTCGATTAAACCCCAACTTTAGGAGTAATATGAGTAAAACTGATTGCAATGTATGAAAAAATATAGTAAAAATATGTTTTCCTGCGATTCCCGCACATTTTCCGGTTTTGATGCTAATAATATATTTTAGCATAATATTTAGGAGATTTCGTCCGAATATACTTATGTCCCCTAGAGTCCCCCCTAGGAGATATACGACAAATATATGATTTTTATTTTTTGTATCAATAACTCGTCTTGTTATATGATTTTTATGCGAATGAGGCTTTCGTTTTGTACAAGATATATTATTAGCGTCAAAACCGGAAAATGTGCGGGATGTGCGGAAACTCAAGGAATAACATTTTTCATACAAACTTTGGACTCCCATTTCACCTTTTAAGAAGTGAATTTTGAAAAATCCTTTCTCAGTGCACCCTTAGACCTCATAAGAAACCTATGTGCCAAATTTGGAATCTCTAGACCCAGCGATTTCGGCTGTGCGCTGATATGTCAGTCAGTTTCTCCTTTTATATATTTAGATGTTTTAAAAGTAAAAAAAACGAGTTATTTTTAGCCGCGAAGGTAAGTGATTTTTACCAAAAATTGGCCGCAATTTTCGTAGAGTTTCCGCAATACATGATTGGGTTGAGCAGAATGTTTTAATAATTAAAACACGTTGTTCAGTTGTAAAACGCTCCATAACAAATTTGCCGTATCTACATAAAATAATTTTCAAAAAAAAACCTGATATTTACTATTCCTCTAAGTTTAAACAGAGCTCAGTTGATAGTAAAAACATAAATTTTATACCTACTACTATCCTTAACCACTACTATTGATATTAAATGAGGGATCCAAAATAACTCGAAAACTACAAAAAATCATAGAACATACATGGGGGTCAATCGATAGGTATGGTACTCTGCTATCAGCTCACACTGCCTTGACACCTTAAAAGAAACACCCTGTATAAGTTACCGTTAGAATACGGAATACGTTAATATGCGCATTATCTAGGTAATCTGCAAATCACAGGGTACAATCCGTTAAAGTGTGAAATTTGACTTAAAGTAGCACATAATGAGGTATGTCTCCACTTTACCTAGCTAATCTGTATATTAACGGATGGCTACATCGTTAAATCGCGAAGAAAGACAGTAGCTTATTACCGTCTGAGTATTTTTAGTTATTGATTTTATTGAAGTAAAGTTCCTTTAGTTAAATTGTCTAATTTCACCGGTTAATTCAGTGGAGTAACATACGAGTAAAATTTTTATAATACATGTTGTATTGATTTATTTTACTACTTTTGTTTATGCGTAAAATGTCACCAAACTTTAGATTATTATTACAAATTTAAATTAAACAATTACTAACAATGAATTTGAATGTTATAATCAAGCAAGGAAACTGTTTTATTGACTTAACCGTATGCTTGGCCTTTAGTCTGCAGCTTACCTAGGGAGTCTGCAGATTATCTAGTTAATATAAGAACTTAAACATTTTTTTCCACTTTAACGGACTAAACTAGATAATCTGTGGAATACCAAGTTAATCTGCACTCTTAACTGATTTACGCACATTAGCGGTAACATACGGTATGGAGCTCACATCTATGCAATAAATCCAACCACATACTTGATATCGCCTTTGCTGACGATACACAAAAAATTAACGAAATCGGTCCAGTAATTAGGTCAAAAAGTAGATATATAATTTTGAGTAAATTTGAACACTCTATAGAATTGGATCACTAGGTCAGTGAGTCAATGAACTTGAATCCTTGAACATGTGTACAAACAAAAAAACCATGTTCGGCAAACAATGGATTGGGCACTGTGGTGCACCGCAGGTGGCCAGCTCGGTTGTCTAAACAGAGTGATCACTTTTAATGAATTTATTTTGATGTTCATTTTGTTTGAAAAAATAACTTTTATAATTTACGGTTTTTAATTTATTTTGCTGTACTTCTGTGGACGACTATTTCCAGTAGTTTGATTCATTGCACATGGTGTCGATTCCATACTGTATACATTTAAACAAAGCGCGTTTAGTTCCGGTGCGCGTGAGAGTCTTCTATTACACACCGAGCTATACCACGCTTCCATGTATCCTCTTAAATCTTTCAGTTTCTCAGATAAGAACGCGAAAGTTGGCCATTTAACGCAGAAATCACTGTCGAAATGTAACAGGCCTCTTAAGTGATTTATCTAAAAATCTTTTCGAGGAAAAGACATGATGCTACGTCTATCTTATCGATAAGATTTCGTGATTGATTAAATCATTGTTACCTAAGCACGTTGCACGTACCGTTGTATTGACGCATTGACTCATATTGATAAAAACAGAACAGTAGGTAATAAATTGATATAATAGGTACCTATATAAATGAATGAAAATGAAACACGTCGTATTATTTATGTTGATAAAGATTAGATAAATAGATACTCAATAGATAATCAATTTACGTATGTTTGTTATTGTAGTTCCTAAAATTGGTTTGATTCTAAAATTCATGGATGTTTAGTATTTAGGTATGATGACAAATTGTTTATATCCATCATTTAGATTGTTAAAAAATATTGGACACGTATTTTTTCTTTTTTACCTAATCAAAAGATTACGGCGATACATTGAGTTATTAATGTGGCATGACGTCACGCCTTGCTAGATTTTATACGTAGTTGTAACGTAGCTTCCCCAACTTTAATGCGTTTTATGTAAGTATTTTTTGTTAATATGATAAAGCAAAAAATACGTGTTTAATATTTTTTTTAAATTATCTGACTGTCGGACTAATTAGATTTTTTTACACAGGCATCATTACTATTGCCATTTGGCCGCAAGCGAGTCTGAGCATCCAGGGGTCAGCAGAGTTTTTGAACTTATGACGGGACTTATCTATACTAATATTATAAAGAGGTAAAATTTGTATGTAAGTTTGTAAGTTTGTATGTTTGTAAGTTTGTAAGTTTGTATGTAGGGGGTAATCTCCGGAACTAATGATCCAATTCTAAAAATTTTTTCACAAGTAAAAAGCTGCATTATTCCGGAGTGCTATAGGCTATAAATTATATTTATATCATGCATATTAGCCGAGCTATCACAATTTTTGTCTAACAAGTAGGAAAGAAATACCGCTTTAAACAGACTTTTTTGCATGCGCTGCCTAAACGGTTGTTTATAATTGAGAACAATGTATGGCAGTCTGGTCCGTCTTGAATAATCCTACAAAAAAGTCCGCAACACCATATTTCTATCTTTTATATTTTATCTTTTATACATCTTTTATTGCTTTAAAAAAGTATTTTTTAGACATACTTACGTTTGGATGATTATTTAAACAACAAAACATTAATCCTTATCAAAATAATTTTATGATCACAAGCACATCATGGAGATAAGATTTGGCCTTTACAGTATGTCAATTGGTCATACAGTTGCGGAGATAATATAAAATTACTAAAACGCAAAATAACTTTAATTCATACCGGTCGCTCTTGAGCTAACATGTTTAGTGCGGACGTTTTATCAATTTACCCATAGTTGGCGTTGTGCAAATAAGTACTTTTTAGGGTTCCGTACCAAAATAGTAAAAAAGGAACCCTTATGGTCTCACTCAGTCTGTCTGTCTGTCTGTCTGTCTGTCACAGCTGAATATCTCAAGAACTACTAATGCTATCAACTTGAAATTTGGAATAGTTTTATATGATGTTTACCCAATTATTTTGCAGATAAGAACGAAATAAAAATATTTATATTTTTTTTGTGGTGCTGAAAGGGGGTCTTCAAAATTCAAAGCGGGGCTACTAGGTCATGTGGGGTATCATATGAAAGAGCGCTGTTTGCACATTCTTAAACATTTTTTAATTTTTTTTTAGGCCGCATAGTTTTCGATTTTTGATGAAAAATGTAAAAAAAATACCGTTCCCCCCCTTATCTCCGAAGTTTGCAAAGGGAAAAATCTGAAATTATTCTATGTAATAGAAGTTTATGTAAAGATTACAGGAAAAATAAAACGATGTCTCTAAATAGCACACTTTTTCAGAAATCGGAACGGAACCCTCGGTGCGCGAGTCCGACTCGCTCTTGACCGGTTTTTCTGAATAGCGAGATTTTTCGCGGATTGACGACCCTCTCGATTTATTATTTTAATAATGTCTGTGGAATACAGCGGAAGAGTTTGTTTCTTTGTTAGTTTGTTTGAACGCGCTATCTCTGGAACTACCCCAGTCGGATTTGAAAAAATCTTTTTGCATTTTATAACCCAGTTGTTGAGGAGGGCTATAGGCTATATAACATCACGCTAGGGCCCTTACGAGCCGAGTGCGAAGTAATAGCGCGGGCAGGCGGTGCGGAAGGATATAGGCGATTTAACATCACACTAGGGCCCTTAGGAACCGAGCGCGAAGTAATAGCGCGGGCAGGTGATGCGGAAGGATATAGGCTATTTAACATCACGCTAGGGCCCTTATGAGCCGAGCGCGAACTAATAGCGCGGGCAGGCGATGCGGAAGGATATAGTCAATTTAATATCACGCTAGGGCCCTTAGGAGCCGAGCGCGAAGTAATAGCGCGGGCAGGCGATGCGGAAGGATATAGGCTATTTAACATCACGCTAGGGATCTTAGGAGCCGAGCAAAAAGAAAAAATGTCAGAAAGGATGCTTAAGCGCAAACGAAGTAATAGCGCGGGCAGGCGTTGCGATGCGATGCGTCGTTGGGGACAAGAAATTTCACGCGGACGAAGTCGCGGGCAGAAGCTAGTCTATTATAAAAATGAATCCATATTTCCCTTGGTCATCGCATCACGCGTGAACGGATGGAACAATTTCGCTAATTCTTTTTTTTTATTGTGTTTATTTTTGTCTGGAAAAGGTTCTTATGTGGAGAAAAAATAGAATAATTGCCGGGAAAATTGGAAAATTCGGGAAAACTGAAAGTGGATAAAAATGTGTGAGTGTGTGTGGATGATAATTTTTGACGACACGGTTGGCGCAGTGGTTGAGCGATTGACTGCTGCGCAGCATGTCGCGGGTTCGATTCCCGCACGGAACAAATATTTGTACGACCTACAAGTATTTGTTCCGAGTCTGGGTGTTTTTCTATCTATAATATGTATGTATTTACAAAAAAAAAAAAAAAAATGTATATAAGTAGTTTATCAGCCATCTCGTTACCATAACACAAGCATTAGGTTGCTTAGCTTGGGACTAGATGGCGTTGTGTGAAATGTCCAAGGAAAAAAAAAAATAAAAAATTTTGAATTATTGAAATTGGGACAGGACAACGTCTGTCGGGTCATCTAGTAGTTCTAGTTGGAATGAAGAAAGTGATATCTTACAACGGTTCAGTTTTTTAAGGTTCCCATAAAAAGCGGCTAGGACCGACTTTATGCGGAAAGCGAAAATAGGATGTTGTGGCGAAGCTTGAGAGAGGCCTATGTCCAGCAGTGCACTGCAATAGGCCGAGTTGATTGATAGTGTCATATCATCATCTTCCTAGCCTTTTCCATGATGTTGGGGCTTCCAGTCTATTTTACATATAGCGACGGCCTATCTGACCGCCACAACCCATTCACTGAGTAATACGATATTCCTTGGTAAGACTGGTTGTCTGACTTTCGAGCTTTTGACGATCCACGAATCCACAAAAGTTCCACAAATGCCGGGACCAACGGATTAACGTGCTTTCCGAGGCACGGAGCGGTCTTGTGCATGGTATGTAAAGATGGTCACCCATCCACGGACCAACTGCCGCAAGCGTACCTAGCTTAACCGGATCGATCAACCCGTGCGGCTGTTATTACTTAGCCTTCTTCACGGTCACTGAGTCATGAATTTTCCCCGCATCATACATCTTCCTACTGTTTGATAAAACATCAAATTTATGATTAGTGTTTACTCATTTCTATCAGGAAATCTGACAATTTGCTGTGTGACAATGGTACGCAAACAACAATATTAATCCACGGAGGGGTCTTGGCATGTAATGGTGGCCACCCATCCCCGGACCATCCGCGGCAAGCGTAGAATACCTGATCGTTCGACCCGTGCGGCTGTTATTACTTGGCGATAGCCTTGATTGATAGTGTTTTTAAATATAATAATGATTAATGAGTTCTCCCGCTGTTGGCGGAGCGGGAGGGCGTGTCAGACTTTTACTGACTAAAACCCACCCGTGTTCCTTCAGTTGCCTGTGCCAGGCTCACGGTATCTTTTTCGAACAACCCGCGACCCCGGCGGCATCGGCCATATCGGACCCCATCACTGCTGACATCTCTTTGAAACGCGCGTGGAACACAACGCGCTGTCGACCCGGGCTGGACGGCAAGCTACACATTGCTCGCCGTCCGCAAGCCCGCGCCTACGGTGGCCGGGAATGGGCTACTGATTCCCGCCGCCCCGGGCGTCTCCTGCAGCGACTGAGCGCGTGAGGTTGTCTCTCCATCACGCGTTCCACCTCCTCCTTCGCGAGCATTACTGCTTCGCAGAAGGAGGTGACGGCCTCCCATGCACTCTCGCTCCGTACCATGGACCAGGTTTAGACGCGAGAGATCGCCGCCGAATGAGAAATACTTAAATATTGAAAGGTTCAGAGGAGGTATTTTGTAAAAGAGTATAACGATATAGACTAGTTATAAAATTCACGATAATTCTAGTACCTAGATAAAAACGATAATTTCAGAATATAAGGACGATAGAAAACCACAAACAAATACGGGCCTCATTTGTTTCCGTTGATTTATCTTATCACCGCGAGTTAGTGGACGCTATATGGTATGTGCTTACATAGGCATAGAGCAGGTTTGTATTTAAAACTGAAACTCGTTTTTAGAAGATACTGACATACCTAAAAAATCATCATCATAATGTAAGTGTATTTATGCCTATTTTTTTTGCCAGCCTCTTGGGTAAATTACCAGTCCACAGCGATGTGTATGAATTTTTCGATGAGTTTTAGTTTTGTTTTTGTTAGGTTATGTTTATATTACATAGTGTTGGTAATTAATTAATAAGGTAATGTAGGTAATATTTATTTTTAAATGTAAGGAAAACCTGAAAAAATCACACGTGATTTTTTTTTCTGCGTTTTCCGCTACAGAAATTTTGTTGTAATAGTTAATTTAAGTTTATTACGTAGTTCGTGTCGGATTAAGCTTGTTTAAAATTACTTGTTTAATAAGTTATTAATAAAATATTTGGACTTAGGCTGGTATAAAAATAATGAATACCAAAAAAAAAGTTAGCCACTTTTCAATAAACTTCTCTTAAATTAAAGATTAAAATGAATACCTTTTCAACACAAAAAAATATCAACATAAAATTCAAATTCAAAACCTCACACCATTATAATAATATTTATGAATACTTACAGTAATAAAAATAATCCGTATATAAAAAATCACTAAATATAAACTTATTTCGCAACGACCGGCGCGCGCGCAGTCTGCCGCGTCACGATTGACAATGAGGCCGTATTTGTTTGTCGAGAGCAAATCACTTAGACCAGATCTTATTCATGGACAGTTGCGTCATGAGGAGGGAGAACCGAGGGCAAGGGTAAAAAAAAAATTAAAACATTTTTAACATACTTTGGTAGTGTTTCCTACTTACGAGCAAAACAAGTTGATCTGCTGAAAACAAAGCCAATTTGTGTTAAATGTTGCCATTATGTTTATTTATTATTCATTTTTTGTTTGTATTAATTTTTATCTTCACTTGAATTTTTATTTGGCTTGTTTATTAATGACGTGACTTGTAAGAATCCCTTACCAATAACTTACTATGACTTTTGTTGGGTAAAATTGTGATATCAGTGAAAGGCGAAAACCATTTTTAGAAGCGTTTTCGTTTACTTCATAGATATTTGATTGCATGTTGTTTCAAAATGTTAGTTCCGGCTGTCATTCGTGGATCTTTGACAGAAGCTTGAGAGTCTGACAACCAGTCTTGCCAAGGGGTAAATAGTTTTAAAGTTATTTAAGAAAATAGACGAAAATTGACCATTCCATGGGAGAACATGTTTTTCAACTATAATGTTAAGTTTGTTCTTGGGATAATGTCATCCCAACTACGGAACCCTTCATTGTACCGTAGTCCGACACGCACTTGGCTGGTTTTTATTTATGAATTGATTTAGCTGACAGCTCATTGAACTTTGTGGTTTTATTATACACGTATTGGTCTAAGTAAATTGGTAAAGCATACTGAGCACTACAGTATGTTAGAATTTTTAAATGACAAAATGTAGTAATGCGAATTTAACAAATATTACTTTACCTATGAAATTGCCGTTCTGCAGTACTGGCCATTTCAAATCAAAATAATTTTTGTTTGGCTAAGAATTCTAATTTCAAATTAATTTTATTTTAAAAACATGGATTTTTTTTTCCAAAAGTAGTCATTTGTTTATTGATTAGTGTTACATTTTCATCGCATTTCAATCTTTTTCGTCATCATGGATACGTTAAAAATTCGAGTAATTATGGAATATGAGTACCGTCGTGGCAGCAACGCGGCACAAGCGGCACGCAACATCAACGACGTTTACGGAGCTAACACTACAAACCAACGCACCACCTGTTATTGGTTTGCTCGCTTCCGTTCTGGAAATTTCGACCTGAAAAATGAACCTCGCGGTCGTCCGAAGACTTTGGTCGACAATTACGAATTAAAGGCGATTGTGGAAGCTGATGATACACAATCTACGGCTGAATTAGCAGCAGCTTTCGACGTTAGCGTCAAAACAATATTGGTCCATTTGCGTCAAATTGGCAAGGTAAAAAAGCTTGACAAATGGGTGCCCCACGAACTCAATGATCGCCAGCGCGAAATACGCGTCGAGACGTGCCTTGCACTGCTCAACAGACACACAAATGAAGGAATTTTGAACCGCATTGTTACCTGCGAAAAATGGATTCTGTTTGATAACCGCAAGCGCTCAGCAAGTTGGTTGGATCCTGGTTCAGCACCTAAACAATGCCCTAAACGAAAACTTACCCCTAGAAAAGTGATGGTCACTGTTTGGTGGTCTAGCGCCGGTGTGATTCATCACAGCTTCTTACCAAACGGGGTGCGCATTACTGCAGATGTGTACTGTGAAGAACTGAACACAATGATGGAGAAGCTGGCACATCTCCAACCAGCATTGGTCAATCGCTCGTCTCCGCTGCTCCTGCACGACAACATTAATACAAATAAAAATACATGAAAAAAATTAGTTTAAATTTTTTCATACAAAACGGCAATTTCATAGGTAAATACCTATTATTTATTGGTACCCAAATCTAAGACCTACCTATTTTATAATTTTGACAATTTATAATAAGATTATAGAACAATTTAATTAAAATTTGTAATTTATTGTTTAATTTATTTTTTAGTTTGTGTGAAAATTTGATAATGTTTTTAGCTTTGTTTAAATACCTATAATTTCTAACCTGTATATTTGTATGCCACAAAGTCCGAACATGACGGATATTCTTTGTTTATAACAACCTGCATGCCTTATATGTATACTCGTGTTTCTACAAATAAATGTCTCTTATCTCTTATCTCTTAAAGTCTGACAACCAGTCTTACCAAGGGGTATCGTATTACCCAGTAGCTGTGTTGTGGAGGTCAGATAGGCAGTCGCTCCATGTAAAATACTGGTATTCAGCTGCATCCGGTTAGACTGGAAGCCGACCCCAACATAGTTGGGAAAAGGCTAGGCAGATTGATTGGTATAGGTAATAAAGGTATCCCAAACCTCAATTTATGTAACTTACAACCCCTTACCTACTCATAATTATGAACAAATACAGTGGGACCAAACTGAATATCAGTTTTTTACACGGAGCGACGGCTTCTCCGAAAATAAACGAGGGAAAATTTGAACTTTGTAAAACTATAGGTACCTAATGTACCTATTTTAAGGTTACCTAAACGAATTAGGTTCGCACCGCGAAGGGTATGAGGCAATGAGTCGGTTCACACAGAACAATAGTTTATCTGTAAGTAATCGGGCTTTACGTAACATTTGCCTTTTAGTATGACTCTATACTATACTTTAAAGAGTAGTATGAGGAAAAGGGTGTGAAGTTCACTCATCCTCTTGGCAGCAGCCGACGACCTCTTGTTTTTTTTTCAATTTGTCATCACAAGTCGAAATAGCGCTCTTTCATTATGATACCCCACTTGTTTTTTTTAAGATTTTTAAGTCCCTGTTGCAAAAAAAAAAAAATTCTTTCTTATTTGAAAAATAGTTTGGAAAACGTCATCTAAAACTGTTCCAAATTTCAAGTTGATAGCATTAGTAGTCATTAGTCATTAGTCATTACCATTAGTCATTAGTCATTTATTCATGAACAAATAAATTGTATCTGAATTTACACATAGAGTTACTAATTAATTAATTAAATTAAATTACATAGTTACAGCATAACACTAAAATAATTTACATTTGAATTTTATAAATTACACAATTTCAAAATAAAAAATACGTTTCTTCAATATCAATTCGGCATGTAAATAAAACAATATGGTTAACAAATTTAAAATAATTACATTTTAAAAAACAAATTAAAATAAATAAAAACAAAAAAAGTTAAAATAAATTAGCATAGAATATTGAATGAATTAATAATAAATAATAATGAACAAAATCCAATAAAATTAACAACCTATGATTTTCGCAATAAAATAAAATACAATTCAATAAAAATTAAAGCTCTTCTACAGCATACAGACACTTATTCAGTAGGATTTTTTTTAGTTTTATTTTGAAAGCGCTACTGTAGACAGCACTTTTTATGTCTAAAGGCAGTCTGTTAAATAATTTTACAGACTGGTATCGTGGACTATGTTTAACAATTCTTAGGTTATAATTAGTAAAATGTTTATTCTTTAAGTCCAGTCTACGGGTGCCTTCCCTTATCTGCCGTTCATCTACTGTCTCATAGTCCTGCATGTTTTTGGCCATATTACATAAAAGTACCAGTACATAAAGACTTGGTACTGTAAGTATGGCTAAATTGATAAAATGTTGTCGGCAACTTTCCCTTTGTGAGATGCGGACCATGGTACGAATTGCACGTTTTTGTAGTATGAAAGCTCTTCTGCTATTATATTCATAGCTATTTCCCCAAAAAAGTATGCTATATCTAATTTTGGACTCCACTAGCGCAAAATATACAATTTTTAGCTGCTCTATGCCGATTTCATTTCTCAGAGCTCTCAGAGCGTAACATGCAGACGATACCGATGCATCAATTGCTTTTAATTCTGGTTTCCAGTTTAACAGTTGGTCAATATGTATACCTAAAAACTTTACATCGTCAACGAGCTCAATTTCGACTTCATTTAAGGCAACATTTAAATTATCTTTGTTGCGGGCTGTAGTTTTAACCACACACGAAATGTTTGTAACGTAGCATTTACTCTTTCTGTCAACTCTACCATGTCATTAGCTGCCACTATGGCATTTGTGTCATCCGCGAAAATTACTAATTCAATGTCCGGTAAAATTGTATTTAGATAATTAATCAAGTCATTAATAAATAATAAAAATAAAATAGGTCCTAAGATAGATCCCTGTGGGACACCCGTTGATATGCGTACAATTTTGGATTTATAAATTTTCTTATGATTATTCTGAATTCTGTCAATTTCAACATACATCCGCCTGTTTTTTAAGTAAGAAGAGAATAGTCTCAAGGCGTTTCCCCTTATTCCGTAATGACTCATTTTAGTCATAAGTAATTGATGGTCAATTGTGTCAAATGCGGAGCTTAAATCTAGGAAAATCCCTGCAACCCTCATTTTATTATTAATTCTACTTATCACATCATCCAATAACGTATATATGGCGTCTGAAGTGCCAACACCCTTTTGATACCCAAATTGTCTTTTATTTAAAACTTTATTTACTCGTAAGTGAGCTAAAAGTCGAATTTTAAGTATCTTTTCAAATAATTTTGACAGCACTGGTAATAAAGAGATGGGCCTGTAGTTTTTGGGATCAGACTTACTTCCTTTCTTAAACACAGGAATTACTTTCGCCATTTTTAGTTGATCTGGGAAGACAGCCTCTTGTATACATTTATTGAAGAAGTCGGATAGAGGCTCAGCTAAAATTGCAATGTGCTCCTTGAACAGACAAATCGGAACTTCATCATACCCACAGGAATGTTTTAGTAGTTCTTGAGATATCCAGCTGTGACAGACAGACAGACGGACTGAGTCGCAACATAAGGGTTCTTTTTGACCATTTTGGTACGGAACTCTAAAAAACGTAAAGCTTATAAAAAGGGGTCACAACAATTCTGAACTAATTAAATAACTAAGATACTGAGCTCTTACCTACTCAACGATATTCTCTGATTCTCCTGATTAGCTGACGAGTCCACGCCGAGACTCTTTTCTTATAGCCATGAACTAAGGACTGTTGTCATATCTCTATCTACCACTCAACATATACCTAATGTACATATAGTAGGCATATAGGAATGGGAAATGCCTACTCAATTTAATCGGATGTCAAGTAAGGGTGTGTCCAAGGGGATGGCGAAATAGACCAAGACGTAACGCACCGGATCAACTCAGGATGGATGAAATGGCGACAGGTTACAGGAACAACTTGCGACCCACGGATGCCCCTCAAGTTAAACGGAAAAATTTACAAGTTCGTGATAAGGCCTGTCGTATTTTATGGATCGGAATGCTGGGCAGTGAAGAAGACGGATGAGAAAAGATTGCATGCAGCGGAGATGAGAATGTTGAAATGGATGTGTGGAGTGACGAGAATGCATAAAGTAAGACATGAGTATATAAGAGGAAGTTTGAAAGTGACGCCAGTGACAGAAAAGTTGAAAAGAAATCGTTTGGGTTGGTATGGGCATGTGATGAGGAGACACGAAACGCATGTGACTAAAAGAGTGATGAATATGCATGTTGATGGATGGAGAGGCAGAGGAAGGCCAAAGAAAAGATGGATGGATTGTGTGAGGAATGATATGAAAGAGAAGGGAGTGAATGATAGCGTGACGGTTGACAGGGGAGAATGGAAGAAGAAAACGTGTTGCGCCGACCCCACGTAACATGGCATAAGGGCAGGAAAATGATGATCTTAAGTAAGGGTGTGTCTAAGTAATAACAGCCGCACGGGTTGATCGATCAGCTTAAACTACGCTTGCCGCGGTTGGTACATGGATGCATGACCATCTATACATAGCAAGACCCCTCCGTGCCTCGGAAAGCACGTTAAGCCGTTGGTCCCCGCTGTCATTTGTGGATCTTTGACAGTCGTTACGGATCGTCAGAAATCCGAAAGTCTGACAACTATTAGTCTTACCAATGGGTATCGTAATTACCCATGGATATAAAATACTGGTATTCAGCTGCATCCGGTTAGACTGGAAGCCGACCCCAACATAGTTGGGGAAAGGCTGGGCAGATGATGATTTTGGAATGGGAAATATTTAAGTGATCCTTTAATAAACTTATTCACCTACTAATGTCCTAATGTCCTACCTAAAATTAATGAACCCCTAAAACTTTTTGAGCGTCTAATGATGCACACTTTTTTTAAATAAATGAGCCTCTTAACTTACTGCCTTTTCTCGCAGTTGGGCGCAGTAACTAAGTTGGGGTTACCCGACCACACAGGTTAGGTTAGGTTAGAACTGTGACCATCCACGCACGAGCCGAATTTGTCGCAGTACCTAAGTTAGGTCACCCCGACCAAATGGGTTAGGTTAGGTTAGCGCTGTGACCAACCTACATCCAAGTTAGATGCAATAACAAGGCTATTTTAGTAATTTTAGGATCCAAAAATAGTAATTATTCGATGTTCACAAGATGATTTATAAATAAATTCATTCATCCGCTATACAGGGTGTAAGTGTAAACAGTGGCAATTTTTTAAGGGGTCATTGTACTCAGCATTATGAAAAACTTTTACTGTGAGACCAAACCTGAAATCTCAAAAAAAAAACTGCCGTTCCCTACATTTTGACGAATTATGCGAACATAAATGTACTTACTAGACAGCTGAATTTTTTTAGGTTTGGTCCCTAAGTAAAAGTTGTTCATAATGATGAGTACAATGAACCCTTAAAAGATTGCCACTGTTTACAACTACACCCTGTACGTGTATAGATTCCCGTGTGATGCATTTTTGCATTGATGCATCTTGACATTTAGGCCTAAAAGTTCATGATTGTTGTATGTAAACTGTTTTACCGTATCTTAACGCCTACTTTCCGCACTTATTGAACTTTAAAGTTTAGGTACATACTAAAGTGCCAGTACCAATCGTGTTCTCATAATTTAAAGGGCTAAGGGCCTGTTTCACCACTTACGACTAACTTCCTATTAACTTACTTGGCAAATAATTTCACACAAATTCTGTTTCATTTTTGGATTTATTCCGTGTGTAGTAGATATGTCTGTCATTCGTGGAAAGTTGACAGTCGTTACGGGTCGTCAGAAGCCCGATAGTCTGACAGCCAGTCTTACCAAGGCGTATCGTATTACCCAGTTATTGGGTTGTGGAGGTCAGAAAGGCAAAGGAATGTCAAATACTGGTATTCAGCTGGATCCGGTTAGACTGGAAGCCAACCCCAACATAGTTGGGAAAAGGCTGACAGACTGGCTGAAAATTTGATCCTTCTCCAAAACATTTTGCCCAGGCCTCGCCGTGATGGCCATAATAATTTTAGACGTATTTACATGTCTATTTACTTTTACAATTTTAATTAAAAACATTTTCATTGATTTATTTTTAAAGAACTCAAGTTACATATATTTTTGCATTATTGTTAATGGCATCGTATAGGTAAGTTTTTTTATTTGGCTAAAACTGCACTTTTTATACTTCATTGACATGAAAATAAAATAAATAATAAGACTTTACTTGAAAAGGCCAGGCAGTGCGTCATATTTCAGTTTCCTTGTCCTATACAACGTATAACGTTCAATGCGCTCTTAATGGGTCATTGTACTCATTATTATGAACAACTTTTATTATGGGATCAAACCTGAAATCGTGAAAAAAAATCAGCTGTTCAATACATTTATCTACATCAAACTCGTCAAAATGTACTGAACAGCAGATTTTTTTTTTCGCGATTTCAGGTTTGGTCCCATAGTAAAAGTTGTTCATAATAATAAGTACAATGACCCCTTAAGAGGTTTTGCGCATTTAACGTTATACGTTGTTCAAAATGATGAGTACAATGACCCCTTAAGAGGTTTAGTGTTAACAAAAACTAATGTTGTATACGGCTGAAATGGGTTTTATTTTTACCCGACTACGGCAAAGCCAAAAGGAAGGGTTATGATTTTAGCAGTCTATGTAGGTATGTATATGAGTAAGTATGTATTTACGTGTGTTCCACCGTAGCATATAGCTTACTGAACCGATTTTAATGAATGAGGTATTAATATCAAATATCTTGACTTGGCTCGCGAGGTTGTCGACATGTGGGATGTGGACTCAGCAGTCATTGTGCCGATAGTCGTATCAGCCAATGGCTTAATTGCCAAGAGCCTCGACCAACACCTAAGGAGGCTCTCGTTGGGCAGCTGGATTAAGGATTCAGACCTCCGGACACAGCGCGGATTGTTAGGAGGTTCCTCTCTCTGGAGCTCTGACCCCTGTTCCAGATACCGGTGGGTTACTATTTTTATGTTTTCATATTTTTTATACACCGCTATTTTTTAATTAGTACAAAAAAAAAATGGGGCTCTATCCGTAACCGTTACTGATCATATTTGTGTAGTCAAAAGTAAAAAAAACGAAAAACCAAAATTGTCCACAAAAATTTGTCATAATTGGTAAATTCATGATTATGATACGATAACAGCTGTTGGAGGCGGGGCAAGTTCGAGCGAGAGCACGCGAATGCTAGAGCGAGAGAATGAATACAACTATGAATAGCCTGTACAATATTTCCATAAATTGAGTGACATTTTGGGATATAAACAAACGCCAATAACTTTGCTGTTTATGAATATTATTTATTGAGACTTTACATATATAATAACAAGACCTCCTCTAATAAGCCCTTTAAGTATTTGTACTAATTAAAAATTAGTGGTGTATTCTAATATTTAAAAATGTAAATGATAATTATGTATATTTAATGATAATAAAGATATAACACCATAACAGCAATGGAACCGACCTATTCAGTACTGTACTAAAAAAAATCTGCAGTTTCCTACAATACTGCAATACCTACCCTGTCAAAATGTATGGAAGAGCAGATTTTTTTTCAATAACCGATGAAAAATTTCTATATAGGGGCGCTCAGAATGATGTACTGAATACGTGGTAACCGTTTGCGCGTTGATGTTCCTTCCACCCTGTATAAATAGTTAGCGTACACGCAACTAAAGGGACTAGATCATGTTAGGATTAAAGAAACACATAAAAGGAGACTTAACGCCATATGTAAACACTGAGGTAGGTACTAGTTCAATGTATGTAAAACACAACTTTCTAGTAAAAATCTCTTCAAGGCCTTACATGCATTTGCCATCCCCATTATGAACATACGCATACGGAATTATTGAATGGACAAAAACAGACAGAAGATTTAGAACGAACCACACGCACCACTCTTACAAAACATAACAACTTACACCCTAAATCTGCAATAGAAAGACTTACTATCAAAAGATATAAAAATAAATAATTCAAAAAATTAAAAAGCACGACTGCCATGCCAAAAACGTAAAAAATAAAAAAACTAAAAACAAAAAAACATGCAAGAGGTCTGTCGGACTGCAATGATAATTTTATTTATGTGTTTAGTCGGGGAATACGACTTGTTTTTTTTCTTTTTAGTTCGTTTTTGGCATGGCAGTCGCCTTTTTTATTTTTTTAAATTATTTATTTTATACATTTTAGTCGCAATTCAGACATTCGCAGTCTTAATGCAGTCTGATTAAATCGTTTAAATATGAAATGTGTGCTTTGCATCAACACCCTACCTAAGTAAAAATGCCAATAATATGTATAGTTTTTTTTGGAATGTGCTCATCAAGATCTTCCATTTGATACCCATATTGTAATAATTGAAGATATTTTTTTTACATTTGAAAATGTAGTAGTAAGACTAAGAAGCCGCCATATTATTTTTGTTTTTTGCGTAATAAAATATAACCAGTGTCACTTGGGATGGTGTAAGGATTCTAACGATACCAAATACATCGAAATCTGTCCAGGCATTCAAAAGTTATGGTGGAAAAAGAAACTCACAAACATACATGAACCCTGAGAACATAACACTCCTTTTTGGGACAGTCGTGTAAAAACGACGGAAGAGGCCTAATAAACCTCCAGCACCTTTGGCGGAAACAAGTCTGTCGACAAAAACATTCTTTCATTCAAAATCCCGCATATAGTAACATTCGTAAAGCCATAGCTCAAAATGATTTCATCTACACCCCACTTAAATGAACAGCCAGATAATCCACAAATTACTAACGATGACCCGCAGAAACAAAAATATTGAGGACTGGAAAAAAAACGTACCTACTTCATGGCCGACGTATCCTCATGATCTAGAACAATCCCATGTGAACAAAGTAGCTTCAAATAAGTTTCTTAAAATAGGCAATTTATTCCCTGAAACTGAAGGATTTATAATTGCGATACAGGACTAGATTGTCAACACTAAAAACTATAGAAAATTTATTATCAAAGATCCTTCAGTAACACGCAGAACTCAAGGATGAAGTAAATAGATTATGGCGCCAACAAAAAGTTTATGTACCCATAGAAATATAATAAAAAACAGGAGAAGTGGCAAGCGGGCGAAAATGTGTCCGCGCGACATGCTCAGTATGAGACGTTCATAGTACAAATTCCGTCTCCACGAACTAGTGCGCTTTCGACTGTGACCGTGACAATATTAAGAATGCCGTGTTGTTCAGTGGTTTCTTGTAAAAACCGAAGCCATGTAAATCATGGAATCACGTAAGTACAAGTGTTTTACCGTATTTGTCTTTAAAATCATGAAAGTGACAAAGGGAAAAAGTGGAGACACAGGGTTTCAATACATTTTAACATACTGGGCACATCTCCTTCTTTCCTATATCTATTTGTAGTTCTCTCCACAACAGGTGTCATCGCTAATTATCTTCTCCATAGCCTTAAACTACTAAACCTAAAATAAACACTGTATATCACCCGAAGATATCACCCTACAAAAAGCTGTCAAATTGTCAGATAGTTCATGCAAATACACTTGCGTGCAAAAAAATTGGCCCACCCCATGCTCTCTATTTGAGAGACGATAGCTCAAAGATATTAATGTATTTATTTTAATTATTTTATACTGTGTGAAGGTAGGTAAAATAAAGTTTATTTACACATACACATATACTTTGATAAAAGCAATATTCTTGACAAGATCGACTCGATTCTTCTGATGTTCTCATCAATCACTTTTGTTTGAAAAAACTGCGTGACTTTTTTTTGTCAGTGAAGTTGACATAAGCTTAATTTTATTTATTACTCTTCGTTTATTGATCATTTGACTTGAATTTTTAACCAACTTGAAAAAAAAGGAGGTTTTTCATTCGATCTGTATGTTTTTAAATTCGCGTTTTTCTCAAAAAGTAATGAATCAGTTTTGATATTTTTTTCACTTACGTAATCTACATACAGTCAGGAAGGTTTTAGTACACAATATATTAGGTTATTGTTAATTAAACTTGTTAAATTTTCACGTTTCATATCGAAGAGAATGGGGTGGATCGATTTTATTGCACGCAAGTGTAGATGAAAACGAAATAGGTCCTCATCATAACACATCCTCAACTTAACACACCACTTGCTGCATTTACTTAGCTTTGGTTCGTAAATGCTGCAAAAACCAACCAAAGAGCTGAGAAGAAAAAACACTACAAAAATAAAATTAATAGTTAATGTAATAATACATATTTTTAAATGTTTTTTATATGTTAATATTTAAAAATGTAATTTATATGTATATCTATATATATAAAATTCAAAGTCCTGACTGACTGATTGACTGACTGATATATCAACGCACAGCCCAAACCGCTAGACCTAGAGACTTGAAATTTTGCACATAGATACCTTATACAGTGTAGGCATCCACTAAGGAAGGATTTTTGGAAATTCCATCCCTAAGGGGGACAAATAGGGGATGAAAGTTTGTATGAAAAATCTTATTCCTTGAATTAATAGACTTGAAACTTGGCACAAATATTTATCTAAGTAAGTTATAAAGTTTGACATTTTTAGTTTTTTTAAACTACCCCCTCAGGAGGGATGGGGGGGTGTCAAAGTTTGTATCAACGCACAGCCCAAACCGCTTTGTCTAGAGATTCCAAATTTGGCACATAGGTTCCTTGTGAGGTCTAAAAGTGCACTAAGAATGGACTTTTCAAAATTCAACCCCTAAGGAGGTGAAACGGGGGTCCAAAGTTTGTATGAAAAATCTTAGTCCTTGAGTTAATAGACTTGAAACTTGGCATGAATATTTATCTAAGTATATTATAAAGTTTGTCATTTTTAGTTTTTCTAAACTACCCGCTCAGGAGGGATTGGGGGGTCTCAAAGTTTGTATGTAGGAATTTTAACGCGCGTTCCGATTTACTCGAAACTCAGTATTTATACTTGAAACCAAAAATTACGAATAACGTGTAACAGGGCTTTTCGAATATCCACCCCTAAAGTGTTGAAAAGGGGTAGTCAATTTTACAGCCAGGTTTTACTGCGGGGCTTAACTCGAAAACTGGTGTAAATAATCTTTCTTTTAAGTTACGGAAATCTCTCAAACGATTTTTTAAAATTGTATACCTGTGGGGGTGAAAACAAGGAATATAGTTTATATGAAAAATCTTATTCATTTGCTTAATTAAGTTGAAACTTGGCACAAATACTTGCCTAAGCAAGTAATAAAGATTGTCATTAATAGTTTTTCCCCCAGAGGGAAGGGTAGAGGAGGAGGTGGGAATGGGAGGGGGTGGTAAGGAGGGAAAGGGGAAGGGGAGAGGGTGGTGAGGAGGGAAAGGGGCAAGGGGGGGGTGTGGTGAGAGAGAGGGAGGGGAGGGGTGGTGAGGAGGAGGCTGAGGGGGAGGATGATGGGGGCGAGGGATAGGAGAGCATAGTGAGTGGGAGGGTGTGGAGAAGGGAAGAGAGGGAGGGGAAGAAGTGTGAGGGGGCGGGGAGGTTAGCGGGAAAGGGATGTGGTGAGGGGGTGATAGGGAGAGAGGGATGGAGAGGGTGAAGGAGGTGAAAGGGTGCAGTGAGGGGGAGGGTGAGAGGGTGGGAAGGGGAGGGGTTAGAGAGAGGAGTGGTGAAAGGGAGATTAGGGGGAAGAGGGAGCAGTGCCTTTACACCTTAAAGTTGCTTTTTGTATAGCACTGATTCATTAAAGAAACCCAGCCCGACAGAAATTACTGAATAGAATAGAAAGTCGGAAACTCGGAACGACACAAAAAACAGGAGTAAACTCCAGTCGTGCAACGGAGCTGACATACACGCTTTTTTTTATTTGTTTGAACGCGCTAATCTCTGGAACTACCAGTCGGACTTTAATAATTATTTTTGCATTTCATAGCCCAATTCTTAAGGAAGGCTATAGGCGTATTTAACATCACACTAGAACTCTTAAGCGCCGAGCAAAAAAAAGTGAGAAGGAACGCTAAGCGAAAACGAAGTAATAGCGCGGGAAGGCAATGCGATGCGACAGGGTGGGTTGGGGGAACATGAAATTTTACGCGGAAGAAGTCGCGGGCAGAAGCTATCTCGAGATTTTTGTACCTGCGGCATATTTTCCGACGTTCACGCGGGCGAAGCCGCGGGCAAAAGCTAGTTAATGAAATAAAGGAGATAATAATAACACAGAGTCAAAGAGCGCATCGACTTCCTGAAGCAGAAAGCGTAGGTATGCATGGGCGAACCGTATTCGTAGGTATAAGCGGCGAGTACACCGGTACACATAGATTCGTACCTTCCAGAGCTATGAAAGGTGGGTTTATAGGGGTGGGGAGCGATCGGACCAAAGTGTGACTGACACGTGATGATACCATGTGTTCTTTCTAGCGCAGTATCTGGTCGGTGCCTGTCAGTCACACCGAAGGTGATTGGGCTCGGGAAGTCGGGCGAGCCTGCGATCTAATACCAGAAGTGGGTGCTATTACCATCAGTCCCCAAGATGTAGCTCATGCAGTCCGTCCGTTGCCTAACTGGAAGTCTCCAGGGCCGGACGGACTGCACAACTTCTGGATCAAATGGTTTCTTGCGTCGAACACTCGCTTGGCGGCTCAGTACCAATCTGCTTTAGAGTCTGGTTAATTACCCCAGTTCCTAACGACAGGAGTTACCTACCTGCTCCATAAATCTGGTAGCACCGCGGAACCCAAAAATTATAGGCCGATCACGTGTTTACCGACGGTCTATAAAGTTCTCTGACGGTTCATCTATCTTGAGAGCTAAAATTAACAAACATATAGACACTAACCCCTGTCTGCCCCTAAAATGGATGTACGAATGGGACCCGTGGTACTAAGGAGCTACTCCTCATTGGTATGGCCATTAGCCATTAGTCGGGTCGTCGTTCCCGAAATGATCTATCGACAGCGATAAGGCCGCCTATATTTTTTATTATATATTTTTGTAGTGTACAAGAAATTATACATAAATAAATAAATAAATGTGTACTAAATGCAAACACCGAGTTTTTTCACCGTATAAATACCTACTTTACTTTTTACCCTTGGTAAACAGAGTACCTACAAAGTCCTTTTTTATTTATGTACGGTATACCTACAACCCTTTATGATAGTGGTGTCATAAATAGGCTTTTAAGTAGATTTTTAACATGTTTATAGAACAAAATGTGTACATGTCATTATGTAGGTATGAGTATGTATGTATGTGTGTACATTACTTCCTTCGTATTTAGTAACCTTCACAAATTTAATACCTCAAAATAAAATAAAAATAATATAAGGTACTTATTTTTAGCAGTATGAATATTTTTTTGTCTGCTTTAGATTTTTATAACGCCTACGCCTTAATAAAAAGTTATCGTATGAATGAGACCTATAACTTGGTGCGCACGTTTCATGGTTGGCCAAATAGCTTTTAATTATTAAGCCTAGTAAGTTAATTGCATTATCCTTTGTATTTAACCCTCGTACATAATACATAATTTGTTTTCACCTCAGTACCTCAAACAAGTAGGTTTATACCATTCCACCTCTAAAAAGCTTATTTTATTCACTGAAAACCGTGAATAAAAACCGGCCAAGTACGAGACGGACTCGCACACAAAGGTTTCCGTACCATATTATATGTTTAACAATCGCAAAGATAACTTTGTATTTCATAATGATACTGTGTGTGTGTGTACAAGGTTATTTTTTGCATTTGCAGAAAATCGCCCATATTTAAACAAAATACCTTATGAATCGCCGTTTTTAGTATTTGTTGATTAAATACAGTATAAGGTACATTATATTATAGATTTCGTACAAAAATGGTAAGTATAAAATTGTCAACTTTTACGGACCACTATTTCTTCATTTTAGAAGATAAAAAAAATCAAATATCTTTGTACTCTACTCGATGAGTTCTAGACAATAACACCCCACACACAGGTTAATTTTTTTTTTTTTCAAAATGAAAAGTTTTTTGTATGGGCCTTTTTGTACTTTACTTTAATTTTATTATTTGTTGTTATAGTCGTAATACAAATACACAATCTGTGAAAATTTCAACTGTCTACCTATTAAGGTTCGTGAGATACAGCCCTGTAACAGACGGACAGACGGACGGACGGACAGCGGAGGCTTAGTAAGTTTGTACGCACAATATTGAGATACTAGCTAGACTGCCCGCGGCTTCGCCCGCGTGGGTGTCTGATTTCATTGGTTTTAATTTACTTATTATTGTTTATTTTACATCAAAAGTATAAATACTGAGTTTCAAGTTAATCGGACTGTGCTTTAAAATTCTTCCATACAAACTTTAACATCCCTAAACCCCATTTGAGGGGTAGTTTTGAAAAACTAATAATGACAAACGTTATTACTTACTTAAGCAAGTATTTGTGCTAAGTTTCAAGTTCATTAACCAAATTAATAAGATTTTTCATGCAAACTGTATCCCTGTTTCCGCGCCCACACGGGTAGAATTTCAAAAATCGTCTGGGATGTTTCCATAACTTGTCTCAAACATTGTTTACACCAATTTTCAAGTTAATAAATCCCCAATAAAATCTTCCGCTGTAAAATTTACTACCCCTTTTCACACCTTAGGGGTAGATTTTTGGAAAACCCTGATACACATTATTTAGTCTTCATTTTTGGTCTCAAGTACAAAATCTGAGCTTTGAGTAAATCGGACCGCGTGTTAAAATTCCTCTATAAAAACTTTGACACCCACCAATACCGTCTTCTGGGGTCGCGGGTTGTTCGAAAGAGATACCGTGGCCTTCCATAGGCAACTGAAGGAACACGGGTGGGTTTTAGTCAGTAAAAGTATGACACGCCCTTCCGCTCCACCCAGAGCGGGAGAAGTCATTTGATGATTTCCCATCCACAAAAAAGGGGGTAGTTTAGCAAAACTAAAAATGATTAATTTTATAATTAACTTAGATGAATATTCGTGCTAAGTTTCAAGTCTAATAACTCAAGAGATAAGATTTTTCATACAAACTTTCATCCCCTATTTTATTCCCTTAGGGATGGAATTTCCAAAAATTCTTCCCTAATGGATGTTTACACTATATAAGGTATATATGTTCAAAATTTCATGTCTCTAGGTCCAGTGGTTTGGACTGTGCGTTGATTATTATCAGTCAATGAGTCAGTCAGGACTTTGAATTTTATATATATAGATTTACAAGACCATAAACTTCTGATAGGTTTTCCTGTAAATCTGTAATCTATAGGTAAAGAGCTATTTTCTGTATTTTTTTCAAAATTTTAGGCTCAGTAGTTTCGGAGATAAGGGGGGGGGAATGGTCAATTTTCGTCTATTTTCTTAAATAACTTCAAAACAATTTATTTTAAAATTATAAAAAAAATATATTTGAGACCCTCACTCTGTAAGACCTTTCATTTGATATGTCACACGGTACATTTTGCAAAACTTTTTTTTAATTGTACTTATTTTCCCCCCAAAAGGGACCCCTATATTCAAAATTCATTTATTTACGTTACATGTCCGTGTTTGGGTTACCAAAATACATATGTGTACCAAGTTTCAACTTAATCGGTTCATTAGATTCGGAGAAAATTGGCTGTGACAGACGGACAGACGGACAGACAGACAGACACACGAGTGATCCTATAAGGGTGCCGTTTTTTCCTTTTGAGGTACGGAACCCTACAAAAACACTTTTACTCACTGTTTTGATGTTTGAAAATGGAACACACCAATGTATTCGACTACAGATTTAGAGTACCTAGGCTAGATACGGCATGTTATTAGATAGTATGAAAACCGAGCGTGTCATCTTTTTTAGGGTTCCGTACCTCAAAAGGAAAAAACGGAACCCTTATAGGATCACTTTGTTGTTCGTCTGTCTGTCTGTCAGTCTGTCAAGACCCTTTTTCTCAGGAACGCGTCAAGGTATCAAGTTGAAATTAATATCAAATAGTATCTTGGACCTCTAGTAAAATCAAACTTTTAAGTCAATGCAGTAAAAAAATACGGCCATTTATGTGACATATTTTGATACTCGCAAGTAAATCAAAACCTATAGGGTACTTCCAGAACTTAGAATCATGAAATTTGGCATGAAGCAAGGTTTCACAGCACAAGTAAAGGAAAAAGTCTGAAAATCGTTAATTTGTAATTTTATCACATAAAAAAAAATATTTTGGGATTTCTAGTTTTTCTACAACAATGTTAAGTTTGTTTTTGGGATACATTATTTTCAACTACGGAACCCTTTATTGCGCGTCGGCCAACACGCACTTGGCCGGTTTTTTTATACCTACGATAACTCCACCCCAGCCATTTAGTGATGTGCTCAGCGTAAACAGAATTGTTTCAATCGCTAAGCGTCACTGTGCTAACGGACTTTTTTTAGTACGAACAGTCGAACATGCAGGGCACGCTTGGTCTGATAGATTGCCGTATCTAGCTATCTAAATCTGTGTATTTGACCTACATTGGTGTGTTCTAATTTCAATTTGATTAGTCGACATTTTCGACAAGGATTTTAGCATTACAATAAAAACTGTTTTGTGTTCTTTGCTGTTTGAATAGGTACTGTAAGTTGTACGAACACAAAGTTTAGTGTTAATTAATAATAAATCTATTAAAAATGCATTTGAGTGATGAAGATGTGTTAACACCTGAGTTTATGAAAGAGATGAGGGGGGCTAAAACGGCCACTTTGGCAGAATCATAATAGGATAATATTATGAATAATAATTGAAATTGTAAAACGGTTACAAACTGACAATTCATAATATATTCTGCCCACCTGAGCCTAAAGTGCAGTAATAGGAAAAACACGAATTCGAGAAAAGCGCGCCTAAAGTTTAGAATCCATAAAAATATATCCAAAAGAGACTTTTCGATAAAACTTTGAATGCAATCTGAAAGGATGTGTATAAAACTAAAATACTAAACATCGTAAAGTTAGTTTTTAGGGTTCCGTACCTCAAAAGGAAAAAACGGAACCCTTATAGGATCACTTGTTTGTCCGTCAGTCTGTCTGTCTGTCAGTCTGTCAAGACCCTTTTTCTCAGGAACGCGTGAAGGTATCAAGCTGAAATTAATATCAAATACGTAAGTCTATGGTCCCTTGAAGTCCTAAAAAGATCAAGCTTCTTAGTCAACACAATAAAAAAATACGGCCATTTATGCGACATTTTTTGATACTTGCAAGTAAATCAAAACTTATAGGCTACTTCCCGTCGTCCCAGAATCATGAAATTTGGCAAGAAACAAGGGCTCACAACACAAGTAAAGGAAAAAGTCCGAAAATAGTTAATTTGTAATTCTATCACATAAAAAATATTTTCAAAGTTGTCAGTCTGTAAAGACCCTTTTTCTCAGGAACGCGTAAAGGTATCAAGATGAAATTAATATCATATACGTAAGTCTATATTCTCTGGAAGTCCTAAAAATTCAAGTTTCTAAGTCAAGGCAATAAAAAAATACGGCCATTTTGCGACACATTTTGATACTCGCAACTGTCGCAAGTAAATCAAAACCTATAGGGTACATACTTCCCGTTGACCTAGAATAATGAAATTTGGCAAGAAGCAAGGTCTCACAGCACAAGTATAGGAAAAAGTCCGAAAATTGTGATTTTGTAACTTTATGACATATTTTTTTTTTTTTTGATATCCAATGTTTAGTTTGTTTTTGGGACAAATTTTTTCAACTACGGAACCCTTCATTGTGCGTGGTCCGACACGCACTTGGCCGGTTTTTTTTATTTTTAGCCCCTATTACTACACAGTTTTTTTGCAAAATCTTTTTATAAACTCTTTTAAATGCAGTAAATCTTGTTATTACTGCATTTTAGACATTTTTTTCATGATTGTTACTAACTAAAGTGCAGTAATATTGTGAAAATACTGCTATTTAATCTGTTTTCAGAACAAAACACCGAAGTCCCACACATGTAGTAAAATAAAATTACCTTTAATTTTAATAAAAATGTGTGTTTTCTTAGACAAAAACTAGTAAATGCACCATAAAACAAAAAAAAAAACAAATCACATGTATTTCTCATGCATTTAATCAACAAAATCAACATAAAATCTTTCTTCTGCTGCTTTTTCAATTTTGGGGTTAAATACCTAATGATTTTGGGATACAGCCTCAGATGTTGGTATATCTGAATTTGTTTCTGGTAATAATGACATGTTAATCATTCTTTTTAATCTGTGTGGCTTCATTTTAGTTTTACCTGCAACAAAAGGTTGCTTTTCGAAACTATACCTTGTCACACAACCAAGAAAACAGAAACAAGAAGGGCTAGCAATGCTCAGTATAAACATAAAATAACATAATATTTATTTATAAAATTAGATACTTAATAATATAATAATATAGCGCTTTTTCTAAATCCTTATTTATTTACTCATTCATTAATTATTGGTTCCAAGTAGAACTACATTTGATTGCTCTCTGCATAAATAAAATCTGCGAAATCAAATACTTACATAATTTCAAACATAAGACGCATTGTTTGTAGTTCTACTTATCACTAATCAATGTGTAAATAAGGCCTACAGTTTAGTATGAAGTACAACTCGGCGAGGCTTGTCCAAGCTCTGCCGCAGTCCTAAGCCGCAGTCACGTGAAACGGGGATGTGCGAGCGCCTTTGTTAAATTAGAATAAGGGGCCGTCTCCATGAGCGAGAGAATCGCGGCGATATTATCGTCGTGCCAACGTCCCGTTCCCGGTGCGATAATAATAATAATAAATAAATAATAATAATGTTTATTTCCAATAAAATTATTACAAGGTTACAAGTACAGTAATATTATGATACAACTTATAGTACAATAAGTATTATCTCCTGGCACCCAAACTAGGTTTATAGCCTGTGACTTGGGCACCAGGAAAAACACCGATGGACAAACAGTCAGTCTAGCCATCTACCACAGACCAAATAGCTCCATATACAAACTTTACCCTACGGGCTATGCCGCACTCGGGTAAGAAACGAAATCGCGCGTAACAAAAACTAGTTTTGGCCTAAACAAATTCACAGACAATTTACATAACTTCAGTCACAAATTCATTCGCCAATTAACGTCAGCCATTAAGGATTAACAATAGTCACGACCCACATCTCGGTCTTGCTTGAGTAGCGCAATGAAACTAAAGTAGCCCAGATTACACCCATCCTATTGCGCTGACGGTAAATAGAACGGAACGGAGCGGCTGACGGTTGTCGGTCAACGTAACCGTTCGTTATAGTGACCTATTTTTTGCTGGAAAAGATGTCACGTGAATGAAGGTCAAAGAAAAGATGGGTGAATGGGGAAGAAAACTGACAACTTTTTCCGCAAGGTGTCGCTGGTAACGCTCGGCTCACAGAAAATTAAATTAGCTGTCAAATTACATACAAAACTTGTTTACAAAAAACTTTGGATGGCATCTGACAAAAAAATTGCTGCCTTTGCGCGTAATCTGTTGTAATAACAATGAAAATCATTCATTTCCAAAAGACTTACGATTTAAAAAATATGGGAAAGGGCGACTAAGATACGCAATATTACATCTTTCGAAAATTCGATTATATGTTCATATCCATATTGGTATCAGCAGTTTCATGCTGCTGAGATATCTCACAGTTCAAATTACGATCAAATGATTCGATTCTGTAACAGGTTTAATTAAAATTCAGATTTAATTTCTAGGTTATGTTCGTAGCTCATGAAACATCGAATATATTATAAAACTGCTGTCTAAGTACGTAAAAGTTTGTAATTACTACGATAATTAATGAACGACATGTTGCTAATATAAAATTGGGCTATTTTCTTCAATTGTTAACAAGAAAATAGGCTGTAAATACCTGCTGACCAGATCCGCTTTTCGGCCTCTTAGTGAAGCTCCTCGGATCTTCAGTTCAGCTTTTAACTGAGGTAC
The DNA here is from genome assembly GCA_905163495.3 of Cosmia trapezina. Classification (NCBI taxonomy): domain Eukaryota; kingdom Metazoa; phylum Arthropoda; class Insecta; order Lepidoptera; family Noctuidae; genus Cosmia; species Cosmia trapezina. Next base: position 8,896,102 of record LR991039.1, read on the forward strand.
TGTCCACGTTGTATAATACATTGTTCGTTGTATTAACAAAAAACACACGCTAGTTTATGTTACAATTATTTTAAACCCGAAAAACACTGAGAGATAAAAATGACATTGCGATGTTAAGAGTAGAGCGTTAGCAGCGCCACCTGTTCATAGCTTTGAGATTTCTTCCCCATTGTGTGAGGAATGCATGATATGAAAGAAAAGGGAGCGAATGATAGCATGACGGTTGACTGGGGAGAATGGAAGAAGCAACCGTGTTGCGCCGACTCCACGTAACATGGGACAAGGGCAGGAAGACGATGATGAAAAAATCACATGACGGTGATGCATAAGGGCCTATAGTACCTCAAATGGCTTAGCATGAGCCTCCATTATGTCGAAATTACTGCAGCATTAATGTTAAAATAAATATTATGGTAAAGTGGAGGATTAATGTTAGGTACTATGTTAGACGAAAACACGATTCCATAAAATCTCGATAGAAAAAAAATCCAATGTTGCCTCTAAATCGAACAATAAACCGCTGGTATTCAAAAAGTACTTCAAATTAGATCATGAAACTTTGCATAGTAACTGAACTAACTATAAAGACTTTATTGGAACTTAAACTTAACTGGCGAAATGAGGGTGTACTATCAGATACATCTCTGCCTAACGCTTTGAGGAATACTGTCGTGATTTTATGTGTTAAACTAGTTTTTCTATTAGAAGTGAAGTTTATGTGAAGTTAAGTGTATGTGTTTGTTAGGTGGACGGTCCACCTAACAAACACATAGTAGCTATTCAGGCTCATGGTGCAGAGAGCAATCCATTTGAATAAATTGTTCAACCAGCTCACTTCATTTTCGATAGAAATACCTGCCTAGAAGTTTGGGGCTTTACATTCAAATCGAAGTATTACATTTACAAATTAATTACTACGCTCGCAAATCTCGGAAAGATTTATTAAAAGACTAGCTTTTGCCCGCGACTTCGTCCGCGTTTCCGTCGTTTTTCGTAAAAAAGTACCATATGTCCTTCCTCACGGTTCAGTGGTTTTGATGTAACAGACAGATTAACTTTCGTATTTTAGTAGGGAAATATAATATGTCAATTCACAATACTGTTAAAAAATATCGCAATAAGGAACCGCAGAATATTATTAATAATAGCTGTGCCCGCGACTCCGTCAGCGTGTAACTTCCTTGTATGTTATTAAGTTAATGTATTGGACTGCTAGGCTATCGGGAGTTACACGTGCTATTGTGAGTCAACCATAAAAGATAGACATATGCTGTTGTGGGATATTTTTTAGATAATTTTAAGTAGAATATTTCCGTCATAAATGATTTCTATGTAGCTTTAACCGTTAAGGCTGCACACGCGACGGAAGCTTAAAAAATGGAGCAACTTCTACCGTTTTCCCAACATTTCCCTTCACTGCTCTGCTCCTATTGATTGTAGCGTGATGAAAAGTATACTATAACCTCCCCAGGAGTATGAAGAATAATTGTACCAAGTTTCGTTAAAATCCGTCGAGTAGTTTTTGTTTGTATAAGGAACATACAGACAGACAGACAGACAGACAAAAATTTTACTGATTGCATTTTTGGCATCAGTATCGATCACTAATTACCCCCTGATAGTTATTTTGAAAATATATATCATGTACAGAATTGACCTCTCTACAGATTTATTATAAGTATATAGATTGCTACCATTTAGCTACAAGAAACAATAGTTTATCTTCTAAATGTCATAATTATTATTAATTGCGGCATTTGCGAGATTATTCAGTACTTAGTTAAATGTTTTCTATGGGTAAGAAATAACCTGTGATCACTTGATCAGTGTCGTTGTCAAGGTTTATTAACAGGATATTTTAGCTTTTCAACAGCATTGTCAGCTGTCATTTCAAAGATACATTATAGTGGGAGACGAAGGGACAAATTATTTGTGTGAGTTGCTAAGAAATCTTAGATTCTTGAAATGAGGTGATTTGTTTTTTTTCAAAATTACGTAATTAACGGCTAAAGTGCTTGAGAGGCAGTTTTTAACAAAAAAGAAATATATTAATAATTTATTTTTGTAGTGGGTTGTGGAGGTCAGATAGGCAGTCGCTCTACGTGAAATACTGGTATTCAACTACATCCGGTTACACTGGAAGCCGACCCCAACATAGTTGGGAAAAGGCTAGGCAGATTGATTGATTTATTTTTGTACCAAATCAATAAATATATGATGGCTATGTAAAATACATGGGTAATCGAATGTCAATGTCATTTGTGTAATACAAATAGTTGAGTAATACATAATTAATACAGATTCAACGTTTCTAAAAATAGATATACATAATAAGTAGTATAGATTTGTAATAGGTAGGTTTTGAAATATGTTTGCATTATAAAAGTACTAGCTTCTGCCCGCGACTTCGTCCGCGTTAAATTTCTTGTACCCCCCACCCACCAACCCCGACGCATCGCATCGCAATGCCTGCCCGTGCTATTACTTCGCGCTCGGCTCCTAAGGGCCCTAGCGTGATGTTAAATAGACTATATCCTTCCGCATCGCCTGCATGCGCTATTACTTCGCGCTCGGCTCCTAAGGGCCCTAGCGTGATGTTAAATAGACTATATCCTTCCCCATCGCCTGCCCGCGCTATTACTTCGCGCTCGGCTCCTAAGGGCCCTGGCGTGATGTTAAATATCCTATATCCTTCCGCATCGCCTGCCCGCGCTATTACTTCGCGCTCGGCTCCTAAGGGCCCTAGCGTGATGTTAAATAGCCTATATACTTCCGCATCGCCTACCCGCGCTATTACTTCGCGCTCGGCTCCTAAGGGCCCTAGCGTGATGTCAAATAGCCTATATCCTTCTCCATCGCCTGCCCGCGCTATTACTTCGCGCTCGGCTCCTAAGGGCCCTAGCGTGATGTTAAATAGCCTATATCCTTCCGCATCGCCTGCCCACGCTATTACTTCGCGCTCGGCTTGTAAGGGTCTTAGCGTGATGTTAAATAGCCTATATCCTTCCGCATCGCCTGCCCGCGCTATTACTTTGCGCTCGGCTCCTAAGGCCCCTAGCGTGATGTTAAATAGCCTATATCCTTCCGCATCGCCTGCCCGCGCTATTACTTCGCGCACGGCTCCTAAGGGGCCTAGCGTGATGTTAAATAGCCTATATCCTTCCGCATCGCCTGCCCGCGCTATTACTTCGCGCTCGGCTCCTAAGGGCCCTAGCGTGATGTTAAATAGCCTATAGCCCTCCTCAAGAACTGGGTTATAAAATGCAAAAAGATTTTTTCAAATCCGACTGGGGTAGTTCCAGAGATAGCGCGTTCAAACAAACTAACAAAAAAAACCGGTCAAGAGCCATTCGGACTCGCGCACCGAGGGTTCCGTTCCGATTTCTGAAAAAGTGTGCTATTTAGAGTTTTTTTTTCCTGTAATCTTTACATAAACTTGCATCACATAGAATAATTTCAGATTTTTCTCTTTGCAAACTTCGGAGATAAGGGGCGGGGAACGGTATTTTTTTTACATTTTTCATCAAAAGTCGAACACTGTGCGGCCTAAAAAAAAATAAAAATATGTTTGAGAATGCGCAAACAGCGCTCTTTCATATGATACCCCACATGACCTAGTAACCCAACTTTGAATTTTTAAGACCCCCTTTCAGCCCATGTTGCAAAAAAAATACATATCGTTTTATTTCTTTCTTATTTGCAAAATAGTTGGGTAAATATTATCTAAAACTGTTCCAAATTTCAAGTTGATAGCATTAGTAGTTCTTGAGATATCCAGCTGTGACAGACAGACAGACAGACTGAGTCACACCATAAGGGTTCCTTTTTTACCATTTTGGTACGGAACCCTAAAAACAAACTCTTCTGCTATATTCCACCGACATTTTGCACAACGCCATCTATGGGTAAATTGATAAAACGTCCGCTCTAAACATGTTTGCTCAAGAGGAACCGGTATGAATTAAAGTTATTTTGCGTTTTAGTAATTTTATATTATCTCCGAAACTGTATGACCAATTGCCATACTGTAAAGGCCAAATCTTATCTTCATGATGTCCTTGTGATCATAAAATATCTTATTTTGATAAGGATTAATGTTTTGTTGTATAAATAATCATCCAAACGTAAGTATGTCTAAAAAATACTTTTTTAAAACAATAAAAGATGTATAAAAGATAAAATATAAAAGATAGAAATATGGTGTTGCGGACTTTTTTGTAGAATTATTTAAAACGGACCAGACTGCCATACATTGTTATCAATTATAAACAACCGTTTAGGCAGCGCATGCATAAAAGTCTGTTTAAAGAGGTATTTCTTTCCGACTTGTTAGACAAAACTTGTGATAGCTCGGCTAATATGCATGATATAAATATAATTTATAGCCTATAGCACTCAGGAATAATGTAGCTTTCTACCAGTGAAAAATTTTTTAGAATTGGATCATTAGTTCCGGAGATTACCCCCTACATACAAACTTACAAACTTACAAACTTACATACAAATTTTACCTCTTTATAATATTAGTATAGATGTAGAAGTAGGTTTGATAGCCATACTTTTTTATTCAAAATACAATTCTGCATTATAGGTCATTTTGGAAGATTTCTAAACAGTTGATTCATTTCATTTTGGTGTTTTCCATTCGAAGTAGGATATTTTATTGCTTACATTATGAATTTCTATACTAACTGAAGATAAGATTACTTCTTGTTTATCACAAAGGCATGTTATGAAGTAAATTGGCGAAATGGTTGTACCTATGTGAATGGAGCTCGGCGTTCATTGCTTATGTATTATTTTCACTTATACCAAATCGTAGTTTCTATGCCGGGCAACTTTATTGTCCATATAGGAATGTGTTGAGTCTAACACTTTTGAATGATAAAACGGGGTGAAATTATGCAATAAAATAAAACCAGATAGTTTTAAAGAAAATGTTTATAATCAAATAACTAACATTATAGACGTAATACACACGTCATAATAACAAAGATACGACAAATTGAGCAAAACTTTGGTCGACAAACAAAACACCAACTTCGAGAGAATGCAAACTGAACTCAATCAAACTATTTCACACCTTAACCCAATCGAAATAGATACAAAAATTGCATTAGCTGTTCAGCAAGCAGTCACAAGAAACAATCATATCATCAATATATGCTAAAATTTAAAAATGGTAACTGAAACAAGCGACAGTAGAGAGACGCTGATACCCGATCAAGTTAAAAAGGCCACCAAAACGGAATTCTTTAAAGACCTAAGGTCTTTTAAACTTGACGGGGTAATAATTAGAGAGAGTAGCTTAGTCTATAACCAGCTGACGGAAAGAGCCGTCAATGCCAAACAGCTCATCGTAGTTGGTAGGCTTTCCTGGTCTGAGGGCCTCGTTGGCTTTAAGGTTCTCCTGTTCCGCGAACCAGTCTTTGTATTCATCTAGCTTCTTGACCCAGGCATCTGGAATAAATTAAAGAATTGGTTAGGTTAGGCACATAAGTAAAGACATTTTCGAGTTTTCAGAAGATGTCAGGAATGTATTATGAAACCATTTATTGGTTGTTTTCATTTACCAACTTAAAAACAATATACAATCTAATACTAAAATATATATATAATTATGTACAAATATATAAAAAAGGGGAAGAAGATGCATTATTAATGTTAATATTTTACTTTTAATAATAATCAATGGTTACTTGCATTAATTTAGTAATTTTATAAGTTTTGTTATTTGTGAAAAAATAATATACTAACTGTGAAGGTCATTCATGGGTCCAGCGTTACCACCGTATTCTGAAGGCAGCATTTCCTTAGGAACGTATTTGTAGAGATCATTGGTGTCAGTGTGCAAGAAGATCTGAAAAGAATACATAACGACAATAAGGACAATGAAAACAATACATTTTACTGAACCACATTGAGACCACTGCAAGTGAATGAGTGCACATCCTCATTAAGTGTAGTTATATTAATTGTTCTGTGTTCTGATGTCACTTTATTGCAATCTACTAAACCACATACTACAGGTTTATAAAAATATCACTTTTTCATAAGTATTAGTAGTAGTGTTAGTAGTAGTTGTATTTTTATAAGTATTTTTATTGAAAGAAATGGAAGCAAGCAATTAAGTTAGTATAGTAATTGTATCTTACCCTTTCTTTGATCTTGTCCTTGATGAATGGTTTGACGAAGTTGACGATTTTGTCAACGAGAGGTGACACGTTGATGACATGGACTTCCTTCAGCTTTACGGGGTAGGCCTCCTGAAAACATATACCAGATTTTGTTAATTTCGTTAAGGTTGGAATTCTGGGTATACAAGATTGTTAGTAATTAATGACACATTTCTTTTTATTTCTGTCTTTTTAAGGTAGATAATACCAGCTTTTAAGTTTTTTGAACCTAACATGTCTGAACAAGAAATAAATTTTAATTTATTTCAATGAAGTACATATTTGCATGAAATTAACTCATTGTGAATGAAATATGTGAATAAATATGCAAGCAAAGTAGACGTAGCTTAACTTTAGTTTGACCATCAAAACTTCTGACCGGTACCTTAAAGTTTATGTTTGTTAAAAGCAGATACTTATCTCGTATTTTACTACAGATACTTATTTTTAAGTTACTATCTTTACAAAAAAATTACACACATTCATTAACTTAAACATAGACTTATAAAAAAAGATGGACTCCGCGCCACGCATATCGAAAGTGAAGCACAGTAAGTATGCCGGACCGTTTGTACAAACACGCCTCGCGCACACATTTACATCATAGTATGCCGACCGGCCGCCATTACGTGACACGAGCGACGCCGTCTTTGCAGGTACTCAAATCATGCACACATAGATCGGTACGGTGCTTCACTTTCGATATGCGCGGTGCGGAGTCCATCTTTTTTTTATAAGTCTATGAACTTAAAATAAAAAGTTTCTTATTTATTTTGTTTTCTTGTTTTTTCTCTACAGTTATATGTTTCTATTGTTTTGACCTTCGTATGTAAGTTCAAGGACCTTCAAAACTGCAAAATAATTAAAATCCTTACTAACCTGTACACAGACTAGGAATTTCTTGACAAGTGTGGGTGTGAACTTGGCAAAGTGCGTCGGGGTTGCCACAGAAGCGTCTAGAACATACACGTCTCCTGCCACTCCCTCCTTCTCTTCTGCCAGTCTGACGTCACCAAGCATGAGAGCCAGCTTGAAGGCATCCGCCACGTTGGGAGTCTGGATGTCTTTGTCGACTCCTGTAGGAAATAAGGGAAGATTTAGAAAAGCTGAACCTGTGATTATAATAATATGACAATGTGTTGGTCTCAAAAAGAAACTTTATGATGGCTGTCAACTATGTCGAAGTGTTTAATTTTCTCATTGGAATGTAGCATAAATACTTCCTCGCACATAAAGGAGGCCTGTTTAGTTTGCAACTAATGTTTACTAATTAATTTATCAATGCTCATTAATTGGAGTTATTTCCAATTAATGAGCATTGACATCAGCTCGTAAAACTTTAACAGGGGATTTTTGTATCATGGAAAGGGTGAGAAATATTATACGCTGAGGAATCTACGTCAGGTCAGAACGATGCTTATGTTTTTGTCATTGATAAGTTTAATTTACTATAGTTACTGACCTCTCATAACAATCACACGTCTTCCTTCTGGTGTTAGGCCTGGCAGCGGCGGCATTTGACTGTGAACAAATAATAGCACATTAATTTTGATTTTCTAACACATTGTTGACCTTTTTTTAAGACTCTGTGATAAAATGACCCAAAATAAAATGTCTGTGTATAATGTGTCTTGAGAATCTCTCAGTGTAAAGTAACCTAGCAGCTAATTCCATGGAAGTAACCAAATCTTACAGTAAAAGGTCACTGGATTTTCATTTTTTTTTGTTGTCAAAAGAGTACCTATGAAACACGATTTCTTCACTAATATTGTTTTTTTTTTTGTATTTGTTTCTGTTCTTGATAATGAACATCTTTGAAATTTCTCGAGAACCTAGGGTCCCGGATCTTTGAAAAGCGTATGAATGACCCGTTCGACATTTTTAATGAAATGAGGCACCAACCGACGATTGTCCCTGTATGCACTGTGCAAATGCACACAAGGAAAACCCCCGGTTGGTGTAAGACTATTGCAGGATATGAAAACAAAACATATTGGGCTATGGCTTTGGGTGGCTAAAGTGAATTGGTTACTTTGACCTATGGAAGAAATAGGTCTCCTGCCAGAGCAAAACACGGATAAAATGGCTGGGGGTGACTTGCACACTCAATAATGGGCACCCGGAAACTGTCGTTAGCACATAGTGACGTAGCGAAAAGGGGACAACATGTCCTGAGGTGCTTGGGAAGTGGAAAGTTATTCTACGGCTATAAGGACAATCCCAGAGCCCGTAAGATGGTCAAGATCCCTACAAGCACTTACTGGAATACTTCCTTCCTCCGAGCACGCCAAGCAAGCCAGCCAATAAAGGCAAGTCAGAGGTGAGGAACAAGGTCTCTCCCGGGAAATAGGGCCATGGGGTCACTACTGCCCAACAGCACGCCACATGCTGCCTTTCGGGTTTATGCATCTCTCTTGGTCCGGCTCCTCACCCTAGATCTGTTTCGGTAAAGTAAACTCTACCGACACAGACCTAGAGTTCAGGAGCGCGCAAGCCCCACCATGATGTCAATGTAGAGAAACGGCGGTTAAATAAATTAACATCATTATTATTAAAGTTCAATAACCGATGTAATGACCTGATACATAAGTTTTGGTTTTACATAATTTATTACTTACGTCATTTGGAAATAAGTAGGTACCTAATAATTTTTGTTATTATTCCCACAATTTTAATTTCCGAACTGATTTCCATAAAAACACGATAGTATCATCAATTTGTCACAAGACTCTTGATTTACAAAAACACGTAAGAACACTTATAATCACACTACTATGACGAAAGTTTGTTATTTCTTCACGCTCAAACGGCTAGACCGATTTGGACAAAATTTGGTATGTAGATAGCTTATTCCCTGGATTAACACATAGGCTATATTGAATTCTGGTATACGCGGGTGGAACCGCAGGATGTAGCTTGTTTCATATAATTACTACGACGTCATGGATGAAATAATCAGTGACGGTTTTACATTGTTGCAAATTTATTCCACACTTGTCTGAGAGGATATTTATATAAAATTAAGTTTATTACTGCAATTATGTGAGATTGTGGCTAATTATAAACATACGCTTTGGGTTATTAAATTGCAGCAGGTATACACTTTCCAACCATTTATTTTACTTTTGACATAAACACATACACCTAGGGAACAATCTGTGACTACCGCATTCCCCTTAAACATAAGGGGAAGATCTATAAAACAATGGTTAGACCTGCTGTCTTGTATGGATCAGAATGTTGGGCCACAAAAGGGATGAATGAAAAGCAATTGCATGCAGCTGAGATGAGAATGCTAATAGGGATGTGTGGTGTTACACGAATGGATAGAATAAGAAATGAGTACAGAAGAGGAAGTTTAAAAGTGGCACCGGTGACTGAAAAGTTGTGCGGAAAACGGTTGTCATGGTATGGGCATGTGATGCGGAGGATTGAGGAAAATGTCGTGAGGAAAGTTTTGAGTATGAATGTCGATGGCTATAAGAGTAGGGGAAGACCAAAGAAACGATGGATGGATTGTGTGAAAGATGACATGGCTAGAAAGGGGGTGACTATCGAGATGACGACTAGAGAAGTATGGAAAAAAGGACATGTTGCGCCGACTCTAAATAGATTGGGATAAGGGCAGGAGAATGAGGATGACCTAAGCACACCTATGAAGTTCCTTATGTAATGACAACCATGCCAACTATAGACAAAAAAATGCAATTCTTCATGGACGCTTTGAAGTTCCTTATTTATTGAAAGGCAACTATAGACGAAAAAATGCAATACTTCATTGACGCTAATTTCAAATAAATGGTTGGAAAGATTATAGACACGCGTGGGTTAACCTACATGATTACTGAATGATACGAAAATACGTTAGATTAGAAAGATTGTTAACCTACTCTTGTTCTTCAAGACCTACAAATTTTCTCAAAATAACGATAAATCCACTTCAGTAGTACCTAGCTACTGAAGTGGATTTATCGTTATTTAGATACAGTACGGTACGACACAACACACAACTTAGATGTAACATCGGCAAAATTCGTAAAACCGATCACGATCCGAACTGAGTGCACCTTCAACATCACCAATCTTTATTACTGCTTTAAGCAAAAATGATCTTTACGCATACGCAATAACTTGTGAAGTCATATTACCAATTACATTCGTAAAATTGAAATGAATGAATGCAAATTTTCAAATCCATGCACTTATAAGTTATGTCGTACTGTAACTGCTGTTGTGTTAAGAATCTTTAATAAAACTGCAGTAGTAGTTAGTCGAACTGCCTTGTGCGTAATTTGCCTTTGCCGTCATGAAGATGTAACAATTATAAGTTTTCAGTGGGTAGCTACATACGAGTAGGTTGGTTGTAATTAAAGTCTCACATTATTCAAATTAATGAATAAATATTACTACGAGGAGTGATAACCCGGGGGTTAAGGATTTTGAAGAAGATTTCGATGTCAAGGATTTCTAATTAATTTAAGGAAGATGCTTGAGTAGTTAGGTAATCCGTTATTATCTAATCTATAGCTTGAGAGAGAAAATAGAATGAAGAACGGAATGACATCAAATGTTGTGAAAAATCAAGCATTATAGTTTTTCTACTACATAATATTGGTGGCTCCAAAGCCACGCTTTTTGTGCATACCTTGAGCCTCCATTTTGTTCCAAAAGATGTCCCTAAACATTTCTTGTTAATAGAATACTTACACAATATTTAAAATCTCCTGGAGCTCGGGACGGTTGACGTCACGGTCGTTGAAGAACTCTGGGACAGCGGAACGCATGGTGAAGTACATGTCCAGCTTACGCTTGGTCTTCTCCAGGGAGAACTTGCAACCACGGAGGAAGGTCATGATACGCTGGTCATCTGGCGGAGGAGTAGAAGGAAGATTAGAGAATAAGTCTAAGAAAAGTTATTTTAAAATCTTGTAAACATTGTGTCATGCAAATAAACTATATGTAGGTAGGTAATACGAAAGTATGAATAAGATTTGGATTGGCATTTACACTGGCAACCGTATAATGGTTGACATAGGTAGTGCAAGGTAATTCTAGTCTGCCTGGTGCATAAATTTACTACTGCATACTATTCTGTTGTCTTTTTTTTTATTCAAAGTTTTCATTGGACTTCGGAAACTGGTAGCTGACCAGATTCTAAATTTGAACCAGTACTCTAATTACACTTTCAATCAAATCTGAATGATTTTGAAGGGTAAAGCTAATCCATTGCTTCGTATGTTCGAAAAATATGTCTGCTCAACAACGTAAATAACGCAATGAATGTTGTTGAACCTGTCAAAATGATAGCCATTGCTACAGTAATACCCGATTTCTGAGGTTCTATGTTCTATATTAGAGGGTACGGTTTCCGCACTTAGTCCTTCATGTGGATTCTGTGGTTTTTAAATGGAGTGTATCAATTCGATAGTGATTTATTGGTTCGATATCGTGTTTCTGACACTTCGTTAAGGAAAAATTTAGCTTAAAAGCCGAAAGAATTTCTATCGAGGATTTATCTGAGAATCTCGGAATTCACTATTTTGTCAAATCAATAGCTACTCCGTTTAATAATTCTTCAGAAACCGCCATAAGTGTGTCAAGAAATTACCCCGCATGTAAACGAATATGGTTGCGTATTCTAAGGGATTTAAACATAAATGAGGTTGTCACACCTCTACGCTAGCCCTTTGGGAATAAATAGGCGTGATGTTATGTTATTAAGTTAATTATGAAAGCTGTTTTACCAAACTCATCAGGTAGATGGGGCTCCTTCGTCAGCCACTCCTTAATGTGTGCCAGATCAGCCTCCTTCGTGTCTGCCTTCTCATTCAGCTCCTCGCGGATCTTCTGCCACATCTCTCCTGCTGGCTGTTCTAGCGTCATCTTCGCTGCTTCGACTGGTCCTGGGAAGAGTCACGTCGTTAGTTTATTCAACAGCTCCTATTTCAGTGTCTCTTAGTGTCAAATTAAGTAGTCGATTAATATGCCCAGGTGCAGCAATAATCAATGACGTCTTCAATCCTTTGGGGGATAATTTTGTAATTAAATTGATTAAAGTGTTGTTCTTTGTTTGTAATGTAACGCCCTTCTGTGATGTGTTAGTGACGATCCTTAACTTTTTGGCTGTGTCAATTTAATCCTTTAGGCCTTACGATTAGGTCCTTTCCTTAAAGGAACCCTACAATCTGGCTAGCCTTTTCCCAACTAAGTTGGGGTCGACTTCCAGTCTAACCGGGTGCAGCTGAATACCAGTATTTTACATGGAGCGACTGCCTATCTGACCTCCCCAACCCAGTAGCGGGGTAATACGATACCCCTTGGTAAGACTGGTTGTCAGATTTTCGGGCTTCTGACGACTCGTAACGACTGTCAAAGATCCACGAATGACAGCCGGGACCAACGGCTTAACGTGATTTCCGAGGCACGGAGGAGTCTCGGTATGTAAAGATGGTCACCCATCCACTGACCATCCCCGGCAAGCGTAGCTTAACCTGATGGATCGACCCGTGCGGCTGTTATTACTTAGCCACGAGCTCCTCCGTAAAGGAAATCTAGACAGGATGGAATTTATTGAAATTTGTTTATTGTTTCCACAATTAATTTTGGAAAAAATATCTTCCAACGGTTTTTAAGCTAACGACAATAACCTCATGGGAACGACAAAGCACAGGGGTCATCGAGACACATAATTTCTCAATACAATTAGCAATAATAATTAATCTGGTTAAATTATGGTCACATGGCCCTGTTACTACTTTACAAGGCACTGTTACAAAGTCGTAGTTTTAGACGGATACGTATGCATGCGTACGCATGTTGTAATTGGCAAGGTCGATTGTCCAGCCAAAGTAGAGAAATGTAGGTAAAACCAACCGCACATTAGTGGTAAACAATTGACATTGACAGCTCCTTTATATCGTAGAGCAAGAGTTGCCTAAATTCTTTTGACAATCTTGATATTGAAATCCGTCGGTTTTACATCGATATTCTAGATAGAGCATCTTTTTAGAATAGGTAGGTGCAGGAATAAGCTTTGATTTTCATTTTGGGATTAGAACAACTTTTGTTGTTAACGCTGAAGTTGAAGTAGGTAATTCAAAACCCACTTCATACAGCAAACGGTCATAAAAAAAAATCTAGTTTAAAGATCGGGATTCGAGAGCGGCAGTAACAAATGACTAGAAAATAAAGGTAGGCAGGCATTTTAAACCTCTATGTACAGTTTATGTCATAAAAAGAAACCACAGCCCCATGAAAAAGTGAGCAAGAAAGTAAATAATTAATAGGTACAACAAAAAACCTCAAACAAAATTCAACATCGCATCATTAAAAATTTCTAAATTCGTTTTCGTGAAAACAAAATAGGTAAAATATGACTTTTACTTTGTAAAAAAATCTTTAGTGTTCTGTAACTGCGTTATATGTACCGTAACGGTTTTCATGTTACGAAAAAAGCAATTTAATGAGTTTTTAACAAACTTTCACCGTTTGGTTGAGCAATGCCCTCGCTTCTCGTGTGGGCACGATGCGCCGCTCTGTTTCTTCTTCGTAATTGGTAATTACCATGCACATACTGACATGCAACCTTAATTAATAAATAAAAAGCGCATTTTACTTAGCGAGCTAAAATTTGGTGACAACGCCATCTGTCAAACATATTGAATACTAAGTACAAAGATGGTGGATTGAACTCTCAGAAGATGTAGTTAGTTGTAGTTCTAAATATGAATAAGAGATGGCGCAGTATATAATATCAGATAGTAAATAATTCTGTAAAGTAATAATAATATGACACAGGGTTCTTTTTATGTAATGATTATGACAAAATATTATGGCCGTCGCATATCCACTGGTAGAAAGTTATACACACGTGTAGACGTTTAATTGCATCAGCTCCTAAAAAGGTAGTTAGGGATCCAAATAAAGTTTTCTGATTACGTGAGGTCCTAGCTATTCAAGGACTACTTGAAGAATGGGGAGCACTGGTTATTGATCAGGATTCTGGAATAATTAATAAGATTTACAAAAGTCTGTTAAAACTAAAGTAGGCACGGCTTGTTATCCTAAACTACCTATAGATAAGATCTGCATTTTTGGATAAACGCTGGAAAACATGTTGGGAAAACGTCAGCCACTCACAGTATTGTCAAAAATCAGAGGGGTAATTCCCGTATTTCTGTCCCGTTATTCTGTCAAAAATTGTACAGCGTTTACCTACATTTTTGACATTTGATTGTCGTTGGCATGAGATTGCGAGTTGAATTTGATCGTTTTACGAGAAATTGGCCTTCAGATCTTTGCAACATCAGAATTGATTTAAATCATAACAAAGCATAGCTAAATGATTCCATGACCGTTAAAATCGAACATGGCAGTGAATTGAAGACTTTTTGTAAAGTTTAATGAACTTACTTTAGGTCCGTATTACATAAGGAAACTCAAGCAATGATCTGTTCTAGTTTAAAACTAGTTTCAACCAATGAAATGTCTTGAATCTAGTTCTAAGTAATGCTTGAGTATTGAGTGACGTTCTGTAATACGGACCTTAGTGACATGGTCATTAAATTATTGCCTAAGACGTTACGGGTCGTCAGAATCCCGAAATCCTGACAACGAGTCTTACCAAGGGGTATCGTTAACTGGGTTGTGGAGGTCAGGTAGGCAGTCACTTCATGTAAAATACTGGTATTCAGCAGCATCCGGTAAGACTGGAAGCCGACCCCAACATGGGCTAGGCAGATGATGAATAGGTACACAATATTAAACCTACCAGATGAAAAGAACGAGGAGGTTCAGGTAGACTAAGAACTGGGTGTGGCTCAATTCGAAGATGAGATTCCATCAGTCACTGAACTTGAGCTGTTTTGGTAGGCCGGTGTTGAGACAAGATGAGAGCCAAATTTTATCAACAAAACCGTAGACTAGTCAAAGTTGAGTGGTTATACAGGGTGACCTGAAATTAGTGGCGGACCCGTTAAGGGGTGATAGTAGGGATCAATTCCAGTCGATATCACTCTTAGACCTACTGTCCTAAAGTTAACCCATTTCAGGATACTCCTACTTAAAGAATTTTTACAAAAATACCCTACTTTAAACGATTTTCGCGTAAGATATCGACATTTACGAAGATATCACTATTAATCATTCCTTATTTAGAATATCTTTGATGCAAAACAAAAAAAAATGGTCCAAAAAGACCAATTTTTACGATTTAAAGCTATTTTAAGATTTAAAGTAGGATTTTTTTGTAAAATTCTTTAAGTAGGAATATCTTGAAATGGGTTAACTTTAGGACAGTAGGTCTAAGAGTGATATCGACTGGAATTGATGCCTACTATCACCCCTTAACGGGTCCGCCAATAATTTAAGGTCACCCTGTATAGTGGTAATAAAATTACCACAGAGTGGTAATGATGGTGGTGGTTAGAGGTGGTCGGTCATTTGGCTAATTTGTGACCAAATAAACGTTTAATAAGGCCATTGCAAAATTATAAGCAACTTTGATATTATTCACAAAAGCAGGGCAAAGGAAATAAAAAATCTTGAATGAGGCATTAAATCTCAATCTGCCTAGCCTTTTCCCAACTATGTTGGGGTTGGCTTCCAGTCTAACCGGATGCAGCTGAATACCAGTATTTTACATGGAGCGACTGCCTGTCTGACCTCCACAACCCAGTAACTGGGTAATACGATACCCCTTGGTAAGACTGGTTGTCAGACTTTCGGACTTCTGACGACCCGTAACGACTGTTAAAGATCCACAAATGACAGCCGGGACCAACGGCTTAATGAGGCATTAAATCTATGTGTCTACAAAGCACACTTTTGGCACGTTTAACTTTTATTTTTTATGAGAACCTTTTTCGAAATCAGACCAAAAACTAAGTACCTATCTAGTTTTTTTTTTTAAATACCAATGTGTATAAAAATAGGCAAAGAGCTACGCAGCCTATTATTACCGCTAGCATTTCAGATGATTTCTTTCAATCTTTCGACTTTCAAAATAATTGCATCCATCAGTAAATTCAGTAACGGTGTAAGTACCGTTGGCAACACAATTGTAGTCAAGTGCCGGTGGTTAGGGTTGCTACGTGAATTTATTTATCTCGAAGTTATGTTTTGTAATTTGATTATATTTGCAGACCGTTAGTTTCCGGCGTGATTAAGGCTGAAAGGAGAACTAAGTATCAAATCATGAATCGTTTTTCTCATTTCCTCTTTGATTTTATATCCATCTTACCTGACTCTCTTTTCATCTGTTTAGCTTACAACTCTGATTCCGAATTTCAAAACTCGGTCCATCTTGATTTGTATACCGAAATAAAAAACAACAATTCAACATTTTTTATGTAAACGGTTCACACATCTCTTGTTTTTAGGACCACTTTCTTCATTAAGAGAGTTACCTACTTATTTACTTACTCCTCATTTCAAACATAATTTTCCTCTGACAGCATCAACTCCATTTTCAGTGGCAACCCTAACTCTAGCAACAATGGCAGCTCCGCAGCTATTTCAATGGCAGAATGCGCGGAAGTCACGTGCGCTTCGCTTCATTCGTTTAGTTTTTATTCGAAGCGTGATGATTGGATGATGGATTCAGCACCCAACTTATTACACGATACTACAATGTTAATAGTAGGTGCATGAGGTTTATTTTTTGTTTAAAATTGAAACGGTGAATGATGTTTTTTGCTAACGGTATCGTGACTTTTTAGGTTATGATTTTTTCTGAGTTTTTTTTATTTTGTTGTTGATAAGAATTGAAGGTGTTTGATATTTGTACAAAAGTGTTTGCGACTGCATATGAACGATAAAATTTCCGAGAGATTAATTTATAATATCCGTTCATGTGACCCGAAACATAATAGTAGTCTATGCCCGAAACTGAGTATAAACTGAGTAACTGAGTGTAGCGTGAGGCAAGAAACACGCGTTTATTTTTTTAGCAAAACTAGATTCCAGTTTTCGTAATCCGAGACAAAAACGAATTTAAGGGGATGCCATTTCACTTATACACCGAGTTAAACTCGGTGTATAAGTGAAATGGCCGTCTAGTTTGACGCTCGAGATACTCGCACCAGAATTTAAACGCGCTTCGTTTAACGTAGATTTATGAGAAAATGCTATACTTAAATCAATTTTTAGCTTAGTAAGTTTTTAACATATTTAAATACCTTAATTTTAAACCAAATGTACTGCACAGTAAGGAACTGTTTACTTAAAATCTTATAAAACAGAAAATAGACAGTGCTACTTTGTATTTTTTTTCTATCGAAAAAACTTCAAGTAGGTACGTGTAGTATATGCTGATCTCGCATTGTGTAGGATTTCCGTACAATGAGAGGTCAGTGTAAACTGGAAATGTATAGCTTGATGTGTAGCCGTGTGTACTTAGATATGGAAAGTGACTCCATGATTTACATGGCTTCGGTTTTTACAAGAAACCACTGATCAACACGGCATTCTTATAAATTGTCGTGTTTCGGTTCTAATCGTGTTTCGGTTTTACAACAGTAGACAATATAATCAAATAAATAAATAAATAAATAAATAAATAAGTTTATTGTACAAAGAGAAACACATAGAACACATACACTAAACATGATAGTACAAGTGGCAGTCAGACAGGTTGAACAGCTGGCTCCTGAACTAAGTAAAAAGATACTTGTATCTCAGGAGCCAGAACACATAGGCATGGAAAATTTGGTTTTATAGGAATTTTAAAAACATAAAATTATCGACTCAAGGGGATACCTTAAGTACGGTCAGCAACAAAAGTCGGTTAACACTGCTACTTTTTGACATGATCTAAATTAACACAAAATGATTCGGTAATCTGCTTTTTAACTGTTAAGAGTCAATGCTCTTAAAATTTTAAGTAGGTACCTACTTCTGTTCCGATTTGAATTAAATATTTCGCTTAATAATAATTAAGATTAAAAAACTGCAAGTGTTAATCGACTTTTGCTGCCGACTGTACCTAACATAATGTTTGATTGGTTAGGTAGAAATAGTACAGAAAAATTGGTCACAGTTTGTTGATAGTAGGGGACAGGGAGGACACTACAGACCATAATGTCCAAAATCTGTACCCCTGTAGATTTCTGAGTAAGACCCAAGCCCCTAAAATCTGAAGTCATTGCTTGACTTTCAAGTTACTTCGCAATACCCTAGCGAAATAATATATGAGCATGAAGTTATGTGACTAAATACGCACAGCTACAGATCAAGCTATACTTTTCCAGCATAAGCTGATCTCGCATTGTATAGGGTTTCCTTATAATGAGAAGTCAGTTTATACGATAGTAATCTGGTAGCCTACTTTTGTTCTGAATTACATTAACACTTCCTTTAGCAATGTAATCATTATTTTACTTTTCTTTTTCACCTAATTATGAGCCAAACGGTCAAACTTAAGTACAGTTCGCGTCTCGTAAGTTGGCCGCTCTAAAACTAGGCTTTCCAATGCGTAAGGTAATGGCGTGCTGTTAACTTATAAACCTAACTTATAAATCATCCTAACTTATAAATCATCCTAACTTATAAATCATCCTAACTTATAAATCATCCTAACTTATAAATCATCCTAACTTATAAATCATCCTAACTTATAAATCATCCTAACTTATAAAAATCCAAAGTTTACCTGTTTTTAATAGTGTAGAGTGTGAGAATTAAGCTTTATGAGCCCATACTACCTCACCTTTTTATCTCGCTCGCACGATACTGCTCACGGGCTGAGTGACAGCGAAACCGAGTGTCGTGCTGGACGCCGATAGTTTAAACTAACTTCACCATACTTATATTTATTTCAAAATCAATGCTGCAGTATTTTCGAGATAACGGAGGATCATGCTACGCCATTTGAGGTAGTGTAGGCTCTTAAGGCTCCTACAAACAGGCGTGACACGCGATGCGGCACAAAGGCACCGTGTGTCGCGTGATGACCGGTGGTTTTATGTCGCACGCTCGCACGTGATTCGCATTGCGAGTCGCCTGTTTGTAAGAGCCTTTAGTTATTATTTGGGAGTTATACCCGTCTCGTCACTGTTCCGATTGGTAACAATAATATTATTCTTTATAAAAAGTCTCGATAGGATTTTGTTTGTTTACGTTTTTAACAACATCTCAAAGATAGAACGATGGGGAGGAGTAAGAAGTTACCCGTGGGAATAACAGGGATGAAAGAAACAGTAATCAGAAAAATACGCGTTTTTACTTCCACAGAGCTTATAGGGTTATCGCGTTACCCAGTCCTAACCCCGGTAACCCGGTCCTAGTCCCGGTTAAGGAAGTCCTGGGTCAGATAGGCGTGTAAATGACTGGTATTTATTTATATACAATATGTCCCATTGATAGCACAACCACTTAAGGCGGGACTATACGCCAATGACCTTGAGTGGTTAGCTTGCGCGTTCTGTGCTGAGCCCACGCAACGCGTCGTACGTCCAGCCAGTAATAGGACTCGACCATCAAGGAGAGCTGTCCCAAATTAGACGCATTATTAATTTATTATACATAAAACAATAGGCATTTTAATAAAACACGTATACTAAAAGATAAATAATTAAATTACCTTTAAAATGGTGAAGGTTTTATATAAATACGCCTGACAGTTTTTGCGTGATTCTCAGTTTTTTATCTGCGTTAGACAAAACTTTACAAATTAATTACACTATTTTAATATAAACATAATCTAAAATATTCACATATTAAGTTATTAAAAAAATGCTCTAATTTAACATGTATTTTTTCCAAATCATTAACACTACTCGTTTAGACGTAATCTTCAGTTTAAAATCATCAAAAGTCAGATAGCGTCGCCTTAAGGGGTCACTGTACTCATCATTATAAACAACTTTTACATCATTATATAAAAAATCAGCTGCTCCCTGGTTTTTGACGAGTTTGATGTAGGTAGATTATGTATTACTTAATGAACAGCTGATTTTCTTTCGCGATTTCAGGTTTGGTCCCATAGTAAAAGTTGTTTGTTTGAGTTGCCATTAATTCTGGGACATGTTGTATACTTCAATCAGCTGCATCCGGTTAGACTGGAAGCTAACCCCAACATAATTGGCTAACTATGCAGATGATGATGAAGACTTCAACATCACCTAAGAAATGCTCATCACTGCTTACTCTGCAGCGACCAAGCGTGATAGTTAAACAATGACGTATGTACATTACATGTTTGATTGGTATGTAATGTATGTATGATTGTGTGTACATTTGAGAAAGCCATTAATATCTTGTGCATTTCATTTCTCTTTGCAGCTCTAAAGCTTGGTTCATACAGTTTGCTCCAATTGTTTATTTAATTGGAGCAAATCTTTATCACTTTAAAACCTAAGTATTTTGTTTCACTCTAAGTAGAATTAATTATGTGAATTATTATTTTATGATCGATCAATCTACCTAGCCTTTTCCCAACTATGTTGGGGTCGGCTTCCAGTCTAACCGGATGCAGCTGTATTTTATATGGAGCGACTGCCTATCTGACTTCTACGACCCAATTACTGGGTAATACGATACCCCTTGGTAAGACTGGTTATCAGACTTTCGGGCTTCTGACGACCCGTAAGGCTGTTAAAGATCTACGAATGACAGCTATTATTATGATAATTAAATAATTAATTATTACTTTGTTACATAAGATTATGTATTATTATTATTTAATAATATTATACATCATTTATATATTATTTTTTATTAATTATTATTTTATAATTATTGTACGTAAGTATGTATTTATTTGGCTTATCACCGAAGAGGACAGTCTATTTTTGGATGAATGCGATAACACTGATCTTATTATTTTTGCTGATAGATAATTATAATTTATATAGGCAAAAATATTGAATAATACATGAAAAAAAATGTTGTTAAGTATTTGAATTTTCACAAATCATCATCAGGCCTGAATTAGATTAAGAAGAAGAATAATATTTTTTCCCAAAACGCCTCCCCTTTTTCTTTCCAAACATGTGTTATGCAATCTCGGGCCAAGTTGGCCCTGCAAACATTATCAGATATCGACACACCACCTTCGCCGTGGTCTTAGGAACTAAAAACATGAAAACACACAAAATGAATGATACCTTAATAAAATACTAAGACAATAAAGTATTAAGTATACAATAAATAAATAACAGTATTTCCGATCATCCGGTGTACGCTCGGCTATAATGCAATTTCTCCGCGAAGGCATTGACCGCTCGGTAACAGGTAAGTACCGGCGGCAACTGCGAGATTTTTATCTCCGTTTAAATGGATAGATGTTTGTTAAAGACTCACGTAGGATTAGCCGCCTTAACTAAAGAAGTGATATTTAAGTAAGAATGTGCTTTGCTGTATGACTTGATGATGATCATGTTATTGCAGTATTTTTTGGGAGTTCAATCTTATCGCCTTATTACAAAACGTGGTTTTTTTCGGTCATGGTTTAAACCATCAAGCCAGTTTTTGTAGAAAGACGGTTCTTTATACAAAACTGACAACTTAGTCCGGTACTAAGATGTCAGTTTTGTAAAACTGACATCTTAATGTGTCGGAATAAAGTTCGAAATTCAAAAAAGAGTCCATGGTTTAAACCGGGGTTTGAAGATGAACCTTGTTTTGTAATAAGACGGTATATGCGTTTTAGCATTCCATCTCCGTGGATGTTTCAATAGTTTATGAGACATATTATGAATTTTAGAATAGGTGACAAGAAGTCAGGCGGCCATGCTACATATTAGTAATCTGTGGGCCACGGGCCGAAGTAATTGTTGGAAAAGTTCTGTTATTTAATAATATCCATGGTCTACCTCTTTAATTTACAGCGTAGCTATCCCCCTGTGAGGTTCGAGTCCTCACAGTACAATCAATTGAAATTTTTGTATCTTTTGAGTTATATTTTCAAATTGAAAAATTGTCAAGGTACAAAATTATGATTTTAGGGATCTCTTTGTGAATTGCGGGTTGATTAAATTTTATTTATCAGTTTAAACAATGATAGTACCACTAGTAATAAGATAATATTGTATTAGTAAATATTATTCATAATTCTATTATTGGTTAAGCATAATTTCTAGATCAGTCACCATTCAGGGTTGATCGAATTTTAATTTAACAATACCCACAATTTCAAAATAATTACTAATTAAACTTTTTAAACTTTCGCGATTTGTCCTCCCGTGACCACGATCGCTGCAAGGCGGTCAAAACGTCGGGAAACAGGTAGGTACCAGTTTACCTTGTAAAAAAGGAATATCGCGATAAGACCCGTTCTTGATATTCTTTTATAATTAGTAATTAGTTGGTACTTATAACAATATTTCAGTTTTGACAGGATTATACTGTCCATGGCATGACCATTGTTTTCAAACTCAATAACTACTCTACTTTCTATAACCACAACACCTTACCACAACCGCATCCAGACAGATAAAAGCGCACACACTCCAAGAATAAACCTAGATTTTTTAAAAAGAATTTTAGAAATATAAAAAGAATCACCTTGGAACTGGAAAATTAAGTCACAAGCCAAAGTCTCTACTATAAACACACTGGCACTTTGTCGTAACGTGTTTAAGGCTTTCGTGTCACTTTTGGTACCAAAAAGTTTGTACTTGCAAGCGCGGCACTCGCGCTAACCCGAATGGAGCGGGACTTGCGCGGGCGCAGGTTTTATCATTTCGTTACGGGGCGTGAGCAAGATGTTGTTAGGAGGGATGGCTTCGCTGTTTGGATGATGAGGAATTGGTGCGAGTCGTAGCGGGTAGGCTGGTGAGTGAAAGAAGAAAATAAAAAGTAAGTTCAGAAACTAAAACCCGACTACTGAAAAATGACGCTTTAAAAAGTATGAAACAAGAAAATATTATCATTATAGACAAATTAAAAATCCGGGGCCACACGTCATGTTAGGGCGGGCATAAATCCTACAGATTACGTTTACGTGTGACTCCGGATTTTTAATTTGTCTGTCTTTTTCAAATTTCAGATGAGAATATTGAGCGTCATTTTTCAGTAGTCGAGTAGAAAGATGGTCGATAAAGCTATAGCTCCAGATTTTTGTGAGGATACCTTTCGAGGTTGTTGAGGTAATTTAATTGGGACATGGAGTAAAATACTAATTCAGCTTTAGAAAAGTTCAGCTGCACAATATTTAGACATGGCTGAGTAAGCTCTGATGGTTAACTGGGTCAGGATGTATCTCGATTTTCTCAATTAAGTTGTGGTCGGCCTTAAAGTCTAACAGGATGCAGCTGAATACCAGTATTTTACATGGAGCGACTGCCTATCTGACCTCCACAACCCAGTTACTGGGTAGCACGATACCCCCTGGTAAAACTGGTCGTC
This sequence comes from Cosmia trapezina, assembly GCA_905163495.3. Classification (NCBI taxonomy): domain Eukaryota; kingdom Metazoa; phylum Arthropoda; class Insecta; order Lepidoptera; family Noctuidae; genus Cosmia; species Cosmia trapezina. The sequence continues at coordinate 8,919,624 of LR991039.1, forward strand.
AGACTTTTGGGCGTCTGACTACTCGTCACGAAGGTCAAAGATCTACAAATGATAGCCGGAACCAATGGTTTAACTTGCTTTCCTAGGCACGGAGGGGTCTCGCTCGTTGTGTAATGGATGGTCACCCATTTACGAACCGACCGCGGCAAGTGTAGCTTAACGTTTGATCGACTTTCTGCAGACAAGTTAGGTTATGGAACTGCAACTACCTAACTAAAAAAAAAACCGGTCAAGAGCGAGTCAGACTCGGGCACCGAGGGTTCCGTTCCGATTTCTGAAGAAGTGTGAGAGACATCGTTTTATTTTTCCTGTAATCTTTACATAAACTTCTATGACATAGAATAATTTCAGATTTTTATCCTTGCAAACTTCGGAGATAAGGGGGTGGGGGGGAACGGTATTTTTTTTACATTTTTCGTCAAAAGTCCAAAACTATGCAGCCTAAAAAAAATAGTTTAAGAATGTGCAAGCAGCGTAATTTCATATGATACCCCACATGCTCTAGTAGCCTCACTTTGAATTTTTAAGACCCCCTTTCAGTCCCTGTTACAAAAAATATAAATATTTTTATTTCTTTCTTATTTGCAAAATAGTTGGGTAAACGTCATCTAAAACTATTCTAAATTTCAATTGAATTGATAGCATTAGTAGTTCTTGAGATATCCAGCTGTGACAGACAGAGAGACAGACTGAGTCACACCATAAGGGTTCCTTTTTTACCATTTTGGTACGGAACCCTAAAAACGACAGGTGTCGTGGGACACGCGCTTCGCTTTTGCACACTTAGGGTGGGTTTGCATCCCATGTTTGTTAAAGTTCCAGTTAGACAAAAAAACGGGTTGTTCCATTTGACAATTAGTAAGCTGAGGTCATAACTTTAACTGTAACCTTAATCGCCCACGCTTCGCTGGTTAAAGTTATTGTTAAATATCTGTCACTTCTGCCAGACGCGTCGAATGCCATGTTCCTGCTCCGAACTTTATATTTTACATTTGACATGACGGTACAAGCAGGTAGTCATTCTATAGTCATTTTAACTTTGACGGAAACTATAACCTAGTCCTTCGTGGAACCCACCCTTAATGTGTACACAAAAACTTTTTTTAGAAAAAAAAAACCGACTTCCAAAAAAAACACTACAAAGTGAAAAATAACTTTAATTTCGGAAGTCGGTGTCTTTGGATCTGTATTTTAGTTTTTTGCCACCGACTTCCGAAATTAAAGTTATTTTTCGCTTTGCAGTGTTTTTTTTGGAAGTCGGTTTTTTTTTTGTAAAAAGTTTTTATTTTTCACTTTTTAGTGGTTCAGTTTGTAATTTATCTAAGTTACAATAACCCAATGTCAACTACTCATCACGTTTTACAAAATATTGCTTTTCCGATGCAGGGACGTTAATTGTTGAGGAGTTCTCCTAGTAAGAACCAGGAGAACTGGAGCTCATGGTGAAGTCACCATTACCATTATGCATTTTGACGAGCATAAACCATATTAAAGTAATCGAATCGCAACCTGTGATATACTTAGATATAATTGAGTATTTCCGATGGCCCCCTGTGGTCTTCATCATCAGTTCCAGTTCACCAAATGGTACTTTCCTAGAGAAAATGCACGAGTTACTATTAAAAATACCGAAATCGATATAGGTGTGCCCATAAAATTTGAGGGTTCCCCTCGATTTCCATGGGATCCCATCGTCACATCCTTTTTTTTTTTTTTTTTTTTGAGTGTGGGAAATCATCAAATAGCTTCTCCCGCTCTAGGTGGAGCGGAAGGGCGTGTCAGACTTTTCCGACTTTTCCGTGTTCCTTCAGTTGCCTATGCCAGGGCCGCGGTAACTTCTTCAAACAACCCGCGACCCCAGCGGCGTCGGCCCTATTGGACCCCGTCACTTGCTGACATCTCTTTGAGGCGCGCGTGGAACACAACGCGCCGTCGACTCGGGCCTGGTCCTTACCGGACGGCGAGCTACCCGCTGCTCACCATCCGCAGGCCCGCGCCTACGGTGGCCGGAAATCGCCCCGCGATTCCCGCCGCCCAGGGCGTCACCTGCGGCGACTGAGGGCGTGAGGCTGCCTCTCCCTCACGCGTTCCGCCTCCTCCTTCGCGAGCATCACTGCTTCGCAGAAGGAGGTGACGGCCTCCCATGCACTCTCGCTCCGCACCATGGCCTGGACCAGGCTCGGACGCGAGAGATCGCCGCCGCCGATCGCCTCCATGAGAATACGGCGGTGCTCTGCCCAAGCCGGGCAGACCTCCACTGTATGCTCCACCGTGTCCTCCAGGCGATCCACACAATGGTAACACCCGGGCGTTTCCTCCCGCCTTATGCGAAACAGGAACCTCCCGAAACAACCGTGTCCGGTGAGGACCTGCGTCAGGCGGAAGGTGAGGACGCCTCGGCGCCTCTCTAACCACTCCTCAAAGAGGGGACTTATCGCGGCAATTGTGGCGTGCCCAGCGCTGGGTTGTGACAGTCGCGCTCTCCATGCCGCCATGAGATCCCGCCGTAGCTCTGTCCGCTGTACCATGATTTCTCGCGGCGATCGTCAGATCCTGACTTGATGATCATGGGACCACTTGGAAAGTATACCCTTTCGAACAAAAAAAAAAAGAAAAATCCAAATCGGTCCAGCCATTTTCGAGTAATCGGGGAACATACATAAAAAAAAGGTTCCGACGAATTGAGAACCTCCTCCTTTTGGAAGTCGGTTAAAAAGTGTACACATTAAGGGTAGTATTATTATATTTATAGTTTGTAATTGGTATAATATGTCTATCTTTAAATAAATATTTATTCCGTATTTTTTCGAAGTTGCACCTGCCACTGCTTGTCTCTGCATCACCCAAAGGTTGACTGGTAGAAAATGCCTATGCCATTAAGTCCGCCTCTGTACATTTGTGCTTGAAGTGTTAAAATGCCTATGGCATTAAGTCCGCCTCTGTACATTTGTGCTTGAAGTGTTAAATGCCTATGGCATTAAGTCCGCCTCTGTACATTTGTGCTTGAAGTGTTAAAATGCCTATGGCATTAAGTCCGCCTCTGTACATTTGTGCTTGAAGTGTTAAAATGCCTATGGCATTAAGTCCGCCTCTGTACATCTGTGTTTGAAGTGTTAAATAAATAAATAAATAAAAGTGTAACAAAATGTACACTTTTCTCATTCACCAAGTAACTAAGTTATTACTAATATCTAGCACACTCATGTTCTCCGGTTATCTATGAATGGAGTTGCCAATAAAATTTAAAGCGGTTTGCTTACAACTCCAGCGATCATAAAATCGCGGTCAGTCTGTCCACAGCTCTACCAGGGTGACCGAGAAATTATGAGTCATCGTGTCGGAGATACTCAAAAGAAAAGTAAAGCATTCGCGTGATTTTTATCTTAGAGTACAATAAGTTGTAGTTTTATAAATTCCATTGTAAGGGGCTGACTGCAGCAATGTGATAGTTGGAACGGTGTAGGTCCTACACTGTTCCAACCATCACCACCATGAGGAAATAATACAAATAACTATTCAAATTTTTAAAAATGATAAAAACTTTATACCTGTTTTTTTTACAATTCACGTTAGGCAAAATCTACAAAATCTGCTATACCTTAACTTTTGTCTCATATAAAATATTATTCACACAACTTTTGTCAAAATAACAAACGTTAATTTATTTCATATGTTATAGTCTACATAAAACAGTGAACAAAATTACGCTGGGTCACCGAATCGATTGTAAATCAAGTTTTAGTGACTGCGCCGAATGTAGTGTCAAATTTTACGAGAAAAGTTCGAGGGTTTTGTTGAAATCGAGAGCAAGCGAGTGGCTACACCACATTGAAAGGATTCATTACGCTGTCTGATGAATTACATAACCTTAAAAGAGCTCTGTCTGGTCCTTTGCTACTGTTTCTGTATTCAAGAGTTTATGCTATTAAGAGGGTGCTACTCACATGTTCGTATTGACATGATATGGCAAAGCCGGGTGATGGAATCGAATGTGTGTTTAATATTGCACTCGTAGAAAACGCAGTTCAGCTTAGCTTGAATTGTGCCGAGTCAACCCGAACATGATTAAGCGAGCGAAGATGCCGAACGAAGTTAGGTATTGATAATAATTATTATAATTCGTTATAAGTCTGATAGAAGTTATATGTTGGTCTAGAGGTTGAAGCGTTTTGATTTGGGATTTTGTCTCAACCAAAATTGGTGATGATACGATACCCGGTTCATAACCGAAATGTAATCCATAGCAGCGTGTATTTTATTATTATTTATTTAGGTTATGATGGGAATATCATACGCATTGCGGTTATAGAAGTCACTTATTAAAAAATCAATATTATATTTTTTTAAATTTAAAAATGAAGTTAAGGTAGGTAACATGTCGGTTATAATGTCAGGAGTTACCACTGCATTCCTTGAATCATGATTGTAAACATTTATGTTTAATAAATTAGGATTGTAAACAACCAATTTAGCAATGAGTTGGGAACAAACAACCAGTTAGGCGAGTAATGTGTGTGTCAGAATCATAAACATTGAACACCCAAACTTATAAATATTCAATTTCCAGCAATATTTTTCGTTACTAAAATAAATTAATATTTCAGTTGAATTCACTAATTCATGTGCATAACTTCTAGTGTTTCTAATACATACTAGAATATTTAAGAGCCTTTTGTTTTCAGGCGTTTAGTGGTTTATGTTGTGCTGTAAACATAAGGCGTGGACACGATCAGTACGACGGTTTTTACTGCATAAGTTTGGATCATATGGTAGTTTCACACTGCATTTATTTTTAACCGTTTGAACAGTAGGATTATTGACGTGTGATCCCAACTTTTTACTGTAAAATATAGTACTGGGGCCTGAGTCTACTAATTAACAAATGTTGAAAAGGTCTTGCAAGTTGAGTTTTTGACAGATTATGTAAGGCCAGTCTGTCAAAAATTCACAATGGACCGATCATTGCACCGTTTGTAAAAAAAAATATTTTTTTTTTTTTTGATTTGGCACTGATCATAGCCGTATGAATGGAGCCTAACTATGTACAGAACATAACAAAACAGAATAGTATTCTCAGTGTTTTCGCAGATCGGTGGGATTCCCCGATGTTGCAGAGGTAAAATGCAGCTCAACGCTGAATTTTAATTTTAATTGTATGTTAATCTGTGTCTGTTCCTACTAACACTAGATATTAAGTAAAACTGTTACTAACCCTATGAACTCTGTCTGAAAATAAAAGTATTCTAAGTATTTTATGTGTTGAAGAGTAATTTTAAAACAATTTTTAAAATTGTTCAGCAAAAGCATACAATACAAAAGACATCAACGCGTTTTTGTAAAAGTCCTGTTTGAAAATAATAATGATTGTTAGTTTCCTGTCTATACTTTCCTTGTTTTTTTAGGAAGTTTTTGAAAGTAGAAATGAGTTTATAATTTAGTGGTCTAGACGTGCTTCGTGCTTACTATTCCAGCATTCCAGCGACAGTGATAACTGATGGCCAATTCCCGTACCTAAAAACGTTCACAATCTCATGCCAGCGTCAATCAATCGTCAAAAATGTAGGTAAACGCTGTACAATTTTTGACAGATTGAGACTGAGATGAGATTGCGAACGTTGTTAAAGTTAAAAATACGAGAATTGCCCCTCAGATAAGGGACTAAATCAAAAGTTTTACACTCGTATTTATAGTCAAGTAAAAGTAATTACTGCAGTCAAAGCTCAGGTAATGATTTTCATTGTATATTTTAGTAATTGCTTGAAGTTAGATCTGTCAAAGCTTAGAATTCTTAGCCAAGTAATAGTCACCATTTTCTTTACTTAAGAATTCTACCCTCAAGTAATGACTTCATTAAGAAAATACTATTAGCCAGTAATTACTCACGTAATTACTTGATTATAAATACGAGCCTTAGATAAGATTATGGAAATGCGTTTTTCGTTTGTTAATTTGATATTTTTTACTTTATTCATTTTTGTCTGTCAGTCTGTAAATACCCTTTTTCTCAGGAACGCGTGGAGGTATCAAGCTGAAATTAATATATTTACGTAGGTACATGGCCCCTTGGAGATTTAAAAAAATTAAGCTTCTAAGTCAACGCAATAAAATAATACGACCATTTATCTTCTATCTATATAATTATATTATATATAAATAAAAAGAGAAGTCCTGCCTGACTGACTCATCAACGCCCAGCCCAAACTGTTGGACGTAGAAAGCTGAAATTTTGAACAGAGGTTCCCTTTATTATGTAGACAAGGAATAAGGAAGGAATTCCCGGTAGTAGGTTCCCTTGGGATATTTTCCGACGTCCACACGGTCGAAGCCGCGGGCAAAAGCTAGAGGGTACTTCCCGTTAACCTAGAATCATAAAATTTAGCAAGAACCGCCAATCACAGCCCAAGTAAAGGAAAAAATCTGAAAATTGTCAATTTGGAATTTTATCACATATTTTTTTTTTTTGGGTTTACAATCTTAAAGCAGTTGGAGAATAGATCGTAACGTTTATCAAAGTATGGGAGAACATGTTACATAAGTAATAACAGCCGCACGGGTCGATCCGTCAGGTTAAGCTACGCTTGCCGGGGTTGGTCAGTGGATGGGTGACCATCTTTACATAACGAGATTCCTCCGTGCCTCGGAAAGGCCCCGGCTGTTATTCGTGAATCTTTGACAGTCGTTACGGGTCGTCAGAAGCCCGAAAGTCTGACAACCAGTCTTACCAAGGGGTATCGTATTACCCAGTAACTGGGTTGTGGAGGTCAGATAGGCAGTCGCTCCATGTAAAATACTGGTATTCAGCTGCATCCGGTTAGACTGGAAGCCGACCCCAACATAGTTGGGAAAAGGCTAGGCAGATTGATTGGGAGAACATGTTTTTCAACTACAATGTTAAGCTTATTTTTGTTTCTTCAACTACGGAACCCTTCATTGTGCGTGGTCCGACACGTACTTGGCTGGCAATCTTTTCACGATTTCAGGTTTGGTCCCATAGTAAAAGTTGTTCATAATGATGAGTACAATGACGCCTTATGAATTCCATTTCATCCTGTAAATTAATTTTAAAGGCTTTTGACTTCCTAAAAACATATTAAAGTAACTGTTTTTTGTTTCAAATTCCTCGTTTAAATAAATAAAATACATGGAGTCATGTTTGTGTAATTCAGGCAGTTATGTAGGTATTATAATATTTTTATCATCATGGCAGCGTAACGCGTAAAAAAATGTGAAAGCGCATATTATTTTAAATTACTGTCCGTGCAAATATTGCATAAATAGGTATGACTAACTTATACCTACTTGCCAAACTTTATTTATTATAGGTTTGGCAAATTAATGTGAGTAAACTTTATAAATTAGTATAATTAGTATTTTAGGGTCAGTTAAAGGTGGTTATATTTTTAGGAATAAGACACATTAGAAGTTTACCAAGTGGTCAGTGCCTCGGCTTATAAATTGTGGGTTCAAACCTGGGCAGATGCGACCCTTAATTAGTGATTTCAAATAATATGTATATCATCGTCATCACTGGTGGAAAAAAACAGTGAAGGAAACCTAGAGCTAAAACCTAAACGAAACCTAAACCTAAACGTAACCCTAAACCTTGTCCTAGAGCCAAAATATGGTATGGTTAACCGACCCGACTCATATACGAGAGGGAGATTTAAACTTTTTATCAAATCAGCCAGCCAGCAGTGGGATCATCCCACTGCTGGCTGGCTGATTAGATAAAAAGTTTTTTGCAAAAAAAAAAAAACAACCGACTACTAAAAAAAAAACACTACAAACTGAAAATAATTGTAGTTTCGGAAGTCGGTGTCTTTGGTCGTTGTATTTTAGTTTTTTGCCACCGATTTCCAAAATTAAAGTTATTCTTCAGTTTTTTTTTTATTTTTCATTTTTAGATAAGTTAGCTGCCCCACACTAAGGAAGGAAGCATTCACAAGGAATGAATAGTATCATCAAGATACAAAAACTGAATTAAATATGTATTATCGAAGCTAACTCAAAAACTACACACGAAAAGTTATTAAAATTTATATGGAACCACCGCGCAAGTTTCCTTTAGTAAAATAAAAAAAGGATTTTCAAAATAGGTCCACAATTGAAGAAAATATCGATGAACATACATAAAAAAAAACATACATACAGACGATATAACCATCTCTTTTTTTGAAGTCGGTTAAAAAGAAAATACATTATTAATTTCGTCTCATGCAACCTATTGGAAGCAACGCACAGGCTATTTTAGCATGTGTGTTATTGATGAATTAATTTCCTGTTGTTATCTTTTCCACCCATAAGCATAATATACCTAATTTTTCAACAACCCAGTGACTTAAATATTACAACTACAAGTCATTTTCATTTCGCCACGAGTACAATAAAACGAGTGGTAAATAATTCCGAAACCGTAATGCTTAGAAACTGTCTAATAGAGGTGAGTCATAGTGGTGCGATGTGCCCCCTCTAGTTGGGAGTTACGGTTTTCATTGATACTCGAGATTTGATGACGAAGAATATTTTTGATGATTTGTTTTTTATTGCTTACTGTACGCACCAGGACACTAGCTTAGTAAGGCCGTCATCCCAAATGCGTACAATGAGCTCGGTACCTAACAACTACCTAAGAGCCTACCCCTAACCTAACCTAGCCCTATCGTATCACCTAGCACCCTAGTTTTCCTAACGCCCTAACCTACCACCATGCAAACCATACCAAACGTAAGTTACGTTGGTTTTACGTGCGGGAAGTCTGTTACAGGGAGATCTAGACGGAATATTCCGTCTGTTACCGTAGGTACCGTACCGTAGGACGTACACGAAACCGGTTTCGTGTACGTCGTGCAATGTACACAGGAAATGGTTGTCTCACTGCCGATCCCACAGACTCATAGGATCGATGATGGCTAAAGGTGTCTTGGCCACAGTGAGAGGAATTGTAGGAGATGAACAACACTTGACTCCAGCTTGATGACTAATTTATTACAGTAATGATCTTAATTATATACAACTTTTGTGGTCAATACACATTGATACATATTTATCTGTGTGTTGTACGTGTATTGAGCCGATGAAGCGATCTCAGTGGGTCACTTCTTAGCGCTGACGGTGTGCCGGTGTCGCCGACGCGGGGAACGAATGTATGTCGCTCTTAACGCTGACGCTGTGATGCTGTTGCTTGTTTATGGTTGAACACTTACGTTAGTACTGTAGTTGACTTTATTGTCTCAGAGTTCTTCTAGAAAGGTGAATATTGACATCATAATCAGCCTACAATGTTCTCACTGCTGGGACACAGTTCTCTCGGTGAGAGGGAGCGGGCCTTAACCACCACGCGGCCGCAGTGCGGGTAGGTAGATGTCCTATGTCTGTGAATTTTTGGTCCTTGGACATGGCGGTTTCCTCGCGCTGTTTTCTTACACGCACCGTTTTGATAAAATAATTTACACAAAGTAAAGCGCCTGTCAGGGTTCGATCCTACGACCTAGAACTCATAAGTCGCGGCCGCTACTATTGGGCCACCACCACTGCTCCGACATACTGACATAAAAATGACTATTGATATAGCCATTGCGATGCTGTGTTCTAATCAAAAGATGGTGATGCTACTGGTTAAATTACAAGCACACGCAGCGTCAAAAATATCGGAACTAACACACTGTTCAAAATAATCTCAACAACTCAGAAAATTAAACTTTATCTAAATTGGATAAAGTTCTTGTCAGAATGACAGTTGTCGTGTAGGTACTGTCTTCATTCTGAAACATTCCTTGTGTCATTGAGTTAATTCTACATCTATAAAAAGAAAGTCGTGTTAGTTTATTTATAACTCAAGAACTGCCTGCTCAAGATTTGCCTGAAAATTGATGGAGAGGTAGCTTGGAACCAGGAGACGGACATATGCTACTTTAAAAAAAACGGATAAAACGTGGTATAACGGCTGGAGCGATTTAGATGAAATTTTGTGTGTATATTTGAATGGGTTCCTGGATGGTTTAAAAACACAATTGGACCCGGTAGATGGCGCTGTAGTCGGGTTCTAGGATCGTTCAGACAGGACAACGTCTGTCGGGTCCGCTAGTATTTCAATAGTTGTTTAGATCATTTTGAACAGTCTGTTCGTCTCGATATTATTGACGCTGACTATACGTCAGGCCACATGTGATAACGTTATTATCTTGTTGAGACGACTCTTGAGGTCGGCAAAGTTGAGGCAATCCTAATGATACTTCCTATTGTGTTTGCACATGTCACAAACTTGGAATCACTTGGTGAGAAAACTGACAGGCCTATAATCGTCTACAACCATTAAGAAAGCGTGGAGATTGATGATTAACCGTGATGATCTTTCATTCTTTTCATAAGAAGATATATTATGCCTTTTTAGGGTTCCGTACCTCAAAAGGAAAAAACGGAACCCTTATAGGACCACTTTTTTGTCCGTCTGTCTGTCTGTCTGTCAGTCTGTCAAGACCGTTTTTCTCAGGAACGCGTGGAGGTATCAAATTAAAATTAATATCAAATACGTAGGTCTGTGGTCTCTTGAAGTCCTAAAAAACTCAAGCTTCTAAGTCAATGCAACAAAAACATACGGCCATTTATGCGACATATTTTGATACTCGCAAGTAAAACAAAACCTATAGGGTACTTCCCGTTGTTATAGAGTCATGAAATTTGGTAAGAAGCAAGGTCGTACAACACAAATAAAGGAAAAAGTCCGAAAATTGTTAATTTGTAATTCTATCACATAAAAAAAATGTTTAAGTCTGTCAGTCTGTCAAGACCCTTTTTGTCAAGGACGTGTGGAGATATCAAGTTGAAATTAATATTCAATACGTAAGTCTATTGTCCCTTAGAGTTCTAAAAAAATCAAGTGTCTAAGTCAACGGAATAAAAAAATAAGGGCATTTTGCGACATATTGATACTCGCAACTGTCGCAAGTAAATCAAAACCTTTAATGTGCTTCCCGTTCACCTAGAATAATGAAATTTGGCAAGAAGCAAGGTCTCCCAGCACAAGTAGAGGAAAAAGTCCGAAAATTGTGAATTTGTAATTTTTGACATAATTTTTTTTTTTTTGTTAAGTTTGTTATGATAAGTTTGTTTTTGGGATAAATTTTTAATTTTAACTACGGAACCCTTCATTGGGCGTGGTCCGACACGCACTTGGCCGGTTTTTGTAACTGCAGTGAGACAAAGACAGGCTCATGCACTCCAGTCATGTCGTACTTAGGGAGTGCAATCTCGAGGCGAGATTGACCATTCGAAATCTCGCCGGGCAATTTGGCGAGGTCTTGATTTCGAGATTTTCGAGATCGAAATTTCGCCTACATTTCGAAATAATGAAAATGAAAACTACACCTACTTATGGGTACCTTCAATAGATGTAGTATTGGTGTTATATTTTGTAAATAAAACAATTCCATATTTTTAGGGTTCCGTACCTCAAAAGGAAAAAACGGAACCCTTATAGGATCACTCGTGTGTCTGTCTGTCTGTCTGTCCGTCTGTCACAGCCAATTTGCTCCGAATCTAATGGACCGATTAAGTTAAAATTTGGTACACATATGGATTTCTGTGACCCAAACACGTACAGCTAAAGTAAATATATGAATTTTGATTAAGAGAGTCACTTTTAGGGGGAAAATAAGAAAATTTAAAAAAAAAGTTTTGTAAACCGTACCGTGTGACATATTAAATGAAAGAGCTTACTATGAGGGTCTCAAATATATTTTTTTTATAATTTTAAAATATATTGTTTTAAAATTATTTAAGAAAATAGACGAAAATTGACCATTCCCCCCCCCTTATCTCCGAAACTACTGAGCCTAAAATTTTGAAAAAAATGTAGAAAATAGTTCTATACCTGAAGATTACAGGAAAACCTATAAGAAGTCTGTGGTCTTAAAATAACATGGTAAATCTATATATATAAAAAAAATCAAAGTCCTGACTGAGTCACTGACTAATATATCAACGCACAGCCCAAACCAATGGACCTAGAGACTTGAAATTTTGCACATAGATACCTTATATAGTTTAAACATCCACTAAGGAAGGATTTTTGGAAATTCTATCCCTAAAGGTGTAAAATAGGGGATGAAGGTTTGTATGAAAAATCCTATCCCTTGAGTTAATAGACTTGAATCTTAGCACGAATATTCATTTAAGTAAATTATAAAGTTTATCATTTTGAGTTTTCCTAAACTACCCCCTAAAGAGGGATTGGGCGTGTCAAAGTTTGTATGGAGGAATTTTAACACGCGGTCCGATTAACTCAAAACTCAGTTTTTATACTTGAGACCAAAAATGAAGACTAACGTGTATCAGGGTTTTCCAAAAATCTACCCCTAAGGGGTGAAAAGTTAATTTTATAGCGGAGGATTTTATTGGGGGATTGATTAACTCTAAAATTGGTGTAAATAATGTTTGAGTTAAGTTATGGAAACATACCAGACGATTTTTGAAATTCTTTATGTGTGTTCGTGAAAACAGAGATACAGTTTACATGAAAAATCTTATTAATTTGGTTAATGAACTTGAAACTTAGCACAAATACTTGCATAAGTAAGTAATAATATTTGTCATTATTAGTTTTTCAAAACTACGCCTCAAATGAGGTTTAGGGATGTTAAAGTTTGTATAGAAGAATTTTAAAGCGCAGTCCGATTAAAAAAATGGTACTTGCCAAACGAATTTTCACCGATTTTAACGGCATATAGCTGATGTTTTAAGGAGTAACTAAGGCTTTTTTTATTTTAGAAAAATAATTAGGGTTCCGCGCAAGAAAATTAAAATCCATGAAATCAGACAACCACGTACAGTCCAGTACAAACTTACTAAGCCTCCGCTGTCTGTTACGGCTATAACAACAAATAATAAAAATAAAGCAAAGTTAAACATTTAAGGGGTCAGTCCCCATACAATAAACTTTTTTTTTTTTCATTTTGAAAAAAAAAAAATCTAGCATGTGGGGTGTCATCGTCTAGAACTCATTGAGTAGAGTACAAACACATTTTTTTTATCTTCTAAAATTAAGAAATTTTAGACCATTTTTGTACGAGCTCTAGCGCAACAATTCAACAAATTAGGAATTTGAAACTTCTGTCGGTACCATAAATACTGTATTTAAGCAACAATACTGAAAACGGCGATTCATAAGGTATTTTGTTTAAACATGGGTGATTTTCTGCAACTGCAAAAAATAACCTTGTAATTCACAGTATCATAATAAAATAAGTAAAAAGTTATCTTTGCGATTGTTAAACATATAATATGGTACGGAACCCTTCGTGCGCGAGTCCGACTCGCACTTGACCGGTTTTTTTATTAACAAGATACCGAGATTGCAAACCGTACCACAATGGAAACAGCAGCAACTAACGATTACACTCTGTCGAAATATCGTTCGCCACTAATGTTAGATTTGCGTTGCGTACGACGCACTTGTCCCGCACCGAACCGCACCGAAACCGCATCAAGGTTTATTGCGGTACCATAATGTGGGTATTTGGCTAAATTATCATTACTATGGGACGGGTCTGAAGTTCAGGGGGATTTAACTTAGGTGGTAATGGTATCTCCATTACCACCTCAGTTAAATCCCCTCGAACTCCCCGTAGATGTAAGTACTTACGTTGGCCATTTAGATCGAGGATTTTCCAAGGAGGGTTGAAATTTTTTTGGTTATATGGGTTCTTGTTACCTATGAAGTTGTTGATTATTAAGAAAATGTTTACTTCTTATGTTTGACGGAATAGACGAAGATGTTTTCTGCCCGATTTACATTATTACTTTTGGTTGATTTTTAGGAGTCCGTACCTCAAAAGGAAAAAACCGGACAAGTGCGTGCTGGACTACGCACAATGAAGGGTTCCGTAGTTGAAAAGAATTGATCCCAAAAACAAACTTAACATTGGATGCCCAAAAAAATTTTTTTTATGTCATAAAATTACAAATTCACAATTTTCGGACTTTTTCCTTTATTTGTGCTGTAAGACCTTGTAAGACTTTTCTCTAGCTCACTTTAGACATTGGCAGAATAGTCGACATCGGCTTTGCTTGCCATTTATTAAAAATAGAATAGAATAGAATACAGTCCGACCATAGATGGCTCTGTTAATACATAATATTCAGCGAAAGAAACTTCGTTCCAACCGAGCGTCCCACAGACAGTCCTCCCGACTCTTTTTTCGTCTGTCGGTACCTGGGGGCCTACTCCCTAAGCACGAAGCCCGTAGTTTTGGCCTTCGTTACGGGCGTTTCCTACTCCGTATCACGTACGGATGGATGATTGGTTCGGGGCCCGAACGAAGTATGAATGACAACATGATTTGCCAGCTGTCCCTACTCGCAATGTGTATTTTCCCGTCCGAAAAATTTAACTTTTACATTTGTTTTGATGGATCGTAATGTCAGACGGACGGATGAACGGACGGACGGAAAGACGGGCGGACTTACGGAGTAGGCCCCCTGATTAGTTTGGAAATCGTTTAACTGCCGCTGATCTCGAGGTCGCAAGTTTGATTCCCAGGTCAGGCAAAGTATTATTGGGTTTTTCTGTTAGGAATTTATCAGTAGCAACCCAGAGTTTGAAAGCTGGTTGTGTAACACCCCCAACCCTCGGATAGCATAAAAGTCCGTTAAGTCCTGCGCCTGATCTATCTCTCCGGTCGTGTCGGATTGTCGTCCCATCGGAATAGGAGAGTAAAGGAACAGAGAGGGCCACCTGTGTTTGCGTACACACTTGTGCACTATAATATCAATCTCTCCGGTCGTGTCGGATTGTCGTCCCATCCGAATAGGAGAGTAAAGGAACAGAGAGGGCCACCTGTGTTTGCGTACACACTTGTGCACTATAATATCTATCTCTCCGGTCGTGTCGGATTGTCGTCCCATCCGAATAGGAGAGTAAAGGAACAGAGAGGGCCACCTGTGTTTGCGTACACACTTGTGCACTATAATATCTATCTCTCCGGTCGTGTCGGATTGTCGTCCCATCGGAATAGGAGAGTAAAGGAACAGAGAGGGCCACCTGTGTTTGCGTACACACTTGTGCACTATAATATCTATCTCTCCGGTCGTGTCGGATTGTCGTCCCATCGAAATAGGAGAGTAAAGGAACAGAGAGGGCCACCTGTGTTTGCGTACACACTTGTGCACTATAATATCTATCTCTCCGGTCGTGTCGGATTGTCGTCCCATCGGAATAGGAGAGTAAAGGAACAGAGAGGGCCACCTGTGTTTGCATGTTCTATGTACTTGGCTAATCTCCGGTGAGATGGACCACCGTGACCATAGAACAACAACAACGCAACGTCGCTCATTCAACTTCAAGGGGTTCGTGGTGCGAGTACCGAATTGCTATCTGCCCCTCGTCATGGAAGAAGACTAAGGAACTAGACATGCGTTTTAAAAACATGTATTGGTTGATTGGACGGAATTCCTGCCTATCAATTCATAATAAAATTCTATTATATAAGCATATTCTTATGCCAATATGGACATATGGCATACAACTGTGGGGCTGTACTAAACCGACCAACATCAAAATGATACAAACATTCCAGAATAAGGTACTCAGGAGTATTGTTAATGCGCCCTGGTATATAAGAAATGACGACCTCCATCGTGACTTAAAAATGGAACCCGTTACCAACATAATTCAAAAATTTGCTGAGGCCCATGAACACTGGATCCACCAACATGTGAACATCGAGGCAATTCAGCTGTTAGACCAGACTAATATAGTGCGAAGACTAAAACGAACAAAACCTTTTGAGTTACTGTAGTGTAAAAAGTGTAGAAATAATAGTGACAATGACACTCATATAACACATGAACAAAGTGTTTATATTATTATATTTAAGAAAGTGGAACGGACTTGTGTAAAGTACAATGAACACTATTCTAAGTTTTAAAATAATTATCACGTAAAAAGTTAGATTAAAATTGCTTATTAGTCTTGTAGGCTAGATTGTAATGAATTATTAAGAACCTGGTTCTTTTTAATAAAGGATAAAAAAAAATGGAAGAAGACTTTTGGCCACAGGACTTAGTGTTCCGTCGCTTCCGCGGACAAGTACCACAGGACAGCACAAAGTTAAGCTAGTGAAGTGAAGTGCTACTAACATAGTTATATGCTATATTTATTAACACAAGTTTTTGTTTTAAACTTTATATATGTTAGTTTGTAAGGTATGTGTCTATGGGTCATTGTAGCCTGAAAATAAATGTTTTATTTTTATTATTATAGAAATATAAAAAAAACAGGAGAAGTGGCAAGCGGGCGAAAATGTGTCCGCGCGACATGCTCAGTATGAGCCGTTCTTAGTACAAATTCCGTCTCTGCGAACTAGTGCACTTTCGACTGTGACCGTGACAATTTATAAGAATGCCGTGTTGATCAGTGGTTTCTAGTAAAAACCGAAGCCATGAAAATCATGGAGTCACTTTCCATATGTAAGTACACACGGCTGCACATCAAGCTATACATTTCCAGTTTACACTGAGCTCTCTCATTATAAAGAAATCCTATACAATGCGAGATCAGCTTATATTGGAAATAGCCGTAGCTGTAGCCGTGCGTACAAGTATTTTACCGTATTTGTATATAAAATCATGAAAGTGACAAAGGGAAAAAGTGGAGGCACAGGGTTCCGATACATTTTAACATACTGGGCACATCTCCTTCTTTCTTATATCTATGACCGTGACCAAAATTCGGTGAGAGGATATTATTACTAGTTCAATATTCACGTGAGAAAACGCAAGAGGTTGATCGTGATAGCGATTTTTGCAAAAAGAGAGATTTCTTCTGCAAATCATATTTTTTGTAATTAAAAAAATAATGCATTACTTAGTCTATCTAATTAGTAAAATATGTTTTTAATTCTATAATTATCCAGTGAGAGTAATTACTTGTAACATACATGCTCATTCGCAGTTTTTTGAACTGTTATTTGCTTTTAATAATTTTTTCAGGTTTAATGTAAGTTAATAAAATACTAGTTGTATTAGTGCTAGAATGTTCTGGCTTTTAGTTTACTTACTAGCCTAATAATATACTAATTTGTAGACACTTTTAATTTACGGTTTTAGCATAAAATTGAATATGTTTAACGCTTTCGCAGGCGGTTGGCGTCTATAGACGTTATAAGGCTGAGAGGCGCGAGCGACGCAACGGCTCTGGCGCGACGCGACTCCGGTAAAACAAAATTTTAACAAAGTTTTCGGGAATTTTTTTGTTGGAGTTTACGACCGTTGGTAGTGTTGTTAATTGAAGTATGTATAAGTTGAGAAATCAGTTTCTTTTTGTTTTATCGTGTTTAATCGATACCCATCACGTCTGTGAAGTTTACACACAAAAAAAAACAGATTTTTAAAACTTTTAACTACATTGCTATTGAAGATTATGCAGTTTAATGCAATTTAACGATCAGATATAAACTTTCTCATCAAAATATTTAATGTTTAAACGATTATTGCATAAATTTACATTAATTTCTTAATTGTTATAACAAAACTTGGTATCGCAATTTCTAATGCGTCGGTTTATGAGTACGTGTGTACAAGACGGATGCACATGACGTAATCGTTGCTAAATTTGGCGGCGGCGGCGCAATAAACTACGGACTACAGTTTTTCATTTGGGTCGCCATGAGTTCGGTGTAAGTGGGATAGTCCTGGCTTCTGACCTCATATTTAAGCTGGGGATTAAGAAACACGTCGAAGATTTACCTTTTGTATACTCTGGTCACTGACGATGATGAGTGTACAAAATCCCTTTCTCGTACTTATTTATGTGTTTTCTACAAAGTGTCCAAGAGGCAATTGCCAAAAAAAGACCACAATGGGAACGCAATTAGACCATAACGCCACTATGGGAAGTGGCGCATTTGGTTTTATACCGCGGCCATCGTTAAAACCTTAGTTGGTATTGGAAAAACCTATCACAAAAATGAAATGATAAACAATTATCCTACAAAACATGCAGTCCGAGATGATATTTTAAACTTGATTTTTGTTCAAAATAATGTATTTTTTATTATGGGTTCAGACTGATGTAAGGTTATGTTACCGCATATTAACTTTTGTTCGTCGTATTATTCTGCATCTAATTAATAATGGTTGAATGATGGCCGCGCAAAAAAAATAAAAGTTAACCATTTTTTGGTTGGTAATCATAGGTTGCCGTTTTTAGAATACAGGGTATATAAAAAAAAGGGTAGTACTATCGTACCTCATTTTTATGAAATTCGATAGACGCTTATTTTGCTAGCGATGGCGATACACTTGCACGGGGAGGCCCAAATTCTTTGGTCATCTCAAGTAGGTACCTAGTAGCACAGAATACATAATAGTACAGAGGCTCAATAGGGAAAGCTTAGTGCAGTAGTTGTGTCTATTATTAAAATAGATTGTATACCTATTCTTTTAATAAACAACATAATATTAAAGTTCAGTTTAATATTACGTTGTTTATTGACCGTGCCGTGGTGGTTTGAATAGCACCTACCCTTAAGGTGAAACACACAGTCTATTTGTGACCATTTTCCCACTAGATGGTGCTGATGTAAACATTTTTATTTTATTTTATATTATGTGTACCTAATTGGAACGTTAGTAGGTCGTAGGAATAGTTTACGCGGTCCTCGGAAATTACATTTTTTACTAAACTTGATCATATCGTGGCCTCAAAATCCACCCAATTCGACAAATAATCCTAATAAATATAACATCTGCCATTGAATATAGTGTCGTTTATACACACAGACGTGAGCAAGTATACTTACTTACGTTTACAAAGATTGACCACTAGGTGGCGTGTATTTAAGAAAAGTGTGTAGAATTGAGGAAACTAATCTCATTTTTCCTATGCGTATGACTTCATGGTCGCCCTACATTCCTTTACTAGTGCGTGAAGCGTTGCATGCGCAACATTTACCGATTTGCTACTTGTTTATACTTCTGTTTACCCCTAAAATCTATTTGCTATAAGAATATCAACCTTACATCATTGAAATAAGGACTTCATAAACAATCAGGTATTAATTTAGAACTTACTTGCCAGGTTATTTGAAACCTTATGCTTTTGTTAATAAGAGCTTAAAAAGAAAGGGTTGGATGTCATTAGTACAGTATTACTGATTCGGTAAGATATTGTTATCTTTTAAACAATTGAGATATGGTTGCTGTTATTTACTTTTATTTTTAACTAGATTTGCCCGAGGCTTCGCCCGCGTGGATGTCGCAAAATAATCCCACGGGAACGTACTACCGGGATAAAAAGTATCCTATCTCCTAATCCAGGTCACCCCTGGTGTGCTCTTATAAGATCCAGATTTTGTACCTAGCTTTAAGCCTTTAAT
Organism: Cosmia trapezina; assembly: GCA_905163495.3. Taxonomy (NCBI): domain Eukaryota; kingdom Metazoa; phylum Arthropoda; class Insecta; order Lepidoptera; family Noctuidae; genus Cosmia; species Cosmia trapezina. The sequence continues at coordinate 8,938,997 of LR991039.1, forward strand.
AACATCTTTTTTATTTATTACAATCTGGAACTCAAAATTATAAAATAATTAATTTCGGAAATTGGTAATTTTTGATGTGCGTTTAAATACTACCCATTTAAACGCACATCAAAAATTACCAATTTTGCCCAACAGAATACGTACATCAAAAATACTGTTTGCACATCAAAATTTGCATGTCAGGTCGACGGACCCCGCTGCGGGGCTCCTATTACTATCTGCTGGGTTTAAAGGAACCTAACGAAACCGAACCTCGGGGTGCCCAATAATTAAAATGTGTACAAGTTTTCATATTCAATTAGGTAACTAATAGTGCAGTAATAAGTTTATTAGATGCATATTTGTTGTTTTTGATGAACAGTTACTATCTATATATGTATATAAAAATTAATCCCTATTTCCCTTGGTCATCGCATCACGCGTAAACGGAGGGAACAATTTGGCTAATTATTTTTTGGTTGTGTTTATTATTGTCAGGAGAAGGTTCTTATGAAAGAAAAAATTAAGAAAATTTCGCAGAAAATTGGAAAATTTTAGAAAACTTAACGACTATTTTAACTTTACGCGTTTACATTAGAATTTTCACAGCTAAGACAGGACAACGTCTGTCGGGTCAGCTAGTTTTTGCTAAATTATTAATATTTTTGTTGTGACTGGACAAAAATTGATGTATGTAATGAATATTATTTGTCCAAGTTTTGATATTCAATTAGTTAATTAGTACTGCAATCATTGATTTGGTGTAAAATGTAGATTATTATATGTAAAGTAAAGAGTCTTTCAACAAGGACGGGTCGATGTTGAAATTAAATAAAACAAGCTGTATGTAAGATATTAAAGAAATTATTTTTTATTTTAAGGGACCATTTATGCCATTATTTATGAAATATGACATCGTTTAAATGTCCACCGCGGCTTCGAACTTTGGCACGGATTCGAGAGGTCCAACTTTCAATTACTCTACTGCATAGATCCGGCTGAATCTGAGCGATGGCCTGCGTAATGTTGACTTTCAGGGCATCGGTTGATTGCGGATTATTAGCTTAGACCTGCGACTTGAGAAAACCCCACAAGAAAATGTATAGCGGGATCAAATAGCACGATCTTTGTGACCAATTCACGTTACCAATAAATTGTTATTCATTGATCTTTAGCGCTCGCCGTTGACAGTAATGGCCTCGCCGACATCTATTCTATTCTATTTTTAAAAAATGGCAAGCAAAGCCGATGTCGACTATTCTGCCAATGTCTAAAATGAGCTAGATATACAAGTGTGCATGATAAAAAAAAAAGAAAATATATATTTAGTTGATCCAGTTGATACAACTTGCTGGGTTAGTACAGGACTGAAACAAACAAAAAATAGAAATCAATAAAAATTATAATTGTTAAAACATAAAATACACGTATACCACACCAACACATACGGAGTAATTCACAATTTTATGTTATTGTGACGGATGAAAGTCATCAGCGCCACATGCAGATCTGGAGAGGAGTATGTTATGTAAAGAAGGAAAATTAGTCGGAAGAGGGATCTTAAATTTTGGGAGGCGCCTATATAAATCTAAAGGTGGGATGTTGTTTGAGCATTCAAAAAAGATGTGGTCCAGAGTGCCTTCCTCCAACCCGCACTCACAGAGAGAGGAGTCTCGAACACGAATCTTTTGCAAAAACACTGGAGTACAACAGAAACCCAAGCGAATTCTACAAAGCGTAGAAATAATTGTTTTGGAGGTTTTTTTGAAGCCATAGAACCAAGGTTTTGGTTTTATTATTGGCTGTACTGCATAGTAAAACCTGCCCTTTTTCCTTCCAGTGATACTCCAGTGTTCCTGCCATGAGGATTGGAGCTTAGCCTTTGGAAAGCTGAGTAAGTCATACCCCTGAAGAATGTTGTAGGTGAGATCAGCTGTTGCTGAAGAGCAAGCATCTTTGGCCAAAGCATCAACACACTCATTGCCCTTAATGCCACAATGACTAGGTATCCAAACTAACTGAACTTCCCTTTGACTACTAGCACAAGATAATAAAGATTTTTTAATTTTTAAAACAAGGGAACTGTGCAATTTACTTTTGAAAGGGTTTTGTACTAAGGCTTGCAGACAGCTAAGAGAGTCAGTAAAAATAACGGCTTTGTCAATATTGTGATGTGACTCTATGAAAAGACAAGCTTCCAATAAAGCCACACACTCGCCCGTGAACACAGAAGACTCCTCAGGGCATTTGTACTGCAGAATAATTCTGGAGCTTTGGTAATAAACCGCAGCGCCAATGCTATTGAGATCATTAAATTTTGAAGCATCTGTAAAGAACCTCTGAAACCCGGACCAACGCTCTCCCACCGCCGCATTGAAGTCTGAATTCGCTGAAGGGGACTTTTTGGAAATACCGATGTCAAAAAAAATGTTTGGTGTGAAACATAAGACTTCATAGGGAAAGTTAAAAAGAGGTAATCGGGGATTCTGTTCTATTGGACATGCTAAATTATGAATCTGACGAAATGCTTTTATGATTAAGGGGATTTCTTTGTTTTTCCAGAAATTTGAGCTTCTACATAATGCATCTAACTCATTCAATCTTGCTAAAAGGGGATGGGAAGATCTAGATATTAACCTAGCCAGAAAACGACAGGCCAGATACTGCCGTCTCAAGGCCCGGGGAGGTTCAGCACACTCAACCTGCAATGCGTTAATGGGAGAAGACTTCATGCAACCAGAGATGATCCGAAGACACTTTGACTGAATCCTATCCAGTCCTGCCAAAGCACCCTTGTTGCATAGAACTAAATGGAACGTACCATAGTCTAAAACACTACGAATTAAGGCGTTATAGACCAATTTCACAGTGTAAGGATGGGCACTCCACCAGACACCCGAGAGAGCCTTTAAAATCGAAACCACTTTTTCACATTTTTTAATTAATAAATTAATATGATGCTTACCATTTAATTTTGAATCTAGGAAAACGCCTAAAAATTTAACCTGATTAACTATCGGAATATTAGAACCCGAAATGTCCACTGTTGTATGTGGGATTAATCTTTTACGAGTAAAAATTACTGCCGAACTTTTTGGTGCCGATAATGACAGACCATGGCTTAAAAGCCACTGGTTCAGAGAGTCCAGAGAGAGGGATAAGGATGACGCAGCGTCTATGATAGAGCAATCTGTCACGTACAAGACTCAAGTCGTCGGCATATTGGAGGATGTGACAGTTACTATTTAGGCAGGAGCCAATGTCCACTGTATACAGGTTATAAAGAAGGTCAACACGAAGCCTTGCGGGAGTCCCTTCCACGTCTGTCTTACATCAAAATCCTCTCCCTGGATCCTCAGAACCAAAGAACGAGACAAGAGAATAGCACAGACGCATTCGATCATCTTAACCGGGAGACTCAGCTGGTGCAGTTTCTGCCTGAGTACGGGAAGAAGAACGTTGTCGTATGCAGAGGAGATGTCTAGGAAGGCGGCTACAACGGATTCGTTTTTGGAAAACGCTAAGCGAATATCCGTAACTAAAACGCCAACGCTATCCATAGTACCGAGCCCTTTCCTGAAACCAAATTGGTAATTCGGCAGTAAATCTCTCGCTTCGACTATCCATTCAAGTCGATTTTTAATAAGGTGTTCCAATAGTTTGGACAAGACTGAGGATAAAGCAATTGGTCTAAGGCCGTTCGGATCATCTACATGTTTGCCTGGCTTCAGTAAGGGAATAATAATTTGTAATTTCCACTGATCAGGAACCCAGCCATTATTGTAACAAAAATTAATGATGTCAAGGAAGTAGAGTTTAGCCTTGTCTCCAGAGTGAACAATAAAAGAATATGGCACACCGTCAATACCGGGGGCTGAGTCCCGAACATGTCTCAATACCACATTCAATTCCTTCAAAGTAAATGGCACATCAAATGGATCCTCTGAAACATTTTGTAGGGACATATTAATAGAACATTCAGAAGAAAGAGGAACATATGGTGGAGCAATTTTGTCAAAAAAAAGGTCAGCTGTTTCCCTAGTGATCGGTGAAGAGACTGATGGAGAGCACATCAAAATTTGCATGTCAGGTCGACGGACCCCGCTGCGGGGCTGCTATTACTATCTGCTGGGTTTAAAGGAACCTAACCAAACCGAACCTCGGGGTGCCCAATAATTAAAATGTGTACAAGTTTTCATATTCAATTAGGTAACTAATAGTGCAGTAATAAGTTTATTAGATGCATATTTGTTGTTTTTGATGAACAGTTACTGTCTATATATGTATATAAAAATTAATCCCTATTTCCCTTGGTCATCGCATCACGCGTAAACGGAGGGAACAATTTGGCTAATTATTTTTTAGTTGTGTTTATTATTGTCAGGAGAAGGTTCTTATGAAAGAAAAAATTAAGAAAATTTCGCAGAAAATTGGAAAATTTTAGAAAACTTAACGACTATTTTAACTTTACGCGTTTACATTAGAATTTTCACAGCTAAGACAGGACAACGTCTGTCGGGTCAGCTAGTTTTTGCTAAATTATTAATATTTTTGTTGTGACTGGACAAAAATTGATGTATGTAATGAATATTATTTGTCCAAGTTTTGATATTCAATTAGTTAATTAGTACTGCAATCATTGATTTGGTGTAAAATGTAGATTATTATATGTAAAGTAAAGAGTCTTTCAACAAGGACGGGTCGATGTTGAAATTAAATAAAACAAGCTGTATGTAAGATATTAAAGAAATTATTTTTTATTTTAAGGGACCATTTATGCCATTATTTATGAAATATGACATCGTTTAAATGTCCACCGCGGCTTCGAACTTTGGCACGGATTCGAGAGGTCCAACTTTCAATTACTCTACTGCATAGATCCGGCTGAATCTGAGCGATGGCCTGCGTAATGTTGACTTTCAGGGCATCGGTTGATTGCGGATTATTGGCTTAGACCTGCGACTTGAGAAAACCCCACAAGAAAATGTATAGCGGGGTCAAATAGCACGATCTTTGTGACCAATTCACGTTACCAATAAATTGTTATTCATTGATCTTTAGCGCTCGCCGTTGACAGTAATGGCCTCGCCGACATCGTTTTTGAAAAAGTGCGGATCAATGACGCCGCCTGTCATATTTCATAAATGATGGCATAAATGAGCCTTTCAAATAAAAAAATAATTTCTTTAATATCTCACATACAGCTCGTTTTATTTAAATTCAACATCGACCCGTCCTTGTTGTAAGACCCTTTATTTGATGTTTATTTATTTATTTATATATACTTTATTGTACACCAAAAAAAAAAAAACAAAACAAAAGAAAAACATGTACACTTCAAAACATACAATGGGCGACCTTATCGCTTTCCGCGATCTCTTCCAGGCAACCTTAGGATGGACAGTGATTTATCAGGATATGATATGGGGCTGTTGTTGGTGCAAATAGTAAATACCAACTTCTACAATATTAAACTAAAAATAGATACATACATATCCTAAATAATAGATACATAAATACATACATACTAAATATTTAAGCAACGAAAATTAATGAAGACTAAAGATGTTTAATTTAACAGTTATGAGAACAAGATCACAACGACAAGTAATGTTCCTTTACGAGCCTTTTAAACATAGGTAACGACTGCGCGCGTTTAATTTGAACGGGCAATGCATTCCACAAACGAGCAGCCTGGACAGTAAAGGATTTGTCGAGGAAAGTTGTGGAATGCATAGGCATTTTGAGCTTCAAGTTATCTGATGACCTTAAAAATTTCGTGTGGGAGTCGCAATTGTTTGAATATTTTTCTTAATAATTTCCCATTTCGGAAGTCTGTGTCTTAGGATCTGTATATAGTTTTTTGCCATCGACTTCCGAAATTAGACTTGAATAAAAACTGGAATATTCGTTTATAATAAATGGATAATAGTTTTGTTATTACACTAAAATTTGACCAAGGTTCTGAGATGTTTTCACTTTGGCACCACACCTAGTCGTAGCTCGTATCAATAAGCCAGGCGTGTAAGTACGATGTACTTACACGTATTAGTCAATATCTTGAAAACTACTGAACCGATTCTGATGAAACGGGCACTGTTCTCTAAGTTGTAGTAAATGTAAGCCAATAAAAAAAAAGACACGAATTTGGATCGTGTCCTTTTTTTATTGGCTTACATTTGGCTAATTTGGCTAATACTTTTTTGTGCCCAAATGGGGCACAGCGGGCGTAAACGGGTGGACAAACATACAAACATACATATTAGCAGCAGCAGCAGTTTATTATTATTCCTAGCAGTGTTTGTGATAAATAAATAAATAAATATTATTATATACACCAATAAAATTTGTATGTTTGTTTGAAATACCTAATAGATTGCAAATATTATTGCAGTTCCAATATTACAATGTCGAATTGTCCTCCTTTTTTTTTAAGTCAGTTGAAATATGAATATGGTCTACCCAGTAGCCATATGCAAAATTTCATCCAAATCCGTTCACCCATTTTAGCGTGAAAACGTAACAAACAAACAAACTCACTTTCGCATGTATGTTAAGTATTAGTTAGGATTACGATTAGTTATACCCAAGTTGATGTGATAGCCTGATAGAAATCAGTATCGGTACGTAAGTTAGTTATTTTTATTTTATTTTGCAAAGTATCAAGATTGTGTGTATTTTGATTGCGTGGCCAAAAGTCGGTGCAATTATATTTTTACGCTTACGAACTTCAGATAAAATTTACAGGAAAAAACTGCTTTGAAAATGTTACTTAGTTTTCGTAATTGAGGTAAGTAGACTTATAATCATACGGTACTTAGACTAATTAGGTACTGGGCTTAATAACCCAGGAAAGTAAGTTAAATTAGAGGCAAATCTGCGAAATATGTCCTAGTAAAGCTTTTTCAACGGAATTATTTTTAATTAGCCATCCTAACATTATAAAATGCGAAAGTGAGTTTGTTGTCACGCTTTCACGCTAAAACGGCTAGACGGATTTGGATGAAGTTTGACACACACAGCTGTACCCTAATTGCGTGACACACTATCAATCGGAATCGGTTTCATTTTGACAGTTCAACAACATTCATTGCGTTATTTACGTTGTCCATCAGACAAATTTTTCGAACATATGAAGCAATGGATTAGCAATTTGCTTCGAAATGATTCAAATTCCAATCTAAAATCAATCTGCCTAGCCTTTTCCCAAGTATGTTGGGGTCGGCTTCCAGTCTAACACGATGCAGCTGAATACCAGCATTTTACATGGAGCGACTGCCTATCTGACCTCCATAACCCAGTTACTGGGTAATACGATACCCCTTGGTAAGACTGGTTGTCAGACTTCCAGGCAAACTCAAACTCAAACTCTAAGCATTTATTTCAAATAAACCAATTACAGGCATTTTTGAATTGTCAAGGGGTCGGTCTTGGGTCGGTCAGTCAGAAAAATGAAGCTAGTTGCCCATTCCAAAGCGTAGATCCTGGAGAAGAACGGGCAAGAAACTCCACGGACACTCTTTTAAATCAAATATTTTACATAGTATTGGTTACATCGTTCATATTGAAAATATAGATGTGAGAACAATGTAGAAAGACGTGCACGTTAAAAGCGTCCGTAATGAAAAAGATAAAAACTAAAAACAACTAAATTAAAAATAAGCCGTGGCAGCTAAGAGACGACCAGTCCCAACTGACGGCGCCCGTTCACGAAAATGACGCATGGATCAGCACCAATTAGTTCAACCATTTTGAAGGGAACTTAATGATCCAACACACGCGCCACCACCAGCGAGACATTAGAGTGAGCATGACATACTCTCAACCGCCAGGGCACATTCAAGTCAGTGAAAGACGAACCCAGTAAAAGGTACCATTACATTTAAAGGGTATCTGTGACGTTGTACTGTTTGCAGATGACACCTCTCTTATTTTTAAAGTAGACAGAAACAGACATGATTTTGATGACGTAAACAGTGCACTCTCAATGGTTACGGATTGGTTTACGACAAATAACTTAGTTCTCAATGCCAAGAAAACTAAATGTATAAAGTTTGCCTTACCGAATGTTAGAAATCTGGGACCCAACATCGTCTTAGATGAAGAGGTGCTTAAGACTGTAGAATCAGCAGTTTTTCTGGGTATAACAGTAGATGCTAAACTTCAGTGGGGCCCACATATATCAAGCCTAGCGGGAAGACTCAGTTCAGCCGCCTACGCCGTCAGGAAAGTAAGACAATACACTGACGTTGATACAGCTCGTTTAGTCTATTTTAGTTATTTCCATAGCGTTATGTCCTACGGTATTCTGCTATGGGGCAAAGCGGCTGATATTCAAAATATTTTTGTTCTTCAAAAACGAGCTGTTCGAGCAATTTACCAGCTAGGTGCTAGAGTTTCTCTGAGGGAATTTTTTAAGGATATTGGTATTCTCACAGTGGCATCACAGTTCATCTTCGCCAACATCTTATACATTAGGCAAAATATACATTTGTACAGTAAAAACAGTGATATTCACAATATTAACACCAGAAACAAGGACAAATTACGTGCTCCATTTCATCGGCTTCATAAGGTTCATAACTCATTTGTTGGTCTTGGTATAACTTTTTATAACAAGCTACCTTCTTCTTTGCTAGATTTGCCTTTTAATGCGTTTAAAATTAAAGTTAAATCCAATCTTTGTTCAAAGGCATACTAATCTATCAACGATTACTTAAACGAATAGTTGGTCGCTGTGATTAATTCAAGACAATGTTTATGTTATGTTCTTTCTCCAGGATCAGCTTACATAATGACAGGTTACATGAGTTAAGTACTAAAATTGTTTATTTTATTTGACAAAAATATAATTTAATGTATTGTGTTGCGTAAATTATTTTGCATAGGTACTATTGTATAGAATCTAGTTCTTCTAACTGAACAGACAGCTGTGCTGCTGGGGAGTTTGTTCCGCTACTTCTTCTTTCCAGCTAAAGCACTAGGAAGTGGTGAAGGGCGGGCGTTTTGTGGGGACTGTCTTACTGTAATTTTGACGTTCAAAAAGTGCTGATTCTCAGCCTAATTTGAATAAAGGACTTTTGATTTTTTTTTTTTTTTTTTTTTTGGTAGCTTTATATTAGCTACATAGTGCTCACACATGTGCATGGGCTTCTGACGCCCCGTCAAAGATCCACGAATAACAGCCGGAGGCACGGAGGAATCTCGGTAAGTATGTAAAGATGGTCACCCATGCACTGACCAACCCCGGCTAGCGTAGCTGAACCTGACGGAGCGACCCGTGCGGCTTTTGTTACTTAGCTCCTCTTGAAATCCTCCTCCTCAAATTCCAATTGAAAATGTGTTACGCAATTAGAGTGATGGATTAGGACAAAGGATACTTTTAATTCCTGTAGTACATTCCCGTGGGATATTTTTCGACTTCCACACGGGTGAAGCTGCAAAAAAGCTAGTTACAAATTATAGTAATAGGTCCAAAACGTGAGGTTTTTGCTTTTCGAGACTTTTGCAATAACTGATTTTCGGGGTATTAAATTTGACACCTAATAATTTTTGTTCAAACTTATAGCTTAACTTAATGGGCTTTTCACACAGTATTTCTAATGCTGAAATAAAAACAATCGGTGAGAATTCGTCACTGGGATTTTTTCGCAGAAAATATCTTATTTTCCTGGGCTACAACCAACTAAAATAGAGATTGCTTTTGTTTTTCCTTATAATGTTACAGTACGACAACGCACAAACGTTCCATCGTTTACCTTCGGAAAAACCGAAATATAGCGACTAAAATGTGACTATTGACCAATAGAAATTGATTTATATTCCCACGTAAATTATAGTGCGTCACTCCCTTATTGAACCATTCACATTTAATTCGGAAACGTTCCGTTTTTCCGAAAATAAACGATGGAATCTTTGAACATTGTCGTACGTAAATTTAGCGATCAACATCATCCATTCAGTCGAGAGACGTCCACTGCTGGACATAAGGATCCAAACGTCACCACATCTACCGGTCCTGTGCTTTTCGCATCCAGATTCCATCCATCCAACCGGATTCCCGCGGCCTTTTTCTGGCCACCCCTACGCCATGTGACTGACGTAGGGATAGCCAGAAAAGACATATTGTGTGGAAGGAAGCGACGGATTTTCTTCCTGTTAATTAAAAACTTAATTAATACAATGTCGTGAATCATTCTGCCTAGCCTTTTCCCACCAATTTAGAGAAATGTTTAGTATAGTTTAGTTTAGTTTATAAGTTTATTAGTACATAAAAAAAAAGCAACAACACAGTACATAGCATATAGAAAACAGTGGGTTGTACTACCAAGTTTAAAATGATTGTCAGCTTTCCGGGCTCCTAAACTAGGTACGCAGACCTGTATCTTTTGGGTGTGTTGGGGGTGGCTTCCAGTCTATTCGGATGCAGCTGAATACGAGTACGTTACATGGAGCCACTGCCTATCAGGGCCTTAGTATGAGCTCTTATAGCAGGGCAGAAGTTGAACGGTTCCAGTGTGAGAGAGAGTCGGAGCTATATACGACCTATAGTACCATCCTTTTTTCTCAACGGATCCATGATGGATCCATGATCTTTTTTCACGTCACAGTACCTCCACAACCCAGTTACTGGGTAACACGATACCCCTTTGTCAGACTTTTGGGCTTTTGACTACCCGTCACGACTGCTAAAGATCTACGAATGACAGCCGAGACCAACGGCTTAACCTGCTTCCCGAGACACGAAGAGGTCTCAATATTATGTAATGGATGGTCACTCATCTACGAACCAACCGCGGCAAGCGTTACTTAACCTTCAATCGACCCGTGTGGCTGTAATTATTTAGACACAATTCTCTCCTCCATACAATCCTCCAAGCAATGTCGTGAATGCATAAGTTAATTTTATATGCCGCCGCTGTACTGGTAAATAAATTGGTTTACCAAATCTAGAAGGCTAGTTCCATGCACAGCATACTCCATTTTATTGACGTATCTATCTATTAAATGATGCAAATGCCTGGCAAATTGTCGTGGTGAATGTTCTAGCGAGATGATAGTACACTGAGGCGAAAAAGTGCTTGAAATGTTTGCTTCCAGTCTAACCGAATGCAGCTGAATACCAGTATTTTACATGGAGCTGTCTATCTGACCTCCACAAGTCAGCTTCTGGATTACACGATACTCCTTGATGACTGGCTGACTATGCACGTGATTTGAACAATACAAAAGACTGACAAAAAAAAATACAATCAGCATTTTTTTCCGATAATCTCAAGAACGTTAGCATTTTTGTTAGTGCCTCTACTCTCAGATTAGAAAGTGCGCAAGCGCGCTTGTCTCGTGGATCAGCGCTCATTACCTCAACGGTTACTTTTTATAAACGATGAATTTGTGCTAACAATTCTTTACACTGTACGATTATAAAAGAAGTGGTAAAGTTGGTGGCTTAAAAAACTCCTAGGTACAAATAAAATTGTGTTTATTAAGTACTGCCTGCGACCCGCGGTTTCACCCTCGTAATTCGGTTAATCCAAGGAATAAGATATCTACATACAAAATTTCATCCAAATCGGTCCAAGCGTTTGAGGCTGAAGAAGTAACAAACAAACACACACTCACAAACTTTCGCCTTTATAATATTAGTGTGATATTTTCGAGTTGTTTAGGGTTGAAACACTAGGGCCATGGGGTCCAGTGCCCACTTGGTTTTTCAAGACATCGATCGCTACGCGGTTGGACGACTCCTCACGTGACCATAGGGCTGGCCTATTTTTTGGCCAAAAAATCAGCATTGCCATACAACGTGGCAATGCTGCCAGCCTTTTGGACACTGTTCCTGTTAACAGCGATGCGAGCGAATTTTTTTATGCCCTATAATCCTATCCCCTCCTTTTTTATATACCAACTACTTACTACTACTAACTTAACTGTCTCAAGAAAATGATTTCACTGACTAGAACTAGCAACCAGCAACAAATTAAAAATGTCAGTTTTACGATGCACCCTCTCATGCATTGCACTTCCCTTGATAACTTCACCACCCATTTTCATAGCAAATTCTCAGTAGAGTTCTTTATACCACGCGATCAACCGACGATGTCGTCCAGTCGTATCGCACCCGTGTCCTGTAAATCAGTTCCTCAAATATTTGCAGCATTTACAGCGCTCGCTCCTCGTCCAAAGTCTCCTTTCACTGTTTATAATGAGATGCACTCATACAAATTGCAGCCATTTTGCTTTATTTTACACTGTTGACTAGGCTTCCGTTAGAATAGACTGCCTTTTTATAACGGAAAACGTGAGGCTGGGAGATAGATAAAGCTTGATTTTTCGGGTAAAAGTCATTACTCACATAACATAACGCCTACATTACCCAAAATGGTAGGCTGGAGATAGAGAACACCCATTGTGGAGGACTAATACCACTTTGCTAGACTCTGGAATCAAATCCAGGACCACGCTTTGCCATCGCAATCGCTTGCAAGTTTGCAGCCACTATTAATTATTTCTAATCTAATTTTCTGAATACATACCTACATCTAATATCGGTTCACTAATGTTTTACCAAAACTCATTTGACAAACTCTAGGTATATGTCAGATTTGGGCGCTGGAGGGCGCGGAATGATCTTCGGCCGCCTTAGGGTGAGGCCTGCAGGCAACAGACTTGGGGAGTTTGTTGCCTGAACAAGTGAACAGTGAAAGGCCCGTGACGGCGGCGCGCCGTGTTCCGCGTGCGCCTCCCTAGAGGAATTGCGGCCATATATGGCCGCTGAGGGTGACGGGGTCCGCATGAATTCATGCGGGCCGACACCTGGCCGGGGGAGCGTGATGAAATGCGCAAGCACTCCAGCACCCCGGCTAAAGGTAGCACCAGAACACCGTGTGGTTTTAGTCAGTAAAAGTCTGACAGACCCCTCTGCTCACCCCAGGGTGGAGGACTTCCATGAGGATTTAAAAAAAAAAAAATATGTCAGATTTGTTCCAAAATATCATGATACCAAAATCAAACGTAGAGAGAACAAATCTAACTTAGAGAGATGTATTGATGATTATTATGGTTCTATTTATGTAAATACATATTTGTTAAAGTCGCGAAACATATTTTGATCTAGATACAACCTAACACTGACCTGCAAATAAAAAAAAAACGTAAGAAAATTAGAATTACGCAGGCTACCATCAACCTTAAACTTATATTAACACCCATTGATATATTATATATCAATGTTTACACCCCTCTTTTTCGGGAATTACAAAAGGTCACACTTTATCCTTTCAGTTAAAGATACAAGATACAAGATATATTTATTTTGTAAAACATGAGTAAAAGTATAAAGGTCTCAGGGGGTCAGGTCAGTTAATTCAATATTCCTAATATATCAATAACACCCCTCTTTTTCCGACGGGAATTAAAAAAGGTCACACTTTATCCATATTTCAGTTAAAGATACAAGATTTATTTATTTTGTAAAACATGAGTAAAAGTATACAGGTCTCAGGGGGTCAGGTCGGGGTCGCGGATTGTCCGAAGGGGTTACCGCGGCCCTGGCATAGGCAACTGAAGGAACACGGGTGGGTTTTAGTCAGTAAAAGTCTGACACGCCCTTCCGCTCCACCCAGAGCGGGAGAAGTTATTTGATGATTTCCCACCCTCAAAAAAAAAAAAAAAAAAAAAAAAAAAATGGGGTCAGGTCAGGTCAGGTCAGGTCAGTTAATTCAATATTCTTAATATATCAATAACACCCCTCTTTTTCCGTCGAGAGTTAAACAAGGTAACACTTTATCCTTATTTCAGTTAATTAAATATTTCTAGCATAAGTCACAACGTAATCGTCACGTATGAAAAACATTACAGCTATCATTCCGCCCACATGAACACAGTTTCATACACTCCTTTCACTGCTTGTAATCAGAGAAGTACTCATCCAAATTGCAGCCATCTTGGTTTTATTTCGCACATTTCAGCTGCTGTGCGCCGTTAGCTGCTTGATTTTTGTGAAATTCCGCTTTCGTGGTTTTATAGGATAAAAGTTGTGCTTGCTGAGCTCAGACCAAATAAAAAACCTGCCAAGTGCGAGTCGGACTCGCGCACGAAGGGTTTCCTTACCATTATCTACAAAACGCAAAAAAAAAACACGTTTGTTGTATGGGAGCCCCCTTAAATATTTATTTTATTCTATTTTGTAGTATTAGTTGCTATAGCGGCAACAGAAATACATCATCTGTGAAAATTTCAACTGTTTAACTATCACGGTTCATGAGGTACAGCCTGGTGACAGACGGACGGACGGACAGCGGGACTCTTAGTAATGGGGTCCCGTTTTACCCTTTGGGTACGGAACCTTAAAAACTAAGACATAACACTGCAAACAATACAGTGAAGCATGCACAAAACTACACCTCGCTCTGTGCTTAAGTCGCAGCCAACTGATTTAATTAGGCGTTTAGTTAACCGCCTAGCCTTTGTAAGTAGTGCTCGCCGCCACCATCGCGGTTGGTCACAGTTCTAACCTAACCTAACCCATTTGGTCGGGGTGCCCCAGCTTAGTTACTGCGACCAAATCGGCTCGCGCGTGGTTTGTCACAGTTCCAACCTAACCTGTAAGTGAATAGATTCAAGCCACTAGTTGAACGCGCCGTTTATTTAAAAGGCTAGGCAGTTAACTAAAAGGCTAATTATGTCAATAGGCTGCGACACATGCACGTTCACACGCACACATTTACACCAAACTAATACTAAACTACACCTCACTAAGTGCACACATGTTTACGAAACCGGCCTCACGTCACTGTTAATAACAGCGCTATGTCTTGGTTTTGGAATCGTCTATTTTTTAAATAACTTTAAAACAATTTATTATGAAATTTAAAAAAAATATATCTGAGACCATCATAGTAAGCCTTTTCATTTGATATGTCACACGGTACAGTTTGCAAAACTTTCTTTTTTAATTTTCTTATTTGCCCCCTAAAAGTGACCCCCATATTCCAAATTCATCTATTTTCTTTACCCGTACGTGTTTTGGGTCACAGCAATCCATACGTGAACCACAAAATTTAACTTAATCGGTCCATTAGATTCAGAGCAAATTGGCTGTGACAGACGGACAGACAGACAGACACACGAGTGATCCTATAAGGGTTCCGTTTTTTCCTTTTGAGGTACGGAACCCTAAAAAGGGAAAGGAATAAGGATAGTAGCAGATGGCATTCTGTAATTTCTGCTTACCCCATGGGAAGAAAACGTGAGTTTATGTATGTATGTATTTATAGTTCAGTGTGTGTGTGTGTGTGTGTTTGTGTAGTTGTTTGTTTTTATAGTTCTTGTTTTCAGTTCCGCATACTCGTAAACTCAGAATAATAAAATAAAATAGCATGGTTCGCCATAAATTCTATAAGTAAGTAGTCATGCGGCTTACTGGCCACAAACATATATCTACATTTCGCCTCCAAAACGTTCCGGCTGTGAAATTATTAAACCCCTTTCCCCTGCATTCGGGTACAAATGAATCCAAGAGAGGTTCTAAATTGCTTGTGGCTTTGTAGCCGAATGCTCTTGCTGAGCCAATAGCTTTGCTTAGGGGTATGAATTGCATTTGTAATTTATTGTTCTTGTATTCGGAATAAATGGTACTGTAGAGAGTTTAGCCTGCATGACGTTTCCATGCAAACTCTGCGAGTATTTTATACGTTGATGGCATAATATGGTGAGATAAACACTATTTCGTATTTATAACATTAGAAAATAATAAACACAGTGCGCGTCATCATGTAAAAGGTTGTAAATCCAACTCTAGGAATAATTAAATGTGAAATGTCCAAGGATATTATATTATTATTATTAATTTGATGAGTTATTTGTTATAAAATCATCATCATCTTCCTGCCCTTATCCCATGTTACGTGAGGTCGGCGCAACACGTTTTCTTCTTCCATTCTCTCCTGTCAACCGTCACGCATCATTCACTCTCTTCTCTTTCATATCATTCCTCACACAATCCATATATCTTTTATTTGGCCTTCCTCTCCCTCTCCATCCGTCAACATATATATTCATCACTCTTTTAGTCAAATGCGTTTTGTGCCTCCTCATCTTATGCCCATTACCAAGCCAAACGATTTCCTTTCAACTTTTCTGTCACTGGCGCCAGTTTCGAACTTATACTTATTTCTTACTTTATCCATTTTCGTTATTCCACACATCCTTCCCAACATTCGCTATTTATTATAAAATAAGCCTTATAATTCATTGAAAATCCCGGTAGGTATGATGGCGCAGATCCCGCGTATAGGTATACCTATTTTAGTTTTCATTATCTGACCAAAACTAACGATTCGAACGTGAATGACGTGATATAATAAAAGTGTATCCGACATCATGAGGTTTAAATTGCTACCTACATCTTAATTCGTTGACCTACATGTAACTGCAACTTTGTGATTAGGTTTCTCTCAATAAGCGGATTGGTGACTCACTTGTTGTTAACGCAAAGGAAACTACATTATTGCAAATTTGACCACCAATTCTCCTGGCGTTATCTTAATTACCGTTACCTAGTCGTCTTTTTTAGGAGCTCGTGGCTAAGTAATAACAGTCGCACGGGTCGATCCGTCACGTTGCTACGCTTGCCGGGGTTGGGCCGTGGATGGGTGACCATTTTTACATACCGAGAGTCCTCCGTATCCTTTCCAAGGAAAGCACATTAAGCCGTTGGTCCTAGCTGGCTATCATTCGTTGATCTTTGACAGTCGTTACGGGTCGTCAGAAGCCCGAAAGTCTGACAACCAGTCTTACCAAGGGGTATCGTATTACCCAGTTACTTGATTGTGGAGGTCGGATAGGCAGTCGCTCCATGTAAAAGCTTCATCCGGTTAGACTGGAAGCCGATCCCAACATAGTTGGAAAAGGGGTAGGCAGATTGATTGAGTCGTCTTTTAGGAAGGTCAAAATAATCCTTAAGCAGGAATAATAATTTTTAAAGCGCAAAAGAGACGAAGTTTTCCTTAGTTCATCTTAATTTTCACCTAAAATAAAACCTAAACAAAAGGTCGGTATCGGTTTTTTAGCAAAAAATATTTATTTATACACGACGCGACGGAACACGAATGGCGCGTACTTTTTATTTAAAACTTGGGTGCAAGCCAACAATGAGAAAGTTCGTGATATTGAGAGTTTGAACTTGTCTTATTTCGGTCCAAAAACCGTACTTAGGTAGGTACCTAAAATATCGCAGACTGTTTTTGCCAGAATTTTAGGTAAGCTCGAAACCTGTTGTTAATTGTAAAAACATTCATAATTTTGCGTGAAACATTATATTAGCTAGGTACCTAGGTACTACTATAATTTAAACACATAAAACTTGCGGAATAAATTCTATAAATTATGGTGAAAACTACATCAAAATTAATAGTGTAGTTTCTAAGAACTAAGTGGTAACACAGCTACAAACCCCCATTGAAGCCGTACCAGATATTTTTATAGCACTATGGTTTTTAATCGTTAAAAGAAATTTTTAGAGGTATCTTCGTGATTTTTTCTGTCATATCAAATTATTTGTAAGTATTATCTTTTCAGCACACTATCTAAATAACTAGCATAATATATCCTGAAGAATATCATATATTAGGGTTCCGTACCAAAATGGTAAAAAAGGAACCCTTATGGTCTCACTCAGTCTGTCTGTCGGTCTGTCTGTCGGTCTGTCTGTCTGTCTGCCTGTCTGTCTGTCTGTCTGTCTGTCTGTCTGTCACAGCTGGATACCTCAAGAACTACTAATGCTATCAACTTGAAAAGAACATTTTTAAATGACATTTACCCAACTATTTTGCAAATAAGAAAAAAATAAAAATATATGTTTTTTTTGCAACAGGGACTGAAAAAGGGTCTTAAAAATTCAAAGTGGGGGGACTAGGTCATGTGGGGTATCATATGAAAGAACGTTGTTTGCACATTCTCAAAATTTTTTTAATTTTTTTTTTAGGCCGCATAGTTTTTGACTTTTGATGAAAAATGTAAAAAAAAAAATACCGTCCCCCCCCCCCCTTATCTCCGAAGTTTGCAAAGAGAAAAATCTGTAATTATTCTATGTGATAGAAGTTTATGTAAAGATTACAGGAAAAATAAAACGATGTCTCTAAATAGCACACATTTTCAGAAATCGGAACGGAACCCTCGGTGCGCGAGTCCGACTCGCTCTTGACCGGTTTTTTTTCTTATTTTATTTACTGCAGTGCATCATATACTTCTAGGCATTATATAACTTGCGGTTAGGTCCTGTAACCAAGAATAATTAAATAGACAAATAATATAAATATATTGTTTTTATTACATTAATCGCAATTGGTACATATAAAAAAAGTATTTTTTTTTCTAATTTTTAAACTTTTGAGTATTGAAAATATTGCTCTTAAAATTACCTACAGTAAAATTAAAAATAAACTTTCTTCGACAATCAAGCCAAAATTGTAAACTTTGATACAGAAAAAGTGTCGATTGATTATAATTATATGCTCATTTCTTTTTGATTGAACGTTTGATCATAACTCTCAAAGAGTAGACATGGATCACATTCAAGATACAATAAAGCATTATAATTAACTTAACGAAACATCATCTCATACATTACAATTTAACTATTTTCAACCACAATATATAATAATAGTAATAATAGTCTATATCAAAAAGGAAAAGTTTTAATTATGCTTAATTGTCACTTACTTTACTATCTTTCGTGATTGAATGTTGAAATGGTTGAGATGAGTTTTATATTTACATATACACGTGCTTATACTTAAAATGTCACTCACGGGATAAGTGAAATTTTAAGTATCCTCTAGGTAAATCTGTTCCAAAAAGATCTGATCAAAATGTTAACAAACAGATCAGGGCCGGTAGTCTCGACATTGTTAACGATTTTCGTTACGACATTCGTTAACTAATTACATGCTCTGTGGTCCTAATGGGCTCCCCTCGACCCTCGAGACGGGCAAATGGTAATAGTTCGATTTTATTAAAGACACACAGATGACACAGACACATCTTCGAGCCCGTTCCTTAAAATTTATCAGACCACAGAGCAACGTAACGATCGTTAGGGCAACGTTAACAATGTCGAGACTACCGGCCCAGAAAACGTACACACGGCTACACATCAAGCTATACATTTTCAGTTTACACTGACCTCTCATTGTAAGGAAATCCTATACAATGCGGGATCAGCTTATATAAATCACCTATGTTTTTCATTTGACAATAATTTATGTTAACTGTGCCACCTCAATTTTTGTCGATGATTTTTCATTTACAAACGATATTCATGAATAACACTGCAACTCCTAGTTAGACGTTGGTACAACTTAATGACATATGAATTCAGCAAGAACAGACTTTTGTTTCTGTCTCTGAACTGTATGTCTATGAAGATAAGGACTACTTTTGTGTAATGGAATAATTTTATTGTAATAGATTATGCCTGGGTAAAAAAGAAATTCTATTTAGGCCGTCAGTCAGATAATAAAAAAATATTAGACACGTATTTTTTGCTTTTTCTACGTACAAAATCTAGCTAAGCGTGACGTCGTGCCATATTTTAAATCAGTATCGTCGTAATCTTTTGATTACGTAAAAAAAGAAAAATACGTGTCAATATTTTTTAATAATCTACAAAAAAAATTTTTAGTCATCATCCCTATTGAAAATGTCCAATGTTTCTATTGAAGTAAGTAAGCATATACGTCTTGTAAATCAAGTTACAATACACTAGTTTTGGTGACAAGGGTTTCTTTGTATTACAGTCATTGCAATTTTTTTCAAAGTTTTTTTTTAATAATTAAAACGCATAATATGCGTTTTAATTATTAAAACATTGCAACGGTAGTTACAATGCTTAAAACCTGTGCATTTGTAACATTGCAAAAATCGTACTTTCAGAGGTTTTATCAAAACGGTATCTAAAGCAGAAAGAGCAATTATAATTAGTATCATGAAACCTACAATTTGTACAGAACAACTTAAGCCTGTAGCTGCAAATTAACATACAGTTTGCAAAAAAAAATCAAATAGATGTGTTGAAAACCATTTCATATTGCCATACATTTGTTATTTAAGTTCTTTATATATATATTTTTTATTCAAATTTTTCTAAATAAATTTTAAAGTGTCATATTGAGTTACAATGTTATTCATATTGGGTGTATGACACCCAATATGAATAACATTGTAACTCGTTAGAATTAAAATTGAACATGGTTTGCTTACATTCATAGGATAGGTACTTTTGGAACTAACTAGTTTAAAAAAAAATATGTTTGACGTGTAAAAGTGTTTGTACAAACCTACTTACAGAAATAAATCATTTATCATTTATCATTTATAACTATAGGTCAGTAAGAAGAATTATTAACCGTAGTATTTTTTCTTATAAATAATTATATTACACTTGCAAACAATGACATCGTAATTTTATGACATATTAACTTCATGAACTCTATCACTGGTCACTTTTAATGTCCTATAGGCACCATGCATGCCATCGTCCAGGTCGTCATGTCGATGCAAGAATCTACACGAGTGTGTCCTTGTCACCGTGTCATAAGACCCGTTGCTTCCGCGCAGCATTCGCACTGCGCTTCGGTGACGCATGCGCGCCTTTGCTTCGGGTTTTAAATCTGTCTCGTAAAACTTGCGTTCTTCTGTTTGAAGCCATTTTGAGTTTGATAGGAGTTTTTTTGTCCATTCGTCTGTGAAAAGAGATGATATTGTGCTTACTTAGTTTAGTATAAATTGCTTCTACTTAGAAAAACTCAGTTCAGGGTGAGGTTAGTTAGTTATCTCGGAGATAAAATACCATAGATTAAATAACCTGGCGTCACTAGGAAATCAGGCAATTGATCAAGGAAGTAAGAGTGGTCACCGCACTTAACGGCCGCAATGACGGCTGTCATGAAAATGACGGCAGTTGCAAAGATTTAAATCGTTAGATTTGCCCTACCGCATCAAAAGATAGTCGCGTTTCTGTTTCGGTTTGATACCTCGGACGCAAATGACGCAGTAACTTGACTTGACTGTCAGGGAAACGCTATATAATAAATGTGTGAGCTGAGCTCACTTTTCTCAATATGGACACTTTTTTGCATGACTAAGTATGTTGAGGGCAAATCTAACGATATAAATCTTTGGGGGCAGAGGTTTGAAAATGACAGATTTTCATGACGGCCATTACGGCCGCTTTCCTAGGAAACCGTAGCTTAAGCAACCACTGGAAACAAAGCCTTGATGATATTATGTCTTGATGAAATAATAAACAGCCACCTGACTTCTTATTATCTGACCAAGCCCCAAACCTACCAACCCTTGACAATCAGTCCCTACAATAAGGTTGGTAATAGGTAATGACTCTCCTAGGTCTATCAGACATACTTTGGTTAGGTCTCTCTCGACACACTCAGCTGTCTGTAATGAACTTAAACATGAGATTCCTGCAGCTAGAGCAGCTTACCATTAAGATCCTTCATCATCCCAGCTCTTCCTCCATATTCATACGGCAGCCCATCTATTGGGAACCGGTCTGAACCCAGCGCTTCTTCAATGCTGTCTGATGTTCCATGGAGTTGGACCACCTTACGTCTCCAGGGGTACAGGCCTATCTGGAGTAGCAGGAGGGACATCGTCTTCAGACGTTGTGTGTTTATTATGTGGACCTCTGTTATACGGAGGGGGTAGGCTATCTGTAAGATGAGAAATGGATAGAGTAAGTACCAAGAAAAGTATTAAGAAGTGGTTTAATAAAACCACTTCTCAATACTTTAACTTTTTAGTAAAAATCGTTAATAAAATATTATTGACGATTTTTAGTAAGAAGTGTAGGCATTTATTTTTGCCAAAAATATATAAGAAGCCACTCAAAATGCATTGAAGGGGTCCAATTCTTCTACCAACCCTTCAAGATAGGAGGGCGTAGCAATACGAATCTGCCGTTCGATTGAAATCCACCATTGGGGTTTCGGCTATAGATATGCCTCAAATTTTTACTTAAGACTGGTCATTCTCTTCTGCTTACAACAAGGTACTATGATCACATTTTTCGTGCTAGCTATTTACTGCAGAGTTTTGTGACATACATATTTAAAACTAGCTGCGCCTCGCGGTTTCACCCGCGTAGGCCGGAATAAAAAGTAGCCTATGTGTTAATCCAGGGTATAAGCTATCTACATACTAAATTTCATCCAAATCAGTTCAGCCGTTTGAGGGTGAAGAAGTAACAAACATACAAACACACACACACTGACTCATTAACTTTATATTATTAGTGTGATTAAAATGGCGCCTTATCATGTTTACCTTCATGCACCAAACGAAGTCTTTCCAATAGGTGCCTCTGAAGTGGTTCTTGATATGTGCTGGTTGGAGATCGCTGACGTCTAAGAAGATTACTTCCTCACCAGGAGTCGGGTCTTCACGGAGTCTGGAACAGGTGAACAACAAAGTTATTTTACATAAGTAGTGTAAGAATTATTCCTCAGTTTAAATCTCTAGCAAATTCAATAATTCCTGTGCTTTTATTACTAGAAATTCTAACTTTGAATTAACTAAAATAAATTTCCCGCAATCCTTCAGAAATACATAGCATAACAACTCCAGATATTAATTATTTTTTCCATAAAATACAAGCTAAATTCACGTTTAGGGTAAAAACTATATTATTTCAAAAAGTAAACCTAAACGTTCGTTCCAAAGGTTCATGATGACGAGACGAAACGATATGCAAACAGTCTGGGGCCTAACAAAAGAGCCTATTGTAGCAACCTCAGTCTTTGTTAGTCTTGACACTGGGGCTTTGTTACTATAAAATTATTATATTCCAATATTACGTAGAATTTATTTATCTGCGTATTCTGCGTTTACTTTGTGTGTTGTGAGTTGATGTCGATAAGGTTAATGTGAGGCTCTTATTTTAAATTAATGTTGGTAATTTTCGACATTATTTTTACGCTCTGTGTCAGAGTTTAGGGCACGTTCCATTTAATGGGAGACGCACCTCAATATTTTAAACCTATATAATTTAGGAGTTAAGTACGTGATCTTTTTAAAACCAGCATCCATTGCGTAACACACTATCAATCGGAATCTGAATAATTTTAAAGCAAATTGCTAATCCATTGCTTCATATGTTCGAAAAATTTGTCTGCTCGACAACGTAAACAGCGCAATGAATGTTGTTGAACTGTCAAAATAAAACCGATTCCGATTGAAAGTGTGTATGCAATTAGAGTGCTCGCCTTTAAAAAGAACTTGCGGATTTTGTAAAAATTCTAGCTTGTGATAAATAGGTACAAACAGGCACTGTTAACAATATTTGAGGGCTTTCAGTGTGCTCGGGCAGTTAGCCTTACTGTTGATTTGCTGAATGGCTGATTTTTATCAGCAATTTTGGTAGCAAAACGAAAGACGAAGAAGAAACTGTATTTAGGGCTGCTCTAAATTAGAATCTGCCGTCGAGAAAATGTGTTCTTGACACCTTTCACTTTCAGAAACTCAAACACAAACCGTCTTATTACAAAAAAAGGTTCATCTTCAAACCATGGTTTAAACCATGGACCCTTTTTTGAATTTTGAACTTTATTCCGACACATAGTTTTACGAAACTGATAACTTAGTATCGGACTAAGTTGTTAGTTTTGTATAAAGAACTGTATTTCTAATATAGCTAGGTTCTTATTACAAAAACAGGCTCGATGGTTTAAACCATGACAGTAGAAAATCCTCGTTTTGTAATACGACTAATTTATTACAATTAAACCAATTGCAGGCACTTTTGAACAAGAGACAGTCGATTACGGCTGAACCCAATAACTTACTGTCAGTAAAAGACATATCACTACTGATTAGGAGGGGTAGGTAATATGGTGTGTGGTGAGTTCGATGAACTCTGTAGCTAGGTAGAAAGTGAACAGCTAATTTCACGCGTCGTTCGTTAGAGTATTTCAACATCCATTGCAGATTTTTTTTTAGTGCTGCATACAGAGAATGTAATTTTGAGTGCTGCATACAGAGACTGTAATTTTACATTGAAATATAGGAGTACCTAACTGAAAAACGATAAAAAAAATCCTGACAATTTTTCCGGTGGAATATGATTCAGAATAAGGAGCTGAATGCACCCTGTTAGTTTGCAGACGGCTGTCTCTTACACCCTGTATTCCATAGCAAGAATAATATATGAGTAGGTAGGTACCTAATGTCCAATATCATAAGCCATCGTGCAAGTAACGCCTTAGCTGACAAAGGTCTGTCCTGTGCTGATGGAGCTGGTAGCCGCACCAGGGTCACTCGTCTGCCTCCGATGCTGCGTGACCGAAGTGGCACGATGTATCTGGAAACAGTTTGTTATTATATTATGATGTGTCGCAGACAATAACGATTTTCCAGGAAGCTCAGAGTTAAATATTAAACGATATCGTATTTACGGTTGAAAAATTATAGGCTGACGCAATCGCTCCATATTATGTAGGTGGGTATTAGCACAGTATATTAATGATACAGTAGTTTATCACAGCCGAAACGACGCGCTTTGAAATCTCAGTCAGTCTCAGTTACGCAACAGTTCGAGCGTGCAGCAGTTACGCACGGACGGACGCGTATTTATCTAACGAGCGGCCGTAGGTAATTAATTCAAGGTCACTGCCCAGATAAACTACTGTAGCTTTATTATTCTGTGGTATTACTATTCAGCTGCATCCATTTAGTCTGGAAACCGACCCCAACATCGTTGGGAAGAGGTTAGGCAGATGAACATCATCATCTCATCATCATCATAATCATTGATGATTAACAGTAAGTATCTCTCAGATTTTATAGGCAATATCAACGAAGAGGAGCTTGTGGCTAAGTAATAACAGCCGCACGGGTCGATCTATCAGGTTAAGCTACGCTTGCCGGGGTTGGTCCGTGGATGGGTCGTGGTGGTGGATCTTTACATACCGAGACTCCTCCGTGCCTCGGAAAGCACGTTAAGCCGTTGGTCCCGGCTGTCATTCATGGATCTCTGACAGTCGTTACGGGTCGTCAGAAGCCCGAAAGTCTGTCAACAAGTGTTACCAAGGGGTATCGTATTACCCAGATACTGGGTTGTGGAGGTTAGGTAGGCAGTCGCTCCATGTAAAATACTAAAATAAATACTCAACTGCATCCGGTTAGACTGGAAGCCGACCTCAACATAGTTAGGAAAAGGCTAGGCAGATTGATTTTGATTGATCAAAGAAGAGTCGCAATTATAGTGAATAGAATAGTATGATTCCTTTTACAGATAAGGATAATTTTCTAAACGACAACATTATTTACCTAATCAGACAGTTTTTCCTGTTCATCACCATCAAATCGATCCCTTGAAGAATACAAATTAAAGGCTTCCGCCTCTAATTTGTATTCTTCAGGGTATCGATTTACTCAATAAATCTAATGCGAACTACGTTTGTCATAACGTGTACAGACGCCAGCAGGTCAAGCCACCCGAAACTGTCAAATTTTCCCAATGAACCTTTAACATATATATTATTGCTTTAGCGATAAAAATGAAATGAAAATCTATTAAAGAAATTTGACAGATTGTTTTGTTGATTTGTGCTGGCGTTTGTACATTAATTATTTTATAGATTTCCTAGTCTGGAGATAAGGTTAGCTATCATGTATGTCCTCGACATTACGTGACGGATTTTGAGACTGATCGTCATTACGGTGAAACGGCCGTTTGACCGTGAAGAAGTAACAATAAACACACACACTCACAAACTTTCGCCTTTATGATATTAGTGTGAAGTGTGACAGTGTGATCTGATGTGATATAATATAATATATGATATACTTAAATAAGATGATTCAAATTATTATAGTAACAATTTCATCCAATAAACCTGACTACCACATCTTTAGAGTTAACGCAAGCGGGAGTGATACGTGAGTTCGAATGACGTTTTTGCGAAGGTCGCCATTTCGAAAAATTTTGCGAGTGGTACGCCAGTTCGAAAACTCATTACATCGAAAACCGCTATATCGAATGACATTATCGCGAAGGTCGCCATTTCGAAAAATTTTGCGAGCAGTACGGTCTACACCAGTTCGGAAGTCATGGTGTCGAAGTCCGATATTGAGTGAATTTGTCTGGGAATCGAACTCACGACCCCAATGAGACGAGACACAGAGAGCATGGTATTTTGATTTGGCTTGGAAAAAAAAAGAAAGACAAATTAAGTAACTCAACATCAGACTTCGATACCATGACTTCCGAACTGGTGTACTGCTCGCAATTTTTTTCGAAATGGCGACCTTCGCGATAACGTCATTCGATATAATGGTTTTCGATTTAATGAGTTTTCGAACTGGCGTACCACTCGCAAAATTTTTCGAAATGGCGACCTTCGCAAAAACGTCATTCGAACTCACGTATCACTCCCAATGCAAGCTGCAGTCTAGGTAACGTAAGTCCAAATTGTTTCGTGTAATACAATCAGTCTTACTCGAATGCCTAGAATACATACACCAGAAGGGTGCCGTTTTATAAAACCAAAGCAAACGTAGGTCGGAACGACTTGCTATTCATCCCTATTTTTATTTCTAAAAAAAAAACTCACACATCCTGACAGCTAGACAGAATCTCCTCATCATCCGGATGCCTCTTGTGCCACAACTCCGTCAGTCCTCCCGGACCTCTCGCCGTATAATACCTCCTTGCTCTCTTGGCAGCTTCAGCTTCATTCCCCTCACAGGTGATGGGGAAGAGACCCAGCACCACCAACTCCTCGGGAGATGGTTCCCTGGTCAGGTTGTCACGGGCCCATCGTTGAGCGAACGACGCTGCTGGTGACATCCTTGACCTAAAATGAAGAGAAAAATAAGTTGGTGACACATCAATAGATCAATAAGTGGTGTTAGATCTCGTGACCTCACGCTGACTACTTGTCTTTCATAGCTTTTGCGAATTACATCTGACACGAATCCGAGTTCAACATCCGAGTTCCATCCAAATTGGAAATGTTCTAAATTTGGACCGAAGGAGTTCGAATTCAGTAGGCAACACCCGTCGTAAATAATACGACTATTTTCGATCTATGATGCGCTATTTGTCTTCTAAAGCTTTTGCGAAATACATCCAATACGAATCCGAGTTCAACATCCGACTTCCATCCAAATTGGAAATGTTCTAAATTTGGACCGATGGAGTTCGAATTCAGTACGCAACACCCGTCGTAAATAATACGACTATTTTCGACCTACGAAGCGCAAAAGTACTTACTAATCAAATTACTTGACAGTCACAGACAGCTAATTGTGGAGTTGATTAGTCTCTTAGAAACCGGGTGGTAGCCGACGTTTGCACGGACGTAAAAATATCGCGGTGGGATTTTATCGCGCACTGGATTTTCAACTCTCAATGTTGAGCCGAGCTTGAAGAATCCACCCTAACAAAACAGAGTGTATTCTAGCGCGTCGAGAAAACAACACACTGTTGGATTTTCAACTCTCGGCGCTAAGTAGAGCGCTGAAAATTCAGTGCGCGAAAAAAATCGCCGCGATATTTTTACGTCCGTGCGAACGTTGGACTATGACTAGTCTTTGGACTATGCCATTGGTTTTATTCAAGCAGATATTTTAAGAGAACTTTTTAAGACAGTATTTTTGCGCATAAACAGAGTGTAATTGTAAATTCTGTCATCCTTTTAAGGGGCCATTGTACTCATAATTATGAACAACTTTTAGTAAGGGACCAAAGCGGAAATCGCGAAAAAAAATCAGCTGCTCCGTACATGTTCGCATAACTCGTCAAAATGTAGGGAACAGCTGATTTTTTTTTCACGATTTCTGGTTTGGTCCCATAGTAAAAGTTGTTCATAGTAATGAGTACCAAGACCCTTAAAAGGATGACAGTGTTTACACTTACACTCTGTATAGCTAAAACGCTTCCTTTCCTACGTACAATTGTCGCTCACCAACACAAATGCAAAGCTCATGACTATATTCAGGGACTTTTTCCATGTCGTGGACACAAAATACTACAATGATCAACTGCCCACGAGACTGACCTTGCTTTGTCATATAAAAACAATGTTAAAGACTAAGTTACAGTCAAGGGCAAAGTTAAAACCTCAACAAAAGGTTGAACAAAAAATATAGCACTAAGGTGTACGCTCTGATGCCTTTACAAGCACATAATTGAAATTGTTGCGAGTTATACGACTTTTAAATTAAACAAATAAAGTAATGTCGCTGTTTCAAAGCTATTTTATTCTATAAACTTATAAAATTAAATCAAAAGTGGACCGCAGAGGTATAACATTTTGTGAACATTGTGCCATAGAGTCAATAACGAGATGAAAATGACTGTTCAAAATTGCTGTATCTAATGCTCTTTGACTGACGAACTTCTTTGCAAGAAGCTCCACTAACACAGCACAATCAGACTATAATGTTCCCACTGCACAGGCCTCCTCTCAGTGAGAGGGAGTGAGCCGTAATCCACCACGCGGGCCCAGTGCGGGTTGGTAGATGTCACATGTCTTCGAATTTCTGGGAATATACAAGGTGCCGTTTTGGTTTGATGTTCTGTATCAGACCCTGAAATTTGACGAGGATGCAAAACGACCGTAGTATAAATAAAAGGACTTATTCTCTGCTAAGTTCGAGCAACCTACGAGATTCTGCGAGTATTATATAGCATTTCCTAAACTGCTAAGTCAGTCCTAGACTAAAATAGGAACACAGTTTCATAAATACTAGTTACATAAACCACGTGTTAATATGTCATACAACAGTTGCACACATATTAGTTACCTAGTTTTCAATAAGCCATACAAATCGCTAACTCAATGCTAGGCCTTCTTTCCTACAAAAGATCTTATTGTTTTCTTATGTTTTTCCTTAACATACATCACTTAACGGTGCTAAAACCGTGAACAATGTCCGTTATGTAGTTTGAAGTATATAATGATGTACACATAATGAGATACATTGAAGGCACATTGACCTTATGAGTCAGAGATGGACTAAGAAAATTATTTCTTTTGAATGAAAATTGTGACAGGTTCAAAATGCATTGCTCAGTTTGTTTAGAAGATGTCACTCAAAGATGTAAGGAAGTTATCAATGAACTTCAAATTGTGAGAATGATTCATTGTTTATGGGAGTTATTATGGAAGACGGTTTTCTTTGTTTCCTTTACTGGCGCTAATTTAATATAGTTTAAAGAACTGTAACCCGACTACGGCAAAATAAAATTGATCTAAAAAGTTAAAAATATTTATTTACTTAAACAATAACGACATAGGTATATACATATTTGTAATGTGCTCGTCAAGACCTTTCTTTTAATACCAAACATGTCATGATTATCTCAATTTAATTTTCTTCGAGGTCACAAATTTACGTGTAAAGTCCACTATATTAAATTTAGGTAGAATTTATATAGTCTATGTCACCCGGACCATTATTTCGAATCTACTGATACCTCATTCATCAAAATCGGTTCAGTAATTTAGGGGCTACGGTGGAACACACGTAAATACATACTTACATACATACTTAATACATACATACATAGACTGCTAAAATCATAACCCTTCCTTTTGGCTTTGCCGTACTCGGGTAATAAAATATATGTCTCCTACATGAGGCTCATAATTTTTATTTTTTTATATAATGCATAGTACGTTCAGTACTCTGCATTACCTGACCCCTCTTACAAAGAAG
This sequence comes from Cosmia trapezina, assembly GCA_905163495.3. Classification (NCBI taxonomy): domain Eukaryota; kingdom Metazoa; phylum Arthropoda; class Insecta; order Lepidoptera; family Noctuidae; genus Cosmia; species Cosmia trapezina. Next base: position 8,968,718 of record LR991039.1, read on the forward strand.
AAGAAGAGGGGAAGAGGGGTCAGGTTATGCAGGTCACTGAATGTACTTTTTACTAAGCTTGTTTGTCAAAATGATTTATGATCGCACTGTGGTGCTATAACAAAGAAAGATGCAACTATTTGGCATATTATTTGAACCCGTCATTTCAAAAAGGGCACGAGTCACAATGAAAAAGGCATTAGTCCAAAAATTTTAATTCAAAATTGTATTTTTTTAAATAAATAAATATCCCAAAAAACATGTATGCCTTTTATTTATCAACCTCTTAATTACATTCCTAAGCACCAATGACTTTTTTAACAAGAACCATATTTTTGTTGATTATATAAAGTTTTAATTAATTGACTCATTTTCAAAATAACTTGTTAATTTATTCCCTTGGCCACCTCTTACGACACAAAGGAAATATTCGCGGTAACCTTTTGAGCCGGAAAAGCGTTACATTTTCAACCTTCTTCTAAATATTTTACATTACTACTACGACCTATTCCCTTTTACTTAAAACGTCAAAGTCATCGACCATGAAACAAAATCAAATCACTATCAAATTCCTATAAAAGTCAGACTGAATTTCAAAACCAAAATACTGTTGAAGTATAAGAAACATTTAAAGAACAATAGTCTAAAATACCAGCGTATCCTATCACGTAGTTCCCTTGACATTACACGATAAACTATTCGATTCGCCTCTCTAATGTCAAATTGGGTGGATGACATTCGTGACATTTTTGTTTAGATTGACATTTGCTAGATGTATCACTGTTTTTGGAACAATTAAGATAATTGGTGGGTGTAAATGTGTTACTACTAACTTTAATTATAACATCACGCCTGTATTCTCCAAATGGTTAGGCAGAAGTGTACCTTACACCCACATTTCGCCAGCTGTGTTTAAGTCCGTAGGGGGCGAGGGGCGAGCCTATTGTCATCAACCGGACATAAATCTAGTTGGGAAAAGGCTAGGCAGACTTTGGAATGGAATGGTATCATAATCTGCTGATACGACACAATCTTAGCGCAGGTATAACATTTTCCATGTGACGGACATCTGCGATCCATCAATAAATTCGTTATTTTGACTTAATGACAATCTGTTGGTTGCAAGTTTGATATCGAGCACAAGTTAGAATATAATGGTATACATGGCTCACTTTTAAACTGGTTCTCATCTTATTTATTCCATAGATCGCAAATTCTTGTTGTTAATGGTTACGAATCTTACCCATACTATGCCGACTCAGGAGTTCCTCAGGGTTCACATCTTGCACCAGTTTTGTTTTTACTCTACATTAACGATATTACTATCCAAATCCATCATTGTAAATACCTAATGTTTGCCGATGATCTCAAAATTTATAAAACTATAACTTCAAATGAAGATACTACCCTAATTCAGGATGATTTGGATAGAATCGAGCAGTGGTGCAACCTTAACCACATGAAACTTAATGTACAAAAATGTAGCCATATACGATTCACGAGAAAAAAACAGTCCTGTACTATCTCATATAACATAAAAGGAGCATTATTGGAAACTGTGAATGAGGTTCGTGATCTTGGCATCATCATGGACAGTAAAGTTAACTTCAGAAGCCATATTGATAGCATTGTTACGAAATCGGCGCGGGTTCTAGGGTTTCTTAAGAGAAGCACTAAAGGGTTTAAGCTGGCAAGAACAAAAATTGTCCTTTATAACGCCTTAGTTCGGAGCCGCCTTGAGTTTGCCAGTGTGGTGTGGAGCCCGCACTATGCTGTGCACTCACAAAGAGTAGAAAGTATCCAAAGGGCCTTCACAAAACACCTAGCCTATGCCTATGGTGACATATCTCCCCGGTGTCCATACGAACAACGTACTCAATGTTACAAAATGATTACTCTGCGCGACCGCCGACTGGTACAAGATCTCATATTCTTTTTCAAATTGGTTAACAATAAATTGGACTGCGATAAATTAACTGAACAAATTGGACTAAAAGTCCCCTATAATTTACCCAGATATCCTACTACCCATTTATTCTACACTAAAGCATCCAAAACAAATCTAGGACTAAACTCACCTCTCAATAGGCTCAGCCGAGAGATGAATTCTTATATAAAATCCTATCCTGATGTTGACATATATCATGACTCCGTAAATATCTTTAAAACCAAAATCTTGGGGTCCCTAAGCACACAACCTACGCCATCTAAAGATTAATTGTGTTTAGTATGTAGGTAGGTATTTCGTGCAACCTCTGTAACTTATCTCTTTTATCATTTTGTTATTTAATTTTCTGTTTATATAGTTTGTTACCACTTAATTTTTATACTTTTCGTTTTTACCTGTTATCATTGTATTTGAGAATGTTGGTTCACCTGTTATTGGCAACTGTATAAGCCTATTACTTTTTAGCTACTATTATTTGATGTGTTGTATACAGAAGCTGTTGGTGTACCTTTTTAAATAAAAAAAAAATAAAAAAAATACCAATACAGTTGCTGAACCTTTTAGTTAGCCTGGCTTCTTTTACTCGTTCAGATTGCATCTTTCTACATTTTATTAAATCTGCTTTTAAATTGGCATGTGGCAAACCTGGATGAACTATTCGATTCGCCTCTCCGATGTCAAATTGTGTGGGTTACATTCCTGACATTTTTGTTTATATTGAAATTAGATAGAGGTGTCATTGTTTTTGGGACAATCAAGAAAATTGGTTGGTCAACAACACGTCGCCAAGCGTCGAGATCAGTGTGACCGTTTCTAATTGTATAAACCTACGTATTTTCCTTTTCAGCTGTTGACAGGTGAATATACCAAAGAAATACCATGACAGTTGAAATTGTACCAATATTAGACTGATATTTAGTCTACTAAACATATGCTATCGTCATTCTTCGGAGCCTCAAATATACCAATTTAGTACTAAAAATACCACAGTGTCACACTGGTCGAGATAGGCCCATACAAAGAAAGGTCTTCAACCCCGCCAGGCAGTGGGTGAAGTTGGACTGTTGATGATAATGATGTGGGTCAAAACATACTGGAGCAATAAAAATGATTGTACTGTCAAAATGAAAGCTTATCCGATTACGAAGGCTGCAAGTCTTGCAAGATCGACTGTTTTAAAGCAGTTACCGGCAATAGAGCACCATTTTATGTTACGTTACATTTGTCACGCACAGACTTTACCTCGTTGTTCTCACAATCATAAAACGGATTTCGTGTTTAATGACAATCATGAATGATTGAAGTCAGTAAGTTCAAAAACTTTTAAAGTGACGAAAGAAAAACACCAAAACATTTCTGATAGACTTCCCGTAATAGTCACTTTATATTTTTACAGTGACATACAAAACTAACTAAAAGGTAAATAGATATTTAGTTAGAAAATATAATTACTTGGTCCTCGTAAGACCCAGTGTACAATATATTGAACAAAGTGACATGCATAATTCGGGCCCAAATTTAAAAATTAAATGTACATTGTAATGGCGCTAAGGAGATTTTGATTTTAATTTGTGCCGGAATGCTGTATGTCACTTTGTTCAATACATTGTACATTGGGCGTCAGCTTATCTTGCGAAATTTATCATGGGCCTTGTAGGTACCTACACCAAAATTATAATACAGCTCACAATATAGTTAGGTAATACGAGGAGATTACTAACGAGGTAGTGTGGCGAATGTGAAAAATATTATATTTTACAGGATATTTCTCAGTTTGTGGTGTTCTTCCATCATATAAATAATTATTTATGGAAGGGTGTGTTGATTCGGAACGTTCCTGACGAAACACAGTATTATCGGGGACTTCTTAGCGTATCGGTGGTTAAATTTCCTCTTTGGCCCAGAAGTCAGCAACGCAACGCTACACCATACGCTAACGCAGACATAAGGTTCTCACGTGTACTGGTGACAGTGATAAGAAAAGATGAAAGGTGAGCAATGATTTGCGGGGTAGGTACTGCTTCGCTTGTACCCACAATGCTGAGGATCGCGACCACATACAACGCGTCTCCAAGCTATGCGGTCTTCTGCAGCGTGGATCGCACGGTAAGTGCTGCATCCAACAGCCTTCTTGACCACGTCTAACCATCTTGCCGGTGCTTTTTTATAGGTTTCAATTTCTTTCTGCCAGATTGAATGCACTTAGTTATATTGGGCCTGCCACTATCAAACTTTCATCATCCTATTACCTCAATGTGCATCATCTATCTATATAAATAAAAAGAGAAGTCCTGACTGACTGACTGATTGATTGACTGACTCATCAACGCCCAGCTCAAACCCTTGGACCTACGAGTATAAAGCTGAAATTTTGCACAGAACCTCTGTGCAAAATTTCAGCTTTCCCTATATAATGTAGACAAGGAATAAGGAAGGAATTCCCGGTAGTATGTTCCCGTGGGATATTTTCCGACATCCACGCGGGCGAAGCCGCGGGCAAAAGCTTGTAACTGATATAAAACCGATGTATTTTATCTATTCAGGTAAAACGAATCAAAGATTATGACGTCATTATAAGCAGGTTTACGTACCTAGCCAGATATTTATGTATAAAATGTAAAAGTTCACAATCACACAGTCTATCGAAGGTTTCTCACGCCTACTCCCTCTTTGCGCCGTCGATATTGAAATGGTTCAGGGTGCGGCCATATTGGTATTCGAAAAGCGATCAGTCGATGAGTTTTTCATATTAAAAAAGTAAACTTAGTGGGAATAGTGATGATGCCTGTGTAAAAAAAAAGAAATTCTGCTTAGTCAGCTAATAAAAAAATTTTAGACCCGTATTTTTGTATTAATGAAAAATTACTTATATAAAATGCATGAAAGTTGAGGACTGGGGGCTTGCTACGTCACAACTATAACAACTACGTATAAAATCTAGCAAGGAGTGACGTCACAGAACATTGTATCGCCTTAATCTTTAGATTACGTAAAAAAAGAAAAAATACGTGTCCAATATTTTTGATTTTTTAAAATTTTCTTCTTGTGAGCTATTGGCCCCTCATGAACAGAAGATTAGGAATATTATTTCAAATAATAATTATCAAAAAAGATATTCAGATAGACTGGAAGCCGTCTCCAACATGGTTGGGAAAAGTCAAGGCGTGATGATGAAGATGATGAATTATTATAGAGAAATTGAAACATTATTTACTTAATTTCTCTTGCTTTTTAGTAGAGTCCTAACCAATTATAGATTGTTCACACTTCACACCTAAGCTTACCTAGCGTTATTGAATCCGCTAGCTACCTCTTATGCACTATGTTCCTATTCCTACCTGATGTCTAAGTTACGGAACTTCCTATAGCGTCTCGACAAAGGTCACACTCAAACGACGCAAACCTTTTTGTAATGAGCTTGATCTATTGTATTCTATAACTAACATGAATATTTTACGTCAAGTCTTGATTAATGGGATACAAATGTGAAAGAATGAAAGGCTCCGACACTAGTGTGGTTTGACCAGATTCTATTACTCGAATGAACCCAAAGATTCATACCCCTGGAGCCTCATATTTCATGGGGCTACAGAAACCATTGCATATCAAGGAATAGACCGGTGGGGTGCGATAATGGTAGAGAAGACGTGCCCTTAGGATATGGAAGGATTATTGGAGCCGTAGCGGATATGCATCCTGAAGTAGGCAATGGAATTGTGGAGTGACAGTTGATATTTATCTATGGATAGGCGTCTTTTATCTACGTCACCGCCAGGTTGCTTCAGGTCTAGCTTCACCGGTGAATCTTTTGGCGGGGTTAGGGGAGCTAACGCGCGTTAGTCGCATTTGCAACGCGCTACAGAAGCGATGCCAACGCGCTTCTAACGCGCTACAATATCGCGACTGTATCGATGCAAACGCGTGACCGTGTCGGACGACATCGGGGAGAGAACAGAGGGAGGGTGGCGCGTGAGTGGAGAACCGAACTTTCGTTGCCTACGCTTCGGCTGCTTACGTAAAAGCAGCACCAAAGACAACGTGACTAATGTTGCCTCAACTGAGTCCATCTTGCAACTGTAGCGATCGCAGGTATTTTTGTGCCGTTACTGAATCTCGTTTGCATCGCGACAGAAGCGCGCCAGTATCGCGTTTGCATCGCGACTGAATCTGGGCCCGTGGGCGAGGGCACACAGCTAGCGACCGCTTCGCGACTGTATCGATGCGGCCGCGCGACAGCATCGCTACTCAGGGCCGGATTTAGGGCAGGGCAACCGGGGCGAAAGCCCCGGGGCCTCCACAAGCAGGGGGCCTCCACAATAGAGACTTCGGAAAAAAAAAATTCTTTCAAATTTCAACTAGTAAACCTAGTAAACATCTTTTCCTTTGATATTTTTTTTTCGCTTTTACCTTTACCTACAGCCTAAAGTACTTTATACATACATGATTATTTGATTATATTAATCTTAAATATTAACAGAAATCATTGATCTATATTTGTTCACTCCAATCAGGCAATCAGTGAAATGTCAAAATCTCAAATGGCCCTGATAAGCACTTCCAATTTACTACCCATCTTGAGGGAGTACCCCAATGGCTCAATGGCTCAGTGGGGTGGTACTTGCCCGCAACCTCGGAGGTTGGGTATTCGATTCCGTGTCCCATTTAAAAAAATATATATATATATATATATACGTATAAATTAATTGCAGTATGTGAACAATTGGTGTTCTTCAATTCTTAAACAAAAACAAATCAATTATTATTGACTAATTGGTAATTTTTTTTCATATTTTTTTATGCAGCAAGGTATGCAGTTTGATAGGCAAATAATTATTATTGTGACACAATTAAATTCCATCAATTATTCACGAACTTTACTGCATGCAAATGCAAGAAATCGCAAAAAATCATAGTCGATCAATAATAATTTATTTGTATAATTATTGAAGAATATCGATTTCGATTGTCATACAAAACCCACCTCATCGTGACAAGGAGTCGAACGCTAACATTAACAATCGAGTCAAATCAACGATTTTTCGGCAAAAAAAGCTCGAAAGGTTCCGTTCGTTAACACTAAAATTTAATTTCAGATAATTCTTGTTTCCGATTATATTTATATGTGTTTGTTAAATACTAAGAGAATCTACTTGGTTTCACAATAAATTATTTATTGAAAAACTCGACTGAAAAAAATTGTTCATTTTATTTGGAAAATAATTTAGGGCAAGGGGGCCTCCACTCCTTTGTTGCCCCGAGGCCTCTGGACCCCTAAATCCGGCCCTGTCGCTACTGCATCGCTACAAAAAGTCGCCGTGGGCGAGGGCCCTTAAATTGCTTTCTCGACTCTTATCTACATATGTCACTGCTATGTTGTGTTATACGTTGTTATTTTCAAACACGTGGGGGCCGAGTTTCGAGGCAGAGACAAAAAACCCCCGACTGTCTTGAGTAATGGGACACAAATAATTAAATAATGATCTATTGTTGTATTATGTATTGTTGCACTAGCCCCGCGGTTCACTCCATTTTGTCGGGGCCACACCAATGTCAACGTCAATGCCCGTCATCGCCATAAACATCGCGGAAATTATTCCGATAATTGTCGGGACCCGGATTCAAGCGTGCAGATATCTATAGAATTTATATATTGTGCTGTCTGTGCTGTTATCTTTGCGCATTTGCATATTATGTAAAGTCAGGGAAATATTTTTTTAAGCAAATTGAATACATACACCAACTTTAATTCTTATTAAAACTGTCATTCTTTGACAGTTGAATGATTTGGCTACAGCCAAATCATTCAACTGGCACGGCAAATTGACGTAGGGTCTCAATTTGCTTAACAATGAATTTCCCTGACTTTACAAGCAATGTTTAATCAATCAATCTGCCTAGCCTTTTCCCAACTATGTTATGTAAGCCAACCCGAACATAGGAGAGGTTGGCTTCCAGTCTAACCGCATGCAGCTGGATACTATTATTTTACATGGAGAGACTGCCTATCTAACCTCCACATCCCAGTTACTGGGCAATATGACACCCTTTGGTAAGACTGGTTGTCAGACTTTCGGGCTTCGGACTACCCGTATAATTACTTATGTCTTCATACGCCTAGCCTTTTTCCAACTACGTTGAGTTCAGCTTTCCATCTTATCCGGATGCAGCAGAATTTCAGTATTTTACATGGAGCGACCTATCTGACCACCACAACCCAGTTACTGGGTAACACGATAATCCTAGGTAGAGATAAACTGCGATAACATGGCGCGCCCCTCCAAATTACTGTTTCAATGTGTGTAGTGACGTGACTAGTCGAGCAACAAATCCGTGGATTTTTTTTTGTTTGACGGCCGTCTCATTACGCACACATGCGTTGTGAATCTTGGTGGTGCATTGTAAATACTTTCACAAATACTTTGAAACGTTTTGAATTTTGGAGGGGCGCGCCATGTTATCGTAGTTTATCTCTAAGACCAATAAGAATGTAGGAATATTTTTAATAATAGGTACTTTATCCTGAAAACTAGGTAGGTAATACCCATTTTCCATAGTCTGTCGATAATTTCTGATCTCTAAGCATGTAATGATATTTCTATTTTATTACAATTTGCTTGTGCATACAATTTTATGTTTGTATCGCATAATAAAATAAAAACAAATAAGTATAGCTACTTTGTGAAGTAATGATATATTTTGACATCTGTTTTTGAGGTCAAAACACTGTTTCACAATTATTGTTACTTAATAATTAGTGTAATTACACTTGTTATAATAAAAATAACAATGCAATAATATGAATATGTATGTTTATTGTGTAATAGAGTGAAATAAATGCATCACGTCTAATTCGCAATTAAGACAATCTTGCAAATTTCATATTATGTATGAAATCTTTAGATTTTAACAGCGATTTAAACTACCTACATTTTTTTGTAGTGTTAAAATCTTATTAATCAAAATAATCATTGAATACTATTTTTGGCAGGTATATACTTTTTTTTTTTTTTTTAGTGAATGGCATCTCGCAGTTAGGTCAACCTAGGTTGCTATCCTGTGAATGCTTTAATAAATTAAGGCCTCCAGCCAAGGAATAAAACTTATATAGACTAAGCGACTACACAATAAGGCAACCCCATGTGGGGTACGGACCTCGGCTTAGGGCGTCGCTGGGGGAGCAGCAAGGAACAGGCTCGACTTTTATTTGCAGCAAGGTCACTTTATGTTGATCTAGGCTGTCCACTTGAAATAAAAATAAACAGCTTCCTTCCACAGCTGAGGGGAGACTTGACCTGATCTTATCTATGAGCTAGATCTCACGGCTATCTGATTGCGCAGTTAACAGGAATGTCGGGGCTAATCTAGCACATCCCTTTTAAGGGAATGATTTAATATCGTGGTGTTTCTATTTTGGGCAGAATCGCCAATGTAGATGAGGAAGACTAAGGATCGATCTAAAATGGATGAGATTGGATTCTATTGGAGCGCCATCACTTACTAGGCTATTATTACGATCGAAAAAGCAGACGCCTTAACACCTTAAAGTAGCTTTTTGTATACACTGATTCATTGAAGAAACCCTGTCGTTATGGTCCTTTGTTCTCGTCCAATAGTAGAAAGTCGCGGAACGGCACAAAACATGTTGCAAGCAAAATTGTTTCAAAATTGGAAAGGCCTGGCGTTTGTCGATGGTACATAATTTCGTTCATGATTCAATACAAACAAAATGAAAATTATCTTTGAGTATTAAAATCCTACAAAATTTTTAACACAATATTGAAAATAACTTGAACATCATTAACAAAATTTTGACCCACTGAAACTAGAACAGACGACTTAAATAAAGGACTAAAAGGGCTTAATTGAAGGACAGGACTAAGCCTTAATTTGTTAAAACTATTAACTTTACGGACAGTAAACAAATGAGGGACAGTGAACAGCTGATGAGTAATAACATAGATGATGTTTATCAGATTACGTATGTCTATTGGCTAATCTAAATCTTTGTGATAAGAATGATTTTTACTGGATCTAGGCTTTGTTTATAGCAGGTGGGGCAATATTTTCGAGTTTCTCTATAAACTACCTAAGCCGACGTAACCTTGAATTTCTTATACTATTACTTCCTCTCAAGAGATTGCGTTAGGTATAATGAGAATACCGTGAAAACTATTAAATAAAATCCAGTTGGTTCAATAAACTTCAATGACAGATGCGAAAATAGTTTTCGAGAATAAACCACGATAAATAAAGTAATTCAATTCAATTAAATCAATTCTTTAGCCATCCCATATACTGCGAGTGCGAAAACCTCAAACGGCGAAAATATTTCAATCTTCAAGTTATAATATGTTCGAGCCGTAAAACCTCAAACGGCGAAAATATTCCAATCTTCGAGTTATAATATGTTCGAGCCGTAAAACCTCAAACAGCAAAAATATTCCAATCTTCGAGTTTTATGTTCGAGCCGTTTGTGGTTGATACACTAGGGCCATGAGGTCCAAATGCCCACTTGGCTATACAAGACATCGCCAAGCGGTTAGTCGACCAAAGAATCAGCATCGCCATACAACGTGGCAATGCTGCCAGCCTTTTGGGCACTTTTCCAAATTGCGTGCCATAGCTTAGGGATAGGTTCAGTATCGATAAAGAAACCCCGGAAAAAAAAAATTCAAAATAAAAATTTAAAATAAAAACATTAAAAAATTATTGCAAGATCAACCTAATTTAGCACCTAGGTACTAACTTAAAATAGCAATCGTTTAGAATTAAAATTATTTTATTTGTGTATTCCCCGAAGCGTTGCGCAGAGGTGTGAAGTACCTATACCAACATTTATTTTTATTCCATGCTGATATTGACCTACACAACAGACACACAGCCCTGCTAACCCCATAACACTTAAAACCATCCATCAACTCATGCGCATACATTTAAAATACAGGTCCACCTAAATCGTAAGTCCGCCATAGTATTGCGGAAGTAATGGCTAAAGCGAGGTAACTTCCTGTTGCTAGTGTTGGGAAAATATTTATCGATGTTATGATAATAATATTTATTGTTTTGATTTATTATGTCGATAGGTTGTTGTGTTTGATTTACGTGGAGATGACTATCGATAATGGATTAGCATCCATTTAATTACCTGTTTGTTTTTATTTTATTTAGTAGAAAAACAGCATTTTGATTTATGATAATTACCCAATATTACCATTGATGTATAAATAAGGTAGATATGGTTCGCGCTCCTCGTACGTGGACCGCATAAAGGCTCTTACAGACAGAGGCGATATCGCGAGCGATATTGCGATATTATCGCGTCGCAACACCGCTACGCGACACGTCGCGACGCGATATCGCTTCTGTCTGTAAGAGCCTTAAATTGTGTTACGCACACAATTGACATTAGTCACAATCGAACTGCCGTTTCGGTGCATGTAGTCGTGCGCCGAGTCCAGGTTTAGTGATTGCGATGTTAGCGCGTAACATATCTACCTCTAATATATCAATGAATATTACAGATATTCTGTGTTTTAAAACAATAATATTTTTTTTAAATTCTTTGTAGATTTAGAAAACTACACTTAATTCCAAAACATAATAGGTACCTACTTACTTTCAATAATTATTATTGTGCTGGATTGTGCAAAAGGAAATTAAAACCCATTTAAATCGTTTGGCGGATTAGTTACAGAAGCTAGGCAAGTAACTGAAACTAGGATATCGAATCATATTACATCATGTTACATAGTTATCATTCGCTTCGCAAAAACTAGACCTTGATATTTTCGGGTTTTAGAATGTATACAGGTAACAATAGAATTAGGAATTTACGAGAAATATTATACATCTCTGTTGCACTATGAAGTCTGACAACCAGTCTTACCAAGTGGTATCGCGTTACCCAGTAACTGGTAGTGGAGGTCAGTTGCAGTCGCTCTATTTGATGTACTGGTATTCAGCTCCATCAGCACCCTAATTACGTACCACACTATCGATTGGAATCTGAATCATTTTGAAGCAAATTGATAATCCATTGCTTCATAATTATTATGTTCGAATTTGTCTGCTCGACAACGTAAATAACGCAATGAATGGTGTTGAACTGTCAAAATGAAACCGATTACGATTGATACCTAGTGTGTTACGCAATTAGGGTCCCGGTCAGACTAGACGTAGTTTGGTAAAAGGTTAGGCAGATGATGATGATGATTTGCGTATCATAAACACATAATAAACAAAAAAAAAAATACATTACTTACATCAAAATCCAAACCCGACACACGACACATCTTTTTGTTTAAGTATTTTATATTATCATCTATTGAAACCTACATTTTATGCAAATAGGTAGGTATAAGTTTTCTATTCCATTCTAAAACACTGTCTAAGATTTAAATGTTCAGCCTATTATAGCACACGTTTAGGCAAAAATCGGACAAGTGTGAGTCGGTGTTGTGTGCATTAAGGGCTTCGTGCCAATAAAATTAGCCTTTACAGAAATCATTCTTGTGTATACTTAGCTCGTTTGTTTTCTGTAGTACACACGGCTAAAAATCAAGCTATACATTTTCAGTATAAGCTGATCTCGCATTGTAGGTAGGTATAGGATTTCCGTACAGTGAAAGGTCAGCTTATACTGGAAATGTATAGCTAAATTTAAAGAATTATTTGCTGATAACATCAAAAAAAAAAAAAAAAATATGTTTATTTTGACAACTTTGTAATTTACATAGCTTTAAGTTTGGAGGCACCTTTTAATCAAAGATTTGCTTGTATTAGGTGGTCCAGCTCTTCCAGTTTACTTTAACAATACACAAGTTGAGAGAATAGTTTTGAAAGAATAACAAGGTTATTTAAGTTTAAGTTTACTTTAACAATACATCAGTTGAGATAATAATTTTGAAGGAATACCAAAGGTTATTTAAGTTTATTTTAACAATACATCAGTTGAGAAAATAATTAATTTTGAAGGAATACCAAAGGTTATTTAAGTTTATTTTAACAATACATCAGTTGAGAAAATAATTAATTTTGAAGGAATACCAAAGGTTATTTAAGTTTACTTTAACAATACATAAGTTGAGATAATAATTTTGAAGGAATACCAAAGGTTATTTAAGTTTATTTTAACAATACATCAGTTGAGAAAATAATTTTGAAGGAATGCCAAAGATTATTTAAGTTTACTTTAACAATACATAAGTTGAGAGAATAATTTTGAAGGAATAACAAGGTCAACATCATGTTAGTAAAACCTGGTATTCCTAAAGGTTACAGGGGTTAGTCAGCGGTAGTCACGTCAGCAATTAACTCGTTACGAGCAGGGGTGATGACATTGATAACTCGTTTGATAGTGACCTTAAGAATATTTATGGCCAATGTGCAATTATTGTGCATGCAATCATTAGTTATTACTAATCTAATTTAAGTATACCATGCATCATGCATGAAACTGGTAAAAGTCCAATCAAAACAATTCGTTTAAAATAATCACAACTGGAAAAAAATGTTTAAGGCCCTGTATCCAAACGCGGTTTAGCTCGGTGTGTAAGTGAAATGGCGTTATGGCTGTCTAGTTTGACGCACGAGATAGAAGACTCTCACGCGCACCGAAATTATGTCGTAAAAGTGCAAATAAAATCGTATAAAATTAGTAATTAACTATTTTAAAAAAAACCATCACTGGATGCAGTTTGGTTTTTGACATTTTATGGTATATTTTTAACTATAATTATAATTGCTAATGAAGGGATAAACAGCTTTTAAAGAGGTATGTTTGAAGATTTTTTTAGTGCATTAAAATTTATGTTTAATTATGTTTTGAGTTCCATCACTGTATGCGAAAAGGACTTGAAAATATCATATTTTTTTTATTTGTCAAAATTATTTACGGTTTACGAGATACACAGCGTTAAAAAACCACCTTTTTGACCATTTTCAAGAAATCTCCGCCTTAAAGTAAGCAGGTGAGATGAGAAGATGCTCCGAAAACGCTCCGACCCACTAAGAAATTTCCCTCGCAATTCTTGTTCATAAACTCTGTTTTGGAGGTCTTTTGAGATTATTATTATTGTTAGAGTAAGGTGATGTAGGTGCAATTTTTTTTAATACTTGCTTTATTGAACTCTTGGCATTAAATTAACAAACTTTTACATGCATACGATGCTTTGTTATTATGAAACAAACCGTTTATTAAGAGATAAAAACAGAGAATTTCGATGACATTGTGACATCTGAATTAAGAAAATGAAAGATAATTAAAAAAAAGTAATCAGCGCATTTTGAAGACAAGAATATGGAAACAATTATGCGCTGAACAGATTTTCTAAATAAAATTTGTATTGCCCAATGCAAGTGCACAAACATAACTCGAATCGTTGTTGGCGCGAAAGAGCTGTATTTAACGCTTGATTTACCTAACATAATCCACCCAGATGAACTTAAAAAAAACTACCAGCTATTACTTATATTATGGTTATTCACGTACTATAATAATATTTCATGTTATTTCATTACTTTTGTTTAAAAAAAAATAAAAAGTTGCGCAAATAATTCGCCGCGAGTGAATTTTGCAAGACTGCAGCCTTAACAAAAGTTTTGACAAGTAAATTAATGTGTTTTTACGTTAAATGAGTTATAACAAAAACAAAACAACAAACTAAATAAACTAAACTGAAAAAAAAACAATCTGAAAAAGTATTCCCACACTCCACCTCTACCAAACAAAGTTTCCATTGTACCATAACGTGCCAAATTTGGCACCAATTAGTGAAAAACACTCCTAAACAGGTTAGTGTTAATTAGTAACTGTTAAATAATATCGATCACTGGGAATCTGTTATGGTAGGTACTGAATACGTACAGTTTACGTCAGCTACCTCAAAATGGTGAAGGAAAACATCGTGAGGAAACCAACATGTACTAGAAACAAACATGTAAAGACAATATGTAACATCCAATCGCACTGGGCTCGCGTGGTGGATTACGGGCCACTCCCTCTCGAAGAGATGAGGCCTGTGTCCCAGCAGTGGGAATATTATATCTTATATTATTCTGCTATACAGTCTGTACCTATCAGAAACGTGTGGTACAGACCATCAAACGAACAACTTTCTCTAAAGCACCAAATCGTAATCGCAAAAAAATTGTCAACTGTCCCATGTAGTAACTGGTAATTGTGACCGATACTTAAACACATGATAAATACTCATGATAACAAACAACTCTTACTATGGGACCAAACCTGAAATCGCGAAATAAAAATCAGCTGCTCCCACTACATTTTGACGAGTTAGACGAACATGAATGTATGGTGCAGCTGATTATTTTTTCACGATTTCAGGTTTGGTTTCATAGTAAAAGTTGTTTATTATCATGAGTTTATTCATGTATTTAAGTATCGGTCACAATTTTTTTTTTTTTTTATCTAGCTTACAGATTACAATAATTAAAGGCGCACAAAAGTTGAAACCCTGGCTCCTAAACTAGGAATGCCTGTGACTTAGGAGTCAGTGTTCTACTGCTACTTGGACACTATAAACCCTTTTGGAAATTAACATCTATTTGGGAAAACAAAATAAGAGTAAAAAATAAATTAATAAAATAAAATTAAGATTACAATTAAAAAGTAATAAAAAGTAAAATGACTGTGTGGGTGATTCTGTATGTGTGACTGGGAATCGTGTGTTTTGTTTGCGTTGTGTGAGGGTGTGTGTGTGTGACTGGGAAACTTGTGTATTTTGTGTTGAGTGAGTGTGAAATGAGGAGTGTATAAGTATGCGAATGTGGTGGTATCGAGTGAAAGACTAGTTTAATTACCAGTCATCCTAAACATTTGGGTCAACTTGTAGGTATTGATGTTTTGTATGGGACTGCTGATTATTTATTCACACTGTATAAGTAACTAGGTACCTCTACTTCTAACAGTAAGTTATAATTATTATGTGTGATATTGAAAAATATCCCATTTCTGCACTTCCTTACTGAGTAAAATAGGGAAACTAAAATTGGCTACTTTTCAGGAAAATAATACCTAAAATACAGAGTTTTTTTGTTGTTTTCCTCAAATAATTCGTTAACCATTTGGGTAGGTTTATTACAGTGTATTCGTGACTTAACATACTTTTTTTTACTTTCTGTAATTTACACACAAAAAAAAAGAAATTAAAAATTAAATGGAAGGAGGAAAATGTCGCGAGGAAAGTTTTGTGTATGAATGTCGATGGCTATAAGAGTAGGGGAAGACCAAAGAAACGATGGATGGATTGTGTGAAAGATGACATGGCTAGAAAGGGAGTGACTACCGATATGACGACTAGTAGAGAAGTATGGAAAAAAAGGCCATGTTGCGCCGACCCCAAATAGATTGGGATAATGGCAGGAGAATGATTATATGATATTTTACACACTTTTGCTTTTGGTTCAAAAACGTTTTTATTTATCTCTAAGCTTGTTGAAACGGGGGGTCTACTCCCTAAGCACGACGTCCGTAGTTTAATGAACAGACAGGATTAATAGTTTATCTTACTTTTACGCTCGTCAACTATGTTTTTTCGGTGTATAAGTTCTTTTCTTGATGAAAACATCTATGTACAGATGGACTTAATATCATTTAAAGACCATCCTATAATACCCTACTATACGCTCAGCACGTCGATTCTGTAAAATTCAAACAACAACTCGCATCTCAATAGATGCTTTTTATTTGACACTCGGGTTCGAGTGCGAAGTGAGCGTCGAAGTGACAGGGAATTACCTTACTGAATGCCACTTCTTACGTCATCTCATATTTTATCTGTCAAAATCTCACAGTCAATTTAGTTCTAATAGCTGACACGCTCGCAATGGTAGCGCTAGTGTTAATTTGAATTATCAACCGAGTTTTTAGAATACCAATCAAGAAACTCATTGCGGATTCAGATTCAAAGTTTAGAATGAGGTCTTACAGAATCACACTGCTGTTCTCCAGAATCTGACTGAAAAATACATTGTATTTAGACATTAAAAACGTTCCCAAGTCCAGTCTAACGAAGATTTATAGTGAGTTTAGAGCTTTGTATTGACGGAGTAGTTGGTAATTGTTCCCAACACTATTAGTGAACCCTTCTACATCATCTAACTTCCTTAACTGATGGTGGGATTATGTAATAGTTCCGTAACATGGTTAAACGATCCATTAGACACACATGTGTAGGTAAGGAATTAATTAATTATTAATAAAATTCTATGAAACTAGAGCTCACCGCAAAAACTACTATTATTTATCATAAATTGTCATTAGTAACACTTAGCTGATGGATTTGATGAATGCAGTTTCTAGATTTCACAACATTTTACAACTAAAAGTACATGTCTCGGGATCCTGGCGTCCCGTACCTCTAGAAGGCGTACGAGGTGCCGAAGCCAACTCGCAGAGGCCCGTTAGACGTTTCTAACGAATGGACTCCTAAGTTACTTTGATAGTAGGATACTAAACTATCGTAGGTATTCTATCGTTATCGCTACAATTTATGATGTCACTTCACTATAACTTATAGTTAAACTATATCACGAAGTCGTGTCTTGAAGCCTTAATTTTATTAATCATAAATTGCAATAACTAACACGCCTTCATGAAATAATTTAAGTATACCTACTAAAGTTTACGATGGATACTGTTTTGACAGAGCTCATATTTTTTGGTTGAAATAAGGTTGAATTTAAAAAATAATAAATCTATATATAAAAGAAAGTAGTGTTAGTTACACTATTAATAACTCAAGAACGGCTGAAGTCATTTGGCCGAAAATTCGTAGGGAGGTAGCTTAGAATCAGGAGACGGACATAGGATACTTTAAAAAAAAAACTGTACATTTCAATGGGTTCCTGGATGGTTTGAAAACACAATTGGACCCGGTAGGTGGCGCTGCAGTCAGGTTCTAGGATCGTTCAGACAGGACAACGTCTGTCGGGTCCGCTAGTCTATATCTATAAAAATCAATGCCACTTTCGTTGTAATTTTATAACTCAAGAACGGTTGGGCCCATTTAGCTGATTTTGGTCTTGAAATGTTTGACGTAGTCCAGGGAAGGTTTAAGCGATGAGAAAAATTGGAAAAGTTGCCGAGAAAATTGGAAAATTCTGGAAAACTGAAAGTGAATTTTATATGGGAATATTGAAATTGGGACAGGACAACGTCTGTCGGGTCAGCTAGTGTTGTATAACTTATGTAATGATTGAGTAACCTAAATAAACTCCTACATAGCCTAACAAAATGATAAGTATGCCTTGAAAGGTGTTGTCTACTGAGATGACGACCACAAGAGGAATATGGAAAAAAAAGACAAAACACAGACAAAAAAACTGCACTGCTCAGCTTATGGCATTAGTTTACGGAGCAAATAAAAACCCATACTCAATCAATAAACGATAAGTAATAAAAACAAAACAAGAACAACCACAATAACAAACAGTCACTTAAAAACAGCTGTCACTGACAACAGCAAAAAATAAACAAACAAGGTTGCCAGCCAGCACGTAATAAAATTAGAAAAAATAATTAATTAAAAAAAAGAATCGTACCCTGTATAGGCAGCAAGCGACTATGGCCGTTGGCACTACACTGACTCAAACGCAGTCTTCCTTGCGATCGCCTTGACCCTTACGTTCGAATGTTTATGTTTGTGCGCACCAAATACGATCAGTAGGTTTACTTCAAACAAAGCCTGATATGGAAGGCACATTAAATGTTACGTCAAAAGAATGCTAACCCAAATAAAGGGGTCCTCTGACGGTAACGTTATGTATTAAATTAACATTATGTCAAATACCACACTATAATGATTTATGAACAAGGATATTATTTCAATTTTACCTATATTTTATCCTGACTAATATTATAAATGCGAAATGTGAGTGTGTCTGCTTGTTTGTAACGCTCTCACGATAAAACGGTTCAACGAATTTGGATGAAATTTGGCACACGGGTACAAAATAACCTGGAAAAGGACATAGACTACTTTGTATCGACATACCATGCAGGCAAAGCCGTGGGCGGAAGATAGTAAATAATAAAACTAGGTTTCGCATCCAGAAATTGGACGTCAGTGCTGTCAAAATCCCTTTTACAGAGATAATATGTGGGAGAACCATCTGAAACCATGAAAAAACATGCGATTGCGACAGCTTGGCGACTATAGTCGCAACGACAAGCTGCGGCCGACAATTTCCATAGTTAAATTTTGTTTAACGCTCCACACAGTTTCAGAATCATAACGAACGGCTAAAATTTGTCGCAGCGACTAGAAGCACGGAGCATGCGCACAGCCGACGACAGCCGCATGCGAAAGGTCAGCGTCAGTCTTCCTGTAAACGCTGAGGAAGGTGCAAGGGTCTTTGTATTGTGCCTTCGCCTTAAGAAGAATAAGAAACAAGGCAACTGCAACTAGAGGCTCCATATTCTCTCAAACATGAACCACACGACCTTCCCTATCGAATACTCCAAGAAAATTATCGCTTCCTAAGCGACGTCTGTCGTAACGTTTAGTCGCAGACGCAAAGAATGATCTACATCCGGCTCTACTGCCGGTGTATATCAGTCTCCCGCCTGCATTACACCACTAAGGGGGAGGACATCGTGGAGTACGTGCGCCATAAGACGGGGTACACGTCGAGGGTGCAGTTAATAGAGTCACGCCGCAACGTCAACTTCAAGGCGTTCGTGATGCGTGTACCGAACTGTTTCCTGTCCCTCGTCATAGAAGAAGACTTTTGGCCGCAGGCCGTGTTGTTCCGTCGCTTCCGCGGACAAGTTCCACAGGACAGTACTTAAAGTCAAGCTAGTGCAAAGAAAAGTGCTACTATATTTTAAGCTTTTCTTGTTAACACAAGTTTTGTTTATTTTCAAATATTATGTATGTTTAGGTTAAGGTATTTATGTATGGGGCTGTGTCGCCTGAAATAAATGGTTTATTTATTTTATTTTATTCTGCGTCTAGTCACTGCGACAAGACGCAGATGCAAACGAACACTGCGACATGTTGGAGAGACAAGACGCGCTGGCACTGCATTTTATTGTTCTTGAAAGTAGACCTTCTGCGGTGCTTCTTTATACTGTTGTATCAGCTGCTGGTGTCATTGACGTATCATGTTCTTGTCAAAAACTTATTAACTACCGTAAGAACAATTATTTTTTGTCTGATTTATGCAAAGTAATGTCAAAAACTCTTTTGTAGGTACAGTAGGCCGCACGTCAGTGGTAACAAAACCAGTATAAGCTGGCCTCTTGTTCTATTGAAACTCCGTACTACGTCAGGCCAAGTCAAGGTCAAAGTGTTTGTGATTGTTCGTATGCTCTAGTATTTCTTAATCACAAAGTGACTAATTAAAAAACTGAGCATAACTCAATTTTTTTTAGTTTCCCGTTATTTCAACCTTTGAGCTAAGTATGGAGAATTTTAATCTGATTGTTAACATGTTTGTTAAGGTAAAATAAACCGAATATTAATAATGAATACCTAAATAAAAATGCATTCATTATATTCCCTAATGACTTCCTGACGGTTTATAACATTAATCTAACTGCAGTATCACGCGAACATAATAATTGTATTAGAAAGGTTTAGGTACTTATATAAACGTTAACAATTTTGATGTGACTTTTTACACAAGCACATACTAAATAAATAAACTATAAATGGTTCAATTGATTTAGTAATCATTATTGTTGTTAAAAATAAAATGCAATTAAAAACCAATGTAAATACATTGGTTTTTAATTGCATTTTATTTTTAAACTGAGGTTTTAAAATAAAAAAAAAACCGGTCAAGAGCGAGTCGGACTCGCGCACCGAGGGTTTCGTTCCGATTCCTGAAAAAGTGTGCTATTTCGAGACATCGTTTTATTTTTCCTGTAATCTTTACATAAACTTCTATCACATAGAATAATTTCAGATTTTTATCTTTGCTAACTTCGGAGATAAGGGGGGGAACGGTATATTTTTTACATTTTTCGTCAAAAAAAAGTGTTTGAGAATGTAATAATGTAATTGAAGGGGGGGGGGGGGGGGTTAGCAAGGGACAGGCTGGATCACATCGTGTATGGACGAATTTAAAGCTACCGGCTCAGCAGCGTGGGCTGGCTCGTGCAAGGGTCAGGAGCTCCCAGCTAGATGGATCGACGACATAAAAAAGGTGGATAGATCAGACTGGATGCGAAAAATGGATAACAACATGGATAAACATGGATGAATTATTTTGTAAGTCTAATTCCAGAAATAAAGTTTGAGCGAATCCAGCGCGAGGCCAGCGCCTCCGTATACACTTATGTCCGGGCTACACCAACGGGAACCGCCGTTGATTATCGCGATGATGGACGTAGGTCGTAGGTGTAGCCACAACTTATCGCGATAACTTTACAACGGCATTCACATTGTTGACTGACGTAGCGATAACTCGGTGGCGGCGTTCAAGTGTGGCCACTCAATTTATCGCGATAATTATCGATGTTTTTCGCGATGATGATGGGATGTTGATTTTGGTGTGGCCACGATATTGGGTAAATACTAAGTGTCGTAGTGGCAATGAATCAATCAAAGAATGGTTGACACTTCCTCATTGTTTTTTACTTCAATAAATAAACTTCAAAGTACTTAATTACAATTAGTCCTGTGATCTTATTTAATTAATACAATAGCCTCAACAGCAATTAAGTAGTATCGCAGTACATTAAAGTAAGCAGTATTGCATCTTCATAGAAAACGGCCGAAACGACGCGCTTCCAAATCTCATTAAATGGTATGAAATTTAAAACATGTTCCAAATCGAAATGGGAGATTGTACTCATCATTATGAACAACTATGTAGCTAAACTTTTTAAACTTTCGCGATTTGTACACATTATAAAACACTATCGAAAACGGGTCTTATCGCGATATTCTTTTTAACGAGGTAAACAGGTACCTACTTGTTTCCCGACGTTTCGACCGCCCGTCCGCCGCTGTCCTCCCGTGACCACGATCGCTGTAAGGCGGTCGAAACGTCGGGAAACAAGTAGGTACCTGTTTACCTAGTTAAAAAGAATATCGCGATAAGACCCGTTTTCGATAGTGTTTTATAACTATGTAGCTAGATGTACTGAACAGCAGATTTTTTTTTGCGATTTCAGCTTTGGACCCATAGTAAAAGTTGTTCATAATGATGAATACTATCTCCCATTTCGATTTGGAACATGTTTTTTTCATCCCGTGTACCAGTAGGTAAGCAGCAGTTCGAGCGTGCAGCAGTTACTCACGGACGGACACGTATTTATCTACCGAGCGGCCGCAGGTAATTAATTCAACGTCACTGTCCAGATAAACTACTGTAGCTTTATTATTCTGTGATTCTAATAAAAGCGAGGAAAAGTCCCTTGATGCGGCTGTATGTGAAATTTGTAATTGCTTCATTAAGTACTTCGTTTGTGATCTTCCTTCTATGAATGATTTAGTGGTTGTATTTATGATTTTCTAGATTATATTTCCAGGTTGGATAAATTCACTGAAAAAAAATACAGGGAGATTTTTTAAAATAAAAATCAATCTGCCTAGCCTTTTCCCAACTATGTTGGGGTCGGCTTCCAGTCTAAACAGTGATATATTTGTGTTTCCATCCCATACTGGGAAATACCAGGCTGGTAAGTACATATATTATAATCTCGACCGGCATCACATTTAAATGGATGACGTTAATCCCCTCAACTCTAACAAACTTATAATGTCCGAAATAGTTCAACAAGGTGTTGATAAACTAACATTAATCTTCGAAAGTGTGGATGTGAGTAAAGGGGAACCTACGTTCTGATGCGACCACAATGATAAGGTGTGGTCGCATAAGTGATGGGAGGCTGTATAGACGCCTAAATTAATTGGTTACTCTTTTTTCTCGTTTGTGGGCATAGATGGATGCTTATTACTCTTTCACGCAAAAACTGCTGGACGGATTTTGATGAAATTTGGTATACAGATAGTTTCTAACCTGGATTAACACATGTGATACTTTTAATACCGATATTCTTACGGGGTCGAGACATACACGGGTGAAACCACGGGTCGCTGCAGCTAATCTACTTATAAATATCTAGTCGAGTTTATTATTAAAAAATAAATAAAAAATAGATAGATAAATATCTATTTTTGTTGTATATTATACTCGTAACATAAGGTCCAATTGAAAACCAGCGTCACGCAAACTTATGCTGAACTGGGCCTATTTGGAGCAGCCATGGGGCACACAATAATATTTTAAGTTTTTTTGTTTTTGCCCGCGGCTTCACCCGCTTAGATATCGGAAAATATCCCACGGGAACGTACTACTGGGATTAAAAGTACTCTATGTGTCAATTCACGTAATTAATGTCTTCTCGCACTGCTTATACTGTATCCGAGGAGCGACGCACGGATTGATGTACATTATGATTGCTGGAGAGGATAAAAAATCCTAAAACCTAACAATAGTAACGTAATATATAACGGAAAATTACCAAATTGCATGCCTATGAGGACAACTTTATAGCGAAAATCCGAAAAAAACGAAAAAAGAGATAATAGTTATTTATGCAACTTTTGTATAATAAGGGGTATTAAAACACGAATTTAGGTTCACTCACTCACTCACTCACCCTAATCACTCACTCACCACTTCACCCACACAAACAAAACAAAACAATATCGGCTGTTCCCTACATTTTGACGAAATAGAAATTCATAAAGATACCACGTGGGTAAGTAAAAGATCGAAAAGCAAAGGAGTTGCATAATGTAGGTACAAAATTATAACACCCGTTTGGATGATATGATGGTTACTATGACACTGGCTGTTTTAATGTTGGCAATATGCTAACTGTTTCAGAAACTTTAGCATGGGTGTAGATAAATCCTTAAACAAAATCCTTTAAGAAAAACCTTTTTAATCATCCCGTGAGCATTTAAAAAAAAAAAGTTAATTAGGTACCTAAATAATTACAGGCACTACTATTCTTTTCAATTCTATTCTTTTATAGCCATTATTGCCTTCCGATTACATTTAAGTCAGGTATTTTGATGTTATCTAGGTTTCATGGAAAATTATTAAAAAATGATGATTGATGCCTTAGAGCTGAGGCCATTATTATTACAGAAGTCAGAAGAAGCCTTTGAAAGGTATTTGAATGGATGTTTAATAAATTCGCAGTAAAACTAAAAAAATATCTTCGCACAATACTATTAACTCCCACTTTCACGACTATCGACCCTAAAAAAAGTCTCCCAATAAAAAAATACAAGGAAACAAACGCTCAACCTAATTCTAAATTTAAATTCTGCCGCCTACGCTTCTAGACAAACTATCCAGCCAGTTCAATCTAAACAAGGTCAAAGGTTTGGGGCCATAGATAGCGAGAGATCTATTGCGATACTGAGGTCAATCTATCATAGGTAATGATGCTCGCATTACTGAGCCACGCAGATCAATAAAACTACCAAAACTCTGAGAACATCTGGCGCGAACCCGGGGAAATTGCGCGCATGCGTGAGTCTGTGTTGCCCGGTGGAAGGCGAGGTTTTCCCATGGTTTTGAGGAGAAATTGGTGTGAGAATAGTTGAGAATTTTTTGTTGAAATTAAAATCACTAAAGTATGATTATTATTCTTTAATAGGGTTATTTACTCTTATTCCCTTTAAAATTGATGTACAGGGCTTCTGCCAATAGGATTGAAAATTATATCTTCTACGTTTTTGATATACTTAAACTTAATAGGGGTTTTGAAACTGTCTTCTTTTTATGAACAAAGTTGTTTTATGTGACTATCTCCTTAGCCTACTTACACATTTAATTTAAAAAAGTGGACACTGTTTATTGCAGATTTAGATTTATATATAGGCAACCCCACAAAAAACGTCAAACCAAAAAATCTGGAGCGAAACAATAGTCAAATTAACGTTTTTACCAATAATAATGAATGAAAATGTGAAAATTATAAATTAAAAACGATTTTTACGGACATATTATATGTTTATATTACATTTTTGGGGTTGAAACCCATGTTGTTATGTGAAAAAATAATGCGTGGCGTGTGTGTTCAGATAATAAATTAAAGATAATGTTGTTGATGTTTTAGATTGTTATTGAAATAGTCTTCCTCCTAGTTGTTGTTGTACACATCGTTAGGTTGTTGTCAAATAGTTGTGGACCTGGTTGTGTTAAATAAGATTGAAGACATCACTGATACTGTCAAAGGTAAGGTTATTCTTCATTTTTTTTTTTGTTAACATTATTAGACTGTGACTTTTTCAATTCATTATGTAGGTACTTTCTGAGTCTATCTTGGACATTACTGACATTGGTGAAGGCAAAACAGCGTGAGGAAACCTGGACTTATAGTCAGTATAAGGCTGATATCGCCAACACGTCTTGAGCAAGCGTGGTGATTAATGTTCGTGCCTTCTCTGTATGAGAAGAGATCTTTACCCAGCAGTTGGACAGTAATAGGCTGGTATTATTTTATCCTATACTATAAAATGATCAATATGTGTACATAATATCTATATAAACAATAAAAAGAGAAGTCCTGACTGACTGACTGACTCATCAACGCCCAGCCCAAACAATTGGGCCTAGACAGCTGAAATTTTGCTCAGATGTTCCCTCTATAATGTAGACTAGTAATAAGGAAGGATTTTTGTTCCCGTGGGATATTTTCCATGTCCGTAAGGATTGAGTCGCCAAATTTCGTATCTTAATGAAATTTAATACTTATTTAGTAGTAAGTTTAAAAATTTTGTAGGTTCGATCCTCGATTTTGTAGGTATAATACTTCACAAGATATATGAACATAAAGGTGGCACCTCAATCTAAATATTTGGATTGAGTCGCCACGTCAGAACTAGGTACATCATGGATGAATGTTTATCATTATTTGGTATGATTTAGTAGTAATTGTGTATAGTACCTACTAAAAATCTGAGTCCTGTACTGTTGATATTGAAGAATATACAATACTTTTAATGTGGCTCCTCAATCCATCAATCAATCAATCATAAGAACGTGAATTTCCGTGAAAGTAATTGGTCAATTTATATTCCACTCCAAAGAACATTTTGTAGTAAGTGTGTTCGAATTTGTAGCATTTAGAGAAAGTAGTAAAACTGAGTGAATTTAGTAAATAAACGCATTTTATTTGGCTCCTCAGTCCTGACGTTCTGCAAATAAATAATTGATTGTATCTACCTGAGATCGCAACGGAATCAATAACCAGAGATACTAACATTTAGTATAAATGTCTACTAAATACTTATGTACAAATCAACATTGTATATATTCGGTATCCGAAAAAAAAAGTACTTTTCGATATTCATTAAAAATTCGCTATTAAGGGTGACCATGTTGTGTGTGTACCTGGGACAAACGGTCAAACTAGGTAAGTCCAACTTTGATCTTCTCGTCCAAAATATCGCAGTGTCTCGAAACAAAAGTCTTTGACCAGTGTGTGTTGCCAGTTATGACTTACGGCAGGCCTCTTGCACTGGTACATTCCGCTCGAGATAAATACCTACAGCTCGCGGCAACTCTTAGTTTCAAGTCAGTCAGGGTGTATTACGCGCTCAGCGAGCGAGACACGTACGGCCACCAATGAAAAAAAAATCTTAGATTTTAAATTTAAGTATACTATTAATATTATCACTATACTTATAAATTAGTGATATACTTACTTTTTTAATGACAAAAATCCATTACGAAATGTCGAGTCTTGTTGCTACCTTTTTTTTACCTACCTACTTACTATAAGAATAAGAATAAGAATAATTTATTTGCACAAAATACAGGTTTTACCAGATGTAAAATTGGTGGTGTAAGCACAGTCCATATTTTGCCTGTTTAGGGCATGCAAATCGGTTATTAAAATAAGTAGGATATTTTGTATAGTATAGTTGCCGACATTTAACTTGAGCTCTCGGCGGAGTGGTGGGGTTTTTGTGCGCGGCGTATTGTTTCAGGAGTAAGGTCTAAAATCGCTTAAAGTAATTAAGGATTAACTTAGGATTAACAAGCAACTGTACCTACCCGCGACCGTACGATCGCACAAACTTAGCCACTGGTGCGTTGAGTCATCTTTAGTGGTTTTATGACTATGTTCAGGCGAATAAAGTTCCCCAAATGTCACTTTCAATTTATGGCGTCTCCGCAGATGAAACAAGTTGGTCTGCCGGCTCTGAGTGGTTGCATTTCAGAGCTATGATGCGCGCAACATTGTTGAAAAAAAAAACGATAAGAGAAATGCTCAGTTTTAGTACCCATTTGAAGTATGGTGTCTCCACAGGTAAAACGAGTTGGTCTGCGGGTCTCAGTGATTGTATTTCAGAGCAATCGTTGTGTATGCAAGACGCTTATTTGTGGAGAAAGCCTAAAAAATACATCGAAAAAGGGGACAATAGGCGAATTTTTCAAGTGCACGCCGGCCGGTGTCGTACACCCACCCTACACCTGCGCCGAGCACTACCCGCTGCGCGACCGGCCCCCCTGTAAAGGAATAGGGAAAAAGCTAGAGTTGAACTGTCAAGAGGTGTCAACAATTTGTAGATTATAGCTAAGACTTAGAGTTAAATATTTACTTATTTCTAACATTCTATATTTTTTGAGTTGTTTCATTAGCTATATTCTACAAAATTATTAATCTGTGATTTACCCAAAGTAATAAGTTGAATTGTTAAAAATTGGATTTGTTCGATTTCATTCTTTATTTTATTGATTACCGTTAAGTTGAATTTTGCTATAACTAAGCGCTTTGCGTATAACAATGCTCTGAAATACAACTACTAAGAGCCGGCAGACCAACTCGTTTCACCTGTGGAGACACCATACTTCGAATAGGTACTAAAACTGACCATTTCTCTTATTGACACCTTTAGCTTTTTCCCTATTCCTTTACAGGGGGGACGGTCGCGCAGCGGGTGGTTCTCGGCGCAGGTGTAGGGTGGGGGTACGACACCGGCCGGCGTGCACTTGAAAAATTGGTCTATTGTCCCCTTTTTCGATGTATTTTTTAGGCTTTCTCCACAAATAAGCGTCTTGCATATACAACGATTGCTCTGAAATACAACCACTGAGAGCCGGCAGACCAACTCGTTTCACCTGTGGAGACACCATACTTCGACTGGGTCCTAAAACTGGCCATTTCTCTTATAGTTTTTTTTTCCGCAACAATGTTGCGCGCATCATAGCTCTGAAATGCAACTTGTTTCATCTGCGGAGACGCCATACTTTCAATGTGTACCAAAACTGACCATTTCTCTGATCGTTTTTTTTTCGCAACAATGACGCCTCTTGTAAGCGCTATAACTCGAAGTTGCAACCACTCAGAGCAGGCAGACCGACGTCATTCGCATTAGGGAACACTCTACAACCCATCGAAGTAAATCTAACCGTATCCATGATCGTTATGAAAAATCCTGTGACCTCTTAGTCTATACAGTGCACTCTAGTATTTTTCCTAGATGGTTTCATACAGAACAAGACGTTATGGCCACTGTATAGTCGTCTCACCATCACCATGCATTGTGACGAGCATAAATTGCTTAGCAACCATATCAAGTAATCGAATCTCAACCCGCGAAATACTTAGGTATAATTGAGTAGTTCCGTCATCTGTGGTCCTCATCATCAGTTCCACTTCACCAAATGGTGCTTTCCGAGAGCAAATGCGCAAGTTACAAATACCCAAAAAAATTGTGGTGAGCCTATAAAATTTGAGGAATTCCCTCGATTTCTATGGGATCTCCTCATCAGATTCTGACTTGGTGACAATGGGACCACCTTGAAAGCAAACCCTTTCAAACAAAAAAATAATAATTTTCGAAATCCGTCTATAGGTACTTTGTGACTTTGAAAACTAAAGGTGACTTTGAAAACATGCGACAAAATAGATTTTGTTTCTATAAGCCACGAAACGAACATTGTCTTTTTAAATCATGTATTCATGGTCACCCATCAAAAAATTTCATAAGAAATTAAAGAATAGTTAATATGTTCGTAAATATGTACTTTTTGTTGTATTTTTTTATACGTTCATTTAGTAGAAATTTATACAAAATATTGGCGTTTTTTGTTCCAAATTTCGTCACATGATTATGTAGATTAGAGGCAAATCTATTTACCGAAGCATCTGAATTGAGGAGCCACATTAAATATGCTATATCTCCCATTTCTTTCTTTTGTGATTGCCGACTCTTATCCTACAAATCTAATATACTTACTACTAAATGATGTTGAAATTGCGCATTAATTGAACTACTGCTTCTTTGAAAAATGACCAGTCGTATGTGTATGGTCTGAGGAGCCACACATAATGTATTGTAACTTTTTTAATTTTAACACTACCGAGCTCAGATTTTGTCTACTAAATACTCTCAAATACTACTAAATCATACCAAATTATGATAAACATTCATCCATGATGTTCTTAGTTCTGACGAGGCGACTCAATCCAAACATTTAGATTGAGTTGCCACCTATAAGTTCATATATCTTTTGAAGTATTATACCTACAAAATCGAGGATCGAACCTACAAAATTTTTAAACTTACTACTAAATAAGTATTAAATTTCATTAAGATACGAAATTTGGCGACTCAATCCTTACGGACATTATTTTCCGACATCCATGCGGGTGAAGCCGCGCGAGAAGTGCTAGATTAGATACGTTCTCGAAAATGGCTTTAACGATTTCGATGAAAGTTGCACGGGCACGGTGCACGGGGGCGAAAAATTAATCTAGCTAGGTCTCGTATCTGGGAAAATACATTTTCTCTATACTATTATTAAAAGAATTGAAGTATACCTGTCGATATCGAAGTTTTGTAGCTATTTATCATGTGTCTAGCCTTTTCCCAACTATGTTGGGGTCGGCTTCCAGTCTAACCGGATGCAGCTGAATACCAGTATTTTACATGCGACTGTGACCTATGTGACCTTCACAACTCGGTTTCTGGGTAATACGATACCCCTTAGTAAGTGGTACGATACCCCTGGTTGTCAGATTTTAGGGCTTCTGACGACCTTTAAAAATTCAAAAATGCAATAATGACAGCCGGGACCAATAGCTTAACGTGCTTTCCGAGGCACGGGAGGTTTTGGTATGTAAAGATGGTCACCCATCCACGGACAAACCGCGGCAAGCGCAGCTTAACCTGATAGATCGGCCCGTGCGGCTGTTATTACTTAGCCACGAGCGCCTGTGTCCCTGTATAAATTTTATAGCTATTCATATAAGGTCCCATTAAAATAGGTGGACAAATTTTCACAGGGACCCATGAATATGAACAACTTTTATTATGGGACCAAACCTGAAATCGCGAAAAAAAATCAGCTGCTCCCTACATTTTGACGAATTTGGAATAGATAAATGTACTGAACAGCTGATTTTGTTTTTCGGGATTTCAGAGTTAGTCCCATAGTAAAAGTTGTTCATATTCATTGGTAGAACACCCTGTTAAAATTTGTCCATCTGGGACTTTATAATATAAACTATTGCCTACACCTACGACTGCGCGAGAAAGCCTTAGCGACCTTGAAATCAATACATTAACCTACCTCGTTCTAGACTAAGCTCTACACATACCTACTTAAAAGTAAACTTGAACAAACGCTGCCGTACGAACCATTCTAACCAGATTTTACAGAATTTCAGTTTTCAAAAATGGGCAACCTTATCTGTTTATTGTTTCTTTTTTCATATAAAATTTTTTAAAAGTGCTTTTTGGCTAATTATAGCAAAAACTTAGCCCATTGACATTACAAAGTTATGTGAAGCATATTATATCGTCAATGTACAATAATTCGTCTTTACTGAACTCCTAAAACCACAGCCAAGTCAAAGCTAACAAGAAATAACAGCCTCATTAATTCCAGCACAGTAATTTACGAGAAAAACATACCAAACATACATCATACTGTAACTACCCTTCAACTTGGAGATAATAAATCTGAGATGTCTCTTGTTCAGTAATGGCTTGTTGCTTGGCAACGTCTAGTTAGAATATCTTCGAGAACTTGATGCTATCCTTTGATACTGTTTGTTCTTTGTGCTTCTGATATTGTTTTAGAAAACCTCGTTTGCGTTTACCTGTGCCTCATTAAGAGGAAATGTGGGTGCTCTTTTCTCCATACAAACAGATACAAACGCTCTCGCCTGTTTTCTTTCTGGTTAATGACCATAAAGCAATGATTTTTTACAGAAATATAAATATCAGCTATTTGTATGCCCCTATGTTTTCCTTTTTGATGATATATTATTTTTATAAGCACTAGAACACTCAAAAAATGCTCAAAATTGCCTATTCAGACAGCTGTCAACAGACGCCTAGTGTACCAATTTGACAACTATTGACACAAACATAGGGGCATAGTATATAATTTCTTCTTATTCAGTTTATCTTTTAAATTGGTCCAATATTGGAGGAGGAAATAGGCGAGAGCCAAACCTCGAAATGTGACTTTTTACACATGCTATTTAGTCGGATCTACAGTTGTCCTTATCGCACGAATTCGAGGGCGGAGCGCTCGCAGAGCGACAGCAATACCTTCTTAAAATACCTAATTTTCAAAAGTCTGGTCGCCCTCATTTCCTCTTAAATGTTGTTGAAAGATAACGAAATGGGAAAAAATATGTGTAGGAAAATTATTGGCCTAATTAATAAATCATATATCTATTCGATAATTAAATTACGTCAAGTTATGACGTTTCTTAAGTATGAAATTTCTTGCTCTCCCGACCCACCCTGTCGCGTCGCATCTCCCGTCTGCGCTTGTACTTCACTGTCGCTTAGCGTTCTTTCTGACTTTTCTTCTTTTTGCTCGGCTCCTAAGGGTCGTGGCGTGATGTTAAATAGCCTATAACCTTCCTCAAAAATTAGGTTATCAAATGCAAAAATATATTTTCAAATCCAACAGGTAGTTCCCCCCCAGGATATTACCCCCTATATTGAAACTGACAAATAAACAAACAAATACCTCTTATTAATATTATCACATTTTATTATATTTATATTATATTATACAACGTGTAACGTTAAATGCGCAAAACCTCTTAGGGGGTCATTGTACTCATCATCATGAACAACTTTTACTATGGGACCAAACTAGAAATCGCGAAAAAAAAACCAGCTGTTCAGTACATTTTGACGAATTATGCGAACATAAATGTACTGAACAGCTGGTTTTTTTTTCGCGATTTCAGATTTGGTCCCATAGTAAAAGTTGTTCATAATGATGAGTACAATGACCCCTTAAGAGGTTTTGCGCATTTAGCGTTACACGTTGTATAGTATAGATTGCGTTTCTAATTCTAAAAACTGTACCATAAACAGAACTTTGCCAGAAACCGGTGAACGGTCACTCAATAACGGCTGTCCAATTTTAAAGAGGGTTTTTTGACACCTTAATGTCAAAATACTTTTCATGGCTCTTTCTTCATCTTGCTCGTCTTATCCTCTCTCACCATCCTTTCAAACGATCTGACTCTAGCTTTATCTTCAATTAGAATTTAAAAAAAAAATACATATCGTCGCTAATCTAACTAACTGACGTATCTGACATTTGGACAAAGCCGATAGCCGAACTAACTATAGTAATTTGATACATTTTCCAAGTCAAATCGATCTTTCTAATCGGCGTATCTGTACGGCCATGATAATGCAAAAATCGAGACCGATGACAGTTTACAAAAAAAAAAAAAGCTTGCCCTGTCAAATGTGCTTCGAATCAGTTACGTCACTTAGTTAGATTGGCGAAGATATATTATAATAATAATAGATAAAGCTGCATTCAGACAACGTGCTACTTTATTAAAATTCCCACATGTATGTACTACGTGCACTTACGAGTACCTAATGTACTTGATGCACTCACAAAATTTTATCGACTCTCGTTCGAACGGTACACAAAATTTTATTGTTATTCTTCGCGTCTTACTAAAGGTCGAATTTGTGTCTCAATAGAAATGTTATTGTTGGAGTTTGAAATCGAAATTCAATATCGAAACTTCCAAAGCAAATAGCATTTGACAGAAATGTGTAGATCATTTTTGAAATGTGTAAATCATTTTTGGAAATTGGTAGATTAATTTGGATTTACAAAGAAAACAATTTTACTTTACACGTTAGCAGTTCCCGCGCGGCTTCGCCCGCGTGGATGTCGGAAAATATTCCACGGGAAAATAATTTTTAATTTATATTGTTTTTTGCTACAGGTTGCATAATGCGCTACAAGAGGCGTACGTCGCAAACCACAAGGACTTCTCGCCATTCCGACAAGAAATATACTATACGTAAGTAGTATACCTAAGCCTATTATTAGATATTATTTAAGGCGATTTTAGCTCGAAAGTTCGTCATGAAAACTTTTTTCACATATTTTTCATTAATTTTCCAGTTGTCTTGTTCTCTTGTTCTCAAATACATCTCCGATTTTCGAATCAAATTCGATGCGATTCAAAAATGAAAGTTATCAGGATATCCGGAGTTTATCGTTTGTGTTTTGTTTTTGTTTTAATTAAAGAACATTATACAGGACTTAAAATTGCAACGCCATTGTGGGTAAAATATTGTTTTTCTGCTCATTTATTACGTTGACCCTTCGGGATTTAAAATACCTAAGCCATAGTGTAGGTTTAAGTACTCATAACCGCCTCCAAAAAAACAAATCACGGGGTGTGCTATTTTGATACTCATATCCTCTCGTATCCAATTAATGTTACTCGTAGTAATTATAGCTTGAGTATTGCGTGTTCTAATAATAGAAAATCGATCTAGTCTACTAGACATACTATTAAGGTCTCTTCTTCCTAGAAATGGTGTTATAGGTACGTTTTTGTTCAATAATAATTTTAGCAGAATAATAATTTTACAGTAGTACACGTACACGTCTTCATGGAAAACGGCCGAAACGACCCGCTTCAAAATCTCAGTGTACGTAACAGTTCGATCTACGCACGGACGGACGCGTATTTATCTACCGAGTGGCCTTTGGTAATTAATTCAAGATCACTGCCCAGACGTACCTACTTCTGTAAATTTGTTTTTCTGTGCTGTTAGTACGGGAAGGAAAAAGGAAAATAGTTTTCTTTGTGAACGTTCAATTGAATCCAACAAATTCCTAGATATGATTCTCAAGACAATTGATGAGCCGTGAGTAAATTGAAGCGTGAGACTAAAACTTTGACAAACTTCCGTGGAACGATGCAAATTCGAGTCAAACAGAATTGAAGAATTGAAGAGTCAAAGAAAGTTTGTGCCTATCGGTAAGGCTACGCTCAAAGTTCCCTTCTTTACGTTAGTATTGAAAATTTTGTGTAGGAATTTTCCAGGTAAAAATTGCTAAAAAGAAATACTTAAGCGCGTTGGACTTCTTACTGAAACTCGACGT
Organism: Cosmia trapezina; assembly: GCA_905163495.3. Classification (NCBI taxonomy): domain Eukaryota; kingdom Metazoa; phylum Arthropoda; class Insecta; order Lepidoptera; family Noctuidae; genus Cosmia; species Cosmia trapezina. The sequence continues at coordinate 9,003,057 of LR991039.1, forward strand.
TCTCGTAAATTCGTAGGTTTACCAAAGGTTCCTAAAGCCTCATTTTTGTAGGCAGGACTTCAGACTATAATCGATCTTTGTGCCAAATATCCAGATCGGTTCATCCGTTCTGGCGTGATTGAGTAACAAACATCCATCCAAACTTTCGCAAATACTAGCTGCGTCCCGCGATTTCAACTGCGTAGACTGGGATAAAAAGTAGCATATGAGTTAATTCATTATAAGCTATTTACATACAAAATTTTATAATATTAGTGTGATAGTAAGATAGAAACACTAGCAGTGCCCGGGGCTTCGCAAACGTGACGATTGGTATTTGTTTGACTTTACAAATCAATAGAAACTTGTAGTTCTACATTCAGAATTAAATTAAATAATTATTATTCATGATCACTTTCGGGTTCCAGTAATTAAAATTCGGGAAAGTAGTAATTGAAATTACAGAAGTGATCAGCAAACAATTAGAAACAATTTTCAGTATGCGAAAAACGCTTAATATAAATAATTTGCTTCATTACTGATGTTGGAAGAACAGCAGAACCATACACAAAAAAGTTCGTATTTCGTAATCATTGGTCACCAATTTTTCTGCCAGATCTGGTGATTATATAACAATATTGGTCAACCAACCCGTTGTAACTGTTTGCGGAGCAAGTTAAGCTGACGGGTGGCTCACAAACATTGGTTAGGACGTATGTTTGATTGTTAATTTCTGCATGTTCGTCACACACAACAATGGGAACATCTAAATAAAACCGAACTGTTTTAAACGGAATTGTTTATTTGTCATTTACATGTGTTGAATCTAACTGTACTACATACTTATAAAAATACTTTATCAGACTTTCTTGATAAAATTGGGAGAGTACTTACATAATATACTTACTTACCTGTTACATTATATTTGACAAAATTCACGAATTCCACGAGTATCATTAAGTATGTATTATTGGTAAGTATTCAAGGGTCGCTTCTTCGAAGGGTCGCTTCTCGAGGTTGTGAAGGAGTACGTATGTGCTCCCAAGAGGACAAGTCATCCAGCTCAGTAGACACAACTTTAAGAAAAAAGCCGATAGAAGGATCCAGTTGGGTTGGGCAGCGTTTGGAAACTTCGTCTAGTGTTTTCGTCACCTATCCCGCAATGTTTGACAAGACTAAGGTTTTTAGCCAGTGCGCCCTGCCCGTTATAACATACGGTTCCGAAACGTGGACACTGACAGCTGGTCCACAAATTCAAGGTTGCTCAGCGCACTATGGAACGGGCTATGCTCGGAGTTTCTTTGAAGGATAAAATCAGGAATGAAGTTATGCGGAAAACAACCGGAGTAGCCGACATAGCTTGCAGAGTCAGCAAAATAAAGTGGCAGTGGGCATATTTGTCGAAGGACCGATGGCCAGTGGAGCAGACTAGTCCTGGAGTGGAGACAGCTAGATGGACCGACGACCTGAGGAAGGTGGCTGGGACAGACTACACGTAGAAGGCGGAGGACAGGGTGTTGTGGCGCAGCCTGGGCTTATGTCCAGCAGTGGACTGCAATAGGCTGAGTTGATTGATTGAAAAAAGTGACTAAAGCCAATGCTACGGTGTCCATGATGAGTTATATTCTGCAAAGTTTGAAAACATTCTATGGAATTCACGGCAAATCCGAGAAAATAGTCTCAGGGGAAATCAAGAAAATTTTACCATGATTTCCCTTTGGTAACTTTCATACTTATTACGTAGTCAATAAATCTATCGGCGACTGACCGAAAAGATTTTATTCAAGAATCGAATAAAACCTCTTCAGAAAAAAGTACAAGAAAGAACGTAGATTCAAATAAATTAAATGTTGAAGGTGAAGTTTTATTTCTTAGAAACTTCAATGGCTTTTATGAACCAGCGTTATTTGATGTTTTCAGAAATGAACCATCAGGCTTGGGTGTATAGTTCTAGGTTAATGTAATTTTGCCTATGTAGATACGTAGATATTTTGTACATATTGCTATTGTATATTATATTAGGTTTTGCCCGCGGCTTCGCCCGCGTGTATATAGGAAAATATCCCACGGGAACGTACTGCCGTGAAATCCTAACGTCCTAATCCTAATCGCTAACGTGACTCTTGGTATTCATTTGACTTTACAAATCAATATAATTCCACTTTAAGAAATAAATAAAATAACAAAAAAATCATGATCACTTTCGGGTCCCAGTAATTAAAATTCGAGAAAGTAGAAGTAATTGAAATTACAGAAGTGATCAGCAAACAATTAGGAACGCTCCATCTCAGAATATCATATTTTAAAAAACGTGTTTATTAAATAGCACTTCCCGCGTGGCTTCGCCCGCGTAGATGTCGGAAAATATCACACGGGAACGTGCTACCGGGAAATTATTCCTTAGTATTTGTCTACATTATAATAGGAACCTCCGTGCAAAATTTCAGCTTTATAGGTTCAAGGGTTTGGGCTGGGCGTTGATGAGTCAGTCAGTCAGTCAGGACTTCTCTTTTTATTTATATAGATTATTACGTCATCATCTGCCTAGCCTTTTGCCGACTATGTTGGGGTCGGCTTCTAGTCTAACAAAATGCAGTTGAATACCGGTAAGCGACTGCTTATCTGACCTCAATAACCCAGTTAGTGCAATGGGTAATACGATACCCCTAGGTAAGTCCACCACATCACGGGGTAGTCTTGGTATGTAAAGATGGTCACCCATCCACATGGCAAGCGTAGCTTCCTGATCAATCGACCCATAATATATATTAGATAGATAATGGGTATTATTTTCTTATTTACTTAGAATAATCAGGAGAACAGCCCGCCTGCTCTCGGTGAGAGGGAGCGGGCTGTAATTCACCACGCGGGCCCAGTGGGGGTTGGTAGATGTCACAGGTCTTCGAATTTTTGGTTCTAGGACATGCCGGTAAAGCGCCTGTCGGGGTTTCGAACCTATGACCTACAACTCGTAAGTCGCGGCCGTTACCACTGGGCCACCACTGCTCTCAACATAATAATTAAAATACAATCACGTTTTCCGATGGAGATGAATTAAATTAAAACCGTTATTAGGTTGGAAATCTTATGAAACATAACCTTGATTTTCACTAGACAGGTAGAACGTAAGGTTTTATAATTTCGAAACATCAATGTTTTTCTACAGTTTTTAATCAACATACATTGTTAATTAGTGAATGTATGAATGAATGATGATTATTGCTACATTATCCTACCTATTCATGACGGAATACCTTGTAGGAATGTTTCGTAATACGAGATGGAGAGGACTACAATCAATCTGCCTAACCCTGTCCTAACTATATTGGAGTCGGCTTCCAGTCTAACCAGATGCAGCTGAATACAAGCATTTTACATGGGGCGACTGCCTATCTGACCTCCACAACCCAGTAACTGGGTAATACGATATCCCTTGGTAAGACTGGTTGGTAGATGTCACATTTCTTTGAATTTTTGGTTTCTGGATATGCCAGCGATTCCTCACGATGTTTTCCTTCTCCATTTTGAGAGCAGTGGTGATAAAATATATTACACAAAGTAAAGTGCATTATGACGTTAGGTACATACACACAAAACTATTTCTAACAGAACACTTAAACGGTTTTAACTGCGAGTCATAAAACGGGTTGCATTCGGTAGCCTTTGATGCAACGCGGCCATAACAAGCTTTTATTGCACTTTAAAATTTAATTCATAACAGTTTCACGGAGAATTGTATTACAGAACAAACTTGCTAAATAGATACTTACTATGTTAAAGTTTCATTTCATTATATCTACAACATTTCCAAAAAATATGAAAATAAGACCATGTTTACGGGGGGAAAAACGTTATCGCTTTTTGTATGCTTAAAAAAAACAGCTTCACAATCCTCATAAAACGTTCGCAATCTCATCTCGGTCCAATCTGTCAAAAATTGTATAGCGTTTACCTACATTTTTGACATTTGATTGTCGCATTAAAACCTTTCTCTGTTTAAGTTGTGAATTTTATTAATTAATGCCTGTAATTAATGATCTTGAAATAAATAAATATACTATCCTCTTTTAGAAAATCAATTTAACATGGATCGATGTTGAACTGAATGTTAATTGAATGAATTGATTATTTTGTCACATCACTATTTAAATTTAGTTAAAAAGTGGTAACACATAATCTGTCATTTTACTGCAGCTAATTTGAAATCCGACCATAGTCCGTATGTTGCTATGATTTTCTAACAGTAATACATTAATGCCCTAAAGTATTTATACCTTTAAGGGGACTACAGGACCTAAACGCAACTAAACGCAAGTTTTATAAAGCCTAAAAATGTTGATCTACTGGAATAAACAAAATCAGAAAAATATATGATATTCTTCAGGATATATGCTAGTTAGATAGTGTGTTGAAAACATAATACAACTTATTTGATACGATAGAAAAAAATCACAAAGATACCTCTAAATTTTTTTTTTAACTAATAAAAGCCATACTAATATACATGCAATCATTCTGATTTTTCGTCAGATTATTCTACAAGCAGCATACTAAAATAATAGTGTTTTATTTTTTTATTCCAACCAACAGATTTCTTGGAAATAAATAATTGCTTCATATTTTACAAGAAATTACCAGCAGTATAATGCCGCTTAAAGAAAAAGAAAGAAAGAAAGAAAAACTATTTATTCCCGCGAAAAATGACGCACATACATTTGTTTTCCATTTTACATTTGTTTTGTTTTGTTTGTTTGTTTTGTTTTGCTTCTCTTTCTTTTCTATGCAGTCCGACAGAGACCGTGATTTAGGTCCTGTAGTCCCCTTAACATTATCTATATAGCTTATTTTATTATATCCCAATCCTTAATGGCTTTGATCGTTAGACGACAGCAAAGCTTTCAAAACCAACACGGGAAGGGCGGGAACACGTCCCTTTAGGCCGTATTTTATCAAAAAATGTCACTGACAGCCCTGATTTGAGTATAATGATTTATTGAATATAAATACATCGAGGTTTTTTTTAGTTATCAGTTTCAAAATTGTCAAAAAAGGACACTTAGGTTCCTTAGGTTGTGTCTGTGGAAGAGGATGTTCTTCATTTTGGCGTATTTTTCAATGAGGTACTGATAAATTGTGCTGTAGCTTATGCAGACTTTATCTGCCTATAATAGACTTTTCCCAACTATGTTGGGATAGGCATCTAGTCTAACCGGATGCATCTGAATACCAGTATTTTACATGGAGCGACAGCCTATCTGGCCTCCATAAAGAACCTTAGAATATGTTGCCCCTTGTCGCAACGTTAATAAGTGCTAGCGACAGTATCCGGGAGCCCATAATTGAGTGTGCAAGTCACCCCCTGCCATTTTTTATGTGTATAATAAAACGTATATCAGTCATGGGCCATAGTCCTTTCATAGTTCTGGTAACCATTTCACTTTAGACATCCAAACACATATTCATGTTTGTTTCCATATCCTGAAATAGTCTTACCAGCTGGGTTGTTGTTCTGTCCTTGTTGGTTGTTCTTGGGTGCACTTGCATAGTGCGTACAGGGATAATCGTCAGTTGGTGCCTCATTTTACTAAAAACGTCTAACGGGCCTCTGCGAGTTGGCTTCGGCCCTTCGTAAGTCTCCACCGGTCCGGGACCCCAGGGTCCGAGATGAACACCCCTCTCGTGTTCCGCGAGGGGAACACGGGTGGGTTTTAGTAAAAGTCTGACAAGCCCTTCCGCTCCACCCAGAGCGGGAGAAGTCATTTGATGATTTCCCATACACAAAAAAAAAAAAAAAACCGGTCAAGAGCAAGTTGAACTGGCGCACAGAGGGTTCCGTTCCGATTTCTGAAAAAGTGTGCTACTTAGAGACATCGTTTTATTTTTCCTGTAATCTTTACATAAACTTCTATCACATAGAATAATTTCAGATTTTTCGCTTTGCAAACTTCGGAGATAAGGGGGGGGGGGAACGGTATTTTTTTTTACATTTTACATCAAAAGTCGAAAACTATGCAGCCTAAAAAAAGAAAAAAAATGTTTGAGAATGTTTAAACAGCGCTCTTTCATATGATACCCCACATGCCCTAGTAGCCTCACTTCGAAATTTTAAGACCATCTTTCAGTCCCAATTGCAAAAAAAATATAATTATTTTTATTTCTTTCTTATTTGCAAAATAGTTGGGTAAACGTCATCTAAAACTATTCTAAATTTCAACTTGATAGCATTAGTAGTTCTTGAGATATCCAGCTGTGACAGACAGACAGACAGACAGACATACAGACTGAGTCACACCATAAGGGTACCCTTTTTTACCATTTTGGCACGGAACCCTAAAAACCGGTCAAGAGCGAGTCGGAATCGCGCACCGAGGATTCCGTTCCGATTTCTGAAAAAGTGTGCTATTTAGAGACACAACGTTTTATTTTTTCTGTAATCTTTACATAATAATAATTATACTTCTATCACATATAATAATTTCAGGTGTTTCTCTATGCAAACTTCAGAGATAAGGAGGCAGGAAGGGTACTTTTTTTTACATTTTTCATCAAAAGTCGAAAACTATGCGGCCTAAAAAAAGAAAAAAAATGTTTGAGAATGTTTAAACAGCGCTCATTCATATGATACCCCACATGCCCTAGTAGCCTCACTTCGAAATTTTAAGACCATCTTTCAGTGCCTGTTGCAAAAAAAAGATAAACATTTTTATTTATTTATTATTTGCAAAATAGTAAGGCAAACGTCATCTAAAACAGTTCCAAATTTCAATCAGATAGCATTAGTAGTTCTTGAGATATCCAGTTGTGACAGACTGACACAGACAGACTGAGTCGCCATAAGGGTTCCTTTTTACCATTTTGGTACGGAACCCTAACGGTCCGGAGATAGGTCGAAGACATAATCACTACATATTATAAAACAAAGTCGCTCCGCTGTCTGTCTGTCCCTATGTATGCTTAGATCTTTAAAACCACGCAACGGATTTTGATGCGGTTTTTTTTAATAGATAGAGTGATTCAACAGGAAGGTTTATATGTATAAAACATGCTTAATATAGTAGAGAAACACTGATCATTTTAGAGGATTCTAATGTGATGTCGTAAATAAACACATTTTTTTGCGCTTACATTGCAAACGCTGTCTGAACCCTACAAGATAGGTCAAAATAATGTACTACAGTATTGTACTCCTTAAAAAGGTCTGCAAAAAAGTCCACGATGGTATTTGTCTATCTCTCAAGAATAACCCACAATAACCATTTTTTATCATTTACTTTTTACGAGCAATAATGGCTTATTTACGAAGCGATTTTAAACAATACAGCATTAATCCTTATCCAATTAAGTATCTTAAATACATTGTGCATTTACTATAGATCAATATGGCCCTTTACAGCATGTAATTTAAATGAATATTTTCGAAGATATTACAGATTTTAAAACTTTTTACAAAAAAAAAACAACCGACTTCCAAAAAAACACTACAAAGGTAAAAATAACTTTAATTTCGGAAGTCGGTGTCTTTGGTTTTTATTTATTTTCGTATTTTTGCCACCGACTTTCGAAATTAAAGTTATTTTTCACTTTATAGTGTTTTTTTGGAAGTAGGTTGTTTTTTTCACTTTACCTATCCCACACAAATCTGAATACCACTCTGCAAAATAAATTAGAGCATCATCCACATAGACTAAATGGGAAAATACGTACCTATTAAATTATTGAATCTAACTCAAAAGCCACTCATCAGAACTTCTCAGGAGTATACCATTTCAAATAAAAACTTTGCAAAAAGGCAAATACGTCGCGCTAAGTCGTGTCAGAAGTTTTGGTAGGCGTAGTTTTAGCTGACGGAGATAACGAGGCTATGAAATCTGCCTTCTGACAATCAAGGCCACACATAACATACAACTCAAGTAGCGCAATTTGAAGCGGCATATAGTTACCATTAAATCATTTATAGCCAGAGTGCACCTCATGACAATTCCAATAAGCCCAAACACGGCTAGGATACATTGTTTTATTACTGAGTTCCGATGCCTACCTTCCGGCTTCTTTATCAGATCGGTTCGATGGTACCATTTTCATCAGAATCATTTCGTCATAGTCGCTTAGCTATTTTAATCGAGATATCTTATCGCCACCCGTGAAATAGGTACTTATCGTCGTTGAGGAGTTCCCGTGGCCATCTGTGGTCTTCTTTATCAGTTCCACTTCACTAGATGATACTTTCTGAATGCAAACGCTTGATTTGTTGATGGAAATACCAAAATCGCTAAATATATGCCTATAATATTTGAGGAGTTCCCTCGATTCCTCATGGGTCCCAGCATCAGAACTGGATGTTGATAAAAATGGAACCAATCTGGATCTTTCAAATAAAAAAAGAATTTTCCGAATCGGTTCATAAATGACGGAGTACTGAGGCAACAAACATACAAAAATATACAACCGAATTGAGAACCTCCTCCTTTTTTAGAAGTCGGTTAAAAATGCAGGGACATAGCGGGCGGCGGTACTTATATAGCGCGTCGAAGGCCGCGCTTCGCCCTATAGCACTTTATGATTAGCAGAGATCGCACGCGTTTATCTCCGATAAACGCGTGCTCTCTAGCAAGGAAAATAACAATTATCCATACTGATATTATAAATTCGAAAGTAACTCTGTCTGTCTGTCTGTACCACCTGTCTGTTTCTACCTTTTCACGCCTAAACCACCGAACGGATTTTGATAAAATTTGGCAAGGCTTTAGGGTGGTATCCTAGGGAAGGACGTAAATGCTACTTTTTGTCTCAAAAATAACTCTACAGGGTGTGAAAGTTTGTATGGGAAACCCAGCATTTCTTAAGTTAGGGATATGAATAAGAAATATGTGGTCCAGCGTTTTTAGAAAATCATCTCCTAAGGGTGTAAAATAGGGGTTATTTTAAAATCTACAAAACTGCACGGATATCGATACAATTTGGGAAGGCTATAGATGGCATCCTGGGGAAGGACACAGCCTATTTTTTATCTTAAACAATTTTCCTACAGGGGGTGATATGGGGGGTGAAAGTTTGTAAGGGAAACCCAGCATTTCTTAAGTTAGGGCTATGAAAATTCAAATTTATGCTTTTGGTAGGAAATAAAGAAATATGTGGTCCAGAATTTTTGAAAAATCATCCCCTAAGGGCGTAAAATATGGGATGATTTTAAAATTCACAAAACTGCACGCATATCGATAAAATTGGGCAAGACTAAGATGACATCCTGGGGAATGACATAGCCTACTTTTTGTCTTAAAAATAATCCTACAGGGGGTGAAAGTTTTATGAGGCATGCATGTTGGTAATTTTCTGTTTACTATTGTTTGGTTTTAAGATTTATTATCCTCCAGCAATCAGATATGAATCTGCGCGCCGCTCCTCGAGTAGGTACTATACAGGGTTATTGGTAAAACACCAGCAACCTCTTAAGGGGTCATTGTACTCATCATTATGAACAACTTTTACTATGGGACCAAATCTGAAATCGCAAAAAAAAATCTGCTGCTTCCTACATTTTGACGAGTTTGATGTAGAGAAATGTACTGAACAGCTGATTTTTTTTTCGCGATTTCAGGTTTGGTCCCATAGTAAAAGTTGTTCATAATGATGAGTACAATGACCCCTTAAGAGGTTGCTGGTGTTTTACCAATAACCCTGTATAAGCAGTGCGAGAAGATAATTATTGTCTAGCCGACGTTCGCACGGGCGTAAAAATATCGCGGCGATTTTTTTAGCGCACTGCATGTTCAACGCTCTGCTTAGCGCTGAGAGTTAAAAATCCAACAGTGTTTTCGTCGCGCTGGGATGCGCTCTGTTGTTGTTAGGTTGGATCGGCTCAAAACCGAGAGTTGAAAATCCAGTGCGCGATAAAATCCCACTGCGATATTTTTACGTCCGTGTGAACGTCGGCCTTAGGATACTTTTAATCCCGGTAGTACGTTCCCGTGGGATATTTTCCGACATCCACGCGGGCGAAGCCGCGGGCAAAAGCTAGTAATAATATATTAACAAGAAATTGTAAGTGCACGCGTATAATAGAAAATGTAACTTGTTTGTGGACGTTTTGCGTTAACCTGTATTATACTTAGAAACTGTTAATTCAATAAATAAGTCGACCTTAGAGATTTTATCTGAAAACTGTCAAGTCCCTGTAATTATACCAGCATCTCTCATATAAAAAGAAGGCGAGGCCGCGGCCACAGCTAATCTTACACTAGTATTTATAGTCAAGTAAAAGTAATTACTTCACTAAAAGTACTTGCTCAAGTAATGATTTTCATTATATATTTTAGTAATTGCTTGAAGTTAGAACTGTCAAAGCTTAGAATTCTTAGCCTAGTAATAGTCACTATTTTCTTTACTTAAGACTTCTACCCTCAAGTAATGACTTCATTAAGAAATTACTATTAATAAGTAATTACTTGATTATAAATACGAGCCTTAAACATCTAAATCCCACCGTATCTGTAGCTACAGGGACACAGCTTAGTCCGTACATAATTAATCAACAACCCAGCACAGGTGCTCATCTATATTTAGTTCCGTGATTTATGATCATACTCTAATTTTGTTTAATCTGTACGAGGGCTGCTATTTATGTATCCGGAACTGGGCAGTTACAGAACAATGTTAAAAAAGTAATTACAACATTTAAAACTAGAAATCTTTGGATGAAGAATACAATTTGTTTCATGTAGCTGTCATTTGTTTTTACTTTGTGGCGTCATTTTGAAAATTGCGTGTCTATAGCACCTTGGATTTAACTCGTGAAAATTTTCGTGATATGTTTTATTACGATTTTCGCCGAGGGCTAACTCAAAAAAAGTGCATCGATCAACTCACTTCGACTTTTGGGGACGAAGCACCATCGAAAACTACTGTGTATCACTGGTTTAGTGAGTTTAATTGTGGGCGGTCTGTGCTCACGGTCGCCCTAAATCGGTTGTTGTACCTCAAAATATTGATGCTGTGCGGAAACTAGTAATGCAAGGTCGTCATGTTACATATCGCGAGATAGAGGCTTCTCTGGGCATAAGTATGACGAGTATATATACAATATTACACGAACATAGTTGTAAAAAAATGTTGCAAAAGTACAATCAGGGTGCGCCAAATGCTGTCTAGTTCTGGAAATACCTCAATCCGAATGGAAAAAGTGCTACGAAAATTGGTTCCAACGTATGCAAAAGTGGATCGATCATCATGGCGAATATTTTGAAAAGCATTAAAACCATAATAAATGATAAATGTTTGTTTCACTTTGTTATTCCGGATACATAAATAGTAGCCCTCGTATTCACAATAGATATATTTATCTATGACCTTTTAAAATTTAGCAATTCGACATGTTTTGTGTGGGGCTTATGAAAATCCGAAAAGCCGCTTATCGGATTTGTCAATGGGTGAAAAAATTGAGTCGTGAAAATATGGAAATGGGTCATATTTTTTTAGTTCATCGATGAGTGATGCTAGGTAATTACTTGTGTTTAGTGCTTCTATGTTCATTACAATTAAGTTTTTAATTTTCCGGAATGTTGAGTGGCCACTGGGGCCAAAGATCATGGATCCATCATGGTTCCGTTGTGAAAAAAGGATGGTGCCATAGGTCGTATATAACTCCGTCTTTCTCTCACACTGGAACCATAATGGATCCATGATCTTTTTTCACGTCATAGTACGGCCCCAGTCTTCTATATCTTGCAACACAAGGTTACATAAGAGATTCAGTGTATAGTTTAATTTTAGCAGGTTTCGTGATTATTACAAACTGCAGGGTCATTAGTGGTGACAGCGTTAGCGGCCCAGTGGTAACGGCCGCGACTTAAAGTCGTAGGTTCGAATTCTGACAGGCGCTTACGCTTTACTTTGTGCAAATTATTTCATCACCATGAAGTAAAACATCATGAGGAAACCGGCATGTCCTAGAACCGAAAATTCAAAGATTGTGACATCTAACAACCTGCACTGGGCCCGCGTGGTAGATTACAGCCCACTCCCTCTCACCGAGAGGAGGCCGGTGTCCCAGCAGTGGGAACATTATAGGCTGATTATTCAGACAATAACAATGCTATTTATTTTGTCAATTCCACAATATTCATTGCGATAATTACGTTGTATTCTAACATGGACGATTTTGAAGGAAATTCCCCCATAGTTTAGGGGGGAATTTCCTTCAAAATCGTTAGATTCTGACTGAATGAATCCTGCACACCAATTGCATAACTACCTTTAGTTATGCAATTGGTGTGCAGGATTCATTTTCAGTAGAGCTGAATTTGGTATATCAATAATTAACTAAAGAAGGACGGTCAAATCGTACCTGACTACGAGGCGGTGGTGTACAGATATACCATATATATGTAAAAATCTAGTATTTTTTAAGGTCTTAAAAAACTTAAGAAATAGATATTTAAGTCGCCAGAAAAAAAAGCACAAACACATTTTTTTTTAATAGCATAATTTGCAAATTATTTAGAATAACATGTTCAGAACGCACCTTTGACGATTCATTTTGCTTAAGAAATGATTTAGTACTCAAAGATTATAATTATTCACGTTATTAGATGTAATTCAATTCTATATACTTGTGTATCAAACCAACTAGTGCTGTTTTTATTATGTATTGGATTCTTGTCATAAAAATAATTATGTGGGTTCATAGTAAGTATCAGCATTTTGTTCAATTGTTTACAACGGAACGTCATAATATGTCATCGACGCGCGCCATGGATTGACAGTGTCAATACTGTCAATTACAACGGGTGTCAATTTGACACTAATATACTGTAGTGTGTAGTCTTTGCACCCGGCGATCTCGCATTGTTGTTGTGTTGTTGTTGTTAGTGTGAATATTGTGATAAGTACTGTACTGTTTTGGATTTCCTTCTGTTGTTTGACCTTGGCATTGTTTTACAGACTGATAACTAGGTACCGCTTGTGACGATTATTCTGTGCTTTTGATTTCCGGACACCGATAACCTCAAAAGTATTTTTTGCATTATTGAAATATCTTGGCTATTTAGATATTATTTTCGAAAGGGATGGTGTTTACTACATAAAACAATCAAATCTCACTATAATTTGCTTCTGTACACTGAAAATAAAACTCAGGTCCAGCTTCTATAGAAATATGACCGATGTTCTTTCGACGAATACACTACTTAACATGCATATACTCAGTTCTTTTTCTAAAAGTTGAAATCCATTGGATGCAACAATATCCCTCTTTGTGCTATTTTCTGCAATCATTCGAATGTCCAGCGGATCCAAAGTTCGCCAATACCTGGAACGTCCATTACTGTATCCAATAGATTATTCCTAGACCTGAAATCCGCTCTGGGAATCAGTCATTCTGAGAACTGAGTGTTCTGAAACCATTTCAAATGGGAATATGAGATTCTGAATACTAGGAAGCCATGAATGATAGGTGTTACCGCAGAACCCAAATTGTATCACGTAATGATGTAACTGAAGCATAATATTATGTATATGCTTCACATTACGTAAATAGGAATTGAATAGGACTTTTATTTTCAGCTCTGTTTATGTTCTCACGTATTTATTTCGATATTACCCAATTAGTTATTAAACAATGCACCCGTCCAAGAGATGCCCAACACACTCCAGACATTGGTCAGGATAAATCCCAAAGTCTCAGTTCAATTTTCTCAAAGCATTCCAATGTTTGTCACGTCCAGACAATTGGCTACTTCAGAGATAGTTGATTCCTACTGGACAGGATCCAAATTGCCGTCTGCAGACTGCGAGTCGCCGGATTATAGAGGTCCTGTGAGATTGTTGCTACGATAATTTATTGTTATTAGTTTGTTATCGTTGGTAGTAAGGGGTTTAGTGCTGTGTCTATGGAAGGTCTGTTGTCTAGCCAAATAATGAATTAGGCTGAATTCAGGGAAAACGTGTATACGCATTGTTTGTATACGCATAATAATACGCAACAGCAACTTGTATTGTCTTTAGTGTTGGTGTTGACCACAGACTACGTAGCCCATTAAATTACCAGCCTGTCCTGACATGAAACAATGCACAACAATATCAAACTTTTAACTTTAAGGTTTTGAATACGAGGTTTTTGGCTCCAATGTATTAGTGTGTGTATTTTGTAAATTATTTTTTATGTGTGCAGAGTAAACAATGTTTCTTTCTTTTTTTCTGTTTCTTTCTAATTTGGGAATACGAAATACTGACTTGTCCAGATAAAACGTTATACGAGCGTATACCGGGGGATACAAGAAAAATACATTACGCTCACATGAACGCGTTTTCCGCGATTAATACGAGCGTGAATCATAAAAAAAATACATAAATACCTACTATATCATCGGTCTAGGACAAGAATTTCATGAAGACAAAACACAATCTTCTACTCTTAAACACTCAAAAAAAAAAAATAATTAAACGCTTAGAAAGAAAGAAAGAAAAACACGTTTATTTAGCACAGACTAAATTATTTTGCAATAAAGTATATAATAACAACAGAATCTGTTGTTTTCGTCTATCGTTCAAACAGCTGTAAGTGACACTCACAAAGTTAATTTAGTAAATGTCCCGATGTCTCGAGCCTCCACGTTTCACGATGCTAAAGTTAATTAAAGAGCCCATGCTCCTTTCATTTGCATTTGCTGTAAACAAATGAATAAAATATTTTCGCACAAAAGAGGAAAATGTTGCGCATCCCGTTGATTTTCCCCTTCTGTCGCACTTAATGACACCCACTGGTAGCAAAACGGTCTGATTTTTTGTTCAAAAAATTAAATTAATGACCGATATATTTCGTAGTTTAAAGGCTGGTGCACAATTACAGCCGCAGCGCCCGCAGCTCAACGCATTGAAATACAAACCGTAAGGTGCGGCCTGGTGGCAGTTAGATACTTTAAGGGTGAAGTCAGACGAGCGTAATTTTTTGAGTTGTGAGTCGCGTAATTTCTGCTATATTCGGTTTCATACAAAAATCCTGTTTCGTTCATACGGCGACGCAAAATAAGTTGTCTGCCGACTCACAATTACGTGCTCAGAAATTTCTGCAACCGAAATTCTGTGACTCACCACTCACAAAATTACGTTCGTTTAGCCTCACACTTAAGGCTGCCGCAGACAGAAAACTTCATGGGAATTGTTGTAGGTACCAGAATCGCGTCGTACCGTCACATCACACCTGTCTGCGGAAGCCTTAATATGGAATGACTGTGTGAAAAACTTGATAGTTGGAAAGGGCGAATACGATGGTGACGTCTGATAGAATTACATGGAAGAAGACATGCAACCCTAAATAAAAACATTGGCTAGGACCGGGGGGATGATGATGAGGAGTAGGTTATACCTATCCCAATAAAAATCATGAAATACCTCTGATGCTTGAGAGCAACTACGGGGTATTTTGGGTTAAAGGAGCCTTAGGGCGCCCACAATCCTGGCGAAGCACTATGCAGAGCGGGTTCTACTGCCAAGCAAATAGTGAAGGGGTCATTGTACTCATCATTATTGAACAACTTTTATTATGTGATCAAACCTGAAATCGCGAAAAAAAAAATCTGCTGCTCACTACTACTACCTATTTTGACAAGTTAAATGTACTGAACAGCAGATTTTTTTTCGCGATTTCATGTTTGGTAAAAGTTGTTCATAATGATGCATAGAAGAGGTTGCTGGAGTTTTACCAATTTCCCTGTATAATAATTGGAGACATTATACCATCACACGTCTGAAACAGTAGGTACTGCAATCTACGTCGGCGACGGTTATAACAGCGTTAACTGCCTATTTAACTTTTACGATCACATTTACGTATTCATTTTAGTGTAGAAGCACAAAAAACAAAACACAGAAGTACCTACAAGTAGTAGAAGTAACAAAATAGAAACAGAAGGCTCGATGCACGACAATATCATGTCGCACCGTTGCGCGTGCTAAGTCCTCAGGACCTCACACTCTGGCCGCACTTAATGATCTCTTGGATCCAACAAACGATCTGTTTGCGGATGAATGGACATATGATATTATTGTCATGTCAGAAGTACTGTGAGAGGTATTCATGAAAGTTCTTACCTATTGCAAATTTTTATTGTTTTATAATTTTACATTTTCTTTTCTGTGTCATATGTGCTGCCTTTAATTATTGTAATTGGTTTTTAACCGTGTTTATTAAAGTTAAATAAATAAATAAAATCATTTTCATGATGATAAACATGGTTGCTTTATAATTTGCGAGCCAAAATCTTATAACCGGTACCTACACGCGGTTAGGTACAGACAAATTGATTATTACCTATT
Organism: Cosmia trapezina; assembly: GCA_905163495.3. NCBI lineage: Eukaryota > Metazoa > Arthropoda > Insecta > Lepidoptera > Noctuidae > Cosmia > Cosmia trapezina. Next base: position 9,019,344 of record LR991039.1, read on the forward strand.
ATTTATTTATTCATTCATTCATTCAGTTGTTCACATACAAATACAGGGTGTAAGTGTAAACAGTGGCAATATTTGAAGGGGTCATTGCACTCATCATTATGAACAACTTTTACTGTGGGACCAAACCTGAAATCGCGAAAAATGGACGTTTTTGAATTGATACAGGTTGTTCCTAAAAGTATATAATGTTTTTAGTAGTAGGTAGTTAATTTTCCTATTTTATTTTTAGTGTTATGACATTTTTGTTCAGAAAATTGAAACACTACGTCAATTTCTCGTGTCATAGCGATTTCATATTATGACCGACACTGAATTATAGTTGCAATTTGAAATATTATTATGAGCCCGGGAGACACTGCAGTAGGTACCAAGTGATTTTAGCGGACAACCCTTCTGCAGCTTTGTATCCTATGATTCTATGTGACAATCGTTTCTATAGAGTAGAGTATTGGGGGAATTTTGCGAACATTAGATCTATTGGATTCGCGCCAGAATGGACTAGTCTCTGCGGCGCCTGGGGGCAACATTTGAGCAATGTTATGTAGTGCCGATACGTTGCTCTGCGGATTTGAGTAGGCAATAGGTTTGAACTCGCAGAATGAGGGTAGTTAAGTAAATAGATTTTTAGTTTGAAGAATGAAAAGATAGGAGAATATAAAATACAAATTTTTCATTTAATTTCGTTTCTTTTATTTTCAGAATTTGATATTATTATTGCAACACTATTGTTTTCTGGCTGGTGTTATTTTTATCAGCAATAGTTCGGTTTTAACTGATAAAAAGCTTCACAAAAAATTTAAAGTGTAGTTTTGGTCGGTCTCCAAAATCAAGCTGATAACTGCTGTTGCCATTTTGCTCTACTTCTCATAGTCAGTTCAATTTTAAAACCTCACCCTGTATAAAATCAAATCATTGCATTGTAAAGCTGAGCAGAAAATGATTACTGATTACCATAAAACATGCTGAGCCGTAGTAGTCAACCAATCAAAAATTCACGCAAACTTCAACGAAGGAAGAAGGACGAAGGTTCAAAACTCTGTTCGCCCACCCAACATTTATCTGCGGACGAAAATTGAATAAAAAAAGTTCTTAAAAAACAACGGCCTTTTGTTTTTCACGTACAAGTTAAAGTTTTGAAGTAGGTAGGTAAGTTTAGTAACAATTCATTAGGTTTGTTTACTTGTTTCTGATTTATTACAGTTGTTTCAAAGTTAAGAAAAAACGCCCTCAGCAATTTACACATCCGCTCCGTTCCGATATTGTATGAAGTTCCGTTTTTGTTTTATAAAGTTAAGAGGCTTTTGTGTTTTTTGTGCTTTTTTAATGATTTATGGTGTAGCTATATTTAACTACTTACATTGTAAAATTATACATAACAAAATTAAGCAACTATAGGCCAATAATTTACTGTTATTGTTACCGACTACGTAGGTAGGTACTCCTACTGTCAATTATAGAAAATGAGAAACACACACTACAGTACAGTTAAAAAGGTGACATGCCAAAATAAATTAATGTGGTGGAGAAAATTCCTTAACGTTTTTGTGAGAGATAGGTACTACCAGGTACTACCTACATTACATATCTACATTATCCGTATTACATTATGTACGTACCTCATTAGTATAATATAATAATCACAGATACTGTAGCGCGATAATTATGGCCTAGTTCGTATCATTTTATAATTATGTATGCAGATATTCTTACATAAATAACATGTTTATTATTATTATTTATTATTAACACAAACTGGATATTTATCATGTTTACTGTGTGTGTTTATGTTTACTGTGTTGTGTTGTTGTGTTTGGTGTGTGTTGTTGTTAGTGACCATGACAGTTTAAAAACTTATATGTTTCTATTTAGATTTTTTTTAAATATACGTGTCGAATTGAGAACCTCCTCCTTTTTTTTCGTCGGTTAATAAAGAAAAATGAAGGCTAAACTCCATCCACTTTAAATTCTAAAACATATGAGTACCAGGAATGTAGAGCAAAGAGGAGCTTTTAGCAAAAGTTTTCCTAGCAAAAATATAACAGTCTTAAGTTGTTTTATTTTTACCGTTGCGTTACAGAGCTTTGCTCTTTAAACCTAGTCTTCGGAGTACAATACCAACGTTACGCTTCAGGAGTTGGAAAAGAACTTGAAAATAAATTATTTGAACGAAGTATCCGTGTAGAAGACTTGTGGAAACTGATATTATACTCGTACACATGTGGTTTATCTTATATAAGCATTACATAACCAGATCAGGGGTGCTGGATAAAAACCATTTGAATTAGACTACTAGTTAATTAAAAGTAGACATAGGTACATTACTTGAATAAGATCATTACCTGGAACAATTAACTTTCAAGAATGAATTAGCGGTTCCATAAAATATTGACGTCTTTTACACATAAGAGACGGCCTTTTTTTTATGTAGTCGGGAAATTGAAATTGTGTTTTTATTTTTACACGACTGCCTCAAAAAGTTAATCTCATGCGCATTGCTTGTAGGGCCTAAAGCTTCAACTCTTTAAGCCAGGAGTGTACAGTAGGCTGCATCAATTGGATACCCCACTTGTATTAAAATTTTAAAACAACTGGGGTACCCAATTGCTGCAGCCCACTGTACATGAATCCTTTTAGCCCTACAAGGCCACCACTTTATTGATTTTTCTGTTAAGCCTCATCTTTCTAAAGCTCTTCTGTTACAACCAGCCAAAGATTGTCAAACTTGTCTAAACTTCCACCAACTCATCTTTAAAACTTTCATCCCAACGTTCTTTCATTAAAACTTAAAATTTCCCTGTTTTCCTCAAAATCGGACAAATAAGCAGTAAAGCCAAAATGTTGCCAAGTAACTACGATTAATTTCCAATTGTTTACGAACTCGGGTAGTCTGTGGGAGACGTGGGAGTTATTAAAAGTTTTCATCTTGTCGTTCGGAGCTTGCCAAGTCGATAACAAGTTCTGACGAAGAAATATTGATGGTGCTAGGTTTTAGAAAGATAAATGATTGTTTTTCACTTATGGTCGATTCCTACAATTTACAACCCGTTAATGGTTAAAGACTCTTGTATCTTTATGAAGCAAAGACCTCACATAGGTATATTATAGCCTTCCGATAAGGAAGTAGCTATCACAGATAAAATTAGCTTACGAATTTATATCTAATACCAGTTTGGCAATAAAGCTACCATTGGTAAGCAAAATGATTCCTTTTTAGGGTTCCGTACCTCAAAAGGAAAAAACGGAACCCTTATAGGATCACTCGTGTGTCTGTCTGTCTGTCTGTCTGTCCGTCTGTCCGTCTGTCACAGCCAATTTGCTCCGAATCTAATGGACCGATTAAGTTAAAATTTGGGACACATATGGATTTCTGTGACCCAAACACGTACAGCTAAAGTAAATATATGAATTTTGAATATGAGAGTCACTTTTAGGGGGAAAATAAGAAAATGTAAAAAAAAAGTTTTGTAAACTGTACCGTGTGACATATCAAATGAAAGGGCTTACTATGAGGATCTCAAATATGTTTTTTTATAATTTTAAAATATATTGTTTTAAAGTTATTTAAGAAAATAGACGAAAATTGACCATTCCCCACCCCTTATCTCCGAAACTACTGAGCCTAAAATTTTGAAAAAAATATAGAAACTAGTTATATACCTGTAGATTACAGGAAAACCTATAAGAAGTCTGTGGTCTTAAAATAACATGGTAAATCTATATATATAAAAAAATCAAAGTCCTGACTGAGTCACTGACTAATATACCAACGCACAGCCCAAACCAATGGACCTAGAGAGTTGAAATTTTGCACATAGATACCTTATATAGTGTAAACATCCACTAAGGAAGGATTTTTGGAAATTCTATCCCTAAGGGTGTAAAATAGGGGATGAAGGTTTGTATGAAAAATCCTATCCCTTGAGTTAATAGACTTGAAACTTAGCACGAATATTCATCTAAGTAAATTATAAAGTTTATCATTTTGAGTTTTCCTAAACTACCCCCTAAAGAGGGATTGGGCGTGTCAAAGTTTGTATGGAGGAATTTTAACACGCGGTCCGATTAACTCAAAACTCAGTTTTTATACTTGAGACCAAAAATGAAGACTACAATCGATTGTGCTATTTTGTGTAAGTAATAATTATAATGTAGTCACCTACAACGTGTATCAGGGTTTTCCAAAAATCTACCCCTAAGGGGTGAAAAGTTAATTTTATAGCGGAGGATTTTATTGGGGGCTTGATTAACTCTGAAATTGGTGTAAATAATGTTTGAGTCAAGTTATGGAAACATACCAGACGATTTTTGAAATTCTTTATCTGTGTTCGTGGAAACAGAGATACAGTTTATATGAAAAATCTTATTAATTTGGTTAATGAACTTGAAACTTAGCACAAATAGGTACTTGCATAAGTAAGTAATAATGTTTGTCATTATTAGTTTTTCAAAACTACGCCTCAAATGAGGTTTAGGGATGTAGAAGAATTTTAAAGCGCAGTCCGATTAAAAAAATGGTACTTTGAGTCAAGTTAGGAAACTTGCCAAACGAATTTTCACCCATTTTGACGGCATATAGCTGATGTTTTAAGGAGTAACTTAGGCTATTTTTATTTCAGAAAAATAATTAGGGTTCCGCGCAAGAAAATTAAAATCCATGAAATCAGACAACCACGTACAGCCCAGTACAAACTTACTAAGCCTCCGCTGTCTATTACGGCTATAACAACAAATAATAAAAATAAAGCAAAGTTAAAAATTTAATGGGTCGGTCCCCATACAATAAACTTTTCATTTTGAAAAAAAAAAAAAAATTTTAATCTAGCATGTGGGGTGTCATGTCATTATTTCATCACCGCTGCTCTCAAAACGGTGAAGGAAAACATCGTGAGGAAACCGGCATGTCCTAGAACCAAAAATTCGAAGACATGTGACATCTACCAACCCGCACTGGGCCCGCGTGGTGGATTACGGCCCACTCCCTCTCACCGAGAGGAGGCCTGTGTCCCAGCAGTGGGAACACTATAGGCTGATTATGTGTTATGTGGGGTGTCATCGTCTAGAACTCATTGAGTAGAGTACAAACATATTTTATTTTATCTTTTAAAATTAAGAAATAGGGGGCCGTAAAAGTTGTAAATTTTAGACCATTTTTGTACGAGCTCTAGCGCAACAATTCAACAAATTAGGAATTTGAAACTTTTTTATACCATGTAAGTACCATGAATACTGTATTTAATCAACAATACTGAAAACGGCGATTCATAAGGTATTTTTTAGGGTTCCGTACCTCAAAAGGAAAAAACGGAACCCTTATAGGATCACTCGTGTGTCTGTCTGTCTGTCCGTCTGTCCGTCTGTCACAGCCAATTTGCTCCGAATCTAATGGACCGATTAAGTTAAAATTTGGTATACATATGGATTTCTGTGACCCAAACACGTACAGCTAAAGTAAATATATGAATTTTGAATATGAGAGTCACTTTTAGGGCGAAAATAAGAAAATTAAAAAAAAAAGTTTTGTAAACTGTACCGAGTGACATATCAAATGAAAGGGCTTATGAGGGCTTATGGGGGGGCTATGAGGATCTCAAATATATTTTTTTTATAATTTTAAAATTTATTGTTTTAAAGTTATTTAAGAAAATAGACGAAAATTGACCCCCCCCTTATCTCCGAAACTACTGAGCCTAAAATTTTGAAAAAAATATAGAAACTAGTTATATACCTGTAGATTACAGGAAAACCTATAAGAAGTCTGTGGTCTTAAAATAACATGGTAAATCTATATATATAAAAAAATCAAAGTCCTGACTGAGTCACTGACTAATATACCAACGCACAGCCCAAACCAATGGACCTAGAGACTTGAAATTTTGCACATAGATACCTTATATAGTGTAAACATCCACTAAGGAAGGATTTTTGAAAATTCCATCCCTAAGGGGGTAAAACAGGGGATGAAAGTTTGTATGAAAAATCCTATCCCTTGAGTTAATAGACTTGAAACTTAGCACGAATATTCATCTAAGTAAATTATAAAGTTTATCATTTTTAGTTTTCCTAAACTACCCCCTAAGGAGGGATTGGGGGTGGCCATGGTGCGGAGCGAGAGTGCATGGGAGGCCGTCACCTCCTTCTGCGAAGCAGTGATGCTCGCGAAGGAGGAGGCGGAACGCGAGAGGGAGAGGCAGCCTCACGCCCTCAGTCACCGAAGGAGACGCCCTGGGCGGCGGGAATCGCGGGGCGATTTCCGGCCACCGTAGGCGCGGGCCTGTGGACGGTGAGCAGCGGGTAGCTCGCCGTCCGGTAAGGACCAGGCCCGAGTCGACGGCGCGTTGTGTTCCACGCGCGCCTCAAAGAGATGTCAGCAAGTGACGGGGTCCAATAGGGCCGACGCCGCTGGGGTCGCGGGTTGTCTGAAGAGGTTACCGCGGCCCTGGCATAGGCAACTGAAGGAACACGGGTGGGTTTTAGTCAGTAAAAGTCTGACACGCCCTTCCGCTCCACCGAGAGCGGCAGAAGTTATTTGAGGATTTCCCACCATCAAAAAAAAAAAAAAAAAAAAAAAATGAAATTTTGCACATAGATACCTTATATAGTGTAAACATCCACTAAGGAAGGATTTTTGAAAATTCCATCCCTAAGAGGGTAAAACAGGGGATGAAAGTTTGTATGAAAAATCCAAAATAACTTGAAACTTAGCACGAATATTCATCTAAGTAAATTATAAAGTTTATCATTTTTAGTTTTCCTAAACTACCCCCTAAGGAGGGATTGGGGTGTGAAAGTTTGTATGGAGGAACTTTAACACGCGGTCCGATTAACTCAAAACTCAGTTTTTATACTTGAGACCAAAAATTAAGACTAACGTGTATCAGGGTTTTCCAAAGATCTACCCCTAAGGGGCGAAAAGTTAATTTTATAGCGGAGGATTTTATTGGGGGCTTTATTAACTCTAAAATTGGTGTAAATAATGTTTGAGTCAAGTTATGGAAACATACCAGACGATTTTTGAAATTCTTTAGGTATCTGTGTTCGTGAAATCTTATTAATTTGGCTAATGAACTTGAAACTTAGCACAAATACTTGCATAAGTAAGTAATAATGTTTGTCATTATTAGTTTTTCAAAACTACGCCTCAAATGTGGTTTAGGGATGTTAAAGTTTGTATAGAAGAATTTTAAAGCGCAGTCCGATTAAAAAAATGGTACTTTGAGTCAAGTTAGGAAACTTGCCAAACGAATTTTCACCGATTTTGACGGCATATAGCTGATGTTTTAAGGAGTAACTTAGGCTATTTTTATTATAGAAAAATAATTAGGGTTAAAATTAAAATCCATGAAATCAGACAACCACGTACAGCCCAGTACAAACTTACTAAGCCTCCGCTGTCTATTACGGCTATAACAACAAATAATAAAAATAAAGCAAAGTTAAAAATTTAAGGTGTCGGTCCCCATACAATAAACTTTTCATTTTGAAAAAAAAAAAAAAAATAATCTAGCATGTGGGGTGTCATGTCATTATTTCATCACCGCTGCTCTCAAAACGGTGAAGGAAAACATCGTGAGGAAACCGGCATGTCCTAGAACCAAAAATTCGAAGACATGTGACATCTACCAACCCGCACTGGGCCCGTGTGTGATTTCGGCCCACTCCCTCTCACCGAGAGGAGGCCTGTGTCCCAGCAGTGGGAACATTATAGGCTGATTATGTGTTATGTGGGGTGTCATCGTCTAGAACTCATTGAGTAGAGTACAAACATATTTTTTTTTATCTTTTAAAATTAAGAAATAGGGGGCCGCAAAAGTTGTAAATTTTAGACCATTTTTGTACGAGCTCTAGCGCAACAATTCAACAAATTAGGAATTTGAAACTTCTTTATACCATGTAAGTACCATGAATACTGTATTTAATCAACAATACTGAAAATGGCGATTCATAAGGTATTTTGTTTAAACATGGGTGATTTTCTGCAACTGCAAAAGATAACCTTGTAATTCACAGTATCATTATAAAATAAGTAAAAAGTTATCTTTGCGATTGTTAAACATATAATATTGTACGGAACCCTTCGTGCGCGAGTCCGACTCGCACTTGACCGGTTTTTTTAAACATGGGTGATTTTCTGCAACTGCAAAAAATAACCTTGTAATTCACAGTATCATTTTAAAATAAGTAAAAAGTTATCTTTGCGATTGTTAACCATATAATATGGTACGGAACCCTTCGTGCGCGAGTCCGACTCGCACTTGACCGGTTTTTTGTTTATAGGAACCGAGCATTATTCGGTGACTTGAAAATAGATCTTAACGCCTAGATAAAGTGACACTATCAGCGATAAAGACGCTGGAAAAAAATCGAAAAAAAATTGAACTGATATAACCGAAAAGCTTCTGTCAATCCGTTTGAAAGTTGCTGTAGAAATACGAAACGCTTTGGAAGTGGTTCCACTTGTTTTGGCGTCTCTTGGCGAGCTGGTCAGATAGAAACTCGGGCACCATCTAGGCAAAACAAAACATTTTGATTCGAATAATCGTAGACAAACTTGAAACTACTTCAACACTACATTCAACTTCAATACTTCATTCTTAGTGAAAAGCTAATTTTAATGTTACAAAATGTATTAGCCGTAGAACCGATGACCGTTTGGGTAGACGTGTTCTTGAGTGGAGACCGCGAATCGGCAAACGTCTGCCTAGCCTTTTCCGAACTATGTTGGGATCGACTTCCAGTCTAACCCGATGCAGCTGAATACCAGTATTTTCCATGGAGAGATTGCCTATAATATCTGACCTCCACAACCCTGTTAATGGGCTATACGATACCCCTTGTACTGGTTGTTGTGACTGGTTGTCAGACTTTCGGGCTTCCGTGCCTACCTTATTAAAGTTGTGAAAGTATAGTACAGTCCGCGAAGCCAAAGCTGAGTTTTACGTAAGACAAAATCTTCAATCGCCTTATCGTTTTACGTATTACAACGATGCGACATGGTTTTGGTCATAGCCTCTCGTACTATAAGAACAAAAGCCGATTGCCAAAAAGCAGTATAAACTGGTTTTAATTGAGTGCTATTCGTCCTTTGCTTGGTGCAAAGGACGAATCGCGCTCAATGCCGGACGACACACCTACACTAACTGTGTGCACTCACGCAAATGCAAAGCTCAGCTTAAACCTCGCGGACTGTAAGCAATTTGATTCCTACTTCTTTTTATAAATTAATATTATAAATAAGTGGGTGCATCCCTTGTGAAAAAACATACTCTAGTGCTAACAGAATAAAGTGAACAAACGGTAAAGTTAACTAATTACTAAGAACTAGACGTGGACAGTTCAGACGCTTCGAAGACACAGCGTCAAGTTTCAAACAACTAACTTTCTTATAACTAACTTTAGAAAGATGAAATCGTTGTTAGAAGCTTTTATACCTGTTTCATATTTGAAAATGGTTTGTGTATTTTTATTTTAAGCAGTTTTTTAAAGGGTAATCAATCTGCCTAGCCTTTTCCCAACTATGTTGGGGTCGGCTTCCAGTCTAACCGGATGCAGCTGAATACCAGTATTTTACATGGAGCGACTGCCTATCTGACCTCCACAACCCAGTTACTGGGTAATACGATACCCCTTGGTAAGACTGGTTGTCAGAATTTTGGGCTTCTGACGACCCGTGACGACTGTCAAAGATCCACGAATAACAGCCGGGACCAAGGGCTTAACGTGCTTTCCGAGGCACGGAGGAATCTCGGTATCTAAAGATGGTCACCCATCCACTGACCAACCCCGGCAAGCGTAGCTTAAACTGACGGATCGACCCGTGCGGCTGTTATTACTTAGCCACGAGCTCCTCCAGTTTTTTAAAGGGTACTTTACTTTATTGCTTGTTTTAGCTCTTTCATAAAAGTTCCGATGAACTGCACTCTAATTGCGTAACACATTATCAATCGGAGTTGGTTTCATTTGAACAGTTCAACAACATCATTTCATTGCGTTATTTACGTTGTCGAGCAGACACATTTTTCGAACATAATTATGTCAAGCAATGGCAATTAGCAAATTGTTTCAAAATGATTTACATTCTGATCGATAATGTGTTAAGCAATTAGGGTTAGTTTTCTCTTAGCTGCCACGACTTATTTTTTTATTTATTAAGGATGGACGTTTTTATCGAACACGTCTTTCTACATAGTTCTCACATGAATAGTTTCAACATGAATGATTTAAAAGACTGTCAGTGCCATCTCTTTTAAAATCAATATATTGTTACAAAACATTGGTTACATCATTCATGTTGTGCTGTGAAAAGTAGTGATTGTGAGATAGTATTGAATCAAGAGAAACTAGAATTCGTCGATAAAACCGTTTTCCTGGGGATTACGCTCGACTCAAGGCTACAATGGGGTCCTCATTTAATATCACTTGCAGGACGGCTAAGTTCAGCAGCTTATGCTGTCAGAAAAATCCGTCAATTTACTGATGTAGATACCGCGAGGCTAGTCTATTTTAGTTACTTTCATAGTATCATGTCTTACGGTATTTTACTTTGGGGACGGGCTGCAGATATCGAGTCCATTTTTATTCTGCAGAAACGAGCCATCAGAGCCATATATAATCTTCGCAGGTGCGATTCTCTAAGGGAACTGTTTAAGGATATTAACATCATGACGGTACCTTGTCAATATATCTACGAAAACATCATGTACGTAAGAAAAAATTTACATCTTTTTAATAAAAGAGGTGAAAGGCATAATTATAATACTAGAAATAAGGACCTATTAGCTCAACCAGTTTTCAGGCTGGCTAAAGTAGACTCATCGTTCATGGGGTACTGTTTAAAATGTTACAATAAAATACCTCCACACATACTTCAACTAAATGAGACGAAATTTAAAACTTGTATAAAACGCACACTATGCAGGCAGGCATATTATAAGTTGGGGGATTACATAAATGATAAAAATGCTTGGCTCCATGCTGGTCCTGCTCCACAACCTCAACTAATTAATTAACATTTGAAGATACTGTTGGAACTGCTGAAGATTGTAAGAATAGCTTTGCATTGTGTAGACTCAATCACCATTGTATTGTATAATTGCTTAGCACATGTGTGAGTACTATGTACCTACTCTAAAGCTACCATTTACTGGGTACGTCTTTATTTGACTTGGATGTGCCCTGGCGGCTGAGAGTGTGTCATGCTCACTCTAATGCCTCGCTGATGGTGGCGCGTGTGTTGGATCATTTAACGAATCCATACGTCAGGTTCGTCAACGGGCGCTGTTGGTGGAGGCCGGTCATACCTTAGCTGCCACGGCTTATTTTAATTTTAATTTTGAATTGTTTTTTTTTTATTTTTTTAATACGGACGCTTTAAACGTTCATCGTTCTCACATGTATAATTTCAACATGAATGATGTAACCAATGTTTTGTAACCATATTTTGATTTAAAAGAGTGTCCGTGGAGTTTCTTGCCCGTTCTTCTCCATAGATCTACGTTTTGGAATGGGCATCTAGCTTCAAGTTTCTGACTTACCTACTGACCGACTCTTTGACAATTCAAAAGTGCCTGTAATTGGTTTAATTGAAATAAATGCTTTGAGTTTGAGTTTGAGTTGAAAGAGGGGATGAGATTCTTGCCCATTCTTTTACAAAGGAACCTACTGCGCTTTGGAATGGGCAAGCAGCTTCATCTTTCTGACTGACCGACTCCTCGATAATTCAAAAGTGCCTGTAATGGGTTTATCTGTATATAAATATATAAATTAAAATTAATGGCTAATTGTGTTGCTAACCGCAAAACTAGAGAGAGCCTGGACCAATTCGGCAATTTTTTTTTAAATTTTCGTTCTAGTCCGAGGTTGGTTCTTATGAAAAGAAAAATTGGAAAAGTTGCCAGGACAATTATAAAATTCAGGAAAACTGAAAGTGCGTTTTCTATGGGAATTTAATATGAATTATTGAAATTAGGACAGGACCACGTCTCGTCTGTCAGGTCAACTACTTTAAAATAAGTGTTTTAAGTTGGAGTTTGAGATACTTAGTAGGCACTCTCGCCTGACAGTTTTAATCAGCTAGACTAAATGGATTAATTGATTCCGTCTAGAGCCGATAAATGGGTCAGGTTTCTAATTTGAGAGCACCACCGCAACCCACCAACGAGATGAGTTTCGTTTCAAAATATGTTCACATAAAAATCTTCGGTAAAATTTTTCTTACAAATTGCCATTCACAAAATTTTTATTTGCCAGAAACCTGCAAGATGTAACTAGCAAAAATAAATATAGTACGTTTTCGTCTAGGCAATAGATTGCAAGTCTGGCTATGTATCGGCCAATCTAGAGAAGTGCCCGAAATTCCGGTAGGTACGTTGCCAACTTTAAAATTACGCAAATTGAAATTTTCTTGCCAGCAATGTGTTTTTAATTTTTGTTGGTATGTTTCCATTCGTTTTTGAAAATGTTTTTAAAGGAAAATATGGACGAAATACGGGAAGTTATGTAAACAAGATGCTTTCTCTAAGGCTACTATGATTTCGGATCTCGATAACAAGCTTTTGTAGTCATAATTTCTTTTGCCCTTACTCCAATTTATTAGGGGTCTGCGCAACATGTTTTTCTGCCTACAAGTTTTTGTACAATTATAGTAAATAGTTATGATCTTATTTTGTGCTATTTGCTAAGTTTATTTGCATTTCGAAGTCTTGTCTTATTACTTTAGCTGTGCTATCTAAACGTGACTAGTAGGTAATAATGTTGAATAATCTGTTTTTAATCCCCGATAAAAAAGAGGGGTCCGTGTTTACCTATCTGTGTATCTGTCTGTGGCATCGTAACTCCCAAACGACTGAACCAATTTAGATTTTATAGTGACAATAATTAATATTGATTTATCTATTTAAATGCCTTAAAACTATTATTACAGGTTCTAACCTAATGCGATAGCCAAGTTACACATCAAAATTAAAATTAATGTACCTAAAAATACATCTAAAAATAATTGTTTGTAACATAATCATTTTATTGAATGTAGTGTAAAATTAATGAAAATAGAAACTAGCATATAAATGCCATTGGATATAAATATTATACTCTAGCATTAAATACATTGTAATTCAAATGCATGTCAAAAGTGTGACTATTAATTACTGACTTTATGACCAACACTTTACCAATACCTATTGCAAATAAAATGATTATGATTATCATCCATGAGTGACTTATAATATCGACATAAGCAGCTAATAGTTATTTATGCAACTGTTGTATAATAAGGAGTATTAAAACACGAATGTGGGGATAATAGTATCACATGAGTGTTTTAATACCTAATTATTTACAGTTGCATACAAGACTTTATCCTACAACCATCATGAATCCTCTATAAAAGGTTCTGAAACCACAGGGTAGGTATTGTTCAATGTTGTAAGAACTCTATTAAACTCTAAGTATTTTCATGGAAAGTTTAATTGACGACATGGTTGGCGCAGTGGTTGAGCGATTGACTGCTGCGCAGCATATCGCGGGTTCGATTCCCACACGCAACAAATATTTGTACGACCTACAAGTATTTGTTCCGAGTCTGGGTGTTTTTATATGCATATAATTACAAAAAAAAAAATGTATATAAGTAGTTTATCAGCCATCTCGTTACCATAACACAAGCATTAGGTTGCTTAGCTTGGGACTAGATGGCGTTGTGTGAAATGTCCAAGGATATTATTATTATTAATTGTTGAGTATCTAATACAAACAAAGTATGTAGGTATAGGTAAAATTGAATTTTATTTAAAGGCACAACCATTTTATTAGGGGTCATTGTACTCATCATTATGAACAACTTTTATTATGTGACCAAACCTGAAATCGCGACTTCACCCACTCACCACTCACTCACTCACTCATTCAACCCACGCACTCACCACTCACTCACTTCACCACCAGTCACTCACTCACTCACTCACCCCAATCTCTCACTCACCACTTCACCCACACAAACAAAACAACAATATCGGCTGTTCCCTACATTTTGACGAGATAGAAATTCATAAAGATACCAAGTAGTAAGGGATCGAACAAGCAAAGGAGTTGCATAATTAAATTTAGTACAACATTATAACACCCGTTTGGATGATAATTATAATGGTTTCTATGACACTGGCTGTTTTAATGTTGGCAATAAGCTAACTGTTTCAGAAACTTTTATAGAGGATTTATAGCATGGGTGTAGATAAATACATAAACGCAGAAGATGGGCGTCTAAGTGTAGAAACCCCCATTATCAGCTACAGGCGTGATCTAATAAAAATATGAGTCAAATGCCTTATCCGTTTGATCGTTTTATAATGGATTCCATAAGAAATTGCTCTTGCTAATAACATTTTCTATGAACACTGATGCAATCAGATTATAAGCGGTATAAAATTGCAATAAAGGTAGCTTCTATTTTTATTCACTTCTTCGAATCACTTCAGCTGAGAAACTACGGATGCTAGCTACAGTTAGTTTTATGAGAAAGTATGTGACCTTTTTCTCAAAGAATATATCTCGACTTGCCCTATTTTGTTACTATTTCATCTAAAATATGTAGCATATAATATAAGCTAGAATCTACTGAGTCTAGACACTTTGCCGAATGCCAGACAGATGATGTAATAACTTCACTGGATTAATTTAAAATTTCTATATTTGACGTTCGAAAAATGCTGATTCTAAGCCTAGTTTGAAAATGACTTTTTATTTTGATTGATTTTGCTACGAATTTGTTATACTAAAAAGAGATGAATTACTATCAAGTCTTTCATACACTGTACTATACTTTTCAGATTGAATTGAGCATTATACAAATTCTGCTCGTGCTGTTAGCGTCGAATACATCAAGGTGCTTGTACACACGGCTACACATCAAGCTTTGCATTTCCAGTTTACACTGACCTCTGATTGTAAGGAAATCCTATAGGATCCTATTCCAGATCAACAATGCTAGATCAGCTTATACGGGAAATGTAGGTATAGCATCTGTAGCCGTGCGTATACCTATTTATTTTTCTACCAGTTCAAAGAAGAATTTTAATCTTCGATTGAACTCATTGCGCCCGTTTAGGTATAGCCATAGACTTTTTATTTTATGGACGGCCCTGCAGAATGATGGTAAATAGGAGATTTAACTACCTACCTACTGCAAAAGCTGTTTTTCGTCACAAAATCCTGATAGCTGTTGTTTACTGTAACATGATTTTTTCTGTGGAATGTGGACTCTTCTCACCAAGTGCGGCATGGTTCACCGTCGTTTCAACGATACGCAGTGCGGCAATCGTACCTCGATTTTTCATTTCAATTTAAATGAAACGTAGCATAAGGAATAAAACAAAAAAACACGCTGAAAGAGCTGCGCTGTAAACAAACCGCGCTCGGTGTTGTGAGGCTTTGTATAACCTGCCCTGCAATTTTCTCATGATTCTTACAAGAAAAATACCCTTTTTTTTTTTTTTTTTTTGAGGGTGGGAAATCATCAAATAACTTCTCCCGCTCTGGGTGGAGCGGAAGGGCGTGTCAGACTTTTACTGACTAAAACCCACCCGTGTTCCTTCAGTTGCCTATGCCAGGGCCGCGGTAACTTCTTCAAACAATCCGCGACCCCAGCGGCGTCGGCCCTATTGGACCCCGTCACTTGCTGACATCTCTTTGAGGCGCGCGTGGAACACAACGCGCCGTCGCGACTCGGGTCTGGTTCTTACCGGACGGTGAGCTACCCGCTGCTCACCGTCCGCAGGCCCGCGCCTACGGTGGCCGGAAATCGCCCCGCGATTCCCGCCGCCCAGGGCGTCTCCTGCGGCGACTGAGGGCGTGAGGCTGCCTCTCCCTCACGCGTTCCGCCTCCTCCTTCGCGAGCATCACTGCTTCGCAGAAGGAGGTGACGGCCTCCCATGCACTCTCGCTCCGCACCATGGCCTGGACCAGGCTCGGACGCGAGAGATCGCCGCCGCCGATCGCCTCCGTGAGAAAAGAAAAAAAAAAAAGAAAAAAACCCTGCGGTTTAAAGTACATATTATGGATGATGCCTGGGTAAAAAAAATCAGTTTAGTCCGTCACTCACATAGTAAAAAAATATTAGAGACGTATTTTTTGCTTCATCATATAATAATAAAAAAAATATATAGATAAAACGCATTCAAGTTAGGCAGTGAGGGGGGGGCGCTACGTCACAATTATCAAAAACTACGTATAAAATCTTGACGTCATGCCACATTTTAACTCAATGTATCGCCGTAATCGTTTGATTACGTAAAAAAATAAAAAATACGGGTGCAGTATTTTTTAATAATCTACATGACACAAAAAAATTCTCATCATCCCTATTGTTATCTACTACAGCGAACTTTCAATATTTTAACATCAAAAAAAGTTTCAATGCATTTAATTCCAATCAGAAAAACATCCCAGCAAGAATTGCTTCAACATTTCCCTTTTTTGTTTTTTTCTAGCTAAACTACTTCTTTTCAGTCGGCTAACATTTTGATTGCGTTTCTTAAAAACACATCTGCATTCGCTCGCCTATTGGAAATTGAAAATGCTGGTTCATTTATTTTTCTGTTCACCGCTGGAAAAATGTGAATGCTTTTTTGCAGTTTCTCGCTATTTTAGTCCCAAACGTTTACCAATTCTGAGTACCTTTGCATGTTGTGACAGTTACCAGGATGTCAGAGCTTCGAGGGAATTTCAATAATAACGAGTGGGAATACAACCATAGATCGGTGCCTTAATTATTTACGTCCCACGTAAGTTTTCGTAGAAACTGTTATGCTATAGAGTCGCGTCACGTCTGTCTGCCTTAGGGCCCTCGCTCACGGCGACTTTTTGTAGCGATGCAGTAGCGATGCTGTCGCGCGTCCGCATCGATACAGTCGCGAAGCAGTCGCTAGCTGTGTGCCCTCGCCCACGGGCCCAGATTCAGTCGCGATGCAAACGCGATACTGGTGCGCTTCTGTCGCGATGCAAACGCGATTCAGTAACGGCACAAAAATACCTGCGATCGCTACAGTTGCAAGATGGACTCCGTTGAGGCAACATTAGTCACGTTGTCTTTGGTGCTGCTTTTACATAAGCAGCCGAAGCGTAGGCAACGAAAGCTCGGTTCTCCACTCACGCGCCACCCTTCCTCCGTTCTCTACCCGATGTCGTCCGACACGGTCGCGCGTTTGCATCGATACAGTCGCGATACTGTAGCGCGTTAGTAGCGCGTTGGCATCGCTTCTGTAGCGCGTTACAAATGCGACTAACGCGCGTTAGTAGCGATGCAGTCGCGCATTTCGTAAACGCGCGACAGCATCGCTACAAAAAGTCGCCGTGAGCGAGGGCCCTAAGGCTGAAGCCTCATTAGTCCGTTGCGTCGTCGCATTTAATGACGCTTGCTCGTTCTAAAAGACATGAAGATTTAATGTACTTTAGAACCGAGCAAGCGTCATTGAAATGCGACGTCGCAACGCAACGCAACGCACTAATGAGGCTTCAGCCTTTACGATGCATGGTTGAAGCCGTGATATAGTTATATCCCTAGGGATATAGCTACATACCGTAATATAGTTAAATGAAAGCGGTTTATAACTATCGGAGTGGCCTAATTTTTTTAGTGCGACCAATGTCGCGGCACCGCTCCCTTCGCTTGCTCTGCTCGCACATAGTTGGCTTCAGTTCTAACCTAACTTAACCTATTTGGTCGGAGAGCCCTATAGTTATATTACTAGATCATGCTCGTATCATAGTTATATTCCTAGTAAGATAGCTATGAACAGCTTTCCTAAAACTTTACGGTACTTATATAGCTATATCCCTAGCGATGTAACTTATACCGGGTTTAAAAAGACACTTGCCGAAGCCAAAAACCACATATTCTACCCATTATTTGGATCGTTTTTTTTTCACCAGACCATATCTCGGAATCCACTGGTTCGGGAGATATTGAAGGCAAAAGACGCATTTTTTTTTTACTAAAACGTTATTACTAACCTTTTTCCGACAAGTACCTACGTACTTGTCGGAAATCGTGGAGAGAAGGGGCGGAGCCTTAACTCCGTTTGCCTGGGTTCGCGTAATAATTTTTTTTACGCAAAGCTACTTAATTAGATGTATAGTATGCATAGTTGACGGCTTTGTGTCTTTTTACACCTTGTATAACACGGCTTTAGGGTAAATCTTCGAGCGTTTCAACCGCCGTCATTACCGTCCCCCAAAAGTTGATGAAAGATAATATATTTAATGAAATATTTCAGCAATTCCCAGAATCTGCTCAAGAACCAGAATCTGAGAATTCCTGAAATATTTTATTAAATATATTCTTTTTCATGAACTTTTGGGGGACGGTAATGACGGCGGTTGAAACGCTCGAAGATTTACCCTTTAACCGTACTGCAACTTTAACATTTAAGCATCTTACGCTTACGTCAGCAACAAGATTTTTGTTATGGGACAATTACCATCTTCAGGTTTCCGGACAAAAACCACTATTATAATAAACTGAAATTTTAAACCAACGTACGTTATTTTCAATTCATTTTCCTTTAAAACACAAAGTTTGCTCTCGTCTGCGTTAAATTGAAAAATGGTCGTGGCGTTTGCTTTGCGCTCGTCCGCAAAAACATGAATATTTTTATTCATTGATTGAGCGTACCGCTTCCCTCCAATTTGTCGCACTTTGACAGCTATTTTTTTTTCGATTGCACATCTGTATGAGTTCGACTATTTTAATTTGAAGAGTTTTCGTTTTTCTAAGCGTGAGTGCTCAACACATAAATGTTGAGTTCGACATTTTTTTTTATTTGAAGAGTTTTCGTTTTTCTAAGCGTTTGTTAGAGTGCTCGACTGTTGACTAAATTGTTTTATTATTGTGCTATTTGCTTGTTAATGGCCAAATTTGTATTTTTTTATCCTAGCTTTTTGATTCCCTTGGAAAAATTCGACATAAAAGCTAAGCTAAGCTTAAGTGGGACTGGGCTGGACATGGGCAGCATATCAGATGGCAAAATGGGCTAAGAGAACCACTGATTGGGTCCCGCTAAATACACGACGACATCGCGGCAGGCTGAGACGAAGATGGCGGGACGAGCTTGACTCCTACCAAAAGGACTGGCCGAACAGGCTAGTTAGATTAGATAGATATTGCTGGTACAGTAGGCCGCACGTCAGTAAAACAATGCCAGTATAAGCTGACCTCTTAATCTATTGAAACTCCATTACGCTCAAGGTGAAACTGTAAATATCAATGTGCGATCGACTGTGCTAACTAAACTGACTTAAAATAAACTGAAATTCACCTATTCTACCAAAAACAAAGTTGACTGTTGCGAACTTTATTTTCTGTTTTCGATTAGACTCTAATCGAATGAAATATCGTCAATATACTATCAAAAGTTAATTAAAACTTCCATCAATTCCCTTCAGGTTGACTAACTTTTTAATAAAACTTGAAAAGGCCAGGCAAATGGACCAGAGCGCCATAAGTTAGTGGAGGCTAGATTGCCTTATCGAGCACCTGGTGCCGAGAGAAAAGGAATATTTTGTGGGCACCCTTTTTTGTGTTATGTAGGGTAAGTTACATCAAGGTTAAAGGCTAGCGACTGAATTGGGTAGGTTGGCAGTTATGTTTCGTCTAGAATTTTCCAAATTTTGTTGAGGTCGGCTCTCAGACTTACCAGATGTGACTGAATACCAATATTTTATATTAGATCAAGTGGCATCTGAGTTCCAGACCAAATTGTTGAGCAATACCGATATTCGGAGGTTAGAATAGATGTGAACAGCTGATGTTGTTGGGGTCGGCATGGTGCTACCTAACGTTTCGGAAAAAAAAGCATGACATTATGGTAAAGTTGCGCGTCCACCGGGTCGGAATAGGTCCGTCCGCACCGTATACGGAGCGTCTGGATTTACAAAATGGTGCGTCCACTGCATTCGGATTTTGCATCGACAATATTAACCAGAGTTTCCACTTTTTGGGATTTCTCCCTGTTTTAGGGTAAAATTGCTATTATTATGCTTAGGGCTATTTTATTTTGATAAGGATTTATTATATACCTACCTAGAGTTGTGTACATTGCAACAGATCTTGGAACAATGGCGATAAAATATGTTTAAGGTTTAATTTTGGCAAAGGCAAAATTTTACCATTAGTTACTATTTTTAAGTATTGGTTGAGTTAAACCCGGATCAGGAAAGCGGCCCTTAGTTATTCGTTTAAAAGTAATTTTAATTAAAAATGTTTTTGTTTTTTATTCAATTCAATTTGCTCATCAACGTGCATCAATCACGTAAAAAATACAATTGCAATTGATCGTGTTTAGAACCCTTAAACCGAGTGATAACACTCGGCGCGTTCACTGCGGATGACGTCATCGGCAGAAATACCGGTCTCTGCCGCAGATTTGCCGATCCAGTGCACGTAGTATAAAAAAAATCAATACAAAGCAACAAAATCAGTAAGGTCTGCCGACGCTCCGATTCCAACCCGGTAGACGCGCAACTTTAGAACAGCTGTCAGAATTCCGAAAACTTGTCATATAATTATATATTTTAAATCATGCTTGAGTTGTGCTTGAGAGAGAAAATCGCTCTTTCAATATTTAGATTCAAGTGAAAATTACCATACTAAATATTATATCAGACGCTTGTACAAAAAAACATCTATTATTACATACCGTCCAGGAAAGTCACTGTACCTACGGTGTTTTCTATTTCCATGAATAATAACACAACATGTATAACTGAGAAGCAAAATATTTTAACCGAAATTTGTGAAATTCTACACTGCAATTTGCAGATTTCAGCAGTGGTTTCGTACAAATTGAAATATGTAACACATTTCTCTGTGAATATAAACTCTGAATTTTCAGTTCTCACTGAAAATAGAGCTCATTAAAATGTGCTAAATGTGGGATTTCAAATGTTGCATAAGGAATAATCACTTCTAATCTCTATCTATCTATACTAATAACAAAGCTAAAGAGTTTGTTTTTTTGTTTGTTTGAACGTGCTAATCTCTGGAACCACCAGTCAGATTTGAAAAAATATTTTTGCATTTAATAGTTAAATTCTTGAGGAAGGTTATAAGCTATTTAATATCACGCTATGACCTTTAGGAGCCGAGCAAAAAGAAAAAAAAAAGTCAGAAAGCACTTAGTAAAAACGAAGTAAAAAGGCGCGCAGGCGATGTGATGCGACGGGGTGGGTCGCGGAAACAAGAAATTTGACGCGGACGAAGTCGAAGGCAGAAGCTAGTTTCTATATAAAATTGGCATCTATTCTTTGCTATTAACTTACTTCTCGTCAAGTAAATTAATTCATTAATTCCTGAGTTGAATTAATAACTAATTAAATTTAATTCATTCAAATGAGTGAGTAGGTATACAATGTTCATCTTGAAGGTAATACTTTCATATCAAAAGTTGATTACTTTCATCTGAAGAATAAATAAAGCGGTTGAACATATTTTCTACCTTTGTATGTAAAAGCTAAACTAGTTATCATGCAGAGATTGATAAAATCAATCCTTGATACGAAAGAATTACTTACAAGCTGAACTTAGTACCTAGATATCTTTTTTTTATTTATTTTTTATTTTGGGTGGGAAATCATCAAATGACTTCTCCCGCTCTGGGCGGAGTGGGAGGGTGTGTTAGACTTTTATTACCTAAAACCCACCCGTGTTCCTTCATTTGCCTGTGCCAGGGCCACAGTAACTCTTTCGAACAACCCGTGACCCTGGCAGGAAGCATAATCAGTCTATAATGTTCCCACTGCTAGGACACAGGCCTCTTCTCGGTGAGAGGGCATGGGCCGTACCTAATCCACCACGCGGGCCCAGAGTGTGTTGGTAGATATCACATCATGTCTTCGAATTATCAGTAGGTTATACCTACGAATAAGTTAAGTACTTATTCGTAGGGTTATACCTTATTTACTCATTTTTCTGGATGTGCCACTATCTAACGACGGTTATTTTCCCTTGTGACATTTACGATCCCAGACTATAAAATATCGGATCTATTTCGCGGATAGTTTGATCATAAAGCAGCATTCGGTTGCATGCATCATAAATAATAAAATGGCGGATAAAACCTAAACATTATTTATACGATACGGTCTGAATAATAATAAAATACGACTACATTTTGGAATAAACATCGAATAGAGCTTAGTAAGAGGAAAAACAGGAAAATTTAGTATAATTTGGGAAATGGATTTGATGGTGAAGACAGTTTTATGAGTTGCGTTTCCTCAAACTTATTTTTTCGTTAGGAAAATGTCTCTTTAATAATAAAATTTCCATAATTATTTTCCTTTCAGAGTTAGTCGAGTTTCAAGAAATTTATAAATAGGACTTGTACCGACAGCGACTTAGAAACATTCTATTTCGGTATTTTTTGGAAAAGCGTTTACTATTGGTGTCTAAAATTACCTGTTTACACTGAAATAAATGGCAAAAATTTACAGTGTTTTTAAAAATTGAGTCTTTACGCATCTGCTACCAATCTGCCTTTTCCCAACTATGTTGGAGTCGGCTTCCAGTTCAACCAGACGCGACTGAATACCAGTATTTTACATGGAGCAACTGCCTATCTGACCTCCACAACCTAGTTACTGGGTAACACGATACCGTTTGGTAAGACCGGTTGTCAGACTTTTGGGCTTCTGACTATTCGTAACGACACTGTCAAAGATCTACGAATTACATCCGTGATCAACGGCTTAACGTGCTTTCGGAGCTTGCTTTGGATCAACCCGTGCGGCTTTTATTACTATACCACGAGCCTACACGCACCTGGTCTGTTTCCAAACTATTATAATATTAGTTTTATTATGTAAATTGATTGGTCATAACATATCTATACACACTTGGGTATAATTCTATTACAGAACACTTATCTCCTAACTGTTACGTCGTGTGCCCTAGGAAGTGTTGTCTATCTGCGTATTTATGAGATACAAGCTTTTATTAAAGTTTTTTGCAGGTCACTGCAGTACTAAAAAAACCTGAATTCTCACAACGTTAGAGGCCAAGACAATAATACAAAACAAGTTATATTTTCATACAAACATTCGCGAAAATCTCCTAAAAAAAGGTCACATCTGCGCTCTTATTCATAAAACAAATATGTTTCATAAAAACTGCTTTCACTCGTAACTTTTTATATAGCAAACTTTGCAACGACACATTCTTTTTTCTCTGCTCCTAGCGCCGCTGCCGCTGTAGGATGAATACTTAATTGTCTGTGCACCGTAACTATACGCCATTTTTATTCTGTTTCTCTATGCTTCACTTTGCAAACTGTTGGTAATTACGTTTTTAAATTGTGGTCTGGCCACCTACGAGCTTTATTTTGTACGGTTTTCACTGCAGGTATTTAATATTCATTAGATTTACCGCGCTATCGTTTTTCGAGTAAGTTTAGGGAGCTTTTTTTTTGTAGCTGCTGCGGTATGTCCGCTATTATTTTTAATTTGTGTGCACGAAGTTTGGTAATTGACACCGGTTTCAGGGAAAATTTGGTGCTTTTTAATGGGGAAGAAAACTGTCAAATTAGTTCCGCGTAAATGGCGCTAAGTGTTTACTTTTGATTCAGCTATCAATGGAGTTCCTTTCTGAAAAAATTGCCGTGAGATGGAACTAAGTGTTTTTTCTTGTCGCCGATTGATAGTTTTGTCTTCAAGATGACGTTGACGAGTGAAAAACACAGAGAGCTCTCTTGCTGCGGAGCTTTCGGGAAAGCCAACTTCAATGGGGTTGCCATTGAAAGTGGCTGATTCGGATATACCATTTGTGCAACGTAAGTATTACAGTCTCAATATCACAATTTAACTGCCCTAGTTTATTAATCACATGACTCACTATCATAATCGGTCTACTGTAATATTCCCACTGCTGGGACACAGGCCTCCTCTCGCTGAGAGGGAGTGTAATCCACCACGCGGGTCCAGTGCGGGTTGGTAGATGTCACGTGTCTTCGAATTTTTAGTTCCAAGACATGCCGGTTTCCTCGCGATGTTTTCCTTTGCCGTTTTGAGAGCAGTGGTGATGAAATAATGTACACAAAGTAAAGCACCTGTCTAGGTTCGAACCTACGGCCTGCAACTCGTAAGTCCGTAACCACTGGGCTACCACTGCTCACTATAGCAGTTCATCATAGATCTGAGTTAAATTATATTTGTTTCAACAAAATTATTGTCTTTTCTACCAATATTCCGCCCACACTCGGGCTAACAAGAACGAATCACAATAATAAACAAAATCTCGCTAAATACGACATAATACCGATCTCTGCCGAGATTGGCCGAGGTGCCAGTGACTCTGTCACGTGATTGTCTCGTTAATTGGGGCTGCAAGTGAGCTGTTCGTACGTGACCGTCGTGTTTGATAAGCCTGGTCGTGCTCAAGTCTTGACTTTCTGATGTTGGAAAAATGTGAGGGCTTTGTCTGTGAAAGGAAGTTTTGTAATTCGAATTGTATACGAACATGGCTCCATTACAATCTGTTCAGGAAAGTGATGTTGAATAGATCTCTTTTGTCTTCGTTAGGTGAAGGAAGGGAAGCGTGGAGGGAGGGCTTTACCCAAGAGTGGGGTAGTATGGGCTGATATAATATTAATAAAGGAATCTTAACAGTACCTATTTAAGAGTTTTGTGTATGTTTGGTCTGATAATTATGATACATTTTAGAAAGTTAAAAGTTTATATTCGTTTCAATTTTTCATAAAATGTGAAGCTGTAGGTCCTATCCCCAATTCAATTCAATCCTAGTTTATATAACATAATATTATTAGAAAGAGAAGACAGAAAGTTTCGGTTTGGTAAAAAATCCATTGTCCAGTCCAATTTACAAACTTTAACACACGTCAAAAACACGTTAATCACTCAAAACTTCACCGTAATAGAATACATCATTTAAACGACCCATTTTAAAAATAAGTATTGGCATTAAAAATTCAAAAGATAACATTTAATGGAGACTCGAATAGCTCGAATAATGCTCGAATACTATAAGGTTAAGCCGTAAAAATGAAAAACGTACGTGGCTGTGTTGCCAAGTTTTTGGCATAAATATTTAAGACTCGGCGCACGTAACGCTGAGTGACGATTAACACTGTATGTCCACCGCATAACGTCAACGGGACGTCAACGAGAAACGAGATTATTCGAACCTAACGTGACGTCCCGGTGGTGGAGTGCGGTGGACACGTGGCCGTAGTAATGTATGTATCTATCATAGACTTATAAAAAAGATGGACTCCGCGCCACGCATATCGAAAGTGAAGCACAGTAAGTATGCCGGACCGTTTGTACAAACACGCCTCGCGCACACATTTACATCATAGTATGCCGACCGGCCGCCATTACGTGATACGAGCGACGCCGTCTTTGCAGGTACTCAAATCATGCACACAAAGATCGGTACGGTGCTTCACTTTCGATATTCGTGGCGCGGAGTCCATCTTTTTTTATAAGTCTATGGTATCTATGTATCGCTATTTTGGTGCCGTCATCTCGTTTTCATTGACGTGGCGCTGGACATAGGCCTGAAGATTGTTTTATAATTAACTGGCTGCACCCCGCGGTTTCACCCGCGTAGAACGGGATAAAATATAGCCTATGTGTTAATCCAGGGTTTGAGCCGTTTGAGCGTGATGAAGTAACAAACATGTATTTTTACTTCTTCTTCACTGGAAGCTGACCCCAACATCGTTGGGGAAACGATGACAATGACGTCTCATACTGTTCTGTTATAAAATAATAGGGGTCTCAATATGTAATGGATGGTCAACCATCTATGAACCGTGGCAAGCGTAGCTTGACCTTCGATCGACCCGTGTGGCTGTTATCATTTAGCCACGACCCCTCAGGACCTGAGACTTAAGACTCTTGAGACTTATTAATGCAATGCGTGAATAAATAAATGCATGCATGAGGCATTCATTATTTTATGATATTAGACAATGTTTCTTATGGGAGGTTTTCAGGAATGTCATTAAGAATAGAATAGAAAAACATTTACAAAACTGGTCTTTAGAATTTTAAGGTACAAATGACTGTTTTCACTTACACTAGTTGCCACCTAAATTAAAAGCGCGTTTTTATTACCTATCCGATGAAAGTTTTACTGTTGCTACGGCGTAGCAGGCGTAGTACACATAGACGCGCTACGCAGTTGTAGCAGAAAACTCGATTCTCTATGTATTATATATAATAGAAAAAAATTGTCCAGCAAATTACTGACTTTTTTTTTGTAATTTATTTTACTTATTTTTTTTAATAGCCTATACTGTCCCACTGCTGGGCAAAGATTTCCCCCACGTCCTTCCTTCCAGGATCTCTTTTTCAACGCCACGACAAACCAGTCCTAGCAATTATTTTTTTTGTTAATAAAAAAATAATTGCTAGGCTGCGTTTAGACGCAGATTTATGCCAATGGCCTTGAGTGGTAAGCTTGCGTATTCTGTGCTGAGCCCACGCAGCGTGTCGTACGTCCACCCGGTAATAGGACTCGCCCATCAAGGAGCGCTGTCCCAAATTAGATGCATTATTAATTTATTATACACTAGCTGGTGCCCGCGACTTCGTTCGCGTTGAAATATGTGTAAGTAATTAATAAGTTTTTAAATCAAAGAATTTCTCTGTAAACTACATTATTAGTCTTTCCCGTTGGGGCTAAAACAAACAATTGGTCAGCGCTACTTACTCGTGAACATATAGCTGGCCGTGAGAAAAGCAGTTGGATCTTAGATCCACCCCAGCGGCCCTAAAAGTTTGACCTTGGGATTTGTTAATGGTCATTGCGAAGCACAGACTTATAGGGAACTGTGTGCGCTTGAATTCGAACGGGAAATTGTTGGGAATGAGTGGAATTCTTGGTATAAAAACAGTTTCGCCCGCGCCACATCCAGTGAGAATCTCAGCATGTATTAAATTTCTCTCCAAAGCACTTACTTTAAGTCGGGTGCCATTGCATAATTTGGGTGGAGTTAGATTTCTCAAAAGCATTATGGGCACTCCGACTTTCAGTGTGATTTTATGTGCAGGAAGACCACTTGCTGTTAGAGAGCTCAAAAACTCTACCGGATAGTTTGTAGCGTCGTCCTCGTTTACAACGCTGTTATAGGACGTGTAAACCACTTCATCTCCAACAATTCCTGCCAAAATGTTTTGATTTAATGCAGAAGCTTCTTCGTTTTTCGGTGTAAGTATGGCGCGTTCACATAACCAGAACTTATCATGATGCAGAAAACTTGAAACGTCTCCAAACACTGAATTTATCAGCTCATCTTCGGACGACACAACTCTGCCTAAAACTTCAGGAATAGCAACTTGTCCTTCATCTTCTGGAAGAGTACCCTTTCCAATTTCCAAAAGAATATTTGAAAATGCTTGTGCCTGGGAATTTCCGCCTAGTTGTGCTCGCATGTTTATTGTAAGACACAATTTTTTTATTTGAGGCCATAGATATGAACGCTTCAATGATGCATTGATTTCATCGGCTCTGGTTCCCCGAGTAACAACCGGAAGAGTTTGCCGGAAATCGCCAGAGAATAGTACCGTCACATTCCCCATTGGACTATCGTTTCGGCGAATGTCCCGCAGTGTTCTATCCACGGCTTCAACAGCTTTTTTATTTGCCATTGTGCATTCATCCCAAACGATAAGACAGCAATCCTGAAACACCTTTGCTTTGTCGCAGTTTCTTGTAACTGCACATGTTGGTGTTTCGGTGTTATCTAAATCGATTGGAATTTTGAACATTGTGTGGGCAGTTTTACCACCGGGAAGAAGTGTAGCTGCGATTCCGGAAGATGCTACAGCCAAAGCTATTTTACCTTGTCGCCTGAATTCAGCAAGAATCGCTTTTGTTAGGTAGGTCTTTCCAGTACCACCTGGAGCATCTAAGAAAAATATCTTCCCATCATTATTAAGTACGCTTTGGACGACGATGTGAAATATTTCCCTTTGTTCTGATGTAAAATTTTGTAAATTGTCATTTACTACAGCGGCTAAGTCAGTGGAACTATAGTTTATCTCCGTAGCATACTCACGATTGATACGCGGTTGATCAGGTAGCATTTGGGGAGATGGAAGACTGAAGTCACTCAAAGATTTACCACTAATTGATAAGAGGATCTCCTGAATAGAAGAAAGGGAACTATTAATCACTCTTTCGTCATTTGGATCAATTTCTTGATTTAAATTGCGCCTTAAAGAACGATGGAAGTCTTCAGAAAGATACGTCTGATACTTTTCCCATAACATTAAAGGGTCTGAAATACCACAGAACACTAACATGACAGCAAATAGGTGACGTAAGCGTTTGGGACTGTCGCTGACACAGGCTTCTTCGAGAGTGGCATCCCAGTGTTGATCTCCTTCAAGCAGTTGAAGTGCTCTGCAAGCTGATTGAAATGTGGGATGTTCAACGTCATTAACTGTTTTTAAAAACTGGAATGAAGTTGGTCCTTGAACATTGTGCAATAGCAGCCGCAAGTAATCAAAAAGTTTCACCTAAATTGGTTAAATAACAATGAGAATTCAATTTCCTGCCTACCCCCTAAGTTAGGTAGCGTGATTATTTGTAACGTAACTTTGAGTCCAGGTAACACACAGTTGAATAAAAAAAGGTCCATCAAAATCGGTTAAAAACAATCCAAATTAAATTTCCTGCCTACCCCCTAAGTCAGGTGGCGTGATTAGTAGTATCATAAGTTTAAGTCTAAACAACACTTAGTTGAACAAAAAAAAATCTATCAAAATTGGTTAATAAACAATCAAAATTCAATTTCCTGCCTACCCCCTAAGTCAATTGGCGTGATTATTTATATCCTATTTTACTCTCCAGGTAATACTGAGTCAAATAAAAAAAGTCCCATCTAAATCGGTCCAGTAGATTCTGAGATTAGCCCGGACAGACAGACAGAAAGACAGACAGATAGACAGACAGACAGACAGACAAAAATTCTAAAAATGGTTGTTTTGGCTTCTATTGCTATAATTAAGACCCCCCGTAACAGTTTTTCATAAAAATCTTCAATGTACAGACATCGGCCTTTTACAGTTTTATTATATGTATAGATAAAATAAAGGGTATTTCAATGAAATATATAGGTCTATATTAAAAGATATACAATTAAATTACCTTTATCTACACCCATGCTATAAATCCTCTATAAAAGTTTTTTATTTTTTTTTATTTCTTAGCTTATTGCCAACATTAAAACAGACAGTGTCATAGTAACCGTGGTAATCATAATAGCATCCAAACGGGTGTTCTAATGTTGTACTAAATTTCATAATGCAACTCGTTTTCAAGAAAAGAACATTGTAATGCACGCGCGTTTCAGTACAACAGCGCCGTAATTAAAAAAAAGAACTTATTCGAATTCACGTCGTATACTATGACGCCGGCCGCCATGTTCGATACGAGTATTAGTATTGCAAAAAACTGTTTCAGAACCTTTTATAGAGGATTGATAACATGGATGTAGATAAAGTCTTGTATGCAACTGTACATAATTAGGTATTAAAACACTCATGTGATACTATTATCACATAAGTTAACCCACATTCGAGTTTTAATACCCCTTATTATACGCCAGTTGCATAAAATAACTATTAAAATACTGAAGGTTTCATAAAAATACACTTGATGGTTTTTGCGTGATACTCAGTTTTTTATCCACGTTAGACATAACTTTACAAATTAATTAAACTCTGTCATATAAATATAATCTAAAATATTCATATAAATTAAGTTATTAAAAGAATGCTCTAATTTTTCCAAATCATTAACACTACTCGTTTATACGTAATATTCAGTTATAAATCCTTAAAATTCGGTTTCGTCGCCTCAGTAAACTCAAGGTTTAATTATACACGTATAATTTGAAAACCGTTACAAATAATTTCAGTAATTATGTAGCCGAAACTAATTGTAACGGTTTTTATGTGTCAACAGCCAACCAATAATAGAGAATTCCAACGTATTTTAAACCCCCGTTTTAACATAACAGCCTGCAATTACATTACTCTATCAACACCGGAAACTCCGCAAAAGACGTGATGATAAAAGATCCTTCCTAAAAGATAACCATATCTTTCCATAGCATCTAAATTAGGCGCTCCTGCCTTCAACTTTCCCGACATGCGACATGTTCAAGTTTACGCGGTAAAGTAAAGTAAAAAAGACATTAAGGGATGGTGACGAGTAAGTCACGTAGAAGCTACGTAGAGTATACGAAATGATATTCGTTTGAAACCGAAACCTTGTTTTATAGGACTTACTGAACATTACGTTGTTAAATAATACGGTTTTTATGTTCTTCGTTTTTATTATTGGAGGAATGTTATATGGATTATTTTGACGTGACTTTTGAAAAGATTACAGAAATTGGAATAACAAAATCCAATGGTTGTTTTTAAAGCCCGTTTGCATGCCGTCTGATTTACTATGTGTGTTAATATATAACTGTAGGATGTTAATTTGGAACGCATCAATTTAAAAAATAAGCGGAAGTATGAATGCAGCGATGAGTGAATGAGGGAGTATGTGCGGGAGAGAGACGGAAGGAAGATGGCGAGCGAGCTAAAAAGAGTGCGTTTGCATTGGCGAAACATTTCGTTAAGAACATGTTGAAATCTCCGTTTCCATGGTTTCCTGTCAATGTATCAACTCGCTTTCGCATTGTCACATAACTTGTTGACGTAAAACATGTTTGACGTTTCATATTATTTGACACTGCGGCAGTGCGAACGCTAATTCAACAAAACAAATTGTAAGATTTGTTTGACATGACAAGTATCGCAACATGTTATGTTGCATATTTCCAATGCAAACGCATAGTAAGACGTAGCTATGTTATAGAAGTTTTTAAAAATTAATAAAAACGTTTCAAGAAGTGAAGAATTTATTTCAGTTATCCGCACACCACCCTACATAACTATGCTATGCTATGCTGTGCTATGTGTTTCAACTGATCAGTTGGTCTCGTGGTCCCAATCGCGACTGCTGAGCATGAGGTCCCGGGTTCTATTCCCAGGTCGGAAAAAGCCCGGAGTTTGGAAGTTGACGGTGTGGTACCCCCGTGCCTCGGAAAGCAAGCTTGGTCCTGCGCCTGATCTCTCTCCGGTCGTGTCAGATTGCCGACCCATCGGACTATGAGAGTTAAGGGAAGAGTGATTTCACCTGTGTCTTCACACACACTATTGTGCACTATATCCGTCAATATCTCATGCGTAGATGGCTAGTATCTGCTGAGATTGGGTGCGATTACCGAAATCGGTCTGGATGATTGTTTTTTTATGTACAGTGGGCTGCATCAAGTAGGTACCCCAGTTGTATTAAATTTTTAATACAACTGGGGTACACAATTGATGCAGCTTACTGTACTTGTCATTTAGGTACTGGCCTGTTTAAGATTTTTTTTTATAAAAAATCATAAACATGATGTTCCCTTCTCCTGAAGAACTATTATTATTATTCCAACTCCAATAGGCAGAAGACTGTAACGATTTATTTGCTTTTAGTGAGCGTCGAAATAGGCCCATTCTTGGATTTAAAATACAAATGCGAAAGATTTCTAAAGGATTTAATTTATGAGAGCTAATTAAAAGATAATTATATTAATGCTGGGTGTGATTTGCTGTTAGAATCATAAAATTCAAAGAATACGTAGGTTTTATGTCGGAAATAAACTACAACAACAACAATTATCACAAACGAAAGTGAGAATTTAGATAAAACATTTCAGAAGGTATTTATCAGATATTTATTACTACTTGTTTACCGGAAATTGTGTTTCTTTTTTATTAAATATCCATAGAGAATAAGTCTTGAAAAACTCTGAGCTGTTCTCTGTTATCTAAAAAAGTATGCAAATAGCCCCATTTATAACCAGAATCCTAAATAAACAACTCAGTAAAACAAAAAAAGACGAAACGCTACAACCTTTGAGAAATTAGGCATATAGCTACTAAGGGTAAACTAAACAAAAAAACTCTTTTCTCGAAGAATTCTTTAAAAGAAATTCTTCAAAATAAAACAATGTAAAGTAAGGCTGATATCAGACGCTTCGTTAATTTTTTTTTATTTTAAGTTTACGACAGCGACAAAATAAGGATGTTTGGTGGAAAAAAAAAAAAGAAATTCTATTTAGTCCGTCAGTCAGTTAATAAACAATACTATTAGACACTTATTTTTTGCTTTATCTTATGAATTAGATAAAACTCATTAAAGTTGGGGAGTCACAATTACGTATGAATCTAGCAAGGCGTGACGTCATGCCACATTTTAACTCAATATAATCGCCGTAATCTTTTGATTACGTAAAAAAGAAAAACTACGTGTCCAATACTTTTTAATAATTTTATATTTAATTTTTTTTTTTTTGTAACTCAAGTAACTACAGGAAAAAAAAATAAACATCATCCCTAATACAGAAATGAATGTTCGTCTGTTTATTTTATTAAATTATCCGGTCATTCGAAACGCAATATGACCAACGCCAAAATGCAACATCGTTAGATGAAGTGTTATTTTTCAAAAGAATTTGTTTTATTAAACGTAAATTTGTTAAATTAAATACAAAACTAAAACTAAACCTTAAAAATCTAACAAAAGTGGGTGTCCATGAGGCATGCCTCATGGACACCCACTTTTGTTACCTTGGTACCATGGTACCAAGAACACTGGCTGCATTTCCGCGTTAAATAGCAATAGCTATTCTCTGTGCGAGAAATGAGCCAGCCCTCCTGTCACCAGCGGCGTCGACTAGACGAGGAAACAATTGTTTGAAAATTTTTATTGTACTGGGACCCCAAGGACCAAAAGTTTCGAAGCCAAGCGGTACAAATATGTAGTCGCTAGAAAGCGTCACATATTTGCGTCGCTTGGCCTCTTCTGCGGCTTCCGCCGCGGCTCCGGCCCTTAAAACCGATCCGCTGAGATGGGAAGGGGCTAACGTGTCGACACATGTAGCGTCCCAAACAAGAGCCCTTCCCCGCTCCCAGGGGATCAACGTCAGGCCGTCCGGACGCCTGCCATCATCACGAACCATCCCTACAGGTTCTAATAGAGAAGGAACATTGATGGTGGCAAGCGTCCGTTTTATGATGTCGTTAATGGAGCCGTGGCGGGAAAATAAATAATAAAATAATAATTTAATTCGTTAGATTGTTTCACTAACGAATTAAATTTTCACTTTTTATTAATTTTGTGTTGAAAAGTTTCACGTCGAGTGAAAGATGTCGAATGAAAGACATAAATAAACAAAAAGTGAAGCGTCTGATATCACCCTAACGAAAGACCAAAGCTAATTTATCAAAGAGAAAGCTGAAGTCTCGGGGTAATTTATTTACAAAAGATATTTCGTCTTATTTCAGTCTAGTCTCAGTAAAAAATCTTGTTAAGAGCCCATCTTGGGGCTCAAACTCTGTTACCAGCACCGTTATTATTTGCAAAAATATGTAATTACGGTGGACATGAAAGCGGTGGAAATATATATAAGGGTGCGGACTTAGCAAGAGCGGATAATGAGCTAGTTACTACATTTACTTTGCATGTTTGAAGTCGTACTCATCGTCAAAACATTTATTTCGCTTTGACTCGTTTAGAAATACACACTGCCTACAACTAAGTACTAAGTGCTAAGAAAAGCGAAGATGGTTTTTCTTAAAGGGAATGTGACAGATATATTTTAGCTAGGGCTCTGCGTAGGCTGTGTGATATATTTTATTTTGAAACATAATAATTAAATAGAGGCCTATGGCCCTCCTTTCGACACCTTGTACTTCTCATTTTTAGTTACGAAATCCCCCTGTGCAGACCTGCGAGTACCAGGTCTTCATAGTACCTACCTACCAATTGACTGATGCTACAGACTGCATTTTAACATAAGAAACACCATAATTTCTAAGGTTAGCAGCACATTGAAACAACATTATACCTATTTGTACTGCACTGCTGTCAACCGACATCGGTAATTCCTTTCCATCACACGGCCCTCTGGCCTATTTGGCAACCTAGATCTCCGCTTGTCGCACCGCTTATGCGCCTCCTGTACTCACATCAGCAGCCTTACAGTCCATTTCAGACCGCCAATTTGCGGAAAAAAAGAGATTTATTGCGTAAAAGTATTTTTCAGTTAATAACGTACTTTCTTGTAAATTACAAGGTTTTCTTCACATTTTTCACGACCATCTTGTTCAGCTACATATTTCAATGGATTCGTTGGCTCTTTTTGAACGAACTATGAATGGAATGAAAGGCTTCAGTCGTTTTTGAGTGCATGAAGTAGGAATGAGCATAAAAGAGGTATTGTGGATGATAGCATGCAGGAGTGGAGTGAAAAGGCGTTCTATTTTTGTAGTATGCTTTACAGATTTGAATATTTACAAAGGTAGATTATAAAATCTAGACCGTTTTATTAATCTTTTCCTTTTGCCATATAAACTTGTTAGTGGCTTTAAAATAGAAAACACTTTGGGTAAGGTTTAAGTGCTTATTAGTTAAGTTATGTTACTTAACATTATTTAACAAGATGGCTGCCTCGTTGTTATTGTTGTTGGTGTTTGTTCGCAAGCGCTACTATTGAGCATGAGGTCCTGGGTTAGATTCTCTGGTCGGGCAAAATGATAATGGTTTTTTCAATTCTCAAATTCTCTCATGTTTTACATAGCATTTATTAAAGAAGCAAGATAGATAAATGAGGATTAATTACAAATAATCAGAAAAGTTTACTGCAAAGCACGTTTAAAGATTTTTTTAGTTATCACTCTCTTCACTCTCTTTGATTCTTTCTTGTGATGATTTTTCACGGTATCTTCAATCCATTGTTTCACGACGGATATCTTGGTGTAGACTCCAGGGAATGTTCCGCAACCAGCACCGAAGGAGGTGATTCCAACTTGCACGTTGTTCAAAGTGAGGGGTCCTCCACTGTCACCCTGTAAGTAAAACTTGTTCAATCTCCTGCTGCCTAATTACGTAACATAGAGGCAATCACAATCCAAAGGTTTTGAAGGGAACTCCTAATCAAATGCTTCATAGATTTAAAAAAAATCGTCTGCTCGACAACGCGGTTTAGGCTATGCGTTGTCTGCCAGTGAATGTATGAATTTAAGATTATTATTAAGAACTAGCTTTTGCCCGCGGCTTTGCCCGTGTGGATGTCGGTTTCCACGGGAACGTACAACCGGGAATTCCTTCCTTATTCCTTATCCACATTGTAAAGAGAACCTCTGTGCCAAATTTCAGCGAAGGGTCCAAGGGTTTGGTCTGGGCGTTGATGAGTCAGGCAATGAGTCAATCAGTCAGGACTTCTCTTTTTATTTATATAGATATTGGATAGGCACTATATAAGCAGTATAGTGATGTTTAAAAAGGTCCTTACCGTACAAGAATCTTTTCCACGTGCCCCAGCACAAAGCATCCTGGTTGTGATCTGTTTCTGTATACCGTAAGACCGCTGACAATTGCGTCTAGACACTACTGGCACTGTTGTTTGTTGAAGGTGGTTGGAGATATGACCTTTAGGCTGGAAAAATATAAAATCATACTAGATGAAACGTACAAAGGATGGTAATTTGAAAAAACCTTCATTCAAACTTTTTCCGTCTAAACAAGGTTCTTCTTCAAACACAGGTTTAAACCATGGACCCGTTTTTGAATTTCAAACTTTATTCCGACACATTAAGATGTCAGTTTTACAAAACCGACAACTTAGGACTAATTTGTCAATTTTTGTCACAGCATGTATTTCTATCACAGCTAGGTTCTTATTCCAAAAACTGGTTCCATGGTTTAAAAGAAATACCTCGTTTGGATATCTAAAAAAAATAAAAGGAAAAGATTTTTATTTTGGAACAAAAATAAATTTGACTGAATTACAATGGAAACGATGATAGCTAAACTGAGTCGCAGCTATCAACGTCTAAACATAAGAAACACAATATAAAGACCATACAATGACATGGGTACAGTTTAGCCAACTTTGGTATACTTTGGCTTAAAATAAAAATCGTAAACTTGCAAAAAATTAAAAATAAAAGATATCCAAACTGTATCAATAGTGAGGTGTAGTGTGGAGTGGTAGTGTGAGTGAGAATGTGAGTGCTTGGGATAGTTAAGTTTAAGTTTTCACAATTTTTTCAGTTGCATCCAACGTTGCATCATATGATAGAGATTTCAACCAGTCGGTCAACTTTATTCTTAAGACATGAAGTAAGTGGTAAATTTACTTTGTTGTAAATATTGGAGCTGATGAATCTGAAGGTTCTTCTCGCCACTGCCGCTCCACAGGGCACAATTTTGCAGACTCTGTCGGAGAGACGTTTCGCAGTACTATAGTTTGGGTCGAAGGTTATGAGCTTGTGTTTTTGTAGTACCTACAGTCTGTAGTACGAAGAGCTGCCTAACCGTGAGAACCTTGCAAAGTGAATACAGATCAAATGTCGGATAGTGGATTGTTTTTTTAGAAAGGACCTTTAGTACGGCTCTCTGTGCCCTTTCTAGTCGCAGCATGGTTGTTTTGTGGGCACGCAATACCCAAGGCCTGATTGAGCGAGAGCAAAGTAGAAGTAGTATACAAAGTATCAGGCATTTGAAGTCAGTTAAAATGGCTGTCGATGATTACTCCGAGATAACGTATGTTGTAGATAACATCGATGGATGTAGGTGGAAGAGTTGATGAGTGTGCATTCGTGAGCTTTAATTTGTAAGGAAAAGGGGGGCTGGTTTACAAAGTCTGGGGTAAAGGGAATAAACTTCATCTTGCTGATGTTCAGCGTGAGAAGGTTTGTACCAAACTGAGAGCCATCTCCGCTTTACAAAAAGTATCAGACTACTCTTTGCCGTGAATTATAAGAGCTGTATCATCAGCGTATGTGATGATTTTAGAGTTAAGAGAAGATAATTGACAAAGTTCGTTCACGTAAATGAGGAACAAAGTTGGTCCAAGAACACTTCCCTGAGGGACACCAAAAGTAACTTTCTTCAGACTTCAATGAAAATTGGAAAAAAAATTGCATAATTGGACCAACCTTTTAGCAACACATTTAGCCATTAAGGGCCTTACTCCCGTTTAGTACCGTAACACGGTCACTTTATAAAGCCTACTTCTCATTAACGGCTTGTTTAGAAGATTTGAAAAAAATATATGTTTGATATAGATTCATAAACAACATTTGAGCTACAGGATTTTTTCATATGGCTGATACTTTTGCCTTAAAAAAATATTTACCAAAACGCTATTTTTTGGCTAATATCCCTACTTCTCCTAAACGGCTTTGGTGTTTGGAAATATTTTTACACTAAAAAATTGATGGTTAGAAGTGCTACAAATGGTCTACAGCTTTTGTAAATCAATCAACATTTGCAAAGAAAATGTTCCCATTTTGAGATACAGGTTCAGAGGAGCTCTGCGCGGGCGCGGGCGGCAGTCTTGCTTTGGCATTGAGACGGGAGGGTTGTGTCGCTCGCTACTCCGCACCGGCTATCGTTCGACATGCTCATACGTATGTGTTAGGGCATAATATTTACGAACTTATTGTAGTAGTGTGCGTTTATAGATTAGCTCGCTGCAGAGGTCCCAATTCGATTGCGCGCGTGGGCGCTTTATTGTTGACTATTTTTGATGTGCATTTATAAATACTTTTTTTACATTGTAACAATTCTAGAGAGGAGCTCGTGGCTAAGTAATGACAGCCGCACGGGTCGATCCGTCAGCTTAAGCTACGCTTGCCGGGGTTGGTCAGTGGATGGGTGACCATCTTTACATACCGAGATTCCCCCGTGCCTCGGAAAGCACGTTAAGCCGTTGGTCCCGG
The DNA here is from genome assembly GCA_905163495.3 of Cosmia trapezina. Classification (NCBI taxonomy): domain Eukaryota; kingdom Metazoa; phylum Arthropoda; class Insecta; order Lepidoptera; family Noctuidae; genus Cosmia; species Cosmia trapezina. The sequence goes on from LR991039.1 coordinate 9,057,189, forward strand.
CTGTTATTCGTGGATCTTTGACAGTCGTTACGAGTCGTCAGAAGCCCGAAAGTCTGACAACCAGTCTTACCAAGGGGTATCGTATTACGCAGTAACTGGGTTGTGGAGGTCAGATAGCAGTCGCTTCATGTAATACTGATATTCAGCTGCATCCGCTTAGACTGAAAGCCGACCCCAACATAGTTGGGAAAAGGCTAGGCAGATTGATTTTTTACATTGTAGCAATTTTAAAATATAAACAAAAAAAATATTTCAGTAGTAAATATGAAATACTAGCACTTCCTGCGCGGCTTTGACCGCGTGGATGTCAGAAAATATTCCACGGGAACAAAAATCCTTTTTTTTTTTTTTTTTTTGTTACCTACATGTTCAGTCATAGGGGTTTATGGGTTTTATAAAGGGGGGCAAAATTTTTATTATTTTTGCGATAGGACACACCGTTTTCGAGATATAAGCAAAAAAAGAAAAAAATATACAGTACTGTTTTTAATCGCTATTAAAAAGATTTGGAATAAAATTAGTTAGTTAGTTAGTTTAGAACTAAAATTCACACCAACACCCAACCAACACCTTGACTTCAAGTGCAAAAACAACTTTTTTTTTTTGGAACGAAGTTCCCTAACGGCCGGTACGAGCTTGGCGGATGGCCGAATAGTATAGGCGAAAAAAAAAATATTTTGAAGAAAAAAAAAATGTTGTTTTGTTTTTAATTATTTTTATTTATCATTAATAACAAACAGTAATAAAAAACAACAAACAACTACAACAACATGCAACAACAAACAATACACTACCATTATTAGTTATTTAATTAATTTTATATCATTTCTATATTTCTACATTTTCTAAATTGATAACTGATTGTTCAATTTAATTAATTTGTGTATTGCCATATCTGAGTTCTATTTCTGATGTTTCCAAGGCCAATCCAATATCTGTAGATATATAAAATGAAATAAAGGCAATAATAATAATGACATGGGTGTCATTTTCATGGTTTTTGAGTCCAAGATGGCGGATGCAAAAATTTTCAAATTTTTCGTCATGGGTGTCATTTTCATGGTATTGAGGTCATTGAAAACGATAATGGGGTCAAAATGAAAATCCAAGATGGCGGCTGCAAAAATTCTCAAATTTTTCGTCATGGGTGTCATTTCCATGGTATTTGAGGTCACTGAAAACGATAATGAGGTCAAAATGAAAATCCAAGATGGCGGCTGAGAAAATTTTTAAATTTTTCGTCATGGGTGTCGTTTCCGTGGTTTTTGGGGGCGCTGAAAATGATAATGGAGTCAAAATGAAAATCTAAGATGGCGGCTTCAACAATTTTCAAATTTCTCCGTCATGCAGTGGCGTGCACTCCATACATGCAAATAAGCTCTGCATACCCTGTAGTCGCATACATACATGCCCCTCTAAATGATAAATAACTATTTACATTTTTTAAAAAAACATGGTAGGTACCTATTAAATGAATCTAATTTAAAATCCGTCATTTGAATTCCCGTGTTTATAATGCGATTCCGCGACATCTATTACTTTTTTATGGAACTAAATCGTTGGAGCGGCGAACACGCGCCACCGATGCACCGCGCAAGCGCTCAGCGCTCCCGTGTGAGCAAAAGCACTACTACGTCTTGCTTATTTTTCATACAACGCATCTCGTGAATTCTTGTGTAGTACACAGCAAAAGTGTGTCTGTGTGCGTGAAAATGTGTGCGCGTGTTGGAGTTTTAGAAGCAGAGCTTACATTGCAAACCGTCCAAATTGAGAAGCCGTAAAAGCACCGCATATTTGTTGATTGTAGAGGATCAACTTTTTTTAGTCGGATTAACCAATTTATTTGTTCGTATTAGTTCGTAATTGCTATGTTTTTCGCCATATTTATTGTTTCGATTGATTTAATATCATTGTTCGGTTGTATTTCTGTGCGGAAGTGATTGATTGTCTAAGTAATTATTTAGTAAGTTTATTGTAAAAAACGAAAAATTATACCCGTGAGATCTGTGCTGGCCAAGTGTGTTCAAATAAATTAAAATCTGCCGTTTTTTCGACGTTATCTTTTGAGGAAGAAGTTAAATTGATTGCAAAGGGGTCCGTGTGTACCTGGGGTTTGGTTTAACACAAATAAAAAGGTAATGCTACTTGCTCGCTATTTACATAAAAAGTACTAAGATACGTAATTGTTTCTGGCTAACAGCTAAAGGTTGTGTACACACAAACATATTGTATTGTTTATCTTGCATTTTATTTACAAATCAACATAAAAATTATATATTTGGATCTACTTACACAGAACGGATGTTTAGATTTAAATAATTTAGATATTTTTGGTGGTCGCAAACAAACGCCATGCGAAGCCAATGGCGCCGTGTGGTAAGAGTCGGGTATGTAGGTAACTAGGTACTGGGTAGGGTATCTAGTCGGTGGGACTCCGACCGAAAGAAGCTGAAACTGATACTTAAGTTTTCTATTTTATTTTAACCGTGCATACCCTGTCTGAAATCTCTGTGCACGCCACTGCCGTCATGGGTGTCATTTTCATGATTTTTGGTAGCTGAAAATGATAATGAGGTCAAAATGATAATCCCGTGGAATATTTTCCGACATACACGCGGGCGAAGCCGCACGGGAAGTGCTAGTACTCGTATTTCATATTTACTACTGAAATATTTTTTTTTTGTTTATATTTTAAAATTGTTACAATGTAAAAAATCAATCTGCCTAGCCTTTTCCCAACTACCTACCAGGTACCTACGTAGGTACCAAAAACCTACGTTCCATATAAAACACGTTTAAGCTGCCCTCCCTGGGCGCCTCGGGCTCTACAAAACATTCTCGGGGTAGGGCAAACAAGTACCACGCGGAATCGCGATTGTCAAACTCGATTTTAGTTGCGTCAAAATTGTTTTTTTAGAGATTTTTTTTTTGCAGAATAGTTCTAAGATTCTCATAGCTAAAAGTAAGTTTTAGTGATATAGTTTAGTTAGTTTAGTTGGTGTATCTACACTGGTGCCGATTCTCTTGTACAAGAGAATCGGCACCAGTGTAGAGATAAAAATGCAATCCACAGGAAATTACTACTTTTTATTTATGAGTCCTGCGAGCCAATATTCAAAAAACTTCGTTTGTTACCGCTACCATCTCTATATATATATGAAATTTGCATGTTTGTATGGAAATATAAAGAATATTTTGTAAAAGTGTCTGACGTAAGCTCTCGAAATCGCAGAGACCAAAATAGATTAGTTTTTTTTGACACTCCCAGATTGTCCAAATACAGCAAAAGTTGTCTAACTATGTGTGTAAGAATTTATAATAAAATACCTAGAGAACTTAAAACTCAAAATAATATATTGTTTAAGAATAAATTGTTGGAATGGCTGAAAGCCCACAACTTCTACTCCCTTAAAACATTCCTTGAAAATAAGTTATGACTCGGTTTAAGCTAAGACTCGATTTTGCATGCTATAGTTCCAATAGCTAAACATGTTTGTACTTCTGTTTCAATTGTAAGACCTATAAACACCGTGTTTTAAGCAAATAAAGAATTTGAATTTGAATTTACTATAAGTATCTTTCATCACAAAATCTTAAATGAATTATGTGGAACAATTCCCATTTTTCGCTCCCAAAAATATTATTTAACACTCAAATATAATATTTGCGATTCTTTTTGTGAACTTCAAATAAATCCAATATCATCTATATTTTAATAACTTTTGATAAACTGATGAGTTTTTTTTTCTAGGGTGTTTGGAATGAAAATCTAAGATGGCAGCCGCAAAATTTTTCGTCATGCATATCGTTTTCATGGTTTTCAAAAATTTGAAAATTTTGCGGCCGCCATCTTGAGTTTTCATTGAAAGGTGGTAAAACAAGACCTTGTAGTTAGGTAATAAATAATTTTACAAAGTATACATAAACACAACCGTGGCCCACTTGGCAGTAAAATTATTAGCAGATCTATATAAGAAGGCTGATTAGATTTAAAAGAGGTAAAAACAGTTTAAAAGAACCGTACCCAGTTTATTAGAATATCAAAATTTAAATTCAGAAAGATTAATTCGAATAATAGCATCGCGTAAAAAAAAGTTGAAGCCTGTCTCACCACCTACGGTTAAGTTCCTATTAACTTACTTGGCAGATAATTTCATACAAATTCTGTTCCATTTTTGAATTAATCGGTGAGTAGTGGCTATCCGGACATCGTGAAATAGGCCCTAACACCGGTGCCACAGGTTGCCACCAACACTCGTACCAACGTCAGTCGGTTAAATTTCGTGAGGCGTCCACACGTTGGCTATCGTACCAGTCCTGTCCTGTCAGAGGCAATGTGAAGATGTCCGATACACCAGCGTTGTCAGGGAGTATTTATGTAAAAAAAATATTACCAAAAATATAGGGTCACTGCGCCTCTTACTTTACTTTTATTACTCAAATTGGTGAAAATATCACTCTTTCTGTAAAACATTAATTTGTATGTAAGTACCTACAGTTTGTGCAAATATAATTTTATTTTTTTCAAAAAAAAAAGTTACACATCACTTCTAAAGTTTTGATGAACCGATCATGGTAAAATTTGAAAAAAAAGTTAGATAGATTATTATACAAAACGGCTGCACACGGCTACGTATCAAGCTGTACATTTCCAGTATAAGCTGACCTCTCATTGTACGGAAATAATGCAAGATCAGCTTATACTGGAAATGTATAGATAGCTTGATATATAGCCGTGTGTACAATGGGCTTTATCAATAGGTACCCCAGTTGTATTAAAATTTTAATACCCAATTGACGCAGCCCACTGTACATCCTAATGGCTAGTGCTAATTCAAGTAGCTCTATTCTAATTTTACTATAACCACATACCTACATGCTAAAAATAATGTCCCGTTAAAACTTAAAGTAGTTGCGTAACAAATATCAGCCCTGCATTATTCTGGAATCGTAGGCAAAAATGCCGCCCTACGTGCGCATCTCTGCGACCCTGCATATTCTTTGACATTTGTTTTAGTGTAGCGCGCCACCGCGCTCGCTTTACGTATGAACGGGGGTGGTGGTTAAGCTCCGCCCAGATGCGCAAGGTCATCGAGGCATCTATACACCTTAATTTTTATTTATATAGATTTAGATTACAACTAATTTTTTTTATAACTGAAGCAATGTGGGTCTGTTGGTACACCACTGCCTAACCCTGCAAGGAGTACCGGCGTGATGTTATGTATATGTGTTAGCTAAATTACCGATTTCACAAGTGATTTCATTATTACTTCACCAGTGAATTTCAAAAAGATTCTGTTCATTTCAATTTCAAGCCTTTAAATAATTCAACTTACCTATTCATCTTCATAATTCTTTCCCTTTTCTTCCATTGAAATAAATGGCAAGTAAGTACCCTTGTAGCTACCACTCAAATCTAATAAGACTTATATTATTCATCGTCACTGGAGATATTAAATGCTGTGACAGATCATATTTTAAGCTCAAAATAGAAAGGTACAGAAGGCTTGCTCCATACATTGAGTGAAAACGTACGCACACACAGACACGGCTCACGCACGGCGAGTGCAAGCGCAGTAACATATGGTATTTGGAGGAATGGTACACATTTGTTCGATTTGTTGTTGATTCGATTTGATGAACAAAGCTGACCCAAAGCACATTCGGCTTTCATTCGGCTCGACAAACGCCGTTCGGTGTCTACACTCGCTGAAACATGTTTGGGTCGGTTTGACATACTTTGAGGTAAGCATAGCGGCTCTTCCCAAACATATTATTATCTACATATTCGATTTTGCCACATGGCTGTGCTGAATCATGCGGAACCGAACTGGTATCTAGCACCTCTAAGAAAGGGCACCTTTAAATATGAGATCGCTGTATGTACAGTACGACAACGTTCAAAGAATCCATCGTTTACCTTCGGACAAACCGAAATATAGAGAATAAAATGTGACTATCGACCACTAGAAACTGATTTATGTTCCTATCTAAATGACTGTAGAATGACGCACTAATTCCGTCTCTCCCTTACTGGATCAGTCACATTTAATTCGGCAAAGTTCGGTATTTCCGAAGATAAACGAAGGAACCTTTGAACTATACTCGTCTATGTGTGCGTGTACCTGTTTGCGCTCGTTGTGTGGACGTGTAGACCCATCCTTCTGTACCTACAATTACCTATCTACTTCGTGTTTCAAGCTCATTGACATTTTAATATTAAGGCATCGTGTCGCATTTAGTGCTTCTATTAATTTTAGTCTAGACTTGAGTGTCAAATATTAATTTTGATTTGGTACCAGCTCTAATAATTTCGCTCGGATTAGTTTCATATATGTGGACATCTGTTTTAGCATCTTCTGTTATAATAACACTGTTTTCATTGTAAAACAAGTCTGTAATTATTGCATGAATGAATGAAGCTTGTTAAGATTTATTTAAAAAAAAAATATTGGTTGTCAACCAAAGTTGCACACTTTAGATATTATTAGTGCTTGTGTAGATAGTTCCCTATCCAGACACTGTCAAATAAACTCTTAAAAATATTTAATTTATAAACTTACATATTGCGTGTTTCCCCAGCCGGTCGTATTAAGCTGTGTCCCTTTCTTCAACTTTACAATATTACTTGTACCAGCCAATAGAATTTTTGCAACTGTAGTTCCAAAAGTCAAGGATTCATTTAATTTGAGGATGCAAACATCGTAGTCAAAGGTTTTATTTGAATAATTTTCATGTACTATAATTTTTTCAACATCGTATAGCTTTCCCCCTTCGTCAAGCTTATCGGTTCCAACAACAACTTTGAGCTCTCTGCCCCTGGAAATAAAATTAAGAATCCTTTGTACGATGTTTCCTATTATATATGAATACACTTATAGACTACACTATTATAGATGAATACGCAATACAATCGTAAATAGAGAAGGGAATAATATTGAAAGAACTTTCAAAGAAATTGAATATGGATGTTGACTATTCCGTTCGTAGAGAACTTTTCCTGAATGAGCTTTTGAAGCTTAAAACAATGCTGGTAGGTATTGGTCTTGTGTTGGTCTTAAAGTCAGTCAGTAAATTTCCAAGTACATAGTCAGACGTTTGACATGCAACATTTACCCTTAATTTTTTTTTATTATTCTCTTTTTTATAGTACACTAGCTGCACCCCGCGGTTTCACCCGCGTAGACCGAGATAAAAAGTAGCCAATGTGTTAATCCAGGGAATAAACTATCTACATACCAAACATCCAAATCGGTCCAGCGGTTTGAGCGTGAAGAAATAACAAACACACACACACACACTCACAAACTTTCACTTTTATAATATTAGTGTGATGTCCAACGGCATTTATATTTATACCTATTAATATAACGCATGAAGAAAATTAAATTAACTAAAATACTAACTTCAATAATGAATTGGATAGAAGGTAACATAAGACTAAGCTGTAATATGTAAATTATGACAAATTTATGTTTGCTTTTCGTAATTTCTTTTCAAACGAAAAACATTTACCGCTATCCAAATCAGCGATTGACATCCAAAAATAGATAGAAAAGGATGTCATTATAAAATGGAAAGTAGGTACCTACTGGAAAACGACTCTAGAAACGTGATAGGCATTTTCTACGATAATCGTTCGAAAAAGATTTTTAGCCTGCTTTCAAAGATAAATGCTTGAATTGGAAAGGTAAATCAGGCTGGATTCATGGTAAATTTCATCATATTCAGCTCTCAATTCGTTGAGTACAGCTGGCCTTTTATGCACCTCAATATTTTAGGTTCTTTATATCAATTCGAAATTATAAACATAGAGCAACGGAAGAGACGAAAATGAAGGTCAGAGACGACTCATAAATTTTATGTTATCAACAGAAAAATAAATAAAAGTAAATATTTCTAAGCAAGACACTGATATAATAAAAGACAAAATATTGGAATGATTACTCAAAGAGAAATAAAATGGGCAAAACAATATAATTTTTCGGAACGAATTCTATTATCTTTTGGCAAAATAAAATGCTTTGTTAGAAGTATGTTCTTGATATTTGATATTGTTTTTTGTCTTGATTTCTTGGTAATGTGTTTGATATTTTATCACTTTTAATATAAAAAAATATATAGGTCGTACTGCTGACAAAGAAACACAATAAATGAAAATAATGTTATAAACTTATTTAATAAAAGATCATGGTATTATTAGTTATAACATTATTATTTTCGGGGCACAAGTTATTTACACAATTTTGTGAAGCACATGCTTCACAGCGAAAGGATTTTGCAGTAGGGTGTGTGATAACATTTTTACAATAGCCCGTAATATTTGACCGAGTAGCTTCGCCTTTGTGGTTTCTTTACTTCGATCTACATTCTGTAAAAAACGCTTTGTTATTGAGACCGTACTTCCTTTAGTGTTTTTTTTTAGGGTTCCGTAGCCAAATGGCAACATTTCCATACATATCAGCTTTGCTTGCACACGTGCATAGCTTAGTTGCTGGCAGGCAGCAATGGAACTCCACATTATAAGCACCTACCTATGTCTCTCTACGATCTAAACGTATATATACCAGTATCAAAATAACTTACGCCCAGGGTCATCGCCGCACGGGTCTATTGAAGGTTAAGCTACGCTTTCCAAGGTCGGTCCATGGATGGGTGACCATCCATTACATAATAAAGAACCCTCCGTGCCTCGAAAAGCGGATAAAGCTTTAGTTTCGGCTGTCATTTTTAAATCTTAGACAGTCGTTAGGGGTAGTCAGAAGCCCAAACGTCTGACAACCAGTCTCACCAAGGGATATCGTTTTACCCAGTAACTGGGTTGTGGAGGTTAAGATAGGCAGTCGCTTCATGCAAAATACCGGTATTAAGTCGCACTCGGTTAGACCGAAAGCCCAACCAAGTTGGGAAAAGGATAGGCTGATGATGATCAAAATAACTTACGGCACAATACAATGAGCAGCAGTCAAGATGAATCGCTCATGTATGATAGATCCCCCACACCAGTGGAAGGTACTATTGAGGCGGACTGAGACTATGAATGGTACTTGTTCAATGGAGATCTTGTGTCCACCGATGATGCGCACATTGTGGCCATACTGTTTCTTGTCTTCTAGAAAAATAATGACAGATTAATATGTGAAAAAATAAAAAGGACCAAAGACACTACCAACACTTTTATACGACAATAGAAAATATACAGTCAAAATACACATTACGCCATAAAAATAGGTTAAACTTACCAAGCTCTAAGCTAAAATTACACTAAACAAAGTACATTGGTCAAATGGTCATGCCAGTTAAAATAATCAAAATATTACCTTATATTATTATTAGAATTAAAAGAACAACAAAAAATTTATATATTCATAAATAAATTAAAACAATTTATAATAATTATCTAAATGATATTATAGTATCAATGAATATTTAAATGATACATTTTAAATAAGGTACATGTTTTTATAAAATAATTACATTATAATATATAGTACAGTTATAATCAACTAAGTAGTCAAATAAACCCTCTTTTTCTCTCCTTCTTTTTGCTGTGCCCGAGAGGGTTCACAATGATCATATTTTTTGTAAAACCTAACACGTAATTTCACATGTGGAAGCAATAAATATATTTAGTATTGTAATCATGGAACTTGAGCTTGAATTATAAACATATTTTTTTAACTAGAACAGCGGATTACTCGAGAAAACAAATAAAAATGAAAAATATAAAATATGATTTCTCTGAAGCAATTTACGCAATTCTTTAAAGCTCTTTATAATTAAGCTTAAAATACTCTTATAAACTACCCAATTAATTACTATTTTAATTAGTTTTTGTTGTAAATTTTTTTTCAACTTTATAAAAACTACTTTATTATGCATATTTGTCACTCGGGAGTTCTACTCTCACGTTTTTATCTGTATTTCCAATAAAATGCTGACGTCCGAAAAATGGTATCTCTATAATACACAGTAATCCAAGTTGCTTGAATTATCTCTGAAAAATTAGCACGGTACCAAAATCTACTTGATCTTAGTTTACCCCACTTTCATACAAAGTAGAATATACAAGCTCGCACAATCTGCTTTTGAAGCTAAAAGCAACTAGGTATATTGCAACAAACAACAAAGTGTGTCTACTTTCTTCTGAATGTATTCCAGATAACAGGAAATAATACTGTGATTACCTCAGCGCTGAGTTGGTTTAAATAAATCAGACGAAATTGCAGACGCTTTTATGAAGATCCTTCATAAAAAGCTTAATTGTAATCATTAAATCTGCTTTGCTTTTATGAAGGTAATTTTGTGAACAAAAACCAAAGTTAGAAAAAAATATTTTGTAATTTGTTGAATTCATTTTTGCTAAGACTATGCTTTTTTATCGAATTTTATTTATTGCTTTGCTTTTTATAGAGAAAAGTAATAAAATTAATAATAAACACTCACTTTTGACCTTTTTATGACCATAAACACAACTTATAAGTACTAGAAGCAACAAAACTCGTGTAGAAAACATGACGAAAAAATTAAAATGACCCGCATAAAAGTGATCGAACCTTTATAAATGTTTTATCTATAAACTATTTCCATAATTAATTTGAAAATGTACAGTCAGATGAACAAACAGGTAACCGGACGTCAACAAGTAATTAAGCAAAAGTGACTTTGAAGAATGCGAATCTATGGGAATGATGAAGAATCAGGAAATACACACACTATCATCAACGTCATCATTTTGACTGAATAAGGATTCCTAAAGCGTCAGCAAATCGATATCTTATTTCACAATTTTACTATACTACTACTACTACTACTATTTTACTATTTTTTTTTAGTTATTTTACTTTATTGTAGTTTGTGTCATGTTTACCGCAAATAAACGTTTTTTCTTTCTTTCTTTCTTCCTTTCTTTCTTTACTAACTACAAAATTTTCAATTACCACTTTAATAATGCCAAATACACTAAATGCCATGCTCTTTCGTTTGCGCGTATTTTACCAAAAACGTAGGTCACAGTTGTATTAAAATAAGTTCCATGAACGTTCCATACAAAATTATATTAATGATTTATTTTTGGAAACAAGATAGATAAATTTTAACTGATTTTAAATTTCTTAACTGCAGAAAATTTGAAAACACAAACGTATTATATTTTTTACAATATCTGCTCATAATTTTTAGCAGTGATGCAACTATGAGCACTAGTTTATTAATAACTAGCTTTTGCCATCGGGTTCGCCCGCGGGGGTGTCGGAAGTTATCCCACGGGAGCTGTACATTTTTCCGTGATAAAAAGTAGCCTATGTGCTATTCTAGACTATAAGCTATCTCTGTGCCAAATTTCATCCAGATCCGTTCAACTGTTCTGGTGTAATTGAGTAACAACCCAAATCCATCCAAAATTTGGCATTTACAATAATAGTAAGATTGTCTATTTAATGCGATACACATACATATTAATATCCTTTTTGTCTATTTAATGCAATACACTTACATATTAACACGTTCAACGCCATGTCGGACATTGCTGGGCGACACATAACTTTACCTTTACGCCACACAAAAAAATTGAAATTGACAAAAAAATCGAATTTTTGTTTTATTAATTATATTATTAAATATTCATTTTTAACTTACAAAACATTGATATAACCGCGGAAATCTTTATAAATGTGAAGATAACTCATGTCGCCCAACATTGTCCCCCATGGCCTGCTGCGTATGATTATATGAACTTTCTTCCGTTGAAGCCGTGCGGGTCAAAGTGTCGCCCACTTCCGAGTATCCCGTCCGCGCGCCCCCACTCTAGCGCCGCGTTGTAGGTAACTATCTGTGTGCGCGCGTAATTCCTAATTTCTTACATTCTTAGTGCCCAGCAGGACATTATCGAGAACGCCAGTCGCGCAGTTTTTTTTCCCGCCGTAATATGAACACGCTACGACTACAGACTAGGCTAGCTTCTGCATGTGACTTCATCCAATAGCTTTATATACTTTTATTACTCAAAATGTGTGACTTTGATGATGCTTTTGAAATAACGGAGGAAGATCTGACACAGCTTCAAAATATTGAAATATCACTGCTGAACAATAGTTTTCATATCAGCTCAGAAGAAGAAGAAGACCAAATAGCGCTTACTAGGCAAAAACGACGACGTGTTATTAGATCGGATAGTGAAGACAGTAACTCAGGATATGAGGTCAGTACGCAAGAAACTTCAAGCTTTACACCTTCCACGAGTTCTTGGAGTGAGCCTTCAGGTAATCAACGCCAAATAATTCCTTTTACCGAGGTTTCGGGTGCTCCGCTGCATGTCAGATTATCTATGACTGAAAAATCTCCCGTCGATTTTTATTCACTTTTTGTGACTGATGACGTGTTTCAACAAATAGTGAATAACACAAATCGATATGCTATTCATAAAATTACTAATTTGGCTGAAGCTACAAGAGGAGCACGTATTAATCAGTGGAGTCCGACTAATATAGAAGAAATAAAAAAAGTTTTTGGCCTAATTTTATTCATGGGCTTGGTGAAATTGCCCAGATTGGCACACTATTGGTCTAAAGACAAAATTATCGGGCATCCCTTTCCGAGAACAGTGATGTCCCGAAACCGATTTGAATTGGTTTTGAAAATGTTACATTTTTCTGATAAAGATGATGAAAACAGAGAAGACCGACTACATCGAGTACGTCAACTGGTGGACGATTTAAATGAGAACTTCAAAAACAACTATACCCCTGGTGAAGATATTTGTATTGACGAGAGCATGGTTCCATTTCGTGGCAGAATAATATTTAGACAGTATAATAAACAAAAAAGACACAAGTATGGAATAAAAGAGTTAGTTAGAGCAAACTATGCACGATCCCGGGGTATACGTATAAGATTAGCATTTATGCGGGAAAAAACGACGATACAAATACAACGCCCACAAACGTAGTCATGTCTTTATGCGAAGATTTGCTCAACAAAGGACACACATTGTATACCGATAATTGGTACACAAGTGTAGATTTGGCACGCCAATTATTAGACAAAGAAACTCATTTAGTAGGCACCATTCGAAAAAATAGAAGACAGCTTCCCAAACATGTTGTTACTGCTAAGCTCAAAAAAGGCCAGTTTGCTGCAGCCGAAAGCACCGACGGAATAACCATGATGAAATGGAAGGACAAGCGCGATGTGTATGTTCTGTCCACGAAGCATTCGGTACGGTTCCATCATATAAATAAACGAGGAAATGTGATATCAAAGCCAAAGATTGTTGTAGACTACAATAAAGTCAAAGGTGCCGTTGATTTGGCTGATCAATTAGCTGCTTACTCTACACCACTGCGAAAAACAATAAAGTGGTATAAAAAACTCGCTATTAATTTATTGCTTAATACTACGTTAGTGAATGCTATGATTCTATATAAAAAAGTTACAAATAAAAACATATCTGTAGTAGACTTCAGAAAAGAAGTAATGCAAGAATTTTGCTCGAATCCTATGCCAGAGACGGAAGAAATTCGCGTAAAAAGACCAAAACGAGGGAAGCACAGACTAGTAAAGAAAGAAGGAAAGAGTAGTATTATTAGAAGAGGATGCTCTGAATGTTACAAGGAAAAAGTAAAGATGCTAGGTAGAAACCAAGCGAAAAATAAAGTAAAAAAGGTAAACACTTTCTGTGACGATTGCCCAAATAAACCGTTTCTTTGTTTAGATTGTTTTAATAAAGTACATCGTTCTTTTTAAAATATTTCTTTATTATGATAATTATTTTGTTACTTTTCATTATTTCTAAAACTAAGATTGTTATTTTGTTACTTTTAATTATTTTTAAACCTAAAATACTGTTTGATTTATGTTAGTTTTATATAATAACGCATGATCTCAAATATTCAAGTTTAATTGTGATAATATTGTTCCTATTTCATAAGTTTAACATAATAAAACCGAGTTTTATTTCTACTCTCATCATTATTTATTTCATCTTTAAATCGGACACTACATTTTCCATAAAATCGTAAAAATAAATCTATAATGCATTACACAATAATTTTGTGAGTTAATGCAAGAATAGTATCAGAAAAACATACATAACTTTTTAACAAATATATTTTTTTGAGTGCTGATGCGATTACACTGTTCTAGGAGGCCGCGCGGGTCATGTTGCGTACAATACTGCCTAGTATTGTTGACCGACAGCTCAGAAGAGCCGTTTAAACATAGGTCTGACTGTCGGACACCATTGTCCCCCACGGCCCGAGCGGAACATACTGGTGTCGCCCAACATTGTCCGACATGGCCTGAATGGAAATTCATAATTTTATTCCGTGGCGTTGAACGTGTTAATATCCTTTTTGTCTATTTAATGCAATACACTTACATATTAATATCCTTTTCCTTGGACATTGAACCAGCTTGGTAAAGCTGAATATTTTTCTGTCAACATAATCAATGTTAGTGCACAAATGTATCAAACGGGAGTTGTATGTTTATTTAGTTATCTTTTAAATTGTATGGTTATACAATATTGAGATATAGTACAATTGTCAGTTCTCATGACAGTGAAAATTTTCCTACCATATCGAGGCAACATACGTTAATGAGGTCATTTGAATAACGAATACCGATAAACGATTTTAATATGCACACAGTGTTGAGGTTTATCATAGAAAATAATTTTAAAGCCAACTAATATTATAAATATGAAAGTTTGTATGTTTAAATGTTTGGATGTTTGTTACTCAATCACGCAAAAACGGATTTGGATGAAATTTGGCACACAGATAGTTTATAACCTGGATTAACACATAAGATACTTTTTATAACGGTAGTAGGTTCCGTGGGATAAGTTCCGACATTCACACGGGCGAAGCCGCGGTCAAAAGCTAGTTTTTTTTAAAATAAATAATAACAATGGTTTTAATCACTGGTTCTATGAATCACGCTGATTAACTAGAAACAGCAAAAGTTTTATATTGTGTTTGACCCTCAAATCACTAAACGGCAAATAAAGTGAAAAAATCTGACAACGGTTCCCAACTCAAAGATTTTGTGATAATGTCCCAATCAGAACTCTCAGAAGCGATTTATAGACAAGGAGGAAATGTTTAGAATTAGAAGTGCTTACTAAAAAAGATGGCCGATAGCGAACGAAAGGCTCAAAAAGTAATAAAAAATCTTTACGATGCACACGTCGCCAAACTACAAGAGGACGGGAACTACAAATTGCTTGTCAAATTGGAAAAGAAAGAACATACCACTGTAGTGGAATTTAATACATTTTCATTTGTTCCATGTAAGGGTCTGTTCCGACGTGCCACACGATTGAGACGAAAATCGCGACCGGCCATACCTGGTGCGATTTTTGTCTTGTGTGAGTTGGTGCCACTGAAGCTGCTTCAAGTGGCGTTGTGGCAAATCAAAATTCTCAGTGACCACGATGTTCTCAGATAAATAATAATACAATGTTATTTATTTTATTGTTTGTGTATTATTATGCTTGCTTGATGTACAGTCGAGTTCATTGATATATTGGCCCTTTCAGGCTTCAAAAATATATGAACGTAAAAAAGTTCATAATATTGTGACAACTATAAGCGTCATTAAATTGTGGTCAAGATTTAGATTCATTAATATGTGACTGCACCTATCCTGTACTTCCTCCTTATTCTCAGCATAATATTACTGAACCGTTCACATAAGGACATATTTTTGATCTATAGGTTCTATAGAATTTATTGAGCTCACATTTTGAATCCTTGACAGTGCCAATATATTAATGAACTCGACTGTACAATGGCGTTACTTACCGGTTGACCACCCATAAGGCTAAAATCGCTTGCACCCGGCCTACACGTGCGGCGCGCCCGTACGCAGACCGCGTCCAGCCGCCCGGCCCTTCGAAACTGGTTTCTACGTAAAACATATTAAAAAACTGATTGTTGCGATATAACGAAAAGTCTACCTGTTTTCCAGTAATAAATAAATAGGTCACTTAAATTTCAGTTCTCATTACTCGGAAATTTTACCGACCATACCGAGGCAACATACAATTAACATAGATTTCGTTAATGAGGTCATTTGAATAACGAATACCGATAAACGATTTTAATGAGCACACAGTTTTGAGGTTTATCATGGAAAATTATTATCACATTCTATAATAATAACAATGATTTTAATCACTAGTTCTGTGATACTGAAACGCCCTGATTAACTAGAAATAGCAAATGTTTTATATTGGGTTTGACCCTAAGACCCCTTAACGGACGGCTAAAGGGCACCACACATTTACAGTCCGCCGCCGGCAGATATCAGGCTGTCAGTTAATCGCTATAGATCACAGAATCACAGTTCTTTTTAAGGCTTTGGATTGACGACCATGCCAGCCAATGCGATCCCAGAGTGTGTGGCCTGTTGCCGGCGCAGACCTGCGTCGACAGGTATCGGCCGGACAGTCCGTGATCTCAAGGTATTCGGCCGGCGGCAGGTTGTCAATTTAGCGACTTTTATAATTTGGTTATAATTTTAAAATATAATATTCACTACGATTTTATCGTAACCAGTGAAAATAAAAAATAGCACATCGTTTTTTACGTCAAAAAATCACTTCGTGAACTGTAATAAAACACTATTTAGGCCACTGCTGGCAGGCGATATTGAGGTGTGAGACTGCCGTCTGTCTAGTGTGTGGATCCAGAGCCGGCATCGACCGTTGCCGGCTGGCAATAATCGCTGTAGTGTGTGGTCTATGCAGGCCTTGGATGGCAGGCTGCCTGATAGGACCAGCCAGAGACTGCAGGCCAACTGTGTAATGTGTGGGGCCCTTAATAAACTAATAAAATCTGATAGCGGTTCCAAATCCAAAGAACTCTCAAAAGCGATACATAAGCATGGAAGAAATGTTGAGAAGTGCCTACAAACAAAGATGTATGCTTTGTTTGTGTATTATTATGGTTGTTTGATGTACAGTGGTACACTTTTAATAGCAGTACAATTTTAATACAACTGGGGTACCCAATTGATGCAGCCCACTGTACATGCTTAAGTATGAGGACTGTCAGTGGTTGCGTTTGTTTCTGCAATATGTTTTATGTCACATGTTCGCGACAGCCGATGAACGCGACTGCAAATTGTAGGGCGTGTGCATGGAACTTTATTTTTGCATACAATCCGTGCGCGGCCACATTTTTGCCGCTGCGGTTTTGTAGTTTGTGGAACGTATAGGCTGGCTCTATAAGCTCCGTTTACATGGTGCAAGTTTCTGGAACGTACAAGGGCAATAATTGCATTCCATAAAGTACATTACATTTTTTTGCCATTCAAGAATTGCATGCAAGTGTTTACATGCGTGCGATTCCACTAAATGGCATACAAAATAATTGAATGCTAGTTTTGCTGTTCGATAAAATCGCATGCTACTTAATTGTACGTGTTGTTTAAACGGTGTTATTTAATTGCGCCCCAATTTTATACATGCCACAGGCAATATACAAACAATTATGCCAATTGAATTTCGGCTTTCTTTTTAGGGTTCCGTAACCAAAGGGTGCCAAACGGAACCCTACGCGCCTACGGAACGCATTCAATTTTTTTATCATTCAAAGTTAAGCAAACGAAACAAGACATTCAATAAAATTGAATTCAATTTTTGGCAGCTCAAAAACGGGTAATACTTGAATCAATTGTACAAGGACGTGCAACTATGTATTTAGAAGAGGCAAAACTTGCATGCAATAATCGCCTTACAATTTTTTTGCTTTGGTGTAAGTCGCATGCAAATTTATTGCATGGAAACATTTACATGCAATTCTTGAATGGCAATAAAGTTGAAGGTGCGTTTTGAGGCATGCGATTATTGCTGTTGAACGTTCCAGAAACTTGCACCGTACAAACGGACCTTTAAAGTTGGAATTTCACCTAGACTAATACACACATTTTCGTTTGCTTTGTCTCCCACAGAGGGCTTTCCACGTAAATTACTTTGGGAATTTATGTAAATAGAGAACAGGAAAACTTTTGTTACTCATAGTCGAGTCGAAGACGATCTGTTTGTGTTTCGAATATTTCCGCCCAGAAAAGGATATTGGGATATCGACTTGAGTACTTTTATCATCGTAAGCGTAAAGTTTTGAGTGCATTGTTTAACAGTAGAATTTTATTTATTTACACGGAGGACTTACAGTCAGTGGCGTAACTATACCGTTCGAGGCCCGTGGCAAATTCATCGGATGGATGCCTCCACCCCCCCCACCCCCACAACCTCCAATTAAAGAAGCTGAATCATATTTTTTTTACTTTTGTATGCATCTAAGTAGAGGAAACTTAAATAAATTAATGACAAAACTATTTTTTTTTTACTAAATGTGTAATAATAAATGTTGGGACGGACGGGTTTCCCAACGGATTCTCCTCTGACCGGGGGCCCCTTCCGGCTGGGGGCCCGTGGCATTTTGCCGACTTGCCATCCTGTAGTTACGCCACTGCTTACAGTTAATAAAAACAAACAAAAAAGGAAACTATAGTCACAAAAAGGCAATTACAAATCCTCACATATAGACCTAAAATAATAATTTATGGTGTGAGGACAAAAACAAAAACACATCGCCCAAATTAAAGTAAGAAGCAATACAAATATCCCTTTCCCCTCTAACCCCTAACTCTTCTAGGAATACGGGCATGATGTTACTTAGGGTAGGTTAAGATCTCTCTCTCTGCCAAGCGAAGCATTTACAGCCTTATTTATAAAAATCTCGCTAATCACTCGTTAGTCACTGTCTAGCTAAGCAAATAGTTAGCTCCTAATCAATAGTTAAATTTTCTTTATTTTTAAACGATAATTAGCAAGTGAGTAGTTGCGAAACTAATCATGGCTAAGTAAGTGGCTCGTGGCTAAGTAATAACTGCCGCACGAGACCATCCATCAGGTTAAGCTACGCTTGCAGGGGTTGGTCAGTGGATGGGCGACCATCTTTATTTACACACCGAGACTCCTCCGTGCCTCGGAAAGCACGTTAAGCCGTTGGTCCCGGCTGTCATTCGTGGATCTTTGACAGTCGTTACGGGTCGTCAGAAGCCCGAAAGTCTGACAACCAGTCTTACCAAGGGGTATCGTATTACCCAGTTACTGGGTTGTGGAGGTCAGACAGGCAGTCGCTCCATGTAAAATACTGGTATTCAGCTGCATCCGGTTAGACTGGAAGCCGACTCCAACATAGTTGGGAAAAGGCTAGGCAAATCGATTTTAGTTGCGAAACGAAATACAGCTGAAATTATGCGTTCGGCACAGATTATAATCAAAATAGTCGAATAAAAAACAGAATTTTTAGAAAAAAGTTGTCAAAAACACGATTTTTGTGTGTGACTTTGACAGACGAAAGTCAAAAATTTCATCGGATTTGAATTTAATTAAAATAATTTATTTTCCTTAGATTATTTCATTGTGGTTGCGATGGTAGCAAAATATGTTTATATATTTTAATAAAAATGTGTTATTATTTTATTATTTTAATAATAATAAAAATTTACAGCCTGTTTGTGACAATAAAATACAATAGAACGTTCTTTTTTTACATTTAATTTATTGAAGATACAAGAGAGATAGATGAGAATTTAATACAATTAATCAGAAAAGTTTACTGGAGAGCACGCTTGATGGCTCATGCAGACCGGCGCGAGGAGACACTGGTGGTACAATTTCTATGGAAACTTCATGGAAATTGTTCTACCGGAGTCACGTCGCGCCTGTCTACGGGAGCCTTGAAGATTTTTTTTACTGCAGAGCACGCTTGAAGATTTTTTTAGTTATCTGGCTCTTGTCTCTCTTTTCTTCTTTCTTGTGATGATTTTTCAAGGTATCTTTAATCCATTTCTTCACGACGGATATCTTGGTATTTTCCTTGGCCATTTCCACAATCATCACCGAAGGAGGTGATTCCAACTTGCACGTTGCTCCAAGTGAGGGGACCTCCACTGTCAACCTGTAAATAAAACTTATTCAACCTCCTGCTTCCTAATTGCGTAACACATTCAATCACAATCCGAGGGTTTTGAAGTAAATTCCTAATCCAATGCTTCATAGGTTTAAAAAATTCGTCTGCTCAACAACGTAAATAACGCAATGAACGTTACTGAACTGTCAAAATGAAAAGCATTGCGATCGATTGTCATTTCATGTATGTTACGCAATTATCCCGTTTTTTTACTCAAAATTAATAAAGCATCTTTCCTGGGCTGGCACAGGAAAGGTGCTTTATCAATTTTAATAATAATAATGGAGGCCTATAGGTAGGCCACTAGATTTGTAGTTATCTTAGAAGTAACGTTAAAAAGGTGTGGAATAAAATTAGCTGTCATGAACTAAAATTCTCACCACCTTATTCTGAATGAAATAATTTCAGTCAGAATTTGATGTTTTTTTTTCAATTATTGAAAAAAAAACATCAAATCCGCCTCAATGATACATACCTTGCACCACCGGGGTGCAAGGTATCATTGAGGCGGATTGACACCATGAATGGTACTTGTTTGATGGAGATCTCGTGTCCACCGATGATGCCAACATTGTGGTCATGGTGTTTCTTGTCTTCTAGGAAAATAAAGATAGATCAGTAAGTGAAGAAAATAATAGAAGCCTAAGAAATCATGGAAGTTGAGCTTGAACTAGAAACATAACTTTGAACTAGTCACCCACAGTTGCTTCGGTGTACGGGTGCAATATACTAACTAAT
Source organism: Cosmia trapezina (assembly GCA_905163495.3). Classification (NCBI taxonomy): domain Eukaryota; kingdom Metazoa; phylum Arthropoda; class Insecta; order Lepidoptera; family Noctuidae; genus Cosmia; species Cosmia trapezina. The sequence continues at coordinate 9,077,918 of LR991039.1, forward strand.
GTAATGTGGTGACATGTATGTCAATAACATCGATTTATGTTAAAATATATACTTAAGGTTGATGCGCCAGGGTAGCCCGCGAATTTCAATTTTTTTTACGTTTTTTGCAATTTGTAGGTCAGTGTGAGCTTGTATGATGATTAAAATATGATTCGCGGCCGTAGCTAATATGGCTTTACAGAATTATAATCATTACAATCAGCAATACAACTTCATAAGTTAGCATTTACCTCAAATCTAGCGATTTCATGAAATCATGAGGTTTGAGGTAAATGCTAACTTATGGAGTTGTATTGCTGATTCCAATGATTATAATTCTGTAAAGCTATATTAGCTACGGCCGCGAATCATATTTTAATCAACATACAAGCTCACACTTCATATTTTTTCTATCGCATTATCACTAATGCGATTGAAAAAATATGAAGTACCCAAAAAATTAAGTACTCAATTAAGTTCTCAATCCCAGATGTTGTCACATTTTTTTGACAACAGAGAATTGAAATTCACACAAAATTTTTAAAATCTACGTTTAAAAGATAATAATTAAAGATTAAAAAATGTGATTTTCTTGTATTCAGTATATTTATATTTCGATAGAATGAATATGTGATGCGCTGAACGCTCGATCAAACATACATTCGATATTTTGAACTCTCGATGTATTGAGTATACGAAATATTTTGAATGTTCGATTTATTAACTATTCGATATTATGAACGTTAGAGTATTTAGACTTTCGATTTATAGTGGTCGATCAATTGATATTCGATTTTTGGCATTCGATTGGGCGTAGTACACCCAATAAAAATATGGGACTACCGCGCAAGTTTCATCTACCAAATGAAAACAAAATTTTCAAAATCGGTCCACAATAATGACGAAAATAGCTATGAACTACTAATTTATTATTTTTGCAAATCTTTAAATTATTGTATGCCTAAAGGCGGGTCATAGATGCACTTCTCTTTAAGTTATAAACTGTAACACCATATTTTTACCTGTGTATAAACAATTTGAATTTGAATTTGAACATATACAAAAAAACACAAACAGAGGAACATAATAATAACCTCCTCACTTTTTGAAGTCACTTAAAAAGTACATTGTTAATGATGTTTCTGATAGAAAGTCGTGTAGACTAATAATTAAGCTTGTAAGATATAAATAAGCTTAAAATTCTTTAAAGAAAATGTCACTAAATGCTCTATCGTCTTCACAAATATCATAAGAAAACAGCTAAATCAGAAAAAAACACTTCCCGAATTGAAACTGCATTACATAATACAAAAATACGAATGCTTACGATCGCAGAGCGATTGAGAAATCCAAGTTGTTTTGGCACAGTACCAAAACCTACTTGATCTTAGTTTACCCTATTTTCATACAAAGTAGAATATTGCAGAATCTGCTTTTTTAAGCTAAAAGCAACTACAATACAACAAACAACAATGTGTGTCTACTTTATTTTAAATGTATTCCAGATAGAGGAAATAATACTGGGATTACCTCAGCGCTGAGTTGTTTTGAATAAATCAAATGGAATAACAGACGTTTTTATGAAGATCCTCCATAAAAAGATTAATTGATTATATCATGACCTGCTTTGATTAATGTAATTTTATGAACAAATATTTAAGTATTTTCTAATTTGTTGAATTCGTTTTTGCTACGACTATTTAGGACAAGCTTTTTTATCGAATTTTATTTATTGCTTAGCTTTTTATAGAGGAAAATGTAATAAAATTAATAATAAACACTTACTTTTGACCTTTTTATGACCATAAACACAACTTATTAGTACTAGAAGCAACACAACTCGTGTAGAAAACTAAAATGACCATCATATATACGAGTACAAGTGATTGGACCGATATTTATAAATGTTTTATCATAATTAATTTGAAAATATACAGTCACATGAACAAATAGGTAACAGGACGTCAATGAGTAAAAGCAAAAGTGACTTTGAAGAATGCGAATCTGATGGGGACGATGAAGAAAAATACAGTGATCAGAATAATACGGTGATCAGGACATACACATCATCGACATCATCATTTTGGCTGAAAAATGTCCACTGCTGGACACAGGCTTCCTAAAGCGTCAACAAATCGATGAAAATTTTCTTGTTATTACAAGAGTTCACAATATTGTAATAACAAGAAAATTTTAAATTTTCACTTTTTTTGTGCCAAACGCAATAAATTTTATGCTCGTTCGTTTGCGCGTGTTGAAATGCCGTTAATCCGTCTCTTTCTACCAAAAACGTAGGTCACGATGTTATTAAAATAAGTTCCATGAACGTTCCATGAATGTTATAGGTACTTATTATACTAATGACCTTTGGTTTTGTAAATCCAAACAAGATAAACTTTAACAGATTTTTTTGACTTGCATTTGAAATATCTGCTCATACTTTTTATCAGTGATAAAAGTATGAGCACTGTTTTATTATTAATTATCTATTTAATGCACATACATATTAATATCCTTCTTCTTGGACATTGAACCAGCTTGGTAAAGCTGAATATTTTTCTGTCAACATAATCAATGTTAGTTCACAAATGTATTAAACGGGGGTTGTATGTTTATTTAGCTATCTTTTGTTTAAATGTTATGGTTATATTAATATTACAATATTGAGATAATTGGAGTTAAGATCACATAAATGTCAGTTCTCATAACAGTAATAATTTTCCGACCATACCGAGGCAACATACAATTAACATAGATTTCGTTAATGAGGTCACTTGAATTTAAACGAATACCGATAACCGATTTTAATAAGCACACAGTTTTGAGGTTTACCATAGAAAATAATTTTAACTACCTACTATTATAGATTGCGAAAGTTTAGATGGATGAATGTTTGTTAATCAATCACGCCAGAATTATTGAACGGATCTGGATGAAATGTGCCAAAAAGATAGATTGTCTGGAATAGCACACAGTCTACTTTTATCCCGGAAAAATGTACGGTTCCAGTGGGATAATTTCCGACATCCATGCGGGCGAAGCCGTTTGCAAAAGCTAGTAATTTTATAAATAACTAGCACTTCCTTTGTGGCTTCGCCCGCGTGGATGTCGAAAAATATCTCTTGTCTACATTATAAAGGAAACCTCTGTGCAAAATTTTAGCTTTCAAAGTTCAAGGGTTTGGACTGGGCGTTGATGAGCCCGTCAGTCAGTCAGGACTTCTCTTTTTATTGATATAGATAACAATGATTTTAATCACTGGTTCTGTGAATCACATTGATTAACTAAAAACAGCAAATGTTTTATATTGGGATTGACCCTCAGACCACTTAACGACAAATAAAGTGATAAAATCTAACAGCGGTTCCCAACCCAAAGATTTTGTGATAATGTCCCAACAAGAACTTTCAGAAGCGATTTTTAGGCAAGAAGGAAATACCCTATTTTCCATTTAGATTTTTAGTTTATCTGTGACATGCCCGTCATAACTCATAACACAGATACAGTCCGCGAGGCATAAGATGAGCTTTGCATTTATGTGAGTGTACATAGATAGTGTAGGTGTGACGTCCGGCATAGAGCGCGACGCGTACTTTGTTTGGTTTAAAACCGGTTTATACTGCTTTTTGGCAATCGACTTTTGTTCTTTTAGTACGAGAGGACATGACCAAAACCATGTCGCATCGATGTAAAACGTAAAACGACGATTGAAGATTTTGTCTTACGTAAAACGATAAGACAAAAATTTTGGTCATGGGCTCTCGTATCATTTTGGTGTTCACTCACACAAATGCAAAGCTCAAATTATGCCTCACGGACTGTATATTGTTCTTAAAAACCACCGATCTCATAATGCTCTTTAAAAATTAAGTATTAGGTACTTATATTAGCTAGTCTGTTGTTACGTTATAAGCATTCTCAGCTAGTTCCATTATTATCTCATCTAGCTCTCAAAGGGCGGTATTAAAAATAGATTAGAAACCCACCGCAGCTTCTTGCACGAGTTCTTTGTGTTTCGTAATAAAATGTGACTCGCAAACGGAAATTGTTTTTAGGTGAAATTGCTTGTAATGTTGAAGACGTTAAAATTTTCAAAGGACATCAAATTCTTTACAAGACTGTATGTTGTAGTAAAGTATATTGAAAGAATTTGTCTGTTTTCTTTTTAGATGAGAATAGTTTCTTGTTTAGAACGTGATTTTTCAGTAGTCGGGTTTAGTTTTTGAACTTAGTTTTTATTTAAAATATGAAGGGGTTAAAATTTGATGATAAAGTATTTGCAAAGCCGCTTCATATTTTTTTTTTAATCCAATACTATAAGGTCGCAGCGGTTGCGGCTTACCTGTAAAGACTACAACATAATTTTGCGCCTAAGGATTTCTTTGGGATCAACGCCATCTTTTGGCTAGGTTGTGAAATTGGACTCGCAAACTTACAAGAGTATACTTTTTATCTAATTCGATGTTTTGGTTAAAACTATAGTTAAAATTAAAAGGGAACATTTATTTTATAGTTTTGGGTTTTAGCCATATTAACAATATTGGTCATTTGATACAGTAAGTTTGTTTAAGATACAATATTCTACCTAAGTAATCCACCACGCCGGCCCAGTGCGGGTTTGTAATGTCACATGCGTCTTCGAATTTTTGGTTCTAGTTTTAGTTAGTTTTAGGTTTAGTTCCTCCACGATGTTTTCCTTCACCGTTTTGAGAGCAGTGGTGATGAAATTATTAACACACAGAGCGCCTGCCTGGGTTTGAACCTACGACCTACAAGTCGTTAGTTATTATTATGTTACCTTTCCAAATCAAGTAGAAAGCAAGTCCTATTTGTTTTACAAACCTTAGTTAATCCAATCATGTCTTACTGTGTCCCTTTACTGGTAACATTGATTTGAACAAATTTGGGACGTTTTATTACCCGAACTTCCGGTTGCTGCAACAAAAGCGGTTAATTGGCTGGGTGGTTAACGGCGCAAGGAGTAAATGTTCTCTCTGATGAAGTGGCACAAAAGTAAATTTTGAAAATAGAGAGAAAGAAAGTGTAATTTAGGATTTGTTTGTGAACTGAAGACGTAGGTAGTTACCTGTTTAAATACCGATACTCAGAATTGCTGCGTTCCGATCTTCTTCTTATTTCGAGTCGATGGTAGATTATAAATGTAAGTAATTATTTTGTTAAATTAGTTGGGCCCAGTAGTAGAGCTCGTGGCTAAGTACTAAAAACCGCACTGGTCGATCCATCAGGTTAAGCTACGCTTGCGGGGGCGGTCCGTGGATGGGTGACCATCTTTATATACCGAGACTCCTCCGTGCCTCGGAAAGCACGTTAAGCCGTTGGTCCTGGCTGTCATTCGTGGATCTTTAACAAAGGTCGTCGGAAGCCTGATGGGTAGGTTTATAGGGTATTAATGAGCCCATCATTTTGATCAACTTTTACTATGGGACAAACCTGAAATCGCGAAAAAATCTGCCGTTCCCTACGTTTTGACGAGATAAGTAATAATAATTGATCGAAGCCCGCAGCTGATTTCTTTCACGATCTTAGGTTCGGTCCCATAGAAAAAGTTGTTCATAACGATGGAGTTACGGGATATCAAAAGGAACACGTTGTATAAAAGATAACGTAATATGATTGCCCATTAAATCATGATTAATTAATAAACGAATTCTGACGTCTTCATACCTATACAACTGTGTGGCCTACCTTACGTAATAATGTTCTAGATGTAAACGATCATACACGGCTCATTATCTTGAGCTCGCAGGACATTAATCTTCCCCTCCCCTCTCATTCCAGTAAAATCCATTAGTAACATAGATATGGGCTATAACCAGGATCAATTTAAAACTAATGGTACATTGGCAACTCAACCCGTTGCCCGCGGCTTCGCCTGAGTGGATGTCGAGAATTATCCCACGGGAACCTACTACCGGTATAAGTATATGTATGTGTTAATCCAGGGCATAAGCTATCTACATACCAAATTTAATCCAAATCCGTTCAGCTGTTTTTGCGTGATTGAGTAACAAACATCCAAACATCTTCACAAACTTTCACATTTATAATATTAGTAGGACTAGCTGCGCTCTGCGGTTTCACCCACGTAGACCGGGATAAAAAGTAGCCTATGTGTTAATCCAGGGTATAAACTATCTACATACCAAATTTCATCCAAATCAGTTCAGTCGTTTAAGCGTGACGAAGTAACAAACATACAAACACACACACGCTCACAAAGTGAGTAGGAAGTAGGATGGCATTGATTTCATCTATTTTCAGAGTAGTTTAGCTTGACATCATCTGCTTGAATTTTCCTGACTATGTTGGGGGCGGCTTCCAGTCTTACCGGATGCAGCTGAATACCAGTATTTTACACGGAGTGATTGTCTATCTGACCTCCACAACCCAGTTACTGGATAATACGATACCCCTTGGTAAGACTGGTTGTCACACTTTCGGTCTTTTGACGACCCGTAACGACTTTCAAATATCCAGAATGGCAGTTGGGATCAATGGCATAACGTACCTAACGTAACTAAAAAAACCGGCCAAGTGCGAGTCGGACTCGCACACGAAGGGTTCCGTACCATATTATATATTTAACAATCACAAAGATAACTTTGTATTTCATAATGATACTGTCAATTACAAGGTTATTTTTTGCAGTTGCAGAAAATTACCCATATACAAAATACCTTATAAATCGCCGTTTTTAGTATTGTTAATTAAATACAGTGATATAGGTATACAGAAGTTTCAAATTCCTAATTTGTTGAATTGTTGCGCTAGAGCTCCGTACAAAAATGGTCTAAAATTGACAACTTTTGCGGCTCCCTATTTCTTCATTTTAGAAGATAAAAAAAAATAAAAATATGTTTGTAGTCAACTCGATGAGTTCTAGACGATGTCATGCTAGGTTAAAACTTTTATTTTCTTTAAAAATGAAATGTTTATTGTATTGTGACCGCCCCCTTTAATTTTTAACTTACCTTTATTTTTATTATTTGTTGTTATAGCCGTAATAGAAATACACAATGTCTGAAAATTTGAACTGTCTACCTATTACGGTTCATGAGATACAGCCCTGCGACAGACGGACGGACGGACGGACGGACGTACAGCGGAGACTTAGTAACTTTGTACGCACAATATTGAGAGACTAGCTGGACTGCTCGCGGCTTGGCCCGCGTGGAAGTCTGATTTCATGGGTTTTATTTTCTTGCGCGGAACCCTAATTATTTTTCTAAATTAAAAATATTTACTCCTTATAATATCAGCTATATGCCGTCAAAGTCGGTGAAAATTCGTTTGGGAAGTTTACATAACTTGACTCAAAGATTACGAGTACTTATACAATTTTTTGAGTTAATCAAGACCCGCAGTAAAATCCTCCCCTTAAACATTTAACCATCCTATATTTTGTCCTTCAGGAATCGACTTTCGAAAAACCCAAAAACTTATTATTGTTTATTTTATATCAAAAGTATAAAATAAACTGAGTTTCAAGTTAATCGAACTGCGCTTTAAAATTCTTCCATACAAACTTTAACATCCCTGAACCTCATTTGAGGGGTAGTTTTGAAAAACTAATAATGACAAACTTTATTACTTACTTAAGCAAGTAATTGTGCTAAGTTTCAAGTTCATTAACCGAATTAATAAGATTTTTCATACAAACTGTACCTATCCCTGTTTTCACGCCCGGGGGGGAGTAGAATTTCAAAAATCGTCTGGGATGTTTCTATAACTTGAATCAAACATTATTTACACCAATTTTTGAATTAATCAAGCCCCCAATCAAATCCTGCGCTCTAAAATTAACTTTTCACCCCTTAGGGGTAGATTTTTGGAAAACCTTGATACAAGTTAGTCTTCATTTTTGGTCTCAAGTATACAAACAAAGTTTTGAGTTAATCGGACAGCGTGTTATAATTCCTCCATACAAACTTTGACACGCCCCAATCCTTCCTTAGGGGGTAGTTTAGGAAAACTAAAAATGATTAACTGTATAATTTACTTAGATGAATATTCGTGCTAAGTTTCAAGTCTATTAACTCAAAGGTTAAGATTTTTCATACAAACTTTCATCCACTATTTTACCCCCTTAGAGATGAAATTTCCAAAAATCCTTCCATAATGGATGTTTACAATATATAAGGTATCTATGTGCAAAATTTCAAGTCTCTAGGTCCATTGGTTTGGGCTGTGCGTGGATATATTATTCAGTGACTCATTCAGGACGTTGAATTTTTTATATATATAGATTTACCATGTTATTTGAAGACCACAGACTTCTTATAGGTTTTCCTGTAATCTATAGGTAAAAAACTATTTTCTGTATTTATTTCAAAATTTTAGGCTCAGTAGTTTCGGAGATAAGGGGGGGGGAATGGTAAATTTTCGTCTACTTTCTTAAATAACTTTAAAAAAAATTATTTTAAAATTATAAAAAAAAAATATTTGAGACCCTCATAGTAAGCCCTTTCATTTGATATGTCACACGGTACAGTTTACAAAACTTTTTTTTTAATTTTCTTATTTGCCCCCTAAAAGTCACCTTCATATTCATAATTCATTTATTTACTGTAGCCGTACGTGTTTGGGTCACAGAAATCCACATGTGTACCAAATTTCAACTTAATCGGTCCATTAGATTCGGAGCAAATTGGCTGTGACAGACGGACAGACAGACACACGAGTGATCCTATAAGGGTTCCGTTTTTTTCCTTTTGAGGTACGGAACCCTAAAAATAAAAATCTATATCCGTAAATCCGTAGTAACGTCAGACCATTGTCAAATTGAATCTCGCCCATTTATCGCGTAGACTAACTGGGAACTTGTCCGAACTTATCTAGTGAGTTACGGATGAGGATGACTTTTTATTCATCTCTTTTGTTTTTCAATGGCGAAGCTTTTGCTCTGACGTCGAGGACACTTTGGTGCTCCGATGCTCAATTTGTTTTGCATCTTTTTTTACGGTGTTGGTATAAATAATGATGTAGTCTAATATGTTCAAAAAGTATAGAGACAATTGTTTCTACTAAAAATGTCTAACTCTAGATCGGGCAACACACAAAAGATCTAATTTTAAAAGTCGTTTGTCCCCGTTTAATTAATTAGCTTTTAGAGCTACACTATTGTAGTTACTTTGAAACCCAAACCTTTACTTTCTTTTTAACGAACTTCAAAAAAACCGGCCAAGTGCGAGTCAGACTACGCACAATGAAAGGTCCGTAGTTGGGATTAAATTAAATATCCCAAGAACAAACTTAACATTATAGCTGTTGAAAAGCATGTTCTTCCATACATTCCAACGGTAAATGTAAGTTTGTACTCACAATATTGGGAGATTTACCATGTTTTTAGGGTTCCCTACCTCAAAAGGAAAAACGGAACCCTTATAGGATCACTTCATTGTCAGTCTGTCTGTCTGTCTGTGTGTCTGTCTGTCCGTCTGTCTGTCAAGACCCTTTTTCTCAGGAGCGCGTGGAGGTATCAAGTTGAAATTAATATCAAATACGTAAGTCTATGGTCCCTTGGAGTTCTAAATAAATCAAACTTGCAATAAAAAAATACGGCCATTTATGCGACATATTTTGATGCTCGCAAGTAAATCAAAACCTATAGGGTACTTCCCATTGACCTAGAATCATGAAATTTGGCAAGAATCAAGGTCTTACAGCACAAGTAAAGAAAAAAGTTTGAAAATTGATGTTTTATAATTTTATCACATAAAAATATGTTTAAGTATGTCATCCGTCAAGGCCAAATTATAAAAAAAATATATTTGAGACCCTCATAGTAAGCCCTTTCATTTGATATGTCCCACGGTAGAGTTTGCAAAACTTTTTTTTAATTTTCTTATTTGCCCCCTAAAAGTGACGACCACATATTCAAAATTCATTTATTTACTTTAGCCGTACGTTTTGTACTGTGTTTGGGTCACAGAAATCCATATGTGTACCAAATTTCAACTTAATCGGTCCATTAGATTCGGATCAAATTGGCTGTGACAGACGGACAGACCTGTCTGTCTGTCCACACACGAGTGATCCCTTATGGGTTCCGTTTTTCTTTTTGAGGTGCGGAACCCTAAAAAGGAGGAGGTTCTCAATTCATCGCGTATATACAGGGTGTCAGTGTAAAAAGTGTCAACCTTTTAAGGGGTCATTGTACTCATGATTATGAAGAACTTTTACTATGGGACCAAACCTGAAATCGCGAAAAAAAAAACACATTCCTATTACGTTTGTCTTATAATTTATGCAACGTTCAATAAAGAAAAGTAGATCTTTGGTGTAAAGTCAGCGACTCCTGAACAAAATTGCTCTCTTGAGACAACAATAGAGGGATCATTTTGTTTAATTAGTTCTTGCTATTATCGAGAGGGATGCAGCTTTTGTTTACGTAAACAGAAAAGATAAAATAACTTATTAATTACAATCAAATGCAACGAGAGTAATGATGAATAATTTTGAAAAAAGTTATTGCTACGAAATACGTAAGGGAACGAGTCTGCTGCCGAAAATACAACGGATTGACGCTATAACGGCTGAACGGATTTGGATAAGGCACAGAGATAGTTTATGACCTGGATTACAACATACGGTACTTTTAATTCCGGTAGTAGGTAAGTTATTATGTTCCGACATCCACGCGGGCGATGCTGCAGGAAAAACCTAGAATTAATATTTTGTTTCTTCTTGAATTTTCGACTCTGAACTATTTAAAATATGACCCAGAAAAAGGCAGAATACTTTTCATCCCAATAAGGTTTTCAGGCGAGTGAAATAGGCTCGCCCCACTGAGGGTCCCGTTCCGATTTCTAAAAAAGTGTTCTATTTAAAGACATCGTTTTATTTTTCCTGTAATCTTTACATAAACTTCTATCACATAGAATAATTTCAGATTTTTCTCTATGCAAACTTCGGAGGAAACGGTATTTTTTTTACATTTTTCATCAAAAGTCGAAAACTATGCGGCCTTTGAGTTTTCAAGACCCCCGTGTTGCAAAAAAAAAAAAACAAATTTTATTTCTTTCTTATTTGCAAAATACATAGCTGGCAAACGTCATCTAAAACTGTTCCAAATTTCAAGTTGATAGCATTAGTAGTTCTTGAGATATCCAGCTGTGACTGACAGACTGACAGACAGACAGACAGACTGAGTCGCACCGTAAGGGTTCCTTTTTACCATTTTGGTAGGGAACCCTAAAAAACCAAAAAAAAAACCATTACCAATTATATCTGTAATTTTTATGGTGTGCATAATAAAGAGTATTCTATGTATCTTTCTATCTAACCACACAAAAAACCCTTTGCAAAGAAATATTCAGGCATTTGGCAGCGATCCAAAATATCATGTTCTCACTGAAACAGCACTGACCTGATTTGGTTCAGTTGCAATTTCAGCGGTTTTTCAACCAGTTAACGGATAGGAAAAACAAAGGCTATATGCGGCTGAACATTACAATATTGTAGGTCTTTTGTATTGATAGTCATTTTTTTTGCTGGACTATTAACTTCTCAAGCGTCGGACGTACGGTCAGCAACAGAAGTCGGTTAACACTGCTACTTTTTGACATCATCTAAATTGACACAAAATGATACCATAACCTGCTTTTTAGCATTTCATTTAATAGATAAGTAAATAAAAAAGTTAATTTTCTTTAAAATTCTATTCCGATTATAATGAAGTATTTTTCTCAATCATTAAGATTTAGAAAACACAGGAGTTAATCGACTTTTGTTGCTGACTGTACACCAAATTTACTTTAGGAGAAAACTTTATATAATAATATTATATATGTACGACACTGAGATGAAATATACCCATTTAGTGATTAAATGAACTTAGCCTCGCCCGAAAAAATTAGCATTTTACATTTGTAGTACAGTCAGCAACAAAAGTCGATCAACACTTGAGTTTTCTAAATCTTAATTATTGAGAAAAATATTTCATTAAAATCTGAACAGGTGTAAATTTTAAAGAAAATTAACTCTTATCTAATAAATAAAAAGCAGGTTATCGTATCATTTTGTGTTAATTTAGATGATGTCAAAAAGTAGCAGTGTTAACCGACGTCTGTTGCTGACCGTACCACATAATTATAATGTAGCCTCCATGCACAAATAACGTTTGACGACGACGTTTGGGGTATAAAGGGGAAAGAATGTGAAATTTTTGGTTGCTTAAATTAATTTTGCAGATTAAATACGTGGAAGGGAGCTGAATATAATCCTTCCAAAGGTTGACTATAATAAACACTTTAAGGCTGCTACTTCCTAAAATACGGCGAAACTAAGTAACTTTATAACCATCTTTTACAGTAACTATAGCATCTTTCTGATAGGAAAAAATACAAAGTAATCTACATTATAAGAAGTGATTTGATGTGTCCTGTAATCTAGTTTAGTTTGTAGAACTAAGGAAAAAAGAACCTAAATCCAGGTCTATTTCGGTCTTTTGTTCGAGTTGTTACCATATTACTCCTACAGTTTTCATTAAAAGTGTTCATAAATTTATACAGTTCTTTAGAAACTAATAAGGAATGATTTCTTGTCATTACTTTTTTAGTTTAATCAACAGATTTTTTGTAAATCGATAATTACTTCATATTTTGCAAGTTTTGTGTCTCTTTCTTTTCTATGCAGTCCGACAGTGACCGCGCTTTTTGCGACGGACAAGCCTTAAGGGACAAGACCACCCATTGTGTCACCCAATGTAAAACTACATATTAAGTTTGTAGTTTTTATGGTGTCAGTACCTACAAAATAAAGAGTATTCTATCTATCTATCTGAACTGTTCCTCTATTCGAAAATCTAAAAGCTAAATATGAATCTTTTCTCGTTCTGGTACCAGCAATACGTTGAGGCTAAGTAATATTGAAAAATCCAGCCAGTGAGGTTTGTAGCGGGGTTGTAACGCCACTCAGCAAGGTTATAAGACTGCTAATAGTGTTAATACGCGAGAGTTATGTACCTGCATGTACTGTAGGTACCTCTGCCTAAACCTTTGGGATTACAGGCGTGATATACCTATTGTATGTTAAGACGCAGATAAATGCCAACGGCCTTGAGTGGTTAGCTTGCGTGTTCTGTGCTGAGCTCACGCAACGCGTCATACGTCCCACCCAGTAACAGGACTCGCCCATCAAGGAGCGCTGTCCCAAATTAGACGCATTATTAATTTACTATATTAATAAAACACGTATATTAGAAGACAAATAATAAAATTATCAGAGGGCAATTCTCGTATTTTTAACAGCGTTCGCAATCTCATCTCAGTCTCAATCTGTCAAAAATTGTATAGCGTTTACCTACATTTTTGACATTTGATTGACGCTGGCATGAGATTGTGAACGTTTTTAGGTACGAGAATTGGCCATCTTGTCAATTATAGGTAACTGAAGGAACACGGGTGGGTTTTAATCAGTAAAAGTCTGACACGCCCTTCCGCTCCACGCAGAGCGGGAGAAGTTATTTGATGATTTCCCACCCTCAAAAAAAAAAAAAAAAAGTGATCAAGGGAATTACGTCTACTTGTCCCCCAGCTAATTAGTGTCTCTAATAATAATTGTTTCTAAATATCAGTGATTATTCTTGTAAACGCTACTCCTTAAATCTTACCTTATCCTAAGATTTTTCCTGCAATATGCTATTGAAAAAAGAAAAGTTACCTCGAAGTAATTCAGTGATTTCTTGAATATTTCCACCAATGAACAGAAATACTCTATCGTCCCTCAATTACGTTAGAAACACAAAGAGTTTGGGGCAACGGGGATAATTAGTAGATATTCTACAGAAAGTACACAAGGTATCTTTCGGGTTTATTATTGAAGGGACAAAGGCGTTCTGGACCATTTTCATTTACTTACATAATTACAGGGACCTGTGGAAGAGTATTAAGTTTCATTATAGGGATATATTCTGTAGTCGTTTAGGAAAAGGGTACGTTTTTATTTAGTGTTAATGTAACTTAGTTTTGAAAAGTAGGTGTTGAATTTTTACGGAAAATATTTGTCAACAACATCCCTTTCCCCGTCATAATAGTTATTTATGCAACTGACGTATAATAAGGGGTACCTATTAAAACACGAATGTGGGTTTATCACACGAGGCGAAGCCGAGTGTGATAATAGTATCACATGAGTGTGTGACAGTTGCTTACAAGACTTTATCTACATCCATGTTATCAATCCTCCATAAAAGGTTCTGAAACAGTTTTTTGCAATACTAATACTCGTATCGAACATGGCGGCCGGCGTCATAGTAGGTATACGACGTGAATTCGAATAAGTTCTTTTTTTTAATTACGGCGCTGTAGTAGTGAAACGCGCGTGCATTCCAATGTTCTCTTTTTGAAAACGAGTTGCATTATGAAATTCAGTACAACATTAAAACACCCGTTTGGATGCTATTATGGTTACCATGGTTACTATGACACTGGCTGTTTTAATGTTGCCAATAAGCTAACTGTTTCAAAACTTTTATAGAGAATTTATAGCATGGGTGTAGATAAATTTATTTACTTTATGGTTTTATTGGAAGTTACTGTTGACATAATTGATTTACTTACTTACAAAAATCAATCTTTAGTCGATTCTGCAATAATCGATATATCGTAGGTAATTATTATATAAATACTACCCACCATTATTATTACCTTACTTCATGTTAGAGCTTTGCTATAGACGGACGTATAACCTTCCTAGTGACTTTTAATTGGCTAATAATAATCTATATATTTTAAAAAGCCTATAACTCGTTTTATTGAAGTGTTAGAACCTAGACTTCCAACAGGTTATGGGACCAGGTTACGTTTTTACTGCAAAATAAGTGATTAAAATTTGAATAAAAAATATGGGCATTGTTAAGTGAAATGGACGTGATAAAAAAAAAGTTCCAATGTTATCGTCGAGTAGGTGACGTCATACTCATAAAAAAATTAACAATTTTTGATGATTTGATCATCGAATTGATAGCCGGCACCAAAGACTACAGTATATTATAGGGTACCGACGCCACGCCGCGCCGCCGCCAAACCATGCCATGCGTGGTAGCTCATTTGTTGCTAACCCTACCCGCAAAATATGATGGTGTGATAATTGCGATCGAAACTTTAACGGAGGATAATTTAATGCTAGCATTCGTTAAACCAAGGCTTTTGGATCATGAAGTCAAGTTTAAAAATGAGTCCAGTGATACCAGTGTCAAAAGTTTTTCAATTTGAGCGGAAAATGGACAGGAATTTCGAAAAACAAAATTCGATAATTCTCAAAATAATAAAGGGCAAAATAATAAATAATAAATAGCTTCAACTAGGAAGTTAACAAGCAGAAGAATAAGTCTCAGTTCATGAAGTGTTATCACTGTGGCCGCAAGAAGCATGTGAAATGCAACTGCTTCTACTTCAAAAGAGCAGCAGCAACAGCAGCAGAAAATATGGAGAGGACAAGGACGGTCCAGGCAGTTGGAATCAGTGAACCATCCACGTCGAGCTATTTTTCTGGCTTTGCTTTTATGATGGCAGACTATCAAGCGGATCATGATGGAAGCAAAGTTACTTTCCTGTTGGATTCTGGAGCATCGGACCATATTACAAACAGGGAACGATGTATGTGACCAGCAACATGGGCGTTCAAGAAGTTTTGGAGAACGTGTTCTTCTATGCTGCGGTACCACCGGTGCGGTGCGGTGCGGTTCTTAACGAAAATGCAACGTGCTAGGTTGACAGTCATTTTCGACCAGCAAGGAGCTCAATACGTAAGGTTAATAAAACTATCATGCAAGGTATGTTAAAAAAAAAATAATTTAATTGCTGTAGACTTACCTAATGGCATCTGTAAATAAGTGTCAATCTGTTTCTCAAGGATGCAGCAGTAAAAATATGTAGAAATTATGGCTTTGGTCATAATTAGTCAAATTAATTCATCGAAATAAAAAAAAAAATAATAATAATAAAATGGTTGATGACACCAGCCAAATCGAAACTGCAATGCTGTTTAAAAAGGAAACAAAAGCGATTTCCGTTCATATCAGGTCAAAAATAAAAGTCATGTTAAACAGCTATTATTTATTGTGCACTCAGATATTTGTGGACTATTGTTACTGTTTATACCTACCCCCAACTAAAAACTACCTTGTAATTTTTGTTGATGAGTATACGCAATACTTTGTTACGTACCTATTTAACCTATAAAAATCAGACATGTTTGCTGTTTTTAAAGATTTCGTGGCTAAAAGCGAGGCTAAGTTTAATTTAAAATTAGTCAACTTGTACTGCGATAATGGTGGCAAACATTTATCGACTGAAATGAAAGGTTATTTATTGTGTAGAGAGAGGGATATCAGAAAAAAAATATCATATCATTTAATAGTTCCGAGACCACCACAGTTGAATGGCGTTTCTGAATGTATGGTCAGAATCATTACTGAAAAAGCTCGCTCAATATTAAACAAAGTGTTTTGGGGCTATACGCAGTACTGACTGCTGATTATTTAATTAATTTGACCCCAACTAAAACTTTGAAACTTTCAAAAACATCATTCGAAATGTGGCATGATACAAAACTTCAAATTAAAAAAAAAAAAAAAAAAAAAAAAATTGAAGGTTCAACTGTTTACGTTCAATAATAAAAGCAGTAAGACCAAGTTTGATCAAAAATCATGGAAAGTGATACTTGTGGGTTATGAACCAAACGCTGTAAAGTTTGGAACCCAGAGTGCGAAAAATTACATAGTAGTCAGGGATGTTATTGTTGATGAGACTGGATTTTTTAAATCCAGGTCAATCCTCAAGTCTGAAGGGAATATTAAAAATTCTCACGGCAAAACTGATGATGTAATATCCAAGTCAGTGCCGGTCAAGTCTCATAACTCTGACAGTTCTAAATCAGATACGTCTATGGGCTAAATCTGATGGGTACTGAAGGGAATATTAAACATTCTCACGGCAAAACTGATGATGTAATAATATCCAAGTCAGTGCCGGTCAAGTCTAATGACTCTGACAGTTCTAAATCGGATACGTCTATGGACTAAATCTGATGAACACGAGTGTAAAATTCGCAAATTAAACCATGATAATTTAATTGAATCGGAGCAAATAATTGATATGAATACTTTCTGATAACCCGTCTTCACCAAAAGAAAACACAAAAAAAAAATAAATAAAAAAAAAAAAACAACAGGCCAAAAATCGTCCGCGTATTTCCTATAGTGAAGACGATGATAATGATTGCCAGTTTGTGTGCTCAGTCTATTCTATGTAAAATGTAAAATACCTACCAAATTCATTATAAGAGATCAAAAATCTCAGTGGGAAAGTGCAGTTAGGGACGAACTAAATTCTCTAAATAATAGGTAAGTACTTGTATTTTAGTACCAAGACCTGAAAATAAAAACATTGTCAATTTATTGTAAATGGAACGCACAATGGTCCACATGAAGGACTAATTGTAAATGGATGTTTCCTGTAAAATATGATGAATTTGGAAAACCTTTAAGATAAAAAAAAAAAAAAACTACTTGTTGCAAGGGGTTTCAGTCAAGAATACCTCACGGACTATAATAAAACTTTGGCACCAGTAGCATGAGTAGCGATAGCAGTTTCAGATGTATCTTGCTTTTGTGAATCAATTTGATTTGCTAGTTCATCTTAGGGATGTCAAAACTACCTTCTTAAATGACGAATTAAAGGAAGATATTTATATGAAAGTCCCTGAGGGTATCTCTGGTCCAGATAATTATGTGTGTAAATTAAATAAAGCACTTTACGGACTGAAACAGGCCGCTAGGTATTGGTTTGAAGTCTTTGAGAGATCACTTAAAGAAAAAGGTTTTCAAAATTCTTCAGTCGAATAGGTA
Source organism: Cosmia trapezina (assembly GCA_905163495.3). Classification (NCBI taxonomy): domain Eukaryota; kingdom Metazoa; phylum Arthropoda; class Insecta; order Lepidoptera; family Noctuidae; genus Cosmia; species Cosmia trapezina. The sequence continues at coordinate 9,095,769 of LR991039.1, forward strand.
CAGGTCTGTACCGATATTTGCTAGACAATGGAGATGTACATACAATTATTTGTCATTTTATTTAAAGGTGTTTTAACCTAATAGTATGTGCTGATATTGAAACAACGAATAATTTTAAAAGGCATTTAATGAGTAAATTTAAAATTACTGATTTAAATGAGAAAAATTGTTTCTTGGTATAAAAAATTACGAGAATGTAATGAAATAACATAAGATCAAAGTGCATACACCAAAACAGTATTAAATAAATTTAATATGCACGATTGTAAACCTATCATAATCTATGAGGATAACAATGGTTGTATAAGCATTGCAAATAATCCAACCAATCACAAAACATAGATATAAAGTATCATTTATCTAAGGAACAGATTGAAAAAAATGTAATAAAATAAAATTACATTCCAACAGTTCAGCAGTTGGCAGATGTTCTGACCCGCTATCACTTTTCAAGAGATGAGAAGTAAAATGGGCTTAGAATAAGATACTGACTTAATGTTTTGTGATTCTACATAATAATATGATTTATGATTAATTTAATTATTACTAAGAATAATTTAATGAAATGGTTTGATTAAGGTTTTCTGGGTTTTCCTTAATCCTTGGCAGCAAATGTTGGACCATGAGATGTATTTCCCAGCAAACACTAGGAAGTGAATATGTTCCGGTCATTTAGGTATTACTTTGATTTATTTTGTTTGTATAATTAGGTAGATCAATTTTTGAGGGGGCGTGTTGACATAATTGATTTACTTACTTACAAAAATCAATCTTTAGTCGATTCTGCAATAATCGATATATCGTAGGTAATTATTATATAAATACTACCCACCATTATTATTACCTTACTTCATGTTAGAGCTTTGCTATAGACGGACGTATAACCTTCCTAGTGACTTTTAATTGGCTAATAATAATCTATATATTTTAAAAAGCCTATAACTCGTTTTATTGAAGTGTTAGAACCTAGACTTCCAACAGTTACTTATTATATTGTTTTCATTGAGTACGGCTATGAGTTATGAAAATGCCTATCCCCAAAAGGGTTTGGCAGAGGTGTATCTATCTACAGGGTGTAAGGGACAGCCCTCCGCAAACTAACAGGGTGCATTCAGCTCCTCATTTTGAATCATATTCCACCGGAAATTTTCTTCGGAAAATTTTAATTTTTTCAAAATTTTTTTCAGTTACATTTTCATTATTTCAATGTAAAATTGCATTGTGTGTTCGCAGCACTCCATTTATGTAAAAAAAAACTGCAAAAAAACTGCAAAAAGCAATGGATGTTGAAATACAAACCAACGACGCGTGAAATCAGCTGTCCACTTTCTGTCTAGCTACAGAGTTCATCGAACTCACCGCATACCTATTACCTACCCCTCCCAACCAGTAATAGACGCTCCGATTTCTGCACAAAAACACAAACAAATCAGGTTTATTAGATTCCCTTAACGTTCCTGAAAAAAATTCATGTACCGGTCATCTTAGTATGACATACTGAATTCACCCTATCAGTTTGCGGAGGGCTGTCCCTTACACCCTGTATAGTACACCCACATTTATATTTAAGCCCCATGCAATAGGGGGCGAGCCTATTGTCATCAACCGGGCACGAATCCAGACTCCGGGCTGCTACTAAGAAATTCCAGATAGAAAAACCCAATAACATTTTACCCGACCTGGGAATCTAACCCAGGACCTCCTACTCAGCAGTAGCGCTTGCAACCACTACACCAAAGAGGCAGTGGAAGTAATTACTTGTGTGGATAAGAGTATTGTAAATCTTCATTAATATACACTGGCCTGCAAAAATAAGTATCGCACTTTTAAAATTGCAATAACTTTTTAAGTACAAGTACAAGATATACTTTCTAAACAAAAAGGCCTCGAAAAAGAGTTTAATTTTGTACATACAAACTTCCACGCCTGGGATGAGCTAGGGAGGCTAGTCAGAAGCCGCAGACCACCACTTACCACCCTCAGGGGACTAAAACAGGCCCTGATAGACGAATGGGAGAATATTCCCCAACATCGGCTCCGAAACCTCGTGTTCAGTATGCCAAATCGACTCGAAGCTGTAAACAGAGCCCGAGGAGGCAATACCAGTTATTAAAAAAAACCGGCCAAGTGTGTGTCGGACCACGCACAATGAAGGGTTCCGTAGTTGATAAGAATTTATCTCAAAAACAAACTTAACATTGTAATCCAAAAAAAAAAAAATTTCGTGATAAAATTACAAATTAACAATTTTCGGACTTTTTCCTTTACTTCTACTGTGAGATCTTGCTTCTTGCCAAATTTCACGATTCTAGGTCAACGGGAAGTACCCTGTAGGTTTTGATTTACTTGCGAATATAAAAATCTGTCGCATAAATGGCGGTATTTTTTATTGACTTAGAAGCTTGATTTATTTTATTTTGGTTTACCAACAATTGTTTACACTAATATCTTGAGCAAAAAAGTTACATGTCTTAAACTTTAAACAGTGTAACAATTACTTAAAGGTAAACACCACATGAACTAAATTAATTTATGTTAATTGTAAGCTTAGGTACAAGTACAGTTTAGAGCCAACTTAAAACTAAAGAAAAATGTTAGGACTCTAAGGGACGATAAACCTACGAATTTGATATTAATTTCAACTTGATACCTCCACGCGTTCCTGAGAAAAATGGTCTTGACACACTGACAGACTTGAAAATATTTTTTTATGTGATAAAATGACAAATTAATAATTTTCGGACTTTTCCCTTTACTTGTGCTATGGGACCTTGCTTCTTGCCAAATTTTATTATTCTAGGACAACGGGAAGTACCCTATAGGTTTTGATTTACTTGCGATTGTCAAAATATGTCACATAAATGACCGTATTTTTTTATTGCGTAGACGTAGAAGGTTGATTTTTTTTTAAACTCTAAGGGACCATAGACTTACGTACTTGACATTAATTTCGACTTGATACCTCCACGCGTTCCTGAGAAAAAGGGTCTTGACAGACTGACATACTTGAAAATTTTTTTTGTGTGATAAAATGACAAGTTAACAATTTTCGGACTTTTCCCTTTACTTGTACTATGAGACCTTCCTTCTTGCCAAATTTCATGTTTCTAGGACAATGGGAAGTACCCTATAGGTTTTGATTTACTTGCGATTGTCAAAATATGTCACATAAATGACCGTATTTTTTTATTGCGTAGACGTAGAAGGTTGATTTTTTCAGGACTCTAAGGGACTATAGATCTACGTAGTATTTGATATTAATTTCATCTTGATATCTCCACGCGTTCCTGAGAAAAAGGGTCTTGACAGACTGACAGACTGACAGATGGACAACGGAGTGATCCTATAAGGGTTCCGTTTTTTCCTTTTGAGGTACGTAACGTATATTTTATTGCGTTGATATAGAAGCTTGATTTTTTTAGAGTGGCAAGGAACCATAGACCTACGTCACGTATTTGATATCACTATTATTTCAACTTGGTAACTTCCACGCGTTCCTGAGAAAAAGGGCCTTGACAGACCGACCGACCGACGGACGGACAACGAAGTGATCCTATAAGGGTCCCGTTTTTTCCTTTTGAGGTACGGAACCCTAATTATTAAGATTCATAATAAGTCCGAAATAGTTTTATTTATCAGAATCACATTTCCATAACTCAACTTCCAATAAAATCATAAAGTAAATTAATTTATGACGGAGAACGAGATGTTGTTGATAAATTATTTTCCCTAAAAATTTCTTTGCCTCAAGGGATACAAGGGCACTTACCACTCTACCGGAAATTTGGTAGCAAGAAAATGCTTTTGAGAGAATACCAAACCTACCTATAACGTAGATGTCGTTGACTTATTATTTATAGTGGGTAATATAAATAAAATAAAAAATGACACTCGAAGATAAGAGAAAATATTGCCTACAGTTTGACATTACAACCGATACAGAAAAACTGATGATTAGCAAAAATTATAACTACTTACGTAATTTATTTTTACTGGGTAGTTAATATTCGAAAGATGAAAACACAAGTTTCGTGGTTTCGCGGAGGAGATGTGCTGAGGTCCTAATGTAAAAAAAGATAGTGATCACGTCCATTAACTTTCGCAAGTTAATTTAATTTGACCCTGTGTAACTGATTATACTTATTTATACCTATCTATTTATTTAAACTTTTTGCACTCAACAAAGGTACAAAGGCATACTTAATGCCTTAAGTATTATTTGCCAGTCAACCAAGGGTGGTGAAGAGATTAGATTTCTCTCAAAAAAAGCAACAGCCTAAGTACTATAAAAAAAAAACAAATATATCATAATGTCCTGATGTAGTACCTCCTGTATTACTTTATGGTACACCATTGCAGAGGGTCTACAGGTTTAAGTACCTTGGTCATATATTGACTCCCAACCTTAAAGACGATGATGACATTGAACGGGAGCGGAGGGCGTTGTCGGTTAGAGCGAACATGCTGGCTCGCAGGTTTGCACGGTGCTCACTTCATGTTAAAATCACGCTCTTTCGAGCCTACTGTACTTCTTTTTACACGTGCAGCCTGTGGGCTAGGTATACGCAAAGATCGTACAGCGCTCTCCGCGTTCAGTATAACAATGCGTTTAGGTTACTGGTGGGGCTGCCTCGTTTCTGTAGTGCGTCAGGGATGTTCGCAGATGCGCATGTGGATTGCTTTTACGCAACAATGCGTAAAAGGTGCGCTTCCCTGGTGCGCAGGGTGCGGGGCGCCTCAAACAGTGTCTTAAGCATGGTTGCGAGTCGCCTGGACTGCATCTACGTGGGTCACTGCTGTGCCGTCTCTCATGGGATGTCGCAACAGTGACCAACCGTTATTTCTTGTTTTGTTTTTGTTTAGTGTCTGTGTTTACTAACATAGTCGTAAGTTTTACTAACAATCTTGTTGAGTCTTGGTTACTCCAATAAAGACACTAATATATTATATTATAATGAATTTTATATAAAACTAGCTGCGCCGCGCAGTTTCACCTGGGTAGATCTGGATAAAAAGTATACTATGTGTTAATCCAGGGTATAAGCTATCTACATACCAAATTTCATCCAAATCGGTCCAGCCGTTTGAGCGTGAAGAAGTAACAAACATACACACTAACAAACATTCGCTTTTATAGTGTGAAGTGTGATAGGTATCTTTCACGTGTAATTACAACAGCAATAAAAAAAATTGTATGCTCTCAGTTCTTTTGGCTATTAAAACAAAAACAACTTCTATTTCATATTCCATTAGAGGAAAAAAGTAAATAAAACTCGCTGACCTGCAAGGACTTCAATCGAAGGATCCCTTCATAATAAAATGACTTAGCTTCCTCCGTAACATCGTAAATTCGTAACTATAAAGTCGGCACTCCACTGCAGCCCTCGGCTCAGCTACGCAGGTTTAGGTTCTGTAGAGGCTTTGAACCTTATGCGTATTATCATGCAACCTCCGTGGATGTTTAAAATAATAAGAGACAAATGAGAATTTTGTATAGGTGACAGATGTCAGGCGGCCTTTCATGTCGGGCCGATGGGATAATTGTTTTGTTATGCATTGATAATTTAATATTATATCAGAGTTCAATAAGCAGATCCCTCTTTAATTGTAGAGTTGCTACAGCTCCCTGTGAGGTTCGACCCCTCACAGTACCTACCTACAACACTTTTTATAAAAATGCAGGCACAGTAAATATATGGACAGTAAGAGAAACTACGTAAAAAAAAAAAATCATAACTGCACTCTCACACAGACGCGAACATCGACGAGACCCCAAAGCAGTCGTTGCGGTGCTGTCAGTCGCGGGTGCCGTATCGATGCGTGGCGGGAAAAAAAAATTAACCGCGTAGCGAACCTCTACGTGCACATTCTACGTAGCGATGGACGGTCGGCTTTAGGTTAACGGGTCACGCCTGCCTAAGACATAAAAATGTCTATTAAATCTGTCAAAAACACTTTTTTATTTTGCTGGAGGCAGCTGGTGTCTCAGAAGTCAAATTAGCCATTTTTATATCTAAATTTTGACAGTTTATTTAGTTTGTGATTAGCTGTAGAAGTCGAAAACTGAATGTTTAATTCGTAGCGGTATTTCGGGCTTATTTCGGTTTAATAAATTGTTTGATAATTATTCTGCTTTCCAAATTCACAAAATTTACCAAAGTTCCTGTAGTTATTAAAACATCTAGCTTTTTCATTAGAATTTTCACTTTAATAGTTAATATTCTATATTTATGATCCAAATAGAGGTAGTACATACATAATTGGTAAAGGTACCAGTAATTTAATTTTAAAAAAATCAGAGAAGACAAATAAGAAAATCGAATTTAATCACTTCACTATCACTACATAGTATAAAACAAAGTCGCTTCCAGCTGCCTGTCTGTCCCATATGCTTAGATCTTTAAAACTACGCAACGGATATTGATGCGGTTTTTTTAATAGATAGAGTGATTCAAGAGGAAGGTTTATATGTATAATAAACGCGGCCGAAGCCTTTTATTTTACCAAGCAAAAGCTAAAGATGAGATAGTAAAATACGTACTTGTAACTACAAACAATACATAAAAAAAAAGTACCACTTTATCACAGACTTCAACAAACAACCCAACGAGCACTCACAAGAGAAATTCACCTCTTTGCACTGCACTGACTACAGTCACATATTAATACAGATGGGACACTCCGCAAAATCATTTCAATAAAAACCGACTCTTGCGACTTGCACATTAAAGTGCAATTCAGGTCACACAACGCTTATTACCTACAGTTATATTCACCTACAAGTTGCCTCTCTTTCTATCGCCTAACTCTTATACCTTCTGACTCGTTAGGGTTGTCTTCTTTTACGACGCGGCGCGTGAGTGAGTATCGAACTAACGTGCGGGCCGGCCGGTGCGCGGCGGTCTCATCATGAGACCGCCGCGTACTTGTAGCTTCATACCTAAACTGCAGAGTGTCCCATCTGTATTAATCTGTGCTACAGTTCAGGACACACTGTTTATCAAACAGTCTTTTAAAAGTGCTCTGGCGTTTCACCTGACTATTATTTGAATCTTGAATTGTTATTTATTTGAAGTAAACATAACATATAACAAACATGACGCCTGTAAACCCCGAAGGGTTTAGCAGAAGTGTACCTATAGTACACCCACATTACTGGCGAGTTATGTTTAAATCCCATATAATAGGGGGCGAGCCTATTGCCATCAAACGGGTAAAGATCAAGACTGCTATTGAAAAATTTCAGATATCTACTTAGCGCTTTGCCCTAACCGCGAATCGAACCAAGGACCATTTTTATACTAACGAGGTAGAAACAACACTTGAGATTAAAGAAACGAAATAGATGATTAAAATTTGTATAAAATGGATTGTTTTTTATTTTACTAGGGGTCATGAAAATATTATGCGTCATTAAAAACTCGTCAAATGTACTGACTTCTCTTTTTAAAAAAGTCTGAGGGCCTAAAACTAAGCAATTCCTCTAAAAGCGATTCAGTTCCTGAATTCCCAGCAATTTATTATGATTGTGATATTTGACATTAAACTTTAATAAAGCAATTCATCATTTGTGGACCATTTTACGAATCTCCATACAAAACTGTCAAACAGATGAAATGCGTGCTATGAATGGTACACACATAAATATTGAATTGTCAGTTTGTGATCGTTTTACGATTTCAAATATGATTCATAATACGTAATTATCCTATTATGATTCTGCCAAAGTGGCCGGTTCAGCCCCCCCGTACATTTGACGAGTTTTTTTTCCAACTTCAAAAAGTTGGTTAAAAAATGTGTACTTCTGTAGGGGATTGTGTTCAGTTCTTATGATATGGGAGGATCAGAGCGGTTTAAGAACGCGAAGTGAACAACATTCTCAATTACATGATAAAGTACGTAGGTACTTATAACTACAAACAGTACTTTTCACGGAAGTACCAGTGTATCGCATAAATCAACAAACTACCTAACGAGCTTTTCACCACTTTGCACAACCCTGACTACCGTTCTACAGTATCTACGAAACAGTCTCTTACGCACACTGGCGATTCACACGACATTAAGCTTGGGATAAACTTGCACTAGTACTGTTATTTGTTTGTAGGAGTAAACAGCTGTGGTTAAATTATAGTATATTATGCAATTAGTGAATAAAGGACGGATTTAAAGCGAGGGCCATAGATGAATCGCGAGCTAGTGAAGGATTCTAACGAGTGAATCACGACCGTAGGGAGTGATTCATGATGATTGAATCACGAGCGTAGCGAGTGATTCAAGTGTTAGAATCCTGAGCGACGCGAGTGATTCATGGCCCTCGATATAAATCCGTTTTATTCAAGAGTTGCATACTATACTTTATACCATGACTACGAGAAAAAGAAAGATTTAAGTGAAAATAGACATATAATGAAGAAAAAGGAAAGTTAAATTGGCTTTGATGTAAACCAGCCGTGATTTTTTGGGTAGCAAGTTTTCCACTATATCGGCCGGCCTCTCTTTCATAAACTCAGGTGTTAACACATGTTCATCACTAGAATGTACTTTTAATCGATTAGAATAACACTAAACAAACACAAAATTAAAGATTAAAGTAACACTAAACTTTGTGTTCGTACAACTTACAGTATTCAAAATAGCGCCAATTTACTAAGGACAGCAAAGAACATAAAACAGTTTTTATTCTAATGCTAAACTCCTTGTCGAAAATGTCGACTAATCAAATTGAATTTAGAACACATCAATATAGGTCAAATACACAGATTACACTTACACTAGATACGGCAAACCACGACCAAGCGTGCCCTGCATGTTCGACTGTTCGTACTAAAAAAAGTCTGTTAGCTCAGTGACGCTTAGCGATTGAAACAATTCTGATTACGTTGAGCACATCACTAAATGGCTGGGGTGAAGTTATCGTAGGTATAAAAAAGATGACACGTTCGGTTTTCATACTATCTAATAAAATGCCGTATCTAGACTAGGTACTCTAAATCTGTGGTCGAATACATTGGTGTGTTCCATTTTCAAACATCAAAACAGTGAGTAAAAGTGCCTTTTATTCATTGTTTTCAGTGAATAAAATAAGCTTTTTAGAGGGGGAATGGTATACAGTAATAAACATGGCTGTGTGCATGGATATGTTGTTTCTATCTCCGTGTTTACACCAAGGTATAAAACATATCGCACACCTAGATCTAAACTGAGACAACTCAAAAAAGGTAATTTTTCAGGAGGCGATAAAAACGTAAGTATATCTGCATTTTTTGTTAGGAAAGTTATACAATTTAATTTGATTCTAGATAATAAATAGCTTGTAAAATGTCACTGTATACAAACTGGGGCTAAAATTCAATCTTTTTTATCGATAATCACTGTTTTTCAAACATACCTAACTCAAAAACGATTTTTAAGTTGTCTCAGTTTAAATCTAGGTGTGCTAGGTACTGCATGTTGTGTCCCTGTTATCGCTTATCGTTTACACCTAAATCAAGTAGTAAAGATTAGTTGTAGGTATACAAAACTTGTAGAACACTTGTCAAAAAAGTGAACAAAATATTTCAAAATTAAAATAGCTACATAATATCTTATACAACGTCAATTATACGTGTATGAAACATACTTGACATTTTTTTGATAAGTCTTTTAGAAGACTTGTCGGCAACAAGTAGTTATCACAACTTATTTCAAGGTGTAAACGCGGGGTCTTTAAAATTTAAAAACAAAACGAAACTATAGAAAAATTTACACTATCACAATTTACACTATCACAATTTTCGTAATCATACATTAAGGGCGAGCGCGCATTGCGGTGCGTTTTTCTACCGCAAAATCTGTGAAGTATGGAATGTCTTTGAAGTGCGCGCACTGCGGTCATGCGTTTTGTTACTGTAGGCCCCGCCCAGTGCGGCAGAACTACCGGGAACGCACCGCTTTGCGCGTTCGCTCTTAATGTTTCAAAAATTTTGATGTTGTGTGTTTTTCAGATACTTAGGTATGTGCGGGCTTGCGGACGGTGAGTAGTGGGCTGTAGCTCGCCGTCCGTTAAGGACCAGGGTGCCTACTCCCTAAGTCTGTCCGTTCATCCGTCCGTCCGTTTATCCGTCCGTCTGACTTAACGATCCACCAAAACAAGTGTAAAAGTTAAATTTTTCGGACGGTCAAAAACACATCGGGAGTAGGGACAACTGTCGTTTCGTGTTGCCATTCATACTTCGTTCGGGCCCCGACCCTATCATACGTCCGTAGGTGATACGGAGTAGGAAACGCCCGTAACGAAGGCCGAAACTACGGACTTCGTGCTTAGGGAATAGACCCCAGGCCCGGGTCGACGGAGACGGAGACAGCCTCAAAGAGATGTCAGCAAACTAAGGGGTCCAACTCTTTGAGGAGTGGTTAGAGAGGCGCCATGGCGTCCTCACCTTCCGCCTGACGCAGGTCCTCACCGGACACGGTTGTTTCGGGAGGTTCCTGTTTCGCATAAGGCGGGAGGAAACGCCCGGGTGTTTCCATTGTGTGGATCGCCCGGAGGACACGGTGGAGCATACAGTGGAGGTCTGCCCGGCTTGGGCAGAGCACCGCCGTGTTCTCACGGAGGCGATCGGCGGCGGCGATCTCTCGCGTCCGAGCCTGGTCCAGGCCATGGTGCGGAGCGAGAGTGCATGGGAGGCCGTCACCTCCTTCTGCGAAGCAGTGATGCTCGCGAAGGAGGAGGCGGAACGCGTGAGGGAGAGGCAGCCTCACGCCCTCAGTCGCCGCAGGAGACGCCCTGGGCGGCGGGAATCGCGGGGCGATTTCCGGCCACCGTAGGCGCGGGCCTGCGGACGGTGAGCAGCGGGTAGCTCGCCGTCCGGTAAGGACCAGGCCCGAGTCGACGGCGCGTTGTGTTCCACGCGCGCCTCAAAGAGATGTCAGCAAGTGACGGGGCCCAATAGGGCCGACGCCGCTGGGGTCGCGGGTTGTCTGAAAGGGTTACCGCGGCCCTGGCATAGGCAACTGAAGGAACACGGGTGGGTTTTAGTCAGTAAAAGTCTGACACGCCCTCCCGCTCCACCCAGAGCGGGAGAAGTTATTTGATGATTTCCCACCCTCAAAAAAAAAAAAAGAAAAAAAAAAAAGGGGTCCAATAGGGCCGATGCCGCTGGGGTCGCAGGTTGTTTTGAAAAGATACCGTGGCCCTGGCATAGGCAACTGAAGAAACACGGGTGGGTTTTAGTCAGTAAAAGTCTGACACGCCCTTCCGCTCCACCCAGAACGGGAGAAGTCATTTGATGATTTCCCATCCACAAAAAAAGGTATGTGTAGGTATTGCTATTTATGGCACGAAAAGTCATGAGAAGCCTTGAATTATATCGGTCATACATTATCTCCATAAATCAATTGTAGGAATCCTATCCAACTGCTGAGTAGACAGACTTTGGAAATAAGTATGTCATGCCAAGACAGCACACTATAAAAACCCAACAAACTTATGTACTAGAGACAACATCACATGTTCACATTTCGATTATTTTCCAACTAATGCTTATTTAAATGAAATTTGCCACGGTCTGTCCCTGACTGCAGGGCCAAAAAAGCAATAATTTTGTAGGTGCCTGCTTTGACAACATTGGCATTTGTGGAGAACATTAGTGTAATGAAATTGAGGATAAGGAAAATAATTATTGATGATATTTATCGATGAAAAGCTGGTAAAATTAGAAAATGTAATTGAATTAAGAGTGATTAATGGATGCCTTTACTCAATTAAGTATTGAGGTGATTGATATTATCAGTTCCCGTAATATTAAAGTTGAAAATCGGTTGAGTGGCTTCAAAAAATAGTATCAACATACACGAGATACGACAGGTGAACTATGTTACGTTCGTTTTATGCTTCACGGAAATTTCACACCTCACACATAAAAATTTCTTCAAGGTAATGTATTTTTGTTTTGTGTTTTCACTTTTACAAAGAATTCATATTATCGTAGAGTGTGTCGACGCAATAACATATCACGTTGACAAAGAAATAACAATATCTAGGTACTGCGAAAAAATCTTTGAAGTTACTTTATATATTTGTAAAAACATTCTCTTACTTGACTCAACTGACAAATTGGCTTTGAAGAATTTTACGTCTCTTTCGACAATACCATTCGCGCAATTTTCGACGAGATATTCTTCGAAATAAAACGCGCATTTTCCGTGTTCCTCTCAGTGTACCTACATGCGAACTTCATCTAAATTCGTTAATTCCGCCAAACGTGAGAACATTTCAAACGGGAAATTATTAATCGCACACCAGAAAAATATTCTTACATCAAATACTTTACATTTAATAATCTACATTTACATCAAATCAATGATTGCACTACTAATTAACTAATTGAATATCAAAACTTGTACAAATTATAATTGTTGGGCACCCCGGGTTCGGTTTGGTTAGGTTCCTTTAAACCCTGCAGACAGACGGAGGTGGAGCTCCGTCGACTTGATTTTATGTTTAATTTATTTAGACATGCAAATTTTTATGTAGAAACAGTATTTTTGATTTACGTATTCAGTTGGGAAAAATTGGCAATTTTTGATGTGCATTTAAATACTACCCATTTCAAACAACGTTCCTCAGAAATGCAGTATTAAGATTTAAGCTCTGTGGTAAGCATCAAGTTTTGTGTTAAGTAATACCTTCTTTGAATAAGGCTTTGAGAAAATACAATCCAAAGGCTTTAATGTTTCTCAAAGTGTTAACGTCGAGACTTGAGACGAACAATTCCTTTTGAATTTTGAATCTTTAGCGGCTTTGAATAAGGAATTGTTAAGAGGTCCTTTTGTATAGCCTGAGGCTTGGATCTTTACTTCAATGTAAATAAATAAGGTAGTTACACGTAAATAACTGATTAACTTATGAGTGATTAAATTACGAGTCATATAACAGACCTTTTTCTTTTCAAAGTAATTTGGCACGACTATGAATATACATAAGTTACTTCGTTGTTAATGTTAAAATGGTAATATTTCAAGCAACTTTCTCCTACATACATAAACCAAATTCATGCATACAAATTGATACATTATTTAGCAGCACTACCTACGCGTTTCTTTGATCCTGTAGAGTTAGTAAGTAGGTCGTTAATATTAATTTCACATTTATTGGCATTATCCTGCATTAAGCTAAGATTAACATAGCATTAATATTTAAGAAGTTCTCACAGGACTTAATGTAATCCTCACTTATAAATCCCGTTTGAATTGGGAACACGACATTTCGAAGTCAGAAATGAAAAAGAAAATTTTCCAACATTTTGGCAGTAAACATTCAGCCAGCATCAAAAAAACCGGGGTATGACATAAAGCCTGTAATGAATGACTCCCGCTTTCAGGTTCGTTCGCGTGGCTGCTTCAGTAGATCCTGACGCGTCACCGGGGGCGGTCGCGCTGTCCTTCACAGATTTTGCCGCCAATTTTACGTACTAAAATTGTCATACGAGCTCGGAGTTGGTGAAGATCTTAATGTATTAAACTGTACTTAACTTGGATTAGAAATAGTTGATGGATTAATTAAAATTTGCAATAATAATATTATTAGTAATCATTTAAGTGATTAAACATGACGTAGATGGTTTTACATGTTAAGTGATTAGGGTAGTTAAATTAAACTTAATATACGTGAAACAATACTGTGACTTAAATAACGTAGCGAGTGTGTGTTTAGTTAATTAATAGGAATAACTTACTATGAATAAGTAATAATAGAAGCAATATGAAACTTAAAAGACAGACTTGAACTCAACCATGATCATAAAGTTACTAAAACATTTCAAAGTGAAAAACAAAGTATTGAAAGATGTTGAAAATTAGAAATGTCATAGAAGTGTGTGTTTTACTGAAATGAATAGATTTGACAATACGTCAAAACTGGATAAAGAGGATGATAATGATGCTAGAGGGAACTGTACGAAGCAAAATAAAATATTGGGTAAGTTTGTCATTAACAGTGGAATTGTTGTTAAATTACTTGTAGGTACTGGGTGATTTTTTAATGACCAGCCAAATTTTCACAGGGTGTTCTTTCTACCCATGAATATGAACAACTTTCACTATGGGACCAACTTTGAAATCACGAAAAAAAAATCAGCGGTTTCCTACAAAAGTTCAATACCTACTCGAACAAAATGTATGAAAGAGCTGATATTTTTTTTGCGATTTCAAAGTTGGTCCCATAGTGAAAGTTGTTCATATTCATGGGTAGAACACCCTGTGAAAATTTGGCTGGTCATTAAAAAATCACCCTGTATAATTGCCGGCACCAGTCGTGAGCACAAATTCTACCTTAACTTTAACTGCCCTCGTTCAGCATGCTCTTTTCTGTTTTCTATCTGTACCTATCTAAATATATGCTCGATAATTTAATGATTTCATTGCTCGCGCCCGTGTGCAACCTGTCGTTATCTATCTATATAAATAAAAATAGAAGTCCTGACTCACTGAATCATCAACGCCCAGCCCAAACCCTTGGACCTAATAAGCTAAATTTTTACACAGAGGTTTCCTTTATAATGTAGACAAGGAATAATAAAGGTATTCCCGGCAGTACGTTCCCGTGGCATATTTTCCGACATAAACGCGGGCGAAGCTGCTGGTAAAAGCTACTAGGAAATAAGATTCGTTAGGCAAACCGATAGCTTTTATGTGGGTTAGATAAGTGACAGGTAAAGGATATATTACAGACCCTGAATTTATGGATAACGTTAACATTTTGATAAATAGGTCCCGTGTAACATCAAGCTAAATTCATATATGGCTAGTAGGCTGTCTTCACTAACACTATTATCATGGCATGACGATCGCATAAATGACCTTGCTTCTTGCCAAATTTCATGATTCTATAGGTTTTGATTTCCTTGCGAGTATCAAAATATGTCGCATAAATGGCCGTATTTTTTATTGCGTTGACGTATAAGCTTAATTTTTTTTTGAAACTCCAAGGGGCCATAGACTTACGTGTTTGATATTAATTTCAACTTGATAACTTCACGCGTTCCTGAGGAAAAGGGTCTTGACAGACTGACAGACAGACAGACAGACGGACAAACAAGTGATCCTATAAGGGTTCCGTTTTTTTCTTTTGAGATACGGAACCCTAAAAAGGTGATGACAGACTTACATGTACACAAATTTAATATTGTACATCACAACAACACAACACACAAAATACACAATACAACACACAACAACACAACATTATAATATAAAACATATAGCAACTTTTATGTTTTCATCTATCAACTTACAACCATTTACCAAAACAAACAAAACACCTTTAACTATTTACTATTAATGTATCCCTTCGTTAAGATTACCTTTCATTGTAGGTACAACATACCTTTACAGAATTCATTACTTTTCCAGCTCCAGTGGCGATCCCAAGCTATTTGCCTATGTATAGAGCTTACACCTCACCACTATACCCTTAATTACTTAGAGATCACGTCGTCGGTGAATCGAGAAGATTTGGTCGCACGGAATATTATATAGGTTTTCTCATGGACTAATGATCGCCTTTCATGATAATACAATAGTGAGATGTTATTTTATTTCAGGATATTGTTTAAAACTTTGGTGTTAAAAGTGTTTTTTTTTTAACTTTTGATGTTAAAAAAAGTTAAATTTAAAAAATTCCCGACAATGGTTATTGAGCGGTTTGATGGAAACACATTGTAAACACAAGGTACCTACTACGTTGCTACGGTACTATGTTATTCTAATATCATTTAACAGAATACTAAATTTTGACTCGATCAGACCTGTGGAAGATGTTCACATCCATTCATCAACTAGAAAAGAGCTGATAATCTTCAACCGGCTGAATAATTTTTCTTCAATCATAGCTAAAACACTCTCGATCAAGTCACCTTTCAAACAAATCAAAGAAAATCTAAACGGTTAAGTCGTTTGGGAGCTATGATATCAAAGACAAATAATAATTGTCGGCACGAGTCGTGAGCACAAACTCTACTCTTACTCTTGTATTTATAATGAAGTAATTACTTGCTGCTAAGTAATTTCATAATGAAGTCATTACTTAAAGGTTGAATTCTTCATTGCAAAATCTTATTCTATAGTCGAGAAATGTACGTTACTTGCTCGAGTAAATGCTTTAGTAAGAATTTAAGTTTGATAGTTGTTTCGTTCTGGTAACACTCAGTTAATGCGTTTTGTTTCAATAAAAGGCATACGTAAGATGTAGATTATTTTGCTTTAACATCTATAATATTACTTCAATTTTATTTTACTTTTTAATTATGATAAAACTATCTTCAAAAAACTAATTTTAATTAATAATTTCATTTAATTATTTCTAAAGAAAAGAAGTGATTGTTGGGAGAAACACAACGTTTGACATGACATAACCCGACAAAAATGGAAAGTATCTTTTCTTTTTACACTTGAATTAGTTACTGACATGTGATTTTTAATTTCATAGCTTGTATCTCGCCGAAATGACACCTGAACAAACCACACAGTGGTTTGTTCAGGTGTCATTTCGGCGAGTTCAAGATCTGTTTTAAATTCTATTGGTTTCTTTCAAAAATTATAATTATGTCTGAAGTAAACAGAAAAAAAACATTCTAGATTCTGGAAATGGAATTTATTCCTAAATATAATTCAAAAATATGATCTAGGTACCCCTACCTACCTATTTTACTTCCGAACAAACCAACGCTTTTTTTTTCCAAAAAAAGTACCACGTAGTAGTTTTTAACCACTCTTTTGTCGAATGCACCCCATGTGTGCATAAGAAAAACCCTTTTTTTGTTAGGTATATAAGCTTATATCACATATATATAAATGTAAAAAAACATCATCCGATGTAAAACCAATCATCATCATTAGTTGTGAACCTATGGAGTTCGTAGATAACCCCCCCCCCCCCCCGCGTGTCAAATGCACCCAAAGTTTGCAAAAGGACAAAACTTTACATAATAGGTATATAAGCTTAGATCACATATATATAAACGTAAAAAAACATCATTCGATGGAAAACATATCATCATCAGTAGTTGTGAACCTATGGGGTTCGCAACTAACCCCCAACCCTCACCACTCGCTGTGGTTTTGGGTCTAAAATTAGCCAAACTCAGACACTTCAGGGGTTAAAGTACCACGGGTAGTGAAACTTTATTTATATTACAATCTAGCCTATTCGCTAATAAGTAATTTAAATATAACTTAAACTGCTAAGTAACTATAAAATTAAGAAATCGTCCAATAACGTCTTTCTTAATCACTTAAAATTAAGGGGAAGACACTCAATTCACGTGTTCTTTAGTCAGCATTTTCACTACAGTTTAGGTTCACTCACACTGCACTAAACTAACTCAAAAGGTTTTACCTTTTTAGGGTTCCGTACCTCAAAAGGAAAAAACGGAACCCTTATAGGATCACTCGTGTGTCTGTCTGTCCGTCTGTCACAGCCAATTTGCTCCGAATCTAATGGACCGATTAAGTTAAAATTTGGTACACATATGGATTTCTGTGACCCAAACACGTACAGCTAAAGTAAATATATGAATTTTGAATATGAGAGTCACTTTTATGGGGAAAATAAGAAAATTAAAAAAAAAAGTTTTGTAAACTGTACCGAGTGACATATCAAATGAAAGGGCTTACTATGAGGGTCTCAAACATATTTTTTTTATAATTTTTAAATTTATTGTTTTAAAGTTATTTAAGAAAATAGACGAAAATTGACCATTCCCCCCCCCTTATCTCCGAAACTGCTGAGCCTAAAATTTTGAAAAAAATATAGAAATTAGTTCTATACCTGTAGATTACAGGAAAACCTATAAGAAGTCTGTGGTCTTAAAATAACATGGTAAATCTATATATATAAAAAAATCAAAGTCCTGACTGAGTCACTGACTAATATACCAACGCACAGCCCAAACCAATGGACCTAGAGACTTGAAATTTTGCACATAGATACCTTATATAGTGTAAACATCCACTAAGGAAGGATTTTTGGAAATTCCATCCCTAGAGGGGTAAAACAGGGGATGAAAGTTTGTATGAAAAATCCTATCCCTTGAGTTAATAGACTTGAAACTTAGCACGAATATTCATCTAAGTAAGTTATAAAGTTTATCATTTTTAGTTTTCCTAAACTACCCCCTAAGGAGGGATTGGGGGTGCCAAAGTTTGTATGGAGGAACTTTAACACGCGGTCCGATTAACTCAAAACTCAGTTTTTATACTTGAGACCAAAAATTAAGACCAACGTGTATTAGGGTTTTCCAAAAATCTACCCCTAAGGGGTGAAAAGTTAATTTTATAGCGGAGGATTTTATTGGGGGCTTGATTAACTCTAAAATTGGTGTAAATAATGTTTGAGTCAAGTTATGGAAACATACCAGACGATTTTTGAAATTCTTTAGGTATCGATCTGTGTTCGTGAAAACAGAGATACAGTTTATATGAAAATCTTATTAACTTGGTTAATGAACTTGAAACTTAGCAGAAATACTTGCATAAGTAAGTAATAATGTTTGTAATTATTAGTTTTTCAAAACTACGCCTCAAATGAGGTTTAGGGATGTTAAAGTTTGTATAGAAGAATTTTAAAGCGCAGTCCGATTTAAAAAATGGTACTTTGAGTCAAGTTAGGAAACTTGCCAAACGAATTTTCACCGATTTTGACGGCATATAGCTGATGTTTTAAGTAGTAACTTGGGCTATTTTTATTTTAGAAAAATAATTAGGGTTCCGCGCAAGAAAATTAAAATCCATGAAATCAGACAACCACGTACAGCCCAGTACAAACTTACTAAGCCTCCGCTGTCTATTACGGCTATAACAACAAATAATAAAAATAAAGCAAAGTTAAAAATTTAAGCGGTAATACCCCATACAAATAAACTTTTCATTTTGAAAAAAAAAATAAAAATTTTAATCTAGCATGTGGGGGGTGTCATGTCATTATTTCATCACCGCTGCTCTCAAAACGGTGAAGGAAAACATCGTGAGGAAACCGGCATGTCCTAGAACCAAATATTCGAAGACATGTGACATCTACCAACCCGCACTGGGCCCGCGTGGTGGATTACGGCCCACTCCCTCTCACCGAGAGGAGGCCTGTGTCCCAGCAGTGGGAACATTATAGGCTGATTATGTGTTATGTGGGGTGTCATCGTCTAGAACTCATTGAGTAGAGTACAAACATATTTTTTTTATCTTTTAAAATTAAGAAATAGGGGGCCGTAAAAGTTGTAAATTTTAGACCATTTTTGTACGAGCTCTAGCGCAACAATTTAACAAATTAGGAATTTGAAACTTTTTTATACCATGTAAGTACCATGAATAGGTACTGTATTTAATCAACAATACTGAAAACGGCGATTCATAAGGTATTTTGTTTAAACATGGGTGATTTTCTGCAACTGCAAAAAATGACCTTGTAATTCACAGTATCATTATAAAATAAGTAAAAAGTTATCTTTGCGATTGTTAAACATAATATGGTACGGAACCCTTCGTGCGCGAGTCCGACTCGCACTTGACCGGTTTTTTTTTAGTCTTCGTACTAATTCAGTGATGTCAAGGAGTTGGATCGCCTCGACATTCACGTGATGATGAAGTCTGTGTTCATGAGCTTCTGCATATTTTTTTATTACTATGTCTACGACATCCATCTTGAGGTCCCAGTGGAGGTTGCTGTTTCTAATGTACCAGGGCGCGTTGACTATATCCCTGAGCACTTTGTTTTGGAATCGTTGTATGATTTGACGATTGCTTTGGCTGGTGCAGCCCCAGAGCTGAATACCTGGACCTATGGCATTAAAACTTGTTTGTATAACAACACTTTGTTAGATATTGACAATGGCGACTGTCTACCAAGTAGCCAATACATTTTTTTGTATCTAATATCTAATTCGGCTCTTTTCTTTTTGATATGCTCTTTCCATCGCAGTTTTGCATCCAGGGTCATGCCAAGATATTTAGCAGTATTCGCGTAGGTATGGTATTGGTTCATTATTCATGAACACCGGGAAATATTGTGGCTTTTAGGGTTCCGTACCTCAAAAGGAAAAAAACGGAACCCTTATAGGATCACTCGTGTGTCTGTCTGTCCGTCTGTCACAGCCAATTTGCTCCGAATCTAATGGACCGATTAAGTTGAAATTTGGTACACATGTGGATTTCTGTGACCCAAACACGTACGGCTACAGTAAATAAATGAATTATGAATATGAAGGTGACTTTTAGGGGGCAAATAAGAAAATTAAAAAAAAAGTTTTGTAAACTGTACCGTGTGACATATCAAATGAAAGGGCTTACTATGAGGGTCTCAAATATTTTTTTTTTATAATTTTAAAATATTTTTTTTTAAAGTTATTTAAGAAAGTAGACGAAAATTTACCATTCCCCCCCCCTTATCTCCGAAACTACTGAGCCTAAAATTTTGAAATAAATACAGAAAATAGTTTTTTACCTATAGATTACAGGAAAACCTATAAGAAGTCTGTGGTCTTCAAATAACATGGTAAATCTATATATATAAAAAATTCAACGTCCTGAATGAGTCACTGAATAATATATCCACGCACAGCCCAAACCAATGGACCTAGAGACTTGAAATTTTGCACATAGATACCTTATATATTGTAAACATCCATTATGGAAGGATTTTTGGAAATTTCATCTCTAAGGGGGTAAAATAGTGGATGAAAGTTTGTATGAAAAATCTTAACCTTTGAGTTAATAGACTTGAAACTTAGCACGAATATTTATCTAAGTAAATTATACAGTTAATCATTTTTAGTTTTCCTAAACTACCCCCTAAGGAAGGATTGGGGCGTGTCAAAGTTTGTATGGAGGAATTATAACACGCTGTCCGATTAACTCAAAACTTTGTTTGTATACTTGAGACCAAAAATGAAGACTAACTTGTATCAAGGTTTTCCAAAAATCTACCCCTAAGGGGTGAAAAGTTAATTTTAGAGCGCAGGATTTGATTGGGGGCTTGATTAATTCAAAAATTGGTGTAAATAATGTTTGATTCAAGTTATAGAAACATCCCAGACGATTTTTGAAATTCTACTCCCCCCCGGGCGTGAAAACAGGGATAGGTACAGTTTGTATGAAAAATCTTATTAATTCGGTTAATGAACTTGAAACTTAGCACAATTACTTGCTTAAGTAAGTAATAAAGTTTGTCATTATTAGTTTTTCAAAACTACCCCTCAAATGAGGTTCAGGGATGTTAAAGTTTGTATGGAAGAATTTTAAAGCGCAGTTCGATTAACTTGAAACTCAGTTTATTTTATACTTTTGATATAAAATAAACAATAATAAGTTTTTGGGTTTTTCGAAAGTCGATTCCTGAAGGACAAAATATAGGATGGTTAAATGTTTAAGGGGAGGATTTTACTGCGGGTCTTGATTAACTCAAAAAATTGTATAAGTACTCGTAATCTTTGAGTCAAGTTATGTAAACTTCCCAAACGAATTTTCACCGACTTTGACGGCATATAGCTGATGTTATAAGGAGTAAATATTTTTAATTTAGAAAAATAATTAGGGGAACCCTAATTATTTTTCTAAATTAAGAAAATAAAACCCATGAAATCAGACTTCCACGCGGGCCAAGCCGCGAGCAGTCCAGCTAGTCTCTCAATATTGTGCGTACAAAGTTACTAAGTCTCCGCTGTACGTCCGTCCGTCCGTCCGTCTGTCGCAGGGCTGTATCTCATGAACCGTAATAGGTAGACAGTTCAAATTTTCAGACATTGTGTATTTCTATTACGGCTATAACAACAAATAATAAAAATAAAGGTAAGTTAAAAATTAAAGGGGGCGGTCACAATACAATAAACATTTCATTTTTAAAGAAAATAAAAGTTTTAACCTAGCATGACATCGTCTAGAACTCATCGAGTTGACTACAAACATATTTTTATTTTTTTTTATCTTCTAAAATGAAGAAATAGGGAGCCGCAAAAGTTGTCAATTTTAGACCATTTTTGTACGGAGCTCTAGCGCAACAATTCAACAAATTAGGAATTTGAAACTTCTGTATACCTATATCACTGTATTTAATTAACAATACTAAAAACGGCGATTTATAAGGTATTTTGTATATGGGTAATTTTCTGCAACTGCAAAAAATAACCTTGTAATTGACAGTATCATTATGAAATACAAAGTTATCTTTGTGATTGTTAAATATATAATATGGTACGGAACCCTTCGTGTGCGAGTCCGACTCGCACTTGGCCGGTTTTTTTATTGGTGAAGTCAATATGGACAGACTTACTTTCATTAAGTTTGATACGCCATATTGCAGTCCACTCATAGATACGATTTATGGACTCTTGAACCTTTTCTACGGCTTCTTCGTGACTATTTCCAACAGCCATGATAGCTGTGTCGTCAGCAAAGGTTGCAATGAAATTGCTTTCTAGCTCTGGAATATTGCAGGTGTATAGAAGGTACAGAACCGGACCAAGTACACTACCTTGTGGTACGCCAGCTTTTATCTGCCTAAGGTCTGAATAAGCGTTTCTTTGTCTTATCCTAAACAATCTGTTTGATATATAGGACTCTATGATGTCTGTAAATTGTTGAGGCAGCATTGTTCTTAGTTTATAAATGAGGCCATCGTGCCATACTTTATCGAAAGCCTGTGCAACATCAAGGAAAACCGTGGAGCACACCTTCTTCTCCTCTAGTGTTCTTTCAATAACATTTGTAATTCTGTGTACTTGGTCAAGCGTAGAGTGTTGTTTTCTGAATCCGAACTGGTAATTAGGGATTAGATTTTCTGTCTCAATAAGAGGCTTCAATCTCTTGAGAAATATTTTTTCAAATAGTTTTGACAACACAGGCAATAGTGAGATTGGTATATAAGATGTTGTTTCGTGAGGTGGCTTCCCGGGCTTGGCTATCATAATGACTTCAGCTACTTTCCACATGTCAGGAACATGTAGCATTAATGAGCGTGGTAAGCTTGACTATGGCTTTGCGTGGGAGATTTTGCAAAACTTCTCCTGTAATTAAGTCGTAACCAGGGGATTTTCTCCGATTAAAATTACACTTAATTTCTCTAGATACTTCTTTTGGGGTAACCAACTTTGTATCCAAACTATTTTCCAGTCTAACCGGATGCAGCTGAATACCAGTATTTTACCTGGAGCGACTGCCTATCTGACCTCCACAACTATGTTACTGGGTAATGCGATACCCCTTAGTATGACTGTTGTCAGACTTTCGGGCTTCTGACGACCCGTGACGACTGTAAAAATCCACGAATGGCAGCCGAAACCAACGGCTTAACGTACTTTCCGAGGTATGGAGGAGTCTCGGTATGTAAAGATGGTCACCCATCTACGGAATAACCCCAGCAAGCGTAGCTAAACCTGTTAGATTGACCCGTGCGGCTGTTATTACTTAGCCACGAGCGGAGAAAAAAGATTCATGGGAGTAAATAAAAGAAGAATTTAATGAGGCCTCTATTGTTGGTCAAAGTATTTTGTTTACTAAGCTTTATTATAATTTCGTTATCTAGCATGGTCTTTTTTTGTCTGAAGCCCTCTTTGTGTCTCTGGTTGTACAGAGTCCATAATTCTCGGTAAAATTGCATTCATCTCAACACTTTGGGAAAAGCGAAATCTCTTCAATCAATTAATCTGCCTAGCCTTTTCCCAACTATGTTGGGGTCGGCTTCCATTCTAACCGGATGCAGCTGAATAAATTATTATGAATTAAAACATCTTCAAATGAAAAAAAAAATAATGATGATTAGGTATGTATGATGAATTAGAGATCGGATAATCGGATGCATATTAACCTAAAGTTGAGGTGTTGGCTAAGTATGGAGTGGGCTTTTGGATTAAAAAATCCCAGAATTCCGGTATCGGCCAATTTTGACTTCTGATTATGGAATCGAATGTATAATATACTTAAGTTCAGATGTTAGTTAATATGGATTGTACTTAAAAAAAAAAAAGAAACCCGGGATTCTGGAAAGAAAATTTTTAAGTTCTGATTTTGGAATCGAATGTTTTAGTTAGGTACTTGCGTTCAAGTGTTGGCTAATATGGATTGTACTTTTGTATTAAAAAAAATACCAGGATTCCGGGAATAGAATCGAATGTATATTTACTTTAGGTTTTGGCTATTAAGGAATGCACTTTTGTGTCGATCGTCAAAATATCGCGATTCCGGAATTGATAAATTAAGTATTTTTTGAAAGGGTAACTTTTTTATCACAAAATTTTCATAGGGTGTTCTACTCATGAGCAACTTTCACTATGGGATCAACCCGTAAATCACGAAACATAAGTGTGATTTCAGAGTTGGTCCCATAGTGAAAACTTCTCAAAATGTAAATCCAAGATGGCGGCTTCAACTATTTTCAAATTTTTCGTAATGGGTACTATTTATGATTTTCGAGGCTGTCATCTTGGATTTAAAATGTAAATCCAAGATGGCGGCTGCGAAAATTTTCTAATTTTTCGTCATGGGTGTCGTTTTATTGGTTTTTGAGGGTGTTAAAGCCGATAGTGACACTAAAATGTAAATCCAAGATGGCGGATGCGAATATTTTTTAATTTTTCGTCATGGGTGTCGATTTCATGGTTTTGGGGGGTGTTAAAGCTGATAGTGACATTAAAATGTAAATCCAAGATGGTGGCTGCGAACATTTTCTAATTTTTCGTCATGGGTGTCGTTTTATTGGTTTTCGAGGGTGTTAAAGCTGATAGTGACATTAAAATGTAAATCCAAGATGGCGGCTGCGAACATTTTCTAATTTTCGTCATGGGTGTCGTTTTATTGGTTTTCGAGGGTGCTAAAGCCGATAGTGACACTAAAATGTAAATCCAAGATGGCGGATGCGAATATTTTTTAATTTTTCGTCATGGGTGTCGATTTCTTGGTTTTCGGGGGTGTTAAAGCTGATAGTGACATTAAAATGTAAATCCAAGATGGCGGCTGCGAACATTTTCTAATTTTTCGTCATGGGTGTCGTTTTATTGGTTTTCGAGGGTGTTAAAGCTGATAGTGATATTAAAATGTAAATCCAAGATGGCGGCTGCGAACATTTTCTAATTTTCGTCATGAGTGTCGTTTTATTGGTTTTCGAGGGTGTTAAAGCCGATAGTGACACTAAATTGTAAATCCAAGATGGCGGATGCAAATATTTTTTAATTTTTCGTCATGGGTGTCGATTTCATGGTTTTCGGGTGTGTTAAAGCTGATAGTGACATTAAAATGTAAATCCAAGATGGCGGCTGCGAACATTTTCTAATTTTTCGTCATGGGTGTCGTTTTATTGGTTTTCGAGGGTGTTAAAGCTGATAGTGATATTAAAATGTAAATCCAAGATGGCGGCTGCGAACATTTTCTAATTTTCGTCATGAGTGTCGTTTTATTGGTTTTTGAGGGTGTTAAAGCCGATAGTGACACTAAATTGTAAATCCAAGATGGCGGATGCAAATATTTTTTTTATTTTTTGTCATGGGTGTCGTTTTCATGGTTTTCGAGGGTTGTAAAACCGACCGAAATTTTTGCAGCCGCCATCTTGGATTTACATTTTAATGTCACTAGCAGCTTTAGTACCCATCGAAAACCATGAAAACGACACCCGTCACAATTTTTTTTTTATTTTCGCAGCCGCCATCTTGAATTTACATTTTAACGCCACTATCGGCTTTAAACCCTCGGAAACCATGAAAACGGCACCCATGACAAAAAGTTTGAAATTTTTTGCAGTCGCCATCTTGGATTTACATTTTAATGTCACTATCAGCTTTAACACCCCCGAAAACCATGAAAACGACACCCATGACGAAAAATTAAAAAATATTCGCATCCGCCATCTTGGATTTACATTTTAGTGTCACTATCGGCTTTAACACCCTCGAACACCAATAAAACGACACCCATGACCAAAAATTAGAAAATTTTCGCCGCCGCCATCTTGGACTTACATTTTAACGCCACTATCGGCTTTAAAACTCTCAAAAACTATGAAAACGACACCCATGACGAAAAGTTAGAAAATTTAGCAGCCGCCATCTTGGATTTACATTTTAACGCCACTATCAGTTTTACAACCCTCGAAAACCATGAAAACGTCACCCATGATAAAAAATTTTAAAATGTTGGCAGCCGCCATCTTGGATTTACATTTTAACATCACTACCGGCTTTAACACCCTCGAAAAGCATGAAAACGACACCCATGACGAAAAATTTTAAAATGTTGCAGCCGCCATCTTGGATTTACATTTTAACATCACCATCGGCTTTAACTCCCTCGAAAAGCATGAAAACGACACCCATGACGAAAAATTTGAAAATGTTCGCAGCCGCCATTTTGGATTTACATTTTAACATCACTATCGGCTTTGAAACCCTCGAAAACCATGAAAACGACACCCATGACGAAAAATTCGAAAATGTTCGCAGCCGCCATCTTGGATTTACATTTTAACGTCAGTATCAGCTTTAACATTCTCGAAACCCATAAAAACAACCCCACCGATATAGTTACAGTACCTTCCAGTGACAACTATTTTAATTCGGCAGCTTTGTATTTAGCGCGGGGATCGCGTGTAACAAACGGAATATTTATGTGATCCCGATTTCCCGGTATTTCCAAATAAATAAAACCACGTTATTTATGAAGTCGTTTCCATACCATGTATCCGATTAGTTGTGCATTCCCACATTTTCTGGAATCCCGGGATTTATAGTAAGAAAAAAAATGCTAAGAAGCCGCTTCCATACTTTGTTAGCGAAATATTAAGTTTAGGTTAATATGCATCCGATTATCCGATCTCTAAATTGATGAATGAATCATGAAATGGATCCACATCACGGAGCGATTTCTATGC
The DNA here is from genome assembly GCA_905163495.3 of Cosmia trapezina. NCBI lineage: Eukaryota > Metazoa > Arthropoda > Insecta > Lepidoptera > Noctuidae > Cosmia > Cosmia trapezina. The sequence continues at coordinate 9,122,650 of LR991039.1, forward strand.
TAAGCAAATTCAATCTCGGGTAATATGTACACCTGTTGCTATCTCCAGTAGTAGGTACCTACTTATATCGTTCTCGATATCATCTATAATACCAAAAGTCGCTTCTATGCTTTCCATTGCTATAACGTAGGCTACAACCGCAAAATAAATATTTATAGTCGAATTCTCAATTCATAAGTAAAAGAAATGGTGTCTATTACTTGGCTAAGAATTCTAAGCTTTGACAGTTCTAACTTCAAGCAATTACTAAACTCAAATCAATCAATCTGCCTAGCCTTTTCCCAACTATGTTGGGGTCGGCTTCCAGTCTAACCGGATGCAGCTGAATACCAGTATTTTACATGGAGCGACTGCCTATCTGACCTCCACAACCCAGTTACTGGGTAATACGATACCCCTTGGTAAGACTGGTTGTCAGACTTTCGGGCTTCTGACGACCCGTAACGACTGTCAAAGATCCACGAATAACAGCCGGGACCAACGGCTTAACGTGCTTTCCGAGGCACGGAGGAATCTCGGTATGTAAAGATGGTCACCCATCCACTGACCAACCCCGGCAAGCGTAGCTTAACCTGACGGATCGACCCGTGCGGCTGTTATTATTTAGCCACGAGCTCCTCTAAACTATAGAAAGAAAATCATTGCTTGAGCAATTACTTTTACTGAAGTAATTACTTTGACTTGACTATAAATACAAGTGTTAAACCTAACGAATCTTATTTCCTATCACGGCAAGTTGCACAAGGGCGGGAGCAATGACATCAATATATGTATTATCAAGCATATTTAGATATAGATAGAAAACAGAATACAAGAGCACACTGACGAGAACAGTTAAAGTTAAGGTGGAATGTGTGCTCACGACTCGTGCCGGCAATTATACACAGATACACACGTTAAACTTATAACACTTACTTTTTAATCCCCGACGGAAACAGAGGGGCTGTTTCCGTCGGGGATTAAAAACTACTAATCTCAGCTTAATTTAGAAGGCTACTTATAAAGGCGAAGTATCTACTTATAAACAGCAATTTCAAAACCACATTTTTTGAACTTCTACCCTACCAAAAATGCTCCTTCAACCAGGCGCGACACGCGACGCGAATTGCGCACGGCACAAACGGGGTGTCCTGCGTGAGCGACGAATACGACGCGACGCTGCGAACGCGACGAACGCGATCAACTCAACCAACGGCATACCCTGCTTGCGGCCTATGTGGCAGTTTGCGCCGAGACGCGACGTAACGCGTACTTGTTTTGAGGGCGACCAGACGCAACACCACGAACTACGAAATGGTTGATTCAGAAGCGTTGATCGCCGCAGTGCTTGAGCAAAAATTGTTGTGGGACAAAAAACATAAACGATATTTTACGATATTTTTTTAAAAGTCTGTACTTTAAATATGAACTTTGGACGCGACGTAACGCGATGCGATGCTGCAAGCGACAAATGTCCTACGTGATTTTGGTAATTACTTCTCGAATGATGGAGAAGTACAGTACAATATTTTGCTTAAAAGTTCATATTTAAAGTACAGACTTTTAAAAAAATATCGTAGAATATCGTTTACGGTTTTTTATCCCACAACAATTTTCGCTCAAGCACTGCGGTGATCAACGCTTCTGAATCAACCATTTCGTAGTTCGTGGTGTCGCGTCCGGTCACCCTCAAAACAAGTACGCGTTACGTCGCGTCTCGCCGCAGACTGCTACATAGGCCGCAAGCAGGGTATGCCGTTGAGTTGATCGCGTTCGTAGCGTTCGCAGCGCCGCGTCGCGTCGTATTCGTCGCTCACGCAGGACACCCCGTGAGTGACGAATGCGACACGACGCGACACGACACGACGCAATGCGACGCGATGCTATACGTGAAAAATGTCCTATGTGATTTTGGTCATTACTTCTCGGATCATGGCAAAGTACAGTACAATTTTGCTTGAAAGTTCATTGCTTCCAACTTCTTATAATATTATGTATTTTGTCCCACAAAAATCTTTGCTCACGCACAGCGGGGATCAACGCTTCTGAATCAACCATTTCCTAGTTCGTTGTGTCGCGTCTGGTCGCCCTCAAAACAAGTACGCGTTATGTCGCGTCTCGTCGCAGACTGGCACATAGGCCGCAAGCAGGGTATGCCATCGAGTTGATCGAATTCGTCGCATTCGCAGCGTCGCGTTGCGTCGTATTCGTCGGTCACCGTCACGCGACACGTGGTGCATTTGTGTCGCATGCAATACGCGTCGCGTGTCGCTGCCTGCGGCTTGTTTGTAGGAGCCTTAAATAGTCCAAATATTAAAACTATTGTACCACCAAAACCAAACACAAATAGTACCTGCATTTACTGCGTCCAATAAAGGTCACGCTATACATAGAACTTCATAAGCTTACACGTGTATCAAGTTTCACAAAATGTTGTATTGATGCTTCATATTATGTCCTTTCACACATTGTACGGAACTCTCCAGTGTCCTACAAAGTATAAATGAATAGTGGGTAGTTAATACGTAACAGAAATGATGCATTGATAAAAGTTTTGTCATTATTCAACGAGCACTTGTTTGATATGGGTTTTTTGTTTGTTGGTATGAGATAATCACCATGCTCGTGAGACGGATTGGTGATCCCGCTACCTATACCATTCTATAGAAAAAGTTATAAATTGCTATCTATCTTCTTTACATGATCTATTTTTGGGACCATACAAAATGGTCCCAAAAACATGGTTCCTTCCTATCATGAGAATATCTAACTGTCCAAAACATACATTATCTGAGTTCCTATTGTATCGGCTACAATAGTAACATGACTACCTTGAACAATAATTTCTTATTCTTTTAATAAATTACCTGAGCCTTGAGGAAAACAATCACTATCAATACCCGAAACTATACCTTCTGCAGCCTCATTTATCTCTGAATTATCATTACTCTTCTCTCATTCCTATCCCTCAACATAATAATAGAAAATGTTAGGCTGGAGTCACACAGCTAGGAGTTCCGCTTGGTCTGATGAAAAGCGTAGCTCGAACAAATTAGTCATCCTGTGTGTTACCGAGTTCCCGTTTCCGTCAGTTTAGTTATTGCATTTGCCATGCGTTGGCTCACTAGGAAAATATTAGTTTGACCGATTATTTATAAGTTAGAACAATTTCATGTTAAGAAAAGAAAAGATGCGACAATATTTATTAATATTATATCGTTAGCGACAAATCGGCTGCCAAAATCTTATTTATTTATTTATTTATTTATTTAAGGATTACCAACGAGATACATTACAATTAACTTCTACAGTAACAAACATGCGTAATAAATACGTTATCCTGTAATGCGTACTCAATTACAGGTAACCACAGCTTACACATTATCGAGTACACATGCTCTGAATACATATAAAAAGAAAATATACATATTACTATGATTTACAAAGGTATGGTACTAATAAAAAATAAATCTAATAATCTTTGTGTGGACATGAGATTTTGAAATAGCCAGTGAATCACCGGCGAATAAAGTAGCTGCGAGTGTACCTAGCAAAACACACCCTCCCAAAAAGCTTTGTTTCCTCTTCACTATCACCCTATTGTACAATTCGCGAGACCTTTGTGTTCCTATCTAATGTTGGAAATTAACTAACGGAGAGCACTAATAGAATCTAAGTGACCCTTTCTCCATTCTGCCCTTTGATGTCCAGTAATTGAATTATTATAGTGAATTATAGCATTGGGGCTCTTATTGTCTTGTTGTGACAAGTTTGGCCTGTCGTAGATTGCTTTGAATTTGCCGCCATTTTGTTTTTGATATTATTTGTTTATTATAATTATCTATTCATTTGATTTTTGTTGTTTCGTTTTTGTTTATTTTAATGGCATTTGTAACTTTATACCCTACCTCAACTCTTTTTTATCGTTTATCGGTCTTTTTTTAGTCTTTTTTTACAGCTTTAGTTTCATCATTCAAAACAATATTAATAACTCCAACTAAGGCCGAAGTGAAATCCGCAAACTCTTCATAATTTTATCCTACTTAAGCAGGAAAATATGTAACAGGGCTGCCAAGTCAAAACTTTTCTGTGAGTTTAATGGCTTGTATTTGACTTACGTAGGTGTTTTACATGTTTTATACATTCTCATCATAATTGCAAAATAACTTTTCCAAAGAATTGTTTCCGACGTCTTACCTTCGTATTTTGAGGATTCCATTTTAATCCACTTATTTCTTATGAATGTTATGATCAAAAATTCTTACTGGTATGGAAATTTTATCGGGAGTATCAAGAAAATGCGCACCCATAACGCGAATGGGTACGAAACGTACACATGTTCGGTAGAAATGGGGTACGAAACCGGCATTTTAGATTATTATCACTGTAATGTAACCTCTTTGGATAGATCTTGAAAATACGTGAAAAAGGAAAACACACCATTCTTCTGATGTATTGAAGGAGGTACTAAATTAAATAGTTTTTGCCTCCTAACTGGGATATTTGTAACGTGTGTCCCATGCGTATCAAACTAACCATCAGTAGAATAAATTTAAAAGCGCAACGAATTTCGCTGAAATTTGGCATACAGGTAGCCCATGATTTTGTTATAGGACATAGCGAATACACATGGCGAAGCCAAATGTTAGTATGTACTATATGAAACTACATTAACTTTGATCGTCACATAAATATCTCAATACCAATTTATGTGAACGCAAATATTACCAACACCCAGGTTGCGGAAAAGGTTCTGAGTTGTCACTGTATCTTGCATTTACTTTTTCGCCTTACAAAGGAAATACAGCTAGTAATCCTTTTGACAAACACCCTTGTCTTATTTACTTTCTCGTAAACCTCGGGCCAAATATGACGCAATCCCTCGACACATCGTCACGTCACGTCGACCAAAGGTAAAACTGTCGTAAACTGAGATTTAAAGGGAAAACATACCTGATTTATACCTGAGCTTCCCCCTAATAGGCTCACATTTTTACTTGTGTACCCGTATTTCTCCACAACACGTTTTAAAATATTTGCCAGTATTTTCGTGCGAAAGAATCCTTGAATTATGTTTACTGTGTCCAATAAATTCACCCTGAAATTGAATTTATTGCGCATATTTCGGAAATGGAACGAAGAATGTGTTTGTGAAAAGTTAATGGTTGAAATATTTTAGATGTTTGTTGCATTTTCATTCTGTGAGAATGAAGTTCGAAGTTAATAGTCTGTAGAGTAAGTTCCATTTCCATTTCACTATTGGTCTATAACTTACTACTTCTACTGTAAGTTTTATTTTACTATTGTTTTCAGTTGCTATAAAATCAACGGCTAATATTTTCGTAAATGGCAAGTGAAATGGTCCAGTTATTATTCAGACATTGCTATGTTTTTGTTTAGCTTGTAATTTTCCTTTTTTCGTCTTGTGTTTTGTTGAGACTATTCTGAGATTGACAGTGGCTTTACATTTTATATTTTTCTGACGACATTCACAACGGATCTGAGCATTTCTCTTTTTTTTTGCCAATATACATTTGTTGAATGTCCCACAAGATTGCAGATTTGTGTAATGTGTATGTTATTGATTCTGTTTTGTTTAGGAGCACATTTTTTATTAAAATTCACAGGAATCATTAAAATATATCATAAAAATATAATATTTAATTAAAAAAATAAATAAATACAAACTATCAAAAAATTGCAATGTATGAAAATTCGTATGTCCCAGTCTACCATCCGTTACTTAAAACTCAATTATTTTAATAAGGTTCAAAGAAACTATACTGAGATTTTGTTTTTAAACCATTCTAAGAGGTAAAAAGATCTACTTACATTGCTTTTTTGGTATTTTTTTTTAATTTTGTCAGATATAAATGAATTTTAAACTCGTCCCAGAAAAAGTTCCAAAAATAGATTTCAGTTTTTGTTACCCATTTTTTTTGTGTTATAGTTAAAAAACTTCCATTTCGATACACAATTTTAACTTGGCAATACTACAGGTACCATTTAATGCCGCCATATTGATTTAGGTGTCAGTGCTGTTCCGACGTTAAAATGTGAAACACGTATTCCAGTTCGAAAATCGAATCTCATTCCAGTATTTGTTACAGCTGTTTCAAAAAAATAAATAAACACTTAATTTGAAAATTTTCTTTTACTTTTGTTGGTATTTCTTTGCAATGATATTATTAAGTTTATCATGAAGTATCAAGAAAACTATTTTTTTGGATATAACAATTGCTACTTCAAAGTTTTTTTTAACAATTAAAAAGTAACAAAATAAGAACATGTAATTTACCTTCATTTAGTTTTTAATACATTTTCCACAAAATTCATAAATAAAATAGATTTTCTTATAAAAATCCAAATGATAATAAAGTAAACTACCTGATTTCATGAAAAAAAACGATTTATATATATATATTTTTATTTTTAGCGATTTTTTGAAACTATGGCAAAAAAAAAGAGAAATGCTCATCTCCTGAACCTCTATCAATATTTCTGACATGTTGTGTAGGAATGGAACGTTGATGTGCATGAATGTGTGAAAGAGTTGATTGCTAAGGTGTAAGTGGGACAGATGACATATGCCAAAGACTATTGCTTGGGACGACGTGGAAGGTATTTAAAAAGGTAGAATGACAGTGCTTGACTTTTGGAACGACTAGTTAGGGTTCCGTACCAACATGGTAAAAAGGAACCCTTATGGTGCGACTCAGTTTGTCTGTCTATCTGTCACAGCTGGATATCAAGAACTGCTAATGCTATCAACTTGAAATTTAGAACAGTTTTATATGACGTTTGCCCAACTATTTCTCAAATAAGAAAGAAATAAAAACCTACTTATATGTTTTTTTTTGTAACATGGCCTATAAAGGGATCTTAAAAATTCGAAGTCGGGCTACTAGGTCATGTGGGGTATCATATTTATGAAAGAACGCTGTTTACACATTCTCAAACATTTTTTTCTTTTTTTTAGGGCCATAGTTTTCGACTTTTCTGAAGAATGTAAAAGCAAATTCCCCCCCCCCCATGCAAAGTCTGCATAGAGAAAATTTTATGGAAAAATTACAGGAAAAATAAAACGATGTCTCTAATAGCAAACTTTTTCAGAAATTGGAACGAAACCCTGGGTGCGCGAGTCCGAGTCGTCCTTTTTTTGTGCTGTATTTTATGTGTTTAGCTTTGGTTTAATTAGTTTGTTTATGAGAAATAAACCAGTTACTTTTACTCTGACCACAGCTCTTTTATTCCCACATGTATGTTCAAAAATATATATTTTAAGCCTTTTGTTTCCCATAGAAAAATCCCTAAATTACCTATTTTTAGCTTTTTGCTTTCCTTTTAGTACAAAATCCTTTAATTGGTCTGGCATTCTAATTCCCAGATCCCACTAATGGGCAATTAGGTCTAGTTTTATTGTCGTCAGCTCAAATGAGAGCTGTTCACTGGCGCACCTCATGAATATTTTATCTTAGTAGTTACTGTCAGGCATTCTTCTTGTAACCGAAACGTTATTTTAGGGGCTCTAAGTTAATCGTTTTTAACAATTATGAAGAACGTGTTTATTCTGAAGATGTTTTAAATATTTGATCTACATTTACAGACACTTGCGAATTCTTATTAGCCAATCTTTTTTTTAATAATTAAAATTGGTTAAGGCGAAAGCGCCAGGGTAGCCCGCGAAATTAAAATATTCTTACTTTTTTTGCAATTTGTACGTCAGTATTAAGTTGCATGTTGATCAAAATACGATTCGCGATTATCAATTATGATCATTAAAGTCATTAATACAATTCTTTAAGACCAAGTAATCCTATTGAATGACTATTTCATGAAATCTTGACATTTGAGGAATAGACTAACTTATGGAGTTGTATTTTTACTGATTCTAATGATTATAAATTCTGTAAATAGATATTTGTTACGGTCACGAATCACACTTTAGTCAACATATAAATATAATACTGACTTGCAAATTGCGTAAGAAAATTTGAATTTCGCAGGCGACCCTGGTGCTTCCCCCTTAAGTGTTCTTGATACTCTTAAGTCTTGTATTATACTATATATATTATATTCTTCTCTTATACTCTTCTCTTATCTTTAATTTAATTTCCATTTTGAGTATAATTGTATCAGATATGTATTTTTATACATTTTGTATGTTGTTTTAAAGAATTTCCGTTGTGCAGTTGTGTTAATGCAATTTCCTTACCATAGATATTTATTTTTTTATAACCATATTTTTATGTTTACGTTATAATTTATTTATCCCCCTTAAATTATCATTAAAGGTTTCATTACCTAGTACGGTCTCATAAAATGCATTTAATACTAAAATTATTTACAAATTAAAATTATTAAGAACTATAACATTTTTATTATAACCTTTTTCTTAAGCTTTTTGTTAAACAAAATGTTAAATTGTTTCTTTCTTATTCCAAATCCATAAAAAAATCTAATCTGAAACACAAACAAAATCTCGAACCAAAACCAGCAACTTAACTGTGTTTATTAGAACTTCCACTTCTCCAAATAGTAAATAAACTAAGTAACTCAGTTTCTTCAAACCAAACAAAATCACAGTACGTATTTCAAAGGTTTATCCTTGATAAAAACCTCGGTAAAAACTCCATCTGACTAAAACTGCCAAGAACATGGTTCCACTTGTTTTCTTTACAAACAACTACAGAAAAGTTTTTAGCTCGAAAATCCCTCGCAAACTTGAAATAAATTATCTTGGGTAAAGAAAGGGTGGTTGGATACATAACAGTCCGCCCGTCGATTATTATATTGTTTAAAAGTACTTGCAAGTTAGCTGCCTGAACTGGTACCTATCTCTTTTTTTGACTGTACTCTTGCACTATAGCACAGATTAATACAGATGGGACACTCCGCAGTTTAGGTATGTAGCTACAAGTACGCGACGGGTCCCTTCCGCGGACCTAATTCAGTAGGTCAGAAGGTATAAGAGTTACGCGATAGAAAGACAGGCAACTTGTAGGTAGTTGAATATAACTGTAGGTAATAAACGGCGTTGTGCGACCTGAATTGCACTTTATTGTGTCGTAGCAAGAGTCGCTTTTTATTTAAATGATTTTGCGGAGTGCGGCCGTCGAGAGAATGCGTTCCTGACACCTGTCAATTGGACAATTTCTAATAGTATTAAGGCGATACCAAAATATTTTTTAATTTGGGGTTTTCCCGCTACAATTTATTTCACTATTAGGTACAGCATATATGGATTTAATTATATGTTTATTGACTGTTTGTGATTTTTATGTAGGTAGTACCTGTTTGAAATAAATGATCAGATATATATTTACTTAAGTTAATAATGTAATTTTATGTTCAAATCAGCGATGACTTTTAGCTCTTTTACCTTCTTGTATTTACTTCGTAAAGTGTTTTGTGTGTACACAAAAAAAAATCGTTTCATTAAAAGCGTCTAACGGGCCTCTGCTAGTTTGCTTCGGCCCTTCGCATGCCTTCCAAAGGTCCGGGACCTCAGGGTCCCGAGATATGTCAAAGACACTTTAAATAATAATAATAATCAGCCTGTATCCCACTGCAAAGCCTCCCTTTTTCCACTCAACTCGGTCCTGAGCCAATATGGACCAATCCTAACTATGTAAAGAGTCAAGTTCGTCCCTTCATCTACGCGAAAATATAATTTAAAAAAAAATAAAAAAAAAAATGGTAGTATAGTGATATTTTTACCTCTTATTATCTAACTCTTTGGTTGACTGTGCAGTCACGGGCACGAAAAAAAACATTGCACTTACCCAAGATTAAAAAAGCAGCAAGACAAAACAATTCCTAAAAGTATGATCCACTGTAGTAAACAAAATCAGAAAAATATATGAATTCTTCAGGATTTATACTACTTATATAGTTTGTTGAAAATATAACACAACTAATTTGATACGATAGAAAAAAAAACACGAAGACCTCTAAAAAAATTCTTTTATCTATTAAAAACCATAATGTACATGAAATCATTCTGATTTTTGTTACATTATTCTTTATACAACATACTAACGTAAGAGTGTTTTAATTTTTTAGTCCAATCATTACTTTTATTTGTAAATCGCGTATTCTTATTTTTATAATTGCACGATCATAGTGTGAGTGTAAAATTCTTTTATCTATTAAAAACCATAATGTACATGAAATCATTCTGATTTTTGTTACATTATTCTTTATACAACATACTAACGTAAGAGTGTTTTAATTTTTTAGTCCAATCATTACTTTTATTTGTAAATCGCGTATTCTTATTTTTATAATTGCACGATCATAGTGTGAGTGTAAGGTATTTATGGTTGTGACTGTACATGAGTGAAAATAAAGAATTTTGGATTATTCCTTGGCGTATTTTGAAAGCTATTTCACAAAGAATTTTCTTGTCGTCTTCTGATTCCAAAGCTTGCGTTTCGAATGGCATTTCAATTAATATTAGATTAGAGTCGCTCCATTGAATTCTAGATAATTGCTTCATCATGCATTAGATGTCTATTTGCAATCCTATTTGCATGATTAGTGACTTGTGTAGGTTTATTGACATTGGTGTTATGAGCATACTACATTATATTGGCAATCGTTGTGCAGTTATTATAGATGCTTCTTATCGTTTCGACAAAATTCTTGATAATGCTGAATTATCATTTGAGATTTTTCTGCAGTTCGGTGTTTTACGAAACTACCTTTTTTAGACCTGACAATTTTTTATTTACTTTTTTAAATTATATTAGAAATATTTATTTCATCACTGTCTTTTTTTTCACTGACGACCAAATTAATAAATTCGAGTACGGTATTAAATTTCTCCTATACCTAATTCATTTTGTTTATTATTATTGCTATCCACATAATCCCAGTCTTTTATTCCAAAATATTTATATCTACAATAAAACGTAGATGAACCAATATCACCATTAATACGGGTCATATATCACTATGGATCATCTCTTTGTTGTGTTTTTCATCCAATGGATCGTCTATTCTATAGGTAGGGACTGGCGCCCATAACCATTTTTCATGGATTGCTGATTTTTGTGATGTCGTAAATATTTTTGGTCGCCTTTATTTTATGAACGTAAGCAAGTTTTTAACCGACTTCCAAAAAAAGGGTTATCAATTCGGATGTTTATATACATATACAGGGTGGCCGGAACATTGACGTCCAAAAATAAAATTTCGGTCCCTCGTATCGTGGGGTATTCGAATCACCCCCATGTATGTTCCGCGACTTTTCATATTTTTCGAGTTATGAATTTTTTTCTGAATGTTTGAAAATTTTCGACCTGACCAACCTAAAAAAATTCTAAAAAAAAAAGTAGAGGGTTTTATCGAGTTTCTTTTTTTGCAACTGAATTTTCATAAGTAGTACTTTTATGCATAAAATAATCAGCTTCGTAACTGTGATGAAAGTTATGAAAATGTTGATCTAAAGTGAAAAATTTACGTTCGGTAAATTATGACTCAAATTTTCAACTTTAAATTAAAAATCTTAACAGGTGACTTCATAATTCCTAAGTAGGCTTCAAGAATGCGCCAGACTCTCAGCTTTCATAATCATAAAAAAATGAAGTACTTAATAGGGCTACTTTGTTTAAAATCGGCCTTCAAAGACAGCGAGGTCGAAAAATTCTTAAAATTACCCATCTGAGTAATTATTTTTTTTTGGCTATTTTCTCGTTCCTAAGGTTAATTAATGATAAGAATACTGAAAACTAACCAACAAATAGTTTCAGAGTTGGGTAAGAAAAGTTTTACGTAAAAAGTGGTTTTGAATAAAACACAGATGATAATGTGAAAAAAGTACTTAATTTATTTTTAACATTTACAAAAGGTTTTCAAAGTGGCCACCACCAGCAGCAATACACATTCTACACCTACGTAAGAAATTGTCTGGCAATCGTCTAAAAGCGTCTCTGTTCTCTCTCACAACACGTTCAGCTTCTGCAATCAACTGCCTCAGCTCTTGTTCACTTGAACAGTCTCGGGCGTATGCTATTTCCTTCCATCATCGATTTCCAGAAGCTGAACGTGTTGTAAGAGAGAACAGAGACGCTTTTAGACGATTGCCAGACAATTTCATACGTAGGTGTAGAATGTGTATTGCTGCTGGTGGTGGCCACTTTGAAAACCTTTTGTAAATGTTAAAAATAAATTAAGTACTTTTTTCACATTATCATCTGTGTTTTATTCAAAACCACTTTTTACGTAAAACTTTTCTTACCCAACTCTGAAACTATTTGTTGGTTAGTTTTCAGTATTCTTATCATTAATTAACCTTAGGAACGAGAAAATAGCCAAAAAAAAATAATTACTCAGATGGGTAATTTTAAGAATTTTTCCACCTCGCTGTCTTTGAAGGCCGATTTTAAACAAAGTAGCCCTATTAAGTACTTTATTTTTTTATGATTATGAAAGCTGAGAGTCTGGCGCATTCTTGAAGCCTACTTAGGAATTATGAAGTCACCTGTTAAGATTTTTAATTTAAAGTTGAAAATTTGAGTCATAATTTACCGAACGTAAATTTTTCACTTTAGATCAACATTTTCATAACTTTCATCACAGTTACGAAGCTGATTATTTTATGCATAAAAGTACTACAAACTTATGAAAATTCAGTTGCAAAAAAAGAAACTCGATAAAACCCTCTACTTTTTTTTTTAGAATTTTTTTAGGTTGGTCAGGTCGAAAATTTTCAAACATTCAGAAAAAAATTCATAACTCGAAAACTATGAAAAGTCGCGGAACATACATGGGGGTGATTCGAATACCCCACGATACGAGGGACCGAAATTTTATTTTTGGACGTCAATGTTCCGGCCACCCTGTATATTTTTTTTTTATGTATGTTCGGGCATAACTCCGTCATTTATAGCAAAATTGGAACGAATGATGAAGACCACAGATGGCCATCGGAACTACTCAATAATACCTAAGTATTTCATGTGTTGTCGATTATTTTCAAATGGTTACTAAGCAATTTATGCTCGTCACAATGCTTATGGTGATGGTGACTTAACCATCAGCTCCAGGTCTCCTGGTTCTTACTAGGAGAACTCCTCAACAATTAACGTCCCTGCATCGGGAAAGCTATATTTTGTAAAAGGTGATGAGCAGTTGACATTAGGCTATTGTACGAGTAACTTAGATAAATTACAAACTGACCCACTAAAAAGTAAAATATAAAAAACTTTTTACAACAAAGTGAAAAATAACTTGTTGTGAAGTTGGGGAAAAACACTAAAATACAGATCCAAAGACACCGACTTCCCAAATTCAAATTATTTTTCCGGAATTAAAGTTATTTTTCCGAAATTAAAGTTATTTTTCCGAAATTAAAATTGTTTTTCAAAAAAAAAAAAAACACTACAAACTGAAAAATAACTTTAATTAAAAAACTAAAATACAGATCCAAAGACACCGACATCCGAAATTAAAGTTATTTTTCGCTTTGTAGTGTTTTTTTGGAAGCCAGATGTTTTTTTTTTTTTTTTTTAATAGTTTTTTTGTAAGAGCAAGCAAGAGGGCCCGTGCTGTCCCAGCAGTGAAAACGTTTACTGATTATGCAGCTTCAAAATCACATTACCCTAACGTTTATTTCTCTTTGTCGTAGAATTGGATCTGGACTACCTGGAGAGGGGCGGAGGGGGTACCCTGACCGTGGGTGGGGCTCCGAGCCTGGATCCAAGTCCTGACAGCCTCGACCTCGTCAAAGTGGTGCTACTTGGGGCCCCAGCTGTTGGGAAGACTAGCATTATACAGGTAATACGGGAATATATCCTTATTTTGATATAGAAGTACCTACGATTTTTTCCGTTCCATGATTATCCATACCACCACCACCGCTCTAGACATTCCTAAAAATATGTTCTGATATCATTTGCATGCTAAGTACTCAAAAGTAGCCCATGGTAAAAGCCGGTATTACAAATGTCAGACAAAAACAAAAAACGTTTTCTCATTACATTCGTGTAACTTTTTATCAAGCATAAAACGCAGGAAGATTCACCACCATAACTGTATACTCTGAGTCAACACCTTTGAAGAGAAGAAGGAGGTAATATACCTTATATTATTCCATCGCCAACACAATTCAAAAAAATACCTTTACAAAATAATACCTTCATATTTCGGGAACACGAAAATACCCAAATATAAAAGATTTACTGTCGTCAATGGAGCTCGCATTCGGATGACTCGCCGTATTTTCCGATTCATTAGTTATGCGTATGATTTTAGGATTTGAGGCGTGAAAAACAGATCCAGCATTACGGCAATTTCCATGATGTAGCTTTTATAAATATGAGGCCTGGGTATGTGGGATATGTCGGTAGTAATTTACGGAATGGATTTTATCTGGATGAACCGGTTTTTATTTGCATTTTTTATTATTTCTCGCATGATATTTCAGATAGAAAAATAATACAAGTTAGTAAACTCTACTCCAAAAGGATGTGGATAAAAAATCCCATTTGAAATATAATTCTATACTATCCTAATATTATAAAACTGAAGAGTTTGTATGTTTCAACGCGCTAATCTCTAGAACTACTAGTCGGATTTTAAAAATTGTTTTTGCATTTTATAGCCCAGTTCTTGAGGAAAACTATAGCATAATATTTAACATCATGCTAGGACCATTAGGAGACGAGAAAAAATAAAAAAAAAGTCAGAAAGAACATTAAGCGAAAAGGAAGTAATAGCTGGGGCAGGCGATGCGACGCGACGGGGTGGGTCGGGGTTACAAGAAATTTCACGCGGACGAAGTCGCGGGCAGAAGCTAGTCATTATTATATTTACTCACTTTCTCGAAATCCGCTAGAGAATACGCTTTGAGATACAAAGTTTCAATTATTTTTATAAATCAGACCTATAAAAATATAGCTCGTGAAAAAAGTGCTATCTTAAATAAAAACCTAATTTCATATTCAAGGGCTCGTAAATGACATTTCTCTTTTACAGAATTTTATTTTTTACGCCAACAAAATGGGTTCTATTAATCATCCCTCACTCTTCATTATATAAAAATACGAATACATCTTGATCAAACACAATTCCACAATGACAGATAAGATATTACGGCCATATCACAACGTCGTCTTTCATAACGTTAAGGGTATACCCTGACACTTGATCCATCTGGCGTTCTACCAAATTAGCTTCGGTAGTAGGGTTATATTACTC
This sequence comes from Cosmia trapezina, assembly GCA_905163495.3. Classification (NCBI taxonomy): domain Eukaryota; kingdom Metazoa; phylum Arthropoda; class Insecta; order Lepidoptera; family Noctuidae; genus Cosmia; species Cosmia trapezina. Next base: position 9,137,833 of record LR991039.1, read on the forward strand.
ATATTGTATGGAAGGGTAGATCGTTAACTATCTGAGGCAGGTGTGAAACGTCAGGAAACGGAATGTGTAATTACATTATTTGATATTCGGGTAGGAAGTGTTTTATGTGATATGATAACTTTTTGCTAATAGTTTATCTAGATGAAATAATGCCATACAAGCAGGTTTTATTATTCATGTTTTCAGATAATAATAAAGGGTGTTTTTAGGGTTCCGTACCAAAATGGTAAAAAAGGAACCCTTATGGTGTGACTCAGTCTGTCTGTCTGTCACAGCTGGATATCTCAAGAACTACTAATGCTATCAATTTGAAATTTGGAACAGTTTTAGATGACGTTTACCCAACTATTCTGCAAGTAAGAAAGAAATAAAAATATTAATGTTTTTTTTTGCAACAGGGACTGAAAGGGGGTCTTAAAAATTTAAAGTGGGGCTACTAGGGCATGTGGGGTATCATATGAAAGAACGCTGTATGCACATTTTCAAACTATTTTTTATTTTTTTTTTAGACCGCATAGTTTTCGACTTTTGATGAAAAATGTAAAAAAAAATACCGTTCCCCCCCCTTATCTCCGAAGTTTGCAAAGAGAAAAATCTGAAATTATTCTATGTGATAGAAATTTATGTAAAGATTACAGGAAAAATAAAACGATGAAAAAATAAATCTCTAAGTAGCACACTTTTTCAGAAATCGGAAAGGAACCCTCGGTGCGCGAGTCCGACTCGCTCTTGACCGGTTTTTTTTTAGAGGCGGAGAACTTTAAATCGAAATGTAACACAGAAAAATATTTTTAATATCCTTGAAATTGGTTTTATTTGACTTCGATAATTTTATGGCATTAACGGTTGAATATGATTTCGGGCATGTGGCTGCCGCAACTATTAATGTTCTGATGATTATGTGGAGTTCTCCGCCTCTAAAAAAAACACCCGATATTTCAAAAATAGATTATTAAACACTTTTATTGAAACCATTGAACACAATGTTACCGAAAAACACTCATCCACTCATCCACTCATCACTATGACTGTATCCATCAATCTAAATCAAAACCAAAATATTATATAATATAGGTACTGTCTTTTAATCAACACGTTGATAGATTTTCAACCATTTTCCATTTATTTGTATTATCTTGTCCTTTGTATAAAATAAACATACTATACACTTACACATGGAGCTCGCTCAAAAGGGGAACAGAAAACAATACGTCAAAATGATTGATTGTGTATCTAACATAACTTTTTTCTCGAATTATGTACCCGTGCGACGTTGTTAATGTATCATTAATTCATTATTCACGTGTTTCAGACTTTTTATTTCAATATCATATTTTTGTATTTGCTTTTCATTAGTAATTTGTCATAACTAATGTTTTGTCACAATATTAGCATTAATATTGAACTACTGAAGATGGAAAAACAAAAACTTTCACGTCCCATTCCAATTGAATAAGAAGAAAACTGTAAATTACTTTAAAGTTGTTTAAAATAATGAGAGACGAGGTATTAGGAGAAAATGAACACGTTAGAGCTTTATTGCATGTTCACTCACCACGTGCTACAGGCGCTTGAAATTTGATGAGTTCCAATATTGCACTACGCTACGATAACGAGCACTGTTAACCTCCTCCACTTTTAAAATGCCGAGAAAATCCACCAGGAGCTGTGAAATGGGATGGAGGTAAAGAGGTTATTGTCGAGCCATAAACGACCGACGAGCAGTACCTATTGGTGGGTAAAGTTATGTTTATAACTTATAACCTTTCCGTTTAAAGTGGCGCGTTTAAGTGAGTTATTCAATAGAATTTTGTCGGGGATAAAGTTGGAGTTAAATTGAAGTTTAGTATGTTTTGAGGATATTTCAAAGCCTCATTATTATGATTCCTTTCAAAATCTATCAGCAAAGTTAGGTGTCGGTTTCCCACAAAACGACGTTTTTCTTCCTTTTCTAAATTTTCCTCTGTCCTCACGTAATGCAATATGACGTTATCAGATATGTACATTTGTAACAGCTCATCAGTTATTCTATGAATACTTTACTTCACGATAAATTGAGACTACCGTATGTATACGACAGCGCTCGGGTTATCCTTAATTAACTTTGCACAAGATATTTGGTGAATTCAATTTATACTGAATTAAAAATTTATATCGGTGAATTCGGTTAATGGAAATATATTTTGTTTTATGACACTACTTACTTTTGGGTTATGTTTGATTTCTCTGAATGCTAGCAAGATCTTTGTTCTGATTTCAAATGACTTGAATTTTATGAAATACTTAAACATAATACAATAAACTCACGCCTTTTTTCTATGGGGTAGGCAGACAGTACAGAACGCCACGATCTTTACATACTCCATCTGGTCATTCGCGCAAGCCGGTTGCGAGTAGTACTACGCAAATATAGACCTAGACAAATGGCATTCGTTAAGGAACGATTCTATTTCTACAATTGCTATCGACGCATCTCTAAGGAAGTTATCGTTGGACGCTGTCGATTCGTTGACATTTCTATAGCTTATGTCAACGCCATACATTTTTTGGCTTTTCTACTAGCGTCATCGCTAATCGAATATTACTTTGTCTAGGCCCGCTGATCCATCTGAAGAACGCCTAAAACATAAGCAAAATAATTTTCATCCATTTAACGAACCTCATCGTTCATGAATGAAATTATAATACAATCAATGCACAAATAACCAGTAGGTATAAACGATCAACCACTTATTTACTCTAGGTACTAAATACAGTCATAGTTTACAAACATCCTTATATAGTTTCTACTCTGCTTTCACAACATTCAGAAAACTAATTAGATGTTGCCTAGTTTTAATGAGAACGTTACTTGTCATAGTAACAAGTTCTTTAACTGACAAAGTAACTTCAGCATACACTGTTACTAAGGCAACATAATATATAGCAGGTTTATATTCCCGAACTGTATGCATGAAAGTTGTAGGTACTACAACATTGCAGTTGTATTTACCTCTAAAACACCTGCTCGCCTGGTTGATAGCATTCGTGTTGGTTTTATCATGAATAACTTTGTTGTGTTGCGAGCTGTTACAAAGCGGAATTTTGCTTTAGAATTCTCGAAGTTGTCGAGATTTTCTTTCGTAGGAGAAAATTGTTCCGATTGAATGGGTCTCTGTGGAATGAATTGTTCGAATTTAGAAAGTTGAATAATGTTTTTGTTTTCTCTTTATTTATTTACTAGCTTTTGCCCGCGTCTTCGTCCGCGAAAAATTTGTTGTTCCCCGACCCACCCGTCGCATCGCATCACCTGGCCACGCTATTACATCGTTTTCGCGTAGCGTTTCTTCTGACATTTTTTCTTTTTGCTCGGCTTAAGGTCATACCGTGATGTTAAACAGAAGATTTTTTCAAATCCGACTGGTGGTTATAGAGATTAGCGCGTTCAAACAAACAAAAAAAAAAAAAACAAAAAACACGACTGCAAAAAAGTCAACTTAACTAAAACCAAAGCAAACTCTACTTTGGTTTAACGTACTATATTATGAGCTGAAAGCCTAAGTTTGGTAGCAGGCGGCACCCATTTGCAAATTATAAACCGAAAGAAAATTAATGAGTCAAATTAATGAATAGAAAGAAATTGATGAACCTGAAATGTCCAACTTAGTTTTGTTATGAGAAAATTGTAAATGTTTTCTTGGCATTAATTTTGTAATGTATCCTTTGTTGGTAACCTATTATATGCAATTTTTGAATATGTTTATGAGAAATTTTACTAAATATATTTCCAACAGACTATTTATAAACCTAGACATGAATAAGTAGCTGTATACATATACCACTCGAGTTTTCATTTTAACTACATATATAAAGTGTATCAGAAAGGTGTAGTCAAACAACAACTCATCAAACTGAACAACTTTCTCCATGGGGAAAAAAAAAAATTATCAGGTGGCTAATGATTTTTGCTCGATTATGATGTCGGTCCAATGGAGAAAGTTGATCAGTTTGATGGTCGGTGCACACCCTTAAAGACCACACCTTTTTGATACACCCAGTATATCGAGCCATTTAGTTTTTCTCGTTTGGGAATATTATTATTATGTCTTGACAATTCTCGGGACCCTGGAGTCCCGGACCTTTAGAAGGCGTACGAGGGGCCAAAGCCAACTCGCAGAGGCCCGTTAGACGCTTTCAATTAAATGAGGCACCAACCGACGATTATCCCTGTACGCACTATGCAAGTGCACCCAAGGACAACCCCCGGTTGGTGCAGGACTATTGCAGTATATAGAAATAAAGAGATTGGACTATGGATTTGAGTGGCTAAAGTGGACTGGTTGCCTAGAACTATGAAAGGACTATGGCCCCTGCCGGATCAATGTTTTGTAATACACGGATAAAATGGCAGGGGGTGACTTGCACACACAATAATGGGCCCCCGAAAAGGTCGCTAGCACATAGTGTCGTAGCGGCAAGGGGGCAACATGTCCTGAGGTGCTTGTGAGGAGTGGAGAGGTATCCCACGGTTCTCAGAACATTATTATTATTATTATTATTTATAAACTCCACATTTTACGATCCCCTAATTCATTTCATGGTTCTTGCAAACATAACTTAAGGTAAACAAATAGCTCTGACAAAACAGCAGCTTTTACGCCTTGTGCCTCCCTAAGGACCAATAGCGAACATCTTGCCTACCTAACTGCCAAACTTATAGCCCGTGTCGCACCGTTCATGGCGGGTCGTCAGCCTGATAACGACATATCCGGGTAAGGTGAGGCACAGCTTATACGGTGATTAATGAATCCAACCCAAATCCATCTTAGTCACTTAACAAAACCCCTTTTATAAAATACAATTTTCTTTGTTCGCAGCAATTCGTGTGGAGCGATTTCTCAGAGGAATACGTGCCAACAGACCGTAAACACACGTTCTACCCTTCGGTGATCATCAACGAGCACCTTTATGAAGTCAAAATCACAGACGTACCAGTAATACCTTACTTTCCAATAAACTCGTATTACGAATGGGCTCACTACCGTTTCTACGGGCTCAGAAGTGCCACTGCCTACATTCTAGTCTTCGATTTATCTAACGTTGAAACTTTCCAGTATATAAGAACATTGAGAGACCAAATGGTTGAAAGTCGGGACATGAGAAACGTTCCAGTGTTAGTTGTCGGCAATAAACAGGATCTACTTTGTAGTAACACTCCATCCGCGGCTAGTGGACTTCAGCAACTTGCTATAGCAGAAAGTGCTTGCGGAGATTCAAGAGAGAAGAGAAGAAATATCGTGAACTTAGTTCGCAAACACTGGAAGTGTGGGTACGTGGAGTGTTCAGCTAAGTATAATTGGAGGGTCATAGCTGTGTTCAAAGAGCTGATGGAGATGATTGATGCTCTTGAATGGAGTGGAGGTGGAAGGAGCTCGGAACCTCCCCCAGACTCATCAGCAGGTGGAAGTACACAAGAGACTCGGTGCGTGATTGCTTAGCACTATTAATTACTTTAACCTAACCTCGATTATTTTAAAAGAACCAAAAAATCTCTAATGAAATCTTTACAAGATTACTTTGTCCCATAAATCTTTATCTAATCCGATTTAACTAAGCAATAGACTCTGCGAGACCCAGCGGGGCTTTTATCTATTTTAAGGTTTTCTAATGGACCATTCTGTGCTCGAGCTCCCAGAACGTTCCGTAGATTCATCAATTCAGAAACTTGCACTTGTAAAACTTTAGCTGACTAGCTTCATCGTGCAAAATCCAATCTAACCCTCGCAAATGGGTCCATATTTCATGCAACTTCGACTAAAATTGAAAGCTGAGCTTCTCTTCTCTGTTACGGTTTCTAATCTTTTCTAATTTTTAATTCCTTGCTTAATAATTTTTACTTTGTTTTATATCTATATGTTTAGATACTTGAACGAACTTGACTAGTACTTATTATATTGATGATTGTTGATCGTTCATAGGATTCATATATTTGTCCTTTCTTTTGAATGGGTTCTATTAAAATAATCGACTATATTTCACGTCTAAACGCACAGAATTTAGGAGTTAATGAATGCTGTTAATATGCGAATGTTTAATGTTTCCAAATGGTTGTAGTTAATAAAGTTGCGTCATTCCGTATTCCGTGTTCACATTGCAGAAATACGTTCAATAATCTATTCTGATGATAGTAACGAATCAGCAATTCACAGAATTTTTGGTATCCCTAACCAACAATTGGTTGGTTGGTTGGTGAATAATGATCATACAAACATAAAAACATTAATAATAGTACATTGATCCGCTCTGAAACCAATACAGATTTAATTAAACCGTAATAAATTCTATATATCAGGGAAACAACCGCTTTCACGAACAATTTCGTACTATACAAAGCAAAATCATGCCTGTTATAACATCAAGGGAATGAAATACAACTTTTTTTGGGGAATAAAGCTTACGTGGAAATTGATTGCCGTCATTATATCGCTATTTATATCAATTTATTTTACTTTTACGAAAAGGAGGTCTCTAATGGCCTTATCGTCATAACTTTTTTGCTATCTGTAAGTTATTTTTAGTTAACTACTGTAATAGTTTCATGTATGTCTTTAAAATATCATATATTTACTACGTGTCATTGAATTTATTGATTAAAAACCAGAAAAAAACAATTATATCGGGCTTTGCAGTCAATAGTGTCACTGTAATTACATTTATGTCATGAAACGAAATTGGTATTGGTAAAACCGATCAAACAATTGTGTAATTATTTGCTGTTGGCACCGTGTTTGCTAACATTGGACATTCATCGTTGAATTGTATTGTAAAAGAATTATATTTTGCTCCACCATTTATAGCCATACCTCCTGCAAAAATAAATCTTTTATAAAAGTATCTTTAAACGTTGGTAGACTTAAAACTAATTGAAAATGCTCCAGTTTCTTGTAACAAAATTCTCTTGTGTCCCAAAATTTTCTCCACGATATTTTTGTAACAAAATTTCACCAGCCCACAATTCGCCCTTCAAACAATATATAAGCTTTAAACTTATATTCGTGTATTAAATTTATTTCAGGGTACTTTTACACTTTTCTACTAACACTTCTACGTCTAGTTACTGATTAGAATCTCGACATACCTGTAAGTTGTGAATATTGAGTGTACAATTTGATAGATTAATAACGTTTAACCGACTCATTGAGCAAAAAAAAGAGAGATTAATTATTATTGACTGTATTTACAGTTGCTTGTTTCTACGTCTGAATTTCCATTTGTATTGTGGTGTTAACCTTTTCTTTTACATTTTTCTGTTTATCTTTATAATAGAATAGTATTGTAAGTATTTATTTTTCTTAATCTACCTCTTCATTAATTCCATGAGTTTGAATCTATGTTATGAGGGGTTTGGTTTCCGCACTTAGTCCTTCGAGTGGACCATTTTGCGTAAGTCATGGCGGCCGTCAGTGAGTTATTCCATGAGCTTGAATATTTCATCTTATCCCGAATTTTCCTAGATCTAGTAACTTACTCTGTGTTGTGCTTCTTACCTATGTGCTTCCTGTCGTTGTTTATAGATATTTTTTTATTAGTATTAGTACCAATCCAAACGTTGTATAAAGAATCTATTTACAATTCGTTGCATTTTATATTAGTCAGAATATATTGTACAATTTTATCAAATGTTCGAGTTGATGTTATAATGAGAAACGCTATCTGAAATTTGCATCTTCGAAGTTTACACAAAAATACAATACAAGACCTTGCAAGGGCTAGCTTAAACCTTGGCCAGAGGCGGCAATGCCATATAACGTGGCAATGCCGCCAGTCTCTTGGGCACATTGCCAGTCTTCAGCGATGCGGAGGAATTTTTGGACGCTATATTTTAGTTTGTTAATAGTTTCAGTTAAGTTGGATAATATATTGTTATTTTTAATAATTATACAAACAAACTAAAAAAAAACAAATTTTATGTAAAAAAACAACAATAGGCAGAAAAATGCAATGACATAATAATGGTTTTCTTTTAAAAAAGCTAATATTTAAAGCGTGTCCTTTGATATTTTAATAAATTTATAACAACAAAATCAACTGCTATGCTCACTAAATCGGAATTGTGATAATCTATTAGAAGCTAGCGTTTCTCATTTTTATATTAACTTTAAAATATCATTTTTATTACCAGATATTGTATAAAATAATTGCTGTGTGAGAATTATAGGCTAGATGTAACTAGTTATTTATTGTTAACTATTATAATTACTAGAAAAGTGAGGAATTAGTAAACAGAATAAAAATATTGTCTGAGTTAGTTATTTAGATTTTTCATGTCTAAAGTAAAAGTATTATTTTAAAAGTTTTTAAGTATTTAGTTAAGATTTGAGTTTATGATAAAACATTTTAATGGACATCATAACTTTTTTTGGTATCATCTAGCTGGTCAGTTTTAGTCAAAGATATTTAAATCGTTAGATTCGCCTGACCACGTCCTAAGATGGCCTTGTTTTCTTTGTTCTTGTTTGTCTTGTTTCTCTTACAATAATCGTAATCGTATCATTCGCGCGACCTAAGTACAGTGAGGTCAAATCTAACGATTTAAATATTTGGTTTTAGTTAAGTTTCGATAAATCTAAGGATAATTTCATGAATGTTCATAGTGGCCAAATTGTAAATGATTGCGGTGTGACTCGTAAAAAATAAGTAATTCTAGGTATCGTTATACAATTGTTACACGGTGCAATACAAACGTTGTGAACGATTTTAATGTGTCTTCTTATTTCACTGAAACCTTTACATCTTTCTGAAAAATACGTTATGACAGCCGGCAGATGTTTTTTTTTTTGTGTATGGCATCTCGTAGTTGACCTTGAGGAGGAGAGGAGCTCGTGGCTAAGTAATAACGGCCGCACGGGTCGATCCATCAGCTGATTGCCGGGCTTGGTCCGTGGATTGGTGACCATCTTTACATACCTAGACTCCTCCGTGCCTCGGAAAGCACGTTATCAAGCCGTTGGTCTTGGCTGTCATTCGTGGATCTTTGACAGTCGTTACGGGTCGTCAGAAGCCGGAAAGTCTGACAACCAGTCTTACCAAGGGGTATCGTATTACCCAGGGTTGTGGAGGTCAGATAGGCAGTCGCTCCATGTAAAATACTGGTATTCAGCTGCATAGACTGGAAGCCAACCCCAACATAGTTGGGAAATAGGCAGATTGATCTCGTAGTTGACCTTGAGAGGTCTTGACTACTTAACTGGTCAATCTTGTGGCTGCCTTAAGCGAACTTAAAGCCTCCAACCAGGGGCGGCGGTCAGATGGTAAGTAATAGGTTAACAAAACATAACATCACGCCTGTATTCCCCGAAGGGTTAGGCAGAGGTATACCTTTAGTACACCTACATTTCGCCAGTTATTTAAGTCCCATATGTCTTGGCGAGCCTATTTCCCTCCGGGCACAAATCCAGAATCCGGGCTGCTATTGAGAAATTCATGATGGAAAACCCAATATCACATTGCCTGACCTGGGAATCGAACCCAGGACCTCATGCTCAGCAGTAGCACTTGTGAAAACTGAGGCAGTCTAGGCAAACCTTTACATCTTCCTGAAAATTTGATTATGACAGCGAGCAGATGGTAAGTACACTTTTTTCCTTTTTTTTTCGTGGGGAAATCCTCATGGATACCCTCCGTCTGGGAACAACGGAGGGTTATGTCGGATTTCTACCGACTAAAACCCCACTGTTCCTTCTAGTACCATGAGTGGGGGGCCCGGGAGATACATCTTCGAGCCTGAATTAACACATTAACATTCTAAAGGCGAAAGTTTGTGAGTGTGTGTGTGTGTTTGTATGTTTGTTACTTCTTCACGCTCAAACGGCGGGACCTATATGTATGAAATTTGGTATGTAGATAGTTTATACCCTGGATTAACACATATATGGTCTACGCGGGTGAAACCGCGGGGCACAGCTAGTAATATTATAAAGGCGAAAATTTGTGAGTGTGTGTGTGTTTGTATGTTTGTTACTTCTTCACGCTCAAATGGCTGGACCGATATGAATGAAATTTGGTATGTAGATAGCTAATAACATAATAGGCTACTTTTTATCCCGGTCTACGCGGGTGAAACAGCGGGGCGCAGCTAGCAATATTATAAATGCGAAAGTGAGTTTGTTTTTTTGTTACGTTTTCACGCTAAAACGGCTGAACGGATTTGAATGAAATTTGGCACATAAGTAGACCATGATCTGAATTAGGACATAGGATAGCTTTTATCCCGGTAGTACGTTCCCTGGGGATAATTTCCGACCTACAAACCGGCGAAGCCTCGGGCAAAAGCTAGTAGATTAATAATCTTGATGATTGTAATATATTAGTCAATCTTATATCTAAACAAATTAATATCTTCTGGAATTTTGTAAACACTCTTTAAAATGATGACATATTTGAGTCATGTGGCAGTGAAAGATAGATTTTTCGGTCCTTAATGAAATTGCAAAACAGAACGCCCTCATACTGTATAAAAATTATGTTTTTTATACAGTATGAGGGCGTTCCCGCTAACCCGCAATAGTATAGCATCCATACATGCTAAAAAAAATACTAACTACCATTCAGTTCCAGTTCAGTGCTCAGGAGTGTGCGAACATGGTGCTCATTTATGCTGAGTGTAATTATGATGGTGCACGTGCTCTGAGGATGTATGCTGAGAGGTACCCCAATGCATCAACCGTAGAATTCTCGTGTTATTGTGAGTGCCCTGGTGCGTATTCGTAACAATGAACCGGTAGTGCCGCGTCGTTCTGGTGGCCCCCGACCCGTGATCTCTGTGCGGTAGGAAGAGAACGTGCTAAGGCATTTTGAAGAGGAGCCCGGTTCAAGCACTAGAAGAGCCGGCCGCCTGTTAAACATGAGTCACGTCGCAGTCTTTAAAATTTTAAAGAAAAACAGGTACATGAATTTATGTTTTTTTTTATTTACCTACTATGTTTGCGAATAGGTCCTTCCAAGTTCAAGGTGCCTCAGTGACGCATTCCTTTGTCAGCCGGGCATTTGAGACGGGTTGTTAAAACTACACATACTTACATAAATGTTTAATTTTACTGATAAATAACAACCCGACGACGACGTTTCTTTCTAATTCATTATCCGCTAACGCTAAAGTGCCCGTGGGAACTCTAGTTCCCAGACGTTTTATGCCGCCATTATAATAAAGTCGCCGCTCGCCATTCGGCGCGGCGCGCGGCGGCCGGTTCGCTCGGCTTCGTGAGTATTCGTGAGACGCTCGGAATTGTGCGTATTGCACGTTGCCGGTTTGGGCAATGGTACTACGCTAGGTACTATTCCGCGCTACGGAATGGGATAGGACGTTTCGAATTTATTGTCAATTAATTATTTTCTTGAATTCGGATTATTTTATGCTTATTTTTCTATGCTGATATTTTAATTTTAATCTATTAATGATATAGATTAACGAGTTTAGGGGAACGCCCTCTGTTATTTAACATACTGTATGTAGGTATCGACTTTTTTAAAAACTAAACTTGTCACGCATCAAAAAAAGAAAAATCTTCAGCTAGTTTGCTTTATACTTGTTTCTGCAAATCCATTTCACTCAGACCAATCCTTCAGAGAATTGCTATAAAAAAAGGTACTTTACAAGATTATCTTTTACCCTAAGCTCAACACGCAAAGAAAGAAAACCTTTTTTAATAAATACATAGAATTTTTTTTACCGACTGTTTACCCTTATCACCTCAGACCAGCGTCGTATAAATTAAGTACAATAAACGCGTCCCCACCATTTTGTACCAGGACTAAATAAAACGCCTGCGCTTCCAGCTTTTTGCTTCTACATTCATTAATTTAAGTAAGCCGTTTTTACATTTCTGTTTTTACCGTTTTGTTTTTGTGTCGTGTGAAAAATGGTTTCACTACTTAGGTACTTTTATTTTAATTCTTGGAAGAGTCCATTTTTTTTAATTCAGTGCCCCGAAAGGCATTTAATTAAGGGATATTTTTTTACTTTCACTTTGGACTTTAATTTCTTTGCAGTGTTATTTACTAATTTAGTAGAAAATAAAGCACCTCTACATATTTAATGGACATTTTAATTAAGTTTTTATCAATCAATCTGCCTAGCCAACTACCTACTATACGAACGATGTTGGGGTCGGCATCTAGTCTAACCGGATGCAGCTGAACACCAGTATTTTACTGACCTCCACATCCCAATTACTGGGTATATGATACCCCTTTGTAAGACTGGTTGTCAGACTTATGGGCAACCAGTAACGACAGTCAAAGGTCTACGAATGACAGCCGGGAACAACGCTTAAAATGCTTTCGAAGGCACGACGGAATCTCGATAACTAATGGATGGTCACCCATCCACGAACCAACCGCGGGAAGCATAGCTCAACCTTCAATCGACCCGTGCGGTTGTTATTATTAAGCCACAAGCCCCTTCCATAATTAAGTTTTCGTATTTATATTCCATCTGGCCATAAAACAGTTTTATGGACGTTTGCGTACGTTTTAATTGAAAATGTTATCGAAGCTTCTGAGTTTTTTATTCGAATTGGGAGTTTGGGAGTCGTAGCTGTGCACAATAATCGTTGGGGACCAAGCATCGTAATAAAAAGTTTGAAATTATGTACCTACTGTCAAAGAACTTAGGTATAACCAGGAAAGTATTAAACACCAACAAAACAAAAAACTTAACTGGCGAAATTAGATGATACTCGTATATGTACCTATGATACACCTCCACCCAACACTTCGAGAAATAGAGGCGTGATCTTACGTAACATTTATGCAATAAACACCATGCAATATTAATAATATGCACAATTACTTTTAATTTGAATATACGACTTTAGACAAGTGATGTTGAAAACTTGACATGAATTTAAGATGGTTAAAATAAGCAGTTTGATATCTTATGTCATAGGTTGACTGTAACTTCAGACTTGTAAATCGACTTCCACTTATCATAGAACATAAACCAAAACCGAGTTCCTCCATCTTGTAAGTTGTTAATTTTATAGATTTTATAGAGGATGAGTGAACTTTACACCCATACATGCTAAGAAAATATGAAGAAAGTAGAGGCCTTTTTGGAATTAAAATCTATCGAGGAAAACTTGATTGCGTTTTCCTTCAGTCTTTCAAGTAGTCAATAATCATATCCAAAAATTAAATCCATACATGCTGTAATAGAGAATTAAATGGTTACGAAAAAGCACCAATTTATTTTGGTATCGCCTTAACTATTAAGTAATAGTACCTAATTACTCACTTTCTCAAAACATAATATTTGTCAACAAGATTCACATTAAATTCAATTCAGTGTTTTTTTTTTTTTTTCTCTCTCTCTTTTTTCTTTTTCTCGGCACGTTTTCTCACAACACATCTGACATTGGCAGAATTGTCGACATCGGCACCATTGCCATAGAGAAAAATAGAATAGAATAGAATCTTCGAAATGATAAATTAAAGTCTAAAGCATAACTTAATAACAATCGAAGAGCTCATTTGTGGCAGATAGCTCGGCTTTAGCTTGTAATTAGCTTCACAATTTAATCTAGCCTATAATGATAAGCGGTTGCATGCACGCTCCGATACTCATATAGGCCTTAATTATGACTTTAATTAGCACTTGGGTACTTATATGTTATGTTTTCCACCTGTCCTATCTGTATTATAACGAAATATCTATTTTTCATAATCAAGAAAAATGAGCAGCAGAGAGTAGGTATTATAAAACAATATCGAGAACGGGTCTTATCGCGATATTCTTTTTGACGAGGTAAACAGGTAACCTACTTGTTTCCCGACCTTTCGACCGCCTTGCAGCGATCGTTGTCACGGGAGGACTGATGACAGCTCAGCGACGTCTTCGTAAAGTGCGGGTATGTGCATCTACCCTTACTTGGTCTTCACAATTTTTATTAATGTCGTCAGTCCTCCCGTGACCACGATCGCTGCAAGGCGGTTGAAACGTCGGGAAACAAGTAGGTACCTGTTTACCTCGTAAAAAAGAATATCGCGATAAGACCCGTTCTCGATATTGTTTTATAAAATACCTACTCTCTGCTGCTCATTTTTCTTGATTATGAAAAATAGATATTTCGTCATAATACATATAGGACAGGTGGAAAACATAACATATAAGTACCCAAGTGCTAATTAAAGTCATAATTAAGGCATGTTTTATAATGTGTTCAAATCGCGAAAGTTTAAAGAGAGTAGGTAGTTGAAAGTAAAATATGGGATTTTAGATTTTCCCGAGGATTTTAATATTTATACAACTTACAGGTGCAAAATTATAAACCATCTTATTCGCCGATTTATAGGTATTTGGTTCGGAAAACTTAAAGTAACTACATGATATCACAATAATGTATACATACCCTCTAGCATTTACTGTTACATCAGCCACCATCATTTTCATTTGAAAGAGTCTCGACTAGATATTACCAACCATCTGGCTAACTCATACAGTCCAACCGTTTGTATCACTCAGATAATCCTTCAACTTTTCAAAGCTCTAACTGCAAGCATGCATGTATTTCATAAGCTATGGTACTACCAGCTCCATCCGAGCAACTTTCCAATATAAATAAAAGTTTTATTGAAACATGAAAGCTCTTGAGCTTATGAAAATGTATTGTACTCGTATGATATTCGATTATTTATTGAATTATTTTTCGAAAGTACCATTTACGGACTCTGCCAAAGCCAAACCAACAATCAATCTACCTAGCCCTTTCCTAACTATGTTGGGGTCGGCTTCCAGTCTAACCGGATGCAATTGAAAACGAGTATTTTACATTTAGCGACAGCCTATCTGACCTCCACAACCCAGTAACGGGGTAAGACTGGTTATCAGACTTTCGGGCTTCTGTCGACCCGTTACGACTGTCAAAGATCCACGAATGACAGCCGGGACCAACGGCTTAGCGTGCTTTCCGAGGCATGGAGGAGTATCGGTATGTAACGATGGTCACCCATCACGGACCAACCCCGGCAAGCGTAGCTTAACCTGCTGGATCGACCCGTGCGGCTGTTATTACGAGCTCCTCTTGCTACGACAAAAAAAAAGAAGACTACTCCTCGCGTTCTTGCTAAACCCACAGAGCGGGTAGAGTATCGAGCACAACATTGTACCTTAGTTTTCTAACACCAAAATAGCACTATGGATCATTTCCAATACATTGCACATAATATTACAGTAACATAAACATCACTGATACTACTTACCTCTCTGTTTTCATACCCCGTTTGAAGAGTAACATTATCAGTTACCTCATTGTTTACTCCTACCCCGTGTTTACCCTTACCCTTTGAGTGTAAACATTTGTGGTATCGGTGGTTCCGCGAAACATGGCAGGCTTGTTTGTGAAAGTATAGTGTGTAACTACCTACGTAATCAATATCTTTCAAGCTTTGTTGGCAAGTTTGAGTTCTTGGGGGTTGATGGGTTCGGTGTCAAAAATTATATTGATGTATACCTAGCTTAGTTTTGAAAAATCGGAGGAGCTCGTGGCTAAGTAATAACAGCCGCTCGTTGCGATCCATCAGGTTAAGCTACGCTTGCCGGGATTGGTCCGTAGATGGGTGACCATCTTTACATATCGAGACTCCTTTACATATCGGATCTTTGATGTCGTTACAGGTCGTCAGAAGCCCGAAAGTCTGACAACCAGTCTTACCAAAGCGTATCGTATTACCCAATTGTAGGCAGATTGATTGCTTAGTTTTGAAAAATATTGCTATTACCTCTGTAATGGTAGACCAGCTTTCGCTAGACAAGATTGGTTTTTACTGTGCTCCACAGTGTGGCTCTTGTTTTCACGTATCGAGAATATTGCTCGTAGATCAGATAAGGTGTAGTCAGCAACAAAAGTCGATTAATATAATTATTTTATAAATCTTAATTATTGAGAAAAATACTTCATTAAAATCGGAACAGATGTATAAATAAAATTAACTCTCATCTAATAAATGAAATGCTAAAAAGCAGGTTATCGTATCATTTTGTGTTAATTTAGATGATGTCAAAAAGTAGCAGTGTTAACCGACTTCTGTTGCTGACTGTACTTACAAAAAATATTTCAATTGTTTTAGAAGACGCAAAGTTATGTTTTTCCTAGGCTGACTGCTTAGCATGCCTCCTGGGAGATTTGATTTATTTACATAATTATTTATTTATCATGTGGAAAACCAACAGCTTTACATAAAAACAATAAATATACTGCAATAAGAAACATGAAGCCAATTACAGGTTTTCACGGCTAGCTATACAGTAATTATAATAAGAGATCTTAAACTCGACAAGACATCAAGAAAAAAAGATGAGCACCAATCGTCAAATCGGTACCACCAAACATAAGGAATAAGTATACTACAATGAAATAAAATAAAATAAGAAACATAACTACTTACTATTAACACTAAGAATTAATTATGAAAAATGCCAGGTTCAGCCTATTGCGTACGCTTGAGCCTTTGGTTATTTTCGGGTAAAGAGTTATTTATTGTTTTATTCCAATAAAATAACAGTCAAAATGTAAGTGTATCTATTATGTACTTTAGACTTCGGGGAATACAAGAAAGAAGTTATAATTTATGTTGTAATTTAATTTTTTTTTAAAACTCGTCCATGAGCAAAGCGGATAGTCTATAATTGCCTACTTAATTTTCTCAGTATTCCACAGCTTTTTCTGTATCGAGTTTCCCTAGTAACAAAACGAAACAGTGGCAGAAGGAGGCCCGTTTCCGGCGAAGAACAACGCAATATCCGATGCTCGCTCCAACACCTCCGTCGCTCGCGAGCACAAAAGAACTCTTTGTTTACACGGTACTTTTCAATCGATACCTCCTGTAGTTTCTGCGTTCCTGGTACTGGGAAATGAAGATTGTTCGTGATTACAGTATTTTTTTCTGGGATGTTTGGATTTGTAGCTAAATTATAATTGCAAGCCAGATTGATTTTCAATAAGTAGAGTAAAAAAAAATATCTGGCAAAGCATTATTTAGCTCCAGAACTTTTTAGAATCAGCTGCAGCTAGTAAAAACATTTTGTAATACCACAATCTAACACCAGCTACCTATACTTACATACCTATCCCACGTAGCTACCTGAGGCCTTAGTGCGAGTTTTTACTCGATCACGTTAAGGCGAAAGCGCCAGGGTAGCCCACGAAATTCAAAATTTCTTACGTTTTTTGCAATTTGTAGGTCAGTGTGAGCTTGTATGTTGATTAAAATATGATTCGCGGCCGTAGCTAATATGGCTTTACAGAATTATAATCATTAGAATCAGCAATACAGCTCCAGTTAGCATTTACCTCAAACCTCATGATTTCATGAAATCGCTAGATTTGAGGTAAATGCTATGTTATGGAGTTGTATTGCTGATTCTAATGATTATAATTTTGTAAACCCATATTAGCTACGGCCGCGAATCATATTTTAATCAACATACAAGCTCACACTGACCTACAAATTGCAAAAAACGTAAGAAATTTTGAATTTTGCGGGCCACCCTGGCGCATCAACCTTAACGTAAACTGCGATTTGTACTGAAACTGAATAAGCGCCATCTGGTGACTGTAATGGGAAACAATTATTTCATACAAATTGACGTACGTCAACGTTAACGTAAACGCGATCGTGTAAGTATAAAAACTCGCACTAAAGCCACTGGTACCTGTATGTACCTATGATCTATTACAAGATCGAGGTAATAAATTCGTTCTCACATCAGGATTAGTTCCTGTTAATTTATCAAGGAGAAGAGAATAAATGAAACAATGTAATTTATCTTGTAGATAATGCCTATCTGGACACTTATTAACAAAACGTAACGGCTGATTGGATTTATTTATCGGTCTAAAACTAGGGTCTACAAAACGGTAAGTTGTAGGACTATTGTAACAAGATTTGACTCTCGGAGCTCGTGGCTAAGTTATAACAGCCGCACGGGTCGATCCATCAGTTTAAGCTACGCTTGCAGGGGTTGGTCCGTGGATGGGTGACCACCTTTACATACCGAGACTCCTCCGTGCCTCGGAAAGCAGGTTAAGCTGTTGGTCCCGGCTGTCATTTGTGGATCTTTGACACTCGTTACGGGTCGTCAGAAGCCCGAAAGTCTGACAACCAGTCTTACCCAGGGGTATCGTATTGCACAGTTACTGGGTTGTGGAGGCCAGATAGGCAGTCGCTCCATATAAAATACTGGTATTTAGTTGCATCCGGTTAGACTGGTAGCCGACCCCAACGTAGTTGGGAAAAGGCTAGGCAGATTGATTTGTAACAAGATTCGACTGAACAAAAAAAGTAAGTAACTTACTATCATAATCAGATCATACTGAACCTACAACACACAAATACACGCAGTGATAATATCGTTAAGGCCATACCTAGGAAGTAGGAGGGTCCTTACATATAAAGGGTTGGGTGCAAAGGTCGGTATCTTTGTTATTTGGATCTCTATTCGAGAAGGGAGACCCTTTGTATGTTCCTTGTGTTGTCATATGCGTAAGGAGACTATTGTGTTATTTACAAGTGGTTTATGAGAGCAGCGGAGGTGGCCTAGTGGTAACAGCCTCGATTTACGAGGTCGTGTGTTCGAACCCAGCCAGGCAGCTTTACTTTGTGTAAATAATTTCATCACCACTGCTCTCAAAACGTGAAGGAATACATCGTGAGGAAACCAGCATGTTCTTGAACCAAAAAATTCAAAGACCACTGGGACCGCGTGGTATATTACAGCCCATTCCCTCTCGAAGAGAGGAGACTTTCCCAATAGAGAGAACATTTTAGGCTGATTAATTATGTTACAAATATGTATAATTTTACGTTCCTATAGAGAGATAAAGATTTTAACACACTCAGCGCCAGAACCGATTCCCAGACCATTTATACCAAAAAAATACGACAGGCCAGGACTTTATTTTTTTTGCATTGTATAGAAAACGAGTGCCTAAAGGATACACAGTGCTTCTATCAAGTAAGTAGAAAGATGTGTATACTTTTGGATACACAATGTCCAGACAATGTGTGATTAAAAGATGGCGCCGAACTATGGTTCTTATAGGAGCGCTTCCAACATAATTTCCTAATATTTTTAAACGCAAAATAGAACTTTAGTAAAGCCTTAACTGATTGATGAAATAAATTTTAATTTCACCTTATATCACTTTTTTACTACCTTTAAATTAGTATTATTACTCCTACAACTTTAAATTTTCAGTAAGCATAGTATCGTGACTAATTCCAATCTATATAAATAAAAACATAAATCCTGACTGACTCATCAACGCCCAGCCCAAACCCTTGAACCTAGAAAGCTGAAATTTTGCACAAGGGTTTAAAATGCATCAAGGAAGGATTTCCTGGTAGTAGTTCTCATGGGATATTTTCCGACAAACACGCGGGCGAAGCAAAAGCTACAAAAAATAAAAATAATAATAAAAATGCAACTTTAATTAATATAAATTACAAAAATAAATAAGTACCTTAAAATACCTTACCTTACGACACGCAAAAACGTTTTTAATTTAATACTCAATTCAAAATATTCAGCTTTTACCAAAGTTTGGCAACAAAAGCGACTCAGGACAATAGTGGGACGTGAGGTCCGGCTAATGGACCTCGTGGGAGGTAGACCTTACATTATTTATCCGTGGTAAATAGCCCCCTGACACTACTGTACTGGTGAGGAATGTACTACTGTACTCTAGCGGTGACGGGCGACGCGGTTTGAATTTGGAATAAGATTTTTTTTTTGTCGTTTCTCTTTAAAGGCTAATACAGACGGTAGTGCATTCCGTCTGCAATAACATTATTACGGTTTCAGCTAGATGTTAAAACAGTTATCTGCATAAAAAGGTAAATATTCAGAATTGCGCAGTCCAAGAATCCTTTGGATGCGAGAAGCACAGAACCGATCGAAGTGGCAATGTGGCGGCATCTACATCGCCACATACGAACTACGCATCACAATGACATGACGTCACGCAATCCTGCATCGCGCAATTACAGTTTACCACGCGACTAGCATATAGGTATACAACGTCCCGACATCAACGGTCGGGCAGTAGTTCACCAGACACAACACCCGTCTGGTCGGAGAATCCTCCCTTTTCAATGGAGGATGAGAGAACTTTACACCCTGACACCCTGTTCCTCATGCCTCTAAAGCAATGCTTGGAGGAGGCCTATGTCCAGCAGTGGACGTTTTTCAGCTGAAATGATGAGCAGTCCATTTGTTGCCATGTTGCAGTCCGTCTAACTGTAGGGTAGTGTAGGCATTAGCTATTTATGAATGATATTTTTTTATATCAGATAATAATTGTAGCCTTGCAGAATTATAAAATATAGCCGTTTATAAAAGTTGATAATTAAATCCAACATTTTTAAGAATAATTACAGCTTTGCATACGCAATAGAAATCCCAACATTTGTCCATTTAAATAGCTGTATTAGTTAGGTATTCTAATAATACCAGACTATTTTATCTGAACCATCAGAGACCGACAAAAAAGCACAAA
Source organism: Cosmia trapezina (assembly GCA_905163495.3). Taxonomy (NCBI): domain Eukaryota; kingdom Metazoa; phylum Arthropoda; class Insecta; order Lepidoptera; family Noctuidae; genus Cosmia; species Cosmia trapezina. The sequence goes on from LR991039.1 coordinate 9,158,367, forward strand.
AGTATTTACCAAATCGCTTACTCCACCCTGTGGTCATACCTTGCAATTAATTACTGTTCTAGTACTTCTCTGTTTTTGTTCCCGCAGTGCCGTCTCCAGTTGTCCTTATGTAATCATTGTAATTCAAGTAAGTAACAACATAGGGAAGATAAAGTTCGTGTACAAGCCTTTCATTAAACTAGAAGTGACGTAAAATCCTTCAATTAATTGGGCATGCAGACTATCACAATCGAACCTTTCATATTTTAGTTGGTAACCAATTTTTATGCAACAACTTTAATCGGAGAACCATTTAGCGACAAAAGGAAGCCAACAGCTCCCCTTATGTGTTAGGCTAGCCACGACTAGCTTCGTACTAATCACGACTAGCTTCGGACTCAATACTCAATCATTTATTTTGTTTAATTATTTATTATTTTATTTATTTTTTTCTCAATTATTTATTTAGTACCTACTAGTCACGACTAGCTTCGTACTTGTCATGACTAGCTTCGTACTAAACACGACTATCTTCGTACTATTCACTACTACTTTTAGAGTAGTCATGACTAGCTTCAGACTAATCACGACTATTTTCGCACTAGTCATTTCTAGCTTCGGACTACTCACGACTAGCTTCGGACTACTCACGACTAGCTTCGAACTATTCACGACTAACTTCGGACTAGACACGACTAACTTCGAACTAGTCACGACTAACTTCGAAATAGTAACGACTAGCTTTGAACTAGTCACTACTACTTTCGGATTACTCACGAGTAGCTACGGACTAGTCACTAGCTTTGGGGCACAACTAGTTTTGGACTAATTACGATTCACGACTAGCTTCAGACGGCACGAGTGAGATTTAATGTGAACTTTACAGAATATAACACTAGGTTTCGAGCTAGCGAGAATATAACGCTAATTTTCAAGCTAATCAACGCTTATTTCCTCTCGGAGACATGTTCATTAAATCAAGTTGTCAGCCATGTTGTTTCCTCTCGGCTGTATTGTGTCGGAACTAATGTGACATGTATCTTGATAATAATGTCGGCTTGGATTTAATATGTTTTTCTATAAATACTGTAATGTTATAGATAGTACTTACTAGACATGTGCGCCGATCGGCGCGGCGCACGCCGCCGGTCAATTTAGCCACGCCGACGCCGCCGAATTTTTCATCGGCGTCATCGGCGTCAAAATTAAATAACAGTAAATAGTAGTTTTTTATAATTGCTATCTGGCAACACTGGTTAACGCCATTTTCATCGCTATATATACTTCGATATACTTCGTTATTGGAAGGAAAAGAAGAATAGTTATCCTTGGCTATTCACCTGTGTGAGGGCTACAATGAGCGTTCCCGCCACAAGCACACCAAGCGAGCGAGTTTTCTCAGTCGCGGGACTAACCATTACGGCAAAAAGGTCACGTTTAAGTCCTACATCGGTAGATACAATTATTTTTATACACGATAATTATGACATGTGTAAGAAGCAAGTACAAAAGTTGAAATAATTAGCATGTGTTTTGATTGTTGCCATATTTGTTATTGAAAATTTTTTTTTTTTTTAAATTTGTTACAAGTACGTAATTAGTTATAGAAGACGAATAATTTTGTCATAATTTAAAAATGTGATTTATTTGACCTCAAACATACCATATTATGTTCATGTAAGTGAATAAATAAAAGTTTATTTTGAATTAAGGCATATTTTATTTATTTTCACTATCCACGCCGATTACGCCGATGACGCCGCCGCCGCCGACATATTAGAAGCCAGACGCCGCCGCCGGTCAAATAAGCATCGGCGCACATGTCTAGTACTTACCTACTAGTATGAGTGAACATACAGGATGAAATTTATAACATGCACCAAATCGAAATGGGAGATTGTACTCATCATTATTAGCAACTTTTACTATGGGATCAAACCTGAATTCGCGAAAAAAAAATCAGCTGTTCAGTACATTTATCTACATCAAACCCGTCAAAATGTAGGGAGCAGCTGATTTTTTTTTCACGATTTCAGGTTTGGTCCAGTATAAGCTTTCAGAGTACTGGTCGCGACAGGGTAATAAGTTACGCTTGGCAAAGATATTTGATCGCAGAACCAATGACTTAAACTATCGCAAGAATAATATTTCGCGATCAGCAATTGGCATCCATCATCATTCTCCTGCCCTTATCCCAATCTATTTGGAGTCGGCTCAACATTGTCTCTTTTTTCCATACTTCTATATTAATCGTCATCTCAGTAGTCACCCCCTTTCTAGCCATATCATCTTTCACACAGTCCAACCATCGTTTCTTTGGTCTTCCCTTACTCTTATAGCCATCGACATTCATACACAAAACTTTCCTCACGACATTTTCCTCATTCTTCCGCGCCACATTCCCATACCATGACAGCCGATTTCCGCACAACTTTTCAGTCACCGGTGCCACTTTCAAACTTCCTCATAATATGTACCTACTCATTTCTCATTCTATCCATTCGTATAAAACCACACATCCCTCTTAGCATTCTCATCTCAGCTGCATGCAATTACCATTCATTCATCCCTTTTGTGGCCCAACATTCTGATCCATACAAGACGGCGGGTCTCATTGTTTTATATATCTTCCCCGAATGCGGGAGTCGCAGATTGTTCCCGTGACCTGCCGCCATTTCATTCATCCAGTGTTAATTCTGTGCTTAACCGTCCGATCTACTTCGCCATCGCTTTGCACATTCCTTGAGAAATGAAATCTTAAAATATACGTTCTTTCATTCTAATAATTCTGTAGACAAATACCTGTTGAATTATTGATCCCACGCACCATAACATCCATACTAATTTATTATAAAGAGGAAAGATTTTTTTGTTTATCCGTTTGCTTGTACCGAATAAGCTACGAAACTACGGCACCGATTTTAACCTTTTTTCACCAATAGAAAATTAAATTATCAGGAAGTAACGTAGGCTATAAATTATTTAAAAATATTAGAGAACCTTAAGAAAATTCTAGTTAATATAGATACAAAGCCTAGCCTAAAACTACGTTTGATTCCGCCCATTACAGCTAAGATATCTATGTATACGTACTACTACATATACATACCTATACATAGAAAGGTACAGCATGACCTTAATAGTCTATTCAGAACCGGTTATCGGATGATCTTGCCGCGCGGTCTCGACTGCAAATAGGGATATTTCCAGCGGATATTGTAAGCGTTGATTAAGGAAAGCGACGGGGAGATAGGCAGACATCTAATAAACGTTCAGAAGGTGGTAGGAACTCATGCGGACTGCTAGAATTTTTTCTATTGGGAACCTATTTTAATTTTAACAACTTGACAATTCAAAAGTGCCTGGTTTAATCCAATTAATTGGTTTAAGTGAAATAAATGCTTCTAGTTTCAGTTTAACAACTAACAACTAACAGAAAAACAACAACACAACACCAACAACAACAACAACAGCAACAAACAGAATTTACTGATGATATTAACTCAAAGCAACAGCAAATACAAAATAAGCGATGCACTGACTTTGTTCAGTATACGTACCCGGTTGAACTCGCAAATTAAACATCCCAGAGGACTTACCGGTAGCTATGCACAATGTGGACATTGCCCGGGTAATGTCAACTCTAACTATTGTGTACAATGGCCGGAATTACGTGGAACATAGCCTGCAGTCTGTAACCATGCTGTTTTTCTTATGAAGTTAGGTTGTTAAGTTGATTTGTATATTACGCCTTGCAAAATTTGTTGTTTTGGTTGTTTCTTTTTAAATTCTAATTTTCAATTTAGGGTGCAGGTCCACCCACCCACCTGTGTACTGGTCTTCCTCTGTTTGTTTGAGTTTCTGTTAAAGCAATTGGTTCTTTTCTTCCTTGATTGGCCCACTATGAACCGCATTCTATTCATTAGGAGCCACTTCGAAACCATGTTACTAACACTTGGCATAATGCATAATCAGCCTATAATGTCCCCACTGCTGGGACACTGGCCTCCTCTCCTACTCTGTTGACAGAGCTCTGTCTTGATTTTTAGGGTTCCGTAGTCAACAAGGAACCCTTATAGTTTCGCTATGTCCGTCCGTCTGTCCGTCCGCAGCTTAGCTCAGAGACTCTTAGTACTAGATAGCTATAATTTGGCATGGATATACCTACATATTCATCACGCCGACAAAGTGGTAAAATAAAATCATGAAAAAAAAAATTTGATTTAGTCTGAGGGGGGATAAATTAAGCCTATCGATAAAACTGGTTCTGATTTTTACTTTCAGCCTACGACTACACGGTTTGAATTTCAAATACGTATCCAATAACCGTTATTCCGATGAAAATGTTTAAGATTACTTTAGGCATATTTTTCTTTGAGACTTTCGTTATACAAGTGGGCACTAAGGCTTATTAAAACAATTTATTTCTTAATCCCAAAGTTCTATTAAACCAACCTGAGCTTTCCAAGATTTAATTAAAGATTTAGGTAAGTACCTAAGTACTGTGAAAAGTATCACCAGTAGTATCAGTGTGTAGTACTAGTAGCTTTTTGCGTTAATTACAAACTATGCTAGGTTGTATGTATCTACATAAGGTATATTGGATTTTTAAGACAAGATGATCGAGTTCAGCTTTCTTCTCTTTGGAAATAACAACAGAATGTTTACATCCAATTACGTCTTCTGATATATATTTGCCTTACAAACATAGGCCGTGATATTGAAAACCTTTTTGGCTGCCAGATTAGCCTTTCGACTTTACTGCAGTTGGCAAAAATGTTTTGATGTTTTGTTTGTTTGTTTGTGTTCTTTGTTTTGTTTTTTTTTGTCAAAATTTTGTTTTAGTTTCATAATCCTTTTTGCTTCAATGTCTTCGGGCAAAAAGTGCTTTAAACCTAGACTTGAGTTTCATAACCCTTTTTGCTTCAATGTCTTCGGGCAAAAAGTGTTTTAAACCTAGACTTGAGTTTCATAACCCTTTTTGCTTCAATGTCTTCGGGCAAAAAGTGCTTTAAACCTAGACTTGAGTTTCATAACCCTTTTTGCTTCAATGTCTTCGGGCAAAAAGTGTTTTAAACCTAGACTTGAGTTTCATAACCCTTTTTGCTTCAATGTCTTCGGGCAAAAAGTGCTTTAAACCTAGACTTGAGTTTCATAACCCTTTTTGCTTCAATGTCTTCGGGCAAAAAGTGTTTTAAACCTAGACTTGAGTTTCATAACCCTTTTTGCTTCAATGTCTTCGGGCAAAACGTGTTTTAAACCTAGACTTGAGTTTCATAACCCTTTTTGCTTCAATGTCTTCGGGCAAAAAGTGTTTTAAACCTAGACTTGAGTTTCATAACCCTTTTTGCTTCAATGTCTTCGGGCAAAAAGTGCTTTAAACCTAGACTTGAGTTTCATAACCCTTTTTGCTTCAATGTCTTCGGGCAAAAAGTGTTTTAAACCTAGACTTGAGTTTCATAACCCTTTTTGCTTCAATGTCTTCGGGCAAAAAGTGTTTTAAACCTAGACTTGAGTTTCATAACCCTTTTTGCTTCAATGTCTTCGGGCAAAAAGTGTTTTAAACCTAGACTTGAGTTTCATAACCCTTTTTGCTTCAATGTCTTCGGGCAAAACGTGTTTTAAACCTAGACTTGAGTTTCATAACCCTTTTTGCTTCAATGTCTTCGGGCAAAAAGTGTTTTAAACCTAGACTTGAGTTTCATAACCCTTTTTGCTTCAATGTCTTCGGGCAAAAAGTGCTTTGAACCTAGACTTGAGTTTCTTAACCATTTTTGCCACGATGTCTTTAGTCAAAAAGACCTTTTGGCGTTGCTGTAGTCGTATAAAAAGGAAATTTAGAACCTGAACTCTTCTTTTTATCTTTTCGTGTCGAGGGTCTTCGGTTGATTATTATTATATTTTTTGAACCCAGTTGGTGGCCAAGTTTATTACAGCACCAGTGGCATTCTTTAGGTCTTCAAAAGCAGGTAAGCAAGTGAACGGGCACTTATGACCCTCCAGCAATTGGAACATAGTCTAGTCTGCATTCGCACTGGATTTTGGATGGGCCAGTTATTCTATAATTCGTCAAAAACCTAAAATTTGAAATATCCAGATTCCAGGCTAATGGCCTCTAAAAGCTTCCATTAAACGAAACCTAATTTCCTAACAGCACAGCCGTTAATCTCGAGTAATGAACTGTTTGTATGCGCGGTGTGCCCGCGATCTAATCAAACTCTATCGCTACCCGATATTCCTAGTTTTAGCATGTAGAAGGTAGATATCTGGTTTAGTGTTTGTTTGGGAATAGTTTGTTTTGGTTAATTATGCTTGTTTTGTTCTACCCCTTTACACCCGACGGTTTTTTTTTCGAAATCCTATGGTTTCCGAAATAGAGGTTTTCGAAAAAAAAAAACCGTTTAAAAATTGCTCTTCGATCGACACTCACGATGGATCAATACCGGTTGCGTTCACAAAAAGTAAATGGTTTGGCGCCAGAATTGAATTTAAAAAAAATAATAATTAAAACAATTAAAAACACGACTGCCCTACCAAAAAACGAACTAAAAAGTAAAAAACAAGTCATATTCTCTGACTTAACAACAGATAAATAAAATTGTCATTGCAGTCGGGGGACCTCTTAGATTAAAAAGTGTTCCACAGAATGGTCCCCCGACTGCAACGACAATTTTAGTTATCTAATCTGATAAATAAAATTGTCATTGCAGTCGGGGGACCTCTTAGATTGAAAAGTGTTCCACAGAATGGTCCCCCGACTGCAATGACAACTTAATTTGTATGTTTATAAAACATATGTTTTGTTTTTTTTTTTTTTTTTGTTTGTTTTTGTTTGTTTTTGTTTTTGTTTTTTTTTTTTTTTTTTTTTTTTTTTTTTTTTTTTTTTTTTTTTTTTTTTTTTTTTTTTTTTGTTTATGTTTATTTTTGAATATGACTTTTTTTTTACTTTTTAGTTCGTTTTTTGGCAGGGCAGTCGTGTTTTTTAATTTTTTTAATTATTTATTTTTATTTTATACATTTTAGTGACAATATAGACATTCGCAGTCTTACTAAAGCCTGATTAAATGCACAGTCTGACAAATTCTAACAGAATCTAGCACAATTTTTGTTTGACCGGCACTGGGACCAAAAATGTATGAAACGTGGTTGATGCCAATAAATGATATTTTTGGAATGTGCAGCACATTCCAAAAATATCATCAAGGCCTTCAATTTGATACCCATATTGTAAGAATTGAAGAAAAATTTTTTTTTTCACATTTCAAAATGGAGCCATACTGCCGCCATATTAATTAAAAAAATATAGCCTATGTCCCTCGGGATGATGTAAGGATTCTAACGATACCACATACATCCAAATCGGTTCAGGCATTTAAAAATTATGGTGGATTAAAGAATCTCACATACATACATACATACATACACCAACCCTGAATACATTACACTCCTTTTTGGGCAGTCGTGTAATAATAATAATAAAAAAAAAGTAAAACTCACGCTCGTTTCAGCGCGGGTGTAAAGGGCTACTGCAGGGCAATAACCTTTTCTTATACAGAGATAATTTCCAGGTTTTGCTCACTATGATTAACGTCCATAATGTCTTAGATTCTTAGTAATAAAAGCCATACGGGTCGATCTTCCAGGTTAAGCAACACTTGCCGAAGTTAGTCCGTTGATGGGTGAACATTCATTACGTTCCGAGACCCCATCGTGCCTCGCATAACATGTTAAGCCGTTGGTCCTGGCTGTCATTCGTAGATCTTTAACATATGGTACAAGTGAGCAGCCCGAAAAACTGACAACCAGTCTTACCAATAAGAGCTATCGGATTGCCCAGTAGGTAACCGCTTTGTGGAGGTCAGTCACTCTATGTAAAATACTGGTATCCAGCTGCATACGGTTAGACTGGAAGCCGACTAGGAAAGGCTAGGTAAATGGTGATGTCTTAGTCATAAATTGTTTTTGAAAGTTCCAGTATTTTAATTATTTAGAAGATCTGAGTTTTAAATCCACTCTATACCTAAACACACCGCATCTAACCCCTGGGCACTGCGATATTCGTCAACTAAGCATCAGAAAAAAATATTGTTAGATTATGCCAGAATACTAAAGGGATAGAATAAATAAAGTATGTAGGCAAATACATTGATAGATAGCCCATTCTGACAAAATACTAAACTTTTAAAATCACACACTCGTTTAAATGATAAATGATAAATGATAAATGATTTATTTTCTGTAAGTAGGTTTGTACAAACACTTTTACACGTCAAACATATTTTTTTTTAAACTAGATGAGTTCGACGTTTCCTATCTGACTACTCTGAGAAGAAACGCCGAAACAAACTCAGAGGTCACAGTCTCTTTTAAAGTCCAGACATAATCTTGGTCAGATCATGTGAAGACCATGTAGATTGCAGTCTGAAATGGTCTTTTGATGAAAGAACCACACAGATTGAGTGGACCTGTCCAGTCAGTGCACGCATTTGTCAGTAATCGTGCAGCTCAACTCAAAACTTAAGGAGCTTAACGATTCGACGAACAATACCAAAGAAAAGACATTTGGGTAGGCCGCATAAATTACTCAAACTGTCAGACTATAACTAAAACTGAGAAAAGGATAAAATAAATAAAAAACAATGATCCACGTAGTCTTCACATTCACAATAATTAAAAATAGTATAAGTAATACTTTACAAAGTAAATATTCATGTCATTGTATAGAATATGTAAAAAGGTATTTATATCAACATTAATAGTGTAAATTTATTGGAGCAGCTCAATCCCAAGCCTTTTTGTCCTCAATATAGTCTTTGACAGTATAAAAGGCTTTCTGACAAAGTTTCCGCTTTATACAATTTTTGAATTTATTAAGGCTTAGTTCTTGAATGTAGGTAGTTTATTATAAAAACGTATACATTGGCAACTAAACGAACCACTTATTTTCTTCAGCCTGGTTGTAGGAACAACAAATTTGTGTTTGTTTCTAGTATTCACATTATGGACGTCACTGTATTTTTTAAACAAATTGATATTTTTATGAGCATACAAAAGATTTTCATAGATATACTGAGATGGCACAGTCATTATTTTAATTTCTTTAAATTTATCTCTGAGGGAGTGTCTGGGACTTAATTTGTAAATTGAACGAATAGCGCTTTTTTGTAAAACAAAAATTGTCTGAATATCGGCGGCATTTCCCCACAACAGAATACCGTACGACATCACACTATGAAAATAACTAAAGTAAACTAAACGGGCTGTCTCTAAACAAGTTAAATCACGAATTTTCCTAACGGCGTATGCTGCAGCGCTAAGCTTTTTCGACAATTTATCTATATGGGGGCCCCATTGAAGTTTGGCATCCAAAGTTATGCCCAAGAACACTGTGGTATCTTCGGGAATCAACTCTTCACCCTTTATGAGAACACTAGTTTTTACTTGTCTAACATGAGGTATGGTGAACTTAATACACTTAGTTTTTTTCTCGTTAAGAAGTAGGTTATTAACATTAAACCAGTTAACTACTTTTGCGAGGGCGCTATTTACATTATCAGTAACCAGCTGCTGACGCTTGAGTTTAAATAAAAGTGAAGTGTCATCTGCAAACAACACTATATCATGATTATCCTTTATGAGGTAAGGCAAGTCATTAATATAAATAAGAAACAAAAACGGGCCAAGAATTGAGCCTTGGGGGACCCCCATTGTTACTACGGATCCGGGTGATCTTTTCCCGTTAACATCAACTCTTTGAATCCTATCACTTAAGTAAGAAGTGAGAAGATCCAGAGAGGCGTTCCTGATTCCGTAGTGATGCAGTTTCCTGATTAATGTTTCATGAAGAACGCAGTCGAATGCCTTGGACAAATCACAAAAAATGCCCAAAACATCGCATTTATCCTCCCATGCATTATAAACATGACCTAAAAGTTCAACACCGGCATCAGTAGTCGAACGACCCCTTGTAAAACCAAACTGTTTGTTATGTAATAATTTATGTTTATTAAAAAATCTTTGCAGTTGATCTAAAATAACTTTTTCAAAAATTTTACTAAAAGTAGGTAGCACTGAAATAGGTCTATAATTAGTAGGGTCAGATGTACTACCCGATTTAAACAACGGTATTATTTTACTATATTTCATAAGATCAGGAAACTCACCACGGTCAATACAATTGTTAAAAATAACTGCTAAAGTAGGTGCTACAATGTTTATAATTGATTTAGCAACGTCCACAGAATTACCCCATAGATCAGCAGTCTTTTTAATATTTAACGTGTGAAAGGTTTTAATTATGTCTCTACAGGTAACATATTGGAAATTAAACTCAGAATCACAAACTGGAACGTTTTCTTTAAGTAAAGACTCTGCAGCAGTGGGTGATGACCTTAGAGATTTAGTAGTTGAAACGGGAATCTCAGCGAAGAACTTTTCAAAGGCCGCGGCGACTTGGGAATCCGATTTAATTATGTTGTCATCAATAGCAAGGCTGTAGTCACTACTTCGGTTGCTTGACCTTCCTGTTTCGCTATTAATGATATTCCATGTCATTTTTATTACATTACTACTATTTTTAATTTTTGTACTCAAGTAACGTGACTTGGCCATACAACAAACTTTTTTAAATAATTTAGAATAATTCTTACCATATAAATTAAATTCAGCAGTGTTAATACAAGTCCGTTCATCATACAACTCATAAAGTCGTTTTCTACTTTTATGTATACCAATGGTGGCCCAGTCACTGAAGCAAGTGTTATTATTAACCGAGAATGCCTTTGGAATGAAAGTGTTATCAAATTGTGTGCAATACATATTAAAAAAATCATTATATTGTTCATTAGGGTCATCATTAGTTGACAAAAGTGGTAATTTACTCAAAAGTTTAGTTTTAAATGATTCCAAACGATCAGCTGTTTTTGGATTAACAGTGATATCCTTTTTAGTATTTTTTTTAATTAGATTTGGAATGGTAATCAATTGTCCGCAATGATCTGAGTCTAATAAATTAATAATTTCTTTGTGGGTTGGTGTAATATTTGTATAAATGTTATCTAGGCATGTGGCACTAGTGGGAGTTATTCTAGTGGGCTCTAAAAATTGGTTAGCAAGATTGTATGACTGAAACAAACTTATAATTTTAGTACTTGACCCAGAATTTTCTAACAAATTAACATTAAAATCACCACAAGTGATGATAGACTTGTTAGAATTATAGATTTTGTGCAATACTTCATCCATAACCTTTTCAAAACAATCATACAATCCTGATGGAGGCCTGTACACACTCAATATAATGAACTGCTCCAATTCTATACAGGCTAATTCAATTGTCCGCTCAACAGATAGGCTCACAATATCCTTGCGATCTTTAAATTTAAGCTGTTTATTTACTAAAATTAATGAGCCACCGTGTATAGCATTTACTCTGCTGAACGAACTACCAACCTGGTGATTACTAAAATTGAACATGAACTGGTGGCTTTTTAGCCAATGTTCTGTCAAACAAAGAATGTCTATATCGTTACAATTCAGGAATAATTCTACTTCTAAATCTTTGTTCAAAAAACCTTGAATATTTTGATGCACCAGGTTGATACTATTTAAATTTTTTACACTTTTATTTGATTTTACCTTCCTTACATTTTTGCAAGAGGTTGCCTCTTTTGTCCTAATTTCTAATTTAAATGAAAATCAATGTCATTAATAATTGTGGCCAAATTATTGGCAGAATTGTTTAAAATGTCATTGCATTGCTCAAAAGAAGCAAGTTGTTTAGCCAAATTTTTGGCTGAAATAGAAAAAAAATATGATAGCGACACAGCTACCTGTCTTTTGTGATAATTAGAAAGATAGTACATAACAGTATTATGTCTATCTTTTGTCAAATACAAATTACTACCAACATAAATTTATTTATTTCGCCACATAATCACACTTTGTTTATTATTGCTTATTTCTTTATATTATGACGTAGTCGCTAACCACACACCAATTATTGTTTAGTTCAGCAGACATAGGTAGGTAAGTAACACTTGAAGGCTTACGTCCAAACTCGACGAGTGCTCAAGAAGTCGGAATTAATTTTATGTAATTTTGATTATTATTTATTAGGACTTGGTGCCTGATTAAATAAATATATTATTATAATTATTATATCTAATAAGTACAGTAAAAAAAAAACAAGCATTAATATTAAATTTAAGTTTTCAAAGCTTCCTCTCTCCTGCTATTTTTGCTGTGCCCGACAGGGTCCATAATGATCATATATTTTTAAATTACCATCTAAATACACATTGTGGAATGCAAATAAATTATTGAGTATTGAGTATAACAGCGATTTGCAAACAAAAATAAAAAGTTAAAAAGGTTTAAAATGTAATAAAAGCTAATTAATCAAAACGCGCAACATGAAAACAGTTTAGTAGTTATTCATTCCTATCACCAAAATAAAGAAATACGTAAATAAAGTATTTTATTAATAAATAGAAAGCTCAATTTCAAATCACGTTTTCGAACCTAGTATTCAATGAAACTAACAAAATATTGCAGCACTTCACAACATGTTGAAACAGGCTGTTGAGTTCACACGAATAAACTCACGTTTCCCACACACTCCTCTAAAATTGTTTGAAAATACATTTCAGAACTGAATACAATTGAAGGTTTTCATTCAACACACATTTGTGTTTGGATCACACGACGGGGATGCATTTGTGTAGGCGGCTGTCAATTTGAACTAGGGCCTAGAATACACGAAGTAACTTTTGTCAAAATATGCAAGCTAAAACCACTTATCTTAACAATACATTTTAATTATAATCTACTCGCAATCCGCTACTTCGAATGGGTGCAACAATTTACTATATTATCTAATTTAAAAATGAATGTATTACAGATAAAACTTCCGGGAAAATTGCTTTACATTATGATGGTCGAAACCGCATTGAAATCCATTAATTTTGCAGTTTAGAAAATATGCTGTCACTGGATGCGGCAGGCGCAGGACAGGGTGTTGTGGCGCAGCCCGGGAGAGGTCTAGGTCCAGTAGTGGTCTGCGAAAGACTGGATGCTGTCACAGAGATAGACACAAAATGTCAAATCATTTATTTCAAGTAGGCTAGTAATAGGCAATAGGCACTTTTGAACGTCAAAATTTACAAGAAAATTTAATTCATTCTCAGTAATTCCAAAAGGTAGTTTTGTGTGGAGAAGAAACTCCATAGTTACTCTTGTAAAAAATACTTATAAATATAGATTCTATTCTTTGTTTGCTTATTATCGATAGGCTCGCGTTTGACCACTATGTTAAACGATGATGCCCACATCATCGTTTAACATAGTGGTCAAACGAATATCGAAAGTTGTTGTGGCCCAATGACATGCAAGTTGCAGCTACTTGCAATCTTTTGTGCAAGTTACGGCTTGTGTATTCCTGGCTTTAATCCTCTGTGGTTGGGTTGAAATGATAGCGATAATGTATTAAGTATTGTGTCTATTTGTGGTCACTATTGAGTATTGAACACAAAGATGATGTGTGGTGACTGGTGTGTGGTTGTCATTTTAATAGGAGATAGTACATTTTGTTTTTGGAAATGAAGGACAGGCAAATGCAATATGTTCAGAAACTACAACCACAGCTTTTCTGCTGCTAAGCATTATTTGCAATACAATTTAAAGGGTATATGTTATGGTGAACTTTTAAGACATTACTGCTTTGCCTTTCGGTCAGCAGCGCTTTGGAAGATCTCTATTCATCTTTTCTTTGAATCTATCAAAGTCGGTTACCTATACTAAAATTATATTTGTGATACAATACATTTAACCTATAATAAAGACCTGAAGTCGACATTCGCATGGACGTAAAAATATCACAACGATTTTTTTTCGCGCACTGGATTTTCAACGCTCTGCTTAGCACCGAGAGTTGAAAATACAACCAACAGTGTGTTTTTTCGACACGCTAGAATGCACTGTGTTATTGTTAAGTTGGATTTCCAACGCTCGGCTCAACAAAGAGAGTTGCAAATCCAGTGCACGATAAAATCCCGCCGCGATATTTTTACGTCCGTGCGAATGTCGGCTTAAAGCTAACGTTAATACTGACTTTATTTTATATGTTTAATGTCCATAAGTAAATAAATAAAATAACTTCAATTGCGTCATGAAACACGAAGTAACATAATGTCGTAACAAAACGGTTCTTCCAAAATTCATGTTTCTCATCTCTCGTTTACGCGTTCAGCGTTAGATCAGCCAGATAAAATGGATACAGTAACAGGCAGGTATCGCTAGGGATTACAATGTGAGGCCAGAGATATTAGCAAGCTATGCGAGAATAAAAATATCAGCACGACGATCAAGTAGTTTCTATTACATTATCATCCAAATTAATCTAAAACTATTCGATACTTACGTGGCTTTGCAACATTTCATGGAAGTAAATAGGCTAAGGGTTTACTCGGCAGATAATTTCATACAAATTCTGTTCTATTTATGAATTTATTCGGTAAGTAGTGGCTTTCGGACAACGTGAAAAAGTCCCTAACAGTAAAATACTCTTTAAACCTCCTCTTTACTCTTTTTCTGTTTCTTTCATCGATAACCGTGGTTGCTTTCATTCTTGTCTGTTTATACATAATTATGTGTGTGCATAAATGGTTAATTAATTAAATACACTTTTTTTTGTATGTTTATTTTATGAAAGTTTTGCTGATTATTTACATAATTTAAAAAATCTGAAGTGTTGTTTCGACTTTTGTTGCTGACCGTCAATTACATAGTTGGTAAGTAGTACCTTTGAAATTGATTTTATCTTTACGATTATTTAGTCCTTTACAATGCGTTCCCATCATGAAAACAACGATTGATATAGCAATAATTGTGGCATTATCCCCCTTTGATCGAGATATTGTGAAATCATCGAATAGCTTTCCTAAGATCACTATTATGTCCCTCTAGGGCGTCCCCTCACGGTGTTTTCTCCACACACACATCTCCTCATCTGATTTACGTTTCTAAACTTTGCAGCAATGAGACGAGATTCTAATATTAAAATTGCGAAGACCAAACTCTCTAATTCCTTTCAAATTCCTTTCACAGTCTTCTTTGAAAACTACAGCTATGTTTAGCTGCAACATAGCTAATAGCTAGCAGCGTAACCAACATCAAAGATCGAGGGTCCTGATTGAATTTGCGATCAGCATCCTGTTCCCAAGGTTAAGAAGGAACATACTCTTTATTTACTATGTATGCAAATAAATTTCCTTTGATATATTATCGTGTTTCGGTGTTCTATTTTCTTCGTTGAATACGGTTTTTGTTGATTGATTTCTTTTGTGTGTTGGGAAATCCATAACCGGTGACAGTCCAACGACTTAGCAATCGTGAAATCGTGACCGTTTTATGAGCATCAATCCATTAGCAGCACTTAACTTAGTCTAAGTAGGTACAGTGTGCGCGACAGTGCTAATCACCGCCGAGGTATGTGAGGGGTGAGACAGCGGACGAAGATGCTTGACATAGCTTAACGTTTGTCTACCTCCCCCGTCTCACCGCAGCCGAGTCGCGATGACTAACACTTGCCCAAATAAAATATCAATGTGTTAAATCGGTTAAAACTTCTTCACAATAAAGTCGATTGTTTTAGGAAATAGAATCGGTAACGCATTAAGGACATCACTAATTGATTAGTACTCGACCTGTCAAAAGTAAAATTAATTGTTGGAAAGATTATAAACCCATTTAGGCGATGAATTTTCAAAAATTCTGCCTTCGGGTTTATTTTCGTTATACATTAGAAGAACTCATCCAGTGCAAAATGAGATGCTTCTAGACCCACCGGCAGCATCTGCGTTGTGTGTCAGTGAATGAATGACTGAATTTGAGATTTAGTTATTAAGTAGATCTATGTAAAAATAAGTATCTATACAAGGTATGACATAAATAACGCACAACCTCTAAGGGGTCGTTCTACTCACAATTATGAACAACTTTTACTACGGGACCAAACCTGAAATCGCGAAAAAAAGACGGCTGCTTCCTACATTTTGACGAGTTTGATGTTGATAAATGTACTGAGCAGCTGATTTTTTTACGCGATTTCAGGTTTGATCCCATACTAAAAGTTGTTCATATTGATGAGTACAATGACCCCACAAGTGGTTTAGTGTGCGTTATTTATGTTACCTACACCTTGTATAAAAGGGGTTGACGTTTCAATAGAGAACGGAAACAGTATTTATCAAAATCAATTTGCCAGTAAACGAGAATTCTACTAGCCACATAAATGTAAGACCATTTCATAACTTTATTTGTATCTAAGTCCAATAGAAACCACATTTCCACGGTATTCAACAAGCCACTTTCACGCTTGATTCCTTTGAATAAAGTTCATAATGCTGTGATAGTTTCACAGCTTTAAACATAGTTTGTTACATTATCGGGCAAAGTTGTAAGTCAGACGAGGTTTATGGATGGCAAACTTTGGTACATTTGAACCCAATGAATCGTTCATTCAATACCAGGTATTTTCTAAAGGGGTTTATGGAACAGGAAGCAAAGAAACTTTTCTTGACGACAACGTTGTGAGAACTTTTGCTTTTCCTATTTGGGTCGATCTCCAAAACGGGCGTATTCGTGTGATCGCTCTGGTGCTTTTCAGCTATTGATATTTAATGGTAATTATGTATGTCATTAAAAAGAATGATGTTCAAATAGTACATTTTTACTATTGGCCTACAATTTACACAAACAGTTATGGAAATATTTAAGTTCAAAAAATTTCGCGACCAGAGCAATCATAATTGGTGACAGAGCGATCATAAATGGTGAAATCAGTGAAACAAAAAAAAAATATTGATAAAATATTATTTATTTAGCCGTTTTCAGTCATATTCAGTGTACTTGTAACAAGATTATATGTAAGAGAAATGTATTATTTCAGAAAAAGGTCACACACAGGTAAATTTTCAATGAATGCTATCTCTGTACGATAGCTAGAAGTTATGCCTGCCCAAAACATAACGGATCTTCCACCATAAGGGGTGATTTCTTCAAAACACACGTCACAGCATTCCCCTGGTCTTCGTAATACTCGCCGACGTCGGTCTTCACCATTCAGACAAATTCGAGCCTCATCGGAGAAGAGTTACGCTACACCAGTTACCTAGTGTCCAAGATAGACAATTTCTTGTGAACCTCAGTCGAGCAATCCGGTGCTCACGGAGTAACTTGGGGGCCCGTGGTGGTTGTCGACTGCGTATATCAAGCGCTAGAAACCTCCTCCTCACTGTCCATAGCCTAAATTGTGCTCCTCGTACCTCTTCAAGTTTCTTTTGAGGTGTATGTAACTGAATTTGCGGTTCCTCAGCGCCTGAGTCACTAAAAAGCGCTCGTCTCGTGGTTGTGTGCAACGTTTCCTCCCAGAACCTTGCCTTCTTTGAACGGAACTCTCTTCTCTTGGTATCGAGTCCAGGTTCTTTGGAGCTATTTGAGCTTTGTGGACTACCGGGACAGATGCTGGAAGAAGCACTGCCAGTGCATGTTAGTTCGTTCGTTCGTTCAGTATCTTGCGATAGCCGCTGCTATCTAGTTATTCTTCTTAGTCTACAAACCAGTGACGCGGGTGAATCAAATTAAGACAAATTTTCGTATTCTTTAAAGGTCTCTGGAAGACAGGAACTTGTCTGAGAATGATCTTTTACATGATTAATAATGTTAAACTTATTTTCAACATCTTGTATTATTACCGTTTGCAGTATATCTCTATGTTTTGTTACATTATTGGTGCTTAAGGTTGGAGATGATTGAGGAAGATTTGAAAGAGGATCACGGTTCTCAGATTTATAGATAGGTTCTTCATTTATTGGGAGCTCATCAGTTGCTGGTAACTTATCCACTTTTTTCTTTAAATAATATCGTCGAGAACTCTGCCTACTTTTCTTCCTACGAACCTTTTGCTGGCTTGGAGTCAAATCACTCATTGGTAGTAGTACTATGCCCAGAGCTTTTTTCCATAGGTAACTCTCTCTTGACTTTACAAGCCTGCATTGTGCGTATAGATCTGGATCATTTTTTAACTTGGCCATTCTACGACGCTCAGCCAATTTCTTCCTAAGACGTTTTTCTTCAATAGATAATTTATTTCGAGGCATGATTTCAATCTGCAAAAATAGTTGCCATTAAATTTAAGAGAAGAAAGGGTTACAGTTGTGGTTAGCTAAATGCGTCAAAATCTGTTTATGGGTTTAGGTTACCCAAAAAAACCCAGGAAAGGTTATAAATTAAAGGTTATATGCATAGTTCATTGTTTGTCATTGTTACAGTCCGGTACTACTACTTAAAATAGATTTATAACGTACAATTAATGCAAAATATCATCGCTCTGGTCTTTTTGGACAGAGCAATCACAGCCATAGCGATCAGAAAAAGTCACAAAATCATAAATATAGCCGAATTTAAAAGCAGTAGAAAGTTGTGATTCCGTCTCATAAAAAACATCATAACGATCACTTAATTCACATAACAAACACATTCACAAGCTTACTATTTAATTTAAATAACGTGCCATAGCAATCATAAAATTCGAGAACCAAATCCAGAGCAATCATACACTTACCTTCGTAATGTTGGAGAGCGGGAACGTGGCACACAGGTATCCTATTCGGCGGTTAGACCACTGCTGGCGTTGCCCCGCGGTATCGGAATAGAGTGTCTATAACGCGTAACTAGGGATGAGCGCTATGTTTTACCTCAGCGCAGAGCGATGAGATAAAATGCCCGGTCACGATTTTAAATTCAAATTGTGGCAAAAGTATTGTTAATATAACTAAAAATATTTTATTACTGTGAAGATTAACTATTTGTTATGTAATCTAAATAAGTTGTTTCATATGAACCTTCTCATTAAAAAGTTAAAGAATATTTTTTTCATTCAATCGGGAGTGGGGTCAACCCAGAGCGATCAGGATTTTAAGGTTTAAGATTTTTTTTTTAAATATTTAAAATAAACTTATTCATAATATTAGCCTTGTATCACGTAGATTAGACACCGAACTGTATATAAAAAAATATTTTGAAAACGTTTTTCGATTTTAAAATGGGTTTATCCAGCCCGACACGAAAAAAAATGCCTCTGGAGATCGACCCATTTAAGAAAATACATTTAGGTATTTAGCACAGATTAAAAGACACAACACAATACTACAATTGAACAAAATCTAATAAAAAGTGTAAAATTCAAATTGGTCGAGCAATTTTAGAGTTTTTGCGAGACTAACGCACATTAAATTTCAATTTTAGGCTTACACGCAAAATGTAAAAAAACAAATAAAAACGTGTGCGGTCGGGGGACCCCCGTCAGAAATGAAGTTCCTTCTCACGTATGATTACAAAAATTTTGCAACCGCCATCTTGGGTTCAGCATAGACTTTAGCACCCTCGAAAACCATGAAAACGTCACCGCCATCTTGAATTTTTATTCTCAAATACCTTCCATTTACAGATAACAATCAGATAATAAACTATAATTATAATGTTAATCTAGATAGATAGATAGATATTGGAGAAAAAACTTTAAGGGGTTGTCTATTACACTCCTACTTTTCCACTAGGCCGTCACACTATCAGTGAGCAACGATAACACTCAATGACGATATATCCAAGAGATAAGTACATAACCCCTAAATCCGCCTTCATTTCATATAAAATGTTTTAGCTAGCAATACAGTGTAAGCCGACATCTCTGTCGATCCCCTATAATCTAGGAGGATTAATAATCCGACTCGAAGTCGGGACTAGGGATAAAACAAATCTTTGAATTGATGTCTTTCTAAATTCGTTATTTATCGTCGGAGTGGGCAGACGGGCGGGAGTCTAGCCATGTTATTTTATCGCCTCACAATTAACCCAATTAATTTTGAGCATTTTATTTCATCACCACTGCTCTCAAAACGGTAAAGGAAAACATCGCGAGGAAACCGGCATGTCCTAGAACCAAAATTTGAAGTGATCTCCACTCTCTCTCACAGAGAGGAGGATTCTATCGTAGCAATAACAACGTTATAAGCTGATTAAGATTATATTATGTTTATTCATCCGAGCACTCGTAGCTAGCTTGTTTATACCTAAGTGCATTGCATAAGAAGTCAAAACTCCTCTTGATGATAACAGAATTCCCAATATTATGTGTCGATATACCGCATAAATTTGGGAGCATTACCTTTAAGGCGCAGATTTCCTGAAAACGATCAAAAAGGTGGTTTTTTAAAGCTGTGTATCTCACAAACCGTAAATAATTTTGACATGTAAAAAAAATATGATATTTTCAAGTCCTTTTCGCATACAGTGATGGAAGCCAAAACATAATTAAACATACTTTAATGCACCAAAAAAATCTTTAAACATACCTCCTAGTAATCTTTAAAAGCTGTTTATCCCTTCATTAGCAATTACAATTATAATTAAAAATATACTATGAAATGTCAAATTCCAAACTGCATCCAGTGATGGATTACTTTTTATTAAATAGTTAATTTCTAATTTTATACGATTTAATTTGCACTTTTACGACATAATTCCGGTGCGCGTGAGTCTTCTATCTCGTGCGTCAAACTTAAACAGCCATAAAGCCATTTCACTTACACACCGAGCTAAACCAAGCTTGGAACCAGGGCCTTAACAAATAAGGTCAACATAAATTATCAATTAATTATTATTATTATATTTGAAAAGGCTTGTAACAGTAGATTGGATTGAATTTAAATATTTATTCTCCAGAACAGTGTTTTTCTAGTCTTTATTCTTACTAATCTCTACAAATTTTCTTCACGTTGTTTTAACGTAATTTTTAGACATCTTTTAAAAAACAAGCTGCTTAACTTTGCGGTAAGTTGTAACGTAGGAATGACGTCAGGGACGGTAAAGATTACAGAGAAACTTAGTTGATTGTTTTAAGTTGTTCGGTTAAGTTACTCCGATACTTAAACGCTTAAGTTTCAGCATAGACTTATAAAAAAAGATGGACTCCGCGCCACGCATATCGAAAGTGAAGCACAGTAAGTATGCCGGGACCGTTTGTACAAACACGCCTCACGCACACTTTTACATCATAGTATGCCGACCGGCCGCCATTACGTTACACGAGCGACGGCGTCTTTGCAGGTACTCAAATCACGCACACATAGATCGGTACGGTGCTTCACTTTCGTTATGCGTGGCGCGGAGTCCATGTTTTTTTATAAGTCTATGAGTTTCAGGTGCTTTTACGTGAAAGCGATTTTGTCTCAAGTTACTGGAAGTTACTGGTTAAATCTGTTAATTGGTGATGACTTCGGTACAATATTATTATTCCGTCAGTACCTACTCGTATAACATTCAAGGATATAATTATTTTGGGTTTCAAATAGGGATGAAGCTTGGGTAAAAAAAAAACTATTTATTCCGTCAGTCAGGTAATACAATATATTAGACACGTATTTTTTGATAGATAGATAGATAGATAAAACATTTATTTGATGCACGAAAAGACACAGCACAACACACAAAAGTACAATTAAATTATTACACTTCACATGAATAGTATAAAAAATAAAAAAAAAAAAGGTGCCAACATACAAAAAAAAAAAAAAAATAAAGAAAAACATAGGTACATAAAATATAGAAATGAAAGTGGCAATAGGACATAACATACATAACTTCAAGTAAAGATTATAGGTACCTACACAGTGCGGTGTGCGTCTCAAGGTTGCATCAAATGGGAGTCCAGCTCAGCATGTGTCAGGCAAGTATACCTGACGCTGATATTCTGCTGGATCCCTGCAGTGACGTACGGACGCTGAGCAGTCATGATTATGTTGGTGTTGTGACATAGTGTTATGCGCGGAGTGAACCAAGTAAGTATACCCGCAACTCTAATTATTTAATCAGTAATGTTTTGCGTTTAGATTACTTGACTTGATTAGATATTATATATAAAGTTTAAAGTATAATGTATAAAATAAATTAATAATCACAATTATATAATAAATAAATAGTGGCGTAGGTGCGAATAAAATAATATGGGTTAAAAATGAAATTAGTGTGTTTACAATAAATAAATGTAGGTAAATAATATGTGTATATTTATCACAATAATTATGTATTTAATCATTAATATGCAACAAAAGATCCACGAATTATTAAATTATCAAGTGCCTATACCCTTCGTTCACAGGTTTTCACCAAGAGATACGCTAAATAGACAGACTGGCTCGGGAAAGACATGATAGCCAGTTAAATAATGGACGTGTTTGAAACAGTCATCCCCAGTTTTTTCTGCGAGGCGATAAGAAACTGCCGCAGTCGAACTCTGAACGTTACAAGAGATTTAAGGTTCCTTATCGGCGGGGGTATATTATTCCAGCATTTAGATGCGGCGTATCTAAAACTTCCCCTGAAAGCCGCTGTCTTGTGCGAGTGAGTGGAGAGTTGCTGTGAGCACTGTCTTCTTGCGCATTCTCTTCTACTAGCGATCCAGCTCAGTTTATTGTACAAGTAGGACGGCTGCTTGTACTTTATAACTCCAAAAAGTAGGCATGCCAAGTGCAACTTACGACGTGACTTCATCTTGAGGATTGAGTGGCTATTTAAAAAGGGCGTTACGTGACTTCTTGGTGGGATTGAGAAGCAGAATCGAGCGCAGGCGTTTTGCACCCTCTGAATCAGTCGATCAGTTCTTGCCAGTAACCGAGGGCCAATAACTACGTCCGCATAGTTTAAATTCGATAGCACGAGAGACTCAGCCAGCTGGATCCGCAGCTCCTCTGAAAGATAAGGCCTTATTTTATAGAGGACCTTAAGCCGGTAAAAACAAGTGCGCACTGACTCTGACACGTGTGTTTCGTATCTCAACCCAGCGTCCATGTTCAGACCCAGATTACGTGCCTCGCTGACTCGACTGACCGACTCACCCATCAGAGTAACATTGAGTGTTGCCGGCACTGCACTGATTTGGTTCTTGGTTCCAAACAGTATATACTTAGTTTTAGTGGGGTTAAGTACCAAACCGTTGCTTTCAGCCCAACATACTATCCTGTCAAGATCATCATTAAGGTCTTTTAGCGCGCTGTTATAGTCACTTGGCTTAAAAGAGATATAGACCTGCACGTCATCAGCATAAATGTGGTACTTACACCGCTTTAGGGAACTTATTATATCCGCACAATACAAAATGAAGATTATGGGGCCCAGTATTGAGCCTTGCGGAACTCCCCTATAAACGGATGCAAGGGATGAAACTAGGGAAGAGCCATTGCTTAATCGTATTTCCACACGCTGCTGACGGTTGGTAAGGTAACTTTGGAACCAGTGTATAGTGTTTTGGTCAAAACCATAATAGTTTAGCTTAGACAGAAATAAATCTATATTAATGCAGTCAAAAGCGCGCGAAAAATCCAATAGAACAAGAAGTGTGCACAGGCCTTTATCCTGTGCTGACAGAATGTTATCTGTCACGTCCAAAAGAGCCGTAGAAGTACCACGTCGTTTACGAAAGCCTGACTGCAGCTCAGGTAGAATGTGTTTTTCTTCCAGATATTTTGACAGCTGCTGGCATACAGCCTTTTCAGCAATCTTAGATAGGCAAGGCAGAATACTAATGGGCCTAAGGTCTTTTAGGTCAGCCGGATTTGGTTTTTTGGGTAATGGCCTAACGATTGCGATTTTCCAGATGTCAGGAAATGTGGCTGAAGCAATTGAGGTGTTCACAATGCTAGTGATGGCTTTTAGTGAATGAGGGAGTGTAAGCAAAAGCATATTCAGGGTAAGCTTATCACAGCCTTCAGCGTTCGATTTTAGCTGGCGGAAGTATCCCAGAATTTGATCAGCAGATACCGGTTGTAATGCAAATGCGAAGCCATCATCACCATAACGATGAGACTCAAAGAAAGTGCGTTGTGATGTATTGCAAACTGGGTTACCAGGAACACATAAAAAGTGATTATTTATTTGGTTTGGATCGCTGAAATGAGTAGGAAGGTCTTCATTTTGTTTCTTAGGTAACACAGTATTTTGCTCATATTTTTAGTCAGATGAGGTAGATTTCATTGACCTCACCTGACCAAAAATGTGAGCATCGGATATTTTAAAATGTTCCATATCTCTAGACTTATGATTTTTTTCTCAATGGTGGCGATAGTTGGCAGCACTACTCGCCATCTTACCATGACCCAATGGCGACCGCGGGCCTACATTAGTTATGAACTTATGCGGCCTTATTAAAACGAGGTTTTTCTTCTGTCATGGTTTAAATCATCGAGCCAGTTTTTGTAATAAGAACCTAACTGTGATAGGAATACAGTTCTTTATACAAAACTGACAACTTAGTCCGGTACTAAGTTGTCAGTTTTGTAAAACTGACATCTTAATATTTCGGAATAAAGTTGTAAATTAAAAAAGGGACCATGGTTTAAACCTAGGTTTTAATTAAGATGAACTTTGTTTTGTAATAAGACGGATGGGGTTCGGTTGACAATCGAGCACTAATTGACAATGAACCTATGCCGTCTTATTACAAAACAAGGTTCATCTTCAAACCCAGGTTTAAACCATGGACCCTTTTTTGAATTTCAAACTTTATTTGTCAGTTTTACAAAACTGACAAATTATTACCGCACTAAGTTGTCAGTTTTATTTATAGAACTGTATTCCTATTACAGCTAGTTTCTTATTTCAAAAACTGGCTCGATGTAAACCAAGAAACTAAAACCAAACTAACCATGCCAGAAGAAAAACCTTGTTTTGTAATAAGACCGATGTGGTGTTTCACGCGAAACTCCGGAGGTTAGTGAATCTTCTAACCTTTTAATTCAAAGGTAGGCTAAATTAGTTTAAATTGGCACTGCAACTTTATTATTATTAGTTTCTTTTTATTTTTTTATTTACTTATCTTTTTTTTATTTGCATTCTCATCCTATTTGTGACGGCTAAACATGTGATCTTTTTTTCTACCCAATATTATTTTGAAAAAGCAATAACTAAATTAGTTTAAATTGGCACTGCAACTTTATTATTATTAGTCTCTTTTTATTTTTTATTTAATTATCTTTTTTTTTATCTGTATTCTCATCCTATTTGTGACGGAAAAACAGTCTGACGACGCTCGTCTACAACGGCTAAACATTTAATCTTTTTTCTACCCAATATTATTTTGAAAAAGCAATAAATGAGTATCTAAAACAAAATACAGCAATAAATACGTAGGAGATTTGATCTTCACACTGTAATGTGTTAAGATTGCCTTTGAAAGGCCTTTGATTTCTAATGAAAGAAATCGGTTACGAGCATATGACTTTGTAAGTAATTACCGGACTACGAAGAAACAAAAAGGAGGATTATTTTGTTTGTCACAGTCAGCAACTAAAGTCGATTAACACTTGAGTTTTCTAAATCTTAATTATTGACAAAAATACTTCATTATAATCAACGAATGTAAATTTTAAAGAAAATTAACTCACACCTGGGTATTTCTCATTTTTAGTAAAATTATCTGTGACTGAGATTTTTTCACGTGGACTTGATATATTTATCAAGGTGCTACCATGTCTGGTGAAGCTCACATGAAAATATACTAAAATTATTGATCACATTGTTTTAAATATTAAAAAATAATCGTGAAAATGTCTTTTCCGTGGATGTGACTGAAGCAAATTTACAGACATAATAGTTTTTTTCTAGTCAGTAAAATATTAGAATATTATCTTAAACTCTAATAAATACTTTATGATTAAACGAACTTACCTGTACGTGAAGTTCGATCATAATTATACGATGGCTTCGTCCGAAGAGATTAGAATAAACACTATGTAGTAACACGTACGGTGTTGCCTTTGCGCACTGAAAGTAAAAAGCCCTATACCTAAAACTAAAAAAATAAGTTTTTTTTTTTTTTTTTTTTTTTTTACATTTTTAGGTGAGGGTAGACACATTTCCTTTGCTCGATTCCGTGTTCTATTGCTCATTTAGTTCAGAGCCTAGATCCTCAATTCCGGGTTTTGATATTTCAGGGAATGCTAGGGGATATTTCTTTTTTGGAGAAAAAATAAATATGGGAGGGTGGGTTGCTAATCTCTTCGGACGAAGCCATCGTATAATTATGATCGAACTTCACGTACAGGTAAGTTCGTTTAATCATAAATTATACTCAGCTTCGTCCTCGAGATTAGAATAAACACTATGTAGAATTTGAGAGCTACTGAAATATCAATGAAACACTTTTGTGTAACAAGGTAAAAAGTAATACACATTTGTTTAAGACAGTAATTAAATTATTAATTTAATTAAAGAGTAACATTTCTGAAATGCAGAGATACATAAATACTACAATTAATCATGAAACTTTATAATTATTACTTAATTGATAAAACATTTTTATTGTTTAATGTTGATCTATACCGCACTCTCCTACCGTAGTCTTAATCCACTGACTCAATGTTTGTGCCGAAACTAATTTATGTGGTTACTTCTCGCCGATAGATAGGCTATTTAAATTACCACGAAGTGAACTAGTCAAATCTAGAAGGGCTAAAAGGGTCAGGACTGGACAGATTTCCGGTTTTTAGCGAAAAAATGGTAAGTAAAATAAGATTTGTTTGCTCGGTTCCTATCTTTGAAGTTTTTATAACACCTGATGGTATTTTAATAGTGATCTTATCGGCATGAATTTGTATATTATTTATGTAAATTTCTGCTGAACTTTGCATTCGGTGTGCAGTAGGAAACAAGAATAATAAAATGACTAATTAGGTTACGTTAGGATACCGCAAGAGCACAAAATGTTTAGGACTTTGTATCCCAAGTTGTATTATACCGCAAGAGCACAAAATGTTTAGGACTTTAGACTTTGTATCCCAAGTTGTATTATACTTGGGTAAGGGGGTGGTCTAAGTCTAAAGACACCCTTAAAAAAGCATTTTATAACTTCACTATCGCTGACCTTTTCAGTCAGAATTAAGGCTAAAGCCGATTGGTAACTGTTTAAAGTGCCATATTGACCACTTGAATTAAACAATGTTATTAGAAACAGAATCGCATCGTTGATTCATGCCCCGAAAAAGTTATCATTTCTTAAGACAGGTGTCGTATTGTTTTATCTATGTACCGGATGCCAACATTATGTCAATTGCTGGTGATGAAATATTTCTTCTCAGCAACGAGTCTCGGACAAGAGACACGAGAGACGGGGTAAACCGAGGGTAAGTATATTGTTGTTGCTAGTAAGTAGGTCATAAAATTGTTTGTTTATTTTTGCATCAAAATACAAAACAGATGATTCAGGAAGTTTCCTGAATAGAGGATACCAAGGTTGGTTAGGCCATAAGGGGACCACTACAATACCACTAGTTTTGTCATTAACAATATTTTTTGTAGCGTTTTTAGGACTATTAAAAAAGGAGAGAATGCATAATTTTGTAAATTTGTGACCATGATAAGGTAAATGCATTTATGGTCATAGCGTCAGGATATCTGAACCAAGATTACTGTTTTATTATTATTAGTTACGAAATTGTTTGTTAACAAAACTGTTTACATTAGGAAAACCAAACAAGTTTGCTATTTTGTAAAAAAAACTGAGTCGCTCAATTCCCACTCAACATCTGGATGAATTCTACGGGTTTCCACGTCAGCTATAGTTTTATCTCCTGAACGAATGTATGATGCATAACACAATAATATTCCTAAATTAACACCATTTCCATAATTCTTTTACTATGCATGTTAGATATGGATATTGCATGTCTCCATCCAATTTACATAGGATATAGTTATAATGTTGTCAATGCGAAGTAGTATTTGTTTGACAACTTTTCATTTGTTACAGTAATGAAAACTTTTAAACCAAAAAAGGCATCAAAGATTTTTTGATTTCATCGTTCTTCAACTCTCGTCTCTTTCCTACACGCTGCGCCCCACCCCGTAGTCGAAAAATCACTAAAAATTTCAGGCAATATTCATCATATTTAATTTTACTACTAAGATTAAGTACCAATAATCTAAAGCATTAAACCACCAATCAATACCGGACGATAAATACTACGGTATAGTTCAATTAAATAAAAAGTTTGCATCTTTTAAATTCTTTTGTGTATAACCATCCGTATTCGACGGCAGGGCAAGCAGAACACAATAGACCAACTAAACTTGCAAAATCTCCAATTTTACATCGTGACATGTTTCGAAAGGTTTGTAATTTATTTTTAATTTTATTCGATTTTTATGTAGGTAAAATGATTTGACTTTCTTTAATAATAATATGTAACCAATATTCATGATGTCTTAGTCATATATGTTGCATTTCTCAACTTTTTTTTTTTTTTTTTTTTTTGTTATATTCGACTTTTAAAAAATATTTTCTGACACAAGTTTCATTGTTATGCGTAAATCTTCGAGATGAAAATATTGAGTTTCTATAAATCGATTATGATTTTTATTAAAGTTAAGTGTGAATCTTTGTTCACCGAAGGCTTAAGTGCCAAGAATAAGCTTGATAGAAACTGCCCTTCATAAGGGTTGCAATGAGAGATAGCACCAGTGCATATCAATTCTTCAATTAATGTTTTTAAACTGATGTTGAGTGGATTATTTTATTTGGGAAAGTGATATCCTATCCCACGAGCTGAAACAGGTTTATAAATCAAAAAACCCATTATAATAAAACAGTCGGACCAGAAGTTAGTTCTGACCAGGTGTCATAAAAAGTGACAGCATAATATTGCTTACCCCGGTAAGATCTAGCTACGACTGCGGTAGCTCGCCCTTGTCGCGAACGTTGTCTGCTGCCGACTTCAAAATGACCCGTGCGAGCTGCTCGTGGGCTACACTTTGTACAGGGACCTTCATCCTCTGAGTCCTCGTTTGCCTGTGACTCGGGGGAGGAGCCCGCCAGTTTTGATTGTTACGTTGTTGGAACGTCAATTGAGGCAGAGGTCAGCGCTGTCTGCATTCTGTTGATGGGTGGCTGAGATATGGTTGACTTTATTTCTGGTCCTGTTTTTGGAATTTTTTGTTTGTTTTTTGTTCTTTCACGTCCTTCATTTTTTTTTTTTTTTTTTTTTAAATTATGTAAAATAAAGTTCCGTTGGAGAAAAAAGGCATACAGTATCTATCATCATTTGTATTAATTCAGTTTTTATTTATTTTATCTGGGCAGTGACCTTGAATTAATTACCTACGACCGCTCGGTAGATAAATACATGTCCGTCCGTGCGTAACTGCCGCGTGCTCGAACTGTTTTCGTAGTTACTGGTACTGACTAATGTTTCAAAATGCGTCGTTTCGGCCATTTTATAAGAAGATAAACCACTGTGTCATTTATTACACTGTGGTTCCGGTGAGCCAATTAGCTTACAATTACTAGGAGGTAGGTAAGTATATTTTTATCAACTCCTTATGAAGTTCGCTGGACAAACCCTTAGTAGCCAACATAGTAGATGCTGTAGCCAACAGCCAGGTCGGTCTGAATTTTTTTTTTTTTTTTTTGTACATCTGTTCCACAGACGGATCCTCTCCAAATGTCACAATTTTTATTAATTTTTTTTTTTTTTTTTTTAAATTAATATTTCAAAAGTTTTCGAGTCCAGCTCGTTGCTTGGAGATGTGTCAGTTGCAATAGGACTTCAAGGAAGGGACCTGTGGCTGTGAAGTTCTTGTGGATGGAATTGGGTCTGCAGCGCTATTTGAGAGAAATGGGTCCAAGGAATTGGATCCCCAGCGCTCATGGACGGCTCATCATGATAGTCTGGTTCCAATCCACTACTTCTTCAAAAGGTTATTCGTCGTAGTATCGATATTGAGGTGAGGGTGTGCCCTCTGTGATGTGTAGATGTCTTTTATTATTTAAGAAGTTAATCAATCCTCAATGTTATTGACGTGAAACGGACTAATGGATAATTAATTTACCACAACAAGATAAGCGCACGCAGGTGGGCCGTTGTATCTATGGATATAGATATGTACCGCGTGCGACGTAGTATCCACGGTGAAGTGACAATCCCAAAGACTGCCCGCATCACTCGTATAGATTCACGTATACTAACAAGGTAACAGTCCTTATAACTGATCGCAATATTAGCCTTGCACGTGATATTAAACAAAAGAAGTTACTTATAATGTTTATGAGTCCAAAGTGTTAACCCCACAGGTTAACCGCAATTATCCACGGTGAAGTGACAATCCCAAAAACTGCCCGCATCACCCGTATAATAAGATAAGCGCACGCAGGTGGGCCGTTGTATCTATGGATATAGATATGTACCGCGTGCGACGTAGTATCCACGGTGAAGTGACAATCCCAAATACTGCCCGCATCACTCGTATAGATTCACGTATACTAACAAGGTAACAGTCCTTATAACTGATCGCAATATTAGCCTTGCACGTGATATTAAACAAAAGAAGTTACTTATAATGTTTATGAGTCCAAAGTGTTAACCCCACAGGTTAACCGCAATTATCCACGGTGAATTGACAATCCCAAAAACTGCCCGCATCACCCGTATAATAAGATAAGCGCACGCAGGTGGGCCGTTGTATCTATGGATATAGATATGTACCGCGTGCGACGTAGTATCCACGGTGAAGTGACAATCCCAAAGACTAACCTTTGGAATGCGACGTCGATCTTGTCTGATGCTGAAGTTTCTTCTCTCATTTCTTTAACTGTTATGGTGATATATCCGTAATCTTGTTTACTTTTTCGTTTCCCCATGACACTTTTTAAACTTTAACAACACTGATAAAAATTATTTAAGAAAATACGTGCGCTCCGGCAGAGCACTGAACTGTGAATGAGCAATAGAACACGGAATCGAGCAAAGGAAATGTGTCTACCCTCACCTAAAAATGTAAAAAAAAAAAAAAAAAAAAAAAAACTTATTTTTTTAGTTTTAGGTACAGGGCTTTTTACTTTCAGTGCGCAAAGGCAACACCGTACGTGTTACTACATAGTGTTTATTATAATCTCGAGGACGAAGCTGAGTATAATGACCCATATCAGCTTATAACTTAATATCCAATTGATAAAAAAGAGAACAAAAAACCTAATTAAAATATGTGACTTAAATTTTGGTCACAATAACTTTTTACTGAGAAAAAAAACTGCGTGTATCTGAATTTATGTGATCATTGACAAGCCGTCACCTGACATAACCATAATGAGATGGCAATTTCTTACTGGCTGCAATACGTTTGTCGTGAAAAAACAATAAGATTACCTAATTAAAACTCGTCAAGTATACGTGGTCACTACTATGGTTGTTTTGCCAACTAAGTATATAATGTTAAA
Source organism: Cosmia trapezina (assembly GCA_905163495.3). Taxonomy (NCBI): domain Eukaryota; kingdom Metazoa; phylum Arthropoda; class Insecta; order Lepidoptera; family Noctuidae; genus Cosmia; species Cosmia trapezina. The sequence continues at coordinate 9,189,667 of LR991039.1, forward strand.
TTTACATTTGTTTTGCTGTTTTGTAGGTTTGATGGTCAAATTACGATTGTAGAAATTAGTTGCAAAGACGAAATTTTTTAAGTTAGTTTTCCGTATTTGAACCAAAAAATGTCCTTTCCATGGATGTCACTTCCATTGATTACGTGGATATTTTTCCTACTAAAGAGTTACAAGAAAACAAAATAAAGAGTTGTAAGCTCGGTACATATTTTTTATAGTAGATTATGACGTAAATTATTGATATTTACAGGTTTTTCAAGTAAAAGTGATCAAAACATTTTTTTTTTTGTTTTCGTCATCAGAAGTAAAAAATACCCACCTAATAAATTAAATGCTAAAAAGCAGGTTATCGTATCATTTTGTGTTAATTTAGATGATGTCAAAAAGTAGCAGTGTTAACCGACTTCTGTTGCTGACCGTACCTATATAATCAGAAATCTATTTAGATTCCAAATTCAATAATATTCCCTACACAAAATGGTACGATTATAATGCAAAATCTACAATTCTACATTATGTCATTCACGATTACGCGTCACAAAAATATACCAGCTATTCTGTTAAAATCGAGCATTTTACCTGTCCGTCAACGGATACAAAACAGTTGATCTAACAATATTGAAATAAGTACAGAAAAGCTATCAAAAGAACCGCCTATCAACATGGACCTAAAATGTTTTCACTTTATCAAATTGAAAACTTAACTCGACAATCGAAATACAACCTTATCTGCTTCAGTCCAAAGTTAGTTTCAGTCTTGGCAGATTTTGTCTTTATTACGTTGTCGGACACGAAAAGGCGCGCAATTGAAAATGCCAGGATTGCAATTTGCAAACGGCGAACAGGGCCGGTGTAGCGGTGGTCGTCCCAATTCTCTCTGTTTGCGATGGTCAATTTGGTTAATACACTGCCGAGCTACAAATTGACTCGTCTTCATAGGATTTGTTGGCACGAAAATGGGGAGGTAAAGTTGCTGTTTTATTACACATAGATGTATGTATATTATTATGTCTTCCTTTTACAAACTATGTACTATCATTTATTGGTTAGAAACCTTCATTGATAAATCTGTGGATAAATCTATGCAATTTAATTATGTGAAGGTAAATTGTCTTTTTCAAGGTTTTTCAAGTTTTTATTGGTGAGTATAAATGATTCAGATTTTAAGTTCAGGAATAGTACTTCCTCTAATAACAAAATGCTTTTGTAAGAAAATGTTTATTTTGGACCCGGACCTTATTCAGATTGTAATGATGTACCTAAATAGGCCATCATCGTAATTATCTAGCACTAAAGTTGTTATAAAATAATAGGTCCATTTTGACAGCCCATATCGTTTCATATGCCAAAAAGAGACAAACATAGCGGGACAAAGAGAGAAATCGGACTTCTTAGATTTTATTTAAAGAATCTGCTACTTTATACCAAGGTTGTTTGCCTGCTACCTAAGTATTATAAGTTTCAAGTACCTACTTAAATCTTACCTACTACATTATTCAAACCCACTAATCCCGGAGCAAATACTAAAGATAGTAAATCAAACATAATTCGTGTTGTCATATAAATGAACGGTGGTCGTAGTATTCGATAGCATCGCAGGTAATTAGTATTCGATAGCATCGCAGGTAATGGCCGCCATATTGGTGATAACCGCTTTCTCCCGGGCTTCAGATGTGTGTGGCCTAATGTGAAAGGAACGGCGGGGTTGTAGTCGAGAACCTTGCATAGTATTTAAAGATTGATTGAAGTATTTTTAACAATGTTTTGGAAGACGAATATTATTATGCAATCAATCTTCCTAGCCTTTTCCCAATTATGTTGGGGTCGGCTTCCAGTCTAACCGGATGCAGCTGAATACCAGTATTTTACATGGAGCGACTGCCTATCTGACCTCCACAACCCAGTTACTGGGTAATACGATACCCCTTGGTAAGACTGGTTGTCAGACTTTCGGGCTTCTGACGACCCGTAACGACTGTCAAAGATCCACGAATAACAGCCGGGACCAACGGCTTAACATGCTTTCCGAGGCATGGAGAAATCTCGTTATGTAAAGATGGTCACCCATCCACTGACCAACCCCGGCAAGCGTAGCTTAACCTGATGGATCAACCCGTGCGGCTGTTATTAATTAGCCACGAGCTCCACAAATATTATTATGCACTGACCTGGAGCTTCACCATGTTCTGATAATCATCATCCTGGACTGTCCCAATGAGTGTTTTTATGAAAATTCACGCCACCTGATGACATCACTTTGATAAGATCTATTCCATTTCGACAATGAATCACACTAATATTATAAATGTGACAGTTTGTGAGTGTGTGTGTGTTTGTATGTTTGTTACTTCTTCACGCTCAAACGGCTAGACTGATTTGCATGAAATTTGGTATGGAGATAGCTTATACCCTGGATTAACACATAGACTACTTTTTATCCCGTCTACGCAGGTGAAACTGCGGGGCGCAGCTATTATAAAATAATAGGATGATGTTCATCATTCAGTCACGACTAACGAAAATATAGGCGCTCCGACACTTTTGACAGGTGCCCGGACCTGACGTCACAGTGCTGCCAGCTAGTGAAAGTCATTTCAGAAAACCCTCTTTGATTTAGGATCAGCGCAGTTCATCCGTTTCTTCTATAATCATTTCTATCAGTCGTCACTTCAGTGTAAACTTCCTTCCACAACATCCTGGTTCCTCACTTATAGAACACTAGCTGCGCCGCGTGGTTTCACCCGCGTAGACAGGATAAAAAGTAACCTATGTGTTAATCCAGGGTATAAGCTATCTACATACTAAATTTCATCCAAATCGGTCCAGCCGTTTGAGCGTGAAGAAGTAACTAACATACAAACACACACACACACTCACAAACATTCGCCTTTATAATATTAGTGTGATTAATGTCCCATCAAATACACACACGCTTGACAACAATGACGTAAGGTAATATGTTATTGCTTGACAAGACGTAATGTTGTAGGCGTTGTAGCACTTAATGTGAGTTCCATGTCCATGTGACCTTTACAAGTTTATGGTCTGAACATATACGAAGAAGGAAATGCATCGTGATTGGAAATTCATGGTCTGAAATCGCCAATCCAGTGGGGCAGTTGCGTAACACACTTACAGTAGAAATCGATTTCATTTTGACAGTTCAACAACATTCATTGCGTTATTTACGTTGTCGAGCAAACAAATTCTTCGAACATATGAAGCAATAGAATAGAATAGAATAGAATGGAATATATTTATTGTAAAAACATGAGTATACATCATAATAATATGTGCAAGGTCTTAAAATAACAGGTAGATCTGCATGTTTTGCCATTTATGGCGTACAAAACAACATTATAATGGCGTATAAAACGCCATAAAAAATTAAAAAATTGAGTCTACACAGCAAACTATGAAATCTGTAGAGAGGTCAATTCTGTACATGATATATATTTTCAAAATAACTATCAGGGGGTGATTAGTGATCGATACTGATGCCAAAAATGCAATCAGTAAAATTTTTGTCTGTCTGTCTGTCTGTCTGTCTGTCTGTATGTTCCTTATAGAAACAAAAACTACTCAACGGATTTTAACGAAACTTGGTACAATTATTCTTCATACTCCTGGGGAGGTTATAGTATACTTTTCATCACGCTACAATCAATAGGAGCAGAGCAGTGTAGGGAAATGTTGGGAAAACGGGAGAAGTTGCTCCATTTTTTAAGCTTACGGCGCGTGTGCAGCCTTAATGGTTTAAGCTACATAGAAATCATTTATGACGGAAATGTTCTACATAAAATTATCTAAAAAATATCCCGCAACAGCATATGTCTATCTTTTATGGTTGACTCACAATAACACGTGTAACTCCCGATAGCTTAGTAGTCCAATACATTAACTTAATAACATACAAGGAGTTACACGCTGACGGAGTCGCGGGCACAGCTATTAATAATAATAGTCTGCGGTTCCATAGTGCGATATTTTTCAACAGTATTGTGGATTGACATATTATATTTCCCTACTAAAATACGAAAGTTAATCTGTCTGTTACATCAAAACCACTGAACCGTGAGGAAGGACATATGGTACTTTTTTACGAAAAACGACGGAAACGCGGACGAAGTCGCGGGCAAAAGCTAGTCATTAATTATAACAAAACTTAATCCTAGTGCTGTGTGCTTTCCAGTTCAGACGTTTGTCAATTGTTACACCTAAAAATTTAGCTGTGTCTACCTTTTTTAAAAGAGTTAATTTGTGTTGAACATTAATATTTGGTGCTTCTAAACGTTGACTGAAGAACATAATATTTGTTTTTTCAAGATTAATTTTTAAATTATTATTATCTAACCAGTTAATTATTGAATTGATTGTGTTATTAATTTCATATTCAAACATATCTTTATTTATAGAATTAATAGTGACTGTGCTGTCATCGGCAAAAAGTGATACTGGATAATTAGTTACTAATGGCAAGTCATTTATATAGATTATAAATAGCAAAGGACCCAATACGCTCCCTTGCGGGACTCCATATTTAACTATACGTTTTTTTGATGCATGTGTTTCTTCTTTTTTGGTATTAATGTTTATTGTAGAAATTTCTGTATATTGTTTACGATTTTTCAGATAAGATTCTATGAGATTTAGTACATTGCCTCTAACGCCGTAAGCTTCCAGTTTACGGAGGAGAATGTCATGATTAACACAATCGAAAGCCTGGGTCATATCGCAGTAAATGGAACATACTGGCGTCCTTTTATCCACATTACCCATGACGTTATTTATAAAATCAAAAATAGCCATGTTTATTGTTTTATTCTTGCGGAAACCTTTCTGGTCTTCTGTAAGAATGTTGAATTTTTCTAAATAGTTATACATTTGATTGTATATGTATTTTTCAAAAATTTTCGAAATTATAGGAATAAGTGCAATAGACCTGTAACAGTTCATACTCTGCTTGTTGTCTTTTTTGAAGATGGGTTTAATGATAGTAGTTTTTAGACTTTCCGGGTATGATCCAGTAGTTATACACATATTAATGATATGGCTTAGGTGGTCACAGATGTGATAAGCGATATACTTTAGGACTCTAGTAGAGATCCCATCAATGGATTAGCAATTTGCTTTAAAATCATTGTGATTGATAGTGTGTTACGCAATTAGGGTGCAGCATTAGGGTTAGCATTCGAAGGGTTATTGCAGACAGGTGGGACAGCTCCATGCTGGGGCATTGGATACGCCTACATGCCACTGAGTGCATTTAGTGAGTGTGTGTAGTGTACAATAAACTTCTGGTAGATTTAAGTACTAACATTATGGTCGGAATTTTAATTAGATGCAGTAAACTGACACTCTAATGTCATTTTTACTGTCATTTCGCTATCAAATGGGAACATTTTTTAACGAAATGACAGATGACAAGTGTCATTTTACTGCATCTAGCTGATGTTGAAGCTCGTTGGTAAAATTAATTAGAGAGACAATAATAATTGAGAGACTGATTTTTAAAATTAATTAGAGAGTCAGATTTTTAAAACAAGAACTGATTTTGATCTGTTTAAAAAAAATGATTTTTTTTCTTTCCTTTCTCTTCATTTTAGAATTTTCTTTAGATTTAACCTTTTAAGTTTCACTCGTGTGCAAATAGTTCTTTAGCAATTAGAAAGTAAGTATTTAAGATGTGGATAACGCCATGAGCTAGACATGTGTAATCTCTTTTTTTCACACTTCTTGTTTGTTAAGATAATTAGTAACTGTTTGTTTTCCCGAAATAAATAAATAAATAAATAAATCTAATTAAAAGTCCGAGCATAGTTTATAATATAAGGACTAAAGGTCTAAAATGATTTTTTTTTTTTTTTTTTTTTTTTATTATGTTCAGAAACTATTCCAAGCATCTTTTAATTTGTGTTATGTATGTATATAGGCAACTAATAAAACTATATTTTTTATTACTTCTATTTTAGTTTCTTCACATCACTCACTTGTAGCACAGCCTCCAATCTTACAGTGAAATTAGGTCGTGTCTCGACTGAGGTGGTCTCTATGAGAGAGAATGAGCGACACTTAGGTACCCTATAATCTGTGATGCTAATGCACATCGTAAAAGCATTATTATGGAGGAACTAATTCAAAATTGAACGGTTGAACGGGGAATTGTATGATTTTTTATTTTTTTACTTATTTGAAGATTTAAATTATGATTCTTTGAAAATGTCTCTCTGCACAAAAATTCAGGTTTAAAAATATCCAGCAGAAGTTTACGACAACCCAAATGAATAATACTCGTATTTATAGTCAAGTAAAAGTAATTACTTCAGTATAAGTAGGTAATTGCTCAAGCAATGATTTTCATTCTATAGTTTATTATTAGTAATTGCTTGAAGTTAGAACTGTCAAAGCTTAGAATTCTGAGACAAGTAATAGTCACCATTTTCTTTACTTAAGAATTCTACCCTCAAGTAGGTAATGACTTCATTAAGAAATTACTTAGTAGCAAGTAATTACTTGATTATAAATACGAGCCTTAAGTGACCCCAAAACAGTCCAATCAAGTCAACTTAATATTCTGCTAATAAATGTGACGTACACTTCGCAACCATGTTTGCCATACAATTATGCGACTACGAGACCCTTATAAGTGAGTTATGGTGCTAACGTTATAACTATAATTAAGTTTCGCTGTCGTAAGTTAAGACTGATGTGATCGGCACAAAAGTTCAGGATCGGTTCTGTAATAGTGTATCGTGTTCTAAGTTTTAAGTATGTTTGAAGTTTTGGGTATGTGAAACTTGGATTTACGGGGGATGATTTTGGTATGTTTTGAAAAAGTTTGAGATTAAACCTATAGGTATTTTACATTTGCTGTATTCAACTTCCCGTATTAAGTCTTCCTGATTATTAAAAAAAAACTAGCCAAGTGCGTGTCGGTCCACGCACAATGAAGGGTTCCGTTGTTGAAAAGAATTTATACCTAACATTGTAATCCGTGCCGTAAAAAAAACGTGTGTGTCAACAAGTTTTCATAGTGATCCATAAATTACTGACGACCGTGTCTACAAACGGCGAATAAACTGTAGATTTCACGGCAAGAAAAACGTGTGTGTACAAAGGGCCTCAGACACCCAAGTGAGTCCCCAGGATTATGTTTCACTCGGTGCAGTCTGACTGCACATGATTGCGTCCCGGATCAAAGTACAGCGGCTAATCGGTGGCTGATTGAATACCTGATGAGCTCTCGACTAGTGTTGTACGACACAGCCGTCTCGGACGGGATTTAAAATTAATGGGGTTTAAGGTTTATATCATTTATTCTCATAAAAGACAAAAACGCCACTTACATGAGAACAGACAAGAAACATTTAGTAAACTTATTTTAGGTAACCGTCACCAAAGTATAATGTATAGTATTATAATTATATATTATTCTATGCTCATTCACAGGTTTACAGTTTTTAATATTTACTACTGTTTTTATTATTTATTTATGTTTTTTAGTTAGTGATAAGTACTGTAAGTTCACTAATACACACCTATGAAAATTCAGTAGGTATCCATAAAAATATAGGTAATTCAATTTGGTATTCAGAATTGAATCCGATTTTTAGCATTGGCATTGAGATACAGTTTATAGGAAAATCTAGCTATATTGAGATATGTTTGCCATGAGCGTGGATTTACCATAATTATGCTACTTTATTTTTACACAATCATTATAGTACCTACAAATAAATAATTGTAATTCTAATTCTAATACCTACTTTTTGTAGACTTTTTGTAGGTTTTTTGGCTTGTAATGTTTAAACATTCGTCAGATATAAGTGGTAGAGGACTCAAGCAAACTCTCATTTACTCCAAATGAGTTTCAACTATTATACAAAATGTTAATTAGTGCAGTATACCTATAGTTATCATTAAGAAAGTATCAAAGAATATCACTATGAATATATTAGTATATATTCTCGGAAATCTACGTGTACAGAGCTATCCAAGAATAATGGATACCTTTCTCCTCCTCCTCCTGTTTTCCTTTCTCGTCCTCGAACAACTCAACACTTTTAGATGCAAATTACCGTCGACATCCCACATTCCCACTAAAATGGCGGGAGCACTTTCTTGACAGCACTACTACAGTCGTCGCATCTAATATTTATTGGAGCTAGCTGCCATGTCCGGGGCGGAATTAACTTCTTTCACGACTACCGTACGGTAGGAATGTTTATTTTTAGGGTTCCGTACCTCAAAAGAAATAAATGAAACCCTTATAGGATTACTTCTTTGCCCGTCTGTCTGTCAAGACCCTTTTTCTCAGGAACGCGTGGAGGTATCAAGTTGAAATTATTATCAAATACGTAGGTCTACGGACCCTTGAAGCTCTAAAAAAATAAAGCTAACTACTAAGTCAACGCAAAAAAAAAATACGGCCATTTTTGCGACATATTTTTATACTCGCAAATAAATCAAAACCTATAAGTATACTTCCCGTTGACCTAGAATCATGAAAGGTAAGAAGCAAGGTCTCACAGCACTGCAAGTAAAGAAAAAAGTCCGAAAATCCTTCATTTCTAGTTTTATCCATATAAAAAAAATGTGATTACAAACTTACATTTGCAGTAGAGAATTGACCGTGGCGTATTATGTTAAATTTGTTATTGGGATAAATATTCATACCAACTACGGAGCCCTTCATTGTGCGTGGTCCGATACGCACTTGTCCGGTTATTTGCATATAAAAAGGATTTACTTAGTTCATTGGAAAATTACAATTTTTTTTGCAACAAGGAATGGAAGAGTTACTTTGAAACGAGAGGCATCTACAAAATTGACAATTCAGTAACATCTAACTACTAAATCCAGGTGCACATTTTTGTGTCCATTTATTGAAAAAATATTTTATTTCTGAACCTAAGTAGATTTGTACAAACACAAGTCAATCATATTTTTAAAAACTAGACAGGTTTGCGTTTCTTATCTACTCTGAGAACAAAAACCGAAACAAACTCAGAGGTCACCGTCCCTTTCAAGGTCAAGACATAATCTTGGTCAGACCATGTTTGTGAAGACCATACACTTGAAACATACTTGTTTCTGGGCTGTCAATGTCAAATCATGTCTCTAGATTGGCCTCTAGTATTTCAGATGTTCAAAGGTATACGAGTAGTACCAAAAGATAATGAAGGAATATTATTATCATTACCTACTAGGACAAATCAAAATTATTTACCAAACAGCCCATTCAATTTGTCATAGGTACCTACAAATCATTGGAACCTGGTTATAATAAATCTTAATAATCGGACCGCCCAATTGTCAATTTCTAACCTAACGATTGTCAATTTCACAGCAATGCGGATCCACTCAGCTGTACATAACATATTTTAAACGACATTAAGTGGTTGAAAATACAGAGAAATATATTTAGGACGTGCCTGCTATGAACGATTTTCTCATTAATTATTGAGCTACTTTTTTTAAAAACCAGCCAAGTGTGTGTTAGACTACGAACAATTAAGAGGAAACGTGGGTGCTCTTTTCTCCATACAAAAAGATACAAACGCTCTCGCCTGTTTTCTTTCTGCTTAATGACCATAAAGCAATGATTTTTTACTGAAATATAAATATCAGTTAATTGTATGCCCCTATGTTTTCCTTTTTGATGATATATTATTTTTATAGGAACTAGAACACTCCAAAAATGCTCAAAATTGCCTATTCAGACCGCTGTCAACAGACGCCTAGTGTACCAATTTGACAACTATTAACGAAAAAAGAAAAACATAGGGGCATAGTATATATCCTTCTTAATCAGTTTATGAAATATCTTTTAAATTGGTCCAATATTGGAGGAGGAAATAGGCGAGAGCCAAACCTCGAAATGTGACTTTTTACATAGGCTATTTAGTCGGATCTGCAGTTGTCCTTATCGCACGAATTCGAGGGCGGAGCGCTCGCAGAGCGACAGCAATACCTTCTTAAAATACCTAACTGTCCACCCGCCTTTCCTCTTAAGGGTTCCGTAGTTGGGATGAAATTGTTGCAAGATCAAACTTAACATTATACTTAGTTGAAAAACATGTTCTCCCATACATTCCAACTGAAAATGTAAGTTTTTTATCACAATATTGATAGATAGACCACAGACTTCTTATAGGTTTTCCTGTAATCTACGGGTAAAAAACTATTTTCCGTATTTTTTTTTAATTTTAGGCTCAGTAGTTTCGGAGATAGCCCCGGGGGGGGGGGGGGGGGGGGGTCAATTTTCGTCTATTTTCTTAAATAACTTTAAAACGGTTTATTTCAAAATTATAAAAAAAAATATTTGAGACCCTCATAGTAAGCCTTTTTATTTGTTATCACATAAACAACACTTTATTATACATTCATTTATAATAAATGTTCAAACTGTCGGCCTCCCACTCTTATGCAGGCCCTACACCTACGGATAAATGATCTACGGAGCAGTCTTGTGTACCGTCGTTCACTAATTTTTGCAAAGTTTTTCTAAAATTAATTAATTTGCTAATTTTTTTAATAAAAAAGTGCAATAGCTAGTCATACTATTTACTGTTTATCTATTAGCATAGTTCGTGTATAATAATAAAATAACAACAAACCGATGGAATCCATTCATTTCTGATCGTAGTGTTCATAAAAGTAAAACAAGGTAAAAAAATTAGACCTTTCTTTTAAAAAAATCATAACTTGGGTACTACTTATGATATATTTTGTTTCATTTTTTTTTCTGAACGGCCATAAGTTATACTATAAGACATTTCAAGGTTATCCATTCATTACTGGACACCCTGTATAAGTATAAAAACAATAACTATAAACTAATACATATTTTATGCAACAAACTTAAAAACTACTGCACACGAAGTGACGGGCGTCGTGTACGCTGCAAGGTGTCGCGTAGCTGGCCGCAGAAACGCCGATACACCACACCTTTTGGCCAAAACTCTTCCTTGAGGAAAGTCAGCAAATTTTGCTGACTTTCCTCAAGGAAGAGTTTTGGCCGTGGTGGCCAATGGTGAGTCGGAACGCGCACCAAGAACGACTTGAAATTGGTGTTATAGCGCGCCTTCAACTTCTCCACCTTGAAGGTCTAGTTGGTCTTCACTTTCACTTGTATGTACTCTACGATGTCGTCAGTCTTCGTAGAGTGGTGCAAACGAGACACGTACAGCTGCGTCGTCGGCACTGCAGGACGTAGCAACATGTTAGATCCAGCCGGCGCCGTCCCACGTTGGTTGCGATAAGTAGGCTTCCTCTTTTTTTGCTCCACCTTGATGAAGCCGTCCTCATCGCATGTGCTCTTCTGTGGAACTTGCTGTGCGTGGTCCATAACGTGGTTTGTGGTCATCGCGCTGGATACTGAGCGACTCTGCTATGCACTGTATACAGATGCGATTTTCATAAAATCTTTCAAATAAAAGTATAAAGGCATTACATAGTCTTTACCAGAAGAGGTCCTAATATTGCGTGGGTATGCGGGCTTGGGGATGGTAAGTAAATGAAAGTCAATGATATTCTCAATGTAAACGACGTTCTCCCAGGTACGTAAGCGCGTGCGCAAATCCTTCACCTCACTGCATTGCCAGGATTAGCACCCTCATTAGTAACATCACAATCTCAATAATCAATCCCACCGGCTTTTCTATAAATCTACCGCAATACGCTTAGCTTTCAAAACTGTTAGCGGGCGGCCGCCTTCCTAGTACCTGGGATTACGTCAAGTTGACAGCTGTCATGATCGTTCTAAAATCAACTTCGTCGTAAAACTTTTAGACGCGCCGTCAAGTACTATCAATAATCGAATAATAACTACAAGGAAACAACCCTGTTATCTGTCAGTGTGAAACTGATTGAAACTGTACAAAGGAACACAGAGCATCTACAACAGGCTTATTAATTATGTTTCGTTTTACGGTCATTTTTAAACTATGTTACGTGATATTTGCGTTAACCGGTTAATAACAGCATTAAAAAAACAAGTCCACTGTACCAATTATCTCTTTAAACGAATTTAAAGCCGCGCACCGTAATAACATATTATTTTTTTTTCACTTTAAAATAAACCTAAAAACGCTCCCAAACACGATTTTTTTGCCATAACACTTTTTACTGTTATTTCATTATTCCGGTTAGGTTTTTACATAATTTTTGATCTATTAATTATAGTAAGATAATCACTTTTAATATGTGCAATATGAATTATAAACGTTACCGTTTAATGGTGGGCCCAAAAAAAAATTGTCTCCTTTCAACTTAATCGGTCCATTAGATTCGGAGCAAATTGGCTGTGACAGACGGACAGACAGACACACGACACACGAGTGATCCTATAAATAAGGGTTCCGTTTTTTCCTTTTGAGGTACGGAACCCTAAAAAAGGACCCAAAGGCATGATGCATCATGATTTTCAATGTAACTTTAGTACCTAATACCTGAAAATTGGCTGTAGGCCCAAGCTCGCAGGTATGCGTACGTTCAAAGCACATACTAACACTACTCTATGCCATACATTTTGTTAAACAGAAAATAAGTAAGGTCTGGCGTCTCTGGGATCTTGCTCTGTAAACCGTTGCCAACAAAAGAAAAAGTCATGTCACGATACATGCAGACAAACAAAACAGAACCATTAAATTAACACAAGTATGATCTTACATAATAGATTAGTTTGATATTATGGTACGGAACCCTAAAAACTGTGATTGTTCTACAAAATCTGCACGCGGTCACAATCGTACGATTAAGATACTTTAGTATCATTTCCAATCAATTTTCATGAACACATTATTTTCAGTTTATTCATGTGAAAATTAAAATTATAATATCTCTTTCAGGAAATCAGCACAAAAGTCCGCATTACAAATCCTTGTATTTCCACAGATACACAGAGATCCTCTCAGTATTTCAAATTCCGAACCGTCATTGGGAGATTCTTTAACGGGAATTTCAATTGCCAGCACTTGGTATTATTGTGTTCCAACTATTTCATAAAACTCTATTGAATTTTGCACTGACAACACTACACAAAATGTTTCTACTGTAACGTGAGACACTGAAATTGAATTTTGCTATAGAAAATTTTTATTGAACAAAATAGGTACCTAGTAAGTATATGTGAGACTTCGAGCTTTTTTCATGTTATGAGAAAAATATCATCAAAAATTAAACTGTGCCTTCGAAAATTGACACAAGAATGAACCAAAAGAATGAATTCCAGTACTTTTTAGGGTTACGTACCAAAACGGTAAAAAAGGAACCCTTATGGTGTGACTCCGTCTGTCTGTCTATCTGTCTGTCTGTCTGTCTGTCTGTCTGTCTGTCTATTTGTCTATCTGTCTGTCACAGCTGGATATCTCAAGAACTACTAATGCTATCAACTTAAAATTTGGAAAAGTTTTAGATGAACATCTTATGTATCAATAATACCCATGTTTGCAAAGTAATAAATTGATTTGATTTTGATTTGATTTGATTTGATGACGTTTACCCAAATATTTTGCAAATAAGAAAGAAATAAAAATATATGTAAGTATTTTTTTTGCAACATGGACTGAAAGGGGGTCTTAAAAATTCAAAGTGAGGCTACTAGGGCATGTGAGGTATCATATGAAAGAGCGCTGTTTGCAAATTCACAAACATTTTTAATTTTTTTTTAAGCCGCAATCTATTTTCATAAATTTTTGACATTGACTGCCGCTGAGATGAGATTGGGACTTAAATTTGAATGTTTTTAATTACTGGTATTTAAACAGCTGTCCCATACAGTTTAGATCAGATTTTTTCTGATCTAACTTTATTAAGGAAAAATTTTTTTTCTTCGCCATTTCAAAGTAAAAGTTATTCACTTCGATGGTCTAAAGCACTCCTTAAAGTTTATAAAGTTAATTATTTACCATGTATGTAAAGACGGTACCTAGAATAAAATCAAACTACTATAGGTATCAAGAGAGAGTATGTATGTAGAAAAACATACTACGATTTTATATTTTTTCATTAGCAATCACAAAAACCCTTACAAAACTTTCACCGTCCATAAAAAATCAAGGAACCTTTAACGCTGATTTCATTTTTTTCTTCCGCGATGTTGCCAACAGATGATACTCCCAAGAGAAAAGGAAAATAAGGTAAAACCAATAGAACGTTTGATAACACAAATCAATAGATACTTCACTGTAATTCCCTTTCGTTTCCAGGTAAAGTTAATAGAACTTATATCCCCTTTTCATCTGTGGGGCTTCAGATTGAGAGTCCCCACAAATTCTCCCTAGAAAAGATTGAATATGGCAGGAGAGGTTGGGGTATATGGAATATTGTTAGTTGCTAGATTTTCTTTGAGTTCTGATTTTTATTTCACTTGACTTGACGCACGGGCAGAAGGCCAAATTCTCGTATAAGGGTGTTTCTTTTAAGGTGTTTTAGAAGCATGAGGAACAGGGTGTAAAGTTCACTCATCCTCCATAGAAAAGGGAGGATGCTCCGACCAGACGGGTATTGTGTCTGGTGGGCCACTGCCCGAAGGTTGATGTCGGGTCGTTGTATATATGCTAATCGCGTGGTAAACTCTAATTGCGCGATGCAGGTTTGCGTGACGTCATGTCTCTGATGCGTAGTTCATATGTGGCGATGTAGATGCCGCCACATCACTCCCCTCCGGAGACCGGAGGTCGATAGTGGGCTGAGTCGTGTATCTTGCGATGCTTGCCAGTGCCAGTTGTGGTTCCAATGAGTCGGAACCGGGTGCCGCATAGTTCACGGTGAGTCGGAACTGTCTGCGGTGATACCCCAGTGAGTCGGTATGCGTAGTTCATATGTGGCGATGTAGATGCCGCCACAGTGTCAAGCCAGTGCGAGCTGATATCAGAGTACCATACCTATCGCTTTAACCCCATGTATGTTCTACGATTTTTTTTAGTTTTCTAGTTATTTTGGACCCCTGGGCTCCACTGTACTATCACACCCGCGCGTCCAAAACTTCACATTGGTGAATCATTTGGGTTAGATTAGAATAGTGACCATTACCTCTATTGCTGGTGATTCATTTGGGTTAGGTTAGGTTAGAACAGTGACCTTTAACGCACGATGGCGAGCGAGCGAAGCGAGCGGTGCCGCGGCAGCGGCCGCCGAGCGCCACATCCCCTCTATTTTTGGTGAATCATTTGGGTTAGATGAGGTGGTGAATGTCTCGTATATTAGACGATGAAAGCCTCAGGGTCATTGACCTTGGTTTCAAGGTCAATGGTACTCGTACAGTAAATTTTTTTTTTCGGCGTCTTTTATTTTGCTCACTTTGTTGTTTTCAACAATACACTAAAAAGGGTCTATTGTGCCCAAAAAAAATAGCTGGTATATGTATAAAATCGCCGGGTGCGTTTGGTTTGTACAGTGGTTCCGATCCCTGTTTTCATATCAAGTAGTGGTTAATGATAGTAGTAGGTATTATGTTTTTATTATCAACTGAGCTCTGCTTAACCCTTCAAGTGTCTGAGTTTGGCTGATTTTAGACCCAAAACCCCAGCGAGTGGGGAGGGTTGGGGGTTAGTTGCGAACCCCATAGGTTCACAACTACTGATAATGATATGTTTTCCATCGGATGATGTTTTTTTACGTTTTTTTACCTATACGTGATCTAAGCTTATATACCTATTATGTAAAGTTTTGTCCTTTTGCACACTTGGGGTGCATTTGACACGCGGGGGGGGGGAGGGGAGGTTAGCTGCGAACTCCATAAGTTCACAACTAATGATTTGATTGGTTTTCCATCGGATGATGTTTTTTTATATTTATATAATTATATGTGATATAAGCTTATGTACCGAACAAAAAAAGGGTTTTTCTCATGCACACATGGGGTGCATTCGACACTTGAGGGGTTAAACGCAGAGGAATAGTAAATATCAGGATTGACAAAAATATGCAAAGATAATAATAAATTATAAAATAAGAAAATCACAAGATTTCAAATACACCACTTTCAACGACCAATTTCAGCAAATAATGCCCTATTTAGTACATTATTGTTCAAAGTTGACCAAAAAAAAAGGCATTTTTTAAAGCCTCTCATTGAAACAGGAAAAATATCGAAAAAAAATTTTAACTCGAAAACTACAAAAAATCGTAGAACATACATGGGGGTTAAATCGATTGGTATGGTACTCTGCTATCAGCTCGCGTTGGCTCAAGCCAATCAGTCAGGACGTGGAGGGAGTCAGTCAGTCAGGATGTTTCTTTTAAGGTGTCAACACCTTAAAAGAAACATCCTGTATATAACATAGAATTCATTTTCAATTTTGACACGGTTTGAGCTTAGAGCACCGCTAACCATAGACTAATAATATCCACTAAAGCGCGCTCTGTGCACGCTCAACAGGGTAGCGGGTAAAATTGACTTGTTTTCTTGTTCTCTGAACAACTTCACTTAGGTACCCTCTAGGGTGATACGTTATAGTTAAGTTAAATTTAGGTGATAGGTTTATTTAGTTTAATGTAATTTTAGTTTATAATAGTTAGTGTGTTTAATAATTAGAAAGTACAGAGATTTATATGTATACTTACGAGTACTTATCGCATCAGGGCAACCTGTAATGATAGTTTTGAGGTAAATAGATTTTGTCTGAAGTAACACGTACTATTTGACTATTCTGTGACTGATGAAAAGGCCGAAAACAATTATTAAAGACTTTTTTCAAATTTAATCTCAAACTCAAAGCATTTCTTTCAAATAAACCAATTACAGGCACTTTTAAATTGTCAAGGGGTCAGTCAGTCAGAAAGATGAAGCTAGTTGCCCATTCCAAAGCTTATTAAGTTCCTGTGGAGAAGAACAGGCAAGAAACTCCACGGAAACTTTTTTATATAAAATTATTGTTACAAAAATATTTTATAAAAATAATTTTACATCATTCATGTTGAAAATATACATGTGAGAACAATGTAGAAAGACATGCACGTTAAAAGCGTCCGTAATAGAAAGATAAAAACACTAAATTAAAATAAGCCGTGGCAGCTAAGAGATGACCAGTCCCAACTGACTTGCTTCTGTATGAATATATTGAGTATACCAACACTTAAATTACCTACTTACTTAATTAATTTATGGGTTTCTGTTTATCTGCTCACCCTTAAGTAAGTCCAGCTTGAAGCTACATTATCGTCAGTAAACAGCTTTCGTGAAACAGTTGTTGGGAACACCGTATTTTATTATTATGAAGCTACCCTAAAATTTTAAATTAAAAAAGTTGGGATACTGAGTAAAATAACAGCTATAGTTTACGAGTATGTGGGATAGCTGTGGCCAAACTGTTTATTTTTCACTTGGTTTTTTTAAATTATATAACAATGGTTTTCATTGGCTGATTGCCAGTGTTAAGTATCCCTTGCTCATGTTGAGTTACAATAAAAACTTTTTTCGATGTGGTTGCCAAATTCTGCACCAGATTTTCCAGCAGATTCTGCAGCAGATTCTGCAGCAGATTCTGCAGCAGATTCTGCAGCAGATTCTGCAGCAGATTCTGCAGCAGATTCTGCAGCAGATTCTGCAGCAGATTGACCAGTAGATTCTGCAAAGATTCACCAGCAGATTCTGCAGGAGATTCTGCAGCAGATTCTGCAGCAGATTTACCAGCAGATTCTGCAGCAGATTTACCAGCAAATTCTGCAGCAGATTTTCCAGCAGATTCTGCAGCAGATTCTGCAGGAGATTGACCAGCAGATTCTGCAAAGATTCACCAGCAGATTCTGCAGCAGATTCTGCAGCAGATTCTGCAGCAGATTCTGCAGCAGATTCTGCAGCAGATTTACCAGCAGATTCTGCAGCAGATTCTGCAATTGATTCTGCAGCAGATTCACCAGCAGATTCTGCAGGAGATTCTGCAGCAGATTCACCAGCAGAATCTGCTGGAAATCTGCTTGTAAATCTGCTGCAGAATCTGCTGTAGAATCTATTGCAGAATCTGCTGCAGAATCTGCTGCAGAATCTGCTGGTAAATCTGCTGCAGAATCTGCCGCAGAATCTGCTGCTTCAGAATCTGCTGCAGAATCTCCTGCAGAATCATGCTGCAGAATCTTCTGCAGAATCTGCTGGTGAATCTGCTGCAGAATCAATTGCAGAATCTGCTGCAGAATCTGCTGGTAAATCTGCTGCAGAATCTGCTGCAGAATTTGCTGCAGAATCTGCTGGTGAATCTTTGCAGAATCTGCTGGTCAATCTGCTGCAGAATCTGCTGCAGAATCTGCTGGAAAATCTGCTGCAGAATTTGCTGGTAAATCTGCTGCAGAATCTGCTGGTAAATCTGCTGCAGAATCTGCTTGTAAATCTGCGGCAGAATCTGCTGCAGAATCTGCTTGTAAAACTGCTTGTAAATCTGCTGCAGAATCTGCTGCAGAATCTATTGCAGAATCTGCTGCAGAATCTGCTGCAGAATCTGCTGCAGAATCTGCTGGTAAATCTGCTGCAGAATCTGCTGGTGAATCTGCTGCAGAATATATTGCAGAATCTGCTGCAGAATCTGCTGCAGAATCTGCTGGTAAATCTGCTGCAGAATCTGCTGCAGAATCTGCTGCAGAATCTGCTGCAGAATCTGCTGGTAAATGTGTTGAAGAATCTTCTGCAGAATCCCCTGCAGAATCTGCTGGTGAATCTTTGCAGAATCTGCTGGTAAATCTGCTGCAGAATCTGCTGGTGAATCTGCTGCAGAATCTATTGCAGAATCTGCTGCAGAATCCGCTGGTAAATCTGCTGCAGAATCTGCCGCAGAATCTGCTGGTGAATCTGCTGCAGAATCTGCTGGTAAATCTGCTTTTAAATCTGCGGCAGAATCTGCTTTTAAATCTGCGGCAGAATCTGCTGCAGAATCTGCTTGTTAATCTGCGGCAGAATCTGCTGGTAAATCTGCTGCAGAATCTGCTGCAGAATCTGCTGCAGAATCTGCTGCAGAATCTCCGGCAGAATCTGCTGGTCAATCTGCTTGTAAATCTGCTTGTAAATCTGCTGCAGAATCTGCTGCAGAATCTGCTGCAGAATCTGCTGGTAACTCTGCTGCAGAATCTGCTGGTGAATTTGCTACAGAATCTATTGCAGAATCTGCTGCAGAATCTGCTGGTAAATCTGCTGCAGAATCTGCCGCAGAATCTGCTGCAGAATCTGCTGCAGAATCTGCTGGTGAATCTGCTGCAGAATCTGCTGCAGAATCTGCTGCAGAATCTCCTGCAGAATCTGCTGGTGAATCTTTGCAGAATCTGCTGGTCAAGCTGCTGCAGAATCTGCTGCAGAATCTGCTGGAAAATCTGCTGCAGAATTTGCTGGTAAATCTGCTGCAGAATCTGCTGGTAAATCTGCTGCAGAATCTGCTTGTAAATCTGCTGCAGAATCTGCTGCAGAATCTGCTTGTAAATCTGCTTGTAAATCTGCTGCAGAATCTGCTGCAGAATCTATTGCAGAATCTGCTGCAGAATCTGCTGGTAAATCTGCTGCAGAATCTGCTGGTGAATCTGCTGCAGAATCTATTGCAGAATCTGCTGCAGAATCTGCTGGTAAATCTGCTGCAGAATCTGCCGCAGAATCTGCTGGTGAATCTGCTGCAAAATCTGCTGCAGAATCTGCTGCAGAATCTGCTGGTGAATCTGCTGGTAAATGTGTTGCAGAATCTCCTGCAGAATCTGCTGGTAAATCTGCTGCAGAATCTCCTGCAGAATCTCCTGCAGAATCTGCTGGTGAATCTTTGCAGGATCTGCTGGTAAATCTGCTGCAGAATCTGCTGCAGAATCTATTGCAGAATCTGCTGCAGAATCTGCTGCAGAATCTGCTGCAGAATCTGCTGCAGAATCTGCTTTTAAATCTGCGGCAGAATCTGCTTTTAAATCTGCGGCAGAATCTGCTGCAGAATCTGCTTGTAAATCTGCAGCAGATTTACCAGCAGATTCACCAGTATCTGCAGCAGATTCTGCCGCAGATTTTGCAGCAGATTCTGCAGCAGATTTACCAGCAGATTCTGCAGCAGATTCTGCAGCAGATTTACCAGCAGATTCTGCAGCAAATTCTGCAGCAGATTCACCAGAAGATTCTGCAGCAAATTCTGCAGCAGATTCACCAGCAGATTCTGCAGGAGATTCTGCAACACATTTACATACTCCTTTTGTTCGTTTATGTTAATTCTACGATTATTTTTACGTTTTTTTCCTTAATGACATACAAGTTTTTTGAGATTGCAATTTTACCACCACGCGCCACCTTCAGAACATCATGAAATACTATGTATGTATATTTAAAGTACCTATCGTAGGTACCTAATAGTGCTGACCCGGACGTGCCCTTCCATAACAATCACACTAATATTATAAATGCGAAAGTTTGTGAGTGTGTGTGTGTGTGTGGGGGTTTGTGTTTGTATGTTTGTTACTTCTTCACGCTCAAACGGCTGGACCGATTTGGATAAAATTTGGTATGTAGATAGCTTATATTATTATCCTGGATTAACACATATTTCCACTTGCGTTGCACAAACATTGTTAAGGGTAGTGCATATACATACAGCGTGCCACTTTAAGGTTCCCGCAGACAGGCGCGACGCAACTCGGGATCACGGATCATAACATAGTATCAATGAAATTAAAACGAATAACTTGCAAAGAGTAGGCAAATTGAAGAAAATAGAGAGCTTTATTATTTAGTGAGTTTGAAAATTTTAATTTTTGAACGCACCTACGAATAATTTTTATCTTTGTATAATTTTTATGTAATTGATCATGTGTTAACCACCAGCCCTACCCGTGTGTTCAATTAATGTCGCCCTTGTGGCGGCATGTTGTATAGAAAGTATGTATAAATGAAGTTCAATCAAGAACTACCACTAGAAGATAATCCACGTATGTGCCTACCTTAATTATCTGTGCACTATTTCCTGAGTCTCTGAAAAGTTCGGAAACGGTTTGGTAAGCGTACAAAGTTACATACAGACTCCAATATTTGAGTAAGCCGGGATTGTGACCGGATGGACGACTATTTGGACAAGACTACCCTTTGACAATGCTTTGGATTAGCGAGTTTGTAGTTTGTAACTAGGTACTACGTAGTTGGTTTGGGGGAAGTTTTTCTCGTAACATGTCGCTAACAAATAGGGGCTATTTACACTAACAACAACCTAACATTGATTTGTTTGTAGTTGTCTGTAGTATTCGATGTTTGTGTAGGATTTCATTCAATATAACTGAAAGGGGTCTTAAGGCCCTGGTTCCAAGCTTGGTTTAGCTCGGTGTGTAAGTGAAATGGCTTTATGGCTGTCTAGTTTGACGCACGAGATAGAAGATTCTCACGCGCACCGGAATTATGTCGTAAAAGTGCAAATAAAATCGTATAAAATTAGAAATTAACTATTTAATAAAAAGTAATCCATCACTGGATGCAGTTTGGAATTTGACATTTCATGGTTTATTTTTAATTATAATTATAATTGCTAATGAAGGGATAAACAGCTTTTAAAAATTATTACGAGGAATGTTTAAAGATTTTTTTGGTGCATTAAAGTATGTTTAATTATGTTTTGGCTTCCATCACTGTATGCGAAAAGGACTTGAAAATATCATATTTTTTTTACATTTCAAAATTATTTACGGTTTATGAGATACACAGCTTTAAAAAACCACCTTTTTGATCGTTTTCAGGAAATCTGCGCCTTAAAAATTCGAAGTGAGGCTACTAGGTCCGTCATGTGGGGTATCATATGAAATAGCGCTATTTGCGTATTCTCAAACATTTTTTTAAGCCTTACAGTTTTCAACTTTTGATGAAAAATGTACGAAAAAATACCTTTACCCCCCCCTATCGCCGAAGTTTGCGTAGAAAAAAATCTAAAATTATTCTATGTGATAGAATACTATGTAAAGATTACAGGAAAATTAAATCGATATCTCTAAATAGCACACTTTTTCAGAAATCGGCACGGAACTCTCGGTGCGCGAGTCCGACTCACTCTTGAATTCGTAAAGCACTCGAGATCGACAGTTTCACACTCCGGCGGTAGGTACAAAACTATCTCAAAGCAAAAATAGTCACCCAAACACAAACTAACCGTAACACGGAAACCTTAACCTCAATCGACCAAAGCACACAGTTTTCTAGAATCCGCCAACTCGTTCCAATTTACCTTGTAAAAACGATTCATATAAAGCCCTGAACCATTTCCAATTTTGCTTGTAACCCTTCCAACCGATGTTAGTATACCTCAAGATGAATAGGTAAATCGAACACCGATATTAGCTACACCCAGATATAAATTCTTCCTATATATTTATGAGGACACCTACCTATTCCCGGGTGTGCGAGACAAATGGCCTGAAGGATAAAAGGGCTTTCTTTCGATGTTCCCTGTCGTGTGACCTATGTTCATGTTCAGGTAGAAAACGTAATTTATTTTTGTCATCTAGCAATTGTGTTTGGAATGACAAAAGGTAGGGTAAGATTTAGGGATTGTTAGATGTTTTTGTGAGTCCGTGAAAGAAGTTATGGATTTATAGAGGTATGAGGAACAGGGTGTAAAATTCACTCATCCTCCATAGAAAAAGGAGGATCCTCCGACCAGACGGGTGTGGTGTATGGTGGGCAATTGCCCGACGATTGATGTCAGGACGTTGCATACAAGGTGTAACATAAATAACGCACAACCTCTTAAGGGGTCATAGTGTGAGGGCTCGAACCTCACAGTGGGAGGCTAACTACGATATAATGAATACACAGTAGAGCACAGAAGAAATTGGGCTGAAGCCCGCTATATTAAATTAGAATAAAATTATAATTCACACTTCCTAGGTCTTACTTGGAGCCCTAGCTACAAACTATATCTCAATCCTTATAAAAAAGCGAGCATCACTTTTTTATAAGTATATTCGATGTTTGAATGATCGGAATGTCAGCCAGTTAACCATGCTAAAGCTTGAATACAACAAAACTTCTACAGTACTCACCATTATGCACAATTTTTACTATGGGACCAAATTTTATTTTCGCGATTTCAGATTTGATTTGGGACCAAATCTGAAATCACGCAAAAAAAATTAAAAGTTGTTCATAATGGTGAGTACTATGACCCCTTAAGAGGATGTGCGTTATTTATGCCCTTACCCTTACCTACCTTACCTTGCCCTTACCTTGTATATGCTAGTCGCGCGGTAAACTCTGATTGCGCGATGCATGATTTTGCGTGACGTCAGTGTGATGCGCAGGTCGCATGTGGCGATGTAGATGATGCCGCCACAGATTTTTTAAGAATCAATATTCTCATCATGTCAACAGCTATTGGTTGGATTATACTTTAGTTAAAATCTCGCTGCAGACTCGGTCATAAATCATTCGAGTGTTTCGCTCTCTTTCCCACTCACGGGCCTTATGGGCAGGCCACGCCCACACGTAGTCCTGTGCATTACTGCAGTCGATGAGTGATATCGATAGTTTTATATATTTATACATGGGTGATAGAAATAAATACACATTTTTTTATTTTTTTATTACCAAATTTACTACAAAGCATATTAAATATATAAACAAAAGAACGTATATATAAAACTAAAAATAGAAAATTAAAATTCTTCATTCACCTTAATGATTCTGTTATCGATAATGGCCTTGAGCGCGCGCAACTAGCGCACATCCCTACTCCGATTATGATTTATGACCAAGTCTGCAGCGAGATTTTAACTATACTACCGAGAGATAAGCTGCACGTAGTAATTGAAACCTTGGTCAGCTTCTGTTTTGGTGCAATTTAAGATCTCTTGTCAACTACCTAGGCTGGTCTACACTTTACGTCAACTGTTCTCAACTCATTTATCTACAAAAATGTCTTGTCAGTGTCATGTTTTATTTATCTCCGCTGAAAAATGTTAGGGATATTTCTCGACCTTAATTTTCATTGACCGTGCCCATTACGGCTGTAAGTACAAGTAAAAGTAAAAAAAAATAAAAAAATAGTACTGTAGTATTAGTGGGTAGGAAGTAAAAGTAAGCAAGCAAAAGCTCAATGGAACCGCCTAATCTGTTTAGAATAACTAAAATTGAAGAAAATTTTCTCAATGTAAGTGATAATGTGACAAAAGAGTATCCTATTAGCAAGAACTGCCTACAAAGACTCAAGTGTTCAAAGTTATTTATGTAGGAGTTTGAGTGCCTAGGCAATTTGAAGGAGCACTCCCGCTTTACCGTTAGTGAAACGAGGGTAGGCACAGAATTAATGCGTGTTACGTTCTTTCAGATGACTTGAATCGACCACTTGTTGATGGTAGTCCAAGGTATGGGGACTAGCGTTTTACAGTATCTGACTGCAGCAACCCAACAGCAACCTTATGGTTTAAAAATCACTGTGGTTTTGCCCGACTCGTCAGTGGCAGCAACCCAACAGTAACGTTATTGGGATGGTAATAAAGACCACTATGACTTGAACAGTATGCATGATTATAGGTACAATAACTGAGAGACTGTAAGTGCTTAGAGGCAACTAAGGAAATCCTCCACCACCACAAAGTCCTATAACCACCATTTGCTGCCCATTCGTGATAGTTTCTATTTTAACCATATTGTAACCGAAAGCTGCTAAAAACTGGTATTTTATACAGCGCCAATGCCGTACACAGCTTTGGTAGGTCTCGTACAAGGTGGACCGATGACCTGGGGGTTTACATGAGCTCTTATAGCAGGGCAGAAGTTGAACGTTTCCAGTGAGAGAGAGAGATGGTGCTATGGGTGGATGTTGATGTAGCTCCGTCTCTTTCTCTCTCTCTCTCGCTGGAAACGTTCAACGTCTGCCCTGCTCTAAGAGCTCATAGTAAGCCCCCTGATGAAGATTGCGGGAATCCACTGGATGCGAGAAGCACAGGACCAGTCGCTGCGTCAACGCTCTGGGAGGCCTGTTTTAAGCATGGACGTCTATCAGCTGAAATAATGATGACAATACATACTCAGCCTATATTTTTCCCACTGCTGGGACACAAGCCTCCTCTCAGTGAGAGGGAGTGGACCATAATCCACCACGCGGGCGCAGTGCAGGTTGGTTAGATGTCACATGTCTTCGAATTTTTGGTTCTAGAACATGCCGGTTTCCTCACGATGTTTTCCTTCACAGTTTTGAGAGCAGTGGTGATGAAATAATTTACACAAAGTAAAGCGCTTGTCTGGGATCGAACCTATGACCTACAAATCGTATGTCGCGGCCGTTACCACTGTGTCACACTACATGATGACAATGGTTGATGGCAATAGGCTCGCCCCCTATCACATGAGACTTAAACATACCTAACTGGTGAAATGCGGGTGTATATAAGTACTACAGGTACATCTCTACCCAAACCTTCGTAGAATACAGGTATGATGTTATGTTATTTATTTATTCCTTTATCTCAGGCAGCTGTGGCCCATACAAAATACAACAAGTACACAAATACAAAACTTAAAGCATATATACACTAACTAGCTTTTGCCCGCGGCTTCGCCCGCGTGGATGTCGGAAAATATCCCATGGGAACGTTCATGTGGAAAACATATCATATCCCTAACTTAAGAAATGCTGGGTTGTAGTATTGTTTTTGAAAGTATCCTATGTCCTTTCCCAGGATGCTATATAAATATAAAGCCTTGCCAAATTTTGTCAAAATCCGTGCAGTTTTGTAAATTTTAAAATCAACCCCTATTTTACCCCCTTAGGGGATGATTTTTCAAAAAATCTGAACCGCATATTTCTTTATTTCCTATCAAAAGCATACATTTTAATTTTCACATCCCTAACTTAAGAAATACTGAGTTTCCCATACAAACTTTCATCCCCTATATCAACCCCTGTAGGATTATTTTTTAAGACCAAAAGTAGCCTGTGTCCTTCCCCAGGATGCTATATAAAGCCTTGCCAAATTTTATCGAAATCCGTGCAGTTTTGTAAATTTTAAAATCAACCCCTATTTTACCCCCTTAGGGGATGATTTTTCAAAAACGCTGAACCGCATATTTCTTTATTTCCTACCAATAGCATAAATTTGTTATCCCTAACTTAAGAAATACTGGGTTTCCCTTACAAACTTTCATCCCCTATATCACCCCGTGTAGTATTATTTTTGAAAAAAAAATAGTATCCTATGGCCTTCCCCAGGATGCTATATAAAGCCTTGCCAAATTTTGTCGAAATCCATGCAGTTTTGTAAATTTTAAAATCAACCCCTATTTTACCCCCTTAGGGGTTGATTTTTCAAAAACGCTTAACCGCATATTTCTTTATTTCCTATCAAAAGCATACATTTTAATTTTCACATCCCTAACTTAAGAAATACTGAGTTTCCCATACAAACTTTCATCCCCTATATCACCCCCTGTAGGATTATTTTTGAAAAAAAAAGTAGCCTATGTCCGTCCCCAGGATACCATCTATAGCCTTGCCAAATTTTATCGAAATCCGTTCAGTAGTTTAGGCGTGAAAAGGTAACAGACAGACAGACAGACAGACAGACAGACAGACAGAGTTACTTTCGAATTTATAATATTAGTATGGATACATATAAAAACATAACTTATAAACTAAGACACAAGAAGTGACAGCGTCGTGTTACGCTGCGCGCTGTCGGATACCCTGCCGCGAAAACGTCGGTAGACCCTTCGGCCAAAACTCTTCCTTTAGGAACGTGTCGAGATCGTGTATCGGAACCCGCACCACAAACGACTTGAAGTTGGTGTTGTGACGCGGCTCCAAATTCTCGACCCTCAAGGTCCACTTGGTCTTCACCTTCATGTACTCCACGATCTCGTCAACCTTCGTGGAGTGATGCAGTCGGGACACATACAGCAACGTCGTAGGTGTCGCTGGACGTAGCAGCATATTATGATGATGATAACATGCTATACGAATGTTCAGTTATCTAAACCATCCGAAATTATTCATTACTGTGACTTCAGTCTCTCTCAGCTTATAACCTAGACTCCAATCCAGGTGTAATGCCTATAATGGTTTCCATCGTTCACTGTAACGTCCTGTACTTTCGATACTCTTTTACTGCCTCACACTGAATACCTTTTGTTCAGCTACAATAGCCCTTCGATACTAGGTACAAGTCCGCGAGGCGTAAACTGAGCTTTGCATTTGTGTGAGTGATCACCAAAATGGTACGAGAGCCCATGACCAATATTTTTGTCATATCGTTTTGCGTAAGACAAAATCTTTAATTCTCTTATCGTTTTACAACGATGCGACATGGCCTGTCGTACTAAAAGAATAAAAGCCGATTGCCAAAAAGCAGTTCGAGTATAAACCGGTTTTAAACCAAGCAAAGGGCGAATCACGCTCTAGGCCAGACGTCACGCTGGGGTCGCGGGTTGTTTAAAAAAGATACTGTGGCCCTGGCATAGGCAACTGAAGGAACTCGGGTGGGTTTTAGTCAGTAAAAGTCTGACACGCCCTTCCGTTCCACCCAGAGCGGGAGAAGTT
The DNA here is from genome assembly GCA_905163495.3 of Cosmia trapezina. Lineage (NCBI taxonomy): Eukaryota > Metazoa > Arthropoda > Insecta > Lepidoptera > Noctuidae > Cosmia > Cosmia trapezina. The sequence continues at coordinate 9,217,131 of LR991039.1, forward strand.
ATTTTATGATTTCCCATCCACAAAAAAAAAAAGGCCAGACGTCACACCTACACTAACTATGTGCACTCACATATTGCAAAGCTCACCTTAAATCTCGCGGACTTTATACACTGGGTAGTGTCTAGGGCGCGCTTCACTGCAACCGGAAAATCTATCTAAAGTGTAATTAAGTATTTTCTTGAATGTTTTTGGAACTTGATGATCATCATCTGCCTAGCCTTTTCCCAACTCTTTTGGGGTTGGTTTCCACTGTAACTGGATGCAGCTGAATACCAGTATTTTTCATAGAGCGACTGCTATCTTACCTCCACAACCTAGATACTGGGTAATACGTTACCCGTTGGTAAGACTGGTATAGTCAGACATTCGGGCTTGGTTTCGGGCGTTGTGACCGGCGCGGAGCAGCGGACGCTCACCTTAAACCGTTGGGCCCGGCTGTCATTCGTGGATATTTGACAGTCGTATGACAACCGTACGTGTTGATAAATATTATATTGATAACTTTAACCGTTTGAAAAACGGTCAAGTGAAATTTATGTTGTAAAATATTGCTGCTATTCTGGAGGTTAAATAGATAGGTGCTCCATGTAACATACTGGTATCACAGATTAATACAGGTGGTACACTCCGCAAAATCATTTAAATAAAAAAACCGGTCAAGAGCGAGTCAGACTCACGCACCGAGGGTTCCGTTCCGATTTCTGAAAAAGTATACTATTTAGAGACATCGTTTTATTTTTCCTGTAATGTTTACATAAACTTCTATCACATAGAATGATTTCAGATTTTTCTCTTTGCAAACTTCGGAGTAAGGGGGGGGCGAACGGTATTTTTTTTACATTTTTCATCAGAAGTCGAAAACTATGCGGCCTAAAAAAAATTAAAAAAATGTTTGAGAATATGCAAACAGCGTTCTTTCATATGATATCACACATGCCTAGTAGCCCCACTTTTATTTTTTAAGATCCCCTTTCAGTCCCTGTTGCAAAAAAAATATAAATATTTAAATTTCTTTCTTATTTGCAAAATAGTTGGGTAAACGTCATCTAAAACTATTTTAAATTTCAAGTTGATAGCATTAGTAGTTCTTGAGATATCCAGCTGTGACAGACAGACATACAGACAGACTGAGTGACACCATAAGGGTTCCTTTTTGGTACGGAACCCTAAAAAGCGACTCTTGCTACGATACAATAAGTGCAATTCAGGTCGCAGAACACCTATTTCCTACAGATATATTCACCTACAAGTTGCGTCTCTTTCTATCGCGTAACTCTTAAGATCTTATACCTTCTGACTTGTTAGGGTTGTCTTCTTTCACGACGCGGCGCGTGAGTGAGTATCGAACGGCGCGGCGTGCGGCAGCCCACACTGAATTGACCCAGTGAGATGAGCCTGCCGCGTACTTGTAGCTTCATACATAAACTGCGGAGTGTCCCATCTGTATTAATCTGTGCTGGTATTTAGATGCATTCTGAAAGCCGCCCCCCGAGTTGGGAAAAACTAGGCAAATGATAATGATGAAATATTTCTGTTGTTGTTGATTGTTTGTTTGTATTGGTATTAAGGTCGGGGAAAAAGTTTTTTCGTATGTTATAGGTATAATGTTGTAATAAAATCTCTTTGGCTCTACTGTTTGTATCTGACTGGTTTTGATACCATTAAATAGATGACATTTTTGAAAAGAAAAATCATAATAAAAACGATTTCCCGCCATTTTTCAATTGTTTTTTTGCCCGCCAAAATGAGTGCATCTAACGAACAAATTCGATACATTTTGAAGTTTTATTACAATCAAGGGAAAATGCAACACAAACCACGAAAAAAAATTGTGACGTTTATGGACTTAACGCATTGTCAGTAAGAGTAGCACAAAGTTGGTTCAAGCGTTTTCAGTCCGGGAATTTTGATGTCAAAGATGCAGCTCGCTCTAGTCGCCTCTGGTTGCCCTGTTACGGATATGGCCGATGCCATTTTTGGAAAAGTGGAGCAAGATTGGCATATTAGTAGTTACGACATAGTTGAAGATTTAGGGTTTGACCACAAAACAGTTTTGACCCATTTGGCAAATGACACATAACTAAATAATAAACTATGAAAAAAAAATGGCTTGAATTTGTATATAAAATACGAAGGAACTTTTTCCCCGACCTAATATGTTGTTGTTTTATAAAAGGCTGCTCCTTCCTATACGGAGATACTAAGTAACTTTGTAACCATTTTTTACAGTAACTATAGCATCTTTCTGACAGGAAAAAATACACACTAATCTACAATACACAAGAAGTGATTTCATGTGTCCTGAAATCTATTGTAGTTTGTAGAATTAAGCAAAAAAAAAACCTAAATCCAGGTCTATTTCGGTCTATTTATCGAGTTGTTACCATATTACTCGTACAGTTTTCATTAAAAGTGTTCATAAATTTGTACAGTTCTTTACAAACTAATAAGGAATGATTTCTTGTCATTACTTTTTTAGTTTAATCAGCAGATTTTTTGTAAATCGATAATTACTTCATATTTTGCAAGCGTTGTGTCATCGCGCTTCTCTTTCTTTTCTATGCAGTCCGACAATGACCGCGCTTTTTGCGACGGACAAGCCTTAATGTTAACTATTTTATTCGACTATCCTTTTCAATTAGTGTTCTGTTCCAATCCAATAGGTACCTACTACAAAGTTGGTTCATGCCAATTGCCAGTTTTTAATTAAAAACTTTTCCATCAGGTTCAGCGTATTTGCGAACCTATAATGAAAAACTTATATTGTGCTTTATAAAGCACAATGTGAGTTTTTAAACTTATGTCTATATCTATAAAAATCAATGCCACTTTTCGTTGTAATTTTATAACTCAAGAACGGCTGGGCCGATTTAGCTGATTTTGGTTTTGAAATGTTTCACGTGTCCAGGGAAGGTTTAAACGATGAGAAAAATTGGAAAAGTTTCCGGGAAAATCGGAAAATTCTGGAAAACTGAAAGTAGATTTTATATGGGAATATTGAAATTGGGACAGGACAACGTCTGTCGGGGCCGCTAGTATTTCTATACATTGTACCCGGGCGACCGAGCTCTGACTCTCGGGTGCAAATAGAGATTTTTTGACGAATTATCCCAGGTATGAGAGCTAGCTAGATCGATTTGTCGCCCCCGTAAATATTGCAACTTTCATCGAAATCGTTAGAGCCGTTTTCGAGAACGTAATTACAAATATATACAAACACAAATATTTTTCATTTACCGCCCTGCTTTGCACGATTTTTAAGACTTGACAAAACATTGGGATTTCTTTATTACAATTATGTAAGTTTAATATTAATGTAACATACATGTAGGATTGGCCCAAACATCAGAAATAGAACTCAGATATGGCAATACACAAATTAATTAAATCGAACAATCAGTTATCAATTTAGAAAATGTAGAACTATAGAAATGATATAAAATTAATTAAATAAATAATAATGGTAGTGAAGGCGGTCACATAGGGCAGTACTGACTGTCAGAGACAGTGGTCCACGCACCCACCGCAATAAGGACAGCACTAACTGTCAGAGACAGTGTTCCACATCCAATAACCGGGCAGTACTGGTTGTCGAGAGACAGTGGTCCGTGCTCCAAGACGCATCCGTACGAAATGCTGCCCGACTCCACAGCCTAGCTGGCGATCGCTAGTGGTGGGAAAACGTCACAATATTTTACTGACTGACTTCAAGGCCTTTAAGCCAAATGCGTCTGGTGCAAGTTCCACTAGCGCCGTCTAGTCGCCGTCTCTCGTAGCTGCTAAACAGTATGGATTCCGTCATACACATAAACCTTCCGGAATAAATTATCTAAATGATGGTGAAAGCTGCATCAAAATCAGTTGCGCAGTTTAGAAGAACATCGCAGTCACAGATAAACATAATAAATTAAAAGCAAAAAAAGGTTTTAAAAAAAAAACTTTTATTTCAATGCTCTGAAAAGAAGAAAATCAGCTCAATCGGTTAAAGATATCTGCTTCAAAATTGAGTAGCAAGATTCCACGCGAACATACATACATACATACATTGCAAGTTAAATAAAAGCTTTTAAAAAGAGACTTGTTTTATAATACCTATGTAGATATATTAGATATACTTATAGATATAGATACTGTATGTGTCTTTCTACCTATTTTATTTTTGGTTCACTTCCCATTACAATATTCTATTAAACTTCGCTAATCTTACAAAGAAGGCACTTATTTTTCGTTATTCACGTCCTCTGACTTTCATAATTTGTTTTTAATGAAAAAAGTGTGTTGCCGCGAGTTTTTTGAAGAAAGTTTTCGGTTCCTAACAAAGTACTATATTTTTTTCTGGAATTAGAAAATGAATACAAATAACTTATGACACTTGAACATAATCTTTCTTTGTAGGATATTTTTCGAAGTTTTATTTAAATATTACTCGGTTTTTATTTCACCTTTAGGTGAACATCAAGCTTTAGGTGAACTTCATATTTAGCTTAAAAGCCAAATTATTGGCAACGTGTAAGTGTAAACCATGCTTGGTTAGCTAAAAGCTTTCAATTTAACACTCTATAGTCTATGTGGGTAACCACCCATTAGCCGACTTACTAATATCTAGTGAAAATATAGATGACGGATATTGCATGTGTAATGGTGTGTTGTTTTCTCTGGCTAAAAGACGTGTTTTTGTATGTATTTTCCTCTGATGAACGAAAATAAAATCTTGAATAAAAATCAATCTGCCTTTTCCCAACTATGTTGGGGTCAGCTTCCAGTCTAAACGGATGCAGCTGAATACCAGTATTTTATATGAAGCGACTGCCTATTTCTGACCTTTCTCAACCCAGTAACTGGGTAATACGATACCCCTTGGTAAGACTGGTTGTCAGACTTTCGGGCTTCTGACGACCCGTAACGACTGTCTGATCCACGAATGACAGCCGGAACCAACGCTTTACGTGCTTTCCGAGGCACGGAGGGGTCTCGTTATGTAAAGATGGTCACCCATACACGGACAACCCCGGCAAGCGTAGCTTAACCTGCACCCTGCATCGACCCGTGCAGCTGTTATTACTTAGCCACGAACTCCTGAAATAATAAAATCTTGCAGCAAGAAGCAAGTCGGCCATCTTTTATGACAAGAGACCAAAGAAGTTATCATCATCATCATCATTCTCCTGCCCTTATCCCAATTTATTCGGGGTCGGCGCAACTTGTCTTTGTTGGAGGAATAAACTTATTAAAAGAATAATGCTAGAAGAAATGAATTTAATATAATAGAACCGAACTGCTTTATAAAAGAACAAGGAATTAAAGATGTCAAGAATAGAGTAAAGAGTACAAACCATAACTTTTTGTACATAGGTACACACCTAATAAGTATAACATACAACAGTCTTTTTCTTCCATACTTCTCTATTAGTCGTCATCTCCTTAGTCACATTTCTAGCCATATCATCTTCCACACAGTCCATATCATCTTCCACACAGTCCATCCATACTTTCTTAGGTCATCCCCTACTCAAAGAAGTTATATCAGGGAGATAAACAGAATTAAGAGCAGTGGTGGCCCAGTGGTAACGGCCGCGACTTACGAGTTGTAGGTCGTAGGTTCGAACCCCGGCAGGCGCTTTACTTTGTGTAAATTATTTCATCACCGCTGCTCTCAAAACGGTGAAGGAAAACATCGTGAGGAAACCGGATGTCCTAGAACCAAAAATTCGAAGACATGTGACATCTACCAACCCGCACTGGGCCCGCGTGGTGGATTACGGCCCACTCTCACCGAGAGGAGACCTGTGTCCCAGCAGTGGAAACATTATAGGCTGATTATGTAAACAGAATTGATCCATTTGTCGGACTAACTTGATTGATTTATTGAACCATAAAACAGCCCTTTTGAGCAGCAAACTTCAGGCGTTGTTCCATTGAAACTTAACACAAATTAAGCGGAACTTTTATACAAAATTAATTAAATAAAACTCCGCAAGAAGGCGTAATACAAGAATAATGAACAAAAGCATTAAATAAAATAAAACTTAGTTCATCTCACCTAAAGTTGAGAATTAAAGTTTTTAGAAGCAATCAATTATATCCATTACAGAAAGGCCCCTTGAGATAAGGACACACTGGAGAGACTTTACTAGGTCTAGGCAGTAATAAAACCGGTCAAGAGCGAGTCGGACTCGCGCACCGAGGGTTCCGTTCCGATTTCTGAAAAAGTGTGCTATTTAGAGACATCGTTTTATTTTTCCTGTAATCTTTACATAAACTTCTATCACATAGAATAATTTCAGATTTTTCCCTTTGCAAACTTCGGAGAAAGGAGGGGGGGAACGGTATTTTTTTTACATTTTTCATCAAAAGTCGAAAACTACGCGGCCTAGAAAAAAAATGTTTAAGAATGTGCAAATAGCGCTCTTTCATATGATACCCCACATGCCCTAGTAGCTCCACTTAGAATTTTTAAGACCCCCTTTCAGTACCTGTTACAAAAAAAATGAAATTATTTTATTTCTTTCTTATTTGCAAAATAGTTGGGTAAACGTCATATAAAACTGTTCCAAATTTCAAGTTAGTAGCATTAGTAGTTCTTGAAATATCCAGCTGTGATAGACAGACAGACAGACAGACAGACAGACTGAGTGACACCATAAGGGTTCCTTGTTTACCATTTTGGTACGGAACCCTAAAAATTGAGAAAAATTGTGTATAGCGCCAGTGTAGTCCGCGAAATTCAAAAGTCAGTATGAGGTTATATGTTGATTAAAGTATGATTCATGACCGCAACAAATATGTATTTATATAATTATAATCATTAAAATCAGTAATAGAACTCCTTTAGTTAGTATAATCCTCAAATGTGAAGATTTCATGAAATAGTCATTCAACAGGATTACCTGGTGTTAAAGAGTTGTATAATGATTTGTATAATGATTGATAACTTTAATGATTATAATTTTGTAAATACATTCTTGTTACTGTAGCCAATCATATTTTGATCAACATACAACTTATTACTGACTTGCAAATTGCAAAAAACCTAAGAAAATGTGAATTTCGCGGGCTACGCGGGATGCTAAACGGCCATAGGCGTTATAACAATAAAACCTGTATCTCGTTCAATGTCCCGGAATGCGTTAATTAACGATGAGTTTTTTCCCTTCTGATTACCGTGTCAGTCGACAAAGGTTCATTGCTGAATATGAGTACCTACCGATAACAAGAACAAGAATAAACTCCATTTACAATAAGATTAGACATTTAAACAAACCTTTTTTACAGTCCGTTCAACCGATTTTGACTTCTATTGCGTTGCGTGGCATGACAAATGGCAGCTGCAGTAAACAGTTGGTATTGTAACCACTTTTTTGCCTTTAGTGTCACCCTTAAGCCTACGGAATAAAAGTCAAAATCGGTTGAACGGCCTGTAAGAAAGGTTTGTTTAAACGTCTAATCTTATTGTAAATGGAGTATAGGACAAATGGCGGTTTCTTGCTATAGTTTGACCGATACTGCTGTACCGCGCCTTACGTATTGTGCGCGTCGAGACGGGGGACAGTGCAGGCCGCGCACTCATCAACATTCACGGTGTCCCGGCCCCCGCGGTACAACGATTTATGAAATTATTATGAACTTACGAATTCATGGTGCTTGTCATTTTTGGAGGGGAAAGACTTGCCTGCTTGGCAGGCTGGTTGGCGATCGCAGTATGGTTTTGATTTGGTTTTGGTAGTGATTTGATTTACATAAAGAACGCTGCTGCTCATTCTAGTATAGTAAGTCCCATAGTAGCCTTTTATTACACCCACGGGAAGAAATAGAGGAGGTGGTGCTATTCATTAAGTCCAGCACCACATGGAACTTGAGGGAGTCCATGTTCGAGGGAGACCTATGTCCAGCAGTGGACGTCTTTGTGCTGAAATGATGATCATAATCAGCCTACAATGTTTCCCCCTGCTGGGACACAGGGTGATAAATGATGATGAATATACCACGGTTCATTTCCTTGACAGCTTTCCCTTGTTATCTGGGGCTGTCTGTTTCAAAGACAAACCCAAGTTAATGGACAGCAGTTCTAGCCTTCTATCAAACAATCTCTGGATAATTAATTACCAAATGAGGCAAATGTGTGTACGTCAACATGTCCCACAGACTAATTTGAAAATAAGTCTATCATTTCCTCAATCCGACAGTGTAATCCACGCCTTATTTATAAACGGTCCAACACTTCCAAGTTTTAATTAAAATACAGACAGAGAATTGTTAATTAATCTTAATTTTATTAGGAATTAAACTGTACGAGAGTAATTTTTTAACGTTTCGAAACTCCAAACGGTTTTGCGGAGGCTTGCTTTGATTAAATCGCTATATTATTGTTTTAACGATATTGTATATTTCAGGTTTTATTGGGTTTTCTGTGATAACAAAATAAACATTTCTAAAGATTAATGGCTTGGGAATTGTGACGTCACCTTCTTTTCAAACGTCGAACGTACACCAAGTACGTATACTTGATGTATTTTCGACGGTAAAGAAGAGGTGAAGAGAAAACTTTGTTTAAAATGTATTTATACTCGTACGTAGGTATATCATCTTCTTAATACTCGTACTCGTTCTTGTCACCTGATTCCTCCTAAAAGGCTGGACCAATTTAGATGAAATTTTGTTTGTATATTTCAATGGGTTCCGGGATGGTTTGAAAACACAATTGGACCCGGTAGGTGGCGCTGCAGACGGGTTCTAGGACCGTTCAGACAGGACGTCTGTCGTATCCGCTAGTCATATAATAAACGTAAATATATATAAATAATAACGTAATATAGCTTCATTTAATGGCGACCGCGGGCTTACGGTAGTTGTGAACCTATATGGGGTTCGGTTGACATTCAAGCACACACTGATATGAACCTATGGGGTTCTTAAGTATATAAATGACGTTTGATGGGTTAAAGGCATGAGTTGCAATGTTTTTTGACTTGATGTCATGTTTTTAGAATGTGTTTTATTCAGGAATTCGAAAAAGGTGGTTTTAAAATCATCTTCTAAATAAAGAGCACTACTATCAAAATCCGTTTCTACTATCGATCTCAGTACATTTCGATACTATATTCTACTATCGCCATTCAGTCGGGTTCAATCCGATAAGTACGTACAGCCGAACACAGTGCACCTAGGCACCTAGGGCACAATAAATAGATAGCTACAGAAGGTCGGCTCTCTATAACGAGTGGATTCCCTCGCACAGATAGACACGCTTCACGTACAGCGAGTGCAAGCGCACTCACTGGCATTTGAACTAGTTACCTCGTGGCACAGTATAATAATGATACAGTAGTTTATCTTCATAGAAAACGGCCAAAACGACGCCCTTCGAGATCTCAGTCAGTACCAGTATGCAACAGTTCAAGCGCGCGGCAGTTACGCACGGATGGACACGTATTTATCTACCAAACGACCGTGGGTACAGTGGTACCCAACTGATAAGGCGCGTCGTGAATCTTCGTTTGCACAGAAAAGAAAGTATGGCCCCGAAGATTAACGAAAGAATGCTTATAATACATTGGAGCTGAGATGGCGGCAGCTGCCGACCAATAGCGGTACTGGAAAAAGAAGCGGGGTGCGTGGAGCGTGCCGATTGGTCAATAGCATTTCCCGAGCTTGAAAATTCATCTTCTGCGCAGGTACATCGGTAAGCCAAATCAGTTGGGTACTATTGCTTTATTATTCTGTGCCCGGGGCCAAGAGCAACACGCTCAAGTGACACGCGTCTTGCGACAACGACTGCAGATAAAACAAAATGAAAAAAGAAGTTGCTTAGAGCATGCCACGAGTCACCGCAACGTGATCCGCGGAGCATTGGACGGAAACAAGTGACCGTGCATGTCACGATCCAAGTTGCATCACCCAAGGCCATGAAAGGGATAGAGGTCGAGAACGCTGTGCGTACGCATCTATGGGTGAGCGTGTGGAACCGGCCTTCTGTATCTATCTATTGGGTGGATCTAGGATCTAGTCTAGATGCGACGTTCCGAGCTTTACACATAGGACTAGTACTAACAATAGCAATAAACGACTCGGCGTTGCAAATCGTGTCGAGTTCCACGCGACTAGAGGTGGGCTGGGGCTTAGGACAGGGGTGCTCAACATTCGTGTTTCAACAGCTTGTAGATTTAGAGCACAGTGAGTAAAACAACGAAAGGTACTCTCCTTAAGCAGAGTACCTACCCATTTAATTGAAACATAAAATGTAAAGTTTTGTCCTTATGCACACATGGGGTGCACTTGGGGGAAAAACCCGCAACTAACCCCCCGGTTAGTTGCGAACTCCATAGGTTCACAACTACTGATGATGATTGGTTTACCATCGGATGATGTTTTTTTACGTTTATATTTTGTGATATAAGCTTATATACCTATCATGTAAAGGTTTTTCCTTATGCACACATGGGGTGCATTCGACACTTGAGGGGTGGGTTTGTTTCACGGAGGCTTCGCCGCAAGAGAGCGCTGTGTATTTGTCACTTGTCAAATTCATCTTGAAGACAAAGCAACCAATCGGCGACAATAAAATACACTTAGCACCATCTCGCGGCAAAGTTTTCAGCAAGGAACTCCACTGACAACTGGATGAAAGTAACAAACACTTAGCGCCATCTACGCGGAACTAATATGACAGTTTTCTTCCCCATTGCCACTTGATGCCTGCAACAAAATGTTGAGCACTACTGCCTCAGACCATTGCTTTTAGTATCGGTCCACTACGACTCACAAACTATCGCTATATACCAACCAATATCGTTTTGTGTAAGCCGAACTAAAGTTTATACTGGAGGCAGTGAAGTGGAAAAGTCTTCACCTATAAATAGCTTCGGGTACTGAAGCCTCGGAGGAGTTCGTGGGTAAGTAATAACAGCCGCACGAGTCGATCCATCAGGTTAAGCTACGCTTGCCGGGGTTGGTCAGTGGATGGGTCTCGGAAAGCACGTTAAGCCATTGGTCCCGGCTGTCATTCGTGGAGCTTTGACAGTCGTTACGGGTCGTCAGAAGCCCGAAAGTCTGACAACCAGTCTTACCAAGGGGTATCCTATTACCCAGTTACTGGGTTGTGGAGGTCAGATAGGCAGTCGCTCCATGTAAAATACTGGTATTCAGCTGCATCCGGTTAGATTGGAAGCCGACCCCAACATAGTTGGGAAAAAGCTAGGCAGATTGATTTACTGAAACCAAGTCCACACTGGAAGGATGTTGTGAGAAATTAAGGAAGTACGTTTACATAACAAATCGTTACATAAAATAATATTGAACTAATTATGTCAGGGCCTAGACCAAGTAAAGGCAGATAGATAAGCCAGATAGGCGCGACGCGAGAGCGCGACGCGCCTCTGGTGGAACAATTTCTATGCACAAACTTCATGGACATTGTTCTACCAGAGTCGCGTCACGCCTGTCTGCAGGAGCCTTAATATTCTATCGTCACTAAAATTAATGGGAAAATTCAAAATGTATTTCGGTCTTTTAAGCTACTGGAAACCTTATGTCAATCCTGCTGAAAGTTGTTGTAGACATACGAAACACTTAAAGAGATTGCCAGTTGTCCCTCTGTTAAGCTTAAGTACGAGTATAAACAGGGCCAAATTAAATTAGCCAGCAAAACTCTGCGTACAGATATAAAAAAGAAATAAAAAATTATTTGTTCAAGACTTAAACCTTTACAATGTTACATTTATTACGTAATTAGACTGAGATACTGGCAAGATACAAAACTAGTGTAACTGGGCTTAAACTAGGAGGATTCCTGTGCTATAAGCACCAGTTACTTCCGTCACCACCGTTTCGAGCTGCCATTACAAGTGCGGTGCGGAGCAAAACAAGTATTATACTGTAAGTACAAATTACAATATTATGAAATTAAATTATTAATAAACATGCGTGAGTGTGTATCCGCGTATCGATATCCAAACGCCTTTTCCCAACTATGTTAAGGTCGGCTTCCAGTCTAACTGGATGCAGTTGAATACCAGTATTTTACATGGAGCGACTGTCTATCTGACCTCCACAACCCAGTTACTGGGTAACACGATACCCTTTGGTAAGACTGGTTGTCAGACTTTCGAGCTTCTGACGACCCGTAACGACTGTCAAAGATACACGAATGACAGCCAGGACCAAGGGCTTATGTGCTTTTCGAGGCACGGAGGAGTATATAAAGATGGTCACCCATCCACTGACCAACCCCGGCAAGCGTAGCTTAACCTGATGGATCGACCCGTGCGGCTGTTATTACTTAGCCACGAGCTCGCTCACGACCGAAAATCCGTAGATATGATGGGTGTCGATATCTCAATACGATAAAACAGATTTTGTCAACTCATACTCCAAGTAACAACACTGCCAGCGATCATTGACCCCAGAAACAAAATCATCAAATCTTGTTATTTTTATTTTGTCGTGTTTAGATATCGACTACCATCATACAGCCCAATACATATTGGGCCAAATTAAATTACCTTGCGAAATTCCGCAGCTGCACACACGATATCCAGTATTCCCCTTACCAGTTTCCACAATAAAAATTTGTAGCCAAATTAAAATATGATACACCTGCTAATACTCAAATAATTAGGTCAAACATTATTTGAATATTATTAGCCTCGATCCAAATAATTAAAAGCACAATTTAGTGGCAAATCATTTTCGCTAATTAACTTTGGGTATAACATTATGGGCTAAGCCCGAACCGTTATTAAATATAAGGGTTTTTGTACGTGACCAGCTAAGTCTGATACCATCTTTATGCTGTTAATTCCAAAATAACTTCCTCTCATTTTACAATAAAGTAAAATAAATAAATATAGCTGGGTACTTTAATATTTTATTTAAACTTTACAGAAAATCTTTCTTCTTCTTTCCTATGTGGGTAGGCTTGACATATAAACCTAAATTTGTTGCTTCCTTATTTAATATTTATTTTAAAATAGTTAATTCTTCTTTTTCATTATATTTATGTCCTAGTTAACTAATAAACCCACCTTCGCTTGGAACTTTCCTTTCACCTTCACTTTTCATCAACCACAACACATAATATTACAACAAATCATGGACAGCAAACTTGTGCACAGTATGGAGGAACTGGAGAAGCTGTTTGGCTCCCGAATGCGTGAGTACGAAGATAAGCTACAGAGAGCTACAGCTGGAACTGACCCTGCACTCATAGATCTTGCTGCGCTGTCCCTGGACTTCTCCGAGTTTAAATCTTTTGTCTGCAAAACGTTATCTCATTTCAAAACTCAGATTGAACTCCTGTCTTTGAGTCTAGACAGACATGAGACTGCAATGAGGAGAAAGATCTTGCTGTTTCACGGTATTCCTGAGAAGCCAAATGAAAAGCTGTGCGACTCAATTCTCCTTATCATTTCCAAACAACTGATGATTGACAGCATTAAAATGGAACATCTAGATGTATGCCACAGACTAGGAGCCCCCCAGGGCAAAACCAGACCTGTGCTGGTGCGTTTCAATGACATGGAGCATCGTCGGTTGGTTTGGGACAGTAAAACTACTCTCAAGGGCAGCGGTATCACCATTTCGGAGTTTCTGACTAAGATACGGCACCAGGTATTCATTGCTGCTCGTAAGCACTTTAGCATCAATAGCTGCTGGTCAGCGGAGGGAAAGGTTGTTGTCTTGACGCCTGACAAGTCACGCCGGAAGATAGCGTCCTTGGGTGAGCTTGAAGCATTAATTGCACTATTCCCCGCTCCCACCGGAGCTGCCGCGCCCAATCTCGCCGCGCCTGCAGCTTCTACCTCGTCCGCATCTACATCGTCTGTAGCAGCAACCCCTAAAGGGAAGCTTGTGAGGAAGACTCGTCGCTGAGTTTGCTGATTTAAATATGTGCATGTTTTATGTTGGCCGCGTTATGTTCATGTAGTGTCGGTACACTGAAAATTGTAGTTCCTTTTTGTTAATCTACCTTTAGCTGCCATAGCATTCACTTTGCGTTTATTTTTTATTCTCACAATGATTAGTTTGCCGGTAGACGATATTACATATTTTTATTTCTCATGTAGTGAGTGACGTGACAGACGTGTGTCAATGTCAATGTCATTTTTGTGATAGTATAAATTGACGTTACGTTTCGTTGCACACTGTTTGCTATCAGAACGTTGTGGCTGACATTCTCGTTAGTTTACTTTTAATCAATTTTAGTTTTTGTTTTTTTTTTGTTTTGTGTTTTCGTTTTCTTTTACTTCCTTCAATTCTTTTTGTACCTACTTAGTTTATAAATGTTGTGTTAAAATCTCTTCCAACAACAGCGAATAGGTGCTTTTATTAGTTGAGCGTATTTAGTTATTATTTTTATTTTATTTGATAGTAAAGTAAAGTAGTTTTGATATTTTTATTATTATTATTATTTATATAAGTATTATTAGTTTGCAAACTATGAACGATGTAGAACTTGATGATGATTTTTTCTCTTGTTCTTCCTCTTCTAGCAGTTTCCTTAGTGCGGCGAGTGGTTCTTCCTCTCCTCTTACTCTTGGTGATCAAATTTCCACTTTGCTTTCCCACCTCCCCAACAATCTTAACATAGCCCACATCAATGCCCAGAGTGTCCCTTGCCATTACTCTGATCTTCTGGCTTCCATTAACTGTGCTCATATAGATGCTTTGCTGATCTCAGAGTCCTTCCTCAAACCCTCTCTTTTATCTGTTAATTATGCCGTTCCTGGCTTTGTGCTTATTCGTAATGATAGAACTGGGAAGGGCGGTGGTGGTGTTGCCATTTACTTGCGTGCTGATATTCCCTACAAGATTATCAGCACTTCACCATCTTCCTACTCGGGGTCAGCGGAGCATCTATTTCTCGAAATTTCCTTGCACCACGTTAAAATGCTTCTTGGGGTGATGTACAGTCCTAACCTCTCTATTGATTACTTTGACTCTTTTGATTCACTTTTAAATGATTTATGTCCCTCCTATGACCACGTAGTCTTGATGGGCGATTTTAATACTTGCCTTCTTAAAAATGACATTCGTACTCACAAACTTCAATCTCTCTTGTCTTCCTATAACCTTAGTATTCTGCCTCTTTCTGCTACTCATCATTTCCCTAATTGCTCCCCTTCTCTTTTGGACCTGATGATTGTTTCTAATCCTAATAATGTATCTGTCCACGGACAGCTCACTGCTTGTTTTTCTTACCATGACTTAATCTTTTTGTCCTACAGGATTCGCCCTCCTAAGCGTAAGCCGCGTTATATTTTCCTTAGGAACTATAAGGGCATAGACCTGGAGGCATTGCTGCGTGATGCTGGTAGCATCGACTGGACTGACGTTTTGGAGAGCTCTTGTATCAACGATATGGTTCACAATTTCAACAGCACAATACTCAGCCTATACGATCGTCATGCCCCTATCCGTCGAGTCAAAGTGAAATACGTTCCGGCTCCTTGGCTTACACCTGCTATTAAGGACGCGATGGCGAGTAGGGACAGATCCAAAAGGAGGTTAAAACGTTGTCCTTCCGAGCGCAACCTGATTGCGTACAAGGTGTTGCGTAATCGCTGCAGTCGTATGTGTAGAGATGCAAAGAGACGCTACTTCCATAATTCTCTCGACAACCGTAACTCTGCTGAAGTCTGGAAGTTTCTGAAAACTGTCGGTATTGGTAAATCTCCTGTTGTTGCCAGTAATGATACTGACGTGTGTGCTCTTAACAAACATTTCTCACTTCCCCCTGTTTCTTTGGATCCGCACGTCAAATCAGCTACTTTATTTAAACTTTCCTGTTTGCCAGTGCCGCAGTGTTCTTCTTTCGAATTTAGTCCTGTGAGTGAAAATGATGTCAAAAAATCTATTTCTGCTATCTCTTCGTCTGCAGTTGGTAATGATAATCTTTGCTCTAGAATGATTTCTCCTATTCTCCCCACATTACTTCCCATCTTGACCCACATTTTCAATTTCTCTTTGTTTTCTTGTACTTTTCCTGAGGCTTGGAAACAAGCTCATATTATCCCTTTGCCCAAAATTTCCAGCCCTGTCTCACCATCTGATTTCCGACCCATTTCTATTCTCCCTTATCTCTCTAAAGTTCTTGAGCACATTGTACACCAGCAACTTTCTGCCTTTTTAGCTGCGAATGGCCTTCTTAGTGCTTTTCAATCTGGTTTTCGGCCTGGTCATAGCACAGTCACAGCTCTTTTGAAGGTTACTGATGACATCCGCAGGGCTATGGACCACAAATCTCTTACCCTACTTGTACTTTTGGACTTTAGTAGTGCCTTTAACTCTGTTGATTTCGACATTCTTGTAGGAATCCTTAAATCTCTCAATTTCTCTTCTAGCACTATTAGTTGGTTCGATTCCTATCTCAAAGGCCGGTCGCAGCGGGTTCGTCTTGACGAGACTTCTTCTGACTGGTGTTTCCTTACTGAGGGGGTGCCTCAGGGTGGCGTTCTCTCTCCTCTTCTCTTTTCCATTTTCATTAACTGTGTCACCAGGGTTATCTCTTCCTACTTCCATCTCTATGCCGACGATCTGCAGCTTTACAACCATTTCTCGAGGGAAGATGCGGAAGCTGCCGTGTGTGCCATGAACAGAGACCTGGATTTGATTAGCGAGTGGTCGCGGTCCTTTGGACTGCAAATCAACCCTAGGAAATCCCAGGCTATAATTATTGGCGGCAGGTATATGCGAAATAGGCTCGACGTTGCGTCGCTGTCTCCACTCTGTCTGAATGGAGTTCAGATTGAATACGCAAATACTGTTAAAAACCTGGGGGTGACCATGGACTCCTACTTATCGTGGACGGCCCATGTTGCTCAAGTCAGTCGTAAAGTACACTTCACGTTCCATTCCTTGAAATGCCTCCAGAGCTTCTTGCCCTTGAACACCAAAATCTCCCTTGCTCAAACTCTCATTCAGCCCATTATTGACTACGCTGATGCCTGTTATCTGGATGCCACTGAGGAGCTTTTGAATAAACTTGAGCGTTTGCAAAATATTTGTATTCGTTTTGTTTTTAACCTTAAAAAGTATGATCACGTTTCTAACTTTCGCAGAATACTCAAGTGGCTCCCTATTCGACTTCGCAGGAACTCTCGGATATTATGTTTGCTATTTAATATCCTTCATAATCCTTTAACACCTTCCTATCTGCGGGAACGCTTTTCCTACGCCCGTCCTTTTGATGTGCCTTGCAGGTCGCATCTTAGAAACCTCCTTAAATCTCCTCCCCATTCCACCGACTTCTACTCCTACTCCTTCACTGTGCACGCGGTTCGGTTGTGGAATTCACTTCCGCCAGACATTAGGGACTGCCAAACTATTGCAGTATTTAAAAGAAGAGTGAAAGAACACTATCTTTCCACTTCGTCATAGTTATTAGTTATTTTAGTGATATTTATTTTAGAAGTATGTATGTATTTAAGTATATATTATATGTTTTATTTTGGATTTTATGTATTTAATTTTCTCTTCTACTCTTACACACTTTGTCTACATCTCTTTTTATCCTCTGTCCTACCGCAGGTATGCTGGAAGAGATTTCTTTTGAAATAAGCATCACCTTTGTACGTATTTTTCTGTTCCTTTATGTTTGTCTGTTTATTTGTGTGTACCTACATAAATTGTTAAATAAATAAAATCGATAAGATGTAGGTAGTACTATTCTACTTATTCTCGGAGTTTCCCTTAGGTATAATATAAAGCCCACCCCAGAGTCACCTGAATTTCAAAGATTAACTTATTATTTTCTTTTTTTTTTGGTGGGCAATCACCAAATGACTTCTCCCGCTCTGGGCGGAGCGGGAGGGAGCATTAGACTTTTACTGACTAAAACCCACCCGTGTTCCTTCCCGTTGCCTATGCCAGGGCCACTGTAACTCTTTCGAACAACCCGCGACCCTGGCAGGTCAAAGAATAATTTTCAAGTTTATTTACAAACATAATTTCTCAAAATAGACTAGATTATCAGCATACAAATGGTTCTAAACAGTCTGGGATCATAGTTTATTAAACCCAAAAATAATTTCCTCTGTAAAAACTGAAGTCTAAAACCAATTTAATTTAATTTAGTAGCCGTATATTCGTCAATCCATCGTTGAAGGAATCACTCGATCACTCGTCGAGTCGCTAAAGCGTTCGTCGATCGTGTGCTGTCGCCCTTAGGATCCGGATATTGAATTGGCTACTCGGAGTTTCAAATAACGTTTCACAGGAAATAGAAAATGGTTAATATTTTGTAAATTAATTTTGCCTGGGGTTTGATATTAAATTGCTTTTTGATATTGAGATAGCCATTTTAGGTAATACAGTTTGTTAAAATGTTAGTTAGAAGTAAAAAAGGTTTAGAGAAACAATCACGTAACTTAATATTTCAATCCTAAAAAATCTAATTTAGATAATCAAATCTAAATTAGATTTTTTAGGACTGAAAGTTCATACTGATCAAGTAGGTAGGTATTTGAATCAGTTTTGAGTTACCTAAGTTATAATGGTACTTCAATATTCACAAAGAACGCAGAACACATAAAGAACATAAAATAGGAGGTTTCCGTGTCCACCATTCGCTAAATGAACCGTAAACTACTAAATACAAAAAATACATAAATTCTCAACCATCAAAATTGCGACCAGGCCCAGTAAATTCTACATTTTACGAGTATAACCAGGGAAATATGTCAAGCGACTATTAAAAACGAAGCTATTATTGTGTGACCGTAAAACTCGCCAGTGCCACTCATAAAACTCGCCAGTCCTCCTTTAATAATATTATTTAATAGCATACGGAAATGAAAACTTAACCGACATAACACGAAGGTATAAAATAACGCCACTAACAAAATAAGTTTGTTTATTCCGATTACGGTACTAGACGGTAGATTTAAGTTATTCCCGACTCGCCACTGTTCTGACTGGTCACCAAAATTTTGCTCCTTATAAGAAGTACCGACTTGCCATCATCTCTGTTCTATATTACTGTGTTCGGTTTCCGTACTTAGTCCTTCAGGTGGACCATTGTACGTGAACCATGGTGGCCGTCGGTGGTTATTTCAACCAGCCCAACATTCTCCAGAACTTGATCATGGGTTCTGGTCTATTCAGAACATCTGTGAAAGATCTGGGTGCCCCGAGGGTTCCTGTTCTAATCTAGGTAACGCCTGTGCATTCAAAGAGCACATGCGCAACGGTTTCCTCAGCCTTCATGCAAGCCCTGCACAGAGGACTGTCCGTTATGCCTATTGTGTGGAAGTGTTTTAAACAAGCAGTGAGCAGTGTTCTTTGATGGACCCCGTCACCAGGCGCAGGCCGTTCCTGTCCAGGCGTAATAAACGTCTGGTTAGCCTACCATCTAAGGATGGCATAGATGGTCCTCTGCACTTCCTGCAGCCCGGTGTAGAGGACCAACAACTCCTCCGCTCTCTCTCTCTCCAGGGTGAACTCCTGTAGCTACCTGCGTAGCTGGTTGTAGGGATGGGTTCAATTGGTTCAGGTCTTGTCATCATTAAAATCAAATTAATTTAATACTAGCTTTTTCCCACGGCTTTGCCCTCGTGCATGTCGGAAGTTAGTAGGTGGATTACAACTATCATTCTTAATTCGTTGATTACAACCCACTCTTATAGAGAGAAAGCCTGTATCCTAGAAGTGGGAACACTATGCTATGGTTGGTTTTGGCCAATAGCAACAACGGTCCAATAATTGCGAAGAACGCCGCAATTATTGAACACCTGAAACACTATTTAGGTAAGTTGCCGATACATTAGGTAGACAAAGTTGAAAAGTTTCTCATACACGTAATTTCACCGTCCGTTCACTTTTGAAACTGGAACAAAGCGATGTAGATTAATGGTAGAAATAGATATGATGGTTATAGGTACCTAGAACTTTTTTGGGACCATTCACAAGGCGCAGAGATTAAAGTAGGTACGGTAAAATGGGGTGACATTTGAATAGCAGAGCTTTGATGATTATTTTTTTTTTGATTCTAGAACCTTAATTTTTTGAAAATTTATAAAGGGAAATAATGAATGAAAGTTTGTATGGAAGTTAGTCATTTTTGCCAATGGGGAGTCCCATCGGGTGCGAGGCTTGTGACCAGATAGAGAAACTAAAAATCCAAATTCGTTTGATCAGTGGAAAGTTATATCGGTATAAAGGTTTTTGAAATTCTAACAAGGTTTCAAAATACAGGTACATTTCAAAAATGTCACGGGTAACTTTCCAACCGAAATTAGTTTCGATTCGTATCGAGGCCGGATTCGATAACTGCATTAGAATCCGGGCCGTGCAGGCTGGAGCAAACGTAATGGAAGGTAACGTAACTAAGTTAGAACCTCTGGCTGAAACTATTAGGCTGTGGGGATTCGAGGCAAAATCCAGCTTTCTCGGCAGATTTTAGATGCGCTAAGATGTGATTAAAATTGTCTACTATACAGGGTTTTTCTTTTAAGGTGTCAAGCCAGTGCGAGCTGATAGCAGAGTAACATACCGATCGATTTAACCCCATGTATATTCTACGATTTTTTGTAGTTTTCGAGTTATAATTTTTTTTCGATATTTTTTCCTGATTCAACGAGATGCTTTAAAAATATATATTTTTTTTTGGGTCAACTTTGAACAAGAATGTACTAAATAGGACATTATTCGCTGAAATCGATCGTTGAAAGTGGTCTATCTGAAATCTTGTAATTTTCATATTTTATAATTTTTGTCCTAAACCTTTGCATGTTTTTGTCAATCCTGATATTTACTATTCCTCTACGTTTAAGCAGATCTCAGTTGATGATAAAAATATACGTGTTATACCTACTACTATCCTTAACCACTACCATTGATATGAAATGAGGGATCCATAATAACTCCAAAACTACAAAAAATCTAGATAGATATGTATGGAGAAGATAGGTATGGATGGTAGTCTGCTATCAGCTCGCACTGGCTTGACACCTTCAAAGAAACACCCTGTATATTTATTGTGTCAAGGGGCTTGTAGCTAAGTAATACCAGCCGCACGGATCGATCCATCAGGTTAAGCTGCGCTTGCCGCGGTTGGTCCGTGGATGGGTGACCATCTTTACATTCCAAGACCCCTCCGGGCCTCGGAAAGCACGTTAAGCTGTTGGTCCCGGCTCTCATTCATGGATCTTTGACAGTCGTTAGGGTCGTCAGAAGCCCGAAAATCTGATAACCAGTCTTACCAAGGTGTATTGTATTACCCAGTTACTGGTTTGTGGAGGTCAGATAGGCAGTCGCTCCATATAAATACTGGTATTCAGCTGCATCGTTTAGACTGGAAGTCGAAACCAAGATAGTTGGGAAAAGGCTAGGCAGATGATGATGATGATATTCATTTTGTCTTATAAAACACGGTGAAAATATGGATCCTTTCGAGGAGAATAAGTTTGCTCTGTATCTGTCATTTGGTGTATTAGTCATGACTTTGTTTCTAGTGAGTAAGAAATTGGAAAACTGAGGGTTACATCCTACCAACTAAAACTCTGCTCAACTCTCTCTCTCTCTCCTGGTATGATGACTTAGCGCGCGGGAGTACTTGCACACGCTCCCCGCTCTATGCGTTAAAACCCTTCTATTCAATAGCTTTGAATAGAAGGGTTTTAATAGAGAGAGCAGGCTTGCCTATAAAAATACTTCACTTGACTTCTATACAGGGTTATGTTCTGTAAGAGGTATGAGGAACAGGGTATAAAGTACACTTATCCTCCATAGAAAAGGGAGGATCCTCCGACCAGACGGGTGTCGTGTCTGGTGGACAAATGCCCGACGATTAATGTCGGGACGTTGTATACAAGGTGTAACATAAATAACGCACAACCTCTTAAGGGGTCATTGTACTCATCATTATGAACAACTTTTACTATGGGACCAAACCTAAAATCGTAAAAAAAATCAGCTAACGAACGAGCTGATCAATTATGCGAACATAAATGTACTGAACAGCTGATTTTTTTTCGCCATTTGTCCTTTAGATTTTATTATTTTAATATACAGTAGTAAATACAACTAACTAATTGTACTAGGTACTAAATTAAATAACTAATTGACTTCACCTACATGATGTATACAAAAAAAACCGGCCAAGTGCGTGTCGGACCACGCACAATGAAGGGTTCCGTAGTTGAAAAGAATTTATCCCAAAAACAAACTTAACAATCAAATCAATCTGCCTAGCCTTTTCCCAACTACGTTGGGAACGGATTCCAGTCTAATCGGATGCTGCTAAATACCAGTATTTTACATGGCGCGACTGCCTATCTGACCTCCACTACCCAGTAACTGGGCAATACGATAATCCTTGGTAAGACTGGTTGTCAGACTTTCGGGCTTCTGACGACCCGTAACGACTGTCAAAAGATCCACAAATGACAGCCGGGGCCAACGACTCAACGTGCTTTCCGAGGCACGGAGGAGTCTCGATATGTAAAGATCACCCATCCACGGACCAAGCAAGCGTAGCTTAACCTGATGGATCGACCCGTGTAGCTATTATAACTTAGCCACGAGCTCCTCCAAAAGCCAAAAACAAACTTAACATTGGATATAAAAAAAATATACAGGGTGTCCCGTAAATAATGGATAATCTCTTAAGGGGTCATCGTACTCATCATTATGAACAACTTTTACTATGGGACCAAACCTGGAATCGCGAAAAAAAAATCAGCTGCTCCTACATTTTGACGAGTTTGATGTAGATAAATGTACTGGTCAGCTGATTTTTTTTCGCGATTTCAGGTTTGGTCCCATAGTAAAAGTTGTTCATAATGATGAGTACAATGACCCCTTAAGAGATTATCCATTATTTACGGGACACCATGTATATATGTCATAAAATTACAAATTCACAATTTTCGGACTTTTTCCTTTACTTGTGCTGCGAGACCTTGCTTCTTGCCAAATTTCATTACTCTAGGTCAATGGGAAGTAGGTACCCTATAGGTTTTGATTTACTTGCGACAGTCGCGAGTATCAAAATGTGTCGCAAAATGGCCGTATTTTTTTATTGCGTTGACTTAGAAGTTTGATCTTTTTTAACCGACTTCAAAAAGGAGGAGGTTCTCAATTCGTCGGAACCTTTTTTTTTTTTTATATGTATGTTCCCCGATTACTCGAAAATGGCTGGACTGATTTGGATTTTTCTTTTTTTGTTCGAAAGGGTATACTTCCCAAGTGGTCCCATGATCATCAAGTCAGTATCTGATGGTGGGATCCTATGGAAATCGAGGGAAACCCTCAAATTTTATGGGCACACTTATATCGATTTCGGTATTTTTTATAGTAACTCGTGCATTTGCTCTCGGAAAGTACCATTTGGTGAACTGGAACTGATGATGAAGACCACAGATGGCCATCGGAAATACTCAATTATATCTAATTATATCACAGGTTGCGATTCGATTACTTTAATATAGTTTATGCTCGTCAAAAAGCATAATGGTGATGGCGACTTCACCATGAGCTCCAGTTCTCCTGGTTCTTACTAGGAGAACTCCTCAACAATTAACGTCCCAGCATCGGGAAAAGCAATATTTTGTGAAACGTGATGAGCAGTTGACATTGGGTTATTGTAACTTAGATAAATTACAAACTGACCCACTGAAAAGTGAAAAATAAAAACTTTTTTTACAAAAAACAAAACCGACTTCCAAAAAAACACTACAAAGTGAAAAATAACTTTCATTTCGGAACTCGGGGGCAAAAACCTAAAATACATCCAAAGACACCGACTTCCGAAATTAAAGTTATTTTTCACTTTGTAGTGCTTTTTTGGAAGTCGGTTTTGTTTTTTGTAAAAAAGTTTTAGAACTCCAAGAGACCATAGACTTACGTATTTGATATTAATTTCAGCTTGATAGCTTCACGCGTTCTTGAGAAAAAGGTCAAAAGTCTTGACAAACTGACAGACAGACAGACGGACAAACAAGTGATCTTATAAGGGTTCCGTTTTTTTCCTTTTGAGGTACGGAACCCTAAAAACAATTAGGCGTTGAAGTACTCCTCCACATTTTTGTCATCCGGAAACGTGACACTACTATTATATTATAATGTATCAGAATTATTTTTTACCCAAAATGACAAAATTACAGAATCATACCTGCACATCGACTCACCAAGTAAGTTATAAGAATCAGACATAAAATTGTACCCATAAAACCCACCATCAAAGCAAGTATGACGTAACTGAACGTCCTTTGTCTCCTGTACGTAACAAAGTCACACATCAGTATTATGTCGTATAAAACCCGTTCTACAGTTCTATGTATGTGTACAGAAATAGGTATAAAAGATTTAAAAGCTCGTTACAGAATGCGCTTTCTACCATGATTGTAAAAATGTGGATATGGCATGTTGTCTTTGCAACAATTCTCAATTCTCAATTCTTTATTGCGTTCCATAATGTTATAATAACAGTTGGTAAGCTTAAAAATAATGTCACAATTATGGACCCTGTCGGGCACAGCATAGTAGGAGAGAGGAGGAACAGCGCTTATTTTGGGCGCTTATTATTTATTTACTTATATATGTATTTTGATTTAATGAAATACATATATAGGTAGGTTAGGTTACGGCTCAAAAGGGGGCTGTGAGGCTGCCGTACACGCTTTATCGACCTACCTAAATTCTGGCAAAGGTGAGGTCATCCTGAAGGTTGACATAAAAAATGCCTTCAACTCTGTTAATAGGGACACCTTGTTGGCAGAAACTAGAAAAGAAATACCCCAATTTTATAGTTTCCTTTGGCAATGTTACAGACACCCTTCTAAATTACTGTACCGGGACAACCTTCTGGAATCGGCTGTTGGCTGTCAGCAAGGTGATCCCCTCGGGCCAGTGATTTTTAGTTTAGCCATTCACCCAATCATTCGACAGCTAAATTCCAAATTTAACATTTGGTATCTTGATGATGGAACCTTGGGAGGCGATGTAGATACTGTTTTAAATGACCTACAATTCTTAAAAAATAAACTTCATTCCATTGGCCTTGATCTCAACCTTTCGAAATGTGAACTATTCTTAGCGGACGATACTGACAGACATCTAACACTTCCTAAATTTAACGCAATAGCCCCAGAAATCAAAATTATTGAAAAGAACACTCTTCGTCTCCTTGGGTCTCCAATCTATGAAAATTCTTTTCCTGTTTTTATTGAAGAAAAAATTCAAAATTTCAATGACGTTTCGGAAAGATTGTTCCAAATTAACATGCATTCGGCCATAACATTAATCCGTTACTGCTGTTTCGGCCCTAAATTAATATATTTCCTTCGCGCTTCCCATTTATGGCAGCACACTCACCTTTTAGACAAAATGGACAAAATTATCCGGCATACTTTAACTTCAATCTTAAATGTGGCCATGGACGACCGTGCATGGGCGCAAGCTACTCTTCCCATCCGTATGGGAGGCCTCGGCGTCCGCAAAATTTCTAGTATTAGTTTACCGGCATTCATATCCTCGGTCCACGGCACAGAGAAGTTAATCAGGAAAATCCTAGCCTCCACACTGGTTAATTTTGATGTGCCTTGTTTCGCCGAGGCTATGGATGCCTGGAAACTCGCTTGCCCGAATTCAGATCCACCCGATAATCCATCTTCCCAGAGACGGTGGGATGAGCCGCTCTGCAGAGAGTAGTACAGAACAATTTACTTGACACGTCTGCTACTACTGCGGAGCGTGCGCGTCTGCTGGCTGTGGGTAAGTGGGAGTCGGGTCTGTGGCTTCACGCACTACCGTCGTCGAACATAGGCACTTTGTTCGACGACACTACTTTCCGCCTCGCTGCTTCACTGCGACTAGGAGCTCCATGTTGTTCTCCTCATCGCTGTCACTGTGGTGAAGTTGTCAACAGCCTCGGACACCACGGCCTGTCTTGCAGCCGAAGTGCGGGTCGCTTAGCACGGCACGCGAACATCAATGACATCATCCGACGAGCCCTTGTCACCGTCGGTGTTCCAGCTGTATTAGAACCCAACGGCTTGGCACGCGACGATGGCAAGAGACCGGACGGGATGTCTTTATTTCCATGGAAGGTGGGAAGGCCTTTAGTGTGGGACGCAACGTGTGTCGATACTCTTGCGCCATCCCATCTTCCTGGCTCGGCGTGCTGTGCTGGCACTGCTGCTGCGGCTGCGGAAAACCTCAAGCGGCGGAAATATAGTAACCTTATAGGTAATTATATTTTCGAGCCGTTTGGGGTTGAAACCCTTGGGCCGTGGGGTCCAAGTGCTCTTGTTTTATTCAACGAAATCTCCAAACGGCTGGTTGACACTTCCCGTGACCCGAGGGCTGGCTTTTACTTTGGCCAGAGGCTTAGCATTGCCATACAACGTGGCAATGCCGCCAGTCTCTTGGGTACTCTACCAGTCGACAGCGATGCGGAGGAATTTTTCGACGCCATATTTTAGTTTTTTAATAGTTTAGTTAGGATATAATTTTGTTGTTTATAGGTTATGTTGGAAAAAAATAATCTTTTTTTATGAAATACTATTTTTCCTTTTATTATTTAATTTATTTAAGCAGTTAATTCAGTAAATATATATATTATTATTTCCTTAATTAGTTATATATTCCAGTTGTTCAATATTTGTATAAACTAAATGTATTTGGTTACTGAAGAAATTACAAGAAGGCACTTCCGCACTTACAATTTGCAGCTTCATAGCTCATCTTAATATATTACCTCAAACCTCATGATTTCATGAAATCATGAGGTTTGAGGTAAATGCTAACTTATGGAGTTGTATTGCTGATTCTAATGATTATAATTCTGTAAAGCCATATTAGCTACGGTCGCGAATCATATTTTAATCAACATACAAGCTCACACTGACCTACAAATTGCAAAAAACGTAAGAAATTTTAAATTTCGCGGCTACCCTTGCGCTTTCGCCTTAAAATAGATGGAAAAATTTTCACAGGGTCTTCTACCCATGGATATGAATAACTTTCACTATGGGACTAACTCTGAAATCGCGAAATAAAATCTGCTGTTCAGTACATTTATCTACACCAAACTCAAAATGTAGGGAGCAGCTGTTCGTGATTTCATACTT
The DNA here is from genome assembly GCA_905163495.3 of Cosmia trapezina. Classification (NCBI taxonomy): domain Eukaryota; kingdom Metazoa; phylum Arthropoda; class Insecta; order Lepidoptera; family Noctuidae; genus Cosmia; species Cosmia trapezina. The sequence continues at coordinate 9,244,196 of LR991039.1, forward strand.
AGTCCCATAGTGAAAGTTGTTCATATTCATGGTTTCACCTTATGAAAATGTGTCCATCTTTTTTAATGGGACCTTATATATAATTCTTCTGTACGTATGTTTGTCACATTACTCCTACTAAACGGCTGGACCGATTTAGATGAAATTTTGTGTGTATAGGTATTTCAAAGAGGTCCTAAATGGTTTGAAAATACAATTGGACCCGGTAGGTGGCGCTGCAGCGGGTTCTAAGATCGTTCAGACTGGACAACGTCTGTCGGGTCCGCTAGTTCCTTATTATGTCGTTTGTGATCAAAATACCTAAGTATATATTACACGACAGATGTGAAGGCTGCCTGCCTATTTGGTCTAGTGGTCACAAGCGCTACCGCTGAACATGAGGTCCTAAGTTCGATTCCCAGGTCGGGCAAAGTGTTATTGGGTTTTTCCATCTGAAATTTCTCAGTAGCAGCCCGATTTGTGCCCGGTTGATGGCAATAGAGCAGTGGTGGTCCAGTGGTATTGGCCGCGACTTACGAGTTGTAGGTCGTAGGTTCGAACCCCGGCAGGCACTTTGTGTAAATTATTTCATCACCGCTGCTCTCAAAACGGTGAAGGAAAACATCGTGAGGAAACCGGCCGGACCGAATTGATTTTTATGGATAAAAATCAAATAAAACTTTCTACTTTGGCTTGTCTCCGTTTCTTCATTCCCTGCCCTTTCACAACGTTGCGTTTGGCGGAACGAAATGAGAATGATTCCCTTAGGAATGACTTCGTGCTGTGAGCGGCGGTCCTCGGCTTAGATACTTAGACCAGACATGTTGAGTAGCACATTTGAACTGACTAGAATATATGGGAATGTATAGTGAAGATTTTGTTGTTAATGACTACGTTACCTGTTGAGCTTCCAATGATGCACACTTTTTAAAAATAATTGAGCGTCTTTTTTAATTTCTGTCCTTTTCTCACAATTGGCCGCAGTAAATAAGCGACGGGACCCCGACCAAATGGGTTGGTTCAGAAAAAGACGCGTAAGATCATTATTAGAGTGTTCAGCACGAACTAGAAGATAAGAAGGGACTCCGCGCCACGCGTATAGAAAGTGAAGCACCGTACCGATCTATGTGTGCGTGATTTGGCAAAGACGCCGTCGTGTCACGTAATGGCGGCCGGTCGGCATACTATGATGTAAATGTGTGCGTGAGGCGTGTTTGTACAAATGGTCCGTGGCGCGGAATCCTTCTTTTTTTTTCCAGTCCGTAGTGTTCAGAAATAAATTTAGGAGCACAAATTGGTAATTATTAGGGGTAGCTATAAGTATTTAATAAGTAGCTTTTTAAGATAATAATAAATAAATAAATATCTTTGGACATTTCACACAACGCCATCTAGTACCAAGCTAAGCAACCTAATGCTTGTGTTATGGTAACGAGATGGCTGATAAATTACTTATATACATTTTTTTTTTGTAAATACATACATATTATAGATAGAAAAACACCCAGACTCGGAACAAATACTTGTAGGTCGTACAAATATTTATTCCGTGCGGGAATCGAACCCGCGACATGCTGCGCAGCAGTCAATCGCTCAACCACTGCGCCAACCGTGTCGTAACAATAGAACATCAGAGGTTGTTATTTTTCAAAATAGTTTATTGGAATAAAACAAACACATTTTTACACCTACCAGGGTGATAAAGTACTTGTTTAACATTTACAAACATGGTTAAAATATGTAAAAGATTTATAACATTTTGCTCTAAAAATAATCTTTCAATTTAAAAGAAACGGTAGGTATATACTATATAAAATATAGAATTACAATTATTATTTTTTAAAGATCAATTGCGATAACTGTTTAAAATGCGATTAAAAAATTATTAATATGTAGGTACTTAGCAAATTAAAATTAAGTGCTGTTATCAAACAACATTATTTATAAAATCTTAATATATAATTTACCTAACTATCACAAAACAAAACTTTAAGGCGAAAGCTACAGGTAGCCCGTGAAATTCAAATTTTCTTATGTTTTTTGCAATTTGCAGGTCAATAACAGGTTGTATGTTGATTTGAATTTATAACAACAAATCTGTATTTATAGCTTTATATTAATTAAAATTATCAATACAACTCATAATGACTATTTCATGAAATGTTAACTTTTAGGATTATACTAGGTATATATACTAGGGTGTAAGTGTAGCCCTGGCATAGGCAAGTGAAGGAACACGGGTGGGTTTTAGTCAGTAAAAGTCTGACACGCCCTCCCGCTCCACCCAGAGCGGGAGAAGTTATTTGATGATTTCCCACCCTCAAAAAAAAAAAAACAAAAAAAACAAAAAAAAAAAAAAAAAAAAAAAAAAAAAAAAAGGTGTAAGTGTAAACAATGGCAATATTTTAAGGGGTCATTGTACTTATCTAATGATAAGTACAATGACCCCTTACATTTTGACGAATTATGCGAACATAATTGTGAACTGAACAGCTGATTTTTTTTCGCGATTTCAGGTTTGGTCCCATAGTAAAAGTTGCTCATAGTGAAAAGTACAATGACCCCTTAAAATATTGCCACTGTTTACACTTACACCCTGTATAACTGATTCAGCACACACCCTGTACGTATAACTGATTCTAATAATTAAAATACATAGGTACTTTAATCAACATACAAACTAATCCTGACATACAAATTGCAAAAAACGTAAGAAAATTTGAATTTCGCGGGCTACCTGGAGGTTCCCCCTTAAGTATTACATTGAAACATGCGCATCTACTTTTAAGAAGCTCGCTACATTTTTCATAATAATATTCCTATTCACTTTAAAAGTTCTAACAAATAGGTACGCACGGCTACAGATCAAGCTACACATATCCAGTAGAAGCTGATCTCGCATCGATTTTCTTAAAATGAGAGGTGAGTGTAAACTGGAAAAGTATAGCTTGATGTGTAGCCATGTGTACAAACATTCAGCACCTTAATTGCGTTGCACTTTCCATCACAATCTGAAGGTTTTTTTTGGAAATTGCTAATCCATTGCTTCAAATGTTTTAAGAATTCGTCTGCTCAACAACATAAGTAACGCATTGAATGTTGTCGAATTGTCAAAATGATAGGCATTGGAAATTGTGAGTTACGCAATAACTCCACTGCTTTTATAGGGCTCCGTACCAGAAGGGTGCCATATGGAACCCTATTACTAAGCCTCTGCTGTCCGTCCGTCTGTCTGCTAGTGGGCTGTATCTCATGAACCGTAAGACAGTTGAAATTTTCACAGATTGTGTATTTCTATTGCCAATTGAACAACAAAAATTATAAAAATTAAGTAAAGTTAAAAATTAATGGGGGTAACCTGAAGTATATTTTTTTAAATATGTAGTGTTAAGTAATATTGTGCGGTGGTACGGAACCCTAAGTGTGCGAGTCCAACTCGCACTTGTCTGATTTTTTTTTAAACATAGTTGTCACTTGTTTTTCATAAATTGTTTCTTTTGTAGGCTGTAGGAGCCAGGATTGATTTTATTAAGGTATACAAGGTATAAAAGGTATATCTTAAATAAAGCACCACCACTTAAGGGGTCATTGTACTCATATTAAATTGTGAACAATTTTTACCATGGGACAGTATTTGTTTCATAAAGTTGCTGATAATGATGAGTACAATGACCCCTTCAGTAATACGGTATTTTACTCTATAAGAGAAAAAATCTAAAAATATATGATCAAAAAGCAGTCGGAAAATGTTAGGTTTAATTTAGGTTTAGTAACAATATAAATTTTAACGTTTTCAGTTTTTTTAATCTGTTTTATAGCACCATAAAAGTAGCCGCCATGTTATGACGTCATGATGACTGTGTAAATTAAAAAGCGTCAATGTCAACTGTCAACTGATCAGCGTATACAGGGTGGAAGGGACATCGACGCGCAAACGATTACCACGTATTCAGTACATCATTCTGAGCCCCCCTATATAGAATTTTTTTATCGGTTGTTGAAAAAAAAATCTGCTCTTCCATACATTTTTGACGGTGTAGGTATTGCACTATTGTAGGAAACTGCAGATTTTCTTTTCAATAACCGATGCAAAATTTCTATATAGGGGGCTCAGAATGATGTACTGAATACGTGGTAACCGTTTGCGCGTCCATGTCCCTTCCACCCTGTTTATAGTGTTTGTTTAGTCAGCCAACTAACGTCATGACCATAGAGTAATATGGCGTCCACTGCGTCCAACGTTTTCGCGCGAAATTTGAAAATGTATAATTTAAATGCATTTTTATGGCACTCAAAGATTGAATTTTGTTTTTTTTGTTTTTTTAGTGGCTTATTAGCCTTGCTAATTGAGACACTTTTCAAAAATGGGTGTAATACCCTATTGTGCGTTGTTTAAGTTATACCTTGTTTATAAATATTTGAAACTTATATTAATTCTGTAAGTAGCTAATAGCGCGATAGTAGCGATTCTTGTTGTGTCCGTTTTACTTGAGTTGTACCAACACCATGAAGTATGTTACTACGGCACCGAGCACCTGGAATTATAATGGAGTATGATTTATAAAGGAGTATGATTTACAAAGGAGTTTGATTTATAAAGGAGTTTGATTTTCAATGCAAGGCTTATGTTTTAATAACACCAGTTGCTCGAAAAGATCATCTTCGTGAGAAAAACGTGCTATCTCTAAAACTGCAATTTTACAGGAAGCACTATGTAACTTTTTAAAAAAATATGACAAGTTAATTAATGTGTTTTTACGTTAAATGAGTTACCTATCTAACAAATTTAAAAAAAAAAGATTTAAAAAGATTCTACAATATATATTAAATTATCGAATAATAACAAAAAACGCCTTTTCCGATATGTCACATTTTTCTCGAGGCGATAAATAGGATCTTATAGCGTTGGAAGAAAGTGCAAGATATCTCCATGTCATTATTAAATAGTTCAAAAGCCTTGCGATGATAATTTTCTATGTTTTTCTTGACTAGCACTGGTTTGACTGGCATTGAGTGCTTTCATCAGTAATAGTTTGTAAATTTTTGGTCATAAAGGGTAACATAAACACTATAAAAATGTCCTTTTAAACTTTGCGAATTATTGTCTCACTAGCTTTTGCCAGCGGCGCCGCCCGCGTGGGTGTCGGGAAATATCCCACGGGAACGTACTGCCCGGAAATCCTTCCTTATTCTTTGTCTACATTATAAAGGGAACCTCTGTGCGAAATTTCAGCTTTCTGGGTTCAAGGGTTTGGGCTGGGCGTTGATGGGTCAGTCAATCAGTCTGTCAGTCAGTCAGAAGGCCTAAAACGGCCACATTAAGCAATTCCTCTAAAAGCGATTCATTTCCTGAATTCCCAGCAATTTATTATGATTGTGCTATTTGACATTAAACTTCAATAAATGATTCATAATACATATTATCCTATTACGATTCTGCCAAAGTGGCCGTTTTAGCCCCCCAGGACTTCAATTTTTATTTATATAGAAGATGATCTTGACCCTCAATTTTAATTGTCTCGAGATGATGATGAGTCAATGTAAGCATACGTACCGAAGCAAACAAATCAAGTGACACCGTGAAGAACTTGGCTCCGGAGATGCTCATGGCCTTCTGGCACTGCTGGCAGACAATCTGCACGAAGGTCTTCGCCTCCTCGGAGCCATCGTACCACTGGCAGGAGTAGGCTGCTTCCATGACTGATGAACTCTGGATAGTTCGAGAAGAAGTCATCAGTACCACATATTCTAACCTTTTTTGTATGGTATGGTATAAAATAAATAAATAAATAAATAAATATCCTTGGACATTTCACACAACGCCATCTAGTCCCAAGCTAAGCAACCTAATGCTTGTGTTATGGTAACGGGATGGCTGATAAACTACTTAAATACATTTTTTTTTTTTTAAATACATACATATTATAGATAGAAAAACACCCAGACTCGGAACAAATAAATAAATAAATAAATAATAAATATCCTTGGAAATTTCACACAACGCCATCTAGTCCCAAGCTAAGCAACCTAATGTTTGTGTTATGGTAACGAGATGGCTGATAAACTACTTATATACATTTTTTTTTTTGTAAATACATACATATTATAGATAGAAAAACATCCAGACTCGGAACAAATACTTGTAGGTCGTACAAATATTTGTTCCGTGCGGGAATCGAACCCGCGACATGCTGCGTAGCAGTCAATCGCTCAACCACTGCGCCAACCGTGTCGTCAAAAGACATTGACATTGTTAAAAGACATTCGAGTTTTTAGATGAAAAGGACTTTCTTCTTCGAGTCGATGTTGTTATAAAGGGTGTAAGTGTAAACAGTGGCAATCTTTTAAGGGGTCATTGTACTCATCATTATAAATAACTTTTACTATGAAATCAAACATGAAATTGCGAAAAAAAAACAGCTGTTCCCTACATTTTGATGAATTTATGCGAACATGAATGTACTGAACAGCTGATATTTTTTTCGCGATTTCGGGTTTGGTCCCATAGTAAAAGTTGTTCATAATGATGAGTACAATGACCCCTTAAAAGATTGCCACTGTTACACCCTGTATTTCCTGAAGCCAACATTTTTCCACTTTTATACTCTGTCCACTAGGTTATTCACTTTTTGATATCTGTCAGTTTCATACTATGTGTTTAGCGAATTTGATCTTTATTACAACTAGAAATTGTCCAACTGACAAGTGTCAAAAGTGAATAACCTAGTGGTTAGAGAGTAGGATGTCTTCATTGACAGCGCAGAAGTTGCTCAGGTGTGGCGGTGTTAGAGTAGGTACAAAAGGGACAACATAAGAGATGACACGTGACAATACAGTTTCTGACTCACCGCAACAACCACACACTTTAGAAGGGCCCTAATCGTGGCCATCTACAGGGTGTAATTGTAATCACCGTTTTCCTCTTAAGAGGTCATTGTACTCACAACAACTTTTACTATGGAACCAAATCTGATCGCTAAATAAATCTCCTGTTCCTTACATTTTGACGAGTAATGCGAACCTAAACAGTTGATTTTTGAAAAGTTTCGTCCCATAGTAAAAGTTGTTCATAATGATGAGTACAATGACCCCTTAAAAGGTTAACGGTGTATCAAGTACACCCTGTATAATGAAGCGAGGCTACTAGCTTCGCATATTACATAAGCCAGAAAGTACACTATCGCATATTTTTATACAGTTTTACTTTTTACCTCTTCAATAAGTCTATTTCCGAAGATGCAAAAGTGGAATACTTGACCAAGAGTGTAGCTCAGGTAGCCGATTGTACTGAAAGCGTATACATTTATTCCGTTGATCTGAAACAATTAACAAGGACAAAATTTGTTACTAACCGGTTTATTTTCAGCCCATTTAAACCAAGGACCATTTTGGTTACCCATTGAAAGGGTTTTCGATAGGGTTTTTCTAAGCAGTTAAACAACCATACGATGTGGGTAACCCTTTTGAATGTCTTTAAGGGACCATTTTAGCTATACATTAAAAGGTTTTCGATAGGGTTTTTCTAAGCAGTTAAACAAAAACCCATATGATGTGGGTAACCCTTTTGAATGTCTTTAAGGGACCATTTAGGTTATCCATTGAAAGGGTTTTCGATAGGGTTTTTCTAAGCAGTTAAACAAAAACCCTTACGATGTAGGTAACCCTTTAAGGGACCATTTTAGCTATCCCTTAAACGGTTTTCGATAGGGTTTTTCTAAGCAGTTAAACAAAAATCCTTACGATGTAGGTAACCCTTTTGAATGTCTATAAGGGACCATTTTGGTTATCCATTGAAAGGGCTTTCGATAGGGTTTTTCTAAGCAGTTAAACAAAAACCCTTACGATGTAGGTAACCCTTTTAAACAGCTTAAATTAAACCGTTCAAAAGGGTTTCACTTCAACTCTCTTAAAAACGATAACAGCTTAACAATCCGACTCGGAAAATTGTAATAAGATCTCTCAATGATGGGCATACGTTGCAAATAGCTAATATGGTAACCCGAACAAAACCCTTATATTATTATATAGGTTACTTTAATGAAGGGATAACTCTTTTACGGGGTTTCAAACCTAAAACCCATTCAAGGAGTTACACATGATAAAGGTAACCTCATAAACGGCTTAACCCTTCCAAAGACTTAATTCTAAACGGGGGTTGTTCGGTCCCTGATTTAAACATTCACAACAAGGTGAGCCCAATGTTATCTGGCGTAACAAAAATAATTATGCTAAAACCTAGCTAATAAAACAAAAATATCGTTAATTAATCTGCTAAGTGGTTCTCAAGTTTTAAGCGCGCTAATACCCGCAGAGAGAGAGACATTGCGTTTGATAATCCTAACCATTTTTTGTTACGCTTTCACGCTAAAACGGCTGAACGGATTTGTACGAAATCGCAGCCACGGGCATAAGCTTGTTCATATACAGGGTGTTCGGCGCATGGACCGACACAATTTTTTGGGGGATTGGGGGGGTCATTTGCTAGGTTTCACCTAAAGACCTCCATGTCCTAAGTGTGACGGTAATTGAGATATGTTTTTTTTTGTTCTTTCTTTGAATTACCCAAAATCTCGCCTTTGAATCGATATATTTTTTTTGTTTATGGTTGCAATAGAACAAAATAAACTTTATAATAGTCTGCAATGTATTTTTATTCTAAATAAATTATTATTTGATGTAATTTATCAGTAGAAAATGACTTATGTGCTTCCAAAGTCTTAAAAATGTTTAAATGTATGAAAAATTACTACTCTTAAATTCATTTATTTTTTTTAATAAAGCCATTTTGACCTTATTTTTATCTCAAAAAGTTCTTTAGCTTGTACCCTTTCTAAGGGTATGCTACACGCTATGAAAAACAATTCAAATGTAGTCAAAATTCTAGTTAGAGAGTCAGTTATGGAGTGTTTTAAGAAAAGATTTATTACGGTAATTATATTTTTTTTTTATTTCGAATAAGAATACATTGTAGACTATAATAAAAATTATTTTGTTCTTTTACAACCATAAACAAAAAAAAAATATCGATTCAAAGGCGAGATTTTGGGTAATTCAAAGAAAGAACAAAAAAAAACATATCTCAATTACCGTCACACTTAGGACATGGAGGTCTTTAGGTGAAACCTAGCAAATGACACCCCCAATGCCCCAAAAAATTGTGTCGGTCCATGCGCCGAACACCCTGTATAAGGAAAAGGCAATGAAAAAACCTTCTAAACAGATCGAGCTTATGAAGAAAAGTACATTATTTTTCGATTCATAATCGACGGATACCGCTGATCCTTTGCAAAAAGATTGATTGACTATTTGAAGTCGGTCTGAAGCTGATCAAGCGACGTAGGACCCGGGTCGGACCAATCACGGACCATTACACAGAATGTTTTTGCATTTGTCAAACAATTCTTATTTTGATAACATTATGTAGGAAGAAAGGTTGAAGACGCTTAAACTGCTGCCATTATCAAAAGATTGATGAATCTACGATTCTTGGGTTTCTGTGGTCAAATCTTGCATACATTTTGAACTTGGTTAATAATATCAAAGAAAAAAAAAATCAAATCAAAAAATCAATAAAAAAAACAAAAGAAAAAAAAATAAATAAATAAAAAAAAAATATAAAAAAAAGAATAAAAAAAAAACAAAAAAAATAAAAAAACCTTTAATCAATCATTAAAGGTTTTACATTAAAGGACGTTTTTAACGTGAACATCTTTTTTACATCGTTCTCACATGTAATTATAAATTCAACATTAATGATGTTACTAATATTTTGTACCAATATAATATTTACAAGAGTGAGCATGGAGTTTCTTGCCCATTTTCCCCATAAGTAACCAACTATGCTTTGGAATGGGCAACTAGCTTCATCTTTCTGACTGACCGACCCCTTGACAATTCAAAAGTGCCTGTAAAAGGTTTAATTCAAATAAATGCTTTGAGTTTGAGTATAAAAAACAACTAGCTTTCAGTACCGCACGCATAATATTTACTTACTTAGTGTGAAAGTAATTGTGCTTATGGTGTGAAAATTTAAACAAAAATGCTCGTAGTTGTATTTTCGATTCATTCAAATACTTCGCATTTACGTTACGTTTACGTTTAAGTTACGTTACGTTTATTTTATTTACGTTTACGTTTTTTCTTTACGTTACTTTTACGTCACGCATTCTTGCTAGGGCCTTTGCTTTCATAAATGAGAGTTTTTTATTGCTTTTTGTATCAGCTTTGAAATCGTTGATTGCAGATCAATTTCGAAGTATGACTAAATATTACCTTGGTAGCTTGGTAAGCCAGCAGAGTGAGAGTGATCGTCGACACCAACATGTGGAACAATAGAGCAGTACCGTATGTGTCACCGATAGAGGACACCAATCTGAAACAAAAGTAAGCAAATCAAAGAATTAAACCAATCTTTCCGCCGCTCGACGTAGAAACCACAGTACAACCTTTTCCAAACATTCAATTAAAACCACAAATGTTTCCAAACATAATTTCATAATAATATTCTGAACTTCACAGTCGAAACGCAAATCCTAAGTTCCTAACTTCAAACACGATGTTAGCCGAAGTTTGCCGAAGTAGGAACGACTTCCGACCACAGATTATAGGTCTCGGGAGAATAGTTTGCGCGTCTGTGGTCAGCGGAGGTCAATTAAGTTCAGTAAGTAGAGACGTAGGTACTAGAATATTCGATATAGCTGGTAATTCTTGATGTCAGTACCATGCCGAAAGTTTGTTAATTAGTCTGGCTGTGATAGTTCGTTTGAATAGGGAATACTTATTACTAGAGATCAGATAAAAGTGAGTCATTAGTGGCCGGGGCACAGCCGGTCAATAATGTTGTACTGGATTTCATTATAACCCGCTGGTCAATAATGTGATTTGAATTTGGAATCTCACATGCTCAGCTAAATTGGCAGTAAAGTACTAACAAACACCCTTTGGTGCCAGAAAGAGGAAAGCTATTCTCGAAACCCTTACTATGCGTGGATGATATTCTCGATTTCCTACAAAATCATAACGACTGCTTCATCATATCGTTGCCATGTTTTCGAAGAAATAATATTGTAAGAATAATTAGATAACTACGAACCATTTTTCATTTTTTTTTTCTTTAATTCCACATCAACATCTATAAACGTACAGACGCCAGCACATCGAGCTACTACAAACTGTCAAATTTCTTTAATAGATTTTCAACTTTATCGCTTAGGTTCAATGTTGATTGGGAAAATTTGACAGTTTCGGGTGGCTTGACCTGCTGGCGTCTGTACCAAATAAAAACTTAACTTTATCTTTGCACAACTGGACTAATGTCTCAAATGTTACCATTAACTTCAATTAATATGTAAGTGCATATAACTAACTAGTTCTAAATATGTTATTGTTACTGTTTGTTTATTTAATAAATACTTTGTTTTTCGTACTATGGCTATTATTTTCTCACAGTAGGTGTAAAAAGTAGAGTATCCTCCTCTGGGCTAAAGGTGTCTTTGCCTTGGGCTAGCTTGAATCCCTCGCTGCATTCAGGATTCTTGTATTAACTCCCTCGCTTCGCTCGTGAGTTAAACTCTTAACTCCCTCGCTGCGCTGCGGAGTTAAATCCCGAATCCTTCATTGCGCTCGAGATTCAATATGACGCCCGTGACATAAGACAGAACTTTAGCCCCTCGGTGCATAATTAAGAATTATGTCAGTAACCAAAGATCCAAATACCCTCCACAATCATTATTTTATTACATATGATATTTTTATATTATAACTAAAAAGAAAACAAAAATTTAAGAAGCTGCTTCCATATTTTCTTAGTCAAAAATGAAGTTACGGTACTGTTCGCGGCGATGCGTCACCATATAGTGAATTTAACTTCATAATAATAGTGTTTACAGCCTGTTTGAGAACAGTATGTGTTGTTTCCTAAGGAAAACTGTAAGTACAACCTCTATAAACTTCAATTGAGTGGGCTATATTATATAGCCGTATTTTATAGTTTTGTTGGTGCGTCCAGGTACCCTAGATCAAGCTCTAGCCCTGGACGTATTATTAGAGGTCTAGTTTACCTGCAAAACCCACTTAATTGGGTTTATAGAGGTTGGAACTGTATTTCGTGCAATTTTTGCTAATATGTTTTATCGATTTAGGTTTTCAGGGCGCGTCATGCCCTGAATAATATATATTTTCGATATTTAAATTATTATATTGTTTTAGGTCATTAGACCAGCTTGAGATACCTGTTTAGACCATTAAAATTGCTTCAGTAGTTTTTGAGTAATTTAGCTTGAAAAATATTTTTTAATCAAAATAATATTTTTTTTTGTGTTTACACAGCAAAATCTTTTCAGTGAATAACGTTACAGGAATTACAGGTGTCTCAATAGTTGTGCAGTCTAATGACGATTCTGACAAATGTATCATAATTATGTCATCGTTTATTTAATATTTAAACTATTTATAGGCGATTTTGTGAAAAGTTTATAATAAAATTCGAATCAAAATAAAGTTGAAAACAGGAGACGATTCGCGGCTCTCGTTACGGTAAAGTTTCGAGGTACTTAAAGCGCGCAAGCCAAAACACAGATTCGTAGCCATCGGCATGGTACCATTCTGTTCCTGAAGAGTAGTAGTAGTAGTTTACGCCAGTCGTCTACTGAAATTTACTGAAGACTTATCATGATGCTGTTTTATTGAAAACAATGCTTCATCGTCAAGACCTCACTCAGAACATAGCCGCTGGTCATCAGTTGCAGATAATCCGAGCCTATAGGTGCAGGACGTCAGCGCCGTTTGGACTAGGAGGCCTAACCTCACACATAGGCATACACCTGGATAGGCATACACCATTGACTTATATAGTAAGGACCGGGCCAACCGCGCTAAGAAATGGCACCAGCGCGCTGGCCCTAAAATGAAAGTTTAGGGCCAACGCGACTCAGTCGGCCGCAGTCAGCGCGCGGAGAAGTCACTCTGTCAAAAAAATGACAAGCTGCGTTGTAAGGCTGCAAAAATTACGATCCTAAGATTAAAAAGCAACATTACCTTATATTACTTTTGTTGCAATTAAATTATTAAATAAACACATCTTTATAGTGATAATTTTACTACCGAAATCCACAATGGCGGCCATGCGCGCTGCTGTCATCGCGCACGTAGTTAACGAAGTACTCAGTAGTTCGTATGAGTTATGACAGATGTCACAGATGGCGCTACTTTTTGCTTGTATGAAGAAGGTTTAGGTGAAATGTTCAGACGGGCGTATCCTTACTTTTGAAATCATTGGCATACACACTCCTTACACCTCACCGTGTCCATCGATCACGCCCGTCCGGCACAGGGGGCCTACTCCCTAAGCACGAAGCACGTAGTTTCGACCTTCGTTACGGGCGTTTCTTACTCCGTATCACCTACGGATGGATGATTATTTCGGCGCCCGAACGAAGTATGAATGACAACATGATTTGCCAGTTGTCCCTACTCCCGATGTGTTGTTGCCCGTCCGAAAAATTTAACTTTTACACTTGTTTTAATGGATCGTAATGTCAGAAGGACGGATAAACGGACGGACGGAAAGACGGACGGACTTAGGGAGTAGGCCCCCAGGGTACGATTATCCGATCTCTACTTATTACCCATCATATTTTTAAGTAATGTGGGTCGGGCCGCCCCAGCTAGATGGACCGACGACGTAGCCGACGACCTTAAAAAGGTGGTGCGGAAGGTGGAGGACAGGGTCTTGTGGCTCAGCCTTGGAGAGGCCTAGTATATCCAGCAGTGGACTGCGATTGACTGAGATTATTGATTGATTGTTCATATTTTTGGCCTTATAAAATAAATGTGTATCCTGTGTTTTCTAGTAACGAATAATGGACCCGTCTGTTCTTACAATATTCAAAATTCCCAGTTCCTGAAGTTTAATCAGATCCTTTGTGGCCTTGTAACTTAGTGGTAGGTTGTGGAGTTCAGATAGAAAGTCACTCCATTCAAATAATAGCTTTCAGCTGCATCCAGTTAGACTGAAAGCTGACCCCAACATAGTTGGGAAAAGGCTTGGCTGATGATGTTGATAATAATGAAACGTAGGTACCATCTCTATAATTTTGGCGAAGATACCACACACGTTTCACTGCGACTGTTCTCAAACCAACATCAAACATTTTAAAGTTCAAAGCTTCATTACAATTAACTTATTGATTGTTGTTGAGCATTGACCATGTTATTGCAGGCTTATTATTGACTGATCGTTTATAAAGCAGATGTTTTTTCTCACATAAATTATATTGCAAGTTAGCCTTGCCCTTGTGAATGTCGCAATCGATTTCTACAATGTTAATACCGTTAGTTTTCAAGTATAAAGTACTAAATGGTTTTTGACTGTACAGTTTTGTCTTTGTAAAGTATTCAAGTGATTATCATAAAAACCAGTTTTAATAACTTCGGAATAATTAAAGAGATTGTGATTTTTCAGGAGCTTCTAATAACTACTTAACAAATCTTAGATAGCTCGCCAGGGGAAACCAGGCTTCATGGCCTGGGTTTGGGTACAATTTTCCAATCTAACTTACGTACTTATAGATCCTTGTCCAAGATCTTGACACAATGTCCAAAATCAAGGACTAATATAATTATAGTGTAGTTTAAAAATTGCCAATTATCCTCGATGGATTTTTTCTTCAAAACACGAGCATAAATAGTGAAATTCAAAACTTACGTGAAATTCAAAAGCGATTTTCTCGTGAGAATACGATTACAATTTTGATTAAAGGCCTATTTCATAATAAACGGTTTCGAAAATAGTAACACAATAAATTATCAATACTTTACAATTATTACTAGGAGAAAATTGCTTGAAAAAATTGCGAAAATATTTCAAGCAAACTAAAAAACTTCCAGCAAATCTTACCTGACAACGTGCTTATGCCTCTCAACCCAGTACTTGATAGCAGACCTGGCCAGCATCTCTTGTTTCGGTGTCAAACCGTTCGGATTAGCGTTCTGCTGTCCAAAGTTCTGCAGTCTCCCTCCAGCACCTCGGAGTGTCATGCCGAAGTCTTGTTGTGTGGAATATATGCCGCGGATGTCCATGTCTACGGCATCTGGGATCTTTTCCGACTTCTCTGTTGATGAAGTAGTTACAAAATGTGTTTTATTAACCAACTAGCTTTTGCCCGCGGCTTCGCACGCGTGGATGTCGGAAAATATCCCAAAGGAACCTACTACCGACAATTCCTTCCTTATTCCTTGTCTACATTATAAAGGGAACCTCTGTGCAAAATTTCAGGTTTCTAGGTTCAAGAGTTTGGGCTGGGCGTTGATGAGTCAGTCAATCAGTCAGTCAGGACTTCTCTTTTTATTTGTATAGATAGATAGATGACTGAGTGATCCTATGGACCTGGCAAACCTGTAGCAGTACTTTGCCATTGATAAAAAAATTAGTAGGCGCATTCAGTTCGAGTCCATGCTGTTTGTTTTCGTGAAAACAGATTTTAATTTTACTACGGTTTCCAATACTACCGTAGCCATTGTATTTGCTCGGCACTAAACTTAGTAGGCTCATTGCATTCCTTATAAAGTATGCTTTTACTAATTATGATATTTTTTAGTTCTGATCAGATTTACAGCTGATATGAGACGACATCTTGAACTTTTTAGGGTTCCGTACTTCAAAAGGAAAAAACGGAACCCTTATAGGATATTTTCCGTTGTCCGTCTGTCTGTCTGTCAAGACCCTTTTTCTCAGGAACGCGTGGAGGTATCAAGTTGAAATTAATACGAAATACGTAAGTCTAACGTGAACGGCGAGTACATCTCACACCTTCGCTTTGCCGATGACATCGTCATATTAGCAGAGACGCTGGAACAGTTAGGCCAGATGCTGCACAGCCTAAATGGAGCCTCTCGGCGAGTTGGCCTCGGTATGAATTTAGACAAGACGAAAGTCATGTACAATTCACTCGTCTTGCCGAGTCCAATCTGCATCGCGGGGTCGCTTCTTGAAGTTGTGAAGGAGTATGTCTACCTAGGGCAAGTCATCCAGCTCGGTAGACACAACTTTGAAAAAGAAGCCGACAGAAGGATCCAATTGGGTTGGGCAGCGTTTGGAAAACTTCGTCAAGTCTTTTCGTTACCCATCCCGCATTATGCCGCATCCCGCATCCCGTTATGACATACGGTGCTGAAACGTGGTCACTAACAGTCGGGCTGGTCCACAAATTCAAGGTCGCTCAGCGCGTTATGGAGCGGGCTATGTTCGGAGTTTCTTTGAAGGATAAAATCAGGAATGAAGTTATCCGGAAAAGAACCGGAGTAACCGACATAGCTTACAGAATAAGCAAACTGAAGTGGCAGTGGGCTGGCCATGTTTGTCGAAAGACCGATGGCCGGTGGAGCAGACGGGTCCTGGAGTGGAGACCGCGTATCGGCAAGCGTAGTGTGGGACGCCCCCCAGCTAGATGGACCGACGACCTGAAGAAAGTGGCTGAGACAGACTGGATGCGGAAGGCGGAGGACAGGGTGTTGTGGCTCAGACTGAGAGAGTCCTATGTCCAGCAGTGGACTGCGATAGGCTGAGTTGATTGACGTAAGTCTATGGTTTCTTGGAGTCAAGCTTCTAAGTCAACGCCCTAAAAACATACGGCCATTTATGCGACATATTTTGATTCTCGCAAGTAAATCATAACCGATAGGGTTCCTAGAGAAATCTTCATCTATTAGTACTTAACAATCTTACCCGTAGAAGAAGCCCTAAACAGCTCAGCAGTGTTCGGTCTATATGTATCAAGAGAAGCACTCAGTTCCATGAGTGGCTTCATGATGGCCTTCAGATGCTGCAGCTGTTCACACGCGAAGATCAACCAGGAGCAGAACATTACGTCCATGAGGTTGGCTATGGCCATGGAGAAGAGGAGCCAGTATACCTATTGGAAACACATATATAAATTAAAAGGAGCATAATTCGTTGAATTTCAGGGTGGTCTTCAGTAGACTTACTTGGGAAAGGGAAATATATACAGTCAGCCTCAAAAAGATGTGTACTAGGGGTGATCCAATTAAAGGTTAGGTTGGAACTGTGACCAACCACGCGCGAGCCAAATTTGTCGCAGTAACTAAGCCAGGGCAGCTCGACCAAATGGGTTAGGTTAGGTTAAAACTGTGACCAACCGCGTACGAACCGAGCGAGCGAAAGCGGTTCCGTGGCAGTGGCCGAAGAACACAAGTTCCAAAGGCTAGATGATTAATTAAACGGCTAATTAAATTAGTTGGATGCGAGATATACATCTTTTTGAAGCTGACTGTAGTCCCTGCATTCCTACTTCTCAAGTTACGTAGTAGAACTGTATTATTCTGGTTTGAAAAGTTAAGGTGCTTGTTAAATGACAGCAACAGAGGTCTAAGGGCCTATAATAGGTGAAGCGGGGCACGGACGCGAAAAACAGCCGGTCAACAGGCGGCCGGTGGCCGAGCTGCTATTGAAATAATTCGAGTCGTATTAGTCCACTCAAGGAATAACTAAAAAGGTGGTGTAGAGTGCGTGAGTTGGGACGTAAGCGAAAGTTGTTCAGGGTACTTAGGGAGTAAAAGTCTTTGCGTCTAGGAGGTGAGCCGGAGTGGGGGGGGGGATAAAAGTTCCCACTTTTGAGTTTTTCGCTAACATCTTTAAAACGGTGCGTCGTAGAGAAAAAATATTTTGTATGTAATGAAAGCTCATAACATTTTTTACAACGCACGCACTCCACAACTCCTTTATTGAGTGGACTGTATGGTCTCGTGTAACCTCCCAGTACAGCGGCCGCACCGCTTGACCACGCGGACGCATATAATTAGGCCCATAATGGTTTCAATGCAGGTAATGCGTTGCTTATCTAAAGCACAATTAGACCTGTTGGTCTTTTTTACCAACAATACTGTAACGAAATGACTGTTTCTTTGTATGTACTTTCTTTTTTAAATTCTTTATTTCTTATTTTCTTATTCTTAGTTGTTTCTTTATTTTCTTTTCTTTCTTTATTACTCTTTTAAATAACTGAATTACAGACAATTAATAACATAGGCACCTGAAAAGCAAAAGCGATGATGTACATGGTGCCTCCCATAGCATTGAAGGGGTACCAGGCTTTCAGAGGCAGACGAGGGGCTACCTCCGTCAGGGTATCGTTGGTCTCCTTGTTTGTGATCAGGCGGACTGACTCTCCAAAGAATGTTAGAGTAACCCAGCCTAAGGAAAGAAAAAAGGTAATATTAATTTAAATACTGCGATTCCCTGTCTCAATTTAGTTTTGGAAACATATTCTAATTAGAGGGCCTTCGATGTATTAACATTTACAATCTAAGAATTTTTATCTCCAAAATCCAGCGGTCTTATTGAACCACATATACATAACGCTAAAGTTACGCCTGCTTCCAAATATAATATTCCAAGGAGAAGCAGGAGGTCTTTTTAAATGTATAGAGAAGGGAATACATTTCATTTTCACAGCGCTTTTCAGGAGTACCATACATTAAACGGTAAGACAGCAGATGAAGGAGCTATTGTTAATTTTGGACGTTTTACCTTGGTATATAATTAGAAACTCAACAACTTCAACCAATTCTAATGTCAGAACGTCTTAGAAGACGTCGTCGTCGTCGTATAAGAGGCGTGGGTTTTTTGGTTACTTATTGGTTTTTGGTTTGGAGGTTTTTGGTATTTTTGGTTTGGTGATTTTTGGTTTTTGTCTTTTTGGTTTTTGGTGGTTTTTGGTTTGGAAAATAATTGACAAAATTATGTAATTTTTTAAGTGTAAATTCTAAAATAACTGTCTACAAAATACTTTTACGAATTTGTCAAAGGGGAATGCCTGAAAAATGCTTGAAATAGACAGAAACTACTTACAGTCCTTAATTCTATTTAGAATAAATTAGGTATAATGAAATAATTCTCAAGTTTGTATACCTAGGGTGAAAATATAACGATCTTTAATATATTTAACTTGATATCCGTCTAATTCCTTCTTATTTTATCATGGAGGTCAGTGTTTATTTGACATGAGTAATCGACATTCAGCCAAACAGGAATCGTCAAATAATCTTTAACAAACTATTTTATGGAATTATTGCACAGTTATCATTCATTTAATATAATTCGACCTATTTATACCATAAATCTAATTAAAATAATATATGCATGTCAATATTAATTAAAATAAAATTATTTTCAAAATAGAAAACGTATCGTAGGCTGTATGCATCATAATGTCCTTTGCCTTACTGACACTTTGACATTACTGCATTTAATTTTTTCGATTGTTGATTTGATCGATTTTGCGTTTGCGACTTGAGTTACTAGTATATTACTTTTTAGGATATTTAACGACGACTTTGGCCATTTTTTAAGGATTTTGATTTTACTTCTGTACACGTTACCCATTTTTGAACACGGGCTTAGATTGGACCCGCCGAAACTTCGACTCGGCTTTTTGACGACGGACCTGAACCTGCTTTATATTATACGACGCTGCTATTATTTCGAACTTGTGCCGTGTTTATTTAAAAATGGATAGAAACATACACTGTGTTAATTGCTATCTCGATATTGCATCGATGAGACGTAATCTTATATCAGTGCAAAATGATGAAGTACGTCGTTTAATACAGGCATGGATAACACCACAAGCTGTAAGTACTGAGTTTCCTCAGGTGTCTTGCCTATTTATGTTGAACGCACAGACATACAACAATAATATTACATTATGTTTTGTTCTTTT
The DNA here is from genome assembly GCA_905163495.3 of Cosmia trapezina. Taxonomy (NCBI): domain Eukaryota; kingdom Metazoa; phylum Arthropoda; class Insecta; order Lepidoptera; family Noctuidae; genus Cosmia; species Cosmia trapezina. The sequence goes on from LR991039.1 coordinate 9,263,911, forward strand.
TCACAGGTTGAACAAGACAGTGTTGTTTGTGATGCATAAATAAATAAAATAAATAAATAAATAAATATCCTTGGACATTTCACACAACGCCATCTAGTCCCAAGCTAAGCAACCTAATGCTTGTGTTATGGTAACGAGATGTCTGATAAACTACTTATATACATTTTTTTTTTTTTTTTTTTTTGTAAATACATACATATTATAGATAGAAAAACACATGTCTAAGATTAGCAATTCAAACTATCACCGAGACACCAGGAACCAGTCGACCGACAGGAGGCCACTCATACACAAGCGGAGATGTGGTGGTCCTCGACACCGGGATGCAGGCAGGCCAGGGAGGCTATGCCATCTCTTGATGGTAGGTTAACCAGACGTCTGCTACGCCTGGACAGGAATGGCCTGCGCCTAGTGACGGGGACTATCACAGGGCACTGCTCATTAAATAAACATTTCCATACAATAGGAATAACGGACAGTCCTCTGTGCAGGGCTTGCCTGGAGGCTGAGGAAACCGTTAAGCACGTGCTCTTTGAATGCACAGGCGTCGCACAGATTAGGATAAAAGCTGGTATACCCGGATCCTTCACAGATGTTCTGAACAGATTAGGAAACTTGATTGACTTCTGAAGTGAGGTGGGCTGGTTGGAATAAGCCCCGACGGCCGATATGGCCCACGCACAATGGTCCAAATAAAGGACTAAGTGCGGAAACCATACCCTCTAACATAGAACATAGAACATAGAACCAGTCGACCAGATAGTCGACAAGTAGGCATGTATAGCATCGTTATTGTAACTGCCTAGTGGGACGGCGAACAGTTGGTACCTGTGCTCATACTATGTCAATAATATGGTACTTAGCTTGGGCCCGGTACCAATCCAATATCTATCCTCCTGCACAGTTTCTTTATGATGTATTAGTGGTTTTTAATGATGATTAAAACATTTAAATGCTGTTTTGTTGTATAATTATTGCATATTAATCCTTAACCTTGACTTAACCTATATTTTAGAAAAAATTATTGGAACTGGCTTCTACCTACTTTTTTGATAATTATTGAATTTGTAATGGATTCCCTACGATTTGTAGTGCAATTTGGCGTATATTTCATCGTTGTCCATTTCAAGCATTTTTTTGTGTGGCTGATGGGCAATTCCCTTTTCCTTTGATTTAAACTTAATGAAACTATGACCGAAAAACCTCTAGCAATGCGACGTTGCCCGGCGCACGATCAACGCTCTTCAGAAAAGAAAAATAATGAGTGAGAGTGATGTGTTTTATTATGATAGACCCCTCCGTGCCTCGGAAAGCACGATAAAAGAAGATTCATGACCACAAAATAAAGATCTATTTTATTGGTTTCATTCATCCTTGCTACATTTTTTATGTCAGCAAGTAATTTTGAACTATATTGCATAGACGTAGTGTGTGTTAAGTATGACAGATTCAATTAATTTAGTTTGTTTACAGTAGTGACACATATTAATACAGATGGGACACTGCGCAAAATCATTTAAATAAAAAGCGACTCTTGCAATTCAGGTCGCACAACGCTTATTACCTACAGTTATATTCAACTACAAGTTGCTTCTCTTTCTATCGCGTAACTCATATACCTTCTGACCTACTGAATTAGCCCCGCGGACGGGGCCCGCCGCGCACTTGTAGCTTCATACCTAAACTGCGGGGTGTCCCATCTGTATTAATCTGTGGTAATGGGCAATATAGAGTAACTACACTTCTAAGAGACATTTACTTTGAAAAATTCAAGTTTTTTATTTCGCAAAATATGTTCCATAACACTGTGAGTTTTCACCTAAAATTTCATTTCAATATTTTATAACGGTCATGATATCTTTAAAATTCGGCGCTTTCTTTAAGTGGCAATGGCGCCCACCGTCGGACAAAAATGACGCTGGTTTTATATTTTTCTTTAGGGCCTCAAGTTGTGAAAGACTGTGTACGGTGAAACCATACACCATCGCCGACTAAGCGATTTTACGTAATTTTATTAATTAATATTAGTTGAGAAATCAGTACACGATTAGCGGTCATCGCGTGTGCTCCCTCGCTCCTTTATATTCAAAACCTTTGGTCCGTGAAATATATCTTTATTTTACCTTTAACTGCTGCGTAGTATCATTGACAATCTTCCAACCTTCTACATGGTCCTTCGAGCCATCGGGCGGGACCTCGCGAGTTTTGGTATTCGTTTTTCTTTGGGGAGTTACGTGTATTTAGAATCTTGTGAGTGATCTCGTTCGGAAATCAGCATATCGGATAACGGTGATACTTGTGAACTGAGGACATAGTTTAGCAACCGCAGAACTTTAGCAAAGTATTCGTAGCAAAACCCTATAGCAGCACAGGGCGGAGTTGCAATACTAGTGAATACGAGCAACTTTCCTGAGCATCCCGAGCAACGGAACATCAGCGCTTCAAGCACGAAGCAAACAGCATCCGGAAACCGGAGTAGCAAGCAGCAAATCGGTAGTTGCAACAGCAGCACTCGGTATCTACAGCAGCAGGACGACAGTGTCCAGTAATAGCAGAGCATCAGCATTCCGAGTGCGACAGCAGCAATCCGGCAGCAGTCAAAAGCCAGCACTGTTCAAGTAAGATCTTTCCTTTTTTACTTCAAAAACTAAGTAGCAGCAACATGGAGGATCTTTATTATCAACAACTTGAACTTAGCGACTTAATCCGGAAAATACCGATAAATATAAAAAAGGATAGCGCCGATAGGAAGTCGGACGACTATTTTAAGAGGCGATTAGAGTTGTTAGAGAGGTATTGGTCAGATTTTCAGAAAAATCATTTAGCTATATGTGAATATGGGGTCAAAGATCATACGTATTTCATAAACTCCGAGCATGAAACGGTTAGCAAGCATTATACAGCCGCCAAGTCTCTAATCAGCGAGCAACGCCTATCCAGCAAGCTTACGCCTTTGAGTACCGTTAGGAGTACTCAAGGGATACAGGAGCAGAGAGAAGCCGAAGAAGAAGCAGGGCCATCGGGTTATGATCAGCAAAGAAAAGTCAGCATTTTACGTACCATGGAGTCAAGAGGCTCGACTAGCAAATTAGATGACATGATACGTAAGCAAGCAGCAAATTTCAAAGCATTCAAGAGATCAGCGGGTTTTATCGACCTAGACTCCATGTCAGAAAAATGGGAAATGGAGGACGCTTTACGAACTTTACAAGCGCGCTGGTCACAAATTGACTCACTTCACTGGGAGATTGATAGCGAGATAGGTGGAGAGGACGATGACTACGAGGCAGTCTATACACAGCATGAGCGATCATATATTCATTTAAAGAAAATGATTAACAAAAAGCTTTGGAGTGTATCACATAGAGAATACTCCACACCAAAAATGGATATACCTGTATTTTCAGGAAATTATCAGCATTGGACGTCATTCAAGGACCTCTTCACCGAAGCTATTCACAGCAACCCTACCTTGTCGCAAGCGCAAAAAATGCAATTTTTGAAAGGAAAGGTCAAGGGCGAGGCAGAAAGACTCATTCAGCATCTTCCCATAAGTTCCAGCAACTATGATACCTGCTGGGAAATCCTAAACCATCGGTATAACAATAAAAAGCTAATCTTTTCAACAATTATAAATACTATGTTGGGTTTACCTAGTATGCAGCATCAAACGGTAGGTCATATTAAAAAATTGCATGACGTAGCGCAAGAAAGCTTGCATGCTATACGGAACTTAGGTATCGATATCAGCACCTGGGATCCGCTTCTCGTGCATTTATTGTCACAGAAGCTGGATAGCGAAACCTACGGAGATTATATAGACTCACTTAAAAATTCTAGAGAGCTACCGGTTTTGAAGGATTTTTTGGACTACTTGGAAAGTAAATTCACGAGTCTGGAAACATCCCGAAGAAAGCAAGATCAATCATCAGCCAAATCAAACAATCATACAAATAACGATCTTCCTGAAAATCAGAAAGCAAGACGACACTACTTTGCCAGCAAAAACAAGCCGCATTCGAAAGCCTTACACGTGTCAACCAGCACATGCCAATTTTGCGGTCAACAACATGCCATATCCAATTGCGAAAAATTTTTGCAGTTGTCAAATGAAGCGAAATTGAAAACAGCCGCAAAACTGAAACTATGTCAAAATTGTTTGTTTGACCATAATGGCAAGCAATGCATTTCCGTTAGGCGATGCCGCAAATGTGACGGAAATCACCACTCCGTTTTACATGACGCCTGCTCAAAAAATGTATCGCAAACGAATAGCGTCGCAACAACATCAGCTGACCCAAATCCACAAGACAATGTCGCAACGACTGCGCATGTGTCACAAAATCATCCAGGATCGAATGAAGTTTTGTTAGCAACAGCATTGGTTAAAGTAATAGCGATAGATGGATCTTATCATGTCTTAAGGGCTCTCATTGACCCTGGATCACAAGTTTCTCTGATAAGAGAAAGTGCAGCAAAAAAGCTAGGATTAAGAAGATCAAAATTCAACGGCTTGGTATTCGGAGTAGGGGAAGTCGAAAACAACTGTAATGGTATGGTCACACTAAGCTGTTTCTCTACACATAACGACTTTTCGTTTACCACCGACGTACTTATCATGAGCAACCTACTAAAAGATATCCCGTATAAATCCTTCGACACATCGAAGTGGTCCTACATAGAAAATATTAAATTAGCTGATCCATATTTTAACCATAGCCGTCCAGTGGACTTATTACTAAGCGCTCAAGTAAATGGCTTGATATTATTAGGAGGATTGATAAAAGGAGATAGCTTATCGCAACCTGTGTTACAAGAAACACAGCTGGGGTGGATCATATACGGCGGTGGCCAAATGTCATCACTTCAATGTAACGTCATCATGAACAATATTCACGACATTCAGCAGTTTTGGGAGATCGAAGATATAAGCGAAAATACAAGCTTATCGTTGGAAGATCAAGAATGTGTCAACTTCTATACATCTACAACAAAACGTCGTGAAGACGGGCGGTACGAAGTAAGATTGCCCCTAAAAGCAGATATAAATGAAAAACTAGGTTCATCGAAAGAGATGGCCATAGCACAGTTTCAAAATATGGAACGTAAATTTAGCAAAAAACCTATTCTGGCAGAACAATATAAAGCATTCATTAGTGAGTACATTGCCTTAGGACATATGGTACTTAGTAACAGCAAAAATAATAAACAAGCGCTATCATGTTACTTACCGCACCATTCCGTGCAACGAGCAGAATCAGCTACTACGAAGCTACGAGTAGTTTTTAACGCGTCAGCAAGGACGTCAAGCGGATATAGTGCGAATGACCTGATGTGTAAAGGCCCAAATTTACAACAGGACCTACAAGAACTAATTTTAAAGTGGCGCCAATATCGTTTTGCTTATACATCGGATATCGAAAAGATGTACAGGCAGATATTGGTGAGTGAAGAAGATCAGCAATATCAGCGAATCGTATGGAGGTATGAATCAGATCAACCTTTGCAAACGTACAACCTTACCACCGTTACGTACGGAACTAAATCAGCACCATTTCTGGCCATGATGACTCTGAAACGTCTAGCCTCGGATGAACAAATAAACTTTCCGGAAGCTGCGAAGATACTAGAAGAAGCATTTTATATGGATGACCTCGTCCATGGGTCACACTCCATCGAAAAAGGAAAGCAGCTTATCGATGATCTCAACAGATTATTAAAATCAGGAGGTTTTACACTAAGAAAATGGTCGGCAAATCAACCAGAACTCCTTCAAAATATAGAAAACAGCAGCAGCAGCAATGGTGAAATAATTTTTAACTTTAAAACAGAAAGTACGTCAAAAACATTAGGTCTTCGTTGGAATTCTGGTGATGACATGTTTACTTTCAAATACACCTTAGCTAATCCAAACGCAAAAGTAACTAAACGACTACTTTTATCGGAAATATCAAAAGTATTCGACCCATTGGGATGGTTGTCACCACTCACAACAAAGCTAAAGCTGATATTCCAAAAGCTGTGGTTAAACAAAATGCATTGGGATGAAGAAGTTCCTGTAAATATCAAAGCAGAATGGGTAGCAATTCAAGCGGACATGGAATACTTAAATCAATGCAAAATACCGCGCTGGATAGGGTATCGACCTAATGACGTCATAGAACTGCATGGTTATTGTGACGCATCGACTAAAGCTTATGCAGCAGTAATTTACGCACGATTATGGAAAGAAAATGAGACATCAGTAGTACTAGTTGTTGCTAAGGCTCGATTAGTACCCGTTTCTAAAAGCATATCTTTGCCGAGATTGGAATTAAGCGGTGCGTATTTGTTAGCGAAATTAATGAATAAAGTTATTAATTGTTATAGTGAGCTAGATATTAGAATTTATGGATGGACGGATTCCATGGTGGTCCTAGGGTGGCTGCAAGGAGAATCCAGCCGATGGAAACCCTTTGTTGCGAATAGGACTAAAGTCATAACAGCAATAATGAAACCAAGCTGTTGGCGATATGTTAAGTCTGAGGATAATCCAGCAGATGCAGCCAGTAGAGGCATCTCAGCCTCACAATTACAGAATCAAACGCTGTGGTGGCATGGACCGCAGGTGTTGAAATCGTTTGACGAAAAATTACAAGCCAAGCAAATTATTTTTACCACTGATCAAGAAATCAAAGCAAAATCAGCAGGAAACAAAGTAAATATTGTCCAAAATGATAGCAAGGACAGCATCTTATCGCAACTGTTACTTAAGTTCAGCTCACTCAATAAAGTAACTAAAATAGTAGCATGGCTTCTACGAGCAATCAAAACAATACAATTTAGCAAGAATGTAGCCATGTCAAGCAAGCGTAGCTTACCCGAATTTCTTACCCTGTATGAATTGAGAAAAGCAAAATTACTCATTATAAAATACATCCAACGAACGGAATTTGCAGCAGAAATAATGTCATTACGGAAACACGGTAAATTAAATAGCAGAAGTAATCTATTAAAGCTTAATCCTTTTATTGATCACGAGGGTATTTTACGAGTTAAAGGCCGGTTGAGCAAAGCAAACATGAGTATGGAAATGAAGCATCCTGCTATATTGCCTCATAATAGTCGGCTTACTACTCTAGTAATTCAACAAGCTCATCAGCTTACCTTTCATGGTGGACCGCGATTAACTTTATTTAACCTTAGACAGAAATACTGGATTATTGCTGGAAATAAAGCTGTAAGGAAAGAAGTGAGAAACTGCGTTACCTGTAGAAAACATGAGCCCAAAATACAGCATCAATTGATGGGAGAGTTACCCGTAGCCCGAAGCAACCCCGCCCCACCATTCTACCACACTGGAGTGGATTATACAGGTTATGTAGATGTTAAAAGCAACAAGGGACGTGGAATTAAGACAACTAAAGGGTATATTGCGTTGTTTATTTGTCTAGCGACCAAAGCTGTCCATTTAGAGCTTGTATCCGACCTAAGTAGCCCGGGGTTCTTAGCAGCATTACGTCGAATGGCAGCCAGAAGAGGAGCACCTCGACATCTCTACAGCGATAACGGGACGAACTTTGTGGGCGCTAATAGAATGCTACAGGAAAGCTATCACGATTTCGAAAATGTATATGATTGTAACTTCTTCGCGGAGCTAGCAGATTTAAATATAGAATGGCACTTCAACGCCCCATCTTGGCCTAGTGCCGGAGGTCTATGGGAGCGTGCCATTAGAAGCTTAAAACATCACCTCAAGCGAATAATAGGAGAACAAAAGTTGACCTTTGAAGAGTTCAGCACTATTTTAGCACAGGTGGAGGCTTGTTTGAACTCCAGGCCTTTATGTGCCTTATCGGAAGATATTGAAGATTTGAATGTCTTGACTCCGGCTCATTTCTTGACCGGAAGGAGCGGAACTACGGTAATTGAAACCGAAACAGATGCTCGAACTAGATGGTGTTTATCAGCTAAAATAGTAAAGGAGTGGAGTAAGTGGAGAGCGGAATATCTAACTCAATTATCCGTAAGAAGCAAATGGCGAAGCATTGAGCGGAATATTACTATCGACGATTTAGTGACCATCCAGGACGACAATCTGCCACCTGGAAAATGGATGATGGGCAGAATAATAGAAACTCATCCAGGTCAAGATGGATTAGTTCGGGTAGTAACCCTAAAAACAAAAAGCGGAATAATTAAAAGGCCAGTTGTGAAACTGTCAATCTTGCCGATACCGCCTGCTCCAAGTAATACGGTAGATAAAAATGTGGATCAAGCAAATAACGTCACCTCGAAAGAGCCTGACGTGCAGATTAGAAGCAGCAAAATCAAATCTAACTTTATATCATTAGCAATGTCGTTAATATTTTTTATTTCATTGATAACATCGTCTCACGCAGCTTTTAACATATCAGCGTTGCCTAGCAACAATTCCCTGTATTTCGAGTCAGTAGACAACATGCAAGTTATTCGAGACAAATGGAATCTAATAGTTTATTATGATATGAGCCCTTATTGGGAAGGGAATACTGCCGCCACGAAGTTCTTGGACTATTTACAAAAGCTCTGTGCATCCCTAAACGATAAGAGTCACTGCAATATGATAACGCTTCAATTAAATCACGACTTCAAAGAAATACAGCACTACATTCAACTTATGATTAATCAGCACTTTGATGAGCGCACGAGACAGCGTCGCGGGCTCATTAACGGTATCGGTTACGTGGCCAATAGCTTGTTCGGAGTATTAGACGAACGATTCGCCGAACAGTACAAAAAAGATATACAGCTTATAAAACAAAACGAGCGGCATCTTAATAACTTGTTAAGAAATCAGACCTCTATCATTGAGGCTGCATACAACGTATTAAAAAGAACCGAGAAAACTATCCAATTACAACATAAAACAATAAACAAACACTTGAATCAATTGGATAATGCTGTCGTTGCTATTAAGCAAGAAGTTGAAGGTTTAGCTAAAACGCAAGATTTTGCTCTGTCAGCAGTCACAACTATCAACTTGCTTCAAAACCTCAAAAGGATCCAAGATACTCTGTTAGATATCGTCACAGATATTTACCACGGGAAATTCAACACTCACCTGTTAACTCCAGATCAACTACAGCGTGAGTTACAGTTCATTTCTGGACAACTAACAAAAGATACTACCCTGCCCGTGGACAACCTACAGTCTGACCTAAAATATGTATACAGTATGCTGAGGGTAAAAGCGAGAATGATGGAAGAATACTTCATATTTGAGATTACTTTTCCATTGACCAGCAGAGACAGCTACAAGATTTATAAAATCATACCCGTTCCTCAGCAGGTCCAGAACGACATGATTAGCGTACTACCAATTGCGGAGTTCGTAGCCATTAGTTTGAAAAAAGACGCTTTCTTCTCAATGTCGTATACGGAGCTCCAATCATGCCTACATAATGATCACTCATATTTGTGCCAAGCCAACAAACCAATTAATCATTTAAGCATCGATGAAAAATTCTGCAAACTCGATAACAAATTAAAACAATGCGTTGTAATTAAATCCCCTTGCCAAGACAGCTGGCTTGAACTAAACGATCCGTCGAGGTACATGTATTTTTGCTGTAATACCTACTCAGTGAGGATTATATGTCAAGATCAAGTTTCGTTCAAACAGGTGACTGGAGTTGGAATTATTGACCTAGGTTCGAAATGCATAATAAAAAGTAAAGATTTTACTCTGTATTCTCATGCCCTATCAGCAAATACAATTAAATCAAACTCTGAAATTCCGATCCCTCAGATAGCAGAATTAAATCATATGGTTAATATATCCTTATCACACTACACCGCATACGAAGATCCACTGAACAGCACATTAGTGGATCTGGGAGAACGAATAGAACAACTGAAGTCTGCCAATACTAACTTACCAGATTACACTCTGTCTACACATGACATTCATCAGTACATTATTTGTTACGGCTTGCTGGGTGTAGCCGTTTTATTGGCGTCATACTTCATATGGAGGAGGTGCCGTGCAGTTTCTTCAGTGGAACTATCACAAAGTGTAGCAAATAGTGTAGTGTTTTCGCGAAAGCAGAGCACGGCTGACCGACAGCCTAGTGAAGTGAATATAACTAGTGAGGACACTAACTCTAAGCGAAACGTATCTACGTCACCTATACCTAAAACATGTCGCTTTAGATTAGAAGATGTGTAACTTTTTGGCCCGGGAGCATGTACGGTGAAACCATACACCATCGCCGACTAAGCGATTTTACGTAATTTTATTAATTAATATTAGTTGAGAAATCAGTATATCGGATAACGGTGATACTTGTGAACTGAGGACATAGTTTAGCAACCGCAGAACTTTAGCAAAGTATTCGTAGCAAAACCCTATAGCAGCACAGGGCGGAGTTGCAATACTAGTGAATACGAGCAACTTTCCTGAGCATCAGCCCCGCGGACGGGGCCCGCCGCGCACTTGTAGCTTCATACCTAAACTGCGGGGTGTCCCATCTGTATTAATCTGTGGTAATGGGCAATATAGAGTAACTACACTTCTAAGAGACATTTACTTTGAAAAATTCAAGTTTTTTATTTCGCAAAATATGTTCCATAACACTGTGAGTTTTCACCTAAAATTTCATTTCAATATTTTATAACGGTCATGATATCTTTAAAATTCGGCGCTTTCTTTAAGTGGCAATGGCGCCCACCGTCGGACAAAAATGACGCTGGTTTTATATTTTTCTTTAGGGCCTCAAGTTGTGAAAGACTGCTTCTATTGATTAATTATTAACCTTAAATAATAAACTCAGTTGAATTACGTCTGTTTCTTCCAGCAGTAACCGGTTTTCAATTAATAACAATTCCTTTTTCGCAATAAAACAAAATCGACTTTGTTACAAGTTTTTCATATCGAACGTTTCATTCGATTTTATTTGTTAAAGCCCAGAATCAGATATCAGCACCGCATTCCACCTCACTAACATTCAAATATAAACACGATTTCGCCTACCATGCTATAACTCCGACACTATATTGTCTACCGCATTGTGGTTCCGCATTCATGGTCTAAAAGCTTGAATGGCTACTAAATTAAACAAAGCGTGGTATGCATGTAAGCAAGCTCTGACCACAGTATGTTTGCCTAGTACATAACAGTCTGAGTCTAGGTAATGTGACAAAGTCGACGGTCAGGCGATAACGGGTACATTAGAGCATTACTTGCTTGGTTGCGGTATTGTCGCTTTAATGTTTCCCTGGTATTATTGCTTGGACTAGAAAACTTGCTGCAGTGGAGTTTTGCTTATTTAATTGCTTGACCATCTAAATACTGGTTGTTGAGTCTCGATTTCACATTTTTTCCTGTATTCCTTAAGTAAATAACCGAGGAATTTCTAAAGAAGTGATCACTCTAACACTTACATGCATCACACACAACATAAATTAACGATACACTCACCACACTAACAAAATACTCACCACACCAACATACTGAACATTTATTTATTATTTTGCTCTTTAAATTTTAATTTTTAAGTTGGGTACTTATAAATATGTCTTTTCCGAATTTGCTATTTTTTTATTTTTTTTTATTTAAAGTTTTTGTTTTTTGTTGTTTAATAGCCTAAATAATTGACTATTATTAGTAGCTTATTGTAATGATTATTTTTAGATATTTTTAACTTTCATAACACGTGCTTATTTATGTCAACCATTTATGACGGGGATCGGAACTGTTTCTCCTAAACACATGTTATACTGTAACCTATCTAGGAGAACAGTACGGCAGCGGCACCCACTAACTAGATTAAGAACGTATGCTTGTGCTTTATACATTACCTACCTTGCCATGTAATCTAGTCCTTGTTGAACAATAAAATATATTCTATTCTATTCTATTCTAAATACCACACTACTTATACTATATTATTCTACCGAGTCCTAATACCATAATAACCCTTTAACCTTGTACGCCTTACCTCAAAAAGTTCAACTTACTGACAACAGACAAGCAAGTCATTCCACAGATGAAGTACAGGAGCCTCCTCATCTTGGTGAGAGCGATCTGGTGGTAGCGGGCATCGGACTCCGTGAAGAGAGGGTGACTGTTTGACTGGTTCCATACTGCCAGGGTCCTGGAGCGAAGAAAATTAAAGAATAAGAAGGTATAATTTATGTTATTTCCGGCTTTGTGAGCACCTATTGTACCAGGCTAGCAGCGTGTTGTAAGACCTTGCTTCTTGTCAAATTTCATGATTCTAGGTCAACTGGAAGTACCCTATAGGTTTTGATTTCCTTGCGAGTATCAAAATATGTCGCATAAATGGCCGTATTTTTTATTGCGTGACTTAGAAGCTTGATTTTTTTACAACTCCAAGGGATCATAGACTTACGTGTTTTGATACCTCTACGTGTTTCTGAGAAAAAGGGTCTTGAAAGACAGACAGACAGACGGACAGACAGACAGACAGACAGACAGACAGACAGACAGACAGACAGACGGACAGACGGACAACGAAGTGATCCTATAAGGGTTCCGTTTTTCCTTTTGAGGTACGGAACCCTAAAAATGGACTTTAAGTCACACAGCTTATAATATACAAGGTGTAACATAAATAATCCACAACTTCTTAAGGGGTCATTGTACTCATCATTATGAACAACTGGGACCAAACCTGGAATCGCGAAAAAAAAATCAGCTGCTCCCTACATTTTGACGAGTTTGATGTAGATAAATGTACTGGTCAGCTGATTTTTTTTCGCGATTTCAGGTTTGGTCCCATATTAAAAGTTGTTCATAATGATGAGTACAATGACCCCTTAAGAGGTTGTGGGTTATTTATGTTACACCTTGTATAGAGTGTGTTTTTTTGGCTGGAGTGCCGGCAGCAAAATGGACCATGTCTTTAAATCTCTTACCACACTTATTACAGATTAAAATACAGGCAGTGTTTATTTTCCAACGCTGCGCTAGTGAAATTCACTGTTTTTCCTGTTCATAAAAAAGTAACAGTCACAATTCTTCCGATTCGGCTTCTAATGGCCGTAAAAAAAGGCCTAGATTATCAATGCAAACCGGTCTTTTCTGAAAAATCGCACAGTGAAAACTTAAGTGAAGTGAGCTTGAAGTGAGCTGTCATTCCACATGATGCTAGCTAGGGATTGACACTAATGACAGCCAGAACCAAATACGAATAGTCAGACAGAACCTTCTACTATAATATTCCAGTCAATTCAGAATTAAAATTGTAAATAAATGATGAGTTTCACGAAGGAGGCACTATTAGGTATTCATTCTTCAGCTTACGTGGAAATTAACAGCTGGCTAACCTATTTGTTATTATGTAATACTTGAAATTAACTTATCAATACCCATAACTATTCTAAATAATGACAAAATTAGGTTCATCGAAACATTGATTGTATATATATGTATATATATACTTTGGAACTTTACTATTTAACGTACCTTTCCACATAATTATAATTCTCATCTTTAATTTTTTAGTTGGCTATTGCTGTTTAAACCATAATGTACTTACCTAAGGCTATGGCTAATTCCCGTAATTGAAATCTAGACTTCGTCAACAATCAATGACAAAAATTTTAAAAAAATGTATAGAAATTGAAGGTATTTTTAACGGACTTGAAAAAAAGGAGGAGGTTCTCAATTCGGTTGTATGTTTTTTTTTTTTTTGTATTTTTGTTACCTCAGTACTCCGTCATTTATGAACCGATTCGGGAAATTCTTTTTTTATTTGAAATTTGAAGATACTTCCAGATAGGTCCCATTTTTATCAAAATTCAGTTCTGATGGTGGGATCCATGAGGAATCGAGGGAACTTCTCAAATATTATAGGCACACATATACCTATTTTGGTATTTTTTCATCAACAAATCAAGCGTTTGCATTCAGAAAGTATCATCTGGTGAAGTGGAACTGATGAAGAAGACCACAGAAAGCCACGGGAACTCCTCAACGATGATAACTGTTTCACGGGTGGCGATAACATATCTCGATTAATAGTTAAGCGACTATGACGAAGCTTTAAATAAATGGTTCTGATGAAAATGGTACCATCGAACCGATCTGATGAAGAAGCCGGAAGGTAGGCATCGGAACTCAGTAATAAAACAATGTATCCTAGCCGTGTTTGGGCTTATTCGAATCGTCATGATGTGCACTCTGGCTATAAATGATTCAAATTGATTGTCAGAAGGCAGATTTCGTAGCCTCGTTATCTCTGTCAACTAAAACTACGCCTACTAAACTTCTGACACGACTTAGCGCGACGTATTTGCTTTTTGCAAAGTTTTTATTTGAAATGGTATAAGTACTCCTGAGATGGTCGCATAAAAATATCTTCAAGTTCTGATGAGTGGCTTTTGAGTTAGCTTCAATAATTTAATACGTATTTTTCCCATTTAGTCTATGTGGATGATGCTCTAATTTATTTTGCAGAGTGGTATTCAGATTTGTGTGGGGTAGGCACCACTAAAAAGTGAAAAATTTTTTTTTTTACAAAAAAAAAAAAACAACCGACTCCCAAAGAAACACTACAAAGTGAAAAATAACTTTAATTGACTTCCGAAATTAAAGTTATTTTTCACTTTGTACCTAGTGTTTTTTTGGGAGTGGGTTGTTTTTTTTTGTAAAAAAATTTTTGCAAGACTGTGACTGAGATTGTAATGCGAACGTTCTTTAAAATACGGGAATCTTTTCTATAAGGACCAGGTTAAATACACGTAAATTATTAAAAACTATTCGAAATAATAAAATTCTTCAGTAACTAAGTACTTCACTTCTAACTGACCGCTAAAAGAAGTTACTTCAAAGCATGACTTCGCCTCCCTAAGAACTTTGAGTCAATTTTAAACGAAAATCTTTGAAAAGCGAACATTTCAATGTCTTAAAAGAAAATTCAAACGTTCAGGTGGAATTCTAAAATATTCCGTTGCAATACACAAGGAATCTTAAGAGGTTCTTTTTTCAAATCTCGTGCTACGTTCGATTTTCAATGTTTGAATTTTAAGTGCTCACTATTTAATAAAAAGGTCTGTGATTTGAGTTTGACCTGCATAGAAAGATTATATTTTCAGTTAGGTAATATGTTTCAGATAGCGTTTTGATGTAAAATAAGTTAACCCTCTTTAGTAGTTTTTTGATAATTAAGTTTTCATTGGCAGATTATATTCATGGGCTTATATTCAAGGATTTTTAAATTTTGAAAGGAGTTTTACTTCGGTTTATTAAGTACGAAACTGCCGAACAAATAGGAGACCAAACAACAGACAACAGAAAAAAAACAATCAAATAAAAACAAAGCTTTGTTTGCATTTACCAACAGCAAATAGAAATGGTACAAATAAACATAACAAATAAGTTCGATGAAATATCTGTAACATATACACACATCAGAAGTGTCTAGGGATTAAGCACGTTTTTGCCAGTTACTACGGGTTTTTAATATTGTTTCGGTTTTTTAGTAAATTTCGGTTTTTGAATTTCGGTCAAAAGATGAACAGACAAAATTTGATGAAATCCAATTGAACAAAATTAGATTAAAACTTGAAAAAAAAAAAAACCTTCAAACAACATGTTTGAGACAAAAAATAGTAAAATTTAAATTTTATTATAGTAAAATTTCTGCCATACCTACCTACTTCTGAGTAGTATAATCTATACCTATAATCGATACAAAAGAATGTTATCATGGAGAGAAGACTTCATTTGAGCCGAGAAGAAATGATCGGAGCCGTGGGAATGTTGGAAGCTGGTTCTCGGCAACGTGCTGTGGCCATCGCTCTGGGCATTACGCAGACTTTGGACACGTTACCGCAACACTGGCAGCGTGGCAGAGCGACATGGAGGGGGTACCACATGCAACAAGATCGGTACATACAAATTACTGCTCGACAAAATCGTACAATGACCGCGATGATGTTGGTTACGAGGCTTCATAGCTCTTCAGGGATGTTGTTAATAAGCAATTAAACCTTGAAATCGCTTGCAAGAAGTTAATCTCCGTTCGCGAAGGCCGCTACGTGTACCACCTATTGAGCCCCGCAAACGCAGAGCCCGCCGCGTTTACAATTGGCTCGTGAACAAATTGAAATATAAATATATTCTTCAGATCAGAATTATCTAACTATTGAAAAATTAGCCCTCAATCAATCTAAAAACAGTTTTCTAATTCATTTCAATGAGGCAATAAAATATTTTAAAAAATATCTTGATCTATAGACACTTTTGATGTGTGTATATGTATGTAACTATATAATTATATTATATGCCTATATAGTATAATTTACACAATAAACATTTAAAACAAACAATATTTTCACGTGGCAACAAAAAAATTGAAATTGAAAAAAATACAAAACAAACAAATGCCTAGAATTTTTATTAAACATTGTACTCGTAATAAAAGAGAATGAAACTTCAAATTCAAATAATTCTCGTTTACAAATCCTTTGTTTGGCTTTTAAATTAAAATTGTGTGCAAATAGGTACTCTGTGCCAGCCCAATGAGTTCAGCAATCATGCTTTGGATACTCATTTATCACTTATCACGCAAAGTTTTGCAATTGCAATGGTCTGTCAAAGGTCTAGAAAGAGACTTGACTCGGGGGGATAATTACGTACCTACCAAGGTAAAATGGCAATACCATTCATTTTCATAATTCAACAACATTTATTGCGTTATTTTCGTAGTCGAGCAGACGAATTCTTCAAATATATCAAGCAATGGTTTAGGATTTTTTTTCAGAATCGTTCGGATTGTGATTGAAAGTATGTTACGCAATTGGTATGCTGGGTCTTCATACAGCCTTATCTTGTGGTGTATATTTCGATCACTTTCACAAAATCGTTAAATATGAATGAAATTACTTAGTCACTGATTAAATTAAAAATTCGCAATGGACCTCAAAATGAAAACGTTTTTCCATTTACGAACAGAGTCTCACTTGTTTTATTAAAGTTCACGCGTAATTAACACTCCATATATTTAAAAAGGTAAAAGATGATGAGATATAATTTATTAATTCAGTTACATCGAAGTGATAATAAGAGAAACAGAACTTTTTTTGTGGAAATTGTTTTGACTCGTTCTGTGATCGGAATTCCTTGACTAAATATCTTCAATGAAGTAATTTGTATACGAGGCGTCCGCGCCTTAAAATGTTTATTTTTTTCCTTTTTGGCCAATATTGCTTTGAAATATTTTGATTAAGAGCATATTTTGAAATTCAAATAATCATTTACAAGGCTGCCAGATTTTTTACACTGTTAACAGAACGCTCAAAAATAGAAGTAAAATGTAATTTAAAATTATAATTTGCTTAGGCGAGAAACGTGGTCAAAACCAATTTTACTACTATTATTGAAACTCTTGAAATTACTGTTTTCTCTAAAAATTGAGGCGCTGCTTAACTAAAATTTCTAAATTAAATTAAAGATTGATGAAAGAGAAGATTAAATATGACCCCTGAATGGACTGGGTCTCTTGAATTACAAACAGATTACTTCTTATCCAGATACATAAATAAAATAGTTCCTCAAGCAATAGAAACTAGGCCACAGCTAGTAAAACAATCAATAACTCACCTGTAAAAGCTCTTAGAATTCAAAGCAAAGAATCCCAGCTTGATGATGGTATGGGTGAAGAAGAGCACAGTGATGGTATTAGCAGTCAGCTCGTTGACTTCATCAGAGTACTGCGCCATGTTGACACCCATGCACGCGAAGTGGATGATGATGAGGATGGCATGAGCACTGGCGTAGATCTTGCGAAGGAGGTTGGACATGCCAGCATTTTCTGTACAGAAATGAATTATTATTTATTAAGTGTTTATTACAATTAATAAACACTTGATTTTGAGCGATTTTTACTAATGAAACTGAACGCGATCAGGACGTTTAAACCGCGTTCAGGAGCTATTAGAGTAGGGTAGGGCCGTCAGGAAAGAAGAAAGAAAATCACTATGGAAATACAGGAGATAAACGAATTAATCAGAAGCCAGGAAGCGGATTACAACGAGATTAGAATTTTATATTCTTGTCTCATTACCCCTCACTGTGGCCAAGACACCTTTAGCCATCTCTGATCAGTCTCCTGCGTCTGCGGGACTGGCAGTGAGTGTACCCTTCCCGCACCCTGGATTCCTGTCTACTGTCCGTCTGTTACCTTAGGTCGCATGGTGCAGACATCCTGAATTTATTTATATATTTATTTATCACATATTAGGTATATGGTAGGTTAGGGCTGTAGGGCTTATAGGGCTTAGGGTCGTAGGTACCGTTAGGCTTGTAGGTCTTAGTAGGTTCCCGTAACTTATCATATATGTACATGTACAATCGCACCTTTAACAGTATTGCGGCCTTACGTGACATCTGTTAAGGGTGGATGTACAGGAGCTGTCAATATCATAATAAATTGCTGTGGAATGTTTACACTGAAAGCAGTGCAGCGGGTTTAGATGTGATAATCGTATTCAGTTTCATTGGCCCTTAATGTTCTTGATAGAAATGAAGATGAAGTCAATGATGAGTCTTGCAAGATGCTAGAAGAAACTTTTTGAAGTAAAAGTTCTCAGGCGGCGATTCGATAATTAGACGAAAATTGAGAGGGAAATTTTAAGGATGAGTCACGTTTGTTACATTTCGTTACATGAGAGAGAAGATAGATCTTGTGGAGTGAGAGATCTTGTGGAGCTCGTGGCTAAGTAATAACAGCCGCACGGGTCGATCCACCAGGTTAAGCTACGCTTGCTGGGGTTGGTCCGTAGATGAGTGACCATCTTTACATACCGAGACTCCTCCGTGCCTCGGAAAGCACGTTAAGCCGTTGGTCTCGGCTGTCGTTTGTGGATCTTTGACAGTCGTTACGGGTCGTCAGAAGCCCGAAAGTCTGACAACCAGTCTTACCAAGGGGTATCGTATTACCCAGTTACTGGGTTGTGGAGGTCAGATAGGCAGTCGCTCCATGTAAAATACTGGTATTCAGCTGCATCCGGTTAGACTGGAAGCCGACCGGCGCGACCCCAACATAGCTGGGAAAAGGCTAAGCAGATTGATTGAGAGAGAAGATAGATGCTCTCTCTGTCTCTCACACTATATCTCTCTTTTATCTTTTATTAAGTTTCACTTCTATCACGTGTTGACATTTTAGATTATCAAATATAAAAATGTACCTATTTATTGTTAAAGAAAAAAATGTTCTTGAGCTAGAGATAAAAAAAATTGTACTGCATATAACAAAGAAAAGCTTTACAAAAGTATTATAACAAGAAAATATCAACTAAAATAAAATCAATCCATAAAATACATTGAAAATATTTCAGCAGACTTCGTTGACAAAAAAAGAAATTGTACCGGGACTTAAGAAAATAAATCTACAAAACTAAATTCAGCTGAAAATGTAACTGCTTCTAAAAATATTGAAGGTTTTTAAGAACGAAACTCCCAACGGAACCGTGAACATTATTTTCAAATGTTGCCTTCGATAATAACTTTTTATGACATCTTGCTAAGACACATATAGCGTAATACAATCTTGGCAAAATACTGTTATATTATTTTCTATGACTTGTCAGCTGTTTCAAGGAGAGCAAAATCTTATAACTATTTAGATGGTACGTTTGATTGTAACATAACATACAGTATTTAGTATTCCTTATATTTTATTTATGGATTTATTGCAGTTAAGTATCGAAAAGGACCTGTTACAAAAATATTTACAATATTGTCTACGTCCTAATCAAACTCTTTGCTCCTACTTTACATTGGACGTTGCCTTTCGAAGTATTCTTCGTTCACTGGCTCTTTTGTCTTTTGTTTTCATCATCATCATCATTTAAGCTCGGAATCGCTGGCTGCTGGATATGGTCCCCTTTGTTTTTTGTCGAGTTTTCATCAAGGTATTTTCCTTTAGTCGTTAGATAGATAGTTAGATATACTTTATTGACACTAAGAGGAAATAGATTAGGTAAAAGAAGCATAAGCATAATTAGCCTCTTATGTTCCCAATGCACACAGGCCTCCTCTCTGTGAGATGAAATGGGCCGCAATTCACCGAGTGGACCCAGTGCGCGCTGGTTGGTTAGTGTCACAATTTCTTCGAATTTTTGGTTCTAGGACATGCCGGCTTCCTCACGATGATTTCCTTCACCGTTTTGAGAGCACTTATAAAAAGACAAAGTAAAATCCCTGCCTGGACCACCACCGCTGCTAGCACAGGAACAATATTAAAAATCTTACCGGAGTGGTAGTTGAACAGGAAGTGCCCGGCCGCCTGCATCAGCTTGATGTTGGGCATCAAGTCTGACACCAGGCCCTGGGTCTTCACTTTGGTCATCATCTGAAATTGAATATGTGTCAAAATTCTACTCCATCTTCATTAGCTTCTAATTCAGCTTTCGTAGTAATAATATTACACTGAGAAAACTTGGGAAAATCATTTTAATGGTAGAAAAAGTCAGAAACTTTACTATCTAGAAATTTTAGAATTCACAATTTAAAGCAATATACTATAACCATCACAAAGAGAACAATTCTGAAACCCAAAAGATGGAGAGACAACATTTACCTTTTTTGACTATCGCTAAGTCTTGTATCGAAAATAATAATTGTAATATCGTAGTTGACTGTGCCCACTGTTCTAAGAACTGCCAAGTAACTTTCTAGAAAACTGTCATCGCATATTTTTATTGAAAGCAACGCAATGTCGCAACCTTGCAAAATAAAATAATCGATTGACTCATTAAGATTAAGATATTAACAATATATGTAACCGTTGCTTTCTCCTTTTCTGGTTTGTTATTTTTTTAAACCAAACTTAAAAACAAATGAATTATCATTTTAAAAAAACACTTTTTGAAATCCCGAGCCTACCACTAAATCATACCTTTAAAATCTTTTAATTTGAAATACTACTTTACCTTGAATTATTTCCAATATTGCCTTTCCAAAAAATAAAATGATCCTTCTTAAAATTGCGAAAATATTGATCCCATTTTTCGGAAAAATTACAGGAACGCGTGTTACTTTCCCACTTTCTGTGAAGCAAATGATCGATTTTAGAAATTCAGTGTCATCAGAATTTTCTGCGCTGACGTGTATTTTCTTCCCTCCAATGGCGTCGCTTGGCTTGTGGGAACTGCCAGGTGCTACAACACCCGGTGTTTTCTTCTTCTTAATTATGAATGATTGTACGTTTGTGTTTCTTTACAATTATGTTCTTGTCTATCGATTGGTCGGTCGATAGTTTCAAATCAGTCAATGTTAGTTTTAACTCATGTTTGTTTCAAGTTTAATTGTATTTCAACGTTCGGTTTTGTTGTTTGGTCTTCGAAATGTATGTTTTTATGTTTGCTTGTGCTGTTTCTATTGAACGGGTAATCAATTTGTGTTGTGTGTTTGAGGGCATTTCAATGTGAGTTAGATTTTGAGATTAAAATAAAGGCAATCATTATTTCCACGAATGTCTGTTCTGTTTGCTTTACTTCGGCGATCGGTAACAACAGCTTCATTACAGGAATAGGATGAAAATGCAGACAATATTTGTGGTTATACAAAAGTTAAAAGTCTCACAGAGAGGTGCCTAGGTCCCAGCAGTGGGAACTAAAGACTGTATGATGAAAAGTTAAAAGTTACATCTTTTTCGCAACACAAAATTCAAACAACGCTAGTAAATATTAGGTCTTTACCTATGAAATTGCCGTTCTGCAGTACTGGCCATTTCAAATCAAAATAATTTTTGTTTGGCTAAGAATTCTAATTTCAAATTAATTTTATTTTAAAAATATGGATTTTTTTTTCCAAAAGTAGTCATTTGTTTATTGATTAGTGTTACATTTTCATCGCATTTCAATCTTTTTCGTCATCATGGATACGTTAAAAATTCGAGTAATTATGGAATATGAGTACCGTCGTGGTAGCAACGCGGCACAAGCGGCACGCAACATCAACGACGTTTACGGAGCTAACACTACAAACCAACGCACCACCTGTTATTGGTTTGCTCGCTTCCGTTCTGGAAATTTCGACCTGAAAAATGAACCTCGCGGTCGTCCGAAGACTTTGGTCGACAATTACGAATTAAAGGCGATTGTGGAAGCTGATGATACACAATCTACGGCTGTATTAGCAGCAGCTTTCGACGTTAGCGTCAAAACAATATTGGTCCATTTGCGTCAAATTGGCAAGGTAAAAAAGCTTGACAAATAGGTGCCCCACGAACTCAATGATCGCCAGCGCGAAGTACGCGTCGAGACGTGCCTTGCACTGCTCAACAGACACACAAATGAAGGAATTTTGAACCGCATTGTTACCTGCGATGAAAAATGGATTCTGTTTGATAACCGCAAGCGCTCAGGAAGTTGGTTGGATCCAGGTTCAGCACCTAAACAATGCCCTAAACGAAAACTTACCCCTAGAAAAGTGATGGTCACTGTTTGGTGGTCTAGCGCCGGTGTGATTCATCACAGCTTCTTACCAAACGGTGTGAGCATTACTGCAGATGTGTACTGTGAAGAACTGAACACAATGATGGAGAAGCTGGCACATCTCCAACCAGCATTGGTCAATCGCTCGTCTCCGCTGCTCCTGCACGACAACGCGCGACCTCATACTGCACAGCAGACGGTCTCCAAGTTGCAAGAACTGGGGTTGGAAGCTCTCCGTCATCCGCCCTACTCACCAGACCTTGCGCCTACAGACTACTACTTTTTCCAGAATTTGGATAACTTCTTGGCGGGAAAAAAATTCAATACCCGAGAGGCAGTACAAAATGCCTTTGAAGATTTTGTTGCCTGCCGACCAGCTGATTTCTTTAAGAAGGGCATCAATAAACTGCCACTGCGTTGGCAAAGATGCATTGATTGCATGGGTGATTACTTCGATTAATACAAATAAAAAATACATGAAAAAAATTCGTTTAAATTTTTTCATACAAAACGGCAATTTCATAGGTAAAGACCTATTATTATTTTTGACAGTAAAGAAACTATTTCATTTCCTAACGATCAATCTCACTCACTTGACGTTAATCGATAGGTTTACAGATTCTACACAGAGGGAGAGGTAACTAAAAGAAAGATCGGTTTTATTTTTAAACGAATATAGTTTTTGGGAGCGATTACCTGAGTTTAGGGTTCCATATCCAAAGGGTGCCCAAGGAATACCTACTATTACTATACCTACGCTGCCGTGAGTCTGTCTGTTAGATGTATAATTGTCTAACTCAATAAAAAAAAAAAACGCAAAAGTAAGTTTGTTTGTAACGCTTTCACGCTAAACCGGCTGAACGTATTTGAATTAAATTTGGCACACAGGTAGAACATGACCTGCAAAAGGACATAGGCTACGTTTTATTGACATACCATCCGGGCGAAGCCACGGGTGCAAGCTTGTAATGAATATTTTTAAGCTTTTAAATAGTTGAGATTTTCACCGATATTTCACTGAAAAAAACTTTTACAAAAAAAAAAAAAAAACAACGAACTACCGTCTTTGGTTTTTTTTATTTTTCACTTTGTAGTGTTTTTTTTTGGTAGTCAGTTTTTTTTTTTTTGTGCCTATAATATTTGACGATTTCCCACAATCCCTCATGGATCTCATCATCATAACTGGATTTTGTATCCTTTCAAATAAAAAAAGAATTTTCCAAATCGGTTTATAAATGACGGAATACCTACTGAGGAAACAAATATTTTAAAAAAATACAACCGAATTGAGAACCTCCTCCTTTTTTTGACGTCGGATAAAAAGGAGCTAAACTGTAATCACTAGTGGTAAGGGTCCCGCCCTTTGTGCGCGAGTTTGTCTTGTACAGACGCCAGCACATCAAGCTACTACAATCTGTTAAATTTTTTTAATAGATTTACATCTTTATTGCTAAAGTATTAGGTTCAAGGTTGATTGGGAAAATTTGACAGTTTCGGGTGGCTTGACCTGCTGGCGTCTGTACTTGGCTGGGTTTTTGGTGTTATTGTTTGCGTGGTCAGTTGTCACCGCCCCCCATATTGATACCTAACTTTATTTTAATGCGGGGTGCAATAAAAAAAAATAAAAAACAAAAAAAAAATCGAAATTGAAAACAATTTACCATCTAGTAGGAATTAATTGAAGAAAATTCAGTGAATCTAAAGTCAAAAACATTTAACAGCGCGGCTTCAACTTCCATACAATATAGAGCAGTTTGAAGTTTATTAATTTACTTCAGAAACAAAGATAAAGTTGGAAACTACTAGGCATAGACAAGTTTTAGATCTAGTTTTGTATCTAGGCCTAGGAAACTTAGTTTTTGCGTTTATAAATTATTTACGTGTTGAACTATATGTACTTTAGTATCTTTGTGTAATAAGGCGCCGCTATTATGATTTTAGTGACTAATTGATAATAATGATTTTAGTTAGTTAAATTTGTTATTACGCCTTCAAATAACGCAAGTATGAAATAATAAATAAAATAATAATAATAAAACGTTTATTGATCCAAAGATACATAGACACATAAAAAAAAATACACACACACAAAACACACATGAAATAAATTCAGGATGTAATGTCTACCCAAAACATAAAAACGATATTACTTTCAAACTTCTTAAGATATTTTCATGTTTGTTTTTGTATGAACAGACTATATTATTATATCCGTGATTTTTTTTAAATATTCTTATTTTCATTGCTAAAAATAAAATATTTCCTACGAAGCTGAACGGAACGCATGCGGCAAAAACGCACCGCCCAGTCGCACAAGTTCACCAGCACTTATCGTCACCTCACCACCCAGTCGCACATGGTCACCAGCACTTATCCTCACCTCACCGCCCCGTTGCACGAGGTCACCGGCACTTATCGACACCTCACCGCCCAGTCACACATGGTCACCAGCACTTATCGTCACCTCACCGCCCAGTTGCACAAGGTCACCGGAACTTATCGACAGTTCACCGCCGAGTCGCACAAGTTCACCAGCACTTATCGTCACCTCACCGCCCCGTTGCACAAGGTCACCGGAACTTATCGACAGTTCACCGCCGAGTCGCACAAGTTCACCAGCACTTATCGTCACCTCACCGCCCAGTAGCACAAGGTCACCAGCACTTATCGTCACCTCACCACCCAGTCGCCAATGGTCACCAGCACTTATCGTCACCTCACCACCCAGTTGCACAAGGTCACCGGTACTTATCGACACCTCACCGCCCAGTCGCACATGGTCACCAGCACTTAAAAGAAAAAGAGATTCTCTGCTGCAACAAAACGCCTTTTCCACACCTTCTACTCCCTTGGGGAATACGTTGAAAGAAGGTGGCAAAAGCATAGAAATAATGCACCTTTAACAAAAAATCGCGGATCTGCAACAAGAATTAATAGAAGCAGAACAGCAGATTGCAGCTCTCATGAAATTAATACACACAGTGAAACAAAACAACATAATATCTAAGCAATCCTCGGTTTCAAAAATCAACATACCTACGCCCACGCCTAGTAATAAGAAAAGGAAAGTTACAAGTAATAATTATTTTAGGAGTGAAAAGGAGAAGAAGCTTGTGATCCTTAGTAGCAACTCAACTAACAAAATTCTACCAATTGCTAACAGATTATTTGGCGAAACTTTTCAAATATGCCATTACATGAAAACAAACCGTGGCGTAGAACAATTAATAAACGGATTGGAGGATAAATTAAGAGAATTAACCTGTCAGGATTACTGTGTTATCCAAATGGGAGATGAAGATTTCAAGACCTCATGTGACAACACTAAGCTGGTAAAACTGATAAGGGATAAAGTAATGCCTATTAAGCATACAAACATAATGTTGTGCGTACCTGCTTTTAAAAATTATTATCATAAAGAGATGTATAACTGGCGAATAGAAGCATTTAATAATATAATTTATAATGACAATTTTAATCATAATTATATCTATTTAATTGACTCAAACTTAAATCTGACTTATGACTTCAAGTCCTATAATAAACATGGAAATGTAAATAATAAAGGTATATCTACTATATTTGATCAAATACAACAACTTATGTTAGAAATTGACACATATTCTGAATATTCAAATCTTTCCTTAGAGGAAGTTGAACAACACAGTCAGTTTTTTCGAGATTAGTACCTTGTCTGGTGGTTTGAGCAACTTGGCTAAGTTTCAGGATAGTCACACTCACATGTTACTATTTTTCACCAAAATTTATGCGGAATAAATAATAAGAAGGATGAATTCGAAATGTATGTAACTGAATTACCAAACGAAATAAGCTTTATTTGTATAAGTGAACATTTCTTAAACCAAATAATGGTATCACAATTTGATTTTCCTAATTACATCGTTAGCTCATGCAACACAAGGTTAAAGAAAACAAGAGGTGGCACTTTAGTATTAACACATAAAAACAGATAATTTGAGGACTTGGACATTTGTAAAAGGCTATATAAAACAGATAGCTTTGAGGTATATGGAGAAAAGGACATTGAGACAAACTCTTACATAGTCTGTTGCTATAGAACACCAGTAAATAAAAACTTTGACGATTTTCTAGATAGATTGGAACAATTACTGCAGTACTTTTTCAATAAAATATGCTTTATTGCTTTAATAGGAAACAGTACGTCGGAATTAAATCAGTTCAGGAAAGTGTTGAAGAAGTTCATAAATCGAAGTTATTAACTGTTACTAGAGGTGTTCCTCAGGGTTCGGTGTTGGGCCCCATTTTCTTTATAATATTTCTTAACGATCTAATTGAACACATTAAAAACATTTTACCAGATGCTGACTTGATAATATTTGCTGAAGATACGAGTGCTGTTATAGCTGCTGACAATATGGAGACCTTAAAATGTAAATTAAATATATTAACTGCTTGTGAAAGCTGGTTTTCTATGAATAATCTTAAATTAAATGTAAGTAAGACGAAATGTATGATATTTAGATCTATAGTTAGGAACAAAGTTTTAGTAAACGTAGAATCCGAGGCAGCAACATCGATGTAGTAGAAAGTTTAAAATTTTTAGGGGTACAAATTGACTCTTTACTTAATTGGAGGCCAGAATTAAATTCAATTATGAATACTATAAGTAGTGCGTGTTATGCTATCAGATTTTTGAGGGATATTTTGCCTATTGCCCAACTTCGTACCGTCTTTTTTGCTCTAGTTGAATCTAAACTTAGATATAGCATAAAATTTTGGGGAAACAGCTATAAATATAATGTAAAGGCAGCTTTTACTATACAAAAGCGAGCATTGAGAACCATGCTTCGTTTAAACCAGATAGAATCATGTAAGGAGTATTTTATTAAACTTACAATTTAAACGGTACCGTGTCTTTATATTTTAGTTCTCCTTACTCATTTAAACAAAAACTTAAACGAGTTTGAAACAGACGATGAAAGAAAAAGTAGAGTAGATACTCGCAGAAAACATCTTCCTATTATTGTGCAGGCAAAGCTTAACGTTGTCAAACACTCGTCACGAGTGCAGTTGGTCAATCTGTTTAACAAATTACCAGTAGAATTTAAGAATATTCAGAATGTGAACATGTTTAAAAATAAACTCAGGTCTTGGTTAATCAACAAAGCTTATTACAGTATTGACGAATTTTGTAATGACAAATATCTTAAAAATAGTACTTAAATTAAATAATTGTACCCATTGTTCTTTGGCTTGTATTGTTGCTCTTTTATTTTATTTTTTTAATACTTAATGTTTGTTTATGTTGCTTCTTTTTGTGTACCTACTGTGCAAATATTTCGACACAAATGTATTTTTGTTATGAAATAAATAACTTGAAACTTGAACTTATCGTCACCTCACCGCCCAGTCGCACAAGATCACCGGCACTTATCGTCACCTCACCGCCCAGTCGCACAAGGTCAACAGCACTTATCGTCACCTTTGTTTACTAACGCAGCATAGCGGTAGAAGCAAACGAGCTTAATGTCTGTGATTGGTACTCGAAAGATTTTGTCTAGAGCGGTTTATTGGGCAATATAAAACAGCACCCTAATTGCGACACACTATCAATTGGAATCTGAATCATTTTGAAGCAAATTGCTACTCCATTGCTTCATATGTTCGAAAAATTTGTAAACACATCGTAAATAACACAATGAATGTTGTTGAACTGTCAAAATGAAACCAATTCCGATTGATAGTGTGGTACGCAATTAAATTGACAAAACCGAAATAGCTATTAAAATGTCACTATCGACCAATAGAAATTGATTTATATTCCCACCTATGACTGATGCACTAATTCCGTTACTCCCTTATTGGGCCAGTCACATTTAATTCGGCAAAGTTCGGTTTTCCCGAAGATAAACGATGAAACTTTTGAACGTTATCGTACTGTACCTATAAATGTACTAATGACGGTCGTAGGTTTGACCGGTCGCGATTCTAGATACTAGGAGTACATAGCTGTTCAAGTGGATAAACACTGAATTGTTATTATAGAAAAACATAAGACTATTCCAAAATTGAATTCCCAATGTCTCCAAAGTCCCAAGCCCGCTATTCTACCAGTCAACTCAAACACTTTATTTCCCATTATGATTATTAAACTTATATTAAATACACCAAATAATTCGACTATTCGCCACCACAAATGGGCGCCTGTTGGCAATAAAGCCCGATTCTCACGTAACGACCATAGAGAAATGAGTGGATTTATGAAGTAATATCCTGTAAGCGGCGCTCGATATAGTGAGCCGTAACCTTAATGTTTATGGTGTTCAGTTTTTATTTATGGGAAAATGTTATGTCGAATATAATGGCTTTTAGATAAATATTTTAGGACTTCGATTTTGTTGGGAAAGGTATGCTAGAAGCGTAATATAGGTGTAATTGTATTTGGTTCATATTCAACCTTAGGAAATATGACCATGTGTCGAGCTATAGATCTGAGCTCAAGTGGATGTCCATTCGTCCAAGAAGAAGTTTACGTGCTTTAACCACGCTTTTCTCCCTTCTCAACTCTCCCTCTCCTCCTTCTTATCTTGTGTCTCACTTCCAATATCTATGTTCTTCACACGCTAGGAATCTGCGTTCTTCTAACAATCTTCTCCTACTCTGTCCTTCTCATACTTCTGACTTTGTTCATTCTTCCTTTCATATTCAGTCCATTCTTCTTTGGAATGCGCTTCCTCTTGATATCAGGCTGGCCACCAGTCGGTATGCATTTAAGTGGAAATTGCAGAGTTATTTTCTCAACAAATAGTTTAGTGTTATTTCATCATATCTCTCTCTTGTATTTGTATATAATATGTATTATATATACATATATATATGGTATACGTATATTTTATTGTAAGTAGGTATGTATGTGTATTATTAGTTGTATATTTCCTATTTATGTACTTGTATACGTAGTCTATTTGTAATTAATTAAGATATAGTTTTATTTTATTTTTTCTATAATTATTCCTCTCTTACTGAGCACCTGCCATCAATCTCTTCACCACCCTTGGTTGACTGGTAGAGAATGCCTAAGGCATTAAGTTCGCCTTTGTATAGTTTTTTGTGCGAAAAGATTAAATAAATAAATAAATAAATAAGCGCGTGTTTTGCAATTTTTTTTTATTTTATTTAAACTTTTCACACTCAAAAAAGTACAAAGGCGTACTTAGGCATTTTCTAACACTCCTACCACTCAACCAAGGGCGGTGAAAAGAATAAATGGCAGTTGCTTTGTTTGAGACGAACACTGATAAAAAAAATTTGGTACTAAAAATACTTAAGTACGTATATATCTTTTTGAATTATAAATACACTCACAAGTACATTTATAGGGTATTTCAACAAGAACTTTGTTTTTCAATTGGGGCAACACCAAGAACGTGATAGTTTTGACATTTAGTATTTGGCGGTATTCGTAGTAGGTGCTTTGGCAATTAAACAATGAATTCAATTTCGCTCGAAAATCGCATTAAAATAATTCAAATCCACTGTGAAAATGGTCGTTCTGTTAAAGTTCCATTTCGTAAAATTCGTGATATTTTCGGACAACATACACAATCGTCCTTCTGAGACCACTAAATTTTGGCCTATTATTGATGACATTGATATCACTGAAATGCGGTTTCAACAGGACGGTGCCACATGTCACACAGCCAATGAAACGATCAATTTATTGCAAACCAAATTTCCCGATCGCAAAATTAAAAATTTTGATGAAAGAATCAACATCTGTCAGCGTGGTCGTGGTGGACATTTGCCAAATATCATTTTTCATTCATAATTGCCAAACTTTTCTCTTTGTAATACAATAAAAATTTTATTCATTTTCCTCTAAATTCTTTGTTTTATTTTGTTTTAGAAAACAAAGTTCTTGTTGAAAAACCCTGTATAACGTACGGTACGGTTGTTGGTCTCTATCATGTCAATTTTAGGATTCCGTAACTCAAAAGGAAAAAACGGATCCCTTATAGGATCACTTGTTTGTCCGTCTGTCTGTCTGTCTGTCTGTCAGTCTGTCAAGAGAAGACCCTTTTTCTCAGGAACGCGTGGAGGTATCAAGTTAAAATTAATATCGAATATGTAACTATGGTCCCTTGGAGTTCTAAAAAAATTAAGCTTCTAAGTCAACGCAATAAAAAATACGGCCATTTATGCGACATAGTTTGATACTCGCAAGTAAATCAAAATCTATAGGGTACTTCCCGTTGCCCTAGAATCATGAAAATTGGCAAGAAGCAAGGTCTTACAACACAAATAAAGGAAACAGTCCAAAAATTGTTAATTTGTAATTCTGTCACATAAAAAAATATTTTCAAGGTTGTCAGTCTGTCAAGACCCTTTTTCTCAGGAACGCGAAGAGGTATCAAGTTAAAATTAATATCAAATACTTAAGTAGATCTATCATGGTCCTTTAGAGTCCTAAAAAATCAAGCTTCTAAGTTAACGCAATAAAAAAATACGGCCGTTTACGCGACATATTTTTTTTTTTTTTTCTTCTATATTCATGACTTTTAGTCATTTATGGTCATCATCTCGCCTCATCACATATCCATACTACTGTCTGCCAGTATTTTACATGTAGCGACTGCCTATCTGACCTCCACAACCTAGTTACTGATTAATACTGGTTGACCCTTGGTTAAGACTGGTTGTCATACTTTCGGGCTTCTGACGACCCGTAACGACTGTCAAAGATCCACGAATAACAGCCGGGACCTACGGCTTAACGTTCTTTCCGAGGCACGGAAGAATCTCGGTATGTAAAGATGGTCACCCATAAACGGACCAACCGCGACAAGCGTAGCTTAACCTGACCGATTGACCCGTGCGGCTGTTATTACTTAGCCACGAGCTCCTCTACATGACAGCCAGTATGACTAAGCATATCGGTTTTCCTTAATAATTAAGTTGCGGTGGCAGTCTGATATGGGGGGCTAAAACGGCCACTTTGGCAGAATCATAATAGGATAATATTATGAATAATATTTGAAATCGTAAAACGGTCAAAAACTGACAATTCATAAGAGACTTTCTTAGTAGAATGCAGGATCATTCTGGATTTGTGCTCGTTTAGTGACAATATGTGGGCTCATATTTGACCTAAACATAACAGCTGGTGAAATGTAAAAAAAAAGTGTTTATCTACAGCTACACCCATGCTATAAATTCTCTATAAAAGTTTCTGAAACAGTTAGCTTATTGCCAACTTTAAAACAGCCAGTGTCATAGTAACCATGGTAACCATAATAGCATCTAAACGGGTGCTTTAATGTTGTACTGAATTTCATAATGCAACTCGTCAAAAAAAGAACATTGTAATGCACGCGCGTTTCACTACAACAGCGCCGAATTTAAAAAAGAACTTATTCGAATTCACGTCGTATACTATGACGCCGGCCGCCATGTTCGATACGAGTATTAGTATTGCAAAAAACTGTTTCAGAACCTTTTATAGAGGATTGATAACATGGATGTAGATAAAGTCTTGTATGCAACTGTACATAATTAGGTACTAGCTTTTGCCCGCGGCTTCGCCCGCGTGGATGTCGGAATCCCTTTATTCTGTGCAAAATTTCAGCTTTATAGGTCCAAAGGTAGGTAGGGTTTGTTTTTGTGCACCGTAAATGTGTTTTTTCTGAAATAAAAATTATGTATTTTTTATTTCATTTTATTTAAAGTTTTGGGCTGGGTGTTGATGAGTCAGTCAGTCAGGCCCATTCAATACTTTATTTGCATTCCACAACACATTCTTTTTATACAGGGTGTCAAGCCTGTGCGAGCTGATAGCAGAGTACCATACATATCGATTTAAGGCGATACCAAAATAAATTGGGGGTTTTTTCGTAACCATTTATTTCACTGTTACAGCATGTATGGATTTAATTTTTGGATATATGTTTATTGACTATTTGATTAATATTCTGACTGAAGGAAAACACAATTGGGTTAAATTTTCTCGATAGAATTTAATTCCGAAAAGACCTCTACTTTTTTATATTTTTGCCTGTAATTCTGAAATCCAAACTAATTTCATTGCAAAATTGGATTCAAAATGTGCGTATTACGTAATTGAAAATTTTGACTGAAAATATTTTTGATAGATAGCTTAATTTATTTTTAAATAATTTTAATTTGGTTTGGCGCTTACGTTGTTTTATTTTGGTTCGAGCGCATCGCTGCGATCTCTTTCTTTCGCATGTGGAAGTAATTGACTCTGTCACTATCTTATTGCCGCCCACTGCCGCTCAGTTGGCTTGCGGGCTTTGTCAGTAACAGACCTGTGTCGGTTCCTCCCGCAACCGTGACTACATATTTTTATCCCAATAGTTTTTGTTTAGTGTGTTTCATGACCTTCTATAGCTATATTTGTCAAGTGAACAAGGTATAAATAACATTACATTGCCATTATGGGGAATAAATATATACAACGAAAGGTAAAGAAATCTCAACAGTTGGCACGTCTGAGGGAACATGCTCGTAAAATGACGGAAAATAAAAAGTAAGTATCTTTATAATAATTACATATTGAGTAAGTGTATGTATACTAATTTTTTTTTAGATAAAATAATAAGTAAATTGCATGACTCGATTGGGGCGTATCAATATTATAGTATCTATTATCTATGCTAAGTGCGACATGTCGGTCGCGACAGCGCAGCGAGCATTCAGTCGCTGGCCGCCATGGGTTCAATGCTCTGCCGCCAAGCGTCAGCTGATTTCACGCGTCGTTCGTTTAGTATTATTATTTATTTAGATTATTATCTGCTAAACTGGTTTTGGGACTTTTTCTAACCATGCGCAATGGTTAGAAAAAATCCCAAGGCAAAAATGCAGTAAAGTGGTTTTGGGACTTTTTCCAACCAAGAAAAAAATGTAGTACCTACCTACTGTGCGCATGGTAAGGAAAAGTCCCACACTCCAATTTTGTCGGATGGTCGGTTGTTTTATTCTGTGGCTTCAATATTGTGCCAGATACACACACGGCATGTTATCTGTCTATTTGGGTATGAAATTCTCCACATTTCGATATATGACAACCCCAGAAGAATGTTTCGTATAGGTACTTATACCAGTATAAGCTGATCTCGCATTGATCAGATTTCCTTACAATAAAGAGGTCAGTGTAAACTGGATATGTATCGCTTGATCTGTAGCCGCGTGTACCTCAGACTAAATAAAAAAAAATAGTCTGAGGATGGTACTTTATAAATATAAAGAGTACCTACTTACCTATTTATTATTATAGTATTTCAACATCCATTGCTGATTTTTTTTTTAAAGGAGTAGGTACTGCGTACAGAGAATGTATATACCTACATTGAAATATAGGAATAGTACACACAGCTACACATCAAGCTACACATTTCCAGTTTACACTGACCTCTCATTGTAAGGAAATCCTACACAATGCGAGATCAGCTTATACTGGAAATGTACAGCTTGATCTGTAGCCGTGCGTACATAATTAAAAAACGATAAAGAAAATTAATTTTCCAGAGAAATTTTCCGGTGGAATATGGTTCAAAATGAAATGAATAGTAAATAAAATAATAGCCGAATGCAAAGTATCTTAGACCTTATCACGTCTGTATAAGGTTGATATTATAAATCGTCACAAGTTGACTTCTCGACGGTGTGTCAGAGGTGTTATCCGAGTGCGGACCATGTTTATAATTATTGTTTATATTTAGTGGTCTAAGTCTTACCAGTCTCGAACGCACGCCTACACATAAAGCCAGTTTACGCTGAGCTCTCATTGTAAGGAAATCCTATACGATGCGAGATCAGCTTATACTGGATTTTATAGCTTGATCTGTAGCCGTGTACACCCATTGTTCGGATTTGTTCATCCCAACGTGATGGGTGGTGAACCCCTATCGCCGTTCTTCGGGCACAAATACATGGTTTTTAGGGCATGTAATTTTTGTTACGATTTTTTACTACATCATTCAGCAAGTGGAAAGCGTTAGGTGTGAATTAGAAGACTATACATACCTACACATAAATTCCGAAAAACTCATTGCTGCATGCTCGACCAGGGATCGAACCTGGTTAGTTCTCAAGATTGAGAAGCCAACGTTTTACCGCATGAGATACCGCCGCTTATGATATTAGGTATTTCATTTCATATTTAGGTACCAATTTTATTTTTCAGAGCAAACCGATTCTCAAAACACAATACAAGCGACAAAATCACAGCACCGTCGGTGCAGACTCCGGAACAATGTGATTCGGAAAACAAAAGAATAGAGTCGCCACTATCATTTTTAAATTTGGACGATCAACAATGTCGAACTACTAACTTGTTGGAAAAAAATGAGTAAGCAAATTGTTTATTATCTACCTATTGAGATGATTATAAAGAAATACAATATTCACTCATTTGAATTTTACAGGACGGAACAGTATGTAGGTACTAGTGATGGTATCACTCCGGCCCAGTTAGAGGACTGTGCTGTTGGATTGACAGAAAAGAAGCAATCGGAGTTGCTTTTACATGACCAACATTTGACAACAACTATGTCGCCAAATAAACCAGAGTAAGCATTCAAGGACACACTCGTATACTAACTACTAACCAAAACATTTTTCCCGGCGCTAAGGTCCCCGCGAAATTAAAATTTTCTTACTTTTTCGCAATTTGCAGGTCACAGTTTGTATGTTTATGGTTATAATTATGTAAATACATGTTTGTTATTGTCACGAATCATACTTTTGTCAAGATACAATCAGACTCTGACCACAGATTAATACAGATGAGACACTCCGCAAAATCATTAAATCAAAAGCGACTCTTGCTACGACACAATAAAGTGCAATTCAGGTCGCACAACGCTTATTACCTACAGTTATATTCAACTATTCAACTACAAGTTGCCTCTCTTTCTATCGTGTAATTCCTATACCTTCTGACCTACTGAATCGGCCCCGTGGACGGGCCCCGCCGCGTACTTGTAGCTTCATACCTAAACTGCGGGACTGTCTCATTTGTATTAATCTGTGCTCTGACCTGCAAATTGCAAACAAGCCTGAAGTGTTTAAACTAAACGTGAAACTCATTTTACCTAATCCAGCAGTTAAAAGATTATGGAATGCGCATGCGTCGCCGCTGTTGATAAGCAAACGTGTTTTGCAATTAAATATGTCTTGTTCTTTTAGTAATAACAGTTATATTTATTTTTAGAACAATAAATATTTCAAGGAAGAGACAGCATGACGATAATTTGGAGCATTCACTGGAGATCAGCGAAGATGATGAGCCTCTACCATATGAAGTAGAAATTGACAATAATGATGTGAGTTACCTATTTTAAAGGCTCCAACAATACCCACTACAGGCCTGTGTCCCAGCAGTGGGAACATTGTAGGCTGATTATAAGCAAAATTTTCAATACATGGGAGCTGAAATTGTAATGTTTTTCAGTGACTGCTGAATTTAATTGTTATTATTTATCTTGTTTCAGAATGTAATAAACAGCAGTGTAAGCGGTCATAGAATCATTGACATAAATGTGTTTTTTAATAGACTGCTTGAAATATCACAACACAAATCATTGTTTGAGTGCGGCTTGCATACTATACAACTAGTATCAGAAAAACAGTCTGGCCTAACATCGGTATTTTCATTTTCTTGCTTACTATGTAGGAAAGAATTTACGGTACAGAATTCATCAGAGGATTTGAATAAAATGGCAGTTTCGGGGATGCTAACGGCAGGCTGTGGTAACGCTCAACTGAATCAATTATCAGCATGTCTTGATTTACCAGCCATGACAGATTATAGGTATAAAAAAGCCCAAGACGAGGTTTTTGATGAATGGGAAGTGACAGCGTGGGAGGAGATGAGAAAGGCTGGAGAGCGTGAAAAAGAATCAGCTTTGAAAGAAGGAAGGGTCACGAAAGATGGAATACCTATAATTGACGTCATCTTAGATGGTTGCTGGTGTAAACGGTCGTACAAAACCAATTATGCAGCATTATCCGGTGCTGCAGCCATCATTGGGAGGCGGTTTGGCCAAGTTTTATATATGGCTGTTAAAAACAAATATTGCTGCATTTGTGCCAGAGCAGAAAAAAGGAAAGAGGAAGCTAAGCAACATGAGTGCTTTAAAAACTTTTGTGGAGCTTCCACGTCTATGGAATCTGCGATAATTGCTGAGGGATTTAAAACATCAATAGAGATGCATGGACTTATCTATGGAAGATATATCGCAGATGGCGATAGTAGCACTTACGCAAAAATTTTGGACACAAGGCCGTATCCTTCCATAACAGTGGAAAAGATAGGCTGCAGAAACCATATTTTAAGAAATTTTTGTAATAAAATGCAAATGTTAAAAACAGAAACAGCATATAACTTAGCAGAACGTAAATTGTTGACAACTGAAAAAATTATGAGCACACGCAAGTACATCTGTGATGCCATCGATTACCACGGTTCTCAAGATAATAAATCTGAGGGTACAACAAACTTGCACAAAGATGTGACAATATCTGTTTGTCATGCATTTGGATCCCACGAAGAATGTAATAAAAACATATGCAGCGATCAAACAGTAAACGATATAAAAAATATATTTAACAGCCAACTTTGGCAACGGATTAGACACTTAGTAGGGAATGTTGCGTCGCAGGCAAGAAGTTTAATTGAAAATGTGGACAGCAATATCGTGGAAAGATTCAATGGAGTGGTGGCGAAATTTGTTGGCGGAAAGAGGGTTAATTATGCTCTCAAGCGATCTTATCAAGCGAGAGTTGCCGGAGCAGTTGTGTCATTTAACTCTGGCAAAATATCGACCACGGTCCATAAAAATATTCACCATCGAAGTCCGTTAGCAAAGATCAAGAAGTACGAAGAAACTGTGGAGAATAAAAGAGAATATAACCGGACTATAAAAAGAAAAAAAAATCGTAATTTGGTTTGTAGGAAAATAAATTTCGACTACGGCGAGAATGTCAATAAGCCCGATATGGATAATGAAACTTATGAGCTTGCAAAATCAAACTTTCTAAGAAATTTAGAAAAAACGGAAGAAGAACGCAAAGAAATAGAAAAAAGAACGATATTGCAAAGTGACAGTGGAGAATGGCTTGAACTACGGCGAAATCTGTTAACTGCTTCAAATTTCGGCAAGGTAGTGAAGAGAATAAGAACTAATAGTTGTGCCAGCATAGTAAAAAACATGCTGTACAGGCCAAACATTGACCATGTGGCCTCCATAAACCACGGAAAGAAAAATGAAAAAGTCGCATTAGAACAATTAGCAAGGCTTATAAATAAAGAAATCCAAGGATGTGGGCTTTTCATAGATGAAACTTACTCATTTCTTGGTGCAACGCCAGATGGCATCACGGATGACATGGTGATAGAAATTAAATGTCCAATAGCACCATTCAAAATTGGAATCGAAGCTGCCATTCAGGATGGAAAAATGCATTTTTGGCGCCGTGATAAGAAAACAGGAGAGATTCAAGTAAATCAAAAATCCGACTGGTATTTCCAAGCCCAAGGCCAAATGCACATATGTAAAAAAGACAAATGCTTGGTGGCAGTTTGGTATGGTGAAGACAAAATAAAAACACAAATCATTAACAAGGACGAAAAATTTTGGAAAGAAAAAATGGAGCCAAAGTTATTGTCTTTTTATTTTGAC
The DNA here is from genome assembly GCA_905163495.3 of Cosmia trapezina. Classification (NCBI taxonomy): domain Eukaryota; kingdom Metazoa; phylum Arthropoda; class Insecta; order Lepidoptera; family Noctuidae; genus Cosmia; species Cosmia trapezina. The sequence continues at coordinate 9,302,022 of LR991039.1, forward strand.
TGCCTCTTACCTGAACTGGTAGATCCTCGGTACACAAGAAATCGAACGATCCGTGATCCAGAATATGTTATTAATAAAAATAGGGACAAGGATACCAACAAAGAAAATAAAACATGTGGGGGAAATGTCTCTGATGAAAAATTAAATGAAAACGAGAGACATGACCTATTCCAAGAAAACAGTGAAATTGTAATAGATATTAGTCATTTTTAAATAAATCTGATATATTTTATTATACCTACTCCGACTTTTATTCGTAAGAAAATATCCAACACAAAATTTATTTTTTTAAATAATCTTTAATTAAAAATAAAAGTAGAACAACTTTTTACAACTTTCGTTACTCACAAAGTTTATGAATGAAATAAAATAGTAAGAAATTGTTCACTTCACTAGTAGATAATTACAAAGCTGTTTTAAAAGAAATGTCAGTAAAGTTTATGTCAGTAAAATCAGTACCTATCACATAATAAATAAATAATTTGAATAAAACTAAAACACTTGGCCAAAAGCATATAGAAAAACCGGTCAAAAGCGAGTCGGACTCGCGCACCGAGGGTTCAGTTCCGATTTCTGAAAAAGTGTGCTATTTAGAGACATCGTTTTATTTTTCCTATAATCTTTACATAAACCAAACCACATATAATAATTTTAGATTTTTCTCTATGCAAACTTCGGAGATAAGGGGATTTTTGTCCTTTTTGGTTCCTTTTTACTATTTTGGCATGGAACCCTAAAAAAAAGCCAGCGCGTGTCGGACCACGCACAATGGTTACTTCCCTCTAACAAAATTGGCACTTTAAAGCTTAATGTTTCGCAAACGGATCCCTGAATATAAAAAAAAGTTTTCACAGACCCGCAATATTTTTGAACGGCCTATTAACGATAACGAGAAAAAATGGAAAAATGAGAAAAAAAATATCATCCTCACTTTACGTGCAACGTACGCTACGAACTATTATTATACCTCATTGGAACACACCCAATTATTTTTTTTTCAACTTTTTATACCATTGTGCACTGTTGGCGTGAACCATGCCAAATTACACCTTTCTAGTACTGAGTCTCTGACCCGCAGACAGACGGACATAGCGAATAGCAAGGGTTTCTTGTTGACTACACAACCCTAAAAATCTGTTCATACTAAATACACACTACGCATTGTTACAGATCAAGCTATACTGTTCCAATATAAGCTGATCTCGCATTGTATAGGATTTCCTTACAATGAGAGGTCAGCGTAAACTGGAAATGTACAGCTTGATGTGTAGCCGTGTGTACAAAACAAACAACTACAATATTAAGTTTGTTCTAGGGATAAATTCATTCCAACTACGGAACCCTTCATTGTGCGTGGTCCGACATGCACTCGGCCGGTTTTTTACTGACGCGTTTTCATTTACACGCGTTATATTATTGTTTGTCATACCTACTTAGATAAAGCAAAATACTAAATAATACTTTAATTATTATGTTAGTTTAATTCTGAGAAAAAAAAATGTATTTCTGGCGACTCATAGCTTCTCTATTCTAAAATTTCAAAACAGACACGCTCGCGGAGTCGCGGTGCGTAGCGATGTATTCAAGCGGGGGCGCGGGGCGCGGGGCGCTCCCCGCGTCTTCGGTTGAACACGACGAGCGCCCGGTTCAAGCCACGCCCCTCGAGCTATGATTTATTTTTTCCGTATCACCTTAACCCCTCAAGTGTCTGAGTTTGGCTAATTTTAGACTCAAAACCCCAGCGAGTGGGGAGGGTTGGGGGTTAGTTGCGAACCCCATAGGTTCACAACTACTGATGATGATATATTTTCCATCGAATGATGTTTTTTTACGTTTATATATATGTAATCTAAGCTTATATACCTATTATGTAAAGTTTTGTCCTTTTGCATACTTTGGGTGCATTTGACACGCTGGGGGGGAGTGGGGGTTATCTACGAACTCCATAGGTTCACAACTAATGATGATGATTGGTTTTCCATCGGAAGATGTTTTTTTACATTTATATAATTATATGTGATATAAGCTTATATACCTAACAAAAAAAGGGTTTTTCTTATGCACACATGGGGTGCATTCGACACTTGAGGGGTTAACCAACTCGAAAACTACAAAAAACCGTAGAACATACATGGGGGTTAATACGATAGGTATGCTACTCTGCTATCAGCTCGCACTGGCTTGACACCTTAAGGCCCAGATTTCCTGAAAACGATCAAAAAGGTGGTTTTTTAAAGCTGTGTATCTCATAAACCGTAAATAATTTTGACATGTAAAAACAATATGATATTTTCAAGTCCTTTACGCATACAGTGATGGAAGCCAAAACATAATTATACATATTTTAATGCACCAAAAAAATCTTTAAACATACCTCTTAATAATCTTTAAAAGCAGTTTATCCCTTCATTAACAATTATAATTATAATTAAAAATATACCATGAAATGTCAAATTCCAAACTGCATCCAGTGATGGATTACTTTTTATTAAATAGTTAATTTATAATTTTATACGATTTTATTCGTTTCTCTTCGTTCGTTTACTTCGTTTTCTCTTAGCGTTCCTTCTCTCTTTTTTTTGCTCGGCACTTAAGAGTTTTAGTGTGATGTTAAATACGCCTATAGCCTTCCTTAAGAATTGGGCTATGAAATGCAAAAATAATTATTAAAGTCCGACTGGTAGTTCCTGAGATTAGCGCGTTCAAACAAATAAAAAAAAGCGTGTCAGCTCCGTCGCACGACTGGAGTTTACTGCTGTTTTTTGTGTCGCTTCGAGTTTCCGACTTTCTATTTTTCAGTAATTTCTGTCGGGCTGGGTTTCTTTAATGAATCAGTGCTATACAAAAAGCAACTTTAAGGTGTAAAGGCACTGCTACCTCTTCCCCCTAATCTCCCTTTCACCCCTCCTCTCTCTCTAACCCCTCCCCTTCCCACTCTCTTACCCTCCCCATCACTGCACTCTTTCACCCCCCTCACTCTCTCCATCCCCGTCTCCCTATCACCCCCTCACCACATAACTTTCCCGCTAACCTCCCCGCCCCGTCACACCTCTTCCCTTCTCCACACCCTCCCCCTCACTATGCTCTCCTATCCCTCGCCCCCCATCATCCTCCCCCTCAGCCTCCTCCTCACCACCCCTACCCTCCCTCTCTCTCACCACAATCTCCCCTTCCCCCTTTCCCTCCTCACCACCCTCTCCCCTTCCCCTTTTCCTGCTCACCACTCCCTCCCATTCCCAACCCCCCGACCCCCTCCCCTCCCCCCTCCCTTTCCTCTGGGGAAAAAACTATTAATGACAAACTTTATTACTTGCTTAGGCAAGTATTTGTGCCAAGTTTCAACTTAATTAAGCAAATGAATAAGATTTTTCATATAAACTATATGATCCCTGTTTTCACCCCCACAGGGATACAATTTAAAAAAATCGTTTGTGAGATTTCCGTAACTTAAAAGAAAGATTATTTACACCAATTTTCGAGTTAAGCCCCGCAGTAAAACCTGCCCTGTAAAATTGACTACCCCTTTTCAACCCTTTAGGGGTGGATATTCGAAAAACCCTGTTACACGTTATTCGTCATTTTTGATTTCAAGTATAAATACTGAGTTTCGAGTAAATCGGAACGTGCGTTAAAATTCCTAAACTTTGAGACTCCCAATCCCTCCTTAGTTAGTCATTTTTAGTTTATAAAAACTAAAAATGACAAACTTTATAGTTTATGTACTTAGATAAATATTCATGACAAGTTTCAAGTCTATTAAATCAAGGACTAAGATTTTTCATACAAACTTTGGACCCCTGTTTCACACCTTTAGGGGTTGAATTTTGAAAAATCCTTTCTTAGTGCACCCCTAGACCTCATAAGGAATCTAAGTGCCAAATTTGGAATATCTAGGCCCAGCGGTTTGGGATGTGCGTTGATACAAACTTTGACACCCTCCAATCCGTCCTGAGGGGGTAGTTTAGAAAAACTAAAAATGGCAAACTTTATAACTTACTTAGATAAATATTTGTGCCATGTTTCAAGTCTATTAACTCAAGGAATAAGATTTTTCATACAAACTTTGGACCACCGTTTCACCTACTTAGGGGTTGAATTTTGAAAAATCCTTTCTTAGTACACCCTTAGACTTCACAAGGAACCTACGTGCCAAATTTGGAATCTCTAGACACAGCGGTTTGGGCTGTGCGTTGATACAAACTTTGACACCCCCCAATCCCTTCTGAGGGGGTAGTTTAAAAAAACTAAAAAATGTCAAACTTTATAATTTACTTAGATAAATATTCATGCCAAGTTTCAAGTCTATTAACTCAAAGAATAAGATTTTTCATACAAACTTTCATCCCCTATTTGTCCCCCTTAGGGATGGAATTTCCAAAAATCCTTCCTTAGTGGATGCCTACACTGTATAATGTATCTATGTGCAAAATTTCAAGTCTCTAAGTCCAGCGGTTTAGGCTGTGCGTTGATATATCAGTCAGTCAATCAGTCAGTCAGGACTTTGAATTTTATATATATAGATTAAAACAATCATGTGATACTATTATCACACTCGGCTTTTAATACCCCTTATTATACGTCAGTTGCATAAATAACTATTATTCACAGAAATTATTTTAGGTGTGACGCTTTGCGGGGTTTACTATATGCCTTTGTCTCCCCCATAATGAAATTATTATGTAGGGTACGTATGATGTATTAGCCATTTCTAATTAGTCGGAAAACCTCAACATAGTTACGCAATGGTTAAACTAACTACTAACTACTTAAAATTCAGCTTATCCCATCCCAAAAGTTGCCGTAACGATAAACGCAATATGCGTAATCTCCAACTGAAACTTTCACTAATTTCATTAAGTTAGTTAACGACTCAAACTTAGTTCCACTTAAACTTAAGATCTGATAAGAAGTTGGTTACTTCGTTCAATGATTAATGGTACGATCCGTGTTCCGGGAATTTCAAACTGGGTAAGGGTTCATTAAGAGATGTTTGTTGATAAGAGTAGAGTTTCTTAGAGGAAGAACTGGTCTTGATAAATTGCTTTCAACATCGAAAAATGTGTTGCTTCAACATCTTTGACAGTCTTCACGGGTCGCTAGAAGCCCGAAACTGTGACAACCACTCTTACCAAGGGGTATCACTCAGTAACCGGGTTGTGGAGGTCAGCTATGCAGGAGGAAACATGTTGAGAAAAGCTTTGGAATGGCCAACATACATTGTTTTGTCTCAACTCTGGTTTTAAGGGTACAGGTGCTTATGATTATAGACCCATAACATTTTTATTTACTATTCTATGTTTGAAACGTCTAACGGCATCGCAGCAGACCCAGGGGAAGATGGCAGGACGGGCTTGACGGCTTAGGATTGGTCCATGTTGTCGCAGGATCGTGTTGAGTGGAAAAAGGACGCAGGACTTTTCCCTACAGTGGAACAACACAGGCAGATTTATTTATGTTTGAAAACACAATAGAAAACCCTTGGCGTTGGAGGTTCCTAATGCTCACATAGAGACAATAGACGTTTTCGCCTGTGTTTGACAAATAAATATTCATTCATTCATTCATCCACTTTCCATCAGTTGCGAAGCATGGCTTGTTTCTCAACGATGCACTGTAAAAGATCTGTTTTATTCTGTAAAAGATCGCTTTTAGCGATAAGACCGCCCATTGTGTCACCCTATGTAAAATTTCAATATTTATATCTGTAATTTTTATGGTGTGCATACTAAAGAGTGTTCTATCTATCTATCTATGCACTGTGGTTCATGTAGAACAAGCTAGCTCGACAAAATTATTTGTTTCGATTTTTATTCATAAATGAGGTTTGTAAGCATAGATATAAGGGTCTTAATACTTTTTGAGGTCCATTGGTCGTTTAAATTTTAAATAAAAACACAGTATTTTTTATAATAATTTTTCTATAAATGTAACTATAAAATCTAATAACAGATATATAAAATACTTAACAACTAAATCTATAACTCAGTCTCATCACTATCATCAAATGAATCATCTATTGATTAGTCATGACCATGAGTGGCAGAACTATGAAAACTAGAAACTATTTATTAACATTTTGTTCCTTACAGCTAGGTTGAACTATTAAATCTAGGACTTCGGTAGGGAACGAATCTATTTTGTTCCGGGGAACTTCTCTTAAACCATTTACCATTAATACCATTACAGGGTCAGATGTTATCAATAACATAACAAGTAAATCTCTAAGTATTCGTAGCTAGTCGATCGTTTTCGTGAGTTGTGTTCACGAAATCTTCTGCAGTCCTTATTCTGAGCTTCCTGAGCTTCCTCGGAAAGCTGGTCTATAGGCAGAAAAGTGATGATTTAATTACCTCACCACTATGCACAAGTATTTTGATTTTATTTTAGCCATTCTTCGAAAAAATCCATTTTTTAGACGGTGAAAACTGTTTACAGAAAAAAAAAGAAAAAAAATAGTTGTGCAAATAATTCGCAATATTTTTTTCTACTAATTACTACTAGATACTTGTGAAAATCATATAAAATAGATTCTACAGAGTGGACATGAGTGGACAAGCAATTTTTTGACCATTGAATTCTAAAATAAGGGTGAAAAGTCTACTTTTATCTAAACATTTAATTTAATAAAATTAAAGAATGAAGTTCCTGTGATAAAAATTAAGCAAAACAAAACTACTTACCCTTATGTACACAATCCATCACAAAAACAATATCAAATTTCTTTTAGTGACTTAAATAATGTTATCAATTAAGTGTAAAAATTAAAATGAATGCACTTTGAAATAACAATACTTTATGTGCTTACCTTAGTGACGGTCCTAATGAAAGAAGTTACGAAAATTAAAAGGTGTATTCCTTAATATATAGGGCTAATGAGTTCATATCAGGAATTAACTACTAGGAATTGAAGAGTTGTTTTTGTCCAGCTAGTCTGTTCTACACGAACCAGAGTGCGATGTAGCAAGATTGTGGTCGACCAAAAATCTATCTGAATGAATGAATTGCGCTGACCCCAGCGTGGTTTAACCAGACTCGATTACTCGAATGAACCCAGAGATTCACACTAGACCCTGGTGTAACAGAGACCATTGTCAGTTGGGACGCATAGCTTGTTTCTCAACGAGCGTTGTGGCAAGATTCTGGTCGACCAAAAATCTGTCTGCAGCATAAATAAGATCTAGTCAAATTGACGTTGATGGTGTCCCAATCTGATATTTATCTTTAGAGAAGCAAACTGAAGTTGTAGTCCTCGTGGATTATAAACAGTCAACGTAAATCGACCTGAAAAAGGTGTAAAGATAACTTATTTTGTTGTTGTTTTTCTCGTTTCATTACTTGTGTTATTTCACGCTCAGTTCCGGTTCGCTGATCAGTGAATTCGCGTCGAAATTAACAATTTTAATTAGTATCTCGTAATTGAGTTTTCTGTGTATCCAAGCGGTAAATAATTTATATCAAATTAATGAACTGAACATGCTCACATTCGTGCAAAAGTAATTTACGAAATAATTCATTAAATTATTTCATCAAAAAGCGATGGATTTAAATAACATGATTATACTTTGTTATTAATAGGTACTAAACTGGCAGAGTTTACAACAATGTTATCGCACTTTATTTTGAATTTAATGATACAACAGGCAGACGTACGGTCAGCAACAGAAGTCGGTTGACACTGCTACTTTTTGACATCATCTAAATTAACACAAAATGATACGATAACCTGCTTTTTAGCATTTCATTTATTAGACAAGAGTTAATTTTCTTTAAAATTTACACCTGTTCCGATTTTAATGAAGTATTTTTCTCAATAATTAAGATTTAGAAAACCCAAGTGTTAATCAACTTTTATTGCTGACTGTACGTGTATGATCAGCACCCTAATTGCGTAACACACTGTTAATCGTAATCGGTTTCATTTAGACAGTTCAACAACATTAATTGCGTTAATTAGGTGTTCAGAAGACAAATTTTTCTAAAACATGAAACAATGGATTAGCAATATGCTTCAAAATGATTCAGATTCCAATCGATAGTTTTTTACGCAATTAGTAGCCGGCTAGGGGTGTAGTGGGCGTTTTGTAGGGACTGCTTTTTCTAATTTTGACGTTTAAAAGTGCTGATTCTCAGCATAATTTGAATAAACGACTTCTGCTTTAAATTGTTTTGTTTTTGAAAAAAAAGTACATAAGTATTTTTATTTTTTCTTATTTTTGCGAAATACTTGAGAAAACTTCATCTTAAACTGCACCCTAATTGCGTAAAAAACTATCGATTGGAATCTGACTCATTTTGAAGCAAATTGTTAATCCATTGCTTCATATTTTCGAAAAAATTGACTTCTGAACACCTAATTAACGCAATAAATGTTGTTGAACTGTCTAAATGAAACCAATTCCGATCTATAGTGTGTTGAGCAATTAGGGTGCTGGAGGCCAATTCCGGTGGCATGGAAATTATCTCCATGGTCGAAATATCAGTCGAGAAACTGCTTATCTCCGTCGGAAACGAAAAAATGCTATTCTAACGATCTCCATTCATAAATTTTTCGATCGCAAACCAGCGAGATATCACGGCTGGTCCTAAGGTATGGAGATATGAAATCTCCGTTGGAACATCTGTCAAAATTTACATTCGTAGGTTTATATTCGTATTTTTTTTTGGTACTTACATGTAGAGGCTTAGGGGTTTATGGGCTTCATAAAGGGGGGCCAAATTTTCATTATTTTTCCGATAGGACACACCGTTTTCGAGATATAAGCAAAAGAAAAAAAAATACAGTACTGTTTTTGCACTTGAAGTCAAGGTGTTGGTGTGAATTTTAGTTCATGACAACTAATTTTATTCCACACCTTTTTAATCGCGATTAAAAGTAGTCATATTTAATGTGAAAATTAAAACCTACCTACGTCAGAAAAAGGACACAAATCATGCGAAACGCGTTTCTGATCACGCTACTTTGCGATTACTATTTTCAGTAAGTAATTATAAAAAAAAAACACAGATAAAGAAACACAATATACTAAATGTGTTTGCTTGGATTTAATAAATTAAACATGTCATTAATACTAAAAAAAGAAAAACGTAGCATAATCGATTATAATAAAAGTGAATCGATAAAAATGGAACGTCTTTTAAACGAGATTATTTTCTCCGTTGTAAATCTTTCTCCATGGTCAACCAGAATACGGTTTTTTGATAGTATCGAGATTTGAACCGGACATTTATGCGGAGATTTGAAACAGAGTTTTATCTCCATGGTCGTGATATCTAGCTCGAGCCCGGAATTGGGTCCCTGTTCCAAATTTCAAGTTGATAGCATTAGAAGTTCTTGAGATATCCAGCTGTGACAAATGGACATACAGAATGAGTCGCACCATACGGAATCCTTTTTAGCAGGAACTCTCATTAAATAAAAAGAACGCCACACACACACACACGACACACGAGTGGATCCGTTAGCCAATTATGTAAATCCTTCACCCAACCTTAACAATAAACAAAAATTAAAACATACTTTCAAACATTAATATTTATTACAAGTATATACCCTCAAAATCCCTTTGAAGGTAGAAACACCGGAACACAATTTCAAGCCACTCAGCATAGTCCCTTAAGAACTAAACAAAAACATTCAAAGGTTTTCATGAAATAAGAAACTCAACACGAACGCGCGAAGTATACGTAGCGGTTGAACTATTATTTAACTGGAAATCCGACCCGACTATGCTAAGAATTTTGGTTTTTGTTAACACAATTTATATCGCAAAACTTTGGTTCTCATTTGGACACATCACAGTTTATAGGCGAAATTTTGTAAGTATGTGTGTGTTTGTATGTTTGTTACTTATTCACGCTCAAACGGCTGGACCAATTTGGATTAAATTTGGTATACAGATAGCTTATAACCTAGATTAACACATATAGGCTACTTTTTAACCCGGTCTACGCGGGTGAAACCGCGGGGCGCAGCTAGTATATATTATGAGTCCAAAATGAGAACCAAAGTTGTCGACTTAATTCACAGAACAAGCAAGCTAAAGTGGCAATGAGCCGCACATATTGGCCGAATAAACAAACATCTTTGGGGTTGTTCTTCGTGTCGTTTGGCACGATAATTATTCAAATTTTGTTGGCCTAAACTTTGCCACTTCCACGGCGTTATTGGTGGCAGCGCAGAAGTCACTTTGGCTGCATGTTTTGGGGTAAACGTGTTCTAGAAAGGAGACCGCATGCAAGGTATAGGACGCCCTTAGGCTAGGTGGAGCGACGATCTTCGCAGGGCATGAGAGTTGCCTAGAATCGAGTTGAATGGTGGTTGGAGAGGCCTATGTCCAACAGTGGACTGCTGTAGGATGATGATGATGGTAGGTAAATTAATTAATAAAGTCTTCAAACTTATTAAATATTATGTAGGAAACCAGTATTTCCTTTTGTAAAATCGTTAGAATTTAGTTTGAATCGCGCGTTCGTGTAAGGCCCACACTATCACAGTCCCTGATTAAGTTTAGACCCGGGCCCAACATAACTTTGGTCTTATGGGACAAAAATGATGAAAGTGCGTAATCCTGAATTATGAGAGGCGGGCCGTGGTAATCTGTGCTTAGGAAGAGCTGAAGTTCGGGTAAAGAATGGTGTTCTTTTGTTTCCTTAATATAATTAGTATTTTGTTGTATGACCCCGGGACGGGAGTGATACGTGAGTTCGAATGACGTTTTTGCGAAGGTCGCCATTTCGAAAAATTTTGCGAGGGGTACGCCAGTTCGAAAACTCATTAGATCGAAAACCGCTATATCGAAACACGTTATCGCGAAGGTCGCCATTTCGAAAAATTTTGCGAGCAGTAGGTACGCCTGTTCGAAAGGCATGGTATCGAAATCCGATGTTGAGTTGTCATGAGGTGCACTCTGGCTATAAATGATTTAATGGTAACTATATGCCGCTTCAAATTGCGCTACTTGAGTTGTATGTTATGTGTGGCCTTGATTGTCAGAAGGCAGATTTCGTAGCCTCGTTATCTCTGTCAACTAAAACTACGCCGACCAAACTTCTGACACTACTCTATCGCGACGTGTTTGCCTTTTTGCAAAGTTTTTATTTGAAATGGTATACTCCTGAGACTGTCTCATAAAAATATCTCATATATATAAGTTCTGATGAGTGGCTTTTGAGTTAGATTCAATAATTTAATACGTATTTTTCCCATTTAGTCTATGTGGATGATGCTCTAATTTATTTTGCAGAGTGGTATTCCGATTTGTGTGGGATAGGTACCACTAAAAAGTGAAAAACAAAAACTTTTTACAAAAAAAAAAAAAAACAACCGACTTCCAAAAAAACACTACAAAGTGAAAAATAACTTTAATTTCGGAAGTCGGTGGCAAAAAAACGAAAATAAATAAAAAACCAAAGACACCGAATTCCGAAATTAAAGTTATTTTTCACTTTGTAGTGTTTTTTTGGAAGTCGGTTGTTTTTTTTTTGTAAAAAGTTTTTAAATCTGTAATATCTTTGAAAATATTCATTTAAATTACATGCTGTAAAAGGCCATATTGATCTATAGTAAATGCACAATGTATTTAAGGTACTTAATTGGATAAGGATTAATGCTGTATTGCTTAAAATCGCTTCGTAAATAAGCCATTATTTCTCGTAAAAAGTAAAGGATAAAAAATGGTTATTGTGGGTTATCCCTGAGAGATAGACGTATATACCACCGCGGACTTTTTTGCAGACATTTTTAAGGTGTACAATACTGTAGTACATTATTTTGATCTATCTCGTAGGGTTCAGGTAGCGTTTGCAATGTAAGCGCAAAAAAATGTGTTTATTTACGACATCACATTAGAAACCTCTAAAATTATCAGTGTTTCTCTACTATATTGTGCGTGTATTATACATATAAACCTTCCTGTTGAATCACTCTATCTATTAAAAAAAACCGTATCAAAATCCGTTGCGTGGTTTTAAAGATCTAAGCATACATAGGGACAGACAGACAGCGGAGCGACTTTGTTTTATAATATGTAGTGATTTAAACACGATAAAACAAAGAAAAAAAAAACGTTTGAAGTTTTTTCTGGTATCAATTGTCACTAGTGGTGTAGTTACTTGAAGTAGTTAATAAAAGTAGTTTTTTTTTCGTTTTATCGTGTTTCGATATCGATACCCAATGATCGGTGACGGTCGATCGATCGATCGGTGTATAAAAACCCATCACGTCTGTGAAGTTTGCACAGAAAAAAAGTGATTTTGAAATTAATACTGTCTACAGTCCCCAAAAAAAGCATTGAATCATTTTTAGGGATCCGTACCTCAAAAGGAAAAAACGGAACCCTTATAGGATCACTTGTTTGTCCATCTCTCTGTCTGTCTGTCAGTCTGTCAAGACTGTTTTTCTCAGGAACGCGTGAAGGTATCCAGTTGAAATTAATATCAAATACGTAGGTCTATGGTCTCTTGGAGTTCTAAAAAGATCAAACTTCTAAGTCAACGGAATAAAAGAATACGGCCATTTATGCGACATTTTTTGATACTCGCAAGTAAATCAAAACCCATAGGGTACTTTTCGTCGTCCTAGAATCATGAAATTTGGCAAGAAGCAGGTCTCACAACACAAGTAAAGGAAAAAGTCGGAAAAATGTTAATTTACAATTCTATCACATAAAAAAATATTTTCAAAGTTGTCAGACGTCAAGACCCTTTTTCTCAGAACGCGTGGAGGTATCAAAATGAAATTAATATCAAATACGTAGGTCTATAATTTCTTCAAGTCCTGAAAAACTCAAGCTTCTAAGTCAACGCAATAAAAAAATACGGCCATTTTGCGACACATTTTGATATTCGCAACTGTCGCAAGTAAATCAAAACCTATAGGGTACTTCCCGTTGACCTAGAATAATGAAATTTGGCAAGAAGCAGTCTTTTAGCACAAGTAAAGGAAAAAGTCTGAAAATTGTGATTTTGTAATTTTATTTATTTATTTATTTTACAATTTATGTACACACAGAAAAATACAAAGAGATACATAATACTTAAAATTAGAAGTACAAAGGTACTGCTTATTTCTAATAAACAAGCAATTTTATGATATAAACAATTTTTTTTTTGATATCCAATGTTTTGTTTGTTTGTTTTTGGGATAAATTCTTTTCAACTACGGAACCCTTCATTGTGCGTAGTCCGACACGCACTTGGCCGGTTTTTTTTTTTCGTTTTGTCTTATTTCGCGTTACGCTAGTTAATTTAATTTGACCCTGTATAATATCCTTCTCTTACAACAATACCTATAGGCCAAACCTGGACTTAGTTTTAATCTAAATGTTATTCAAATTAATTACTTGAACTACAAAGCCCTTTAGATCTACGGGGTAAGGTCGCAAGGTTAGTTTAATCTCACTATCCAGACATCCTGGAACCTTTATGACCCTGGTCTTATCTCGCAGTAATAAAGGGACGTAGATAAGGGCTGGAACCTCTATTGTTTTAGAAAGGGTAGGAACCATTGTACGTGGCCTACATCGCATAAAGTTAATTTTAGTGGTAGGTAAACCAAGGGAAATTATTTGTTAAGCAAATTTACTATAGTCTCCACGTTATGAACTGAGTCGTCGGCCCATCTCGCTCGCACTTATGGAGCTTATGGAGTGCCATAATGATGTGTGTGAATGTATCTAAATAATTTCTAACAGAATCCTAAAGAGTACTGGTACAGTCCGCGAGGCCTAAGATGAGCTTTGCACTTGTGTGAGTGATCACCAAAATATACGGGAGCCCATGACCAAATTTTTTGTCTTATCGTTTTATGTTTTACAACGATGCGACATGGTTTTGCTCATGGCCTCTCGTACTAAAAGAACAAAAGCTGATTGCCAAAAAGCAGTAGGTATAAACCAGTTTAAACCAAGCAAATGGACGTCACACCTACACTATCTATGTGCACTCACACAAATGCAAAGCTCAATTCAGCTTAGACCTCGCGGACTGTACTCGACTGTATTAAATAAATAAAGGGTACACACAACTTTCCTTTTTAAAGAAAACAAGTTCTAGTATCTTTTGTGATTTACTGAAAGATAAGTCAAGGAGTCTAAAAGTATTTATTTAAGAACGGAATCGCTCTCTTAAGTTGAATGTTTTTACGCTATAAAAACATTCCATTTAAGAGGATAAAAAGCTACGAAGGAAAATCTTACTTACTATTATAAAGTAACTAGGCTAACATGAATTATCTGAAGTGCCTCAACCGCAATTCAGGGCCTAATCTCGAGCTTAGAGTGACTGCTTCGAAAAATAAAACTTCAAAGTAACTACATCTAGTTTCTGGGGCCCTGGTGACATAAGATTAATGAGGTTCACAGTTTAATTTTCTTTGAAAGAGAAGTACTTCTAAAGATTTATTAAATAGTTTAAGGGGTATAGAATGGTCTTGATTTTTGGTGATTTTAATGTCAGGAATATAAATAAATATTAATATAGGCCAGCCATTTAAAACATCGCAAAAACTTGTACTGTACTGATTTTTTGGGATGTTTACAGGATAAATAGCAATGGTGTAAAACCAAGTTTGCAGCTCTGCATGGTGGTCGTAAAACATCGAAATTTTCAGATTTCTTTCAGGTTTTGACTTATAACTTCTAAAATTCCTTTTACAAAGTGTTAGAATTCAAAATTGCTCCGGGTTTTCGACAAACGAATTTCGTTTGTCCTTTTTTTGTCCCACTTTCTTCAAATTAAATTGGCTATCTAGGTATATGGACGGTAACCAGATCAACAATATTGTGTTTGATTAGGTTCTAATCGTCAACTGAGCCTTACAGAGAGTAAGGGGTCAAAGTCTTGGCGCAATGGATCAATCCTATATCTGGGCAAAAACAAACAAACTTATTCTTCTTCATGCCCGTTCTTCTCCATAGGTAGCTACTACGCTTTGGAATGGGCGACTAGCTTCATCTTTCTGACTGACCGACCTCTTGACAACTCAAAAGTGCCGGTTTATTTGAAATAAATGCTTTGAGTTTGAGTTTTAAAAGCAAAGGAACAGCCGTACCATGCTATTCTCGAAGCCATTGAGGACATTTTTGACCTGTAACTTCGTTGTGGATAAAACTAGAAGCCTGCACTTTCAGTGACCAAGAAGGCAAACCATAACTAGGTATATTCCTAAATAACATTCAATATGAACCTATAGGGTTGTTTTCTCAAGTACTTAAGTAAGTATAATTTATTTACTTACATACATACATAATTGTATATTAGTGTAGTGAAGTTATCAGCATTTTTGCGCTAAAAATACCTATACAATGCTTGAGTATCTAACTCCAACAGAATAAATTATATAAAAACTGATCACAACGATTAACCTTATAGTTAACGTAATGTAACGGTAATACGTAAAGATATGAAAGCGAATGGTTAATTAAGATTATCATAACGTTATCCTAGCGAGGGGAGCTTCATCAAAACTTAGGGAGTCGTAAAACTTTTCATTAGCGCATGAAATTAACCGTGATAACGCGGGTTATAGTACCACTCCTGATTTAATGAAGATATTCTTAGTTCGGGGGTGCAAGGATTAAGAGGAGAGCCTGCTATAATGACAGATTGTTCTTTAAAATTGTTTTCAGTTATTTCACCAGCCTCAAGCCTTTAACAGTAGCATCTACTTAATTTTGGTCCTTCGAGCCGGATATTGAGCCATTGTTTTACAAAAATTATGTAACTGCTTCAGTTAGAGGATTGAGGCTAGTTTACTAGTTAGTTGGTCAAACTATACCTAAATATTAGATAGGGTTCCGGTTCGAGGATGTCAAAAACTCGCCCAATGCAAAACCTCGTCCTTTTTCTGAAGTCTGTTGAAAATAGATTTAGAGCAAAATAAAGGTATTTAGTTGCATCCGGTAAGACTGGAAGCTGACCTCAAAATAGTTGGGAAAAGGCTAGGCAGACGATGATAAGTTGGAGATCTTGGGTTACATTCAATGGTGTGGGAAGCAGGGTCTGCCTTTCAGCCATATTTTGATAACCAGTTCTATGTCATGCGTAGACCATCACCCCGGGCTTGTCTGGGGTCAGCTATACCTATATGTATCTATTATTTAGGATATGTATGTATCTATTTTAGTTTAATATTGTATAAGTAGGTATTTATTATTTGCACCAACAACAGCCCCATATCATATCCTGATAAATCACTGTTCATCCTAAGGTTGCCTGGAAGAGATCGCGGAAAGCGATAAGGCCGCCCATTTTATGTTTTGTAGTGTATATTATGTTTTCTTTTGTTATGTATTTTTGTGGTGTACAATAAAGTATATATAAATAAATATACGTCAGAAATAGGGAAAAGTCAAAACTATTCTTCAACTTCACTTCTTCTATGACTTAGACCGTTCGTTTATTAACTTCATATACCCTTGTACCTCACAATCTAGTAGCGTCTTACTTCACTAGTGTATATAGGTACGTAAAACATACCCCACCAGCATTCCTTGAGCTCTCACATGTTAGAGACAGCAAAACGTCACCCTTTGATGGCGGAAATAAAGAGGTCTTCTTATACTGGTTAGGCGAGCTTTATTGTTATTGAGAAGATATGAATAAAATTTACTGTTTGTGCTTAAAAACAGGTTGTGGAGAGGTGGAAATGGTAATTAAAAGTGGAGCCTTGTTGGCTAAATGATAACAGCCAAAGTATGGAATTTCTGCCAGTGTCTGTGTTCCCTTCCACGTTTAACCCGTGTTAGCCTTAAAATCAAGAGGAACAGGGCTTCTGGGCTCGCTCATTTCATCGTAGACTTCGTCCATCGCTTTCAATCAGGCGAGATCGAGGTCAAGAGCAGGTCTATTTTGCAAAAAAAAAATATATTAAAAAAACCAGATGTTGATAGCATTTTTCTTGGAGAAACTTCGGCTTATATTAAATCCCTTAGCTGAATAACGAGCTAAAACTTTGTTTTGTAACTTACCATAATGTCACAAAATAGAGGGCAATATCAGCTATACCTACATAAATAAGCCACGCAAAAAAAAAACAACAAAGAAACATACACCGTTATTTCTAACAATTCATATATTAACTTCTAAGTTATGCACATTTACTCCCATATACATGAAATATGCACTATTAATAACCCTCCTTCTTCCAAGGTCCGACGCATACAATCCAAAGGTTGTTTAATAAGATCCCGGCTTCATACTTAGAATAAATACTAGCCTTTGCCCACGGCTTCCTCCGCGTAGAGTTTGAAAATTATTCCACGGGAACGTACTACCCGGGGTAAAGAAGTATTCTATATATTAATCCTGGTTACAATGTATCTGTGTGCCTAATTTCATCCAAATCCGTTTTGCCGTTTTTGCGTGATTCAGTAACAAACATCCAAACTTACAAACTTTCACATTTAAAAGTGTGGATGTCGGAAAATATCCCACGGGAACGTACGCACGGCTGCAGATCAAGCTATACATTTCCAGTATAAGCTGATCTCGCATTGTGTAGGATTTCCTTACAGTGAGAGGTCAGTTTAAACTGGAAATGATACATTTCCGGTTATCCTAGCTTGATGTGTAGCCGTGTGTACTACCGGGATAAAAGGTACCCTAAATGTTAATCCAAGTAAGCCGACGTTCGCACGGACGTAAAAATATCGCGGCGGGATGTTATCGCGCACTGGATTTTCAACTCTTGGTTTTGAGCCGAGCTTCGAGATCCAACCTAACAACAACAGAGTGCAACCTAACAAAAACACACTGTTGGATTTTTAACTCTCGGGGCTTAGCAGAGCGTTGAAAATGCAGTGCGCGAAAAAAAATCGCCGCGATATTTTTACGCCCGTGCGAGCGTCAGCTAGACAATATCTTCTCGCACTGCTTATGTAGTACTCGAGGAGCGGCGCGCAGATTGATTTAGGATTGCTGGAGGATAACGACACAATTAATGTGTGACGTCGTTACCCCCTTAGGGGATGATTCTTCAAAATCGCTGGACCACACATTTCTTTATTTTCTACCAAAAGCATAAAGTATTATCATAGCCCTAACTCAAGAAATGCTAGGTTTCCCTTACAAACTTTCATCCCCCATATCACCACCTGTAGAATAATTGTTTAAGATAAAAAATAGGCTGTGTCCTTCCCCAGGATGCCATCTGTAGCCTTGCTAAATTGTATCGATATCCGTGCAGTTTTGTAGATTTTAAAATAACCCCTATTTTACCCCCTTAGGGGATGAAAAGCATAAATTTTAATTTTCATATCCCTAAATTAAGAAATGCTGGATTTCCCATACAAACTTTCATCACCTATATCACCCCCTGTAGGGTTATTTTAGCGACAAAAAGTAGCTTAAGTCCTTCCCTAGGATACCACCTGACTTGCCAAATTTTTATCAAAATCTGTTCGGTGGTTTAGGCGTGAAAAGGTTACAGACAGACAGAGTTACTTTCGAATTTATAATATTAGTATGGATAATTGTTATTTTCCTCGCTAGAGAGCTCCGCTAAATGCGTGCGATCTCTGCTAATCATAAAGTGCTATAGGGCGAAGCGCGGCCTTCGACGCGCTATTTATGTACCGCCGCCCGCTATGTCCCTGCATTTTAAATCTGTAATATCTTCGAAAATATTCATTTAAATTACATGCTGTAAAGGGCCATATTGATCTATAGTAAATGCACAATTTATTTAAGGTACCTACTTAATTGGATAAGGATTAATGCTGTATTACTTAAAATCGCTTCGTAAATAAGCCATTATTTCTCGTAAAAAGTAAAGGATAAAAAATGGTTATTGTGGGTTATCCCTAAGAGATAGACATACTCGTATACCATCGCGGACTTTTTTGCAGACCTTTTTAAGGTGTACAATACTGTAGTACATTATTTTGATCTATCTCGTAGGGTTCAGCCAGCGTTTGCAATGTAAGCGCAAAAAAATGTGTTTATTTACGACATCACATTAGAAACCTCTAAAATTATCAGTGTTTCTCTACTATAATATGCATGTATTATACATATAAACCTTCCTCTTGAATCTTTCTATCTATTAAAACAGCATCAAAATCCGTTGCGTAGTTTTAAAGATCTAAGCATACATAGGGACAGACAGACAGCGGAGCGACTTTGTTTTATAAGTAGTGATAGTGATGATGATAGTGATAGTGATAGTGATAGTGATAGTGATAGTGACTAGCTTTTGCCAGCGGCTTCGCTCGCGTGGGCGAGTTCGGAAATTAACCCACGGAAACTTACTGGGATAATTAGTAGCCTATGTGCTATTCCAGACAATAATCTATCTCTGTGCCAAATTTCATCCAGATCCATTCAGCAGTTCTGGCGTTATTGAGTAACAAACATCCATCCATCCATCCAAACTTTCGCATTTATAATATTAGTTAGGGTACGATTAGGATTAGTAGGAATAAAGTATAGTTTTTCGTGTCTGTCTGTGTGACCGCGTCGTTCTTTTAAACTACGCAACGGATTTTGATGCGGTTTTCACCATCTGTTAGAAAATTTATTTCCAAAGGTTTGTGTTTAACATTTATATTAAACTTAAATATAGTTAAAATGTCTCGATGTTCATTTGTCAAGTCGTAAAAACCATGCGAAGCAGGGGCGGATCGCTAGTGTTTAATAAATATAAGAAAACCTTTTGTTATTTGTATAACAAAAACAAGATTCGTTGAGACGTAAGTGTCGAACCCATGTCACGAATATTTTAGAACTGTATGTACGCAATAAGACATGTGCGTGTTTTATATATGCGGACGTTTATTTAATGAAAGGTAAGCTGAATAATAAGTTGAGGTAATTTTTGTGTGAGAAATATTGCACAGGTGAATGAAAATACCTTCTTTTCTAGCTATGTTCTCTAGAGCTACGTTACTTTTCTATCGATGTTATTCTCTGGCCTTTGTATCTCTTCACACTAATATTATAAAGGTGAATATTTCTGAGTGTGTATGTTTGTTACGCTCAAACGGCTGAATCAATTTTGATAAAATTTGGTATGGAGGTAGCTGACACCCTGAATTAACACATAGCCTACTTTTTCTGGTGAAACCACGGTGTACAGTAAGTTAGTGATAATTTTATAAGGAAATATTTTTTTGCATTTGATAGCCCAATCCTTGAGGAAGGGTATATGCTATTTAACATCACGCTGCGACTCTTAGGAGCCAAACAAAATGATAATAAAAACGAAGTAATAGCGCGGGCGGCTATGCGATGCGACGAGGTAGGACCGGGGCACAAGAAATTAGACGCGGATGAAGTCGCGGGCAGAATCTAGTATTATTGTATAGTTTGAATAACATTGTAGGTAATTTAAAATCATCGAAGAAAATTGAGATCAAAAAATTAACCTAAAATTGTCAAATGAAAAGCATCTTTCAGGTTATTAAGATCAAATCAAAGCACTCAATTTATAAGTGGGACTATAAATTGGCATCCACAGGTACATTTTGTGATCCATTTGTTTTCATTTTAATTAGATGCATTTGGGACAGACTACATAAAATATAATGTCGAAACCACGTTTCGAGCATCTGTTACCAATTACGAAGCTACATCGTCATGGCGTAGCAGTCAGCGTAGCGTGGCGTAGGCATCGTAGCAACAAAGCGTAGCCGATCGTAGCATACTCCGACTTACCAATATTTAGTCGGCCTTAATATAATATTATATTAGGAAGATTTTTTATTATCCGGCCGGTTATCTGGATTTTTATTTTACATTGGCCGGGAAGGACGCCCTGGGGAGACATATTATAGTGCATAGTACTCGCAACCGGCGTGCGTGTATGACCTTTTGCCATAGTGCGAGTTTTTATACTTACTCGATCACGTTAACGTAAACTTCAATTTGTACTGAAACTGAGTAAGCGCCATCTGGTGACTGTAATAGGAAACACAATTATTTCATAGAAATTCACGTACGTTAACGTTAACGTAAACGCAAACGAGTGAGTATAAAAACTTGTACTAAGGCCACAGAAGTATGAACGTAAACGAGCCAAAAGGAGTATGTAAGGATCGTAGCAGGTGGCGCTCTGTAGTTTCTGCCTACCCCATGGAAAGAAGGCGTGAGTTTATGTATGCATGTGTTTTATGTGTTTTATTATTAAGTAAAACCTTCCGAGCAGCTAGAATTTCAATCAACTAACTATAGGTACAACAAAAATTAAGATATTCCAAATTCTCTACAAAAAAAACCGGCCAAGTGCGAGACGGACTCGCACACAAAGGGTTCCGTACCATATTATAATGTTTAACTATCGCAAAGATAACTTTGTGTTTCATAATGATACTGTGAATTACAAGGTTATTTTTTGCAGCTGCAGAAAATCGACCATATTTAAAAAAACACCTTATGAATCGCCGTTTTTAGTATTTGTTGATTAAATACAGTATAAGGTACATTATAATAGAGTTCGTACAAAAATGGTATAAAATTGACAACTTTTATGGCCCCCTATTTCTTCATTTTAGAAGATAAAAAAATAAAAGTATCTTTGTACTCTACTCGATGAGTTCTAGACAATAACACCCCACACACAGGTTAATTTTTTGGGGACCGCCCCCCCTCAATTTTAACTTTACCTACTTTATTTTTATTATTTATTGTTATAGTCGTACTAGAAATACACAATCTGTGAAAATTTCAACTGTCTACCTATTAAGGTTCGTGAGATACAGCCTTGTGACAGACGGACAGACGGACGGACGGATAGCGGAGGCTTAGTAAGTTTGTACGCACAGTATTGAGATACTAGCTAGACTGCCCGCAGCTTCGCCGGCGTGGATGTCTGATTTCATGGGTTTTAATTTTCTTATTATTGTTTAGTTTACATCAAAAGTATAAATACTGAGTTTCAAGTTAATCGGACTGCGCTTTAAAATTCTTCCATACAAACTTTAACATCCCTAAACCCCATTTGAGGGGTAGTTTTGAAAAACTAATAATGACAAACTTTATTACTTACATAAGCAAGTATTTGTGCTAAGTTTCAAGTTCATTAATCAAATTAATTAGATTTTTCATGTAAACTGTATCCCTGTGGCCGTTTTGCGTAGATGTGACGCATATTTTCCCCCATATTGTATTTAAATAGTTATTTTATTTTATTGTAATTTGTGTCATGTTTACCGCAAATAAACATTTTTTCTTTCTTTGTTTCTTTTTTTTCTTTCCTGTTTCTACGCCCACAGGGGTAGAACTTCAAAAATCGTCTGGGATGTTTCCATAACTTGTCTCAAACATTATTTACACCAATTTTCAAGTTAATCAATCCCCAATAAAATCCTCCGCTGTAAAATTTACTACCCCTTTTCACACCTTAGGGGTAGATTTTTGGAAAACCCTGATACACGTTAGTTAGTCTTCATTTTTGGTCTCAAGTACAAAATCTGAGTTTTGAGTAAATCGGACCGCGTGTTAAAATTCCTCTATAAAAACTTGGACACCCACCACTACTGTCTTCTGGGGTCACGGGTTGTTCGAAAGAGATACCGTGGCCCTGCCATAGGCAACTGAAGGAACACGGGGGTGGGTTTTAGTCAGTAAAAGTATGACACGCCCTTCCGCTCCACCCAGAGCGGGAGACACAAAAAAGGGGGTAGTTTAGCAAAACTAAAAATGATTAATTTTATAATTAACTTAGATGAATATTCGTGCTAAGTTTCAAGTCTAATAACTCAAGAGATAAGATTTTTCATACAAACTTTCACCCCCTATTTTATTCCCTTAGGGATGGAATTTCCAACAATTCTTCCTTAATGGATGTTTACACTTTAATAAGGTATATATTTTTTTTTTATTTATTTATTTAACTGACCAACTTACACTAACAGTAAAATACTACACTTACAAGTTATAAAATTTTATTTTCAAAATTCCATGTCTCTAGGTCCAGTGGTTTGGACTGTGCGTTGATTATTATCAGTCAATGAGTCAGTCAGGACTTTGAATTTTATATATATGTATAGATTTACAAGACCATAAACTTCTGATAGGTTTTCCGGTAATCTATAGATAAAGAACTATTTTCTGTATTTTTTTTTCAAAATTTTAGGCTCAGTAGTTTCGGAGATAAGGGGGGTGGAATGGTCAATTTTCGTCAATTTTCTTAAATAACTTCAAAACAATTTATATTAAATTTATAAAAAAAAATATATTTGAGACCCTCACAGTAAGACCTTTCATTTGATATGTCACACGTTACAGTTTGCAAAACTTTTTTTTTAATTGTACTTATTTTCCCCCAAAAGGGACCCCTATATTCAAAATTCATTTATTTACGTTACATTTTCGTGTTTGGGTTACCTAAATACATATGTGTACCAAGTTTCAACTTAATCGGTTCATTAGATCCGGAGCAAATTGGCTGTGACAGACGGACCGACAGACAGACAGACACACGAGTGATCCTATAAGGGTTCCGTTTTTTCCTTTTGAGGTACGGAACCCTAAAAATATAAAATGTTTTTAATCAAAAGCTAACTTCTATGAAAACATCATTACAAAAAAACAATCAATCTGCCTAGCCTTTTCCCAACTATGTTGGGGTCGGCTTCCGGTCTAACCGGATGCAGCTGAGTACCAGTATTTTACATGGAGCGACTGCCTATCTGACCTCCACAACCCAGTTACTGGGTAATACGATACCCCTTGGTAAGACTGGTTGTCACACTTTCGGGTTTCTGACGACCCGTAAGGACTGTCAAAGATCCACGAATAACAGCCGGGACCAACGGCTTAACGTGCTTTCCGAGGCACGGAGGAATCTCGGTATGTAAAGATCACCCATCCAACCCCGGCAAGCGCAGCTTAACCTGACGGATCGACCCGTGCGGCACTTATTACTTAGCCACGAGCTCCTCATCATTACAAAAAAAACGACATTACAAAAAAAAAACCCTCACACAAAATTCCACTACAGTCATTATAATGCATTAGAATCTTGTTTCAAGAATAACATTACGCCTGTATTCACCGAAGAGTATTCACCGAAGAGCAGTAGTACATTGGTGTACACCCACATTTCGCTAGTTATGTTAAAGCCCCATGTAATAGGGGGCGAGTATATTGCCATCAACAGGGCACAAATCCAGACTCCGGGCTGATACTGAGAAATTCCTGATGGAAAAACCCAATAACACTTTACACGATCTGGGAATCGAACCAAGGACCTCATACTCAGCAGTAGCTTGCCAAGACAAGACCAAAGCAGACAAGAAGTTCAAGTACTTTTCTTTAAAAAGTCCGATATATTGAACAAATTGTTTGGGACCAATGTATGTCACGTAGGTAAGGCGACACGATCGTAGAATTTAATACCTGTCTCTTGAAACGATACGAGCCTTTTAATATTTCTTAAGCGTTTGTGGTATTTCCGTAAAGGTAAGGGGAACTTGATGCTATATGCTTTGGTATAATGGGGCATAACTACATAAATGGCGCGTATGAAAAATATCCTGTCATTTAAAAAAGGAACGCATTAACAGTGAATCTGTAAGAAGAATTGCATGATCGTGACCAAAGAATGGAGGGCGGTCTTTATGCAGCAATATAGCAATATGGTACAATACTTTGTAATAATAATTTAGTATTTTTGTGGTGAGTCAACAAATTTAGCATATTAATTTATTATTTATTTATTGTACATGATTTATAACAAAAAGAGAAAAAACACAATATTTAAAACTAGGTTAGTGTGGGTTAGTAATTTTAGACTCATAGCCTCGTTTCCTTACGATGCTTTCTCTTAAGGTGAATAAGCAGTGGTACCAAATTTCTCGTTTTTTGCAATTTGTACATCAGCGTCAGGTTGTATGTTGATCAAAATATGATTCGCGACTGTAATAAATATACATTTACGAAATTATAACCATAAGAATCATCAATACATCTCTCTAACTTAGATTTGTTCCAAAATGTCATGATTTCCGAAATCAAACTAAAAGAGTACAAATCTAAATTAAAGAGATGTATTGGTTTTAGTTATGTAAACACATATTATTTGTTTTAATCGCAAATCATATTATGATGAAGAAGATACAACCTGACACTGACCTGCAAATTGCAAAAAAAAAACGCAAGAAAATATGAATTTTGCGGGATACCTCTGCGGATCCATCTTTACGTGAGTCATTGATAACTAACATTAAAATAAAGTTTAATAAGAGAAATAAATTGAAAAACTGGTATTGACTCATGTTCAGGAACTAAATCCCTCAGCCTTCGGGTTAGTAGGCCTCAAAATATCTCTAAAGCGTTGAATACGCCGTCTAAAACGCTAGCACTATAACCAACACGATTTTCCAATATCGAGCCTATATTTTATGATAGTATAATATAATCGATTTATATACCACTGAGCACAACGGTAACACTTACGAGAGATAGTCTCGATAAAACTGTATAAACGAGTATAGCCGTTGACGCTTTATTAGACTGTAAAGTGATAAAGGATCAGAAGGGCTATTCCCGTATTTTTAACAACGTTCGCAATCTCATCTCAGACTCAATCTGTCAAAAATTGTATAGCGTTTACCTACATTTTCGACATTTGATTGTCGCTGGCATGAGATTGCGACTTGAATTTGAACGTTTTTAGGTACGAGAATTGGATCAGATCTAAATTACCTATCAATTTTTGTAACCTCCGAAGTGGGTTTAGGAAAAAACGAACATAGAACATGATAGGATATACCAACGAAAGAATGCTCTATTTCTGTTTACTCAAAGAGAATTTGGTGGAGTGGGAATAGAATACGCATTCGCTCGTTTGGTGTACACCGAACACAATACAACACAATAACATACTACCTACATTTCTATATTATAACATACAATAAATTACAGTGTCCTTGCGAATTCACTCCAAATGACACGTGAACAATTTTGCCGTGAAGTTCGTTAATGATACGAATTCCCCAGGTCACCGGTGTTTTGGCGAGTAGGTTGGTCCTGGCTGTCAGCACTCCCAGTAGTGACGGGCGCCGCCACCTCCACACATAGTGGCCCGGTACGCAAAAACTTAAGCGCTGCAGCACTCCAGGATTATGCACGATGACACGAAGTAATTTCACCAGATACGCGACAAGTGTAAACTCCCGTCGCATCCTCAAATTCATTGTACCCGACCATACCCAGTATACAAATAGAGTGGGGTACATTAACGGGTAACCTAACCTAACCTAACCTATTTATGTATCTGTTTATGTAGTCTATTTATAATTAATTAAGATATATTTTTAGTGTTCTTTCTATTTATGCCTCTCATACTGAGCACCTGCCATAATTCTCTTCACCACCCTTGGTTGACTGGTAGAGAATGCCTAAGGCATTAAGTCCGCCTTTGTACAAATTTAAGTGCGAAAAGTTTAAATAAATAAATAAATAAACGGGTAAAACTGATATATATACCCCATGAAGCCTCCTGTACAAGTGGAATTTATAGTTGTTCTGAACGCACTCCAACATTACAGATTATTTGGCCTCATGTGGAGCACTATATTCCAGTTGACTCCTGACCAATATTGCAGCATCACTCAGAGTCCTATGACGCACTATCATATAGGACCCTGACTGATGCTGCAATATTGGTGAAATCTCGTGTCTGTCTCAGTACGAATTATGATGCCACAACACGATGGTGCTGCTCCAATTTGTGAGCAATAAAACAATACATTTATTTAAAAACGATATTAATATTATACACACAAGAACCATAACTTTAACTTGTAATTAACCTAATTATAACAATTTTAATTGATACCATAATTAAATAGGCCTATGTATCCGGTTAATAGCACTTTTGTATGAGTTGCATTCAGTTAGAATACATAAATCAATAACTCAGAGAGCGTCTTGGTCGATTTTAATATTATATTTATTTTATTTTATTTATTGGTCTATCTACAATCGTCACACTGTTCAACCAATTAACACAAGCCAACATACAAAAAACGACAGAGAAAAAAAAACGACGATGAACCTGCTTTAATCAACTCAACCTATCGCAGTCCACACATAGGCCTCTCCCAGGTTGCGCCACAACACCCTGTCCTCCACCTTCCGCACCCAGTCTGTCCCAGTCCCCTTTTTAAGGTCGTCAATATATGTAGCTGGGGGACATCCCACAGTACGCTTGTAGATACGCGGCCTCCACTCGAGGACACGTCTGCTCTACCGCACATCGGTCCTTCGACAAACATGACCTGCCCACTGCCACTTCAGTCGGTAACTCCAGTTCCGATGAACCTGTTTATGTAAAGTAAATACTTGCTTACCTTCCATTATAAAGCTTTCAAATAAAAAAACACTACCAACAACCATTGAATAATTCGCTTTTCCGATTAAGACCTAAAGTAAATCGGATTTGTTAACCTTTGCGATTATAAATCGAGAGAGTCGATTGATTAATCGACTAGGGTAGAAAATGGAGAGAATCCCCCTTTCCGATTAATTTTAGTAATTGGGGTTATATATTCTAGGGATTAACAATAAATATCACAAAGCTCTATTTAGATTTCCTGGTTTTTATACTAGATGTACCTATGGAAAAGATGATTTATAAAGTTATCCACGAATGACCACGAATTTCAGTCGGAATTTCTTAAATTTAACGATAAAGGCGACGAGACTTGCTTGCTTCTGACTGCATGTGATTTTTGGGAGACAAAAAAATGTCATCTTTTTTTTGATTTTTGAATGTGGTCATTCATTTGATATTGTTTTTTTCTTTCTTTCTTTCTACTTCCATATTTGTAAATAGAGGAGCATTATCGAATCACTACGGACTATAAAACACGATGGCAGCATGAACGAATTAACCACTGGACCCGACATATAAGCGCACGTACCTTTACCGGTCTTGTCAGTAACTACTACTCGGCTACTCAAAATATCTCCGGTAGTCAGTTTTGGTCGAAACCCAGGGGACAGAAAGTCATCTTCACCCACACACAACTACCCACAAACCAAGTTTACAAGCTTGAATATAAACCAATATGCTTTTCCTTTGACTTCATACTCAGTATAACAAATTCAAATTACACGTCATACTCTCGAGACGCACCTTATGTATTTATATTGAGCAATATTCCGAATTTACATGTAAATTAGTTCTGCTGCTATAACGTTATAGGTGCAGAACCCTTTGCGTGTTTTACGTGATTCTTTTTTGTTTCTTTGTGTTTTGTTTTGTAATTTTTGCTTAACGTCTCTGCTCGACAAGATTTTGACATATGACATACCAGCTGACTCGACGGGGTGTTACGAATTACGTCATGAAATTCAGGAATTTAATTTTTTAATTTTTTTCAATTAAATATGTTACCGCAGCTATTTTATACAATAAGTTTGTGGCAAATGTATCTTTAATTATACGTTGAAATCGGTCAAACCACGTCAGTCTACTGCGAAAGTTGTGTATAATCCAGTATTACTACTACACCTATCCAAAAGGTAGGCAACTTAGATTCGCTGAAAATAAGTATATAAACAACCTTCTCTATTGCTGAAGAAATGCAAAGGGGCAAAATAAAGATATTGTCATTCTCTTTGCATTCTTACTTTTACCATTTTTCATATATAAACTACATTTAAAACACGATTAAATCTTGATAAAAATTCCAAACAATCGAGCTTGAAAAAATTGAATAAAAAACTGAATAAAAACTTTTGCTATATTTTTCATTGATTATTTTATTTTTGATATTAATAAATACATACACGAGGAGTCTAACTTTTTAGGGTTACGTACGGCCGAATGAAAAACGGAACCCATAGAGGATCACTCATGTGTCTGTCTGTCACAATCAATTTGCTTCGAATCTACTGGACCGATTAAGTTGAAATTTGGTACATGTGTGAATTTTTGTAGATCAAACACGTAAGTGTAACGGAAATAAATGAATTTTGAATAGGGGGTCAATTTTGGGGGTCATATTAGATAAAAAAAGAAAGAAAGTTTTGCTGGGGAGTTTGTTCCGCTACTTCTTCTTCCCAGCTAAAGCACTAGGAAGTGGTGAAGGGCGGGCGTTTTGTGGGGACTGTCTTACTGTAATTTTGACGTTCAAAAAGTGCTGATTCTCAGCCTAATTTGAATAAAGGACTTTTGATTTGATTTGATTGATTTGACAATCTATAGTTACCTTGTGACATATCGTCGCTAATCCACTAACTGACGTATCTGACATTTCGGACTAAGCCGATAGCCGACCTTAATATTACTCTATTTAGGTCGGCTATCGGCTAAGTCAAAAATGTCAGATACGTCAGTTAGTTAAAATAGCGACGATATCAAATGAAAGGGCTTGTTTCGAGGGTCTCGAATATACAGGGTGTTTGGTGCATCGTTTGCCAAATTGAATTGGCCGAAAGAAGAGGTCATTTGCTATCGCTTCAGGCTCAAGTACTCATTTTTGGCCACACCGGTTTTTTTATTACAACTTTCTAATTTTTATTTTGAAAAAATCCAAAACTCAGCATTAAAGCTTAAATTAAAAAAAAAGTTTTAAGTGTAGTCTTCAAATTTCATTTTTATTTACATATGTACTGTTGTATGGCTCTATCAAATTTAAAATTACTTGCAAGTAACATCTAGTTTTTTTTTAATAAATCACAAAGTTTTTGGAAAAATAAAAAATGAACTTAAAACTCAACTTTAAATAGCTATAAAAAAAAAAATAAAAGCGATCAGGATCTTCGAATTATTTTAAAAAGTTCTCTAGTCTGTCCCCTTTCCAACGGTATGTAATGTGTTAAAAAACTCTTTTAATATCTTTAATAATTAGCTAAATGTGTAGTCGAGACACATCAGGCTGATATTGGATATTACGTTTAAAACACTAGTTTTCGCATAAATTACATGCTATTAGTAGATAGATACTGTTATCTCACGTCTTACGTAGTCTCTTATCTCGTTCTTACATAGGGAACTTTCCTCGAAATTGAAAAAAAAATACATTATTACAAAAATAATCATTTATTAATAAGTAATTTAATTACATACTAATCTTACAAGTCTTGTTCAAACTGTCTACCACTATTGCGTATGCACGCGCGACATCTTCGTCTTATCTCAACTGTAGTGGTGCGTAAACGCATTTCTGCTTTGATCGTCATGAAAGCCGCCTCAATGCGTTGGACTAAATCATCTCTTGTCTCAACTTCCGTGGCGTAGACGAGTTCTTTGGCCCGTCCCCAGACGTAAAAATCCAACGGAGTTAAGTCTGGAGAACGTGGAGGCCAAGGAATAGGGCCATCCCTCCCAATCCATGAGTCCGGGAATGCATCATTCAAGTACTCCCTGACGGTTATTCTCCAATGAGCGGGACAACCGTCATGTTGGAAAACAAAAGACCTGTCTTCACTGAAAATTGGCAAATCAGCTAATAATAAGGGCAACTCTGTTTGCAGAAATTCTAAGTAATTATCCCCGTTCAGGTTGTCAGGTAAGTAGTGTGGTCCAATTACATGATTTGCAATGACTCCTGCCCAAACGTTCACACTAAATCGTCTCTGGAATGACCTTTGTCGTTTTACGCGTGGGTTTTGATCTTTTGCTGTCCAGTGGTGTAAGTTATGTAAATTGAGGATTCCCTCTTTAGTAAATTTGGACTCATCCGTCCACAGAATTCTTTTTAAAAAGACCGGATTATCCACGTCTGAATGCAGTAAAAAACGACAAAACTGGACACGGTTATCAAAGTCTTGATTCTCGAGACCTACAACAAATAAAATACGCGTAAGAATGCATTACTTTCTCGCAAGATTTTTTTTTATTGTTTGTAAAAAGTACGGGCAGTACAATGTAAAAGACAATGGCCTGACCGCTGAAGGTTTATGACATCTGGCAGAGTGACGTCAAAGCCGCTACCTGCTGCTGCGTCGGGTACGCGGTAAAGCTAGAAAGGGTTCGCAATCTACGTTAGCGCCTACGGTTGTGAGTCTATTAATTTAAAAATTACGTACCTTGCACCGGAGTGTAATGGAAAGCATGTTTGTTATTTTGGCGAAGTACTCGCCATACTTTCCAGATCGAAATTCCCAGTAATGCAGCTACATTTCTTATGCTTCTAGTGGGATCTTCTTCAAACAGTGCCAGAATCTGTTCATCTACGTCAACATTATGACGCACTACAATCCCTCTTGGTTCACTAGCAGTCAAATTACCAGTCTCACGTAAGCGTCGATAAGTGTTCTGGAAAGTATGGCGGGAAGGCAATCGTCTATTGGGAAAGCGTTCCTGATAAATTCTTTGTGCTTCGCGAGCAACACCATCGGCTCTTCCATAAGCCATCAAAATATCAGCGTATTCTTCATTAGAGAATGTAGCCATATTGTAACACAAAAAAAATCACGAAAGTTAACACAAACACCCACAAAACTCAATGAAAAGATAACAGTAACAGAAATTAACAGTAACAGAAAATAACAGTAACAGAAAATAACACAACAACAACAAGGGGTTAGTTTTCAGAGACAGTCAAATAACGACTAACAAACTTAACCAATTTGCGGCCAACCCAATAACAAAAAGAGACAGATAATGAATTCTACTGTGTAGGAGGGAGATAGCAGGCTTTACCTGCTTCGTATGTATTGTTTACGCGAAAACACTTATTTATCCCGAATATGCAATAGTTTGATGGTGCGTCCCGATACACAAACTTAGCGTATTAGTGAACTTACTGAAACATTTTTTAAACACATTGCATACCGTTGGAAAGGGGATAGACTAGAGAACTTTTTAAAATAATTCGAAGATCCCGATCGCTTTTAGTTTTTTTTTTATAGCTATTTAAAGTTGAGTTTTAAGTTCATTTTTTATTTTTCCAAAAACTTTGTGATTTATTAAAAAAAAACTAGATGTAACTGGCAAGTAATTTTAAATTTGAAAGAGCCATACAACAGTACATATGTAAATAAAAATGAAATTTGACGACTACACTTAAAACTTTTTTTTTAATTTAAGCTTTAATGCTGAGTTTTGGATTTTTTCAAAATAAAAATTAGAAAGTTGTAATAAAAAAACCGGTGTGGCCAAAAATGAGTACTTGAGCCTGAAGCGATAGCAAATGACCTCTTCTTTCGGCCAATTCAATTTGGCAAACGATGCACCAAACACCCTGTATAATTTTAATAATTTAAAAAATACCTTAATTTCGTCTGTCCGTGCGTCCGGAATTCCGGATGTCATACAGCCATTTTACTCGGAGACTATTTCGATGAAACTTTGAAAGAAGGTGTACTTATTCCTTGCACCGCTAAATAATGGTGTACATAATTAGGGGTGGCATTCCCCATACAAGTACCTAAACGAGGGATGAAAAAAAAAATCTAAGCACATAATATGCGTCTGGGGTAGATATTGAATGGTCTCATAATTTAAATGATAAGGATGTATCTAAACTCTAAGTGATGGGATATTTTCGGTTACAATCGCAGAATTAACTTTGATTTTCATAGTTGTAGTTAGAAACAAAAACTTATTTTTGCAGTCGATAAAATTAATGCAAAGTGCATGCTTATTCATCGGAACTCTTCACTGTGCGTGGTCTGACATACTCTTGGCCAGATTTTTAAATTTCGTTAGCAAATTACCAGTAAAAAAAAACAATTTCCACTATTCAATAAACGAATAGTTCAAACAAACAACTACAACTAACTAAACTCAGACAAGAAACTAAAATATTGGGTACTCTGCAAACATTTAAAAATGTTTGCAGAGTACCCAATTTATAGAATTAATTTATCATCGGTCCCAAACAAAATTTTGCTAAACCTACCTAAAAATGTATAGATACTAGGTATTTCTGTAGCAAACTATCAGGAAGTATCAAAAATAAAATATCAAAAAAAAATAACTGTCCAATAAATTAAAATAATTTTGTACCGCGAGCGCACTCCAAGTTTAAATTCAAATTTTCGACTTTTGATGACAAATATAAAAAAAACACCGTCCCCCCCCCTTATCTCCGAATTTTGCAAAGAAAAAAATCTGAAATTATAGTATGTGATAGAAGTTTATGGCCTGGACCAGCCGGTCGATTCTGTAAAAATCTCACCGTGAAAACTTAGGTGAAGTGAGTTTGTTTTTGCTAGGAATTGACACTATTGACAGCTCACTCCACGCTCACTTCACCTAAGTTTTCATGGTGAGGTGGTTACAGAATCGCACTGCAGGTTCGGACGCGAGAGATCGCCGCCGCCGATCGCCTCCGTGAGAGCACGGTGGTGCTCCGCCCAAGCCGCACTCTCCATGTCGTCATGAGATCCCGCCGGAGCTCTGTCCGCTGTGCCGTGATTTCTCGCGGCAGCGGAGTTACGCCCCGGCGTTTCGCCTCCTCGCACCACTCCCACACGTGCGCGAGGACTTTTGCCTCCAGATCCCATGGCGGCAATCCGGCAAGGAGGCTCGCCGTCTCACCGGAGACCGTGCGATAACCCTCTGAATTATTAACCCCTGGTAACTCTTAACAGGACACATCTTTCTTTAATAAATAATCAAAACATTCACACCTAAACTTTACAGTTAGACTGAAATCGTAATAATTACTCATTGTCTTCTTAAATAATCAATTAGGTTAGTAATCAAATAATGACTAGCGAATGTGGGAGCCTACACATTATGTAGGTACAATGGTGGCAATTCTCATTAACTATTAACTTGTCAGCGGTCGATAAAGATGTACTGGGTTACCCTTGGCTCTTGAGTTCTTGATGGAAAAACGCCTTTTTTTTCAAAGGTTTATTTACGATTAACTTCTGCTCGCGACTTCGTCCGCGTAAGATTTTTTATTTTGACACTTGGCAATACTTGTAGCTTTCCATTAGTAAAAGAATTTTCGGAATCGGATTAGTAATTCCGAAGATTATTCCCTCCTATAAACTCACAAATACATCTTTATAATATTAGTAAGTATAGCTAGTGGATAATGTAGATGAAGTCAAGGTAGTGGAGTAGACTAGTCAGATTGTTTTAAGTTTAATTTTTAAGGAGCTGCTGGTAGATATTTTATATCTTGGCATTTTCTTTGTAAACTAAAACACAGTTAAATTATTATTTCAGCCTTTTAGCATTGGTCTTGTAGATAATGAATGCAATTTTTAAATCAAAAACTTTTCAACCAAATTAGGTATACCTAACAAGTCTATCTAAAGTCATTTCTTAGATATTTTTGAAGCAAAAAAATTTGACACTTATTTTTTCAAGTACGCTAAGCTAATACTATCTTAACCCAGAATCTTTTGAACTTGTACCCAACCTTTTAAGTCAATAGCGTAATGATACTTTTACATAAAGTAGGTTGAGTAATTACGCCTCGTTACTAAGGCAAAAGCAGCGCAAGAGGTCCCTCCCTAGAGGGTATTTACCGGAAAAATACTGAAGTTTCCTAATAATGTTTTATGTTATTTGCACATTTTCTGACGAAACACATTAGGGACCCCAATTTTAGGGCCGTTGAGGGTGCGTAACAAGTTGATATTTATTTTAATACCCTTTCTTGGGGTCGACGTATTTTTAGGCTTTAATAAAATGTTGTGTTTAGGGTGAATTGGTTCATGTTATTTTAGGATAAAGGATTGTTTTGTTTACGGCATGAGAACAGTTCAAATTTTAGTGACATTATCGAAGTATCAGGAACATTTTTTGAATTTGAAAGCCCTACACATTTTTTGATCCTACTTATGCCCTATTTATCACCTTGCCCACCCGTAGGTACAGTAGCGTCAATAATATAGGAACGAACAGACTGTTCAAAATGATCTAAACAACTATGAAAATGAAATATTAACTCAATGACACAAGGAATGTTTCAGAATGAAGACAGTACTCGGCAACTGTCTTTCTGACAAGAACTTTATCCAATTGAGATAAAGTTTAATTTTCTTAGTTGTTGAGATCATTTTGAACTGTCTGTTCGTCCCGATATTTGTACAACATTTAGCTTAAATCATCACATCACATCCATTTACACGGTGCGAGTTTGTGGAACGTTCAAGCACCATATAGCACGTTCAATTTGATTGCCACCCAAAAATTGCATGCAAGTTAACACTTGTAAACACACTCGTGCGATTTCCATAAAATGGCATACAATAAACGCAAGCTTTGCGATTCAATAAAATGCGACTTACACCAAGGCAGTAAAATTGCCCGACGATCCAATCCGATGATATGCCAGTTTTGCCTCGTCTAATCACAGAGTTGCACGTCCATGTACAATTTGATTCTTGTATATTACCCGTACATATTTGCGTTGCCAAATATTTCATTCATGTTTATTGAACGTCTTGTTTCGTTCGCTCATGTCTGAATGACAGAAAATTTTCATGCCAGAATTGAATGCGATTTTGTTGTACGTACAATTTTATTGTGCTGTTTATACCTACCTATACCAGTTTTGAACGGCAACTAACATGCCCGTATCGTGCAACAATATTTTACGTGGTGTTTAGACGGTGCCAGTTAATTGCCCTTCAATTTTATGGTATGCTACATGCAATAAACTTGCACCGTATAAATGGAACGTCGCGGACATTCATAGAAAAGTGATCGATAAATTGCCTTACCCCGCGTCCCAAACGAAAGCTAACATCGCGCGCAATCGACGCGATCGTTTGTATGAATCGACGCCATTTCTGCCAATATTTCGTAATATTTAATTGATCATGTTGGACGGGTTAACGCACAGGGACAGGAGCAAACTCTTTTCTTATACAGTTGGACAATAACTAAATGTAACTAAGGTGACTAAACTTAGTACCTCACACGCAATGTATTCTAAGGAGAATTATAACGTACTTACAACTTCCGTTACTTGATTGGTCACACGAGTAGTATGTCACCTCACAAATGGCAGTCCTATATCAGTCGCTCAAGCAGAAAGCCATTCGCGCGTATAACATGGTTGACGCCCTTCAAGAAAAGCGTGACCTGACGGAACATATTTCGGAGCTCAAGCAGACGATAAAGGACTCTGGTTCAGCGGGAAATGCTTCTTTTGCCGATATGGTGAAAAAGGGATCAAATGATTTCGTTCGACCCAATAACCTAAGCTCTGTTGCCATTTATCCCAATGACAAATTTAAATCTAGTGACGAAACGAAAGAACTCGTGCAAAAAATCATACGGCCTGAACAAATGAAGCTGCACGTTCGTGGTGTCAGAAAAACAAAAAATGGAGGCGTAATTATCAGTACAGAGACCAAACACGACGCTGATAAACTGAAGCACGCAGTTCAGCTCTCTACATCTGGACTTACTGCCGACGAACCCAGCAAGCGCAAACCACGGATCGTGATTGTAGGAGTGCCGAATTCCTTGGCTGAAAATGAGGTGTTCAGGTTTATTTTCGAACAAAACGTAGCTGACAAATTACCAGCGATGTCCTTGGAATCCTTCTTGACCTTGATCAAATTAAGCCACAAATCCGGGAAGAGAGATGCTACGACCTGCAACTATGTTGTTGAAGTTTCAGCCGACATTCGTAAAGCCCTAATCCCTCAATCAAGGCTTTTTATAAACTGGACGTCTTGTCCCGTCAGGGACTTTACATTGGTGACAAGGTGTTACAAATGCCAACAATATGGCCATGCAGCAAAAACTTGCCGAGAGATCGTCACTACGTGTGGTCAGTGTGGTGAAGCAGGCCATTCGATGTCCGAATGCGCGAAGAAAGGCGACCTTCCGAAATGTGCAACTTGCTCACGCTTTAAAAAGCCCAGTAATCACAAGACGGGAGACTCTGAATGCCCTGCTAGGAAAATAGCAGAATACAGATATATTAACTCCATAGATTATGAGGGCACCTAGTGCGTCATACCCAAGGCCAGACTTCCGTATCGCTTGTTGCTGACTCAACAATATACCTGACCACTGCGCTGTCCTACTTACCATCGATTTGTCGCTGTCTAAGCACATTAACCGACCGCTTCAAAAATCTAATGTAGCCTTACATGAATATTTTTTTCAACCTAATTAATAATACCTACTGCAGATGCAATCATAATCGTGTAACTAAGTGATAGGAACTATTTTCCGTAAATAATATAGCAATTATCTTTATGTTTAAGTAATTATTAGTGTATAAGTAAATTTTAAATAATAAATTAAATAACTATGTCACTATTATATGTAACTGTTAAATATTGTTAAAAAATTAGTAGTCCAAATATTAGTTCTAAGAACTCTTGCCGCCTGTGATACAGGTTTATCCTAGTACAGGCACCATACTTTGTAATACCTACATTATTTCTAAGATTTATACTGTATTTTAATTTTACCAATTTTTATTTTTGAATAAATTTTATTATTTTATTATTATTTTATTATGTCATATTTACACAGGGTGTTTTAAGGAGTTCGTGGCTAAGTAATAACAGCCGTACGGGTCGATCCATCAGGTTAAGCTACGCTTGCCGGGGTTGGTCAGTGGATGGGTGACCATCTTTACACACCGAGACTCCTCCGTGCCTCGGAAAGCACGTTAAGCTGTTGGTCGCGGCTGTCATTCGTGGATCTTTGACAGTCGTTACGGGTCGTCAGAAGCGCGAAAGTCTGACAACCAGTCTTACCAAGGGGTATCGTATTACCCATCAGTTACTGGGTTGTGGAGGTCAGATAGGCAGTCGCTGCATGTAAACTGGTACTCTGTGTATACTGGTATTCAGCTGCATCCGGTTAGACTGGAAGCCGACCCCAACATAGTTGGGAAAAGACTAGGCAGATTTTTTTTGTATTCATCATTATGCGATTTTTTTTTGTACTCGCGCAAAAAAAATCAGCTGCTCCCTACATTTTTACGAGTTTAATGTAGATAATAATATGTAGGTATATGTACCTGCTGAATAGTTGATTTTTTTTCGCGATTCCTGGTTAGGTCCCGTAGTAAAAGTTTTTCATAATGATGAGTACAATGACCCTTTAAGAGGAAAACAACCATTCAAATTTCATCCTGTCTATTAGAACGCGACGATCGGCGCGTCGTCCCACTCCGCCCCTATTTCATAGAACTAGATGAATTCCGTCAACTTTATAAATATTACTAGCTGAATGAGAACAAATCTTCCCTTTACAGTACCACCATGTAATAAAATTATAATAGGCTAGTTGACAGTTTTTAGGAAACCGATTTAAAATGTTCCTTGTGGTCTATTTTCCTTAAAAAAATAATACATATTTCTTCAAAATACTATTAACATTAGCAATACTAATTTTTCATTTATAAAACTCAATTTAATTTTCGTAGTCAAAACGGGGCTCCAGTGATGTCATCATCCATAATAGGCCTGTGTTGCACCAACATTCAAACCACCGGTTTTAAACGTCGGTGAACTTCGCCCTTAGTCGTCAAATCTGTGACAGATGTCTGCTGTCAAAAAAGTAAAAACAAATAATCCGTGTTTCCACCCTCAGTGCTTGTGGATTTCCCTCAAGATGTTCGATATCGATTCAAATAATCGATTATTTAATTATATAAGTTTTTTTTTACTAATTAACGGATTTAAAAAAATCGATATAATATTCGATGTAAAAATCGAGATAATTGCGATTTCAAAATAAAGAAGTGATGACAGTGATGTAAATATCTAAAACGCAAGCGGAACGGACACTCAATACTTAGCTCGTTTTTAAAAACGTAACTTTTTCGTTTTGATATTTCTTGAAATCATACATTTCAATCAAATGTTTCTGACTATTCCTATAAATATGCGAGTGCTATTTACTTTTTCTAAAAAATCCTCTAAATTCAGGGGAAAATATCTTGGGTGGGAACACTAAAATAATGTTATTTTGTCAAAGTGATATGACTGAAAAGTGAGACGTGTCGCGCTCTGATTCATTATTTTGTGTTTGAATTGTAAAGAGTGCTCTACCTCTGTGGAGGGCTCGTTATAAAGGTCTGTTGAGGACCTCTCACCTCTTATTGACCTCATCCAGTCTGAAACAGCAAAATTATGAGATTGCTTTGAGATACAAGTTTTGTTTGTTGTTTTGGGTTCTCAATTATTATTTCGCAATTGTCGCAACTTATCTTATAACGGCTGATTCATTTGGAGTTACTTTTTCCAAAACTAAAAAAAATATGAATAAAACAAATTTATCGGGTAATCTTTATTATAATACAAAAGAACCATTCCTTACATTTACTTTTTAAAGATTATTTCTTTCAAATGTTGTCCGTAACTGCGATTAAGGTGGTCCATTCTGGAGTTCCAGTTTTCGATGACCCGACCGAGCATTTCCAGTGGTATTTGGCGAATAACGCGAGTAATGTTGGCTTCCAGTTGATCAATCGTACGCGGCTTATCCATATAAACTTTGGACTTTACATAACCCCACAGAAAAAAGTCTAAGGGTGTGATATCACAGGATCTAGGCGGCCAACTGACTGGTCCGAAACGCGAAATTAACTGTTCTCCAAATTTCTCTCGCAACAAAGCCATGGTTTCACGTGCTGTGTGGCAAGTGGCGCCGTCTTGTTGGTACCAAAAGTTCTGAAGATCACGGGCTTCAATTTCAGGAAACAAATAGTCCGTTATCATGGTACGATAACGGTCACCATTGACAGTGACGGACCACCTTAATCGCAGTTACGGACAACATTTGAAAGAAATAATCTTTAAAAAGTAAATGTAAGGAATGGTTCTTTTGTATTATAATAAAAATTACCCGATAAATTTGTTTTATTCATATTTTTTTTAGTTTTGGAAAAAGTAACTCCGAATGAATCACCCATTATTTTTTTGGATCATTATAGTATGCATATTTCAATTATTCTTTAACACTGATGTTTTGTTTATGGAGGAGTCGTCTTGAAGGCGTTGGAACACACACATCCGCACTCAGAAATAGGCGCGATGCAGCATGTAGCCGTTCATTTCACTCAACTTTTTGTCCCATAAGAAAGAAGATAATATGCTAGAATATTTGTATTACAATAGAGTCTACGTAGACTTTCGCTGCTTCGTGATAATATAATTCGTGTGAGTGACTTAAACGAGATAAACGACTTTAGTGACTTTTGAACCAAATAAAATTATCTGCCATTAAAACATTTTTGGATCACCCAGTAGATTTATATATTAGGTACTATATAAGTATAAAAGTTCAGCTGTGATAAAAAATACTAATTAATTAAAACAATAATATAATATAAATCCGTACTAATTATCATAAATAAAGTAAGTCTGTCTGACTGTGATTTCGAAAAAAACTTGGCAAGGAGATAGACGGCATCCTGGGGAAGGACATAGGCTACTTTTAATCTCAAAAATAATCCTAAAGGGGGTAATATAATTATATAGGGGATGAAAGTATGAACTTAGCATTTCTTAAGTTATATGAAAATTCAAATTTATGCTTTTGTTAAGTATTTAAAAAGTTTTTTCTTGTGTAATCATCCCCAAGGGCGTAAAACGGGGTATGATTTTAAAATTCACATGATTATTGGATTTTTTGTGTAACTACATATTTTTATGAAATTAATTCATTCAGAGTCCAATCTTGAGTTAATACTTTATTTTAGTATTTATTTCATTAAAATTAGTCCACCCGTTTAAAAGGAGCACATTCCCGTAGGATAATATCCGATATCTACGCGGGCGAAGCCGCGGGCAGAAGCTAATAGTATAACCTAAACTAGAATAATCGCCCCCACTGGTACCATAACCCGAGGAGCTCGTGGCTAAGTAATAACAGCCGCATGGGTCGATCCATCAGGTTAAGCTACGCTTGCCGGGGTTGGTCAGTGAATGGGTGACCATCTTTACATACCGAGATTCCTCCGTGCCTCGGAAAGCACGTTAAGCCGTTGGTCCGGCTGTTATTCGTGGATCTTTGACAGTCGTTACGGGTCGTCAGAAGCCCGAAAGTCTGACAACCAGTCTTACCAAGGGGTATCGTATTACCCAGTAATTGGGTTGTGGAGATCAGATAGGCAGTCGCTCCATGTAAAATACTGGTATTCAGCTGCATCCGGTTAGACTGGAAGCCGACCCCAACATAGTTGGGAAAAGGCTAGGCAGATTGGATTGGTACCATAACCCGAAGATCATGTAATCTAGTTAGCGAACTAAACACGAAGTAATTATATTGTAACATACATTAATAGCCTCTAGGCATTGACTGGTTTATAAAGCCTTCCCTAAAGGCATCCGTCAGTGTAACAACCGACAACTACAACCTAACAATATTACAACCAGTTGATTGACGAATGGATCGATGTCCGGGGTTTGTTAGATAAAACTGGCATAATGTTAAACCTAAACCTAACCAAAACGCAATATGTTCCCTTCTCCATCAACAAAACTAAAACTCCACCGCGAGGATTTTCCTTGCAAGCACACACTTGCATTTCACAGGGCAACTGCGATTGTCAAGAAATCACTCGCGCGGAATGTGTGAAATATTTAGGAGTACACATGGATAGTGGCTTGAGGTGGGATAAACACATTGGTATAGTTAATTCCAGAGTAAGACGACTCATTCACGTATTTAAAACGCTTCGAGATAGTGCAGCTATGGAACAACTCAGACTTGTGTACTTGGCCTTATGTCAATCCATAGTACAATATTGCATCACTGTATGGGGAGGGGCCGCAAAGACGCATCTACTGAACTTAGAAAGAGCACAAAGAGCGGTGCTGAAAGTGATGACAAGAAAGCCCTACAGACATCCAACCTCTCAACTGTACTCCGAATGTAAGGTCCTAACAGTTCGCCAACTCTTTGTGCTCAGAACTATTCTCAGGAAACATCAAAGCGTACCACTACCCAACCCCAATAGACGCAGCAAAATGCCTGTGTGCCCTGGTGTTCCATGCAAGACCTCCTTTGCAAGGAGACAGTACAACGTCACAAGTTGTAAGTTGTACAACACTATAAACAAACAGCTCAACATTACTTCGCTTGGCAGACACGAACTTAAAGGTAAAGTTTCTGAATGGCTTCAACTACTAGATTATCAAAAGACGGAAGATCTACTAGCATATATTGTGTAGCATACATCATAATAATACTTCTAAACAAACTCTCACATACACTCACACCATACACACAACACACACACCCTAACACACACACAGATCACACACATCTATTAAACCTAAATAAAATAAAAATTAAATTAGACTATAATGTAAAAATTAATTAAAGTTATCTTGGGATTGTAAACTGCAGCGACAACCAATTGTCTTCGTATTTTAGTATGTGATACTTCCTGCGACTGAACACTGTTTCCCAAAACACAAGCATAAGCTTAGTTTGGGAATCAGTAACAGTACCTTTTGTGAACAATACGTTACATATGTTAGATTACTCTAAGATCAATGTATTAGCTGGCGACAATAAAGAATTTTATTTTATTGTTTGCCTAATCCATTTAAACTTAACTGTTTTTCTTTCTACGAAGCAGTGTCGGGATATTAATCAGTTATTCAGAACTGCCTAGCCTTTTCCCCAACTATATTGGGTTTGCCTTAAGTCTAACCAGAATACCAGTATTTTACATGGAGCGACTGCATAGCTGACCTACACAACCCGGATACTGGGTAATACGATACCCCTTCGTAATCAGACTTTTGAGCTTCCGAAGACCCGTGTCAAAGATCCACGAATGACAGCCAGGACCAACTGCTGAACGTGCTTTCCAAGGCACGGAGAGGTCTTGGTACAGATGATCACCATTAAAATCATTCATTTTGCACGGTGCACGGTGGTTCAAGTCAATGGTTTAGGGTTTTAGTTTGAAATATTTAGCCAAATCTAAAAACAAAGGTACTCGTATTTCCAAAATTGTACACTAGTTCACCTTTTTTCGAATAGTGACAAGATGTTGTTCCATCTCAACGACTCTGTTTAGCTTTGTAAAAAAGATATCAGATATTTGCGTTTTTTTAGGAAGATTAATCAACACACATCTTCCTGCACGCTTAGCATGACCGCCATAGAACGAGTTTTGTCGACGGAAGAATAGACAAAATGGCGGATAAGTAGTAGAAATATTTCTACGCATTGTACGCGTCTAAGCATGGCAGTGTGTAGTTTTGCCTATTCTTCCGTCGACAAAACGTCGCCATACTACGCGTGCTGAAACCCATTACACCCTTTTTAATTATTAGGAAATTGCCTACTACTATTTTAATACTAAACTGTTACCTCCTTTCAATGAGGTTATCAATGCAAGGGTCATTCTGAATCAAAACATAATAATAATCTTTTGAAAAACCAAAAATATCCGGGATTTGCCTTTTCACCGTCTACGTCTCACTTGAGTGTGACCTGCCAGAGGGCAGCTGTAATGAGGGTTTCGAGTGTTGAGAGCCTCTCAACTGAACTCAACGAGCTGAGTTCGCGAAGTATAAGAAACTTTGTTTTACAATGTTATGCAGCTGACAGCTAACTTCAGGGTACAAAATACCTAATATTCTGACTACTCACAGTCAAAATTAAATGTCTTTTGTCTTTCAAATATTTCCTACTTTCTTATTTAAGTATTAACAAGCACACTAAATTGATTTAGATCTTAAGAAGTCCTTGTAAGTTAAGGTGGAGTTGCAAACCACGTCAGGCACTAGTAAGTTGTCGAGCATTTATGATGAACTAGGCCTATTTGGCGCAGCAGTGAGGTACATTATACTGTTATAACTAAGACTATTCTGTTTTTTTTTTTTGTGTGTGCATTGTGTGCTTTAACCTGAGTCAAATAATTTTATTTCATTTTTATTTTTTCTTTGACTCCACAATCATTAAAACAATAAACGCGTGCAGTCGTGTCCCAAGTCGCGCGGGATTCGCCTCAATGTGGCCAGCAAGTAGCCGTATGCAGTAATAGTGTGGCAGTACCTTATACTTCAGCCCTTGCATCAAATCCTGTAATTCTGATTTTTTGCTGACTTGTTTATGATGTTGGCTCAATGAATAATTCAAGTTTGAGACCTCGAGCGCTGACCGCAATCTTGTCATAATCTATCGAAAAAACCACGAAATTTTCGCTTTTATTTTTATGTTATTGCTCTCAAAACGGTGAAGGAAAACATTGTGAGGAAACCGGCATGTCCTAGAACCAAAAATTCGAAGACAATAATTGTGACATCTACCAACCCGCACTGTGCCCGCGTGGTTGATTACTACTTGCTCCCTCTCACTGAGAGGAAGCCTGTGTCCCAGCAGTGGGAACTTTATAGGCTGATTATTGATTGATTACCGAAAAAAATTTTAATGAAAGGTTTTATCTCGGTAACTACGAGTCTGTCTGTAGAGAAGTTGTAGTCTCGTATTGGAGCATTTAAAAACGTACTGCTTAGGCATTCGAACTATTTTATACAGAAAACAATAATCCTGTGACATAATTACGTCTTTATTGTTTTTTTTTTTGTTCATTGATTACTCTACTTATTTTATTTTCATGGATTCTCTGTGCTCAGCACAAAATGCAATGCCAAAGAAATATAGAATATGCGCTGGCACACTGCCACAGTCAAGTCCTGTCTGATATGTGATACTAGCTCTTCTTCTCTAGCCAATTAAAGACCATTTTTAAATTCGTTTAGTCTAAAAACTCCATATTTTGAACAAACGTACCTAGCCGTCTGTTAGATTTTGCATATTTGAAGTAGGATGTTATTCTACGTTCTAATAATAGTCAT
Organism: Cosmia trapezina; assembly: GCA_905163495.3. Taxonomy (NCBI): domain Eukaryota; kingdom Metazoa; phylum Arthropoda; class Insecta; order Lepidoptera; family Noctuidae; genus Cosmia; species Cosmia trapezina. Next base: position 9,346,686 of record LR991039.1, read on the forward strand.
GTTTGCTAACTTCTGTTACCCTTGTACCTACATTTCCATATCCATATTCTGTTTTAGATGTAGACGTGTGAATTCTATAATTGGTTTGAATAGTGATTTGTTAGTAATTGGTTTCGCTATGGATGAGATTTTCATTAGAAGCGAATTTCTTATTTTTACTCGACTACGGCAAAGCCAAAAGGAAGGGTTATGATTTTAGCAGTCTACTTGTGTATGTATGTATATAACTATGTATTTACGTGTGTTCCACCGTTGCGCCTAAATTACCGATTTTGATGAATGAGGTAAGTAGATTCGAAATAATGGTCCGGGTGACATAGGCTATATAAATTCTCCCTAAATTTAATATGGTGAACTTAACAAGTAAATTTCTGACCTCGAAAAAAAATAAATTGACATACTCATGACATGTTTGGTATTAAAAGAAAGGTCTTGACGAGCACATTACAAATATGTATATACCTATGTCATTATTGTTTAAGTAAATAAATATTTTGAACTTTTTAGATCAATTTTATTTTTCCGTTGTCGGGTTACAGTTTTTTAAACTTTATGCTTGTTAATATTAATGTTTGTGGTGCAGTTATGTACTCGTCTATTTTTATCGCACCGTGTCGAGTAGAACTCGGCCACATCGACAGCATTTAATTTTACAAAAGTATGTTATGGTGTTAAATTGGTGGTATGGCGCGCCTCCAACTTCTCCACCCTCAAGGTCCAGGTGGTCCTCACCCGTATGTACTGGACACGTACAGCTGCGTCGTCGGTATTGCAGGACGTCGTTATGTTATTCTTATTATTTATTATTATGTTATTTTACTATTGCATAATTACCAGGAAAGTATGTGTCTGAGCTTCTCAACCCAGTGGTAACACGATACCCCTTTGTAAGACCGTCAGACTCTCGGGCGTCGGGCCACCCGTAAAGACTGTAGAAATGACCATAGAATGTTTGATCATTAGGTAAATTCCAACGCAGCCTGCATTTGTCAAGATGACCAATTGACCACTCATTTTCTACCTACCGAATTTTTTTTAACGAAGTTTTCATAGAACTTTTACTACCATAGTCGCGACGCGCCTATCTTTAGGAACCTCGATTATTTAATGAGTTCCACAAAGTTTAGTAATTAATTCCATTTATTAAAATAACCTTTAATGATCTCATTAAGTTTTTCTAGCCAGTAAAAAGCATTGTTTATTAATATCGAGAAATTAATAGTGTTTTACAGAAACGTTTTGAAACAGAATGAATCGACAATAACTATAATTGTTCTGCGTTTGCTGTTAATATTTAATAGACGTTACGTTAAAGTTCTAGTCTTTCTTCATGAAATATTCAATGCTTCAGCCTTGTCACAATTTTATTACGTCCAAGTAAATAGAATAAGTAAATTAGTAGTAAATTACACGTTTCGCTAACAATTCACTTTGAAACCCCATTTTTTTGAGATAGATAAATATTTTTAGTGATATTCCTGTCTAGTTTTTTCATAGATTAGGTTCCCGTAATATTACAAAAAATACAAAAAATAATACATAAAGTTATAATGTTAAAAAAGTAAAATGTGATGACAGTCAGTGATCTTACATATTAAATATAATTAAGTTTGTACATCACAATGTTTTGGTTTGACCGCTGACCCCCAAACTAAGCAGGGCTTGTATCTAGTCTTGTGAGTGCGGACAATTGCAGTTACATTAATAATAATTAAAAGTTTCATCACGCGGAGGACTTGGATTTGTATAAAGAGCTTATCAGTTGAGAATCGGAATGGTTTTCTAAACGTGACTTTCAGAAGTGCCCTCTGAGCTCTCTCAACATAAATCTTGTGGCTTTTTCCGGCACTTCCCCAGTACTGTAGTTTGGGCTGACAGATAGCAAGGTAGACCTCTCTTCAGAGATCTGAGGCGCAATTTCCGTATTTTTAACAACGTTCGCAACCTCATCTCAGTCTCAATCTGTAAAAAATTGCATAGTGTTTACTTACATTTTTTACATTTGATTGTCGCTGGCATGAGATTGCGACTTAAAGTTGTTTTTTTTTTAAGTACGAGAATTGGCCTTCTGGCATTGACTTATATATTACTATATCAATGCCTTCTGGAGACAGGCAGTCACGAAGATTCATCAGCATGAAAATTAATATATTAATTATATTAATTGCCTAATTTATGTCAAACTGCGAGGTACTTGCCACACTGAAGAGCCTGTTTCACCACCTAAGTATAACGATTAAGTTGCTATTAACTTACTTGGCAGATAATTTCATACAAATTCTGTTCGATTTTTGAATTTATTCGGTGAGTAAGTGGCTATTCGGACATCGTGAAATAGACCCTAACAATAATTGCAATTCCTTTCATTTTAACAATTGACAATGTCATGCGTTATTTACGTTGTCGAGTAGACGAATTTTTCAAACATAATAATTTTGAAGCAATAGATTAGGAAATTACTTCTAAATTCGTGGATTGCGAATAAAAGTGTGTTATGCAATTAGTGTGCTGCTACATTATAAAATTGAGATTTGATGTTTTTTTTTGGGGGTGAACGATGGCTGGTGGTGTTGCTACTTAAGTATGATTTAAGAAAATCTGTTTTCTTTTGTTTTAATCGTGTTTATATATGGATACCTATCACGTCTGGGAAGTTTACACAAAACAAAACTGATTTTTCAAATTACTACCTACACTAGCTGCGGTGGATGACCTCATTAAAAATATCATAAAATTCAATTATTTTTTGTTTTATCTATACCCATGCTATAAATTCTCTATAAAAGTTTCTGAAACAGTTAGCTTATTGCCAACATTAAAGCAGCCAGTGTCATAGTAACCATGGTAACCATAATAGCATCCAAACGGGTGCTTTAATGTTGTACTGAATTTCATAATGCAACTCGTTATCAAAAAAAGAATATTGTAATGCACGCGCGTTTCACTACAACAGCGCCGTAATTTTAAAAAAGAACTTTCATATAAATATCTCCCTTTAATTCGTCATTTAATAAGCCACTTTTGACATCCTTATGATGAACTAGCAAATTAAATTGATTCGCAAAAGTAAGATACATCTGAAACTTCATGCTACTGGTACGAAAGTTTCATTATAGTCCGTGAGGTATTCTTGACCGAAACCCCTTGCACAAGTTTTTTTTTTATCTTAAAGGTTTTCTAAATTCATCATGTTTTATAGGAAACATCCATTTACAATAAATTGACAATGTTTTTATTTTCAGGTGTTGGTATTAAAGTCTAAATATTATTTAGCTTTAGAGAATTTAGTTCGTCCCTACTGCACTTTCCCCCTGCGATCTGTTTTGATCTTTTCTAATGAATTTGGTATTTTACATAGAATAGACTGAGCACACAAAATGGCGATCATCGTCATCGTCTTTATTATACGACATAACTAGGTGGACGACTTTTGAACCTATTGCATCATCTAACGTCAGGATTTTATTTGTGTTTTCTTTTGGTGAAGATGGGTTATCAAAAAGTATAATTATCATTTATTTGCTCCGATTCAATTTTATATTATCAGGGTTTAATTTGCGAACTTTACTAGGACACTCGTGCTCATCAGATTTAGACCTTAGACGTACCTGATTTAGAACTATCAGAGTTATGAGATGACTTGGATATTATATCATCAGCTTTGCCGTGAGAATTTTTTAATATTCCCTTCAGACTTGAGGTCTGGCCTGGATTGAAGAAAACGAGTGTCATCAACAATAACATCCCTGACTACTATGTAATTTTTCGCACTCTGGGTTCCAAACTTTATAGCGTTTGGTTCATAACCCACAAGTATCCCTTTCCATGGTTTTTCATCAAACTTGGTCTTACTACTTTTATTATGAACGTAAACAGTTGAACCAACCTTCAATTTTTTTCTTAATTTGAGGTTTTGTATCATGCCACATTTCGAATGTTGTTTTTGAAAACTTTCAAAGTTTTAGTTGGTCAAATTTATCAAATAAACAGCAGTTGGTACCGCGTATCGCCCCAAAACACTTTGTCTGATTTAGCACCGCTTATCATGAAACGAGCTTTTCCAGTAAGTAATGGTTCTGACCATACGTTCAAAAACGCCATTCAATTATGATATTCTCGGAATTTTCAAATGATAAGATATCCCTCTCTCTACACAATAATCTTTTATTTCAGTCGATAGATATTCGCCACCATTATCGCAGCATTAGTTGACTAATTTTAAATTAAACTTAGCCTCGCTTTTAGGCACGAAAACTCGTCTGATTTATAGGTGGGTTAAACAGTACGTAACAAAGTACCTAATGCGTATACTCATCCACAAAAAAAATACAATGTAGTTTTTTATTTGTCGTTAGTTGGGGGTATAAATAGTAACAATAGTCCACAAATATCTGAATGCACAATAAATAATAGCTGTTTAACATGACTTTTATTTTTGACCTAATATGATCGGAAGTTGACTTTGTTTCCTATTTATACAGGCCTTACCTCCGTGGGCCTCACACAATTTATCATCCAGGCTCGCATAACAGTTTCGATTTGGCTGGTGTCATCAACCATTTTATTATTTTTTCATTTCGATGAATTAATTTTTACTAATTATGACCAAAGCCATAATTATACATATTTTTACTACTGCATACTTGAGAAACAGATTGACACTTATTTACAGATGCCATTAAGTCTACAGCAATTAAATTATTTTTCAACATACCTTGCATGATAATTTTATTAACCTTACGATTTGGGCTCCTTGCTGGTCGAAAATGACTGTCAACCCAGCACGTTGCATTTTCGTTAAGAACCGCACCGAACCGCACCGCACCGCACCGGTGGTACCGCAGCATAGAAGAGCACGTTCTCCAAAACTTCTTGAACGCCCATGTTGCTGGTCATACATCGTTCCCTGAAATAAATTCACCATTTTAAGCAACAGAAATTTTAATGGCGTTTGCAAGACGGTGTGACTAATGAAAAGATCTTCCCTGTTTATAATATGGTCCGATGCTCCAGAAAAGTAACTTTGCTTCTATCATGATCCGCTTGATAGTCTGCCATCATAAAAGCAAAGCCAAAAAAAAATTGCTCGACGTGGATGGTTCACTGATCTCAACTGCCTGGACCGTCCTTCTCATATCCGTATTTTCTGCTGCTGCTGTTGACCGCTTTTGAAGTAGAGCTCGTTTTTCACATGCTCCTTGCGGCCACAGTGATAACACTTCATGAACTGAGACTTATTCTTCTGCTTGTTAACCTTCTAGTTGAAGCTATTATTCCCTTTATTATTTTGAGAATTATCAAATTGTCTTTCTCGAAATTCCTGTCCATATTGGGTGAATCGGTTTTGTAACAACCTGACTTTGTTAATGGAGCTTGAAATGGTTAGTTATCTAAACTTTTAGATTCATAGAAAATAAGTACATATTAGTGTAGAATTTGTTGTAAGGTTGTTGTTTTGGAAAAATAAAGATTATGATTATGATTATGATTATGATTATATTTCCTCTCAACTTGCAAAAATTTGACGCTAGTATCACTCTATTCATTTCTAAATTTGACTTCATGATCCAAAAGCCTTGTTTTAACGAATGCTAGCATTAACTTATCCTCCGTTAAAGTTTCGATCGCAGTTATCACGCCATCATAAGATGCGGGTAGGTTGAGCAACAAATGAGCTACCTCGCGTGGCGTGGTTTGGCGGCGGCGTGCCGGCTAACAATTCGATGATCAAATCACCAAAAATTGTTAAATGTTTTATGAGTATGATGTTACCTACTCGACGATAACACTTTTTGGAACTTTTATCACGTCCATTTCACTTAACAATGCCCGTATTTTTTATTTAAATTTTAACCACTTATATTGCAGTAAAAACGTAACCTGGTCCAATAACCTGTAGGAAATCTAGGTTGTAACACTTTCATAAAACGAGTTATGGGCTGTTTAAAATGACTATTATTAGCCAATTAAAAGTCACTTGGAAGTTTATACGTCGGTCTTGATCAAAGCGCAAACGAGAAGTGAAGTAATAATAATGGTGGGTAGTATTTATATAATAAGTAGGTACTTACGATATATCGATTATTACAAAATCGACTAAAGATTGATTTTTGTAAATAATTAAAGCAAATAAATCAACATATCATGTTTAGGTATCGATACTCATTACGGCTGCGGAGTTTCGACTGGTTTAATTTGGTACCCTTTTTTTTGTGGATGGGAAATCATCAACTGACTTCTCCCGCTCCGCCGGGAGTGCGTGTCAGACTTTTACGGACTAAAACACAGATTAATACAGATGGGACACTCCGCAGTTTAGGTAGGTATGAAGCTACAAGTACGCTGTGGGCCCCGTCCGCGGGGCTAATTCAGTAGGTCAGAAGGTATAAGAGTTACGCGATAGAAAGAGAGGCAACTTGTAGTTGAATATAACTGTAGGTAATAGGCGTTGTGCGACCTGAATTCTGAATTTCACTTTATTGTGTCGTAGCAAGAGTCGCTTTTCATTTAAATGATTTTGCAGAGTGTCCCATCTGTATTAATCTGTGACTAAAACCCACCCGGTTCCTTCAGTTGCCTGTGCCAGGGCCACAGTATCTCTTTCGAACAACCCGCGACCCCGTTGGCTAATTTTCCCTGTATATCAATGCAGCAAAAGTAGAAAAAAACTTGTAGGTATATTTCAGAGGTATGAGATAATAGCCAGAACATTAATTAGAAAAGTCTGCTTTTATAGCAAACATAGGTTCCAAAGCAGAAGCACTCCACTTTTTCACTCTCACATCGCAAAGGGAATTTCAAAAAGCTTCAGTAGCAACTGAAAGTTTGAATTCACTAAAAGTGTAATTGGATCAAAATGCAAATACAAAGTGCAATTAGACAGAGGTTGCATAAATGCACTGCATCTCTATAAATTTTGTAGTATTGTTTATCAGATAGAGTCTGGCTGTCGAGAGAATGCATTCTTGACACATGTCACTTTCATATTAACGATAGACCGCTCCGTGCCTCGGAAAGCTCGGGCAAAAAATATAAAAAAAGCACGTTAAGCCGTTGGTCCCGACTGTCATTTGTGGATTTTTGACAGTCGTTACGGGTCGTCAGAAGCTCGAAAGTCTGACAACTAGTATTACCAAAGGGTATTTTATTACACAGAGGAGCTCGTGGCTAAGTAATTACAGCCGCACGGGTCGATCCATCAGGTTAAGCTACGCTTGGCGGGGTTGGTCAGTGGATGGGTTACCATCTTTACATACCGAGACTCCTCCGTGCCTCGGAAAGCACGTTAAGCCGTTGGTCCCGGCTGTCATTCGTGGATCTTTGACAGTCGTTACGGGTCGTCAGAAGCCCGAAAGTCTGACAACCAGTCTTACCAAAGGGTATCGTATTACCCAGTTACTGGGTTGTGGAGGTCAGACAGGCAGTCACTTCATGTAAAATACTGGTATTCAGCTGCATCCGGTTAGACTGGAAGCCGACCCCAACAAAGTTGGGAAAAGGCTAGGCAGATTTATTCTATTACACAGTCACTGGGTTGTGGGGATCAGATAGGCAATACCCCATGTGAAATACTGGTATTCAGCTGCATCCGTTTTGCCTGGAAGCCAACCCCAATATGATAATGGAGATGATGGCAGTACCTATTCATTAAAATACTTCTAAAGAATTATCATGATTGGAAAAACTCTTCTTCAACCATAGCGAGATGATCAAACCAGGTGATGCGGCGGCCTAAAGCCTTGGGGTGAAAATCGAAATTTTCTTAGTGGACTGTATGAGGGGCGGTTCGGTGACACAAGTAGGTGTTTTGGTGGTGTGGGAAGATGAAGATGGTACCTGCCTGGTGACTACGATGACACGACGAAGGGTTCCTTAGCCACGTGGCTGGTGCGTCCAGGATATCACGTCCGGATGACTCTGCACTTTCCACAACACACATACACGCACTTGCACAGTTTAACTGCAATCTTCGTCCTTCGCGGTGAAAATATGAGTCCTTTTTCCGACTTGGGATTAATTTTGACCCACAGGTGTCGATGATGATTGAGAACTAGCGGTTTTCTTGGCGGCAGCGTATGCGCGCCATTGCGAATCTTCCTTCTCGCTCTCGCTCAGGCATTATAAGGGTTGAGGAAGGGAGAAGGAAAGCGGAAGGAACTTTATGTATCACAGATACTAACTAATTAGAGTTGCCAGTAATTAGGCATGAAATATAAAAATAAATAAAGTAGTGGCGTAAACATTCCTCGCGGCCTTAAAGGGTCACCTTTAAAGAGAATAATATTATAATATATACAGTGAAATTAAACTTAAATCTAACTAAAGAGGGAATGGTCTGAATAAGATATTACTGAGTAGGAATGGGGCATAAGCGGACCACAGGTCGCACAAGAATCCCATTAGAAGTGCGTACTGAAACGACTCGCGTGCTACCGTCTTTAGACGTATGCAATTTCTCAATAACACCTAGAGGCCAGGATAGAGGAGGCGCATTATCATTAACAATCACTACTACAGTGCCTTCCTTAATCATGTCTCCATCAGGTTTATTCCATTTTAAGCGCGATTGCAAACTATGAAGATACTCGCTTCGCCATCTTTTCCAGTACGACTGGACTAATTTATCCATAAGAGAGTGTCTCTGAAGCAGGTGATCAGACAGTAAATCTACTTCCGCGGCAGGCAATGAGTTAAGCGGCACAGTATGTAAAAAATGCGAAGGGGTAAGAGCTTTAGGCTCTTCCGGATCAGCGCTAAGAACAGTAAGAGGCCTAGAGTTCAACAGGCACTCTATTTGAGAAAGAATTGTGACTAATTCTTCATAAGAAAGGAGTTGTTGACCTATTGTCTTAAAAAGGTGAGTCTTCACGGCCTTCACCATGGACTCCCAACATCCACCGAAATGCGGTGACGCGGGCGGAATAAATTGCCAACTAATGCGATGCTCAGAGAGCTCCTCTTCAAAGCGCGGGCGGTATTCTTTATTTATGAAAGTATATAAGTCGCGTAAAAATGAATTAGCTCCTCGAAAATTAGTCGCGTTGTCCGAATACAAACATTGTACTGGTCCGCGGCGGGATAAAAAGCGTTTCAACGCGGCTATGAACGAAACAGTTGTGAGATCTGTAGCTAATTCGATGTGAATAGCGCGAGTGGTCATACAGGTGAAGATACACAAGTAACCCTTGTGACTCTTTGCGCCTCGAGTGCGTACGGGTACATACTGTATAGGGCCAGCATAATCACACCCTGTATGAGAAAAAGCTTTGGTAGCAACATTTACTCTAGATTTAGGTAGATCGCCCATCATCGGTGGATCATGAGGTCGTGGTCTCCACCTGTGGCATGCGTTGCACTTGTGGATTCTATGACGAATAATTCGTCTAGCGGACAGAATCCAATACCTATGGCGCAATAGCGACATAGTGAGTTCTGGACCTGCATGTAAATATTTTTTATGATAATAGTCTACTAGGATTTCAACTATGCGATCATGGCGGGGCAACACTACAGGGTGTTTAGTACTATAGGCCTCAGCCGAATGAGTTAATCGACCTCCAACGCGGATTAATTCATCACCATCTACAAATGGCTTGAGTTTAATAAGAGCGGGTGAACAAATTTTATTATTTTTTAAATCAGAATAATCATTTAAGAAGTGTTTTCTTTGAACATGACGCAACAAAATGGTTTCAGCGAACTCGAGGTCGCTAGCGGTAACGGCGTCAGTTCGACGCGGGAGTTTTTTCATGAAGCGGTATATGAAAACAACAATACGCAGCAACTTAGTCCACGACGACGTACGTTCTGCGAGTGCGAGTAGAAGCGAATTGTCCGAACTTGAATCCGCGACTATAGGGTGCGCGTGGACCTTTTCTTCAGGAATGGGTTCCGAATTCAAGTTGGTAACTTTATGTATGGGCCATTCGGAAGGGTCGCGCTGAGCCCAAGCGGGTCCGTGCAACCATAATGGGTGCTCAATGAATTTGTCAGGTGTTAAACCACGTGACAAACAGTCCGCCGGGTTTTCAGTACCAGCTACGTGGTAGAAATGCTCCGCGGGGACGTTGTCTACGATGCGAACGACACGATTGGCGACAAACGTGTGCCAACGATGCGGAGAAGAATTTATCCAACAAAGAGTCACCTTTGAATCGGTGAATGCGTAAATAGCGGTAACATTATAATGCGGATTATAAGTGTCGTGAACACGGCGAAGAAGTTTAGCGAGGAGCTCGGCACCGCAGAGCTCCAGTCGAGCGATAGTCAATGGTTTAACCGGCGATACCTTTGACTTGGCACAAACCAGTTGAACGACCACGTCATCGTTGCGAGTGACATGCGCATAGATGACAGCGCCGTAGGCGCCTTCGCTAGCGTCGGAAAATCCAATTAGGCGAAGAATACAATTTTCAAAAATACCTAAATGGCGCGGAATTTTAAAATCATTTAAAAGCGGTAGGGCAGAGCGAAAAGATTGCCAAATATTTATGATGTGATGCGGGGGAGTGTCATCCCAATCGAGCTTCAGTAACCACAATTCTTTTATAAGTAGTTTAGCATAGAGAACTACAGGCGCGACAAGCCCCATGATGTCCCACAGTCTAGCTACGGCCGACAGTATAGCACGTTTAGTACATGTATCTGACGGTGCGGAAATAAGAAATTCAAAACAATCATTTGACCTACACCAGCGCAAGCCAAGGACCTTTTGTTCTACCGATTTGTCGAATTCTAGTTGTTCGGTCAACCTATGCGACGCAGGAATACTGTTTAGTACAGTTTGAGAGTTACTGGTCCACTTGACCAACTCGAACTGACCTCCTCTGAAGAGTTCAATCAGTTCGTGCGCAACCTGGACTGCACGCGATTCAGAGCTTACGCTGCAGACTACGTCATCCATATACAGCGAGTCCGCGATGATAGCGCTGGCGCGCGGGAAGTGATGACCATCGTCTTGAACCAACTGTTGTATTGTGCGGATCGCATGGTAGGGACTTGACTTGAGACCAAAGCAGACGCGGTTAAACTGATATAGAACCAGAGGATCGTTTGGACTGAAGCGATATAAGATTCGTTGAAAGCGACGATCGCTTTCTCTTACTTTAATCTGTAAGAACATTTGTCGGCAATCAGCCGAGAGTGCGAATGCAAACAAGCGAAATTTCAAAATTATAGTAAACAAGTCGCCCTGTAAATTTGGGCCACTGTGTAAAATATCGTTGAGAGATACTCCAGTACTGGTTTTAGCACTAGCGTCTAACACGGAGCGTACTTTTGTTGTTGTCTTATCCAAACGTACAACTGCGTGATGCGGAATTACATAGTCAGGACAACTACTGGCTGAACTATCGAGCGGAGCAGGCGATAAATATCCTTTATCAATATATTCGCGGATGACGTCATCATACGCAGTACGTAACTCGGGTGCGAATTCTAATTTCTTTTCTAGGCAGAAAAAACGTTTTTTCGCGATATCGAGTGAATTCCCCAACAAGAACACATCGCTGCGAAACGGTAGGGCTACAGAGTATCTACCTGTGTCCCCATCGCGTTCCGTAGTCGAATTATAAAAGTACTCGCACTCAAGTTCGTCGAGCGATTTGCTCGTCGAAAGAGTGACGGGCGCTTCATCGACCTGCCAGAATTTTTTTAACGCCGATTCTAACGAGTCTTTGTCGGAGGGTTGCGAAACATGCGAGCAACAAGACTGTGAAGGCTTATTATGACGTACAGGCAGCGCAGGCACAGTGCCCATGATGACATAACCGAGTACCGTCTGCATGGCAGGCGGCGCGGAGGAGTTGCTACTAACTACGCGGGGCAGCAGAAGATGCGGGAAAAGCGAAGCCCCGATCAACACATCAATGCGACCGGGTTTGCCGAACGATTCGTCGGCGAGCGGTAAACCTTTTAAGTAAGGCAAGGCGGAAATATCTACGGGAGCGGTAGGTAGATTGTCGGTGATTGCATCGACAACTAGCGAATTAACGTTAAAAGTAACGTTCGAATTAAAGCGGGAAAAAAAAGTGAATTGTACGGAACCCTTAACGGATTTTTCCGTACCCCCGATACCCTTAACGGAAAGCGTATCAGATGAACGTCTAGTCAAACCTAATCGTTTGCAGCATTCTGCGGTAATAAAATTTATTTGTGAGCCACTATCTAATAGACAACGAACAAAATGTTCCTTATCAAATGAATCACGAACTATAACAGTAGCGGTTGACAACAAAATAGTAGTATTCGTGTTACATTGCGGCTTTGATACGCGGAAGTTCGAGTCGTAAAAGATCGACGTAGCAATGGATGCGTTACATTGTGGGGCGCTCTGAGCGGTGGCGGCGGCAGCGGCAGCGCCGGCGCGGGCGGCGGCGTGTACATCTTGCTCGCTCGGAGCCGTGGCGCTCGAACCCGACTGTGTACGTGCGGTATTGTCAACACCGTTCGATAATACAGTCGCGTTCGATTCGCGATTAAAATGTAAAAGCGAGTGATGTTTATTCTTACAAACTTTACATCTAGATTCAGACTGACAGACTCTGGCCTTGTGTTTAATACTTAAACAGTTAGTACATGCATCGTTTTGCTTTACCGATTTGAAACGATCACTTGGTGTCATTTTAGAAAAGGCAGGACATTTAAATAAATGTTCATGGACAATGCTATCGCATAAACATTTTGCGGATTTATCAATTATAGTGTAAGATTGCGGTTGCGGAATTTTGGATGTTTTTTTATTTACAGGATTGTTATTAGACTGAGTGGAACTCGAGCTGTTTAAAGCTTTAGTATTTTGTAAAATGCGAGATTGATTTTTAATGAATTGTACTAAATTGTCGAATTTAGGTATTTCGTCTTTTGAGTTCATTTCAAAAAATCGAGCGGTTTCAGAATCGACCTTTTTTATAGCGACATGGAAAAAAATCAAATCTGATAAATCATTTATTTTAAGGTTTTTTAATGCGTTTGCGGCTGAAACAAAATTATCAGAAAAGGATTCGAAATTTTGAATAGATGCGGTATTAAAAGATTTGTGTTCAAACATCCGATTAAGGTAACTGGAAGCTAACATACGTTTATCTTCGTACTTGTTTATGAGTGAATTAAAAATTAATTGGTAGTTATCGCCAGTAGGGCAAACACCTGAGAACGTAGTTTGAGCCTTATCTGTTAATTTCCCCATCAAATAATATAATTTCTCCGAATCAGTCAATGTATTATTTTCGTGTACCGTGCTTTTAAAATTAGCATAGAACAGGGGCCAGTTACGAATTTCGCCATCGAATGACATTATTTCAATGGGAGGCAAGCGAACTGTTTGCTTATTGACACCACTATCACTAGAAGTAGGAGCTGATGTGGCTGCTGATTTTGAGTAATTCGAATGAGTATATTTAACGCGGCAATATAATTCCTCAAAACTAATCCACGACTGGTCATCGATCTCATTTTCAGGGTCTTGTTTTAGAAGAAGCGAGTTATATTTATTAAATGCGTCGAGGAACTCCGTGCGCAACGCATCGACATTGACACACGCACACATGAACTTCTCTAGCGGTTCCCTACCGGACTTAATTTTTTCCATTAAATCGTAAATGATTTGCAAGCGAGCAAAAATCATATTACGACATGACAGTGCTATTTGAATGGCTGATTTTATCTGATGATCCGAATCAATGGTCACTTGCCTAGGCATTTTGATATTTTTGTAGGTTTATAAAATTGCTAAAATAAATCGCAAACTGCAATGAGCTGCGCGCGGTGCGGGATTGGTAGGTACCTATGAATATAGTACCGAACGATAGCGAAGCGAGCGAGCGGTAGGTAGGAATTTTCCTACTACCTACATAAATTAAAATATTATGTTGAGCGGGATGCGAAATACCTGTGAATGTACGCAATGACGAAGTAGGTATTGCAATAAATGAATTAATGAAAGCGGTTTATTATATGAGTTTAAGGAACGAAGATTGAAATGAAATATAGTTGCGGGATGATGATATACGGATATAATATTGATATCCGTTATCCAGAGGATATAGAAAATAGGTATCTGTGATCGTGGAACCAAAAAATGTTGGATAGCCGTGGTCGTAGGACCAAAATGATGGATATCCGTGATCTTAAGGACCAAAAAATAGATATCCGTGATCGTAAGGACCAAAAAATGATGCGGCGGCCTAAAGCCTTGGGGTGAAAATCGAAATTTTCTTAGTGGACTGTATGAGGGGCGGTTCGGTGACACAAGTAGGTGTTTTGGTGGTGTGGGAAGATGAAGATGGTACCTGCCTGGTGACTACGATGACACGACGAAGGGTTCCTTAGCCACGTGGCTGGTGCGTCCAGGATATCACGTCCGGATGACTCTGCACTTTCCACAACACACATACACGCACTTGCACAGTTTAACTGCAATCTTCGTCCTTCGCGGTGAAAATATGAGTCCTTTTTCCGACTTGGGATTAATTTTGACCCACAGGTGTCGATGATGATTGAGAACTAGCGGTTTTCTTGGCGGCAGCGTATGCGCGCCATTGCGAATCTTCCTTCTCGCTCTCGCTCAGGCATTATAAGGGTTGAGGAAGGGAGAAGGAAAGCGGAAGGAACTTTATGTATCACAGATACTAACTAATTAGAGTTGCCAGTAATTAGGCATGAAATATAAAAATAAATAAAGTAGTGGCGTAAACACCAGGTTAGCACTCCATTTACTACCCATGCAAGACATCATAAGAAAAGTAAAAGTCGTAATATTTTTACGACGAAGTAATGACTGCTGTAAACTCACGCTTCTCTGTTTGTACTTTCAAGATAACATGAGATTGTAAGGACACGACTGTTGAAAAGAAAATGTTAAAAAAATTAACAGTTTATTCAGAGCTCTGAAAAAGTCGACTCTAAAAATGACGTGTTAGCAGGGCCGCCGCAAAGATTATTGGGGTAAACTGACATACACGGTCTTATTACAAAACAAGGTTTTTCTTCTATCATGGTTTAAACCATCGAGCCAGTTTTTGTAATAAGAACCTAGCTGTGATAGCAATACAGTTCTTTATACAAAACTGACAACTTAGTCCAGTACTAAGTTGTCAGTTTTGTGACATCTTAATGTGTCGGAATAAAGTTCAAAATTCAAAAAAAGGGTCCATGGTTTAACCTGGGTTTGAAGATGAACCTTGTTTTGTAATAAGACGGACAAAGTTTTGCAAAGCAGTAGGTCTCCATTATAATATGCATAAGTATTGTGTATACTTATTTTTTTTTATATACTTCATTGTATACTGCAACGGTGCAGTATACAATGAAATATAAATAAAAAAACCGGCCAAGTGCGTGTCGGACCACGCACAATGAAGGGTTCCGTAGTTGAAAAGAATTTATCCCAAAAACAAACAACATTGGATACCAAAAAAAAAATATGTCATAGAATTACAAATTCACAATTTTCGGACTTTTTCCTTTACTTGTGCTGGGAAGCCTTGTTTCTTGCCAAATTTCATTATTCTAGGTCAACGGGTTTTGATTTACTTGCGAGTATCAAAATGTGTCGCAAAATGGCCGTATTTTTTATTGCGTTGACTTAGAAGCTTGATTTATTTTAACTGTAAGGGACCATAGACTTACCTATTTAATATAAATTTCAACTTGATATCTTCACGCGTCGTTGAGAAAAAGGGTCTTGACAGACTGAGAGACTTGAACATTTTTTTTATGTGATAGAATTACAAATTAACAATTTTCGGACTTTTTCCTTTATTTGTGTTGTACGACCTTGCTTCATGCCAAATTTCATGATTCTAGAACAACGGGAAGTACCCTGTAGGTTTTGATTTACTTGCGAGTATCAAAATATGTCACATAAATGTCCGTATGTTTTTATTGCATTGACTTAGAAGCATGAGTTTTGTAGGACTTCAAGGGACTATAGACTTACGTATGTGACATTAATTTCAACTTGATACCTCCACGCGGTCCTGAGAAAAAGGGTCTTGACAGACTGACAGACAGACGGACAAACGAGTGATCCTATAAGGGTTCCGCTTTTTCCTTTTGAGGTACGGAACCCTAAAAATCGACGAAATCAACGTCATCACGTCATCGCCGGCTGTTTCTGAAAACCAGCGCTGGGGCTGTCTCGCATAGGGTCGCAGCATTATGCTGAGTTGCAGCGTGGATGCAACGCATAAGATTTTCCACCAACTTTTTTACTGTGTTTAAATTGTTTTTTTTTGCGTCCTGTTTACCACAAATAAACGTATTTTCTTTATTTTCTATGCATTTAGCGGATTTTAGTTTAACTTAGATAGAAATCAATTCAGATTTCAGTCTGTAAATGAACTAATAATAAAACTTTCATCAAAAAGAACATTCTTTTCGCCCGAACCGAATTTCGCATACAAGAACCAATACTCGTATTGGAAAGATACATCAAACCTCCTTCAATAAACTTTATCATACACATCCCAATTTTATCTGCATCCCGATAAAAAACGTTTTTTGATGAAACTCCACCGTTTACGACTTTCACAGCGTCTTTTTTTCTAACAATGAAGAATATTTTTTTTATTATTCTCCCAAGGGTTTTTATTTTATTATAATCTGGGGGAGTAAAGAGGGAAAGAATAAAAGAGATAATGATGTGAGAATGGCGACCGCATGTGTGCGAAATGGTGGCAGTTACGGGACGCGTTAAGCTGTGAAAGTGAGAAACGTTTAAGTACGCGAATGTTTTGAGGAAGTTTGTCGTAGAAAATTGCGAAGTTAAATAGCGAGGCTGGATGCGGAGAATGCCCTTAAATCTGAGCATCAGTGTTATTCACATATTTATTCAACGTTATTTACATTTTGTACATGGTTAATACAAAACCAATAGCACAATTTCATTCAACATAGGCTTATACTTTAGCATGCAATAGTAGGTATTTAGGAAAGGTAAGCTATCACTGCTAACGCATACACAAATTATGTGCGTATGTCGCAGCCAACTGTCATAATTAGCCATTTAGTTATCAGCTTAGACTTTCAAACCTTTTTTTTGTTTTGACTCAAACCTTTTTTTTTTATTGTTCCGGGTGGAAAATCCTCATGGACTTTCTAAACTAACCTAAACCATTTGGTCGGGATGCCCTGGCTTAGTTTCTGCAACCAATTTGGCTGGCGTGTGGTTGGTCACAATTGAATATTCATTCAGGCAGCTGTTAAACCTGGTTCTGGCGTGTTATAAAGATAATGTCGTCCGATTTCTGCCTTCGCGTATATTTTTCCATATTTTCACATAAAGATTAGTGATTCCCCGTTATCACAATTTTTAGGTGACTGACGCTGATATTAATATCAGTTGACGACGCGACCTAACGCCAACGTAATTATTTTTCAGCTCAGTAATCCAACCGTCATATGTTCACGTCAAATTAAATACATTTGACTAATATCATATATACTTTCGTTATTTGTGTCATGTCATGGTGTATCCGTTGCAGGAGATTATGGTATTAATTTAACGTCAACCAGAGAGCAAAAACGAACATACGCCTTGGTAGAAACTTATGGTTTGTGTTTAAACGCCTACCGGAAAAGTAAAATACGAAAACCAGCTAGAATGGTTAAATGCTCACCAAAATTAAATTAATTATTATTATTACTGTGAAATTATAACTTTAAAAAACTGACAGCAGGTCGACGGAGACCCGCTTCGCGGGGCTTCTATTTCGGTCGGCAGGGTATATAGGAACCTAACCAACCAAGCCTCAATTTTTTTGGTAGTCATTATATTTAATCCCAAACCTTATTAAGGGGACTATAAGACCTAAACGCAACTAAAAGCAAGTTTTTATAATGCCCAAAAGTATGTGATCTACTGCAGTACCTAAATAAAATCAGAAAAATATAATTACGATATTCACCAGTAGCATAATTATATAATTATGCTAGTTAGATAGTGTAATTTGATACGATACAAAAAAAATCACAAAGATAACTCTAAAAATTTATCTCGTATTAAAAACCATACTCATTTTTTGTCAGATTATTCTACAAGCAACATAATAACGTAATAGTGTTTTAATTTTTTAGTCCAATTAATAGATTTTTTGTAAATAAATAATTGCTTCATAGATTGCAAAAAAATACCAGGGTTGTGTCATCGCGCTTCTCTTTCTTTTCTTTGCAGTCCGACAGTGATCGCGCTTTAGGTCTTGTAGTCCCCTTAATTAATGGGAACATTAGTTTTTGTACACACAACTTCTGACCCTAAACACACCTTCTCCGTCCCGTTGTAGGTAAAAAGAAACAAAATAAGAAATAGAAAACATGAGAACAATGTCAAATTAGGTTTAAACTAAAACTTCGAAACAATAGTTAGAGGACTAGGTAGGTACTACACAGAAAAACTAGCATTCATTGTTTACGTACTTACAAACTTACTAGGGCATCATAATATCGGTAGAGCTTCAACTATAATGAACTTCGGAAACCTTAGCCAGCTTTTCGTGGAAGTTACAAGAGGATCTACTCAATGAAACCTGAAACTAGTTTTCGTATAGATTACATGATGCAAAACAGTACTTTACCGACTTGTTAGGTGGCAGTTAGTGTTCTGGGACATGATACCACGCCTATATTCCTTAAATGGGTAGGCAGAGGTATACTAAACAACTACCTACTTGCTACATAGTTGCACATTTCGGCATGTTAAGTGTTTAAATCCCAAGTAATAGGGCATGAGTCTATTGTCCTTGACCAAGCACAGATCGTACTCCGGTCTGCTAGGCATTGTAATAATTATCCTATACAACAAAAAACCCAATACAACAGTTTTCCTTACAACGAGACAGCCATAGCAAATCATCTGCCTCGTCATCATCATTTCAGCCGAAAGATGTCCACTGCTAGATTCCTGTGGCCTTCACAAGGTCATCGGTCCACCTTGTGGGAGGCCTCCCAACGTTACGTCTTCGCAAACCACCACCACCACCATTTTAGTTGTAGTTTTAGTAGGTACACTAATTTGTCAACCCTAAATTACCATGTACTACAATACTGTTTTTGTTTTTATTTGAATTTGAATTTGAATTTTGAAACCTTTTCCAAATATGTTAGAGTCAACTTCCAGTCAAACCTGATGCTGCTGAGTACCGGTATCTTACATGGAGCAACTGCCTATCTGACCTCCACAACACAGTTACTGGGACATAGTAAATTAGTCTTTAGTCCAGTAATATAATGTAATTTCCCATGTGAGAAGTCTTCAATAAGTTAGTTCTGTTTCTCCATAGTTATAGTTTTATTACATTTTACTATTCTATTTACGTTGTCTGGGACGTAACTGTGTTATTGCTCCCATGTGTTGTAATAAGAGTTTATTGCTTTCACAAATACGTTTTGTAAGTATTATAATGACCATTATAAGTAGCTATCTAGGATACCCAATCTCAGCAATGTTTGTTTAAGATGCATATATTATATGCCAACGGCTTTGAGTGGTTAGCTTGCGTGTTGTGTGCTGAGCTCACGCAATGCGTCGTACGTCCAGGCAGTAATAGGACTCGCCCGTCAAGGAGCGCCGTTCCAAATTAGAGGCATTATTAATCTATTTTACATAAAAAATATTAAAATATTAATATTAAAACACGTATACTAAAAGATCAGTCTGCCTAGCCTTTTCCCAACTATGTTGGGGTCGGCTTCCAGTCTAACCGGATGCAGCTGAATACCAGTATTTTACATGGAGCGACTGCCTATCTGACCTCCACAACCCAGTAACTGGGTAATACGATACCTCTTGGTAAGACTGGTTGTCAGACTTTCGGGCTTCTGACTTCCCGTAACGACTGTCAAAGATCCACGAATGACAGCCGGGACCAACGGCTTAACGTGCTTTCCGAGGAACGGAGGAGTCTCGGTATGTAAAGATGGTAACCCATCCACTGACCAACCCCGCCAAGCGTAGCTTAACCTGATGGATCGACCCGTGCGGCTGTTATTACTTAGCCACGAGCTCCTCGTGGCTAAGTCCTCCACGTATACTAAAAGATAAAAAACTAAAATACCTTTAAAATGGTATTGATTAGTAAATCATTATTTTTAACCTACTTTTCAAAAAAAAAAGGAGGAGGTTATCAATTCGTCGCGTATTATATATTTTTTTTTATGTCTGCACACCGATTTCTTTGTCAATTGTGGACCGATTTTGAAAATTCTTTTTTTTTTTTTAAAGGGTATGCTCTCGAAGTGGTCCCATTGTCACCAAGTCAGAATCTGATGAGGGAATCCCATGGAAATCGAGGGAACCCTCAAATTGTATAGGCACACCTATAGCGATTTGGGTATTTTTTATAGTAAATCGTGCATTTGCTCCCGAAAAGCACCATTTGGTGAAGTGGAACTGATGAGGAACATCACAGATGGCCACCGGAACTACTCAATAATACGTATTTCACTTGGGTTGCGATTCGATTACTTTAATATGGTTGCTAAGCAATTTATGCTCGTCACAATGCATATAGCGAAGTGGAGCTGATGGTGATTTCACCATCACTTCCAGTTCTCCTGGTTCCTTACTAGGAGAACTCCTCAACAATTTATTTATTTTTTATTTATTTATATACTTACTCACTTACCACTATTTTCTCAGATTTTTTTAGGAGCTCGTGGCTAAGTAATAACAGTCGCACGGGTCGATCCGTCAGGTTAAGCTACGCTTGCCGGGGTTGGTCAGTAGATGGGTGACCATCTTTACATAGCGAGATTCCTCCGTGCCTCGGAAAGCACATTAAGCCGTTGGTCCCGGCTGTCATTCGTGGATCTTTGACAGTCGTTACGGGTCGTCAGAAGCCCCAAAGTCTGACAACCAGTCTTACCAAGGGGTATCGTATTACCTAGTAACTGGGTTGTGGAGGTCAGATAGGCAGTCACTCCACGTAAAATACTGGTATTCAGCTGCATCCGGTTAGACTGGAAGCCGACCCCAACATAGTTGGGAAAAGACTAGGCAGATAGATACGACTTACAACTATTTTTACAGGTATAACCCAATGCAATAGTGAAGCAAACTTAAAAACTTATTATCTAAAACTTATTACATAATTATAATGTTATCCTTGTGAATTCACTCAGTGTACACGCAAAAACGTCTATCTCCTCTGCTACAAGGTTAAGGGTAAATTAACGTCCTTGTATCGGGAAAAACAATATTTAGTAAAAGATGATGAGCAGTAGACATTAGGCTATTGTAACTTATAGACCGAGAGGTGACAGGATTTTTCATAACGATCATGGATACGGTTAGATTTACTTCGATGGGTTGTAGAGTAGTCCCCTAATGCAAATGACGTCGGTCTGCCTGCTCTGAGTGGTTGCAACTTCGAGTTATAGCGCTTACAAGAGGCGTCATTGTTGCGAAAAAAAAACGATCAGAGAAATAGTCAGTTTTGGTACACATTGAAAGTATGGCGTCTCCGCAGATGAAACAAGTTGGTCTGCCGGCTCTGAGTGGTTGCATTTCAGAGCTATGATGCGCGTGTTATATTTGATAATTATTTTTATAATTTTTAGCACTATATTTTTAAGTATTAAGTAAAATTGAGATTACCTTGATTCCGGAAATTGGTTCGGTGGTGATTTAAACCACCTTTAGATATTTCATGTTGGTATTATTACTATCTGTCACATTTACGAAGTTTGGAACTAATGTAGAAGTATCTAATTTGACCAGTTATTGTGTTTGTAAAATATACCACTCTGAACTTGTAAAAATCGTATAGATATTATTACTGTAAATAATTACGTAATATTTAATAGTACTTGTACTATGATTTAGAATTTATATTGTTATTTTAATATAATAAGCTGTTTCAAACGATTGGTACAATTGTGTCGTTGATATTTTAGATGGCGGTAAATATACGATTGGTACAATTGTGTCGTTGATATTTTAGATGGCGGTAAATATAGAGTCAGTTGTTGGTTCACGAATAGAACAGGGGGAGCTCTGAGTATTTGGACACATTCTTGATCCAGAAGTTGACCAGAACAGAGCTCCAGCCTACAGGTAAAAGTTAAGTAATATGTACAATTTCTATTTCTATTTTCTATTGGTATTATGTTTGATTTCTACTGTTACTATGTTGTTCTGTATGTGTTATGAATATGGCCAATATTGCCAAGGTGTCAAATTGAACAAAGGAATATTCTTGTTCCTTTCCTATTATTATGTTGCTATTATTCTGAGTACCCTCAGATAGAATGAACTGTTTTTGAGATAACGATAATTTATGGAAATATAAGAAATGTGTTGACGTGTTGATAAAATACGTTAAAGATAAGTTTCCGTGGAGTTTCTTGTCCGTTCTTCTCCACGAAGACCTAGTTTTGCGAACGGACATAGCTTTATCGTTAAATATGAATAATTATTGACAAGATTGATTGAAGTAATAAATACCTATCTAGTCTTGTCTGTCTGTGCTTTTGTTTATCAAATCCTTTCCCCTACACACCATATTCATGGAACACAGTAAAACACAGTAAACAATAATACTTTAATACACAGTAAATAAAATAACTAATAACCATCCTGACATTCAAGGATTGCTATTTGAGTAGTATCTAGGTATACATATATACACTTATAGATAGTTATAGTTATATATATATATCAAACCTAACATCAGAAGCGGGATAGTGCCGTCCTACATAACAGGTTTCTAATGAATTTTATTTTGCTATTTTCATGATCAACGTTGGTGCAATCTGTGTTCTGCTGGAAGTTTGCAAACGGCGGCAGCGGCGGTGGCAGCGGCGTGGTGTAACGGCGGGTCATTGATTCACCCCGCCCCCCCACAATACCGATGACAACGTGCTGCCAACTGAGAGCCTGGACTGCGGAGCTGCAAGTTGCTGTGACACCTTCGAAAACCATTCCAAGAATTCAATGGAGCAGCAGTACCTACGAATTATCTGAAATCGGTAACGCCTCTAGAGGCTCTGCTTTATTATTATTTTGAAATTTGAGATTATCTACAGCTGATGTGTATCAATTTTGCTGTTATTTTTAACGGACCTAAAGAGCAGGTTTTGTTTAAGTACCTACTTAAAGTAAGATGGAAGCTTAGCTTATAAAATCAATAATGAAAATGTGGTTACTATAATTAGTTACCTACTACATTATAATTAATTCTAGTTCTCACAAAGAGGACTGAGAATAAGATACAAATTTTCAGACAGGATTAAGATTTAACAATAAAAATGCAATGGTTAACAAAATTGAACTTGGCAATTCCAAATGTTATGCTTCGTTGCTTATTTAAAATTATATTACTATGTGATATTTTATCTGTAGATAAATTAGTTTGTGAGCATTTGATTTCAAAGAGGTAATAATGAAATAATTGTTGTATGTCGTATTTGATTTGAATTTCCCGGACTCACAAGGGTGAGGCTTGAGAGGTTGGATCATTACGATGTAAAAGAAACTGATAACGATGAAACTTGGCATGGGTTGACATGACACTCTAGCTCACGGTAGTTGAGGCTGAGAGTTGTATGGTCGAAAATAAAAATGCAAGTGTTCACGGGAACCTAATTTAAAATTGCTAATATTATTGCTCTGTTGTTCACAAATTAATTAAACAGTACCTATGGATAAAAACCAGTTTTTCACTTTCAAAGTGCTTAATGATTATGCTGCAGTTCTTTATACTGATATGGGTTATAATTATAACCTTTTACTACAAAGTAAAGTACTTAATGCCAACACAGTGACCATGTTAACATTTGGAATTATTTAACAGAAAATATAATAAGGTGATCGATACACTTTGCAATGATATTGTCAGGTTGACCGAGCGATTTATTGTTTTGATTAGTTATTATTAGGTTTCACACTATTGTTTCTGTATAATGATAATCATCTTGTACTTTGAGAACAAAGTACATGTCAGTATGGCCGTATTACATAATTATAATTGGCTGACTATGACTGTAGTTAAGACTATGCCTGTGGCTCTGCCTGTGGCTGTGACTGTGCCTGTGGCTTTGCCTGTGGCTATGACTATGACTATAACTATGCCTGTGGCTGTGCCGGGTGGCTGTGCCTGTGGCTGTGACTGTGCCTGTGGCTGTGCCGGGTGGCTGTGCCTGTGGCTGTGACTGTGCCTGTGGCTGTGCCGGGTGGCTGTGCCTGTGGCTGTGACTGTGCCTGTGGCTGTGCCGGGTGGCTGTGCCTGTGGCTATGACTGTGCCTGTGGCTGTGCCGGGTGGCTGTGCCTGTGGCTGTGTCTGTGACTGTGCCTGTGGCTGTGCCGGGTGGCTGTGCCTGTGGCTGTGACTGTGCCTGTGGCTGTGCCGGGTGGCTGTGCCTGTGGCTGTGACTATGACTATGGCTGTGCCTGGTGGCTGTGCCAATAACAAAAAAAAAAAAAAGAAAGTTTTTGTACTTCGAGAACGACTGGTGGCTGTGCCAATAGCAACAAAAAAAAAAGTTTTTGTACTTCGAGAACGAAGTACATATCAGAATGGCCGTGTTATATTTGATAATTATTTTTATAATTTTTAGCACTATATTTTTAAGTATTAAGTAAAATTGAGATTACCTTGATTCCGGAAATTGGTTCGGTGGTGATTTAAACCACCTTTAGATATTTCATGTTGGTATTATTACTATCTGTCACATTTACGAAGTTTGGAACTAATGTAGAAGTATCTAATTTGACCAGTTATTGTGTTTGTAAAATATACCACTCTGAACTTGTAAAAATCGTATAGATATTATTACTGTAAATAATTACGTAATATTTAATAGTACTTGTACTATGATTTAGAATTTATATTGTTATTTTAATATAATAAGCTGTTTCAAACGATTGGTACAATTGTGTCGTTGATATTTTAGATGGCGGTAAATATACGATTGGTACAATTGTGTCGTTGATATTTTAGATGGCGGTAAATATAGAGTCAGTTGTTGGTTCACGAATAGAACAGGGGGAGCTCTGAGTATTTGGACACATTCTTGATCCAGAAGTTGACCAGAACAGAGCTCCAGCCTACAGGTAAAAGTTAAGTAATATGTACAATTTCTATTTCTATTTTCTATTGGTATTATGTTTGATTTCTACTGTTACTATGTTGTTCTGTATGTGTTATGAATATGGCCAATATTGCCAAGGTGTCAAATTGAACAAAGGAATATTCTTGTTCCTTTCCTATTATTATGTTGCTATTATTCTGAGTACCCTCAGATAGAATGAACTGTTTTTGAGATAACGATAATTTATGGAAATATAAGAAATGTGTTGACGTGTTGATAAAATACGTTAAAGATAAGTTTCCGTGGAGTTTCTTGTCCGTTCTTCTCCACGAAGACCTAGTTTTGCGAACGGACATAGCTTTATCGTTAAATATGAATAATTATTGACAAGATTGATTGAAGTAATAAATACCTATCTAGTCTTGTCTGTCTGTGCTTTTGTTTATCAAATCCTTTCCCCTACACACCATATTCATGGAACACAGTAAAACACAGTAAACAATAATACTTTAATACACAGTAAATAAAATAACTAATAACCATCCTGACATTCAAGGATTGCTATTTGAGTAGTATCTAGGTATACATATATACACTTATAGATAGTTATAGTTATATATTATATATCAAATCTAACACGCGCAACATTGTTGGAAAAAAAAAAACGATAAGAGAAATGGTCAGTTTTAGTACCCATTCGAAGTATGGTGTCTCCACAGGTGAAACGAGTTGGTCTGCCGGCTCTCAGTGGTTGTATTTCAGAGCAATCGTTGTGTATGCAAGACGCTTATTTGTGGAGAAAGCCTAAAAAATACATCGAAAAAGGGGACAATAGGCGAATTTTTCAAGTGCATGCCGGCCGGTGTCGTACCCCCACCCTACACCTGCGCCGAGTAACACCCGCTGCGCGACCGGCCCCCCTGTAAAGGAATGGGGAAAAAGCTAGAGGTGTCAAGAGGTGTCAATAAGAGAAATGGTCAGTTTTAGTTCCTATTCAAAGTATGGTGTCTCCACAGGTGAAACGAGTTGGTCTGCCGGCTCTTAGTCGTTGTATTTCAGAGCATTGTTATACGCAAAGCGCTTAGTTATAGAAAAATTCAACTTAACGGTAATCAATAAAATGAAGAATGTAATCGAACAAATCCAATATTTAATAATTCAACTTATTACTGTGGGTAAATCACAGATTAATAATTTTGTAGATTATAGCTAAGACTTAGAGTTAAATATTTACTTATTTCTAACATTATATATTTTTTGAGTTGTTTCATTAGCTATATTCTACAAAATTATTAATCTGTGAATTACCCAAAGTAATAAGTTGAATTGTTAAAAATTGGATTTGTTCGATTTCATTCTTTATTTTATTGATTACCGTTAAGTTGAATTTTGCTATAACTAAGCGCCTTGCGTATAACAATGCTCTGAAATACAACGACTAAGAGCCGGCAGACCAACTCGTTTCACCTGTGGAGACACCATACTTCGAATAGGTACTAAAACTGACCATTTCTCTTATTGACACCTCTAGCTTTTTCCCTATTCCTTTACAGGGGGACGGTCGCGCAGCGGGTGGTCCTCGGCGCAGGTGTACGGTGGGGGTACGACACCGGCCGGCGGCCGGCGTGCACTTAAAAATTCGCCTATTGTCCCCTTTTTCGATGTATTTTTTAGGCTTTCTCCACAAATAAGCGTCTTGCATATACAACGATTGCTCTGAAATACAACCACTGAGAGCCGGCAGACCAACTCGTTTCACCTGTGGAGACACCATTCTTCGAATGGGTCCTAAAACTGGCCATTTCTCTTATCGTTTTTTTTTCGCAACAATGTTGCGCGCATCATAGCTCTGAAATGCAACCACTCAGAGCCGGCAGGCCAACTTGTTTCATCTGCGGAGACGCCATACTTTCAATGTGTACCAAAACTGACCATTTCTCTGATCGTTTTTTTTTCGCAACAATGACGCCTCTTGTAAGCGCTATAACTCGAAGTTGCAACCACTCAGAGCAGGCAGACCGACGTCATTCGCATTAGGGGACTACTCTACAACCCATCGAAGTAAATCTAACCGTATCCATGATCGTTATGAAAAATCCTGTGACCTCTTAGTAAATTAGAAACTGACCCACTAAAAAGTGAAAAATAAAAAACTTTTTTACAAAAAAAAAATAACTGACTTCCAAAAAAATACTACAAAGTGAAAAATAACTTAATAACTAATTTCGGAAGTCGGTGGCAAAAAACTATAATACAGATCCAAAGACACCGACTTCCGAAATTAAAGTTATTTTTCACTTTGTAGTATTTTTTTGGAAGTCGGTTTTTTTTTTTTTTTTGTTAAAAAGTTTTTTTTACAGGACAATTGATTGTCCTCATTCCAACTTATTTGAGTTCGACTATTACATTAAAGTAGAAGAAGATCTTGGGAAGACCTGGATGAGACTGGTACAGACCAGGGAAGCATGACACAAAAGAGAGCAGGCGAGGAGAATGAAAAAAAGCAATCCACTTTTCTAATAATAATAATACAGGACAGGACTATTGTTGCCAATAAGCCTGATATAGTGGTGGTGGATCGAACAGAGCGGCGCGCAATGATTATTGACATAACGGTCCCGCATGACGGGAACCTCGTGAAAGCCGAGAAAGATAAACAAATCAAGTATCTTGACTTGGCTCGCGAGGTTGTTGACATGTGGGATGTGAACTCAGCGATCATTGTGCCGATAGTCGTATCAGCCAATGGCTTAATTGCGAAGAGCCTCGACCAACACCTAAGGAGGCTCTCGTTGGGCAGCTGGAGCAAGGGCTTGATTCAGAAAGCGGCGCTTCTGGACACGGCCCGCATTGTTAGGAGGTTCCTCTCTCTGGAGCCCTGACCGCCGGTAGCTTGGACCCTGTTCCCGATATCGGTGGGCTACTATTTTTATATTTTTAAATGTTTTTATATTCTTTTTATTCTAATATTTAAAAATAAAAAATAAATATCCTTGGACATTTCACACAACGCCATCTAGTCCCAAGCTAAGCAACCTAATGCTTGTGTTATGGTAACGAGATGGCTGATAAACTACTTATATACATTTTTTTTTGTAAATACATACATATTATAAATAGAAAAACACCCAGACTCGTAACAAATAATTGTAGGTTGTACAAATATTTGTTCCGTGCGGGAATCGAACCCGCGACATGCTGCGCAGCAGTCAATCGCTCAACCACTGCGCCAACCGTTACATTTAAAAATGTAAACAATATGTGTAAAATAAAATAAAAGAAATAATACTACAACTACGCTAACGATCGATCTTAAACATGTCAGGACAGCCACTCAAACTCCCTAACACTACAGTAATCTAGTTTATTCTAAACTATAAAGCATTTAATAGTTAAACTGTACAGTTTGCTCGCTATCCACTTATTGGAGTCAGCACTTAGCAAGGGTTAAGAGTTAGGGTTGCACCATAGTGGGACAACGAAGAAGTTTGAATTAGGTTAACATTATTTTTGTTTAATTGGAAAATGGATATCCGTGAAAGCGTGAACAGTCAACTGAGCTTATGGAAAATAAGCTTTAAATTGAAGAGAGACTAGCTCCCTAATTGCGTAACACACTTTCAATAAAAATCCAAGGGTTTTGAAGCGAATCCATTGCTTCATAGGTATCAAAAATTCATCTGCTCAACTACGTTAATAACGCTGTACGAGTCATACACACATAGCATCTTACATGGCACGCGCGCATTGCGTCAGCACTTTCCGTCACCTTGCACATATTTTTCTGCAGCGCGACAGTACTCATTCAGCGTTCATATTCAGCTGTAAGTACTCATTTCACATTGCAACAACATTCTAATTAGCATTAGTCACGTGGTAGTTAAAAGTATTCAATAAACCATCATCTCTGGCTATTCGTGACTTACCCATTCAAACTAACATCCAAGGCATTCCAATTCCAACTGAGGGGCTGGTGGCTAAGTAACAACAGCCGCATCAGGTTAAGCTACTCTTGCCGGGGTTGGTCCATGGATGGGTGACCATCTTTACATACTACTCCTCCGCCCCTCGGAAGGCACGTTAAGCCGACTGTCATTCGTGGATCTTTGCAAGTCGTTACGGGTCGTCAGAATACCGAAAGTCTGACAACCAGTCTCACCAAGGGATATCGTATTACTTACCCAGTTACTGGGTTGTGGAGGTCTGATAGGCAGTCGTTCCATGTAAAATACTGGTATTCAGCTGCATCTGGATGCCTGGAAGCCAACTCCAAGTTGGGAAAAGGCTAGGCAGATTGATTGATTGACGTTGTTAAAACTTAAAGCTGGAAGGCGGTGTAATTACACAGATTCTTATAAGAAGACCAGGTTACAAAGGACCTTCCAATAATGTATGTAAAGTCAGGGAAATTTATTATTAAACGAATTAACACCCATGTTAAAACCGTTTCATACAACTTTCAAGAGTGAGGGTTGTGATTTAAAAAATACGGACAATTTAATTTGAGGGTGAATTCAACCAAACTTTTATACCCAGAGTCTAAAGATAAGCGTCCACTGGTCTGCGCCGGCCGCAACGCATGCACGGCACGCAACGGATTTTGGTTTGTTTGTATGAAGAAATGAAAATGCGGGCGGTACCAGTAGTGCACGCAGAGCTTTATGAATTCATACAGAGCAAACCGAAACCCGTTGCGTCCTGTGCGTGCATTGCGGCCGGCGCGGACCAGTGGACGCTTACCTTTAATCTTCGAATTAATTTTGAATTGTTGACAGTTTTTCCATACAAAAACTGTCAGTCGTCTGTTTTATTCCACGGATGAAAGATTTCCGACTTTAGTCAAATTAGCTCTTAGTCAATTTGCGTAACAATTGATTTATTTACAAAGTGACAAACAAGTATTCTATACAGTCGCTCTTCTATATTACTAGACGCTAGACGTAATTACACGCTGCTGTCATATTTCTTCAATCGCTTCGCTCGTCATTATGTCCTCACTCCAGATGTCGACAGAACACTTAACACATAAACTGTTAACGTAGCGGCTTGTGCGACTCGGTCCACACTCTTTTGTTTTCTTATGTTAGAAACCTCTTAAATAGCTGTGGAGAATAGTAATATTTCTGTTAAAGAACTTTTCTAAATGTTAGGAAGATATATTCAAAATTTTTGATTCGTTAAATGGGCCTAATTTTTTGCGTATAAATATTACTAACTTCTGTTGCGTCTTCTTCCACGTGAAATTTCTAGTCCCCGCATCGCTTCGCCTGCCCGCGCTTTAACTTCGTTTTCACTTAGCGTCCTTTCTGACTTTTTTTCTTTTTGCTCAGCTCCTAAAGGGTCTCAATTCTGGTAGAACGTAAACCATTATTAATCAATCTGCCTAGCCTTTTCCCAACTGTGTTGGGGTCGGCTTCAAATCTAACCGGATGCAGCTGAATACCAGTATTTTACATAGAGTAACTACATAGAGTACTTTTTTTGTAATACCGTTTGTACCGTTCCCACAGACAAACCGTGAAAACGGTTTTGCGGGGCATAGTTCTTAGCTTAAGGTTTTGTTTGTAAAATGTTATAATAAAATAATAATAATAATAATAACTGCCTATCTGACCTCCACAACCCACTAACTGGGTAATACGATACTCGTACCCCTTGGTAAGACTGGCTGTCAGACTTTCGGGTTACTTATGACCCATAACGACTGTCAAAGTTCCACAAATGACAGCCGGGACTAATGGCTTAACGTGCTCTCCGAGGCACGGAGGAGTCTCGGTGTGTAAAGATGGTCATCCACCCATCCACGGACCAACCCCGGCAAGCGTAGCTTAACGTGACAGATCGATCCGTGCGGCTGTTATTACTTAGCCACGTAAATACCATTAACATCGAGCTCGTGGCTAAGTAATATCAGCCACATGGGTCAATCCGTCAGGTTAAGCTACGCTTGCC
This sequence comes from Cosmia trapezina, assembly GCA_905163495.3. Lineage (NCBI taxonomy): Eukaryota > Metazoa > Arthropoda > Insecta > Lepidoptera > Noctuidae > Cosmia > Cosmia trapezina. The sequence continues at coordinate 9,377,665 of LR991039.1, forward strand.
GGGGTTGGTCAGTGGATGGGTGACCATCTTTACATACCGAGATTCCTCCGTGCCTCGGAAAGTACGTTGAGCCGTTGGTCCCGGCTGTAATTCGTGGATCTTTGACAGTCGTTACGGGACGTCAGAAGCCCGAAAGTCTGACAACCAGTCTTACCAAGGGGTATCATATTATCCAGTAACTGGATTGTGGAGGTCAGATAGGCAGTCGCTCCATGTAAAATACTGGTATTCAGCTGCATCTGGTTAGACTGGAAGCCGACCCCAACATAGTTGGGAAAAGGCTAGGCAGATTGATTGATGGATGTTTGTTTTAATGGCTGATTTACCGATATCCGATCGTGAACAGTTTGGTGAAATTAGCCGTTATGGAATTAATGCTACTTCCTTAGCGAGTAACGTCATTTGAGTTATTTTTGTAAACACAATTTTATTACATGGGACCCCAAGGACGTATGTCGCAAGAATTAGGTTTTCCACTAACTGACCAAAAAGTCCCTCAATAGGTATTTCAAGGACGGAATGTTAATTTATCTAGATTTACAAGAACGTTAATTAGTGTAGACCCATTAGTGTAAATAAAATAACTTTCTGTTTTATGCAAAAAGGTTTTTACACTGTTATTCACTTAATTAACTTACCTAAATAATTAACTACGAGTAGCTAGACTGAAAATATGTTAAAATAGCTCCGTAAGTTTTATACGTATAATAATGATATACCAGTCAATCAGTCACAATCTTGTTGGGTAAACATGTTGGTAGGTACATAATTAAATTACCTTTTAATAAATTTCCCATATTATTGCAGGCACCTTCGTGTAAGAAGAGAATTTAAAGCAAGTAGGCTGGCAGGTTTATAACTCATAATACTAAACACACTTGGGTAAAGAATTTTTGGTCACAACAATTTATTCGTCTTTGAAACGTCACGAATCATGATTGAGGCGATAAGTAATAGTATTATTATCCCTTACCACTCTGTCATAATAATAATACAAGATCAAATTAAATTGACTATTGAAAATTCACGGACGTGTTGGGAACTAATGATGATAAAAGAAAAACAGTAGGTACCTAATCAGTTGTAGATACTTGAAATCAGTACTTTGTATCAATTCACTGCTGGCTTTGTGATATATTTGATATCACTATATTTTGCAACTAAAAATACGAGCAAAGTACTAGAAATTTGATATCACTATATTTTGCAACTAAAAATACGAGGAAAGTACTAGGCGCAGATAAATTCGAAGATGTGATAAACACCACCACCGTAAGCAGGAGAGCCGGGGACCGGGTACCAGGGAAGCAGTTATGCAGGGGAGTCACGTATGCCTTTCTATACGTTCTTACGAGACTCGTGTGCACGTGTGAAGCATCGGTAACACGGATATCGAGGGATATGCCTTGGGGGCGTGGCACGTGGCGCCTCGATATTATAAAATTGGTCTTATGTTCGAACGGCGGCTGTACGCTTCATTCAGTCGCTTTGCAACTGCGTACAGTGCGTATTGATGCGTAAAAAACCAAAATGCCGAGTTGTGCTGTAATTATTTGTAAAAATAGGTCAAATACCATCAACCTGAAGACAAATGGCGTGTCCTACCACCGGTAAGTAAACTATTAAGTAACTGTTTTATATTTTAAATCAATTTTTAAATGTTTTACTAACTTTCGTCCGGAGCGACACGAACTAGCCCGAGAGTGCCCGAATCTTCCCGAACGCAACGAGCGTTTTGGATTTAGGGAGGAGCAATCGAGTGCGTGCGGCTGATTTTATCGATATGCGTATTATTGCAGTTAAATATTTTTTTACAGAACTCAATGGATGTTCTCGTATTACATGTATAGTAAAAGAGGTTTGAACCAAATTAAGACATTGTTATTTCAATACAGTTGCACGTGAAGTGTAAAAACTTAAATTAATATTATGCCTAAAAGATTTTGACTAACGAAGTTTTTAATTTATAGTCAATCTGCCTAGCCTTTTCCCAACTATGTTGGGGTCGGCTTCCAGTCTAACCGGATGCAGGTTAAGTATTAAGATAAATACATATTATATTTCATCCAATTATTTATTTTTGGTCAAAAAATTACAATAATTTATGTTCGATATGCAAAAATATTCAATTATTATTTAAAAAAATCTGGCTATTTGGCGATTTCGTAAGGTGGGCCCTAGACGATTAATAATATTGCGAAATATTATTGACCGAGTGAATTAATATTGAAGACTGCGATGGTTAAACATTGTCGAAAAAAAAATATTAAGTAATATTTATTATTATATAAATATACAGTATTATATTTAACAGAAAGCGTTCCCTTTAACCGGTAATAAAATATTAAGAAAATTAAACTAAGTTATTTTAATACAAGAATGTGCTAAAATTAAATATCGATAAAAATTATCGACCATCGCTTTCGACTCCCTAATTGCTTGCGTGTGCATTGAATGTTCGCGAATAGCAAATGTTTACAAGTGAATGCCCCGCCCATTCTATGTATGTGTGCTATTAGAAATTGAGTTAGTGTAGCTGCTTTCTTCTTAATGTGCGTGTTCAAATTTTAAGTGTGTGTCGTAAGTACACTATTTGTTAATGTTGTGATTATTTGGGTGGGAGATAAGCGGCGGCACTAGGACTCCTTATTATTCCGCAATGAAGGCATATCTCCGGATATCTATGATCGGTAACTTCGTAGGAGTCTGTGTTGTAAGTAGAAAGAGAATAGCGTTTTTGAAAAAAGAAGGCTTTTTGAAAAAAAACCGGCCAAGTGCGTGTCGGACCACGCACAATGAAGGGTTCCGTAGTTGAAAAGAATTTATCCTAAAAACTTTTTTTTACGTCAAAAAATTACAAATTCACAATTTTCGGACTTTTTCCTTTACTTGTGCTGGAGACCTTGCTTCTTGCCAAATTTCATTATTCTAGGTCAACGGGAAGTAATAGACTTACGTATTTGATATTAATTTCAACTTGATATCTCCACGCGTCCTTGAGAAAAATGGTCTTGACAGACTGACAGACTTGAACTTTTTTTATGTGACAGAATTACAAATGAACAAATTTCGGACTTTTTACTTTATTTGTGTTGTATGACCTTGCTTCTTACAAAATTTCATGATTCTAGGTCAACGGGAAGTACCCTATAGGTTTTGATTTACTTGCGAGCATCAAAATATGCCACATAAATGGCCGTATTTTTTTATTTCGTTAACTTAGAAGGTTGATTTTTTCAGGACTCCAAGGGACTATAAATCTACGTAATTGGTATTAATTTCAACTTGATACCTCCACGCGTTTCTGAGAAAAACGGTCTTGACAGACTGACAGACAGACAGACAGACGGACAAACAAGTGATCCTATAAGGGTTCCGTTTTTTCCTTTTGAGGTACGGAACCCTAAAATTTATGAAAACAAAGACCAGGTAGAATGTCCAGTCTGAATTTATCTTTTCCCCATCTATAATGCACACCACCTAAGTGTGGAACTCTCTGCCAGCGACTGTGTTCCCTAGCATATAACCCGGCTGCGTTCAAAGCAAGAGTGAACAGTGGCTTTAGTGCGAGTTTTTATACTTACACGATCGCGTTTACGTTAACGTTGACGTACGTCAATTTGTATGAAATAATTGTGTTTCCCATTACAGTCAAAAGATGCCGCTTATTCAGTTTCGGTACAAATTGAAGTTTACGTTAACGTGATCGAGTAAGTATAAAAACTCGCACTAAGGCCTCAGGAGCCGTACTATGACCCATCATACATCTGTTGAGAAAAAAGGATGGTGCTATAGGTTTTATACAGCTCTCTCACACTGGAACCATTCAACTTCTACCCTGCTATAAGAGCTCACAGTAAGCTCTCAGGCATCTTTTGGGTATGCTCGTTCCATCATGGAACTCATCCATCTCTTTCCATCAGGATCAAGATCGAGGTCAATAGCATAAATGATATTATTCCTGTAAGTAGTTTTGCAGACCAGACTCAGACGTCAGTCTCTTTTTAAGTCCAGACATAATTTTTGTCAGATCATGTGAAGACCATGTAGATTTGTGTCTGAAATGGTTTTTTGAGGAAAGATCCACACTGATTGTGAGGATCTGTCCAATCAGTGCACGCATTTGTTAGTAATCGTGCAGCTCAAGTCAGAACTTAAGAAGCTCAACGATTTGACGAACAGTCCAAAGAAAGGACTTTTGGGTAGGATTAGAATATCTTACTCCTCATGGTACAGTCAACGGCCAGAAGTCCACTTACACCGCAATGACCATTATCGCCTGCACTATACGGGCTGCGGCGCTTATACCTATACGGGCTGCGGCGCCAAAGAAGGTCATAAGTAAACTAATATTGCTATGCCATGGTTTTGTGAGATTGCTAGTCGACTTCTGGCTGTTACTGTACCTTCCAGGCTGTTTTCCTCAAGAAATTTTCTTTTTAACGCTTTAGAGATTAGTAATGAAAGTTCGTTCATTGCTTTAACGTTAAAGTAGTGTTAGGTACTTAGTGGATGACTGGGACTGATACCGTTGTTTTAAAGAGTGGCTCATTTCAAACCAGCGAAGTCACATATTTTCTCTGCAAAACGCTTCTCGATTATACCTCAAAACTCGGCTACATGCGTATAAGCAGTCAGGGGCGGACACTGCTTAGGATGGGCAAAAACGTAATCACATTTCTTTCACCCTTAACTCCGCAGGAAGGAATTAAAGTAATCGAATTGGAACTCTTGTCCAATCTCAACAGGAAAATGTGACTTGTGTATGGAAGAAACTCGTAACTGTCGGAGAATGGGCTGCCTTTTATGTTGTACATGACTAATGAGTGTCAGAAATGTGCTGAGGATTTGTCACTTATATAGAAGTGTACCTTCCTCAGCGCTCACAGCAAGATTGACGCTGGCCTGTCGCATGCTCCGTGCGTTTAGTCGCTGCGGCAAGTAGCGAGAGTGTGCGACTCCCCTCTAGCCTGTCATTGCGACTCTGCAACATAATGACGCTAAGTTTATGGAGCTTGAAAAAAAAACTGCGCACCCTCGCGCCTTGTTGGGTTCCGTTCCGATTTATGAAAAAAGTGTGCTATTTAGAGACATCGTTTTAATTTTCCTGTAATCTTTACATTAACTTCTATCACATAGAATAATTTCAGATTTTTCTCTGTGCAAACTTCGGAGATAAAGGGGGAACGGTATTTTATTTTAAATTTTTCATCAAAAGTCAAAAACTGGCCTAAAAAAATTAAAAAAATGTTTGAGAATGTGAAAACAGCGCTCTTTCAGTCCCAGTTGCAATAAAAAAAAAATCTTTCTTATTTGCAAAATAGTTGGGAAAACGTCTTCTAAAACTGGTCCAAATTTCAAGTTGATAGCCTTGACAGACAGACAGACCGAGAAACAGACTGAGTCACACCACAAGGGTTCCTTTTTACCATTTTGGTACGGAACCCTAAAAATATGAAAATTTTCGAGCGCACGCAGCCTGTCCTTGCGTCTAGTCGCAGTCGCATGTCGCATAGTGTACGAGGTAGCTTAAGATCGACTAAACGCTTAACATTTTCTCCTACAATTATGTTTTCATACCAAACCCTTGTTCATAATAGGCTCTTAGGTTTCTTTGCGCAAAGTAATGAGTTTAATTTCATTGTAACAGTAAATTATAATGAGCTCCAGTACAAAGGGAAAATTCCATTTTTTTTCTTTGTGGCGTCTTTTCAAGTTATTTCCTTAGCTCCTTGAGGATTAATAATACTTAGAAGGTTAAATTATTAAATGTTTGAAAGCTATTTCGATACTTGCTTTGGCCCACGAGTTCATTCTTATGTCAACTCAAGTTGCAGACAAAGATTGGGTTTCCAAAAATCGTACTAATTACTATCGTACTTAGTCTATGAAGGTATGTTACCAGCCAAACCCCATTTCAGGCCAAAAAAGTTTGTCCCATGGGTGATAATATGTCTCTTTAGCTTTGGAAGTAGCGCTCGCCGGGCGCTGCCGCGGCACCGCTCGTTTCGCTCGCTCGGCTCGCGCGCGGTTTGTCACAGTTCTAACATAACCTAACGCATTTGGTCCGGGGTCCCCGGCTTATTTATAAAACTGTGCTACTATGGAATTTTATTTTTAATCATGTTTCGGTTTTAGTACACACGGCTACACATCAAGCTATACATTTTCAGTTTACACTGACCTCTCACTGTAAGGAAATCCTATAAAATGTGAGATCAGCTTATACTAGAAATTTATAGCTTGATCTGTAGCCGTGCGTACAGCAGTAGACAATATTAGTCAAACAAGAATAAAGTTTAAAAAACTGTAACCCGACAACGGAAAAATAAAATTGATCTAAAAAGTTCAAAATATTTATTTACTTAAACAATAATGACATAGGTGTATACATATTTGTAATGTGCTCGTCAAGACCTTTCTTTTAATACCAAATATGTCATGATTATCTCAATTTAATTTTTTTCGAGGTCAGAAATTTACGTGTTAAGTCCACCATATTAAATTTAGGGAGAATTTATATAGCCTATGTCACCCGGACCATTATTTCAAATCTACTGATACCTCATTCATCAAAATCTGTTCAGTAATTTAGGCGCTACGGTGGAACTCACGTAAATACATAGTTATATACATACATACACAAGTAGACTGCTAAAATCATAACCATTCCTTTTGACTTTGCCGTAGTCGGGTAATAATGGAAAATACAAATTATTTTTCTATCTAAGGTCCCATTAAAATAGATGGACAAATTTTCACAGGGCGTTCTACACATGAATATGAACAACTTTCACTACCTATGGGACTAACTCTGCAATCACGAAAAAAAAATCAGCTGTTCAGTACATTTGTCCTACACCAAACTCATCAAAAAGGAGCAGCAGATTTTTTTTTCGCGATTTCAGGTTTGGTCCCATAGTAAAAGTTGTTCATATTCATGGGTAGAACACCCTCTGAAAATTTGTCCATATATTTTAATAGGACCTTATTTGGTTTTATTGGAATTTTAAAAACACAAAATGTATCCCTTAAAAAAATAAAAAAGGCAGTCATGGGGATGCGGTTCGAGGTGTCGCGGTAACGCGGTGACGTGAACCCGTAAGATTTCCCCCTACTAAAAATCGCTCAACGCGCCTAAAAAAGTTTTGAGTTCAAAAACTTGGTTCACCACATTCGATTCGAATATTCTGGAAAACAGGCGTGATGTTATTATTAGATAACCTTTCACATATTCTATAAGGATTTACTTACGATTCGTTAGATCATCCCGCTATGTTGAGCATTGGTGGGAATTGAATTTAATATTGAAAGCTCGGCTTTCCCGCCTCCATTTTCACTTTAACTTGTAAAGTAGAATTTTCTATGTTTATGTTTGTTATGTTTTGTTGTTTTGTGTTTGCTGTTCTGTGTTTGTTTGTGTTAATAGGTGAGTGAATTTCAACAACTATGATTTTTTACCTAATTTTGGTGGAAAATTTTGTTTCTGAATTTTTTTATAAAATAAGATGTTGATATGCAAGAAATTCGTTTTCAGTTACATAAAATGTAAGAGAAATTTATTTAATCCTGAAAGCTTCTATTATATTGTCGACACCAGAATTGGTAAGACACCAAAATTGATACCTGACACCAAAATTAGAAACATTGACACAAGAATTTATTTCTGTCACAGAAATTAGTTCTATAGAGAAAGACGGCCTCTTTATGATGAACTCCTTCTTCAGAAAACGTGAGCACAGAAAGTGGACCTGGCAGAGCCCTGATGGTGCTACTAAAAATGAGATTGTCTTCATTATGTCGAAGAAGCAGATTCAATAATGTATCTGTGATCAACGCAGTGGAAACAGGAAGTGATCACCACATGTTAAGAGGCACTGGAAATATCTCGACTTATGTCTACGCTCCGTACAGCACCGGTCCAAGTCCAAAACCCCGAGAGCTTTCAACTCGAACTTCAGAATCGTTTCGAGTGTCTAGGGAGGTCCGTGGACGATTATAACGATGAGTTCGGGACAAAATGTTTCATACGGTCGGGTCTAAGTTCTTCAAGACCCGTAGTACAAATAGAAATAAGAAGGTCTCTGATCCTACTTTACAGCTCATGGAGGAGAGGCGCGAGATGATTCTGCAGTCTTCAGATGATGCGCTCAAATACCGGCTGCTCAATTAACGGATCTCTAAGTCCTTGAAAAGTGACCTTCGCTTCTATAATACCAGCCGTATTAAGGACGAGATAGATTGGAACAAGGTCCATCCTTGGTCCAGGATCCATAGTTTTTGCAAGAGATCTGTGATCTATTGAGCAGAGGCAACTTGCGAAACCGAAGACCGATAATGACAGAAGTATGCACCAAACCTGAGCTGTCAAAGGAGATCGACAGGTTCTATGGACAGTTATATACGTCAACAAGTAACCCCGTTACGAATCTGGCAAACGACTCAACAGCTAGATTGACCCTACACTATACCTACCAAAGAAATCCCAGACGTCAGCTTGTTCGAGATAAGGATGGCTCTGAAGCAACTCAAAAACAACAAAGCGCCGGATGATGACGGAATTACTCGCAGGTTTGACGACTTCCAGCCTCCTGAACAAGCCGGATTCCGTAAAGGCATATGACTTATGTGGTCTATGTGTGTATGTGCCAGATCAACTATCGATACATTGAGGTGCTGAAGTGTTTGTACGAAAACGCCACTATGTCAGTCTGACTCTAGGACCAGACCTCGAAACCTGTCCATCTGCAGCGACGTGTCCTACATGGAGTCGTTATCTCGCCGAAGCTGTTCACCGCTTTACTGGAGGGTGTTTTCAAGGTTCTGGACTGGAAAGGGCTCAACATCAATGGTGAGTACGATATACGACGATATAGTAGTCATGGTTGAAACTATGGAGGACATCAGTACAATGCTCGACGACCTCAGTAGAACTTCTCAAAGAAAGAAGAAAGAAAGAAGAAAGAAAAACTATTTTATTCCCGCGAAAAATGACGCACATACTTTCAATTTTTACATAATCCTAAAAAATAAAAACAATTGGGTAGCTAAAATTCAAACTTAAAAGGAAAAACAACAAATACTTAATTAAGCGTCACTAACGCGCGAAACGGCTAACGCTCAGCATAATGCCGTGACCCGTGCACGAAGGCACGAGTCAAGGCGCTGGTTTTCATTTCAGCGTAAACCGGCGGCGTGTCGACAGCTCAGAACCCGTAAAGAAGACCCGCAAAGAGTGGGTCTTAACGTCGTTTTTCTTTGAGGTACGTAACTTTAAAAACTAATTTTGGTGTAACTAAGCAGTTTTGGTGATTGGTAAAATACCACCAAAACCACCAAAATTGCACCACCAAAATTAGAATCTTGCTTAGTATGTTTATTAAAAAAAAAACTACTAAGAATATAATATTCGTATCATTTTGAAAGCATACCAAACCTTTTTATTATAAATATATTTTACAACACCAACTTGTTCATAGAACGTTTTAAAACATTAACACCAAAATTGCAGGTTTTTTGTCCGGCTACTACGAAAAGACTTAAGTTACGTTTTTAGCGGGAAATCAAAACAGGATGGCACACTTCTGTCACTGCTGCATGTGAGTGCCCGATTATACGAAGTAAACGGTGGTAGTATCGTACTTCTGGGTTTATTCTATACGAGCCAATTAACGATTTAATTACGCCCACCAAAATTTAGAATTTCGGGCGGACAGTCCTTTTCGATTTTCTGTACGATAAAGTATTGCACTAAATAAAATAATAAAACTGGCATCAGATAGAAAAACTAATAATTAATTAAAATAAAATTAGTAATTTCTATTAAACTAGTGTAGTTTCGTTTAAGCGGTTGTAATTCCCAGGAAAACAGATTGTGGACGCGCCACCAAACTTAGAATATTATATTTACGGCCTGATCAAGATACCTACGTCTACTTTCTTGAAAAAAATTAACGTTATTGTACGTTTTGTTTAATATATGATTTTCAGCCGCGCCGCCTAAAAATAACGTTTGAGAAAATCACTCAGGTACTAATATTATAAAGAGAGATAGCGAATTTTGTGACTTTGTGAATTATGGGGAAGGTAATCTCCGGAACCATAGCTCCTATTTGAATATTTCTTTCACAACATTTGTAAGGTACATAATTCCAGAAGGACATATTCAAAGGATGTTACAACATTAAAAATACTAACGAAATATTATCTTGAACTCATGCAAGCCTAGTACCTACTTTTTGTTAGGTTACTGCACAGAACTTGCACACAAAGTGTCGTGAACAGAATACTGTCTTCACATGTTGCAAATTGTACCCCTGAAAACAAGAAGTATCTTTTGTTTGAAACAATTAGAGGCTGTGCGTAGGTAATTGCTCGCAAACTGAAGTGCGAACAAATTCATGAGACCCAGTGTCTCCATTTCAGAATCAAAAGCGGTTCCAAACTATACAGTCAATTAATCTGCGTAGCCTTATTCCGAATGATGATGAATGCAGCTGAATACCAGTATTTTACATAGAGCAACTGCCTATCTGACCTCCACAACGCAGTTACGGAGGGGTCTCGATAGGGGGATGGGGAGGGGTTCGCGTGACTTAAGTTTGCCGCTCTGAAACCAGGCTCTCCGATGCGCTGGACATGGCGCGCTGCTGTTTTAGTATAGACTAGCTGACCCGACAGACGTTGTCCTGTCTTAGCTATGAATAGTCTAATGTAAACGCGCGAAGTTCCCGAAGGCGCAAGCTGAGGACATTTTGAATTGTAAGAAAACTTAATTCATATTATAAGAATTTAACTACGATTTTTTGCTCAAAAGTAAAATGCCGTAGTAAATTTGAAGTAAAAAAGTCAAAAATATGAAAAAGATTAATTGGAGCCAATATTGAATTTGAAAAAAAAAATGTTTTGTTTTGTTTGTTTTGTTTTGTTTGTATCAATGTCGATGGCTATAAGAGTAGGGGAAGACCAAAGAAACGATGGATGGACTGTGTGAAAGATATATTGACTACTGCGCAGTCATTTGTAGCCTTAATGGGTGATCAGATCACCCATCCAAACCACAGTCCACAGTCATTACTGAATAACATAACATCAGGCCTGATTTTTGATGGTTTATAGACAGAGGCAGAAGTGTTCCTGTAGTACACCCACATTTCGTCAGTTATAATAATTTAAGCCCCATGTAATAGGGGGCGAGCCTATTGCCATCAACGGGGCACAAACCCAGACTGGCCTTTTAATGCGTTTAAAATTAAAATAAAATCTAATCTTTGTTCAAAGGCATACTATTCTATCAATGATTACTTAAACGATAAGAATAGTTGGTCGCTGTGATTAACTCAAGACAATGTTTATGTTATGTTCTTTCTCCAGAATCAGCTTACATAATGACAGGTTATATGAGTTAAGTACTAAAATTGTTTATTTTATTTGACAAAAATATAATTTAATGTATTGTGTTGCGTAAATTATTTTGCATAGGTACTATTGTATAGAATCTAGTTCTTCTAACTGAACAGACAGCTGTGCTGCTGGGGAGTTTGTTCCGCTACTTCTTCTTCCCAGCTAAAGCACTAGGAAGTGGTGAAGGGCGGGCGTTTTGTGGGGACTGTCTTACTGTAATTTCGACGTTCAAAAAGTGCTGATTCTCAGCCTAATTTGAATAAATGACTTTTGATTTTGATTTTGATTTTGGCCCTTAGAAATTCCTGATGGAAAAACTCAATAACTCTCTGGTCTGGGAATGGAATCTAGGACCTCATGCTGAGCAACCATTAAACCAAGATGGCACTCCTCCGGACGTTACTTTACTACTCGTGAAAAGCTATGACAACATTTTTCAGGACCACATGTATACTCATGACCGATTTTGGCTACGGTGTACAATCTCAACGGAGAGTAGCCAGGTACGCAAGAGATATTATAGCGCATTAGTGTGTGCTCAAACACAGGTGGACTCTCTGTTTCTTTAGAGTGCTTTTCCACCAGAGATGTGCTATGCAGTTATGCTATACGAGAATGTAAAAGAAATGCTACGAAACTATGTGTGAGATATGCTGTAAAAATGCGCCGCCGCAAGGTAGCTGTGCAAGGAAGATGCGCAGCTCAAGCTATGCGACGTATCGACAATAGGGAAGCTACACCACTCGCGACCATCCATAGCACGCATCCATAGCTCACATCAACAGCATGCATCTACAGCACGTATCCTTCCATATAAAAAACGTAGTTTACTTGAATCAGTTTCCACCAGTGCCTTGCTATGTGGACCAACGAATATGATTGGTGGATATCAAACGCATTCATAGCAACGTTGCATCACATGTCTGGTGGAAAAGCACCTTTACTCACATAGTCCGATGGAGTGGCAATCCGACTCGATAGGGTAGAGATCAGGTGCAGGACCAACTTCAGCCTCAGGATCATCTATAGTGTTTGTCACACCACTGATTTCCAAACTCCGGACTACCACGAGACCAATAGAACAACAAACAACTTTGTTAAAATTGAAGGATATGACGTTCCGTGGAAGACATCAGTTAAGTATTTGGGAACCACTTTAGACGATAAAGTTAGCTGGTTAAAAAATATGGAAGAACTTCGTTTAAAAGGAGTCAAGTCCCTTAACAGCTTAAAACCAATCCTTAATCGTAAATCTAATTTGAGCCCTCAAACCAAATTACGCATTTATTCCACACTGGTTCGTCCTTGTATGACATACGCATCCCCTGTCTGGAGTAGTATTAGTGACACTAGCTACAAATAACTCCAGGTCTTTCAGAACAAAGCACTTAAAATAGCATTCAACACACCTCTCTACACAAACCTTACACAACTACATAATGATATCAAGTTTCCACCTGTACAGGATTTCGTTCTGAAGGTATTCCGAAAATTTTACCTCTTTAATAATCCACGTCACCGTAATACACACATTGGTAAGAGTAGACTAACCCGATTACCTTATGCCAGGACTTATAACAAGTACAAACTGCCGCATCACCATTTCCTGGTGGATTAACATTAGCTCACTTACCACCTGTCCAGCGTGATTGCTGTCACCTAACTCACTAATATGTACATTATTAGGTATAAATTCGTAAATATATGCTTTTATTTTGTTTGTTTACAATTATTCTACAATAGATAAGTAGGTAATAATGTATTTTAATAATTTCAAAATAATTATAAAATGGGGCCTGGGTAGTATAAATTTAAAATTGTAGGTCTGCAAACCCTACAATACATATAAGACTGTAGGTATACAGTACCTACAGTCTTATATGTATTTATTAAATTATTTCTCACACTAACGATCATAATATGTTGTAAGTTAAAAGAGGTGTTTTAGCCTGTTTAACATCGCTCGGATTATGTCAGTTTACATTTAGAATAAGATCTTTTTGTTAACTTGTGTTTACCTTTCTGTAAATAAAGACCTTTAAAAATCAAAATTAATCAATCAATGGAACAGTTAATACCACCTGTATAGAGCTGTTTAAGGGTTCCGCCGTAGTCAACAAGGAACCCTTACATTTTTGCTATGTCCGTTTGTCTGTCTGTCCGTCCGCAGCTTAGCTCAGAGGCTGTTAGTACTAGAAAGCTATAATTTGGCATGGATATACATATTCATCACGCCAACAATGTGGTAAATTAAAATCATGAAAAAAAACTTTTTTTTAGGGTTCCTTCTGTTGTACACGTAAAGTGGGGATGTTTATTTTTTTTCTCGTCTACCCCATGGTGTGGGGTGTTGTTGGATGGGTCTTTCCAAAATATTGCGGGTTTGTGAAAACAATTTTTCGATTTATGGATCCGTTTCTGAAATATTAAGCTTTAAACTGTTAATCCTTGTTAGAGTCAAGTGTCGTCGTCGTCGTCGTCCCCCCCGCCAGCTAAACAGTTAGTTCAACAAAAAGCCCTCTTCTTAGTCCGTATTATTATACAACTACGGAACCCTATTACTGCGCGTGGCCCGACACGCACTTGGCCGGTTTTTTTTTACTTAGGTATTATGGAGGAATCTACTAATTATTCTCACATACGAAAGTACCTATAACTCCAAATTTATATCCACCTCATAAAACGAGTCACGTAAACATCACCTAAAATATTCTAAATTAACATTTTTACGATGACTCCTAGCTACCCTAGGTTTTATGATCAACCCTAGGATTTACGTCCTCTGCCCACTTTCTCTTTGTTTTTATTTCGCAAACTTAAACCATAAACACGAAATAAGACCAGAAATTATGAAAGTTACAAAAGAACAAGTGCTGTTAAGGTTGTTTGTCATCGTCCGGAATTCGGATTTGGCCTTAGAGCATTTAACCTATGGAGATGGCATAGCTGAGCGAACCCCTCTGCCAAAGTCGATTGGCCATATGGCCATGCACGTTATATAAAACTAATTCATTCGCCGACTGCTGTCATTGTGTATCGTATTGTGTCGCAAGAAAGTGCTCCCAAAAAATGGTTAATTGTGCAGTTTCCTCGTGCAAAAAGCGATCTGCCACTTCAAATTTGCGAAACCATGGTGTTTCTTACCACATGCAAGTATAAATTATACATTCAAACAGTTTTATTTAAGTATAATGTCGAAATAATCGTTGTTGACATTACGATAGAAAAATACAGTGGTACGTTGGTAGCGCAAACGTAGTACAGGTAAGAATTTGCATAGTGCAGGGACAACGTGAATCAATGATTGATAAAATAAATGATTTTTGCAGTCATTATGTTCAGTAACCAGTTTTTTTTTTGTAATGTATCTGGTTAAGTCAGGTTGAAATAAAATATATATATTACATAATATTAATTTCAGTTCTTTGTGAGTCGATTTAAATTCTTTTCTTTTGTAGTTTTAGGCTAATAAAAAATAACAGTTTGTTCGTTTCGAATGTGAGTTTTTGCAGCTCATGCAATTTGAAAAAAATTAATCCCCAGGGAATAATTTAATAACTATTCCACCGCGGACCGTAGGTAGTAGGTACTTACTAGTAGGTTTTTTCAAGGCTGTTATGAAAACGTAGTACACACGGCTACACATCAAGCTATACATTTCCAGTTTACACTAATCTCTCATTGTAAAGAAAGCCTATGCAATGCGAGATCACCTTATACTGGATATGTATAGCTTGATCTGTAGCCGTGCGTGCTTACACAATCAAATTAATAGACATGATTTTCCTTTGATTCTGTTGGCACTTATTTAAACTGATTACTTCTATTCTATATTTTTCTTCAACAGATTGCCAAAAGATCCCGTACTATGACAAAATTGGAGGATATTTTGCGGTAATACAGAAACTTGAGGACCCACGCGTACTAGTGCAATCTGTTCGGAACATTTTATGTCGTGTAATTTTAAACAACTTGCAAATAATAGAAGGAAACTAATTGAGGGTACGATACCCACTTTAAAAAACATTCTTGGCACGGAAGAACCGCCTGCAAAATTAAAGATTTTAGTAGGACCGTTTTATTATTGGCAACACTTCTGAAATGTCAGAATTCCGTCGAATTAAAAATCAGACTGTAGTCGTCATTATTCAGACATATGAATATGAACTAAACATGCGGGTGTGGCTTCATAGCCAAAGCCTGCACCCGCATGTTTTCCTACTAAAATATCAAACACATCATTTAGTTTCTTTAATTAATTACCTAGTTATGAAACACCGAACTCAAATAGTTTTAAAAAACAAAAAATGGACGAGTAAAAGTGTTATTTTTAACAAAATAATAAAATTGGCTGTGTTATTTTATTATTTATATTCTACCCTTCCCACTTTTTGACACGTATACCTACGTTAAGCCCGCATTATAAAACGGGGCTCAAGTATGTATCCCGAATTGTGGCTCCACTGTACTATCACGCACGCGCGTCCGAAACTTCACATTGGTGAATCACTTGGGTTAGTGACCATTACCTCTATTGCTTGAGAATAATTTTGGTTAGGTTGGGTTAGGTTAGAACAGTGACCCTTAACGCGTAGCTAGTATATAAAATCGCCGGTTGTGTTTGTACAGTGGTTCCCGAATTTCTAAATGCAGAATGATAGGGAAGGTCCAGCAATATCAATAATGTTATTTGAAAAAATATTTGACTATAAAAATAAATACAATCGTTCTTTTTCTAAAGCACTATTAATTGTTTTGTCATTACTGGCTACCTACGTAGTTTCGCAGGCATTAATCATATTGCGTATTTTTGTGTACAGATGCCAGCACGTCAAGCTACTACAATCTTTATAAAAATCTAAAGTATTAGGTTCAAGGTTGATTGGGAAAATTTGACAGTTTCGGGTGGCTTGACCTGTACACACAAGAAAATAAAACGAATTAACATTTTATTTATTCATTAATTCATGTAATGAAATAGCAGGTTAAGCTACGCTTGCCGGGGTTGGTCAGTGAATGAGTGACCATCTTTACATACCGAGACTCCTCCGTGCCTCGGAAAGCACGGTAAGCCGTTGGTCCCGGCTGTCATTCGTGGTTCTTTGACAGTCGTTACGGGTCATCAGAAGCCCGAAAGTCTGACAACCAGTCTTACCAAGGGGTATCGTATTACCAAGTAACTGGGTTGTGGAGGTCAGATAGGCAGTCGCTCTATGTAAAATACTGGTATTCAGCTGCATCCGGTTAGACTGGAAGCCGACCCCAACATAGTTGGGAAAAGGCTAGGCAGATTGATTTTTGATTCATGTAATGAAATACCACTGATTGTTTGTGTCCCATCACTAGCACTTTGTGTTTGTTGTCATAGGACAGTTGCGTAGATACGCACAAATTTGTCAATGTGTATGTGTTTTTTTATTGTGTGGCTATTATTCTTTCGTGTGCGTTCGTAGCAACACGAAGCATGTATCTGTGTGTGGTTGTCAAATTTTTGTAGTGTGCTGTATGTGTTTTCCTCGCCCCCCGCATAAAGTGGCAGAAAATGTTGTTCGGTGATTCGCTGCTTGCCATCTCCATAGGTTAAATGCTCTAAGGATTTGGCTGAACGAAAAAACAAAAGTTAAGAATTGATCTCATAACATTGGGGAATAAAAACAAATTTTACTAAATTCTTGGCAACCTGCCAGTGACGTAAAGGTAAGGAGAGGAGACCTGCAAAAAAATATTGAAAACAAAACACATCTAAATCTTAAAAAACAGTAAAAACAAATGAAAGGAAGGTCCTCCTATAGGTATATGTAGTTTTTGGTTTCCGACGCACGAAATAGCTTTCTCATACTATGGCTAAATGATATCAACTCCACGCGTCGATCGAAGGTTAAGCTAGGCTATTCTTGGTCGGTTCATGGATGGGTGACTATTCAATACCGAGAACCCTCCATCCCTCGCAAAGCACTTTCAGCCATTACGGTACGCGTACAACTGAACCGATATCGGCCGATCTTTACTCGGCCGTCTTCGCCCAAACTCGGCCAATCAAATCAAACGTATGTAAATGAAAGGGAGCGCGTACACTACTACAACCGCCATCGTCCGATGACGACCGAAAACGGCCGATCAATCCGAACTTGTTGGGATATCTCGCCAGTCTGCCGGAACGCAAATTGAGCGTATTTACAGTTTAATTGAATAATTCTGTCTTTATTCTGTTGTGTTTCTGGTCTTGATATCTACCTAAACGACTATGGATTTTGAAAAATTCCGTTACGAAACGGACGGTATTAAATTGCGGTACGAATTTTCTAAAAGATACATATCTTCGAATTCCTCCATTTTAAAAACGCGTCTACACTCTGTTAATCTGCACAGTCAACTACAGAAGATCGGCAACGTCCAATGTCGGCACAACAGTGTCGGCCGACAAAATCAGTTTTGGTGTAACCGTACCGTGCAGCACATGCACGTCCGAGTTACTCGTCCGAGTAGATCTGTCCGCCATCGGCCGACAAAATTGGTTTTGGTGTAACCGTACCGTGCAGCACATGCACGTCCGAGTTACTCGTCCGAGTAGATCTGTCCGCCATCGGCCGACAAAATCAGTTTTGGTGTAACCGTACCGTGCAGCACATGCACGTCCGAGTTACTCGTCCGAGTAGATCTGTCCGCCATTGGCCGACAAAATCAGTTTTGGTGTAACCATACCGTGCAGCACATGCACGTCCGAGTTACTCGTCCGAGTAGATCTGTCCGCCATCGGCCGACAAAATCAGTTTTGGTGTAACCGTACCGTGCAGCACATGCACGTCCGAGTTACTCGTCCGAGTAGATCTGTCCGCCATCGGCCAACAAAATCAGTTTTGGTGTAACCGTACCGTGCAGCACATGCACGTCCGAGTTACTCGTCCGAGTAGATCTGTCCGCCATCGGCCGACAAAATCGGTTTTGGTGTAACCATACCGTGCAGCACATGCACGTCCGAGTTACTCGTCCGAGTAGATCTGTCCGCCATCGGCCGACAAAATCAGTTTTGGTGTAACCGTACCGTGCAGCACATGCACGTCCGAGTTACTCGTCCGAGTAGATCTGTCCGCCATCGGCCGAAAAAATCGGTTTTGGTGTAACCATACCGTGCAGCACATGCACGTCCGAGTTACTCGTCCGAGTAGATCTGTCCGCCATCGGCCGACAAAATCAGTTTTGGTGTAACCGTACCGTGCAGCACATGCACGTCCGAGTAGATCTGTCCGCCATCGGCCGACAAAATCGGTTTTGGTGTAACCATACCGTGCAGCACATGCACGTCCGAGTTACTCGTCCGAGTAGATCTGTCCGCCATCGGCCGACAAAATCAGTTTTGGTGTAACCGTACCGTGCAGCACATGCACGTCCGAGTTACTCGTCCGAGTAGATCTGTCCGCCATCGGCCGACAAAATCGGTTTTGGTGTAACCATACCGTGCAGCACATGCACGTCCGAGTTACTCGTCCGAGTAGATCTGTCCGCCATCGGCCGACAAAATCAGTTTTGGTGTAACCGTACCGTGCAGCACATGCACGTCCGAGTTACTCGTCCGAGTAGATCTGTCCGCCATCGGCCGACAAAATCGGTTTTGGTGTAACCATACCGTGCAGCACATGCACGTCCGAGTTACTCGTCCGAGTAGATCTGTCCGCCATCGGCCGACAAAATCGGTTTTGGTGTAACCATACCGTGCAGCACATGCACGTCCGAGTTACTCGTCCGAGTAGATCTGTCCGCCATCGGCCGACAAAATCAGTTTTGGTGTAACCGTACCGTGCAGCACATGCACGTCCGAGTTACTCGTCCGAGTAGATCTGTCCGCCATCGGCCGACAAAATCGGTTTTGGTGTAACCATACCGTGCAGCACATGCACGTCCGAGTTACTCGTCCGAGTAGATCTGTCCGCCATCGGCCGACAAAATCAGTTTTGGTGTAACCGTACCGTGCAGCACATGCACGTCCGAGTTACTCGTCCGAGTAGATCTGTCCGCCATCGGCCGACAAAATCGGTTTTGGTGTAACCATACCGTGCAGCACATGCACGTCCGAGTTACTCGTCCGAGTAGATCTGTCCGCCATCGGCCGACAAAATCAGTTTTGGTGTAACCGTACCGTACAGCACATGCACGTCCGAGTTACTCGTCCGAGTAGATCTGTCCGCCATCGGCCGACAAAATCGGTTTTGGTGTAACCGTACCGTGCAGCACATGCACGTCCGAGTAGTTCTGTCCGCCATCGGCCGACAAAATCGGTTTTGGTGTAATGCGTCTACACTCTGTTAAGCTGCACAGTCAACTACAGAAGATCGGCAACGACCAATGTCGGCACAACAGTGTCGGCCGACAAAATCGGTTTTGGTGTAACCGTACCGTGCAGCACATGCACGTCCGAGTTACTCGTCCGAGTAGTTCTGTCCGCCATCGGCCGACAAAATCGGTTTTGGTGTAACCGTACCGTTATAGTACCGGATGTCATTCGTAGATCTTTGACAGTCGTTACGGGTAGTCAGAAGCCCAAAAGTCTGACAACCAGTCTTACCAAGAGGTATCGTGTTACCCAGTTACTGGGTTGTGGAGGTACCAGATATTCAGTCGCACCATGCGAGACTTGAGGCTGGCATTATTAGCCTTTTCCCAACTATGTTAGTTGGGAAAAGGCTAATAATGGTGGTTATGTTGTGCATAGGTCGAGTAGATGAAAGTGCTTCCAATCAGCGTTGAAACACAGGTTTTAATAAACCTACATCAGGCAGGTCGCTATTGTAATAATTAGACCTTTAACCGATAAATATAAATTATACACTAGATTTTGAACATAGCTTAAGTTTTTCATACTAACATTACTATGTACTTTGTAATGATGTAACTTTTATGTAATTTAATTAATTAATGTGAACTTATGAATAAATTTTCTATTCTATTCTAATCTAAAAAAGGCTCCTTCAAACAGGCATGACACGCGATAATATAATCGCGCGCGACACAAACCGCGTGTCGCCCGGCGAGCGGTGGCTTTGTGTCGTCGCGATTATATCGCTTGTCTTGCCTGTTTGTAGGAGCCTTAATATTGATACTATTATCACCACACAAAACTACACAAAAGAAATAAGACAATTTCAACACGGAAAAGGAATAAGAAAAGGATTAAGTTTTACCCGTAAATTATTCTAATCTCCTATGAACTGATAATATCCTAGTAGCTTCCAACAACATTTGAGAAAATAAACTACTTCCATGGAAAAAGCTAAACACATTTTCTCTCAGTAATCCATACAAATTGGTTCGCGAAAATAAGCCGCTTTTCGCCAAAATGAAATATTTATATTACATATACATATTCCACGAAAAAGGTAATATCTACAGGATGTGAGTAAGCTCACCTACTTACATAATTACATGAGGTATGTAAATATAAATAAACCGGTTTGTAGACAGTTGTTTTTACATATAAAAAGAATAAAGAATAAAAACGTAGGTACAATCAATGATATAAATACGATGATATTTCCTAAGAAAAATCAGATATCAATTTGTAACAATACGTTGCAAATAAACCATTTCTAAAAACACGACATTCTTTTGAACTGTGACAACACTATTTTTCAATAAAATATCGGACACGAGCAAATATTGGCGCGAAATAAGCTCTGGAGAAACGGAATTGTATTTTTTTTACAAAAAAATGTTTGTCGAACTATATAGGGAACGTTTCCTTTTGAGAGCAAAGGTGGGGCTTCTTTTATAGCGGATATAAAAAAGAACTTTATTTTTAGGGACAGGTTGCGTCACGTCGGCAATTCAGTGGCCGTCTCCAAAATGTTTTAGGTGACAATTTAATGAAAAGCCACTTTTAACGAAATCAAAAATCACACTAATAATAAAAAGGCGAATTAAAGTTTGTGAGTGTGTGTGTGTCTTTGTATGTTTGTTACTTCTTCACGCTCAAACAGCTGGACCGATTTGGATCAAATTTGGTACTTAAATAGCTTGTACCCTGGATTAACACATAGGCTACTTTTTATCGCGGTTTACGCGATAAAAAGTAGCGGGGCACAGCTAGTACAAGCTAAAAGTATTATAGCTATCACTAGCACCCCTCCTCTCACCTCCTCCCCTCACTGTAACACCCTCGGGCTTCCGATATTAGAATACGCTTCACAAAGAATATTCGGGCGATATAGAGCTAGTCTGTCACATACGAGTATACAATACATTCATTTCAAACTCAAACTCAAACTCAAAGCATTTATTTCAATTAAACCAATTACAGGCACTTTTGAACTGTCAAAGAGTCGGTCAGTAGGTAAGTCAGAAAGTTGAAGCTAGTTGCCCATTCCAAAACGTAGATCTATGGAGAAGAACGGGCAAGAAACTCCACGGACACTCTTTTAAATCAAAATATAGTTACAAAATATTGGTTACATCATTCATGTTGAAATTATACATGTGAGAACGATGAACGTTAAAAGCGTCCGTAATAAAAAAATAAAAAAAAAAACAATTCAAAATTAAAATTAAAATAAGCCGTGGCAGCTAAGGTATGACCAGCCTCCACCAACAGCGCCCGTTTACAAACCTGATGTATGGATTCGTTAAATGATCCAACACACGCGCCACCATCAGCGAGGCATTAGAGTGAGCATGACACACTCTCAGCCGCCAGGGCACATCCAAGTCAAATAAAGACGTACCCAGTAAATGGTAGCTTTAGAGTAGGTACATAGTACTCACACATGTACTAAGCAATTATACAATACAAAGGTGATTGAGTCTACACAATGCAAAGCTATTCTTACAATCTTCAGCAGTTGCTTAACAGTATCTTCAAATGTTAATTAATTAGTTGAGGTTGTGGAGCAGGACCAGCATGGAGCCAAGCATTTTTATCATTTATGTAATCCCCCAACTTATAATATGCCTGCCTGCATAGTGTGCGTTTTATACAAGTTTTAAATTTCGTCTCATTTAGTTCAAGTATGTGTGGAGGTATTTTATTGTAACATTTTAAACAGTACCCCATGAACGATGAGTCTACTTTAGCCAGCCTGAAACCTGGTTGAGCTAATAGGTCCTTATTTCTAGTATTATAATTATGCCTTTCACCTCTTTTATTAAAAAGATGTAAATTTTTTCTTACGTACATGATGTTTTCGTAGATATATTGACAAGGTACCGTCATGATGTTAATATCCTTAAACAGTTCCCTTAGAGAATCGCGCCTGCGAAGATTATATATGGCTCTGATGGCTCGTTTTTGCAGAATAAAAATGGACTCGATATCTGCAGCCCGTCCCCAAAGTAAAATACCGTAAGACATGATACTGTGAAAGTAACTAAAATAGACTAGCCTCGCGGTATCTACATCAGTAAATTGACGGATTTTTCTGACAGCATAAGCTGCTGAACTTAGCCGTCCTGCAAGTGATATTAAATGAGGACCCCATTGTAGCCTTGAGTCGAGCGTAATCCCCAGGAAAACGGTTTTATCGACGAATTCTAGTTTCTCTTGATTCAATACTATCTCACAATCACTACTTTTGACATTTGGTAAAGAAAATCTGATGCACTTAGTTTTTTTCCCATTTAATACTAAATTATTAGCAGTGAACCAATTTTGGATCTGCAGTAGGGCATTATTGACGTCGTCAAAATTTGTAGCACGTCTATCTACCTTAAAAATTAATGAAGTATCATCAGCAAATAGCACCATTTGTGGTTGATTTTTTAATAAATGGAGTAAATCATTAATATACACTAAAAAGAGGAAAGGACCCAATATCGAGCCTTGTGGAACACCCATTTTAACTTTTAAACACAGTGAATTGACACCATTTATTTGAACTTGCTGTTGTCTATCATTTAAATAAGATTTTACTAAACTGAGGGCAAGTTTTCCAAGTCCGTAATGCTCAAGTTTCAAGAGTAAGGTTTCATGATCGACGCAATCAAATGCCTTGGAGAGGTCACAAAAAATGCCTATGGCGTCTTGGGCCTCTTCCCACGCGTTAAAAATGTGTTTTAATAAGGTTACACCGGCGTCGGTCGTACAACGTCCTTTGGTGAAACCAAACTGTTGATCGTGAAGTATTTTATTCGTGTTAAAATGATTGAGCATTTGATTAAGCATTACCTTTTCAAACACCTTGCTGAAAACCGGCAACACGGATACTGGTCTATAATTATTTTTGTCTTTACTGTCTCCGGATTTAAAAAGTGGAATTACCTTACTGTATTTCATTAAATCCGGGAAAACTCCTTGATCTACACAAAAATTAAATATTAAGGCTAAGTAAGGCGCTATAGTCTCAATTATGGAGGTACAGACTTTAATGGACATTCCCCAAAGATCTTCGGTCAGTTTGATCTTAATTTGCTTAAAAGCTTTTATTACTGTTATGGGGTTAATATGCTTAAAGTTAAATTCAATCGGGCAGGCCGATACGTTCGCTCTTACTAAATCAAAAGAGAGCGAGGGCGAGGAGTTTAAGACCTCAGTAGTTTTAAGTGGGATACTGGTAAAGAAATTTACAAATTCTTGAGCAACTTCTTTACTATCGGAAATGAGACCACATGACGACTCCAGTGTGTAATCAATATTATGCTTTCTGTTCCTGTTCGTTTCATTGTTGATAATTTTCCAAACTGTCTTTATTTTATTATCTGCTGATTTAACCTTGTTGCTAATGTATAAGGCTTTAGCTGCCTTACAAGTGTTCTTAAAAATTCTAGAGTAAGTAGCAACATACTTATTAAAAGTTTCCGTGTTAATATAAGGCTTAAGGCCATACAGCTCGAAAAGTCTTTCCCTACTTTTCCTGAGTCCTTTAGTTGTCCAGTCACTAAATAGAAACTTAGGGCTGATGGTTTTTGTGATCTTCTTAACCCCTCAAGTGTCTGAGTTTGGCTGATTTTAGACCCAAAACCCCCGCGAGTGGGGAGGGTTGGGGGTTAGTTGCGAACCCCATAGGTTCACAACTACTGATAATGATATGTTTTCCATCGAATGATGTTTTTTTACGTTTATATATACGTGATCTAAGCTTATATACCTATTATGTAAAGTTTTGTCCTTTTGCACACTTGGGGTGCATTTGACACGCGTGGGGGGAGGGGAGGTTAGCTGCGAACTCCATAAGTTCACAACTAATGATTTGATTGGTTTTCCATCGGATGATGTTTTTATACATTTATATATATGTGATATAAGCTTATGTACCGAACAAAAAAACGGTTTTTCTTATGCACACATGGGGTGCACGCGACACTTGAGGGGTTAAATGAATTATCGAACTCTGTTTGGACTACCGAAAAGAATTCTTTATACAAAATATTAACATTGTTCATTTTCAGTTCTTGATCATTTAACTTACAAATTAAAGTGTTATTAAATTTATTTAATTTAACAGATGTTATTGGTCTGGATTGTATCTGCACTTTTTGCATAGGTATGTTGGACTCAAAAGTTACGGTTTGACCACTGTGATCAGAAGGGAGATAATTAACAATGGATTTATCTAAATAGTCACAACAACAGAAAACATTATCAATACACGTAGCAGTAGTCGTGGTTATTCGGGTAGGTTCTACAAACACATTTGATAAATTAAATGATTTAAACAAATTTAATAATCTACTGGTATTTGAATTATTTTCTAAAATATTAATATTGAAGTCGCCACAGATAATTACTGACTTATTACCAGCTGCAAGTCTTGACATAACTTCTTCCATTACTGACTCGAATATAGAGTAGTTTTGATAATTTGGGGGTCTGTAAACGCACACTGTTCAGTCTATATTGTACCTATTAATTATATTAATTTAATTCTCCCTTTTGTAAGATTCGCTGGGTAAGGCAAAGAAGCTTATTCTGTGCGTAAATGAGAGAAATGTTACACGTAATTTTTTGCCGACTTCCAAAAAGGATGAGTTTTATGTTCGACTTTTTGCGAGGTCGTCAACATAATAATATATCTAACCTAACAAAGTTCGACAGTCATTGAACTCTTGTAGAATGCAAGATGAGGTTGTTAGGAACTTTGCAGATAGCAATATCGTCGGATAGCACTGATGGCACCAATAAATATGGAGGATGGGTGTGTAGAACGTCGAACGAACTGTCACTGAGTCCTTAATGAACTCTGGGGTTGTCTTAGAGCAAGATCCCAGGGCCGCCAGACCTTATATTTTCCGATTAACAAAATGTATGCGATAGAGTAGTGTTAGTATGTACTTTGAACATACGCATACCCTAGCTTGGGCTGACAGGCAATTTTCAGGTATCACTTTTCGTAAAGTCTGACTGCTGATTTTTATTGATGATTTGCCGAACATTATCAATACTTAATTAAAAATCAATACTGCTAGATACTTCCCGTCGGCGGTTTTTTTGCCAGGCGCGACGAAAACTCGCAAAAAATTATGTAATTTTACTTATATCTAAACATAAATCTAATCATAAATCATATCTTTATTGCATTAATATCTTTATTGCATGATATATTATATAGTTTGAGTCATACTTTTAATATAGGTAATATGGTACTCGGCGATCTATTTCAATACTATTTGTAAGCAGTCAGACCATATAGTAGTGGTTAAATTAAGTTTTAATTCGTAACTGCTAGGTTATTTCAGATCTTTAGCTATTTACGTATTCCCTGTCTAAGTTAAACTATCTAATACCATTACACAAACCACTAACCTAACTTTGAGGGTTGCCAACACAATTATTCAAGGTATAACTCGCAGAGAACTGCTCAAAGAAAATTAAATCAAGTTCGCCAGAAACCGTCAACCCTATTTAAGTCCTACTCTATGATGTAAATCAGACAAACCGCATATTTAATACACGCCCGGTTAGCTGTCCGGTCGATCGTCCGGTCCGGCCAGACGCAGCAAATAGCGCTGTCCGGGAACCGGACAAATAATTAATTTAACACTGGTTCGAGAATTTAAACGTCTGTCGGGCGAATTGGTATTAATTATTTTTGCAATTGGATTGGATCGTCACAGGTCGTGATTTTGAAAGATCTATTTATTGGGTTTTGATTTGACTAATTTGTTTTTTGAGTTGACGTGAATGGTAAATTCAGGTGGTTTTTAGAGGTTTGAAAATGTTGGAATTATAATCTATAAACACTACGCTATAGCGTACACACCGTCCACCGTCACCGTCACCGTACACCGTCTTCAATAAAATATACATTTTTATTTGAAAAATAAAATGCTTTGAGCTTTCAGAAACAAAATGACAATTTAATTACGGCTGCTATAAACGCTGCGGTCTACTTGAGAGTGCGAGAACTGGGTACCTGTAAGCAAAACGGACTGTGCAAAAGAAAAAATAAAGAAATATATTATATTAGCTTTTGCCCGCGGCTTCGGCGGCGTGGTAATCGGAAATTATCCTACAGCAACGTGCTACCGGGATAACAAGTATTCTTTGTCCTAACCCAGGTCTTGGTCTACCCATGTGTCAATTTTTTTTTCAAAATTCGTGGAGCCGTTTTAGCGTGAAAGCGTAACAAACAAACACAAATAAACTCACTTTCGCAGTAGTATTATATTATCTGTGATAGTAGCTTTTGCCCGCGGCCTCACCCGCGTGGATGTCGGAAAATATCCCACGGGAACATACTACCCTACCCTACCCTACACTATGTGTTAATCCAGGTATACAATGTATTAATTCCGTAATACATTATGTTGTTGTTGTTGTTTCATATAACTCTAATTGGTTTACCGCGGCGCTTGCCAGTGAAGCTCCCAGTCCGCATGATTTTTTCCGACATCTGCAACAATCATCTTCTTCTTATCGTCAGAAATTATCATCCCGCGGAAACGTACTACCGGGAAGTATACTACTCGGCTACTAATATTGTGCCAAATTTTATTTGTAGCAAACAAACAAACTCATTTTCGTATTTATTATATTAGTTATCATTTGGAACATGTACAGGAAATACAAACAATATAACAAGAATAACATTAAATTAAAGCTAGCAAAATAATCTATAAATAGGCCCGAGCGAGGTCAAAAAGGCTTATATAATAATATCCTTGGACATTTCACACAACGCCATCTAGTCCCAAGCTAAGCAACCTAATGCTTGTGTTATGGTAACGAAATGGCTGATAAACTACTTATATACTTTTTTTTTTGTAAATACATACATATTATAGATAGAAAAACACCCAGACTCGGAACAAATACTTGTAGGTCGTACAAATATTTGTTCCGTGCGGGAATCGAACCCGCGACATGCTGCGCAGCAGTCAATCACCCAACCACTGCGCCAACCGTGTCGTCATATATCCTAGGTGTAGGTACTGGAATATATTGTAACACACGACATGTAGTTAACCTGAGCAGATGGATGCGAAGGTCTAATCAGCCTATAATGTTCCCACTGCTGGGACACAAGCCACTTTTTTTTTCTTTTTAGGGTTCCGTACAAAAATGGTAAAAAGGAACCCTTATGGTGCGACTCAGTCTGTCTGTCTGTCTGTCACAGCTGGATATCTCAGGAACTACTAATGCTATCAACTTTAAATGTGGAACAGTTTTAGATGACATTTACGCTACTATTTTGCAAATAAGAAAGAAATGAAAATATTTATAGGTAATTCAAAGTGGGGCAACTAGAGCATGTGGGGTATCATATGAAAGAGCGCTATTTGCACATTCACAAACATTTTTTAAATATTTTTTTTTAAATACCGTTTCGTTTCTTTTGTGGATGGGAAATCATCAAATGACTCGGGAAAAGTCATTTGATGATTTCGCATCCCTCTGGGTGGAGCGGAAGGGCGTGCCATACTTTTACTGACTAAAACCCACCCGTGTTCCTTCAGTTGCCTGCCCGGGCCACGGTATCTCTTTCGAACAACCCGCGACCCTACTGTGCAGGTTTAACTTGGATGACTTTTTTATCGAACCTCCACGAATACATAATAAATTATCTTATTGTTATATTCCCTGCCTAGCCTTTTCCCAACTATGTTGGGGTCGGCTTCCAGTCTAACCGGATGCATCTGAATACCAGTATTTTACATGGAGCGACTGCCTGTCTGACCTCCACAACCCAGTAACTGGGTAATACGATACCCCTTGGTAAGACTGGTTGTCAGACTTTCAGGCTTCTGACGACCCGTAACGACTGTCAAAGATCCACGAATGACAGCCGGGATCAACGGCTTAACGTGCTTTCCGAGGCACAGAGGAGTCTCGGTATGTAAAGATGGTCACCCATCCACTGACCAACCCCGGCAAGCGTAGCTTAACCCGATGGATCGACACGTGCCGCTGTAATTACTTAGCCACGAGCTCCTCCTTCTTATTGTTATATTATATCTATATAAATAAAAAGAGAAGTCCTGACAAGCCTCCTGAGACGAGGTTTGTGCCGTGGTTGATGTCAAATGTCTTCGAATTTTTGGATCTAGGACATGATGGTTTCCTTCACCGTTTTGAGAGCATGTATGGCTTACATAATATCTGATTCTCCTCGTGTCCGAATGCAACTTTGTATCAACTTATCTTTCTAATATATCTAATTACTGCAGCAATTTTAATTGACTGTTGATATTATGTATTTCATAACAATCTATTTTTAAATTAATATACTAGCTGTGACCGCAGCTCTGATCATTATGTATTATGTATTAAAACTTTTTTTTTTCGTTAGGTAACGTTAAGTATCTTTAAAGCCTAAATTACATTACGAAATTAGTATATGGTGTTTCTTTTAAGGTGTCAAGCCAGTGCGAGCTGATAGTAGAGTACCATACCTATCGATTTAACCCCCATTTAAAATATTATATTCTACGATTTTTTTATAATTTCCTTTCGATATTTTCCCTATTCAACGAGATGATGGCTTTAAAAAATTATATCTATTTTTGGGTCAACTTTGAACAAGAATGTACTAAATAGGGCATTGTTTGCTGAAATCGGTCGTTGAAAGTGGTGTATCTGAAATCTTGTGATTTCATATTTTATAATTTACTAGCTTTTGCCCGCGGCTTCGCCCGCGTCGATGTCGGAAAATATCCCACGGGAACTTACTACCGGGATTAAAAGTACCTACCCTAAGTGTTAATCCAAGTAAGCCGACGTTCGCACGGACGGAAAAATATCGCGGCGGGATTTTATTGCGCACTGGATTTTCAACTCTCGGTTTTGAGCCGATCTTCGAGAATCCAACCTAACAACAACAGAGTGCATCCCAGCGTGACGAAAACACTGTTGGATTTTTAACTCTCAGCGTTAAGCAGAGCGTTGAAAATGCAGTGCGCTAAAAAAATCTCCGCGATATGTTTACGCTCGTGCGAACGTCGGCTAGACAGTATCTTCTCGCACTGCTTATATAGTACTCGAGGAGCTGCGTGCAGATTGATATCTGATTGCTGGAGGATAACAAATCTTAAAACCAAACAATAGTAAACGGAAAATTACAAACTTACATGCCTTTGAAAGCAACTTTAAAGCGAAAATATAAATCCTCTTTATTCCCTATCCCGTGGGAATTAAATAAATATTAAGACTAAATGTTACTTTAAGATACGAACTACCCAATCCCTTAAATCTCTTAAAAAGAGGTAAGTACCCCTCCGGAGCAACTGGACAGATTCGCAACTGGACAGATTCTCAGCTAGACAGTTTCGCAGCTGAACAGAGTATAGTCGTGAATAAATAAGTTTATAAACTATGAAACATAGGTATTAAATTTGAAAAGTGTTTATTCAAGGAAAGTCAAAAACACAAAGGCACGATAGTAGAATCTCTTACAATCTGTTGCATTGAGAATTTGTTTTAAGGTAGGTAGTTAACGTAGTCCGATAATATATTTTGTACTTAATCTCTAAATCTTGTACTTATCTGCATATCAATCAAAATAAACAAATACAAAAAAAAAAAACAAATAATCAATCAATCAAAACGTGAGTAATTTAATTATTTTTAGGGTACCTATGCTAATTTAATGGGCCTTGTTGTTCAAATCGAAGCTTGAAAAGAGTCAGCCCTTGCCCTCTGGAGCAAGTCGTCCACTTTCCTATCTTGACCACTTTTTCATAACGTCCATATTCCCAACTCATCCACTTTATATTTTTGTCATGGACTGAACACGTTTTGTCCAGTTGCTAATCTGTCCAGCTGAGAATCTGTCCAGTTGCGAATCTGTCCAGTTGTTCCTGAGGGATTTTTTCATAAATCAAACCCATAAATTTGAATTTTCATATCCCTAACTTAAGAAATGCTGGGATTCTCATAAAACTTTCAACCCCTGTAGGATTATTTTTTAAGACAAAAAATAGGTTATATCCTTCCCCAGGATGTAATCTAATAGTCTTGCCAAATTTTTGCGATATCCGTCCATTTTTGAGAATTTTAAAATCATCCCATTCTTTACCCCCTTGGTCCAGCGATTTTGAAAAATCATCCCCCATTTTTCAAAATCGCTGGACCACACATTTCTTTATTTTCTACCAAAAGCATAAAGTATTTTCATATTCCTAACTTAAGAAATGCTGGGTTTCCCATACAAATTTTCATGCCCTAAATCTCCCCCTGTAGGATATTTTTTTAAAAAAGTAGGCTATGTCATTCCCCAGGATGCCATCTTAGTCTTGCCAAATTTTATCGATATCCGTGCAGTTTTGTGAATTTTAAAATCATCCCCTATTTAACGCCCTTGGGGGATGATTTTTCAAAAACGCTGGACTACATATTTCTTTATCCCCTTCCAAAAGCATTAATTTGAATTTTGATATCCTTTTTTTTTTTTTTTTGAGGGTGGGAAATCATCAAATAACTTCTCCCGCTCTGGGTGGAGCGGAAGGGCGTGTCAGACTTTTACTGACTAAAGCCCACCCGTGTTCCTTCAGTTGCCTATGCCAAGGCCGCGGTAACTTCTTCAAACAATCCGCGACCCCAGCGGCGTCGGCCCTGTTGGACCCCGTCACTTGCTGACATCTCTTTGAGGCGCGCGTGGAACACAAAGCGCCGTCGACTCGGGCCTGGTCCTTACCGGACGGCGAGCTACCCGCTGCTCACCGTCCGCAGGTGGCCGGAAATCGCCCCGCGATTCCCGCCGCCCAGGGCGTCTCCTGCGGCGACTGAGGGCGTGAGGCTGCCTCTCCCTCACCCGTTCCGCCTCCTCCTTCGCGAGCATCACTGCTTCGCAGAAGGAGGTGACGGCCTCCCATGCACTCTCGCTCCGCACCATGGCCTGGACCAGGCTCGGACGCGAGAGATCGCCGCCGCCGATCGCCTCCGTGAAATTTTGATATCCCTACCTTAAGAAATGCTGGGTTTCCCATACAAACTTTCATCCCCTATATCACACCCCGTAGGATTATTTTTGAGACAAAAAGTAGCATAAGTCCTTCCCTAGGATACCACCCTACAGCCTTGCCAAATTTTATCAAAATCTGTTCGGTGGTTTAGGCGTGAAAAGGTTACAGACAGACAGACAGAGTTACTTTCGGATTTATAACATCAGTATGGCTAATTGTTATGTGCTATAGGGCGAAGCGCGGTCTTCGACGCGCTATTTATGTACCGCCGCCCGCTATGTCCCTGCATTTTAAATCTGTAATATCTTCGAAAATATTCATTTAGGGTACTTAATTGGATAAGGACTAATAAATGCTGTATTGCTTAAAATCGCTTCGTAAATAAGCCATTATTTCTCGTAAAAAGTAAAGGATAAAAAATGGTTATTGTGGGTTATCCCTGAGACCCCGGACTTTTTTGCAGACCTTTTTAAGGTGTACAATACTGTAGTACATTATTTTGATCTACCTCGGCCTCGTAGGGTTCAGCCAGCGTTTGCAATGTAAGCGCAAAAAAAGTGTTTATTTACAACATCACATTAGAAACCTCTAAAATTATCAGTGTTGCTCTACTATATTATGCATGTATTATACATATTAACCTTCCTCTTGAATCACTCTATCTATAAAAAAAACTGCATCAAAATCCGTTGCGTGGTTTTAAAGATCTAAGCATACATAGGGACAGACAGACAGCGGAGCGACTTTGTTTTATAATATGTAGTGATAGTGATAGTGATGATAGTGATCTTTGCATATTTTTGCCAATCCTGATATTTACCATTCCTCTACGTTTAAGCAGAGCTCAGTTGATGATAAAAATATAAATTTTATACTTACTACTATCCTTAACCACTACTATTGATATGAAATGAGGGATCCAAAATAACACGAAAACTACAAAAAATCGTAGAATATACATGGGGATTAAATCGATAGGTATGGTACTCTGCTCTGCTATCAGCTCGCACTGGCTTGACACCTTAAAAGAAACACCCTGTATATAGGGCGACTTTTTCGCACAAGTCTACTTAGTGTGTGGGCGGCACGGCAGGACCACCTGGCAAGAGCATCAATCACTCGTCCGTGTGAACTGTCATCACCTACGAAAAAGTCGTCATAATTTTAGCCAATGGTACCTGCCCTGTTACTCATTGGGGTTTTATCAAGTTGAATTACTCTTTACATAAAAAAAATAAACAAACAACATAATATCACGCAGGTTTCCCCGAAGGGTTCGGCAAAGCTGTACCTGTAGTCCACTCACGTATCGCCAGATATGTTTAAGTTCCATGCCCGGCCTGCTAGGTACCTTTCTTCTACGAAGTATTAAAATGACAGGATGTCTACAGACTTTGATAGTCGTTTTTAAGCGGGTACAACAAACAAACGTATATAATAACAAATGGTACACAATAGCGAATTGTCAGAGACAAAACAAACTCTGTCATTTACTATCTTTTCATATGAACTTTTGACATCCGGCGATTAAATTAATAATAGACAACATAAAGCATGTTTGACTTTTGTTTGAGAGTGCATATTGCTTTTTGACGTTGTCTCTGACATCTTGCATTTCCTATTTAAAGTTCTTAAGTTTTTTAGTTGGTTCTTAGTTTATTGCAATGGAATTCCTCAGGGTAGCGTACTGGCCCCCCTACTATTCAACATCTACACTAACGACCAACCGGTTAGCCCAAATACAACCCAGTTTCTGTATGCTTGCGACCAGCAAACACACAGCACACACAGCACTTACTGATCTCGGCTCTTATTATGCTCATAATGATTTGAAACCGAATCCCTCAAAAAGCAATCATGCATCTTCCACCTGCGTAACAGACATGCGGGTCGGAAACTGAACATGAAGGGTTAATGGTTTAAATAAAATAAATAGGCAGGATTAACAGTGATATAATTAAAACTTAGAAGGGCACACAGCGTTCCTAGCACAGCGCGACAACCAGAGAGAGTGACAAGTGACACTGACAAGTTTGACAGATTGACATATATTGTGTTTACAGATCTACCATCAGAACATCTCCTAGCAAAGGGTAATCGGCCGCAGCATAAATTTATATAAATTTATTCTGTACACACTAACAAGCTCACAGCACACACTACACGACACTTACGTAGATCTCTATGAGACAAACATAGGTAGACTGGAAGTCGGCGGCGACGATCTCTCGCGTCTGAACCTGGTCCAGGCCATGATATGGAGCGAGAGTGCCTGGGAGGTCGTCACCTCCTTCTGCGAAGCAGTAATGCTCGCGAAGGAGGAGGCGGAACGCGTGAGGGATAGGCAACTTCACGCCCCTATTCACCGCAGGAGACGCCCGGGTGGCGGGAATTGATAGCCGATTCCCGGCCACCTTAGGCACGGGCGAGTACCTAATGGGTACGGCGATGGCGCGTTGTGTTCCACGCGTGCCTTAAAGAGATGGGGTCCGACGGGGCCGATGCCACCGGGGCCGCGGGTTGTTCGAAAGAGATACCGTGGCCCTGGCATAGGCAACTGAAGGAACTTGGGTGGGTTTTAGTCAGTAAAAGTCTGACACGCCCTCCCGCGAAAAGTCATTTGATGATTTCCCATCCACGAAAAAAAAAGGTAGAATGTAAGTAGCTGACACACCCTCAGGCCGTATACACCACCGACCTGTGGACATAATGTAACATATGAACCAGGGTAATCTGGGGAATCTTTCTATTTTATTCTATTTTATTGTATGCTCACCCAAGGAACTCGTGGCTAAGTAATAACAGCCGCACGGTTCGATCCATCAGGTTAAGCTACGCTTGCCGGGGTTGGTCCGTGGATGGGTGACCATCTTTACATATCGAGACTCCTCCGTGCCTCGGAAAGCACGTTAAGCCGTTGGTCCCGGGTGTCATTCATGAATCTTTGACAGTCGTTACGGGTCGTCAGCCCGAAAGTCTAACAACCAGTCTTACCAAGGCGTATCGTATTACCCAGTTACTGGGTTGTGGAGGTCAGACAGGCAGTCGCTTCATGTAAAATACTGGTATTTAGCTGCATCCGGTTAGACTGGAAGCCGACCCCAACATATTTGGGAAAAGGCTAGGCAGATTGATTGTATGCTCACCCGAAATGCCTCGGCATAAATTTAGACCGCGTTATAGCGTCATCATAGCCCAGGCATTTGTGAGCCACCATGTTATATTATCAATTTTTTGATGAATTTTATTTATTTATTTATTTTATTTATTTTACAATTTATGTACACACAGAAAAATAGATAAATATACATGATACTTATAATTAGGAGTACAAAGGTATTTTAGTGTCAGTAAATTGATTCTGATGTCAGTAGGTTCGCTAACTCGCTATTATTTTACCCCAGTCTGTATTTTGATGTCATTATTATTAATTATTTGCCTTATAGTTTACTTTTAGGTATTTTGAAGCAAGTATGCAATTTAACATGGGACCAACCTGTATAACAAAAGTGTATATGTGTGCTTTAAGCAAGGTTTTTACCCGACCATAAACAATTTTTTTTTTTTTACTTAGTAGGCTATAAATGTAATGTTTGCTGATCAAGCTCATTTAGTGTGTGACATCTTATGCAAAGATGAAGTGCCTAATTTTCGCTGTCTTTATATGTGAGTACTTTTTCATATTTTTATATTACTTTCTAAGCTTATCTTGGACATCACTGCTCGGGGAAGTCAGTATGAGTATTTATCAGTACAGTATTTCAGACTTAATTTATTAATTCTGAAATCGCCAATCCACCGCCAATAAGTAAGCGTATGATCAATGCCTTCTCCGTATGAGAAGAGGCTTTTACTCTGCAGTGGGATAATACGGTATTAAACAAAACAGGTCTAGCTTCTGTATGGAAATACCTATTATTATAAACAAAAAAAATAACAAAAAAAAAAAAAATAATAAATAAATAAAAAAAAATATTAAATACAATAAACATGTTAACACTATATTCACTACTTACTCTAGGTACTAGTAAATGACTAACTAACTATACAAATAAATACAAAAACAAAAGGACACTTAGGCGTTGAAGTATACTCGTCCGCATCGATGTCATCCGGAAACGTGCCCAGAAGACTTGCCACGTTGAATGGCATTGCTAATTCTTTTGCCAAAGAACGAGCCAGCCCTCTGGTCAGGTAAAGTCGCGACCAGTCGGCGAGAAATTTTATTATTTTACGAGTTAGGAATGATTTACAACAGTTTTATAGCTCCTTTCTTTTAATTTCACTTTTTTATGGTTCCGTACGTCAAAAGGAAAAAACGGAAACCTTATAGGATCACTTCGTTGTCCATCTGTCTGTCTGTCTGTATGTCTGTCTGTCTGTCAAGACCCTTTTTCTCAGGAACGCGTGGAGGTATCAAGTTCAAATTAATATTAAATAAGTACGTAAGTCTATGGTCCCTTGGAGTCCTTAAAAACTCGAGCTTCGAAGTCAACGCAATAAAAAAATACGGCCATTTATGCGGCATATTTTGATACTCGCAAGTAAATCAAAACCTATAGGGTACTTCCCGTTGTCCTAGAATCATGTTTGTCAAAAAGCAAGGTCTCACAGCACAAATAAAGGAAAAAGTCCGAAAATTGTTCATTTGTAATTTTATCAATTTTTTTTTTTTTTTGGGATTACAAAGTTAAGTTTGTTTTTGGGATAAATTCTTAACAACTACGGAACCCTTCATTGTACGTAATCCGACACGCACTTGGCCGGTTTTTTTTATACTCATTTCATTTATGTAAGTTTGTCGATATTATATGCAATAATTTTAACTCCGCAGGTATATTCCTGCCTTCAACATACTCTCGCCATGTACAGTTCTATAGAAAAGATTATACGTACATTCAGGAGTTCGACGCCTTTTACAAAGTTCACTGGGACGTCAATGGATCTACTTGGAGTGCTGCCTTTTTAACTTGTGATGACGAAGGAGCTACTCTGTTCTACCCAGAAGCCGAAGGAGAGTGGACTTTAGTGAAGAAATTGACGGACAAAATTACGGAAGTTACTAATGTAACGGACATCTTTGTTGGATTGCACGACGAATTTAAGTTAGGAGAGTTTATTACTGTTGACGGTAAGTATTCACAATTGGACACTGTAAATATTCATCACACCTTTTGTTTTATTTTTCGCGACAACAAGTTAGCCCACCTGATAGAAAGTGGTAACCACGAATCTGTATGTTGAAAATTAGACAAACAGTTGAAATGTTCAAGATTAGACAAATAACCCGTTTGCGGTGTCTAAGCTTGAACATTTAACTTTTTCCTCTCATGCAAGTCAAATCAGCTCTGACCGACCGACTCTAGCGAAGAACTATTCTGAAGACATAATAAAAAGCTGTAATCGCAGCCAATCTATATTACATTATCATAAAATCTTAGTGAAGTCAAAACAGTAGGTACATTGAATATTTTTGAAAAAAAAAAAATATTAAAAAAAAAAATTAAATCGACTTCAAAAAGAAATTACTTCTCAAAATTATGATAATTGTAATTTCAGAAGTTGGTGTCTTGGAATCTGTATTTTAGTTTTTTGCCACCGATTTCCTAAATTAAAGTTATTTCATAATTTTCACCTAATTTCTCTAAGTCGATTAATTTTTTTTTTATTTCGCAATTTTTAGTTTTAAGTGAAAACTGGGTATTTTTTTTACATTTTTCATCAAAAGTCGAAAACTGTGCGGCCTAAAAAAAAATAAAAAAATGTTTGAGAATGTGCAAACAGCGTTCTTTCATATGATACCCCACATGCCCTATTACCTACCACTTTGAATTTTTCAGTCTCTGTTGCAAAAAAAAATACATTATATTTAATTTCTTTCTTATTTGCAAAATAGTTGGGTAAACGTCATCTAAAACTGTTCCAATTTTCAAGTTGATAGCATTAGTAGTTCTTGAGATATCCAGCTGTGACAGACAGACAGACAGACTGAGTCACACCATAAGGGTTCCTTTTTTACCATTTTGGTACGGAACCATAAAAATGGTCACAAAAATATGAAAAGGCAAAAATATTAAAAACAATCGCTGGACTGGGCTAAATCAACAACATCCACAGACCCAACCAACATCCAACATCTACAGACCTTCTTAAAAGAGGACTTCTGGCCGAAAGGTGTCATATTTCGACGTTTCCGAGGACGGTTACGCGACACCACGCAGCGGAACACGACGGCGACAACGTTACGTGTATAGTTATAGTTTTTTAATAAGATTTATTCATATGTATTAGTTTATTATTGTTTAAGATATTTTGTGTATTTTATCTATGGGCCTAGTTGCCTGATAATAAAATGATTATTATTATTTTGACATTTATTTTAAATTCTCGGCTAGCCGGGGAGAGCTGATAACACGGGCCTAAGCCAAGTGATTATCAGTTGGATTAAGTGCGGTCATGTGCAGAAGACTGCACAGAAGATGGTAGCGTATTTGTGTTTTGATGTGGGTTTTCTGATTCACATTGCAAAAACCTTCTCACTAGTCTGCATGTGTTTAATATCGCTGCTTTCTGCAGCAGATGATAGGTATTTGGAGTTAAGTTAAGAGAATTAAGGGACTGGTGAAGTTGTTTCGGTATTACTCCTGTTGTAGACAATACTATAGGTACTATTGTAACTTTTTGCAGATGCCAAAGACGGGCTACTTCATCTTTTAATTCAGTGTATTTGCTCAGTTTCTCTGCTATTGTTGTCTGCAGGTTATGTGTATTTGGTATAGCAATATCTATTAAATATCCAGTTTTGTTTATCTTGTTTATAAGTGTAATGTCTGGTCTATTGAAATGGATTGTTCGATCGGTAAGAATGGCGCGATCAAAATATAGTTTTGTTGAAGGGTTCTCTAACACAGTTTCTGGATTGTATTTGTAGTATGGTGTAACGGAATCTATAAGTTGGTACTGGTGTGCTAATTTTTGGTGTATGATGTTGGCTACTTGATCGTGTCTGTGTTTGTAGTCTGTTTGGGCTATTGACTTGCACGCGCCTGTGATGTGCTGAATCGTTTCTGATTATTAAATAGGGAACGAATATTATTATAGCAGATAGTAACAGATTTAACTTGATGGAGCTAAGCACCCAGGTCGTGAAATATATAAGAAAGGCTATGTTAGTCAACTTTCAACATAGCAAATAGCTTAGCGGTTCGGTGACTGCTTTGCAAGCCTAAGTTCGATTCCCTACAAATAAATTACTAATGAAGGCTGCGGATGGCGACCTCAAGACGAGCTGCTTCTTACGCGGACGACTGTAGATTGCTTGCTTCCACGTCACCAATCCTCACTGTCTTTATATTTTGGCTGCTGAGACCATAACTAAGACGTAGATACAGGGAAGTTTTATAAAAATGTGGCTGTTATTTTAATAGGTACCTATATTGTGAAGTCTTACGACTTCCGCTATCGAAGTCGTAGGCAGAAGCTAGCAGTGACTAAGAATAAACCTCATTGAATAGAAAAATATCTGACTTTCAGGACACTCAACGCCATACCCACTGCCTGCTGACAAGAGTCTTCTGCCACATCTCGACCATTGCATAGCTATGAACATCGATACTGGAAAGTTCAATGTGGAAAGTTGTTTGGCAGCATCGAACAAGCTGATACCGTTTGTCTGCAAGAAAGTTGATGATCAGGTGTCGTGTCCAACTGTTGACCACGGTAAGCGTATCGATAGCAAAAAGTAATGTTGGCATGTTGTTGTTGTTGAATGGCAGAACTCCATTTTGACTTCGCGTACATTCGTAAAAATACTCTCAAAAGTTAGATCTCGGTCAAACGGTAATGGTACCTGTGACGGCTCGAACCTCTACAGTGGGAGGCTATCTACAATAAATAAAAGATTCAAGCTAATGGGCTATGGGCCGTAGGTCTTTTTATTAATTATCTATTTAGTAATTCACTCTGTATGCCCTACGCGGAGCCCTCGCTAAAATTTATCTGTCACTCCTTAAAGAAAAGCGAGCATCACTTTTCTTTAAGAATAAATCGATGTTTGAATGATCGAAATATCCGCCAGTGATATATTTTAGCTAAGGCTTGATTACAATATAAACCTCTACAGTACAGTCATTTGGGGCTCAAAAAGACCCTCTTTTTGAAAGCATTTTGTATTGCTTCCTGAGAAGAAAAATTTTTACCATGTAAAAAATTGTCCAAATCGCGAAAAAAATGTTAGTCGGTTGGGGCCAGGTTCGGCGAGTATGGAGCATGACGGATGGTTTCAAACTGTAAGTCCTGTAAGTGTTTAAAAACGGTTTATCGAGCAGTGTGAGTTCACACAGTTTGTTGAGTCCAGGCCCCCAGAGTTCTACCGCAAAGTATGCCTTTGCAACGCATAGTGAAATATTTTTAGTAAAAAAAACACATGTTTTTTGGTATAACGAACTTAAATTTTCAGTTGGAAAATTGACCGTCACATAAATCAATGTACGGTAGAACATGTTTTTCAGCTACAATGTTAATTTTGTTTCTGGGATAAATTATTTTAAATTACGGAACCCTTGACTGTGCGTGGTCCGAGACGCACTTGGCCGGTTTTTTTCTTTGAGCAGTTTATTAAAAAAAAGCTGATTCATAAAAAGTAAAACCCTGTAACTTTTTCTATGATCAACGCTTCTAAAACTAAGCGACACCAGAACAGCCATTCTTCTTTCAAATACCTACCTATGCTTGGCTTAGAGTGAAACTGTTCAAAGTGGTGTTCAAAATACACGGTGGAAGACACCGTAATCTTGACTTAAACTTATAACTGAATCCCTATTCAGTAAATGATTCTAGATTTTTTTCAGTTTAAAAAACCGGTCAAGAGCGAGTCATACTCACGCACCGAGGGTTCCGTTCCGATTTATGAAAAAGTGTGCTATTTAGAGACATTGTTTTATTTTTCCTGTAATCTTTACATAAACTTCTATCATATAGAATAATTTCAGATTTTTATCTTTGCAAACTTCGGAGATAAGGGGGGAGGACGGTATTTTTTTTACATTTTTCATCAAAAGTCAAAAACTATGCGCCCTAAAAAAAAAAAGTATGAGAATGTTCAAACAGCGCTATTTTATATGATATCCCACATGCCCTAGTAGCACCACTTTGGATTTTTAAGACCCCCTTGGTCTTAAAAATCCAAAGTGGTGCTACTAATCAGCAGCTGTTGCAAAAAAAATATAAATATTTTTATTTCTTTATTATTTTCAAAATAGTTGGGTGAACGTCATCTAAAACTGTTCCAAATTTCAAGTTGATAGCATAAGTAGTTCTTGAGATATCCAGCTGTGACAGACAGACAGACAGACTGAGTCACAACATAAGGGTTCCTTTTTTACCATTTTGGTACGGAACCCTAAAAACCGACGAAAAATTTCTAAACTGTTCTACAACCAGTGCGTTGTTCTGTTGTTTCTACAACCATTACGAATAAGAATAAGAATACTTTATTTGTCAAACATGCGTTTACATATACTGATTAATCAAACATGCAATGTATTAAATTAATAGTTGTAGTGAACGTCCATGTTTTGCCAATAACGGCGTACAAATATTTTAGGCATAAAAAATTACGCATTTTACATATTATAGTCATTCTAAATTTCATTACAAAATACAAAACAAATAAATAATAACTGATGTCAAAATATTACTGAATCCATTACATCTAACATCGTGTATGGGTACAATAAATTCGAATCAAGTTTCTACCTACCCCCATGGGAAGAAGGCGTAAATTTATGTGTCTAAGCATGTAAATGCGAATCAAATTATAATTTCAGGTTACAAATTCTTAAAGAAATCCAGAAAATGTTACAAAATAAATAAAAAGCCACAAAACTGGCAGGAAGCTATGAAAACCTGCTTCATGGAGGGAGGAATATTAGCGGTTATAGAAAACTTTGATCAGGCGCTAGAAATTCAAGATATTTTAGGCCATTTAGAAACATATTTTGTCGGAATTAAGAAGCTCTTTCCTGGCTCTGATTATTACACGGTAAAAGGTAAAGAAACAGTATTATATTTTTACTATTCAGATTTTCATTGTAGGTACCTACTGAGAATCTTAATTGAGTTAATTTCATTTACAGGTAAAAAAATTAGTGACATGACCGCCTACATGAACTTTAACGGCCAAAATCCGTACAAAAACGACGGCAAAATCCGGTACTATGTCCCGAATGAAGACTGCAATTACCCGGACGAAAACGGTGAACTCCCGGATGAAAACGGCCAATACCCGGACGGTCGCAACTGCCGATTCAACGTACCCAGTCCCAGTACCGACTGTGGGACTGTTTCTAAACGAGAAAACCTGTTCACTGAAACCAGAAACTGTGAAGAACGTCTACCTTTCATTTGTGAGATGGAAGTTGATAAATAAAGTGAACACTTAGACAGGAGAATAATACGAAAAGCAAGTTATCGTGATAACGTTATTGAAATCGTCGTAAAATCGATTGGCCAAAAAATAGTAATAAGAAGAAAACGTTTATTTGGTAATATTTAATAATGTATTAATACGAATAAAGGATACAGAAAAAATGGCAAAATCCAAATAATATTGTTATGTCCAAATCACACTTTTCTATTTTTAGGTTGCCTGAAAAAAATTGTAAGTACTTAGTACTGGGCAGCCGTGACGGATAGAATTGCCTACTGTTATTTAGACTGGATATTTATTTTACAAACTGTTGTGCCTTTTAATCTGTTCTGAATGATGTATGTGTATTTTTTCTGTTTATTTTTCTTATTCAATCTATTTAACACAATTGGCTACATGGGGCGGGGTAATTGA
Source organism: Cosmia trapezina (assembly GCA_905163495.3). Classification (NCBI taxonomy): domain Eukaryota; kingdom Metazoa; phylum Arthropoda; class Insecta; order Lepidoptera; family Noctuidae; genus Cosmia; species Cosmia trapezina. The sequence goes on from LR991039.1 coordinate 9,420,233, forward strand.
GTTACACACTTACAGTAGCAATGCCTTTCATTTTGACAGTTCAACAACATTCATTGCGTTATTTACGTTGCTGAGCAGACAAATTTTTCGAATATATGAAGCAATGGTAATTCATTGCAATATCTGTGTGGCATCTACATCGCCACATGCGAACTACGCATCACACTGACGTCACGCAAAATCTTGCATCGCGCAATCTGAGGTTAACGTGCGACTAGCATATACAAAGTGGAGCAGGACGATTGACATTCCTATAATCCACGTAAAGAGTGTCATGTTCTTTACCCGTATACAAAAAATCAATCAAATCCAATGATTACTTTAACCACAGGAAATTATTTTACATTTTCTTATTTTTCAACATGATGTAGATCTGAGTCCCTAACAATAGATAAACATTGTAAGGTCAAGAACCTGTGCAAAACATATGATTCTATTCTCTATGTCTCAATATGCTTGAAAGACAGAGAAAGGTGTCATACGATTCCACGCTGACGCACCCTGCCCATTCCCACAAAATACTACAATTAGAAAGAAAAAGAAATAGTTACTTACGCAAATTATGCATTAGTGGTGCATAGACAATTGCGAGTGTGTGTGTGAGCGAAATTTTTTCGGCAAAAAGTCCCGGCCTCGGTCAGTGTTTAACGGCGCCCTTTAAGGACAGCACACGTACTTTTTAGGGTTCCATACCTCAAAAGGAAAAAACGGAACCCCTTATAGGATCACTTTGTTGTCCGTCTGTCTGTCTGTCAGTCTGTCAAGACCCTTTTTCTCCAGAACGCGTAAAGGTATTAAGTTGAAATTAATATCAAATACGTAGGTCTATGGTTTCTTGGAGACCTAAAAAAATCAAGCTTCTACGTCGATGCAATAAAAAAATACGGCCATTTAAGCGACATAGTTTGATACTCGCAAGTAAATCAAAACCTATGAGGTACTTCCCGTTAACCTACAATAATGAAATTTGGCAAAAAGCGAGGTCCGAAAATTGGTAATTTGTAAGTTGATCACATAAAAAAATATTTTTGGGGTTTGTTTTTGGGATAAATTCTTTTCAACTACGGAACCCTTCATTGTGCGTGATCCGGCACGCACTTGGCCAGTTTTTTTTTTATCCCGAGACGAGCCGCGCGCGTTTACAAGAAATGGAGTTTGGAATAAGCATCCATAATGGAGTAACGAAAACCCGCGTCTGGTTTTCACTAAATGTCTGCGCTGGAATTCATAGGAACAAAAGTCGGTCAAAAATAATAGGTCCAGTGTTTATTGATGGGACGTTAAATGCAGAGAAATTTTTAGAACTTCTTAGTGGCAGATGGGGAATTGTTGAGTCCGTGAAAATTTAATAAGACGATGTCGCTTGTGCATAATGCACAATGGTAGACACTTTGAAAATTTAAAAATTTGATTATTGATGATGGAAATTCTGATTGTGATGTGATATTATGTGATTAATTATTCAATCAGTGATCTTTTAACTAACAACGTGCAACTTAGTGAGTTTATGTCGCTGATTTGTTGTTCTCCGACTTTACGGCCCCAGACATTTACAGTTCGCCGGCAGGCGGTCACTCATAAAAACTGTTTTTGACATTTTTTATGAATGACCGCCTGCCGGCGGACTGTGCACCCTTTTATTATTGTACCTACCTACGCCCTGCGCCGCGCCCCCCCGCCCGCTGCGTCCGGCACTGCGCCGCGCGACAGGTCAGTGACGTTTCGTAGATAAAGCGTGTTTACTTTTTATGCAGTTGATTCTGCTATTTATTTTGATTGAAAATTGCAATTTTTTAATTTTCCATTAACTACTAATCTTCGTGTTTTAAAATGTTTCGATGGACTAGTACTGTGCTCGTTTTAATTTATTGACGTAGTTCCAGATCCACATTGTATACAAAGTCCCGACATCAATCGTCGGGCAGTGCCCACCAGACACGGGACTCGTCTGGGCGGAGGGTACTCTATTTTCTATGGAGGATGAGTGAACTTTACACCCTGTTCCTCATACCTCTAAATATCCTTCAAAATTATTCAGATTGTGATTGATAGTGTGTTACGCAATTAGGGTGTAGAATTACATATGCGATTTCCAACAATCAGGTACATCTATCTATGCCAGATTTTCTTCCCTATACAGACATACACGAATTCTCATTCCCTCATAAAATCAGCTGGCCATTTCAACAGATCACACACTGTTGGGTCCTTTGTTAACTTAGTTTAGCTATGGATCAAGTTGGGATGTGAAAGGTGTGTTCCTAAAGATGAAGAGAAAAATGTTGTGGCTAGCTGATATCCAAGGGATTTGAAGCCTTTGGTGTTAAATTTGGTAGAAACGAGCGGCTCTTCAATGTTTTTTAAGAGATAAGGCATTAAAAAGGTTGAGGGAAACTACACGAGTATAAACTAAGTTAAGTCTTGAGTTCCTGCACTATCCCGTTGACATTATCCTGCCAAAGCAAGGCGTGTTTGTAAAGAAATCGGTTGCTTCAAGTATCAAATCTACAATTATCTATCTACAGGGTGGCGCAATAGAACATGCATTTATTAAGTATAGGCTAAAATAATTAATACGGAAGGTATAGTTGAAATAAAAGACAGGATGATTAGGTAATTAAATGGAGTTTACTTTTTAAAAATAACATCATCTAAATGACCGCCCTCTTGAAGACGACACTCCTCTAAACGCGAACGCAGACTTGTGAAAACTCTTGTCAATAAGTCTGGGGTGATTGCTGCCATTTCCCCGCGGATATTTTCCTTTAGCTGATTGACGTTCCTCGGATTGTTCATGTAGACTTTGTGTTTGAGGTATCCCCATAAAAAAAAGGCGTGGGGCGTTAAGTCAGGGCTACGTGGGGGCCAAGGGTTATCACCTCTTTTGGAAATTAGTCTTGCAGGAAACATTTGTCTCACAACCGCCTAAGTGGCTACTGAAACACTAAGTTTAACTTTCTAAAAGCAATTTATTTCACGATTAAAAAGCTACGCTAAAATTATGGCTAATGAGGCGAATGCACCGGTTGCTGTCCGAATATGCACTGAGCTCGCGGCGCATTCAGTGCGACCTTATGGATTCGCTAGATCAGCAAAAGGTTGTTCGAATAACATCGAACATGCTCCCGAGGGTAAGAGATGAGGTAATGAGAAGAGCTAGTACAAAAATAAAGAGTTACGTGAGTATGAGCTTAAACGCTAAGGAGTTAAGACAATATTAGATGAGAAATGATTGACAAGGTGATATAACAATCATCTTATAGCTAAACATAGATGCTCAAACGGTCGAGTCACCAATCGAGAATACCGATTGCCTTTTAGCTAGGGGAGACGTCGACGTGTCTCGCCTCTTTGAACGCAAACTAGACCACTGTTTAGGAAAATAAGCTACGCGCGCACTATCACTGACACATAGCCCCTGCTCGGGCAGGGGTAGATTTCGCGCACTTGCACTAGAGCTTTGCTCTAGCTCAGATAGATTTATGCACACACTCACACTCGCTGGTACACTCTCGTTCCGCCCTTGGGTGGGCAGACCACCGGCTCGCTGACACCTCCTTCTCAGGAACCACAAGACCGCTGCGACAGCTGCTACTAATAGGCCATATGACAACGCATACCGATGTATATCATGTGTCGTTAAAACCTCTGTCTGTTGGGCTGATTCCTTCATCGATTTAATTTGTTCACCGAGATACTTTAAAGAATCGTATAACGGTGTGGTATCTTCGCTGACCTTGTAGTCTTGGAAATTTTGGATAGGTTGCGTAAGATTACTAATCAAACGATTTATGGGACTTAATTTAGTCTCGAGTATATTTGGTTTAAGATTAAGCGTATTATTTAATTGCTGATGAGAATATAGTGTTACATCATGACCCTTCACAATGCATTGCTTAGTTAGTTGAATAAGTCCAGCCTTGCTGACTTCGCTCGCTTGTAGGTCGTCGTCGCAAATGACTCTCAAAGAGTATGGCTCTCAACAGAAATAGAAAGGTCGTGTAATGGAACCCATTTGTTTTCACAGCTAGATTTGATGATTCTGCAAGTAGACAACTCTTCTTTCTCGCAAAATTTTTCATCCGGACCTAAACTCTGGACAGGCCCTTGAAGACGACAAAGGTAGGTTTCCGCTTGATATTCGCAAGCTTGAAGATCGCTGACGCTGGCTGTTAAGTATGAATCTCTTCTCAAGTTGATCGCCACGTATTCGGATGCTGGCTTGATGCTGATCATACTTTTGTTAATTTTAACCGGAACTGGTATCAAATTGTATAGCTGGAACGTATCTCTGCTAATTAATGGTAAGGTAATTTCAAATATGAAATATTCCTCCGTCATCCTTGCTTTAACTTTTAACAATTTGTAGATCTCATACAAGTTGAACTGAATGTCATCTACGGGTAATGCTAGCTCTTTAGAAATTTGACTAGATACAATCTGTAACTCCCCACGGAGTTGTTGTGAAGTCAAGAGATGTAAATTGATCTGACCATGATAGATCTCAGTCATAGTATCAAGAAAAGTATCCTGAATCCGCTTTAAATTCTGAATCATATTTATGGTCGCTAACGCTGCTAAAGAGAAATCTTGCTGAATAGACATTACGTCGATCTCTTGCTGCAATGTATTGGTGACGCTGTCTAAATAATTCAAATGCTTATTAATTATCTTGTGCTGCTTTTCAATAGTCTCTTCTGTTCTCTTTAAGATATTATACTCCGCTTCTATGACTGATGTCTGATTCCTGTACAGCTGACTAAGGTGGAATGTATTCTTACGTATTAGGTCAATGTCACGCTTGTATTAGCCATACTCTTTGAGAGTCATTTGCGACGACGACCTACAAGCGAGCGAAGTCAGCAAGGCTGGACTTATTCAACTAACTAAGCAATGCATTGTGAAGGGTCATGATGTAACACTATATTCTCATCAGCAATTAAATAATACGCTTAATCTTAAACCAAATATACTCGAGACTAAATTAAGTCCCATAAATCGTTTGATTAGTAATCTTACGCAACCTATCCAAAATTTCCAAGACTACAAGGTCAGCGAAGATACCACACCGTTATACGATTCTTTAAAGTATCTCGGTGAACAAATTAAATCGATGAAGGAATCAGCCCAACAGACAGAGGTTTTGACAACGCATACTGATGTATATCATGTGTCGTTACATGATATACATCAGTATGCGTTGTCATATGGCCTATTAGTAGCAGCTGTCGCAGCGGTCTTGTGGTTCCTGAGAAGGAGGTGTCAGCGAGCCGGTGGTCTGCCCACCCAAGGGCGGAACGAGAGTGTACCAGCGAGTGTGAGTGTGTGCATAAATCTATCTGAGCTAGAGCAAAGCTCTAGTGCAAGTGCGCGAAATCTACCCCTGCCCGAGCAGGGGCTATGTGTCAGTGATAGTGCGCGCGTAGCTTATTTTCCTAAACAGTGGTCTAGTTTGCGTTCAAAGAGGCGAGACACGTCGACGTCTCCCCTAGCTAAAAGGCAATCGGTATTCTCGATTGGTGACTCGACCGTTTGAGCATCTATGTTTAGCTATAAGATGATTGTTATATCACCTTGTCAATCATTTCTCATCTAATATTGTCTTAACTCCTTAGCGTTTAAGCTCATACTCACGTAACTCTTTATTTTTGTACTAGCTCTTCTCATTACCTCATCTCTTCCCCTCGGGAGCATGTTCAATGTTATTCGAACAACCTTTTGCTGATCTAGCGAATCCATAAGGTCGCACTGAATGCGCCGCGAGCTCAGTGCATATTCGGACAGCAACCGGTGCATTCGCCTCATTAGCCATCATTTTAGCGTAGCTTTTTAATCGTGAAATAAATTGCTTTTAGAAAGTTAAACTTAGTGTTTCAGTAGCCACTTAGGTCGCGCCCCTACAACCGCCATAGAGTCATTTGATGTGTGACAGGTCGCTCCGTCTTGTTGAAACCAAGTCCTCGTATTCGCTATTCTTGATCTCGTTAAGTTTAAGTTCTGGAGTCAAAAATCCCTCTAACATCGCAACATAGCGGTCGGACTCCTTCACCCTCTCAATATTGTCTGTGGTCCTAGACGTTCTCGGACGACCTTTTTCTGGGGGTTTAAACGTGGAACCGGTCTCTTCAAAACGCTTTACCCATATTTTAATTAAATTTGCACTCGGAGCTTCATTAATGTGTTTTAATCCATATTCAGAACAATACAGTCGCCTTGTAGAGATGTATGAATGACCGTTCTCGTAAAACGTGCGAACACAAAAAGCGCGATGCTTCCCGTCGAAGTGATTCATGACTACTAAAACTCCACGAGTGTCACTATCCAACCACGCTAGGCTCTCCCCGCCCGCGCGCCACTTAGCCCGCCAAAAAAGATGACGCAATATGCACGTTCTATTGTGCCACCCTGTATATTAAGAAATCAGTTGCTTCAAGTATAAAATCTATAATGATTATTCCTCTCATACTGAGCACCTGCCATCAATCTCTTCACCACCCTTGGTTGACTGGTAGAGAATGCCTAAGGCATTAAGTCCGCCTTTGTACAGTTGTTAGTGCGAAAACTTTAAATAAATAAAATATTATCCGTTATCTTCGGTTTCTGAACTCTCGTGGCCCTCAAACTTCTGAACTCCACCAAAGTGTTTTATATTCACAAAAAGCAGAGCATTTTGTTATGGAAACATTTACGAATAGCTAATGCTTATCCCAGACCAACTTGTTCACAGTTTTAATGCAAAAGTTATACAGGACAGTTTGGCAAAACGTTCGTGAATGGACTAGACTAGAACAAAAGTTGAAAGTAACTACTAGGCTATCAGGAAGATTTGGGAGGTTTTACTTGGGTTGGACAACAGTTTCACAAAAGCAACCCGGAGTCTGGATTTGTGCTCGGTTTATGGCTCGTTCTTAAAATATCACATTATGTGACTGGTGAGACGTGTATATCTACAACCGTGGACATAACCACTTTTCTTTATTACTAAGGTGAGAAGGTTGAAAAGTGGTTCACCGTTAATGTCCGTGATGATACAGTCGAAGGTAAAAATCCATAGACAGTACAAAAATAAAATCGTGTGAAGCGAAAAATTACGCCATCTAGCGTAAAACCAGTTATCGACTAACAGCATTTAATTATTCTGATACTAGATGTCGTTGCCTTGTTTTAAATAATAAAATATTTTTGTAGTTTCTTTTTGTCTCTTCAAACATTCAAAGTTTCTTTTAAAGAAAATTTAAAACGCGACAAGCGAACAAGAATTTATAAATGCTATAAAAAAAGTTCATATTTTAGATTTTTTTAAATATTTTTTCCATCGATAAAATTAAGCATAGTTTCCTTCATTTCGATATTTGCACATTATGAAGACTCTTATTGGTTTCTTATTGGATTCTTATTGGTTTCTTTTGTTACGTTTATCATTTTTAAGCTAGGTATGCTAGTAAATGTAATGCTGCACTAAAGCTTAATAGATAAGTAACTCCTTACTTAATCCTACTTAATACCTTTCTTTCTAACTCCTTACTCCTAACTCTTCAATTCCCATTCATGTCCAAGTTCATGATTTTTTTTCTATATATTTCAACAGATTAGCTTAGGCATCTAAGATATTCTGTATTTGTGTTTTATGTATATTTTTGTCCTAACTAAATTTAGTCAGGACAAAAATATAAAAAAACTACCCCCTTTTTATTTCCTTTTTATTTCCTACACCTAGAGTTGACACTGGGTATTGTCATTGTGTAATGTTAAAACTTAAAGGGCACATGCGATTTTTATTATTCTTTAGGTAGAAATTAAAAGCCTTGTGGTTGAAAAATACCATTAAAATTCTGTCACCTACAAGTGACACTGGGATACGTTTTGTAAATTAGTCATAGTTGTGAAGAAACCAACGCCATCTACTTTGATTTTCGAAAACATGAACTCAAACGTTCACTAGAAAATAGACACTAAGGTATCCATGCAATTTTGCAGGTGATTGACGCCTCTGCCTGATCCTTTCGGTTTACACAGGCGTGATATTATTTAAAGTGAACAAACTGGATAAATAAAATTGATTATCTAAAGAGGTTGCTCAAAATATAAACATTAAAGTACTAGGCTACCAGAATTGTCTAAGAAATTTTATTTTAGTTAGACCTTAAAAAGCCTTTTTCGTAAAGTTTAACTTTAGATGAATGAAGGAACAGGGTGTGTTTTTCCTTCCTTAGAGAACTTCGTAAGTAAATATTTCACATCTTACAGGTTTATATTTTTCGTAAAAATAACATGGCGAAGTGATTCGGGACTGAGGTTTCAGGTGAAGCGGTGTTTTTTGTTTTGTTTGAAACTCTCTAGGCCAGAAATCTAACGCGTACTAACTTGCCGCTTTTAAAACTTTTTGACTTTGGAGTCGTGATTCATAAAATTTGGAAAGGCGAAGTTTTCCGTAAATACATTCTTTTGCAACTTTTTTGTATTTTGTTTCCTTTGATTTTGTTCTTGGCTCGACTTTATTTATATTTCATGTATATTGGTGGGTAGTTCGAGCTATAATGCAACGTTATCCGTTTCTTCTTTCGAAATCTAGATTTTACAGGTTTCACGATTTGAAATAAGAACAAAATCTCATTGAGTTCAAATAGAACCTCGTTTTCTCTACTTGTCTTCTTCTTTAAATAAGTAAAACTGAGGTAAAATTAAGTTTTAATTCGTAATTGCTAGGTTATCTTCTTAATAACTCATATCTTTAGATAATTAGACATTCTCTGTCTAAGTTAAACATCTAATACCATTACACAAACCACTAACCGTACCTTTGAGGGTTGCCAACACAATTATTCAAGGCATAACTCGCAGAGAACTGCTCAAAGAAAATTAAATCAAGTTCGCCAGAAACCATGAACCCTATTTAAGTCCTACTCTACGATATAAATCAGACAAACCGCAATACACGCCCGGTCAGCTGTCCGGTCGACCGCCCGGCCGGTTGCGGCAAATAGCGCTGTACGGTATCCGGAACAAGTAATTAATTTAACACTGACTAGAGATATTAAACGTCTGTCGGGCGAATTGGTGTTAATTATTTTTGCAGTTGGATTGGATCGTGGCAGGTCTTGACATGGCGTGAATGTTAAATTCAGGTGGTTTTTAGAAGGTTTGAAAATATTGGATTTTTTTTTAATATTAATGACTTTACCGCTCTATAAACACTACGCAGGAACTGTCACGAACGAAGCAGTCGCCCTATAATTTTATGTCACTAATTTCGAATACCAGTATTTTACATGGACTGACTACCTATCTGACCTCCACAACCCAGTTACTGGTTAACACCATACGCCTTGGTAAGACTTATTGCCACACTTTAGGGCTTCTGACTACCCGTGACGACTATAAAAGATCTACAAAAGGCAACTGAGACGTGTTTTCCAAGGCACGGAGGGATCTCCGTATGTAATGGATGGTCACCCATCCACGGACCGACCTCGGCAATCGTTACTTACCATTGAAGATCGACCCGTGCGGTTGCTATTATTTAGCTAGATGAATGAATATATTTTTTGTTTACCATGCTAATCTAAAGCAAGTCATAAACAACCTCATAAGTACCATTGATCTACAAACATCACAACGGATAAGGGCAGGAGAATTAAAATGATAGCTTCTGCTTACCTACTGGTGAAACAAGATAAAGCTTAGTCATAAAAGCCTCACGGGTCAATCCATCAGGTTAAGCTACGCTTGCCGGGGTTGTTCAGTGGATGGGTGACCATCTTCACATACCGAGACTTCTCCGTGCCTCGGGTCCCGGCTGTCATTCGTGGATCTTTGACAGTCGTTACGGGTCGTCAGAAGCCCGTAAGTCTGACAACCAGTCTTACCAAGGGGTATCGTATTACCCAGTTACTGGGTTGTGGAGGTCAGTTAGGCAGTCGCTTCATGTAAAATACGGGTATACAGCTGCATCCGGTTAGACTGGAAGCCAACCCCAGCATAGTTGGGAAAAGGCTAGGCAGATTGGATTGGATCTATTGGTAAAATTGAATACAATTTCCAATGGCTGTAGAGATAATGAGTTTGTGAAAGTGATATTAGGTCTTTACCTATGAAATTGCCGTTCTGCAGTACTGGCCATTTCAAATCAAAATAATTTTTGTTTGGCTAAGAATTCTAATTTCAAATTAATTTTATTTTAAAAACATGGATTTTTTTTTCCAAAAGTAGTCATTTGTTTATTGATTAGTGTTACATTTTCATCGCATTTCAATCTTTTTCGTCATCATGGATACGTTACAAATTCGAGTAATTATGGAATATGAGTACCGTCGTGGCAGCAACGCGGCACACGGGGCACGCAACATCAACGACGTTTACGGAGCTAACACTACAAACCAACGCACCACCTGTTATTGGTTTGCTCGCTTCCGTTCTGGAAATTTCGACCTGAAAAATGAACCTCGCGGTCGTCCGAAGACTTTGGTCGACAATTACGAATTAAAGGCGATTGTGGAAGCTGATGATACACAATCTACGGCTAAATTAGCAGCAGCTTTCGATGTTAGCGTCAAAACAATATTGGTCCATTTGCGTCAAATTGGCAAGGTAAAAAAGCTTGACAAATGGGTGCCCCACGAACTCAATGATCGCCAGCGCGAAGTACGCGTCGAGACGTGCCTTGCACTGCTCAACAGACACACAAATGAAGGAATTTTGAACCGCATTGTTACCTGCGATGAAAAATGGATTCTGTTTGATAACCGCAAGCGCTCAGCAAGTTGGTTGGATCCTGGTTCAGCACCTAAACAATGCCCTAAGCGAAAACTTACCCCTAGAAAAGTGATGGTCACTGTTTGGTGGTCTAGCGCCACCGCCGGTGTGATTCATCACAGCTTCTTACCAAACGGGGTGAGCATTACTGCAGATGTGTACTGTGAAGAACTGAACACAATGATGGAGAAGCTGGCACATCTCCAACCAGCATTGGTCAATCGCTCGTCTCCGCTGCTCCTGCACGACAACGCGCGACCTCATACTGCACAGCAGACGGTCTCCAAGTTGCAAGAACTGGGGTTGGAAGCTCTCCGTCACCCGCCCTACTCACCAGACCTTGCGCCTACAGACTACTACTTTTTCCAGAATTTGGATAACTTCTTGGCGGGAAAAAAATTCAATACCCGAGAGGCAGTACAAAATGCCTTTGAAGAATTTGTTGCCTCCCGACCAGCTGATTTCTTTAAGAAGGGCATCAATAAACTGCCACTGCGTTGGCAAAGATGCATTGATTGCATGAGTGATTACTTCGATTAATACAAATAAAAAATACATGAAAAAAATTCGTTTAAATTTTTTCATACAAAACGGCAATTTCATAGGTAAAGACCTATTTATTATCTTCTCACATTTTGAAAAAAATATACGAGTGCAACATAATTAATAATCTTATGGCTTTAATCCATTTCAATTTAGAAACTATAAATACGGTTAGAGCTTTTTACATTTTTAACCGACTTCAAAAAGGAGTAGGTTCTCAATTCGTCGGAACCTTTTTTTTTATTTTTTTTTTATGTATGTTCCCCAATTACTCGAAAATGGCAGGACCGATTTGGATTTTTCTTTTTTTGTTCGAAAGGGTACACTTCCCAAGTAGTCCCATGATCATCAAGTCAGGATCTGATGATGGGATCCCATGGAAATCGAGGGAAACCCTCAAATTTTATGGGCACACTTATATCAATTTCGGTATTTTTATAGTAACTCGTGCATTTTCTCTCGGAAAGTACCATTTGGTGAACTGGAACTGATGATGAAGACCACAGATGGCCATCGGAAATACTCAATTATATCTAAGTATATCACAGGTTGCGATTCGATTACTTTAATATAGTTTATGCTCGTCAAAATGCATAATGGTGATGGTGACCTTACCATGAGCTCCAGTTCTCCTGGTTCTTACTAGGAGAACTCCTCAACAATTAACGTCCCTGCATCGGGAAAAGCAATATTTTTCTGTTGACATTGGGTTATTGTAACTTAGATAAATTACAAACTGACCCACTAAAAAGTGAAAAATAAAAACTTTTTTACAAAAAACGAAACCGAGTTCAAAAAAACTAAGTGACAAATAACTTTCATTTCGGAAGTCGGGGTCAAAAACCTAAAATACAGATCCAAAGACACCGACTTCCGAAATTAAAGTTAAATTTTCACTTTGTAGTGTTTTTTTGGAATTCGGTGTTGTTTTTTGTAAAAAAGTTTTTATATAAGTAATTTAAATAGTAAAATGGTAAGAAAAAGTCCTAAACGCATCATAATATTATTATGAACTTTATAACTTTTTGCTTGTGAAGCTTTCAAAGCTTTTGAAATCAGTGAATTCAGAAGATATATCACATTTGTTCAGTACAGATAAAACATATTATTTGCGGCCCCCTATCGATCTAAATTTATTTTTCTAACTGACTTCAAAAAAGAGGAGGTTCTCAATTCGTCGAAACCTTTTTTTTTTCTTTTTTTTATGTATGTTCCCCGATTACTCGAAAATGGATGGACCGATTTGGATTTTTCTTTTTCTGTTCAAAAGGGTATACTTCCCAAGTGGTCCCATGATCATCAAGTCAGGATCTGATGATGGGATCCCATGGAAATCGAGGAAAACCCTCAAATTTCATGGGCACACCTATACTGATTTCGGTATTTTTATAATAACTCATGCATTTGCTCTCGGAAAGTACCATTTGAACTGGAATTGATGATGAAGACCATAGATGGCCATCGGAAATACTGAATTATATCTATGTATATCACAGATTGCGATTGGATTACTTTAATATGGTTTATGCTCGTCAAAAAATAGTAATGGTGACTTCACCATGAGCTCCAGTTCTCCTGGTTCTTACTAGGAGAACTCCTCAACAATTATCGTCCCTGCATCGGGAAAAGCAATATTTTGTAAAACGTGATGAGCAGTTCATATTGGGTATTGTAACTTAGATAAATTACAAACTGACCCACTAAAAAGTGAAAAATAAAAACTTTTTTACAAAAAAAAAACCGAGTTCCAAAAAAAACAGTGAAAAATAACTTTAATTGCGGAAGTCGGTGGCAAAAAACTAAAATACAGATCCAAAGACACCAACTTCCGAAATTAAAGTTATTTTTAACTTTGTAGCGTTTTTTTTTTTGGAAGTCGGTTTTTATTTTGTAAAAAAAATATATATAAGTACCTTACCTTATTATACCTTTGTTGGGGAGGTTTGTAGAGCGAAACTACATGAAATAGTGTAAAGTATATAATTAGGAAGGTATAACGAGTAAAAGGATATATCTTGTAACAACGTGGAAAAAGAATCAAGTACAAAACTATGTGTCACTTTTATCTAGACAGTTTCCTATCTAGCCAGTGCTAGTATTTACATGCAGGTGATATATCTTCAACAACCTTACAGTTTTTACTAATGCCAATATTATGTAAAAGTAAATCTTAAAAAAACGGTAGTTAGTGCAACATTTTGCTTAAACATTTGTTTAATTAATAAGTTTAAAATAAGTGAAATTACAACTTAAACTTTGAAAAGTCATTTGGGTACTCGAATTGACACTAACAGCTGCACTTATTACTTTTTACCCGTAAGCAGACGACAGGATGCCTGCAGACGTCAAACATTGATAGTCGTTAATATGTAGGTACATCAGGTTACACCAAACTATCAAATTCCTCCAAATGAGTTTAAACCTTAAAATGTTGATGGTTAAGGTCAAAATCGAATTAGAAAATTTGACAGTTTGTATTAACCTGACCCTGACTGTGTGTACACCAAACAAAACAAATTTTGCTGTATTTAAGTACTATCTTTTTTATGAACTTTGTACATCCGGCGATAAAATAATACATTACATTTACAGCATGTTCGAGAAATAATCAATAGTTGTGTTGTGTTAAGTCGTCTTGTACAGAAGTAAAATAACTAAAAAGTAAAATTAATAACAAAACCATGGACAGCAAGACGATCAGTCATCACAAGCAGTACCTGTCCACGAGCATAACGCAAAGATCAGCCATTACCCCCTCTAGGGAAGGCGGCAACCCGACCCTCGACGAGGTTACCGCAATCAGTGACATCTAAGGGAGCATGACGAACTTGCTGCCTGTTGCTTAGGCAAGAATAAAGGCTCTTACAGACAGAGGCGATATCGCGGTCGCGACGCGATATTTCGATATTATATCCGTAGAAAAATATCGCGTCGCGACGCGATATCGCCTCTGTCTGTAAGAGCCTTAATGTGGTTAATTGTTGAGGTTGCTAGCTGACCAAATATTGCAATAAGTACTAAAAAAAAAACCGGCCAAGTTCGTGTCGGACCACGCACAATGATGGGTTCCGTAGTTTGGACGAAATATTGAGAGATTTACATGTTATTTTAAAACCACAGACTTCTTAAAGGTTTTCCTGTAATCTACATGTAAAGAACTATTTTATGTATTTTTTCAAAATTTTAGGGTCAGTAGTTTCGGAGATAAGTGGGTGGAATGATCAATCACGGTGAGATGTTCTCAGAATAGCACTGCTGTGCTCTTGATGACCATAACACTGCAACAGTGAGTGCAGTTCGCATAACTAAATTTTGGGACAAACGGCCAGCCGTATTAACTTAACTTTTTGCCATCGATACGTAAGATAAAGTTTATTGCAAGTGACTTCCGACATCAGGGGGCCTTTCCCGGATTTTTAAGAACGGTTGCATGCTAATCTCAGTCTAAATCTGTCAAAGATTGTGTAGAGTTTTTGACATTAAATGTCGCTGAAATGAGATTGTAACTGGATTTTGAACGTTTTAATTACGGGAAATGGCTTTCTGGTGTATGTTGCGTACCTCGGAAAGCATCTTAAGCCGTTGGTCGCGGCTGTCATTTATAGATCTTTGACAGTAGTTACGGGTAGTCAGAAGAACAAAAGTCTGACAACCAGTCTTTTGTGTAGAGTTTTTGACATTAAATGTCGCTGAAATGAGATTGTAACTGGATTTTGAACGTTTTAATTACGGGAAATGGCTTTCTGGTGTATGTTGCGTACCTCGGAAAGCATCTTAAGCCGTTGGTCGCGGCTGTCATTTATAGATCTTTGACAGTAGTTACGGGTAGTCAGAAGAACAAAAGTCTGACAACCAGTCTTCCCAAGGGTACCGTGTTACCGTGTCCGGTTAGACTGGAAGTCAATCCTAACATAGATTTAAAAGGCTATGCAAATTGATTTTGGCCTTCTCGTGTATGTTTTTTTTTCTTATTATGAGATTTAGCCGATCTTGAGTTCGTGAGCCACCATGTTATATTGTCAATAATTGTTTGACGAATTTTATTAGAATTAATTACCTAACTTGCCTTATAGTTTACTTCTTAAATATTTTGAAAGCAAGCATGCAATTTAACACGAGATCAACCTGTATAACAAAAGCGAATATGTATGCTTTATTCCTGGTTTTTACCCGACCATAAACAAAAAATAATGTTTATTTAGTAGAGTATAAATGTAATGTGGGCTGACCAAGCTCGTTTAGTACAGTGTGACATTTTATGCAAAGATGAAGTGCCTTATTTTCGCTGTCTTTCTGTTATGTGAGTACTTTTTTCATAATTATTATTATATACTTTCATAATAATTTATCTTGGACATCACTGACATCAGTGAAGTCAGTACCTATAAGTTAATATAAGTCTGAAATCGTCAATACACCTTGAGCAAGCGTGGTGGTCAATGCCTTCTCTGTTTGAGAAGAGATCATAGGCTGGTATTATTACAACAAAAATTGCTCTATTTACTATATTAATCATTGTTAGAAAATACCTATTTTGATGACTTACGAGACACGGATGATTAAGGAGGATGCGCTTAAGGTAGGCCGCGAAATTTAAATTTTCTTACGTTTTTTGCAATTTGCAGGTCAGTGTCAGGTTGTATGTTGATAATAATAAGTTAGAAATGACGTCAAATTTGAGGTCAATTCTAACTTATGTAGTTGTATTGCTGATTCTAATGATTATAATTCTGTAAAGCCATATTAGTTACGGCCGCCAATCATATTTTAATCAACATACAACCTGACACTGACCTGGAAATTGCAAAAAAACGTAAGAAAATGTGAATTTTGCGGGCTACCTTAGCGCATCCCGCTTAACAAGTTTTATAGCTCCTTTCGTCTAATTTCAACTGATTGATCATTCTTTGTAAATATTCTCGGGAGCCCTATATTCCACTGGACTGCAATCAGAAATTTTATAATTCTTATATCTCTCAAGTTCGTGGATATTCAACGCAATTTTATCTCCACAGATATATGCCTGCCTTCAACATACTCTCGCCATGTACAGTTCTACAGAAAAGACTATAAGTACATTCAGGAGTTTGACGCCTTTTACAAAGTTCACTACAAAGTGATCGTCAATGGATCTGCTTGGAGCACCGCCTTTTTAACTTGTGATGATGAAGGAGCTACTCTGTTCTACCCAGAAGCCCAAGGAGAGTGGGCTTTAGTGAAGAAATTGACAGATCAAATGAAAGAAGTTCCTAACGTGACAGACATCTTAGTAGGATTGCACGACGAATTTAAGTTAGGAGAGTTTATTACTGTTGACGGTAAGCATTTACAATTTGTAAATTGTCATCTCACCTTTTGTTTAATTGCTCCATACCCATACGTAAAGTGGCTAACGGCGACTTTGGAACCTGCAATACAAAGGCCTATGCGCTGCCAACTAAAGTTTAGCGCATATATTATTGCAGCCGCATTGGGCCGTACCGCAACGCATTTTCATACAAAAAAGTGCGTTGTGTTGCAGGCCGCGTGTAGTGTCCGACGATTCAAAAGTAGGTAATTTACAAAATTAATGCAGGAGGATTTTTGCAATGCAATGTATTTGAGTATTCCAATCATGAGTTTTGGATATGATGATGAATTGCGCGTACATACGCGGCAGATGAATTGTATCATGCAAGTTCGAATGCTAACTCCAGGGCCCGTATTACAGAACGTCACTCAATACTCAAGCATTACTTAAAACTAGATTTAAGCCATTTGATTGGTTGAAACTAGTTTTAAGTAATGCTTGAGTATTGAGTGACGTTCTGTAATACGGGACCATTTTTTTTATCGTGTGGAAATCCTCATGGATGTCCTCCACCCTGGGGTGAGTGGAGGGATCTGTCAGACTTTTACTGACTAAAACCACACGGTGTTCTGCTGCTACCTTTAGTCGGGGTGCTGGAGTGCTTGCGCATTTCGTCACGCTCCCCCGGCTAGGTGTCGGGCCACATGAATTCATGCGGACTCCGTCACCCTCGGTGGCCATATACGGCCGTAATCCCTCTAGAGAGAGGCGCGTGCCTCTCTGTAATACGGGATCTAGTCTCTCTTACTAACCACTAGCGTACAAATTATCAGTAAACATATTCTAAAGTCATATAAAAAAGCTGTAATGGCGGCCAATAGTGACTAAGTTTGTACTTCAATGAATTACAAAAGTCTCCGCTTTTCAGGACACTCAACGCCATATCCTCTGCCTGCTGACAAGGGTTTACTGCCACATCTCGATCGTTGCATGGCTATGAACATCGATACTGGAAAGTTCAATGTGGAAAGTTGTTTGCCAGCATCGAACAAAACGCTACTGTTTGTCTGCAAGAAAGTTGAGGATGATGTGTCATGTCCAACTGTTGACCACGGTAATGTCTCCTTTTTAGGTAATCGATGGCAAAAAGCAATGTTAAGAAATACTAGAAATAAGGACCTATTAGCTCAACCAGGTTTCAGGCTGGCTAAAGTAGACTCATCGTTCATGGGGTACTGTTTAAAATGTTACAATATAAATTAAAAATTTAAAAAACCCCCAACGCAAAAAAGAAAAGAGAACATTTAAAAAGTCAAAAATAATACCTATCGTTGAGCCATCAAATTCGATTGAGTAATACCTATATATATTTTAATTACAGAAATTGATGGATGGCACGATAAGGTTTGCTCATTGAATTGGCGCTATAATTTCGCGGCGGGGTACCGCATATGTACATAGTCAATCAAGTGAAGGGTCTGACTTACTTATGTATGCGGTACCCCGCCGTGACATTATAGTGCCATTTCAATGAGCAAACCTTATCGTGCCATCCATCAATTTCTGTAATTAAAATATATATAGGTATAACTCAATCGAATTTGATGGCTCAACGATAGGTATTATTTTTGACTTTTTAAATGTTCTCTTTTCTTTTTTGCGTTGGGGGTTTTTTAAATTTTTAATTTAATTTTTATTTTAACCTTTTTAAACAATTTAACAATACAGAAATGAATTTTTAATACTGCAGAATGTTAAGTTTCTCTGCACATAACATTAACTTATAATGATGCCACCATCGTACTGCAAATAGAATTAAATACTGATAAAAAAACGAATACAAACACTACTATCTGCTATTTTTTTTTCAAGAGTGTACTAGTGTGCTGGATATCCTGACTGCAACATCAGCTCATCGTGTAGCCACCATTGCATTGTATGTAGAATCAAATACTGATCAAAACGAACCCAAACACGACATATCTGCTATATTATTTTACCAAGAGTATTCTAGTGTGCTGGATATCCTGGCTGCAGCATCAGCTCACCGTGTTGCCACCATTGCATTGTATGTAGAATAAAATTCTGATCAAAACGAATCCAAACACGACATATCTGCTATTACTTTTTCAAGAGTCTTCTAGTGTGCTGGACATCCTGGCTGCAGCATCAGTTCATCGTGTTGCCACCATTACATTGTTTGTAGAATCAAATACTGATGTAAATGAATCCAAACACGACATATCTGCTATTACTTTTTCAAGAGTGTTCTAGTGTGCTGGACATCCTGGCTGCAGCATCAGCTCATCCTGTTGCCACCATTTCATTGTATATAGAATCAAATACTGATGTAAATGAATCCAAACACGACATTTCTGCTATTAATTTTTCAAGAGTGTATCCAGCACACTAGTGCTGGATATCCTGGCTGCAGCATCAGACCAAGAATTCCATAATCTTGCATAGATAGATAGCATACATGGATGTTTCAAATTTTAGGTCACACTAAGGTTTGAAAGTAAAGTAAATACCCATTACTCGTCTAAGATCCCTACCGCAGCTAACAAAAGAGCAAATAACTTTGAAACGGCTGAACCGATTTTGATAAAACATGTCTAAGAACCATCGCTGGAAAACCTGCTTTCAAATAAAAAAAACTGCATCCAAATCAGTCCACCCGTTTAAGCGCTACGGTGCCACAGACAGACACACACACACACACACACACACACACACACACACACATAGCGGTCAAACTTATAACACCCCTCTTTTTGCGTCGGGGGTTAAAAATACCTCCACACATACTTCAACTAAATGAGACGAAATTTAAAACTTGTATAAAACGCACACTATGCAGGCAGGCATATTATAAGTTGGGGGATTACATAAATGATAAAAATGCTTGGCTCCATGCTGGTCCTGCTCCACAACCTCAACTAATTAATTAACATTTGAAGATACTGTTGGAACTGCTGAAGATTGTAAGAATAGCTTTGCATTGTGTAGACTCAATCACCTTTGTATTGTATAATTGCTTAGCACATGTGTGAGTACTATGTACCTACTCTAAAGCTACCATTTACTGGGTACGTCTTTATTTGACTTGGATGTGCCCTGGCGGCTGAGAGTGTGTCATGCTCACTCTAATGCCTCGCTGATGGTGGCACGTGTGTTGGATCATTTAACGAATCCATACATCAGGTTCGTGAACGGGCGCTGTTGGTGGAGGCTGGTCATACCTTAGCTGCCACGGCTTATTTTAATTTTAATTTTGAATTGTTTTTTTTTATTTTTTTATTACGGACGCTTTTAACGTTCATCGTTCTCACATGTATAATTTCAACATGAATGATGTAACCAATATTTTGTAACAATATATTGATTTAAAAGAGTGTCCGTGGAGTTTCTTGCCCGTTCTTCTCCATAGATCTACGTTTTGGAATGGGCAACTAGCTTCAACTTTCTGACTTACCTACTGACCGACTCTTTGACAATTCAAAAGTGCCTGTAATTGGTTTAATTGAAATAAATGCTTTGAGTTTGAGTTTGAGTTCAAATATGCTTGGCCAAAAATTCAGCAGAAAATCTCCTGACGCAGTTATAAGGTCCTCAAGTTCAGAGTTTCAGATTCCTTTTGAAGTCCCTTTTCTAGTGTGAAACTGTTCAGTTCAAAGACATACAAGGTGAAAATCGTGACATAAACTTTTACAAGGGATTCAGTAAATCATTCAAGATTTTCGATATTTACGTAATTACAAAAAACCCATTCAATACAGAAGTTCAAAACTTATCTATTCTATAGAAATAAATGGAACAGCTGATAAAATAAAGAAAAACTGACGACACATTTGAAAACTCGGGATCTAGAACCGTTACTGAATCCATACTCTTACCGTGTACAATAAATTCGAATAAGTTTCTACCTACCACCATGGGACGAAGGCGTGAGTTTATGTCTAAGCATGTAAATGCGAATCAAATTATAATTTCAGGTTACAAATTCTTAAAGAAATCCAGAAAATGTTACAAAATAAATAAAAAGCCACAAAACTGGCAGGAAGCTATGAAAACCTGATTCGTGGAGGGAGGAATATTAGCGGTTATAGAAAACATTGATCAGGCGCTAGAAATTAAAGATAATATTTTAGACCGAGGACAAACATATTTTGTCGGAGTTAAGAAGCTCTTTCCTGGCGCTGATTATTATACGGTAACAGGTAAGGAAACAATATTATTTTTTATTATCCATATAGGTAATTAAAACCCAACAGTAGGTATAGGATATTATTGGAGATCTAGTAGATCTCCAGGTTTACATAATCAATTTTAAGAATTGTTTACAAATATTAAAATCCGTAGACAGCCAGAGAAATTATTATTGTTTTGAGAAATTATTATTGTTTTTTTTTTTAATTGATTCGGGTATGTGTGGTTTACTATTCTGATTTTCATTTTCAGGTAAAAAATTCAGTGGCATGTACATGTACAACAACGGCCCAAATCAGTACAAAAATGACTGCAATTACCCGGACGAAAACGGCGAACTCCCGGACGAAAACGGCCAATACCCGGACGGCCGCTACTGCAAAGTCCGCGTACTGACAAATATTGACTGTGGGACTGTTAGTAAACGGGACAACTATCTGTACACTGAAACCCAGAACTGTGACGAACGTCTACCTTTCATTTGTGAAATGGAAATTGTTGTATAAAGTGTACCTACTTAAACAGGTTATATAAAATACGAAAAGTACATAAATACGAAAAGCAAGTTAGCGTATCGATCGATTTTCCTAAAAAAATTAATAAGAAGATTATTATGAAGAAGAAGATTAGATTATTATGAAGAAGAAGATTAGATTATGAAGAAATATTATTTTTAGGTTGCGTGAAATAAATTGAACCTATTTCTTTAAATGCATTTTTGTACAGTCGAATTCATTAATATATTGGTCCTTTCAGGCTTAAAAAATATGTGAACGTCAAAAGAGTTAATATTAGTGTGACAACTATAAGCATCAATAAATTGCGGTCAAGATTTAGATTCATTAATATGTGACTGCTTTTTCTCAGTAACATTAGCAAAAGCAGTCACTTATTACTTAACTAGCTTTTGCCCGCGGCTTCGCCCGCGTGAATGTCGGAAAATATGCCACAGGAACGAAAATATTGAGAAAACTTCTGCCCGCGACTTCTTCCGCGTAAAATTTCATGTTCCCCCAACCCACCCTGTCTCATCGCATTGCCTTCCCGCGCTATTACTTCGTTTTCGCTTAGCGTTCCTTCTCTCTTTTTTTGCTCGGCACTTAAGAGTGTTATGTTAAATACGCCTATAGCCTTCCTTAAGAATTGGGCTATGAAATGCAAAAATAATTATTAAAGTCCGACTGGTAGTTCCAGAGATTAGCGCGTTCAAACAAATAAAAAAAAGCGCGTCAGCTCCGTCGCACGATTGGAGTTTACTGCTGTTTTTGTGTCGCTACGAGTTTCCGACTTTCTATTTTTCAGTAATTTCTGTCGGGCTGGGTTTCTTTAATGAATCAGTGCTATACCAAAAGGAACTTTATGGTGTAAAGGCACTGCTGCCTCTTCCCCCTAATCTCCCTTTCACCCCTCCTCTCTCTCTAACCCCTCCCCTTCCCACTCTCTCACCCTCCCCCTCAATGCACTCTTTCACCCCCTCACTCTCTCCATCCCCGTCTCCCTATCACCCCCTCACCACATACATTTCCCGCTAACCTCCCCGCCCCGTCACACCTCTTCCCTTCTCCACACCCTCCCCCTCACTATGCTCTCCTATCCCTCGCCCCCCCATAACCCTCCCCCTCAGCCTCCTCCTCACCACCCCTCCCCTCCCTCTCTCTCACCACAATCTCCCCTTCCCCCTTTCCCTCCTCACCACCCTCTCTCCTTCCCCTTTCCCTGCTCACCACTCCATCCTATTCCACCTTCCCCTCTACCCTTCCCTCCTGGGAAAAAGCTATTAATGACAAACTTTATTACTTGCTTAGGTAAGTATTTGTGCCAAGTTTCAACTTAATTAAGCAAATGAATAAGATTTTTCATATAAACTATATTCCCTGTTTTCACCCCCACAGGGATACAATTTAAAAAAATCGTTTGTGAGATTTCCGTAACTTAAAAGAAAGATTATTTACACCAATTTTCGAGTTAAGCCCCGCAGTAAAACCTGCCCTGTAAAATTGACTACCCCTTTTCAACCCTTTAGGGGTAGATATTCGACAAACCCTGTTACACGTTATTCGTCATTTTTGGTTTCAAGTATAAATACTGAGTTTCGAGTAAATCAGAACGTGCGTTAAAATTCCTACATACAAACTTTGAGACCCCCCATCGCTCCCGAGGGGGTAGTTTAGAAAAACTAAAAATGACAAACTTTATAGTTTATGTACTTAGATAAATATTCATGACAAGTTTCAGGTCTATTAAATCAAGGACTAAGATTTTTCATACAAACTTTGGACCCCTGTTGCACACCTTTAGGGGTTGAATTTTGACAAATCCTTTCTTAGTGCACCCCTAGACCTCATAAGGAACCTACGTGCCAAATTTGGAATCTCAAGGCCCAGCGGTTTGGGCTGTGCTTTGATACAAACTTTGACACCCTCCAATCCGTCCTGAGGGGGTAGTTTAGAAAATAAAAAAAAATGACAAACTTTATAACTTACTTAGATAAATATTTGTGTCATGTTTCAAGTCTATTAACTCAAGGAATAAGATTTTTCATACAAACCTTGGACCGCCGTTTCACCTACTTAGGGGTTGCATTTTGAAAAATCCTTTCTTAGTACACCCTTAGATCTCACAAGGAACCTACGTGCCAAATTTGGAATCTCTAGACACAGCGGTTTGGGCTGTGCGTTGATACAAACTTTGACACCCCCCAATCCCTCCTGAGGGGGTAGTTTAAAAAAACTAAAAATGTCAAACTTTATAATTTACTTAGATAAATATTCATGCCAAGTTTCAAGTCTATTAACTCAAAGAGTAAGATTTTTCATACAAACTTTCATCCCCTATTTGTCCCCCTTAGAGATGGAATTTCCAAAAATCCTTCCTTAGTGGATGCCTACATTGTATTAGGTATCTATGTGCAAAATTTCAAGTCTCTAGGTCCAGCGGTTTAGGCTGTGCGTTGATATATCAGTCAGTCAATCAGTCAGTCAGTCAGTCAGGACTTTGAATTTTATATATATAGATGAATCTAAATCATCACCAATAATGCTGTAATCATACACCATTGTGCCATAATCACTGCCCATTGTTAACTGAACATGGTTTAGCTATAGATCAAGTTGGAATGTGGTGTTATTGTACTTTTAAATTGTTCCTAAAGAATTGAAAGAAGACATTTTTATTTTTGGACCTTAATATTCGTTGAAATGGACAACCCCTATTTTTTTTTTGTGTGAGATATCGCATTACTAATATTGGAGTAATATTCATGATTTAAGACTCCTACACCTACACCCTACCCACACCTAAAGACCACCCCCCTACCAGACCTACAGGCGGTATTGGTTCAGGATCGAATTGAGTAGAAAAAGAAAAAGGAGACCTTTGATATTGATGGAAGCAGTAACTGACAAGCCATGATCACCAACAGCGTAGGTAATCAAAACCAATAAAAGATTGATTAAAAATTCTCAAGATTTATCGGACAAACTTTTGTAAACAAATTACAAAAGTTTCGACACAAAAAAAAACATTCATGTTTCATATTGAGTGATTATATTTGTACAAAACATCTTTAACTCTTCTTGATATTATAAACTATTTACAGATTAATATCTATGGTTCGCAGCATAGTTTGATTTGGAGCCGGCAGAAGACGCGGCGCCTCCACCATATTTACCTTGAGAAGCTAATCCGTTAGCCTGGAATGCAAAACCAACATTAAATATTAATTATTATTATCATCGTTTCATTCAAAAGAGTGCTGGACATAGGCCTGCCCCAAGAACAGCTTAACATCAATGACGTATTACCTTCTTAGCGTGGGCATTTTAATTACAGCTACTAGTTTTGACACTGCCAAACTAATCAGGGATGTTCTATCAATTGTTAAGTGCAAAGTTTAAATGAAACTTACGGGTAATTTACTCGACTTCTTTTTAGGGTTCCGTGGTCAATAAGGAACCCTTATAGTTCCGCCATGTGTGGTTGTCTGTCTGTCCGCGATTAAGCTCAGAGACTAGAAAGCTGTAATTTGGCATGGGTATGCATTAGCCACGCCGACAAAGTGGTAAAATCAAAATGTTGAAAAAAAGATTTTTGTGTGTTACCTCCCTTGCTCGTAAAGTCGGGATGATATTTTTTTTGTCGTCTATCCGACATTTAAAATTAAGTGTTGCAGAGCAGGTATTGTGATTTAAATCGTTCATTGTTCAACATCATCACTGCTAAAGCCATGGTTTCCTAGGACAGCGGCCGTAACGGCCGTCATAAAACTCTGCCATTTTCACCAGTATTTGAAATTAAGTCAAACCCCGCCCCCGAAAATTTAAATCGCTAGATTTGCTCTCACCGCACTTAGTCAGAAGAAAAAGTGTCCATAGTGAGAAGAGTTAGCTCACACATTATTAAACAGTGTTTCCATGATAATCAAGTGAAGTCATTGCGTGTCAGAGGCCAGAGGTGTCAAAACTAAACAGAAATGCGACTATATTTAGATGCAGTAAGGCGAATCTATCGATTTAAATCTTTGCCGCTGTCATCATTGTCATGACAGTCGTCACTAAGGCCATTAAGTGCGGCCAGCGCTCTTATAGGAAACCGTATCTTTAACGGCATTTGTTGCGACCTTTTTATATAATATATATTTATGTTTTTTATTCTCTATTACATACATAATCAGCCTATAATGTTGCCACTGCTGGGACACAGGCCTCCTCTCGGTGAGAGGGAGTGGGTTGTACTGTAATCCGTGTAATGTGTAATGTGTGGGTTGGTAGATGTCACATGTCTTCGAATCTTTGGTTCTAGGACATGCCGGTTTCCTCACGATGTTTTCCTTCACCGTTTTGAGAGGAGCGGTGATGAAATAATTTACACAAAGTAAAGCACCTGCCGGGACCCAAACCTACGACCTACAACTCGTAAGTCGCGGCCGTTACCACTGGGCCACCACTGCTCTATTACATGTTGTCAAAATATTAAAAGTCAGTTGTGTCAGCGATTCCAATTTTATTGTTGTATAAAAATAGGCTTCAGTCCACATTTTACCTATAGCATTTATAGCAATAGTGTGGTACTTTCTTGTATAAGCCATTTTACAAGAAAGTTGTCCGACTCAAACCGCGTCTAATTGAACGCTAAATAAATTATTGGTACAGAAAACATCATCCATGCTATACACGCCTCAGCTGCCTGATTTTCACGCTTCCTGATGTAGGTCGCGCATGTGAGTGCAAAGATTTTTGCTTACTTATTGCACAACTCACTACTTAACAAATAATTTTAAAAACCATGTACGTGCATCGTACACTGTGCTAATGCTAGGCTCCGATCATGCCATTGATTTTATGTTTTATTTGTTTGTTTTTGTTGTTTGTTTTTTGTTTTGTGTTTTTTTTTTTGCTTTTGCCCGCGGCTTCGCCCGCGTGGATGTCGGAAAATATCCCACGGGAACATACTACCGGAAATTTCTTCCTTATTCCTTGTCTAAATTATAAAGAAAACCTCTGTGCAAAATTTCAGCTTCCTAGGTCCAAGGGTTTGGGCTGGGCGTTGATGAGTCAGTCAGTCAGTCAGGACTTCTATTTTTATTTATATAGATAGATAGATTAAGAAGGTGTGAATTTTGTGACATATAAGTGGTAGTATTGAAAATATTACCTTTGTCCTCTTCAGAAGTTCGAGTTGAGCAGCCTTGGTGTTGGCATCCTTGCCTGCCCAGGTCTTCCACACTGAGGCTTGCAGAGCTCTGCCGTAACTGAAGGTCAAAGCCCAAGGTTTCTTCAGAGTCACCTGGTTGATAGCGTTCAGGTATACTGTGGCTTCTTCTTCAGTCAGGCCACCGGAGAGGAAAGCGATTCCTGAAAGAATTGAAAAAACACTTTTACTTATTTTTTGAAGTCGAGCGCTGAGGAGAGGACTGATATGATGTTAATTTTGTTGTTTGTTTTCTCCATTGTTGGAGTTCTCAAATAAATAAAAAAGGCAGAAACTTTTTTTTTCTAAATGACTTTAGTGTTTATCGACAGTTTTGACACTACTACTGAAAAATCTTATTAATTTGGTTAATGAACTTGAAACTTAGCACAAATACTTGCATAAGTAAGTAATAATGTTTGTCATTATTAGTTTTTCAAAACTACGCCTCAAATGAGGTTTAGGGATGTTAAAGTTTGTATAGAAGAATTTTAAAAAAATGGTACTTGCCAAACGAATTTTCCCCGATTTTGACGGCATATAGCTGATGTTTTAAGTAGTAACAAAGGCTATTTTTATTTTAGAAAATTAATTAGGGTTCCGCGCAAGAAAATTAAAATCCATGAAATCAGACAACCAGGTACAGTCCAGTACAAACTTACTAAGCCTCCGCTGTCTATTACGGCTATCACAACAAGCAATAAAAATAAAGCAAATTTAAAAATTTAAGGGGTCAGTCCCCATACAATAAACTTTTCATTTTGAAAAAAAAAAAAAATCTAGCATGTGGGGTGTCATCGTCTAGAACTCATTGAGAAGAGTAGAAACACATTTTTTTTTATCTTCTAAAATTAAGAAATTCTCTAGCGCAACAATTCAACAAATTAGGAATTTGAAACTTCTTTATACCATGTAGGTACCATAAATACTGTATTTAAGCAACAATACTGAAAACGGCGATTCATAAGGTATTTTGTTTAAACATGGGTGATTTTCTGCAACTGCAAAAAATAACCTTGTAATTCACAGTATCATTATAAAATAAGTAAAAAGTTATCTTTGCGATTGTTAAACATATAATATGGTACGGAACCCTTCGTGCGCGAGTCCAACTCGCACTTGACCGGTTTTTATATTTATTATTAGAATTACAATGCAAAGGCTCTAATACCGAAAAGTAAGAGGGCTTGACATGTTATCTTATACCTGGAACTGCAGCTGGTACAGTCCTCCGTAAAGCAGTTACAGTTGCAGCAGCGATCTCCTGTGGAGTGTTCTTCTTTGAACATCCATGACCTGGCGTCACCTGGAACATAACGATGAACTAAGTAATAGGTAGGTAACAGAAAATATATAATTTTTAGGGTTCCGTACCCGTAGGTAGGGTACCAATCGGAACCCTATTACTAAGCCTCGGCTGTCCGTCTGTCTGTCTGTCAGCAGGCTGTATCTCATGAACCGTCATATCGAGGCGCGATGGTGGACGTAGGCCGTAGGCGTAGCCACAACTTACCGCGATAATTTTACAACGGTATTCACATTGCCGATTGACGTGGCGATGACTCGGCGGCGGCGTTCAAGTGTAGCCATTCAATTTATAGCCATACTTATCGGAATAATTACCGCGATGTTTATGGCGATGATGGTTTGTTGTTGATGTTGATGTTGGTGTGGCCCCGAAATAATAGGTAGACAGTTGAAATTTTCACAGATTGTGTATTTTTTTTTTGCTGCTATAACAACAAATAATAAGAATAAATAAAGTTAAAAACTAAAGGGGACCCCCATAAAAGAAATGTGTTTTTTTTAACTGAACTAAGTATTCTTTTTAAATATTGTTCGGTGGTAGGTACGGAACCTTTCGTGTGCGAGTCCAACTCGCACTTGGCCAGTTTTTTTTTAGGATAACTCTGAACAAAGACGACTTTTAGAAAGACAGGCTGTTCTATTTTTCAGTGCCATGGCAGCACTGAAATAGCTTACTCACAGTAATTATCCCAGAACCTCGAACTATTCGTATTAACAGAAAAAAACTCTACTTTCCCTTACAGAAAAATCCCATATAAGAAGCAACTATAAATCTCTATAGATCGGGAACACTAATTATGCGAGATCACGTTCGCTAGGAATAAAGAGATGAAAGCTTTAGTTCCCCTGGAAGGGGTGTAAATAGGGAAAGGGGGTGTAAATAGGGCAAAGGGGTGCTAAGCCCGTTCGCCTTCAATATGGTTTTTAATCCGAACGTTAAGACCGACCTACATATTTCGCTTTGAGTTCGTTCGCTAATCCTGGTGTTCGCGCGAACTGTGATCGTGTAATCACGCTAAATTAGGACAACTAGGCGTTGCCTACATACAGATATATAAAGAATTTAATAGGTACCTACATACATATTATGTCAAAAAATTAAATAGGTAATGGTGAATCAGTATTGGGAGTTTTTGTGATAATATTTTAAGGGTCGTGTTCTAAACTGCATTAAAATAATCTTTGATCAGTGTGCACCTCTAAAATGCTGTGTCTTCGAGAAAGTTACAGCTATGTTTTTGTTATGATCAAATCATTAATACTAACCATGTTAGGTTTCAACAGCGTTCCTTCTAGGAAGACGTGGTGGTCGTTCAATGCCTTGTACACCGCAGCGAGTGCAGTCTCCGTCACCTTCTGATTTCTTGCAATGTCATGATCGCCTGGTAACAAAAGATTTTAAATGATAATCATTTGGTTTCTGAGACCTAATTGTTTGCTAATTAGAGTTCCGTACCAAAATGGTAAAAAGGAACCCTTATGGTGAGACTTAGGTCCGTATTACAGAAAGAAACTCAAGCACTGATCTTTGTTTAAATCTAGTTTTCAACCAATCAAATGGCTTGAGTCTAGTTTTAAGTAATGCTTGAGTATTGAGTGACGTTCTGTAATACGGACCTTAGTTTGTCTGTTTGTCTGTCTGTCACAGCTGGATATCTCACGAACTACTAATGCTGCTAATGCATGTGGGGTATCATATTATGAAAGACCGCTGTTTACACATTCTCAAACATTTTTTTTTCTTTTTTTTAGGCCGCACAGTTTTCTACTTTTGATAAAAAATGTAAAAAAAAATACCGTTCCCCTTATCTCCGAAGTTTGCATGGAGAAAAATCTTAAATTATTCTATGTGATAGAAGTTTATGTAAAGACTACAGGAAAAATAAAACGATGTTTTTTTCAGAAATCGGAACGGAACCCTCTGTGCGCGAGTTCGACTCACTCTTAACCGGTTTTTTGATGTTGCTGTTATCAATCGATTAGAACCTATGAACTTCTAAGGTAGGTACAAATGTCTGATTATGTCTGCCAATCATTTTAAAATGAATAATTACACGCGACTCCAGACGGGCTCTCTCAGTCACACAAAGGAAATCAAACAATGAGACAAGGGAAATTGGAACCTATTCAATTAAGTATAGGTGTACTAACCTATCAATACTAACGTATTCAAACATGTACCTACTACGTATTATAATACATGTTTGAAAATCAACAATTACTACAAAGTAGCGTCAATCCTAGCTAGTCAATCAAGCAATTAGTTCGATTGCTTCGTATGGTGTTTGATGTCATAATAATTAATTGATGAGAATATTATAATAGGCCTGCCCACCGGAATTCATAATTCGGTAAGATCTTGCCAAGGGAGGAATATGCCATTCACTGCTTCTTGTATCTCCATATCGGTATGAGCTTGCAGTCGCATAGGTACCATCGTGGCGATTTTCGGTGTACCATTTTTGAACCTTATTACCATAATAATAAGGTTGAAAAGTGGGTACATAGAGACATACATATATGATCCATTAATACCCATCCATTCCATTCATTCCATTAGGCGTATGCCACGACGGATACTACTGCAGGAAGGTCCCTATGTCCCGAGGTATTATACTTAAAGGTAGATACCTAATTAGGAACTTACGTGATTAAAAAATATCTGCGTTTGCCAAGTTGTGCCATATGTTTAGACAAACATAATCTTTTGGCTTTGCCGTAGTTGGGTAAATAAGAAACCATTTCTTTGGAGGAATTTCTTCAGAAGCTATTCTTAACAGAAGTGGGTATAAAACAGCGATGACTTCTACTCACCATCCAAAAGCACATCAGGTTCCACAATCGGCACCAAACCCTGGCTTTGACAGATGGAGGCGTACCTCGCGAGGACCTGAGCCGTGTCGTTAAAAGCCTGGACTGAAGGAACATTCTCCCCAATCTTGAGGGGGCACCGCCATTTTGCAAACTTGCAGCCTTGCTTTTTGTACTCGGCGCAACGGGTTGCTAGGTTGTCCAGACCTGGAAAAGGAGAAGATTAGGGGTTTTGGAAGAGTATTTTTGGAACTTCTTTACAATCTACATAGTAAAAATCTTAAATTCACTGACAGACAACGCAATACCTAAAAGCTAGGTAACTTTGAAATACACAAAACTTCCTTTTATAACGAAAATGAGCACTAAGGCTTGAAACACAGTAGGAGCCCTCGGACACACGGCTTTTTATTATAAGTTAAGACCGGGACAATTAAATAGAGGGGAGAGAGGCCTTTGCCCTGCATAGGCTTATAATAAAAAATAGTGAATACTAGCTTTTGCAAGCAGTTTCGCTCGCGTGGATAAAAAGTTTTGCCTGGATAAAAAGGTAGCATAATGTGCTATTGCCAAGCTATTGCAGACTATAATATATCTCTGTGCCAAAATTCATCCAGATCCGATCAGCGGCCGTTATCCCGATAGTCCCGAAGTCCGATATCCTTCCTTAGGCTATGGTCTCCTACAAACGCCATAGGCCGCGTACAGCGTCACGCCGTACACGGGGATGCTTTGCGTTATGTCAGGTCGTGGTCTCTTATAAACACCAACGGCCGCTTACAGCGTCCCGCCGTATGCCGTGTCACGATGCTTACTATAGAAATGTACTGTTGTGATCCAGAGTCGTTCGCTGCTAAGATATGTATTGACCGCTGCCGCTGTGCCTGGTGTTCACATATCGATCGGAACGTAAGCTGAAGTCGGACGTCACGTATAGCATTTAATAGGAGACCGTAGCCTTAGTCGGAACGCTGACGCTGAAGTTTGATGTTGCATATAGCGTAACATATGAGACCAAAGCCTTACCATGTGGTAATTATAAGATCCTCATTTTTACCAAGTACGAGTAGTTAGATAGTTCTGACGAAAGTAAATACCTTGAGTAGTGACCTCATCTTGTGACAAGAACAGAGGAACT
Organism: Cosmia trapezina; assembly: GCA_905163495.3. Classification (NCBI taxonomy): domain Eukaryota; kingdom Metazoa; phylum Arthropoda; class Insecta; order Lepidoptera; family Noctuidae; genus Cosmia; species Cosmia trapezina. The sequence continues at coordinate 9,451,972 of LR991039.1, forward strand.
GCATCCAGGTCCAACTTGATGCCAGGAATGATGTTCTTCTTCTTCAGAAGCTCAATGAAAGATATGCCATCATCAGTCTTCTGGTAGACCGTCTCTTCGAAGAGGATTGTTGCTGATACGTGCTCGGAGAGATTCTGAAATGATATCAGTTGGTTTATGTTATAAAGATAAAATAACAACGACTTTTCCTCTGCCCTCGTTTCGGAATGACCTGGGAGAATATTTCTGGCAATAAGACAGTTTGGCGACAGGATTTGACTGTCTCAAGAAACCTATATAGGTACATTTTGAATGCAACTCCGAACTAATCCTAAGTCGGTGCATTAAACCTCAAAAGTATGTTCCCAAATAGGGTGTGGCGGCATCTACATCGCCACATACGAACTACGCATCGCAATGACATGACGTCACGCAACCTGCATCGCGCAATTAGAGTTTACCACGCGACTAGCATATAGTATACAACGTCCCGACACGACATCAACCGTCGGGCAGTTGCCCACCAGACACAACACCCGTCTGGTCGGAGCATCCACCCTTTTCAATAGAGGATGAGTGAACTTTAGACCCTGTTCCTCATGCCTCTATAAGGGAATATACTTTTGAGGTTGTTTTGGTGATGGTAGCTGTGGACACTGGACAGCCAGTAATTTTGGCATATATTTTAATACTAGTTAGTTGCAGCTGAACAAAAATATCTTACACTAGCTTTTGCCCGCTGTCTCACCAGCGTGGATGTCGGAAAATATCCCACGGGAACGTACTACCGGCAAATCCATAACGCCATCAATGCCGCATCTAGTCAAAATCTAATTATTTTATATATGAACATCTGTGCGCTCTAATTAATAATCTTAGTTTTTAGACATTGTTTCTCAGTAAGTGAATTATGTATGCAATTCTTATGAGAAATAAAGTTGTTCTTAAACCTAAAAAAAAATCCTTCCTTATTCCTTGTCTACATTATAAAGGGAATCTCTGTGCAAAATTTCAGCTTTTGGCTGGGGGTTGATCTTGGGTTGATGGGTCTATAAGTTAGTCAGTCAGTCAGTCAGGACTACTCTTTTTATTTATAAAAATTACATGGAGTGTTAGCAAACTTCCGCAACTAGGCATTTTCAAAGCTATAATTTCAAAGGTACAATCTTCAGCTAATTTCGACCCAAAAAAACTTAACGCCCTTTGCACACGACACGGTTTCTATACGATACGGCGTATTAAAACCGCGCCGCGCCTTAGAGAAAACGTGCTGTCAACGAGCTTTCAAAGTGATCCATACAACACTGACGACCGTGCCTACCGTGGCCATGGCGTATAAACCGTAGTTTCTCGAGGCAAGAAAAACGTGTGTAAAAAGCGCCTAACACAAGGAATTTATTTATTCCCTATTCCACTGACAATTTCCAAAAAGAATGACAAGTTTCTGAAGCTTACAAACGTTTTTTACTTCCATCTGAGGCGTGAAACATTCATCAGCAAAAAGTACAGGAATCCCCTGTGAGACATTTGTTCGACAAAACAAAGGCTGTTTTGTCCCTTCAGGCACGTGAGGAAACTTTTAATAAGAAACCCAACATTGTGTCCTTCCTTCGTGACAGAATGCTTCTTTTGTTTTGATGTTTAGTGGCATTTTCAACGTGAAAGCGTTCAATTATACATACATTATTACTGCTTTAGCCAGCGGCTTCACCCGCGTGTATGTCGGAAATTGTGCCACGGGAACGTACTACTGGGATAAAAACACACACACACATAACACACACTTTATTGATCTTGATGTATTCTCTTTATCCTTTACAAAATTAAAAAAAATGGCCGTCGAATTGCTTCAATAATTTCAATTCCTCAAAATGCTGCTTGTGGCCTGACGCGCGTTCTTTTTCAAACTTACCCTAGTATATTTATTCCGCGGACATTAGTGTGGATTACATGTTTACCCTAGCCCACTTTAGCTCATAACTTTTATAGTAATATTATAACATGTAATTGTTTTGTGTCCCAATGTAGTAAAAATAAAATAAAATAAAAGTATGATATGGCCTAGTCCAGCTCAGGGTCTACCCTTGTGCCAAATTTCATCCAAATCCGTTCAGCCGTTTTAGCGTTAAAGCGTAACAAACAAACTCACTTTCGCATTTACTATATTAGTTAGGACACAGTTTAGGATTAGCATGCTTCGCTTCAATTTAAAAATTGTAAGTCTGGAGTCTAGCTTTTCATTTCGGTGGCTCTTAGCACAAGGGACTGACATTTAAACGATGCTGTCTACTCCTTTGGGGAAAACAGATTATGTTGATGCTATGTAGGAACGTCATCATGAGGCAGTAAATTCAACAGGGCACATTATTATGATATACGGTGATACCTGACGACAACGAAGTATTGATAATCACTATACCCGAGTCGCTTTAGCGTGGCAATAGCGGTCATTGCCCTTTCCCTAATATCTCTCCATAGGGACCCAAAACAATAAACTATGTCTGGTTTTTCGTTATTGTAACATGTTGAAGATCACGATAGATCTATATTTAATCAGGACGCAGTTTTTGAAATAAAGAATGCTAGAAAATGTAGGTGGGTCAATGACCGCTATTGCCACGCTAAAGCGATTCGGGTATAGACTGTAATATCACTGAGTATCACTTGAATATCACTTGGAAGTTGGAATGGATACTCACCTCAGTGGTAAAAAGCAGCTGGCGGTATCTCCTTCTGTTGTTCTCTGTGTTCTGCTGTCCAACGGCTGCCAGAAGTTTGCCGATGCCCTCTGCAAAACACCAAGATTACCTTTACAGTACCTAGATCATGTATGTTGTTGTGATCAAATGCCATTTTGAAACATTTTTTAGCGGCGGAAAATGTTGATTGGATGGCTTGTTCAAAAGATATCAGAAAAAGGCAAAAGTGTAGAAAAAGACAGCTGAAACGTGGACAAACCACCTACTTTTACAACTTGTACTTAACACCTCAGTCTGCAAATAAATTATTCTGAATTCTTGATTCAAAAAAAAGCTCAAAACATTGCTAGAATAAATGTTTTAATGTAATAATGTTTAATAGTATCCTAACCTTAGTTAGGTAGTTAGTTTAAGGAACTTTTTTAAACTAAACACCTGTGGGCTTAGTGCGACTTTTTATACTTACTCGATCGCGTTTACGTTAACGTTGACGTATGTCAATTCGTATGGAATAATTGTGTTTCCCATTATAGTCACCAGGCGGCGCTTATTCATTTTCAGTACAAACTGACATTTACGTTAACGTGATCGAGTAAGTAACGGGTGATTCATTTAGAGGTACTTTTTTCATAATTAAAAGAAAAGTGAAAACACAAATTTTATCTGATTATCTTTATTATCATACAAAAGAACCATTCATGACATGTATTTTTTAAAGATTATTTCTTTAAAATGTTGGCGATAACTGCGGCTAACATGGTCCGTTCTGAAGTTCCAATTGCGAGAACAATTCGGTGCACAGTTAATTTTTCACTTCGGACCGTTGAATTGGCAGCCTAGATCGTGTGATATCTCACCTCTAGACTTTTCCTTTGGGGCTATGTAAAGTCCAAAGTCTACATGGATAACTCGGGTACGATTGAGGAATAGAAAGCCAACATTACTCGCGATATTCGCCAAATACCAGTAGAAATGCTCGGACGCGTCTAGAAAATTGGAACTTCAGAACGGACCATGTTAGCCGCAGTTATCGCCAACATTTTAAAGAAATAATCTTTAAAAAATACATGTCATGAATGGTTCTTTTGTATGATAATAAAGATAATCAGATAAAATTTGTGTTTTCACTTTTCTTTTAATTATGAAAAAAGTACCTCTAAATGAATCACCCATTATAAAAACTCGCACTAAGGCCTCTGTAACTTGTACCTACTTTCTGTGCAAATAAAAAACTATTCTCTATTAAATATAGAATAGAATATATTCTATTCTACTCCCTATTAAGTATAAACTGTACTCGTATTTTCAATTTGTTCTTTAAGTTTTGTTTCAAGAATGAAACCACAGATCGAATTTTAATGGCATTTTTACTGGAGAGAAGCTTATTTTCCGGTCGATGGTTTATTTTCCAATTATTATTAAATTATAAAATGCCAAACGCATTTCGCATCTTCTTCATCGCAGTAACCGGATAGGTATCAGTATCAACTGCTTTTATTTTTAAGCTTTCTGTAAGTCAATGACTTTTCGTGGTTTTAATTCTCTTTGATGTAGGTTTTCTTGTGCACGGCTACACATCAAGCTATTTCCAGTATTAGCTGATCTCGCATTGTATAGGATTTCCAGTGTATTGCTTGATGTGTAGCCGTGTGTACGTGACCGTGTTTAGGTAAAGTTTAGCAGAAAACATTTATTTAACTCAGAGTCGAATCTTCGTCGAGTCGCTTCGGTTGCTTCGATGACTGAAGCTTGATTTACAATAAAGGTACTGACACACGTGCTCATAAAAAGCATGCTTATAAGCACGCTTACTCGAAAACATACTAGAAATAAGCATGCTCATTACTAGTCACACATGCTACTAATGAGCACTTGCTCAATAAAAGCATGCTTTCGTGCTAGTAATGAGCATGTCTGTCAGTAGCTTAAGGGCGCTGCCCCATTAGTGCGTTATGTCGCATTCCAATGACACTTGCTCGGTTCTAAATTACATTAAATCCTCATGTCTTTTAGAACGAGCAAGCGTCATTAAATGCGACGACGCAACGGACTACTGAGGCTTCAGCCTAATTCAGTAAAAATGTTTTGCACAGCAGTGCACGCTTTTCAAAAGCGAGGTAATATATAAACAGAAGTAATAAGCATTGACCACCAAATTAAAGTATTTACTTCAATTTGGTCATACATTTTTCAAAGTAGGTGTTTGGCATAACTTCACTCTGACATAAATACTAACCCGCACTGGGCCCGCGTGGTGGATTACGGCCCACTCTCTCTCTCACCTAAAGGAGGCCTGTGTCCCAGCAGTGGGTGGGAACATCCTCTCTCCGGGTTTCTGAAGCTCTGGTCACAATGATGTGGAATGCGTGGGTCCATTGTTTTCATCATTATCATTTCAGCTGAAAGACGTCCACTGCTGGACATAGGCCTCCCCAAGCACCGCCACTTCGACCGGTTCTGTGCTTCCCGCATCCAGTGGATTTCTGCGGCCTTTACAAGGTCATCGGTCCACCTAGTGGGAGGCCTTCTAAAGTTACGTCTTCCGGTCGCTACTCCAGAACCATTCGGCCCCATCGGCCATCTGTTTTAATGATAAGGAAGTCACGCGACTATTTGCGCCAGTTTAAACTCACCTCCTTAAAAGTTAGTTGACACAATCGGCGTGCAAGCGAAATTTCGTTCCGAATCCCACCCACGTGCTCAGTGCCCTAAACGTGGCGGGTGGAGAAACTTGAAACGCCCCAATGGACGAAACGGGTCGAGGAGAGGTGGGCGGAGTCCGCGTCTTATTTTTGTGATTTTGTATGACCTACACTTTGCGTTCTAGGTTCTTTTGAAAGGTGGTTAAGTAAGGTACTTTTTTGCCAAAAGCCGTGAGTTGGTTGAAAAAAAGTGCCGCGCCTGTTTGTAAGGAACCTTTACACGGAATTCGCTTCAGATTGGCTAGAGCTTAACGGAAACGTCTTCGTTGTGGATGTGATCAACAACCTCATATAACAGCTGAATAAAAACAAATGATGATCATTTTACATACCATTGGTCTCATCAACAGCGAGGATGCCCTTCCCTGGAGCCACTATGGCTTCAGCTATGCTCTTCAATTCTTTCTGGAGCGAAGGCTCAGGGTATGAGAAGTATGTGGTCATCCTGTGGAGACAGATAGTGGAACATTTAAGACAGGATTATCGATGATAAAGCGCAATTAAAAAGGGGCCTATATGCATATTGCAGCATTTTCTTTACTTGATCCAGACTATAAATTAAGAATTGAATATTAGATTTTGCACGCGGCTATCTCCGCTTGGTGGTAGAAAGTTATTCCACGAGAATATACTACAAGTATAAATAAAAAAGTCATTAAAAACCTAAAAACCCGACTGCAGTAAAAAACTAAAACTGAAAAGCTAAAACACAAGCCCATTTTAAATTTAATAAAAATTGGTAGCAGGCGGCACATACATACATACATACATACATACATACATACTTACATACAGGTCAAACACATAACCCTCCTTTTGGGCTTCTCCGCAGTCGGGTAAAAATATCCCATGTCCTAACCGAGGTTACATATGTGTCTGTCTAATTTCACCGAAATCCGTTCATCGGTAAAGGCGTGAACCTGTATTTATTATAATAAATACAGGTTATACCTACACTTGAAAACTTTGATGAATCTCTTCTTCATCACCATCATCGATGATGATGAATTTATAGCTGTCTACTCAGCAGCTCACACTGTGTAGGTAAACATCCAAAGAAAGCCAAGCTGCTGACATGCGAATACACAATGCGAGTAGCGGTCTACTGTCTAGTCAGCGGCTCGCACTGTATAAACTAGCCATTAGGGCGAGAATACACATGCCTGTAGCTTGTACAATACTATGCAAATAGCTGGCATGCCATTGTGACATTCACCATTCAGAAGTTGTTAGGGCACACGGCATGCAAGCTACTTGCATACTTTTATGCAACTTACTGGCATGTGTCTTGCCCTTAGAGACGAAATATCGAGGAGTATTGAATAATTAATTTTACAATAATACCTAATGTAGCAGGCAGCAATTTCCCATCAGCAAATATATTATTTAGTCGTGGACTTTGTTTGTGTAAGTAATAGATTCGTTATGAATATTAAAGCTCCAATATAAATTAATGAATGCTCCTATTTTCATGGTATTCAAACTCAAACTCAAAGCATTTATTTTAGACAATTACAGGCACTTTTGAATTGTCAAGGGATCGGTCAGTTAGAAGATGAAGCTAGTTGCCCATTCCAAAGCGTACTACTTACTTAGGTTCCTATGGAGCAGAACGGGCAAGAAACTCCATTGACACACTTTTAATCAAAATATTGTTACAGCATTCAAGTTGAAACTATACACTGAGAACAATGTAGAAAGACGTGCACGTTAAAGCGTAAAAAATATGTAATTAAATCCTTGAACACGACTCCATAGTTTTCAGGATTTCAATTCGTTTATTCGAAAAACCAACGGTCGCTGGTCGGGTCAAAATTCACTGGGCAAAGAAATTAAAAACACAGTATTTACTTACATCAAACTGTATCACAAACTAAAATAAACTGAAAAACCGGCCAAGTGCGTGTCGGACCACGCATAATGAAGGGTTCCGTAGTTGAAAATAATTTATCCCAGAAACAAACAAACAAAACATTGTATATCAAAAAAAAAAAATTGTTCATAAAAGTTTGTGTCATAAAATTACAAAATCACAATTTTCAGACTTTTTCCTTTACTTGTGCTGGAAGACCTTGCTTCTTGCCAAATTTCATTATTCTAGGTCAACGGGAAGTACCCTATAAGTAGGTTTTGATTTACTTGCGACATTTGCAAATATCAAAATGTGTCGCAAAATGGCCGTTTTTTTTTTATTGCATTGACTTAGAAGCTTGAGTTTTTTAGGACTTGAAGAAATAATAGACCTACGTATTTGATATTAATTTCAACTTGATACCTCTACACGTTCCTGAAAAAAAGGGTCTTGACGACTGACAACTTTGAAAATATTTTTTATGTGATAGAATTGTAAATTAACAATTTTCGGACTTTTTCCTTTACTTGTTGTTGTGAGTTGTTGCTTCTTGCCAAATTTCATGATTCTAGGACGACGGGAAGTACCCTATAGGTCTTGATTTACTTGCGAGTATCAAAATATGACGCATAAATGGCCGTATCTTTTTATTCCGTTGACTTAGAAGTTTGATCTTTTTAGAACTCCAAGCGACCATAAACCTACTTATTTTATGTTATTTTCAGCTTGATACCTTCACGCGTTTCTGAGAAAAACGGTCTTGACAGACTGACAGACAGACAGACAGACAAACAAGTGATCCTATAAGGGTTCCGTTTTTTCCTTTTGAGGTACGGAACCCAAAAAATGAATGGAATGGATTTAAATACCTTTTTAGGGCTCCGTACTAAAATGGTAAAAAAGGAACCCTTATGGTGTCACTCAGTCTGTCTGTCTGTCTGTAACAGCTGGATATCTCAAGAACTACTAATGCTATCAACTTGAAATTTGGAACAGTTTTACATGACGTTTACCAAATAATAATTAATATTTATAATTAATAGTTTAATATTTATATTTTTTTTTGCAACAGGGACTGAAAGGGGTCTTAAAAAATCAAAGTGGGGCTACTAGGGCATGTGGGGTATCATATGAAAGAACGCTGTTTTCACATTCTGAAACATTTTTTTCTTTTTTTTAGGCCGCATAGTTTTCGACTTCTGATGAAAAATGTAAAATAAATAACGTTCCCCCCCCCCCCTTATCTCCGAAGTTTGCAAAGAGAAAAATCTGAAATTATTTTATGTGATAGTTTATGTAAAGATTACAGGAAAAATAAAACGATGTCTCTAAATAGCATACTTTTTCAGAAATCGGAACGGAACCCTCGGTGCGCGAGTCCGACTCGCTCTTGACCGGTTTTTTTACATTTTTGGAGCCGGATAAAAAGTTGCTCCGTGAAAAAGTTACGAAATTCAGCTTATATCAATTGAACTTTTTGTGCAATTAAATTGAAAACTGTCCATGAGAAACACAAACGAGACCTAAGCTAGGTATATCCTTCAAACTCATTCAGATTGTGGTTTAGAGGTGTTACGGAAATAAATATGGTGCTGATGTTGATCGCGTTCAGTTTTATTGGTGAAATCCGCCCTTAGATACCTGTACCATTTGAAGTTACCAGTAGATTGGATTATCTAACAATTTGAAAAAACAAAATACGAGAGATATATTACGTAAATAGATAGGTACTTATCTTATTGTTATTATGAAATACATAGTCTTTCCGCAACAGTGATGATGATGACAATGACAGCTCTTGAACGCAGTTTAAATGTGCTGATCGCGTTCAGTTTCATTGGTGAAATTGGCACTAGGTAATATTGCTAAATTGCTAAGCAACATTGTTCACCCACGAAAAGTAATATTTATATACAGTAGTACTCAACTAATAAGGCGCGTCGTGAATCTTCGTTCGCGCAGAAAAGAAAGTATGGCCCCGAAGATTAACGAGATTGCTTAAACCTTACAATCAACCTTAGATCACTACTACAAGGTTCATAATACACTGCAGCTGTTAGTTCCATCTCACTCGCAAGTATGGCGGCTGTCAAGCGGCGCGCGCTAAAATGGCGGCAGCTGCCGCCAATAGCAGTACAGGAAAAAGCGTGGAGCGTGCTGATTGGTCAATAGCATTTCCCGCGCTTTGAAAATTCATCTTCTGCGCAGGTACATCGATAAGCCTTATTAGTTGAGTACTACTGTACCTACAAAGCTTAGTCCTGCTGATCTTTATGATACTGTTAAAATCTCACCGTGAAAACTTAAGAGAAGTAAGCTGTCATTTCACCTGATGCTGAGGGATTGACACTATTGATACTTTGACAGCTTACTTCAAAATCACTTCACCTATGTTTTCACGGTGTGATTTTCATAGAAAAACACTCCAGTTTAAAGGAAATAACGAAAACTTACCTTGTCTTGTAAGAGCACTAACTCCGACTGAACATAAAATACTTATTTGTTTCTCTGATGATTTAGATAAACCGCTGTTATCACATGATACGGGCGGTTGTTTTATTATACTTACAGATTAATTTTAGACAATTTGCTAGTGGAATGTTTAGTTTAATTATTATAATATTATAATTGGCTTACTTAATATAATAATGATCTTACATGGATTGAAAAAAATGGTGTTTGAATTTTGATTTTTTGAATTACCGACTTACCTACTAATAATCTTAGCACTAGGGCTACTAGGGAAGTAGGAACTGGTAAGGTCCCCTTCTTTCCTATAACAATAAAATTAACGAGGAGTTGGTTGGTTGGTTGTTGGTTGTTGGTTTCTCTACTTATGTTTTCAACTTTTATTTTATGTTTTAGTTTTAGTTCTGTGCGAGTCACAATAAATACTTTTTCTTCCTTTCTTTTCTTGCTTCAATACCGCTCTTCACTAACAGTAATAAGTTAATAACACAATACTTTACCAATAAATATAAAAATATGAAGCCCATCACATTGAATCGCATCAGCTGTTTATGAGTGTTGTAAATTTTTAGGCTACGATTCAGTTGTAAAGCGGTAGCGTATGGCGGTCACCATCGACCCGTAGCCTGCAGCAAGTAAAGAATTTAGACGTTAAAAAATTGCAAATTCTCAGCCAAATTTTATTACCTATTAAAATATAAATGGACCGCTTGAATTCTCTTATTTTCTGAGGTTTTAAACGGAGTTTATCCATTCGATAGTGATTATATACTCCCCTAACGTGTTTCTGAGCTATTACGTTATGGAAGAATTTAGCTTAAAAGTCGGGTGTTTATCGATTGCTATCGAGTGTTTGAGGTTCAAACACTAACCGATAATCCATAAAACGATATCGATAATCGATAAAACACTCGATAATCCTCAAATTTTGAGGATCTCAAAAACCGAGCATAAGGAATGAATTCGCTTAAATAGATAATTTTGTCGGATCAATAGCTATTGAGAGCTTAAACTTCGTTAGTGTCGAATGCACCCCATGTGTGCATAAGAAAAACCCTTTTTTTGTTCGGTACATAAGCTTATATCACATATATATAAATGTAAAAAAACATCATCCGATGGAAAACCAATCAAATCATTAGTTGTGAACTTATGGAGTTCGCAGCTAACCTCCCCTCCCCCCCCCGCGTGTCAAATGCACCCCAAGTGTGCAAAAGGACAAAACTTTACATAATAGGTATATAAGCTTAGATCACGTATATATAAACGTAAAAAAACATCATCTGATGGAAAACATATCATTATCAGTAGTTGTGAACCTATGGGGTTCGCAACTAACCCCCAACCCTCCCCACTCGCTGGGGTTTTGGGTCTAAAATCAGCCAAACTCAGACACTTGAGGGGTTAAGAATTCTTCAGAAGCCGGGCATTATGCTTCGTGATCTCGTCCTCATTGTACACATGTAGTTTGTACCTCGTACACACTCGTCAATCACATTATTTAAAGATGAAAGCCTTCATCATAGAAAAAATACTAAAAAAAAAAAAATTATCTGTGGTCCGTCCGCCGGCGCGCACTGTCCTGACATCTGTCAATCATTGTACTTTTTTGTGCCGCGCGTTGATCACGTTTTTCGTTAAAAACTTAAGAAAAATTTTAACGAAATGGAAAAATATCGAAGAATCCGAGACAAGGAAATGGAGGAGCTGAACGAACGTCTGCGAGATCTGGAAAATCGAGTGGAAAAGCGAAAACGGAGTCGTCTTGAAACTCAAGTAAGTTTCTTGATACACCTAACAATTTGCCTTTATTTTAAATCATTTTCCTATAATTTACCTTGGATGCCGCAATATGCACATCAGTCTCTCTAGGTTTCACGAGAGGTTAACCATGAGAATTAACTGTGCCATATACTTACGAAAGAACTACATCACACGAGCCGATGCTCTATACTTTCAGTGTTAAAAACACGTCCATCCTGGATGCTTAACAGTCTTGTAACAGTTCTTACGAGAAGTTAACCATGAGAACATTAACTGTGCCGTATACTTAATAAAGAACGACACCACATGAGTTTTCACGAGAGGTTAGCCGATGGTATATACGTTCAGTGTTAAAAACACGCCTCTGTTGGATCCTTAGAAGTCTCTTAAAAGTTTTCACGAGAGGTTAACCATGAGAACATTATCTGTGCCGTATACTTACAAAAGAACGACCACACGAGCTTTCACGAGAGGTTAGTCGATGGTCTATTCGTTCAGTGTTAAAACACGTCTCTGCTATTAGACCCCTAGGAGTCTCTAAGAGTTTTCACGAGAGGTTAACCATGAGAACATTAAATATGCTGTATACTTGCAAAAGAACGACACCACAAGAGCTTTCAAGAGAGGTTAGCCGATGGTATAATACGTTCAGTGTTAAAAACACGTCCCTGCTGTGTCCCTAGAGCTATCACGAGAGGTTAGCCGTGGATTTAGATGTATGCAGTCTGGAACTGAACTTCAATTGTTCTTTGTAGATGAGTATGAAGCCCGCTTCCGTGGAATACACTACAGTCGAACACGTTCAAGGAGTTGTGTATCACTTGACCGAGTCCGACGCAGCCGGACTCAATGCTGCCAATTTTAATTGATTTATTTATCAGACAACTTCCAGTTGTTTTTCTAAAATTCCAAAATACTTACAATTCTAGATGTTGTATACAATCTAACTTAAATATACTATGTTAATACTTAAATTCTACTACAATACAACTAGAAGGAGGCTGTGATTGTAATGGTATCTATACCACAACCTAAAGTCTTACCTTCAAGTATTGACAATTTACTCAGAGAAGAGGGGGGTGGTACAGTTAGCTACCTTACCTATGGAACAGCACGGCAGTCTGGCCACATGGTGGTCAGATCACCAATTATAGATAGCAATTAAGAAGCAAAACATTTAAAAGAAGTATGAAACACCTGTAATCTTAGTGGCAGAAACAGTAAATGAAAGTGGAATCAACTGCAGCGGATTACAATGGCTGTTGCCATTAAATCCACTGGCAAAGTCCTTAACAGTTTAATAGTCTCACAAGGGAGTGCATCAAATCAAAACGTTAAGTGACTCAGATATACTACTGTGACATTTATCATGATCATTGCATCACACGGAGATCATTAATGCTACCCAGCCTTAATAAGGAAATGAAAGAATGGATGGAACAAACAGATATTAATTATCTGATTACCTGGTCGGGCTTCAAGATAAATTCAATGACATCAAACGGTACTGGAACCGAACTGTAACTAGCTCAGATACACAATGGTAGATTGCAGTATTTTTCTGAAGTATGTAATATTATTACTAGTAATCCAATCATACATGAGTGAATCAAGGACTAATATAAACTACCTTTTCACTGAGTTTCCTTTTGAAACTTCTGAATAAAAACTTCATTCAAAAAGAAAGCAATCTTAATATATCCATACAAATTTCCTAAAAAATTAGATAATGTTTTGTATTTTATGTATGGGCCTAGTTGCCTGATAATAAAATGGTTATTATTATTTTATTATTATTAATAATCTCTTACAGTTAGGTGCCATAGAAACATGTTCTACTGTCAATAATAATTTTTTATAATTTTCCCCAAAATTAAATGGCACTTTGAGATTAAAAATACAATAAGTATACACACTGAACTAAACTGGTAGATTTAAGGTCAGTATACTCTTTGCCTACAATAGATAATTATAATAAATGCATATTATTTATTACCCATAGGAAAATAAATATCTTAGAGGTATCTCCAGTATATATTTGTATTTAAAAATCACGAAGCCAGGTGGCTGTCACCTGAAGTTATTAGTGTCACTTTCTGTCACATATATCTTGACAATATTCTGTGTCTTGCCGATTCAAGTATGTAAAATGTTAGAATGTGTCTACTACTCAAACTGCGTTAAAAAATCTAAGATTTATTATTAATACTGAAAAGTGTGTCCTAGAGCCCAGACAGTGCTGCCAGTATCTAGGTTTTTTGTTAGATTCAGTCCAGTTTGCCATTTCACTTGCTCAGAAAAAGATAGTTTATCTTTTATTCCATAAAAATGAGATGCAATTAATAGAGTTTGCGTAATTATTAGGTATTCTTGTTACAGCATGCCCAACTGTAAAATATGGTGGCCTTAAAAACAATAATGAAAATAACAAGGCCAGAACTAGATTCAAATTAAAATTCAAAATCATTTAGGTATTTGCAAGTTCAACAAAACTAGAATCAAATTCAAAATCATCTTTTAGCAAAGGTTATTGGTTTTTTCACATTTCAACAAATCACAATAAGATTAAACAACTTGACTTTGTCTGAGAAATATTCTCTGATGCTTTTCAAACTGGCTGGGGCCTGGTATGTAATGATATCAAAAGCCATGGGCACTGGACTGCTAATGATAGAAAGTTCCATATAAATTACCTTGAACAGTGTTCAAGCGTTTGTAGGGCTCAAAACATTTGCAAGCAAACTCAGATACTGTGAGGAATTACTTAGAATAGATATCACAATGTCATAGCCTATATCATCATAAGATGGGTGGTACTTGTTTTACTTATCTAAATAGCTTAACTAGACTTTAATTGTAGCAATGGTGAGAGGAAAAACAAAATATATGGGTTTATGCATCTTACATTAGTCCAAAGAAAACACTATGGCAAATGTAGAACCTAGACAACCTAGAATAAAAATTGAATGGAAGTGATGTGATACAGCCCACAACTCATTTGTTGTTAAACTGTGTCAGCCCCGCATTGACCCTGTTTGCAAGCAGCTCCACTACTAAGTGTCAGAATGACACATCATGGCTACCTGACCCAGGTACTTACATGATCTGTAGATGCACGGTCTCACACCGATTGCCGCCATATTATTATCAAGAACGCTTTCCTGAGAAGAGGAAGTCTGATCCTTTTAATTAATAGCTTCCAAAACAAGAAAACAATATGAATCTACTCTAAATCAGCAGATTCCCTTCTGTAGGAATCAAGATATTGACCCCTCCTAGGCTCAGTCACCATGGTGATATTATTTTTGACCACTAAGTTTTATTGTGGGATTGTCATATGGCTCACTCAATGCCCTAATGAGTGCGCTGTATAATAATAGTAAACAATTTTTGTAGTTCTAGGCTCCCACATTGGCTCATATGATAGTGTTAAGATTTTGGAGGGGGGCGGTGAGAGGGGTGGTTCTTATATTTAAATTAAGACCAAAGAACCCTAAGTATGAAATAGTTTGGGACCCCAGTATCGTTGGGTTATCTAATTTATTTCCTAACTAAAACCTTAGTTTACTTAGTTTGTAAGTAACCATTTAGCTCTTTTAACAGCACATAGAATTCAAACCTTGTCACTCATTAGTATTGATAACATTTGATAATGAGGATAACATTTACATAAAGATTCCAGAAATAATTGAAACTTCTTCACCTGGTAGATCTCAACTCAATTTGATATTATCATTTCTTAAAGAGAATGTATCCTAGCCCCTTTTTTCCCTATCTAGATTTTACTAAGAGTAGGTATAAGAAAAGATTGTAAATCATTAATTAGAACTATGAGAAAACCTTTTCATGCCACCTCTACTGCAACCATTAGTAGATGGATGAAACAAAATTTAAGTAGTAGTGGAATAGATATTTCCAAATTCACATAAACAGACATGCCTCTACTTCAACTTAAAAGACCTCTGAAGGAGGTATCAACATTGAAGTCATAAGAAAAGCTGCTGGTTGGAACACAAAATTCTCAACCATTAGTAATCCCTGTGTAAGCTAGAGCTTTTGCACAAGCTGTGTGCTCTATACACAGTGGTTGTTACATTTTAATGTCAATGTTAAATGTCTGATTATAAGTAGATAATTGATGTGTGCCATATTAGATTATTAATGAGACTAGTTGATTCAGGACTGAATAAGAATTCCAGGAACTAATAGCATTTAGAGAATTTTAAATTATGTTAATGTAACTGGAAGACTGGTTCATAGATAGAAATACATTTATAATGAATGAGTAAGTAAAAAACTTAGAATAACATGTTAAGTTACAATGTTCAACTATTATACAATATGCTGAACTTATTACCAACACAACTTTGTTCTTTGAACATCTACATGTGTACAATGAGGACGAGATCACGAAGCATAATTATATAGATCGGACTAACTTACCTAGTGACGTCCGATCCTTAATTATGTGAAGTGATCTCGTCCTCATTGTATCCCAGCCCTTCCCAGATAATCAACCTACTTATGTGTAATGGATTGCCTTATCTAAACCCCCTCTAAAAGTTGTGTTGTGCTGTATGCACTATGCCGGGACTATACGATACCCGTATCGGTCATCGTGAAGTCCCTTTCTTATGCTTTGAAAGAATGATTGACAGATGTCAGGACAGTGCGCGCCGGCGGACGGACCACAGATAATTTTTTTTTTTTTAGTATTTTTTCTATGATGAAGGCTTTCATCTTTAAATAATGTGATTGACGAGTGTGTACGAGGTACAAACTACATGTGTACAATGAGGACGAGATCACTTCACATAATTAAGGATCGGACGTCACTAGGTAAGTTAGTCCGATCTATATAATTAGTCTTATCTACATAAAACATTATTAATTTATTATTTTGTTTACTTGTCTCCATCGATCGCCTTGTTACTATGGTCTCGACCTAAAAATCAACTAAATGGAGCAAATGAATATCAATGATTTATTTTATGCAATGTCTGAGTATCTATCTATACCTACAACTCGAGTTTTGCTGTTTTGTTCGGCATTCGCCCCATGAGGCTCGCCCACATTATGATATTCTTTGTTCGCCCCATTAATATATGGATTCATAATTATAATAAAGTATCATGCTGTATAATTATTATCATTTCATGCTCAACTATACACACTCAAGTTATAAATAGGTAATTTAACCGATAACCTTTTGACCCCCATTATACAGTTATGTAATTTTTAGGGTTCCGTGCCTCAAAAGGAAAAAACGGAACCCTTATAGGATCACTCGTGTGTCTGTCTGTCTGTCTGTCTGTCCGTCTGTCCGTCTGTCACAGCCAATTTGCTCCGAATCTTATAGACCGATTAAGTTCAAATTTGGTACACATATGGATTTCTGTGACCCAAACACGTACAGCTAAAGTAAATATATGAATTTTGAATATGAGAGTCACTTTTAGGGGGAAAATAAGAAAATTAAAAAAAAAAGTTTCGTGAACTGTACCGTGTGACATATCAAATGAAAGGACTTACTAAGAGGGTCTCAAATATATTTTTTTATAATTTTAAAATATATTGTTTTAAAGTTATTTAAGAAAATTGACGAAAATTGACCATTCCCCCCTTATCTCCGAAACTACTGAGCCTAAAATTTTGAAAAAAATATAGAAAATAGTTCTATACCTGTAGATTACAGGAAAACCTATAAGAAGTCTGTGGTCTTGAAATAACATGGTAAATCTATATATATAAAAAAATCAAAGTCCTGACTGAGTCACTGACTAATATATCAACGCACAGCCCAAACCAATGGACCTAGAGACTTAAAATTTTGCACATAGATACCTTATATAGTGTAAACATCCACTGAGGAAGGATTTTTGGAAATTCTATCCCTAAGGGGGTAAAATTGGGGATGAAAGTTTGTATGAAAAATCCTATCCCTTGAGTTAATAGACTTGAAACTTAGCACGAATATTCATCTAAATAAATTATAAAGTTTATCATTTTTAGTTTTCCTAAACTACCCCCTAAGGAGGGATTGGGGGTGTCAAAGTTTGTATGGAGGAACTTTAACACGCGGTCCGATTAACTCAAAACTCAGTTTTTATACCTACTTGAGACCAAAAATTAAGACTAACGTGTATCAGGGTTTTCCAAAAATCTACCCCTAAGGGGTGAAAAGTTAATTTTATAGCGGAGGATTTTATTGGGGGCTTGATTAACTCTAAAATTGGTGTAAATAATGTTTGAGTCAAGTTATGGAAACATACAAGACGATTTTTGAAATTCTTTATCAGTGTTCGTGAAAACAGAGATACAGTTTATATGAAAAATCTTATTAGTTTGGTTAATGAACTTGAAACTTAGCACAAATACTTCCATAAGTAAGTAATAATGTTTGTCATTATTAGTTTTTCAAAACTACGCCTCAAATGAGGTTTAGGGATGTTAAAGTTTGTGTAGAAGAAACTTAAAGCGCAGTCCGATTTAAAAAATGGTACTTTGAGTCAAGTTAGGAAACTTGCCAAACGAATTTTCACCGATTTTGACGGCATATAGCTGATGTTTTAAGGAGTAACTTAGGCTATTTTTATTTTAGAAAAATAATTAGGGTTCCGCGCAAGATAATTAAAATCCATGAAATCAGACAACCACGTACAGTCCAGTACAAACTTACTAAGCCTCCACTGTCTATTACGGCTATAACAACAAATAATAAAAATAAAGAAAAATATAAGGGGTCGGTCCCCATACAATAAACTTTTCATTTTGAAAAAAAAAAAATAAAAATAATCTAGCATGTGGGGTGTCATCGTCTAGAACTCATGAGTAGAGAACAAACATATTTTTTTTATCTTTTAAAATTAAGAAATAGGGGGGGCCGCAAAAGTTGTAAATTTTAGACCAATTTTGTACGAGCTCTAGCGCAACAATTCAACAAATTAGGAATTTGAAACTTCTTTATACCATGTAGGTACCATGAATACTGTATTTAATCAACAATACTGAAAACGGCGATTCATAAGGTATTTTGTTTAAACATGGGTGATTTTCTGCAACTGCAAAAAATAACTTTGTAATTCACAGTATCATTATACAATAAGTAAAAAGTTATCTTTGCGAATGTTAAACATATAATATGGTACGGAACCCTTCGTGCGCGAGTCCGACTCGCACTTGACCGGTTTTTTTGTAGATAGATACCAGTAGATTTCTATAATTTACTTACTAAGTATTAAAAATTGCTATGATTAGGGCCTTGTGGCTAAGTAATAACAGCCGCACGGGTCGATCGATCAGGTTAAGCTATACTTGCTGCGGTTGGTCCGTGAATGGGTGACCATCTTTACATACCAAGACCCCTCCGCATAGTCCGCATGCCTCGGAAACCACATGTCATTCGTGGATCTTTAGCAGTCGTTACGGGTCGTCAGAAGCCCGAAAATCTGACAACCAGTCTTACCAAACTGTCAAAAGTCTTACCAATACTGAAATTCTGCTGCATCCGAATAAACTGGAAAGCTGAACTCAACGTAGTTGGAAAAAGGCTAGGCGTATGATGACTTCAGTAATTATATGTGTAGTCAGAAGCCCGAAGGTCTGACAACCAGTCTTACCAAGGGGTATCGTATTACTCAGTAACTGAGTTATGGAGGTCAGATAGGCAGTCTCTCCATGTAAAATACTGGTATTCAGCTGCACCGGTTAGACTGGTAGCCAACCCCAACATACTTGGGAAAAGGCTAGGCAGATGATGATTATTAAACCAATAGCTAAACATGTTTGTACTTCTGTTTCAATTGTAATACCTATAAACACCATGTTTTAAGCAAATAAATAATTTGAATTTGAATTTGAAATTGTAATTTTTACTTTATCATCTAAGTACTTACATTACATTAAAGCACAGAGTAGGTACTACCCCCCCCCCCCTCACTACTCTGTGCTTTACTGTGGTCAGATGTAAGTTTCCTCGATGGTACCTACGTAGGAGGATTTTTGGATTGCATGAGCAATCCAAAAATCCGTTGCAGCTAACATATGTTTTATTGCCGCGTATCATACTTTGATCAATGATACAGCCTGACACGGACCTGCAAATTGCAAAAAACCCAAAAAATAATAATTTCGCGGGCTACACAGCGCAATCACCCTAAATAGATAGTTTTTCATTCGAGAAAAATGTGAATGTTGGTAATTAAGTACTTAGACCAAGTTTGCTGTCCTAGACTACTTACTTACTACTCGCATCACACTAATATGTATTATAATAGGCGAAAGTTTGTGAGTGAGTGTGTGTTTGTTACTTCTTCACGCTCAAACGGCTCAAACGATTTGGATGAAATTTGGTATGTAGATAGCTTAGGTATACTTACTCTGGATTAACACATAGGCTACTTTTTATCCCTGTCTACGCGGGTGAAACCGCGGGCCGCAGCTAGTACTTAATATTATAAATGTGAAAGTTTGGGAAGATTTTTGGATGTTTGCTACTCAATCACGCAAAACTGACTAAACGGATTTGGATGAAATTTGACACGCAGATAGTTTCCCTTACCTGGATACCACACCTGGTTTACCTGGATTAACACAATGATACTTACCTACTTACCTACTTTTTATCCCAGGTAGTAGGTTCCCGTGGGATAATTTTCGACATCCACGAGGGCGTAGCAGCGGACAACGGCTAGTGTAAAATGAATGTGTTTATGACTCGGTTTGGCGAAAAAGTGACGTTTCGCTTAAAAACCATTTTTTTCACCGTAGTGCAATTTTAAATAGGTAGTACGCACGGCTACAGATATACATTTCCAGTATAAGCTGATCTCGCATTGTATAGGATTTCCTTACAATGATAGGACAGTGTAAACTGGAAATGTAGGTATAGCTTGATGTCTAGCCGTGTGTACCTGATTTTTTTTCTTTAAATTTGCGATAGGTAGGTACCTACCTATCTATCTAGTGATCATGTAGCTGTTTCACAAATTACAGTTTCACAGCAGCTGATAAAACTGTGTAGGTATAAGTAGGTATAGCATCCAAAAATTTATCTGACTATAATTTTGACGCAAATAATTCATTAAATTCTATAATTACCATTAAATTACCATTAGGCATTATTTTTTTAAGTAGACCTAATTATGTGAGACAAGGCAAGTGAGGACTGAGGATATTATAATAAATTATATTGAATAAATAAATGAGCGAAAAATAATTAATAACAGGGAAAATAATAAAAGCACTCTTCCTCTCTCTTAATTAAAGCTTGCTGTGCCCGACAGGGTCCATAATTGATTCTGAAATTATCACTTACCACCTGTAGGTACCACATTATGGATTGCAGTAGCGATTATTTGATTTGAAAAAAAAAATACCTACTGTGTAGGTTGTTCATTCCCTACAACAGC
Organism: Cosmia trapezina; assembly: GCA_905163495.3. Lineage (NCBI taxonomy): Eukaryota > Metazoa > Arthropoda > Insecta > Lepidoptera > Noctuidae > Cosmia > Cosmia trapezina. The sequence goes on from LR991039.1 coordinate 9,472,847, forward strand.
TCTTACCTACATTCCTACATTCCTAAATCCGTGTACGCACGAATGAACAAAACATGGTGAACCAATGATTGGTGAACACGAACAACGAACATTACAAATGTTCAAAAGGTCTTGAGTTTCTTCAAATGTTCCGCGATCGATGTTCGTGTTCACCATGTTTTGTTTGCTCGTACACACGGCTTTACAAATACATAAAGCAATTTATTATTAAATCACCAAAATTAAATAGGCTGGAAGGCCTGGAAGGTTGAAACAAAAAAGTCAAAATTCAAAAAAGTCATGACAAGTTCAAAAGTATGTAAATATGATAGTGATGGACATGGACCACACTTTGTTGACAATAATGGATGTTTTACAATTATTTTAACAAAATTCGCATTTTTTTCCATAACTCTGTTTTTTCTATTGTGAACAAATTATAATTACATACATTATACATTTTAATTCACATTTTATTATGATTGTGTTCCTTTGTTATGTGTGCTGTAAATAGCGCTATCTAGTGTGGTAATGAGTAACTACATAAGTGCCATTGACGATGACCGATTCCACGCAGCGCAACTAAATTAGGAGACACGTTATCCTGAAAGTTCAGATAAGTGCCGCGAGATAGCGCTCCGATTGGTAGGTAAAACTGTTTCGCGAACCACGCTATCACTAGACCTTCAAATGACCTTTTGTGTGTGTCCTCTTGGCGACTTATTATTTGACAGTACTACCAACGTAGCAGTTCGGGAGTGTCTGTGTTTCACCGGATAAAAAAATTAATAAAAAAGTAAGTGTAATTATTATACTAACTATTTCTTACTAACATAAATGTATAATTTCGATTGAAATGCTTAAGAATGTTTAGAAAGTTATGTAATTTACGGTTTGGTTAGTATTCTAGCTAAAGATAAACTTATTTACAGAATGTGTGTAATACTAATTACTTACGTATTGGATTTATTTATATTTTATAATCGTGCCTTAATTCAGTGCAGTAAACTCAATTCCAGAATTATTCTTATTAATAAAAAACATTATTTAATCTAGACGACACTGTGGCGTCATAGTTGCATTGCTCATTTTTCATGTGTTCCCTTTATTTGAGGAAAAATAAACCAGTAGGTACCGCTAAATTGATCATGAACAAGTAAATCTATAACGTGGAGATGTGGTATAATTATACATTTAATTAACCTTAATATCAATTTAAAATGTGAAGCAATTGATGATTTTAGAATTTGATCAGAATTTTTCTTGTGGATTATACAGGATCAGTAGTTATACACCTACATTCTAAAATAATTTTATTCCCACAGTGTAACTGTATATTTTGCTAGTGAAGTTGAGTAGATTTAGGTACCTAGGTATATTATTTTCAATGACCTTTCAAGGTCACCTTTGGGGAAGAATGCTAATATTGTATAAAGTCAAATGAATGTAGGTACCTATTGTAGATAAATTAGATAATAGCCAGCTAAGTAAAGAAAAAACAAGCATTTATCTTCTTTTTTACCTACTTACTGTATCTTTACCAAAAAAATACATCCCACTAAAGTACTATGTCTGAAATAATATTAATATTAAAATATCGGTCTAAAGGAGTAGCATGAAATGATAAAATTAATATTTATTCAGTGAAGATTATTTTATTTTAACAAAATGGCGGGTCTGGATAATAATCGACAAGTATTCGAAATTATATTTATTTATTACACATCACTAGGTACCAGATTTGTTTTGATTTTGTCAAAATAATTGACGTTTGACAGTTATCCGTCATTCATTAGCGTGATCAAGAGGGCTTTGTAATTTAATGAAACAAATGAATTTGAAACATTTTAAACAAATGAATAACGCAGACAGAACTACAGAAGTCACTTTTGTCAGGGTGAGTTTTTGATAGAATATCATGTCGAGTATATTATTTTTAAGTTTATGTAATTTATTTATAAATAAGTAAATTTTTTTAATCAAAATTTTATAAATAAATACAAAAAAATGGGTGCTAAAGGTAAAAAAAAGAAGGGGAAAAAAAAGGGACCACCGGAATCAGGATGGTGGCCAGGATTTGGAACGAAGGGTAGGCTACCATTATTCTACTGTTACCCTGTTACCTAGCAATCTTTGTGCTTAAGACCTGGAAAATAGAAGAGATATGAGGTACCTACTCACAAAATTTCCTTTGCCTAAACATGAAAATGATTTTATGAGTGTGGCTGTAGGTATTTCTAGAAATCTGCCTCATGTCATTATCAAAGGCAATTCCTAGTCACAATTGCAATGTAATAACATTCTCCCTTACCGCTATAATCTAAGATAGGTTTATGGATCTTGCATGGCTGACATCCCATACCTACTTAAATTCTGTAGAATGTTTCTCCTTAAAACACCGTATAACCAGCGTTTGAAATTGAAGCATTTGGGTTAGTGAATCTAGAAATAAACTTCAACAAATACCTAAGTAATTGTGCAGCATTGATTAAACCTTGTGATTTTATGTTTCAGGCCAATTTATAAATATATTTATTGTACTTTCTGAATAACAAAATACAAATGCATTCAATTTCATTAATACACCAATATAGTTGCCAAGTGCGGTGATTACCTACAATGAAAATAAGATAGTGTGTCATTGGAAGGTCAAGTTTAGCGGAACATTTTCTAAAACTGATTAATTTTTGGATTCTCAAAATGTAATTGCAATGTCTAAGTAAATAGTAGCTATGAATTCATACTATAAAATTAATATTGCTCTCCATAATCATAAGGAAAAATAACAATCTACATCAGTTTATTAACAAAAGAAAATAAACATTATGTAATTAGAGCACAAATACTTCAGTTTACTGATAATGATTGATCTAGCAGACAACCGCTAGATCCATATATTAATTATGATTTCAGACTAATGATTTGTCCATAGATTGTGTCAGAGGTGTAAAAATAAACTTTAAAAGGTTTAAGTAGGTAATTAGTAGTCAAAGAAAATTAAGTCAGTATTTGTAATTAAATATGGATCTAGCGGAATCAATGCTATTGGAAAAATAATAATCAGAACATACATTATTTATTTTACATTTTAATAATAAAATAACTATTTACACGAGGTACTAACTAAATGACTATTAAAAAAACTAATAACTACAAATAAATACATACAAAAGGACATTTAGGCGTTGAAGTCTGGAAGATTTCTAATAATACCCAGACATAGTATGCACACTGAGAAGGGACATATTACACACTTAGCAGAATAATATTAATGACAGATTTGAACATCTGTGTTCCTTCTCCCTTTAAATCTATCCAAAGGTTGCCTTTAAAAGATGCTTTTAGCCATAAGACCGCCCACTGTGTTACCCTATGTAAAATTTCTACATTTATATACTTATCTATAATTCGTATGGTTTACATAATAAAGAGCATTATATTCCATTCTATCTGTTACACATTTCACAGCCATCCATGCTTGCTTACTTGTCGCAGTTGGTAGAAAATAAAATTTGACTTTTAATCTTATCATTAGGTTTTAAGCAAAATAATGTATCAATAAGTTGGTAAGATAGTAAGTATGAGCTAGTTTTATCAGTTTGAGTTACAATTTTGTTATTAGGGGTCATAAATAAATAAGTAAACATTATAATTTACTTTTGTAAAAATATTTTTAAAAAAATATAAGTAATTTTTAAAATACCGGTGTTCAACTGCATCCGTTTAGACTTGAAGCCGACCTCAACATAGTTGGGAAAAGGCTAGGCAAATGATGACTTGTAATATTTATACAATAATTTTAACAGATGCAAGGCAGTTTATTTTTTACAATTTCCTGTGCCTTTCCTTAGGTTGGTAGCAGATTGTAACTGAAAAAGTTAAAAATCCCAGGAAAATCCAAACATTGACGTGTTTTTCCTTAGTTAATATTTATTGATATTTGGTCCTAATGACTCTGGTTTTATAAAATTTGTCCTGTCTAAAGCTGACCTCAGAATGCAGTAGACAGGTCAGAGCTACTTAGCTGACAAGAGGAAAGGGGTGTCTATGACCACCAGTGTACTGGATGATCTCACCAGTAGTTACCAGATCCCACAACACACATAACAGTCATACTAACGTTATTCTCTTGTTTCAGGCACTATGACTACCTACTTCCAGTACCCTACTCCCGAGCTGCAGGAGGAGCTGAGGAAGATCGCCCAAGCGATCGTAGCTCCCGGCAAGGGTATCCTTGCCGCTGATGAGTCTACTGGTAAGTTACTCTTGTGTTTTTAACCAATATTTCATTACAGGGATATATCTAGAGGAAAGTTTTGGGTTTGTGCATGGCTATAGGAGTAGAGGAAGACCAAAGATACGATGGATTAACTGTGTGGGAAAAGGGGTGACTACTGACTGCGTACTGTCATGACGGAAAAGACCCCATATTAAGAGGAAACGTGGGTTCTCTTTTCTCCATACAAAAAGATACAAACGCTCTCGCCTGTTTTCTTTCTGGTTAATGACCATAAAGCAATGATTTTTTACAGAAATATAAATATCAGCTACTTGTATGCCCCTATGTTTTCCTTTTTGATGATATATTATTTTTATAAGAACTAGAACCCTCAAAAAATGCTCAAAATTGCCTATTGCCTCAAAATTGTGCTTGCTTTTTTTTTGACAGACCAGAGACCAGACACTTCATTATTTCGCCACTAGGAACATTCCTTCTTATGCTCGCTAGGGTATTACAACATGCTAAAATGAGGGTATGTCCCACAGGCACCATGGGCAAGCGTCTCCAGGACATTGGCGTGGAGAACACAGAGGAGAACCGCCGCAAGTACCGCCAGCTGCTCTTCAGCTCTGATGCCGTGAGTTATCAGTCACATACCTTTGCTTATGAGAAGGTCGAGAGACCAATCGCTAGCAGTCTGTTGTAGCATATGCTGTCCAGCGGGGTAATTGCGTAACTCAATTATATTAGTAAAGGGTTTCATTTTGACAGTTCAACAAGATTCATTGCGTTATTTACGTTGTTGAGCAGACAATTTTTTCGAACTTATGATGCAATGGATTAGCAATAAGCTTAAAAATCATTCAGATACTGATCGATAATGTTACGCAATTAGGGTGCTGGTGTTGTTTACATGTTCTAAAAAAACTTGTAAAATACTTATGTAACTCATTTTAAAAGTTTTTTTTTTTAAGAAGAACCGTTTTATTGTTGTAGGTACTTATTACTTTTAAAATAATTATTTACGTAGAAAATGATTTCGGATGCACAATGCTGTGCCTCTATGTCGCATCGTTGCGCGTGCTAAGTCTCCAGTAATAGGGATGATGCCTGGGTAAAAAAAAAGAAATTTTGTTTAGTCCGTCAGTCAGATAATAAAAAAATATTAGACACGTATTTTTTGCTTTATCATATTAATAACGCATTAAAGTTGGGCAGTGGGGCCTCGCTACGTCACTTGTACGTATAAACCTAGCTACGCGTGACGTCATGCCATATTTTTTTTTTTTTTTTTTTTTTTAACTCAATGTATCACCGTAATTTTAGGACTACGTAAAAAAAGAAAAAATACGTGTCCAATATTTTTTAATAATCTCTATGACGGACAAAAATAAATTTTTAGTCATCATCCCTATTACCACGTAGGTAGGTACTGTCTCTGGCCGCACATAATGACCTCTCTACTGACATGTCAGAAGTAGTGAAAAGGATTTATGAAAGTGTTGTTAACTTTTACCTGAACTTGATGATTTTATATTTTCTCTTTTATTTTAATTGTTTTTAAACAGTCTTAGTTAAATAAATAAATTGAGTGCTCTCGTTTATGATCAGAAAGGACAGTATTTTTTTAGGTAAATGTGTAATTTGATTGGGGTAATTTTATAATCTATCTATACATATAATAAAATTGTAGAAAAGTGGTGTCTGTACAATGGAAATATATAAAAAAAAAGTAGCAGGGGTTGTTATTATATCGATGCCGAACCCGAGATTGTAATTAATTTTTTTTTTGTCTGTTTATCTGTTTGTCGGTTTGTCTGTGTGTTTGTGCACGCTAATATCAGAAACGGCTTATTCGATTTACATGCGGTTTTCACTAATATACTGTAGTAAGCTTCACTTAACATTTAGTGTTTATTTCATGTCAATCGGTTCATAAATGAAAAAGTTATGTCAAAATCACAGCGAACATTTGTTAAGCTATTCTATCAGAGTACGAACACGCCTCGCGCCGCACATACGGGTATTTGAACCTAAAAGCTGGCCAAAAATATTTTCAATCAATCAATCAATCAAAAGTTTATTGTGGATCATAGGTATGTATTGTACAGTTCTTGATTTTTGTCTCTAAATGTGTCTATAGATGTCAATCATTACGAATATAATATTGTTATTTTCATTTATGTCGTCACACATCTATCTATCTATACAAGGTGTAAAATAAGTAACCCACAACCTCTTAAGGGGTCATTGTACTCATCATTGTGAACAACTTTTACTATGAGACCAAACCTGAAATCGCGAAAAAAAAAATCAGCTGTTCAGTACATTTTGACGAATTATGCGAACATAAATGTATTGAACAGCTGATTTTTTTTTCGCGTTTCCGCGAAAATTTTTTTTTGTAATGTGTTTGTTTTTCGATGTCGAGTATGTGGACGCAGTTCTTGCAGTTAATTTTTTTACACCTAATATACAAGGTGATTTTTTAATGACCAGCCAAATTTTCACAGGGTGTTCTACCCATGAATATGAACAACTTTCACTATGGGACCACCTTTGAAATCGCAAAAAAAACATCAGCTGTTTCATACATTTTGATCGAGTAGGTATTGAACTTTTGTAGGAAACCGCTGGTTTTTTTTTCGTGATTTCAAAGTTGGTCCCATAGTGAAAGTTGTTCATATTCATGGGTAGAACACCCTGTGAAAATTTGGCTGGTCATTTAAAAATCACCCTGTATATAAAATTCAAAGTCCTGACTGACTGATTGATTGACTGACTGATATATCAACGCACAGCCCAAACCGCTGGACCTAGAGACTTATAAAGTGTAGGCATCCACTAAGGAAGGATTTTTGGAAATTCCATCCCTAAGGGGGACAAATAGGGTATGAAAGTTTGTATGAAAAATCTTATTCCTTGAGTTAATAGACTTGAAACTTGGCATGAATATTTATCTAAGTAAATTATAAAGTTTTTTACTGCGGGGCTTGATTAACTCGAAAATTTGTGTAAATAATCTTTCAGTCAAGTCACGGAGTCAAGTCAAGTTACGGAAATACCCTAAACGATTTTTTAAAATTCCATCCCTGTGGGTGTGAAAACAGGGAATATAGTTTATATGAAAAATGTTTGATTAAATAATTTGAAACTTTGCACAAATATTTGCCTAAGCAAGTAATAAAGTTTGTCGTTAATAGTTTTTCCCCGAGAGGAAAGGGTAGAGGGGAAAGGGAGAAGGGTAGGGGGTGGTGAGGAGGGAAAGGGGAAGGGGAGGGGTGATGAGGAATTTGATGAATGTCGTGGCTATCATGAGGAGGAAAAGGGGAAGAGGAGGGTGTGGTGAGAGGGAGGGGAGGGGTGGTGAGGAGGGAAAGGGTAGGATGATGGAGGGAAGGGGAGAGCGATACGAGGGTGTAGTGAGGGAGGAGGTGTAGTGGGTGTGGAGAAGGAAAGAGGGGGAGGGGAGGAGTTAGTGTAGGTAGACGGAGAGGGGAAAGCGGTGAAGGGGGTGTGGGACAGGGTGAGGGGGAGGGGGAGGTTAGCGGGAAAGGGATGTGGTGAAGGGTATGAGAGGGAGAGGGATTGGGAAGCGTGAGGGGGTGAGAGGGAGAAGTGAGGGGGATGATAGGGGAGAGTGAGAGGTGGTTAGAGTGAGAGGAGGAGAAGTAAGAGGGAGAGGGGGGACGAGTGCCCTTACACCTTAAAGTTGCTATTTGTATAGCACTGATTCATTGAAGAAACCCAGCCCGACAGAAATGACCGAAAAATAGAAAGTCGGAAACTCGAAACGGCACAAAAACAGAAGTAAACTCCCGTCGGAGCTGACACACACTTTTTTTGGTTGGTTTGAACGCCCTAATCTCTGGAACTAACAGTCGGACTTAATAATTATTTTTGCATTTGATAAGCCCAATTGTTAAGGAAGACTATAAGCATATCACATCACAACAAACACACACACACAACACTCAACACTCAAGGACCCTTAACATCACTCTAGGACCCTTAGGTGTCGGAAGAAGAAAAAATGTCAGAAAGAACGCTAAGCGAAAACGAAGTAATAGCGCGGGCAGGCAATGCGATCCGACATCCACGCGGGCGAAGCCGCGGGCAAAAGCTAGTAGTAGATAAGAATGTGTCTTACAATTTACTATCAGTCTTTGCTACAGATAATACCGATATTTATTTCATCATCTCGCAATCTCTACAACGAAAACGTTTTTATCTACCTAATTACCTACCTGACCTTTCGACTGGTCCAGGAAGTTTGTGTAAAAATAAAAATAAATAGTTTGTCGTCAAGGAAATCGAGTCATTGTAAAAAGTCTACGTAAGTAACAGAATTTGATTAACCTTTGATAGGTACGGATGAAAGGTTAATCAAATTCTGTTATTGTTGCATATATAATCTGTGCTCTAGACTAGAATGATTGTCTGTGTATATATTATTATCAGTCTATGGTTTTCTGCAGTAAAAAGTCCACAGGGTGGCAAATGCTATACATTTTAATTTCTTACTATTCAGCGCCGTCTATCTACGAGAACATAAATTAAAAATGAACAGTGTTGCCAGCGTACATCCATGAAGCAATTTTTAGTACATTATAGTAGAAGTGTACGCGTATAATCTTTGATTTTGATATTTTTGAGTTAGTTATTATTTTTCTTTTTTTTTTTTGCATTTGTGAAAGGTCTCCGATCATAGTATTGTATTAATGTTTTGCTCTTATTGATCCAAAAAGAAACTATTAGTAGAATTTACAAATATGAAATGACTATACAGCCACAGGGTGACAGGCTGATGTTGACATTTCATTGCAAAAAATTTCTGCGGTTGCGTTGCGAATATTTTTGTAAATATTTCGTTTGCTTGCCAATTTTCAGTGTAATTTACGTCAAGTTTAGTTCGTTGCTCCGTATTCAGTAAAAATCTTGGAAGAACATAAACGTTCCCATCGAAACCATCGAATGTCTACTTTCTAAATCACCACAACTTGAGCCCCCCGTGCTCCTCGGTGATTTAAATGCTTAGGCTCTCCAAGTGCTCTGTGGGCCCTCCGTAAATAGGAGTTTGAACCATATTATTTAAGTGTTTAACTCCGCCCTTAAGACGACCACTGACCAAGTGTTTTGTGTTTATACTTAAATAACCATGTCTCGAAACAATGTTGTGTACCTACCTGGCTGCCCAGTCATCAAAGATGAGGGTAAATATGATGTTCTTTTTCTATCTACACAATGTATTGCTGGTTTGAGTTTGAGTGCAATGTTTTGTTTTACATAATAAATATGAACATGCAAAATTAGTATTTATTTTATTATCTTCGAAACAACAAGTTTAGTGTCGAATTAGCGTTACCGAGTTGAATAATGTAGAATGGTTGAAAATTCTGTTGTAGTAAAACTAAACCTAAAAATTTAAAATCCAGTTTGTAGAATTTTCAACCATTCTCCATTAGACAACTCGATAAAGCTAATTCTACTTGGTACAATATTATTTATGTAGCTATGGTAACGTACCACGTGACATTTAATAGTGTATGTCCCCGTAACTAGATGGCGTTGCCTAAGAAAAGCTTAAGTTGCCAGTCTATCTCAGTATATATAATAGTAGTCTATGAAAAAGTCTCACGTGCAATTGAACACCGAGTTTTATTTATGGAATTAACCCAGCAGCCTTGCACATATTTAGTGAATATGTGACAGTGGCGACGAGGATAAAAAGAAAACAGGTTTACGTGTTACGTCCGCAAACTACAAAGAAAGTTAGTAGAACAATTTCGTCTTGTTACGTCGGACGAAATTTCACAAAATGGCGGCTGCTGGGCTCTCACTGCCTGAGTTTTCAGCTGCAAAATGCACATTTAAGGTGTACAAACAGGTGTTTGAAAATAAAATGAAGATCCACGAGGTGGATGAAACGAAATGGCCGCAATATTTAATCTCGTTTATAGGTTTTGACATGGTCACGTTGCTATCAGAACTCTGTTTCCCGAAAACAGTACAAGATAAAACTTATACTGAATTAGTGGAACTTGTTGAAAAACACTTGGAGCCACAGCAATCAGAAATTGCGGAAACATATAAGTTTATGAAACGTGATCAGTTGGCAGACGAGTCAATCTGTGAGTTTGTGGCGGCGTTAAAGAAATTGGCACAGACGTGCAACTTTACCACACATTTAGAAAGATGTTTAAGAGATAAATTCGTTCATGGATTAAAGAGTGCAAGCATAGTTAAAAGATTATTTGGTGAAGAAAATTTAACGTTTGCAAAAGCAGTGGAGATAGCAATGAGCATGGAGCTGGCGGAGAAGGGTGCAAAATTAATAACTGCTGGAAGTTCTGGGCAAGAAAGCTCAGACATACACAAAATAAGTGAAAAACAGATGAACATTAAATGCCATTGCTGCGGGAAGATGGGGCACGTAAAACCCCAATGCAAATTTAGAGAAGAAGAATGTTTTAAATGCCACAAGAAAGGGCATATGGCAAGTGTTTGCAAAGCAAACAGTAACAAAACCAAGAAGGTCCATGAAATTACAAACGATGAAGAATTTTCTGTTATGCAAGTTAGTGAAGGACAATTGAATAGTGAATCTGTGTGTGATAGTTATGATTTGTCCAGTTTATTACAGGAAACGGAGCGTCAATTAAATATTAACAAAGTGGTATCAATAGATGAGAAGCGTCCAAGCCCTTGGGTTTCCAGGCGAAATTAAAGGTACTGTAGGCTCTTTAAAATTAAAAGAAGCTAATATTAAACCCATTGCATTTAAACCAAGAAGAATAGCTTATGCTGTAGAAAATTTAGTTAAAAAAGAGCTTGACAAGTTATGTACCGAAGGTAAAATGTATAAAGTGACAAATAAAGAAACAGGCACATGGGCTACACCCATAGTGACCATCATTAAAGGACCTCATAATATAAGAATTTGTGGGGATTACAAGGTAACAATAAATCCATTTTTGGAGGTACCAAATCATCCAATCCCTGTCATTGAAGACATTTTTGCAAAATTAAATAAAGATGATCAAAATGTTAAAACAGTATTTAGTAAAATTGATTTAAGAAAGGCATATATGAACAGGCGAATGGATGAGGAGGCACAAAAGCTTATGACAATTACCACACCATGGGGGTTGTATAGACCAACATTCATGATGTTCGGTATGTCACCTGCTCCACAGGAATGGCAAGATTTTATGGATGAACATTTTAATATGCCAAATGTATATTGTTTCATTGACGATATTTTAGTTGCAAGTAGTGATGTGGATTGCCATTTAAAAACTTTAGAGTGTATATTTCAAAAACTTAAAAATTTAAATATTAAAGTAAATAAAGAGAAAACTGTTTTGATGTCCCCACAATTAGAGTATTGCGGGCATGTGATTGATAAGGAAGGCATTCACAAGACACCAGGGCACATTAAGGCCATATTGGAAGCACCACAACCTAAAAATATTAAAGAATTACGTAGTTTCCTTGGCACTATTAATTTTTATCATAAATTTCTGAAGAATGCCGCAGAAAATTTAAAACCTTTATATACATTACTAAAGGATTCAGAAAAATGGGTATGGTCTAAGCAACAAGAACAAGCGTATGAATGGGCCAAGAAAGCTATTGTATCAGATCAAGTATTAATTCATTATAATCCAAAGCTGCCAATTGTATTGAGCTGTGACGCTTCCAAGTATGGGTTAGGAGCTTGTTTAGCTCATGAAATTAAGTTAGGTAATAATATTGTTGAACGCCCTATTGCTTTTGCAAGTAGAACACTCAATGAAGCAGAAGTAAAATATTCACAGATAGATAAAGAAGCCTTAGCCATTATTTGGGCAGTTAAGAAATTTGATTTGTATTTAAAAGGCAGAATATTTACATTAGTTACTGACCATAAACCACTGATATCTATATTTAATCCAAATAAAACAGCTGGTAGTATATATGCAGATAGAATGACTAGGTGGGCATTAATTTTATGTAATTATAATTATGATATAAAGTACAGGACTTCGCAACATAATGCGGCAGCAGATTTTCCGTCTAGGTTGCCAATTAAAAATAGTAATGAGGACGATAAAATTAATTTGGAAGGCAACATTAACAGCATTGTATTGGATAATCCACCTGTAACTTTAACTGAAATTGCCAAACATACTCAGAAAGACCCTAATTTAAGCAAGGTTTGTTCTTACTTAAGAGAGGGCTGGCCAAAGTTGATTAATAGAGAGTTGTGTAATTTTAAAGGCAAAGAGACTGAGTTATATATAATTAAAGATTGCATTTTATGGAGGGATAGAGTAGTTATACCTGACAGTTTAAAGGATAAAGTTTTAACTGAACTGCATTCTGGTCATTTGGGTATTAATAAAATGTTATCTTTAGCTAATAGTTGTTTTTGGTGGCCAAACATCACAAATGATATAAAAACATTAACTAATAATTGTGCAGGTTGTATCCAAAATAGGAACTTACCACCTATCAAACCTATACATAGATGGGAGTGGCCAGAGGAGCCATGGAAACGTATTCATGCTGATTTTGCTGGTCCATTTTTAGGGCATATGTGGTTAATAATTGTAGATGCACACTCAAAATGGCCAGAAGTAGTTAAAATGAACAATATTACCTCCAGCAGTACAATTAAATGTCTACGTAGTATTTTTGCTAGATTTGGTCTACCGGAACAAATGGTGACTGATAATGGTCCACAATGGACATCTGAAGAGTTTAATACTTTTTGTAAGAATAATAATATTCGACACATATGTACTGCACCTTATCACCCAGCCAGCAATGGCTTAGCAGAAAGGGGTGTTCAAACTTTCAAAAAGGCCATGTTAGCATATAAGTTTGATAAAAATTGTTTAGATCATAGTATACAACAATGGCTATTAGCTTATCGTACAGCACCACATGCCACAACAGGCAAGGCACCGTGTGAGTTAATGTTTGGTAGAAAACTCCGTACACGTTTATCTTTAATAAAAAAAGATGTAATCATCCCTCGCCAGTTGATTTGTAAGAAACCTGTGAAGCAATATTTACCTGGTGATAAAGTACTGATTGCATCATATGATAACTCTCGAAAATGGTTAGATGGTGTTATTGAAAACCCAGTAGGAAATGTTATGTATGATGTGCACACTGACAAAGGTATACTCACCAGGAATGTTACTCAGTGTTTGCCTAACTATAATAGTGTAACTAATGAAAGTGTATTGGAGCAAGAAAAAGAATCGGAGAAATTAGATGTAAATAAGCCGTTAATTAACAAAGAAATACCAAATAACATTGCTAATTCTCCTATTCTAGTTCAGCCAGAAGTGTGTAAAAGTGCACGTACTCATAAGCCTGTTCAGAGACTGGATTTGTAGTAATTTAAAAATTTAATAAAAATTAGAAGAGAGGAGTGTTGCATATATAATCTGTGCTCTAGACTAGAATGATTGTCTGTGTATATATTATTATCAGTCTATGGTTTTCTGCAGTAAAAAGTCTCACGTGCAATTGAACACCGAGTTTTATTTATGGAATTAACCCAGCAGCCTGCACATATTTAGTGAATATGTGACAGTTATAATACGTAGTAGACTTTTTACGAATATTTCGAGGCGTGGCAGTCGTGCCCCCAGAAAAACCGGTTGCTATTTGTTCGTCTCATTTGAATATTTTGCTTCGGTATGAAATCGACTGTAGGTACCTATATGTTATGACGTGTAACTTGCATGGTTCAAGTCACGTTTACAGGTGTTGAAATGAGAAATAGTTTATTATATTATTTTCCCCTTGCAATACAACAATTACTGCGTTATCTATACCTAAGCATAATTTCATCTCGGTAAGTAGTTTCTGTTTCCACAATTAATTCTATAAATAAAAATATTGTTAGCAGACCACGTTGGTCCAACTCTAATATGGGTAAGTAATTGGATATAACTGTTGTGTAAGTAATAACTGACACTTTCTATATTTAAGCATCATTATGTCGCCTGACGTCTCACAGATGTGTAAAACCCCACTTTCTTAGTCAGTCACTAGCTACGGAAACAATAACGTGTTAGGAAGTGCAATATATGACACACTTAGCTTGACGCTTTGCAGCGACAATTACACAAATTACACCCAAGTTCTTTAATGTCGCCATACGTTGTATTGCGTGCGCCACAAAACATTCCTCCTTATAGTAAGCATGGATAGTAAGGTACACTTATACAGGGTGAAATTGAATTCATGAGTAATATTTTAAGCGGTCATTGCACTCATCATTATGAACAACTTTTACTATGGTACCAAACCTGAAATCGCGAAAAAAAATTTGCTGTTCCCTTCATTTTGACGATTTATGCAACAGCTGATTTTTTTTTTCGCAATTTTAGGTTTGTTCCCATAGTAAAAGTTGTTCATAATTATGAGTACAATGACCCCTTAAAATATTGCCCATTAATTCAATTTCACCCTGTTTAATATGAGTTGGTACAGTTTATTTATTTATTTATTTATTTATTTTATTTATTTATTTCAATTGGTCTTACGAGCTAACAGACATACCATCCAAAACGCTCTATGATTAATTTCCTTACAATTCAATTGTGGCTACACACACTCGTCTCCTTATTATACAATAGATTTTATAAAATAGCAATAATGCCCATGTCTATAAATAATAATAAAAATTAGATTACAACGACGAATTAATACAGCAGCAGAATATAATGTCAGTTTAGTGTCAACTAATAGTGATCAATTCAACTCAGTTATTATGTATGACTATAATATGTCATTTAAAATGAATATAGTTTATATATATAATATATTATACTGAATTTAATATATTCAGTTACATAAATAACGGAATATCTTCCTTGATTTTATATCCAATGACGCTCCTGATTTTTGCAAGCGTCATGAACTCGTGATTGTGCTATGACTCATCTAACATTAAGGATATCCTACCTGGTAAAAGTCACGTAGGTGATAGACCAATGTTAGAAAACGCGTCTTTTTTAAAGAGACCTTATTAAAAGTTATTTTGATCGTTTGGCCTTGAAAAAGTAGTTATTTTTGACATAGACCATGTTTTGTATGGTATTAATCAACTGCATCCTGAAAGTAAAACTAAATAAACACGTGAAATGAAAGTGATAAATGATTTAAAATATCTTGCATAATATTCATTCTTCTCCTGACTTGGCATTGCCTTCTCTCTCGGGAGATGTCCCTTAGTCCTGTGTAATAAGAACCATTTTGCTTACAATCTTTTCTATTTGTGCCAAAACACCTGATCATCATTTTGCCCAACCCGAGCGTCAAAAAAAAAGTTTTCTTGACAATTTGTCATAGTATTCAGTGTCCGTCCATTCACAAATAATGAAAATGGCACTTGCTTTGAACAATGATGGCATAACATTTTGGCGCTATAATTATGGCGCTTGATCTATTTGCTTTCTTTTAGACTGGTCGCGCCAAATATGGTAGGTACGATAGGATAGAAATAAATTACTTTCTATCTTGAATTTCTGGTCGACGTTGAAAGCTGTTCATGATATAAGTCAACTGATGGGATTACGGTAGTCCATCAGAGTTTTCCCTTTTTTCCATATTTTTATCCGACTCAGAAGGAGGGTAATATTTTCTGTCAAATGTATTTTCCTGGCTATTCCTTTAAGGTCTGACCATGAGGCTGCTATTTCTAAGCAAGACCTGGAAGTTCAAACCAAGGATTTTTTGTCATCGCTTGTACTGTATCGGTACTGAAGGATATCCTAAATAGATTAAGTACGAGTCATAATAAAACTATTAGAGACGTCTGCAATTTCACACGAAATGTACACTCTTAAAAAAACTTGCTTATTATTAATCAAAGTAGGTATTGGAAGGAGTGCAAAATTGGTGATAACTAAACTGTTGACTGATTAGAACGTAACCGACGTACTCACACTATTAATATCATGTAGATAACAAACATTTAACAGAATAGATATTATGTAGGTGACGGGGTAAACAGGTGGACTGGAAAATTCATTGGATTACCGGTGACATGAAAAGTGACAGTAAGTCACTTTTCATGTCACCGGTAATCGTCACTGTTGAAGGTGATAATAACGGAGAGTACCTACTAGGCTATAGACTATACCCATTTAACCAATAATTCTACCCAATGTATTTGGGAAAAGCCTTTGCCCAATTGATTGCAATCTGAGAAATACATTTTTTGCCCTGATGTGGTTAACAAACCATGGTCATCATATGATCTAAAATTGATTTAGAAACTTACTTAATACAAAATAATTTAAATATCCAAAAAAAAAAACAAATATAAGTACATAACTTGGTCTATAAATTGTCTGTTTAAGTAAAGACATAAGTGGATCTCGACAATAATAACGGCAGTATTACTCACCGCTAAATCTCTCAATTCCCAAGTTCTACAACCGTTTCCCTTTTCCAGGCCCTCTCCGAGAACATCTCCGGCGTGATCCTGTTCCACGAGACCCTGTACCAGAAGGCTGACGACGGCACACCCCTGGTGGGTCTGCTGGAGAAGCGTGGCATCATCCCCGGCATCAAGGTCGACAAAGGTGTTGTGCCCCTGTTCGGATCTGAAGATGAGTGCACCACTCAGGGTGAGTCTGAATTGAAGAATTTGATGTTTATTTTCACGGGTTTCCACTGTCTCGAAATTCGTATAAAGACTGCAGCGTGACTGTGTCCTTGCTGGACTTTACTCAGTTTGTCTGAAAAACAAAACTGAACGTAAATAGCTCTTGAGATACGAGCAATCCTATGCTGTGTACAGCAAGAGCGCAAGATATGCAGCCGATGATGGGGTTATACGAGACTTAATCCTTATTGTTTGAATTTTCTGAACAAAGCGTGTTGAATCTTATAAGGAGACGTCATATTATTATGTTTCGCAAATTGTATTGCCTGCAACATTGACGGACGTTGGTGAACTTTGTCAGTTCGCGATCGAGATATTACCATGCATAATGAAAATTTAATGAGACGACTGTATAGCCGACATCGCCGGGACATTCTACCGCATTTTAAATTGCGCAGTTCTGACAACAGTTGCTCCATTTGTAACCAGAAATTGACAACATACGAGGGCGGGTCAATAAGTCCGTGACTTTTGGAATAAAACACAGATTTTTTGATAAATAAATCATTTTATTTTTCAACGTAGTCTCCCTTGAGATCTATACACTTTGTCCAACGCTTCTCCAATTTTTTTATCCCTTCCCAAAAATATGATTTGTCGAGGTCCTCAAAATAGGCCTTTGTTTGCGAGATGACTTCATCATTGGAGTCAAATCTTTTCCCACCAAGCCATTTCTTCAGGTTTGGGAACAAGAAGTAGTCACTCGGAGCCAAATCTGGAGAATAGGGCGGATGAGGCAGCAATTCATAGCCCAATTCATGGATTTTTGCCATGGCAACTGCACATGTGTGCACCCTCGCATTGTCTTGGTGGAAAAGAACTTTTTTCTTGGCCAAATGAGGTCGGTTTTTTTTCAAATCGTCATTGAGTCGGTCCAATAAGTTGCCATAATATTACCCATTGATTGTTCTTTCCTTTTGAAGGTAGTCAATGTGGATTATCCCGCGTGCATCCCAAAAAACAGTCGCCATAACTTTATTGGCTGACAAACCCACCTTGGCCTTCTTGGCGCCGATTCACCCTTAGAAACCCACTGTTTTGACTGTTGTTTGGTCTCTGGTGTGTTGTGATGGATCCATGTTTCGTCCACGGTTACAAAACGGCGCAAAAACTCCTCCATATTGCGATTAAACAACGCCAAACCTTCCTGTGAAGTTGTTACACGATTGCGTTTGTGGTCGACTGTGAGCAAACGCGGCATCCATCTTGCGGAAAGCTTTCTCATGCCCAAGTGATCATTCCAAATTGAAACCACTGAGCCATGCGAGATCCCTACGGCTTTCACAATCTCTTGCACTTTCAATCTTCGGTCGGCCAACACCATATCGTGAATTTTTTCGATTGTTTCGGGTGAAGAGACCTCAACTGGGCGTCCAGGACGTTCGGCATCTTCAGTGCTTGTACGGCCACAACGAAATTCAGTAAACCACTTTTTTACCATTGAAATCGATGGTGCAGAGTCCCCATAGTATTTATCAAGCTTAGCCTTGGTCTCGGTAATGGTTTTTTTTCGCAAAAAATAATGCTTAATAGGCACACGAAATTCACTTTTTTCCATTTTTTCCTCAAATTACTGGGTAGTCTGATAAAGATAGCTGTCAAACACAAACTAACTGACGCAGCAAGTTCAAATTTTGACAGGCGTCAACTGACAGATGCCTGTTGACAGGAGTAGTGTTGCTTTTTCAGTAAAGAGGTCAGAAATTCAAAAAGTCACGGACTTATTGACCCGCCCTCGTATCAATATGGATCTCCTAACCGGTCTTACGGGTTCCACACAATTTTTAAACGCAAGCCTCTTTTTAGCCAGTGACCGGTTATTCGTATAATAAATGTGAAGCTTTACACTTCCTTAACTTCGACATTTCGTTTTAAATGCACATTGAAAAGTCAGGTGCGTACTCGCAACCGGCGTGCGTGTATGACCAGGGGCCGTATTATGACGTGTCAGGGCGAGCGCGCATTGCGGTGCGTTTTTCTACCGCATAATCTGTGAAGTATGGAATGTCTTTGAAGTGCGCGCACTGCGGTCATGCGTTTTGTTACTGTAAGCCCCGCCCAGTGCGGCAGAACTACCGGAAACGCACCGCAGTGCGCGCTCGCCCTTAATGCCATCATGATTCCGTTGAGAAAAAAGGACGGTGCTATCATCGGTCGTATATAGCTCCGTCTATCTCTCACACTGGAACAATGATGGCTTTAACACGTCATAATACGGCCCCTGATGTATGATCGTAAACGACGCAAAAGGGGTATGTAAGGAACGTAGCAAGTGGCGTAGTCTTACACTCGTATAAAGTAATTGCTCCAGCAATGATTTTCTTTCTATAGTTTAGTAATTGCTTGAACTGTCAAAGCTTAGAATTCTTAGCCAAGTAATAGTCACCATTTTCATTATTCAAGAATTCTAACCTCAAGTATGAAATTACTTAGTAGCAAGTAATTACTTTGATTATAAATACGAGCATTAGTCTTAGTCGTCTGTAGTTTCTTCTTACCCCCAGGGGAAAAAGGCGTGAGTTTATGTCATGTATGTTTAATAATGTCTTATTTCATTGGTTAGCTCAGGCACTAGGTAAGATAATTATTATCAAGGTAAGTACCACCGACTGTATGATTGTTATGACATTATTATCTACAGAATAGGTATTCGAGCGGATGATAGCACTTAAATACTCTTTGATGATTTTCTGTTGATATGCTATGTAAGATAAATAAATAGAGCTGGTAGACTACAGTAATAAAACAATAACTTCTTCCTGTCTGATGCCACCCTAGTCCTCATTCCATTTTCTGTTCTAATCAGGTAGAATAGGTTTGTTTTTCTTTTTCATATTTTAACTGAGACTGTTTCTAATCTACCAAACGGGAACTTAATTGAACGATAACCAGAATTTTAGCTCCTTTACGTAGAAATTTAAATTGCCCTGTTTATAGTTATTTCAAGAGCCACGTTATGCAAGAATGTTCGCATTTCAGCGCTAGTTAGGTTGGCTTAAAACCACATACCTAAATATCTTCTTAAAATAAAACAATATTATATTCGATACATAATTACCCCGTCTTAGTTTAATCGTGAATAAACATTTTTATCGACCACGCTGACCTTTTGGACCCCCTATCTATAAAGAAAACGAGTTAAACAGCTCCCAGATTGCGTTCACAATCACAGAGACAATAAATATTTTTATTTTTATAAGAATCAACAATATTCCCGATGTGGAATTGTCGATCCTAATTAGTCAAAAAAAAAAATGTGTTGTGAAGTGAAGCACTGCTCCAAAAATAAAAGTTAAACGAAAACGATAGTCATCAAAATATTAGTTCTAAAAATTTCCATTTCAGTCTGTGGACGTGCATGTTTTCCTTAGACACTACATTATATTGTAACGTAACTGTAAAAATATAGCTTGTGATAATGTTACGCAATGAGGCCGAGGGGGCTCGACTGCTGTTATCTCCTCTTATCTCTTTCTAAATGTCGTAAACAAGTGATTGCTTAATGAGAGTAGGCATTCATATGTGATTGGTATTGAAATAATGACATAGACAAAGGTCGTTATGACGTCCTGCAGGCCTAACATGAACACACGCGACAATTACTCGCTCTCGCGCGAGTAATTTTATGACAGTTCAAAGCTTTTCTCGTTTTCTGACAGCGCTGCCATACAATGTTCTGTCAAACTTGTTGTCGAGAAAGACAAACCCTAACATGGCACCTCAGATAACTCGACTTTTGACAGAATTTTGACAATAAACACGAGAAAATCCCCGATTCGTCTCTCGTTTAGTCGTCCTCGATTTTGACGACGAGACGAGTAGACAAAATTATGATACAAAAAAAAAAAACTAAAATGAACTAAAGTCTCATAATTTCACGTACTTTAGTCATAATTTTATTTTACACTAGCTGCGCCCCGCGGTTGCACCCGCGTAGACCGGGATAAAAAGTACCTAGCCTATGTGTGTGCCTACTAACAACATACAAATACACGCACACACGCACTCACAAACTTTCGCCTTTATAGTGTGATTATATTACTAATGAAAATTGTTGTGCCAACCCCAAGTTTTTTTGGGTTAAGGGCAGGAGAATGATATGATGATGATTATTAATGAAAATACTTAGTTTTAAACTATATTTATATTGGAATGATGTTCTTTTCGGCGGCCGCGAGAGAAACTGTGACGGAGGGGTACACTATAACGTAGATGAGCATCCCTTTCAGTAGGTAATAACCAGTCACTTTGCCAATTATGGTGATTAACAAAATCGAGGGAGTTATGACAGTGCAATAACAAACCTTCGCAACATAATTACTAAAATCTCTAGTTCATTGTCATTTGTGGTGATTCTCTAGTGAGTGTAGTGTAGCAGTGGAGGCCCAGTGGTAACGGCCCTGACTTACGAGTTGTAGGTCATAGGTTCGAACCCCGACAGGCGCTTTACTTTGTGTAAATTATATCATCACCACTGCTCTCAAAACGGTGAAGGAAAACATCGTGAGGAAACCGGCATGCCTAGAGCAGTACCTACATTATAGGCTGATTATGTTAAGTTATCAAGTGAGTAGGTATGTATATTATTTGCCACTAATTTTCATTTCCGTCATTTTGTATTTAAATTCGGCACCAATGAAAAACATTTATGAAAAACTAAACAAATAGGTATTAAAAGAGGTGCACGTAAAATCATTATAGTACATACCAATTCCATGCAAAAAAATGAAAAATGAGTGAAATAAAACGGAACCTCAAGCCGATGTTGCTATGATATAAATGATTTGTTTTTAATAACTTGCTACATCGGCCTCTCGTCTCGAGATAGAGAAGTGTCAAAGTGCCTTTTTCGAATTTACTCGAGCTTAACGCTCATGTTAGGGATTATAATAACGTCAGAATCGACGACAAATTTCGATAAATCGTGATATCTCGTTTTCTCGTGCTTGCCATGTTAGCCCTGCTGGTATTGGCATGCGTAAATCAGCTCGACGTCATTAGGAAAATTATTAAATTGTTTCAAACAAATGTTATTTTTAAGATTATTAAGAATTAATTTCTGAAGATTTTTACGAATTTGGTTTTACCCAAAGATTTAAAAGGTATCTTTGGGTAAAATAGTGAAAACCACCACCACCACCACTAATATCTGTTCGCTTAGTATTATTGATGAATTTTATTAGTAGGTCGTCGTCGTGTTTTAATCAAAATGATTTCGCTCTCAATTGATATTACTCTAGACTCATATCATGCTTGTTGAGTTCATTACACTCAATCAAAGTTAGAGTGGGGTACAGCTTGATGGTCGAGAAATAAAAAGAATATGTTTTCGTCATCACATCATCAGATATTACAATAATTGTTATGTTTCCCAAAAAGTGACTTAAGATAACCACAAGTTATCGTGCTGTTTTTTTAAAAATGAATTTGTATCATATAATCCTCATAGTAATCATGTTTTTTCGCCACATCATCATCGGTTGTTAATTTTGAACAGATAGTAACGTATTTTAATAATTTCATCAGCCAAAGTGACACACCCCCAAAGTAAATATCAAAAAAACATAGATATTACCTCAGAACAATAACAAAGCATAGAAGTAGTGCTTAAATAGCAACTGAACTCAATATATTTGTTTCATTTTGACTTATGGAGCCGCTATGATGTTAAAGAAGGACACGTATACAGAAGACGTTTCGAAATTTTGTAGGTTGTCATTCATTTTATTTCGACTAGTGATGTACCCACTAAATTTTAACGTCGATAGAATTTACAATAACATTCTTTCTTATAACTACTGCCAAGAATAATAACCATAGGTACGCACGGCTACACATCAAGCTATACATTTCCAGTTTACACTGACCGCTCATTGTAAGGAAATCCTATACAATGCGAGATCAGCTTATACTGGAAATGTATAGCTTGATCTGTAGCCGTGTGTACCAAAAATTTTGAAGTAACTAAGCATACTTATGATCCCAATACTTAATATATTCGTTCAAAATGAAACAATACTTTAAGTATGAACTAAATAGTTCGTCATCATCATCACCAAAGTCTTCCTTGGTTCCCGACAGCTCTTCATGTATTAAATCTGACCCGGCTAAACCAGAATGTATTTAATTGCCATAATAACTGATGAGTTTATTGAAAAGAAGTGGGAGACATTCGGTTTTGCAAATGTTTTTAGCAACTTACTTTCTCATATTTATTTGAATTTTAGATTACATCATAGTCTACTCAACAAAGTCTAGGGAACAAGGGTATTCGAAGTACCTAATAATTTTTATTTTAATACTTTTTATGTAACACATTATTTTAAATCAATAGAAGCGTAATTTAACAGAGATTTGAATTATTTGATTTAATAAAATGGTTGTTAGTGCAAAAATAAAATTTATTATGTAAATTCAAAATGGTACCAAAGCGACAAAAACTTTTCGTACATAAAAAAATAAATAACGACCAGATAATATTTTAAATAAAAAAATAAAATGCCTAGCAACTTTAATAATCTGTTACGCGAATTCCAGCCCACACCATAATACGGATGAACTTCCTGAGGATTCTGGAGTCGGCTCTGGCGACCAGGAACTCGCCAAAAGCGCAGTCTTCTTGAATCGGGATGGAATCCAATTATTTCTGAATTTGTTATTGTCATCTGTGTCAAGGATTCCTAAAACGAACAGTTCTCAATAAAGTTTATGTAAGATTTTTTATCGTCATTTTTATTTAGGTAAATAGTTTTATTTGTATGTCTTACCTGACTGATGTGAGATGATTTCACGAGATGTCAATATCAGTGGCGATTCATTAATCTGTACCGATGTACTAGGTCCTGTTTCAACTTCCATTGCTACGGGATCCTACAATTACGTATTTTTTATTAAAAATAAATAAATAAATTTGCACACGATTATATTTCCGACTGGGATAATTAGAAGAATAATATCGCATCAATGATATTTTTAATATAATATCATTGTATCGCATATATCAAGTGAACATATTTCTGAAATGTTATACCTGTCTTCATGTTAGATCTTCATGTGCTGTTGATGGTGAGCGGTTCTTTTAATTTGCAGTACTGCGCTATGTCCTTCTTCGCAGACTTCCATAAGTATTTCCTGTAATGTAATAAATCAAGTTTTAATTTGAACGGGATACTATTTATTGCCAATAAAATACCTTAATTATATCATAATACTGGATGATTTTTTTATCATGCACCAAATCGAAATGGGAGATTGTACTCATCATTATGAACAACTTTTACTATGGAAACAAACCTGAAATCGCGAAAAAAAAATCAGCTGCTCAGTACATTTATCTACATCAAACTCGTCAAAATGTACTGAACAGCTGATTTTTTTTTCGCTATTTCAGGTTTGGTCCCATAGTAAAAGTTGTTCATAATGATGAGTAAAATCTCCCATTTCAATTTGGTGCATGATCAAAAATTCATCCTGTATATCAGACTATTTCATCTGTTCTATCCATAACAAATAATGTAGGAACAGCATGTTCTCTAAGTGACGACTTAAAGAACATGCTACATCCATTTCATAGGTTCATTACCAAATGAATACAAAGTAAAATGCTTGGAGCATATTATGTCGCTGAGTCCAATTTCGTCTACCAATACAATTTATCCATTTTTTTTCACATCGTCTAGGAAATCTGTAAAAGAAAAGTATCGACAACATTATTTACGTCACTATGGCTGATCAAGATAACCCCAAAACAATTTCCGAATATTCGCTAATAACTTCTATTGGAATAAATATTACGACTGGTTTCAGCTATATAGTGACACAGCAATATTTTTTATGTATTTATATTCGTTTATCTGATCATATGCAACAAGAAATTGAGCAAAAACTTACCGATGGAAGGTCAATATTTATTGTTCATTTTATTTTCGCTATGAATGGGACTGGCAGCCCCCAACCACACAAGAAATTGCTCCACAGCGTCCACACACTCACTGCTTGTAGTTAAACAAAGAATTCATGCAATCTAACAGTAGAAATATTATTAAAACATCGCAAAACCAGGGAAGATTACGACAAACACGTAAACAATGAACACGCGAATAAGTCAGGTAGTTCAATGAACGAACTGTCAGACATTGAAACAAAGTACTATCAAATTTGGCAGCGTCATACTATAACTTTTTTAACCAAATGACAATTGATCTTGTGACCATGCCAAGAAAGTAAAACAAAGAGTAAAACATTCATCTCTTTCCCACATCCTTTATCGTACCTAATAATAGAACGGGAATAAAGGTAGTTACAGAATTATGTTTTTAGCCTTCCTTCTATGCTTTGTTATTGTTCTGAGGATATTACAGTGGAGGTGTGACTATAGGCAATAAATTGCAATTTTAGATGACATGGCGAAACTCTTTAGTTGAATTATCAGAAAAAAATCTTTAACATTTGATCTGAATCGAATCGATCCTAAATCGAAATACCGAAACTCGCACATTTATTTGTTATAATATATATGGCTGGTTTCTTGGTATTATTTTTACAACTGTTGTCTGAACAATAAATTAAGTTTAACCCTACAATTAAATAGTTTTCAATAATTCTACGTTCTTCCCCAGGTCTCGATGACCTTGCCCAGCGTTGCGCCCAGTACAAGAAGGACGGCTGCCACTTCGCCAAATGGCGTTGCGTGCTCAAGATCGGCCGCAACACTCCTTCCTACCAGGCGATTTTGGAGAACGCGAATGTCTTGGCTCGCTATGCCTCCATCTGCCAGAGCCAGCGCATCGTGCCCATTGTTGAGCCCGAAGTGCTGCCCGATGGTGAGTTAATTTTTTCAGATAATGTGATCTTAGTATTTTTTCCTTCTGAAATATTATTTTAGAATCTACCAGTCACCTCTTGGCAATTAATTAGTAAACTTTCTGTCATGTAATTTCCTGATAGTGCATCAATCAATTTATCTATTATGATAAACAAATATTTTCTAGGTGAGCACGACCTTGACCGCGCCCAGAAGGTGACTGAGGTTGTCCTGGCCGCCGTCTACAAGGCGCTCAATGACCATCACGTCTACCTTGAGGGCACCCTCCTCAAGCCCAACATGGTGAGTAATAGTTTCTTGTTCTTTAAAACTCCTTTGAATAACTGAAGTCCTGGTATTTTAGCAAGCACCATCTATGATCAAAAATTTCCTAACAAGGTAAGTACTAGTACTACTACTATTAATGTTTTTCTAATGCGTGTTGTCCATTGCTCCTCAGGTGACCGCTGGCCAGAGCTGCAAGAAGACCTACACTCCTATGGACATCGGCCGCGCCACGGTCACCGCTCTGCTCAGAACTGTACCTGCTGCCGTTCCCGGTATGTAACAACTACACCTAACCTAAACATTTTCTTTTATTTCAAGCCAATAGCCACATAACAATTTATAGCTGTCAAGTTCTTTTCTCAATCTTTAACATATCCAAACCAAATCTTTCCCAGGCATCACATTCCTGTCTGGAGGCCAGTCCGAAGAGGAGGCGTCAGTGCACCTGAACGCCATCAACACCGTTGAGTTGAAGAGGCCGTGGGCTCTTACCTTCAGCTACGGACGCGCCCTCCAGGCCTCCGTGCTCCGCGCGTGGGCCGGCAAGCCTGAGAACGTGCTCGCTGGTCAACAGGAGCTGATCAAGCGTGCTAAGGTGACTTGATTGTACTAGGAGATTATGAGGTGAAGGATGATTATGCATTTCAAAGGAGACAGTGCCTATTGATATTATTTACGAGAAGGATCGTCGTTGCTCTAATTAAGTGTGATACGTGAGTTCATTGTACTAGGAAGATATGAGTTGAAGAATGTGCAGTTATTTGTGGATAAATATAAAGCTTCCCGTAGCTTTTACGGCACTGGGATCAATTACATATTTTTCGATCAAAGGCACAGTTGATTGTATCAGGTGTACATGAGATGAAGGATGTGTAACGAGGCTTCAATCAAAAGTATGCGAAAGCAAGTATGCTAAGTTAGAGTTAGTTCAAGGAGTGAATGATGTGTAGGATGTTCGCCGGTAGGTCTTGAAATTACCATAGTCTAAGTTGGAAAGTAAGTTTACAATTAATAAACGACAGTTTGCCTAATGGCAAAGTTTACATGAGGTAAAAACGAAGCACGTAACTGCTGCCTTACTAAATAATTATAATTATTACCTACTTACCTCATTATTAGTTATGCATGTTCATTTGTGTTGTCCTGTATCTGTCTTGTATGTGACTAATTTGCTTAGTATGTAGTTATTTCAATGCGGCTAGTGTCAAATGTAACTAAATATCCAAGTTCTATAGAGACTAAGTTACTTATAAAATACTTTTTTGTGAAAAAACTGTTTTGTTTTATTGCCATGGACAATTGGACATATTGTTTGCACTAGCCGCATATGGAAACCTTAATAATAGTAGAAGTAGTACTAATCAACGTTTTTTTTCTCCAATCCTCACAATTCAACATTGCACCAACGACGCTGCACTCCTGCGCATCTTTAACCACCAATCACGTGTCGGCTCGATGATTCTAAATTCAAACATCTAAATCTGGACGAATGTGTTCTCTTGCCAATTGTGACGTCACAGGCTAACGGTCTGGCTTGCGTTGGCAATTACAAAGCCGGTTCCATCCCATCGTTGGCCGCATCTAAGTCCAACTTCGTCAAGTCGCATGCATACTAGAATAATCTTAAGTAAACCATACACCTGTTTACTGTCTAATATAATATCGTTAGACCGATTTTTTTCCTAGATATACAGCATGTATAGAAAGGTGTGATTATGTTTAAGAGTGTGGTACAGCCCATCAAAGTGAACAACTTTATTCATAGGACCAACATCGTAATCGCGAAAAATTATCAGCCGTCCCATACGTTGGGTCATGTAGCTATTGAAGTTCTGTATGGGACAGTTGGTAAATTTTTTGTGATTACGATGTTGGTCCCATGGAGGAAGTTGTTTAGTTTGATGGTCTGTACCACCCATAAATATAACCACACCTTTCTGTATTTTGTATTAATAAGTTATGTATTAAAATCTACTGACAATATTATAAAAGTATGGTGTAATGTCTCGGGCCTCGGCTTAATATTTGAATGTATTTTGAATTTGGCAGAAAAACATTGTACCTGTATAAAAATCTTTACAAGACAAGTCGCGTATTTGTGGTTTTTATGCTGTTTTTGACTTTTTCTGACTATATTACTGAATTTATTGACTATTTCCAAATCTAAGTCTGAACAATTATTATCCTAAATAAACATTTTAAGTAAACATCTAATTTTACGACAAAATGAATTGGCTTGATGTCGTTATAAATATGATTTGCTATTGGTACTTATATTTTTTAGTTTGGACTTTTTACATTCCACAAAAGTTATTTTTTTAATGCAATTTTTTATTAAATTACTAAAGTTTTATATCACAAATGATATCTCGAATTGTGATCCATAAAATGGCATTTATTTTTTATTCTATAAGGATTTACATTTTTTTTTAATTACTTATATTCGTAAGCTAAGTTGTTTTATAAAGAAAATATTAATAAAAAACTACATTATTACAGAAACTTAACAATCTATGGACAATTTTCCCAGTTGTATTATTTGTGAAACGTTCATATTCATCATTTCAACATTTTAAACAAACTCAGATATTCGTTTATATAAAAAAAAAGAAGTTTTACAAAGATAGTGTTATGATCTCTTATAAATAATACAACTGAGCCTTAACAACATCCTATACATAAATAGTACGTTTAAAAACTGAGTTAGAAATAGTTGCCTAACTATTCGCCTCTCTCACTTCCAAATATGTGCAAGCGAGAGGAAAGAACAAATTGTGAAGCCGCCATTTGTAATTCTATATTTAAACGTATTGCAGTTTGCATGTACATGTATCTAATTTCTAGAATGCCTGAATAGTGTGTAGTACCAACACTAATCGCTTTGTGTGCTTGATATTGTTGAAATAAATAATGATATTGTTTGCTTTTGTGTTTATTTCACCTTATAGTTGTAGTGGCGTAGTTAAAGTAATGCGTAGCAGTAGAAGGTAGAAGGTAATATAAATACCTAGTTTCTGAATGCCTGGTCCTCTAACCGTATAGCTTTGTTGGAAAACTCGTGTGCGTCTATCTGACAGGCCCCAACGAGATTCATCAACGGGTGATAGCTTTTCATTAAGACATTATTTTGTACCTAAAGAAAAGAAATAAGATATATTTTGTACCTCGACAGTTTTTGATTAAATGACGTTTTTATGAAGTGTCTTGCTAGCGGGCCCTTTATGGTTATTTTTATTGTTATTATACTTACAGATCGCACAATAATGTTAGGAGCTTGATACTATTATGTACCTTACAAATCCAAAATCTCGACTTTCTGTGAGCTACACTTCAGAAGATATTAGTTATTTAAACAAGCGTCCAGCCAGCGGGCCCCTTTTTAAATACTACTATTTTTAACCGACTTCTAAAAAAGGAGGAGGTTCTCAATTCGGATGTTTGTATTTTTTTTTTTTTTTTTTTTTTTTTTTTTATGTTTGTTCGCGCATAACTCCGTCGTTTGCCAACCGATTTGAAAAATTATTTTTTTGTTGGAAAGGGTATACTTCCCAAATGGTCCCATTTTTTTCAAAATCCAGTTCTGATGATGGGATCCTGGAGAAATCGAAGGAACTCTTCAAATATTATAGGCACACCTGTAGCGATTTGGGTATTTTTTATAGTAGCTTGTGCATTTGCTCTCGGAAAGCACCACTTGGTGAAGTGGAACTGATGATGAAGACCACAGATGGCTACCGGAACTACTCAATGGGTACCGGAACTACTCAAATATTTCACGGGTTGCGATTCGATTACTTTAATATGGTTGCTAAGCAATTTCCGCTCGTCAAACAATGCGTGTGGTGAGTGGTTGTTGAGGAGCTCTCCTGGTTCTTACCAGCAGAACTCCTCAACAATTGACGTCCCAGCATCGGGAAAAGCAATATTTTGTAACATGTGATGAGCAATTGACATTAGACTATTGTAACTTATACAAATTATAAACAGACCCACTAAAAAGCGAGAAATAAAAACTTTTTAACAAAAAAAAATACCGACTTCCAAAAATCACTACAAAGTGAAAAATAACTTTTGATTGATTGATTTCGGAAGTCGGTGGCAAAAAAAAAAGAAAGTAAATAAAAAACGAAAGACACCGACTTCCGAAATCAATCAATCAAAAGTTATTTTTCACTTTGTAGTGATTTTTGGAAGTCGGTATTTTTTTTTGTTAAAAAGTTTTTATATATCATACAATAGTGTTAGGAGCTTGATACTATTATGTACCTTACAAATCCAAAATTTCGACTTTCTGTGAGCGATACTTCAGAAGATATTCGTTATTTAAACAAGCGTCCAGCCAGCGGGCCCCTTTTTAAATACAACTATTTTATATCATACAATAGTGATAGGAGCTTGATACTATTATGTACCTTACAAATCCAAAATTTCGACTTTCTCGAGCTATACTTCAGAAGATATTCGTTATTTAAACGATCGTCTAGCTAGCAAACCCCTTTTCAAACATTATACCTACGTTCATAATCCAATAAGGCTATAACACCAAAACTGGGATTAAGAAAAAGAGTAAGAGAGTTAAGTACGACGCTGATGATGACGATGTAAATTAAAAGAGAAAATGTAATAGTAATTATAATCTTTAATCTGTTTAAATTGGTAGGAACAAAAGATGTCTAAACATGTCGACAATAATTTTAAATAATTTTAAAATTTCAGACAACGCGTACCAAATGTCAATTTAGAACTTAGAAATTTAAAGAACATCAAAAACCTTATACAACATCCCTATACTATTAAACGAGTAATATTTGTACTCACGTTCACGAAAACGGCTCTAACGATTTCGATGAAACTTGCAATATAGGGGTTTACGATAGGGGTTTACGGGTGCAAAAAATTGATCTAGCTAAGTCTCATACTTGGGAAAAAAAATAAAATAAAAATAAAAATTGGTTTTCTCTATTTTCACCCGAGCAGAGCCCGGTCGAACAGATACTGTAACATAATAATAACTGACGAGCTAAAGCAAATAAAAAATCACAATTAATTAACGAATATCTTCTAAAGTATAGCTCGCAGAAAGTCGAAATTTTGGATTTGTAAGGTACATAATAGTATCAAGCTCCTATCACTATTGTATGATATAAAATAGTTATATTTAAAAAGGGGCCCGCTGGCTGGACGCTTGTTTAAATAACGAATATCTTCTGAAGTATAGCTCACAGAAAGTCAAAATTTTGGATTTGTAAGGTACATAATAGTATCAAGCTCCTAACACTATTGTATGATATAAAATAGTAGTATTTAAAAAAGGGGCCCGCTGGCTGGACGCTTGTTTCAATAACGTATGTCTTCTGAAGTGTAGCTCACAGAAAGTCGAGATTTTGGATTTGTAAGGTACATAATAGTATCAAGCTTCTAACAATATTGTGCGAACTGAAAGTATAATAACAATAAAAATAACCATAAAGGGCCCGCTAGCAAGACACTTCATAAAAACGTCATTTAATCAAAAACTGTCGAGGTACAAAATATATCTTATTTATTTTCTTTAGGTAGGTACAAAATAATGTCTTTATGACAAGCTATCACCTGTTGATGAATCACGTTGGGGCCTGTCAGATAGACGCACACGGAAAACTCGACTCCATTCACTGTGACTTATGATGGCCGACCTTTTAGTTGTAGTTGCGTAGTTTAAGGCGAAAGCGCCAGGGTAACCTGCGAAATTCATTTTTTTTTTACTTTTTTTGCAATTTGTAGGTCAGTGTGAGCTTGTATGTTGATTAAAATATGATTCGCGGCCGTTGCTAATATGGTTTTACAGAATTATAATCATTAGAATCAGCAATACAGCTCCATAAGTTAGCATTTACCTCAAACCTCATGATTTCACGAAATCGCTAGATTTGAGGTAAATGCTAACTTATGGAGTTGTATTGCTGATTGTTGTGATTGATTGATTGACTTACCTACAAATTGCAAAAAACGTAAGAAATTTTGAATTTCGCGGGCTACCCTGGCGCATCAACCTTAATGCGTAACAGTAGTAGATAGTAATTTGCAGAAATAGAAATACTCATAGTTTCTGAATGCCTGGTCCTCTAACCGTATAGCTTTGTTGGAAAACTCGACTCCATGCACTGTCACTTATGCCCATTTTAAACTAGCCAACACCTAAATGTAATGCCTAGATATCATTGCACTGTTTTTGGATTTCAACTCTAGTCGCCGAGTCGAGCGTGTCGCCTAATGTTAGTGAAAACGGGCTGATGTCAAAAATCTTCTAATTCTGACGAGGTCTTTGGCTCTACTGTGTGACTGTGCTTGTGTGACTGCTGCCGTTTGTGACTGGTTCAATGAAATAACAACAGTGACAACCAACCAAATAAGTTGCCATACAATTTTTTAACCACTACAAAATAATGAACGTGCTTCCATTGATCAAGTACCTACTTACAATAAAATTAAAATCCGCCACGCCTATTAACTGTAATAAGGATAGATAGGTAGGGTACCCTAAGGGCCCCGGTAGGGTCCCCTAAGGGCCCCTCTAGGCCTCTGTCCCTCAATTTGGGCTGACAGTACCACTTTAGGCCAGGAACTACTACTGCACTCCGTGGGCCTTTGGCTATAGCTTGCGGGGGCAATGGGCTCTTCATTTTGAGATAAACCATGCCAATTTTTTCGGTGGCTCTCATCTAACCAACCCATTGAAGCCTCAAAACTTAGACTAGCCGTAAAGTAACTAATAGATAAATGGTTGATAAACTAAACAAACAAATCTATCAATAAATACATTAGAAATATTCATCATCATATTTCATGATTATTTTAATTCGACCTTGACCTTTCAAATATTTGGCTTACATTCAATGGTTATGTTGCCAGCTAAAAAAAAGATGTCCAATTTTATTTTGGCTAGGTACAGTAACAGCCAGAAGTCGACTAGCAATCTCACAAAACCATGGCATAGCAATATTAGTTTACTTACTGACCTTCTTCGGCGCCGCAGCCCGTATAGCGCAGGCGATAATGGTCATTGCGATGTAAGTGGACTTCTGGCCATTGCGTTGACTGTACATTAATTTAGTTTGATAAGTATAAGTTCTATGCTATCCTAGTTAGTTACTAAAAAAAATAATTCAGTTTAGTTACTACTGTTTGTTTACTAGAAAGTGTTTTTTTTTTATCTGTGACTCGTTCAAGGCATAATTACACGTCGCTTTATTTAATCAAATGAGTGAAGGGAAAGTATGAAAGGTCTAGAAAAGGCGAATGTGACAGGTATTTTATGAGTATAGAAATGTTGACAGCTTCTGCAACTATGACCTTCTTAATTTGGAAATATGTGCATACCGTTCACAGTTATTTTACCTCTGACAGCAGCTATCATAGACATAGAGAATGCACTGAGAGTTCCATATTCAGTTTTGCAGTGAATACAGACCGGAAAGCACGAGAGAGACAAAGCTAATTTGCGGCCAGTATTGTTCTCTTTCTACGCCTTGTCTGTGGCTTACAGAAAAGAGACCGATATTGGCCGCAAAGTCCATTTGTCTCTTTCTAGAGAGTGGTCACTTATGTGAGGCTGACGCTCAGTCTATGGCAGCAACCCAATAGCAACTTTGCAACGAAAATAAATATCACTGTGATTTTGACAGAATTGTCAATGGTAGCAACCCAAATGCAACTTAATTGCTTGAGCAATAGACACTGTGATTTGACAGACTTGTCCAATAGTAGCAACTCAAAAGCAACCTTAATTCGTCGACATTAAAGATCGATGTGATTTTGACAATGATGCAAATCAGAGGTAAAATAACTGAACGGTATACTGCCACTGTTTTTCTGACTTTCAAAGTTGCCATAGGGATGATAACAATTTTTTTTTGTCCGTCATTTAGATTATTAAAAAATATTGGACACGTATTTTTTCTTTTTTAACGCTATCAAAAGATTACGACTATACATTGAATTAAAATGTGGCATGACGTCACTCCTTGCTAAATTTTATACGTAGCTTGTTTATAGTTGTGACGTAGCGAGGCCCCACTGACTTTAATGCGTTTTATCTAAGTATTTTTTTCATTAATATTAAGATAAAGTACTTGTCTA
This sequence comes from Cosmia trapezina, assembly GCA_905163495.3. Lineage (NCBI taxonomy): Eukaryota > Metazoa > Arthropoda > Insecta > Lepidoptera > Noctuidae > Cosmia > Cosmia trapezina. The sequence continues at coordinate 9,506,936 of LR991039.1, forward strand.
ATATTTTTTTTATTATCTGACTGACGTGACGGTCTAAATAGAATTATTTTTTCTTACCCCAGCCAGGCATCATCCCTATTGATAATTCAACATTACTTAAACATGCTTTCCTGTTCTTTCCAGGGTAACGGCCAGGCGTCGCAAGGCAAATACGTGGCGGGATCAGTAACAGGTGTGGGCGCCGAAGCCGGTCTTTTTGTAGCAAACCACGCGTACTAAACGCACAACACAACATTCACTACACTATGTCGCTAGAAAGAGTAGTATACCTCGATCGTCGCTACGAGAATTAACTGCTTAAATAAATTAAATAATAAAAGAAAAAGTAGTATTTAATTAAATAAAAATACGTTTACAGTAAATAAATAATAAGCGCACAAAATAAGCGCTGTTCCTCCTCTCTCCTACTATGCTGTGCCCGACAGGGTCCATAATTGTGACATTATTTTTAAGCTTACCAACTGTTTTAACATTATGGAACGCAATAAAGAATTGAGAATATCCGCCGAGCGCCACAGAGTAGACAAAATTATAACACGCTAGCATTATTTTGTATCGGTTATCGCTACGATGCTATCAAGCCTTTCATTTGACGTCTGTTGTTCAATCGAGAATGTCGCCCTTTGTTAAAATTATTGTTCGGTCTTCGCGGCGAGAATGAAGTTCCATGTTTAAAAAGTGGCGCGAAAGGTTTTAGAGGTTATAAGCAAAATGTTAGTTTTAAGATACAACACTATATTCTCAAATTGCTTCTTGTATGTTCAAGCACATGTATTTGTAATGAAATTAGACATAGATTTGAAGTTATTTATTGAAAAACATCGTAGAAAATTGTATTTAATAGTCGCAGTAGTGGTGGTTGTTGTAGTGGTTGACAAATAAATGTTGTTATTGTGCTAATAAGACAGAAATTATTAGATTTTTAATATTAATTTATTTACAACAAATCAACATGGTATAAAAAAAAATATTTTTAAAACCAGACCATCATGTAAGTTAATTTTATATACTTATCTATAATTTTTTTAAATATCATTTTTAGTTTGTAAACTATTTTGATATTTTTAAGAGTATAAAATTATATTAATCTTTGATCAGGTAGTTTTGTTTCATTTTATTAGATGTAACTTAGTAGACCTAGCAAATCCTATAAAGATGTCATTTGACTTCCGATGAACATCATTAGGTACAATAAATTATTATGTCTCGGAACTCTCGACACGAGAAATTAAGCACTTGGTAGATACTCATAGTAGGTTTGGTCTTAAAACATGCCGCAGAATTTATATGGTCCTTGGTGCAGAAAGTTATCATTATAGTGCGCGCGCAAGTGCTAGTCACCGTCTGTGTTAGGTATGTGAGCGTTGAGACGGGAGACAAAAGGCCAAGCTCAGTTTGTCAATCGCGCCCTCCCCCGTCTCACCGCTCACATAACTCAGGCGGTGACTATCACTTGCGCGCACTATACCACATTATTTTGTGCTTTGTCGGGGAAAGAAATTATTAATTTGTATCTAAACTTATGCGGGACTACCGCAGGTGTCAATCCGTAATCAGCCTCCTACCCATATCCTCAATCTATTAAGTCAACCTATCGCAGTCCACTTCTGGACCTCCCACAGGCCTCCTCTCCCAGGCTGCGCGACAATAACCTGTCCTCCACCTTCCGCATCCAGTCTGTACCAGCCATCTTTTTAAGGTTGCGTCGGTCGTCCCACACTATGCTTGCCGATACGCGGTGTTCAGGTACTCCAGGACTCGTCGACAAACATGGACAGCCCACTGCCATTTCAACTAGCTTACTCGGTGGGCGACGAGAAAACTTTGAAGTTTTCCAAACGCTGCCCAACCCAATCTTCTGTCGGCTTCTTTCTCAAAGTTGTGTCTACCTGCATCTGCATGATTTGCCCTAGGTAGACATGCTCCTTCACAACTTCGAGCAGCGACCCCTCGATGTGTCTTGGACTCGGCAAGACGTTTGAATTGTACCTACATGACTCTTGGCCCTTAACCTAATCCGTTTTAATACAAATTGAAGGATATCTTCAAATCCTAAAATTCTGTCTTACCTAGGTTCTCAGCTAATCGGCCTGTAACAGACAGACATCGAAACACATTTTTAGTCCCTTAATCGCTTGAATGTCCCGAGTTCCCGAATACTGTAGTTGCCTCGCTAACTATAAAAAACTACTATGATTCATTATTGAATTAAGTAATGAAAAAAATAAAAAAAACTTTCTGACAGCGGACATTCAGTCTCGAATATATGTGTAGGTACCTACCAAAAAGTTTATTCAACTCTGACACAAATGCCCTTATTAAGTTCATCTGCCGTATCGCTAAGAACCATAGTTTGTGACTAAACTGTCTCGACACTACATAATGGAAAGTTTTTCCAACGCTTGAACATTATTAGTATGCAGACGAACTATATTGCTTGATGAACCGTTTAATTGAACTACACTCGAGAGTGGAGCCAGCCAGACGAGTAGGGTCGAGGAATAACTTGCGGATTCGCTAGGTATTTTACCCGACTTCGGCACCCCGGCTACGTGTTTGTCTCTAAAGCTTTTGGTATCCTAGGAAAGCGGTTCCAATCAATCTGCCTAGCCTTTTCCCAACTATGTTGGTGTGCCTGACACTGGCTTGGCCACCATCAGGGATTTTACTTTTGATAACACAAAGATTTAGTCGTTAATTAGTCGAAATTTGTCGCCAAATATCAGAATTTGTCGGTCACTGGTTCAAAAGTTATAAGGGGTCATAGGTGGCCGATCTGGAGAGAGTCTCCCCAGCTTGGCCACCTTTATATCTCAAAAACTAGGGCACCTAGCGAAGATCTGTTTTCTCCCAGATTTAGTCGCTAATTAGTCGAAATTAGTCGCCAAGTCACAGATTTAGTCGGGTCTTAGTTTAGAAAATACAATGAGTTCAATTTTTAAGTATAGACCAAGAGCTAGATCAAAGATTTTATCGTAAACTCTTCAATCTAGCTCTTGGTCTATACTTAAAAATTGAACTCATTATATCTTCTAAACTAAGACCCGACTAAATTTGTGACTTGGCGACTAATTAGCGACTAAATCTGGGAGAAAACAGATCTTCGCTATAATCGGAATTTTAATTCGATTCCAGATTTGACATTAGCTACTGTCATTTTGTGAAATAATGATACCACATATAATAGTGTAGTGATGAACACAAAAATCGAATCGAAATCGAAAATCGAATCGAACACGAAACGAATGGTCTAAATGCGTATCCCATGTTGTCAAAGAAGAGGAAAAAATGAGTAGGCTAGATATGTTAATTGACAATATCACAGACACATTTATAATAAATGTTACAGAAAGTGACAGCGATAGCGATAGCGATGACGGCGACAATTTATAAAATAAATTATTACCATAATACATCTATCTGTTTTATTTGTCATGTTCCTTCATGATCACATTTTTTTATTTATTTCACACACAATTATGAAAGAAAAGTCTCAGATCGTTAATTAATCGTCAAAACTAAATTATCGGTTCAGAAATATTTAATTTCCTGATATACTTAGTTTACGAGAGTAAAATTATAAACGAGAAGAATCGATCTGGAAATATTCCATTTCCATATCGAATAATTTCGCAACGTCACTATTTAGTACTTGTCATAACGTTGCAACACTGAAATTGTCAAATCTGGAATCGAATTAAAATTCCGAGTATAGGTGCCCTAGTTTTTGAGATATAAAGGTGGCCAAGCTGGGGAGACTCTCTCCAGATCGGCCACCAATGACCCCTTATAACTTTTGAACCAGTGACCGACAAATTCTGATATTTGGCGACAAATTTCGACTAATTAACGACTAAATCTTTGTGTTATCAAAAGTAAAATCCCTGATGGTGGCCAAGCCAGTGTCAGCCACACACTATGTTGGGGTCGGCTTCCAGTTTAACCGGATGCAGCTGAATACCAGTATTTTACATGGAGCGACTGCCTGTCTGACCTCCACAACCCAGTAACTGGGTAATACGATACCCCTTGGTAAGACTGGTTGTCAGACTTTCGGGCTTCTGACGACCCGTAACGACTGTCAAAGATCCACGAATTACAGCCGGGACCAACGGCTTAACGTGCTTTCCGAGGCACGGAGGAATCTCGATATGTAAAGATGGTCACCCATCCACTGACCAACCCCGGCAAGCGTAGCTTAACCTGACGGATCGACCCGTGCGGCTGTTATTACTTAGCCACGAGCTCCTCTCCTCTCCTCTAGGAAAGCGGTTCCATCATATTATTATAACGGCGGTCATGAAAATCTACGTACGAGGGACCGAAGCCAGCCCGCAGAGCTGGGGGCCTACTCCCTAAGTCCATCCGTCTTTCCGTCCGTCCGTTTATCCGTCCGTCTGACATTACGATTCATCAAAACAAGTGTAAAAATTAAATTTTTCGGACGGGCAAAAACACATCGGGAGTAGGGACAACTGGCAAATTATGTTGTCATTCATACTTTGTTCGGGCCCCGAACCAATCATCCATCCGTAAGTGATACGGAGTAGGAAACGCCCGCCACGAAGGCCGAAACTACGGACTTCGTGCTTAGGGAGTAGACCCCCTGGGCCGGCAGTCTCGACATTCGTTACGTTGCCCTAACGATCGTTACGTTGCTCTGTGGTCTGATAAATTTTAAAGAACCAACGGGCTCGAAGATGTGTCTGTGTCATCTGTGTGTCTTTAATAAAACCGAACTATTACCATTTGCCCGTCTAGGGGAGCCCATTAGGACCACAGATCATGTAATTAGGACTTACCGAGCGATTTCAGCAACGTAACTATCGTTAGGGCAACGTAACGAATGTCGAGACTGCCGGCCCTGGCCCCTTAAGACTATTTTAATGATGAGCAGGCACCAACCGACGATTGTCCCTGTACGCACTATGCAAGCGCACCCAAGGACAACCTCCGGTTGTTGCAGGACTATTGCAGATCATGGAAACAGAACATATTGGGGTATGGGTTTGGTTGGATTCACCAGTGGGTATTTGACATGAAGGTGTAAAAAAACGCTTTGTACGGTCAGCAACATAATCGATTAATACTACTACTTTAACACATTAATGTAAATTAATACAACATTATTTGATTATCTCCTTTTTCCTAAAATACCTAAGAGTTTAGTAGATCTTTAAATTATTTTACTTCTGTTCCGATTTTAATTAAATATCTTGCTCAATAGGTAATTAAGATTTAAAAAACCGGTCAAGAGCGAGTCGGACTCGCGCACCGAGGGTTCCGTTCCGATTTCTGCAAGTGTGCGTGTGTGTGAAAAGTGTGCTATTTAGAGACATCGTTTTATTTTTCCTGTAATCTTTACATAAACTTCTATCACATAGAATAATTTCAGATTTTTATCTTTGCAAACTTCGGAGATAGGGGGGGGGGGTACGGTATTTTTTTTTTACATTTTTCATCAAAACACGAAAACTATGGGGCAAAAAAAAATTTAAAAAAATTTGAGAATGTGCAAATGATACCCCACATGCCTTAATAGCCTCACTTTGAATTTTTAAGACCCCCTTTCAGTCCCTGTTACAAAAAAATATATAAATATTTTTACTTTTTTCGTATTTGTAAAATAGTTGGGTAAACGTCATCTAAAACTGTTCCAAATTTCAAGTTGATGGCATTGGTAGTTCTTGATATATGCAGCTGTGACAGACAGACAGACAGACTGAGTGACACCATAAGGGTTCCTTTTTTACCATTTTGGTACGGAACCGTAAAAACTGAAGTGTTAATCGACTTTTGTTGCAGACTACCTATTCGGACAGCCGTAATAGGGATGATGGCTAAACATTTTTAGCACGAGTTTTTGTGAGGGCTCGAACCTCACAGCGGGAGGCTAACTACGTTATAATAAATAGACAGTAGTGCACAGAAGAAATGGCGCTGAAGCCCGCTATATTAATAATCAGAATCAAATTATAATTCACTAGCCTAGCTACTATCTGACAATCCTTATAAAAAAGCGACCATCACCTTTTTTTATGAATATTCGATGTTTGAATGATGAATGCCAGCCACTTAACCATAATAAGGCTTGTACACAAGCCTTACCACCAGCCTTGCCTCTGCATTACGCTGTAGTTCCTGGTCATAGATCTTTGACAGTCGCGTTACGAGTAGGTACCAACTTAGTCAGAAGGCCGAAAGTCTTACAAGCATTGGTAAGACAATGGGTATTGTGTTACCCAGTAACTGGCTCGTGGAGGTCAGATAGGCAGCCGCTCCATATAAATAATACTGGTATCCAGCTACATCCGCATAGACTGGAAGCCGACCCTAAAATTGTTGGGAAAAGGCAAGCAGATGTTGATGATTCTAATGTCACGTAACGTCTGGCTACGTAACTAAAAATTGATAATAGGGTTTTTCAGGTGCAGAAGGACAGCTGTCCTTTTTAAAAACTCTATGAACCCTATTGATGTTTCCTGCTCTTTCCCTAGGAATCTTAAAAATAAAAGCACAAATTGTTAGATTAGGCAGTTGCATTAAATCCGCTTCCTGGCAAAAACGTTTCAATTTCTTCGTTTCTAGGCAGATTTGAATCCAGCATTCATGTGCGGTAAAAATCCCAACTTCCAAGACCTATGCGAACTTGTTAATTTCTAAGGAATACATGATTTTATCCCTATTTTTTACGTCTAGTTTATCTCCGTAGCGACCACAAGTTTCCTAGAGTCTTATCCAGTGTGAACTATTCCTTAGAGTGAGGTGTCCAGCTAGCCATATCAGTGCTCCGTTCCCATGTCTTTCACTTTGTGCAAAAAATCTCTACGGGTTTCTGTAGAATTTTCCCTAATGGAGATAATTATGAAAGAGACTGAATGGATAGGTTAAAGTTTAGAATTGAATATCGATGGATTCGTTCGTTTTTGAGAAAATCGTGGAAATTGGTAGCGTAATCGTAAGTACTACCTAGTAATAACCCTCCTTCTAGCGCAGTCTGGTAAAAAGACCGAAGCCAAAGTGATGTCCAAATAAGAATATCGCAAGGTGAACATTTTCGTAGCAGGTTCAAAAATGCATGCAAAATCTCCTGTAAATAAGTATTTGCAAATAAATTGATATAGTTTCGTTCCGCCCAATTTCCCCTTCAAAAAGGTGCTCGATCATTCACGACACACCAATTAAATGCCGACAGGCATTGACTTCATCTCTTTGTCCCCATTTCACCCACCTTCGGGGTTGAAAGTTATCGAGTCAATGCCCCAACATTTGCATAGGTACCTACGCTCTGAATTCGCGTGGTTTTTGAAAAAATCGGAGAAAAAAATGGCCGAGAAAGGTTTGATAGTCGTTTGGGCATTGTGATTTGTTAGGTTAAGGAACTGATGAAGGTTTTGCCTATTCGTGGTTTTCGGGCTTAAGATTTGTGTAGATATTGATTGTCTGTCGAAGAGAGTAGGTAGCATCTTTGCATAACTTTTTTGTTAGTACCATACAGTATCACATGTTAGGTATAGTTTACATGGTGTGTAGTGTAGCTGCATAGCTGGTATTCAGCTGCATCCGGTTAGACTGGAAGCCGACCCCAACATTGTTGGGAAAAGGCTAGGCAGATTGATTGGTGTGTAGTGTTTAGCTTTTTATCTAAGAGGCTCCTTAAGTTTGGCGTCATGATTTCGAAGTGGATTAAGCAGATCCTGTTTGTTGCTTTATTTGCAGCAAAGCAAACGTGGCAATATCAGTTAGAGACTGTAAGCGCTTTTTATGTAAGACAAGAACAGATAATTAAGTTTTTTTTTCTGATAGTACCCCTATAAAAACCTATTCTCATTCCCTATCAAGTCTTCAATCACTCTTTTTGTTCCACCTCTTATCCTTCATGTAGGCTTGGTATGTAGGCGACTGACCGGTTACGACCGTTTCTGTCCGGATTTATCCATACAATGGGATTAAGCTGGCAGATTTATAGCAGGGTAGATGTACCTGTTGTTGGCTGTGAAAAAGTGATTTATCGTTCAAGTGGACTAGATTTTAAGAAAAATGTGGTTGTCTGCGACTTAGATGTCTAAGATGTCTTGGTAAATGGTTTGATTAATGTGGGTATTTGAATGAAAGGTGCCGACTTCACGCTCATCTTTTCAGGCTTTAAAATTATGTCAAAAACTTCGACCTCAAGTGTGTCGATCCTCCGTTTGACCAGCTAGGAATTTATCTTCAGCAAGTCAGTCAGTCAGTCAAGGAACTATGGGAAGCTACCACAAACTCTTAGAGCAGTTCAATATTAGACATCAATTAAGTAAAGTGCAATTTAAAGCGTCAAGCAATTTTTTGCCATGTACCGTGCAACTTTAACCCCCCTTGACAGACTCCCCCTGCTTTATAATCATAGAGGAGTTTAATAACGCAGTTTCACACGGCACTAGTTCCATCCATCTAGAATATTATGCCACGTAGGTTACTACCCACGTATGTTTAAAATAATATTTGATAATACCCCCTTTGACTAGCCTCCCCCTGATGCTTTATAATCATCACAGAGTACTTTTACTTATAGGGCATCATAGAGGAGTTTAGCAACGTAGGTTCACACCGCACTAATAATTTTTCCATCCATCTAGAATATTATGCCACGTAGATTACTACGCACGTATGTTTAAAATAATATGTGATAATACCACCTTTGACTAGACTCCCCCTGCTTTATAATCATAGAGGAGTTTAACAACGTAGGTTCACACCGCACTGATAACTTTCCATCCATCTAGAATATTATGCCACGCAGATTAGGTACTACGCACGTATGTTTAATAGTACATTTTGATACAAGTGGTAAACGTTTGTTATTGCTTTCGAGGCGGAATTAACACCCGAGCCGAAGGCGAGGTTGTTTTTGAGCCGAGAACTGCAATAACAAATGTCCACGAGTATCAAACGACGTTTTGCTTCCCCTGTTTATATTATAGAAGAGTATAGGTACCAACGTAGTTTCACACCGCACTATATAGTAACCTTTCCATCCATCTAGAATATTATGCCACGTAGATTACTACGCACATATGTTAAAAACAATATGTGCTAATGTCCGTGCTAGTGCCCTTAATTGCGCCTTCCACCCGTCCTCAATTATAGGGATTTGTTGTACGGCACACGGGCTTATGAAACTGATACTGTTTTCATTTAAACACGTAATGAAAAGCTTGGCTTAATGCAGTTAATTCTATCATGTTTTGAAGCTTTTGTCATGTAAGAGTTTTGTAGTATTTTGGACTGTTTTGTTGTGAAGTTTTGAGTATTTTTGCCTAGAAACGTGACCATTATTTATTTATTTATTCAGACAGCAAAATAAGGTCCACTGTGTTAGTAACAATATTATTTGGCCTTATCCAGTTCGATTGGCCAACGTCCACACAAGCGAGTTATCTGCCCGGGTCGAATATCGAATGCAGAATGATGTTAGGACTGACACGCTGCACGCAACCTCCGAAGTAATGAGGCAGATTTCTTGCACCAAATGGCGTCAAAGCTGTCAGTGCGCGCGTCAGCAAACATCGCCGATGCACTGCAGAAGCGTGGCAGTTGCAATAGCACCCTAAACGCATTATTATATTGGATACGCAGAGCATTGAAGCCCTTTGGGTATATCTGAACCACAGGGTCCCCGAGTACAGTCAAATTAAAATATTTTATTTCACATAAACTTACATGGGCACTTATGAAACGTCAGAAGCTAGGTGCACGGTTCCAAATTGGTCGTTTCCTATGGAGAAGAACCGGCAAAGAAACTCCAAGAAACACAGTGTTGTGCAATATACCTTACTATACTTAGGTTGGTCCAGTTGTGATCCTGGTTAAATGGAACTATATATTTCAAGCAACAGGTACCTGTCACACCACTGACGAGAAAGCGATATATAGCTAGCTACCGACTATTTTCTTGCTCAAGAAACATACAATAAGTCGATGTAGTTTCCGTGTCAGTAAAAGAGATACATCATCATCTGCCTAGCTTTTTCCAGAGGCGAGACAATAAACTAGATTAAATACACTTAAGCACGACGATTAGCGAAACGCGTGAGTAGAGCTAGCAACTAGAAAGCAGCGAGTGTGTAGTTTTGTCGCTGGGGTATGAGTTTTACTGACACGGGAACACCCGTGTTCCCGTGTCGCTAAAAGAGATACATCATCATCTGCCTAGCCTTTTCCCAACTATGTTGGGGTCGGCTTCCAGTCTAACCGGATCCAGCTGAATACATGCATACCAGTATTTTACATGGAGCGACTGCCTATCTGAACTCCATAATCCAGTTACTGGGTAACACGATATCCCTTTTATGACAGATTGTCAGACTTTCGGGCTTCTGATGACCCGTAACGACTGTCAAAGATCCACGAATGACAGCCGAAACCAACGGCTTAACGTGCTTTCTGAGGCACGGAGGAGTCTCGGTAAATATGATCACCCATCCACGTAAAAGATACATACGTACTTAATTATATTTATAGTTGATCGCTGACTGTTCACAGTGCTGGTGAGAATTCTCTCTCTCCACTAGTTTGCCGCAGTGACAAAGAATCTATCAGAGAAAATTCTCGTTCAGTGACGCTGACTGGATAGTCATTTACTCGTATACTTAGCAGTCGTCCATACCCCAGTGTGGCGGCATCTACATCGCCACATACGAACTACGCATCAATGACATGACGTCACGCAATCCTGCATCGCGCAATTACGAGTTCCCGACATGAACCGTTGGACACTGGCCCACCAGACACAACACCCGTCTGGTCGGAAGATCGTTAGCGTCAGAATGGCTGGTTGCCTATGGCAAACGCCTCTGAAAGTATATTCAAGAATTGCTACATAATTGCTTATATTTGCTACATTTCTTCAATAATTGCTACATACGATGGATTCAGAGAAAAATGAATATTTTTTTGACCAGCCATTCTGACGTCAGGATGGCTGGTCGCCTCCGTGTTCAGCATGAAGGACGCAGAATTTCTAAAAGTTTGTTATGTCAATAATTGCTACCTAATTGTTTCATTCACGAATTTAAGTTTGAGCTTCATACATACATTAGGTAAAAAGATATAGCTTTTATTAATTTTTTTACGAAGAAGTGCCTAATAATTTGGAAAGGCAACAGATTTTTTTACTACAACGCAGCGCGCGTCTTGTTTAAATCTTGCAGGCGTTCGCTTAGAGTGATGTTGTTTAATGAATAGCTTTTAAAACGTACCTACCCTCAATAACACAATACATTTAGGTACTAGTATCAGTATGTAAAATAGCTGGGTCAGATAATACGTTGAAAACTTAAGTACATCAAAAGAAAAATATTGCAATAAGTAGTGAAAGAACAAAGGCGAAATCGTAGCTGAATTTAATTTGAGCGACTAAAAGTGACTTATATACGAAGGCAGCTCTATTATTTTTCTACGTTTTTTCAAAATATCACCTTAACTAGTTAAAAATACTAGTTTAAATGAAAAGTTATTTGTGTGAAAAGTGTTTAGTGTTGCCATTTTGTATTTATTTTTCCAAGTGACAGTAAGTACAGCATTATTGTATTATAATCCAAATTTTTCGTCATGGGTGTCATTTTAGTGTTATTTTAGGTCGCTGAAAACGATAGTGGGGTCAAAATGAAAATCCAAGATGGCGGCTGCGAAAATTTCCTAATTTTCGGTCATGGGTGTCATTTTCGTGATATTTGAGGTCGCTGAAAACGATAGTGGGGTCAAAATGAAAATCGAAGATGGCGGCTGCGAAAATTTCCTAATTTTTCGTCATGGGTGTCATTTTCGTGATATTTTAGGTCACTGAAAGCGATAGTGGGTTCAAAATGAAAATCCAAGATGGCGGCTGCGAAAATTTCCTAACTTTTCGTCATGGGTGTCATTTTCGTGATATTTTAGGTCGCTGAAAACGATAGTTATTCATTTTGAACCCACTATCGCTTTCAGTGACCTAAAATATCATGAAAATGACACCCATGACGAAAAATTAGGAAATTTTCGCAGCCGCCATCTTGGATTTTCATTTTGACCCCACTATCGTTTTTAGCGACCTAAAATAACACGAAAATGACACCTATGACGAAAAATTTGGATTATAATACAATAATGCTGTACTTACTGTCACTTGGAAGAATAAATACAAAATGGCAACACTAAACACTTTTCACACAAATAACTTTTCATTTAAACTAGTATTTTTAACTAGTTAAGGTGATATTTTAAAAAAACGTAGAAAAATAATAGAGCTGCCTTCGTATATAAGTCACTTTTAGTCGCTCAAATTAAATTCAGCTACGATTTCGCCTTTGTTCTTTCAGTACTTAGTGCAATATTTTGCTTTTGATGTACTTATCAAATAAGTTAAAACAGTTTTCAAAGTATTATCTGTCCCAGCTATTTTACATACTGATACTAGTAAATGTATTGTGTTTTTGAGGGTAGGTACGTTTTAAAAGCTATTCATTATACAACATCACTCTAAGCGCACGCCTGCAAGATTTAAACAAGACGCGCGCTGTAGTAAAAAAATCTGTTGCCTTTCCAAATTAGTAGGCACTTCTTCGTAAAAAAATTAATAAAAGCTATATCTTTTTACCTAATGTATGTATGAAGCTCAAACTTAAATTCGTGAATGAAGCAATTAGGTAGCAATTATTGACATAACAAGCTTTTAGAAATTCTGCGTCCTTCATGCTGAACACGGAGGCGACCAGCCATCCTGACGTCAGAATGGCTGGTCAAAAAAATATTCATTTTTCTCTGAATCCATCGTATGTAGCAATTATTGAAGAAATGTAGCAAATATAAGCAATTATGTAGCAATTCTTGAATATACTTTCAGAGGCGTTTGCCATAGGCAACCAGCCATTCTGACGCTAACGGAAGATCCTCCCTTTTCTATGGAGGATGAGTGAACTTTACACCCTGTTCCTCATGCCTCCAAACTGGTGACCCCGAGCATGAACGTCAGCGCAGCCTTCGTGCAACTACTTCAGCGTGACGTCATCAAGCATCACTTCCTCAAGCTTTCGAGCGGCGAGTCACACAGCCAGCCATCATCCACGGCTTCAACAGGTATCCTGACCACCAGCATGCAGCGGACGCGCATTCCTGGTCATCACCTTCAGCCTCAACCCAGCGCTGTACACTCCGACTCACTGGAGCATAACGCAGCGCCACCCCGACTCACTGGGGTATCACCGCAGACAGTTCCGAATCACCGTGAACTATGCGGCACCCGGTTCCGACTCACTGGAACCACAACTGGTACTGGCAAGCATCGCAAGATACACGACTCAGCCCACTATCGACCTCCAGTCTCCCCTCTCAGAGGGGAGTGATGTGGCGTCATCTACATCGCCACATACGAACTACGCATCAATGACATGACGTCACGCAATCCTGCATCACGAAATTAGAGTTTACCATGCGACTAGCATATATACAACGTCCCGACATCAACCGTCGGGCAGTAGCCCACCAGACCCAACACACGTCTGGTTGGAGGATCCTCCCTTTTCAATAGAGGATGAGTGAACTTTACACCCTGGTCCTCATGCCTCCAAACCAGCGAAAAAACTACACAGAACTATCAGAGAAAATACTCGTTCAGTGATGCTGACTAGATAGTCAATTACTCGTATACTTAGCACTCGTCCATACCCCAGCGCAAACTACAAACTCACTGCTTTCTAGTTACTAGCTCTACTAGCTTTTCGCTAGTGACACCTGCCCCAGAGAGAGAGAGGGGGTCCTCTACAAACAAAGTCAACAAACCAAATCCAACCAATCAAGCAGTCATCTAAGTTACTCCTAACTAATCTTTTTACTATAGTGTCAACTATTAATTCTCGTGGTCACTTCTCACTGAAACTACTGAAAGCGAGTCCGCCGGCTGTCGCTGACAACGAGCGCTGGGGATCTGTCTCGCATAGGGTCGCAGCATTATGCTGAGTGATGGCCGTTTTGCGTGGATGTGATGTTACGTATACTTTCCCCCAACTTGTTCTTTTTGTGTTTGTGTTCTTTTTAGGGTTCCGTACCTCAAAAGGAAAAAATGGAACCCTTGTAGGACCACTTCGTTGTCTGTTTATCTGTCTGTCCGTCTGTCAGTCTGTCAAGACCCTTTTTCTCGGGAACGCATGGAGATCAAGTTGAAATTAATATCAAGAACGTGGGTCTATGGTCACTTGAAGCTCAAAAAAAAAAAGATTAAGTAAAAAAATACGGCTATTTACGCGACATATTATAATACTCGCAAGTAAATCAAAATCTATAGGGTAGTTACCGTTGCCCTTAGAATCGTAATTTTTGGTCTCAAATAAAGGCTCTTACAGACAGAGGCGATATCGCGTCGCGACGCGATATTTTTCTATGGATTTAATATCGAAATATCGCGTCGCGACCGCGATATCGCCTCTGTCTGTAAGAGCCTTTAATGTCTCAAGGTAAAGTAAAGTAAAGGAAAAAGTCCGAAAATCGTTAATTTGTAATTGTATTACATTAAAATTTATTTTTTGGGATATCTAATTTTTAAACTACAATAAATTTTAAGTTTGTTTTTAGGATAAATTATTTTCAACTACGGAACCATTAATTTTGCGTGGTCCGACGCGCACGTGGCCGGTTTTTTTGCGTCATGCTTGCCACAGTAAAATTAAAAGTATTTATCTTTCTCTCTTTCGAGTTATTATAGCATTTTAATAATGTGTGAGTTCACTCTTCTCATTAATCAATACAAGGAGGCTTTTTCGCGTGATTTAAGTATGTAGCCGTAGTTCTCATTGTTGGCATATTTTTGCTAGTAAGCAGTTGAAGAAGTTTCGCAATACTTATTATCCTAGTGACGATAGAATTTGGTCCTTAGTAACAGTAAATATGTAAGTAGTATACTTAGGTGCTTAAAGTATGTAAGAAAAGTAATACTTACAGACCTACTTAAGTATTTGCCCTTTGTACACACGGCTACACATCAAGCTATACATTTCCAGTTTACACTGACCTCTCACTGTAAGGAAATCTTATACAATGCGAGATCAGCTTATACTGGAAATGTATAGCTTGATGTGTAGCCGTGCGTACAACTTCGTGGAATATGCCTTTGTATATAACTTTGTTCTGTCTTTCTAAGGCAGACTTAAGTTTACAGTAATTCTGAGAATATAGGTAACATGATTGTGTATCAAGGCACTCGAATAATCGAAACAATAAATAGAAACAAATAATAATTAAACAAAGAAATAGTTCAACCTTCTTACCGCAAATTTTCTTGTTTCAGGCTGAAATGAATTTTAATACTAACGCAAGATAAAGTATGAGTAGGTACTTAATTTATTGCTGATATATTTTCTTACATTTTAATTGATTTTTTTTTTGTTCTCGTTCAATATTCCATGATTATTTTTAATTTTTTATCGTCTGTAAGAAAAATATATACTCGACATCATGATGTAAGTTTGTGTTTTATTTGTGTACAAATATCTACCTAATAAGAAATATTAATATGATATTTGCTTCGGTGAACAGTAAACCTAATGGGTTGGTATCAGAATGACTGGATCGCAAATTGACCACGTCGCTCTTAGTCCAAATCTCAAAATACCTAAGTCGCAAAATGACTACATCGCTTTTAGTCCACATCTCATAATGTCTAAATCTCAAAATACCTAACTCGCAAAAAGACTAGGTACATCGCAAAAAGTCCGAACAGTTGTGTAGGCACCTATACAGGGTTGATATCAGAATGACTGGATACATCATCATTCATCATCGTCATCTGCCTAGCCTTTTCCCAGCTATGTTGGGGTCGGATGCAGCTGAATACCAGTATTATATTACCCAAAATAGATGATTTTAAAATTTTTGTCTGTATATAGGTTTGTCTGTTCAAGCATCAAAATGGACCGATTTGGTTCAAGTTTGGTGTAAAGAGTGAATTTTGGGGAAGCACATTATAGTCTAGGGAAAGTTAGAAAAAAAATCACCTTAAGAACCAAAGAGAGTAATATAGGTATAGGTGCCTACACAACTGTTCGGACTTTTTGCGATGTAGTCATTTTGCGAGTTAGGTATTTTGAGATTTATACATTATGAGATGTGGACTAAAAGCGATGTAGTCATTTTGCGACTTAGGTATTTTGAGATTTAGACATTTTGAGGTTTGGACTAAGAGCGACGTGGTCAATTTGCGATCCAGTCATTCTGATACCAACCCAAGCTAATATCGGTTTGATTTGGTTCGGTAAACCAATAAAGGACTCTTGTTTAGCAGTAAGTACACTTAAGAAACACATCTTTATTTATTTTATTCTGTTTCTTTTCAGATACAAACAAAGCCCGATTTCGCAGATCAATATACCATCTTCAATGGACTAAAATTATGTATTTACACTTTAGATTTCAATGTCGCACACCTATTCTGTACCTATTTTAATAATATTGCAATATCTCCTAAAATTAGTATTCTTAAAATCAAAACAAGGCCTTTATTGCTTGTCCAAAACTTTAAACCCTTGTTGTTATGAAACCAACTAAACTATCTCTCAGCTCATTTGATCGAAGTATACTAGGAGAGCATAAAACTGGGGTAATAAACTTGTGAAAAACAAAGAAAATCTAGCAGTAAAGGCTCTTACAGACAGAGGCGATATCGCGTCGTGACGCGATATTTTTCTACGGATATAATATCGAAATATCGCGTCGCGACCGCGATATCGCCTCTGTCTGTAAGAGCCTTAAACCGTAGCTTATTTATTTCATTACTAAGGTGCCCCCGAGTACTATTTAAAAGAACTTTGCACTTGGTAACTTGTCTTGATAATCTACGATGTTTTTGGGGATATTTGCTTGGAGACCGCTCGCACGTAGAAAATGAATATGCGTGTGGTGTGAGGGCCACTTTATTGAAACTCTTTGAAAATATGCTTAGGATTTAGTGAACATTCCCAAACAATTGTGAAAGTTGGAATCAGATTTTGTGAAAGTCAACTTTGCGAGATATGGACTGTAAAGTGGGGCCCTCAGTTCTCACATAGAGGATTGAGGGCCCGCCTGTACCTGACAAACTATGGACACTACAGATAAAGTCTTTATGCCAAAATCTAAGCTTATACCAAACAAAATTTGTGAAAACAAGATATTATCGCAAAACACTGTCCTACTTGGTATATCTTCGTTCAAAATGGGCCCTCAATCCTCACACACGTAAAAGTTTATCACGCAAATACAATGAAACCATTAACTTATAGCTATTGTTTATAATATTATAAGATACTAAATAAATTGTGAAAATTTGTGAAAGCAAGAGCAGGTCACCATTTCTTGTTGTTTGAAAGTTATGACCTTGACAAAATCCGGGCCCTCAATCCTCCATTTATTTTGTTTTCCGTTTGAATACGCTTATCGTATGAAAGATTAGACAAATACAAAATAGTCTCTTTTTGTGAAAAAAATTGTGCAACAAATTGATGTTATTTGTTACTAATAAGAATAACGATTAAACTAAAAATCTTAATAGATACCGAAATCAACTATTTTTGAAGTGTGTAGCAGGGTAGGGTGACAATACTTTCATTTTAATACCTGGATTGGTACAAACGGCACAATCAGATGGCCTGCGAGATCGCCAGATCTCACCCCATTAGATTTTTTTTTGTGGGAATATGTAAAAAATCAAATTTACATGAAATCTTATGCGAATGACAACGAGTTGAGAGTTGAAGTTCAGAATACGATTTATAATATTCACCACAACACTTTATTAAAGGTTACTAGAAATGAATTCGTTAAAAGAATAAATTTGTGTATCCAAGAGAATGGAGCCCATTTCGAGCAACTAATTAGTTAGTTTACCATTTTTTGTAAAAAATTAAATTAATTTAAGATTTCCTCGTTTTCCTTTCATTTAATTTATCATGTTTGTTAGAGAGATTTCATCCTTATAATTGACCCTAACGATCGATGCAATAAAAGTACAGGGTATAATTGTTTCAGATTTTAGCCGGTTCGATTCCCATTTGTGGGAGAAGAGAAATTTCGAAAATCTTTGAATGCAGTTTGCTTTCTATTCAAAAATAAAGGAATGTTTTGAGTAAAATTTTCTATCTGCATTATTAAGAGTACTTCCTTCCAGGTGTCATTACAAAATTCCACCCTGTATATTATAATACACATAGTTGTATGGGTAATTATCTTGGAGTAGTGAATGTTGATATTTAATTTTATTTAAGGATTATTATGTTCCAAACATTTTCACATAAAATCGAGGAGTTTTGGAGTTCAACCTCATTAGTTTGTCTATGCGACTACTACAAAGAAAAAGTACAGTGATGTTCTTTTTATTATATATGTCATGTCAATTGATTGAGAAAACTACGAAAATAGTTACTAGAATTCTCTGTCTACGGAAATATTATAACAAATAAGTACATGTAAGTTTGTTTTGATATATACTCATCTACCTATATGTTAGTGTAAAACCGCGAACTGCGGTAAATCTCACCAGTAAAACCCCGAATTATTCTAAAACTATCTTTAATTTCGGACTTTTACCGGTATTCAGTCGGTAAACCCTAAATTTTACCGCAGACATCGGTAAGGCCCTGCACGCACTCCCGTGCCGTGTGGGAGTGGCGCGAGGAGGCAAAACGCCGGGGCGTAACTCCGCTGCCGCGAGAAATTACGGCACAGCGGACAGAGCTCCGGCGGGATCATGGCGACATGGAGAGTGCAACTGTCGCAACCCAGCGCTGGGCACGCCACAATTGCGACGATAAGTCCCCTCTTTGAGGAGTGGTTAGAGAGGCGCCACGGCGTCCTCACCTTCCGCCTGGCGCTGGTCCTCACCGGACACGGTTGTTTCGGGAGGTTCCTGTTTCGCATAAGGCGGGAGGAAACGCTCGGTTGTCACCATCGATCGCCTGGAGGACACGGTAAAGCATACACCCGGAGGTCTCCCCGGCTTAAATCTATTCATTTCGGTAATTAACTTCGATATTGATCGAAGGTAATTAACTTGAAACTTGGCACAAAAACTTGCTTAAGTATGTAATAAAGTTTGTCAATAGTCTTTCATAACTACCCCGGAGGGAATTATGGAGGGGGGATGCGGGAAGGGAAGGGGGAAGTGGTGAAAGGGGGAGGGAGATGTTACCGGTAAGTGTATGCGGTAAGGGGTTGACAGGGGAGAGGGAGGATGTGAGAGTGGGGCAGTTGCCCACCAGAGACAACACCCATCTGGTCGGAGGGTCCTCCCTTTTCAATAAAGGATGAGTGAACTTTATACCCTGTTCCTCATGACTCTATACACACAATACGTATGGACGGTAAAGATTTTGATTTTAAAGTGAAAGCTATACCTGCTCTAAGAGATACACTGATCAATTAATAGTTGACACTTTTTTAATTCACACAGCCGAATGACGTCATAAAATGGCGGCTACTATTTCATGGTTTGAGAAAACATTAAAAAAACCTGAAAACTTTGAATTTAATTTTAAAATTTATATTGTTATTGAACTAAAACTAATATTTTCCGACTGCTTTTTGCCTAATCTATCTAAATAATATATTTTAAGATTTTTTCTCATATAGAGTAAAATACCGTATTGTGGTCACCCTATTTCCTAATTCAGGGAACAAAAATAAAACTCGATTTTTATTTACAATAAAGGGTCTTTTAATTGTTTTCTAGTATCGAATTTGTTGCACAATTTTTTTCACAAAAAGAGACTATTTTGTATTTGTCTAATCTTTCATACGATAAGCGTATTCAAACGGAAAACAAAATAAATGGAGGATTGAGGGCCCGGATTTTGTCAAGGTCATAACTTTCAAACAACAAGAAATGGTGACCTGCTCTTGCTTTCACAAATTTTCACAATTTATTTAGTATCTTATAGGATTACAAACAATAGCTATAAGTTAATGGTTTCATTGTATTTGCGTGATAAACTTTTACGTGTGTGAGGATTGAGGGCCCATTTTGAACGAAGATATACCAAGTAGGACAGTGTTTTGCGATAATATCTTGTTTTCACAAATTTTGTTTGGTATAAGCTTAGATTTTGGCATAAAGACTTTATCTGTAGTGTCCATAGTTTGTCAGGTACAGGCGGGCCCTCAATCCTCTATGTGAGAACTGAGGGCCCCACTTTACAGTCCATATCTCGCAAAGTTGACTTTCACAAAATCTGATTCCAACTTTCACAATTGTTTGGGAATGTTCACTAAATCCTAAGCATATTTTCAAAGAGTTTCAATAAAGTGGCCCTCACACCACACGCATATGAAAATGAGACATCCAACTTTAAATAGGTAAGAATTCAAAAGTTGAAAATCATAATTGTTAAAACTAAGTTCAATCCTCACTAATATTTTTAAGAAAAAATCAATGATACGTACTTACTAAAATATTTTTTATTACCTGAGCTTGAACAAGCTCCGCAAGTTTAAATAATCTAATCAGCTTAGGTATTATTCTACGTTCGAGTACACAATACTTACCTAACTAAGGTTTAAAGTTCTGTTGGCAACGCGATCTTACTATTTTTTTTAGTTTTTGGAACATATTATAACGCCATAATCATATATCCTTTTAATTCAAACAGGAAATCATGACTCGTCGCAAGGAACATTAACTTTATACCATTCCCCCTCTAAAAAGCTTATTTTATTCACTGAAAACAGTGAATAAAAAGCACTTTTACTCACTGTTTTGATGTTTGAAAATGGAACACACCAATGTTTTCGACCACAGATTTAGAGTACGTAGGCTAGATACGGCATGTTATTAGATAGTATGAAAACCGAACGTGTCATCTTTTTTAAACCTACGATAACTTCACCCCAGCCATTTATTGATGTGCTCAACTTAAACAGAATTGTTTCAATCGCTAAGCGTCACTGAGCTAACAGACTTTTTTTAGTACGAACAGTCGAACATGCAGGGCACGCTTGGTCGTCGCTTGCCGTATCTAGTGTAAGTGTAATCTGTGTATTCGACCTATACTGATGTGTTCTAAATTCAATTTGATTGGTCGACATTTTCGACAAGAAGTTTAGCATTAGAATAAAAACTGTTTTGTGTTCTTTGCTGTCCTTAGTAAATTGGCGCTATTTTGAATACTGTAAGTTGTACGAACACAAAGTTTAGAGTTACTTTAATCTTTAATTTTGTGTTTGTTTAGTGTTGTTCTAATCGATTAAGAATGCATTCATTAGTGATGAAGATGTGTTAACACCTGAGTTTATGAAGGGCGGCCGATATTGTGGAAAACTTACTACCCAAAAAATCACGGCTGGTTTACATCAAAGCCAATTTAACTTTCCTTTTTCTTCATTATAATATGTCTATTTTCACTTAAATCTTTCTTTTTCTCGTAGTCATGGTATAAAGTATAGTATGCAACTCTTGAATAAAACGGATTTATATCGAGGGCCATGAATCACTCGCGTCGCTCAGGATTCTAACACTTGAATCACTCGCTTCGCTCGTGATTCAATCATCATGAATCACTCCCTACGGTCGTGATTCAATCGTTAGAATCCGTCACTAGCTCGTGATTCATCTATGGCCCTCGCTTTAAATCCGTCCTTTATTCACTAATTGCATAATATACTATTTATTGTTCAAAAATCTGTTTTAGGCGTGGCGGTATCAACACCAAAGTAGTTTTATCTCATTTTTTTTTGCGATTACAAACTTACAACTACAAAGTTAAGTTTGTTTTTGGGATAAATTGATCCCAATCCGGAAACCTTCATTGTGCGTGGTCCGAGACGCACTTGCCGATTTTTTTCTCTATTGCTCTCTCAACTAAACTCAAACATCTAACCGCCTGCAAGTTTTACTATAGCAAATATATGTCAATTCCGCGAACATGCGTTAACAATCAATTATTATTTCAGGCACTCAAACGGTTATTACTGTATGGTTATTACGTTTTTATTAAGCCACTGTGACCTCATCAATGTTTATGAAGTGTGACATCCATTAACACTATTTGTATCCATCCCCCTAATTTGCTGTTGCCCGGTTACGATGTCCTGAATTAGTGTAATCTGTTTTGTAGCTTGACATTCCGTGATTGCGTAGTTGATACTTAATATATTTGTTGTATTTAGGAGCTCGTGGCTAACTAATAACAGCCGTACGGGTCGATCCATCAGGTGAAGCTACGCTTGCCGGGGTTGCTCCGTGGATGGGTGACCATTTTTTCATACCGAGACTCCTCCGTGCCTCGGAAAGCGTGTTAAGCCGTTGGTCCCGGCTGTCATTCGTGGATCTTTGACAGTCGTTACGGGTCGGCAGAAGCCCGATAGTCTGACAACCAGTCTTACCCAGTGATTGGGTTGTGGATGTCAGGTAATAATTAATCTAAAATAATCAAACACTTGAAAGTTAAATAGCAAAATTAGAACATCGTCGGAGACCTACGCCATAAACAGGGTTGATTATTTTAAATTTTTATTAAGACACCAAGCAAGCAAATTGTTTGAAAAACATCCTCATCTTATGGGCCATACTACCATCTCGTCTTATCACAAATTTTTCGGGGTAGGCGCAGTTTTTCCTATAGGTATTTCATAATAACACAGTGATACTAATATCTTATTATTTGAAAAATTCTTTTTGCATTTGATAGCCCAATTCTTAGGGAAGGCTATAAAAAGGTTATTTAACATCACGCTATGACCTTTAGGAGCCAAGCAAAATTAGGGCGGGCAGGCGATGCGATGCGACGGGTGGGTCGGGGGGACAAGAAATTTCACACGGGCGAAGTCGCGGGCAGAAGCGAGTAGTTTATAAACATTCAAGTTACAAAGATTATTTTCTTAAGATAATCGTTTTTAAATCTAATCCTTTACAAAAAGTTGAAGAGTTTTATGTACAAAGTTAGTTTGAAAATCCTATTTTCCATTCAAATAATTTTGCGTCTTTAGGATAAACTCGATGACCGATTGCACGGGTTCGATACCCACCCCAATCCTTGAAAATAATAATAAATTGAGAAAAATATTTTTGTAATTTTTCGGTTTTTCTTTTGAACGTGCAAATACCTAAGGAAAATAAAAGTTCAACGTCAATTCTGAAAAGAGTTTTATTGAAAAAAAAAGAAAAAAATAGGCAAAGGCATTAGTATCGAAGATAGTAAAGAGTACGACCTGCACGAGGTAAATATTAATCGGTTTTTTTTTCATTTTACATACTTCTCCAATACTGTGTAGGAAGCATTCATGAAAGGGGAGGCAGAACCGTTCAAACGGTTACACACGCCGTCATTGCACCCCATGTGAGCGAGCCATAGATAGATAGCCATACGATATCGGTATATTGATAGGTTCGATACACCTCTCCTTGTTTATGTCCCTCTAGTACATTTCCGAACGGTCCTCCATTATTGGCGATTGGTGATACTTCCAATACAGTTCGATCTCGAACGCCAAGTACCCATGTAGACGACATGTGGATTTCGGAACATTATGTAAATAAAAACCTGAAATGAAACGTTTGATTCTTAAACTAATGTAATTTAATAACTTGCATGCTCTGCACGTGTACTAATGTTTCCACAAATAAAAAACCTGAATCTAATCAAATTAATTTCAAAATCTTAATAGGAAATTATTTTGTAAATGATCATAATCATTCTTAACCGCTGACATGGGACACGGGAACTTTTTATCCCAAACAAAAAAAGGTGGTACCGTGTGCAGGGTTACCTGAGTCCCAAGCTAAAATTTGCGCGGGAAGTTGGATATTTGACTCTGTGGCTTCGGTATTAAGCCGAATACACACAGGGCATGTTATTCGACTATTTGGGTATGAAATTCCCCACATTTCGATATATGACAACCCCAAAAACATTTATCGTCTATGATTAACAAAAATATTTTTTCACTGTCAGTTGTTTACGTTAGTGCGGCGGCGTGCGTGCGTGAGTCATTCAAGTGTTTTTATTGTATTTTAGTGATTTCTTCTTGAAAACCGGATAAAAAACTGTTTGTGAGTGTTAACAATATTATAGGCATAAAGGATTACTGCAGGATTGAAGTGGGTAAGTGCTCCAAGTACTTTATTTTTGATTGTTACTTCCGTAGGTACGTCTCGGTAATGGTTTGTTATTGTTTCGCGTGATGACTCATTCTAATAAGAATCTTATTAGATTCTTGTTTTAATCAGTTAAATGTTATTATTTATATGAATAGTGTGTTAATTGGTAAAAAAATTAAGATATACTTCAAAATTTCTACGTATACGATAAAATTAGGAAAAAATAGTTAGTCCGGGGTCCAAACGGCGCGCGCGTCAACAATGTTGTCTCACCAACTTCGTATGGTTGTAAATACTAAATATTGTACTATGCAATGTGGTTTTGTATTTTTTTTTATGTTAAGAATATTCACACCATGCATTTTAAACCATAAAACATATAGGTCATCGCTTGTTTTTTTTAACTACAACCATTTATTTGAAATCGTAGTATAATATTCCATAAGTTTATGTTTATCATTTAAATGCATTTATTTACACTAGTTCCATTTAAATACAGTACAGTTAAGTATTTAGCGGCAAAGAACAGCTCTCCAGTGATAATAAACACTTGCCGACCCTTCGAACAAACAAAGCCATAAATCTCGATTGTTTACGACGCGGCCGGCGACCACCCACCGCGCGGCGATGACGTAATCGGCCCAACCAGTTCAAGTGACTTTTTTCTAAGTGACGCGCGAGTCAGCGGTTTTCCGTTTTAATGCTGGGTATGTGCTCTCATTATAATCCTTGTCAAAAAATATGCAATAAGCAGGCAATCCTTTCCAGGAGTTAAAGGGATCTAAATCTTCCAAAATTATGTTTTTAAGGTTCCGCACCTCAAAAGGAAAAAACGGAACCCTTAAAGGAGCACTTCGTTATTCATCTGTCTGTCTGTCAGTCTGTCAAAGACCTCTCTCTTTTTCTCAAGAATGCGTGGAGGTATCAAGTTGAAATTAATAAATACGGTCTATGGTCCCTTGGAGCTCTAAAAAAATCAAATTCTAAGTCAACGCGGTAAAAAAATACGGCCATCTATGCGACATATTATACAGGGTTATTGGTAAAACACCAGCAACCTGTTAAGGGGTCATTGTACTCATCATTATGAACAACTTTTACTATGGGACCAAACCTGAAATCGCGAAAAAAAATCAGCTGTTCAGTACATTTTATCTACATCAAACTCGGCAAAATGTAGGGAGCAGCAGATTTTTTTCGTGATTTCAGGTTTGGTCCCCTAGTAAAAGTTGTTCATAATGATGAGTACAATGACCCCTTAAGAGGTTGCTGGTGTTTTACCAATAACCCTGTATACTCGTAAGTAAATCAAAACCTATGGGGTACATACTTACCTTTAACCTAGAATCATGAAATTTGGCATGAAGCAAGGTCTCACAGGCCACAGCACATAACTAAAGGAAAAAGTCCAAAAATTGTTACTTTGTAATTTTATCGCATAAAAAATATTTTTTTAAGCTTTCTAGTTTTTCAACTACAATGTTAAGCTTGTTTTTGGGATAAATTCTTTTCAACTACTGAACCGTTCATTGTGCGTGGTCCAACATGCACTTAACCAGTTTCTTAAAATTATTTTTAACCTTGTGTTCAAGGAATTTGTATAATGCTTGAAAAGTACAAAGTTAAACGAGCCTTATATATTCCACTTAGGAACCCATTGTTTGTTGTTACTTTTGGCGAATCTTAAATTAAACTTAAAAGGGGAGAGAGAACAAAGAACATAATTAGGGCACTTACTAATTAAATCGGAACTCTTGTTATTTGGGGCGGTAGGCTTTCAAATTAATAGTTCGACGACCTGACTTGGTTAAAATCAAAAATAAATTAACAGAGGAAATAGGTACTTACGTTGCGGGAAATAAACAAATCTATCATTGTCAAAATTAAAGTAATTTTACACTTGACTGCATGCATTCCTAGATTCAAGTCAATGCCTGATGAATCTGATGATCGTTAAACGAAAACGATTTTCAAAGTATTGTAAGGATATTTTTCAGCTTAGCATTTATTTTTTTAATACAAATGTTATTCTCCACCCCTATTACTTAAGTCAAATACTGACACATGTATTGTAACTGGCAAAATGTGGATGTACGTACCCTCCACCACCCCTGAATAACAATTAAATTAAAAAATAAATGCTTTCGTTTCTGCCAAACCTTTTTGAAAATTCAGGCGTGATGTAATGAAAAGTTAAAGCGATGAAATGATTACCTAAGTAATCATTTCATCGCTTTAACTTTTGACCGTGACAATGCAATTTTCTACGTGTTGCATCCGGTCTACGACGTAGACGAGTTACCGTAGGCGTACGCTACGTTAGATATTTTTCATCCCATCTATTCGAAAAGAGCTCATTGGTTCCTCGATAAGTGCGAGCAAAATGGGTCATTCCGGCGCACTTAATAACAGTGACGAAATGACTTTTGAAATTGGAACACTATTTAATTAAAAAGTTTGAACGCAATTCGCTTCGAATTGATTAAAAGAGGAGTTCTAGCTGTGAAAGTGAAATATTAACACCAGAAAGTGTAAAATTATAAAACACAGGCACAGATACATGCATACAGCCAAGAGTATCAGAATGAAATTTAATTCAATATTCCTATGATTTAATTAGGTACATATACATGGAAAAATTAAAAAGAAGCAAAGTCATTTTCAGAAACTGTATTTTTAGCATACCTATTTTCAACATTTAGCGAAGGCCAAACAAGCTTCTACTTTAAGGAGTATACATTCGATGTTAAAAACCACGGTTAATACCAGAAGTCATTACGAATCTGAAGTTATTACGTTATTAAAAGCATCTCTTATTTATTTTTCTCATAGAGGGGTATGAAAAGCAGAGTGTGCCACACGGTACCAAAATTATTTAACCTCGAGCGACGTACATACTTTGAATCCCTCGCTACGCTTAGGATTCTACTCTAGAATCCTTCGCTTCGCTCTGGATTCAAACAATCGCTCTCGCCCTCAATACATTATTTTGGTCCCTTATGACACAATCAACTATTTTTACACCTAAGCAGCTACAAGCTAAGGAACTACAGCTTTTTAGGGAGTTACAGTTGCGAAGACTATTATTATCAGGCAAAACTTTGAAGCCGGAATAATAATAAAAATAAATAGGCACTATTTTATTGTTGTCGTCAATGGGTTTAAATTCTCAAAACCCTTTTCTCGAAATTCCAGGACAAGTCAGGAATGAGCAGGAGATTGACGTTTCGAAAAAGGAATCATTGGTTTCCTTCACTAAATTTCTCGGTCCTCATTACTCTCGATGGATCTTCCTAGACAAATCGCGGCGTAGTACTAATCCTAAACATAGAAGGTCGTTGACCGTTTTTACCTCAGGCAAATACGGCGGGGTAATCATGTCGTAATGAGAACTTTGACACGGAGACGAGACACATCTTGGGTCTTGATAGTTTGTAGATAAAAGCATAAAATGTTGGCAGGTGGGAATCGTAAATAGTGTTAGAGTTTGTTCGCGAATTTATTTCTGTAACAAATTCTGTTTAAGTATTTATTTATGAAATATGGCGTTTGGCTTCTTAACTTTTTACGTTTTCCTCGGACTCGCTTTTTGCTGCGAAAGTCTACTAAACTTTATTACCTCTCTAAAGTGTAGTCATTATTTAAAAGTGCAAGGAAATAGCACAGATTTTGGCATAACGTCAGGAAAATCCAGGGTAAAAAGAGCACACAGGTGAAGAAATTACAGCATACCTGGTGGTACATACCAGGCTCACATAACCTACAAGAGCTACCGTGTGAACTAAAACCGTCTGTCCCATTTCGCCGTGCGTACTCTCATGGGAACTTTTCACTATGCCCACTTAGGCACCTACGTAACTTCTTTTATTCTTAGCTAATTTACTTTAAAACCCGGCCCCAGTGGATGACTATTTAAATTGTTTGAATTTCTAAAACGAAATAATTGAATTATTATTCGGCTAGTCAGTTTCATCTTTTATTATCGAAATCTAGTGCGAGACTAGACTAGTTTTGCATTACCTAACAATTATTGTTAATGAGAACGCTCCCGTAAGTCATCAAAACATTTCTAGATAATAATTATTCTCAACCAGTAAACAAGAATATTGTGGCGACAAATATACTCCCGGACGACTGAATCGAACCACCCTGATCGATCGATTTTTATAATGCAATTTAAATAATGGTAGTACTAAGAAGAAATTCGTTTCTGAAGGCAGTCACTTAATTTTCCGTTTGTTATTGTTCCATTGGTTCCAAGTTTGAAATCGGAATACTAAAAATCGTGTGTGGTCGGGGGACCCCCGTCAGGAACGGCCCCGATACTCGCACACACACACACACACACACATAAGGAAATATAAGAGATCTCCAAACATAAAGGACACCAAGCAGCCATAAACACCCGTGGACGGCGCTTGAAGACACCAGTCTCCAGGTATTGATGGTAAATTCTTTGTACGGCAAAACGGATTACATGATGTTATGCGCTTACTGAAGTGCCACATCAGCGCGGCTACTTCAGGTGCAGTACTTTGAACGTCAGAATGGATAAAAAAATAAGGAAAAACAATTTTGATACTCTTTATATGCAACAAAAAACAAATAACGAAATAACTATTGACTTATAGAAGCTCTAATTAAAGCTTGTTGCTCCTTTAAGACCGACCAAACTCCGATTTTTTCTCTTTTTCAAATTCGTGAATTCTTTGGAGCAAAATGGTGAAACCAAAATTATGGCCAGTACCTACGTCTCAGCTTCAAAACTGCATAAAAAAATTTTCTCTGACTTTCATTATTTTTATGTTTTAGGACATGAAACCGACATAAAAATGCACGGTGGCTCGATTTAGAGAGTCCGGGAGTGTATATTCCGTTAATAGGTTACTTTCAACTAATATGGTTTCCCGTTGGTGACTTGAGAAGCTGAGGTAAGATAGCAAGCGAGAAAATGTTACTATGTATGTAGGAAATGTATCGGGATAGCAGAATACGACAACAGTGTATGATTACTAAAATTTGTTTTATTTACATGATCATAATTGAACCGTGAATGTTGACGTTGCGCTTAAGCTTTTATTAGCAGGCGGCATTAAATACGTATAACGTGAGGAACAGAGTAAAGACTAAAGTTCATCCTCCTTAAAAAAGGGAGGATCCTCCGACTAGACGTGTGTTGTGTTTGGTGGTGAGTACCTAACTGTTCGACCCGACGGTTGATGTCGGAATGTTGAATATATGCCAGTCGCGCGGTAAACTCGTGACGATGCGTAGCTCACGGTGGCGTTAAAGATGCACTCCCCTCCGGAGACCGGAGTTCGATGCGATTCCCCAAAGAGTCGGGGTGGCGCTGTGGTATGCCCCATTGATTCGGATAATAATATAATATGTGGTAGGTTGAGGCTGACAGTAAGAGGATTCATGAGCTCTTCTTGTTGACCGGCCGAAAGTGCAGTGTGCTTTACCAAGATTGCTGATGAGGCTGAGGGTGATGACCAGGAATGCATACACGTCCGCTGCATGCTGGTGGTCAGAATACCCGTTAAAGCCGTTGGCGTTATTGGCTGGCTTTGTGACTCACCGCTCGAAAGCTTGAGGAAGTGTTGATGATGACATCACGTCGGGGTTACCAGTATAAAGGTATTGTGGAACCGGGTGTAAAATTCATTCATCCTCCATTGAAAAGGAAGGATCCTCGGACTAGACAGGTGTTGTGTGTGTCGGGATGTTGTATTATGCCAGTCACGCGGTAAACTCTGCTTGCGCGATGCAGGATTTGTGTGACGTCAGGTCTTCGACGCGTAGTTCGCATGTGGCGTTGTAGATGCCGTCACAGGTACAATCACCTGCAAAATTGCATGGATACCTTAATGTCTATTTTCCTGTGAACGTTTGAGTTGAAGTTTTCGAAAATCAAACTAGATGGCGTTGGTTTCTTCACAACTATGATTAATTATTTACGAAATGTATTATCTGTTCAATTCCCAGTGTCACTTGTAGATGACAAAAGTTTTATGGTTTTTTTTTCATTTTTTTCTATCACAAGGCAATTTTACTTTTAATTTCTACAAGAATAATAAAAATCGCATGTCCTTTAAAGTCTTAACTTTACACAATGACAATACCCAGTGTCACCTGTAGGTTATACCCCCGTAAATAAAAATGGGTGTAATTTTTTTATATTTTTGTCCTAACTAAATGCACACAGGCGTCAGTATGTCCCTCAAGTTTTAAAATGTTATACTGCTACAACATTGAACCCGTTACGAATAATTTAAAGAATACTGCAAAAAGAGTTTATTGTTTCGACTTGGATTCGAACCGTCACATCACCAATCGTCGTCATATTCATACCAGCAGTTTCACGAACTGGCCAGCGAGACCTTAAGAATTGTGATGAAATTGTTATCTACTATCGTCCGAGTAACTTTATCTTTAGGTCTCTGTCTAATCGATAGATGTTATAATTTGAGGGTATCCATTAATTTTACTTACTTACGTTTTCTTTATAAAATTAATCCATACCCTCAAGTTATAACTACAACGTTTGATGTTGCGTTAAAGGATGTCACTTGTCTAGGAACCCGTTTGTGTCAGTTGGCAAAATATGTCGTGTCATATTATGAGAACTGTAAATTATCAAGTCAAATTGTAAAATGTCAATGTAATTGTATTGTAATCTTTGTAGTTAAATAATATCAACGTTTTGTTAAATAATAGAAATAATAAATATTATTAAATGTTATTACAATATTTTATTTTTCTTGTTTAATTGTTTATAAATATTACTAAAAAAAGTAGAAAAATACTTTGTTTTAATAAAAATATAATGCATGACAAAAAAGCTCATGGCCGTGCCTAGGATTTGAACCTCCAACCTCATACACGGCAAGCGGTCTTGATACCTCCGGTCTATTAAGACATTCAATAACACTTCGTAAATGTTAAGTCTATTATCAAAAGAAACCGATAAGAATAACGAGTGGATTCAACTTTTAATAATTAGTAGGTATTCGAGTTGGTAGTTACTTAGCAACCAGAAAAAAGAGCAGAGTCACAGCAGGTAAACAGGCTCGCCAAACAAAAAGGCACTATTAAAAAATTGTAGAGATTTATTTCTTACAGTTTATTATTCACATTTAACATTTACTTTATTAAATATCGTATAACATTATAATATTATGTATAACTTCTTATTGAGGCCATAGCTTAAGTATTCGTTTCCAAAATTGGAAAGAGGATTGAAGCATATGTAACCACAATAAAAACCAACAGGAGACAAGATTATTTTATCACAAAAGTCAAACGAATTAAATGGATTAAATAGGTAGGCTAAAAACTACAATTTGCAATTTTCAATTGCACAAAAACAATGGTTAGTAAATAACATAAAAAAACTAAAAATTATGTTTTTTGAACTTGAAGTGTTCATAACTTTTTAAGTTATTTAAAATACGTAAGTAATATGTTACACAGGTTACACACATAACCAGCCCCCTAATTGCGTAACACAGTTTGTTTCTGAAATAGATTCCAAATTTAAACAAACCCTTGTCGTTTTTGACTATTATATTTGGAATTGTGACATAAAAAATTACCCGACCGATAGGAATTTTATAGAGATGTACTAACCAATTGCTCAAAATCTGTTTCGATGAAGCGTTTAGTTTCATCATATAGGAATTATTTGTTTTCGAATTATTGTGCTTAAATCTATTTTTGTTTTAATTACAACTGATGGTCTACTAATGCATATAAATGAAAACGTTCAATGATTGCCGAAAAATTAAAAACCAATTTTTAAAACACTTTCTACCAAAAACTACCATATTTGAAATAAGTAACGAAACGTTTTTCTTTTCACGTTTTTGTTATCTGTGGCCAATGAAAAAATCATAGAAAAGCAGTGTTGTCAACTTATTAGAATCTCCACTGAAACGGGGGGGTTTCGCCATCCCTACTGGCGGAGTAATTTTGCTTTTAGTGGACGGTGGTTTTGTGATAATAATTATAATTTATCCAAATCTGTTCATTCGTTTAGGAGTTATGTGATATCCCACTGGACATCAAAATGAAGGGTTTTAAAAGGTGATTACAAAAATATATACAACTTATAATGTTTAAAAGTAATTCGAAGTGACAAATCGAATAAAGAAGACAAAAAAATTTCGAACTCCACAATATGTCATCTCAAATCCGCCATTTTACTTTATTTTTGATGTTAATGTAGCCAGTGACACTCGCACCACCAAGGCAAATCTAAAGACGTATAATTTATTCAAATCCGTTCATTCGTTTAGGAGTTACGAGGGAACAAAGAAACGGACATACATACATACATAGTTACATACAGGTCAAATACATAACCCTCCTTTTGAGCTTCGCCGCAGTCGGGTAAAAAGTTGTCTAGTTTATTTTTGGTAGTGTGAAGAATCGCCGCTAGTGGACTCGCGAAAGAGAAGTTGGCAACACTGATAAAGATTAAACTGCCTTGAATAATAAAATAAATTTTTCAACATACAAATTATTTATTAATAAAGCACAGAGTACTTATATAAATAAAGGAACCATGGGCCTATGATGAATAAGACGGCCCACTGACCTAGTTCTGGAACATTTGTGGCTTAAAGTGACCACGTTAGGATGTATCTACATACAGGGTGTCCCGTAAATAATGGATAATCTCTTAAGGGGTCATTGTACTCATTATTATGAACAACTTTTACTATGGGACCAAACCTGAAATCGCGAAAAAAATCAGCTGACCAGTACATTTATCTACATCAAACTCGTCAAAATGTAGGGAGCAGCTGATTTTTTTTTCGCGATTCCAGGTTTGGTCCCATAGTAAAAGTTGTTCATAATGATGAGTACGATGACCCCTTAAGAGATTATCCATTATTTACGGGACACCCTGTATTGTGGAGATTTCTCTGGTCAAGAACTAGCGCTCTGTTGATGATGCTGAGGGCTTTGTAGTGGGTGCACTAAGACTTGAGTCAAGTTGAGTCTGTTTTGCTTAATAGCGAAAACTGCCTATTACTATTTGGATATCGGCACTACCTACAAGTAAGTAAACCAAGAATAACGTTTGTAGAAGTGTACCTGCGTACACATCTCATGCTGTAGGTACATTATTGGTCTGTCCACATACGGACAATCATTCCTTTGTTGCGTAGACACAAGCACCTTACGTGATGTACTTTTTTATATGTCCATGAGTGAGGTTAACTATTTTTTGTGGTTAAAATAATTTATTAGGTACATAAGTCTGTCAACCTCACATAATAGCTACTCAAATAATTGTTAATTGATATTTTTGGACATAAGTAGATGCTATAAATTTACTATAATAACCACTAAGTAATCAAAATAACAATTAACTACAAAACATTGGTCATAATATTTTCACAGACGGTGCTAGCTGAAAATACAAGAATGGAACCCTGCCCACCCACATCAATCTAATATATGAGGGATTTTGAAAGAAGAAGTTGATGGCAAGGCATGAATATTATTGAACATGGATTTTTTATAAAAATCATTGAAGGTACCTACCCAAGCTTTTTGACACATAATTATTGAAACAAGTTTAGCAACTTACTAAGGGAGACAGGACACTTGATCCCTTGGGTGAACTTTCTACATAGTCACATTACACAATAGGTACACCCAACTAATGTTTTAAACTAAAGGATCTGTGGATGTGTGACCATTTTTATATACTTACAAAGATTCCTCCGTGCCTTGGTGAGCATGTTAAGCCGTTGGTCCCGGCTGTCATTTGAAGATTTTAGGCAGTTGTTACAGGTTGTCAGAAGCCTGACAGTCTGTCAACATCTTACCAAGGGAATCGTATTACCCAGTAACTGGGTTGTGGAAGACTAGGCCGGTGGCTTTTGGTCCAGCCATGGGCTGATAAAGGCATAGTTGATATGCCTAGTTTGCCACATTATAATTATTCAAGCAGAAATAATGTGATTTTGTTTTCAAATTGTAGGAGAGTTCCCGGTGCGTTTCACCTACGATATGAAGGCAGCATAGATGTTGCCCGTTGCTGCTATACATGACATCACTGCACTGCTCCTCTGCAACTACTTCATTTTCAAAGTACAAAGTCCCTTCGGGGGTTATTACTAGAAAAGTGCTATTACAACGTAGATGAATTCATAAATGATATTTTAGTTGTATATATTGTAATATTCTCAAATTAAATTTTGACATTTGAATTTTGACTTTGTAATTAAGTATAGATTACATTTTGACATTTTAATTAAAATAATTCAAATTGACATTGTAATCTCTTTCTTTGTTTTTTTTTGTATTTGTTTGTCTAGTATGACTAATTTTGTACGCCACAAATGGCAAAACATGTAGCTACCTCACATTAATTATAAGACCTGTAAAATTTTACTCATGTTTTACAAAATAAATACCTATATATCTTGTATCTAGAAACTGAAGATTTTTCATAAAACATTGTCATTATTTTAGAAAACTGTTGAAGTCGTTCACAACAGCAATATAAACATATTATTATGATATTGTGTTAATTGATAAGTGTAAACTTTAATTATAAAGTGTTTCATTATGAACTAAAGGTACAAATAAAAATAATTTGATATTTTATGAAGTATTTAAAAATTGAGTACACACGGCTACACATCAAGCTATACATTTCCAGTATACACTGACATCTCATTGTAAGGAAATCCTATACAATGCGACATTAAGCTTATACTGGAAATGTATAGCTTGATCTGTAGCCGTGCCTACCTAGCAGGTACTTACTAGGTTTTTCAAAATAAAGAAGTGATTATTCTAGTGTTTAGAAAATAGTGGTGTTTAGCTAAATTAACTGTCATTCATTACTTTTATTATGTATAGATAAATAGGTAGAAATAAAATATGGTAGGTACAAAAAACTGTCTTATTTATTATCAATACAATTACAACCACTGACAAGAGTGTTTAGACATGGGCAAAAAGAATTGGAACAAATATTTGTCATGTAAGTAAGTTGAAATTTGGCATTTTAAGGCCCTGCACGTAGGTACTGGCGCACCGCGGCGGTGCCTACGGTGATTAAAACGCATGCGTTTTTCTCACCGCAGTGCGCGCACTTCAAAGACATTCCATACTTCACAGATGTAGTTAAGCCTGACACCTGCAATTTATAAAGAAAAGAACATAAGTACTTAAATCCTTATCCCTTAAACAATTCAATGCACTATCTATCAACTTTATAGAACAACAATATTCTGCTACCTATAAACAACGATTATGTGCCTTACAAGTACTGATGGATAGAGCCTTGACTAAAAAGTACACAAACAGAGTTATTTGATAACAGATAAAAGGTGGATGAACCTATGATATAATTATACAGGGTGTACCAGAAAGGGTGGTCAAATTTAAGGGTGTGGTACAGATCATCAAACTGAACAACTTTCTCCAAGGGAACAACAACATAATCGAGAAAAAATTAATAGCTGTCCGATTCAAAACTTCAATACCTACTCGAGCCAAATGTATGGGACGGCTGATATTATTTTTTCTCGATTACGATGTTGGTCCTATGGAGAAAGTTGTTCAGTTTTATGGTCTGTGCCACATCCTTAAATTTAACCACACCTTTCTGATACACCCTGTATATTAAGTGATCAAACGAACTTACCTGTTGTGAAGTTCGATCATTATTATACGAAGGGCTTCGTTCGAAGATATACTATTTACAATGCAGCTTCCTCACGCCAGTCGACAACCAAACGCATATTTAGAGCTGAAAGCAAAAACTAATCGCACAAGTGTAACTATTCCCGAACTATACGTCATCTGTCATTATTTTAGAGTAGGAAAGAATCTCAATTTTCTGGGGTAGGGTAGGGAGGGTTCCCTATATCTTCGAACGAAGCCCTTCGTATAATAATGATCGAACTTCACAACAGGTAAGTTCGTTTGATCACTTATTATACTTAGGCTTCGTTCTCGATATACTATTTACAATGCAGATGTTAAGAGTTTATTAGGAAAATTGGGATTCCAAAAATGGAATTATAAATAAATAGTAGTAAGTATAATACGAAATTAAGATCTTTTATTTTTTAGATACAAATGACATACTAAAATGGCAATAATAGATAACCAGTCTCATTCATCTTAATATTGGACTTATTGTCCAATTTCTAAATAAGTTTTAATCAAATTATAATAGGTACTTAATAGATAAACAATCAAATTATTCATAATAATCAAGTATCTTGTTCAGCATTAAGCACAGCATGAGCAAATTCGTTTGAATTATTGACAATTGGCCTATTATAAAATCTAGCGAAAGTCGAAGAGCTATTTGTCCAGCCTGCTGTTTGCCTTATAACATCTAATGACACTCCCTTAGCGTTAGCAGTGGATGTCGAGGCATGTCTAGTACTATGTCCTGAAAAAATACTAATATCTATGCCGCAAACAGATAGAGTAGTTTTTATCCATCTACTGATGGTAGAGGGAGAAACTGGTTTGTGGGGCTTGTTCAATGAAAGTATTAAGTGAGTACTATTTCCCCGAATGCTCTGAGTATAATTAATGTAATCACGTAATGTACTAGCTGGACAGATTTCAAACTTTTCAAAGAAAGGTTTTTCAAAAAAAAAAGAGGTTCGGTTGGCTGCAACCGGGACCAGATGTTTTAATAGTATCTGTAATTGAAATGTGTACACCTGCATGATTTATTGTGATGTTAGGTATTTTAATAAGAGACAAAGTCTGTGCTCTTTGGGCTGTGCTTAGTGCTAGTAACATTACCAATTTTTTGGACAATTTTTCAAAATTTAAAGAATTATTTGGAGTCCAAGTTTTTAAAACATTTAAGACCTTACCTGGGTCCCAAGTAGTTTGATACTTGGCCCCAGGTGGTTTGATTTTATAGAAACCTTTAAGTAGCCTCTTGATGCGGTCATCACCACCAATTTTTGTGCCTATTATTACAGCAAGAGCTGACTTGTGTGAGTTTAAAGACCCATATGAGGCCCCTAAGTTGAATTGCTCGGTTAAAAAATACATAATAATTGGTATAGACGGTAAAAGCATCTATATTCAATGCATCTGGGTCTGGTTTCCAGGAAATGTAAGATTCACATTTTGCATTACTTCTTGAGGCAAAAAGATCAATATCAGGTTGGCCAAATTGAGTCACAATGTACTGGAATGTGGAGGTATTCAGTTCCCACTCTATGTCAGGATTAACTCTACGTGATTCTTCATCTGCTTCTTTGTTATCCCTTGATTTTATGTAAGAAGCAAATAGCCAAATTTGTCTATCTTCACACCATTGCCATATGCTTCTGGCTAAGTGATTTAAATGTGGGTACTGAGTACCTCCCATTCGGTTAATATATGATATGGCAGTCTTATTATCAACACGCAACAATATATGTATATGTTGTTTATTTTTAAGAAACATTTTTAAGGCTAAAAATATAGCCAGTAGTTCAAGATAATTTATGTGATATAATTTTTCAGTCTCTTTCCAGAACCCATGAACTCTATTATTATTACAAACGGCCCCCCACCCACTTCTTGACGCATCTGTAAATATTTCCAAATTATATTTTGAGTATGCAATACTTTTGTGTAAACTATTGATATTATCAGCCCACCACCGTAGGTCTACTTTAATATCTGGGTGAATGATAATCTTTGTATCATAATTGCCTTTGCTTTTTAATAAACCTTGATATTTATGGTGTTCTAATAGTTTTGTGTAAAGCCAGCCATATGTACTTGCTGGGCAAGCAGCAGTCAATGTTCCTATTAACTGAGCAAGGTCTCTTATACTACAACTCTGTTTTTTCAAATATTTTTCAATGGATTTTTTAATAGATAATTTTTTGTCATTGGGTAATGATAGTGTCATTGTTTTTGTGTCAAATACAAAACCTAAAAATTGACAGGACTGTGATGGTTTAATTATGCTTTTTTCATAATTAATAACAAATCCAAGACATTTTAAAATATCAATTGTTTCATTAACATTTTTCAAACATGTTTTATAATCAGAACCAATGCACAAGAGATCATCTAGGTATTGTACTGATTTGTGACCTTTAGATCTTAACACATTAGCTGCCAGACAATAGACACAATAGAAAATTAATTGTTTGAGGTCACCGGTGACCGGCGTGGCAGTTAACCTGTTAAATATGTAACCATCACCCTCATAATCTTAGAGAATACATAAGGTGCAGAACACAGGCCATATGGGAGTGCATTAAATTCATATAATTGATCATACTGAAACTGTAAATACTTCCTGTGAGCTGGATTAATATTTACCAATAAATAGGACTCTTTTAAATCAATTTTTGCCTTAAACTCTCCTGGAGAAATTAACGCTACTGCAGTTCTGTGATCTTCCATTTTAAAATGACATGTTTTAACAAATTTGTTAAGAGGCTTAAGGTTTAGAATAAATCTTTTGCTACCATTTGGTTTTGGAATCAAAAACACTCTAGATATAAATTGTTCTTTACATGGTGTACAAGGAGAAATTGCACCTAATGCCAGTAAGTTGTTAATGGCTGTATGCATATCAGGATCATTTAAAATGTCATTTTGTAATGACTGTTGAGATTGTGACTGATAAGGTGTGTCAGTAAAAGGTATTGAGTATCCATTGACATGATTCAATATTGAAACATCGTCACAGATCCTTTGCCAACAAGGTAAGAAATGAGCTAATCTTCCAGCATGACTAACCTCTAGTGCCGAGCACGGGTCTTGTCCTGTGGTGGTGGGGCTTTGGGTTTTCTCACAGCCTGCTGTGGCTGGTACTGGTTGTATTGTTGTGCTGGTTGATATTTCCTTGCTTGATATGAGGACTGTGGTTTTTTGTGTCCTGGCCTCAGATTTGTCCTCTGTTGGTTGTAACGAGGTGGACCACTCAAGTTTCCCTGACGGGTTGTGGTAAAAGTGGTTAGCTTTTTTATAGATTGGCCTGTTCTTTGGCAAGCTTGTAAGGCTTTTATCTTTTCAGATAAGTTATTACCATAAAGGTAATTATCTCTTTCTACTTCTTTGACAATATCTAAGAATTTTTTGTCTAGGACAGGGAAAATAAGGTTTTTTCGAGATTTTGTCTGTGTGAAGTGTAAGTCTGTTAGAATCCTTCCAGCGTCGCTGAGCTGGGAGATCAGTTTTAGTCTATCAATATTGTTGTTGTTGATTAACATTGATAATGCTTCACCTAATATGGTGAGTCCCATTCCTAACTGGTTTTGTTCTGATTCTATCTTTTTATCACGGTTAATTATTGTTGTAAATGGATCTACATTTTGTTTTTGACAAAACGCCCACCAGATTTTATAGGTGACATTGTATTGTTTCAAGGTATTATTTGAAAATGAACTTAACATAACCTCCATTGCTGATGGGGGGATGGCTCGTCTTAGCCATGCCTTCCTGATAATATCCCGACCATTAGAGTAAGGTGGAGATGTAGAGGGTGATTCTCTCAGGCTTGTGACGGCCAATATGGCATAACCATAATGCCTGTCGCTTTATCATTCTTGATTTTTTGTAAACATCTTAATATTAGACTAAATGGGGGAAAGGCGTAAAAAAAAAATAGTTCGTCCAAGGTACGGTATTAACTGAAGCAATGATTTCTGGATTGAGCATAGGGGCTTTAAGCAGACAGCAGTTTTCTGGTACATTTTTCTCCAGTTTCAGCTTATTTTCCCTTGGAAGTCCGTTCTTCAAAATGGTCTCCCAAATACGGGCTAAGTCCTTGTTTATTGCTGGGCCATACTTGGGTTTTTCTGGCATCAAATCCCCTAATGCTTGCAGCACTTCCGGGGATAGAGTAGGCTCAGTGTCTACCTCAGGTGCAGGGTCAGGCTCTGGTAGAGCATCAGTTACAGTCATGGCTGTATTTGTGATATCCGGGTTTACTTCTATTATAACCGGTGGTTCGACACAATCATCTAGTAATTCGATGTCTTGTGGTTCATCATTTTTGCGGTCTGCAAAAAATAGAATTGACCCTGTTTATGTACCATAATATAATTACGTACCCACGCGTAGCCTCTCGGACTACACCATTAGGTAAAAAACTCGTGCGTTTATCTCGTAAACGCCCCGAATTATTTGTTCGCGTCAATGCATCTCGTACATTACCCGCGTGGTACAATAAGCAACGTATTATTTACGCCATGTGAAACACGTTCTACTGTATAAAACGTTTAAAACAATTGTTTTACCTGGTGAAGACAAAATGGACGACTCTGAGTCGGTGTGGTACAGGCGTCGTTTAATTTTTCTTTCTATTCTTCGGATTATTTGAAGATAATATTCTTTTCCATGTTTTCGCTTCGGCATGATACCTAATGCTAACTTTAAACACACTTTATGTACTTTAAACACTAATAATCTTTGGGAATCACTTTGTGCCTCGGCCTCTGGTTGCCGCGCAAACGTAAAGAATGACAGATGACGTATAGTTCGGGAATAGTTACACTTGTGCGATTAGTTTTTGCTTTCAGCTCTAAATATGCGTTTGGTTGTCGACTGGCGTGAGGAAGCTGCATTGTAAATAGTATATCGAGAACGAAGCCTAAGTATAATGCTAATTATTGTGGTAAGTACCTTTCAACCAAAACCAATTCAGTGCAAAGGGCTCCATAATAAACTAACAATCATCTTCCTGCCCTTATCCCATGTGACTTGGGGTCGGCGCAATATGTTTAAATAAACTAACAATAAACATTAGAAATAACTCTCAAGTAGGTACCTAAACTACCATAATATTTAGAAAACCACCTTCAAGGCTATTGATTTTGAGGATTCACACAGGACATCCTAAAAGATACACATTTATAGTACACAATAATGACTTGGATACATATATTTAAAAAAAATTAGATAGCAGGTACATACTTATGTACTTGGATATTATTCTCAATAAGTACTCAATACTTTTATTGCATTCCATAATTATGTAGGTATTCTTATCTATCTGCCTA
The DNA here is from genome assembly GCA_905163495.3 of Cosmia trapezina. Lineage (NCBI taxonomy): Eukaryota > Metazoa > Arthropoda > Insecta > Lepidoptera > Noctuidae > Cosmia > Cosmia trapezina. The sequence continues at coordinate 9,548,027 of LR991039.1, forward strand.
GCCTTTTCCCAACTATGTTGGGGTCGGCTTCCAGTTTAACCGGATGCAGCTGAATACCAGTATTTTACGTGGAGCGACTGCCTATCTGACCTCCACAACCCAGTTACTGGGTAATACAATACCCCTTGGTAAGACTGGTAGTCAGACTTTCGGGCTTCTGACGACCCGTAACGACTGTCAAAGATCCACGAATAACAGCCGGGACCAACGGCTTAACGTGCTTTCCGAGGCACGGAGGAATTTCGGTATGTAAAGATGGTCACCCATCCATTGAACAACCCCGGCAAGCGTAGCTTAACCTGACGGATCGACCGGTGCGGCTGTTATTACTTAGCCACGGGCTCCTACCTGCAGGTATTCTTATGTGGTAAAGTTATAATTAGATCATGTGGAGGCTGTCGGGCACAGCAAAACTACTTAGCAAACTACTATATTAGGTATAGTAATGATGTGGGTTAGATATAATAATAATTAATTTCAGTTGCCTACTACTTTCTTTATTTTAGTTTGTTGTTTTAATTTGCTAAGAAATATTCATAAAGGTAGGTTGTAGGTATGTATGTATGGCAACTACATTTATTGGTGCCTTACCTACTTATATAATTTGTGTTCACCAGTAACAAGAAATATGTGTGTAACATTGTTGCTGTGCCTAACATTTTGAAGCTCAGACTAATTGCAAAACCAGTAAAGCGCTGTCAACAGTGATGTGAGGCCTCACATTTCGAGTATCCTAAACTTGTGCATGTAAGAACACTCTTACATGCACATATTTACACCAATCCAATCCAATCCAATTTTATGTACAGAACAAGGTGTAGTGTTGCACATGCTACACTGTATTGTTTGCAGTGCTATAATGTCTTGATTTTTTATTTAATCTGAGCTTTGCAGACACCACATTTAATGTTCAACAATAGAAATATTGATATTACCTACCTTGAACAGACAATGATGTGGAAATTGATCTATGTAAGTATGGTGGTATGTTTTCTGGATTGCCACAAGAAAAGAGAGGCCTATGCCCAGCAGTGGGTGAAGGCTGGTTGTGGATGACGATGATGATGGTGGTATAATGCGATTTGCATTGTATGTATGTTCATCAGTCCTTCCATAATACATTGACATAAAATGCTTCAAACTGTGCTTTTTTGTTGTTCCTATAAATATTTATTGCTTTTTTCAATGAAGCCCTGAAATAAAATGTTATTTCTATAAGCACATTTTTTGAAGACACTTAGGTACCATGTTTAAAGTTCGTTGTTTGCTTGGACTTTTTTGCTTTGTAATAATTTGATTTTAACAGTGTTCATGGAGTTTCATAACCATAATTTCTTCATTGTGATATAGGTAAGTTTTGGAATGGGCAAGTATCTTCACTTTCTGAGCTGACCAACTCCGTGCCTGTTAATGGTTTAATAAAATTCAAATAATGCTTTGAATTAGCCAAAGAAAATACTTCCTCACAAAGCCATAAGAGTTGAGGCACTTCTCAAAAGTCTGCGGCTTATAATAAGCTCATCTTTGAGGCGTTGCTCTTCCGCGCTAAGCAACAAAAACCTCGGTATTTAAAATACCCTATATATTGATTTAGCGTTGCAGGCAATCGCGGTTCTACACAAAAACACATTCACTATTTATCAAGAAGATGTTCACTTACATAATTTCGTAACAGTTATGTATATTTTATGAGAAAATCGCAAACAAATTGCTAAGAAAAATGATTGCGGGCACGACGTTGCCTTCTGTTTCAAAAACGACTGCTCGTAAATTTCAAACAAACTTCCAGCTGTCAAAATAGTTTTACAATTCGAATATAAGCCCTTTTAGTAGCTTATCGTTCACTCTTTACTGTCTTCAAACTCCAAACCACGATTGGAGTTGGTTACACACGTTAACGTAGTTTCGCAATTCGAAAGACATAAATTAAAATAAACTGCGGTAGAAGCCAAACCAACTAGTCTGAATAGGATGACGAAAATGTGTTTCGCAATTAGGTAGCTGGTCTCCAGTTAATATAAATAATAAGCACTAAGTAAAATAATATTAATTAAGTATAATTATTTACTAATAGTTCGGGTCTGGCTGATAAACAGCTTGCATGATATGGGAACGCATTGAATTAATTAAATTTTTACACAAATCTGAACCACGAATACCTACTCTCCCATATTTGTAAACAATGAGCCTCTAACGCTTCTGGAGTACGCTCATTTTGATTATTCCACCGTTGAACGATAACACTCCATAAATGATAAGCAACATGGTCTCCTCCAGCACTTTGCACTATTTGCTCGACTTGGTAGCCTGATTAGTTCTCCCGGATCGGCTGCACTCATCCATCCCCACATGTTCACTGTTATATGACCAGATTGCATATTCGGCACTACGTGACCACTTGTAAAACGCGTATTATTTCGCCGCCACAAACATAAGCGTCCGTGTTCACTGCACTTAAAAGTTTTTTCATCTGTAAAGATGACATTACTCCAATCGAAGTGTGATCCAAAGCAAGCTGTAATCTTGCCCTTTTATGGTTTTCCGTGAGCAAGGGTTTCACAGCATGCCTCCGATAATGCAGCCCTCCACTGTGAAGAGCAAGCGGACAGTGTCAACACTTGTGACACATAAACCAGCATAGTGGTTAGTCGGCAGAAATCCATTTTCTTCATAGTCCCTTATCATAGTTTGACCACATGAGTTTGAGTTTTGAGCCGTGGTCTATCAGTTCTTTGATGGTGCGGTAAAGAACCCTTCTCTTCAAATTGTCGTACCCGTAGAACAGCTGTTTTTCTCTGCAACAATAAAACAGAAATATATAATACCAAATAATGATTATTAGGTAGCATGGTCAAAAAATTATTGGAGTTTTAAAATAGTGTAAAAATAAAACTACTTACGTTTACACCGGTCTCTTTGGCTATTTCTGACAAGTTTTTGCCTTGATTATGCAAAGCAATTATTTGAGTTGATTTCATTACAAATCAATATTACAACGCGTACTCATTATGGTAAAATAAGTATTTCACCTGATTACAAATAAAAACTGAACAAAAGGCACTCGAACGAGGTAATCGAAATAAACTTAGCGAATTAATTGAGCTTAGTCATAACTCATCGATCTAAGTATTAATTATACTACCTACCAATTATTTATAAATCCATATTCAACCTACCCTCTCAAGTTTGGAAACTAAAACTCAGAAAATCATATACTCAATACATATATAGATATTCAATTTTAAATTAATAGTGTTTAGAACAGTTATAAATTATTTGAATGTTTGAAGAGACAAAAATTAACTATTAAAAATATTTTATCGTTTACAGTAAAGCAACGCCATCAACAGCATAATTAAGTTTTGTTAGTCGATAACTGGTTTACGCTAGGTGGCGTCATTTCTCGCTTCACACGATTTTATTTCTGTACTGTCCATGGAATTTTGCTGGCGACTGTACCTACATGTAATTTCTTCATTAACAAGTGCTTGTATTCTTAAAAAAGCTTTGACTATCGCTTTCAGTATCACCTCGCCTTACCCCAGTTTGTTGGTGCCACTATAATTAGCGTAATATTCTATTAATATTAATAGCGAGTTACGTAACAGAACGTTGTTATTATTAATTCTAGGTCTTATTGGAGGGTGAAAGTTATTAAAATAATATGTTTGCTTTAGTTGAGGGTTTAATAAAAACCCAATTTCTTGGAAGATCCGACCAATTTCTTTTGTAAGTTTCTGAAATTAGTTTCTGAATTATTAAGCAAGTAAACAAGTCATTAAGTCCGCCCTAGTTAAAAAAAATTGGCTTAAATAATATTGATTGTATATTTTTAGGATTAACTTATAATAAATGCTGCTCTACATTTTTACATCTACTTACATAATCTCATTGAATACAAAAGGGCCACAAATCAAAAAAATCTGAAATTAATTTTATTTTAAAAATGAGGTATAAATCGACTAAATTTTTTGGTTCAAAAAAGACACCTATCAATTTCGCATCACTTTTCCCAAACCGGCTGCCCGCCTTTTTTGCATTGGAGCGTTTTGTTAGCTAATTTCAGTGCAAGGCCGCCATTTTGTCATTTGTGACCCGAAACTCGACGCGAACGCACGTCAGTTGCGTGCAAAACGGCCACAACCCAAAAAAATACTGCTGTTCGTGGTCATAGTTCTCTGCAAAAGTGCCATATTTTGGAAAACGTTCGTTTTGCATTCAAACATCAAGTAAGTATAATCACATTTTGTAATACAACAGGGCCATTATTTGAAATGCGTCTGCATTGCATTCAAATATCGTGTAAGTGTAATTATATTTTAAAATACAACAGGGCCATATTTGAAATGTGTTCATTTTGCATGGAATTATGCATGGATTATTTATTATTTTTTGAAGGGTAGAGTAGGAAGTTTAGAAATGTGTCCGTTTTGTATGGAACTAATTTATGATTATGTTACATTTTTGCATTGCAAAATAATTCCTTATGTTTATATGTTATATTTTTGTATTATAAAATATGTTTATGCTTTATTGTGTTTTCTTCAGCTGTTTTACGGGCATTAAAGCAAATGATTTTGTCATTATAGTCCACTCAACAAAGGAGTTGTAGAGTGCGTGAGCTGGGTATTTATATTGTTAAATATTACGTGATGAAAACCGTCTGTGTTTAGTTTTATTTTACAATACACAATATAGTAATAACATTTCGTATTTAAGAATTTTTATTGTAATTGACGAATTACTCTTTTTAATTAATCTAATTAATTATCACTTACAGAATTCATAGCAGAGCACGACCTTCACTCAGTGAAGGTCGCCAAAAATTAATCGTCTAATTCAGGGTACTAACACAGAGGCTGAACATCCAAGATACACCAGAACCTAATACTCCAGCACTCTATTCAACCTGACCGACTATTCAACGACTCTTTAGATACGAACTTCATACCAGACCGCCAGCCTGACTTATCATTACTTGATGATGAAGGTACCGATATAGAGTCTGTAGCAGCGAATAAGAAACTGTCAGGAAAAGTCGTTGAACCGAGCTACTCAAGTAGTAATTCAAGCAACTCTGATAGTGACTCTGAAAGCGAAGAATCTAGCGATTCTACCACATCAAATAGTTCATCAAATGAAGATTTTTCTTCAGATGGCAGTGTCAAGGATCCCATTTTTCAACCTAACAATGATAGATCTTCTGATTCGAAGGACAACCAAAGCTCAATACCGCACAATTTTATATTTCACCCCAACCCGGACCTTCTCATGTAGAACCTCAGCCACTCATCTATAATCTATGTTCTATGTTAAAGGATCTGGTTTCCGCACTTATGCCTTCATGTGGACCATTGTGCGTGGGCCATGGCGGCTGTCAGGGGTTATTCAACCCAGCCCACCTCCCTCCAGAACTTAATCAAATCTCCGGGTCCGTTAAGAACATCTGTGAAGGATTCCGATCTGTGAAAGATCGGAGTATTCCAAGAGTTTCTGTTCTAATCTGGGTGACGCCTGTGCATTCAAAGAGCCTAATGTAAATTCACATCCTTCCCCACCTAGCATTGACTGTCAACCATCTAGCATAGACCTTCAGCCATTATCACGAAAAAGAAAAACTTATCCAGAATCATGGAAGAGAAACAGAACCAAGGCTCTAAGAAATAGTGGAAAGGAATTGAACCGCCTCATGGTTGTGTTTAGTGTATTTTGTTAATGAATGTGATTCCTATGGATAAAAACCACATGATTATACTTAATTAATCAAATTCTACAAATTAATAATGTCAAAGTTTAATTTTGATAAAAATAATAGTCACGTACCAATTTGATCTCAAATATTATCCTACTTTTATTATAAGTCAAGATTCTTTAGTTGTAGATGATGTCATTTATTTTAGATAAGTACTGTTTTATTGTCTGTCATTTATCCATGTTTTTACATTTCACTAATAAAAGACATTTTAGAATATAATTATTACGAAGAAGATTTAATAAACCATTTATTTTTATAAAATTGAGTTTTATTTTTGACATAAGTTTTATGACATTGATCCAAATTTTGAATACAAAAGGGACTTTTGTGCATTTTTAGCTTCATTAGTAACAGCTATTAAAATGTTCATATTTTTAGTCGATAGAGCACGTAAAACTGCATCTAATTATATATTAACATGTATAGTAACAAAATAAAAATGATGACTTTTCAAAAAAAATTGAGGTCTGAATTTTGTTTTGGCCGTCGTATAAAATGTATGCCTTTTGATTTGTGGCCCTTTTTTATTCAGTGAGCGAATTATTATTTACTTACTATTTTTATAATTTATATTTTGTAATTAATCAATTTGTGTCTACTTCGTGTAATCTAAAAAGACTTTATGCTTTAAACTAATTCTGCAGTAAAAATATTGTGATGATAGTATAGCGTGGCTATACTGCCGAAATAAGTCACCATTCTTTTCAACTGAGTTTTCCGCATCATTTAATACGCTGTAATATATAAGTCAATGGTTATAAGTAATTATTATTCTCCTGAGTAGCATTACCACTACCACCAGCTCATTACTTATGCTCTAGTACACAAACAACCAATTCACACAGTCTACATGCGGTGAAATGATCAACAGCAGCTGTCATTTATGTTAGCCTAGTACTCTCGTATGAGTGTGAATGGAAGTATTCCCGAATAATGATAACACAAGCATAGGTACAAACAAGCAAAATTTAGAATTTGCATCTAAGAAAGATTTGATAGATAGACAGAAGATAGAATAGAATATAGAATATCTAACAAATTATTTTTAGACTCTATAAATGGAATACTGTTTAGTTGCGTTGCAGAACATCTTCGATCAATAATAGACATCAAAGAAAACGCTGCTTTATTCACATACTTAGCTCAAACACTTTATTTCCATCAAACTTATTTATACATATCAAAATCTTTCCCTTTCCAGACGCAACGTAGATTCATAATTGAATTGCGTTACAAACGAAAACATGCAGAGGGGTATCATAACAAAAATACACCTTACCTACCTCAGTTCTACATATTTACATACGAGTACGACGTAAATAGAAATAAACATTAACTCATTCCCCGAACGCCTCACGTCTTGAACAGACCCTTTCATGACCTAAGTAGTAATCGATTGCCTTGTTTACATAAAACTGTTTTGCTCAAGTGCACACCCTGCTTTCTTTTGTTTTGTTTGTAAACACGCATGGGACAACCCTATGAATCATTGTTTTGAACGAATGTAGATTTGAGTAGAGAGATCTGTAAGTGGCGTAAACAAACATTGTTAAACTAAAGCTTACATGAAAATACTCTTCAGAAATTAAAACTAAACTGGCTAACTTAATAAAAGCTGATCAGTAAATCTGCCGTCACAATAGACTTTCAGAACTGGGGACCTACTGTTATTTTCTTGGAACGGCTTTCCTTCTTGAGAATTTCCCGGAGAATAAGAGCAATCAGCTGTTATTTATTAGGCCCTGGTACTAGAAGTCAATTGACTGAGACCGATTGCTCTGGTGCTAGTGGAAAATTAGTTCATGGTAGACTACTCCTACACCGACTACATCCATCGACTACGACTACTTCTGGTACCTACATAAAATATTGTTTATGTAAAACTTGCATGTAATTTTATAATAATGTAACCGCGAATACAAAGTTTCTTTCGTTTGTTTAGATAACTAATAATTAAGGAGAACTTAATAACCTTTAATATAATTAATTTACTGGGCCACCAATCAACATTTGTTTTACATATTATTATGTACTTAACCCACTAAAGTTTGATCTAGTAAACTACAAACTGTAGATTTATTGTTAAGTACACTTAATTATCCCGTTAACTTTCCTAATTATTGGTAAAAGTCGTAACGTATCTTCCAAGTCTACAGTTTTGTGTATTTAGAAGTCTGGAATTTGTAAACAAAAAGAGGAAGTAGGTACCCAAACTTAAAAAAAAATCTTTTTAAATCTTATTTTCCATGCGTTGATGAGTTGCGATTCGATCTTGCATCTGTCGATGTTGCATCGCGTGAATAAATTAAATTATTCTGTTGATTAATTAATCATCCATGTTGTTGTAGTGTGATTGGTGTGACACTGTGATCTTTATATAATGTTCCCACTGCTGGGACACAGGCCTACTTTTTCTTTGAGAGGGAGTCACTGACTCCCTCTCAAAGAAAAGGAGTCACTGACTCCCTCTCACACCTACTGTCGGTGGGCTGTAATCCACCACGGGGGCCCAGTGCGGGTTGGTGGATATCACATGTTTTCGAATTTTCCTCACAGAATAGGTAGTAATTTTCTAATTTTCCGCGACAAATTGAACACCCAGTGCGAAAGATCATCGATTCCGTTCATTCGTTCAATGAAAAGAGATATTTTATAGGTTTTTTGCCAAAAAACATTATAATGATTAGGTTAGGTATTTAACTAGGTATTTCAATAATTACTGACGACCAATTAATATACTGCTCGTTTAGAACCATTATATGAAGATATTAACTAGCGTAGCGATCCCATTGATCAACAATCGAATGAAAACGATTCAACCGAATCGTATTGGTAGCGTATCGGCGATTACCGATAATGGACAACTGATCGGAAAGTACTAGGCTTACATGATGTGCGAGGAGCTCTTCCGAACCGATCAATATTACCAATATCCCGTGCTCTCCCCCATCCTGTTCACACATAGAAAATTCGACAGGTGGCCGGGTGCATACCGATACAATGGAGTTGGTGTTGTGTGCGTGCGATCGGGAATGGCTAGTCAAGCTCGGTTCGGGCCATACTCCGTACAGTGAAGTTTTGTTGCATTGTTTGAAGAAACTCGCTTTTAATATGACTTGAATCTTGTTTACAGCATCATTTTCGATTTCAAGTACAAAAGCATTTCGCAACCCTAACTAAATAACGATTTATTTTATCGTCATTTGAAGGGTAAAACCGGTAGAACGAACAAAATGTCTCACAAGTCCGGTCCAACCAATCTTTGAAGGTTTCTATCAAGGTTGTACCCTTGTAGAAATCATGGGGTTTCTATGGCAACGGCCTCGATGGTCTCCAAATTCGACCAGTAACAGTCACCGGGGAATACTATACTCGTAAATAGGAATCGTTGTTTCCCGGGATGTTTCACAGACAAAACCCATGCTTCCCCATGGAGGCTTATGGGAAATCATTCTATAATCACCAGGGTAGCAGGCGGAAAGGAGATTGCTGTGTAAGCACAGCTGTGCCCAGTCACCTGTTACTAACAACACCCATGGGAAAAGGTTCTTAGCCTTTGTATTTTTTGGCTAAACCTATAAGATACATTTCTACTCATCTCCCTAGGGTATACAGTCGTAAAGGTGAAGTGAATTGTTTTATTTCAAAGTTCAACAAGGTTCTTGAACTTTTATTAAAAGCGTGTTATAAAATAGGAGTGCTCCAAAAGAATTTAATTTCAAAATAAGAAAAAAATGTTTCCATTTGGGAATAAAATGCAGGCGCTAAAATTAGGCACTTATAGAGCATACCTACATAATTTTAACTAAAACAAAGTGGTTCTAAATGTTTGTGTTTATTTCGAAATTGCGTCGTCTTCGATTACATTTTGTAATACTTATTTTCTTTCATTGTTTTCCCGTGATATTGTTAACGTTCTGCTTTAAGAAACCAAGCCTTCGTTAGGTCGTTGATTTGTCTGGCTAAGGCGTCCCTGTTTCATTTTGCCCTACAAATGAAACATAAAGCTAAAAAAAACATTTGTGGTTTTAACTAAGTAAGTACAACATAATTTAACTCGGGGATTGGACTACTCCAGAAATGTTTATAGAATATACACCTGGAATATATAGATACCTACCTTGTAGATGAAAAATGTGTTATGTCGTTGTTTACTAAAATCTTAGGGGAAACGAATTAAACGGACCTTCTGAACATTAAAAAATAAAGTGTCTATCTAAACTGTAACGAGAAAAGATTTGATTTTTGTTTATTTGTAATGGTTTAACTCAAAAAATAAACACTTTTTTTATATTAGCCTACACTGACCCACTGCTGAGCAAAGGCCACTCCAAATCCATCCAAGCAACATTTTCCAGGGAAAAAAAAACTTAACCGATTCAAAAAATTCTTTCACCTGCAACAGCGAGTAACATACATGGGTTGTATTTTATCGACTTCCGCGCGAACGAAGTCGCGGGCAGAAGCTAGTAAGTATATAAAGTAGGTATAAATAAAAATAAAATGCTGTTCGTTGGTAAGCGCGGCTTTTGAGAATAGCTGGACCGATTTGGCTGTTTTTGTTTTCAAATGTTTGTAATACTTAGTACGAACTAGGTTTTTACGAAAAGCAAAAGTTTCCCGGAACATTCGCAAATTCGGGAAATACTGAACGTTAATTTTTCTATGGGTTTTTTGTATGAATTATTGATGGCCAGGACAAAATTAAATAGTCGGTCAGCTAGTTGGTAATGAAAATAAGTACAAAGTATTTTCTTATTAACTAATACATTAAATTTTACACCTATTTTCAAGTTCGCAGGATCAGCTGAGGAAGGCAGACACAATGTTTTTCTTTGGTTCCCAGCCCAGCAGTGGGATGACCATGAGATCAGGAGAGACCGTAAACAAGTCTTGAGTCTTGACCTCGATTTCCATCAATACCAAGAAAACTAAATCAACGCTGTTATTATAATGGAAGGTGTCACATTTTGTTCTACTAGAAATTGGGGTAAATAGGACACGCAATATTTACGCATCGAATGTCACATGTTACGACAGCTGTTGTAACATTTTATCGAAATTGACGCCAGGAGTAGCAGGACAGCAGAAGGTGTTAGAAATCAAGGACAAGGGGTTATTATTGTTTAGGATTCAAAGATAATGAAACAAGGAAACTTTTGTACGTAGTTTTCTTGCCGGTTCGTACAATGATGCCCAAGAATGAATCTTGCTTGAATACAGGAAATTACAGTGACGGTTTCCTTAATAATCTAAACTCAAATCTGTACTTATCGTTTTAGAACACGTGTCTAAGTTTAGTGTTACCAAGGTACTATAATCGGAGAAGATATATTTCCAATAAATAAATAAATAAATAAATATAAATAAATATCCTTGGACATTTCACACAACGCCATCTAGTCCCAAGCTAAGCAACCTAATGCTTGTGTTATGGTAACGAGATGGCTGATAAACTACTTATATACATTTTTTTTTTTTTTTTTTGTAAATACATACATATTATAGATAGAAAAACAACTAGACTCGAAACAAATACTTGTAGGTCGTACAAATATTTGTTCCGTGCGGGAATCGAACCCGCGACATGCTGCGCAGCAGTCAATCGCTCAACCACTGCGCCAACCGTGTCGTCAAATCCAATAAGAGTCAAGATAGGTGTACTTACATCATGCATGACATGATGCTACATCATTCATTGTCATTGAAGGTGCGGTAGAATTTCCCCTAAATTGTGACATACGACTTCACACGAGCCCTTAGTACAAGGACAATTTCTGCGACATTTGACATGGAATATTCCACGAAATCGGAAACCCAAGGCTATTTATTCTGACCTAGTTACGATTGTCCATAAGTTACTCGTAAGTACTGGTTAAGTGACACATTTAACACGAGAACTGCGTACGAAGTTCCAATACAAATGACATTATTCATTATTTGATATTATAAGTAGCTGTCATTTCAAGTTAGTGATAAAGGTGTCTGGTAACTTCTGGAGTCCTAGTTTCATATTGTATTATGGGCTTCTTTGAAACCATCTTTTGGTGGTTTTTTTTTTTAGAAAAGAGGAGTCCAAGGTTTTGTTTACTTTGATAATAGTCCAGTAAAAATAGTGTTTGAGATTGCATTAAAGACACTTTAGTAAATTGGTTTTGAAATAATAGTATAGTTATTTACGTATGCATTCGTGGCAATTTTGTGTTCATATGGTCGGAGGAACCTCAGAAATACCTAAAGTTGTCTTTTTACTGTATAACGTTAAACAAAAAACACAATTTAGGTGAAAAGTAAGATTATCGTCTACAGCCAGCCTAAAATTATAGTACATAAGTAATCCCTCGGTTTGGGTTCAAAATTCTTGACATTACGAGATTTTTTCTTTCATGGTGTGATAAATGAGACTTAAAAAATCGCACTTTCGGGGATTTTTCTGTTTATACATTCCAAACGTTAGCCTCGAACCTATGTTCAGTTTTCACCTTGGTGACTTCTCAGGAACATAGTTAAAAAGTGTTTTATCATGTTTTGTATATTGTACATAAAAGACACTTGAAATATTTTTTAGGCTGTGCATTAACATTTTCATTCTTCATATGTAAGTGTCATAATCCCCTGATTAAGTGATAAGGATTCTTCGCAAAATGCATAAAACCTAAATTACCTACACAATATAAAATGCCAACCTTGACCGAGCGCCTTGCATCCCCCGCGTCGGTGTGCGAGAGGGACGAACTTATCGGATGTGAAAAAGATGGAGCTATTGTTTAACTGCTCAAATAATTACTGAAAATTTTCTTCTCATTACGCAATGAGATTGTTTACTATGCGCCCGGATTTTTGGTACTTATTTATTATGTCTTGCGTATTATGCGGAAAGCCCTTAGATGGTGATTCTGTCACCGTTGGCAGTAAAGGTTTTAAAACTCTATGTTTTAGTGAGCTTCGGAAAGACAATTAATTTCATTTCTCGGATAATGTGCCAGTGATTTTACATACAAATTGCCGAAAACAGTAGGTACACAAATCAAAAATGCGAAAGGTATAATACCATGCCTACTCTGCAATCTATCTCTTCGCGACGTCGCCGCCTCCACCCGCCCGCCGCGCGCCGCCCGCACGCGAGTGTTTGATTTTCATTTAATTATTAGAAATCCTTTACAGATATTCAGGGGATTTCTTTCAATTTGAGTAGACAAAAATTGTTGGTAGTAAGATTCATAAAAATATCCTGGGTGTCTTTAATGTACAAGGGTTAAATACAAATTTAACTTCACGAAAAAAAAAGTATAATAGTAATATAATTTAATATTTAATATAATCAATCTCTTCGCGACGTCGCCGCCTCCACCCGCCCGCCGCGCGCCGCCCGCACGCGAGTGTTTGATTTTCATTTAATTATTAGAAATCCTTTACAGATATTCAGGGGATTTCTTTCAATTTGAGTAGACAAAAATTGTTGGTAGTAAGATTCATAAAAATATCCTGGGTGTCTTTAATGTACAAGGGTTAAATACAAATTTAACTTCACGAAAAAAAAAGTATAATAGTCACCTTGGTGATAATTTACCTAGTTATTTGTAGTAACTATTTAAATACTTTGACAAAATTTCACTCTCTAGGCAATTACTGTTTTGAAGTTATCATTTATTTTATATAAAATAGTCAATATGGTACTTAATATGTTGATTTTGACCGGGGATAATTATTTCCATAATTAAAACTTTTGAAAAGGAGCAGTCATGTACAAAATCACCAGTGGTCCATTTTTTGTTCCCACTTAAATTTAATGTTATTGCTATAATTGCTAATAACTCAATATATATAAAAAAAATATCGGGGATTACTGTCAATTTATGTATTTCAGCTATTTATATATTTAATTCTGAATTATCACCCAAAGAGCATTTATTGCAATCTACTCCATACAAATCGATCTATTTTTACTGGACTATAAATAAATACTCGTGATTTTTTATGAAATGGGAACCTACTAGGTATTACTAGGAAATTGAGCTGCTTTTATTACTTCTAATGTCCTGTAACAAACTTTATCTACACCCATGCTATAAATCCTCTAGAAAAGTTTCTGAAACAGTTAGCTTATTGCCAACATTAAAACAGCCGTTGTCATAGTAACCATTATATCATCCAAACGGGTGTTATAATGTTGTACTGAATTTCATAATGCAACTCGTTTTCAAAAAAAGAACATTGTAATGCACGCGCGTTTCACTACAACAGCGCCGTAATTTAAAAAAAGAACGTATTCGAATTCACGTCGCATACTATGACGCCGGCCGCCATGTCCGATACGAGTATTAGTATTGCAAAAAACTGTTTCAGAACCTTTTATAGAGGATTCATAACATGGATGTAGATAAAGTCTTGTATGCAACTGTACATAATTGGGTATTAAAACACTCATGTGATACTATTATCACACTCGGCTTCGCCTCGTGTGATAAACCCTCATTCGTGTTTTAATACCCCTTAATATACGTCAGTTGCATAAATTACTATAAGTACGCCATGGCTGATGTGGGAATGACACTATGTACATAGTTATATGTGCATAATGGGAATTATTTAATGACTGTATGAAATTGATTCACGCACGCATTTTAATTTAACAGAAGCAATGCAAATGAGTTATTTCTGTATTCTGATGTAAATTCAGTGCAAGCTAAATCATAAATCTATGTATTTTTTGGAATCATAATTAATTGTGGCCTTTAAAGAATTTTTACTCTATTTTATTGTTTTCCAAAGGTTGTGTTTTACATTTTCCAGGTCGCGTAAAAATAGGAAATTCAATCATTTTACTCCATATTCATGTAAACCTAGTACCCGAGTGTAAAACTAACCTATTAATAACTTTAGGTTGTGTAAGGTGTTATGAAATGAAAGTGGGAATCAAAATCAAAAGTAATTTATTGAAACTAGGCTGAGAATTAGCACTTTTCTATCGTCAAAATTACATGTCCGTAAGGATTGAGTCGCCACATTTCGTATCTTAATGAAATTTAATACTTATTTAGTAGTAAGTTTAAAAATTTTGTAGGTTCGATCCTCGATTTTGTAGGTATAATACTTCAAAAGATATATGAACATAAAGGTGGCACCTCAATCTAAATATTTGGATTGAGTCGCCACGTCAGAACTAGGTACGTCATGGATGAATGTTTATCATTATTTGGTATGATTTAGTAGTAATTGTGTATAGTACCTACTAAAAATCTGAGTCCTGTACTGTTGATATTGAAGAATATACAATACTTTTAATGTGGCTCCTCAATCCATCAATCAATCAATCATAAGAACGTGAATTTCCATGAAATTAATTGGTCAATTTATATTCCACTCCAAAGAACATTTAGTAGTAAGTGTGTTCGAATTTGTAGTATATAGAGAAAGTAGTAAAACTGAGTGAATTTAGTAAATAAACGCATTTTATTTGGCTCCTCAGTCCTGACGTTCTGCAAATAAATAATTGATTGTATCTACCTGAGATCACAACGGAATCAATAACCAGAGACACTAACATTTAGTATAAATGTCTACTAAATACTTATGTACAAATCAACATTGTATATATTCGGTATCTGAAAAAAAAAATACTTTTCGATATTCATTAAGAATTCGCTATTGAGGGTGACCATGTTGTGTGTGTACCTGGGACAAACGGTCAAACTAGGTAAGTCCAACTTCGTTAAGTTAGGGAAGCTACGGAAGATCTTCTCGTCCAAAATATCGCAGTGTCTCGAAACAAAAGTCTTTGACCAGTGTGTGTTGCCAGTTATGATTTACGGCACTAAGACGTAGCGTTTTACAATGGGCCTCATAAGAAAGCTCAAGGTCACCCGAAAGCCAAAGAAGAGGGTTATGCTCGGTGTTTTTCTGTGAGATCGAGTTAAGAATGAGGTCCCTTTTTGGGGGGAGCAGTGGACGTCTTTCGGCTGAAATGATCATGATGATGATGTTAAATGAAACCAGGATGACTAGTTTTTGAAATTTATTTTTTTAATAAAATCCCTACTTATTTCTAACAGAATTGTATTATTCACTTCGTAAAGGAGAAAAATAATAAAGTGTTCATCCTAAACGTTCTAAATAATTGCCACTTAAATACTAACTTACCTAATAAATAAACACATTATTACTAATTGTAAAAAACTATTCATACT
Source organism: Cosmia trapezina (assembly GCA_905163495.3). Taxonomy (NCBI): domain Eukaryota; kingdom Metazoa; phylum Arthropoda; class Insecta; order Lepidoptera; family Noctuidae; genus Cosmia; species Cosmia trapezina. Next base: position 9,563,969 of record LR991039.1, read on the forward strand.
GCCCATTGATACCTCTGATGTTATGGTAAGCGTTTATAACTACGATTTTGTATCGAAGCGCTTTTGTGTTTTAAAACAAATCACAATTGAAATCAAGATGTGCCAACAAAGATAATTATGCAAATTACGTATAATAACAATGTTACAAAACCGGTCAAGAGCGAGTCGGACTCGCACACCGAGGGTTCCGTTCCGATTTCTGAAAAAGTGTGCTATTTAGAGACATCGTTTTATTTTTCCTGTAATCTTTACACAAACTTCTATCATATAGAATATTTGCAGATTTTTCGCTTCGCAAGCTTCGGAGATAAGGGGGGGGGGGGGGGGGTATTTTTTTTTACATTTTTTTTTTTAATGTTTGAGAATGTGCAAATAGCGCTCTTTCATATGATACCCAATATACCATAGTAAACCCACTTTGAATTTTTAAGACCCCCTTTCAGTCAATGTTGCAAAAAAAGTATAAATATTTCTATTTCTTTCTTATTTGCAAAATAGTTGGGTAAACATCATCTAAAACTGTTCCTAATTTCAAGTTGATAGCATTAGTAGTTCTTGAGATATCCAGCTGTGACAGACAGACAGACAGACAGACTGAGTCACACCATAAGGGTTCCTTTTTTACCATGTTTTAAAAAACAGCACATAATAAGTGGTAGGTCCACTAATCGAATCGCAACCCGCGAAATACAATAATTGAGTAGTCCCGATGCCCATCTGTGGTCTCCGAGAGCAAATGCGCGAGTTAGGGTCAGCTCACACCGAGACGCGACGCAACGCGACGCTGCGCGCACATTTTAAAAGAGCGACTCAAAATATAACTTTATTTTCTACACGAAAATATACACATTTCATTGTGAGAATTTAGAATACGTTGCACCATGCAGCGCTGCGCCTCGTATAGCGATGCATCGCGACACAGCGGTGCTTCGCCGGTACGCGCGTTGTGCAAGAGCGGTGCTGCGCCTCACGAAGCCGCGCGACTACTCTACTACAGTCTCTACTATTTCCGTCCAGACTTCGTGTAGAATTGAAGCAGTTTGGTCGAGTGCTCGAGTGAAATTATAATGATAAACTGGGATCTTGTTATAATCGGACTTCTTGCAGAAGAGGAAGAGGAAGAAGAATACAAAAATAAAATTAAAAAGACGCAGGGCGGGGCGCCGCACGTGGCGAATGTAGGCACGTTCCGCTGCGCCGCGCGGCGTCGGCTTGAAATGGCGGCTGCGAAAATTTTTGCAGCCGCCATCTTGGATTTCCATTTTGACCTCATTATCGTTTTAGGTGTTTTTTTTTACCTCTAGTGTTTTACACCCGTAAAAAATTTCACAAGTTCCATGATGAAACTATGATGATAATGAAGTTTGCTGTGTTGACTGTACAATATAATCCAAAAAAAATAGGCTTGGTAGTGTCGTTAATTGGAAACGACACTACTGGTAGTGCGGCTGGTAGTGTCGTTGCCAATAAACGAAAATTTAAGGGATTCCCTCGATTTCCATGGGATCTCCTCATCAGATTCTGATTTGGTGACAGTGGGACCACCTCGAGAGCATAACCTTTCAAACAAAAAAATAATTGTGCAAATCCGACTATACAGGCTGACTTTGAAAACATGCGACAAAATAGATTTTGTTTCTATAAGCCACGAAACGTACATTTTCTTTTTAAATCACGTATTCATGGTCACCTTACAAAAAAAATTCATAAGAAATTAAAGAATAGCTAATAACTTCGTAAATATGTACTTTTTTTTGTATTTTTTTATACCTACATTTTGTAGAAATTTATACAAAATATTGGCGTTTTTTGTTCCAAATTTCGTCACATGATTATGTAGATTAGAGGCAAATCTATTTACCGAAGCATCTGAATTGAGGAGCCACATTAAATATGCTATATCTCCCATTTCTTTCTTTTGTGATTGCCGACTCTTATCCTACAAATCTAATATACTTACTACTAAATGATGTTGAAATTGGGCATTAAATTGAACTACTGCTTCTTTGAAAAATGACCAGTCGTATGTGTATGGTCTGAGGAGCCACACATAATATATTGTAACTTTTTTAATTTTAACACTACCGAGCTCCGATTTTGTCTACTAAATACCCTCAAATACTACTAAATCATACCAAATTATGGTTAGCGTCAGAATGGCTGGTTGCCTATGGCAAACGCCTCTGAAAGTATATTCAAGAATTGCTACATAATTGCTTATATTTGCTACATTTCTTCAATAATTGCTACATACGATGGATTCAGAGAAAAATTAATATTTTTTTGACCAGCCATTCTGACGTCAGGATGGCTGGTCGCCTCCGTGTTCAGCATGAAGGACGCAGAATTTCTAAAAGTTTGTTATGTCAATAATTGCTACCTAATTGCTTCATTCACGAATTTAAGTTTGAGCTTCATACATACATTAGGTAAAAAGATATAGCTTTTATTAATTTTTTTACGAAGAAGTGCCTACTAATTTGGAAAGGCAACAGATTTTTTTACTACAGCGCGCGTCTTGTTTAAATCTTGCAGGCGTGCGCTTAGAGTGATGTTGTATAATGAATAGCTTTTAAAACGTACCTACCCTCAAAAACACAATACATTTACTAGTATCAGTATGTAAAATAGCTGGGACAGATAATACTTTGAAAACTGTTTTAACTTATTTGATAAGTACATCAAAAGCAAAATATTGCACTAAGTAGTGAAAGAACAAAGGCGAAATCGTAGCTGAATTTAATTTGAGCGACTAAAAGTGACTTATATACGAAGGCAGCTCTATTATTTTTCTACGTTTTTTTAAAATATCACCTTAACTAGTTAAAAATACTAGTTTAAATGAAAAGTTATTTGTGTGAAAAGTGTTTAGTGTTGCCATTTTGTATTTATTCTTCCAAGTGACAGTAAGTACAGCATTATTGTATTATAATCCAAATTTTTCGTCATGGGTGTCATTTTCGTGTTATTTTAGGTCGCTGAAAACGATAGTGGGGTCAAAATGAAAATCCAAGATGGCGGCTGCGAAAATTTCCTAATTTTTCGTCATGGGTGTCATTTTCATGATATTTTAGGTCACTGAAAGCGATAGTGGGTTCAAAATGAATAACTATCGTTTTCAGCGACCTAAAATATCACGAAAATGACACCCATGACGAAAAGTTAGGAAATTTTCGCAGCCGCCATCTTGGATTTTCATTTTGAACCCACTATCGCTTTCAGTGACCTAAAATATCACGAAAATGACACCCATGACGAAAAATTAGGAAATTTTCGCAGCCGCCATCTTCGATTTTCATTTTGACCCCACTATCGTTTTCAGCGACCTCAAATATCACGAAAATGACACCCATGACCGAAAATTAGGAAATTTTCGCAGCCGCCATCTTGGATTTTCATTTTGACCCCACTATCGTTTTCAGCGACCTAAAATAACACTAAAATGACACCCATGACGAAAAATTTGGATTATAATACAATAATGCTGTACTTACTGTCACTTGGAAGAATAAATACAAAATGGCAACACTAAACACTTTTCACACAAATAACTTTTCATTTAAACTAGTATTTTTAACTAGTTAAGGTGATATTTTGAAAAAACGTAGAAAAATAATAGAGCTGCCTTCGTATATAAGTCACTTTTCAGCTACGATTTAACCTTTGTTCTTTCACTACTTATTGCAATATTTTTCTTTTGATGTACTTATCAAATAAGTTAAAAGTTTTCAACGTATTATCTGACCCAGCTATTTTACATACTGATACTAGTACCTAAATGTATTGTGTTATTGAGGGTAGGTACGTTTTAAAAGCTATTTATTAAACAACATCACTCTAAGCGAACGCCTGCAAGATTTAAACAAGACGCGCGCTGCGTTGTAGTAAAAAAATCTGTTGCCTTTCCAAATTATTAGGCACTTCTTCGTAAAAAAATTAATAAAAGCTATATCTTTTTACCTAATGTATGTATGAAGCTCAAACTTAAATTCGTGAATGAAGCAATTAGGTAGCAATTATTGACATAACAAACTTTTAGAAATTCTGCGTCCTTCATGCTGAACACGGAGGCGACCAGCCATCCTGACGTCAGAATGGCTGGTCAAAAAAATATTCATTTTTCTCTGAATCCATCGTATGTAGCAATTATTGAAGAAATGTAGCAAATATAAGCAATTATGTAGCAATTCTTGAATATACTTTCAGAGGCGTTTGCCATAGGCAACCAGCCATTCTGACGCTAACAAATTATGATAAACATTCATCCATGATGTTCTTAGTTCTGACGTGGCGACTCAGTCCAAACATTTAGATTGAGTTGCCACCTATAAGTTCATATATCTTTTGAAGTATTATACCTACAAAATCGTGGATCGAACCTACAAAATTTTTAAACTTACTACTAAATAAGTATTAAATTTCATTAAGATACGAAATTTGGCGACTCAATCCTTACGGACATAAAATTACCACCACTTCCTAGTGCTTTAGCTGGGAAGAAGAAGTGGCGGAACAAACTCCCCAGCAGCACAGCTGTCTGTTTAGTTAGAAGAACTTAATTCTATACAATTATCTCACAAGCATTTACTGGAAACCAAAATATATTCATAGGATATTATTAACACCAGCAATGACATTATACATATCTGGCTTAGTACTACCTACGTTAGGCGGCTGGTTACATTAAGTAAGTATAATAGCAACAACCAATAGCACTCAGATATTAAAATATTAAATATGAAGTTAACTGACCTGGTCTTACTCCAACGGATAGTAATACATACCTAGAGTAACAAATTATTACCTTATGGTCTTTACCACAGAACACTTACTCCTAGCGGAGGTCTTTACACTTCGGTGTGGCAGGCAGAACTGGCTGCGCACGGCCGTCTTCATTTTTACAATAAAACTGTCACGCCTCACTGCGTCACGTCCGTCGCCGCCCACAATTTACATGATTCGAACAAGATGGCGGTAGTTGATAGAAATAAATGCGTTTATCTTGAAGGTTGTTGTACTGATTTTATTAAAATGCTAACACAAGAGACCGACAAGCATCATGTGCCAATTATTGCTCGTTCTCTGGTCCACGTTTGTTTGTAGCTTGGAAGATCGTAATACCAGCTAGTGTTGCCCAAATTCAGTCTTGGTCTTGCAGTCTTGGTCTTGTTCTTGCGTTTTTGCAAGACCAAGACCAAGAACAAGACCGCGTATTTTTAGCAAGACCAAGACCAAGACTGACCGTGCAAGACTTGAGCAAGAACAAGACATAGCCTGCAAGACTCTTGCGTCTTGCAGCTAGGACTTAGCGCTATTTCACTGAGTAGTTAGGTGTAACAGTTCGGTGTATAGGTAGGTACGCTTAGGAATTCTATGAGACGCAAAAAACTGTATCAAAGAATATGAAAAACGTCGTCGTCGTCGTAATGCGCATAGGTCCCTATGCGCATTACGACTAATACCATAAACATAGCGAATAAAAAAATATCTATTAAAATCAAACTGAGTGCATGCATAGTTATGTTTTAACCATCGGCACTTTGATAATGCGGCATCAAAGGTTTTGTACTTACTTCTCAAAGAAATTTGCCGCTTTTCGGAAGTACATGGTTATGATACACGCGCCGGCGGCTTCTTTTGAAATCTAAAACAATCGTTGCCGCCACGCCGAAATCATAACATTTGTGACACTATTTGATTGCCGCCATAGGGCGTAGGTATACTCATGCAAAATAATTTCGAATTTTTTTAAGAGTACTTACAGGTGTTCCAAAGAATAAATAAGTTTCAGAGTGCTTAGAATGAAAATGAATACATTATACTGATCACGCAAGTAGTATTATGATTAGGATAAAATGGTAAGGATAGGTAGTAGATGTCATATTAATTCATTCTAGTAAGTATATATTATAATATTGATTACTTATATGGTTTTAAACTAATTACTTAGGCACTATTATTGTACATTATATTTCTTAAGTTTTTACAAGAAAAAATAGCAAAAAAGTGTTCAAATATCACCCGTTTAAAAAATATATACTTGAAACGTGTAAAAAATTCTACAAAACTAATAAAATAATATAAAAAGCGTAGGTACTTACCTACTAATAAAATAAAAAGCCTGCGATAAGAGTTTTGTATTACTTACCAGCCCGAATATCTCTGAGAGAGATGATGAGAGTAAGTATTTACTAGCTGTGCCCGCGACTTCGTCCACGAGGAATAGTAACTTTGGAGGTATAGTGACGTTCAGGACTTATTTATTTATTTTAAAACTTCTGTCATCAAACATACAAACGAACTCTTCAGCTTTATAATATTAGTATAGATGTACGCCAAAACATTCACTTATATGTAAAGAATAGTGATTGGCACTAATTCTATTTTATTCACGCGTCGCGTCTGTACAAGTAGGTAATATTTAGTGTGTGTTTGTACGCCGCACGCGGCATTGTTTGATTTGCGGCGGCATCCTTTTCATAGAGCCGGCACGTGGCGAGGCGGCGCGGTAGAAAGCAAGGAAACGTACTATAAATAAAGGAATTATTTTAATTCCAGTCATTTCCAATTGAGCTGTGCTTCGAGTCTAACTTAATAATTGTTTTTACTAATTCTCGTTGTTTTCTAAAAACGTATCACGTGTACAATTTAATATGAGTGACGAAGATTCAAATTATTCTAGTCCGAGTAACGAGAGTTTGAGTCACAGATCTAAAAGACCCAAAAGCAAAATTGAGGAGTTTTTCGAAATAATTCATGCATCCCAAACTGCCTTCTGTAAATTGTGCCAACATAAAAAGATTGAAATAAAAATGAAAAACAGAAACACTTCAGGCTTAAGGAAACATCTAATATCTTTCCACAAAAAGGAATCAGAAATATTTCTTCCTGTTAAACCAAAATTAAGTGGAGATATCACAAGCTTTTTAGTAACCGCTGGAAGAAGTGGACAGGTAAGAATATTTTTTTAACAGTTAAAAGAATTTTAACTCCGCGTAGCTATTCATGCGATACTTTCTAAAACGCCATTAACTTACGTAAGTATTTTTGAGTTAGTGGTGTTTTCATCTAGGGGTGCGACATATTAAGTATGTAATTATCGTCTTAAATATTTTTTATAAACACCCATATTTTCATTTAATCGGCCAGTAACAACTAAGTACTTTATTTTGGTAAATTACAGTACAGTGCAACCTTAATATAACAAATATCAATTTAACGATTTTCTCGATTTAACAACAACAAACCTCCTCCTCTTATACGCTCAAACCTAGTATGTTTTAAATAATAACACAAGATTTATTGTTTTGTTTCAGTCGGAAAACAGCAGTGACAACATCACGAGAGCTACAGTTGATTGGGTGGTGAAAAAATATCTTCCCTTCTCATTTTTCGATGACGAAGCTACACAAGTATATTTTCGACGTATTTGCCCTAATATGGTGTTTCCTAAAAGGTCTACACTTAGAAGGAAAGTCAAAGAGCGATTTGAAGAGCTCCAATTGAATCTCAAGGAACGACTTCAACAATTATCATCTAAAATGTCTTTTACTATTGATGGGTGGACGTCAATTGCTGGTAGGAGTTACTACGGGGTTACTATTCATTATATAGACAACGAATGGAAGTATCAATCTGTAGTTCTTGATTTTATACCATCACGCGGTCGACATACTGGGGAAGATATTGCAACGATTTTCCATGAATGTTTATTGGAATATGGCATAATTGATAAAATACAAGGTATCACGGTCGACAACGCAACTGCAAATACCAAATTTATGTATGAACTGGGCAAACAGCTGCCGCCACACTTTGATTCAGACAATCAACATTTCCGGTGCTTTGCTCACATTTTAAACCTTGGTGTACAAGATTTATTAAAGACCTTAGCATTACACTGTGAGTCTGACACTAACGCGCAAGATCAGCAGTACGAAGACTATGCAGACGAAACTGAGGATGAGGAAGATGAAGAATCTGCACCAAATATTGCTGACTCGCGTACATCTGTAACAAAGTTACGCAGTATTTCCAGTAAAATAAAAAGAAGTGAGATAGTGAAGAAGAAGTTTCAGTCTGCTTGTGAAGCAGCTGGCGTGCCATCAAATATAAATGCCATTCTTGACTGTCCAACGAGATGGAATTCCACACATGATATGATTGGATTTGGTTTAAAAGTGAGAGCGGGCATTGACATATTGTGCAGTTATGTCACCGAATTAAATGATTTTCAAATCACAGCTAATGAATGGCAGGTACTCGAAAAATTACATAAATTTCTAATAAACTTTAAACTTTTAAGTACAAAACTTGGTGGAGACAAATATGTTACATTACCGCTAGTCATTGTATCATTCAATCTCTTGCTAGATAAAATTGAATCCATGGTAAAACAGTTAGATGAGAAACCTAATCGATCTGAAGTGGATGAAAGGCTCATTCTAGCTTTCCAAGCAGCTCGAGACAAAATGCTTAAACATTACAAGAAGAGCAACTGGATTTATTGTACTTCTTTAATTTTAGACCCAAGGCATAAGGCTCAGACTTTTGACCTGACAATGTGGGGGAAGCAACTTAAAACAGAAAGTCTGCGCAAGTTCAATGAACTTTATGAAGAATATAAAAGTCTACACTCACTGAACAAATATCTGGAATTACCAGAAAAAGAAAATAAAGTATGTGATGAAGATGAAGACGTAATAGACTTTGATAAACTCTATGAATGTCCCTCGACGTCATCTGGATCTTGTCTTCAAGGCTTAGTGATAGACGAGTTGGAGGAGTACCTGAGAAAACCAAGAACTGCCAGCTCGGAAGACATTTTAGATTGGTGGAGGACGCATGAGACAGAGTATCCGATTTTATCGAAAATGGCCCGTGATTTTCTCTCAATACCTGCAACTTCAGTACCTGCTGAGAGGTTATTTTCTAAAGCATCATTAGTAATTAGAAAACATAGAAATAGGTTAAGTGATGAGTCAGCCAGATGGTTACTTTGTATTAATTCTTGGTCAAAAAAATTGATATAAAGTATCATAACCTAATGATAAAGCTGTTGATTTGTGTTGTATTTTATTTTTTATTCAAATAAATGATAAATCGTAAAACTCTTTTTATTAAATTTCTTATAAGTTGAGGGTTCAATCTCTTTCTAGACAGATAAGTATTGTTCTTTAAAATACAGTCAAGTTATTGTAATTAATTTGTTTTTTTACATGTTTTAGCAAATGTAAGCTTATAAATCATAAATGTTTATTAAGAAAAAGTTACTTCCATGGAAAACGACATATAGGTCAGTTGATTTTTCGAATTTCTTATCAAATTTTCAGTTATTTATTAATCTGCTTGATCTTTACTATGGCTATGTTAATTCAAGCTCACAATGTTCCAATTCTAATACGTTTTTCTAAGATTTAAAGTAAACTTTAATAAATAGTAATAGACTAATAGGTAATTGCAAGACTTGCAAGACTCTTGCTGCAAGACCAAGACCAAGACCAAGACTGGGAGCGCAAGACCAAGACCAAGACTGGCTAAGTGTCGTCTTGTTCTTGCATTTGGGCAACACTAATACCAGCCAATAAAGCCTGGCCAGCAACTGAAATCAAAACAAATATTAATTGTTATTTACTGCTTTCCCTAGTTAACACTTTGAGCGGAACGTCGTTATAATACGTAAAATTTGATAAACGCTATTTGACACAACGTTTAATCACGTCAGCAAAAAATATGTATTTCTTTAAAGAACGTGTATAAACGGCTGCAGCCTATACCAATTCCTTCAAGCTACGTCATCGCGCTGTATCACTTTAAATTTTCGGACTGCTAGCGCCACTCCACGTTAGTTTTGTTGTACACTTTTTAAGGCTACTCACACACATACATTATAATTACGCGTACATTCGCAACGTCGACGTGTAGTAACGGTTGTGTCACATTTCATATTATCTTTGCTTGTATGAAAAACCAGAACGTCACTAATCGTCATATATTTTGTATGAGAAAATAGTGTGCCGCGCAACAAACATTTGAATACCCAGATGCTCAGCTGAAACTGATAAGAAAACTTTTAAAGACCTAATCATTGAATCGCGATATCAACTGGTTTATTTTAGTAATTGACTTGATGCAATTCAATTATTTCTGATGAAATTCTCTTTTCAATGGAATTGAAGCTTCCCCTTATCACCATTTATTCAAATGTTCATACATTTAAACCAAGTCCAATGGAACTTAACGTCCCGTAACATATACTCCAAATACCGGATTTTATAACTAAAGCGCTTCACACCATTTTCCCATAAAAACATACTTTGTTTACAATAAAAATATAAAGCTAAGTATACACTATGTTCACGCACAAAGTTATCTACTACCTACTAGGTACTGCTTTATCGTGGTGCCGTTTTAAGTGCAGCGCACACCAAGAGCAGAGCAGAGCAGAGCATTTTCTGAGACTATTCAAAAATTAATCTTATGACAATTCCATACATTGCAAAATTAAATACACGTCCAAACTTGATGCTCGACTATGCTCGAGCATGCATGATTTTGACGTGTATTTAATTTTGCAATGTGTGGAATTGTCATAAGATTAATTTTTCAATAGTCTCAGAAAATGCTTAGCTCTGCTCTGCTCTTGGTGTGCGTTGACCCTTATGCAAACACAAAACAGATGCGCGAAGCACAGTTGGTGCGAATAGTGGATACTCAGCTTAACAAAAGCACCATTTTGTCATAGAGTAATGATAGTGGTAGATCGAATCCCATAATATGTTTTATGACGGCTCCTCTTAAGAATGTCAAGGACAGCTTTTGTAATAAAACAACTTTATGACCCGTAAAATATTGAAATGCCTGCCAAAACTAATATGCTGTACCTAATATTTTTTGGTGTTGATATAGTCGGAGATAGCCATAATAATTTGAATGATTTCTAATATTGATAAGTTGTAAGTCCGATAAAAAAGATGATTTGTACTTTAGCAGCTATCTGCTGTTCGGAAAGGGGAATGCCTGAAAAATGCTTGAAATAGACAGAAACTACGTACAGTCCTTTATTCTATTTAGAATAAATTAAGTATAATGAAATAATTCTCAAGTTTGTATACCTAGGGTGAAAATATAACGATCTTTAAAATATTTAACTTGATATCCGTCTAGTTCCTTCTTATTTTATCATGGAGGTCAGTGTTTATTTGACATGAGTAATCGACATTCAGCCAAACAGGAATCGTCAAATAATCTTTAACGAACTATTTTATAGAATTATTGCACAGTTATCATTCATTTAATATAATTCGACCTATTTATACCGTAAATCTATTTAAAATAATATATGCATGTCAATATTAATTAAAATCAAATTATTTTCAAAATAGAAAACGTATCGTAGGCTGTATGCATCATAATGTCCTTTGCCTTACTGATACTTTGACATTACTGCATTTAATTTTTTCGATTGTTGATTTGATCGATTCATGGTTTTGCGTTTGCGACTTGAGTTACTAGTATATTACTTTTTAGGATATTTAACGACGACTTTGGCCATTTTTTAAGGATTTTGATTTTACTTCTGTACACGTTACCCATTTTTGAACACGGGCTTAGATTGGACCCGCTGAAACTTCGACTCGGCTTTTTGACGACGGACCTGAACCTGCTTTATATTATACGACGCTGCTATTATTTCGGACTTGTGCCGTGTTTATTTAAAAATGGATAGAAACGTACACTGTGTTAATTGCTATCTCGATAAGACCAGGCCATAAAAGGCCATTAATGTAACATGTATCACCTTATATACCCATATTCAGGCAAATAAATTATTTGATTTGATTTTTTTTTGATATTGCATCGATGAGACGTAATCTTATATCAGTGCAAAATGATGAAGTACGTCGTTTAATACAGGCATGGATAACACTACAAGCTGTAAGTACTGAAATTCCCTAGGTGTCTCAATGTGTCTTGCCTATTTATGTTGAACGCACTGACATACAACAATAAGTAAATAAATAAATAAGTTAATAAATAAATAAATAAATAAATAAATAAATATCCTTGGACATTTCACACAACGCCATCTAGTCCCAAGCTAAGCAACCTAATGCTTGTGTTATGGTAACGAGATGGCTGATAAACTACTTATATACAGTTACCGGCCATAAATATTGCACATGGATTTTTACAGTTGCCGGCCGTAAAAGCACATGAAACAAGTAGGTATACGTAAAAGTACATAAATAACGTACTATAATAGTACTACATACATATATACACATATACTATACACACATACATACATATATACATCGTATATGTAGTTACGTATTTAACGTACGTAAATCCCATGTGCAATATTTACGGCCGGTTACTGTACATTTTTTTTTTGTAAATACATACATATTATAGATAGAAAAACACCCAGACTCGGAACAAATACTTGTAGGTCGTACAAATATTTGTTCCGTGCGGGAATCGAACCCGCGACATGCTGCGCAGCAGTCAAACGCTCAACCACTGCGCCAACCGTGTCGTCAAGTACATTATGTTTTGTTCTTTTTCACAGGTTGAACAAGACAGTGTTGTTTGTGATGCATGTCTAAGATTAGCAATTCAAACTATCACCGAGACACCAGGAACCAGTCGACCAGATAGTCGACAAGTAGGCATATACAGCATCGTTATTGTAACTGCCTAGTGGGATGGCGAACAGTTGGTACCTGTGCTCATACTATGTCAATAATATGGTACTTAGCTTGGGCCCGGTACCAATCCAATATCTATCCTCCTGCACAGTTTCTTTATGATATATTAGTGGTTTTTAATGATGATTAAAACATTTAAATGCTGTTTTGTTGTGTAATTATTGCATACTAATCCTTAACCTTGACTTAACCTATATTTTAGAAGAAATTATTGGAACTGGCTTCTACCTAGTTTTTTGATAATTATTGAATTTGTAAAGGATTCCCTACGATTTGTAGTGCAATTTGGCGTATATTTCATTGTTGTCCATTTCAAGCATTTTTTTGTGTGGCTGATGGGTAATTCCCTTTATTTAAACGCTTCTGTCTTCCTATACAAAATACATTCATTATCATCATCATTGGCAGCCTTGTTCCACTCACTGCTGAGGTATAGGTCTCCTCTCTTTTGTGCCATGCTTCCCTAGTCTGTGCGAGTCTCGTCCAGGTCTTCCCTGCGATCTCCTGGAGGTCGTCCACATATTCACCATAATCGTCATCATCGGCAGCCTTGTTCCACTCACTGCTGAGTATAGGTCTCCTCTCTTTTGTGCCATGCTTCCCTAGTCTGTGCGAGTCTCGTTCAGGTCTTCCCCGCGATCTTCTGTATAGGTCGTCCACACATTCATTATCATCATTGGCAGCCTTGATCCACCCACTGCTGAGTATAGGTCTCCTCTCTTTTGTGCCATGCTTCCCTAGTCTGTGCGAGTCTCGTTCAGGTCTTCCCCGCGATCTTCTGTATAGGTCGTCCACACATTCATCATCATCATTGGCAGCCTTGTTCCACCCACTGCTGAGTATAGGTCTCCTCTCTTTTCTGCCATGCTTCCCTGGTCCATGCGAGTCTCATCCTGGTCTACCCCGTGATCTTCTATCTGTCGTCCACCTGGCTATTGGTCTGCCAAGGCCGTTCTACCGTTTCTCGGCAAAACAACAACTACAAATCACATAAAAACTGCGAGTTTCCTAAGTGTCAAAATGTTAACAATACGAGTCGGTCTAAAAGGAGAATGGGCGGGTCCGTCCCCAGTGGTGTATCAAGATGTGATATACGTCATTTTAAAGATCATAACAATAGCTTTATTTTCTTGTATGACACCAACAACGAAACTCGTGCAGGGAAGGAACCATGAATAATTTTAATTTTATTTTTTAATAATATTATTTCTAACTTCTACAGTAACGTAGCAAGTATAACCATGTGCACAAAATGCTAGAGGCGTCATCGCATCAGGGTGAAGAACGTCAGAGGGTGGATGAACCCGAACGACATTACAATTACGATAGACAATTTTCCAACCGACGATTATCCCTGTATGCGGGGTTGTCCTTGGGTGCACTATGTAAGTGCACCCAAGGACAACCCCTGGTTGGTGCAGGACTATTGCAGAACATGGAAACAAAACATGTTGGGCTTTGGGTTTGGGTGGCTGTGGAATGGTTACCTAGAACTATGGAAAGACTATGGCCCCTGCCTGACCAATGTTTTTTATACAATACACAGATGAAATGGCAGGGGGTGACTTTTTTTTTTGTGGATGGGAAATCATCTAATGACTTTGCCCGCTCTGTGTGGGGCGAAAGAGCGTGTCAGACTTTTACTGACTAAAACCCACTCATGTTCCTTCAGTTGCCTGTGCCAGGGCCACGGTATCTCTTTCGAACAACCCGCGACCCCGGCGGCATCGGCCCTATTGGACCCCATCATTGCTGACATCTCTTTGAGGCGCGCGTGGAACACAACGCGCCGTCGACCCGGGCCTGGTCCTTACAGGACGGCGAACTACCCACTACTCGCCGACCGCAAGCCCACGCCTACGGTGGCCGGGAACCGACTCTCGACTCCCGCCGCCCAGGGCGTCTCCTGCGGTGACTGAGGGCGTGAGGTTGTCTCTCCCTCACGCGTTCCGCCTCCTCCTTCGCGAGAATTACTGCTTCGCAGAAGGAGGTGACGGCCTCCCATGCACTCTCGTTCCGCACCATGGCCTGGACCAGGTTTGGACGTGAGAGATCGCCGCCGCCGATCGCCTCCATGAAAACAGGGCGGTGCTGCGCCCAAGCCGGGCAGACCTCCACCGTATGCTCCACCGTGTCCTCCGGGCGATCCACCGGAGTGCCTCCCTGATGCAACTCCAGGGCAGGGTATTGAAGGCGTTGGCGATGTCTAGAGACACCGCCCAGACGACCCCATCCCGGGGCACAGCATCCCCCGTCGTGAGGGCTCGCACGCGCATGATGGCGTCCACCGTAAAGCGCCCCCTGCGGAAACCAAACTGCCTCTCCGCCAAATCCGGCCCTTCCTGCACTAGCCACCCGACGAGGCGGTTTGCAATGACTCTTTCAAAGAGCTTGCCCACCTCGTCGAGCAGCACGATGGGTCGATAAGCGGAGCAGGGGGCACACTCAATAATGGGCACCCGGAAACGGTCGCTAGCAAATAGTGACGTAGCGACAAGGGGGCAACATATCCTGATGTGCTTGAGGAGTGGAGAGGTATTCCACGGCTCTCAGAACAATCCCAGAGCCCGGAAGCTGGTCAAGATTCCTACAAGCACTTACTGGAATACTTCCTTCCTCCGAGCACGGTTGCTCTTGCGAATCTCCACTCAATCCGGTCAATAAATGCAAGAATGAGGTGGGAGCTCTGTTCCCGTCAGTGTTCACTCCAGCCGGTCAATAAAGGCAAGCCAGAGGTGATGAACAAGACTTCTCCCGGGAGATAAGGTCCGTGGGGTCGCTACTTCCCAACAGCTTGTCACATGCTGCCCTGCGGTTTTCTGTATCTCTCTTGGTCTGGCTCCTCACCCTAGACCTGTTTCGGCAAAGTAAACTCTACCAGCACAGACTTGGAGTTCGGAGCGCGCAAGCCTCACCATGACGTCAACGTAGAGATACGGAGGTGGGGAAAAGTTGAAAAGTCAAGTGTGCAGGTGTGGCGATAAAGGCGCAACACAAGACTAGTAGCTGCACCGCAAAGAACGCTACATAAAATAATAGGTATATACGAAAAACTGTTTATGCTAAACATAATATCATTAAGAAAAAAAAAAAAGATTCATAGTATATTCTTTGCACGAGTTTCGTTGTTGATGGCATAAGCTAACTGTCATAACCGCACCGACGGCTTCCATGCACTTATACGCAAGAAAACAGCGTCGGTACTGAGGACAGTGAGGGGCAGTCGGAACAGCATCCTGAAAACTGTAGCCGAGAGCCTCGGCTCTCCAATTGTGCAGCAGTTTGTGAGGAGGCTGATTTTTTACTAACACTAGGCAATAAGTTATTTTTGTATGTTACTAACACTATATGGATATTGTGTGTCCGAAATAAAAAGTTTCTATTCTATTCTATTCTATAACCTCGAGGACACATAAATATGTTAAGACTTCGATCATATCTCGCTCCATCGCACTTTGAATAGATAGAATAGTCTAGGCATACTCCAAGATATCTGCAAGACAAAACAGGTGGACGATGGTAAAATAAGCGAAAATAACATTTTTTTGAAAAAAAATTAAATCATTCGTAGGTCTTCCCCTGCAAGAGTGCGATGGTTGGTGTCATAGAATAAAATAAAGTCCTTCCAATAAGCTTTAAAATGACGTATCGCTCAATTTGATACAGTCTTGAAACAGTCTGGGGATGGAGCCCCTACAAAAGCGCCCATTCTCCTTTCCTCTTGCCAATAACGCAAAGTATGCAAGAATATGTGAATGGCAATAAAAACCACTAATAATGTTGTATTGCCTGTACTGACGTTGCCATAAACATGGCTATATCAATAACCACAGAGCGTGGGAAGATGTTGCTATGGTGAAATGTGGCTAATGGCTTATTGTGACATCACGGCCGCACTTGATGGGTCTACATTATTTTAGTTCTTGTGTGATTCTATAGAGTAGGTATTTAAGAATCCGTTTCGACTAGCGACTTTCTTCTGAGTTTATCGTGGACAATACTGACATCGTGAGGAAACCTGGACTTAACGATAGTTAACTAGCTTTTGCCCGCGGCTTCGCCCGCGTGGATATCGGAAAATATCCCACAGGAACGTACTACCGGGATTAAAATATGTGTTAACCCCGGTAAACATTATATTAATTTCATATTACAATAATTTCATGTAACGATTGGTTTACAGTCGGCATGATTTTTAACACGCTTTTATGTCTTTGACTTAACTCGGGACCCCCGGGCTCCAGGATCTTTGGAAGGCGTACAACTGGCAGAGGCCCCTTAGACAATTTTAAATAACGAGGCGGCACCAACCGACGAGTATCCCTGTATGCACTATAACACGCTTTTATTATTATTAACACAAACGGGATGTTTACCATATTTACTGTTAATTCTAGTTCCCGATATTTCGGCACAGCACCATGATCACGGATAAACTGAAGTTATTGCGGGTGGGTGTTTTATGAGGAGACAAATCGGTCTACTCTCTTTCTTTTACTATCTTTCGCTTTTATTAGCCTCACCCGTAGGTATGTTTGTAAATTGTATGTAACCGAATCTTTGTACTCGATTTTTCCCACTTTAATGGGTCAGATTAATTCGAAATTTTGCACACTTATCAGGGCCCGATGACAATACAATAATTTAAAAATGTTGTCCCATTATCCTGATCAGGATCAAAACGATCAAAATTTTTCAATATAAGAAAAAACGTGATAAACGAGAAAATTAATGTCATTGTAAAAAAAAGCTTGGGGTACTGCTTTCGAATTATAGAGTTAGTGTAAGAATGTCGTACAAAAAAGCTTTTTATTTCGCTGTTTTTTTCGCTTTTTTTCAATTTCACGTAAACCTAATAAGTACATTACCCGACCTAATTTAGAGTCATCCTTGAATGATTGGAGTCATTAGTTACCATTACTTAATAACCCTTGACAAGTCACATAAATTTTGTTCTAGTGACCCACTAGTCGACAGAACTTGTAACGTAATACTATTTTCCTAACAATTACTACAAATATCCGACGAAAATAGATTCTTCTTATAACAAACAATGGACAACAAAAGCATGTTACCTACGGCCGGAAAAGCCCATTTTCCTAAGTCCTTAACCCTGAACGTATTTTATTAACCTACAATACAAAGGAGTCCAATTTGGTCGCAGTTCGCCGCCCGGGCATAAAAATAATAAACCTTTTCTTCCCAATCAAAATATCCTGAAGGACAGAATAAGATTATGTTGCCCTAGTAACTCAGAAATAATTGTAACGGATGAATAAAGGACCCAACTGTTACAAAGTAAAACGGAAAAAAACTGATTAGCGGCTTTTTAGCCCTTTATTAATGATATTAATTATTAATAGTGGTAGAAAACCAATTAATTAAGTACCTACCTATTGCACGCCACACAATTTTTCTTTCTTCAAAATCCGGTTTGAGTATAATAATATATATATATAGTAAGTATAGTATTTAATGAGTGATTGATACCGATGTCTTTGTAAAACAATATAGAATACGAACGCACTTTTATTTTTGAACTGTAAAATATGGTACTTAGTAAAAACATCCATTAAGCCTTAATAAGGGTTAGGGGTAGGTGTAGTTATCTCCAACTTAGATTACGGTAGGTACTGTACTTAGCCACGACTCCACGAGTTCCCCATATCGAATACTCCATAGGAGATAGGTCATAATTTAATTACATACTTACCTACTAAATTACTTGAAACTTCTCAGAAGCTTCTAAATAACTTCATTTCCTTCTATTCGTGTTACGTCTCCAATTAGTCTTATTAAGGTCAACTTGAACTTAGGTGAACTTTTGGTCGATACCTACATGCAACTGGTAAAGTTCAGCGGGTTATTGACCTTTGAAAAGTGAGGGTCTAATGGGTTCTACCCGACTTATGTCATGTTTATCAAAATAGTAACTATTTACCTAAGCAATACATTGGTAAGTGGCCGTCGGATGTCTTCATCAACATCATCATCATTCCATCCATTGCTGAGTAAATATATTCCTCCTCCCTTTAGTGCCATGCTTCCCTGGTAGCTGCGAGTCTCATCCAGGTCTTACCCGCGATCTTCTTTATGTCGTCGTCCACTCTAGTTACTGTCATAATGTACCTACTGTATTAATTACTGTGAGTAAGTATGTAATTAATTAGATAGCTAAATAAGCTTACGAGACGATAACTTCATCACACCTTTATTCCCCCGAATTAGTAGCCCAAGCGAGTCTATTGCCGACAACCGGGCACAAATCCAATGGAAAGACACACTGCCAATTTATCCCGCTAGGAGTCGCATCGTCGCTGGTGTTGTTTAGTACACCATATTTTTTAGAAGGTGAGAGCGCGTTTACTTTTTAATATCCTTGAAAACCTTCAACAGATAGACAGCTGACGGTTACCTACCAGCGATAATGGCGTCATATGTAATTAGCTTTGCCTGTTCCTTCCCATTCCAGACTACGGATTGCTACTAAGAATTTCCTAGTGGGAAAACAAATGACCATTTTCAGCGACATCAGAATGTAATGCCACGTTGGATTTTCAACTCTCGAAACAAAGCCTAGCGTTAAAAATCCAATACCTACTGAGCTTTTGGGCATTAGGTACTTACATTTAAACGCCTATTGGTGGTGAAAACAGGCAAGAAATTTGCGACTTGCGAGTGTGTAGGCTATGCAAATGAAAGTAATTAGAATCTTACTAGGTCATCTTACTTAAGACTGGTATAGGTACTTAATAAATGTGATTAATTAACTAAAACAAGCTCATAGCATAGCATCATAATCAGCCTTTAAGTAGGTAATGTTCCCACTGCTGGGACACAGGCCTGCTCTCGGTGAGAGGGAGTGAGCAGTAATCCACCACACGGGCCCAGTGCGGGTTTGGTATATGTCACATTGTCTTCGAATTTTTGGTTGTAGGTTCGGTTTCGTCACGATTTTTTCCATCAACGTTTTGAGAGCAGTGGTGATGAAATAATTTATACAAAGTAAAGCCGCTGTCTGGGTTCAAACCTAAGGTAACATTAATCGTTTCAACAATCCGTAAGCTCCTACGGATTTATAAACACAATGTTTATTTACTTAATTATGAAACGACTTGCGACCTGCCCCTACTTCACAGTTTTTATGACTTGACAATACGTTGAGATTTCTTTATTATGTTGGTTTAATATGCATGTAAGTAATAAAAATATAGCCCTTCGGGAATAAATTTCCTAAATGATAGTGAAAACCGCATCAAAATCCGTTACATAGTTTAGAAGAACAATGGGGTCACTGACACGAAAAGCGAATTTAAAGTTTTATAATATTTTGAGATTATTTACAAGTGCGAATGTTTACAAGAACGCAGAAACCTCTTTTATTTAGGGAAACAAACAATTAACATGTTAATTCATGCTTTCAAATGCCCTTTTTTCACTTCCTTATTTTTCTACTAATGTTTTATCTGTAAGCATTTAGGGCCCGAACACACGTACCACAACAACATGTGGGCGGGCGCTAATTTGTATGAAAATGAATAGTTTATTCACAAGGACCAGACACGGTTGAATTTTACGGGAAAATCTGATTTTCCCGTCAAATTTAACCGTGTCGGCGATACCGACCACGTCGCAGCCACAACGCCAACGCAACCACCAGCGAGACAGCGCATTAGCGGCCGGCCGGCCACATTGCAAACTCAACGTTGCGTCGACTATTTGCTTTTATTTTGTAGTTATCACAACACAACTGTAAGAAGCTGCAGCGACACACACACACTCACACGTACAGTAGTACCCAAGTAATATGGCTTATCGATGTACCTGCGCAGAAGATGAATTTTCAAAGCGCGGGAAATGCTATTGACCAAGCGGCACGCTCCACGCTTTTTCCTGTACCGCTATTGGTCGGTAGCTGCCGCTATGTTAGCGCGCGCCGCTTGGCAGCCGCCATACTTGCGAGTGAGACGGAACTAACAACTGCAGTGTATTATGAAACTTATAGTAGTGATCTAAGGTTGATTGTAAGTTTTAAGTATTCTCGTTAATCTTCGGGGCCATACTTTCTTTTCTGTGCGAACGAAGATTCACGACGCGCCTTATTAGTTGAGTACTACTGTAACCACTGCTTGCCAACATGACCACATCGTGTCGCTGCGATGTGGTGTGGTTATGGTAGGTACGTGTGAACCGGCCCTTACTGTACAAGGAAAAAGGGATTATTTTGAACAAGATAAAAGATAATAAGGATGCAAACAAAACAATAGACGATTTGATGTTTCTTTTCTTTCGAATTGTTTTTTATTTAATTTTACCGTGTTACAGAAGTAAGTATCGTAGCATCAAGGAATTATTTAACGTAACGGTTCTCGTGAAAAATAGGGTTCACTTGTTTGTTCTCGCAAACCCTTTCCTTCTAAAGTTTTGAATGTTTTTCAGACTGCTGTCAACGTGAGTCAAACGACAGACTTCCGTCAACGGTGATCTACAATTGAATAATGAAAGACATCGATATTGACAGTGTGTGTGTGTGCTACGCTTGCTACGCTCTACGGAAGCCGTAGTAATGGGGCGGAGCCTACAAGCACCCATTGATAAACTATCTGTTATCACTTTCACACGCTACTGTCCAGGTTGCATCAAAAAAAGATAATATCTAGTGTGGATACACCTTCGATTGCTGCTCGCCTTGTAGCGAAAAGGGGGCAAAGATAAAGTCAGAGCTACATTTTCCGCACTACTTTCCCGACAGCAGACGATCCATCAATCGGTTCTTATGACGAAATATTTTCACCTGTCGTCTCTTGTCTCTTTCTAATCTACCACCCATATAATAATCTCCACTTTCACGGAAAAATCTCCCCGCGCCATGACTTCGGATACCAGGCTTTCATAGGAAGTAGGATATGAAACTGCAGTGAGCGAGAGGTGTTGTATGGAGGGACAGGGAAAGTAGAGGGCGAATGTCCGCTTAATTCGGGTGTTCCCGTATTCATAATGCAATTCAGGTGAAGTGAATTGAGATCTAAAGAAGCTAATTTAGTTCTTCAGAATGTAAATAAAGCTAGCGCCCTTTCTTGTTAGCAATTTAATTAAGTTTTTGTTTATCATTGTGGCAATCTGCCGCAAGTTTCTGAAATAAGTTAAGTAAACAACAATCATTTGTGTAGTTTAATTTGCTAGACAGTAAATTAAAATGCTTTTGTTTCAAGTTGTTACAAGACTTTACTTTGAATTGTTGTTGTTTTGTTGCATTCAATTTATGAGGGCTGTGGCTAAATGATAATAGCCGCACGGGTTGCTACGCTTGCCGAGGTCGATCCGTGGATTGGTGACCATCTATTACATAACGTGACCCCTCCGTGTCTCACGAAAAGCACGACGGAAAGCACGTTAAGCCGATGGTCTCTCTTATCTTCTTCTCGTTGACAGTCGTTACCGGTAGTCAAAAGTCTGAAAGTCTTATAAAATTCTTATCAAGATGTATCGTATTACCCAGTAACTGGATTTTGGAGGTCAGATAAGCAGTACTGGTATTCAGGTGCATACGGTTAGACTGGCAGCCGACCCCAACATAGTTGGGAAAAGGCTAGGCAGATGATGACCTAGCTGTTGGTTATATTTTAAGTACCTACTACTCATGTGCTTGTTGAATTTTATTGATTCACTACAATCATAATAACAAACTATACAAATATAGCTATAGAGGGGTTTCTTTTTTAACCGACTTCAAAAAAAGGAGGAGGTTCTCAATTCGGTTGTATGTTTTTTTTTTTTTTTTGTATGTCTGTTACCTCAGTACTCCGTCATTTATGAACCGATTCGGATAATTCTTTTTTTATTTGAAAGGGTATACTTTCAGATTGGTCCCATTTTTATCAAAATCCAGTTTTGATGATGGGATCCATGAGGAATCGAGGGAACTCCTCAAATATTATAGGCATACAGATAGCTATTTTGGTATTTTCATCAACAAATCAAGCGTTTGCATTCATAAAGTATCATCTGGTGAAGTGGAACTGAGGAAGAAGACCACAGAAAGCCACGGGAACTCCTCAACGATGATAAGTATTTCACGGGTGGCGATAAGATATCTCGATTAATAGTTAAGCGACTATGGCGAAGCTTTAAATAAATGGTTCTGATGAAAATGGTACCATCGAACCGATCTGATGAAGGAGCCGGAAGGTAGGCATCGGAACTCAGTAATAAAACAATGTATCCTAGCCGTGTTTGGGCTTATTGGAATTGTCATGAGGTCTCTGGCTATAAATGATTTAATGCTTACTATATGGCGCTTCAAATTGCGCTAGTTACTTGAGTTGTTTTAGTCTTTGTGGACTGTGGATGATGCTCCTCTAATTTATATTGCAGAGTGGTATTCACATTTGTGTGGGGTAGGCACCACTAAAAAGTGAAAAATAAAAACTTTTTACAAAAAAAAAACAACCGACTTCCAAAAAAACACTAGGTACAAAGTGAAAAATAACTTTAATTTCGGAAGTCGGTGGCAAAAAAAAACGAAAGTAAATAAAAAGCCAAAGACACCGACTTCCGAAATTAAAGTTTCACTTTGTAGTGTTTTTTTGGAAGTCGGTTGTTTTTTTTTTTAATTTCAACATTTACATTTCTGTATTTTATGGCGTGCAATGTGCATATTAAAGAGTATTCTATCTATCTATCCTTTACTTTCTCTTACCATATTTTTATAGTTTACTAGCTTTTTTCCGCGGCTTCGCCCGCTTGGATATCGGAATATATCCCACGGGAAAGTCCTACCGGGAAATCCTTCCTTATTCCTTGTCTAAATTATAAAGGGAACCTCTGTGCAAAATTTCAGCTTTCTAGGTACAAGGGCGGGGCGTTGATGAGTCAGTCAGTCAGGACTTCTCATTTTATTTATAGAGATCGAGAAATTGCGCAATTTGTGGACAGAAAGTGTCCAAAAATTACGCAACTCATCATTTTATTTTATTAACGAATCAAAACAAAACTTAATTATCGTTTCCCACCCCTCGCCCTCTCTCTTATTGCTCTAACTAAACCCGGTATCAGTGGCGATCTTGAGAATGTCCAATATGTAGGGTACCTACTTGTGATGGAAATGTGAATACCACTCTGCAATATAAATTAGAGGAGCATCATCCACAGTCCACAAAGACTAAAACAACTCAAGTAACTAGCGCAATTTTCTGTGCATTGCCTTATTCAACATATTTGTCTGATGAGCAAAATAGTCACATTTATAATTTAAATATGTTAATTTATAATAGAACTTGTCATCATAGTGACGCTATTTTATATTTTGATTGTAATCAATTTATTACTGATTACAAACTGACTAATTATGAAATGTATTTGCCACCTAGTTGTAGGAGACTTATTGCTAATCTTTTAGCATACAATATACATAGTGACACCGGTACTTGTAGTGTACCATCGAATACTGTTAGTAGTAGTACTAATATCATTTTTGATACGCCTTGTAGTTTAAACTATTAGGTGTGACAATGGGTAGGCCGCATAAGTTGAATGTTGTACATCAAAACATGCAGGGTCTGTCCGGCAAAGAGTTAGAGTTAAGTTTATTTATGGAGAACTATGATGTTCAGGTGTTATGTTTGACTGAACACTGGTTGAAAGAACATGAAGTAGTCTTTATGAATGATGATTATTTTACTGTACAAAGTGCATTTGTGAGAAAAAGTGCTATTCGCGGTGGGTCTTTAGTTCTTGTTTCAAACAAGTTGAAATGTAAACAACGTTTAGATATAGTTAATCTTTCTATTGAGCGCATTGTTGAGTTGTCTTGTGTTGAACTCGAGCGATACTTTATAATTTGCGTTTATCGACCCCCCTCTGGGGATTTTATTCGTTTCGAGTTGGTTATGGAGGATACACTCAATAAGTTAAAATCAAGTAATAAAAGCATAATTTTATGTGGAGATTTTAATATTAATATTTTAGATGTTACTCCATTAAGTATTAGACTTCTCAATCTGTTCAGGTCTTATAATTTAATTAACTTGTTTTTCGAACCTACTAGGGTCACGGCAACTTCGTCAACATGTCTTGATAATATATTTAGTGATTGTGAGGTCAAAAATAAATTAGTGCTAAGTGACCTAACATCTGACCACTGTGGTTTACTAGCTAGCTTCCCTATGCCATTACATAAAAAGCCACATAAAAGAGAATGCAGGCCATATACAGCTAGTCGTTGCAACAAGTTTAAAAATAATATAGCTCGTAGAATTACACCATCTCTAGCAGAACACGAGAATCCTAATGAAATCTATGGAGCCCTTTTTGAGGTTGTGCAAAAAGAATACCAATCTACTTTTAAGACCAAAACCATTAACATTAATGGCACCTCCGTTGGCTTTAACCAATGGGCTACTCCAGGTATTTATAAAAGTAGAGCGAGACTATACGAGTTATACGGTTTGAAAAAATACAGGTTTGATACTTCTTTCCTAGAGTATGTCAAAAATTATTCAAAATTATTTAAAAACATTTGTGTTTTTGCTAAATCTAAATTTTTAAGCGATACAATTAAAAAATCCAATAATAAAGTAAAAACAACCTGGAAAATTATTAACAATGAAACGGGTAAGTCGGTGAAACAAGAAGAACAACTTGAGATTATGGTTGACAATAAATTAATTAGTAAAGCAGCTGACGTAGCTGAGGCATTTAATGAGTTTTTCGCCAATATACCTATAACTACGACTCGCTCCTTAAATTCGTCCCCATCTAAAGCTGAAAACCTTTTGCATAGTAGTGTGCCCAAATGTAGTCGCTTATTTAGCTTCGAACATGTAACACCTCGTGATGTAGTTAATGTTTTTAACACACTTAAGTCTAAAAACACTGGTGATTACTGGGGCATCTCCATTAAACTATTAAGTAATATAATACACATCGTAGCCCCCTATCTAGCTGTTACTTTTAATAAATGTGTTGATTTAGGAACTTTTCCTGACCTCATGAAAAGTAGCAAAGTCATACCATTATTTAAATCCGGTAATAAAAATGACGTTGGAAATTTCAGGCCTATTTCTATCTTACCTGCATTTAGCAAAATATTTGAAAAGTTAATACTCAAGCAGTTGCTAAAACATTTTAATTTAAACAGACTCCTTCACGATGAACAATATGGCTTCACTAAAGGTCGTTCGACTACAGATGCGGGTGTTGCTCTGCTGAAACACATATTTAACGCTTGGGAAAACTCGCAAAATGCTATTGGAGTTTTTTGTGATCTCTCCAAAGCCTTTGATTGCGTGCACCATGACACGCTTTTGCGTAAATTACGTCATTATGGTGTCCAAAACGAAGCTCTCAAAGTAATAAATTCTTATTTACATAATAGGTTCCAATGTGTAGATGTTAATGGTGTGAAATCTTCCGGGCTACCAGTTCAGTTAGGTGTACCTCAAGGCTCAATACTGGGTCCATTCTTATTCCTAGTGTATATCAATGACTTACCATTCTATTTAAAGGGTATCTGTGACGTTGTACTGTTTGCAGATGACACCTCTCTTATTTTTAAAGTAGACAGAAACAGACATGATTTTGATGACGTAAACAGTGCACTCTCAATGGTTACGGATTGGTTTACGACAAATAACTTAGTTCTCAATGCCAAGAAAACTAAATGTATAAAGTTTGCCTTACCGAATGTTAGAAATCTGGGACCCAACATCGTCTTAGATGAAGAGGTGCTTAAGAATGTAGAATCAGCAGTTTTTCTGGGTATAACAGTAGATGCTAAACTTCAGTGGGGCCCACATATATCAAGCCTAGCGGGTAGACTCAGTTCAGCCGCCTACGCCGTCAGGAAAGTAAGACAATACACTGACGTTGATACAGCTCGTTTAGTCTATTTTAGTTATTTCCATAGCGTTATGTCCTACGGTATTCTGCTATGGGGCAAAGCGGCTGATATTCAAAATATTTTTGTTCTTCAAAAACGAGCTGTTCGAGCAATTTACCAGCTAGGTGCTAGAGTTTCTCTGAGGGAATTTTTTAAGGATATTGGTATTCTCACAGTGGCATCACAGTTCATCTTCGGCAACATCTTATACATTAGGCAAAATATACATTTGTACAGTAAAAACAGTGATATTCACAATATTAACACCAGAAATAAGGACAAATTACGTGCTCCATTTCATCGGCTTCATAAGGTTCATAACTCATTTGTTGGTCTTGGTATAACTTTTTATAACAAGCTACCTTCTTCTTTGCTAGATTTGCCTTTCAATGCGTTTAAAATTAAAGTTAAATCCAATCTTTGTTCAAAGGCATACTATTCTATCAACGATTACTTAAACGATAAGAATAGTTGGTCGCTGTGATTAATTCAAGACAATGTTTATGTTATGTTCTTTCTCCAGGATCAGCTTACATAATGACAGGTTACATGAGTTAAGTACTAAAATTGTTTATTTTATTTTATTTGACAAAAATATAATTTAATGTATTGTGTTGCGTAAATTATTTTGCATAGGTACTATTGTATAGAATCTAGTTCTTCTAACTGAACAGACAGCTGTGCTGCTGGGGAGTTTGTTCCGCTACTTCTTCTTCCCAGCTAAAGCACTAGGAAGTGGTGGAGGGCGGGCGTTTTGTGGGGACTGTCTTACTGTAATTTTGACGTTCAAAAAGTGCTGATTCTCAGCCTAATTTGAATAAAGGAACTTTTGATTTTTGATTTTGATTTTTTTTGATTTTGATTAATTAGCATTCGCATTCATTGTTAGCATGCGAATGCTTATTTAGCATTTAGCAAATGAAATGTAGTTGCGAATTTCTGTGAAATGTGAAATGAATTATTATTCATCCCTTCGTACTTCATAGGTCTACAGCGCGTGCAGTGCGCGCTCTCTGTCGCACCCACGAAAAGTCGGAACTACTAAATCTATCTGTTTCACGTGATCCTGACCTCGTTCGCAAGTGAAATTATTAGTTAGGTGGTGCGAATAATGAAGTCAAGCAATTATTATCTTCGATTAGGTCGTACTTAGGATCGTATATTGAATGAATGCGTATGATTGTATTTTTAATAATAATTTGTGATTTTGTGTGGCACGTGCGTGGCGCGCGATTATTTTTTAAATTGTTAAAAACGCGCTAAGACGCTAGCCCGCGAACGCGCTCTTTAATTCACATACTAACAAAATTCACATACTTACTTGACTATTATTAATTATCGTCATATTAGCAAATAGCATAGCAATAGCATTTAGCGTGCTAAGACTCAAGAATTCGCATGGTAATGAAATTTATTCTAAATCGCATTAATTGCCATCACTAGTACCTACCCGCTTAACTAGCTTGGCAAGTGGAATACGGTTTTTGGGACAGAACATACGGTATTGCACTGCGTTTTGTCTAGAAAACTCATTGCCACTGCAAACATTTTCTTGTCAATGATTACGAGGCCCATGGAAGATCTCGTGGCTAAGTAATAACAGCCGCACGGGTCGATCCATCAGGTTAAGCTGCGCTTGCCCGGGTTGCTCCGTGAATGGATAAGACCATCTTTACATACCGAGACTCCTCCGTGCCTCGGAAAGCCGTTGGTCCCGGCTGTCATTTGTGGATCTTTGACAGTCGTTACGGGGCGTCAGAAGCCTGAAAGTCTGACAACCAGTCTTACCAAGGGGTATCGTATTACCCAGTTACTGGGTCGTGGAGGTCTGATGCAGTCCATTTATAATACAGCTTGCATGCAGCTGTATTCAGCTGCATCCGGTTAGACTGGAAGCCGACCCCAACATAGGTGGAAAAAGGCTATAGGCAGATGATGATGATAATGAGGGCCATAGTAGCATAATCAACCTATAACGTTCCCACTACTGGGACACAGGCCTCCTCTCGGTGAGAGGGAGTTACACTGTAAAGGTCGATTTAGACCAAACGAACGAATGCTCATTCTACCAAATTCTTTTTGTGTAAACAGGGACAGAACATTCCTTCGTTGGTCTCTCCCTAATAAAATGTCAAGAATATCGACAAAAGAATGCTCTAATTCTTGTTCTGGTTCCATGTTAGTTTAGTCTAAATCGGGCTTAATGCAATCACGCAGGCCCAGTGCGAGTTGGTAGATGTCACATGTCTTCGAATTTTTGGCTCTAGGTCATGCCGGTTTCCTCACGATGTTTTCCCTCAACTTTTGAGAGCAGTGTGGTGATGAAATAATTTACAAAAAGTAAAGCGCCTGTTAGGGTCTGAGCCTACGACATACAACTCGTAAGTCGCAGCCGTTACCACTGGGCCACTACACTACTCTCATAGGCAGTATCATCGTTTATTGAAATTGGCTTAAATACTTTAACAATACACACGGTACTGCAAAAATTTTCCATCACTCGTTCTCGTTTTCACGGGTCACTGAAGAATTGAGTCCTTTCGGTTCAAAATATTTATTTAGGATACGATTTCAGGACAGATTTGCTTAACCTGATCTCGAAGCGTTGTCAAACAACTTTATCCATCAATCCTTTGCATTGGTAATCCTAGGATGAAAAGTACTTATCAAAATGTAGGACACATCCTTTTTAGAGTACAAGGCAAACAGTATCACATTAGGGGTATTTTCCGGTAAGGTTTCATGTTTAATAGCACCTTCTAGTATTTTGAATCAATTCAAGGATGGACTTTATTAGGTAGGTACACCTATGGTAAACTTTTAGCATTGGGTTATGTCATTATTTGCACAAGAAATGTATTCAACCGTGCTTTTATTTACCGCATCAAGATAAGTCGAAAGTATGTTTACGCTCCTCCGCCGAATTCTAGGCAGTCAGTCACTACCACGTTTCTAACTTGCTTAGTATTTCATGCCTTAGTTCATAATTGTGCTAACTACAAAATTTTTAATTTTCACTTTTTTAGTGCCTAATATATTATACCTAGTTACATAGTTTGCGCGTATTGAAATAAGTACCATTAATCCGTCTCTTTCTACCATGAACGTTCCATTAATTTTATATTATACTAATGACCTTTAATTTTGTAAATCTAAACATGAATACTATAACTATTTTTTAGTTACTTTACAAAACACAAAGCGGAGGCTAGTGTTATTTTGAATATTGTGGTTTCTTGAACAATATTTTTTTTATTATTATTTCGTATATTCATCTTTTTTCCATATAAAATACATTTTTAAATATTTCTTAAAGTAATATACAAAAAAAACCGGTCAAGGGCGAGTCGGACTCGCGCACGAAGGGTTCCGTACCATATTATATGTTTAACAATCGCAGAGATAACTTTTTACTTATTTTATAATGATACTGTGAATTACAAGGTTATTTTTTGTTTAAACAAAATACCTTATGAATCACCGTTTTCAGTATTGTTGCTTAAATACAGTATTTATGGTACCTACATGGTATAAAGAAGTTTCAAATTCATAATTTGTTGAATTGTTGCGCTAGAGCTCGTACAAAAATGGTCTAAAATTTCTTAATTTTAGAAGATAAAAAAAATGTGTTTGTACTCTACTCAATGAGTTCTAGACGATGACAACCCACATGCTAGATTTTTTTTTTTCAAAATGTTGTTTGGGGACTGACCCCTTAAATTTTTAACTTTGCTTTATTTTTATTATTTGTTGTTATAGCCGTAATAGACAGCGGAGGCTTAGTAAGTTTGTACTGGACTGTACGTGGTTGTCTGATTTCATGGATTTTAATGTTCTTGCGCGGAACCCTAATTATTTTTCTAAAATAAAAATAGCCTTAGTTACTCCTTAAAACATCAGCTATATGCCGTCAAAATCGGTGAAAATTCGTTTGGCAAGTACCATTTTTTTAATCGACTGCGCTTTAAAATTCTTCTATACAAACTTTAACATCCCTAAACCTCATTTGAGGCGTAGTTTTGAAAAACTAATAATGACAAACATTATTACTTACTTATGCAAGTATTTGTGCTAAGTTTCAAGTTCATTAATCAAATTAATAAGATTTTTCATATAAACTGTATCGCTGTTTTCACGAACACAGATAAAGAATTTCAAAAATCGTCTGGTATGTTTCCAACTCTCTAACATTATTTACACCAATTTTAGAGTTAATCTAGCCCCCAATAAAATCCTCCGCTATAAAATTAACTTTTCACCTCTTAGGGGTAGATTTTTGGAAAACCCTGATACACGTTAGTCTTCATTTTTGGTCTCAAAGTATAAAAACTGAGTTTTGAGTTAATCGGACCGCGTGTTAAAATTCCTCCATACAAACTTTGACACGCCCAATCCCTCTTTAGGGGTAGTTTAGGAAAACTCAAAATGATAAACTTTATAATATACTTAGATGAATATTCGTGCTAAGTTTCAAGTCTATTAACTCAAGGGATAGGATTTTTCATACAAACCTTCATCCCCTATTTCACACCCTTAGGGATAGTATTTCCAAAAATCCTTCCTTAGTGGATGTTTACACTATATAAGGTATCTATGTGCAAAATTTCAAGTCTCTAGGTCCATTGGTTTGGCCTGTGTGTTGATATATTAGTCATTGACTCAGTCAGGACTTTGATTTTTTTATATATATAGATTTACCATGTTATTTTAAGACCACAGACTTCTTATAGGTTTTCCTGTAATCTACAGGTATAGAACTATTTTCTATATTTTTTTCAAAATTTTAGGCTCAGTAGTTTCGGAGATAAGGGGGGGGGGGAATGGTCAATTTTCGTCTATTTTCTTAAATAACTTTAAAACAATATATTTTAAAATTATAAAAAAAATATATTTGAAACCCTCATAGTAAGCCCTTTCATTTGATATGTCACACGGTACAGTTTACATAACTTTTTTTTTTACATTTTCTTATTTTCCCCCTAAAAGTGACTCTCATATTCAAAATTCATATATTTACTTTAGCTGTACGTGTGTGGGTCACAGAAATCCATATGTGTACCAAATTTTAACTTAATCGGTCCATTGGATTCGGAGCAAATTGGCTGTGACAGACGGACAGACAGACACACGAGTGATCCTATAAGGGTTCCGTTTTTTCCTTTTGAGGTACGGAACCCTAAAAACATTTAAAAATATGAAAAATAGTGGTCCGCCGGTGTCGGGGTGCAAGCTACAGGTAGTTAGGGCTGCAGAGATAGGAACCTCCTCACAATACGAGCCGTATCGAGGAGTACTGCCTTCTGAATCTGTCCCTTGATCCAACCGCCTAACGAGAGCCTCGAAAGATGTTGGTCGAGGCTTTTGGCTATCAGGCCGTTGGCCGTTATTATTATTATTATTTGTCTTCGATTTATCTCGGGACCATGGGGCCCCGGACCTTTGGAAGTCTACACGAGGGGTCGAAGCTAACTCGCAGAAACCCGTTAGACGCTTTTAATGAAACGAGGCACCAACCGACGATTATCCCCGCACTATGCAACTGCACCCAAGAACAACCCCGGTTGGTGTAGGACTATTGCAGGATATGGAAAAAAAGATATTGTGCTAAGTGTTTGGAAGGCTAGAGTGGCAGTCCACTCTAACCAGTGTTACTCAGAACTATGAAAGGACTATAGCCCCTGCTGGTCAAAGTTTTATTACACATAATCAGCCTATAATGTTCCCACTGCTGGGACACAGGCCTCCTCTCGGTGAGAGGTAGTGGGCTGTAATCCACCACACGGGCCCAGTGCGGGTTGGTAGATGTCACATGTATTCGAATTTTTGGTTCTAGGACATGCCGGTTTCCTCACGATGTTTTCCTTCACCGTTTTGAGAGTAGCGGTGATGAAATAATTTACACAAAGTAAAGCGCCTGCCGGGGTTCATACCTACGACCTACGGCCAATACCACTGGGCAACCACTGCTCTACCCCGTGCCATTTTTTCCGTGTATAAGTTTTATTATACACGGGAAAAATGGCAGCGGGTGACTTGCACACTCAATAATTGGGCCTCGGAAACTGTCGCTAGCACTTAGTGACGTAGCAACAGGGGCCAACATATCCTGAGGTGCTTAGGAGTGGAAGAGGTATTCCACGAATAACAGGACAATCCCAGAGCACACAATATGGTCAAGATCCCTACCAGCACTAAACTGGAATACTTACTTCCCCTGAGCACGTTTGCTCTTGCGAATTTCCACTCATTAGAGTTCCGTACCTCAAAAGGAAAAAAACGGAACCCCTATAGGATCACTCGTGTGTCTGTCTGTCTGTCCGTCTGTCACAGTCAATTCGCTCCGAATCTAATAGACCAATTAAGTTGATATTTGGTACACATATGAATTTCTGTGACCCAAACACGTACGGCTAAAGTAAATAAATGAATTTTGAACGTGGGGGTAATTTTTTGGGGGCAAATAAGAAAATTAAAAAAAAAGTTTTGCTAACTGTACCGTATGATATATCAAATGAAAGGGCTTACTATGAGGGTCTTAACCATTTTTTTATAATTTTAAAACAAATCAGTTTAAAGTTATTTAAGAAAATAGACGAAAATTGACCATTCCCGCCCCCTTATCTCCGAAACTACTGAGTCTAAAATTTAAAAAAAAATACAGAAAATAGTTATATACCTGTAGATTACAGGAAAACCTATAAGAAGTTTGTGGTCTCAAAATAACATGGTAAATTTCTAAATATTGTGAGTATAAACTTACGTTTACTGTTGATTCTAACAGTATGTATGGGAGAACATTTCCAACTATAATGTTAAGTTTGTTCTTGGAATAATTTTATGCCAACTACGGAACCCTTCATTGTGCGTAGTCCGACACGCACTTGACCGGTTTTTTTTATTCTAATAAAGGCAAAAATGATGTGAGGGCTCTGTTCCTCATCAGTGTTCACTCCAATCGATCAATGAAGGCAGAGAAAGGAAGCCAGATATGAGGAACAAGTTTACCTATTCATTTTAAGTAAAATTGTTAAAGAACTGTGGATTTTGTGAATAAATAAATAAACAAATAAGTTACACTATCCAAAAATTGCATCTGTAAAAAGACTGTCACAGCCATTCCAAACCGTTCATACTTTGATTGCTTTCGTCTGATTGTCTCTTCGCAAAACCGCCTCTATTTTATCCCCAAACATATTCAACAATGTGGGACACCATTCCGGCAATAATGTAGTACGGAATCGGACTATCAGGCTTCTTCATAAACGAGCTATCTTAGCCCGAGCCCTAAACTGAGGAAACCCTTAAAGTGGCCATCGACCTACTTTCCGAGGAAATTACCAGGAAAGCAACGATAGAAAGGGGCACTTTTTATTGTTAGACCCGAGATTTAGGACGACGGGTTACGGCCTTTTAAGGACCTCGATAAACTTGCACAGTAACCGTTTAGGCAAATGTGGGTAATATTTTGTAAATTTACGATTTGGGGCGTTTTTATTTCTTTTAGACAATACAGGCTTCAAGAATGGCTATAATCACGACTAAACGAAGGATTGGTGATCACGTGACCAGGAATTTAGCATAGCCATAGAAGTTCCAAGGGATTAGTACAACAATAAAACGTAGGAACTGTCAATCTGACACTGTTCTCAGAACTGCAACCTTAATACTACGTACGGCGTTCCAAAGAGCTTGTAATAGATTCATTAATTGATCTACTTTCCCAGATACCCTACATTCTGCCCATCCCTTCTGAGAATGCAGCGTGAGGTTAAGTAATAAGGTAAAAAGATGGCGTCTATCAGTTACCGCTGTTTACCATAAACTTAATTGGTTCTGAGTAGGAGGCTCGTACGAAGATATATTATTATCAATGGGTACTTCGAGGAAATACCCACGTATATGATGTGTTTCCATTGTGAGGATTAAAAGATTTCTAATGGAGATTTTGCCGTATGACTGTGAGTTGTCCACTTCAACTGTTATAATGATATTATAGGAACGCGATGTGTGTGAGTTATGCCTAGAACATGTTGTACTTAGCCCTTTCAGACCTGACTTTTTTTATTTTCTCGTACGGATTTAAGTAAATTTTCAGTGTTTTAATAGGTATTAAGAACTAGGAAAAAAATAGTAAAAAAAATCCTGCGAGTCAAGTTTTTGAGAAAAACCGGTTTTTCTTTATGTGCACAAATGTGACCATCCGGCTTTAATTATAATTACGATTCATGTTCAGGGGATTTTTCTAAATGAATAAACACTGTTATTATACTGCATTTTTATTAGAAAAAAGCAATAAAGTAAATAAAAATTAAATCCTATCTTCCGTTGGTAGGTACCGTTATTATGTATTACATAAATCTGAGTTTAGCGTTTAGTTAGAAAAAATACTAGAAATAAAAGTCTACGTGTGGAATGATAAAAGCAATTTTTATCAGGCATAGTATACTTTACACTTGATGGACTTTACACGGGATCTCCCCTTGCATCCTACCATTTTGCAGCTTGCTCCAGCCCCGTTATCATGTGCAGGAAGTCTCCTCTACCATTGCATGATTGTACTTCTTCACGATTTCTGGCCTTTCAAATTTAACAAATCGCTTCTCTTTTTTACATCATCTTCTCACTAAATCCTTTTGCCCCATAACAATAAAATTGAAAGCCAGATGGTCAATTTTGTTACCCAACCACTTGACTACTGTACCATCGCCATCACGACTACTCATTTCTTGAGCGAAGCCCCTCGGTTTCTTGTTGGTTTCTTTATCGTTTAGGAATGACGGACTTGAAAATCTGTTGACGCGAGCTGTACTTTTGAAACAGAAAGGCATACATGAAGGCATGATGCCTTTCTGTTTCAAAATTTGAAGAAGATGGTAAGAGGAGAAGTAGACATAGTACAGCTCGTGACCTTTGCTTTCTCCAATACGCTTTACAAGCTGTAACACTACAGATGCGCCGTATCCGATTTTCTTTACAATATTTAGTCTAGTTCTGGAGATGAACTTTGCTATAGAATAAAATTATAGGCCGTGCTTACGCATAAAAAGAATAATTTCAGGCCCCAAGGACAAGGTTTTCCTGTTATATACTGCTGCGTTGAAGAAGACTCAATGCATTTCGTGTAAATATTTTTCGTAGAAGACTTACTCTGAAAAATATTTATATATTATAATATGTTGCAAAAACCACGTAAATTACATTCATTACAGTGGATAAATTTACAAAATCATATTTATTTTCAAAGATCGTTACACTATTTGAATATTACGCAGAAAGGACAATTGACACCTGATGGGCACAATTGAGCACAAATCGAAAATTTTATAATTTTGGTATAAAAATACAATAAATGACGCATAAAATAAATCATACATAATCTTAGTGATATAATTTATTGATACATATTTATGTACATGCAAATTTTTCGCAAAATCTAAGTATTTAAGAATAAAAATAGCAGCTTACCTGTGCGGTTCGAAACACGTACGATCACTGGATGAAACTTGACGAAAAAATGTTAAAACATGCTACTAGATGACGCTACTTGTAGTGTTTTTGTTGAGTTATTATGTGCACAAATGAATACAACCGTTTTTCACTACGAATGAGCGAAAGTAATACTTTT
The DNA here is from genome assembly GCA_905163495.3 of Cosmia trapezina. Taxonomy (NCBI): domain Eukaryota; kingdom Metazoa; phylum Arthropoda; class Insecta; order Lepidoptera; family Noctuidae; genus Cosmia; species Cosmia trapezina. The sequence continues at coordinate 9,600,186 of LR991039.1, forward strand.
AACTAAGATTATATTTTATGTCCTCAATTGTGGACGCCAGGGCTGAAAGGGTTAGTATAGGTCTATGTTTAGAGCTGATCTTCAGCACCCTGTACAGTACAGGGATCTTGTGGCGCGTGGCCTTAGTGCGAGTTTTTATACTTACTCGATCGCGTTTACGTTAACGTTGACGTACGTCAATTTGTATGGAATAATTGTGTTTCCCATTACAGTCACTAGACGGCGCTTATTCAGTTTTAGTACAAATTGAAGTTTACGTTAACGTGATCGAGTAAGTATAAAAACTCGCACTAAGGCCACAGATCTAACGTCACCATCTTGTTTTGACGTGAAAACGTCTTTTCGCTCGGTGTACTGTGGCCTTAGTGCGAGTTTTTATACTTACTCGATCGCGTTCACGTTAACGTTGACGTATGTCAATTCGTATGGAATAATTGTGTTTCCCATTATAGTCACCAGGCAGCGCTTATTCATTTTCAATACAAACTGACGTTTACGTTAACGCGATCGAGTAAGTATAAAAACTCGCACTAAGCCCTCTGTACTGGTGGTAAGTTCAATATTTCTAACCGACAAAAGCATGTTAGATTTCAACCGCTAACAACTACGAGACTTTTAATGCTAGAGTAACTAATGGTTGAGCATTCAAAAGATAGATCAGTATAACAATTTTAAAGCCGGATATAATTTGCGTGTGACGTCACATTGCGAGTGCACGCGCATGCGTGCGACCCTCTACTTTTCACTACCTATGTGTCGAAATATCAATTCGTATAGCGCAAAAACGTGCTTAGCTAGATCAGTTATTCTGGTGTCTTTGTCAAGAGTTGACAAAGCACTACCAGGATCTAAAGTGAAACAACAAAAATAGTGGCCAAAATAGGATTAAAAATTAATATGAAGGTGACTATAGCAAAATAATGTCAAATGTCGTTTCATATCGGCCGTAAATCTGCTCAGAAATGAAAAAAAACCGCAATCGAAGAGAGCTTGCGTCAAGTGGAATGCAATGAGCCTAAAAAGGCTAGTGCCGAGCAAATACCTACAGTATACAGGGTGGCCCAAAAGTCGTGGATCAAACGCAACTAGGGGTTAGGTGGGGTCATCAGCTGCAAAAAGTTGTTCTACGGGAGGTCCTTAAGGTCAACCCCTGCAGAGTATAATTTATTTTGAGTTTTTATGAGAAAATTGACTTTTTTTAACTAATTCTTATTGAAATTCGAAAAAATCTACATCCTGTATCTTTTTTATAATTTTCACTAGATTGGTACTGATGAGTACTTGCCTTAGACATGCTATTTATGGTTGTTTATTGGGTGTGTTGAAGGAGGAGCTCGTGGCTAAGTAATAACAGCCTAAGTAATACATATCGAGATTCCTCCGTGCCTCGGAAAGCACGTTAAGCCGTTGGTCCCGGCTGTTATTCGTGGATCTTTGACAGTCGTTACGGGTCGTCAGAAGCCCGAAAGTCTGACAACCAGTCTTACCAAGGGGTATCGTATTACCCAGTTACTGGGTTGTGGAGGTCAGATAGGCAGTCGCTCCATGTAAAATACTGGTATTCAGCTGCATCCGGTTAGACTGGAAGCCGACCCCAACATAGTTGGGAAAAGGCTAGGCAGATTGATTTATTGGGTGTGTTGAAGATAATATTAAGTTTTACGAATTTTTTTTTCTCAAATCATAACTTTTCATTTACTTTGGACCCCACTGTGAAAAAAAAATACTCTACCGAAAAGTGACCCTGTGTTACAAGTTTTGGCGCATTTAATAGGGATTCCGAAAAGGTATTACACATGGCCATGAGTAGCTCTAATATCTTTCTAGGACGAAAAACAAGACAACGATTGTGAAATAATTGTTTTATTAAGCAAAACATTTTACAATAAATGCTCAAAATTCCTGCCTCTGACCATAATACATAATCTGCACCGTCTAATAAAATTCGTAAAAGATAATAGATAAAAAAAAAGAAAAAAAAAAAAAAAGATAATAGAAAAAAAAAAAAAAAAAAAAGAAAAAAAAGATAGAGCTAAAGATAATAGATAAGATAATTAGTAAAAGAGAGGCAGAGAGTCTTTGTCATTAATTGTATTAGTTCCAGTTTATTTTTAACCGACTTCAAAAAGGAGGAGGTTCTCAATTCGTCGGAACCTTTTTTTTTTTTTTTTTTTTTTTTTTTTTTTTTTTTTATGTATGTTCCCCGATTACTCGAAAATGGCTGGACCGATTTGGATTTTTCGTTTTTTGTTCGAAAGGGTATACTTCCCAAGTGGTCCCATGATCATCAAGTCAGGATCTGATGATGGGATCCCATGGAAATCGAGGGAAACCCTCAAATTTTATTGGCACACTTATATCGATTTCGGTATTTTTTATAGTAACTCGTGCATTTGCTCTCGGAAAGTACCTTTTGGTGAACTGGAACTGATGATGAAGACCACAGATGGCCATCGGAAATACTCAATTATATCTAAGTATATCACAGGTTGCGTTTCAATTACTTTAATATGGTTTATGCTCGTCAAAATGCATAATGGTGATGGTGACTTCACCATGAGCTCCAGTTTTCCTGGTTCTTACTAAGAGAACTCCTCAACAATTAACGTCCCTGCATCGGGAAAAGCAATATTTTGTAAAACGTGATGAACAGTTGACAATGGGTTATTGTATCTTAGATAAATTACAAACTGACCCACTAAAAAAGTGAAAAATAAAAACTTTTTTACAAAAAACAAAACCGACTTCCAAAAAAAACACTACAAAGTCAAAAATAACTTTAATTTCGGAAGTCGGGGGCAAAAACCTAAAATACAGATCCAATGACACCGACTTCCGAAATTAAAGTTATTTTTGACTTTGTAGTGTTTTTTTTGGAAGTCGGTTTTGTTTTTTGTAAAAAAGTTTTTATTAAATAAGCCTAACCGAGTTTTATGGTTGGATTAACTTTGGCCTTGCTACGAATAATCGTCCTTGAAAGATATTAGAGCCACTCATGGCCATGTGTAATACCTCTTCGGAATCCCTATTAAATGCGCCAAAACTTGTAACATAGGGTCACTTTTTGGTAGAGTATTTTTTTTTCACAGTGGGGTCCAAAGTAAATGAAAAGTTATGATTTGAGAAAAAAAAAATTCGTAAAACTTAATATTATCTTCAACACACCCAATAAACAACCGTAAATAGCATGTCTAAGGCAAGGACTCATCAGTACCAATCTAGTGAAAATTATAAAAAAGATACAGGATGTAGATTTTTTCGAATTTTTATAAGAATTAGTTAAAAAAAGTGTATTTTGTCATAAAAACTCAAAATAAATTATACTCTGCAGGGGTTGACCTTAAGGACCTCCCGTAGAACAACTTTTTGCAGCTGATGACCCCACCTAACCCCTAGTTGCGTTTGATCCACGACTTTTGGGCCACCCTGTATACTGTGTGTGAGCAGATTTACGGCCGATCAACTTCATTATTTTTTATGTACATTTACATACACCTATGGTATATACTTACAAATCAATACACAAATCTTTTTTTGCGTCCTGAAAAAAGTGCCAGCAAAATATGTGGAACTATTTTATATTTAAGACATTTTATGTACAATTTTTTATGCACTATCACTTTACCTATTATTTTTAACATTGAAAAAAAAAAATAAGTATTGAAATCACATTATCGAATCGTCCCCAACAACGGACACATAAAAAATCTATAACGGTAATCTATTAACGGTGGTTAGTATCGATCGGTATCGGTATTGGTATCGGTATCAAGGGTCAAGGGCACTCTGATTAGACGAGGCAATAAGTGAATTAGTTCCAGATAACCGGCATTTAGTTAGACAAAAAGTTATAACTTGATAGGTTGTCTAACTACGTAATAAACATAGTTAGAAGTTACAGTTACCAGCTTGTGGTTTCTGAAAGCCTAGTATTGATTTTTATTGTTTACAAATAATTTGATTGGTTGTTTGTTATTTATTTCCTTAATTACACAGCAGCTAAATTAATATGCCTAAGGGTGTCACGATGTCCGAATAGCCACTAATACTTACCGAATAAATTAAAAAATGGAACAGAATTTGTATGAAATTATTTGCCAAGTCAGTTCCCCTTCCCACCAAACGGAAAAATCCTCGCAGATGCTCGAGCATTTTTTAAATTTCACTGAATAAATAACTTTATCAAAGTATAAGATTTGACGCAGACATCAAGCGTTTACTTGGGCGTGCCTGAAGTTGCGCGAGCGCCCAGTCGCGGATATCCGCGAGCCCGCCCGAGCACACCCGACTCAGTGTTTCCGGCAATTTACATGTTCTTTTTTTTCTTCTCCCTCTGCCAATAGTGCAATAACAACCATATCATAGTCTATCATTTTCAAAAGGCACGCACGTCAAGCCAGTGCGAACTGAGCAACCCCAGAGGATCGAGCATCCTCACGCAGCTTCGAACATCCTCGAGCAGACGAGCATTCTATTATATCCTCCTCGACGCGTCCATGTCTGAAACGCACTTTTGCCCTTGGTGTGAATGTGCGGCCAGGAGGATGCCTGAACATGCACGAGGATTTTTCCGTAATTTTTTATGTTAATCATCTTTTCTGAAACCGTGTATTAGATATACAAAAGATAGGGATGATTTTGGGTCGGAAAACATCACACGTGGTAAACATTAAACAGCTTGACAAAAAATAATTTAGTTTGACATGAATGTGCTAAAGTTATAAGCAAATGTAATTAGGAACCTTAGTGTCTGTTAAATAATTGCTATGAATATTTTAGCGTTCAAAATCCTACGAGGGAAATTACCGTCAAAGTTAGCAATCTCGTCATCGGGTTATGTTAGTAGGTAAAGTAAGTACTGTTTATATATTTAACTACATAGTTGTCAATGTTAGTCATCACTTCGGGCCATACCCTCATTAATGGGGAAACCTATGTATGTGGGTCCAGCGCTCTACATTTTCACAGACAGTGATGAAAAACTAACAAAATGAAAGTTGTTCAAGTGATTATGATATACGGTGTGCAGAATTCCCTTTAATTAGTAAATCTAATAATTAACATTAACATAACATCACGCAGTTTTCGCCAGTTATGTATAAGTCCCATGTTATAATTAAATACTTATTGACAAAAAAAAAAAAAAAAATTGAAATTGATTGATTCACAATTGTTACTATTAATAAGTATGCTTAGGTTAAGGTATGTATGTATGGGTCTTTGTTACCTGAAAATAAATGGTTTATTATTATTATAAGAGTATGTTAGGCTAAGACCATGATAGTTACAATGGACGATCTGCAAAAAGACTATACTTATTCAACTACTTTATCAATATCATAAGGCAACAATTACCATTGTTACAGGGAAAAATGAGCAGTATTATTACCACAAAGGATAACGCAGTTGCCCCATACATAAAGTAATTCTATAGATGCCCTCTTCATCACAGAAAGGTTCATTGCGTGGTCTATCTTTATTGGAGACCGCACGGGATACAGTTTTCTCATTATTTTAAAAGGCGTCTGTGTGAGCAAATGGAAACACCTAAAAGATAAAAAACTGGCATAATTAAGAACTTGTATCATGTTACACATGTTTTAACAAATTTTATTTTTATATTTACCTTGTTTGACAACTTTTTGCCATCTAAATCATCTTTATTACCAAGAAATATTTGGATAGGCCTAATCATTCCATAATTTCGGTCCTGGCACTTTCTGTCAAACATTGATTGATTTATGATGAGATGAATTTATTCCCAGAAGCACGGAACATGATTGGGCGTACAAAAAAAAAAAAAAAGTACCTCGTGTTCTGGCAACAACTAATTTAAATTCAATCCAGCCCACACTGCCATTCACAAGCTTTTTCCAGATAATATTGGCGTGTGTGTGTGACCCACTGTGCGTGCAATTATTATGATCGAAATAAATAGATGATACGAAAACCATGTATGTGTCGCAGTAAGTTGGTTGTACTAGGGATATAACTATATCACGACTATTGCGTTGCTGACTGTACGTATTACCTACGTACAGTCAGCAACAAAAGTCGATTACTTAACACTTGAGTTTTCTAAATCTTAATTATTGAGAAAAATACTTCTTAAAATCGGAACAGATGTAAATTTGAATGAAAATTAAAAAATTAAAAAAAAATGCAAAAAAAAATACAGGTTATCGCGTTAGGGTGCTAAAATGCAGGTTATCGTATAATTTTTTGTTAATTTATTAGATGAAGTCAAAAAGTAGCAGTGTTAACCGACTTCTGTTGCTGACCGTACCTAGACAAGTGAGGTAATAAAGTACTATAAATATTTTAAGTCTAGACTTATTTGGTGTAGAACCAAAATCGGACACAAAAAAGGTTTTGTCAGACAGACGGTTAATACCGGCCACGTGTATATGCTGGGAGTACCAGGCTATCATAAAACACGAAGGTCAAACAGTCGTCTCGCCCACTAGTCAGTGATGGATCTTTTCATGAAAATAACTAGAGGTAACAGTGATGTCACTTGATGCACTCGACCTATTTATACTTCACTGCTGAACACCTTGAATAAAAGTCGTGAAATTTTATGGTTATCAACTTCAAAGGAAAACTAACAAAAGATGCATTAAGATCTCCATGACATTTGAGATATTTGCGCACATTAAATGTATGACAAGGATGGTGGTTTAATGGAGAAAAGCCCCTACCTACCTACCTATGTACCTATAGGTGGCGACTAAATCATTTTCGTACTACATATTTTTATTATGGTTGTATTTTCCATCAGAACACTAGGAAGAGACACCTACCTACTATAAAAATAATTTTAAGAAGTTTCCTATATTCTTAAAATAATTTTTATGTACATAATAGTTTTGGTGCATATTCTTTCCTAAAGTACCTCTACTGAGTTGACTGAATTTTGTGATGAATGCGAGCAGTAGGTATCTTTTATAAAAGATGTCTTAAGCGAACATTAGGTATTTTTTGCTAGGAAGAGATGGAATATCGAAGAAAATTTTTAGACTTTTATCTGGTTGACCTTCTTCAGTTGCACCACAAAATACGGTTTTCCCCCTAACATTTCAAACACTAGTCAGTCGCAGATTGCGATCTTCCAAATTGCTATTGTTAGTATGCCATTGTTAAAAAGATTGCGATAACACATCGGTTCGACAGGTCATCCAATCATGAGTTTCTAGTTTCTAAATTTAGGCAGTGTTTGCATTTTCCTTATAGTAAAACTAATTCTGATCTATTGGCGCTCCTGAAAATGGAATGATTGGTGAACTTTCAACAACTTGCTTTGGTGAACTTCTATAAACTTTTGATAAATACTAGACAATAATCTACTAAGTAGCGAGTTTTATTATATCATGTATATATTATTATATAGATTCTGGTTCAGAGCAGACAGAGGGCGTAACGCCGCGGAATGACGACGTAAGACTACCAGGAACTCAGAAATACAAAAGAAGTCCATTACATGCTGATGAGCTAACTAAAATCAAGTACAAAAATAAGTAGGTATACTTATTAAAAAACAATAGATGAACGACTTTTAAATAAAACTGTTGAAAGTATATTTTCTTGGAAAGATTTCTCTACCTATGCTTTTGCTTAATTCTTTGGGAGCCGAACCAGCGAATGATGTTTATGAACAATTGGCTTCAACCCACGCGTATTTACAAGGTTATAAATAACTAGTAGATGACGTTACTATTCATAACGATTATGAAGCAAAAAATATAAAGGATTTCATCATGATGATGGATGACGAAGTGAAAGACATCTTTTGTGCTTAGCTTGGTAAGTGCAACTCTCGTTTAAGAGAAAATATTTGAACACATAATACCTATGTATTGTATTTTCTTTGGAAGATAGAAAGACTCTTTTGATAATCCTTTGTGTAATAATATTAAGTTATTATTAGATACTAGCTTTTGCCCGCGGCTTCGCCCGCGTGGATGTCGGAAAATATCTCATGGGAATGTTCATGTGGAAAACATAGGGCCGTCCGATATAACTGTGCAAACTCAAATCGCTACGATATATCGTTACCGTGTATAGTAGGCATAAAGCTACCAGTCGGCATGATTTTTTCCGACATCTTCAACAGTCGTCGTCATATTTCAGCCAATTTACACAAAACTATAATGAATTACCCTGAATCACTCCGTTCATTGGAGAAAACCGTATGAAAATCCGTTCGGTACTTTTTGACATTATCGCATTCAAACAAACAGACTTACGCGGCGGGGGGACTTTGTTAATTACTTAAAATGTATTATGCCAGTCACGCTCTAATAACAAATAACTTTTGTCCGAGTGTCCACTCGTTCAAATAATTTCCTCGTAAAAACGCCGAATGAAATAAAGACTAAATGTTACCTCAAGATTCGAACTATGACTACATTTCCAATCCCTTAAATCTCTTAAAAAGAGGTAGGTACACAAACATTTGTCAACCCCTATTGTACCCCCTCAAAAACGCTGTACCATATATATTTTTTTTTTTTTTTTTTTGAGGGTGGGAAATCATCAAATAACTTCTCCCGCTCTGGGTGGAGCGAAAGGGCGTGTCAGACTTTTACTGACTAAAACCCACCCGTGTTCCTTCAGTTGCCTATGCCAGGGCCGCGGTAACCCCTTCGGACAATCCGCGACCCCAGCGGCATTTTCATATCCCTAACTTAAGAAATGCCAACATTTCTTAAGTTAGGGATGGTGGGTGGTTTCCCATACAAATTTTCATCCCTTATATCACCCCTTGTACGATTATGTTTTAAGACAAAAAGTAGCTCATGTCGTTTCCCAGGATGCTATCTATAGCCTTGCCAAATTTTGTCGAAATCCATGCAGTTTTGTAAATTTTAAAATCAACCCCTATTTTACACCCCTAGGGGATGATTTATAAAAAACGCTGAACACATATTTCTTAATTTCCTACCAATAGCATAAATTTGTTATCCCTAACTTAAGAAATACTGGGTTTCCCTTACAAACTTTCATCCCCTAAATCACCCCCTGTAGTATTGTTTTTGAAAGTATCCTATGTCCTTTCCCAGGATGCTATATAAAGCCTTGCTAAATTTTATCGAAATCCGTGCAGTTTTGTAAATTTTAAAATCAACCCCTATTTTACCCCCTTAGGGGATGATTTTTCAAAAACGTTGAACCGAATATTTCTTAATTTCCTACCAATAGAATAAATTTGTTATCCCTAACTTAAGAAATACTGGGTTTCCCTTACAAACTTTCATCCCCTATATCACACCCTGTAGTATTGTTTTTGAAAGTATCCTATGTCCTTTCCCAGGATGCTTTATAAAGCCTTGCTAAATTTTATCGAAATCCGTGCAGTTTTGTAAATTTTAAAATCAACCCCTATTTTACCCCCTTAAGGGATGATTTTTCAAAAACGCTGAACCGCATATTTCTTTATTTCCTATCAAAAGCATACATTTTAATTTTCACATCCCTAACTTAAGAAACACTGAGTTTCCCATACAAACTTTCATCCCCTATATCACCCCCTGTAGGATTATTTTTAAAACAAAAAATAGCCTTTTTCCCACCCCAGGATGCTATATAAAGCCTTGCCAAATTTTATCGAAATCCGTGCAGTTTTGTAAATTTTAAAATCAACCCCTATTTTACCCCCTTAGGGGATGATTTTTCAAAATCGCTATACCGCATATTTCTTAATTTCCTACCAATAGCATAAATTTGTTATCCCTACCTTAAGAAATACTGGGTTTCCCTTACAAACTTTCATCCCCCATATCACCCCCTGTAGTATTATTTTTGAAAAAAATTGTATCCTATGTCCTTCCCCAGGATGCTATATAAAGCCTTGCCAAATTTTGTCGAAATCCATGCAGTTTTGTAAATTTTAAAATCAACCCCTATTTTACCCCCTTAGGGGATGATTTTTCAAAAACGCTGAACCGCATATTTCTTTATTTCCTATCAAAAACATAAATTTTAATTTTCACATCCCTAACTTAAGAAATACTGAGTTTCCCATACAAACTTTCATCCCCTATATCACCCCCTGTAGGATTATTTTTGAAAAAAAAAGTAGCCTATGTCCGTCCCCAGGATACCATCTATAGCCTTGCCAAATTTTATCGAAATCCGTTCAGTGGTTTAGGCGTGAAAAGGTAACAGACAGACAGACAGACAGACAGACAGACAGACAGACAGACAGACAGACAGACAGACAGACAGACAGACAGACAGAGTTACTTTCGAATTTATAATATTAGTATGGATGTACTGAAAGGTTATACTAAGAGTTTCATAATCTTAGTCCGTAGGACCAACTACAAGCTAAGGAGCCAACTTGGAGTTTATAAACAAAAAGTTTGACCTATTTACGGCAAAAATCTACAAAAAACTTCAGTAGGATTCCTATAAAACCCTCGGACAGTGCTCCTTTAACTTTCAAGGAAAGATACCTGGTCCCCAAAGGTGTGATTTTCTAACACCTTTGTACTAGTAAAGCATGATTATTCAGGAGGTGTCGCGTCATCTAGCTCGGCCGCTCTCAGGACATCGGCACGTTACATTTTACTACACACGTATTAGATTTAGGTAAGACGTTTTCCTTGTTACATTACGCGTAATGTAGTAATAAATTGTATATTTTTGTACTTGAAAAACACATTATTTTGACCACAAAACAGATTTGAATGAGTATGGTGACTATCTGACATCATACTCTGTGTTTTGCATCCAATGTTTCTAGAACGAATCTTCAACAATTCTACTTTTTAAAAAAAGTTAGTTTCCGTTTCTGCCCCGCGGCATTTTCTGAAAATTCAACACTTTTTTAGTCATCGTCTTTCAAGGCCGACTTTGTTATGTAATACTTAGATACAATAAACATTTGTGTAATAATATGTATCTATGTACCTATGTAGAAGAGGCTTGTGGCTAGGTAATAACAGGATTGATCGATCGGGTTAAGCTACGTTTGCGGCGGTTGGTCCGTTGAAGGGTGGCCGACCCCTCCGTGCCTCGGAAAGCCGTTGGTCACGGCTGTCATTAATTGATCTTTGACAGTTGTTACGGGTCGTCAGAACCCCGAAAGTCTGACAACCAGTCTTACCAAGAGGTATCGTGTTACTCAGTACCTAAAGAGTTGTGGAGGTCTCACTTCAAGTGAAATACTGGTATTCAGCTGCATCCGGTTAGACTGGAAGCCGACCCCAACATAGTTGGGAAAAGGCTAGGCAGATGATGTGCATGTAGGTACAGACTGGAAAATTATTTGTATATCAAATTGACACACTAACTGCGTCAATTTGCGGAGTTAAAGCTATTTCATACAACCGTCAAAGAATGATAGTTGTGATTTGATTATTCTAATATACGGACAATTTAGCATGGTATCTAGTCAATTTGATAAACAATTAATTTCCTCGACTTTACATAACAATATTCTTTGTTTTACCTATTCACATAAAAGCTATTAATAATTTTATAATAGGTATATGTTTGCCTAATTTTAATGCATCATTACTTATTGCAAACATGTCAAGCAGAGGTTTTCCTTATAAATACATGTATTTAATGCTGTAGGTAGGTACATAGATATGTAAATAGTCGGTAATGAACCTGATACAGAAAAGTTCTGATGTTTGATAATGTTAAATACATTATCAAACATCAGAACTTTTCTGTACACACATTTAGATTTATGTACATACATAGAGATACAGCATAAATTTTATAATTTGGAGTACAAAGGTTGTACCTATGTGATTTGAATATATAATCACACTTTTTGACAAACGAGGAAAATACTCATACATCACTACATAGTATAAAACCAAGTCGCTTCTCGCTGTATGTCTGTCCCTATGTATGCTTAGATCTTTAAAACTACGCAACTGATTTTGATGCGGTTTTTTTTAATAGATAGAGTGATTCAGGAAAGTTTATATGCATAACAAACGCGGGCGAAGCCGCGGGCAAAACCTAGTATTAAACTAACATCTTCCTCCCATGGGGGCAGGCAGAAACTACATAATGCTACATGCTATGATCCTTACATACTCCTTAAGAGGGCTATGACAATTTTTTTTGTACTTGAGCGTTTGACTTGAGTTTTGTTGTGTAATTATGGTTTAGATATAGCCCCAAAATTTATAAAAAATATGCCCTAGAAAGCTCGATTATTTGTCTTGGGAGTGAAAGTTTATTTATTTGCATAAATTGCAGGTACATGACATAAGGTATTAAAAAACAATTGTGATCCTTATACAATATAATCTACCATAGACAGGCATGCAAACATTAATGAATGAATTAAACTAGAAGACAATAAAAAAAAAAAGTGTCGAATAAAAATACAAATTACGAATTACAAATCAAAACAGGTACAATTAAATATTTTGGTATGTCATTAAATTGAAGTAGGTATTATAATTATCTTAAATTAGAAATGTCAATTTCTAATTTAAGATAATTATAATACTTATTAGTATAAATTTAAGTCATTGTCATTTAGAAAATCGTTAATCGAACAGTAACATTTATCAAACAATAATCCTGTTAACTTCTTTTTAAAATTGCGTATTGTGTCAACTTTTATTAAATTCTACTTACACTTACTACTTAGGACTTTTATTTACTTTTTGTTCTAAATAAATGTTTCGATTTGTTTACACAAATCAGTAAAAACCTTGCCTCTGCAAAGGATATTTCATAAAACTTTACTTTTGCGCATGTTTTGATGCTATGTTACATCAAAGATATAATAATTTATAAAAATGTCCTAGGTACAACTTACATCTGTACCTTCTACTTTAGATTGCTCAATTCAATTTTTTATGTTTCATACAGTAATACACCAAAAATAATTCCGTAAACTAGAGAGTTACTTACTGATAATTTTTCGTCCGAAATTATATTTTTTATCTATGAATATATATACCAAATTCAAACAAAAAGTATTTAATAACTAAGGTTGCTATATTACCTACTTTGCTTGAAAACAAAATAGTCTATATAAAAGTAGAATAACATTTTTTCAATACCTACACTTCCTCGAAAACTAGTTCATATCGCACTACGATTAAGTTCACAATGCAATGTATTTGACACGCGTGGGATTTTTTATTTTCCAACACGTGTGCGGGAATAAAAATTGCTACAGTAAAAGTATGACACGCCCTTCCGCTCCACCCAGAGCGGGAGAAGTCATTTGATGATTTCCCATCCACAAAAAAAAGGGGGTAGTTTAGGAATACTAATAATGATTAATTTTATAATTAACTTAGATGAATATTCGTGGTGAGTTTCAAGTCTAATAACTTAAGAGATAAGATTTTTCATACAAACTTTCATCCCCTATTTTATTCCCCTAGGAATGGAATTTCCAAAAATTCTTCCTTAATGGATGTTTACACTATATAAGGTTATGTGCAAAATTTAATGTCTCTAGGTCCAGTGGTTTGGACTGTCAGTGTGTTGATTATTACCAGTCAATGAGTCAGTCAGGACTTTGAATTTTATATAATTACTAGCTTTTGCCCGCAGCTTCGCCCGCGTGGATGTCGGAAAATATCACACGGGAACAAAAATCCTTACTTATTTCTTGTCTACATTATAAAGGGAACCTCGTGCAAAATTTCAGCTTTATAGAATTTTCCAAGGGTTTGGGCGGGGTGTTGATGAGTCAGTCAGTCAGGACATTTCTTTTTATTATATTGAGATAACTTCTGCCCACAACTTCATCCGCGTGAAATTTCTTGCTAACCCGAACCACCCTTCGCATCGCATTGCCTGCCCGCGCATATTACTTCTGGTGTTCCAGAGATTAGCGCGTTCAAACAAACAAAAAAAAAGTATTTGTCAGCTCCGACGCACGACTGAAGTTTACTCCTGTTTTTGTGCCGTTCAGAGTTTCCGACTTTCTATTTTTCAGTCATTTTTGTAGGGCTGGGTTTCTTCAATTAATCAGTGTAAATAGCAACTTTAAGGTGTGAAGGTACACCCCCTCTCCGTCTTACCTCTCCTTATCTCACTCTAACCCTCCTCTCATTCCCCTCCCGTTTCCACCCATCTCACCCTCTCCTGTAATCTCCCTCACCGCCCCCTCACCCTCCTTAACCCTCTCCCTCTCACCCCCTCACCACATCGCCTTCCCGCTAACCTCTCCCTCCCCCTCTCACTCCCTCTCACACCACATTTACCGCTTTCCCCTCCCTCTACCCTCTACCCTCACCAACTCCTCCCGTTCCCCTCTTCTTCTCCACTTCCTCCCCCTCACTACACCCTCATAACCCTCTCCCCCTCTCCCCATCATCCTCTCCCTCTCCCTCCTTACCACCCCTCCCCGCCCTAACCCTCTCACCACACCCTCCCCTTACCCTTTCCCTCCTTACCACCCCCTCCGCTTCCCCTTTTCCTCCTCACCACGCTCCCCTTCCCCTTTTCCCTCCTCACCACCCCCTCCCCTTCCACCCTCCTCCATTACCATTCTCTCTGGGGGAAAAACTATTAATGACAAACTTTATTACTTGCCAAACCAAACCAAATGAAGATTTTTCATATAAACTATATTCCCTGTTTTCACCCCCACAGGGATGGAATTAAAAAAAAATTCGTTTGGGATATTTCACCGAAAAATTATACACCTATTTTCGAGTTAATCAAGCCCCGCAGTAAAACCTGCCCTGTAAAATTGACTGTCCCTTTTCACCCCTTTAGGGGTAGATTTTCGAAAAAGCCTGATACACGTTATTCTTCATTTTTGGTCTCAAGTATAAATACTGAGTTTCGAGGTAATCGGAACGCGCGTTAAAATTCCTCCATACAAACTTTGACTACCCCCAATCCCTCCTGAGGGGGTTGTTTAGGAAAAATAAAAATGTCAAACTTTATAATTTACTTAGTTAAATATTCATGCCAAGTTTCAAGTCTGTTAACTCAAGGAATAAGATTTTTCATACAAACTTCCAACCCCTGTTTGTCCCTTTTAGGGATGGAATTTTCAAAAATCCTTTCTTAGTGGATGCCTACACTGTATAAGGTATCTACGTGCAAAATTTCAAGTCTCTAGGTCCAGCTGTTTGGGCTGTGCGTTGATATATCAGTCAGTCAATCAGTCAGTCAGGACTTTGAATTTTATATATATAGATATAGATTTACAAGACCATAAATTTCTTATAGGTTTTCCTGTAATCTATAGGTAAAGAAATATTTCCTGTATTTTTTTCAAAATGTTAGGCTCAGTAGTTTCGGAGATAAAGGGGGGGGGAATGGTCAATTTTCGTCTATTTTCTTAAATAACTTTATTTTTAAATTATAAAAAAAATATATTTGAGACCGTCACAGTAAGACCTTTCATTTGATATGTCACACAGTACAGTTTGTAAAACTTTTTTTTTAATTGTACTTATTTTCCCCCCAAAAGGGACCCCCATATTCAAAATTCATTTATTTACGTTACATGTCCGTGTTTGGGTTACCAAAACACATATGTGTACCAAGTTTCAACTTAATCGGTTCATTAGATTCGGAGAAAATTGTCTGTGACAGACGGACAGACAGACAGACACACGAGTGATCCTATAAGGGTTCCGTTTTTTTCCTTTTCAGGTACGAAACCCTAAAAACGTTTATGAACAAAAATTAACATTTATTTGTGTTCTAAACTCAAAAATATTTGAATTTTCTATTTTTCATGTTAGGCTGTTTATCGGCTTTATACCCTTGCTTCTCCTTCAACCTGGCGAAAGCAAAGCGCGGAAAAAAAAGAAAATTTAAATCATAGTTTCCTATAATTCATGACAAAAATATTTTCCACCGAAAAATGTCGTTTGACACGTGGACATTTGTTATTGCAGTTCTCGGCTCAAAAACAACCTCGCCTAGCTTGATCTGTAGCCGTGCGTACACAGTTCCCCCTATTAATCCCTCCTATTATTTTTTTATCATTGTACGCACGGCTACAGATAAAGCTGCATGTACTATTCTAGTATAAGCTGATCTCGTATTGTATAAGCCTTATAATGAGAGGTCAGTGTAAACTGGAAATGTATGGCTTGATGTGTAACCGTGTGTAATTGGCTAAGAAGAAAAAAAATCTACTTATTAAGAAGATATTATTTATTTAAATATTATCTTCAAGTGTCATCGTAAGATCTATCAAGTTATTTATATTATTTTTGTCTGTCAAGATTTTGATAAACGTGTTTTCTATGCAAAGTTCTGAAAGGTTAGACATACAATCAATCTACAATTTAGAGGTCAATGACCCGTGTGTAATTTTGTGCTCCGCTCAGGTGTAATTTTGTGAACAATATTGAAGGCTTTTGAAATTAAATCTGTTTGATTAATTTTTACTTGATTATAAGATGATTAATTAATTTTTAAAACAATTGAATTTAGAGACGATAGGTACGTCTACTCTGAATATTTACGATTTTATAAAAAAATATAAGTATTCTGATTACTTACATGTGCATGAAAATCGCTTTCGAAGTACTACCTAATTATTTTTATTACTGTAAAGATTTATGAATAAAAATAAACATTATTTTAATTCAAAATCTGGAAATTCAGTTGTAAATGAACTAACCCAACTAAAAATTGTATTGAAAATAAATACACAAAACTAAAAATACAAAACGAAATTTTTCGACCGTGACAGGACTCGAACCTGCAATCTTCGGATCCGAAGTCCGACGCCTTATCCATTAGGCCACACGGTCGCTGAATAATGTTGCGAAATAGGTCATGATGTGCGGCTACGCGAGCCTCCTGAGCGCGACGTCACGAATGACGTCACAAGGTCGTTCACCCGCCCGGCCTCCGTGCCGTACCTAAAGTTTTCCGATAATTTCGTTTTCATTCACGTTTCACGAACATGTTTATTTACTAACATATGACATACACAGATTATTCTCACAAGGTTAAATATAATATTGTTAGGTAGTGTATAAATAAAGCAAGATAATTATTGTTGGGAAAATCGCACAATGCTATAGCTCAATGTAAGGAAAGTCATCGGTACCTATTGTTATTGACTTAGAAGAATTAATTAATCGATTTTGCGACTGATTACATTAATTGTTTCAAGTACGTACCTTAGGTACTTGACTAACTTCATATATAGGAGTTTTTGTCAATATTTTCAGTTGCCATTGTTTCTGAAGTAGTACCTAGACGAAGATAAATAGCTAGATAAGCATTATTAATTACATGGTAGTAGATAATTAATTACTAATTACTGAGATTGAGATTCATCCTTTGTTGGTTTGAATTTATGGGAATTAGGTATCCTACGTATCATCAAGAATATTTTTCAATATTTTTTTTGAATAAATGATAACTTTAATCAAGGATATATTAGATAAGTACCTAGTAGTTAGGTACTTATTTTTCATCTCTATAAAATACAAGGTGTTAAAAAATGAACTCTATAAACTTTATGGAGTGCTTTAGACCACCGAACTGAATGATGAAAAAAAAAAAATTTGCTGTTGCCTGCGTTTCAGGTCGACATTAGACTCTTGACGACCAATAAATATAACATAGACACTACTTACATTTTAATAGTTATTTATGCAACTGACGTATAACAAGGGGTATTAAAACACGAATGTGGGTTTATCACACGAGACGAAGCCGAGTGTGATAATAGTATCCCATGCGTGTTTTAATACCTAATTATGTACAGTTGCATACAAGTCTTTATCTACATCCATGTTATCAATCCTCTATAAAAGGTTCTGAAACAGTTTTTTGCAATACTAATACTCGTATCGAACATGGCGGCCGGTGTCATAGTATACGACGTAAATTCGAATCAGTTCTTTTTTTGAATTACGGCGCTGTTGTAGTGAAACGCGCGTGCAGCATTACAATGCTCTTTTTTGAAAACGAGTTGCATTATGAAATTCAGTACAACATTAAAACACCCGTTTGGATGCTATTATGGTTACCATGGTTACTATGACACTGGCTGTTTTAATGTTGGCAATAAGCTAACTGTTTCAGAAACTTTTATAGAGGATTTATAGCATGGATGTAGATAAACATAGTTTAAGATTTCTTAGTAATATTATTATGTATGTAACTTTGTAATGATGTAACTTCTATGTAATTTATTTAATGTGAACTTATGAATAAATATTATATTCTATTATATTCTATTTATATTCGCTTATATCGTCAAAATGTATGGAACAACACATTTTTTTCGCGATTTCAAAGTTGGTCCCATACATTCAGTACGTTGGTCTAAAGCATTCGTTAATGTTTGTACAGTACCTACCTTATATAATTATGCAATACATTTGGTACCACACATTTATGGTCGTTGAATACAATACACGGAGATACGCACTACGCTTGTTATCAAAAAGGCGTAAACAGAGGTAGAGCTCGTTATGCTGAAATGTGGCGGCATTTTGTATAGTGTAAACTGTACACTATACGTATTTACGGTAAATGCGGTAGTGGGCTCTATCTTTAATAGGTGTTCACCCGAAATAATAAAGCCGATTTGAAAATATCAAACAACATTTTTACCTAGTACCATAGTTGATAATCCACACCATTTTTTTCGCTGCCATTGTAGCATTAATTTAATATCATTCAATTAAAAACTATTTAGGTACTTTTATTTAAGTAGGTATATCTGTATTTAGAAGACAAAAAAAAAACAACAAATAAAAGAATCGCTTTACAGGGCTATTTTTAAATGACTAGCTAAATTTTCACAGGGTGTTCTACCCATGAATATGAACAACTTTCACTATGGGACCAACTTTGAAATCGCAAAAAAAATATCAGCTGTTCCATACATTTTGATCGAGTAGGTATTGAACTTTTGTAGGAAACCTCTGGTTTTTTTTTCGTGATTTCAAAGTTGGTCCCTTAGTGAAAGTTGTTCATATTCATGGGTAGAACACCCTGTGAAAATTTAGCTAGTCATTTAAAAATAGCCCTGTATGTTTCATAGTTACAAAATTTATTTAAAAGTTATTTAACATAACATCACGCTTACTTTACCCGAAGGGTTGCGCAGAGGTGTACCTATACTTAGGACAACCACATTTCGCCAGTTGTAATAGGGGGCGAGCCTATTGCCATCAACCGGGCAAAAATCCAGACTACGGTACTGAGAAATTCCTGATAGAAAAACTCAATAAAAATTTGCCCGACGCGACGTAGGAATCGAATCCAGGACCTCATGCTCAACAGTAGCGCTTGCTACCACTAGACCCACGAGGTAGTCAAGATCTTGATGCCGCCCACTTACGCAGATCAAGCTATACATTTCCAGTATAAGCTGATCTCGCATTGTATAAGATTTCCTTACAGTGAGAGGTCAGTGTAAACTGGAAATGAATAGCTTGATGTGTAGCCCTGTAACTATGTTGTAATCCATAAACTGCAATTTTACAGGAGAGCGTTTCAAAGATACTATTGGCAATAAAAACTGCATTTTTCAAGTAATCTTTATAAAATTCAGTAAGTATGTGAATTTATTTAGCAATACTTTAGCGTTTACTGCATGACTTCATTTAAAAATACCAAAGGTTTCAGAGATTTTGCTGTTACAACACTTTACCGCGGCATGTGGACTTTGCAAATTGTTGTATTTTTCACTTCATTAATTTACACTGGAACACAAGTGATTATCTTCAAGAGTGGCATTTAGACGTATAAATGCTAGTTACAACAATTTACACCAAAAGAAAAAAAAGGGTCTGGTATGTATAGCATTATTAGATCTACAAAGTCGTAAAACATAGTACTTACCTACTTATATTTGAGGAGATACTTAAAAATGAAGTCTCGTTCAGCGCCTGACTGCGGTCAGAAGGCATATCTTGATCATTCCGATAAAAAAGTCAATTGTTTGTGCAACAATCAACAAACTGCCAGTAATAATGCGTCAAACAATACTGTGATTCATTCCCAACGCTTCAGTATTAATAAAAGCTAGATTTGGTCGGTTTGAACGCTCTATTTCATTCAAATCAAAATATATTATTTCACATAAACCTACATGGGCACTTAAGAAACGTCAGAAGCTAGGTGCACGGTTCCAAATGGTTTCGTATGGAGAAATTTTCTTCCATTTTTTTGCAATTTGCAGTTCTTCAGACCAAACCAAACTAAACCACGGCAAATCTAATTTAGAAAGAAGTAATGATGATCGTTATGGTTACAATTATGTAAAAATATATTTGTTAATGTAGCAAATCATATTTTGATCAAGATACTGCTTGACACTGACCCGCAAATTGCAAAAAAACGCAATTAATTTCGCGGGCTACAACAGCGGATCCACCTTAAATAAATACATAAATAGACTAAAGGTTTAACGGATGGGCAGCTAAGTCATCCTATCTGCGATTATCTATTCTTCTGCCAAGTATTGTGGTTGATATTACTCCCAGAGAGCACACGACCGAAAGCACGTTTTTTGAAAGTATCTATTAGGTACTTACTCAATACTCAATACTTTATTGCACTTAGATTCACTGTAGATCCATAGAGTTGGATTAACCCCATGTTTCCATAAATTATATTAATTACTGATAAAAACCCACACTTGTGATATAATTACAATACCATGTACCAAGAGAGCATAACATACTAAGGCCCTGTTTCACCACCTACGATAAGTTCCTATTAACTTACTTGGTACATAATTCCATACAAATTCTGATTCATTTTTGAATTTATTCGGTAAGTAGTGGCTATTCTCACCACCTACGATTAAATTATTTGACAGAAAATTCCATTCAAATTCTGTTCCATTTTTGAATTTATTCGGTAAGTAAGTAGTGGCTATTCGGACATCGTGAAATAGGCCCTAAGAGAGCTCTCAAATAAGAATGATTTATGAGTAGGTGAGTAATACAGGCCACATAAGAGTCTATTAAGAATCCATTGTCTTTTCCAAATAACGTAGTAACTCATACCACGTACTATCTAAAAAGGATTTTGTAATAAATTATAATGTCTGACGAAATAATAATGACATCATAGGTTTATTACCTATTCCCTGTGTGCATACGTTACATGAATACAATGGTACTAGGCATATTAATAATACATAGGTCTGTTACGTTTGTTCGACATGACATTATTATTTATTCTACTAGTTGCTTCATTGTTTTATGTTAATCAGTCGTATCTATCTGACGATAGGGACCGTTTATGACTCATTTTGAGGTGACAAAAGTCTATCATCATTGCAGGAAATAGACCGGTCATATCGGACGTGATCTTGAGTGGAGAACGCAAATCGGCAAACGTAGGGTAGTAACTATGGCCTCAGACTAGGAGGAGCTACTATCTCCGCTGGGCGCCTGGTAGCAGCTGGATGAGAGAAGGCGAGAATCGAGCTAAACGGCGCGTGATTGGAGAGGCCTATCTCTAGCAAGCGACGAACTGAAAACTATACAGGATGTTAAAGTAATTGCGTGCCGTAGCTTAATGGTAGGTTCAGTATCGTTAAAGGACCGCATGAAGAAAAAAAAAATTGCAAGATCAACCTTATTTAGTAAGTACCTACTAAAATAGCAATCGTTTAGAATTAAAATTACTTTATTTTTTTAAATGCTCTAATTACTTACCTACTATCGAACGCGTTGTCATTTTGCATTTGCATCATTTTCCTTCATTCACTTCTCGCGTCTGAATACTAAGGGGCGGCGCATTATTTGCTACTAAAAACGGCTCGCGATAATTTTAATTCTAAACGATTGCTATTTTAAGTTAGAAGGTACTAAATTAGGTTGATCTTGCATTTTTTTTTTAAATTATTTATTTGTTTTTTTTTTGGGTTCCTTTATCGATACTGAACCTACCCCTAAGCTATGGCACGCTATTACTTTAACAGCCTGTATATAGGCTGAATTTCAGCCAAAAACCGTTCACTGGTTGCCCTATGGAAAGATAAAATAACAGATTGTTGAAAACAGCTGCCTGTTTCAGCCACATAAAAAAAAAACGTTTTTGCCAATGACCCAATTTTAAGATTTAATCTGCGATGAAATTGCGTACACACTTAGGGGGCCTGTTTCACCACCTACGATTAAGTTCCTAACTTACTTGGCAGATAATTTCATGAGTACAAATTCTGTTCCATTTTTGAATTTCCTTTGAAATACCTATTTCATGATGTCCGAATAGCCACTACTTACCGAATAAATTCAAAAATAGAATTTGTTTAATTTTGACAGTTCAACAACATTCATTGCGTTATTTACGTTGTTGAGCAGACAAATTTTTCGAACTTTTAGAGCAATGGATTAGCAATAGGTATGCTTTAAAATCATTGAGATTATCATCGATATTAGTGTGTTACGGAATTAGGGTGCTTGTAACTTAGCGAATTTTCTTCAAAAACCGTGTCATTTAAAATTATGATCTAAAAAATAGGCAGTAGCAATTTTCTTCATAATAACCCGTGATTGCCACAGTTATATTGCTGTATTCTATGGGAAAAGCTATTGTTCTAGCAACATTTTATTTGAACGATAACAACGTAAATGGTTGTATTTAGACCACTTCCTGTTATCTTAGCCACAATAACCATAAAAAAACCTGATTGTTATGTGTTTATAAACATAATAGCTTCTGCTTGACACGCAATATCGGACTAAATTCCTAAAATTCATCTTTGTGTGCCTATTATTAAGTAACTATACTACCGACTCGCACCGGCTTTGCACGGGTGCAATTTATACAGGATGAATTTTTTATCATGCACCAAATTGAAATGGGAGATTGTACTCATCATTATGAACAACTTTTACTATGGGACCAAACCTGAAATCGCGAAAAAAAAATCAGCTGTTCAGTACATTTTGACGAGTTTGATGTAGATA
The DNA here is from genome assembly GCA_905163495.3 of Cosmia trapezina. Lineage (NCBI taxonomy): Eukaryota > Metazoa > Arthropoda > Insecta > Lepidoptera > Noctuidae > Cosmia > Cosmia trapezina. Next base: position 9,623,054 of record LR991039.1, read on the forward strand.
AATCTACTGAACAGCTGATTTTTTTTTCGCGATTTCAGGTTTGTTCCCATAGTAAAAGTTATTCATAATGATGAGTACAATCTCCCATTTCGATTTGGTGCATGATAAAAAATTCATCCAGTATGTGAAGACGGTATTCTTTCTGTTCACGACACGTTGTGCACAAGTTCTGAGCAGTAACATAAAACAGCTTCAAATTCACGTTACGATGTAGATTTTGTCACATGAATCATGATCTATAACCATTATTATACCAAACTTTGACACATTGAATTTTATCGCAATTAAATAAAATAGAGCTGAAAATTGAAAAGCAGTCCTCTTGGTAGCTACAGTTACCAAAAGTAATTCAAGCGAAATCGTTTTGGTAGCTGGAGTTAACAAAAGCACGTCAGTGGACCAAAACTACCAGGCTTGCATAAATTCAGGATAGTATTTCGTTAATTAACAAAACAGCTTCAAGTAACTAAATTCACATTTAATCTAATCAAAATATATCAAACTTTTGACCCACTGAACTTTACCGCAATCGAAATAGAGCTACAGTTAGTTACCAGAAGCAATTGAAGCGAAATCGTTTTGGTACAGGGACAAAAAGTACTAGGCTTGCATAAATTCAGGATAGTATTTTATTTGTATTATTAAGTACTTCTTTTATTTATCTAAAGGTTCAAATTAAATTATCTAGCGAAACTCCGCAGACGTATTTGATGTCTAAACACGACCTACCTACGCGGTCAAAATGCATGGTGAAAACCTCTTTAGGCGCGTGAAGTAATTTTTGGTAGAGAGAAATCTTACGGTTTCACGTCACCGCTTCACCGCAACACCGCGTTTAAGTTTTCACTTTTGTCGGCGTTATGTTTCAACGTTGGGGGGTTCAGAACCATGTACCGAATCCACGGTAAGAGGTTGCGCGTCGTTGTCTCTGCCACCGGCCACCCTGTATACACAAACCCACAAAGCTCCCTTATTAAACTAAATGACAGTCAATCCGACGTGACTTTGAAACGACGACAGCAACACCCGAAATATTAATACTGCGAAATATTAATACTGCGAAATATTAATACTGCGAAATATTAATACTGCGAAATATTAATACTGCGAAATATTAATACTGCGAAATATTAATACTGCGAAATATTAATACTGCGAAATATTAATACTGCGAAATATTAATACTGCGAAATATGAATACTGCGAAATATTAATACTGTGAAATATTAATACTGCGAAATCATGTTAACAAGTACCTATCTATGTATGTGTCATCATTTCGTATCATAGCGTAGTACTACGACGTTACGTCATGCAGTCGATAATTTAACATAAAAAAACTGTCTGGTCTCGGGCTGTATGATTCAGTTCACATATTATATGTTTTGTTTATTTGATACACCGAAGCCGCGTTCTTCATACTTTATTAGACCGGAAACGTCCATTGCTGATAAATTGAAGACTTATGTGTGGTGTTACTCCTTTAATTAGCTACTTTGGTTTTACCCATACTTATGTACGCACACCACACACACACGCACGTCCACAAACACGCACGCGCACACACATATACACACCCCCACATACATACACACACTCACACAATCACACTCACTTACCTTTTAGCAAATGTTTATCTTTTTATTATGTATTTTTTCCTTTTGTAATAAAATTGTAGTAGAAGACCACGTACTGTGTACAATATCATTATATTACCCAATGGGGACTGGCACTGCACTCCCTTATACAGGTTATTCTGTAACCTAGCTGGGAAAGCAGCACCTCACCACCATTTTAGTTGTAATTTTAGTAGGTACACTAATTTGTCAACCCTAAATTACCATGTACTACAATACTGTTTTTTATAAATAAACAATTTGATTTGATTTGATTTGATTTGATGTATACGAAAAGAAGAAAGAAGTTCGTAGAGAAGACCTGGATGAGACTCGCAGATACCAGGGAAGCATAGCACAAAAGGGAGGAGGCTTATAGTCGGCAGTGGGTGGAACGTTGCTGCTAATGATGATGTTAAGAAATAATGTGGATAAATGCCACATCCTTACAAAACAGCATTGCTGTAGGCCCTCCAGCGATGCTGCTGTTTTGTATGGAGAGGCCTGTGTCCAATACCTACAGTGTAGGTACTGGACTTCAGATATGAGGGACCGACTACAGAGAGAGAGGTACTGGACACAGGCCTCTACATCAATTAATCCCTTGCAATTTTTTTCGATCCTTGGCTACCGTATTCCAGCTGCTACCAGTCTCTCTGCGAGAATCATCGCTCCATCTACCCTGAATCCTACTTTCGTCTCGCAGTAGGTAGGTAGAGTCAGGGAAAACAAAAGGGGAAGAAAACTGTCAAATTAGTTCCGCGTAGATGACGTTAAGTGTTTGTTACTTTCATCCAGCAGCTGTCACTGAAGTTCCTTGCTAAAAACTTTGCCGGTCGACGGCCCGCTTCTCTGCGTTGCCGTCTAAACGTGACACTAGCAGAATAGTCGACATCGGCTCAATTGCCAGAAAAAAATAAATAACTTTGCCGCGAGATGATGCTAAGTGTTTTTTCTTGTCGCCGATTGGTCCCTTTGTTGAAGATGACTTTGACAAGTGAAAAACACTTGCGGCGACGCTTCCGGGAAACAACCCTATTGATACTCTACGCCAACTTGTCGTGTTACAGCCGTTTCATGCAACTGTCAAGGAATGACAGTTGTGAGTTGACTATACGAACCATTTAAGTCGGTAGTCAAATTGATAAACAATAATGTCCTTTACTTTTACATCTATATCTATACTAAATTATAAATAGGTAAAATTTGTTTGCAAGTTTGTATGTTTGTATGTAGGGGGTAATCTCCGGAACTACTGATCCAATTCTAAAATTTTTTTCACTGGTTTATACTAAATTATAAATAATTTATGTAAAATTTGTTTGTTTGCTTGTAAGTTTGTATGCAGGGGGTAATCTCTGGAACTACCCGTTGGAATTGAAAAATTATTTTTGCATTTGATAGCCCAGTTCTTGAGGAAGGTTATAGGCTATTCAACATCACGCTGCGACCCTAAGGAACTGAGCAAAAAGAAAAAAATTGTCAAAAAGAACGCTAAGCGAAAACGAAGTAAAAACCGATGGCGATGCGATGCGACGGGGTGGGACGAGGGAACAAGAAATTTCCCGCCGGCGAAGTCGCGGACTGAAGCTAGTGCAAAATAAAAAGAGATAAAAATTGTAGTTTGTATGTAGGGGATAAGTAATCTCTGGAACTACCAATTGGATTTAAAAAAAAGTTGTATTTGGTAGTCCAGTTCTTGAGGAAAGTTATAGGCTATTTGACATCACGACCCCTTAGAAGCCGAGCAAAAAGAAAAAAAGCGGTAAACGAAGTAATAGCAAGGGCAGGCGATGCGATGCATCGCGGTGGATCGCGGGCGGAAGCTTACTAGCTTCTCACCTACTGGTAATAATAATTATATTACTACATCTGGAAAATATTACGCACAAATGAATGAATAGAAAAATCACCTTTTTATCATCCCCCATAGGGCCTCTTCTCAAATGATCTATAACTTCAGATAAATTCACAAACAGTGATCACCGCGCTTACTCAATTCGTGTTGGCTTCTAAGTTATTGATAAATGACGGAATATTAGCACATTACTCCTAATCACAAATGGCCCACAAACTATGATTTAACAGCTTAATTGGCAATTAATGAAATAATCATCTGTGTCACTGGCTTTTGCGTTTGACCTCGGAAAGAAAGTAAAACAGTTATCGTCCTACGCCATGTGTCCAGTACGAAATAGGTCAATTTGATTGTCAGCTTAGATTAGTGAGACTGACATGTTTATGCAAATCAATTTCAAAGGGTAAAGAGTTAAATCCCTTTATAAAAGATCAGCGTAGAGAAATAAATTAGTCAATTAAATAAGCATTAGATGTTTAGCGCTTCGTCCTTGTCACCTCTTCCTTTCGCAGACCATTGATGAGTATGGAACTATCCAACCTCTCATAATGTTATCTTTTGTGCCTTTTAAATCCAGTTCCTGTCCTGTCTGTGTTTCTGTTTGTGTCCTGGGGGTCTACTCCCTAATCACGAAGTCCGTAGTTTCGGCCATCGTAACGGGCGTTTCTTACTCCGTATCACCTACGGACAGATGATTGGTTCGGGGCCCGAACGAAGAATATGAATGACAACACGATATGACGTGTTTTTGGCGGTCCGAAAAAATTAACTTTTACACTTGTTTTGATGTATCGTTATGTCAGACGGACGGACGAACCTACGGATGGACGGAGGAATGGACGGACTTAGCGGGTACGCCCCTGGTCCTGTTCCTGTCTTTCGGTGTCCGTCCATAATGTCCTCGTCCACGTAAAGCGTAGCCAAAGAGTAGAAAGCATTATTCTAGACCCTACTAGGCACACATAGGTCGTAGGATGATTAGCATTCTTTCTGTTTATGATATTTGAGTAGGAGACTATTAAAGCGTCAATTGCAATTATTAATATATCTTGCACTCTATTCTAAATATAAAAATTACGACAAAAAGTTAACACAATGTAAATCTAAAAATAAATCATACAATTGAATAATACAAGCGCAAGTCACGGCGTAATCAGTTTTTTATTTGCTGTTCTAAATATAGCATTAGCTATATTAAGAACAGCAAATAAAAAAACTATTGACCTACTACAAAAGTGGCTATTGACCAACGAATAAGATTACTTATGTATGAGTTATGACCTTATGTTATTAATAAGTGAGGAAATTTCCTATCGGTCTCAATTATTGTTAGGAAGTTTGCACACTTGTCGTGGGTGCAGTTGATTAGTATACTACATAAGTTGTGTTAGTTGCATTTAAGAAGTTGTTGGTGTCATTTTGTTTGATTATGTGTTTGTAATTAGAATTAATGTTTAATCTAATGGATGACCACGCACAAGAAAGGGTTTCGTAGTTGGGATAAGTTTATCCCAAAAACAATCTTAACATTATTGTAGTCGAAAAACATGTTTTCCCAATTCGATGTTTGTGAGAACATGTTTTTCCACAATTCTGCAACTGAACTGCAAATATAAGTTTGCGATCGCAAAAAATATTTTAACATTGTGAATTCTGATACAAACTAACGATTTTCGGACTTTTTCCTTTACTTTGTGCTAACTCTACTTTGTGTAAGACCTTGCTTCTTGCCAAGTTTCAGATCAACGGTAAGTACCTACCCTATAGGTGTTGTTTTTTTTTGAGTATCAAAATAATGTCGCATAAATGGCGGTATTTTTGTATTTTTGACAAAGCATGATTTTTTTAGAGCTCCAAAAAACTGTAGAGTTAAATCTACGTAGGTATTAGATATTAATTTCAACTGATACCTCCACGCATTCCTGAGAAAAAGGGTCTTGACAGACTGACAGACCGACAACGAAGTGATCCTATAAGGATCCCGTTTTTTCCTTTTGAGGTATGGAACCCTAATTAACTAAAGAACAACACGAGCTCAATCTTTCAATCATGCTTGTTTTAAATGTTTCCATTCATTTCCGCCACTTTCCATTTACGAGTGGAAACTTTCAGCAGCAATTTTAATGAAATATTGATTGAGCTCCGTTGACAAAAGAGGTGCAAAGCTGAGAATATTCGTCCAAAACGTGGCATTGTACGGAATGAAAGATTGATCAGGTGAATCGTATTGTAGAGGATGAACGAATGAATGCGACGAATCGATTGGCGCGTAGAAAATTTGTGACTGATGTTTTTCACGAAAAACTAAGTATTTGAATGGATTTATAAATTTATAGAGTCATTGTACTTGGTCATTATTTATTTATTTATTTATTTATAGTTACTTAAAACGGTACTACAACAATTACATTAATTAACGTAGAAACATACTTAATTTACTTAAAAAACTTTTTACAATAAAAAAACAACCGACTCCCAAAAAAACACTACAAAGTGAAAAATAACTTTAATTTCGGAAGTCGGTGTCATTGGTTTTTTATTTACTTTCGTTTTGTTTTGCCACCGACTTCCGAAATTAAAGTTATTTTTCACTTTGTAGTGTTTTTTTGGGAGTCGGTTGTTTTTTTATTGTAAAAAGTTTTTATTTTTCACTTTTTAGTGGTGCCTACCTATAGTACCTACCCCACACAAATCTGAATACCACTCTGAAAAATAAATTAGAGCATCATTGAAGCGGCATATAATTACCATTAAAGCATTTATAGCCAGAGTGCACCTCATGACAATTCGAATAAGCCCAAACACGGCTAGGATACATTGTTTTATTACTGAGTTCCGATGCCTACCTTCCGGCTTCTTCATCAGATCGGTTAGATGGTACCATTTTCATCAGAACCATTTATTTGAAGCTTCGTCATAGTCGCTTAACTATTTTAATCTTACCGCTATCCGTGAAATACTTATCATCGTTGAGGAGTTTCCGTGGCCATCTGTGGTCTTCTTCATCAGTTCCACTTCACCAGATGATACTTCCTGAATGCAAACGCTTGATTTGTTGATGAAAATACCATAATCGCTATATGTATGCCTATAATATTTGAGGAGTTCCCTCGATTCCTCATGGATCCCATCATCAGAACTGAGTTTTGATAAAAATGGGACCAATCTGGAAGTATACCCTTTCAAATAAAAAAAGAATTTTCCGAATCGGTTCATAAATGACGGAGTACTGAGGTAACAAACATACAAAAAAAAAAAAAAAAAAAAAAACATACAACCGAATTGAGAACCTCCTCCTTTTTGGAAGTCGGTTAAAAACTAACATGGAACAGTAGACTCCCTTGCATACTTTCTCTCACAGAACACCAGACATTTCGCATATTTTACTCCATTCATGACATGTATGTATTGTGCGTGATTTCGTACGGTAAAGGTTAATAGGAATTGGATAAACTTTTTTGTGGATACCTACTGCAAAAACTAAAAAAAAAACAAAATCATTATGATATGACAGTTAAGATAAAATAAATCGGTGTAATTAATTCCTCATAATAACGTATGTAAATAGAACGTATAATGTAAACACCCTCTTACGGTTGTAGATAATTATAATAATGCAAATAAAATAAATGTATTCTTAACTTAATTTACTTTTAAATCTTTCGGAGCTTTCTTGACAAACATTGAACAGTTATTTTGAAGTTTTGTTACTTAGGTACATACTTGTTAGAACAAACTTTTGAAGTAGTCAGACCTTGAATTTATTTTTGAAGTTAAGGTCTGAAATGAAATTGCTTTTCCATCTGACTACAGAATGAAAGAAAAACATTAAACATTGAAACCAGAAAATCCAATTAATTCTATGAGTTCGGGAAATTAAATGTTGGGTCTACAAAGTATCATTTCATATATTGCTGCGATTTGATTGGTCAAAATAACTTCCATTGGGTTCTCCTATGAATGTGAGATGTAATTTGATGTGATGTGATGTGATGTGGCCTTAACACAATCATAAGTATCCTTTGAAAGGGAACGATGACGTAACACTCGGGTTACTCGAAATGTTCATTCAGGCTTGCACTTGCTGCCTGAGATTTCTGATACCCTAGTACAAATTGAAACCAGTACTCGTTCTCTAAAAGCTAAAAAGTGCGTAAAGATGGTTCCGATATATAAACAAATCAATGCAAAAACGTCTTAACACGAGCAAAACATGTGTTTTATTGCAATAATTGTGCAATAATAATTGCATTCATTATCTGTTATCAGGCATTTCTCAATTAGTCAGTCTGTACCACCCAAGGACCGCTGATAACCTAAAGATTTCCCGGCCAAAGGAATATTCCTATTGTTGTTTGTTTCGATTCAGTTAAATATAACTTGAAGGAGCGCTGGGTGATGATGTCAATGAAATGTAAGTATTGGATAGTGGTTATTAATTACCCGTATCGGAAAAAAGAAGAAGACACAAAATTACTAACAAAGCACGTGCAATTCTTTATAGAAAAATCAGGCCAGGCGATCAAAATAAGTATAGGATTGGCCAGAGTGAAAGTTGTGGGAATCCTCTGGATGCAGTTATATAAAGGTTCCAACCATGACCCCATCGTTCGAACTTCACCTTGAAGTAGTCAGACAGACTCTCCCTGTTCATATTTTGATGTGCTAATATGTTCGGGATCTACGCGGCCGAAAAGTTATGGAGTAGGTACTGCAAGGTACAGCATACGTTAGCCCCACAAGGAGGACTAATGACCCTGTGATGGTCGCAGGAATCCGCTGGATACGAAGGGCGTAGGACCAGTCGTTGTGGCAATCTTGGGGCCATCTTTATCCAGCAGTCTTGGTGGAGGAGGTGACGTCTTTCGGCTGAAATGCATCATCATGGTCATCATTGGCATCCATGTTCCACCCACTGCTGAGTATAGGCCTCCTCCCTTTTGTGCCATGCTTCCCTATTATGTGCGAGTTTCATTCAGATCTTCTATAGGTTATTCAAAATGCTGATGATGACGACGATATCCAGGTGGAAGAAAGAAATGTTACAAATATCTGTTTTTTCTTCTATTCATTGAGGTATTGAGATGTTATAAAACAGCTGTTTCTCAGATTAAATGTAAGTACATAGTAAGAGATAACGATGTATAAAGTTGTGACAAGTTATCGCAATATGACGCAAATATGTAGTTTGTAGTAAAATATTAATCGACAAACTGTTATCAATGTGTCTGTTTGTGTGTTTGTTTAGTATCGACAACAGGAGTGTCATGTATTGGTTTTTGTATAAATAATAGAAAATGCATTGTTTTTCTTTCCTACCTGCGAATTAAGCTGCGACTGTTGAACCTGTTTAAGGGGGATGCGCTGTGGTAGCCCGCGAAATTCATTTTTTTTTTGGGTTTTTTGAAATTGCAGGTCCATGTCGGGTTGTATCTTGATCAAAATATGATACGCGGAAATAAAACATATGTATTTACATAATTTTAACCATAAAAATCATCAATACATCGTTTCAAGTTAGATTTCGTGCAGATTCGTCAGATTTCGTTCGTTTGAAGTTTTATGATTAAAATTATGTAAATACATATGTTTTATTTCCGCGTATCATATTTAGATCAAGATACAACCTAACACGGACCTGCAGATTGCATAAAACGCAAGAAAATTTGATTTTCGCGGGCTACGCAGCGCATCCTCCTTAACCTATGTTTATTTTGGTCTAAACCACAGCCATTTAATCAATAAATAGAGCGAAAAATGCGTGATTTTACTTATGTGTCTCTGGTAGCGCATAATTTGCATTATTTACATACGGTACTTGTCATTTACTGTACCTATAGTGCGAAACGTCTCTCCGACAGAGTCTGCAAAATTGTGCCCTGTGGAGTGGCAGTGGCGAGAAGAGCCTTCAGGTTCATCAGCTCCAAGATTTACAATAAAGTAAATAAGAGCATCGACATTTACCGTTTACCTCGTAACGCTGTAAGAGTTAAGTTGACCGACTGGTTGAAATCTCTATCATATGATGCAACTGAAAAAATTGTGGAAACATGAAACATAAAACGTAACTAGTCCAAGCACTCACACACACCCTCACTCTCACACCGTCACTCACTAACTCACTCATTATTACTCTCACACATACACACACTCACCCTCACTGACACTACCACTCCACACTGCACCTCACCTACCAACACACACAGTTTGCATGCCTTTTTACTTTTTATTTTATTTCTTTTGCAAGTTTACGATTTTGATTTTTATTTTTAAATACCAGTTAGCTATACTGTTACTTATAGTTTTTTTGTAGCATTTATGTGTTATAGATAGCATTTTATAATTAAATCTGGAACATTTGTGTTTCTTACGTTTAGACGGGCGTTGATGGCTGCGACTCAGTTTTTAACTTTTGCAGCTATCATCGTTTCCATTGTTGTTAAGTATCTCAATTTGTTTTTGTTCCAAATAAAAACCTTTTTACTTTTTACATTTTACCTTTGTAATACTTTATTAATCGAAGCATTTTATAATCTAAGTATCGAAGTTTGTAATATAACATCTTCCGCTATTTTTTATTTGCCACTATGCCTAAATACTTTAGTAACATTTGTTTTGCTTAAGTAATTTCTTTACTTCTTTAGTCATTTAAATCATTATGCCAATTAGATTATTTTGTCATTTATCTTGATAATAATATTTCAATACAAACCTAGGACAATTAACTGGCATTGGCATTATAGTTAATTTTTATTGATACTCGGTCGATATACAACATGCGGGGAATCCCCGTAGCGGGCGCAGCGAATAATGAAATTCATCGGTTGGTAAAAACCAATGAAAATTAACTAAAGAAAATGGTTCCCCGAATACGGGAGCTATGTGGCATGCTTTACAGAAATCTCCCACAACCCGCATACGAGCCCTATCGACCAATGAAAATGAGGCTTTACCTACAGAGCATGTAAGGACCGTAGCAGATGGCGTTATGTTGTTTTTGTACAAGAGAAGAAGGCGTGAGTTTTGTGTATGTGATACTAGTATCTAATATGAGAATTCTTATCACGGATAGGTCAGAAGAGTCCCATTTAAGATTCCGCAGTAATCTCGTTGGAAAATATTATATTATATTTATCTATATATAAATACGACTTGTTTTCACAATTAAACTATAGTTTAATTAACTCATTAAATATCTTTACTTAGTTGACAATGTAGTAAGGTTAAGCAGAAAAGATAAGTTTTAAAATTAGATGGGGCTCGCAAATGTAATTATGTGATGAAAGATGCACTTACCTGATCATGATGATGCTGTACCTACTATTACCTAATAAGTCAATGGACCTTTACAACTTAACAAAAAATCTTTAAATAGTAAAAAATATTGAAACCATTGTTAAGTACCGAAAAACATTTTTGAAAAAATTAAAAATCTTTTAAGAAAATATTTCTGCTGTCGAGATAAAACAAATAGTTCGTAACTTTCCTGAAAAATTATGACTTGAATAGAAAAAAACTAAATACAAACAAACAACAAATAACAACAATACATTAAAAACTTTTCTGAAAAACAAGTCCTAATGAATGCAATAACAGAAGAATCAAAGTTTATAGGCGGTTTTAAAACCCTAACTTTAAATAAATATTCGAATTCACACTCAAAAACTTTTAACAAGACTATTTTAATTGAGATACACACCCAAAGTTTTTGGAAGTCAAAATAATCTTCTAAACAAAGAAAATAGTAGTAAGTACAATAATATAAAAGTAAAAAATTAATGGGATAGACTATGGGGGCTAATAAACCTATCAAGTAAGGCGTGACTATATTGGAAAAATCATTTAATTTACAAAAGATAGCAATGGTTCGATCATAAATAAGATTTCGATTAGATTGACGCAGAATTTCGGTTTAGTGATTAGATTATACTTTTATATTCCTGCTATTTTTAAAGAACTTACCTATAAGGTTTTAGTTTTGTGATCTATGTATTCAACTAAATGAAGTTTATCGGATCTGACTAAACCTGGATGAATCAGCGATGAATATTTATCGGCATAACCTTACTTACCTTTATTTAATCTTACCTTCAGCGTCAACATTTTTAGGAAAAGTCATACAGTAGTACTCAACTAATAAGGCGCGTCGTGAATCTTCGTTCGCACAGAAAAGAAAGTATGGCCCCGAAGATTAACGAGATTGCTTAAAACTTACAATCAACCTTAGATCACTACTATAAGGTTTATAATACACTGCAGCTGTTAGTTCCATCTCACTCGCAAGTATGGCGGCTGTCAAGCGGCGCGCGCTAAAATGGCGGCTGCTGCGACCAATAGCGGTACAGGAAAAGCGTGGAGCATGCCGATTGGTCAATAGCATTTCCCGCGCTTTGAAAATTCATCTTCTGCGCAGGTACATCGATAAGCCATATTAGTTGAGTACTACTGTACCATTTTGATCACATCCGGAAAATAACCAGCCATATACCAGACTATGTACTGTCCCACTACAAGGCAAAGGCCTCCCGTTCCTTTTTCCACACAACTTGATCCTGGGGGCCTACTCCCTGTGTCCGTCCGTCCGTCCGTCCGTTCATCCATCCGTCTGACATAAAGATCCATCAAAACAAGTGTTAAAGTTTAATTTTTCGGACGGGCAAAAACACATTGGGAGTAGGGACAACTGTCAAATATTATCATTCATACTTCGTTCGGGCCCCGAACCAATCATCTGTTCGTAGGTGTTACGGAGTAGAAAACGCCCGTTACTACGGACTACGTGCTTAGGGAGTAGACCCCCTGAACCATTTGGACCAATCCCTCATAATATATGGGCGTCAAGTTCGTCTCGCCATCTACGCCTGGAGCTTTCGCGATGCTATTCGATGTTTTCAGAAATCCATGGTCTTAGCCCACAATAATGCATCCGACACGAGGCAAACGTGTCCAGCCCAGTCCCATTTGAGTTTGGCTGCTTTTTGGATGACGTCTCCGATTTGTATCGTGTATTTGTATTTTTAACCGACTTTTCAAAAAAAAGAGGAGGTCATCAATTCGTCGCGTATATATATATATTTTTTATTTTTGTACACCCATTTCTCCGTCAATTGTCGACCGATTTTAAAAATATTTTTTTTATTTGATAGGGTATGCTCTCGAGTTGGTCCCACTGTCACTAAGTCAGAATCTAATGAGGGGATCCCATGGAAATCGAGGGCAACCCTCAAATTTTATAGGCACACCTATAGAGATTTGGGTATTTATTATAGTAACTTGTGCATTTGCTCTCGAAAAGCATCATTTGGTGAAGTGGAACTGATGATGAAGGCCACATATGGCCATCGGAACTACTACTATAATATATATAAGTATTTCACGGATTGCGATTCGATTACCAATGTATGCTCGTCCGTCACAATGCATATGGTGAAGTGGAGCTGGTGATTTCACCATCAGCTCTAGTTCTCCTAGTTCTTACTAGGAGAACTCCTCAATAATTAACGGCCCTGTGCCCTCGGGAAAAGCAATATTTTGTATAAGATGATGAGCAGTTGACATTAGGCTATTGTCACTTAGATAAATATTATAAACTGACCCACTAAAACTTAAAAAAAAAACAACCGACTTCAAAAAAAAAAACTGCAAAGTGAAAATAACTTTAATTTCGGTGGCAAAAAACTAAAATACAGATCCAAAGACACCGACTTCCGAAATTAAAGTTATTTTTCACTTTGCAGTTTTTTTTTTGGAAGTCGGTTGTTTTTTTTGTCAAGCATCGTCACGATGACCGCTCTTGAACTACTCGCATCTAGCGGATTCCAGCGACCTTCGCACCAGGTCACTGGCCTACCTTGTGGTAAGACCTGCCCACACTTGCACTGCACCTTCCGGTACCTATGCAGTACCTATGCTAGTTTTATGCAAAAACATAGTACATTATAATACCGTCTCATGATTCAATCAAGTATGTAAAATCTACATAAATAAATTAAATTAAAGTCGCTTTTCGTGTCTGTCTGTGTGACCGCTTTGTTCTGCTAAACTACGCTACGGATTTTGATGCGGTTTCACCATCATTAGAGAATTTATTCCGTAAGGTAAAAGTGAAATACGTACATTAATACTAGTATCTGGGCGACTGAGCTCGAAAACGAATTTTCCCAGATATGAGACCCAGCTAGATTTTTCGCCCCCGTAATAATGCACAGGTTAATACAGGGGTTGTACTACAACTTTCATCGAAATCGTTAGAGCCGTTTTCGAGAATGTGATTACAAATATATTTACAAATATTAGATACAGTAGTAACCAACTAATAAGGTGCGTCGTAAATCTTCGTTCGCGCCGAAAAGAAAGTATGGCCCCAAATATTAACGAGAATGCTTAAAACTTACAATCAACCTTAGATCATTACTATAAGGTTCATAATACACTGCAGCTGTTAGTTCCGTCTCACTCGCAAGTAAGTCGGCTGACTAACATCATGGTGGCAGCTGCCGACCAATAGCGGTACAGAAAAAAGAAGCACGGTGCGTGGAGCGTGCCGATTGGTCAATAGCATTTCCCGCGCTATGAAAATTCATCTTCTGCGCAGCTACCTCGGTAAGCCATATCAGTTGGGTACTACTGTAATTATAGGATATGTACTTACTACTATAAAGAAATCTAGATAAAAACCGTGCGTGCTGGGGCGGGTCGACCTCATTCTAATTTGTAAATACTGCTTCTGGGATATCCCCCATATTCTGTGAACAAACTTTTCAATTACTTAATTAACAATTTAATAGGCACATGTCATCATACAGTCCTTGTACCTTACAACTCTAAAGGACCGATAGATAACGTGTAGTTTTCCGGTATTTGTCAACTCGTAATTAGCATGTTTACTAAACAATTGAGATAACCAAACAATCAAGAAATAATTAATTGATAACTTTAGTTGCTAGTCGCCATTTTAATTGGCTTATTTTAATTTAATTTGACATTAGAGACTGGGCTATTGATTCTGAGAATTTTATTAGGAACGGGAAATTATGTAGGTAGCTATTATGTTTATTATGTATTATGAATAATAAGCACGTGCTATAAAAGATTATCGCAGTACATGTTATTAGTTGGGTTTACAGATCGAAATAGTGTCAGTAATATTGCAATAAAAAAAAGCCGGTCAAGAACGAATCGGACTCGCGCACCGAGGGTTCCCGTTCCGATTTCTGAAAAAGTGTGTTAGGAGACATTGTTTTTTTCCTAAACTTCTATCACATAGAATAATTTCAGATTTTTCTCTAAGCAAACTTCAGAAATAAGGGGGGAACGGTATTTTTAACCCTACTTTGAATTTTTAAATTTAAAAAAAAAAATTCTTTCTTATTTGCAAAATAGTTGGGCAAACGTCATCTAAAACTGTTCCTTTCAAGTTGATAGCATTAGTGGTTCTTTAGATATGCAGCCGTGACAGACGGACAGACAAACAGACTGAGTCCCACCATAAACGCTTCCTTTTTACCATTTTGGTACGGTACCTACACTAAAAATAGGTGGGCAAAAGCATTACACCTCGAACTAAAACTTTACACTGATAATAAAAACAAGTGCAATTTCCTTTCTATGAATTTTACATAAATTCATAGAAAGGAAATTGCACTTGTTTTTATTATGAACGTGCATAAAAAAGTTCAGGTAGAGACCTAGCCTTTTCCCAACGATTTTAGGGTCAGCTTCCAGTCTAACCAGATGCAGCTGAATACCAATATTAAAATATTAATAGCGAGCGCCTATCTGACCTCCACAACCCAGTTACTGGATAATAAGATAGCCCTTGGTAAGACTGATTGTCAGACTTTCGGGCTTCTGGCGACCCGTAACAACTGTCAAAGATCAACGAATGACAGCCCGGACCTACGGGCGTCGTAACGTGTTTTCCGAGGCACAGAGGGCCATCCACGGACCAACCGCGTCAAGTCTGTTATTAACTTATTACTTAGCCACAAGCTCCTCTTTCAAGTAGAGACATTATTCATGATAAAAGCATTATGAATATTTTGACATTAATTTTGATTTATGTGAATGACACATTAGAGTTATGATTAAGTTAAATTATAACATTATTCAAGAGGTAACAATAACACTTAAATGACAGTGGCACTTGGAAATAGCACTACTAATTTATGAATCGTTTTTTAAAAAAATCTATAAATAAAATGATGAGTAACTAAAGTTGTTCCTTGAACCAAATTGATAAGGGGTTCCGCGATTATTCGCACGGACTTCCCATCCCGTATCCCGACCCTCTTCCCGCCGTACGGTACCAGGCAGTAAGAAATGCATAGGAGCTTACATATAATCTGCTACGTGTCACTGACAAAACCAGCAAACGGCATTTACTGTGCAGGAAACCTTATTTCGTATGCAATAAGAATTATTTTATTGTGTCTGTATATGCGGTTAGCAGCTGTTACATCGTGCTGTAAAGAATAGACTATAGACACAAAGAATAACGATCACGTTGGCTTGTGTTCCGTTTTCCCGCTGGGTCGGATGCGACATCGCTTGCTATATTCTGTGTCCCTGGTACCTCGGTCATATGTTTTCGTTCCGTGGTCGTTACGGTCCTGTCCTTTGTTTTAGTTTCAATGAATGCGTTTTGTTTGTTACTTTTTTACTGCGAATGAATGGATGTTAGTATTAATTAAGAAAATGTAAATAAGTAAGCGAGACCGCCCTTTGTTGCTAAAGTTTTGTTTATTTATTTTATTTCTGTCAATGTTTGGAACTTTGATCAGTAAATAGTTGGGGGGAATTCTGTTGTATTATTTTCCGCTTATTAAAATAACTTTTGCAATAAATAAGTCACGGATGTTTCTTGTTTATACTCAACAATAAAATGTTTTGAAGAAGTGGTTTGACTTTTAAACTTTTGGAATCCGAAAAAAGAATAGAAGATAAATGTCACGTCAAAAATTTTTGTTTATGTTTTTGGAGGCAAGTCAATATCTTTATTGTATCAATAAATTACATACACTGTAGGTTTCATAAACGCATTCATAAGTTTTAACCAAAAATGTGAACTCAAAACCCTAGGTTCTTAGAAAGATCGTCACAGGCAGTGACTGACTATCTTTCTAAAAACCTGAGGTAGGATATCGCCGTTGAGGTCGATCTGATCGACCTTAAATTGTGACGATCTGAATAGGTTTGTTAAGAAAAAGACCTGTGCCCAGCACTGGAGCACAATTTATGTAGGGCATTGTAAGATTTTAAAAAGTTGTTCCCTGTTTTCTGTATCACAATTGTTGATAAAGGAACAATTACAAATTGACGGATAGCGGTCTCCATGCCATGAGGTTACCCAGAGATTAGTAGTGCTATTTTGTAAAAAGCTCACTGTGAAAGCTTAGGTGAAGTGAATTTGAAGCGAGCTATCAGTCCTTATAAAAGATAGATACTATAAAAAATTAGATTAGATTTGATTAGTTTTTATAGCGCAAGCGTTAAGTAGGATGACATTTCACTTCAATCTCACTTCACCTAAATTGTCACGGTGAGATTTTTACAGAATAGTTCACAAAATTTTAGTAGATCTATAGCACGTGAGTCTTTCACAACCTTCCCTGGCTTACTGGCAACCCGATCATTCCTCACAAAGTGGTCGAAGCTATTAGGATATCATATAAAAAGAACAATCAATCATAATTCATAAGTCACCAACCTTTCCTTTAGTTTGTCTCGAGCACTCGACAATATTACAAGATTACCAGATAATTCTACATTGGAATAAACTCGCTTGACCCGCAGTTTATAACCCACACATTTTCACGGACTAGGATCAGAGAAGAATTTCAGTAGTCTAAATTTATTTTAGTCGTATCAGGTCGTATCACTAAGTGATCTTTTTTGTCGCGATAATGATGAAAACGAGCCAAATAAAATCTTGACCCATCATAATGATTTAAATCAAATATTTTTATTAAAGTACACCACGATTCTCTAAATCCCTTTAGCGCTAAAGGTATTAAAACATCAATTTCTGTTTTTCTGACAATCAATTTGAAGATGAAAGAGACAGCGTGATGTTTTAAATTCGTTTAGCGTTAAACAGATATAGCAGATGTAAACCGAGACTTAGAGGTTATCAGAAAGTGGTCTGATAGTTTTGGGGTGTCAGTAAACCCCTTAAAGTGTCAGGGCATTGTAATTGGAAGCTCGCGCATGTTGGGTAGGGTGACACTTAGCTCTCTTCCTCCTCTTATTTTCAATGGTACAGTCATACCTATTACCCCTAGTGTGAAAGATCTCGGTTTGCATCTTGACTCGACACTTAGCTGGCAACGTCAGGTCTCTAGTGTTAGTCAAAGGGTCAACGGTACTCTGCGGTCACTGTATCGTCTGAGAAACTTTTTGCCCGCTAAGACGAAACCTATGCTTGTGCAGACTTTGATTTATCCTATCATCGACTATGGTGACGTTTGCTATTTTGACTTGAATGCGGTTTTGCTCAATAAGCTCGACAGACTGCTCAATAATTGTATCCGGTTCATATTCAACCTTAGGAAATATGACCATGTGTCGAGCTATAGATCTGAGCTCAAGTGGATGTCCATTCGTCCAAGAAGAAGTTTACGTGCTTTGACCACGCTTTTCTCCCTTCTCTACTCTCCCACTCCGCCTTCTTATCTTGTGTCTCACTTCCAATATCTATGTTCTTCACACGCTAGGAATCTGCGTTCTTCTAACAATCTTCTCCTACTCTGTCCTTCTCACTTTGTTCATTCTTCCTTTCATATTCAGTCCATTCTTCTTTGGAATGCGCTTCCTCTTGATATCAGGACGGCCACCAGTCGGTATGCATTTAAGCGGAAATTGCAGAGTTATTTTCTCAACAAATAGTGTAGAGTTATTTCATCATCTCTCTCTCTTGAATTTGTATATACTTAATAATATGTATTGTATATAGTATAGGTATATTTTATAGTAAGTAGGTATGTATGTGTATTATTATTTTATTACCTATTTATGTACTTGTATACGTAGTCTATTTGTAATTAATTAAGATATAGTTTTATCTTATTTTTTCTATAATTATTCCTCTCTTACTGAGCACCTGCCATCAATCTCTTCACCACCCTTGGTTGACTGCTAGAGAATGCCTAAGACATTAAGTCCGCATTTGTACAGTGTTTTGTGCGAAAAGATTAAAATTCAAATTCAAATTCATTTATTAATTTTGTGAACACAGAGTAAAATTCAGATGTTATATAAAAAAACAAAAATGTTGGTCCATACTATGTCCCGCCAGAAGGCATACAAAATAGTTTTAGTATGTCGAATGTTACATTAAAAAATAAATAAAATCAATAAAATGAAGTCAATTTCATGCAAACACTAATATATAATAATAATTTGATAATAATGTGTCAATAAAGTAAGAGCGCACATAAAAAACCGGTCAAGTGCGAGTCGGACTCGCGCACGAAGGGTTCCGTACCATATTATGTGGTTAACAATCGCAAAGATAACTTTTTACTTATTTTATAATGATACTGTGAATTACATGGTAATTTTTTGCAGTTGCAGAAAATCACCCATGTTTAAACAAAATACCTTATGAATCGCCGTTTTCAGTATTGTTGCTTAAATACAGTATTTATGGTACCTACATGGTATAAAGAAGTTTCAAATTCCTAATTTGTTGAATTGTTGCGCTAGAGTTCGTACAAAAATGGTCTAAAATTTCTTAATTTTAGAAGATAAAAAAAAATGTGTTTGTACTCTACTCAATGAGTTCTAGACGATGACACCCCACATGCTAGATTATTATTATTTTTTTTTTCAAAATGAAAAGTTTATTGTTTGGGGACTGACCCCTTAAAATATTAACTTTGCTTTATTTTTAATATTTGTTGTTATAGCCGTAATAGACAGCGGAGGCTTAGCAAGTTTGTACTGGACTGTACGTGGTTGTCTGATATCATGGATTTTAATTTTCTTGCGCGGAATCCTAATTATTTTTCTAAAATAAAAATAGCCTTAGTTACTCCTTAAAACATCAGCTATAAGCCGTCAAAATTGGTGAAAATTCGTTTGGGAAGTACTATTTTTTTAATCGGACAGCGATTTAAAATTCTTCTATACAAACTTTAACATCCCTAAACCTCATTTTAGGCGTAGGTAGTTTCGAAAAACTAATAATGACAAACATTATTACTTACTTATGCAAGTATTTGTGCTAAGTTTCAAGTTCATTAACCAAATGAATAAGATTTTTCATATAAACTGTATCTCTGTTTTCACGAACACACATAAAGAATTTCAAAAATCGTCTGGTATGTTTCCATAACTTGACTCAAACATTATTTACACCAATTTCAGAGTTAATCAAGCCCCCAATAAAATCCTCCGCTATAAAATTAACTTTTCACCCCTTAGAGGTAGATTTTTGGAAAACCCTGATACACGTTGTAGGTGACTACATTATATTTATTACTTACACAAAATAGCACAATCGATTGTAGTCTTCATTTTTGGTCTCAAGTATAAAAACTGAGTTTTGAGTTAATCGGACCGCGTGTTAAAATTCCTCCATACAAACTTTGACACGCCCAATCCCTCTTTAGGGCGTAGTTTAGGAAAACTCAAAATGATAAACTTTATAATTTACTTAGATGAATATTCGTGCTAAGTTTCAAGTCTATTAACTCAAGGGATAGGATTTTTCATACAAACCTTCATCCCCTATTTTACACCCTTAGGGATAGAATTTCCAAAAATCCTTCCTTAGTGGATGTTTACACTATATAAGGTATCTATGTGCAAAATTGCAACTCTCTAGGTCCATTGGTTTGGGCTGTGCGTTGATATATTAGTCAGTGACTCAGTCAGGACTTTGATTTTTTTATATATATAGATTTACCATGTTATTTTAAGACCACAGACTTCTTATAGGTTTTCCTGTAATCTACAGGTATAGAACTATTTTCTATATTTTTTTCAAAATTTTAGGCTCAGTAGTTTCGGAGATAAGGGGGGGGATTGGTCAATTTTCGTCTATTTTCTTAAATAACTTTAAAACAATATATTTTAAAATTATAAAAAAAATATATTTGAGATCCTCATAGTAAGCCCTTTCATTTGATATGTCACACGGTACAGTTTACAAAACTTTTTTTTTACATTTTCTTATTTTCCCCCTAAAAGTGACTCTCATATTCAAAATTCATATATTTACTTTAGCTGTACGTGTTTGGGTCACAGAAATCCATATGTGTACCAAATTTTAACTTAATCGGTCCATTAGATTCGGAGCAAATTGGATGTGACAGACGGACAGACAGACACACGAGTGATCCTATAAGGGTTCCGTTTTTTCCTTTTGAGGTACGGAACCCTAAAAAGTCGGTAGTACTCAGTCATAATTTACAATACTTTAATTATACAGACAGATATAAAATTATGAAAATATTATTGTAATTTGTCATTAAGATATTCTTTGACAGAATAATACGCCTTGTCATTCAATAATTTAAAAAGCTTACGTTTAAACTCATTCATGTTGCTGCTTGATACAATCTGATTAGGTAATTTGTTATAAAGTTTTGGAGCCATTGCATAAATACTATTGTAGAGAAATTGGGTCTTAGTGCATAATGTGTGTAACTTTTTTGAGCGCCGTTGACTTTCGACAGATTTATATAAAGACATGTTATTTTTAACAAATATACAAGCTTCATAGATATAAAGTGATGGTACAGTCAGTATTTTTAAGTTTTGGAAATGTGGCTTGCATGAATCCATTCGTTTTATGTTACATATAGCTCGAATGCATTTTTTCTGAGCTATTAATACCTCCTCAACCTTAGTAGCATTGCCCCAGAATATAAGGCCATATCGCAAGGTAGAGGCCACATAACCATGATAAGCTGCTAGGAGCGCTGTCTTATTCACAATTTTGCCTAGCTTATAAAGGGCATAGGAAAACTTACTGAGCTTCCCACATACGTTATCGATTTGAGTCCTCCATGACATATCGCTATCAATATTAAGTCCAAGAAATTTTGTAACATTAGTTTCAAGTATTTGGTCATCTTTGTAGTTTACCTGAAAATGTGACAGTGTTTTTTGTCTAATTTTAAAATTCATAATTTTAGTTTTATTTAGGTTAATTTTAAGGTTATTAGCATTCAGCCAGTCAACAATCGTAACAAGACTAGAGTTAATGTCATCTTCTATTTCTTCATTACTACCAGTATTATATATAACTGCGCTGTCGTCGGCAAATAAGGACATATGTTGCATAATTACTTGGGGAAAGTCGTTAATGTAGCAGATGAACAGCAAGGGTCCCACCACAGAACCCTGCGGAACACCGTAACAAAGAACTCTAGAACTAGACGAATATACTACTTCAGTTTTAGACTTAATATCCACTTGACTAATTTGAGTAATTTGTTTCCTATCCTCCAAATTAAATAAATAAATAAACGTATTGAGTGAATTTGAGTGATTTGTAAAATAGATCTCCTTTGTCTTATATCTGGGAAAATTCGTTTTCTCTATTTTCACCCGAGCAGAGCTCGGTCGACCGTAGGTAAGTATACTAAGTATGAGACAGATAAGAAAATAAATATTTTGGTCTAAAATCATGCTAAAAATTAAGCTCTGAATATAAATATAACTGACCAGCTAATGCAAACTAAAACACTAGACAAACTTAATTCAATCAACGTCCAATTATGTTCGTGAACTAATTTCTGTTCCAAATACATTCCGAGAAAATGTATTTAGCAAATTAGGTCATTCATGCGATGTATGGAATAAGACTGAAACTCTCGGAATTTTATGGATTTTTTTGGCGTACCTACCTGTAGGTATATCTATAATATTATCTATACATCTTTGTACCTATCACACTAATATTATAAAGGCGAAAGTTTGTGAGTGTGTGTGTGTGTGTGTATGTTTGTTACTTCTTCACGCTTAAACGGCTGGACCGATTTGGATGAAATTTGGTATGTAGATAGCTTATACCCTGGATTAACACATAGGCTACTTTTTATCCCGGTCTACACGGGTGAAACAGCGGGGCGCAGCTAGTTACTTATAAATTACAGTCTCTTTTCATGTCTGTCTGTGCAGCCGCATTATTCTTCTAAACTACGCAACGGATTTTGACGCGGTTTTCAACATTATTTAGAGAATTTAGTCACTGTTGGGCAAAACCCTCCCCCATACCTATAGTTTTCCAGAACCACCTTGATCCAACCCTTGCGGTACGCGTCTAATTCATCGTCATTTTAATATTTTTACATTGTAACTCCGCTTTTACTGTCATATTGACGGATGACAGTTGACAGTTCATATAATCTGTCATGTATGTGCTTGTAAATAACTTCTTGTTGCATAGAGGTTCAGTGGAGTGACCATTGAAATTTCATTTTTTAACCCGAGCTCCCTTGTAGAACCATAACAGAAATAATACAGTCCGCTAATATAGCCAGTGCAGGGTTCGTCATGCAGAAAAAGTGTGTAACATACTCACCGCCGATGACCCAACACTGTGTGTGCCCAGCCGTCACATGCTTGCGATTGCGACTGACGTGACCCGCCCAATCCCTTTTTAGCTCGTCAGCCTTTTTGTCTACGTCTAGGATCCTCGCTTTGGAGTGCAGTATGAGTAATACCTTCAATAATAAAATTAAATGTCATTGAAAACCTATAAATTGAACTCCGATAAGCCTGAATAGGCCTACACTTCTGCCAATACCGCACCTAAAGACAGACTTGCAGTTCCATATAAGTATCCAAGGATGTTCCTATATGGTGGTGTAACAAATAATTATACGTACTTAGGTGACTAATTCTACCTATTGTTTTCAAAAAATATTGACGTAGGTACTATTAGGTGTCAAGAAAATAGTGTAATTAGACCTTATTAAAAACAATGCCCGCGTATCAAACAACAAAGCAAACGTAGTGTGAGAGGCCCCAAGCTAGATGGACGTTAATCCAATCTAGCTTGGCCCGTAAAAAGGTGGCTGGGACAGACTGGATGCGGAAGGCGGAGGACAGAGTACTGAGGCACAGCCTGGGAAGTGAAATGAAATAGTTTATTCAGTAAATAGGCTATCGGAATCACTTTTACATGTCATTTTTATTAAAAGGCGTTTATCATCGCCTCAGCGCTCGTTAAAAAATCGCTCGTACGAACAAGGGAAGGGCTTATCTAAGGCGTTATCAAAAATCATATCTCACGGAAATGGATCATCGCCAATTCTGTCATCACGTGTGTCAAACCTCACCGATTCGCAACACCATCTACATCTTCAAGGATCTACATAAAAGGTGTTGTATGAGTTTGTCTCAAGTGACGTTTGTCCACATTGTCTCTGCCTATTCTGTTTTGGGTCAAGGCCTATTTCCGCATTTCAAAGATTGAGGTACGATACTGCCTTTTACCACTGCTGCCTTGGTATATTTGCAAACCTTGACCAAGTACGTATGTTTATTTGGCTTCTAAAGTCAACAATAGTTTGGATATTATGTGATTGTTTAGTGGAAAAGTGGTTTACAATGCGAGGAATATAACAGGAATATGGTTGACTAATGTTTCTATTGTTTCTGTTAACCTGGTCACATGGGCTCCCACGTGGTGGTGCTTTACCATGTTTTGAATATTAGAATATATCAACTTCGCCTACTCTTAGCCCAATCGCAGCCCACAGCCATCGCCGCTACTAAGTTGCAATATACCGCAGTTCCGGCATTCCTTAATATCCAATCAAACATCTGTTTGTTTAGGTGTTCGGTCCATCTGTGGACCGCCACGTGGATTTGACATTCACTGTCTTCACTCGTAGATTCCACCCACTGCTGAGTATTGGCCTCCTCCCTTTTGTGCCATGCTTCCCTGGTCTGTGCGAGTCTCATCCAGGTGTTCCCCGCGATCTTCTGTTAGGTCGTCCACTTGGGTATTAGCCAAAGCTACTTCTCCCGTTTCTCGACAAAACAATTAAAATAACAAAACACATTACTAATGTAAAAATATGCTGCGAATTTCCCAAACGGCAAAATGTGAACAGCGCTGCCTTTGATCAATGAGGTAGGTTTAAAACTTTCCTCTCATCAATAATAAATAACACAAAGTGTGCAGCAATGTGAATTGCAATAAAACCATTAATAATACTGTATTGCCCGTATTGACATTGCCATAAACATTGCTATGTCAATAACCACAGAACGTGGGAAGATGTTGCTATGGTGAAAATGTGGCTAATGGATGATTGGGACATCATGGCCGTACTTATATGTCTATATTTCTTTTAAATAGGAAGTAGTTTTCGCGATCTTTAGAATCGTCTGCTTGACAGCAATTAGATCTTAAATTACATGGTTTTAATGGCCTACTTCACGTGGAAATAAATGACTATCATGCTACTTAACTTTTATTCATTCCTAGTACCTAATAAAACCAAATAGTCCCATAATTTCGGCAGCTGGCGTGGAAAAGTACAAGGTCTCATTGTAGTGAAACCGCTGATGTTTGACAATGATTTGTTACATAATTTAATAGCCCATCATAAAGTCGACTGTATTAGGCATTGTTACGTTAGTACTATTATTTATTCTGTGGCATTGTTTTGTAATAGGTTCTAAAGTAGGTACAAACTGCCATCAAACTACTAAGACAGTAAAATAAAACAATGACAGAGGATACTGTCAATCAAGAATAGTAATGATCTGTTTCAACATCTACGGAGAAGTTCTGGGTGTCTTATCTGTAGAAAAATATACCTATAATGGGCAGATTTTTTTAACCATTTATCTGACTATTGAAAAATCAGCCCTAATTCTCTTTTATTTTAGAATTTATCTGGTAGACTTTATAGACTTCCCTTTCTTAAATTACATCTATTATAGTAGGTACAACATTGTATAGAAAAAATGCGGTCAAAAAAAAAAAAAAAAAAAAAAATATGTTTTTCAAAGATACAACCTGCGGTAGGTACTTTAAACAAAATTAAGATTTCTTCAACAACAGTGATTTACATACATGCCTTTCGTACATTTTCACATCGCTTTTCTTATAAAAGTTTATAAGCAACAAGCAATGAGTTTCTTCACCTCTAGATAGTGCAAGTTATTGCTTTTGGAACTTGGAAGCGTCTGTCGCCTGACACCGACCCTAACATTAGATTATTTACAATTTTATCAGTAAAAGTGGTACTGTATCCGAAAATAATGGTTACTTTTGCACAGAACTGATTGTTCTTGACTTCAAAGTAGGAAAACGTAATAGTTTTAGCATTTAAATGACCAATCAATCACTGGCTATAATCGACAATGAAAATTGTTTCTACGTTCTTATAATTTTTTGGTTATTTTTACAGAATATCCTTCACTCACATGTCTCCAAAATCTAATTAGGTAATTGGGACAACAAAAGTTATCTGGAAAGTTAATCAAAAATATTGTAAGCAAATTGATAAAGGTACTAGGACTTAATGAGCTTACCATGAACTCAATAAACCCACGACCTTTATTGCTTTGACATAAAAAATACCGTCTTTATTATCGTTTAAACATTCACCACATTATCTATGGAAGGTTACACCATAAACAAGATACATTCACCTTGTGAACACCCCATGCAATTTATTGAGATGACATATTGTATCAAGAGATTATTATGTTCAGGGCTTTTTGTAATAATTTGCAGGAGACTGATGAATGTAAAATCGTACCTATTGTTTTCTTATAAAACATTTGAGGGTGATTTAATGAGGTGAGATAGTGTAGCTCAGCAAGAGCTTTTTATAAATAAATAATATACACCTACGTAGTAAATTGGAGACTGATGAATAGAATTCATGTTTTTTTCATGTAGGAATTGTAATACGCCTTAAATAGGTCATGAAATATAAAATCCTTTGATGGTGTTATCACGATACAGAAGTCAGTTAAGTTTTTTTTTCAGAAATTCTTTTCTTTTTTCATTACTGCTAATTTAATGCTTATTTCTTACATCACACTTTACACGTTCTATTTGTTTTTTTTAATTATTGTTTTATGTGTTGTACTAATGATTGTACCTACTTAAATTATATTGTGTGCCTTTTTAGTCTGTGCTAAATAAATGTATTTTCTTTCTTTTTCTTCTTCAACTCATTTTCACCCACTGCTTTCTGTAAGTACCTATCTATCTTCATAAAGTTCAGTTATTATTAAGGCTCAATTCATACAATCCTCATTATTACAACATACCGATGGGTTCACCTTGTGTCCACCCCCTTATGCTGAGGTCGTGTAATCAGCCGATAATACTAAATGACATTCGAGGCTATGGATAGGCTTCTGTCACAGCGTCGCGTAACACAGAAGTAACATCAAAGATATTGAACTTCTAGACGTTGCCATGGTGTGGAAGTGAGAAATTAATAGGAAAATTAAGACAAAGCATCGTATCTTCTGTCCCATACGGCGTGCCGTATTTTTGCTTGGCGAACTTTTGAATGTTAGCCAAACAAAGTGCTTTCACTGTTACAAAATTTATCTTGCGTCGATTAATTTAACGTTTTTGGACAGTTTTTGCATTGTGCGCGTACGTATGTCAATACATACGCACATGGGTTTCAGTCCAAAACATGGAAGATTTCTTACGTTAAACTTCATTTCTAATACCACGTAACCTAGAAAAAGTATTATATTGCTGTCTCAACATGACCGGCCACGCGGTGGCTCCATCTGAAATACGGTGCTTGTATTTTATTCTTGTCGAAAATTTATAATATGGGAAATGATGTATTTGCTATGTTGTGTGGTGCCTTGTTATTTTAGTACTATGATATTGAATATTTTTTAGGGTTCCGTACATCAAAAGGAAAAAGCGGAACCCTTATAGGATCACTTCGTTGTCCGTCTGTCTGTCAGTCGGTCATTACCCATTTTCTCAGAAACGCGTGGTAGTATCAAGTTGAAATTAACATCAAATACGTATGTATGTCTACTGTCACCTGGAGCTCTAAAAAAATCAAACTTCTAAGTCATCGTAATAAAAAAATACGGTAAAAAAACGATAACGGGAAAAAATATGTAATTTTTTGATATTAAGAGCGTTGTTGCATTTTTCATACGTAAATCGAGAACTTGGGAGATTTTGAAGTGATTTTGGTCACATAATTTATTTTTTTAGCTTCTTTTGACTTCA
The DNA here is from genome assembly GCA_905163495.3 of Cosmia trapezina. Lineage (NCBI taxonomy): Eukaryota > Metazoa > Arthropoda > Insecta > Lepidoptera > Noctuidae > Cosmia > Cosmia trapezina. The sequence continues at coordinate 9,650,727 of LR991039.1, forward strand.
ATCATCGTAATTATCATATATTTTTATTTAAAGTCTATTAAAAAAAACTTGTTCAAATTGAATTATTGACTACGAAAACAGTCGATTTCGAAGGCGCGATTTCCAGATGACGCGCGAAGGCTCAACTTTGAAGTAATCTTACACCAATTATTACTACTAATTAAGAAGGTAAAGTGGTATTCATTCGAAGAGGCATATCCTGAAATTTAAAATGCATTGAGAAAAGTTTGATTTTTAATTCATTAACTTGTATTTTAATCACGTCTAAGATAATCAAAAATCGAGAAATCGACTACAAAAAAACACGTCATTTCTCAGAATCTAAAAGTCATTTGGCAACACAAATCATTTTATACGTAAGAAGAAAGATTGTAGTATATATGTGTAAAAAATAAAATATATCTGTCTTCAATCATTTACGAAAATAATTTTTTAAAGTGAGTATAAAATCGGGTGCATCGAACGGCCTAAGTCAGTCGCGCTCTGGCGCTCGTCGACGTAGGACCTATGTCGGTTGACCTCCCGCCGCCGCGCATGCGCCTCGCGTGATATATAGTAAATTGTAGTGCGACTAAATATTTTTAATCCTTTCATTTAAGTAATATTTTAAGAAGCTAAAGTGGTAGGCACACTTACTTTAGGAGAATTATGTTACAATTCTTGAATTATGTTGTATTACTTGTAATATTGATATTGTAATTACAATATCAATAATACAATATAATTTGGTCAAAATGTAAATCCAAGATGGTGGCTGCGAAAATTTTTAAATTTTTCGTCATGGGGATCGTTCCCATTGTTCTCGAGGATGCTAAAGCAGATAGTGACGTTAAAATGTAAATCCAAGATGGCGGCTGCGAACATTTTAAAATTTTTCATCATGGGTATCGTTTTCATGGTTCTTGTGGGTGCTAACGTCGATAGTGTAGTCAAAATGTAAATCCAAGATGGCTACAAGACTTTTGGATGATGAATATGGAGAAAAAATTTATATCAGATTTTTATTTGAAATCTCTACTGCCACAATCTCTATTGTGGATCCGTGACAAAGGAGACGGAAACCATGTCATATAAACTTGGGCCTGGGCCTGGGTTGTAAAAAGATGAAATTGGTGTCAATTTATAGCTACTATATTATCAAACCATCACTGAACATTTTGCGGATTTTTGCGGTCTGAGTTCCGAGTTAAAAGAGATGTAATAAAAGTGGGGTTACATACCGATCTACATATAGGTACTTAACAGCTGATTTTTGAAGTTCTTCAGCTCGACGACCACGTAAACTACAGCCTCTAGTCACTTTGCCACAATTTACACAACGATCCATGGTGCCAATATGAAATCGGTAGGCTGGTCGTAATATACAAAATAACAAGTTCAAGTCCAACGTTTATGCGGGGTTCTCCGTACCGTGTCCGGTGTGGTAGCAAGGTTCGTACAAGAAGCAAGATCAGAAGTCCGCAGAAAGAAAACAGGGGTCGAGGAAAACATCAATAAAACTATGGGAAATACACTCAAATCGCGACCGCACTAAACGATACGAAACGAGCGAGGCATAGATAAAGGCACTATATAAAGGTGTGTCCAAATATAGGGCGGCATTTGAGCGCGGCTGCCACGCGCGGCTAGCCGCGCTCTGATCTGACAAGGGCCACGCGCGGCGGTGTTGAGCGTAATATATCTTCTCATCTCACATCAGTGATGACCTCTGGCACTGAAACGTGCTCGCTCACAACATAATGGGTCTCAATCATAATCAGCCTATAATGTTCCCACTGCTGGGACACAGGGCTCCTCTCGGTGAGAGGGAGTGGGCCGTAATACACCACGAGGACCCAGTGCGGGTTGGTAGATGTCACATGTCTTCGAATTTTTGGTTCTAGGCGGTTTCCTCACGATATTTTCCTTCACTGTTTTGAGAGTAGTGGTGATGAAATTATTTACACAAAGTGCCTGCCTGAGTTGGAAACCATGACCTACTCGTATGTCGGGATCGTTACCATTGGGCCACCATTGCATTGCTCTCATGGGCCGCATAGTGCAGTCAATCATCCCTTCTACGATTATTGATTCACTATCGGCTTCATCCTCGAGAACTATGAAAACGACATCCATGACGAAAAATTTTAAAATCTTCGCAGCCGCCATCTTGGATTTTAATTTTGACTTCACTATTGGCTATAGTCGAAATCGAAAACTATGAAAACGATACCTATACAAATCCTTATCACTTACCACTGACGTGCGACGTGTGGTCGACTGTATAGTCATTAGGTCGACTGGGCACGTACAATACCTGCCTAGGCTAATAAACATTATAAAACCAACCCCACACGACCGCAGCAGTACTATTATTTATTCTGTGGCAGCGGGGTGACCTATCTATTTGAAATTTGAAAACAGTAAACCAATCATTTGCGCATGAGGCGGCTTTATGTATTTATGTATTATTGTTGGTTCAAATTCAACTGTTTTATGAACTTGATGCGGTTGCTAAACCTATAATGCCGCAAGAAAAATAAAAAATTATAGCTAGCGCGTGGCGTCTTTATCTACATTGAAATAGGGCTTAAATTCAACTGTTTTACACAAAAATACAATGATTTTGGTCAAAAGATGGTTCCGCTGTTAACAAAATTTTATTCTGATTGTGTTCTCAAAGAAATTATAGATCCAAGGAAAAGTCGATCGATCTCCTTAGACAAATACTTTTATAAAACTTCAATTACTTATTAGTATACAAATACTTAAACAAATAAGTAAAATGAGTTTAGTTTTTATAAGTACCTACATAATATTATTTTTTCATCCATATTTGTATAAATTTAATTAAAATACACTAATAACGTATTGTGGACAGTCTTTTTATTTTCTCCGTAAACCTCTAGCTTTTACTTCAAAAAAATATAGGTACGCCATAGCTACAGATCAAGATCGTTTAATCGTCGTAACTTCGCAACTGTGTGCCGTACATGAGGAAAAACGCACACACGCGCACTCGCTACGCGGCGTCGAGCGTCAGATGTTTAAAATCCGAGCGCGAAAATAGGGAACCACACTGTTAAGGAAAAAGTCCGAAAATCGTTAATTAATATATTTTTGGGATTAAAAATTTACATTTGCAGTAGGTGAATTGACCGTGACGTTTAATATCGATTTGTGGTCTTAAAATAACACAGTAAATCTCTCAATATTGTGAGTACAAACTTACATTTACTGTTGGAATGTATGGAAGAATATGTATTTCAACTACAGTGTTAAGATTTATAATATACAGGGTGTCCGGTAAAGAATGGATAACCTTGGAATAGCATATTACAGACATGATGGCCGTTCTTAAAAAAATACAAAAATAAAATATCCCCACTAGTAGGTACACACGGCTACACATCAAGCTATACATTTCTAGTTTAGACTGACCTCTCATTGTAAGGAAATCCTATACAATGCGAGATCAGCTTATACTGAAAATTTGATCTGTTGTCGTGCGTACATTATGATTTTTTGGAGTTTCCAAAAATTTTTTTTTTAAATTTTTTTTTTTGTATTTTTTTAAGAACGGCCATCATGTCTGTAATATGCTATTCCAAGGTTATCCATTCTTTACCGGACACCCTGTATAATATAGATAAATTTATCTCTACTACGGAACCCTACATACTTACATGCGTGCAGAGTTAAATTGCTTTGTCCTGATGCTTTAGCTTCGAAGAACTGATTTCTAACATGACGTTCATTCAGATGGATTACCGTCGCCTGCAACTGTTATATCTATGAGAATATTATGACCCCGAAAAGCAGTAAAAACATCACTTTTTAAGTGAACTATCGACAAAACGGACGCCTTTACACCTTAAAGTTGCTTTTCGATTCACCCTGCCCCTTAGGTCCTTTGTTTGTTCTACAATTGCAGCTTGCAAGCAGAATTGTTTCGAAATTTGAAAGGCCTGGCTTTTCGTAAATCACTCATCGCGTTTCCAACTACGGAATCTACTTAAGTATTCTATAGTTTAACTTTTATCTTAAGTTCTATTCTCACTCTAATAAAAGACGACTAAAGACGCGACAGTGTTACAGCGTCCTTGTAGCAAATAATTCAAACGTTACAATTGACCCCGGGTGCTGAGGTTACCCCCATACAAGGTTACTGCACAACATAGTCTTACACTCAGCGAGGGTTATAAAAGCTTAGCTTTTTGTCGTGGGATTTTCCGCAGTTCACTTCTTTTATACCTGTTTTTGGAACGAAGTTCTTTAACGCGGTTTGTGGTACGGGAAACTGACAGAAATTGTGACGTAACGAAAATTTTGACACTTGAAACTTGAGGGCCATACTATAGATAGCTCTGTATTAATCTATAGGTAGGTACTGATATTATAAAGAGGTAAATGTTTGTACTTAAGTTTTTATGTAGGGGGTAATCGCTGGAACTACCAGTCGGTTTTGAAAATTCATTTTAGATTTGAGAGCTTAATTCTTAACATCACGCTATGACCCTTAGGAATCGAGCCAAAAGAAAACAACTTTGTCCGTCTCTCTGTCTGTCTGCCTGTCTGTCTGTCAAGCCCCTTTTTGTCAGGAATGCGTGAAGGTATTAATTGAACCAATATCAAATACGTAAGTCTATGGTCCCTTGGAGCCCTAGCAAATCAAGCTTCTAAAACAACGCAATAAAAAAATACGGCCATGCGACATTATTTTGATACTCGCAAGTAAATCAAAACCTTCAAGGTAGGTACTTTCCGTAGACCTAGAATCGTGAAATTTCGCAAGAAGCAAGGTCTCACAGCGCAAGTAAAGGAAAAAGTCCGATAATCGTTAATTTGTAATTAAATCACACAAAAAAATTTTTTTTTGGGGAATACAAACTTAAATTTGCAGTTGGAGACTTACCTATATATATTTATGGGAGAAAATGTTTTTCAACTACAATGTTGGTTTTTGCGATAAATTCTTTTCAACCACGGAACCCTTTTTTGTGCGTGGTCCGACATGCACTTGGCCGGTATTTTTATTTTTTCGACCGACTACTAAAAATTGTAATGGTGAGATGATTTACAATCTACATAACATAAGGTACAAATAATACCATCTTTCAAGACCACTTTTCGCTTAGATGTGTTCCTATTTACAAGTACTAAACTACTTAATATGATCTCATATAAAAAAGGTTCAAGAAGAGTCAACTGAACACTAAAGTTCACAGTTTACGAGTAGAACCGCAGATTAATACAGATGGGACACTCCGCAAAATCACTTAAATAAAAAGTGACTCTTGCTACGACACAATAATAGTACATTATTGCAAAGGCCGTGAAATAGGCAATTGCAGGTCGAGTATGAGTTTGAAGGCCGAGCCGTAGGCGAGGACTTCACTAATACGAGACAGGCAATTGCTATTTCCGCCGAGGCATATATAGTGCTTTTCTCAAAAGAATGCAGGGAAATAAAAGTAAATAGTTAAGTTTCCATATTTTTTCAAGTTAGTGCCGCTTTTAATATGAACTGTACATTTCAGCATAGAATAAATTGTCCATAATGTAGATGGGTTTTTAGTTTTAGCAATCTCATTAAAATACGCCAAAAATACTGTTTCAGAGAAAATGTTCACTTTTTTCTCGTTTTTCCAAATCATAAAATTTTCATATACTTACCTAGTTTCATGTATTTTTCTTTTGACTTCGCTGGAAGCAGATTTTCCATTGCCAATTTGGCTTCTGATCTTAAATCTGTGGAGTACCTACAATCAATCTTCATTTCACTTTATATTTATTATGAATGTTAATTTGTTATTTACATACATAATGTACTTAAATATAAATTTTCAAATCAAGATGAATTTTCAGCTTTGCCGCCAATTTTCTATCTAACATCTGTGCCGAAAGGCATTTGTGGCTATCTATACAGCCACGTGAACGCAATTTATACTAAGCAAAGAGACTGCCATTGGTATGCCAAGAATGATAGAAGAGATCCAATGAAAGAGTATTTAACCCAGCACGCCGTTTCATACAACATTGCTGGAGCGCTCCAGCAATGTTGTACATTGCTGGAGCGCTGTAATGTTCCAAATTCAAAAAACGCTCCTGCAATGGATTTGATTTTCTTTGACCGTAAATTCGATACTTCGCGTGTTCTTTATTCGAAAATAATGACAACATTTCCATGCATGTTTGAGAAAAGTGCAATTCAGTTCGCAGAACGCTAATTACCTACAGTTATATTCACCTACACATCTTTCTATCGCGTAACTCTTATACATTCGGCGCGCGGAATTTCTACTGAATTAGCCCCGTAGACGGGGCCCGCCGTGACTTGTAGCTTCATACCTAAACTGAGGAGTCCCATCTGTATGAATCTGTGGTTAGAACGGAGGATAGGTCTGTGACCTCTCAAATTTTATGCAGTTTGTGAACTCATCGATCATTTGCACGTAAGTACATAAATATCTATTGAGTTAACTTAATATGTGATCAGCTGTTTAGATACTTGTTTAAGATATTATGTACATAAATGCACGTGACATCTATTTTTAGAAGTTTGCTCTTGTTGATTAGGTATACCTACGGTAATCACTGATGAAAAATATTCTGAATTACAGCCGCACGGGTCGATCCATCAGGTTAAAAGCTACGCTTGCTAGGGTTGGTCCGAGTATGGGTGACCATCTTTACATACAGAGACTCCTCCGTGCCTCGGAAAGCACGTTAAGCCGTTGGTCCGGCTGTCATTCGTGGATATTTTAGAGTCGTTACGGGTCGTCACAACTAGTTGTTGCCAAGGGGTAAAGTATTACCCAGTTACTGGGTTGTGGAGGTCAGATAGGCAGTAGCTCCATGTAAAATACTGGTATTCAACTGCATCCGGTTAGACTGGAAGCCGACCCCAACACAACATAGTTATGAAAAGACTAGGCAGATTGATTGAGGTTGATGCCTTGTTTACCAAAGACGCCTTACGAGGGAAAACCAGAAGGTTATGCTCCTACTAAATAAAATTCATGCCGTTCTTTTAGCTGATGCTTAAGATGCTGTTATCCCGGCTTTGGCAACTCTTGACGTGATCTCGTGACTCAAATCGAATCAATCAGAGGGGCAATTCCCGTATTTTTAACAACGTTCGCAATCTCATCTCAGTCTCAATCTGTCAAAAATTCTGTAGCATTTACCTACATTTTTGACATTTTGATTGTCGCTGGCACGAGATTGTGGCTTGAATTTGATCGTTTTTAGGCAAGAGAATTGGTTTTCTGAACTTTTCTACACTGTTGTTGTACTACTTATAACACATAAATACAAATATAGATTACATTTTTAAATATTGTGATTTAAAAATATGAATAATAGTAGCCCACCGGTATCGGGAACAGGGTCCAAGCTACCGGTGACGGTCAGGGCTCCAGGTCTGCTAACAAGCCGAGCCGTGTCCAGAAGTATCGCTTTCTGAATCAAGCCCATAATTCAGCTGTCCAACGAGAGCCTCCTCGGTTGTCTACAACTTTTATATTTCTATATCTACAACACATTACCTATTATTACAGCCATTTTAATAAATTAACTTAACACATTTCTCACATCAAAACAAACTACCTATTACTTGCTCAATAATTCACACTAATATTATGGAACACTTCAATTTGGTTATCACTAGACAGTTTTTATGCCTACAAAAAACGGCCTCAAGTTTAAAAATACTTTATATACCTAACAATAACGGTTTCTTACATAAATAACTTCGTAATCTTGTTACTTAATGTTTATTTGTAAAGTCGAGAGAAAGAAAATATGTTTTCGGGGAATACAATATTGTAAAACAATTGGATTTTCTTGTAACTAAGTATTATGCCGGGTGGACGACCTACAGAAGGTCGCCGAGAAGATCTGAATGCGACTCACACATACCAGGGAAGCATGGCACAAAAGGGAGGAGGCCTAACTCAGCAGTGAATAGAAATGGCTGCCAATGATGATGGTGAAATTATAGAAATTGGTGGATGGCACGATAAGGTTTGCTCATTGTGATAATGCTATAATGTCGCGGCGGGGTACCGTGTAGGTACTTAGGTATGTAGATAGTCAATGAGATGAAGCGCCCTGCCGCGACATTATAGATAGCGCCATTTCAATGAGCAAACTTTATCGTGCCATCCATCAATTTCTATAATTAAAATATATAATATGCAGGTATAGGTATTACTCAATCGAATTTGATGGCTCAACGATAGGTTTTATTTTTGACTTTTAAATGTTTGCTTTTCTTTTTTGCGTTGGGGTTTTTTAAACTTTTAATTAATTTTTTTATAAGAAGTTGGTTAAATAAGATATATTGCTTACCTTACTGATTTTTGATACATGTGACAGGCTCGTCCAATGTTCAATCATTTGTAAATACCTAGCTACGCATTTTCGTGTCTATAAACAGTTTTTGGTTGCTTTCAGGCCAGGCACTGGTACCACCAGGCTTTGAAGATATTTTTTTAGGAAAAGCTGTCTTATGCTCGCCTACGAGACTACGATTTCGAAGTAGTTTTACTGTGATAGTGTTTAAATTAACCGATTAAGAATTTTTTTAAGAAATAAAAGAGGATTCGGACCAGAAGCACCAATTATCAAACGTGACACAACAACACAACACACACACACACAACACATACCTGTGCACACATACATGTTAATATATACATGTTAATATATTATAGAAGACGATAAATAAACACGAAGAAATTATACAAAGATTAGACCAAAACCAATGCAAAAATAGACCAAAAACTCATGGTCGACCTATGCAAGGCCAATGTGTACATTATCTTTGTACCAGGAGTACAGACACACATAGCACGTGTTTGACGGATGTTCTCTTATTACGGTCATCGCGTTCAACCAGATTATGTCACTAGAAGACGATAAATAAACACGAAGAAATTATACAAAGATTAGACCAAAACCAATGCAAAAATAGACCAAAAACTCATGGTCGACCTATGCAAGGCCAATGTGTACATTATCTTTGTACCAGGAGTACAGACACACATAGCACGTGTTTGACGGATGTTCTCTTATTACGGTCATCGCGCAGATTATGTCACTGGGGATTTGATGCTATTTATTTTGCGTACAATTCATTGTGATAATAAACGGTAGGTTGGAATATTTTCGGCGCCTAATTTAGGAAGTAGGTGAGTTATATATGTAATGCCTTTTGGGAGTAGGTCAATATCAAATCCATACTACTATCTTCTATGAAGTATGATTGATGTAAGTATTTGTAAAAATTGACTTCAAAGAAATTAAAATTTTTTAACTGTCAAAATGAGCTAAAAGCTTTTGCTATTGATAAATAATCATCACTAGACCGGGTTATGTAGCCCAAAGAAGGAAAGGACGAAGCCCGAAAGTCTGAGAACCAGTCTTGTCAAGGGGTATCGTATTTTGTAGATCTTTGTCAATCGCGACGGGAAGCCCGAAGAAGGAGAGGACGAAGCCCGAAAGTCTGACAACCAGTCTTGTCAAGGGGTATCGTATTTCGTAGATCTTTGTCAATCGCGACGGGAAGCCCGAAGAAGGAAAGGACGAAGCCCGAAAGTCTGACAACCAGTCTTGTCAAGGGGTATCGTATTTCGTAGATCTTTGTCAATCGCGACGGGAAGCCCGAAGAAGGAAAGGACGAAGCCCGAAAGTCTGACAACCAGTCTTGTCAAGGGGTATCATATTTCGTAAATCTTTGTCAATCGCGACGGGAAGCCCGAAGAAGGAAAGGACGAAGCCCGAAAGTCTGACAACCAGTCTTGTCAAGGGGTATCGTATTTCATAGATCTTTGTCAATCGCGACGGGAAGCCCGAAGAAGGAAAGGACGAAGCCCGAAAGTATTACAACTAGTCTTGTCAAGGGGTATCGTATTACCCATGGATTGTGGAGGTCAGATAAGCAGTCGTTCCATGTAAAATACTAGTATTCCCCTGCATCTGGTTAGACTGGAAGCCAACCGAATGCAGCTGAATACCAGTCTGCTCGTCAGAATAATCGTGTCAAGGGGTATCGTATTTCGTAGATCTTTGTCAATCGCGACGGGAAGCCCGAAGAAGGAAAGGACGAAGCCCGAAAGTCTGACAACCAGTCTTGTTAAGGGGGGGGGGAGTATTACCCATGGGTTGTGGAGGTCAGATAGGCAGTCGTTCCATGTAAAATAGTAGTATTCATTTGTATCTAGTTAGACTGGAAGCCAACCGAATGCTGATAAATACCAGTCTGCTCGTCACAATAATCATGATTTAATTTTAGTTGTAATTTCTTGAAAGAGCTACTAAGAATGTTAGATAGATAGATAGATAGGTAGATAGAATACTCTTTATTATGCACACCATAAAAATTACAGATATAAATGTTGAAATTTTACATAGGGTGACACAATGGGCGGTCTTATCGCAAAATGAAATAATCTAAATAATAATGAATGAATGAATCTTGTGATGAGGAATGTTATCAGCAAACAATAAATTATTACATCGGATGTTTAAACAAATACATTGTTAATTTGTTATTACTTCCGATACCCGTGGTCAATGTACTATTAGAATGTATTATTAATTTATTGATTAATTATTCGTGGCTAAGTAATAACAGCCGCACGGGTCGATCCATCAGGTTAAGCTACGCTTGCCGGGGTTGGTCCGTGGATGGGTGACCTATCTTTACATACCGAGACTTCTCCATGCCTCGGAAAGCACGTTAAGCCGTTGGTCCCGGCTGTCATTCGTGGATCTTTGACAGTCGTTACGGGTCGTCAGAAGCCCGAAAGTCTGACAATACCAGTCTTACCAAGGGGTATCGCATTACCCAGTTACTGGGTTGTGGAGGTCAGATAGGCAGTCGCTCCATGTAAAATACTGGTATTCAGCTGCATCCGGTTAGACTGGAAGCCGACCCCAACATAGTTGGGAAAAGGCTAGGCAGATAGATAGGTTAATTATTATTGTAATTGCGTCTAAAACTATTGTTGATGGGTTTTCACTAACATCTTTATTTCCTTTTGTTTTTTACGGAGTTTTCATCAGAGTAACATAAACTCTCACAAAGTCGAATCGCGTTTCATGTTTGTCTGTGTAATCGAGGTGTTGTTCTAAACCACGCAACGGATTTTGATTCGGTCTGAATCGGATTCATTCACAATTTCATGGATTTAAAAATTTTAGCGAAACCCTAATTCTTTTAAGTTAAGGCGAAAGCGCCAGGGTAGCCCGCGAAATTCAAAATTTCTTACGTTTTTTGCAATTTGTAGGTCAGTGTGAGCTTGTATGTTGATTAAAATATGATTCGCGGCCGTAGCTAATATGGCTTTACAGAATTATAATCATTAGAATCAGCAATACAACTCCATAAGTTAGCATTTACCTCAAACCTCATGATTTCATGAAATCGCTACATTTAAGGTAAATGCTAACTTATGGAGTTGTATTGCTGATTCTAATGATTATAATTCTGTAAAGCCATATTAGTTACGGCCGCGAATCATATTTTAATCAACATACAAGCTCACACTGACCTACAAATTGCAAAAAACGTAAGAAATTTTGAATTTCGCGGGCTACCCTGGCGCATCAACCTTAATAAAAGTAGCCTAAATTACTCCATAGAACCTCAGGTCAGTGAAGACCCGCCAAAATCGGTCAAGGCGTTTCGGAGATTAGCCGGAACAGACAGACAACAAGTTAAAAAAAATTGAAAATTTGTTTTATGTACCGTAACGTATACATATTAGGTATGCAATTAGTAAAAGTTGTTATTTTCACATTATAAACAGAAGTTTCACTTTTATTTATTTGTAATTGATAGGTACCTATATGTAGTATGTTTGTATGTACGCACGGCTACAGATCAAACTATACATTTCCAGTATAAGCTGATCTCGCATTGTGTCGGATTTCTTTACAATGATAGGTCAGTGTAAACTGGAAATGTATAGCTTGATGTGTAGCCGTGTGTACAGATGCCAAAGTTCTCTGTCTGTTTGTCTGTTACTATTTTACGCCTAAATAACTGAAACGATCGTTATGAAATTTGACAGATACTTATAGCCTGGGCCCTGGGCCTGGGTACTTATAGCCTGGGCCCTGCTTTTCATTCTGAATTGCAGACGAAGTCACGGGCAACATCCAGTCTTATAATAAAATGTTGTTGTTAGTTTACAAATGCAATCAGTGCATACTTAGTGCATCAAGTACATTAGCACTAAAACGGCTGTAATAATACTGAGATAAGGGTTATTACGAAATTGATAACTTAACATGTAGTACTTCAATATTGAGAGATAAGCTCATATTAATTAGATAAGGGGGTTATTTTCAGATTTATATTCGAAGGTTTTTTGATTGTGAAGGGTTGCCTAAAAACAGTTTTTTTTACATAGCTGTTATTTATTCAGATATTTACGAGTCGTCTAATATCAAAACCGGCTAAAACTATTTTTCCTTGAAATTGACTTTTTCTCTTTTTGAATGTTTTCTCAATCCTGTACTAAGTGACAAATTAATTTCCGAGCAAATCCCTCTATAACATTATATACTAAATTGAGCCTCCAACCTTACGCTCGGTAACAAAATGCACTTTGAGAGTGAACACACACTTATCAGAGCCGAAAGAACCGAAAGAGTCAAAAGAATAGAATTTTAGAATTACTTGTATGAAATTTTATGAAACCTCACAAATTATCCGCGCCGAATCAGACGAATCGCTGGAACAATTCTAGAAACTTCGTTTCGTTAGGCGCGGTCGATTCTTTAGGCGCAGACAAGTGTGCGTTTACCTACCTAAAATGGCATGGGTAAATAAAATTCAAATTCCTCTACGATGTAATCAACTAATTACAGGGCTTGCTTTTGCACCAAATAACCTTAGAATAGTATGGCGGACCAATGGCAACTTGTATAATTGTGTTGTGCAGCAAGGAGTGCTATTAAATTTTATTGAATTATGACTCGATTTCCAGAAAAATCATTTTAGGTGGTTTTGAAATAGACATCTCACTCTCACATATTTATGTTGTATCATTCTCATCCCTAGGTGATAGTACGGTATCACCATTATTAATGTTTTGGAGTTCCGCTAGCTTGAGCTACCGTGTTTGGCAAGTAATACCGAGTGCGCGGTTTGTTATTCTATCCAACATCAACAGACTATAATTGGGGAAATTCTCTTTCTAGTTCTTTGGATTTTCCTAACCTTGCATAGATTTAACTGGTTCTGTTTACTCTACTATTGCACCGGTATCGTCGGTGTTTGTACACGAATCTCATAATAGTACATTATGATATAAGTGCGGTAAGTTGAAAATTACAGCCGAGGCGATATTGCTACCAGATAGCAGAGGCTGTAATTATCAAAGCGCACGTATGTGCGCGTATTTGCGAGGAAATAAATAAAACTCGGACTTTCTTTAACGAATAAATCTTTAAAAACAAAGTGTGTTTTTAAAGATTTATTCTGAAAATTAATTTGCATCTTTGCTTGTTTTCCATAAGATGAAATTTTGATACGCTTGTAAGTATCTATCGGTCGATTTTTCAGGCAAAAGACTTAAAGTAGCCTTTTTCGCTGCCTCTGAGACTTCTGGCGGTGTCGAATTAATAAATTCATCATTACTTGACGACATTTTCAAATAATGTTTTGTTTTACAGCGAAAAGAAAAATCGCGCGGAATAATTTTTACTTGTTCACAAATTAGCAATGCAGCCCTTTTTCTTTTCAAAACAAAGGCACAAAAACAGCCAGTATTACTAATAAAGTAAATTAATATTTTTTTGTTTTTGTTTGTTGTTGTTGTAATTTCTTGTCAAAGTTAGCATTTACCTCAAACCTCATGATTTCATGAAATCGCTAGATTTGAGATAAATGCTAACTTATGGAGTTGTATTGCTGATTCTAATGATTATAATTCTGTGAAGCCATATTAGCTACGGCCGCGAATCATATTTTAATCAACATACAAGCTCACACTAACCTACAAATTGCAAAAAACGTAAGAAATTTTGAATTTCGCGGGCTACCCTGGCGCATCAACCTTAATTTTTTAATTTAATTAATGTTTATTTTTTATATTTTATCTCCCAAAGTTAATTTTATTCATAAAATGTTGACCACTTTTCTGACATAAAAACTCTTTGCTAAGATTTAAAAAGTATCGTTCGTTTTAGACGGAGCATCTTGATAAACCTTATTAAAAAGAAACTCGTGCGTTTTACATTACAATAACGCACAAGTACATACATTCATACAAATAAAATTCTATTCTATTCTATTCTATTCTAAGTACGTAATGACATACATTACGATATTGAAATTCGTGAAATAAGAGACCCTTTACGAGCAAATGTGTTATAAAACTAAATATACCTCATCGTGATATTTGCCCTTGTCCCATAATGTAACGTGAGGTCGGCACAACACGTTTTCTTCTTCCATTCTCCCCTGCCAACCGTCACGCTAACATTCACTCCCTTTTGACCGTGGTTAGCGTTGAAGATTAAGCAGTGATTGAACATAAGTTTGAGCGAGTTTCGCCATATTTTCATTGCACTGAAACTTATAGGCATCAATGTTATTTCCTGAAAATAATTGGTCGTATGAGTGCAATGGCATTGCAGTAAAAATGTAGGGCCACCTTAGACACACAAAATTACTTCGGCCTAAAACCTGACAGTAAATTCCCGTTTGTCAGTAAACTTGTGTGTTAATAAATATTCTTTCGTCTCTAACACGCGTGGCTGTCACGTTTCCCCGAATTAGTTACCTACAATTCAATATGTATTGTTATGTAATCAGCAGAGAATACCTACCACTCTTCAAACACGTGAGACCAAACGTGCTTTATTGATAGACACTGTTACTCTGTTACCTGAATTTGTGGCTAACAGCCAAAAACGTGACCGATCCGTCTAATTCCTTTTTTACTAAACATTTATTTTACTTGATTTACTAAAACATCTGTCTCCATGGTTTTGGTTTATATCCGCTTACACAGATTAATGGATACGATTCACTTGCTGATTATAGTCATAGGAAATCTTTCTACCTTTGACCTCTAAGGTCGAAGTACAATAGTACAAAATTTGTTTTTAAATCACACGCCTTGATTTCATGGTTATTTTTCTGCCTTTAAGGCCCGGTGTTAGCTCAATAATCATAAAAATTGGTTTCTTGGATTGTCGAGTATGACGTAACGCAATGAAAATATCCGACGGAAAAAATACTGTGGATGGAGAAGGGTTTAAAGAAAAGTGTTAACCGAATAGAATAGTAAAAAATAGTTCAAAATTCCCAATAAAAAATTTGGAAGTTGCTCCACAAAAATAAAATTTGGCGTTGAACATCTCTGTATTTTCAGGGATAGAATTAGCATTTTTTTTTAACTTTAACCGGATAATTATTTAGTTTATTGTGTATATTCTGAATAATCTAAAGAAAACCCGGAAAATAAATGCACATTCGCAGCTTAGTCACATCTCAGCAACACAAATATTATTTTCAATTTTCAACCTTATTTCAAGCCAGCTAATGGTGACAATAGATTACGCGGTTGTGTGTCGTTTAAAATCGTAGTCAGTCCGCGTCTTAACCGATCACAACTTAAGGCACAAGCAGGCGCGACACGCTATATAATGAGGGGGATGGAGGGAGGGGGAGAGATGAGGGTGTGGTGAGTACTGGTGAAGGGGAGAGTGTGACAGGGTGATAGGGAAAGGGGGGAGAGTGTGGTGAAGGGGAGAGAAGGAGGGGAAAGCGAGGGGGTGGTGAAGGGGAGCGAAATAATCCCGCGCGACACAAAGGCCCGCTCATCGCACCACATGCGGTGTCTTGGTGTCGCGCGCGATTATGTCGCGTGTCGCGGCAGTTTGAAGGAGCCTTTGTGTTATACTTAATTGAGATTTGGTAGTAGAATTACTGATCTGACTAGGCTTTCAGAAATCAGTGGTGGTCTATGCTGCACATGTGTCTCTAGGCTCCCGAGCAACCGCTATCCATCATACGAGTCATCAGGCTATTTATTACCAACTTTTTACACAAAAGTGAAAGACTTACACCCAATAATCTTATCCGCCGACCCTTATCCCACATTATCAACAAATTATTAAGATAACAAACTGACAATCGATCGTTTGAGTATGCATGATGAATAATAAACAATCACTTTGATTATAATAATGTCGGTAATCTTTTGACCGGTCTGTGTTTTGCGTGTTTCATACAAAACAAGTTGTACACAAGTACCTAAGTAAACCACAGCATAATGTTGGTGAAGTTAGCGAAAAAGGTGAAAAACTGTAAGAACGCTCACCATATTCTTAAGT
The DNA here is from genome assembly GCA_905163495.3 of Cosmia trapezina. Taxonomy (NCBI): domain Eukaryota; kingdom Metazoa; phylum Arthropoda; class Insecta; order Lepidoptera; family Noctuidae; genus Cosmia; species Cosmia trapezina. The sequence continues at coordinate 9,667,068 of LR991039.1, forward strand.
TTCGACTTTTATGTCATCCATGAAAAAGGAAGCAATTGACATTTTCTTTCTCAAAACTCTAGGATGCTTTCCTTTCCAATAAATTAAAACATTCTGATGGAAATGTACTAGGAGTACAGACACGCCTTTATGTCGTGTAAAGTAACTTTTAATGGCTATAACGCTAATTACAAGTAGTTGAGTATGTTTGTTGACTGTCCCCTATGTGATGTCTCCCGGTCCTTGAGAAGTTATTAGGTAAGTAATTAATAAAGTGAAAAACATCTTTGAAAGCAGGGTAATAATTAAATTTAAAAAAAAAACTAAGTGCGTGTCGGGCCACGCACAGTGAAGGGTTCCGCAGTTGAAAATAATTTATTCCAAAAACAAACTTAACATTGTCCTAGTTGAAAAATTAGAAATCCCAAAAAAAACTTTGTGCGATAAAAATAAAAAATTACGATATTCGGACTTTTTACTTTACTTGTGCTGCGAGACCTTGCTTCATGTTAAATTTCATGATTCCAGGTCAATGGGAAGTGCCCTACAGGTTTTGATTTACTTGCGAGTAGGTATCGGATAAATGTCGAATTTTATTTACTGCGTTGACTTAGAAGGTTGATTTTTTTTCAGAACTAAAAGAGACCATAGACTTACGTATATGATAATAATTTCAACTTGATATCTTTACGCGTTCCTGAGAAAAAGGGTCTTGACGGACTGACAGACAGACAGACGAACAACGACGTGATCTTATAAGAGTTCCTTGAGTTCTTTTGAGGTACGGAAACCTGTAGTAAAAATGTAGTAAACCGCTATAATAAACATCATTAAAAATGATGTTGATTATAGCGGTTTACTACATTATGTATTTTTCGGGCATGTCCAATGTCCATGTCCATGACTCATGCGCTAAGTCATCTTGACCAAAACATTGACATTAAAAGCTCTGATTCTCGGATTTACTTGATGCCTCCATTGACTTAGTAAGCCGTAGTTTTGTCAAGGATTTGCAAATATTATCATGTCAACGTACAGCAGTAGGTACAGGGCTATCGCATAGATATTGTAGTATCAAAAACAAAACAGTTTTTTTTTTTAAATTTGGGTAGATAGATAATTTAGATAGATAGAACAGTACAGTTCAGTATTTAGATAATGTAGGTCTACCAATCACCGAGTCATCATCATCATCTGCCTAGCCTTTTCCCAACAATATTAAGGTCTGCGGCCAGTCTAACCAGATGCAGCTGAATACAATTTTACATTGAGCGACTGCCTATCTGACCTCCGCAACCTAGTTACTGGGTAACACGATACTCCTTGGTAAGACACGATACTCCTTGGTAAGACACGATACTCCTTGGTAAGACACCATACTCCTTGGTAAGATTGGTTTGCAGACTTTTGGGATTTATTAAAATACTAGCTTCTGCCCGCGACTTCGTCCGCGTGAAATTTCTTGTTTCCCTGTCCTACCACGTCGCATCGCATCGCCTGCCCACGCTATTACTTCGTTTTCGCTTAATGTTCTTCCTGATTTTTTTTCTTTTTGCTTGGCTCCTCAAATCTGACTGGTAGTTCCAGAGATTACCCCCTATATACAAACAAACATACCTCTTTTTATTAATATTAGTACGTATAGAAAATAAGATATTTAGTAATATTTTCTTATACTTGTTTGTTTCGGCGTTTCTTCTCAGAGTAGTCAGATAGGAAACGTCGAACTCATCTAGTTTAAAAAAAAATATGTTTGACGTGTAAAAGTGTTTGTACAAACCTACTTACAGAAAATAAATCATTTATCATTTATATTGGGTAAAACACCCAAAGTAGCACCCCTGAAAGAATCCGTTACCCAGTTTTTCTCGAACTCGTCCATGATAATATTTACCAACCAGCCGTCATCGTCACTATTTCTCAGTACCTATCCGTATCGAGTGGACATCTCAGAAGCAGGCTTCGTGCAAATAATTGACCAAACAACGTTTACGAGGAAAATGGACAATGAAATGATATTCTTCATTAATCTCAAACATCGCTTTGTTGGCCAGTGAAGGAAAAACAGAGTGTAAAGTGCGATGGTTACTGTGTATCCGGGAGTACCAGGAATGCAGAAAGTAGTAGGTGACTGACATTCCGTAATTCCCCGGTAGGATAACGCTATAACGTAGGCTTCTTTGAGTACCTTCGTAGTTACTTTGGTAGTACTTATTTCTGTCCGCCATGCTTTTTTCTAAAACTAAGCTACTAGGAACCCATAGAATTACAGAGATCTATCATGGCTGGACTAGGTTTGTATTGTTCTTTCAATTTTTGAAGTGAAAACGGAAAACTTCTAGCGCGTTGAGCGATTTTTGGTTTTCCCCTACCAAAAATCGCTCAACGCGGGGAAATCGTATGGGTTTTCTCACCGCGTCACCTCGACGTGTATACACCACGACATGCTATGCATAGTTTTATGTATAAGTCTTTCACATTTTAGAAGAAAGTTAAAGATTTTTTTATTATCACCACTTTTACATTTAACTTTTTTCGATAGGATGCATAGTTTAGCCGCAAATCGGAAAAAACGAGTACAAAACCCTAAAAACGTATATATTACCACCCCTACCCCCCTTCCAGAACTTTTTCCGAGTCTGGACTATTCCTTCGTTATTTACATCATTAACTAAGTTTTCCGACCACAAAAAAAAATCCCTAAAAAAAAAAATTCCTAGCAGTATACATACTGCTAGGAATCTTTTTTTCCTCCAACAGGATTGGCCCTGGTCTATTTACTTATTAATAAAGTAAAATGTTCCATCCATCAAGGCCTTACCTTCCATAGCATTCTTCAAGTCATCACGTGTCATCATAAAGTATAGTGTTACTAATAGTCGGTGACAAGAAAATAATATGTTGTTTGTTTAGTAAAACACACGCATTATGAACACCAACAAGGAGGCGAAAACCCTCTTTTCTTAAGTTAAGGTGAAGATTTGTAATCATCATTAGCTTAGCAACTTTGACCTCTCTTTTGATTTCTGATAGCCTGGTCAAATCTCTGTTCTTGAATCTTAAGTTAGCTGTTCTCATCTAACTTAAGATTCGAGAACAGACCCCAAATATAAAGAGATACCTTTACCCCTGCAGGCTATTTAGGCTCGGTGCAGCATACTATCCTATTCCTACTATTAAATGAGCAATATTTGTCACAATCACGTTTTCGAAAACGGCTGTAACGATTACGATGAAAGTTGCAATAAAAGTGTTTATCCTCTAGCTAGATATCTCGGAATTAAAAAAAAAAAATTAATAATTTGTTTTCTCTATTTTCACACCCGAGCAGAGCTCGGTCGACCAGGTACTTTCTTTTATTTTCCTATGTATACTGTTATTGAAAATACTGTAGGTAAAGCCAATTATTTTTGAAAGAGTAACCGTGTAGTTTCTTGCCGGCTCTTCTCCATAGCTTCTGACATTTCTTATGTGCCCAAGTAGGTTTAATTTATGTGAAATAAAACTATTTTGATTACTTACTTGTCTTTTTATTTTTGTTTTTATTATAATGCATTTCTATCAGTTTATCTCAGTATTTAGCTGCATTTTTTATCTGGTTCACCATAATAACTATAACTACGGTCCAGCCCTCAGAACAAGAACAATAACAAAGCATAGAAGGAAGGTTAAAAACAGAATTCTGTAACTACCTTTAGTCCCGTTCTATTATTAGGTACGCTAAAGGTACGATAAAGGATGTGGGAAAGAGATAAATGTTTTACTCTTTGTTTTACTTTCTTGGCATGGTCACAAGATCAATTGTCATTTGGTTAAAAAAGTTATAGTATGACGCGGCCAAATTTGATAGTACTTTGTTTCAATGCCTGACAGTTCGTTCATTGAACTACCTGACTTATTCGCGTGTTCATTGTTTACGTGTTTGTCGTAATCTTCCATGGTTTTGCGATGTATTAATAATATTTCTACTGTTAGATTGCATGAATTCTTTGTTTAACTACAAACAGTGAGTGTGTGGACGCTGTGGAGCAATTTCTTGTGTGGTTGGGGGCTGCAAGTCCCATTCATAGCGAAAATAAAATGAACAATAAATATTGACCTTCCATCGGTAAGTTTTTGCTCAATTTCTTGTTGCATATGATCTGATAAACGACTATTAAATACATAACAAATATTGCTGTGTCACTATATAGCTGAAACCAGTCGTAATATTTATTCCAATAGAAGTTATTAGCGAATATTCGGAAATTGTTTTGGGGTTATCTTGATCAGCCATAGTGACGTAAATAATGTTGTCGATACTTTTTTTTTGGGTTTGAGCTATTCAATCATTTTTGTAATATTTATAATACCAAAACTCATTATAATAACCAAAATGACAAACCTTTATTTAAAAAATTAATGTAAATTATTAAAAAATTAAAATTATTGTAAATGTGAGCACTATGTGGATCTTTTTTTTTTCTTTTTTAGTTTTATTGATGGTCTGATATTTTTGAGTACTTTATGCGACCTACCCAAATGTCCTTTCTTTGGTATTGTTCGTCGAGTTATTGAGCTCCTGAAATCCTGAGTTGAGCTACACGATTGCTGACAAATGCTTGCACTGACTGGACAGGTCCACTCAAGTTTTTATGGTTCTTTCCTCAAAAGACCATTTGAGACTGGATCTACATGGTCCTCACATGATCTGACCAAGATTATGTCTGGACTTTAAAAGAGACTTTGACCCCTGAGTTTGTTTCGCCATTTCTTCTCAGGGTAGTCAGATAGGAAATGTCGACTTCATCTAGCTTATTTTAAAAAAAAAATATGACGTGTAAAAGTGATTTCGATATCCTATTTACAGAATAAACAATTTCATTTTATTTCATTTCATTTCATTACAGATTTCCTAGACGATGTGAAAAAAAAATGGATAAATTGTATTGGTAGACGAAATTGGACTCCAAAAAGCACAGCCACATAATATGCTCCAAGCATTTTACTTTGTATTCATTTGCTAATGAACCTATGAAATGGATGTAGCATGTTCTTTAAGTCGTCACATTATTTGTTATGGATAGAACAGATGAAATGGTCTGATATACAGGATGAATTTTTTATCATGCACCAAATTGAAAAGGGAGATTGTACTCATCATTATGAACAACTTTTACTATGGGACCAAACCTGAAATCGCGAAAAAAAATCAGCTGTTCAGTACATTTTGACGAGTTTGATGTAGATAACTGTACTGAACAGCTGATTTTTTTTCGCGATTTCAGGTTTGTTCCCATAGTAAAAGTTGTTAATAATGATGAGTACAATCTCTCATTTCGATTTGGTGCATGAGAAAAAATTCATCCAGTATTATGATATAATTAAGGTATTTTATTGGCAATAAATAGTATCCCGTTCAAATTAAAACTTTATTTATTACATTACAGGAAATACTTATGGAAGTCTGCGAAGAAGGACATAGCGCAGTACTGCAAATTAAAAGAACCGCTCACCATCAACAGCAATCTAACATGAAGACAGGTATAACATTTCAGAAATATGTTCACTTGATATATGCGAAACAATGATATTATATTAAAAATATCATTGATGCGATATCATTCTTCTAATTATCCCAGTCGGAAATATAATCGTGTGCAAATTTATTTATTTATTTTTAATAAAAAATACGTAATTGTAGGATCCCGTAGCAATGGAAGTTGAAACAGGACATAGTACATCGATACAGATTAATGAATCGCCACTGATCTTGACATCTCGTGAAATCATCTCACATCAGTCAGGTAAGACATACAAATAAAACTTAGTTTAAAGATTTAAGATTTTTTATCAACATTTTTATTTAGGTAAATACCTAAATAAAAATGTTGATAAAAAATCTTACATAAATTTTATTGAGAACTGTTTGTTTTAGGAATCCTTGACACAGATGACAATAACAAATTCAGAAATAATTGGATTCCATCCCGATTCAAGAAGACTGCGCTTTTGGCGAGTTCCTGGTCGCCAGAGCCGACTCCAGAATCCTCAGGAAGTTCATTCGTACCAGGGCGGAATGATTATGGTGTGGGCTGGAATTCGCCTAACAGATTATTAAAGTTGCTAGGCATTTTATTTTTTTATTTAAAATACAGAGTGTAAGGGACAGCCCTCCGCAAACTGATAGGGTGAATTCAGTATGTCATACTAAGATGACCGGTACATGAAATTTTTTCAGGAACGTTAAGGGACTCCAATAAACCTGATTTGTTTGTGTTTTTGTGCACAAATCGGAGCGTCTATTACTGGTTGGGAGGGGTAGGTAATAGGTATACGGTGAGTTCGATGAACTCTGTAGCTAGACAGAAAGTGAACAGCTGATTTCACGCGTCGTTGGTTAGAGTATTTCAACATCCATTGCTGGTTTTTTTTTTTTGCTGTTTTTTTTGCAGTTTTTTTTACATAAATGGAGTGCTGCGAACACACAATGCAATTTTACATTGAAATAATGAAAATGTAACTAAAAAAAAATTTGAAAAAATGAAAATTTTCCTGAGAAAATTTCCGGTGGAATATGATTCAGAATGAGGAGCCGAATGCACCCTGTTAGTTTGCGGAGGGCTGTCCCTTACACCCTGTATTATCTGGTCGTTATTTATTTTTTTATGTACAAAAATTTGAATTTTCATAATAAATTTTATTTTTTCACTAACAACCATTTTATTTAATCAAATAATTCAAATCTCTATTAAATTACGCTTCTACCGATTTAAAATAATGTGTTACATAAAAAGTATTAAAATAAAAATTATTAGGTACTTTGAATACCCTTGTTCCCTAGACTTTGTTGAGTAGTCTATGATGTAATCTAAAATTCAAATAAATATGAGAAAGTAAGTTGCTAAAAACATTTGCAAAACCGAATGTCTCCCACTTGTTTTCAATAAACTCATCAGTAATTATGGCAATTAAATACATTCTGGTTTAGCCGGGTCAGATTGAATACATGAAGAGCTGTCGGGAACCAAGGAAGACTTTGGTGATGATGATGACGAACTATTTAGTTCATACTTAAAGTATTGTTTCATTTTGAACGAATGTATTAATATTGGGATCATAAGGATGCTTAGTTAATTCAAAATTTTAGGTATGCACGGCTACAGATCAAGCTATACATTTCCAGTATAAGCTGATTTCCTTACAATGAGCGGTCAGTGTAAACTGGAAATGTATAGTTTGATGTGTAGCCGGGTGTACCTACGGTTATTATTCTTGGCAGTATAAGAAAGAATGTCATTGTAAATTCTATCGACGTTGAAATTTAGTGGGTACATCACTAGTCAGAATAAAAGGAATGACAACCTACAAAATTTCGAAACGTCTTCTGTATATGTGTCCTTCTTTTACATCATAGCGGCTCCATAAGTCAAAATGAAACAAATATATTGAGTTCAGTTGCTATTTAAGCGCTACTTCTATGCTTGTTGTTCTTCTGAGGTCCAGCCGTTGAGAAAATACGTTCTTGACATCTGTCAGTTTCATAAATATGCGTATTTGATCCTTATTACTACTAGAAATTGTCCAAGTGACAGTTGTCAGGAACGCATTCTCTCTCTCGACGGCCGGACTGTAAAGGCTCGTACAGACAGAGGCGATATCGCGTCGCGACGCGATATTTTGCTACGGATATAATATTGAAATATCGCGTCGCGACCGCGATATCGCCTCTGTCTGTAAGAGCCTTAATCCCTACACTTTTCAATGTCGCATTCGCCGAGTTTCAATATTTTTTATTAATCGAGCATATTGATTTATTAATTGAATATTGATCAGACAGTAGAGGTACCTATGTGTCTAATAATGTAAAACTATCAACTGATGACTCATTAAACCTTTATCACCTCACCTCTGCCCTTTCCCACAATCGGGCAAAAACTTACCTAACATTTATTTATGTAAATTACTATTACAAGCTCCAAAATAATCGCAAATATATCGATAATAACAATGTGGGAATTATAGGAAAAATAAACCCCAAAACGGGCAAAACAGTAATCCCAATGGGGTAATTTGGGGCTATAGTCAATTGGTGAGGCTGGGTAAGTGCACTTACACCATTTCAGAATTTTCAAGTAGGTACCTAGTTAAATGTCGATGTAATCTGACTTGAATATTATATTTTTATAAACTGAAATATAATATTTTTATAATATCTCTCTTCTTCGTATAACTTTTCTCTCTCTCATTTAAGCTTTTTTTTTCTCTGACCTGAATTTATTTTTCGGAGCAGTGGTGTCCCAGTGGTAACGGCGACTTAGTTGTTCAAAGCGACTAATCGGCGACAAGGAAAAACACTTAGCCCCATCTCGCGGCCGTATAGGTCGTGGGTTCGAACCCAGGCGCGCAGATTACTTTGTGTAATTTATTTCATCACCGTACTGCTCTCAAAACGGTGAAAGAAAACATCGTGAGGAAACCGGCATATCCTCGAACCAAAAATTCAAAGACATGTGACATCCAGCCCGCACTGGGCCTGCGTAGTGGATTATGCCCCATCCCATCTCACAGAGTAGTCCCAGCAGTGGGAACGTTGTAGGCTGATTATGTTATTATATAGTATATATACTTTCCAGAATCTATATATATAAAACAAAGTCGGGTTTGTTCGAACACTTATAACTCGAGAACTACTGGACCAATTTTCATGGTTTTTGATTTGTTGTATTTGTCTCCGTCCCGAATAGCAGAATAACTATTAAAAACATAGGAAAATTCACAAAAAAATATGAAGAAAATTCATTTTCTCATACGCAGCGCAATGTCTGTCGGAAAACTTTCATTCTTTTTAGAATTCCAAATTCAAATTCATTTTATAATCAGTTGTTCATTTGTTTTGCTGCCGTTCGATTTATTGAATTTTTGACAGGTCGTCTGGCAGGTCAGCTACTTATGTAGTATTCTAAAATAAAAATCAATTGCCGAATGTATGTAGGTACGCGCATCACTTCAGAACGGATGCACGTATTTGGCTAATTCTTTTTTGTTGTATTTGTTATTGTCAGGACAAAGTTTGTATGAAAGAAACTTCTACACAGTTTATTGTTATAACGTCAATTTACTAACACTACTGTACTAAATATGTGGAGATTTGATACAAGTAACAACCTCAGATTTTTTATAGGCCTATGGTAACAACCTACTATCCCAATTTATTTTGGGTCTGCGCAACATGTCCCTTTCTTCCATACTTCTCTATTAGTCGTCATCTCGGTAGTCACCCCCTTTATAACCATATCATCTTTCACACAGTCCATCCATCGTTTCTTGATCTTCCCCTACTCATATAGCCATTGACATTCATACTCAAAACATTTTTTTTTTTCAAATTAATTGGCTCCAATTAATCATTTTCATGTTCTTGACTTTTTACTAAGTATAAATTTATTCCGGTATTTTACTTTTCAGCAAAAAATCTTAGGTTCATTCTTAAAATATAAATTAAGTTTTCCTAAACTATTCAAAATGTACTCAGCTTGCGCCTTCAGGAACTTCGCGCGTTTACATTAGAATATTCATAGCTAAGACAGGACAACGTCTGTCGGGTCAGCTAGTTTGAAATAAAACATTTTTTATAAGTATCTGAATTTGTAGAGTTTATTTTTATTTTTATCATAATCACATGTCCTATAGGATAATCAGCCTTTCATAAACTAAAATTCTAGTCTCAATATCACCTAAACTTACAAAAATAATCAAATTTTATTAAAAACACCATATTTGTCCAGAAGTTCAACAGACGATAACATACAATAAAGTTTTCTATAAAACAGAAAATATATCTCTTAAAGTCATGTACTAGTTTATAATCCCAAAATACTAGGGAGGGTTGGGGTTTAGTTGCGAACCCCATAGGTTCTCAACTACTGATGATTTTTTTTTTCATCAGATGATGTTTTTTTACGTTAAAAAAAAACGATTGTCATCCAAGCGGATTTCCTTTTCTCCACAATAGAAATATTATCATTCAACCCCTTTGTTTATGTGATGTTGAAGAGGCTGATATTAAAATACCTACTGACCAGTATTCCCTTTAACACAAAAGCAACGTTTAATATAATGAAAGGTTTGGATAATGATTCCCTTCTGTTGTTTGTTATAAAATTTTCCATTCCACCCGCCTCTTTGTTGATACAGCGAAGGAAAATTTCCAAGAGACTTGCAACTCAAATGATAGCTTGGTTAATAAGATGTCATCACTAAATAAGTATGGGGCATCTTTACGTAATGAATGCGGTAATATATGTAGACTAGTACTAAAGCTGAAGAGTTTGTTTTTTGTTTGTTTGTTTGTATGTGTGGACGCGCTAATCTCTAGAACTAAAAATCAATCTGCCTAGCCTTTTCCCAATTATGTTGGGGTCGGCTTCCAGTCTAACCGGATGCAGCTGAATACCAGTATTTTACATGGAGCTACTGCCTGTCTGACCTCCACAATCCAGTAACTGGGTAATACGATACCCCTTGGTAAGACTGGTTGTCAAACTTTCGGGCTTCTGACGACCCGTAACGACTGTCAAAGATCCACGAATGACAGCCGGGACCAACGGCTTAACGTGCTTTCCGAGGCACGGAAGAGTCTCGGTATGAAAAGATGGTCACCCATCCACTGACCAAACCCGGCAAGCGTAGCTTAACCTGATGGATCGACCCGTGCGGCTGTTATTACTTAATCTCTAGAACTACCAGTCTGATTTAAAAAGTCTGATTTAAAAAATTCTCTGTTGCATTTGATAGCCCAATTTGGAAGGCTGACTATTTATTAAGCCGTGTAAATCAAATACATAATTAATAAATAAATAAATAATTATGATAGTCCGTTCTAAAGTCTAACATGACCAACTGACAGATAGTTATGTAAGTACAGAAGAAAAAGAACAAAACATTTAATGTTTATTTAAAAAATAATCCAAAAACCACGTTTTTATGCGCTTTAAAAAGAATAAAAAATAATTAAGCCCGTTTTCAGCACTGGAATTAAATAAGCTCATGTTTTGGGACGAGCACATGCGCGTGCACTATAGATGTAAATAGATGTAAAACATTTTACATAATAGTTTTGACGCCACTAAGTAAGATGGATTAAAAGATTAAACATACCTACGCTCGTAAAAAACATCATCGTCTGTATAAAAAGTGATGAATGGACATTCAACGATTATCATTATCAACTTTTTTACCTATTGACTAGTTGGTTTGTACAACTTCAATTCACCAGGAGATAATGAATGAATGATATCATACCTACTTACGAATGTTACATAACATACCTACTATAAGTCGGCGTTCGCATGGACGTAAAAATATCGCGGCGATTTTGTTTTTTCGCACTCGTTTTTCAACGCTCCGCTAAGCACCGAGAGATGAAAATCCAACAGTGTGTTTTTTCGACAAACTAAAATGCACTCTGTTCTTGTTAAGATGTATTCTCAATGCTCAGTTCAACAACGAGAGTTGATAATCCAGTGCGCGATAAAATCCCGACGCGATATTTTTACGTCCGTGCGAATGTCGGCTAACGCTCAAGTGGATTTTTCCAGACGAGAATGGAGCAAAATCATGTCAAAGTGACTGAGATAAGGTAGGAGGAAAGTAGGACGTCATGTGGCAAGATGAGTAGATGATATTGTTGCGGCATCTACAACGCATGTGGCAAACGTATCAAAGCGCCACACAAATTCTGCATCGCGCAAGCAGAGTTTACCGCGCTACTGCTATATTTTAAACAACCTCCCGACATCAACCGACGGGCAGTTGCCACCAGACACAACACCCGTCTGGTCAGAGCTTACCCCCTTTTCTATGGAGGATGAGTGAACATTACACCCTGTTCCTCATGCCTCTATACTGGTGACCCCGAACATGAACGTCAGTGGAGCCTTCGTGTACCTACTTCAGAGTGACGTCATACCGCAGCTAACACCTGGACCAGACCTGAAGGTCTATTCTCACAGTGGAAACTTTGTTGAAGTGAGCTTGAAGACAGCTGTAATTCCACTCGGGGGCTTACTATGAGCTCTTATAGCAGGGCAGAAGTTGAACGTTTCCAGTGAGAGCCGGTGCTATAGGTCATATATAGCTCCATCTCTCTCTCACTGGAAACGTTCATCTACTGCCCTGTTATAACAGCTCATAGTAAGCCCCCTGATGCTAAGGATGATACTCCTGCCGGGGTCGCGGGTTGTTCAAAAGAGTTACCATGGCCCTGACACAGGCAACTGAACACTAGTCAGTAAAAGTCAGACACGCCACTCCGGGTCAAGTCATTTGATGATTTCCCAAAAAAAAAAGGGACTGCCACTACTGACAGCTCATTCCCTTAAGTTTTCACGATCAGATTTTTACAGAATAGCACTACTGATGTTAGCTTTGACAGCCGCACGATGGGTGACCATCTTCACATACCAAGATCCCTCCGTGCCTGGAAAAGCACGTTAAGCCGTTGGTTTCGGCTGTAATACGTGAATATTTGACAGCTTAGTGGTTACGGGTCGTCAGAAGACCGAAAGTCTGACAACCAGTCTTACCAAGGGGTATCGTGTTACCCAGTAACGGGGTCGTGGAGGTCAGATAGGCAGTCGCTCCATATAAAATACTGGTATTCTACTTGGCCGCTTATTTTAAACTGACATTTCAGTGACGACACTAACTGCAGTCGATGACCCCACAAAAAATATCATCAAATTAACTTCTGTTTTGTCGTTTACTTATCGATACCCTCCTCACGTCTGCGGAGTTTCGCTATCTGATTTAATTTGACCTTGTCTTTAAGAGACTACAAAAAAAAATACAATGTACGTATTTCCAAAGTCCAAACAAATCAATCAATAAAGAAATATCAATTTCTGCTACTTTTGCAATTACATAACTCTGTTAAATACTTAATTAACCTACATTACACAGTTTAAAAATAGCAACGCAGTAGTTATATTTATGCAATTTTATCACAATCCATAACGAAATATTTAATAATGATTACTAATATGTCTAAAAATAATCACTCTAGGCTGCAAATATTATAATGTAAGAGAGCATTTTACACTATACAATATCAACTGTTGACTTTATAGTCAACAGTTGATATTGTAGAGAGAGAAACTTACTACGTTTTATCTTTATAGAAAAAAACGTAGTAAGTTTAAACAAATAAGTACTTTACGGAAAAGTGTTGCGGAAATTGGTTGTCATGGTATGCATGTGATGCAGAGGAATGAGGAAAATGTCGCCAGGAAAGTTTTGAGTATGAATGTGGATGGCTATACGAGTAGGGGAAGACTAAAGAAATGATGGATGGACTGTGTGAAAGATGATATGGCTAGAAAGGGAGTGACTACCGAGATGATGACTAATTGAGAAATATGGAAGAAAAAGACATGTTGCGCCGAACCCAATTAAATTGGGATAAAGACTTGAATAAGAATGATGACTTTTACTCCTGCGCCGCAATCGCAAATCCGATAGATTTTGAAGGACATTTGTAATCCATTGCTTCATATGTTCAAATAATTCGTCTGCTTGACAACGTAGACGATGACGAAATGAATATTGTTGAATTATTAAAATGAATATCATTGGGATCTTGAGTCAATCAAAATCAATCTGCCTAGCCTTTTCCCAACTATGCTGGGGTCGGCTTCCAGTCTAACCGGAAGCAGCTGACTACCAGTTTTTTACATGGAGCGACTGCCTATCTGACCTCCACAACCCAATACCTGGGTAATACGATACCCCTTGGTAAGACTGGTTGTCAGACTTTCGGGCTTCTGGCGACCCGTAACGACTGTCAAAGATCTACGAATAACAGCCGGGACCAACGGCTCCAGGCGCGGTGTTAAATCCAAGAAACCAATGTTTGTATATTGGTTTCTTGGATTGTCGAGTATGACGTAACGCAATGAAACTATACAGACAGAGCAGGGTTTAAAGAAAAACTTTAACCGAATGGAATAGTAAAAAATAGTTTAATATTCCCAGATAAAAATTTGGAAGTTGCTCCGCAAAAATACACTTTGACGTCGAACATCTCTACAGGGTGAAATTGAATTCATGGGCATCCTTTTAAGGGGTCATTGTACTCATCATTGCGAACAACTTTTACTATTCCCCTTTCGAACAAAAAAAGAAAAATCCAAATCGGTCTAGCCATTTTCGAGTAATCGGGGAACATACATAAAAAAAAAAAATAAAAAAAAAAAAAAAAAAATATTCCGACGAATTGAGAACCTCCTCCTTTTGGAAGTCGGTTAAAAAGGCTTTCTGACAAAGTTTCCGCTTTATACAATTTTTGAATTTATTAAGGCTTAGTTCTTGAATGTGGCTAGGTAGTTTATTATAAAAACGTATACATTGGCAACTAAACGAACCACTTATTTTCTTCAGCCTGGTTGTAGGAACAACAAATTTGTGTTTGTTTCTAGTATTCACATTATGGACGTCACTGTATTTTTTAAACAAATTGATATTTTTATGAGCATACAAAAGATTTTCATAGATATACTGAGAAGGCACAGTCATTATATTAATTTCTTTAAATTTATCTCTGAGGGAGTGTCTGGGACTTAATTTGTAAATTGAACGAATAGCCCTTTTTTGTAAAACAAAAATTGTCTGAATATCGGCGGCATTTCCCCACAACAGAATACCGTACGACATCACACTATGAAAATAACTAAAGTAAACTAAACGGGCTGTCTCTAAACAAGTTAAATCACGAATTTTCCTAACGGCGTATGCTGCAGCGCTAAGCTTTTTCGACAATTTATCTATATGGGGGCCCCATTGAAGTTTGGCATCCAAAGTTATGCCCAAGAACACTGTGGTATCTTCGGGAATCAACTCTTCACCCTTTATGAGAACACTAGTTTTTACTTGTCTAACATGAGGTATAGTGAACTTAATACACTTAGTTTTTTTCTCGTTAAGAAGTAGGTGTCACTACATTATGACACTGAAAATTTTCTGTCAGAGTTTTCCACACTCTAATATTATTTCTGTGTACTTCATCACGTAAAATAAAAATAAAACAAAACATTTTGAGAGAGGGAAGAGAGGAGAAAGGAGAGGCATAATCTGTCTAGAAAAGTGACACAGTAGGTATAGGCTTACAAATAAAAAAGACGTTTTGAATTCATATATTTTTTTTGTTGAAAGAGGCTTAGGGCGGAGTTCACCAATATTCAAACCGCGCACTGGTTAGGGTTTTAGACAGTTGTTTTATGTCAAAACTTCCTAAGGAAAGAACTGATTAAATATCTAAACAGCCGTTTTAAAAGTCAGTGATTTCCGCCCTTTTATTAGGAAATTTGACATAAGCCAACTATTTAAATACCTACCTAACCGACGCGGTTTGAATGTTGATGAATACAGCCCTTAGTAGATTTGCCTACAATCAACTAACTGAGCGTTATACTTGACAATGAGGATCAAAGGTTAAATTATAATTATTTAATTATTAATTTATGGTTTTTCTATACCGAAGCAAACAAATACAAACAAGTATTTAGCAAATAGAATCTTTTGCCAGCTTAGAGAGAAGTTTCAGTTATTGCAATCTTAGTTCTCCATTTATATTTTCACACATCATAAACTCACGCCTGATCATCCCCCCGCTACGATCCTTAGGGCCGATTCACACCGGAACGGCAGCGGCCGGTAGTTTTAAACTTTACCCCTTATTTCAAAATATATAGTATCTATTGCTTGGATGCTGAAACGAGGCAAAATGTGTATGATTATACATATCATTTTGCCTCGTTTTTCCTTTCCTTCCTTATGTTTTTTTTTTATTAATCGGGATGATTTATTTATTTACACGGTATAAATCGTAAAACTTAAATACAGTATACAGTCTAACACTAAGGGCTGATTTTTCAGTAGTCAGATAACTCTTTATCTGAAGAATAAATATGACTGTTTGACATATTTTCTATCACAAAAGTTGTCAAATTGAAATATTTATTCTTGAGATAACAGATAACTGATCTGTTTATTATTCAAGTGTATAAAGGGAAGAGTTCATTGGGTATCAAAAAATTCGTACGCATCACTGTCAGTGGGGAAAGTGCCCAAAAAGCTGCCAGCTTTGCCACATTGGATGTCAATGCTGATACTTTGACCTAAAAATTGGCCAGCCTCTAGCCACATGAAGAGTCGACCAACCGCTTAATATGGCGATGTCCCAAAATACTCGATGAGCACTCGGACCTTATCGGGATTTAGGTCCTATTTTTAATGGTGGGTCTGCTTAAACCTCAGTCACTGTATGTAATATTAATGTGGAACTAGTCCATACTTCAGCTCTATTTACGTAAAGATAATTTTTGGAGATTATGATTTATATTTTTATCAGTTCTGCAAGAGTTAGCATATGAGGCATCTAATCTAATCCCAACCTGACTATATTGATATTTTTTGCTGTTAACCTCGAAACCACGGAGAAAGAGACCGTTGGTTTATGGTTTTGATCTAGAAGTCAAGTACCTAGAACGCTTTGCCCTTATCACTTGCTCTCATTCATATATATTAAAGTTAGGGGTTATAAATTATGGTGAATAGGGGTTTTAGGTCAGCAGATCAGCTCCATAATATACAACCATACTGTTATCGGAGAACTAAAAATAACTTTTCGTGTTACATTGAATTTCGTTCATTATTACATGGACTATTACTTATGTACGTAGAAATAATATAACTAATCCAACAAAGAGTACAAGAATGGTCCAAAACATTAAAAGAACGGACGTTTCTACTTCGGGAGAGCTAATAAAGTTACTCTGAGGCCGACTTTTTTTTCTTTTTTTAATTTTTTGTTATCAAATGGGGTTTTATATCCATATGGATATGCCAACCCCAACGTACCTTAGTAAAAAAATTAACTTTAAATGAAGTAACTAAGTATACATACTATGTAACAGAAATATAATCATTGACTAAGCATCTTCACAGGTCACACAACCTCTTTGCAATCCTAGGGTTTGCTAAATGAATCAACGATGGAGCAATGGGTAGTTCGCTGTCCGGTAAGGACCAGGCCCGGGTCAACGGCGCGTTGTGTTCCACGCTCGCCTCAAAGAGATGTCAGCAATGATGGGCTCCGATAGGGCCCATGCCGCCAGGGTCACGGGTTGTTCGAAAGAGATACCGTGGCCCTGGCATAGGCAACTGAAGGAACACGGGCGGGTTTCAGACAGTAAAAGTCAGACAGTCCCTCTCTGTCCAGAGCGATAAAAGTCATTTGATGATTTCCAATCCACAAGAAAAGGGTTTGCTAAATTGTTTTGAATTAGCCCATCGTACAAAATTTTAAATTTGAATTCTCTAATCAATAATTTAAGCTAAGTTGATGTTGGACATTTTCGGCTTGAAACATTTTAAATACATCATAATTATATTTTCTGTGGATTCCTTTTAAAGAATACACAGTTTTCTAGGTTAGTTACTTACCTAGGTTGTCAGGGAATATTGTTGGCCCTTTTATGTCAAAAGAAACGTGCTCCTACGGCGAAATATAAATAACCTTTCGTGGTTCATCCTCCACAAATCGGATCAAGAATTCAAGTCCGGAATTCCTGACTAGATACCAAATAATTTGTAAATATTTCTCAGAGGGTTCAACACCCTTTTAGGAAAGGCACATTTTTATCTAGGTAGAAAAAAAAATATTATGAAGGTATAATGTTATTGGGTGGGAAAAAACGGATACCGGACGGAGGCATCGCATGTCAATACTCAGAAAATGCTGAAGTAACTCATGTGCGTATATGTACTGACATATTTTTTTTTTACATGTTTAGATGTGTGTTTTACATGGAGTGGCTGAGTATCTGGACCCCCCGTGCGTCGGAAAGCACGTTATGCCGTTGGTCCCGGCTGTTATTCGTGGAACTTTGACAGTCGTTACGGGTCGTCAGAAGCCCGAAAGTCTGACAACCAGTCTTACCAAGGGGTATCGTATTACAGTTGTTTTATCTCACGAAAGCGGGTGAGCCGTACTTGCTTGTAGATGTAATGCGTATAGACACGCGCTCTTGTGTGCGTACCTGCAGGTAGCGCGCTCCCGAGCTTACGCACACAAAGACAATGTGCATGTAACATTTATACATACAAGTATGGCTCGCCCGCTTTCGTGAGATAAAACAACTGTAATACGATACCCCTTGGTAAGACTGGTTGTCAGACTTTCGGACTTCTGACGACCCGTAACGACTGTCAAAGTTCCACGAATAACAGCCGGGACCAACGGCTTAACGTGCTTTCCGACGCTCGGGGGGTCTTGGTATGTAAAGATGGTAACCCAACCACGGCCCAACAGCGGCAAGCTTAACCTGATCGATCGACCCGTGCGGCAGATAGTATACTTAGCCACAAGCCCTCTGCCTCTCTAGCCTCTCATAGGTAGATAGGTAGGTAGGTAGGTGGGTACCTACCTGGTAGATAATAGTATGTTATTTTATACTTGAGATGAAGAGGGCATCTGTCATGTCATATCTGGAAGTTTAGACACTTAAAGTTGACCTCTGCCTTTTAAACATCATAATAGTTTCTTACAATAGATTTGTAGATTTAAGTTACCTATTATTTGTTTATTTTAATATCTATACTAGCGGCCAGCCCCTGCTTCGCACGGTTTTTACGATTTAACAAAACATCCAGATTTCATTGCTATATTATGTTGTATTATACATATTAATAAACCTTCCGGAATAAGTTCTTTAGATGATGGTAAAACCCGCATCAAAATCCGTTGTGTAGTTTAGAAGAACGACGCGGTTACACAGACAGACATGAAAAGTGACTTTAATTTATAATATTTATAAATATACCCATTGTTAATGCCCCTGGAATTTTAATCTTATTACCTTTCGTGTTGTTATTCTTTTATTAAGTTCATAGTACGTGAGATGTTGGAAATGCGGTGGTAAGAATAATAATCACTGTGAATAAGGCGCAGATTTCCTGAAAACGATCAAAAATGTGGTTTTTTAAAGCTGTGTATCTCATAAACCGTAAATAATTTTGACATGTAAAAAAAATATGATATTTTCAAGTCCTTTTCGCATACAGTGATGGAAGCCAAAACATAATTAAACATACTTTAATGCACCAAAAAAATCTTTAAAAATACCTCCTAATAATCTTTAAAAGCTGCTTATCCCTTCATTAGCAATTATAGTTATAATTAAAAATATACCATGAAATGTCAAATTCCAAACTGCATCCAGTGATGGATTACTTTTTATTAAATAGTTAATTTCTAATTTTATACGATTTTATTTGCACTTTTACGACATAATTCCGGTGCGCGTGAGAATCTTCTATCTCGTGCGTCAAACTAGACAGCCATAAAGCCATTTCACTTACACACCGAGCTAAACCAAGCTTGGAACCAGGGCCTTAAGCTCATGTACGGCAGCCAAACATGGACCTCGTCACACAAAACACGACTAGCAAAATTGCTACATGCCAATTTACAATGGAAAGGAGCATCATGAATGTGAAAAAGACAGACCGACTGAGAAACCGTGTAATAAGAAGTAAAACAAAGGTTATAGACATAACGTGCAAAATTAGAAGGCTTAAATGGCTATGGGCAGAGCATATGATAAGAGGAAAAGACAAGTAGAACAAAATTGTGACACCATGGTATTCTAGAGATCCTGCGGACGGTGAGCAGCGGGTAGCTCGCCGTCCGGTAAGGACCAGCCGGTCGATTCTGTAAAAATCTCACCGTGAAAACTTAGGTGAAGTGAGTTTGTTTTTGCTAGGAATTGACACTATTGACAGCTCACTCCACGCTCACTTCACCTAAGTTTTCACGGTGAGATGGTTACAGAATCGCACTGTCGCCCGAGTCGACGGCGCGTTGTATTCCACGCGCGCCTCAAAGAGATGTCAGCAAATGATAGGGTCCAATAGGGCCGACGCCGCTGGGGTCGCGGGTAGTTTGAAGAAGATACCGCGGCCCTGGCATAGGCAACTGAAGGAACACGGGTGGGTTTTAGTCAGTAAAAGTCTGACACGCCCTTCCGCTCCACCCAGAGAAAAATGGTATCCTAGAGAAGGTAAAAGGAAAAGAGGCAGACCGCAAAAAAGATGGGATGACGACTTCAGACAAGTGGCAGGCGTCACATGGAACAGAGTGGCTCAAGAAAGACATGAGTGGAAAAGGTTGGAGGAGGCCTTTCTCGACTGGCAAACAGATCTACAGAAAATAAGTAAAAGTCAAATAAGAGACTAGAGCAAGATTTACATTAAATTTAAGTTTTCTATGTATTTTTGTCATATAATTGCAATCAATCAAATCAATCAATCTGCCTAGCCTTTTCCCAACTATGTTGGGGTCGGCTTCCAGTCTAACCGGATGCAGCTGAATACCAGTATTTTACATGGAGCGACTGCCTGTCTGACCTCCACAACCCAGTAACTGGGTAATACGATACCCCTTGGTAAGACTGGTTGTCAGACTTTCGGGCTTCTGACGACCCGTAACGACTGTCAAAGATATAATTGCAATATGGATCTGAATAAAAGGCTATATTATTATTATTAGTGTTAAGTTCTAAACTTATAACTAAAGTTTAATAGAAAACGTTTTTTTTCGGCGGAATGAATTTGGAGATCCTACCTCAACAAAAAAATATATTTCTTCGTCGAGTGTAAAGTACCTACCTCAACACACAAATCTGCAGTATTTCCCGCAGTTAGCAAATTATCTGAGTTATAATAAATAAGCGGAAGTCAGCATTTATAACACACGTGTAACACAGTTACAATCGATATCCGGGTCATTTAGTTTATTTGCTGATTATTTTAATTGATTAATCACATTTTCATCTACTAACCTGCCTTCATTGGTTCAGATTCAAGGAAACAAATGCTAGTGATTTTTGCTTGAAGTAACTCATACACCTAATTTAATGTGCGCTCTTACAATTTTTAACGTGACGATATTAAGTATCTAGACGTCCACGAAAAATTATTAAGCCGTTAGTCCCGGCTGTCATTCATAGATATTTGACAGTCGTTACGGGTGTTCAAAAGCCCAAAAGTCTGACAACCAGTCTTACCAAGGGGTACTGTATTACACAGCAACTGGCTTGTGAAGGTCAGATAGGCAGTCACTCCATGGTATACTGGTATTCAGCTGCATCGGTTAGACTGGAAATAGCACTGCAGTTGAGAAAAGACTAGGCACACTGATTTTACCTGTTTTGGAACCCACAATCAGGTAGGTACTTCAAAACAACTCTTTAAGGCCCTGGTTCCAAGCTTGGTTTTAGCTCGGTGTGTAAGTGAAATGGCTTTATGGCTGTCTAGTTTGACGCACGAGATAGAAGATTCTCACGCGCACCGGAATTATGTCGTAAAAGTGCAAATAAAATCGTATAAAATTAGAAATTAACTATTTAATAAAAAGTAATCCATCACTGGATGCAGTTTGGAATTTGACATTTCATGGTATATTTTTAATTATAATTATAATTGCTAATGAAGGGATAAACAGCTTTTAAAGATTATTAGGAGGTATGTTTAAAGATTTTTTGGTGCATTAAAGTATGTTTAATTATGTTTTGGCTTCCATCACTGTATGCGAAAAGGACTTAAAAATATCATATTTTTTTTACATGTCAAAATTACTTACGGTTTATGAGATACACAGCTTTAAAAACCACCTTTTTGATCGTTTTCAGGAAATCTGCGCCTTAATCTGTCATGGTCACTAACATTAGTACTACCTTAAACGGGATATTTACCATGTTTACTGTTACATTCGAGTTCCCGATATTATCCGAGTCATCCAAGATCATCCGTGTTCTGTCATCCGTGTGTGGAGTTTAGCCGTGATCATGGTGCTTGCAATAGTGACGAAATATCGGGAACTCGAATCTAACAGTAAACATGGTAAATATACCGTTTGTGTTAATAATAACTCTTTAAATCTTTGCGTTACTTTTATAAAAAGTTCAAAAGAACTCGATTAAAACAGTATTCCTTTTAACAAAATTCCAGCATTTCTCTCGAGACAAAGAATAGTTTATACAATAACTCATTGTGACCTGACTGACGAGTCCTAGAAACCTATTTTTTTTTAATAGTGCACACAGCTGAACTGATATAAACACACACATTCATATTTGTATGGAATCTCGGGGTACAATTGGAAAGATTTTCTCTTTTATAAATTTAATGCAAACTGTATAAACGTCTACTAAACAAGGTACATTATACCTATGTATTTAATTGCGTTGCGTTTGCGTAGTGAAACAGGAAAAGACTGAAAGTTTTATCGAATAAATATTTTCAGGATCAAAGGCCGCCGCGAAACCATAGCACCAAAAACGCAGTAGTACAATTCAACTGAATCGAATGATGTTCTGCTACTCGAGTAGCGAAACATCAGCGGAACATCATAATTACTACACTACTACTACAAGGTGTAATTAAAATAATTGAAAACCTTTTTTTAAATGGTCACTGTACTCATCAATATGAACGACTTTTACCATATAGTATTTACTTTAGGATTAACCCTAAAATCGCGAAAAATCAATCACCTGTTCCCTACATTTTCGTTGAATTATGCAAACATAAATGTATGGAGCAGCTGATTTTCTTTATAAGGATTTCTTTAATTCACTTACACCGTGAAGGTATTGCACAAGGTGGGGCAAAAGTAATGTCATAATGTGATTTGGTTGCCATCTTCCTGGAAAAAAATAATAGTTAGGCTCTTTTTTCACGGAAAGTATAATTAAAGGTAAAAAATGGTATCGGTCAAATGACACATGAGTACCTCATTCATTAATTTTCCAAATCGATCTCTAATTAAACTTCGTTAATCCGTACAAATTAATTACGAATTTCGAATCGATTGCTCACAAAAAAGGCGAACATTGACCTCCAATACATTGCAGAGACAAAACGCTAAGTGCATATACCAATACACGTGTTATCATATTCAATTTATTGCTTAAAAACGTGCAAAAATTAATAAAATAAACTTCGCGTGTGCCTCATAAAGTGGTGTTAAAATAAACACGTTTTACCACTCAAAGGCACGAGCTACACGTATTGAGTTTATTAAAACTCAGGAGCCCTCAATTGACCGAGGATGGCTCGTCCGCTATTATAGGTCGACCCATCCTCGGTCGGTAAACTGTGTCATCGAATGATGCCTATCTATCTATCTATATAGGTAAATAAAAAGAGAGGTCCTGACTGACACATCAACGCCCAGCCCAAACCCTTGAACCTAGAAAGCTGAAATTTTGCACAGAGGTTATCTTTATAATGTAGACAAGGAACAAGGAAGGATTTCCCGGATTTCCCGTTCCCGTGGGATATTGTCCGACATCCACGCGGGCTAAGCTGCGGGCAAAAGCTAGTGTATTATTATATTAAGCTCATTTTATTCTGATTTCTGCGTTGTGGTATTTTCAGTATTTAAGGTGGATCCGCAGTGGTAGCCCGCGAAATTAAAATTTTCTTGCGTTTTTTTGCAATTTGCAGGTCAGTGTCAGGTTGTATCTTGATCAAAACATGATTCGCAACAATAACAAATATTACACATTACATTACATTTATACATAATTATAACCATGAGAACATCTCTCTAAATTAAACTAACTAAGACTAATTATAACTAACTATTTAAGATGTATTGATGGATTTTTATGGTCAAAATTATGTAAATATATATTTGTTATTGTCGCAATTGATAAAGATATAACCTTACACTGATCTGCAAATTGCAAAATAAGTAAAAAAAAAAACCGGTCAAGAGCGAGTCGGACTCGCGCACCGAGGGTTCAGTACCATCATTTATATGTAATTTTTGTTGATGATTTCTGAAAAACTGTGCTATTTAGAGACGTCGTTTTATTTTTCCTGTAATATATACATAAACTTCTATCACATAGAATAATTTCAGATTTTTCTCTATGCAAACTTCGGAGATAATGGGGGGAAGGGTATTTTTTTTCAACATTTTTCATCAAAAGTCGAAAACTATGAGGCTTAAAAAAAGAAAAAAAAATGTTTGAGAATGTGCAAACAGCGTTCTTTCATATAATACCCCACATGCCCTAGTAACCTCACTTCGAATTTTTAAGAACCCCTTTCAGCCCCTATTGCAAAAAAAAACATATATATTTTTGTTTCTTTCTTATTTGTAAAATAGTTGGGCAAACTTCATCTAAAACTGTTCCAAATTTCAAGTTGATAGCATTAGTAGTTCTTGAGATATCCAGGTGTGACAGACAGACAGACAGACAGACTGTGTCACACCATAAGGGTTCCTTTTTTACCATTTTGGTACGGAACCCTAAAAATAGATTTCGCGGGCTACCTTAGCGCATCCCCCTCTATCAGAATGTCTCTTAGTTCAGTAACGTGTGCATTTTGGCAAAGGCATCCTCTTACAACTTCCACTGAGAGTGAGACCTATCTCTCCCAACTCTTCTCCAATTTGGACCCGCTGTAAGCTTCAATTCGTCTTCCATTAGTTTGTATTATCTTCCCCTGTTCCTTCTACCATCTCTGGGGTATAGCATTCTGTCACAACTTTACTCCACTTGTCTTGAATACCTCTTAATTAACATGTGGCTTGTTTGCTTGAACAAAAGTGGAGATGGAAAGGCCTATGATCATACATATAAAGAGATGGAGCTATATAGGGTGACTGGTAATTAGTGACCGATACATAAACACATGAGTATACTCATGATAACAAACAACTTTTACTATGGGACCAAATCTGAAATCGCGAAAAGAAAAATCTGCTGCTCCCTACATTTTGAAGAGTTACGAGTATGTGAACATGAATGTATAGGGCAGCTGATTTCTTTTCGCGATGTCAGGTTTGGTCCCATAGTAAAAGTTGTTTGTTATCATGAGCACAATCACGTGTTTAGGTATCGGTCACTAATTACCAGTCATCCTATATATTAAAACTAGCTTCTGCCCGCGACTTCGTCCGCGTGAAATTTCTTGTTCACCAGTTTCACGGCCCACCCCGTCGCATCGCCCACGCTATTACTTAGTTTTAGAATTTTATAGTCAAAATTTTGCTACTTTGCATTACATTATTGCAATTTCCTTAAGGATCTCTAATTTTTTCGAAAATAAATTATAGCCTATGTTACTTCCTGATAATTTCACTTTCTATTGGTGAAAAAATGATTAAAATCGGTCTAGTAGTTTCGGAGCCTATTCGGTACAAAAAAAAAACAAACAAACACACAAACAAAAAAATCTTTCCTCTTTATAATATTAGTATAGATAATTACTACTAAACTACCTAGTTAAGATGAAGTCCTGTTGGCCTGTTTTTACTTTTATCACAAGACGACACCTAGAATAAAAGTACGCTGTTGGATTTTCATCGCCATTTTCAACCCTATTTTGTATAACTTTACGATTTACTACCTTCCTTTCAAGATTTGCGTCTTACCGCGCTTTAATGCAAAAATCTTTCTTCCCAAAACAACCTAATTCGCCTGTTCTCAAGCTATGCGCTTACTAACGAACAACAGTTTTAATTTTTATCTATATAACGGGACATCGGGAGACCGGGCTGTTGCATTCGATAGCTGACTCGTGACCTCGTCAGCACGGGAATCCATAGTGGGCGCCAAAACTTCAGGAAACTTTGAAATAAAGACACTGTTGCGTAGACTGTTCACTACTTTAACTATACAGACACCGAAATTACATAAACAATTAAGGATTGCAGTAATAATTAGCGATTCGGAGCCAATGGGTTTGCGAGTGACCACCACGTGCAACGGCTGTCAATCCAATGCATGAATTGACACGACGTTCGCCCGTCATGACAGACGCAACTCCATTCGGTGTTACCCGCTCTTAATTAAAATTACCATTTAGTCGAATTCAAATCGATTAATCGTTAAAAATAACAAAATAAATTACAACTCTCAAAATTAAGTGACTTTCATTATTAAATAATGTCACACGCCGTTACGGCCGTCCTGCATCTTCACACGTCCTCGGGTGAATAGTTTATCTCATCAGTCATC
Source organism: Cosmia trapezina (assembly GCA_905163495.3). Lineage (NCBI taxonomy): Eukaryota > Metazoa > Arthropoda > Insecta > Lepidoptera > Noctuidae > Cosmia > Cosmia trapezina. Next base: position 9,693,122 of record LR991039.1, read on the forward strand.
ATTTGTGGACAATCATAAAAGAACTCAAGTAAACAACTTAACGTTCGGTCATTCTGACCATTTTGAATCAAACACCACAATATCACAAAGAGCGATCACAGTTATGGGATAACACAAAACAATTGCCATTAACATACAGGTTAACACCACACAGGCCGGGACCACATAGGCTAGTACCATACTGACTAGTTCCGGACAACCTATTGCCACACTATATTGCCACACAGGCTATTGCCACACAGGGTGGTGCACACAGGTGGATGCCATACAGGTTAGCGCCACACAGGCTAGTGCCACACAGGCCAGTGCCACACAGACCAGCGCCACACAGGCTAATGCCACACAGGCTATGGCCACACAGGCCATTGCCACACAGGCTGGTGCCACACAGGCTAGTACCACACAGGCCAGTGCCACACAGGCTTTTGCCACACAGGCTAGTGCCACACAGGCTAGTGCCACACAGGCTAGCGCCACACAGGCTAGTGCCACACAGGCTAGCGCCACACAGGCTAGTGCCACACAGGCTAGTGCCACACAGGCTTTTGCCACACAGGCTGGTGCCACACAGGCTAGTGCCACACAGGCTAGCGCCACACAGGCTAGTGCCACACAGGCTAGCGCCACAGAGGCTAGTGCCACACAGGCTAGTGCCACACAGGCTTTTTCCACACAGGCTATTGCCACACAGGCTAATGCCACACAGGCTGGTGCCACACAGGCTAGTGCCACACAGGCTAGTGCCACACAGGCTAGTCGCTGCCACACAGGCTTGTCATTGCCACACAGGCTTGTCTTTGCCACACAGGCTAGTCATTGCCACACAGGCTAGTCGTTGCCACACAGGCTAGTCATTGCCACACAGGCTAGTCGTTGCCACACAGGCTAGTCGTTGCCACACAGGCTAGTCGTTGCCACACAGGCTAGTCGTTGCCACACGGGCTAGTCGTTGCCACACAGGCTAGTCATTGCCACACATGCTTGTCTTTCGCCTGGACTTAACCTATAGGGTCTACGTTGAACAGTGAGATTAGGGTCAATTAATTTAATAACCAGCTGGCCGGTGCCAACCCTACCAGTGGGTGTACCCTCTACGAAATTACTAGAATGATTTTCCAGTAAAGTTATTAATTGCTCTTTCTCACGATAAGGCACGCTGCACTCTATACTTTCGAAGTTGTTTACCTGGAAATCTATCTGACAGAACTTGTTTTATTAAAGAGCATTCGGCACCTGGGTCAAAACAAAATGAAAACTTCTCACCGGTTTCATCTAAGAGCTCATCCATAGCTGGCTGGATGGAACAGATATCCACTCGTCGTTCGGTCCATACATCGCTGGCCTTGACATCCACACTGGGGCAACGCGTCGCGATGTGGCCTCGTTCGCCACACTTGAAGCAGGTTGGAGTAATCGTCTTCTTCTGCGCGCTAGCTTCCTTTGACTGTATTCTGTTCCTGATGCGTCGCAGGTAATCCCACTTCTGATAACGGGACATCGGGAGACCGGGCTGTTGCATTCGATAGCTGACTCGTGACCTCGTCAGCACGGGAATCCATAGTGGGCGCCAAAACTTCAGGAAACTTTGAAATAAAGACACTGTTGCGTAGACTGTTCACTACTTTAACTATACAGACACCGAAATTACATAAACAATTAAGGATTGCAGTAATAATTAGCGATTCAGAGCCAATGGGTTTGCGAGTGACCACCACGTGCAACGGCTGTCAATCCAATGCATGAATTGACACGACGTTCGCCCGTCATGACAGACGCAACTCCATTCGGTGTTACCCGCTCTTAATTAAAATTACCATTTAGTCGAATTCAAATCGATTAATCGTTAAAAATAACAAAATAAATTACAACTCTCAAAATTAAGTGACTTTCATTATTAAATAATGTCACACGCCGTTATATACAACGTGTCGTTTTGCAAAAACGAATAACTTTTTCCACGGCGCCAACATTGTAGTTGCGAAAAAATAATCAGCCATTCCATACATTTGTGAGTAGGTAGGTACTGTGAGGGCTCGAACCTCACAGCAGCGGGAGGCTAACTACTTTATAATAAAATACAGTAGTGCACAGAAGAAATGGGGCTGAAGCCCGCTATATTAAATCAGAATCAAATTAGTTACAATACACTCCCTGGGTCCTACGCGGAGCCCTAGCTACCAGCTATCTGTCCGCCTTCCTTAGACAGTTCTAGTGCACTCGCTTCTTGTCGCACACCATTAAAAATCTTTCCTTTATGGCATCTACATGGGAATTCTGCCCATAATGCGTCACACAGTGCTTCAAAGGACATACCGTCCGACCATGTATAGTTGTAAAAAGATCTCGCAGCACTTGCAAGAAACGCACCCAAAATTAGCGACCAATCGCTTTCTCGCCATCCATTAATGTTGGCTATTCGTAAGAAATTAGCAATAAACTTTTCAAGACATCGGGCGTCGATGCCCGTGAAACAATAATCTAACATCAGCACCATGTCGATCACTCTCTAAAGCACAATAATAATATTTAAAACCACTTAGTCTGATTAAGGGGATCCACTACTCCTCATATCGCTAGGCGTGCGATAGTGATGCGTCCGGCGGAATATCCTCTACGCCAAACACATATAGCTCAACTACTTGGCTCAGCAAAGCTCGGCCGTATCGGCGCATTCCAAAAAACTTCGAGAGGTACCGCGGGCCTACGCGCGGTCGACGTGAAGCTTCAGCTACGGCGCCTCCACCAAATGTGAGGGCTCGAACCTCACAGTACCTATTGAAGTTTTCTATGGGACAGTTGAAAATTGTTTTCGCGAATGCGATGTTGGTCCCATGGAGAAAGTTATTTGGTTTGATGTTCCACACCCTGAAATTTGACGAGGATTCAAAACGATACGTTGTTTATAGTATAACGTCAGTGTAAGGTTGAAAAACTTAAACATAAACAATAAAAAATCTAAAAAGAAAGTAAACAACAAATACAAAACAAATGCGTTTAAGCTTTTCACGAAAATACATCGTAACTAATTTATAAATGCGAAAGTGAGTTTGTTGTGTGAACACGGCTGAACGGCTTTGATTGAAATTTGGCACAGTGGTAGAAAATGACCTGCATTAGGTCATAAGATGCTTTTTATTTCGGTAATACATTCCCGTAGGATAATTTCCGACCTCGACGCGAGCGAAACCGCGGGCAAAGCTAGTAAACAATAAAACAATCTAAAAGAAAGTAATAACAACAAAGACAAAACAGATGCGTTCAAACTTTTCACGAAAATACATAATTAAATACAACTGTGTGGTTGAGCATCATAAAAAAGTTTTAAACGCGACCACACGCATTAAAATCCCAAAGTTCTAAAAATGAAACGTTGTGTACTGCATACCGACTTCAAAGGAGCGGTAAATAAGTTTAACAATGCATCCCCGATCACATTGTTTATTGACTAATAAAGATTATGTTTTGCTTGAGTAATGGTAGAGGGGAGATTCGTGCTTCGGCTTTGTTTTCGGTAAGCTTCGGTAATTCTCGGCTTTGACTATCAAATGGCCACTTTTGGCTGATGGCGAAGGCTCCTTATCAGACTAGTAAAAGTAATAGTCCTGAAGACCATAGAAATATAAAAAACAGGAGAAGTGGCAAGCGGGCGAATCTGTGTCCGGGCGTCATGCTCAGTATGAGCCGTTCATAGTACAAATTCCGTGTCCGCGAACTAGTGCGCTTTCGACTGCGACCGTGACAATTTATAAGAATGCCGTGTTGTTCAGTGGTTTCTTGTAAAAACCGAAGCCATGTAAATCATGGAATCACTTTCCATATGTACTCGTAAGTATAATTATTTTACCGTATTTGTCTTTAAAATCATGAAAGTGACAAAGGACAAAAAAACACTACAAAGTGAAAAATAACTTTAATTTCGGAAGTCGGTGTCTTTGGTTTTTTATTTACTTTCGTTTTTTTTGCCACCGACTTCCGAAATTAAAGTTATTTTTCACTTTGTAGTGTTTTTTTGGAAGTCGGTTGTATTTTTTTTGTAAAAAAAAAATATTTTTCACTTTTTAGTGGTGCCTACCCCACACAAATCTGAATACCACTCTGCAAAATAAATTAGAGATCATCCACATAGACTAAATGGGAAAAATACGTATTAAATTATTGAAGCTAACTCAAAAGCCACTCATCAGAACTTGAAGATATTTTTATGCGACCATCTCAGGAGTATACCATTTCAAATAAAAACGTTGCAAAAAGCAAATACGTCGCGCTAAGTCGTGTCAGAAGTTTGGTAGGCGTAGTTTTAGTTGACAACTCAAGTACCTAGCGCAATTTGAATCATTTATAGCCAGAGTGCACATCATGACGATTCCAATAAGCCCAAACACGGCAAGGATACATTGTTTTATTACTGAGTTCCGATGCCTACCTTCCGGCTTCTTTATCAGATCGCTTCGATGGTACCATTTTCATCAGAACCATTTATTTAAAGCTTCGTCATAGTCGCTTAACTATTAATCGAGATATCTTATCGCCACCCGTGAAATACTTATCATCGTTGAGGAGTTCCCGTGGCTTTCTGTGATCTTCTTCATCAGTTCCACTTCACCAGATGATACTTTCTGAATGCAAACGCCTGATTTGTTGATGAAAATACCAAAATACGTATATGTATGCCTATAATATTTGAGGAGTTCCCTCGATTCCTCATGGATCCCATCATCAGAACTGAATTTTGATCAAAATGGGACCAATCTGGAAGTATACCCTTTCAAATAAAAAAAATATTTTCCGAATCGGTTCATAAATGACGGAGTACCTACTGAGGTAACAAACATACAAAAAAAAAAAAAAAACATACAACCGAATTGAGAACCTCCTCCTTTTTTGAAGTCGGTTAAAAAGTGGAGACACAGGGTTCCAATACATTTTAACATACTGGGCACACCTCCTTCTTTCTTATATCTATGGTGAAGACCGAACTTCAGCCATTGGTGACCAATCTCAGCGGAGACTTCGGCGCTGAAGATATTATAATGCACAAGTGTATGCGCAGACACAGGTGCACTCTTTCTTTCCTCACTCTATAGTCCAATGGATCAGCAATCCAACACGACTGGAGAGAGATCAGGCACAGAACCAATGGCTTAACGTGCTTTCTGAGGCACGGGGGGGTAAATCACACCGCCAACTTCCAAACTCCGGGCGGTGCTGTTACTGAGAACATTAACAGTTTTGCCCGATCTGAAAATCGAATCCAGGACCCGACGCTCAGCAGTCAGGATCAGGACCACCGGAGACCAACGGGGCATTAAGTGTAAAAGTATAAGTACAGTGAAAACTGAAAATTATTTTATTTAATGCAAATCTCCTTGGCATCTTCTATTTGCTTTTTGGCGCGAAAGAAAATGGCCGTTGGTCCGGCTGTCATTTGTAGATCTATGACAGTCGTTATATGGTAATCAGAAGCCCAAAAGTCTGACAACAAGTCTTACCAATGGGTATCGTGTTACTGCCAGGGTCGCGGGTTGTTCGAAAGAGATACCATGGCCCTGGCACAGGCAACTGAAGGAACACGGGTGGGTTTTAGTCAGTAAAAGTCTGACACGACCTCCTGCTCCGCCCAGAGCGGAAGAAGTCATTGATGACAAAAAAAACGAAAAAAATGGGGTATCGTGTTACCCAGTTGTTTGGACAGATAAGCAATCGCTCCATGTAAAATGCTGGTATTCAGCTGCATCCGGTTAGACTGGAAGCCGACTCCAACATTGTTGGGAAAAGGCTAGGCAGATTGTGGACGAGAGAAAATAGAATGGTATGTGTGGAGGTCAAGTACTTACGTAGCAAGACATTAACGATCCATTAAGATATTAAATAGTTACATTTAGCAGATCACGTCGTAATGGGTTAACATCAAAAAGGAGGTCACCCAAAAACAACGGCCTTGAACTTCGTATTTGCCGAAAGTTGCCGAAAATAACCGAACATGTGCATCTAGCGACAGTTAATAGCCGCAAATACACATGACAGTAACTTGCATGCCAATGTGACATATCCTGAATAACCATGTGACATACCCATGGCCATGGTCATCTTACATTTTTATAATAAAAAAACCTATAAGTACCTACGCTTTATCTTTTTTTTTTCTTATCTTTTTTTTATTTGATTTTATTTTTTTTCCTATATTTTTTCTTTTTTTTATAAACAGAGACAAATTAAATTAGCTAGCGAAACTCCGCGCACGTGATTTGTATCGATATGTATACACGATAAAACAACAAAAAATATGACTTGATGATATTTTTTTTTGGGGCCAACGACTGCTGGCAGTGCGGGTTTTTTGTTTTATCGTGTTTAAATTTTGATACCCATCATCGTTTGCGGAGTTTCGCTGCCTACTTTAATTTGACCCTGCATAATAACAGACCATGACCTCTGAGTTTGTTCACCATTTTTTCTCAGTGATCAGTCAGCTAGAAAAATGCCGGCGACATTTAGTTTTAAATATTGACCAAAGCATTCAGACCTGTAAAAGTGTGATAGAAGATCTACATATGAAGTTATAAAATTGTTCTTTAATTTTAATATTTCTACACCGTTACAGTGTGTGAAACTATTTATTAGTATTATGAACTTAATGTAATAAAGATTAGAAAAAAAAAACATAATATTAAAGGTATAAAAAAATAATAATAAATAAATAAATCATATATAGAAATAAAGATCATTTAATTTATTACATACTAACACCAATCAGAAGTTGTTACGGATTTGCGCCGAACTTAACTTCGGCCGGAGATACCAATATTGACTCAACTCTAAGTGAGATGAGTCATACGACGGTGCTTCTGTAAATACAAACCGTTTGGTTTAAATCACTTTGTTTAGCCTTACAAGGGTCATTGGGTAATTAATTTCACTAATGTGAGATTTACTACATTTGCATTATAATGCACATTATAGTCCAGCACTGGGTTCATACCCACATTAGGAGATAAGTACCAATGTAATTTTATTTTTATTTTTTAGTTGTTTTAATCTACTAACACTAGTTTCATAAGTTTTACTGTACTAACATTCTATGGATTCTGTTGAGTCTGAAATAAAAAGTTTTTATTTTATTTTATTTATAATGGCACGAGTTTTTCTTCTTTATTTAGGAGGTTTTATTACCTTACAGGGACCATTTTTGCTTCTCGTTTTTCACGACTCGTTCTTCATTGAATGGGGAAGGCAACTGTCAAAATGGCGCTGTCGTAGCTAGTTCCCAACACAAGCTAATAATACAAGGCGTGAGGTGGTTTTATTTTATTTTTGCGAAAATGACGCGTTGTTGTGTTCCTAAATACTCCGAAATTGGAGTCCACCATTTCCCGAGAGACTCTAAAATTAGAAGATTGTGGATTACAGCTATTCGTAAAGATTAAAAAAAAATTAAACAGAGTCCGAATTATTTTGAATGATGTGTTTACGAGGAAATATTTAAGGTTTTAAATACCGACACTTTCCATGTCTAATACTTGATTAAAAATATTGAAATAACTGAAAATAACGAAATAGTGAATAAAACCAAACTCTTGAATTAACAAAATCCTAAAAAAAAAAAAATGAAATCCAAATGAACCTAGCTATGAACACGCCATCTAAAATTAGCTTTGTCCGACCTACTGAACCTGTTAAATAATAACCTATTAACAGTTTTTGATATAGGTAAGTAGATAGTCTTTGTAGGGACGTTTGTCTTTGTCTATAGTACGAGTCTCCATTAGCATATACACCGTGTTATTGATAACGCAAAACCTCCTAAGGGGTCATTGTACTCATCATTATGAACAACTTTTACTATGGGACCAGACCTGAAATCGCGAAAAAAATCAGCTGTTCCCTACATTGTGACGAGTTGTGCGAACAGCAGATTTTGTTTTTTACATAAGTAGGGAACAGCAGATTTTTTTTCACGATTCCAGGTTTGATCCCATAGTAAAAGTTGTTCATAATGACGAGTACGATGACTTCTTAAGAGGTTTTTCGTTATTTCAATATTTTTATTATTTGGTATTATGATGAGTTGATGACATAATAATATTATTTATGTAAGTGGGCGCTACATACCTATACCTACCTACCTAACGAAGGCTTAAAAAAAAGAAACAAAATTTGAATACTTATAAAAGATTAGCTTTTGTAACCCAAACCCGATTATAAATCCAATTAGGGCTAAAAAACTACCTCTAAGCTCAAATTATAAAATTCCGCTATACAATACAAGTTTCCCACATTCTATGCGCAGTCGCAGCCTCGTGACAGAAGCGTGTACAGATTCACGTGCAGTATCGATTGAATAAAGGGGGTATTCCACTGGCGGAATGTAGTTGGCTACCCGCGGTCAGCGAGTTAGTCTCCTAAAATGTTGGCAACCAAATTAAGTAGAAAGAATAATGGTCAGGCTACGTCCGTCTTTATCACATTTTAATCTGTTGACGGATCAGTGTAGTGTGTACAGAAGCATTATAAATTTCCACTCTCTTCCTTTTTAGGGTTCCGTGCCTCAAAACGAAAAAACGGAACCCTTATAGGATCACTTCGTTCACATTTGTAAGCCATTCAATCCCCTTTTTCTCAGGAACGCGTGGAGGTATCAAATTGAAATTAATATCAAATACGTAGGTCTATGGTCTCTTAGAGTTCTGAAAAAATCAAGCTTCTAAGTCAACGCAATAAAAAAAAATCAAAGTAAATCAAAATCTAAGGTACTTCCCGTTGGCCTAGAATAATGAAATTTTGCAAAAAAACAAGGTACAAGTAAAGTAAAGGAAAAAGTCCGTAAAGTGTTAATTTGTAATTTTATCAAATAAAAAAAATTGGTGGGATTAATGTTAAGTTTGTTTTTGGGATAAATTCTTTTCAACTACGTAACCCTTCACTGTGCGTGGTCCGACACGCACTTAGTCGGGTTTTTTTTCTGTGGGAAAATCCTCTTAGATGTCTTCCGTCTGCTGAGAAGAATTTAATACACGATTATGTCAGACTTCTACCGATAAAATTACCACGATTTTTTCCACTACCAATTTTATCCGCTCTCTTCACCTTCTTGTCAGTCATGTCGTGCAGTTGCCGACTATTTCGAATCTGTGCTCATGGTTATATAGATCTATTTTGTTTTTTTTTCTTTATTATTCGAGTTATTTATAATTTTTCTTTCTTTCCTAAAAAGACGACAGCTGAATTCAGCCAAGTGAATTAGCCCCTTTACCCATGAGTGATTGTCATTCGACACTCGATGCTCGATGCTTCAGATCAAATGTCGCTATCGAGCACAACACCTGTAGACAGTCAACCTTTTGCTATGGTGTAATTATTTTGTAATAATTAACACGAAGATTTATTAATATTAATTTCTAGGTTACACGAGGTTGGTTTAAAATCTGGGAAATTTTGTTTGATTTGGTTTGTAAGTCATGGTAGTAAAAACACGTTTTAGTAGTTTTGAATATTTTTTAATTCATAAAAGTGTCCATGGAGTTTCTTGTCCGTTCTTCCTCATAGGAACCTACTTCGCTTTGGAATGGGCAAGTTGATTCACCTTTCCGACTGACCGATTCCATGATAATTCAAAAGTACCTGTAATTGTTATTCTAATATTATAGGTATGTCGTGGATTGATGGCGTGATGGTGTAACAGACAGCGCCATCGGAAGCCGACCCCAATTTATATAAATAAAATAAATAAATATAAATAGATATCCTTGGACATTTCACACAACGCCATCTAGTCCCAAGCTAAGCAACCTAATGCTTGTGTTATGGTAACGAGATGGCTGATAAACTACCATACATTTTTTTTTGTAAATACATACATATTATAGATAGAAAAACACCCAGACTCGGAACAAATACTTGTAGGTCGTACAAATATTTGTTCCGTGCGAGAATCGAACCCGCGACATACTGGGCAGCAGTCAATCGCTCAACCACTGCGACAACCGTGTCAGGAAAAGGCTAGACAGTTTGATTGATGCTTGTATGGGCTCCTAGTACATTATTAATCTTTCAATTATGATAAAGCGTTTCTACTAGTTTCTCCTGTTACCACAATTAGTTCCTCTTTACAATATTGCATCTGCAAACGGAACAGTCCATTCAGTAGGTAGACCTAGCTGTTACCTAGATAAGTGTCAGTGTGCTCACTCGTTCAGTGACATTGAACTTATCTGACACTGGAAGTGCCTAGGTACAAGTAGTACCCAAGTAACATGGCTTATCGATGTACCTGCGCAGAAGATGAATTTTCAAAGCGCGGGAAATGCTATTGACCAATCGGCACGCTCCACGCTTTTTCCTGTACCGCTATTGGTCGGTAGCTGCCGCCATGTTAGCGCGCGCCGCTTGACAGCCGCCATACTTGCGAGTGAGACGGAACTAACAACTGCAGTGTATTATGAACCTTATAGTAGTGATCTAAGGTTGATTGTCAGTTTTAAGTATTCTCGTTAATCTTCGGGGCCATACTTTCTTTTCTGTGCGAACGAAGATTCACGACGCGCCTTATTAGTTGAGTACTACTTGTACATGATAATGGCGCGTGGCCATTGTTGGCACGTGCTTGGTTGATTCTGCTGCTGTAGTAATTAAGAAGTTACTGGAGTGGAACTGCCTAGAATTTTATTATGCTAGATTTTTTACAAAACGTTATTCCAACTATGAAATAACGTTTTAATTTTGTAAATAATCACTAGTTTCAGATACTATAATAATCTGAAACTGGTGATTTCATTTTTTTTTCCAGTGACGAATGTGACCTTTAGTAGTTCTTAGGGTTCCCTATTACTAAGACTCCGCTGTCCGTCCGTCTGTCTGTCCGTCTATCACCAGGCATGAACCGTGATAGTTAGACAGTTGAAATTTTCACAGATGATGTTTTTCTGTTGCCGCTATAACAATAAATACTAAAAAATTGAATAAAATAAATATTTAAGGGGACTCCCATACAACAAACGTGATTTTTTTGCTCGTTTTTGCTCGATATGCGGCAACAGGCAGACACTTGAAATATTCACAGAATATTTAGTTATATAATTATTCACTTTAAAAATTAATTAAAATAAAACAAATATTTAAGGGGGCCTCTCATACAACAAACGTGTTTTTTTTTGCCGTTTTTATAGATATTGGTACCTACGGAACCCTTCGTGCGCGAGTCCGACTCGCACTTGGCCGATTTTTCAGATTTCAGGTGAAGTCGTACTTGTCTTTGCTATTTTGAACGAGAGAACGTGATAACCAAACTGTTAATATGTGTTTGTGCTTTCGTGTCCGGTTGAATGCCGTCATTATAGAAACAATTAAAAAGTCATTTTGTCTCGCGTAGATCCCCATTTCCGGAAGTCGGGTCATTAATTAATTTTTAATTTTCCGGCACGAACAGATCCGTAAAGTGTTTAAGAATAATGTGAGAAGTGAATATAATGGTGGCTGTACACGCTCGTTGAAACACCACGAGACAGGCCGAGTGCGTGTGTGTACTATGGTGCCCTCGTCTCGTCGCGTCGCTTCTCGTAGCCCTCGATCGCTCTCGGAAGCGTGTCGGTTTTTCGCGACGAGAGGCACGCGAGGCGACGAAACGAGCGTGACAGCCGGCATAAGAGTATACAGATGTCTTAGAGGTGTAAAATCTAATTTCTTACAGACAGTCATTATACATATTAGGTATATTACTACCTCTCGACACGCTTCCGAGAGCGGAGAGCGACGTGACGAGGGCACCATGTTCTGACGACCCGTGACAACTATCAAAGATCCACGAATGACAACCGGGGCCAACGGCTTAACGTGCTTTCCGAGGCACGGAGAGGTCTTAGTGTGTAAATATGGTCACCCGTTCACGGACCAACCGCGGCAAGCGAAGCATAACTGGCTGTTATTACTTAGCCACAGCTCCCAAGTAAGAAACATAGTGTTTCTAAATAAAATAAAAAAAAACTGTAAAATCAAGTTGTTCTCCAAATTAGCTAGGACTAGGAAGGCATATAATCTAAAGGTATGCCAAACTATACATAGTTTTATAATAACAGTACCTTAATATCCAGTATCTTAATATTCTATAGCTACGTAAAAAAAAATTAGGTCAATGTTCAGACGCGTTTTGGTCCGTAAAAGTAAAGCAATAAATTACACCATCAATTTATAGGTACAGCAGGAATCAGAATGGTATGGTCATATTTAAAAGTGTGGTACAGACCATCAAACAACAATTTTATCCATGGGACCACCAACATCTAATCGCGAAAAAATTGGGTCGAGTAGGTGTTGAAGTTTTGTATATGGGACAGTTGATATTTTTTTCGCGATTACAATGTTGGTCCCATGGAGAAAGTTGTTCAGTTGGATGGTCTGTGGGTACCACACCTTTTTGATACATGTTGTAGATTTACTTACAATAATTTATTAAACCGGAATAGATAAATCAGAATGAAGTCAGCACTGACAAGATAAACAATGGTTAATGCATTAAGTTTGGTGCATTTAATTAGCTACGACTAGGAAAGCATATAATCTAAAGGTATGCCAAACTATGCATAGTTTTATAATAACAGTACTATTATCTTAATATTCTATCTACGTAAAAAAAAATTAGGTCAATGTTCAGACGCGTTTTGGTCCGTAAAAGTAAAGCAATAAATTACACCATCAATTTATAGGTACAGCAGAAATCAGAATGGTATGGTCATATTTAAAAGTGTGGTACAGACCATCAAACAACAATTTTATCCATGGGACCACCAACATCTAATCGCGAAAAAATAATTATCAGTCGTCAAATACATTTGGGTCGAGTGGTGTTGAAGTTTTGTATGGGACAGTTGATATTGTTTTCGCGATTACAATGTTGGTCCCATGTAGAAAGTTTTTCAGTTGGATGGTCTTTAGGTACCACACCTTTTTCAAACCGAAATAGATAAATCAGAATGAAGTTTGCACTGACAAGATAAACAATGGTTAATGCATTAAGTTATGCTATTAATTACCGATGATATGCTGATTTTGTCAAAAGTAACATTAAAATCTATATATATAAAACAAAGTCGGGTTTGTTCGAACACTTATAACTCGAGAACTACTGGACCAATTTTCATGGTTTTTGATTTGTTGTATTTGTCTCCGTCCCGAATAGCAGAATAACTATTAAAAACATAGGAAAATTCACAAAAAAATATGAAGAAAATTCATTTTCTCATACATGAAAGGGCAGGGCAATGTCTGTCGGGAAAATTTCATTCTTTTTAGAATTCCAAATTCAAATTCATTTTATAATCAGTTGTTCATTTGTTTTGCTGCCGTTCGATTTATTGAATTTTTGACAGGTCGTCTGGCGGGTCAGCTACTTATGTAGTATTCTAAAATAAAAATCAATTGCCGAATGTATGTAGGTACGCGCATCACTTCAGAACGGATGCACGTATTTGGCTAATTCTTTTTTGTTGTATTTGTAATTGTCAGGACAAAGTTTGTATGAAAGAAACTTCTACACAGTTTATTGTTGTAACGTCAATTTACTAACATTACTATACTAAATATGTGGAGATTTGATACAAGTAACAACCTCAGATTTTTTATAGGCCTATGGTAACAACCTACTATCCCAATTTATTTTGGGTCGGCGCAACATGTCCCTTTCTTCCATACTTCTCTATTAGTCGTCATCTCGGTAGTCACCCCCTTTATAACCATATCATCTTTAACACAGTCCATCCATCGTTTCTTGATCTTCCCCTACTCATATAGCCATTGACATTCATACTCAAAACAATTTTTTTTTCAAATTAATTGGCTCCAATTAATCATTTTCATGTTCTTGACTTTTTACTAAGTATAAATTTATTCCGGTATTTTACTTTTCAGCAAAAAATCTTAGGTTCATTCTTAAAATATAAATTAAGTTTTCCTAAACAATTCAAAATGTGCTCAGGAACTTCGCGCGTTTACATTAGAATATTCATAGCTAAGACAGGACAACGTCTGTCGGGTCAGCTAGTAAAGAATATAAATCAATCTGCCTATAGCCTTTTCCCAACTACATATGTTTGGGTCGGCTTCCAATCTAACCGGATGCAGCTGAATACCAGTATTTTACATTGAGCGACTGCCTATCTCACCTCCACAACCCAGTAACTGGGTAATACGATACCCCTTGGTAAGACTGGTTGTCAGACTTTCGGGCTTCTGACGACCCGTAACGACTGTCAAAGATTCACGAATGACAGCCGGCACCAACGGCTTAACGTGCTTTCCGAGGCACAGAGGAGTCTCGGTATGTGAAGATGGTCACCCATCCACGGACCAACCCCGGCAAGCGTAGCTTAACCTGACGGATCGACCCGTGAGGCTGTTATTACTTAGCCATGAGCTCCTCGAAAATAAAGAATATAAATATAATATAATAAACATTTATATATTCCATTTCGTTACGGTCGCGGTCGCGTATCGACGGTGAAGTACCAATATCTCTTAACTGACATTTTTCGAGAAATTCTCTTTTTTTTATTTTGAATTTAAAGGCGTCATTCGCTTGTTTTAGTGAAATCTCCTAGTGTATTTTCTGTTGCAACAGCAGCAGCATTAAGTTAAAATGTGGAAATAGGTACATACCTCGCAACTAAACCAACGGGTCTATTTCAAGTGTCTATTTTTCAGTTTGTGTAAATTTTTGACTTTGTCAGTTAGGTGATAAGTAGTTAGGTGTTATTGGCACTTCACCGTCGGTATGTACCTATTTATTATTTTAAACTAGCTGACCCGACAGACGTTGTCCTGTTCCAATTTCAATAATTCATAATTCCCATAGAAGAAAATCCACTTTCAGTTTTCCCGAATTTTCCAATTTTCCGGCAACTTTTCCAATTTTTCTCTACGTAAAAACCTTCTCCTGACAATAATAAACACAACAAAAGAAGAATTAGCGAAATTGTTCCATCCGTTCACGCGTGATGCGATGACTAAGGGAAATAGGGATTCATTTTTATTTATATAGATAGATCAACATTTATATCTTCCATTTCGTTACGGTCGAGGTCGCGTATGTACCTATTTATTATTTTAAACTAGCTGACCCGACAGACGTTGTCCTGTTCCAATTTCAATAATTCAAAATTCCCACAGAAAATCCATTTTCAGTTTTCCCGAATTTTCCAATTTTCCCGGCAACTTTTCCAATTTTTCTCTACGTAAAAACCTTCTCCTGACCATAATAAACACAACAAAAAAGAATTAGCGAAATTGTTCCATCCGTTCACGCGTGATGAAATAGGGATTCATTTTTATTTATATATATATATATATATATAGATTTTTGTTTATATAGATAGATTACAACTAATATTAATGACAAACTTATTAGTTGGATAAAAGTTAACTGTCGATTGAAAAACCGGGCCTATGTGAAATGTTTTTGATTGTATGTATTTTTTTATTCTATAGGTACTTCTCTGACACACGATGTCTTGCCTACTCTCTTACCTATTTTCTTATCGTATGCTGGGCTGGAAGATAATTCTTTAGAAATAAGCATCACCGTTGTACGTATTTTTCTGCTCCAATCTTTTTGTCTGTTTATACATGTGTACATAAAAAATGGTATGGTTAAAAAAATAAATAAAAAGAAAAAAATATACCATCTACTTAGAAATAATTGCAACTTAATTCGTATTTAGGAGGAAAATAAATGATTTTAATCTAGACCCATTGACATTGAAAAGAAGCATATTAAATTATACATAATTATCTGCGAAACAAAAACGTAAACATTATGAAAAGTACTTATGTAGTTGATTTTTATTTTGTAATTAAGTAATTTAAATAAATTAAATAAGACACAACCTCTTATTGAAGCGGTCATTATGAACAACTTTTACTATGGGCCCAAACCTGAAATCGCGAAAAAAATCAAGCTGTTCCCTACCTTTTGACGAGTTATGCGAACATAAATGTAAGGAACAGCTGATTATTTTTCGCGATTTCAGGCTTGGTCCCACAGTAAAAGTTGTTCATAATGATGAGTACAATGACCTCCTAAGAGATTGTGCGTTATTTAAAATACACCTTGTCAATATCTCTCATTTGCATCAACTAGTTTGTGATTTTAGTGAATGCGATAGTAAAATAAGTAATTTTCATATATGTTGAAACCGGTTTTGTTGCTGTGGCTTATGGGCCAGCTAAAAACACGTCTAATTTTCTACACTTAACACAATTTTAGCCACCACCAACATCTTGGACCAACATAATTCACCGCCAAATCTTGGCCTGTCGAGTGGCCCCGACATTGGCCATTCAAATAGCCGTTGAAAAATGACTAACTAAGGAGAGTTGCACCAAGTGCTACGCAACTTTCCTTCAAAGTTAATTTTAACAATGACCGTAGAATTTAACTACCTACTGTTGCACCACCATGTAAAATGTAAAAGTTAAAGTTAAAAGGGTGACAAGTGAGAAGACGTCTTATGAACAAATGATGACACAAACCGTAACCACCTGTAGTTAAGCGGTTAATGATATCGTTATTTATGACGTCATTTTAAGACGTCTACAACTATTAGCAGACGGTCGTACGAACGTAAAAATATCGCGGCGGGATTATAACGCGCACTAGATTTTCAACTCTCGTTGTTAACAACAGAGTGCGAGAACCTTCTAGCGCGTCGAAAAAACACACTGTTGGATTTTCAACTCTCGGCGCTAAGCAGGGCGTTGAAAATTCAGTGCGCAAAACAAAATCGCTGCGATATGTTTCCGTCCGTGCGAACGTCGACTTACACGACGTAGGTACGTACGCACGGCTACAGATCAAGCTATACATTCCAGTATAAGCTGATCTCGCATTGTATAACATTTCCTTACAATGAGAGGTCAGTGTAAACTGGAAATTTATAGCTTGTTGTGTAGCCGTGTGTACAAAGGGACCAATGCTGATAATTCTTCTACCAACACGTGCCAATGTAGGCAAGTAGCAAAGTACCTCTAATGTTTAAGTGCCACTAACCAGGAAAGTGAAATTACTGAAATAAGTAGGAAAGAGACACTTAACCTAGCGTCAGTTATGGCGCCATACACTTGACATTAAATGATTGTATTCTGAGAAACAAATTGATAAAAAACTAGGTAATTAATTTTTAGAGGTATGAGGAAAAGGGTAGAAAGTTCCTCATACTGCATAGAAATGGAGGACCCTCCGACCAGACGGTTGTGTCTGGTGGACTACTGCGCGACTATTTTTTTTTATTCATAGTAAGAAAGTAATCACTAAAAAACTACTTTCACATACACTATATCATACAACTTTGAATATTATGTTTGTGTCACGATTCCCGGTCTAAAAACAGATTTTAGGGGCCTGTTTGGACCTACGATTAAGTTCCTATTTACTTTGCAAATAATTTCATACAAATTCTGTTCCATGTTTTAATTTATTCGGTGAGTAGTGGCTATTGGGCAGTGTGACCGTTTTTGGTATTTTTAGTACTAAATTGGTATATTTGAGGCTCCGAAGAATGACGATAGCATATTTTTATTAATATCGGTATAATATTGGTAGGTACAGTTTCAACTGTCATGGTATTTTTTTGGTATATTCACCTGGCAACAGCTGAAAAGGGAAATAAGACAGTAGGTTTATACAATTAGAAACGGTCACACTGCTATTGGGACATCGTGAAATAGGCCCTTTTAAATTTTGTTCCAGAGTAATTCCTATGAAACGTGCACACGTGACAACTTTAATTACATAATGACACGGAACATTTGTAGGCCTAAGGTGTTATTTTTAGACATCTATAAAATAAACTGTAAAAGGTTGTTGACACGAATGTTAGTGAATATTTTTACAAGTTACAAGATTTTATAAAGGTGGTCCTAAAGCTTTATGACAAAATTTATGGATAGACAATCAGTCGAAACTGATGATGTTCTCCTGATTCTATCCTTCAAAGAAACTTCGAGCACAGCTCGCTCCATAGCACGCTGAGCGATGAGGAAACCGTTGCGCACGTGCTCTTTGAATGCACAGGCGTCACCCAGATTAGAACAGAAACTCTTGGAACACCCGGATCTTTCACAGATGTTCTGAACAGACTAGGAGACTTGATCGAATTCTGGAGTGAGGTGGGCTGGTTGGTATAACCCCCCGACGGCCGCTATGGCCCACGCACAACGGTCCACATGAAGGACTAAGTGCGGAAACCATACCATAGTTTCATCAGTACTCGCCTATGGTCTCTTGTTGTGGGGTAACTCGGTGGACATTCAAAAAGCGTTTAGAGTACAAAAAAAATGTGTACGTGCAATCTGTGGAGCCTGGTATACGGAAAGTTGTAAGCCCTTGTAAAAACTACAATATTCTGCCATTACCGTGTATGTACATTAGCGAATTATGTCTATTTGTGCAACAACATCCGGAATATTTTACTAAACGCAAAGATGTAACCATACGAAATGTAGTTCCTAGAAATAAAAATAAATTTAAACATGAGCTCTGTGTACCGCAATGCAGGCTCGAATTGCATTAAAGGAACTCGTATTTAAATGCTGTAATAGTACATTATTGCAAAGGCCGTGAAATAGGCAATTGCAGGTCGAGTATGAGTTTGAAGGCCGAGCCGTAGGCGAGGACTTCACTAATACGAGACAGGCAATTGCCATTTCCGCCGAGGCATATATAGTGCTTTTCTCAAAAGAATGCAGGGAAATAAAATTTCCATAATTTTTCAAGTTAATGCCGTTTTTAATATGAACTGTACATTTCAGCATGGAATAAATTGTCCTTAATGTAGATGGGTTTTTAGTTTTAGCAATCTCATTAAAATACGCCAAAAATACTGTTTCAGAGAAAATGTTCACTTTTTTCTCGTTTTTCCAAATCATAAAATTTTCATATAAGTACTTACCTAGTTTCATGTATTTTTCTTTTGACTTCGCTGGAAGCAGGTTTTCCATTGCCAATTTGGCTTCTGATCTTAAATCTATGGAGTACCTACAATCAATCTTCATTTCACTTTACATTTATTATGAATGTTTTGTTATTTACATACATAATACTTAAATGTAAATTTTCAAATCAAGATGAATTTTCAGCTTTGCCGCCAATTTTCTATCCAACATCTGTGCCGAAAGGCATTTGTGGCTATCTATACAGCCACAACATTGCTGGAGCGCTCCAGCAATGTTGTACATTGCTGGAGCGCTGTAATGTTCCAAATTCAAAAAACGCTCCTGCAATGGATTTGATTTTCTTTGACCGTAAATTCGATACTTCGCGTGTTCTTTATTCGAAAATAATGACAACATTTCCATGCATGTTTGAGAAAAGGTATATAATAAATTACCTGACGCTTTCAAAGATTTACCTTTGACGATGTTAAAAAAAAGGTAACACAATGGTGAAAAGAAAAATGCTTTTATGACCTTTAACGAATACATGTCATATAAAGAAAACTGACAGTAATATTGGTTTAATGATAATTAATTATTGTTAAAATTTTACTCAACACTTGACATTATAATAGTATCAATGGTTATGACATTATGTTATTATTATTACAATTTACAATTACTTATTTATTCTGACATTGTATTAAACATTATCTATTGAGCTTTGACATGATTTTAATTCATTTGTTACGGACTTTTAATTAGCCGCTGATTATTATTATTTAATCAAAATTTAATTCAAATGATTGTAATCTCTTTCTCTGCTTTTTCTTTTTTTTTGTATTTGTTGGTCCAGTATGACTAATTTTGTACGCCATAAATGGCAAAACATGTAGCCTACCTCAAATTAATATTATAAGACCTGTATACTCATGTTTCACAAAATAAATATTATCTTATCTTATCTTATCTTACCCTCTAACATAGAACATATATAGCACGCTGAGCGACGTCGAAGGACTGATGGCCGGTGGAGCAGACGAGTTCTGGAGTAGAGACCGCGTATCGGCGAGTATAGTGTGGGACGCCTCCAAGCTAGATGGACCTTAAGAAGGTGGCTAGGACAGACTGGATGCGGAAGGCGGAGGACAGGGAGTTGTGGCGCAGCCTGGTAGAGGCATGAGTATATCCAGCAGTGGACTGCGATCCAACACAATCAATCTGCCTAGTCTTTTCCCAACTATTTTGGGGTCGGCTTCCAGTCTAACCGGATGCAGCTGAATACCAGTATTTTACATGGAGCGACTGCCTATCTGACCTCCACAACCCAGTAACTGGGTAGTATGATACCCCTTGGTAAGACTGGTTGTCAGACTTTCGGGCTTCGGACGACCCGTAACGACTGTCAAAGATCCACGAATAACAGCCGACACCAACGGCTTAACGTGCTTTCCGAGGCACGAAGGAATCTCGGTATGCAAAGATAGTCACCGATCCACTGACTAACCCAGGCAAGCGTAGCTTAACCTGACGGATCGACCCGAGCGGCTGTTATTACTTAGCCACGAGCTCCTCAAATACAGCCACAAATTATAATAAACAATATACAATTTAAATAATTTACCTTATCTTCATGCACCGATTACCTCTGAATAAAGCCTTGAAGATAATAATAACAATTAAAATAAAAACCGTTCGCCATGACACCGGAAGTGTAGTTAATTAACAGGATGTAGCGTTACAATACATCGTTAAATCATAGTTTAGTCATAGTAAAGATTAGATTAGTGTATTTATAGTGGAACGGATTGCGAAATGTAATGCGTTGATTGTTTGATGATTTGAGGAGCTCGTGGCTAATTAATAACAGCCGTACGGGTCGATCCATCAAGTTAAGCCGCGCTTGCCGTGGTTGGTCTGTGGATGGGTGACCATCTTTGCATACCGAGACTCCTCCGTGCCTCGGAAAGCACGTTAAGCCGTTGGTCCCGGCTGTCATTCGTGGATCTTGACAGTCGTTATGGGTCGTCAGAAGCCCGAAAGTCTGACAACCAAGACTGGTTGTCAGACTTACAGAAGCCCGAAAGTCTGACAACCAAGACTGGTTGTCAGACTTTCGGGCTTCTTCTACCAAGGGGTATCGTATTACCCAGTTACTGGGTTGGAGGTCAGATAGGCAGTCGCTCCATTTAAAATACTGGTATTCAGCTGCATCCGGTTAGACTGAAAGCCGACCCCAACATAGTTGGGAAGAAGCTAGGCAGATAGATTACCTATATAAGGTCAAACTAAATTAAGTAGCGCAACTCCACGAAGGTATTGGATGTATTTGTACGTATTTTTCGGGTTCCGTACCAAAATGGTAAAAAGGAACCCTTACTCAGTCTGTCTGTCTGTCTGTCACACCTGGATATCTCAAGAACTACTAATGCCATCAACTTGAAATTTGGATCAGTTTTAGATGACGTTTGCCCAAATATTTTGCAAATAAGAAAAAAATAAAAAATATTTATGTTTTTTTTTTTGCAACGGGGACTGAAAAATTCGAAGTGGGGCTACTAGAGCATGTTGGGGTGGGGTATCATATGGAAGAGCGCTGTTTGCACATACTCAAACATTTTTAGGGTTCCAAACCTCAAAAGGAAAAAACGGAACCCTTATAGGATCACTCGTGCGTCTGTCTGTCTGTCTGTCCGTCTGTCCGTCTGTCACAGCCAATTTGCTCCTAATCTAATGGACCGATTAAGGTGAAATTTGGTACACATATGGATTTCTGTGACCCAAACATGTAAGGCTAAAGTAATAAATGAATTTTGAATAGGGGGTCACTTTTAGGGGGAAAAAAAAAAAAGTTTTGCAAAATGTACCGTGTGACATATCAAACGAAAGGGCTTACTATGAGGGTCCCAAAAATATTTTTTTATAATTTTAAAATACACAGTTTTAAAGTTATTTAAGAAAATAGACGAAATTTGACCTATATCTGTAGATTACAGGAAACCCTATATGAAGTTTGTGGTCTTAAAATAACACGGTAAATCACTCAATAATGTGCGTACAAACTTACATTTACTGTTGGAATGTGTGGGAGAACATGTTTCTCAACTACATATAATGTTAAGTTTGTTCGTAGGATAATTTCATACAAATTACGGAACCCTTCATTGTGCGTAGTCCGACACGCACTTGGCCGGTTTTTTCTTTTTTTAGGCCGCATAGTTTTCGACTTTTGCTGAAAAATGTAAAAAAAATACCGTTCCTCCACCCCTATCTCCGAAGTTTGCATAGAAAGAAATCTGAAATTATTCTATGTGATAGAAGTTTATGTATAGATTACAGGAAAAATAAAATAATGTCTCTAAATAGCACAGTTTTTCAGAAATCATCAACAAAAATTACATATAAAAGATGGTATGGAACCCTCGGTGCGCGAGTCCGACCGAGAGGAGGCCTGTGTCCCAGCAGTGGGAACATACTACAGCTGACTACGAGGTCAACGACCGCTGCTAGTGTAGTTACTGGAAATTATGAGTTTAGAAATTCTTCTTTTTTGTTTGTCGACATTAAATTCTTCTTTTTTGTTTGTCGACATTAAATTCTTCTTTTTTGTTTGTCGACATTAAATTCTTCTTTTTTGTTTGTCGACATTAAATTCTTCTTTTTTGTTTGTCGACATTAAATTCTTCTTTTTTGTTTGTCGACATTAAATTCTTCTTTTTTGCTTGTCGACATTAAATTGATATCTAATATCTACCCATCATGTCTTCGTCGTCGGATTTTTGCTAGTTAATTTCATTTGACCCTGTATTTTCTTTGTTTTCGTTTCTGTTTGTCTTTGAAATGATAATTAAAGTTTCAGCTCCACGATATTTATTCTACATCAGCGATTTTTAATACTTACTTGTATTATATGACTGATAAAAATCTCGCTTGCCAAGAAATAAAAGTTAAGTTAGTAAGTAGATAGATAAACTTAATCAATTCTGCCTAGACTTTTCCCAACTATGTTGGGGTTGGCTTTCAGTCCACTCTAACTGGATGCAGCTATATAATAATACCAGTATTTTACGTGGAGCGACTGCCTATCTGACCTCCACAACCCACTTACTGGGTAACACGACACCCCTTGGTAAGACTGGTTGTCAGACTTTTGGGCTTTTGGGACCCGTGCTTTCCAAGGCACGGAGGGGTTTCGGTATGAAAGGGATGGTCACCCATCCACGGACCGACCGTGGCAAGCGTAGCTTAACATTGATCGATCGAACTGTGCGTTTGTCATTTTGCCACGAGCCGCTCAAAAACATCTGAACTAGTTAAACTATAATTATGATTAAAAAAAGTATTGACTAATAGTTTTAAAACTCTTCCCGCATTCTTGGCGTGGCGTTACCCTTTCTTATCACTGTGATAATTATAGAGCTTACTTTGTGAGAAGTGACTTTAAGGGAACCAGTATTCCAGCATTCTCGTAAAAAAATATAGAACTAATGAGATATTTATCAATATTCATATTCATATTCTTTATTGTGGATCATAGGTAGGTACACAATACATACAATGTTCTAAAGTTGAATAGGATCAGCTATGTCCCGCCGCTTAGGCATACAATAACATATAATAATTGAGATTAAAATGGATTTAAATAAGTCTAAATACACAAATTCCAATGAATGTTAGAAGTAAACTCGCTATATTAACTATTAAACATAAAAATATGTTAAATAATTGAATTTCAATAAAGATACCAAGTAGTAGATATTCAATAAAATCTTTACGCATCATGGTTGAGGTAAACTTATTATGCAAGTGATTTGTCAGTTAAGAAATCTTTTACAGAGTAGAAGTTAAAATTTAATTGAAATGATTGACGACCCTTAACATCAACAACAACAATTTTTTTAAAGACAGTAATTGGTTAGGTAAAGTGGGCCAGCTGTAGTAAAGAACATTAGGGAACACTATTACAGTAATCCAATATCCGAGAAACATATTATTATTTTTTTGAGGAAGCTTTGTTGATTCTTTGAGGAACAATATGATTAGAAACACGTGTATTTCTTATCCAATGATATAATTTACCTATACATAAACAATTTCTTTTTTCCATTTAAAATTACCGTTCAAAGCACATAGCGGTAACGTGTCATGTCCAAAGACTGTAATTATACAAAACTAAGTAATAGGCACACTAGCCAACGCCTACATAATTATGTCTGTCAATGACCCAAAATTCTCATAAAATTTCTAATAATACACTTTACTTCAAACTACACACTACTATGATGATTACAAGGTGGTGATGGGTCTACTTCACAAACTCGTTATAAAAAGGTACAAAAGCGTGTGGTCAAAAATTTTACTTAGCTGTTTAACGACCTTAAAACGGCATTATCCACCAAGGATCCAATTGGATATGCTTTGCGCATAGCAAGAGTAGGCTGTCACAGTTGTGGAAAAACTCGCAAGAAGGAATTTCATAACATAACATCATGCCTGTAGTCCTCGAAGGGTTAGGCAGAGGAGTACCAATAGTACACCCACATTTCGCCAGTCGCGTTCTGCGCTGGACGATGCATATAAATGTTGATGGAGGGAGAGAAAAAATGGATGGATTGTGTGAGGAATGATATAGAAGAGAAGGGAGTGAATGATAGCGTGACGGTTGACAGGGAGAATGGAAAGAGAAAACGTAACATGGGACCAGTGCAGGAAGATGATGATGATGATGTAATAGGAGGCGAGTCTATTGCCATCAACCGGGCACAAATGCAGACTCCAGGCTGTTACCGAGAAATTTATGATGGAAAAACTCGATAACACTGTCTGACCTGGAAATTGAACCCAGGTTTTCATGCTCAGCACTAACGCTTGCGATCGCTAGACCAACGATCCGAGGCAGTGCATAGCTCTTAATCTACACCTTATGTATTAAGTTTCATCGATCCACCTGTCCATTGGTCGTTTCAAACTACTTTTACCGGTCTAAGTTCTCGACGCAAGTTTTCATTTGCTTCAAGATCTTTAGCAGCCAAGACCAGCTCACGTGCCTTTAACAATCATCATCTTCCTGCCCTTATCCCATGCTACTTGGGGTCGGCGCAACACGTTTCCTTCTTCCATTCTCCCCTGTCAACCGTCACGCTATCATTCACTCCCTTCTCTTTCATATCATTCGTGCCTTATTGTTAAAGGTAGTCTATAAATAAATCGATTACAAGAAATTAATAAGTATTCATACTTCACAAGAAATAATATAACCCTGAGATGTGGAGTCGCACAGAAACACAATATCGAAGTGTCGCGTCCACGATCGGTGTGGTTTTGAATATAATATATATTATTTATCTACTTACCGCCCATTGTGTCACCCTATGTAAAATTTCAACATTTATATCTGTAATTTTTATGGTGTGCATAATAAAGAGTATTCTATCTATCTATCTACTTATTATGTACTACCTGTTATTTACAGGTTTAATATATTCGAAAATTTTCATCCAAAATGTTAGACATTGAAGGGGTAGATCTTTATTATCATCACTGACCCCAGTACGAATGCTGTACCCACTGCCTGGTCTCCAGAAATTCGTAGGACCATAGCCAGGCCATTGAGGGGCAAAGATACAATTGGCTCTAACTACATCTCAGAGGTTTAAAAGTGTGTGGGACCAGCTAATGGCCTCTACAGCAAAACGTGATATCAGGCGGGGCTGCTTAAAACCCCCGACCGCATTATCAAGCCATCTGAGTGCCTTTCATCTGGACACGCGTTTCCGTGGCCGACATAGAAATCCCCAAATAGACTGCGAACCCAAGTTGGCCGTAGCAAAGAGAACCACAACAGATGGAGGTTTATAGACGACTCGGATCTCAAGTTTATAATATTATATGCAGCGTTTCTCCGCAAACAATAGCTCACCTCTAATCTTGTGCCGCATCTGTATTGAGGATCTTAATGTCTGAATTTTGGGCTAAACAATCAATCAACCTAACCTTATTTGTTATCGGTATGATCGGGTACAACAAACTCGAGACAAGAAGGGACTTGGCTATCACTACATATTTATTTAAACTGTTACGTGGTAAGCTCTATAATTCCGGTGTTTTGAAGGAGATTTGTCTGAGTGTGCCTGACAATTACGTGTCGCGGCGCCGGAAGCCACGGTTACTAGCAGTGCCACATGCATAAACCAACTTGCTCAGCAAAGCGCCTCTGACGCGCGCCTTGCACGCACTGAATGACACGGCTGACAGGGTCGATTTGTTTTCATGTTCCGTGAATGAATTCACAAAAGTCATGTTGTATGTGTTATGTTATTTAAGATAGTTTAATTAAGGACTACGCTACCGCATTAGTAATTTCCTGTAATGGTAGCAGTGTTTGTGATAAATAAATAAATCAATCTGCCTAGCCATTTCGCAACTATGTTGGTGACGGCTTCCGTCTAACCGGATGCAGCTGAATACCAGCATTTTACATGGAGCGATTGCCTGTCTGACCTCCACAACCCAGTAACTGGGTAATACGTTACCCCTTGGTAAGACTGGTTGTCAGACTTTCGGGCTTCTGACGACCCGTAACAACTGTCAAAGATCCACGAATGACAGCCGGGACCAACGGCTCAACGTGCTTTCTGAGGCACGGAGCAGTCTCGGTATGTAAAGATGGTCACCGATCCACTGAGCAACCGCGGCAAGGGTAGCTTAACCTGATGGATCGACCCGTGCGGCTGTTATTGCTTAGCCACGAGCTCCTATTTGGAATTTTGAGCTAAGAATTTTAGGCTAAACATAATATTTTAATTTTTACACGTTTCTTATTTGCACTCGATACGCTAAGAAGCAGCAAATGACGTCGATATGGGCCTCCCCCAAGCGTCCCAGTTCAACCAGTCCTTTGCTTCTCAAATCCAGCGGATTCCGACCACTTTCACCATTTCAAGGATGGGATCATCGGCCAGTCATAATCTAAGTTTGAGTTCATACATAGTGCCTTTGAAGAAAGAGGAACTTAGGTTTCTCGAACCTCGAGTACCTACCTACCTATTAAATTGTGAATTTATTTTTAGCAACTTCACAAACCGACTCAATTGATTGATCTAGGGACTATTTATAAATATTAGCTATAATGATTATTAATAATTACTCACCGGCCTTGCTTGAACTATAATAATTATTTTATTATGAATAATTACACATCAAACCACGAGATTTTCATGAGATTTATTTAATTACTCATAATTTAATTAATATTGTAAATAACCTCAGTCAAGATACATTTGCGTAATATTATCCTAGCTTGGTAATAATTAGAAGTAACTTTTATATGAGTAATTAATATTAAATCTACATCTTCTGTCTATATAGGGTGACTGGTAATTAGTGACCGATACCTAAACACATGATTGTGCTCATGATAACAAACAACTTTTATTATGGAACCAAATCTGAAATCGTGAAAAAAAAATCAGCTGCCCCATCTCCTAACTCGTCAAAATGTAGGGAGCAGCTGATTTTTTTTTCGCGATTTCAGGTTCGGTCCCATAGTAAAAGTTGTGTGATACCATGAACACAATCATGTGTTTAGGTATCGGTCACTAATTACCAGTTACCCTATATAAATAAAAAGAGAAGTCCTGACTGACTGACTGAGTGACTGACTGATTAACTGACTCATAAACGCCCAGGCCAAACCCTTGGACCTAGAAAGCTGAAATTTTGTGCAGAGGTTTCCTTTATAATGTAAACAAGGAATAAGGAAGGCACAGGAATTCCCAGTAGTACGTTCCCGTGGGATATTTTTTAATATTTAGGAGTATTAGAATTAGATGAAGAATTTTGAAGAATTCGGAGTTACGAGAGTATACCTACGGAGTTTAAAGAAACTCTCAATAGCTATTGATAAATTATTACTAAAAGAGTGAATTATAAAGTGTCAAGAAAATCTCCGAAAACTATCGAAATCGGAATCGAAATCGGTTTCATTTTGACAGTTCAACAAGATTCATTGCGTTATTTACGGTGTTGAGAAGACACACATTTTTCGAACATATGAAGCAATGTATTAGCAATTTGCTTCAAAATGATTCAGATTCCGATCGATAGTGTGTTGCGCATTTAGGGTGTTGGACAGGTAGGAAACATTATTGCCTAAATAAGTCCTGGGAACGTTGCTGCTGAATCCATGCTGAACACATTTCACCCACGTAGACCGGGATAAAAAGTAGCCTATGTGTTAATTCAGTGTATAAGCTATCTACATACCAAATTTCATCCAAATTGGTCTAGCCGTTTAAGCGTGAAGAAGTAACACACACAAACTTTCGCCTTTATTTATATTAGTGTGATTCTATAACGTAATTATTGGAAGCCTGAAGTTTCTTATTGCAAGGTAAAATCCTCACTTTACTCTACTTCCTTTTTACTCTATGTAATATGTAAGTAGGTACCTATTGCTAAAAAAGAACAGTCTTTTAGGAAGGACTACAAACCTTTGTTTTTACCATTTCGCTTATTGTTCTAACTCCTCCACGGTCATTGGCCCCGGTCTGCCTCCGCACAGCACCTTGACCGACCAACGTCAACAAATGTTCTGATGACATTGACTCACGATTTTGACAGATGCCAGGGCCAATGTGACGTAACTGTTGCGTCAGTTTTCATAATATGGCGGCGTCGAATTCCATTTTTAAATAAATTGTGACGCTCTTTACCAAACGAAGTTTTTGGGTATTTGGATAGTCTTGCCGTCATCATTCGGAAGGCCAATTGTTGTACCTAAAAACGTTCAAATTCAAGCAGCAATCTCATGCCAGCGACAATGCCGCTGGGGTCGCGGATTGTCCGAAGGGGTTACCGCGGCCCTGGCATAGGCAACTGAAGGAACACGGGTGGGTTTTAGTCAGTAAAAGTCTGACACGCCCTTCCGCTCCACCCAGAGCGGGAGAAGTTATTTGATGATTTCCCACCCTCAAAAAAAAAAAAAAAAAATGCCAGCGACAATGAAGTGTCAAAAATGTAGGTAATGTAGGCCGGCTGTCAAAACGCGGGTACGCCGGAGTGGTTAAATACAAATATTGCTCTTTTAATAATCAATCAATCAACTCAGCCTATCGCAGTCCACAGCTGGACATAGGCCTCTCCCAGTCTGCGTCACAACACCCTGTCCTCCGCCTTCCGCATCCAGTTTGTCCCAGCCACTTCCTTCAGGTCGTCGGTCCATCTAGGGGTGCGTCCCACACTACGCTTACCGATACGCGGTCTCCACTCCAGGACCCGTCTGCTCCACCGGCCATCGGTCCTTCAACAAACATAGCCAGCCCACTGCCACACTGCTCTTTTAATAATATATATAGGATATCATCAGTGTTCTGCGTACGTTCACATTGTGTTCCTTATATAGAAAGTTTTTGGAGCGACTGTTGTTCTTATATTTCTATTGTTATTAATAAGCCTCATTAGTAATTTAAGGGCCGGAAGCAAGTCTGGTATTAGCCGGGATAAATCACAGCAGGTGGGAGAAATGATGAGACAATACTATTCAAGAATAGAATTCACTATTCACCTAATAGGAACATTTTCAGTGGGTGGTAAAAAGAGTAAACGAAAACACAAAATTAAAAAGCAAATTCACGAGTTCATTTCCGTGTCTACTTTCAAAATACGATGAGTTGTATGTTCATGCAATAAGGTGTAAAATCTTTTGTATATTTAAATAGATTGATTGCCAAAAAACAATGCTGTCACGTTACTATTCAGTTACAAAGTCGGCATTTTAAAATATTTTCTGGCAAACACACAAATAATAATGACTTTTAGAAAGCTTCTAGAATAATTACGTGTGCAAATTAAATTAGAGCAACACTTATTAAGAATGTGCCGAAGGACCAGTCTGCTTGTGAAAACGAATTCGTGTTTTAAGGCCCAGGTTCCAAGCTTGGTTTAGCTCGGTGTGTAAGTGAAATGGCGTTATGGCTGTCTAGTTTGACGCACGAGATAGAAGATTCTCACGCGCACCGGAATTATGTCGTAAAAATGCAAATAAAATCGTATAAAATTAGATGGATCCATCACTGGATGCAGTTTGGAATTTGACATTTCATGGTATATTTTTAATTATAATTATAATTGTTAATGAAGGGATAAACTGCTTTTAAAGATTATTAGGAGGTATGTTTAAAGATTTTTTTGGTGCATTAAAATATGTATAATTATGTTTTGGCTTCCATCACTGTATGCGAAAAGGACTAAAAAATATCATATTTTTTTACATGTCAAAATTATTTACGGTTTATGAGATACACAGCTTTAAAAAACCACCTGTTTGATCGTTTTCAGGAAATCTGGGCCTTAATAATTATTTCAGTGATCATCATCGTCACCATCAATATCATTGGCAGTCTTGTTCCACCCACTGCTGACTGTAGGGCTCTTCCCTTTTGTGCCATGCTTCCCTGGTATGTGCGAGTAGCATCTTTAATATTTTTAAACAACAACTGAATAACAGAGGCTCAACCATCATCATTACGCTCTTAATGACACCAAAATGCCGAGATACTTGGGAATGATTTCTTCCCGCTTGTAACGTACCTGAGGTGAGTGACACCACTCAATTTTTTTTTTTGAAAACTGTACTTCTTATATAATCATCTCAAAATGATAAATGAAATCGGGAAAAAATAATTAGCTTTTATTTTAATGAAAACAAAACACAGTCGAAAATTTTATATTTTTCAAACCAGCCAGAATGTGTTTCCGAGAACAAAAATATTGTATACCAATATACTTTTTTATTTAAAAAATAAAGTATCAATTATTAGTTTATGAATACAAAAACAGTCAAAATAACGTCGGGAGCCGATAGGACCACTAAGGTCCGATTCACAGACAGGAACGTTTTTTGACATCGGACCTTCGTGGTCCCTCTAGCAGTGAAGAGGATATTGCCAGTTAAGTTTGAGTCCCATGTAATAGGAGGCAAACCTATTGCCATCAACCGGGCACAAATTCAGACCCCGGGCTACTACTGAGAAATTCCAGATGAAAAAACCCAATAACACTTTACCCGTCCAGGGAATCGAAACCAAAACCCCATGCTCAGAAGTAGTGCTTACGACCACTAGAACAACAAGGTAGTCCATGAGGAAGGCATGATGAGCGAGACAATTGATATCTACAATACTTCGAATTATCACAGACATAGCACATGAGTAGCCATTTCAGACATCTACTCGAGTAAAAACGCACATATTCATCATACAAATATTGCCGCTAGCAGGATTCGAACCCCTTGCGTGGCAGTTAAGATGCTAGACTGTTCGGCCACAGAGGTCGTTGAAATTGAAATTGAATTGCGAATCTCGTGCTTATGCGATCAAAGGATCTTTATGTTGCGATCAGTACAATGACATATTCTGTCTTTAAGCGAATCTGACCTAACGTGAATCTGGCGTAAAGCGGATTTGTCCTTATAGCTAACAAAGGATTTCAGAGTGCTAGAATGGCTGACGTTCATCTTATGTACGGTCAGCGACAGAAGTCGGTTAACACTGCTACTTTTTGAAATCATCTATATTAACACACAATTATACGATATCCTGCTTTTTAGCATTTCATTTATCAGATAAGAGTTCATTTTCTTTAAAATTTACATCTGTTCCGATTTTAATGATGTAATTTGGTCAATAATTAAGATTTAGAAAACTCAAGTGTTAATCGACTTTCGTTGCTGACTGTACACAGCAACCCCACTAAGGCCTCGTTTACGGAGACGTGGGGCGTCATGCGTCGCGTGCGGCGTAGCGTCGCGCAGCGCGTCGGACGTTTTATCAGTTTACAGACAGGCGGCGCGTGCAGCGGCCCGCGTCATCACACGCGCAAACACAAACATATGGCAATGTACGATGTTGCTTATGAAGTTGCGGGGCGTGCGACGCCGCGGGCCCCGCCGCGTGTGCCGCTTCGTTTTTCCCGTGAAAGAAGAATTGCAGGAATAGCTGGCCACAACGCTGCGTGCGCCGCCGCGATAATCGTCGCGTGGGACGCGGCGGTGCCATCCGCGGGCTCCGCCTGCATTTCAAGCAAACGCGTATACAATCGCTTCTCCGTAAACGCTCTCATACAACGCCATATGTTTGAATTTAGTGCGGGCCGCCCCACCAACGCGACGCGCGACGCCCCGCGTCTCTAGGCAGGCGCTGCAGACAGCATCCGTTTGTTATAATTTGATCAGTTAAACACTGAAACTAGAACAATAAGTCTTTGATGCCAATCAAGTTTGCAGTAAAAAAAACACGACTCATTTTTCGCAAATGATTGAAATCCTGATCCAGAAAAATATTTACGAAACAGTACAAATTTCCTTTGATGAGAGATGAATACGAATTGATTTCATATGCAAGCAAGATAATTTTAGAATAAGACCTAGATTTATTCATTTCATTCTTCTGCCCTGAAAGACAAAGTAACTGAGAGCAGTGGTGGCCCAGTGGTAACGACTGTGACTAACGAGTTGTGGTCGCAGGTTCGAACCCTCACAGGTTCTTTGTGTAAATTATTTCATCACCACTGGTCTCAATAGGGAGAGGGAAAATATCGTGAAGAAACTAGTCCTAGAAGCAAAAATTCGAAGACAATCAAGTGACATCCACCAACTCGCACTGGGCCCGCGTGGTGGATTACGGGCCCACTCCCCCTCACCGAGAGGAGGCCTATTTCCCAGCAGTGGGAACATTAGATGCTGATTATGCTATTCTTCTGCTCTTATTCTAATTTATTTGGGGTCGGTGTGACATGTCTTTTACTTCCATACTTCTGTATTAGTCGTCATCTCGATAGTCAATCCTTTTCTAGCCATATCATCTTCCACACAGTACATCCATCGTTTCTTGGGTCTTCCACTACTCTGATCCACATTCATCCTAAAAACTTTCCTGACGACATTTTCCTCATTTCTCCGCATTAATAAGACTAGATTATCATTGGGATGAGAGACGCTGGCATCGACAGGCCACAATATTTCTATTGTTTCTCAAAACTGAACTGTTTTGCGTTTACGCAAAACTGAATCAGGGCACCTCGACTCCAGTCTTTTGGCTGCTGCCCCTAGAATGTATATAAAATCTGGAGGCGCGGAGGGAGGGCAGCTCCCGCCTGCTGTAATAAAGCAAAGGCACCTTTGCGAGCCGTTGTGGCTGAGGCTGAAGCTGTGGAAGTGAGCATGGGTGCCTATCCTTTGATACTTAAGGCGAATATAATTATAATAGCTGCTAACAGCCAGCCCCACCATTGAAAAATTAATAAGTCTGGAGATATGGAATTGGATTTCAAAGTGTTCCATATCTCCTGACTTATTAAATTTTTTCTCAATGGTGGCGCTGTTATCGGTTATTCGATACTCGCCTTCAGGGCGAATGGGTTGCACATACCGCAGCACCGGAGACGTTGCAGGAGCATATGGCCCTATTGTATAAATGGCCTAAGCATCAGCCAGCTGATAGATAATTTAAAAATCTAAATAATTCACGTTTTACTATAATTCAAAAGATAGCTTTTCTTTTTTCATTGAACTAATTCCAAAAATTGTGTGAATTCTTTGATAAAGGGGCGTACAGAGGGAGCGGGACAGCGGATCAGAGTGGCGATGGTGGGACAGAGAACGAACAAACGCTCAAGGTCGTTCGGTCGGGGAAGCGCCTTTCGCGGACTTTTACGGTGAACTACTTTCCGACATAATTGCTAAGGTAATAAGGTTGAAAAGTCGTTCACCACAAATAGTAGTAAGTAAAGTGTGTTGCAGATGCTGTATATTACGAATGCCAGAGGTTACTTTGTGTCGTCCACCATTTTGGCTATCAGAAATAATAAATATTAAAAACACACGGTTTTCACTTTTAAAACATGAAAAGTATAAGTCAAGGTAATACAATTTCGCATAAAATACATAATAAAATAGTTTATTGAATAAAAATTTGAATAATAATAAGTTGAAACTCACGTTGTGGTTCAAAAGTCGTTCTGTCACGTTGTCTTCAAATTATGTGCATATAACGTGTTGTAAGAAAAAAGATGAATAAATCCCAAAAAAAGATGAATAAATGCCAAAAAAACTGTATAGAAACTTTGTATCATAATTTATTAGGAAATAAATCAAAATAAACCGTTCAGGTTGAATATACTTAGTGGATACCAGTCACTGTGATGATTAGGAACGAATTAGAAAATTGGCCCTGGCTGTATGATTATCGAATATCGATATTCTTGCTGTCTGCAAAAAAAAAACTAAATTGCCTATTTTATACTAGACTGGTTTGGTATTAATCACAGAACAACCTCTCTATCTGTTCTGTGGTACTAATCAAACATATTTCGTTTAGTGTTATTATTGAATAGCTTTTTAGTTTTTTTACGACCGGCTAACGTAAAATATTTTAAAATTAATTATTTTTTATTTACTCTACTAACTGTGTAAGCATTAGTATTAAGAAAACAATAATTAATGTTTTTTAATTACATTTTTTGTTTAATTATTTATAATAATAATGATTGTAATTAATGTATCGTACCTAATAATTATATATTGTATATTGTAAAATAAAAGCTTTTTATTTATTATTTATAACATAAAAAATATCAATGTGACTTATATCATTCTATAGATGAACTATAATAAGTTAATCTTCGACAATAATAGGAGTCGGAATAATAAAATATAGAAATCAAAACTTGATATTCATACTTGTTTCTCCCAAAAAGCTTTTGTACTCCAGAGATTAATTGTAATAAAGACATCAATAATATCGTAGTGAAACTTAAAGGTAAACGCACACTTATCGACGCCGAATCGGACGAATCGCCGGAAGAATTACTAGAAACTTCTTTCGCTCTTCTTCTTCTTCGCTCGACGCGGTCGAATCTTTAGGCGCTGACAAGTTTGCACTAGCAGGTACGTTACTACTCCCAAACCGTTATTCTCATAGATCTAAGAAATTTTATTGATATGCCAGCAAGATACTAGCTAGGGAAATAGTCTATTCCAAACTCAATAGTCAAAGTCCAGATAGCTCTTTGAACTTTCTAAAGAAAATCTCGAGGAAGACTTTGGTTTTTCTTTTGATGTAATAAGTACAGTAGGAGCCTTTTACCTACCACCTGCCAACCTTTATGAATCCTAACTAATATTGTAAATGCAAAAGTGAGTTTGTTTGTTTGTTACACTTTCACGCTAAAACGGCTGAACGGATTTGGATGAAATTTGGCACATTGATAGACCTGGATTAGGACAAAAAATACTTTCTATTACGGTAGCGTTCCCGTGCGATAATCTCTGACCTCCACGCGTGCGAAGCCATGGGCAAAAGCTAGTGGTTTATAAGTTGATGGTATATAATGAGACAAACGCTAATTCATATTAAGAAGGTAAGAAAGTATATAGAGTCAGCTTAGCAAGCTGACCGCTAGAGCAGTCAGCAAGGTTTATGTTATTTTATACAAAATATAAAATTAATAACATGAATGGATTATTTTAATAACTATGCAACCTCAACTATAATATGCGTTTCTTTTGAACGACCTCATAATATAAGGACGAGTAGTCCTTATGACCTACTGCAAGTTGATACCAATAAAGCAACTGTCCAAAACAGAAATCTGAAGAAGAGGGGAACAATAAACTTCCCGAAAACATAGGACCAGAGTATCTAGCTTAAAAGCACAGAAGACATGTTTATTGCTTGCTTACTCACGACGTTTCAAGTCAAAATTCACATTCATTACGTAGAGCTCCACTGCCTATGACCCTGGGTTCTCTAAAATGGGCTCAATCACGACCAATCTATTTATAGAAGTTACGAAAGATATAACCAGCGATAAAATATCAGTTAACTACTATCGCCACAGCAACACAACCAGCTTTCCCATTCTATATATAAAACATATCCATCATTTTTCTAATCCTGGATTACATAACGTTACTCCATCACTGTATCTAGGCTATACAGCAAGCAATAAAAGAACTAAGTATCAAAGTAATTTTGCTATAACTGATAGGCTATGGAATATTTCTGGATATAACATGGCGGATAAAGAAACAATTGAACGAGTGTATATTGTGGAAACTGCCTATTGTCGCAATGACAATGACTTTATTGATAGTGTTCGTTATAAGGATATTTACAGTTGTACGAGAATGTGTGGCAATGTTGTTGTGAGCATCACAGGGATCGGCTGGGTTATTCAGGATGCTATTCAGCACAAACTCGATGAGTTTGTATATTCTAAAATCCATAGTATATTTATTGTTACATGTTGATCCACCAGATAATTTTAGATGTTCTTGCACTAATTTCAAATTTATTTATTAATGAGTTTGGATACAAGATTAGTTTTGACGGTGACCCCAAAAACTAGGTAACTAGGTAGGTTTTCCCGTATTTTATTTTTAAAATATTTTACATAACTTGTTTTTAGGAAAAAAAACTCAAAAACTCTTTATTGCATTCATGTGTACATTTAGTTGCTATAATTTAACTAACTCGTTTGTACTCGTTCGTTTTATACTCGTTTTTGTAAGAAATTGTTAGGGTAAACCCAATGTACGTCAATGAGGATTTGTAGCTCCCTTATACCAGGGTCACCTTATAGACCCGGGCAGTCCTATTAGGTATTTGTCCGAAATAACTTTCCACTTTGATCAATATAGCAAGGTATAGTATTTTTATCTCACGAAGCGACACGCGCTTTACTTGTGTTTACCAAGTGTACAAACACTCTGTGAATGTGTGTGTAAGCACAGGAGCACTTGGTAACGTTCGAGACAATGGCGACGTCGGAAGAGTGTGTGTGTGTTATGTGCTGACGCTACTCGTCTTACGCACACATTCACAGCGCATCATCACTCACCCACATCACACACTCTCACTCTCTTCATTCACTTGGTGAACACAATTAAAGTCAAAGTCAAATCATTTATTTCAAATAGGCTCATAAAAGGCACTTTTAAAGCGCGCGTTGCTTCGTAAGATAAAAATGCTATAGCGATTTACAAAAGAAAAACTCAAAAAACTGAAACACAACTTATTAATATTCGTCCTGCGTAAAAATGCATTCTTACTATCGTTGCCTAGTTAATCTGAATTGCTGGGACCTTCACTACAGTGTCTCTACCATGAGTTTACACAGCTAAAAGTCGCTAGCGTCTCCGTAAATGATTTATATAAATTTTTTCATTCTTTCCGTGACCGCTAGGGGCGCGCTGTACAATATTTCATAGAAGTCATTTACAGCGACGCTAGCGAGTTTTGCCTGTGTAAACTCATGGTAGAGGCACTGTCTACAGTCTATTGTATTCACAATTCAAGATCGCGTGTGAATATCGGTCAACAGCACTTGGTCTCTGTCAAGGTTGAATCAATCAGTCATTCACTCATTCACTGAATAAATTTAATCCTTCAAATCATATTTCATTGTTGAATATAAAGCTGCACCCCAATCGCTTAACACACTTTCAATCACAATGCGAAGGATTTTGATAGAAAAACCTAATCCCTCTTATGTCAGTCCCAAGACTTTGTAGACTTCTAGATGTTGCACTTCACTTCAAAAATTCAAGCACCAAGTCCACCAAAATATTAACTACTAAAATATGTAATTATCTCTATTATGTAACGCTTACCCCAACTATGTAATTTTTTTTTTTTAGTAGTCATAACTGTCCCACCGCTGGGCAAAGGCCTCCCCGCTCTCTTGCCACCTCTCTCTGTCCAGAGCTGCCAAGAACCAATCTTTATCAAAGGAGTCCAGCTCATCCCGCCATCTCCGTCTGGGCCTGCCGCGATGTCGTTTGCCATTAAGCGGGACTCACTGGGTCGAAAGTTTGGCCCATTGATCGTCTGACATGCGGCAGATGTGTCCAGTCCAATTCCATTTAATCGTGGCAGCTTTCCGAGTGACGTCAGTTATTTTGGTGATGGAACGGATTGTTGTATTCTTAACCCTTTTTTTTTTTTTTTTTTTGAGGGTGGTGAAATCATCAAATAACTTCTCCCGCTCTGGGTGGAGCGGAAGGGCGTGTCAGACTTTTACTGACCCCACCCGTGTTCCTTCAGTTGCCTATGCCAGGGCCGCGGTAACCTCTTCAGACAACCCGCGACCCAAGCGGCAGACAACCCGCGACCCCAGCGGCTGTATTCTTAACCCTGTCCACAAGTTTGATACTCAGAATACTCCGTTCCATAGCTCTCTGGCAAACTCCGAGCGTGGACCTCTGTTGAATTGTCAAAGACCATGTTTGAGAACCATACGTGAGGATGGGAAGAATACACATGTCGGTGAGTCTTCTCTTGAGGGATAGAGGAAGATCGCCCCTCATTAGATCTTTCATGGCCCAATAGCTCTTCCAGGCATTCTCGGTGCGTCTTGCAACTTCTTTGTTTTGTCTATGTAAAATTACTGTCTCGAAAACATTGTGTAAAACTAGAGTGTCATTAATTCTGTAGGTACAGATGTTCTATGTCACGAAGTCCGTTTGGCTATGAATGTTGTCAAGCGTGCACATGCACATTGTTTTGTGTGCGTAACCTCGAGAGCGCTCAGTGTCGATCGGTTACACACACAAGCGCGCTTTATCGGGATACGTCACTACGTCACTACTACAATCAAAGCCGAACGGACTTCGTGAAATAGAATATCTGTACTCATATTGTTTTTTTTTTGTTTTCTTTGATGTAATTAATGTTTTTGCATGCTGTGTGTCTGTTGTGCACTTGGCTTGTATGTTGACTTGAACAGTGTAACATGTACATCATAGACCAATAAATCTATACATAAATATATAAATTAATCCCTATTTCCCTTGGTCACGCCATAATTTGAGAACGGCTTGACCGATTTGAATTGTTTTTTTTGTTTTATTCTGCTTTTTACTAGGATGGTAATTTAAAAAAAATAGGAAAAAAAACTATAAATTTCAATTTTGACAGGACAACATCTGGCGGGTCACCTAGTAAATAAATAAATATGTCTTCAACTGTCAAAATGAATGGCATTGCCACTGTATGTGTGTTACGCAAATAGTTCGTTTCGGTCTATATGTATATCTTCTCAGAGTAGTCGGATCGGAAACAGCAAACAAATTTTTAAACCAACTTACAGAAATAAATACTCGTATCATCTATCATTATTTTATATCAGTAGATACGCCGCTGGACTGGACTCCCAAGTTAAATAAAAGGATGACGAAATAACCTTCCCAAGAGCAAATTTCAAAACCTGATTAAAATCCTAGTAACATCAGCAAAAAGCTGCATCCAAATCAGTTCAGCAGCTTCCGAGAAAAATGTTAATAGTCTCTCTGATGACTCTTAAAGAAAGGATCACGCGAACGTATTTAAAGTGTTTGTCAGAAGTAATGGAAGAAACGATGTTACAATGCAGAACAGAGGGCTTAGTGCGAGTTTTTATACTTACTCGATCACGTTAACGTAAACTTCAATTTGTACTGAAACTGAATAAGCGCCGTCTGGTGACTATAATGGGAAACACAATTATTCCATACAATTTGACGTACGTCGACGTTAACGTAAACGCGATCGAGTAAGTATAAAAACTCCCACTAAAGCCACGTGAGTATTGTATCTTATAGTATGGTATAGAATACTTTATTCTACAAATATATTACAATCCTCTTCAACATATCCGGTGACAGCGACACAGACTAATTTTCATTCCTTTCGTTGTTACTCGTATAATGTAGAATAGTTACATATAAAAAAACTGTTTTATTTTTGAGTTCATGGTCAAACTTATGTATTGGATGTTCGTTTGTCCGTAGGAGGACCTTTTGGGAGTTTTGGGACAAGCCATTTATTCCTAGTCCACGTCATTTCAGGCCATCCTATTGAAACTTAAATCTTCTGATAGCATATTCTTTTAAGCACGTAATTATTTTCGCAAATCTATCGCATAGTTCCGTTTCTCACGTGAAAGAGGTGTGCCTATTTTTTATCCGACAACAACGCAAGCCATTCGAAACCTATGTTTATCGACATCACGAATCTATTTCAATACACCACGTTGATAGAATTTATGCATTGTCATGTTTATCATTCATCAATTTATTTATGGATGGATACACAAATCCATTATTTGCATTTTTTTTTCACTTATGTAAGTATACAAAAATATACAAGCCATGACGTAACTATTCTTGAACGATTGTCTAAATTTTTTGTATTCTTACGTCAATGGTTCTTAAGGATGATGCGCTAAGGCTAGCTCGCTAGCTCGCGAAATTCAAATTTTCTTACGGTTTTTGCAATTTAGAGGTCAGTGTCAGGTTGTATGTTGATTAAAATATGATTCGCGGTCGTAACAAATTGACTTTACAGAATTATAATCATTAGAATCAGCAATACAACTCCATAAGTTAGAATTGACTTCAAATCTAGCGATTTCATGAAATCATGAGGTTTGAGGTCAATTCTAACTGATGGAGCTGTATTGCTGATTCTAATAATTATAATTCTATAAAGCCATGTTAGTTACGGCCGCGAATCATATTTTAATCAACATATAAGCCCACACTGACCTACAAATTGCAAAAAACGTAAGAAATTTAATTTCGCGGGCTAACCTGGCGCTTTCGCCTTAACTATCACTAATCGGATATGGATGACGTTTTACAGAGCATGAATATTACTGTTTTTACTATGCATACGTAGTTTAGTATAATTTCATGCATTTATAGCGTGTTTTTGGGTTTTGGTAGGTGGATTAGAATTCAGAAATAAGAAAAACATAGTAATAAATTAATTTATAAGATGACCACTGGATTCGTTTTTTAATTAAACACTCATGTATATTTTATACTTTAGTTATATTAGGTTTTTTTTTAAGTAAACGAACAATCGAATTAGATAGTGAATCGTACGGTTGGTTAGGGCAAGGCGCTGATCATAAATCATTGACAATACGAGATAACCCCCGTATTATGAACGTAAGAGCCTTAATGATGAACGGGTATTTACTACCTTCAAATAAGCATTGACCTCCTAATGACGGCAATGAATAATAGGGTTTATCGTCGCACTTGCCAAGTCTTGTTGACCTGAGTTGTGTCTATTTCCTGCCTAGGTATACCTCCTGACGTGGTTCTTTAGTCACCCGCGATACTCTTACACTCATAGAAATATAAAAATCTATGTCCACCGCAAACGTCAACGGGAAGTCAACGAGAAACGAGATTATTCAAACCGAACGTGACGTCACGGTGGCGGTGTGTGGTGGACACGTGGCCGTAGGTGGAGAGGGATGTGTATACTGTAGGCCAATAGCCTCACGGTACGTAAATGTGTGAAAACGTAGAGGATAAAAAACTTACTTCTATTTTTAAAAATTTCATAAACGGTCCGTCAACAACATGTTAAAAAATAATTACAATAGATCCAGGCATTTTGGCATTCAGCCTAGGAGAAAAGAGCCAAAAATATTCTGTAACAATACATCAGTTCTATCTAGTACAAGTATCAGTTTCAACTAAAAATATAATTAATAATACCTAGGCTATAATTATTATTGTCCCAGCACCTGGGTTTCAGGCTAGAATGAAAAGCTGAATCATCGAAGGAAACGACACAAAGCATTTCATATTCTGTGAAAAGTAAAATGCAAACTTACGTAAGTGAAGTTTTTTAGGGTTCCGTACCAAAATGGTAAAAAAGGAACCCTTATGGTGTGACTCAGTCTGTCTGTCTGTCTGTCACAGCTGGATATCTCAAGAACTACTAATGCTATCAACTTGAAATTTAGAGTAGTTTTAGATGACGTTTACCCAACTATTTTGCAAATAAGAAAGAAATAAAAATCATTATATTTTTTTTGCAACTGCGACTGAAAGGGGGTCTTAAAAATTTAAAGTGGGGCTACTAGGGCATGTGGGGTATCATATGAAAGAGCGCTGTTTGCACATTCTCAAACTATTTTTTATTTTTTTTAGGCCGCATAGTTTTCGACTTTTGATGTAAAATGTAAAAAAAAATACCGTTCCCCCCCTTATCTCCGAAGTTTGCAAAGCGAAAAATCTGAAATTATTCTATGTGATAGAAGTTTGCAGTCTTGTAAAGATTACAGGAAAAATGAAACGATGTCTCTAAGTAGCACACTTTTTCAGAAATCGGAACGGAACCCTCGGTGCGCGAGTCTGACTGGCTCTTGACCGGTTTTTTTTTAGTATATTTTGCTGTTACTTTGTAATTTTTCCTTCTTTTTATGTCTTGTAATCTATATCTTCATCTATGTACTTATTATAAAACAAAGTCGCTTTTCGTGTTTAAGAATTTATTCCGAAAGGTTTATATATTGTATCATCATTAATACTTAACTTATAATTATATAACATAGAAACCTTCATATTTTGTCAAGTCGTTAAAACCGCCCGAAGCGGGGCCGGGTCGCTAGTCGTATATTGTATAATAAAAATCAATTGTTGTCCCTTAGTCTCGCTAAAACTCAAAAAAGGCTTGAACGATTTGATTTTTTTTTTGTTTTATTCTCCTCTTTGGTTGGGTGGTTTAAAAGAAAAAAAAATAGGAAAAAAATAAAAAATTTGCCAGCAAATATAAATTAATAGTAGGTATACAGGAAATTAACAAATTGATTTTTAAAATTGCAAGTCATTCAGATATAAATGCTGTAAGTAATTATTTCCTAGCCTATTTCTAAGATCCGTTTTACATAAAAACCTAAAATGACGCAACTATTGTAGATCAATAATAATTGGTCGAAGTTGTGTCTGTTGAAGTATAAAACGTGCGTAAGCGCAACTGTTTATTTTTAAAATCATCAGGTATCGCATCGCCTTTTCCCAAGCAAGTTGGGGTAGGGTTCACGACTATTCGTTAGATAGGTACTTACTTTTGAAATTAGAAAAATGAAAAAGTAATTAGGCCATAATAAATATTTTGGAAAGTTGAGTTGCTAGATTTTTGACGATCGTAAGGCTGAAGCCAGACGAGCGTAATTTTTTGAGTTGTGGGTCGCGTAATTTCTGCTGGCCAGAAATTCTGTTG
Source organism: Cosmia trapezina (assembly GCA_905163495.3). Taxonomy (NCBI): domain Eukaryota; kingdom Metazoa; phylum Arthropoda; class Insecta; order Lepidoptera; family Noctuidae; genus Cosmia; species Cosmia trapezina. The sequence continues at coordinate 9,736,099 of LR991039.1, forward strand.
GACCGCCAGACGAGCGTAATTTATTCAGTTGCTTTTCAACGCTTGTATTGGGTGTTTGTGTAGTGCAATGGATATAATAAAAACGGTGAGTATTTACGAAGCATATAGCGAAGACACAGAAGATGATGATAGAAGAAAATACTGGGTGAACCCACTCAACAAAAAAAAAAAGTGAAAGACTGATGTGCTGACTGTCGATTCCCTCACCCCCCTCTCGCCGCGAACTCAATTCAGCCGGGACTGTGCGCGTGAGTCGGTAGACAACTCATTTTGCGTCGCCGTGTGAACGAAACAGGATTTTTGTATGAAACCGAATGTAGCAGAATTTACGCGACTGAAATTATTGTACCTAGATATATTTGACGATCTGTAACTGTTTTTTTTTACTTTTTTAGGGTTCCTTATCTCAAAAGGAAAAACGGAACCATTATAGGATGTGTGTGTCTGTCTGTCTGTCCGTCTGTCACAGCCAATTTGCTCCGAATGTAATGGACCGATTAAGTTGAAATTTTGTACACATATGGGTTTCTGTGACCCAAACACGTACAGTGAAAGTAAATAAATGAATTTTGAATATGAGGTTCACTTTTAGGGGGCAAACTAGAAAATTTAAAAAAAAGTTTTGCAAACTGTACCGCGCGACATATCAAATGAAAGGGCTTACTATGAAGGTCTCAAATATTTTTTTTTTATAATTTTAAAATAAATAGTTTTAGAGTTATTTAAGAAAATAGACGAAAATTGACCATTCTCCCCCCTTATCTCCGAAACTCTTGAGCCTAAAATTTTGAAAAAAATACAGAAAATAGGTCTATACCTGTAGATTACAGGAAAACCTATAAGAAGTTTGTGGTCTTAAACTAACATGGTAAATCTCTCAATATTGTGAGTACAAACTTACATTTACTGTTGGAATGTATGGGAGAACATGTTATTCAACTATATTGTTAAGTTTGTTCTCAGTATAATTTCATACCAACTACGGAACCCTTCATTGTGCGTAGTCCGACACGCACTTGTCCGGGTTTTTTTTTGCTTACAAAAATAGGACATCGCTCGTCTGTTGCTTGCACAGCCATTTACTCGATTTTGTTTGATCACTCGTGTCGATGTTCAAAACTCAAGCAAATCTGTAGGCGTGTGCCTACACACTTCAACAATAATTTTCTAGTAGGTACTTTTATTCTATTGAAATTTTCAACTCTAAATTAGGCGAAGTCAAGATAATGCAAAACTTGTTCGATATCTGGTGATGCCTGTAATGCTATCTGCCTGTTCAAACGTCCGTTATACAGGGTGTTTCTTTTAAGGTGTCAAGCCAGTGCGAGCTGATAGCAGAGTACCATGATCCAAAATAACTCGAAACCGAGTTATTTTGGATCCGGCATTTCATATCAATGGTAGTGGTTAACGATAGTAGTAGGTATACAATTTATGTTTTTATTATCAACTGAGCTCTGCTTAAACGTAGAGGAATAGTAAATATCAGGATTGACAAAAATATGCTAAGATTATAAAATATGAAAATCACAAGATTTCAGACACACCGATTTCAGATTTAGTACATTCTTGTTCAAAGTTGACCCAAAAAAAAGATATAATTTTTTTTAAATCGATAAGTCTGCTCGCACTGGCTTGACACCTTAAAAGAAACATCCTGTATTTACATACAAAACCGCATAGGTATGATCATGTCAATGTGTGCTCGAATGTCAACCGAACACCATACGTACGTTCACTACTACAATCCCACGGTCGCCATTGGATGATGATTTTTTTTTTGTTTTTGTTTTTTTTTTGTTTTTATTTGATTGGTGTATATGACATGCGTTTATGTTAGTATTTACTACGCGGAGCTCGTGGCTAAATATAACAGCCACAAGGGTCGATCCATCAGGTTAAGCTACGCTTGCCGGTGTTGATCCGTGGATGGGTTACCATCTTTACATACCGAGACTCCTCTGTGCCTCGGAAAGCATGTTAAGCCGTTGGTCCCGCCTGTCATTTGTGGATCTTTGACAGTCGTTACGGGTCGTCAGAAGCCCGAATGTCTGACAACCAGTCTTACCAAGGGGTATGTATTACCCAGTTACTGGGTTGTGGACGTCAAATAGGCAGTCACTCCACATAAAATACTGGTATTTAGCTGCATTCGGTTAGACTGGAAGCCGACCCCAACATAGTTAGGAAAAGGCTAGGCAGATTGATTGATACATCTATACTAATATTATAAAGAGGTAAAATTTGTATGTAAGTTTGTAAGTTTGTATGTTTGTAAGTTTGTATGTAGGGGGTAATCTCCGGAACTAATGATCCAATTCTAAGAATTTTTTCACAAGTAGAAAGCTACATTATTCCTGAGTGCTATAGGCTATAAATTATATTTATATCATGCATATTAGCCGAGCTATCACAATTTTTGTCTAACAAGTCGGAAAGAAATACCTCTTTAGACAGACTTTTTTGCATGCACTGCCTAAACGGTTGTTTATAATTGAGAACAATGTATGGCAGTCTGGTCCGTCTTAAATAATTCTACAAAAAAGTCCGTGACACCATATTTCTATCTTTTATATTTTATCTTTTATACATCTTTTATTGCTTTAAAAAAGTATTTTTTAGACATACTTACGTTTGGATGATTATTTAAACAACAAAACATTAATCCTTATCAAAATAAGTTATTTTATGATCACAAGGACATTATGGAGATAAGATTTGGCCTTTACAGTATGGCAATTGGTCATACAGTTTCGGAGATAATATAAAATTACTAAAACGCAAAATAACTTTAATTCATACCGGTCGCTCTTGAGCGAACATGTTTAGTGCGGACGTTTTATCAATTTACCCATAGTTGGCGTTGTGCAAATAAGTAATTTTTAGGGTTCCGTACCAAAATGGTAAAAAAGGAACCCTTATGGTCTCACTCAGTCTGTCTGTCTGTCACAGCTGAATACCTCAAGAACTACTAATGCTATCAACTTGAAATTTGGAATAGTTTTATATGATGTTTACCCAACTATTTTGCAGATAAGAACGAAATAAAAATATTTATATTTTTTTTGTAACAGGTGCTGAAAGGGTGTCTTCAAAATTCAAAGTGGGGCTACTAGGGCATGTGGGGTATCATATGAAAGAGCGCTGTTTGCACATTCTTAAACATTTTTTATTTTTTTTAGGCCGCATAGTTTTCGATTTTTGATGAAAAATGTAAAAAAAATACCGTTCCCCCCCCCTTACCTCCGAAGTTTGCAAAGGGAAAAATCTGAAATTATTCTATGTGATAGAAGAATATGTAAAGATTACAGGAAAAATAAAACGATGTCTCTAAATAGCACACTTTTTCAGAAATTGGAACGGAACCCTCGGTGCGCGAGTCCGACTCGCTCTTGACCGGTTTTTTTGAATAGCGAGATTTTTCGCGGATTGACGACCCTCTCGATATATTATTTCAATAATGTCGGTGGAATACAGCGGAAGAGATTGTTACTTTGTTTGAACGCGCTATCTCTGGAACTACCCCAGTCGGATTTGAAAAAATCTTTTTGCATTTTATAACCCAGTTGTTGAGGAGGGCTATAGGCTATATAACATCACGCTAGGGCCCTTAGGAGCCGAGCGCGAAGTAATAGCGCGGGCAGGCGGTGCGGAAGGATATAGGCTATTTAACATCACGCTAGGGCCCTTAGGAGCCGAGCGCGAAGTAATAGTGCGGGGAGGCGATGCAAAAGGATATAGGCTATTTAACATCACGCTAGGGCCCTTAGGAGACGAGCGCGAAGTAATAGCGCGGGCAGGCGATGCGGAAGGATATAGGCTATTTAACATCACGCTAGGGCCCTTAGAAGCCGAGCGCGAAGTAATAGCGCGGGTAGGCGATGCGGAAGGATTTAGTCTATTTAACATCACGCTAGGGCCCTTAGGAGCCGAGCGCGAAGTAATAGCGCGGGCAGGCGATGCGGAAGGATATAGGCTATTTAACATCACGCCAGGGCCCTTATGAGCCGAGCACGAAGTAATAGCGCGGGCAGGCGATGCGGAAGGATATAGTGAATTTAACATCACGCTAAGGCCCTTAGGAGCCGAGCGCGAAGTAATAGCGCAGGCAGGCGATGCGGAAGGATATAGTCAATTTAACATCACGCTAAGGCCCTTACTTCGCGCTCGGCTTCTAAGGGCCCTAGGCCCTTAGAAGCCGAGCGCGAAGTAATAGCGCGGGCAGGCGATGCGGAAGGATATAGTCTATTTAACATCACGCTAGGGCCCTTAGGAGCCGAGCGCGAAGTAATAGCGCGGGCAGGCGATGCGGAAGGATATAGGCTATTTAACATCACGCTAGGGCCCTTAGAAGCCGAGCGCGAAGTAATAGCGCGGGTAGGCGATGCGGAAGGATTTAGTCTATTTAACATCACGCTAGGGCCCTTAGGAGCCGAGCGCGAAGTAATAGCGCGGGCAGGCGATGCGGAAGGATATAGGCTATTTAACATCACGCCAGGGCCCTTATGAGCCGAGCACGAAGTAATAGCGCGGGCAGGCGATGCGGAAGGATATAGTGAATTTAACATCACGCTAAGGCCCTTAGGAGCCGAGCGCGAAGTAATAGCGCAGGCAGGCGATGCGGAAGGATATAGTCAATTTAACATCACGCTAAGGCCCTTAGGAGCCGAGCGCGAAGTAATAGCGCAGGCAGGCGATGCGGAAGGATATAGGCTATTTAACATCACGCTAGGGACCTTAGGAGCCGAGCAAAAAGAAAAAATGTCAGAAAGGGTGCTTAAGCGCAAACGAAGTAATAGCGCGGGCAGGCGTTGCGATGCGATGCGTCGTTGGGGGACAAGAAATTTCACGCGGACGAAGTCGCGGGCAGAAGCTAGTATTATATAAAGTTTTTTCTTATGCTCAAATGGTGTGCAATCGACGCGTGTGAAGCTGGTGATAAGGCCTTGCCACAAGCTCCCAAGCAACACAATCAGTCTGTGATTCATAATATAAATAAATGTAAGAAAACAATTAGTAACATTAATTTACTCAGTCCGGTTTTCTCAGAGTGAGAGGGCTCTGCGGTCACCCACCTGACTATACCCACTATGGTGATTAAGGGCAACGCCTTCTTTTTGGGGAAAAGCCATAATATTGAAGAGTGTATAGTAAGGTATAATTATGTTATGAGTCTTTGTTACCCGAAATAAATGATAATTATAATGTCATTGACTTATCTCGGGACTCCCCCAGAGTCCCGGACCTTATGAAGGCGTACGAGGGGCCGAAGCGAACTCGCAAAGGCCCGTTAGACGCTTTCAATGAAATGAGGCACCAGCCGACGATTATCCCTTTAAGTATTATGCAAGTGCACCTAAGCACAACCCCCGGTTGGTGTAGGACTATTGCAGGACATGGAAATTGCGACTGCGATTGCGATTGGGATTTGCGATTTTTGGATTTGCGTGACTAAAGTGGACTCGTTACCTAGAACTTTGAAAGGACTATGGCGACATGGCATGGATAAAATGGCAGGACTTGCACACTTAATAATGGGCCCCCAGAAACTGTCGCTAGCACTTAGTGACGTAGCGACAAGGAAGCAACATATCCTGAGGTGCTTGAGGAGTGGAGAGTTATTAATAATGAGTATGACGTACAGTATTCCCAAATTAATAATGCGCATGCAGACTTCGCTTATTGTCGTATTCCCGGAAACACCCGAATCATTGAATCGGAAGAGCCCTAAATTATGCATGAAGAAAATGCACTTAACCACTCTATATTATCGTCTTCCGACGCTCGGGGAATACGACCGTTGCCGAACAGTGACTAAGATTTCTATGCGCATTATCACTTTGGGAGACCTGTACTTGTTCTTAAATGCCGTTATTTTTGGGAGATTTCACTATACCAGTCTATTACCGTAGAGTTTCTTGCCGGCTCTTCTCCATATAGGAAACTACCAATTGGAACCGTGCACCTCGATTCTGTAGGTTTTTTATGAAATATATAAAATATTTAATAATTTGAATTTTGTTTCTGCGAAAATCATAATAAATAAATAAATATCCTTGGACATTTCACACAACGCCATCTAGTCCCAAGCTAAGCAACCTAATGCTTGTGTTATGGTAACGAGATGGCTGATAAACTACTTACATTTTTTTTTTTTTTTTTTGTAAATACATACATATAGATAGAAAAACACCCAGACTCGGAACAACTACTTGTAGGTCATACCTACACATATTTGTTCCGTGCGGGAATCGAACCCGCGACATGCTACGCAGCAGTCAATTGCTCAACCACTGCGCCAACCGTGTCGTCATACTTTTTCGCTCGTAGGTATCGACTAGAATGATGAATGAATGAAGTGCACTGACCCTAGCGTGGTTTGACCAGACTCGGTTTCTCGAATGAACCATTCACACTACCCCTGGAGCCTCATGTTTCATGGGGCTACAAAGATCATTGCATATCAAGGAGTAAACCGGGGGTCGCGATAATTATTGGGAAAATGTGCCCTCATGATACCTATGGAAGGATATTAAAGCCGTATCGGATACAATAAATATTTCATGTCATAATAGAGCATGTAAGATTAGACAAACTGCAAGTTAGACAGTGAATCTGACCACCCAGGGTTCACCGTTCCGATAAAATGCACGCAAACAAAGCTATAACTTCTCCTAAGCATGACTTTTTACCCCCGAAAGTCACCAGAGAGATGTAACGCAATAAAAAGGCGTTCTCAGTCTCCTAAAAAGCAGCCAATCGCAGAGTCCCGTTTCTTTCGCGTGCGCTTCACCTTCCAAGGTCAAGCGCAGGTAGGCTGCAGCCAAATCACGGAGCGCAAAGATTAAGTGCTTTCACTGATAAACACGCAGAGGGGACGTTAGTTGTTTTAAAGTTTGTGTATGTGCCTTTTGACTGTGAACTTAATGGTTAGTGAGTTAAAAGCCAAATTAGCAATCGGCTGGCTGCATTACTCTTAATGCCCAATGTCATTTACACTAGGCGACACCTAAATTAATGTCTAACTAAATTAAAGCGTGCTGTTGGATTTTCAACAGTCGGCTCATCGCCAAAAGTTGAAATTCCGTCAGAGTGGTTTTATTAGTGTTAGCGAAAAAGAGCACATCATCTGCCTTTCCTTTTCCTAACTATGTTGGGGTCGGCTTCAAGTCTAACCGGATGCAGCTGAATATCAGTATTTCACATGGAGCGACTGCCTATTTGACCTCCACAACCCAGTTACTGGGATACGATACGGTATAGTTCGATTCAAACTTAAAAGAGCTAAATCCTAAAAAAACTTTAATTCTTAAATGAAACAATACTTAATCGAGCTTAACTTATGGAACCAAAATTATTTTCGACTTGAGTGTACCTGCACGGTCTGCACTCGCAGGAACTTTAAGCCTGGTTGTCAGACTTTCGGGCTTCTGACACGAATGATAGCCGGGACCAACGGCTTAGCTTAGCTAACCTGCACCCTAATTGAGTAAACACATGATCAATCAGAAAATTTTAAAGTTAGAAGCAAATTGTTAATACATTCTTCATATGTTCGAAAAATTTGTCTTCTCGACAACGAAACTAACGCAATGAATGTTGCTGAACCGTCAGAATGAAAACGATTCCGATTGATAGTGTGTTACGCAATTAGGGTGCTGATCGATCGACCCGAGCGTCTGTTACTACGTAGCCACGAGACCCTCACGGGCATTTGATCTTGAACATAATAACTGGTAATTAGTAACCGATATTTAAACACATGATTGAACTCATGATAACGAAAAAAAAATCTGCTGCACCCTAAATTTTGACGAGTTATTCGAACATAGTAGGGAACAGCTGATAATTTTTTAGTGATTTCAGGTTTGGTCCCAAAAAAAAAAAAGGTTTAGTCCCATAGTAAAAGTTGTTTGTTATCATCAGTATAATCATATGTTTAAGTAAGTTGTATCAGTCACTAATTTTACCAGTCGCCCTATATAAAGGATCAATGTATTGCAGATGGCTACTTATTTATTTTTGATTGCCTTTATAATATGCAAAACATTTGGTTTTTTCCCACTTCGGGACACTGGAAAAACCTATGTCAGATCGTTAAAGGCAGAGGAATGACACGATAAATTAACTGGATGGGCTATTTTAGGAGTAAAACCGCAAAAATATATTTTTAAATATAGACCGCTAAAACCTTGATTATTGCCCTCTAAATATACAGGGTGGCAGAAAATCGACGCACAACCTGTTGCCATGGATTCAGTACATGATTGTCGACTCTCTGCGTTGAAGTTTATCGTCGACTACAAAAAAAAACTGGCCAAGTGCGTGTCGGGCCACGTGCAGTGAAGGATTCCGTAGTTAAAAAGAATTAATCCCAAAAACAGAAACATTGCAATCACAAAAAAAAAAATTTTTTTGGTGTGATTTACTTGCGAGTATCAAAATATGTCGCATAAATGGCCGTATTTTTTTATTGCGTTGACTGAGAAGCTTGATTTTTTTACGACTACAAGGGATCTTAAACCTACGTATTCGATATTAATTTAAACTTGATACCTCCAAGCGTTCCTGGGAAAAAGGGTATTGACAGACTGACATACTTGAAAATATTTTTTTATGTGATGAAATAACAAATTAACAATTTTCTGACTTTTTCTTTTACTTGTGCTGTGAGACCTTGCTTCTTGCCAAACATGATTCTATAGGGCAACGGGAAGTATTACCCCGTAGATTTGCGAGTGTCAAAATATTCGATTAAATGGACGTATTTTTTTATTGTGTTGACTTAGAAGCTTGATTTTTTTTACGTATTTGATATTTATTTCAACTTGATATCTCCACGCGTTCCTGAGAAAAAGGGTCTTGACAGATAGATAGACAGACAACGAAGTGATCCTATAACGGTTCTGTTTTTCCTTTTGATGTACGGAACCCTAAAAATTGCTGTTCTATACAGTTAGACTGCATAGGTGTAGGTATTGCACTTTTGTAGGAAACAGATGATTTTTTTTAATAACCGACGAAAAATTTCGACGCAGTGACGTCCAGAGTCAAGAACCATGTACTGAATCTATGGTAACAGGTTACACGTAGATGTCCTTGCCACCCTGTATAACGCAGGAAGCAGAATAACACTAATATTATAAAGCCGAAAGATTGTGAGTGTTTGTTACTTCTTCACGCTCAAATGGCTGGACCGATTTGGATGAAATTTTTTATGTAGATAGCTTATACCCTGGATTAACACATAGGCTACTTTTTATTCCGGTCTACGTGTGTGAAACCGCGGGGCGCAGCTAGTAAGGGATAAAAATACCTAACCCGCAAAACCGCACGTAAAAGCTTTAGGTACAAAACACCGCCACGAAACCATTCTTCACAAAATTGCAGACTGGCCCCTCCCACACTCATTGAATCACCTGGCAGAGGTCAACAACCTCAGAAGTAGGTGACACGATGATGTATTAACTTTTTGTCCGTCTGTCTGTCACTGTGAATTACTATTTCGATGACAATCATGTTTATATTTGGATGTTTATGAATAGCTCTGACGTCAGTCATGTCAATGTGTTTGACACTTTCGCTGATGGTGGAAGTGTTCCAAGACGATAATTAAATTGTATTAATAGGTTGTGAGTAAACCCTGTCGATATTATAATTGGTTTTTGAGGTCATTTTCAAATAAATATTTATTCCTCAATTGTTTGTAATTGCACCTACCACTGTTTGTCTCTGCGTCACCCAAAGGTTGAATTTTAATGAATAAATAAATCTGTGAAACCATAGAAATATAAAAAACTAGCGGACCCGGCAGACGTTGTCCTGTCTGAACGATCCTAGAACCCGACTGCAGCGGCCCCTACTGGGTCTAATTATATTTTCAAACCATCCAGGAACTCATTGAAATACAGGGCTATTTTTAAATGACTAGCTAAATTTTCACAGGGTGTTCTACCCATGAATATAAACAACTTTCACTATGGGACCAACTTTGAAATCGCAAAAAAAATATCAGCTGTTTCATACATTTTGATCGAGTAGGTATTGAACTTTTGTAGGAAACCGCTGGTTTTTTTTTCGTGATTTCAAAGTTGGTCCCTTAGTGAAAGTTGTTCACATTCATGGGTAGAACACCCTGTGAAAATTTAGCTAGTCATTTAAAAATAGCCCTGTATACACACAAAATTTCATCCAAATCGGTCCGTCGTTTAGGAGGAGTTAGGTGACAAACACACGTAGGTACAGAAGAATTAAGAGGTATCTCCTTCTTTCTTATATCTATGGTCAAACCCGTTCTCCGCTAGTTCTTAAATACCGTCTTTTGTATAACGTTAAGTAAGTGTAAGAGTAAGTGCAGCAGTATCCTCCTCGCACATCATGACAATAAGCTGCCAGGATGCTATTAATCCATTTGTCAATTTAGAGGCATGAGGAACAGGGTGTAAAGTTCACTCATCCTCTATTGAAAAGGGAGGATCCTCCGACCAGACGGGTGTTGTGTCTGGTGGGCCACTGCCCGACGGTTGATGTCGGGACGTTGTATATATGCTAATCGCGTGGTAAACTCTAATTGCGCGATGCAGGTTTGCGTGACGTCATGTCATTGATGCGTAGTTCATATGTGGCGATGTAGATGCCGCCACATCACTCCCCTCCGGAGACGATAGTGGGCTGAGTCGTGTATCTTGCGATGCTTGCCAGTGCCAGTTGTGGTTCCAGTGAGTCGGAACCGGGTGCCGCATAGTTCACGGTGAGTCGGAACTGTCTGCGGTGATACCCCAGTGAGTCGGGGTGGCGCTGCGTTATGCTCCAGTGAGTCGGAGTGTACAGCGCTGGGTTGAGGCTGAAGGTGATGACCAGGTATGCGCGTCCGCTGCATGCTGGTGGTCAGGATACCTGTTGAAGCCGTGGATGCTGGCTGGCTGTGTGACTCGCCGCTCGAAAGCTTGAGGAAATGATGCTGATGACGTCACGCTGATGTAGTTGCACGAAGGATGCGCTGACGTTCATGCTCGGGGTCACTAGTTTAGTGGTATGACGAACAGGGTGTAAAGTTCACTCATCCTCTATTGAAAAGGGAGGATCCTCCGACCAGACGGGTTTCGTGTCTGGTGGGCCACTGCCCGACGGTTGATGTCGGGACGTTGTATATATGCTAATCGCGTGGTAAACTCTAATTGCGCGATGCAGGTTTGCGTGACGTCATGTCATTGATGCGTAGTTCATATGTGGCGATGTAGATGCCGCCACAGTCAACAAGGGTAATATTGGGCATATAAAGTAAACTAGCCGCGCCTCGCGGTTTCACCCGCATAAGTCTCGATCCCGTAGGTATTCTATACTAGAAGACGAAGACGAAGGAGGCTAGTCTCCACGACTCAGGGAATCCAAGTGTGGAGGCTAGTATGATGTGAATATTGAATACTTAATTCTTGCACAGTAAAGTGTTTTTTTTTTCCTTTTGTCCTATTTTTTATGTCCTGTTTCATGTCCAGGTCTGTGCCAAATTTAATCCAAATCCTTCTAGCCGTTTTAGCGTGAAAGCGTAACAAACAAACAAACAAACAAACAAGCTCATTTTCACATTTATTGCAATAACTAGCTGCGTCCCGCGGTTTCACCCACGTATACAGAGATATAAAGTAGCCTATGTGTAAATTCAGGGTGTCAGCTACCTCCATACGAGATTTTATCAAAATTGGTCTAGCCGTTTGAGCGTGAAGAAGTAGCAAACATACAAACACACACTCATAAACTTTCTTTAAAATATTAGTGTGATTAAGTTAGGAAGTTAGTATTATTCAGAGGGACAGTACATGGAAGGTCCCAATTCATCAAAGACACTTACCATGGGAAAGGTGGGGGAAGGTGGGGGAGGTATAACGGATTCCTACTGAATGAAATCACGCGGTAGCCTTTCAAAATACTTTAGATTCCATCCTAATGGCACTTCTCGAGAGCCTCGTATCCTAGTATCCTTCGACAACCTCAAGATATACGGCAGAATGTGGTGTTGCCAGTTTTGTATAAGTTATCATAATATCACGCCTGTAATCCCTAAACAATCAAAAAGTGTTTTGAGCATGCTAAACGACACCTCGTGTCAATGTTGTACAATATTATCGAAATTGGATTGTATGTGTAAACTGTAGTTGAATATACATTTGTAGATCCGATACCTCAAATGTAAACGATGCAGATTATTATACTTACCAATTTGAGCGTTTTCGCATTGCATCCGATCTGAATCCGAATTCAAGATCCGAGTTCAATCCGAATCGGGAATGTTCTAAATTCGGACGGATACAGTGCGCACGCAACCCCCTTACAAAATAGTACTTTGGCTATTTCGGCCCGACATTTCTGTCTTATTTTCGGATTTTATTTGGATTCAGTGCGCAAACGGTCTTCGGAAAACAATTTGAATCCGGCGCAAGCGTAGAAGGAAGAAAAAACCGGCCAAGTGCGTGTCGGACCACACACAATGAAGGGTTCCGTAGTTGAAAATAATTTATCCCAAAAACAAACAACATTGGATCCCAAAAAAAAAAAAAATTTTATCATAAAATTACAAATTCACAATTTTCGGACTTTTGCCTTTACTTGTGCTGCGAGACCTTGCTTCTTGCCAAATTTAATTATTCTAGGTCAACGGGAAGTACCCTATATAGGTTTTGATTTACTTGCGACAGGTGAGAGTATCAAAATGTGTCGCAAAATGGCCGTATTTTTTTATTGCGTTGACTCAGAAGCTTGATTTTTTTAGAACTCTAAGGGACCATAGACTTACCTATTTAATATAAATTTCAACTTGATATCTTCACGCGTCGTTGAGAAAAAAGGGTCTTGACAGACTGAGAGACTTGAACATTTTTTTATGTGATAGAATTACAAATTAACAATTTTCGGACTTTTTCCTTTATTTGTGTTGTACGACCTTGCTTCATGTCAAATTTCATGATTCTAGAACAACGGGAAGTACCCTATATGTTTTGATTTACTTGCGAGTATCAAAATATAAAAAAAAAAAAAAAAAAAAAAAAAAAAATATGTTTATTTTGACAACTTTGTAATTTACATAGCTTTAAGTTTGGAGGCACCTTTTAAGCAAAGATTTGCTTGTATTAGGTGGTCCAGCTCTTCCAGTTTACTTTAACAATACACAAGTTGAGAGAATAGTTTTAAAAGAATAACAAGGTTATTTAAGTTTATGTTTACTTTAACAATACATAAGCTGAGATAATAATTTTGAAGGAATACCAAAGGTTATTTCAGTTTACTTTAACAATACATCAGTTGAGAAAATAATTTTGAAGGAATGCCAAAGATGATTTAAGTTTACTTTAACAATACATAAGTTGAGAGAATAATTTTGAAAGAATAACAAGGTTAAATTTGCGTTTACTTTAACAATACATAAGTTGAGAGAATTATTTTGAAGGAATACCAAAGGTAATTTAAGTTTAGTTTAACAATACATAAGGTGAGAGAATAGTTTTGAAGGAGAACCAAAGATTATTTAAGTTTACTTCAACAATACATAAGCTGAGAGAATAATTTTGAAAGAATGCCAAAGGTATTTTAACAATTCAAAACAATACTAAACATTATTTAAATAACGAATGCGCTTTATGTTTTGTGTGTATATGTGGATGATGTGTGAGGTGTGGGTGTGTGTGATGTCGGTATATTGGCGTGGAATGTGTTAATTTGCGTAATAAAATTGTATAAGAATAGGTTATAATTATGTTAAGAATCATGTGATTGTATGGAACATAGCCTCGATTTCTTCGTAACTCTTCCTCTTCAACCATTCAGTGAGTGTCTTTTTGCAGTCGTGATATGTCATAGGGTATATGGTCAGTATTTTGTTGAGGGAATTGTATAAGCGAGAAGATTGCTTTGTGTATTGTCTTGTAGCAAATGCAGTTTTGACTGGGGTTTCTGGAGCTACATTGTTCTTTCTCCTAGTTTGTGTCCTGGGAGTAACGAAGGGAAGTGATTTGTGTTTTTTCAGCGTAATCAGCAGCACATAGAGCTTTCTAACTGTCAAGAGGTTCGAAGTTACGTATAAGGTTTCCGTGGGGAATAATCGTGGTTTAAAGTACATGACTTTTAGTAAAGATCTCTGCGCCCTCTCCAGTTCTAAAAACTTTGTTTTTGATGCTCCACCCCAAATTGGTAAACAGTATGTCAATATGGACTGACCCAAAGACAGGTAAATTTGTTGGATAAGATCTTTAGTAGCTATGTGACGAAGAGATTTGAAAGTCCAAATTAACTTCCTGACTCTGTTCATTATCAGCTCTAAATGCAAGTGCCACGATAGCCTTTGGTCGAGCATAACTCCAAGGTATTTAGTGCTACTAACTTTGCTGATTTTTAAACAACAGCAGTTGGTGTCAGGGAAGTGAGAACAAGTATGTATTTTGATCTGGAAATCATGTGATGGCTGAGTATTGTTATAAATGGAGAAACAAATGTAGTTTGTCTTTGAGACGTTTAAAGTTAATAGGTTACATTCGAGCCAAGTAGCTATTGCAGACAAGCCACTCTCGGCGGTACGACCAACGCTGTCCCATGTTTTCCCCGAGAAAACAATTGCTGTATCGTCAGCATAGGAGAAAATGTGAGCTCCGTCAATACTCATACTGCATAGGCTGTTTATATAAATAAGAAACAGCGTCGGACCCAGCACACTACCTTGTCCTACTCCGTATGTAACAATTTCTTCGGAACTAGTTACTGATCCAATTTTTACTACATATCTGCGTTCGCTCAGGTATTCCTTAAAGAGGTTAAGTGGTATTCCTCTTACGCCAATGCCTTCTAGCCTGTGCAAAAGAGTAGGGACACAGACTGTGTCGAAGGCTTTTTTTAGGTCTAAAAATACTGCCAGACACTTGTCACGTCTGTCCACTATTTCGGTAACTATAGATGTAAGTGCTAGGACTGCGTCCTCTGTAGACTTACCCTGTCTAAAGCCAAACTGTGAGGGTGAAATTAAATTATTTTTTGTTAAATATCTAGTCAAGCGATGATTTATTAATCTTTCTATAATTTTAGACAAGGACGGAAGTACTGATATCGGCCTATAGTTAGACGGATCAGTTGTGTTACCACTCTTGTGCACAGGTGTAATTACGGCTTGTTTCAGGGCGATAGGAAAAGTTCCTTGTTCAAAGCAGAGGTTAATAAGGTGTGAAATAACTGGCGAAATAATGGACTTGGCAGCTTTCAGGAAATTTATAGGGATTTGGTCCCTGCCAGTAGCACTGTCGGATTTAATATAAATATAAATATGTCACATAAATGGCCGTATGTTTTTATTGCATTGACTTAGAAGCTTGAGTTTTTTAGGACTTCAAGGGACCACAGACCTACGTATGTGATATTAAATTCAACTTGATACCTCCACGTGTTCCTGAGAAAAAGGGTCTTGACAGACTGACAGACAGACAAACGAGTGATCCTATAAGGGTTCCATTTTTTCCTTTTGAGGTACGGAACCCTAAAAAGAAGAAAATAGGTTCTTCTTCTGCCAAATTTTGACGTAGAAATTGGAGAAGGACCAGTGAGTTCTTCCGGAGATCCTAAAGCCCTGTCTTAATGTGCTTAGGATAGCCTCCGGACCCAAGTGGGATGATGAAACTCCAACCTGGTAAAGTGGGGTTACCTCGCCGGAACGGCAGCAGGTTATGAATGGTGGAGCGAAGTCGCAAACCATGGTTTACGACTTAGCTCCACATTTATACCCAGCAGGATGCAGGCACGCATGCAGCGCATGTGCATGCGGTGCGGTGCATGCTGCACCTCCTATCCTGCCTTCTGTGTCCCAAAACATGCTGACAAACTGACCTCTGCGCTGCCAACGACACCGTGGAAGTGGCGAAGTTTTGGACCAACAAGATTGGACATACTGTCATGCCAGCGACACGAAGAAAAAGAAGAGCTACCGAACGACTTCCCCAGATAAAAGGCTTCGTTATGGAGGTCCTGTGAGTCACATGAAACACTTACGCCAGTTAGGTACCTACCCTTTTTTCGACAGGACTGTCCTGTTATCTTACATGTTTCAGTGTCTGAGAACCCAGAAATAGAATACCTAGTTATTAAAACCTTGTTTTTTTTCACAACGACCTTTATATCCGTGGGAAAATACAAATCACCCATTATTATAAACAAAACGCCTTTCTCCTATAATTTACATAACCACCTATAAGTATTAGTATGAGTCACATGTTGTTTTGGTATAATAAAGTTCCCCACTGCAAAAATCGGTTTGGAGAAATTTCCAGTTTGTTTATTTTTAAACATTTCTTTTGAAATAGCCTTGGGTGGTTCCACTTAGTTCGGATTTGGCGAGTGTGGTCCAAAGACCGGTTTTTTGTGACGTCAGTGTTCAAGAAGGTATCTTAGCAAAGGATTTTACGTTAGCCGTTACGTTTAGTTCGATTAGTTTGTATCTTTGTGTTGATAGCTACTATAGCTATTTCACTTCTAACGTCTACTATAGCTATAGCTATAGCTATAGCTACTATAGCTATTTAACTTCTAACGATATTTCACTTCTAACGTCATGCGTGAACAACGTTGGCTTGAGCGAGGACCTAACCAATACATTAAATAAATCAATAACTTGGATGAATGACCATAACCTCGAAATTAATTTCTCTAAATCTAAAATAATGCCCTTCCACCCCCGTCAAAAAACCCCACTAGACATAAACTTCACTTACAATGGCACAACAATTGAAGTCGTTCATGAATTTACTCTACTTGGCCTATCTATAGATACAAACATTAATTGGAAGTCACACATCAAAAAGATAAAATCAAAACTATCAAAATTTGCATACGCCCTTCGTGAAGTCAAAAAAACCACTAACCTAAAAACAGCACTTGTCACCTATTATGCCTACGCATATGCGTGGCTCAGTTACGGCGTGATATTATGGGGAAACAGTACACATGCACCTACACTTTTCACACTACAAAAACGACTGATCAGAATCCTGGTTAACATAGAAGACACAGACAGCTGCAAACCACATTTCCAAGAACACAAACTTTTAACACTTCCCTGTATATATATATTAGAAATATGTAAATTTGTAAGAAACAATCAACAATTATTCACTACACGAGAAAACATACAAGCAAATTATGCACTACGACACAAAAATAGACTAAACCTACCTGGCGGCTCTAAGCTGAAAATGCACTCAACAAGCACTTTAGTAATGGCAGTTAAAATATATAATAAATTACCCGAAGCAATTAAAGATGAACAAAAATTGAATCTATTTATAAATAAAGTAAAACAATACCTAATCCATAAATGTTACTATAATGTTAATGAATATTTTAATGATAAATTAAATTAATACTTAATTAAAAATGAATAAGTACCAAAACTAGTGATAAAATAAAAGTGGAAGTGAGTACTTATTAGAAAAACTTTTATATTTTACGTTTTCAAATAATAATACAATAATAGCCCTCTTCCTACAACCTATTTTGCTGTGCCCGACAGGGTCCACAATGATCTATGTAAACTGATGTATATTTTATAATGTACCTACCACCTACGCTAACATTGTGGAATGCAAATAAATATATTGAGTATTGAGTATTGAGCTAGGGACACCTGTACCCTAATTGCGTAACACATTATCAATCGGAGTTGGTTTCATTTTGACAGTTCAGCAACATTCATTGCGTTATTTACGTTGTCGAGCAGATAAATATTTCGAACATAAGAAGCAATGGATTAGCAATTTGTTTCAAAATGATTCAACCTCCGATTGATAATGTGTTTCGCAATTAGGGTGCAGGTGATACGATTGGAATACATACCTACCAATGTAATTATTATCCAGAAATCTCCAATGACGAAATCATTTGTTTATCTGCCACTGTCATAAAACCCTCATTTGTCGTCATCGTGGACAACGGTCGTCAACCTCGAGGCAACCTTGTAAAGGAACTGTGTACCGTCAGCAAAGGCAGACAGAAGGGACGCGACTCTAGTAGAACAATTTTTATGAAAAATTTAATGGAAATGGTTCTAATAAAGTGAATGAAGTCTGAACATAAGTTATTTTATTATGTACCTTCTAGGATGCTGTAATTTTTTTGTCTCGTGTTGGGATAATCTATATGTCGCTAATAATAACAATAAAATTATCTTCAATTACAAAAAAACACCGACCAAAGAGAGCTGCAAAATGTTTGTTGTCTCAAACTCAAACTCAAGGCATTTATTTCAAATAAACCAATTACAGGCACTTTTGAATTGTCAAAGGGTCGGTCTTGGGTCGGTCAGTCAGAAAAATGAAGCTAGATTGCCCATTCCAAAGCGTAGATCCTATGGAGAAGAACGGGCAAGAAACTCCACGGACACTCTTTTAAAATCAAATATTTTACAAAATATTACCAAATCAATTATCAAATATTTTATTTACATCGTTCATATTGAAAATATACATGTGAGAACAATGTAGAAAGACGTGCACGTTAAAAGCGTCCGTAATAAAAAATAAAAAAAAGATAAAAACTAAAAACAACTAAATTAAAAAATTAAAATAAGCCGTGGCAGCTAAGAGACGACCAGTCCCAACTGACGGCGCCCGTTCACGAACATGACGCATGACCATTTTGAAGGGAACTTAATGATCCAACACACACGCCACCACCAGCGAGACATTTGAGCGAGCAGTACATACTCTCAACCGCCAGGGCACATTCAAGTCAGTGAAAGACGAAACCAGTAAAAGGTAGCTTTATATTAGCTACATAGTGCTCACACATGTGCTATGCATTTATACAATACTAAGAGATTGAATTTAAACAATGCAAAGAAAAATTTTGTTTCTTCTTAATCTTCAGCAGGTCCAACAATATTTTTGAATGCTAATCAATTAGTTTAAGCGTCCTTGTGGAGCAGGACCAGCATTTAGCCAAGCATTTTTGTCAGCGATGTAATCTCCTAACTTATAATATGCCTGGCTGCATAGTGTGCGTTTTATACAAGATTTAAATTTCGTTTCATTCAGCTGGAGTATGTGCGGAGGTATTTTATTATAACATTTTAAACAGTACCCCATGAAGGATGAGTCTACTTTAGCTAGTCTGAAACCTGGTTGAACTAAATGGTCGCTATTTCTAGTCCTATAATTGTGTCTTTCACCTCTTTTTCCGAAAAGATTTAGATTTTTCCTTACGTACATGATGTTTTCGTATATATATTGACAAGGTACCGTCATGATGTTAATATCTTTAAACAGTTCCCTTAGAGAATCGCGCCTGCGGAGGCCATATATTGCTCTGATGGCTCTTTTCTGCAGAATAAAAATAGACTCTATATCAGCAGCCCGTCCCCACAGTAAGATACCGTAAGACATAATACTATGAAAGTAACTGAAATAAACTAGCCTCGCGGTATCTACATCAGTAAATTGACGTATTTTTCTCACAGCATATGCTGCTGAACTTAGCCGTCCCGCAAGAGATGTTAAATGAGGACACCATTGCAGCCTTGAGTCGAGCGTGATCCCCAGGAAAACCGTTTTATCGACGAATTCTAGTTTCTCTTTATTCAATACTATGTCACAATCAGTACTTTTAACATTTGGTAAAGCAAATCTTATAACATGTTGTTATCATGACAGTAGGCACACATAATTATATTATGTATTAGTTGTTACCATGACTAGTAGATATAGATACATAGCTCAAGACCTCAAGTTCTCTGAAAGGACATTTATTAACCGACTTCAAAAAAAGGAGCAGGTTCTCAATTCAGTTGTATGTTTTTTTTTTTTGTATGTTTGTTATCTCATTACTCCGTCATTTATGAACCGATTCGGGAAATTCTTTTTTTATTTGAAAAGATTGGTCCCATTTTTATCAAAATCCAGTTTTGATGATGGTATCCATGAGGAATCGAGGGAACTCCTCAAATATTATAGGCATACATATAGCTATTTTGGTATTTTCATCAACAAATCAAGCGTTTGCATTTAGAAAGTATCATCTGGTGAAGTGGAACTGATGAAGAAGACCACAGAAACCCACGGGAACTCCTCAACGATCATAAGTATTTCACGGGTGGCGATAAGATATCTCGATTAATAGTTAAGGGACTATGACGAAGCTTTAAATAAAATCGAACCGATCTGATGAAGAAGCCGGAAGGTAGGCATCGGAACTCAGTAATAAAACAATGTATCCTAGCCGTGGCTTATTGGAATTGTCATGAGGTGCACTCTGGCTATAAATGATTTAATGCTTACTATATGCCGCTTTATATTGCGCTAGGTACTTGAGTTGTATGTTATGTGTGTGGGGTAGGCCACCACTAAAAAGTGAAAAATAAAAACTTTTTACAAAAAAAAAACAACTGACTCCCAAAAAAACACTACAAAGTGAAAAATAACTTTAATTTCGGAAGTCGGTGGCAAAAAAAATACGAAAGTAAATAAAAAACCAAAGACACCGACTTCCGAAATTAAAGTTATTTTTCACTTTGTAGTGTTTTTTTGGTAGTCAGTTGTTTTTTTAGTTTTTTGTTTTCAACAGACTTTGAGCCACTTCTTGGCAAATATCTCCCGCAAATTTTAGGACATACAGGGTTATTTTAAATTGGCTAGCTAAACTCCGCCGCGTGTCGTTTTGCATCTTCGTCAAATTTAAGGGTGTGGTATATAAGGTGTATCTATTCATACACGAAATCTCTTAAGGGGTCATTGTACTCATCATAATGAACCACTTTGACTATGGGACCAAACCTGAAATCGCGAAAAAAAAATCAACTGCTCCCTACATTTTGACGAGTTTTATATAGATATGTACTGAACAGCTGATTTTTTTTCGCAATTTCAGGTTTGGTTCCATATTAAAAGTTTTTTATAATGATGAGTACAGAGATTTAGTGTATGAACAGATACACCTTAATAATAGACCATCAAACCGAAGAACTTTTTCCATGGCACCAACATCGTAATCGCGAAAAAATAATCAGCCGTCCCATACATTTGCGTCGAGTATTAAAGTAGGATATTAAAGTGTATTTGTATCGGGTATTGAAGTTCTACGGGACAGTTGAAAATTTTTTCGCGACTACGATGTTGTTCCCATGAAGAAAGTTGTTCGGTTTGATGTTCTGTATCACACCCTGAAATTTGACGAGGATGCATAACGACACGTTGTACAAACATGATAAAATAAAAATAAAAAGATT
Source organism: Cosmia trapezina (assembly GCA_905163495.3). NCBI lineage: Eukaryota > Metazoa > Arthropoda > Insecta > Lepidoptera > Noctuidae > Cosmia > Cosmia trapezina. The sequence continues at coordinate 9,757,343 of LR991039.1, forward strand.
TGATGTTATTTTTTAGAGGTTAACGACCGCTAATAGTGTTGTTACTTGAAGTATGATTTGAAAAAAACTGTATTCTTCTGTTTTAACGTGTTTAGATATCATGGCAATACCTATCACATCTGTGAAGTTTACAGAAGAAAAAAAACAGAATTTTTTAAACTGATACCTACATTTTGAAGTGACTATGACAATAACTGCGGTCGATGATAATCCCACAAAAAAAAAATCAAACTAATTTATTTTTCGTTTTAGCTCGTGCTCGTGGCTAAGTAATAACAGCCGCACGGGTCGATCCATCAGGTTAAGCTACGCTTGCCGGGGTTGGTCCGTGGATGTGTAATCATCTTTACATACAGAGACTCCTCCGTGTCTCGGAAAGCACGGTTGGTCACGGCTGTCATTTCTGGATCTTTGACAGTCGTTACGGGTCGTCAGAAGCCCGAAAGTCTGACAACCAGTCTTACCAAGCGGTATCGTATTGCCCAGTTACGGTTGTGGAGGTCAGATAGGCAGTCGCTCCATATAAAATATTGGTATTCTGCTGCATCCTGTTAGACTGGAAGCCGACCCCAACGTAGTTGGGAAAAGGCTAGGCAGATTGTTTTTTTTTATCGTGTTTAGATATCGATACCCATAGCGTCTGCGGAGTTTAGCTAGCCTATTTAAAATAACCCCGTGTAGCTAAAAAAACTCACTGTCCACAAAATTGTACCCATTTCCTTACTTACACGTTTGTATAATTTCCAGCACGAGTCGTGAGCACAAATTCAACCTTAACATTAACTGCCCTCGTCAGCGTGCTCTTGTACAATGCGTTTCAACTAAGAATAGGAAAGTCAATGACCTCTAACTGTCAACTGAAGCTAGAAATCTAAGGCTTGCAAAGTTTTGTAGTGTTATCCTTATCCATTTTAGTTTTGTTTTTGGAATTTGTTTTTGTTAAAATATGTCACTGACTTTACAAATGTGTAAACGAGATGCTATTTTGCTAAAACTTCACAATATGGCGCAAGGTCATTCCTATTCTTAGTTGAAACGCATTGTATTCTGTTTTCTATCTATATCTAATTAAGCTTGATATTAAATTGATTTCATGCCCGCCCGTGTGGAACCTGCCGTGATAGGAAATAAGATTAATTTGTGCTCACGACTCGTGCTGGCAACTATTTAGCGACTTTATTTGCGAACTATACTTCTGTAACTAAACACTACTTACATTATACCACGGGAAGTAGAGGGATGATTGTGTGCAAATTAACTGCATGTATAAGTTAAATAATGAGCAGTTAGCTAAGCTAAATAACCCTATAAGTAGTGACAGGTGGAATGCTATGAGCCGTACAAGTGATTGACGCGAATACAAATGGTATTGACAAATTAATTGTCAACATTTTGATATGTATGGTCCTAATTAAAAATGTAAAGATGGTAAAATGAATAGATAGATAGATAGATAAAACATTTATTTGGTGCACACAAAAGACATAGCTGCACAACACACAAAAGTACAATTAAATGAATATAAAAACAATATGATGATGGATGGTAATTTGTTCATTTAAAACTAGCGACAGTTTTGAAAACAACCTTCATCATTCATCCTACATCTTTCTTCATATTTGGGTTTCTATAGTAGGTATATCATCATCTGCGTAGTCTTTTACCTAACTATATTGGAGCTGGATACCAGTATTTTACAGAGAGTGACTGCATCTAAGTATCTGGCCTATACATACATATTTTAATTTGAATGTACGAGTATGATTAAGTTCCACTTGGCAGATAATTTCATACAAATTCTGTTCCATGTTTTTTTGTTTTTTTTTTTTTTGTAATTTATTCCGGAAGGGTTAGAGGAGCTCGTGGCTAAGTAATTACAGCCGTACGGGTCGATCCATCAGGTTAAGCTACGCTTGCCGGGGTTGGTCAGTGGATGGGTGACCATCTTTACATACCGAGACTCCTCCGTGCCTCGGAAAGCACGTTAAGCCGTTGGTCCCGGTTGTCATTCGTGGATCTTTGACAGTCGTTACGGGTCGTCAGAAGCCCGAAAGTCTGACAACCAGTCTTACCAAGGGGTATCGTATTACCCAGTTACTGGGTTGTGGAGGTCAGACAGGCAGTCGCTCCATGTAAAATACTGGTATTCAGCTGCATCCGGTTAGACTGGAAGCCAACCCCAACATAGTTGGGAAAAGGCTAGGCAGATTGATTATTCCGGAAGGGTTATGTGTAAATTCTCTAAAATAATGATGGTGAAAATCAAAATTAGTGCGTAGCTTAGAAGAACAACGCGGCCACACAGACAGACAAGTTGTTCATAATAATAAGTAAAATGACACTTCAAGAACAAGAACTACAAGAACTTTAAGAACAAGCTCAACAACAACCATTAGAATTTCACACCGTATTAACTCATAGGTACTCATAGATACTTAACTAATACCACGATACACACACTATCACTGCGACATTATAGTACATTATGATATAAGTGCGGTAAGTTGAAAATTACAGCCGAGGCGATATTGCTAGCCCGAGCCGTAGGCGAGGGCTACAAGAAAGCAGAGGCTGTAATTATCAAAGCGCACGTATGTCATACGACGTTTTATAACATATTTGCGAGGAAATAAATAAAACTCGGATTTTCTTAAACGAATAAATCTTTAAAAACACACTTTCTGAAAATGAATTTTGCACCTTTGCTTGTTTTCCATACGATGAAATTTTGATCCGCTTGTAAGTATCTATCGGTCGATTTTTCGGGCAAGAGGCTTAGAGTAGCCTTTTTCGCTGCCTCTGAGACTTCTGGCGGTGTCGAATGAATAAATTCGTCATTACTTGACGACATTTTCAAATAAAAACAATACAGCGAAAAGAAAAAGCGCGCGGAATAATTTTTACTTGTTCACAAATTAGCGATGCGCAGGCATCAGCGCTTTTTTTTTAAAGGCAAAGGCACAAAAACAGCCAGTATTATTAAAGTAAATTAATATTTTTTTTGTTTTTGTTACAGATAAATGGTTGTAATTTATTGCCAAAATTAATTAAATCAAAGAATTAAATGTTTAACATTTGATTCTTTAATTTTATTTTATACCAAAGTTAATTTTATTCATAAAATGTTGACCACTTTTCTGACATAAAAACTCTTTGCTTTGCTTTCTTTGCTTTTTTTTTTCTTAAGATTTAAAAAAGTACGGTTGGTTTTAGACGGAGCATCATGATAAACCGTACGTGTTACCTTATTAGAAAGAAACTCGTGCGTTTTACTTTACGATTACGCACAAGTACGTAATGACATACATTACGATATTGAAATTGTTGAAATAAGAGGCCCTTTACGAGCAAATGTGTTATAAATATAGATTACAATAACTAGAAAATTAAATTATTATTGACACTGGCAGCAATAGAAATATTAAATGTTTAAATGTTGTACCATATTTCAGGTGATGCATCTGTTCAATGCTACCTTTGAACATAGACTCAGCACGCGGCCCAATAAAAATAAGTGATTACGTTGCATCTAACACGCATGAAACACAAAGATTTTGTGCAATAGTGTGTGTTAGGTAAAAGTAGTATATAAGCGGTATCTTTATGTAAATAAATCAGATTTGAATTTTATATTCTTGTCTCATTACCCCTCACTGTGGCCAAGGCACCTTTAGCCATCTCTGATCAGTCTCGTGAGTCTGCGGGACTGGCAGTGAGTGTACCCTTCCCGAACCCTGGATTCCTGTCTACTGTCCGTCTGTTACCTTAGGTCGCATGGTGCAGACATCCTGAATTTATTTATCACATATTAGGTATATGGTAGGTTAGGGCTGTAGGGCTTATAAGGCTTAGGGTCGTAGGTACCGTTAGGCTGGTAGGTCTTAGTAGGTTCCCGTAACTCGTCATATTTTGACGACATGGTTGGCGCAGTGGTTGAGCGATTGACTGCTGCGCAGCATGTCGCGGGTTCGATTCCCGCACGGAGTATTTGTTCCGAGTCTGGGTGTTTTTCTATCTATAATATGTATGTATTTACAAAAAAAAATGTATATAAGTAGTTTATCAGCCATCTCGTTACCATAACACAAGCACTAGGTTGCTTAGCTTGGGACTAGATGGCGTTGTGTGAAATGTCCAAGGATATTTAAGGATATATATATATATATATATATATATATATATAAACACCCTTTCCCACACTTAGTTGATCCAGCAGTGAGCCAATGCATTGTTGACTCCACCTTTCGTGCGGAATAACTTGACTCCGGTTTAATATTTTTCGAGCGGAGTGGCAACGTCGCCTTCCACTTGGCGACTTTGCCAAATATATTTGTAGAAATATATTTATACTCAACATTTTTTTTACTCTAGCATCTAAACAAAAGTGGATCCGTAACGGTCAATTTTTTTATACTCATCAATACTTTGTGGCTCCGAATTTTATCTGAACACCAATACTTATTGGCTCCATATACACTGAATTTCAGATAATTCTAACATTCATTTCTTTTTATTTACACACTCCTTGCATAAAAACGATTATAATTTTCTACCTACATAAGTTGATCCACTCGATATTCTATACGCAATGTTTCATACATTGTTAGATCCACCTTGACTAAGAGGTGCGGCACCACGCACAGCATACTATGTGGTTCCGTTTTATACTCTCCTTGCGGAAATGCATACATACGTTGATCCAGTCGATTTTATATTCTCATTGCTTCATACGTTATTAGATCCACCTCGAATATGAGGTTATAAGTACTAATTGGTTCCGTTTTATACTATCCTTGCAGAAATGCATACAAACGTTGATCCACTCGATTTTATATTCTCATTGCTTCATACATTGTTAGATCCACCTTGACTAAGAGGTGCGGCACCACGCACAGCATACTATGTGGTTCCGTTTTATACTCTCCTTGCGGAAATGCATACATACGTTGATCCAGTCGATTTTATATTCTCATTGCTTCATACGTTATTAGATCCACCTCGAATATGAGGTTATAAGTACTAATTGGTTCCGTTTTATACTATCCTCGCAGAAATGCATACATACGTTGATCCACTCGATTAATTATATTCGCATTGCTTCATACATTGTCAGATCCACCTCGATTGGTTATAAGTACTATGTGGTTCCATATTATACTCTCCTTGAAGAAATGCATACGTCCGTTGATCTAGTACATTTTATATTCGTAATGCTTCGTACATTGTAAGATCTACCTCGAGTATGGTGGCGGATCCAACAATGTATGAAGTAATGCGAATATAAAATCGAGTGGATCAACCTAAGTATGCATTACTGCAAGGAGTTTTTTCAGTTCTCTACGTTTAGCGTTCTAGGCGGCCGAAGTGTCTGTACGAAAACGCCACTACGTCATTCCGACTCCAGGACCGTACCTCCAAACCTATCCTTCTGCAGCGAGGGGGACAGGGAGACGTTATCTCTCCGAAACTGTTCGCCGCTGCAGTGGAGGATGCCTTCAAGGTTCTGGACTGGAAAGGGCTAGACATCAACATCAATGGCGAGTGCGTCAGTCAACTTCGGTTTACCGACGATATAGTAGGCATGGCTGAGACTGCGGAGGACTTTAGTACAATGCTCGATAACCTCGGTAGAGCTTTCGAAAGAGTGGGTCTTAAAATGAACATGGATAAGACATGGATGGATGGTCACGTCAAATGCCCATTTAGCACCCACTCTCATGAAGATCGGAGACACTACACTCGAAGTTGTGGACGAGTATGTTGCTTAGAACAAACTGTCCAGTTAGGTAGGACCAATTTCGAGAAAGCGGTCAATCGTCGAATACGACTCGGCTGGGCAGCGTTCGGGAAGACATAGTCCAAAGAATTGCCGAACTTAAGTGGCAGTGGGCAGGGCATATTGCTTGCAGAACAGATGGCCAATGGGGCCGAAAGGTTCTGGAGAGGCGGCCGCGTACCGGAAGACGTAACGTTGGAAGGCCTCCCACAAGGTGGACCGATGACCTTGTAAAGATCGCAAGAAGGAATCCGCTGGATGCGGGAACCACAGTACCGGTCGAAGTGGCGGTGCTTGGGAGAGGCCTATGTCCAGCAGTTGATGTCTTTCAACTGAAATGATGATGATGAGGTATAGAAGATAATAGAGAAGCTTTTGTGCGCTTTTGTGACCTGATGTTACATGTGACAACACCATTAACAGTGAAGCATTCTGACAGTGACAGCCCACAATGGCGTATTTGGTTAAAATACCACCTATCATGCCGCAGATCGTGGGTTCGATTCCATACCATCACATCCCATCCAGGACAAGCATTTGTGTGCAAGCACATGTCTGTGTCCTCAGTCTGGGTGTAGTTATCTATAAAAGTATGCATTTACAAAAAAAAGTGTGTGTGTTAGCTCCGACGCACGACTGGAGTTAACTTCTGTTTTTTGTGCCGTTTCGACTTTCTGTTTTTCATCATGTCACTTCTGTCATGCAGGGTTTCTTCAATGAATCAGTGCTATACTAAAATCAACTTTAACGTGTAAAGGCGCTCGTCCCTCTCACCCCACCTCTAACCCCTTCCCTATGTCCCCTCTCTGCCCACCTCTCACCAACACCCTCCCCTCCCTATCTCACCCCTCCCTCTACCCTCTCACACCCCCCACATCTCCCTCTCACTCTCACCCCATCACGCATCCCCTTTCCCCGAACCTCCCCCTACGCCTTTCACCACTGCCTCCCCTCCCTTTCCTCCTCACTCTTCCCTCTGCATCTGCCCCCCACTACTGCCTCCCGTCCCTTTTCCTTCAAAACATCCCTCCTCCACAACCTCCCCTTCATTACTCTATCCCTCCTACCACTCCTCACCCCTCCCCTCTCACAATCCCCTCTCCTCCTCACCCCCACCTTGCTCACCACCATCTCCCGTTCCCCCGTCCTCTTCCCTCTCACCAGTACTCACCACACCCTCCCCTTCTCCCCCTCCCTGTATCCTACTCCCCTCTCGCCCCCTTCCCTTCCTTATCTCTCCTTTAATACCCCTTCCCCTGACGCATCCCCTTTCCCCAACCTCCCCCTCTGCCTTTCACGGTGGGGCCTCCTATCCCTCTCCCCCTCAACATGCCCCTCGATCTCTCCTTTTACTACTGCCTTCCCTCCCTCTGCCCCTCAACATCCTCCTCTTCATTACTCTATCCCTCTCACAACTCCTCCCCCTATCACCCTTACCACCCTCTGCACTCCTCACCCCCCCCCCTTCCTCACCACCCTCTCCCATTCCCCCCTCACCAGTACTCACCGAATTCTCCGAAAACGAAAACGCGGAACCATGTTCGCGTCTGAAGTTCATGTCGCGATAGCGGCGGCACGCTGTATAATGCAAGAATTAATTTGTTTGAATACCATCCATGTTCTATCTATAAATAGTAGCCAATGACAAAGCCCGTGAAAAATGGTGTGCTCTGATTGGCCCATTTGAATCGGATCAACTAGTGCTCAAATGCAAAAAAGGTGGATTTGTATAAAAATGTCTTAATTATTATTATTACTCGCGTTATGAAATGAAATGAAATGAAATGAAATTAAATGAAATGAAATGAAATGAAATGAAATTGTTTATTCTGTAAATAGGATATCGAAATCACTTTTACACGTCATATTTTTTTTAATAAGCTAGATGAAGTCGACATTTCCTATCTGACTACCCTGAGAAGAAATGGCGAAACAAACTCAGGGGTCAAAGTCTCTTTTAAAGTCCAGACATAATCTTGGTCAGATCATGTGAGGACCATGTAGATCAATGTCTGGAATGGTCTTTTGAGGAAAGAACCATAAAAATTTGAGTGGACCTGTCCAGTCAGTGCAAGCATTTGTCAACAATCGTGTAGCTCAACTCAACTCAACTCGTTAACACTTGTGGCTCCAAACAGAGCCACTTACGTATGGTTTGACTAGCATTGGATCAACAAATACCACCCGGATCAACAAGTGAAAACGGATCAACAAATTACTACCTATATGGCACGATGGAGCCACAATGTGCCCATGGGTATATCTATATATCTACATTGCGGCCTTACAGTGACATCTGTGAAGGGTGAATGTACTTACATCATCAGTGTCGTTTTTAAGCTGAAATTAAGCAATATGTTATTTGAACCTGCTTAGGGGGTACCCGGGGGTGCAAAGGCGCACCAAATAATACACCCACATTTTGACAATTAGCCTACATAAATATGTAAAATCAAGAAATCTAGGTAGATCGTCATAAGCATAATTGAAATCGGAGTGGCAACTTATAGGTTACAAACGTAAATAATCATTATGACAATAGTTTTGTAATTGAACTCTTGTGGGGAGTAATTGCGGTTAGAGCCTCCTATCACATAAGTATTTCATTACTACCACCGCGAAGTTTAATTGTTATACAATTAATTATGTAAAGATCCCTTAAAGGACACTGTTGTCTTCTTTACTTAATATCACCCTAATGATATTATTATTGATTGATTGATTGTGTCATCATCATCACCCTCCCATACCAATTTATTTGGGGTCGGCACAGCTACAATTTTTCTTCCATACATTTGCATTAGCAGTACCTAATCTCTGAATTCACTGATCGCCTAGCTAATTAATGTCCACAATTTCTTGGAGAATTAACACAGACACTATTAAAACTTTCTTAAATCTATGCCCGCCTAGTAGCTACAGAACGTTCAGTATTCCTCGCCAGTTCATAGAGGCGCTGATGGTATGGGAAACATGCCTTTGCGGTAATTTCTCACATCTATGCGAACCTGGTACCGATAGCTCGTGTTGTATTTCTCGACAGTTCACAGAGGCGCTGATTGTATGAGGGGGAAACTTCTATATTTGTTACTCTCTTGCATTTATGAACGCCTAGTACTTACGGCGCGTCTAGTATTTTCTCGGTTCATAGGGGCGCTGCTCGTGATGGAAAAACATTCAACAAGTAGTATCAAAACACCGGGCCATTTACATTCGGTTTTCTTATTACAACAAGAATCAAGATTTATTAGACATCCTGAAATAAATTGTCATTATCATTCATATCAGTTTATTAAACTTAATTGTTACTTAATTGTTAAATAACACACACACACACTTAAATTGGTCGATAAAATAATATGAATTTGAGCAAAATGGAACGTAAGCAACGCAGAAACAGGGTGGAGTTATAGGGGTGAAAGGGATGACGAATCGCGCATGCGCTAAAACATCAATTTCGATGTTTTAGCGCATGCGTGATTCGTTTTCGTTGAGTCATTCGCGTAGGAGAAAAATATTATCATCAACATCTTGTTCCGATTTAATTTCCCTAAAATCCAATTTCGAAAACCAGAAAGGAGTGAAGTGAGCCATGGCGCCAGTAATTGAGCCGAAGAGGCGTGTGAAATCAATAAGGAAACCCGGTGACAACCCAATAGTAAAAATAAGGAAACCGAAAGGGGATAGACAATACTCCAGGGCCTACATAAATAAATTGTTGAAAAAGGTACTGAAGAGGCGTGCTAACACGCATGATTCTGTGCATCTGATTTACAAGACATATCGCAGGATGATCAAGATGGCTTGTGAGTTGGTGGCTCGTCGTCATAGGAAGATCACCCTTAAGGATGCACATATTGCAATGGCTAAGCTGATTCCTCGGGAGGTGGCTATGACCGCCATCAGGGAGTTTCGTCAGCAACCAGGCGAAAAAGCGGCGGCAACAACAGTGGAGGAAGCACCACCAGCTGATGAGTAGGCTGGAGTCGACATTGCAGAGTGTAGTGATTTTGTTTTTGTAGTTTACTTACCCTGAATTAAATAGTTAGTATGCAATGTGAGTGTTGTTTTATTTATTTACAATTTAAAATCTGATAAAATACGTGATGTCTCAGTTTTGGCGCCCAACATCATGCATGAATCATTTATAATTAAGTACATAATTAATATACAGGGTCAAATTAAAATAGCTAGCAAAACTCTGCAGACGTGTTGGGTACTTATCGATATCAACACGATAAAATAAAATAAAAACAGATTTAATGGTTTTTTTTAGGGGGTGAACGACCGCTGCACAGTGTTTTTATTGCCCCAAAAAAGTGATATCAGCTTTTTATTGAATATTTCTACTCAATAGTTTACTAAAAATGCATGAGTAGAACTCCCATGTGCCAATTTTGTATACTCTATTTTAAAAAAAATCTTAAAGTTTTCGTTACTTTGAAGGTGAAAATACAGAAAATAATTCGTACAAAAAAAAACCAGTCAAGAGCGAGTTGGACTCGCGCACCGAGGGTTCCGTTCCGATTTCTGGAAAAGTGTGCTATTTAGAGACATCGTTTTATTTTTCCTGTAATCTTTACATAAATTTCTATCATATAGAATAATTTCAGATTTTTCTCTTTGCAAACTTCGGAGATAAGGGGGGGGAACGGTATTTTTTTTACATTTTTCATCAGAAGTCGAAAACTATGCGGCCTAAAAAAAAGAAAAATAAATTTTGATAATGTACAAACAGCGCTCTTTTATATGATACCCCACATGCCCTAGTAGCCCCACTTTGATTTTTTAAGACCACCTTTCAGTCCCAGTTGCAAAAAAAAAATACAAATATTTTAATTTCTTTCTTATTTGCAAAATGGTTGGGTAAACGTCATCTAAAACTATTCTAAATTTCAAGTTGATAGCATTAGTAGTTCTTGAGATATCCAGCTGTGACAGACAGACAGACAGACAGACTGAGTGACACCATAAGGGTTCCTTTTTTACCATTTTGGTACGGAACCCTAAAAACTGTATACAATTGAGTGTTGTTTGTATTAGATATTTATGAAGTAACTCTAGACGCATATTTTCCTATTTATATTTAATCAAAAATGACAATAGAGCCCACAAAAAAAAAATGTTATTTATTTTTATTTTTTCTAGGTCGAAGTAGAACCTCTGTCTGTTACAAATGGATTCCTTATACTAAGGTTTATCACCCACAAAAATATTACTTTCAACTTGGGCCTAGTTTTCGAGGAAATGATTTTCAAAAATATGTGTTAGGGTTGACACTATTCTGGGCACGCCACAATTGCGGCGATAAGTCCCCTCTTTGAGGAGTGGTTAGAGAGGCGCCACGGCGTCCTCACCTTCCGCCTGACGCAGGTCCTCACCGGACACGGTTGTTTCGGGAGGTTCCTGTTTCGCATAAGGCGGGAGGAAACGCCCGGGTGTTACCATTGTGTGGATCGCCCGGAGGACACGGTGGAGCATACAGTGGAGGTCTGCCCGGCTTGGGCAGAGCACCGCCGTGTTCTCACGGAGGCGATCGGCGGAGGCGATCTCTCGCGTCCGAGCCTGGTCCAGGCCATGGTGCGGAGCGAGAGTGCATGGGAGGCCGTCACCTCCTTCTGCGAAGCAGTGATGCTCGCGAAGGAGGAGGCGGAACGCGTGAGTGAGAGGCAGCCTCACGCCCTCAGTCGCCGCAGGAGACGCCCTGGGCGGCGGGAATCGCGGGGCGATTTCCGGCCACCGTAGGCGCGGGCCTGCGGACGGTGAGCAGCGGGTAGCTCGCCGTCCGGTAAGGACCAGGGGGCCTACTCCCTAAGTCCGTCCGTCTTTCCGTCCGTTCGTTCATCCGTCCGTCTAGCATTACGATCAATCAAAATAAGTGTAAAAGTTAAATTTTTCGGACAAGCAAAAACACACCAGGAGTAGGGACAACTGGCAAATCATGTTGTCATTCATACTTCGTTCGCGCCCCGAACCAATCATCCATCCGTAGGTGATACGGAGTAAGAAACGCCCGTAACTAAGGCCGAAAATACGTGGTCCGTGCTTAGGGAGTAGGCCCCCAGGCCCGAGTCGACGGCGCGTTGTGTTCCACGCGCGCCTCAAAGAGATGTCAGCAAGTGACGGGGTCCAATAGGGCCGACGCCGCTGGGGTCGCGGATTGTCTGAAGAGGTTACCGCGGCCCTGGCATAGGCAACTGAAGGAACACGGGTGAGTTTTAGTCAGTAAAAGTCAAAAAAAGGGTTGACACTATTTTGACCTTTATAATTATTAATTATTTTAGTAGTAGTAAATAATTAATTTCAATTAATCATAAAACAGCCAATTGACCTTTTTATGAAACCCTAAATTTGGAATTTTGACCTTAGTACCTACATACAAATAATTTTCTCGAAAACTAGGCCCAAGTTGAAAGTAATATTTTTGCAGGTGATAAACCTTAGTATAAGGAATCTGATTGTACCAGACAAAGGTTCTACTTCTACCTAGAAAAAAACCTTTTTTTTGTTGGTTCTATTATGATTTCTGATTAAATAAAGACGGGAAATATGCGCCTAAAATTGCTTCATAAATAAGTAATTCAAATAAAACTCAGTTATGTACAGTTTTTTTTGTACGAATTATTTTCAGTATTTTGACCTTCAAAGTAACGAAAACTTTAAGATTTTTTGTTAAAATAGAGTATACAAAATTGGCACATGGGAGTTCTACTCATGCATTCTTAGTACCAGCGGAATGCAATACTTCAGTAGTGTAACTTGAACTATGAGTTGATAAAATCTGTTTTCTTTTGTTTTATCTTGTTTAGATATCGATATCCATCACATTTGTGAAGTTTACACAAAATAATAATATTTTTAAACATGACTACAACAACTGCGATCGATTGACCCCACAAAAAAATCAAATCAGATTAATTTATTTTGGTTTTATCATTTATGTATTTACGTCTACGAAGTTACGCTAGCTAACTTAATTTGATCCTGTATATACCTACTTCTGCATAAATTGTTTGCAATGGTTAAAATTAATATCAACAATGTTGTTGGGGCGACCTTTTCAATTTCAGTCCTCTTGCTGAGTGATTGATATTAACCAGACTGCCTTGGCAAAGGATGAGTACTAATTAGAATCTTATTTAAAAATCTCATTGTATAGGCATGTAATTGGTTAAGATGAGCATGCGATTATAACATCGTGCTATCATTGATAGGGCAGGGCGACAATCATAATAACTTGTTATGAGAAAAAACACTTCAACCTATAATCGCATGTGCCCTAGCGCGGTCGCCATACAATGACTAAAATCGAATTGAAAACTCTGTTTAATTTTATTTGACTTGAACATGCAGTCTATCAATATGATACTATTTTTGAATTTATAATCAGAACTTTACGACATGATGAAATCATTTAAGTATCATTTATATTTAAACTAGCTGCGCCCTGCGGTTTCACCCGCGTAGACCGAGATAAAAAGTAGCCTATGTGTTAGTCCAGGGTATAACCTAAATTTCATTTAAATCAGTCCAGCCATTTGAGCGTAGAAGAAGTAACAAACATACAAATATACACATAAACTTTTGCCTTTATAATATTACGAGTAGGTAGTGTGATTTAGACTATTGTTTTTAATTCAAAAGTTTTATTATAGTTAGAACTTACATTTCCGTGCATTTGGGTGCTTACATAAAGAAACAGCAGTGCGATTCTGTAACCATCTCACCGTGAAAACTTAGGTGAAGTGAATATGGAGTGAGCTGTCAATAGTGTCAATTCCTAGCAAAAACAAACTCGCTGGTTAATTAATTCTGTAAAAATCTCACAGTTTTCACTGTGAGATTTTTACAGAATCGACCGGCAGGTTTCCCGGTGCGGGCGGGTCGGTATCGATCGGTGCAGGTATTAATTTCTATGTTATCTTATGCGCTCACTTATAAAGAAACATATTTTTTAAACATGTCGGTGAGAAACCGACTTGTCAGATTTGCCTGTATCGGTACCCTGCTTCTTTATGTTTGCACCCTATGGCACGAACCATCCAGGTATTTCTTCATCCCCAAAAAGTAGTACCGAAAGTCAGAAAAGAAAGCAAGCAGCCTATGTCTACCTTTATCTGTCTCAAATGTATTAAATGCCAACCCTAATGGTAACTCACACGTGTCCATTGTATAGCAGTTAATACGTATAGGTAATTAAAACGATAATCATTGCTACCTACTATAAGTACCTACCTAATGATGATGATTGCGAAATGACATCAATTCTCTCATTGTGCTGTAATGATGATTTTAATAGCGATAACATAATTATAATCATTGCTGTGAGTATGTTCGATTTGTTCTAGGGTCTTCCTTTACCATTGAATTTGTTAGCACCATAGAGCTTTTGTTACTAACCTGACTTTTGGTTCATGGCTAAATATATAGCTGCACGGGTCGATCGAAGTTTAAGGGGATTCAACGATAATTTTGTGTTTTTATAATTCCTTTAAAACCAAAATGTAGGTACCTTTAAGGTTAAATCATTTAGATTTTCTATGTGTGTATGTGTGTATATGTGTGTGTGTGTATGTGTGTGTTTTGTATATGTGTTATTTGACTATATTTTCTACTGTTGTACTGAAACTGAAACATGTTCACTTGATTTTAGAAAAAAAACCGGTCAAGTGCGAGTCGGACTCGCGCACGAAGGGTTCCGTACCATATTATATGTTTAACAATCGCAAAGATAACTTTTTACTTATTTTATAATGATACTGTGAATTACAAGGTTATTTTTTGCAGTTGCAGAAAATCACCCATGTTTAAACAAAATACCTTATGAATCGCCGTTTTCAGTATTGTTGATTAAATACAGTATTCATGGTACTTACATGGTATAAAGAAGTTTCAAATTCCTAATTTGTTGAATTGTTGCGCTAGAGCTCGTACAAAAATGGTCTAAAATTTACAACTTTTGCGTCCCCCTATTTCCTAATTTTAAAAGATTTAAAAAAATATGTTTGTACTCTACTCAATGAGTTCTAGACGATGGCACCCCACATGCTAGATTAAACTTTTTATTTTTTTTCAAATAATCTAGCATAGATTATTTTTTTATTTTTTTTTCAACATGAAAAGTTTATTGTATGGGATCGACCCCCTTACATTTTTAACTTTGCTTTATTTTTATTATTTGTTTTTATAGCCGTAATAGACAGCGGAGGCTTAGTAAGTTTGTAGAGATAAACTACGATAACATGGCGCGCCCCTCCAAAATTCAAAACGTTTGAAAGTATTTGTGAAAGTATTTACAATGCACCACCAAGATTCACAACGCATGTGTGCGTAATGAGACGGCCGTCAAACAAAAACAAATCCACGGATTTGTTGCTCGACTAGTCACGTCACTACACACATTGAAACAGTAATTTGGAGGGGCGCGCCATGTTATCGTAGTTTATCTCTACTGGACTGTACGTGGTTGTCTGATTTCATGGATTTTAATTTTCTTGCGCGGAACCCTAATTATTTTTCTAAAATAAAAATAGCCTAAGTTACTCCTTAAAACATCAGCTATATGTCGTCAAAATCGGTGAAAATTCGTTTGGCAAGTTTCCTAACTTGACTCAAAGTACCATTTTTTTAATCGGACTGCGCTTTAAAATTCTTCTATACAAACTTTAACATCCCTGACCTCATTTGAGGCGTAGTTTTGAAAAACTAATAATGACGAACATTATTAATTACTTATGCAAGTATTTGTGCTAAGTTTCAAGTTCATTAACCAAATTAATAAGATTTTTCATATAAACTGTATCTCTGTTTTCACGAACACAAATAAAGAATTCCAAAAATCGTCTGGTATGTTTCCATAACTTGACTCAAACAGTATTTACACCAATTTTAGAGTTAATCAAGCCCCCAATAAAATCCTCCGCTATAAAATTAACTTTTCACCCCTTAGGGGTAGATTTTTGGTAAACCCTGATACACGTTAGTCTTAATTTTTGGTCTCAAGTATAAAAACTGAGTTTTGAGTTAATCGGACCGCGTGTTAAAGTTCTTCCATACAAACTATGACACCCCCAATCCCTCCTTAGTTTAGGAAAACTAAAAATGATAAACTTTATAATTTACTTATAGATGAATATTCGTGCTAAGTTTCAAGTCTATTAACTCAAGGGATAGGATTTTTCATACAAACTTTCATGCCCTATGTTACCCCCTTACGGATGGAATTTCAAAAAATTCTTCCTTAATGGATGTTTACACTATATAAGGTATCTATGTGCAAAATTTCAAGTCTCTAGGTCCATTGGTTTGGGCTGTGCGTTGATATATTAGTCAGTGACTCAGTCAGGACTTTGATTTTTTTATATATATAGATTTACCATGTTATTTCAAGACCACTGACTTCTTATAGGTTTTCCTGTAATCTACAGGTATAGAACTATTTTCTATATTTTTTTCAAAATTTTAGGCTCAGTAGTTTCGGAGATAAGGGGGGGGAATGGTCAATTTTCGTCTATTTTCTTAAATAACTTTAAAACAATATATTTTAAAATTATAAAAAAAAATATTTGAGACCCTCATAGTAAGCCCTTTCATTTGATATGTCACACGGTACAGTTTACAAAACTTTTTTTTTAAATTTTCTTATTTTCCCCCTAAAAGTGACTCTCATATTCAAAATTCATATATTTACTTTAGCTGTACGTGTTTGGGTCACAGAAATCCATATGTGTACCAAATTTTGACTTAATCGGTCCATTAGATTCGGAGCAAATTGGCTGTGACAGACGGACAGACAGACAGACACACGAGTGATCCTATAAGGGTTCCGTTTTTTCCTTTTGAGGTACGGAACCCTAAAAACCAAAGTACCACCATCTGTTTTCTTTTTTATACGATTATGTATACATAAACAGTTCCTTACCGTGCAGTCAAATTTGTTTTAAATCAAAGGTATTTAAATTTGTCAAGAACTTACTAAGCTAAAAAATTATTTAAGTACAGCATTTTGTTATAAATCTACATATTTTAAACGAAGCGCGTTTAGTTCCGGTGCGCGTGAGAGTCTTCTACCTCTCTCTCTCGTCAAACAGACAGCCATAACGCCATTTCACTTACACATCGAGCTAAACTACGCTTCAATATATCCTCTTAAGCTACGCTTGCCGCGGTCGGTTTGTGGATTGCTGCCCATTCATTACTTAACGAGACCCCTCCATACCTCGAAGAGCACGCTAAGTCATTGGTCCCGGCTGTCATTCGTAGATCTTTGACAGTCGTTACGGGTAGTCAGAAGTCCAAAAATCTGACATCAGTTGTGTAGGTCAGATACTCAGTCGCTACATATAAACAAATACTGGTACCTATTCTAATAGCTGTCTCCGGTTAGACTAAAAGCCGACCCCAACATGGTTTGGAAAAGGCTATACGCGGATTGATTATTATTGCCCCATATGATCTGATCTGATATTCTGACCAAAATAATCTCTGGACCATGGTATGAACTTTGAAAGAGAGTGTGACCTCTGAGTGGGACATCGACACAAAACCTGTTATCATGGATTCAGTACATAAATCTTGACACCTCGTTGAAATTTATCGCTGGTAATTTTAAAAAATCTGCTATTTTCTACAAAAGTGCAATACCTACGCGATCAAAATGTATGGAACAGATCATTTATTTTTGAACTAGCTTCGCCCGCGTGGAGTCGGAATCGGAAATTATCCCACGGGAACCGAGATATTGTGGCCCTGGCATAGGCAACTGAAGGAACACGGGTGGGTTTTAGTCAGTAACAGGCTGACACGGGCGTGTCGTGGCGGAAGGGCTTCCGCTCCACCCAGAGCGGGAAGATCATTGATTGACCACAGAGAGAAGTCATTTGACGACTTCCCACCCACAAAAAAAAAGGGGGTTCTAGAATCATGTGCCTACTGAATCCAAGGTTGTGTTGCGCGTCGATGTCATGCCACCCTGTATATTTTTTTGACGCGTCACATAATCAACCTATAACGTTCCCACTGTTGGGACACAGGGTTAGGGGGCAAGTCGTCCTACTTCGAAACTGAGACCTGGGACCAATTCCACCTTTCTGATTTGATAATAGGCAACTGGGCCCACGTTAGTTTAGGTATTGGGAATTGGGACGTTTGCACTACTGAATATTCTTTATTACCTTAAGGTCAAGGTCAAAATTCCGAAAGTCAAGATCCGTGATTTTTCCTAAGGTCACTGACCTTGACCTCAGGGTCATTGACCTTTAGGTCAAGGTCAAAATTCCGAATGTCCAATTCAGTTGGTCCAATTCAAGTCAATTTTCTCTCTTATCCTATGTCGACCGAGCCCCGCGAAGGGCTCTTATTTCTTAGTAAAGAGTTTAAAGTAACCTAACAAAACCTAACCTCGAGGTGCCCTTCGCTCGCTCTTGCATCCTCGCCATGTCGAGCGAACGGCACCTCGAGGTTAGGTTTGATTTTAATTTTGATCTTTACCTCAAGGTCAGTAATCTTGAGGTCAAGGTCAGTGACCTTAGGAAAGTCACGGAACTATCGGAATCAGTCGTTAGTGGAATCGTGGATGGTGACTTTCGGAATGTTGACCTTGTCAGTGACCTTAGGAGAATCACGGATCTTGACTTTCGGAATTTTGACCTTGACCTTAAGGTCAATGACCCTGACGTCAAGGTCAATGCCGTATCACTTTATTGGGATTAATAAACCCCTAGAGAATATTCAGTAGTGCAATCGTCCCAATACCTAAACTAATGTGGGCCCATTTGCCTATTATCAAATCAGAAAGGTGGAATTGGCCCCAGGTCCCAGTTTCGAAGTAGGACGACTTGCCCCCTAACCCAAACTAATGTGGGCCCAGTTGCCTATTATCAAATCAGAAAGGTGGAATTGGCCCCAGGTCCCAGTTTCGAAGTAGGACGACTTGCCCCCTAACCCAAACTAATGTGGGCCCAGTTGCCTATTATCAAATCAGAAAGGTGGAATTGGCCCCAGGTCCCAGTTTCGAAGTAGGACGACTTGCCCCCTAACCCGGGACACCGGCTGCCTTTCTGTAAGGCGCGAATTACACAGAAAAGGCGTACGGTGAAGGCGCGGCGCAGGCTATCTTGCCGCTTCAAAACGTTTCAATACAAAATGTAGGTAGGCGGCACGTTTTGAATTATACTGAAGCGGCGTGGCGCAGGCACGTCGTTTCGTCGCCTGTTCCGCGTCGCTAGCAGGCGCGACTGGAGAGGCGCGCAAGCAGCACGACGGTTTGTTCGTCGTCTGAAGAGGAACACATGCTGTCACGATAAAGTCAGTCCATATAATGACTAGTTGCGGCGTCTCTTCGCCTCTTTGATATAATTTAAATCTTATCCGTGCCTTATCTGTTCTACGCCTGCTCTGTGCCTGCGCCGCGTCTTTACCGTACGCCGCTTCTGTGTAATTCGCGCCTAAGAGGGAGCGGGCCATGATCCACCACGCGGGCTCAGTGTGGGTTGGGCATGTCACATGTCTTCGAATTTTTCGATTCTAGGACATGCCAGTTTCCTCACGATGTTTTCCTTCACCGTTTTGAGAGCAGTGGAGATGAAATAAATTACACAAAGTAATGTGCCTGTCTGGGTTCGAACCCACGACCTACGACACGTAAGTGGGGGCCGTCACCAACTGGCCCACCACTGCTCTCAGTGGATGGTAGATGTTTAAAATACCGGTATTCAATGCGTGGTGAAAGACTATGTTTTTTTGCGTCAACTAAAAGGAAGTCTTCGTCGTACGTAATATAGGTACCTACGTTTAATAAACATGTAAATCCATGACAAGAAGATAATTACCGCATTGCTCACGTGAGAAAACACTAATAAAATAGTAAAATAATGATCACTTATTATTTCTTACGTAACGACTAAGGATCCAAGTCATCAAAAACATAGTCATCCTAACGCAGCAAGAAATTGCTGCGTTACGATGACTATGCATAAAACAACACATGTGAAATATTTAATTGTTGTGTTTCTTGGTAGAGAATTGACCGCTGGCCTCTTAAAGTGCCATTATATGGGTCATATTCAAAATTATTGTAGTTTTACTACGTGTGTGTGTGTTGTGTCGATACCCTTGCGCCATCCCACCTTCCTAGCACAGTGGGCTGTGCTGGTGCGGCTGCTGCAGGTGCGGAAAACCTCAAACGGCGAAAATATTCAAATATTTTTGGGAGTTATATTTTCGAGCCGTTTGGGGTTGAAACACTAGGGCCATGGGGTCCGAGTGCCCACTTAGTTTTCCAAGACATCGCTAAGCGTTTGGTCGACTCTTCACGTGACCAGAGGGCTGGCCTATTTTTTGGCCAAAGAATCAGCATTGCCATACAGCGTGGTAATGCTGCCAGCCTTTTGGGCACTTTTCCTATTGACAGCGATGCGGACGAATTTTTTGATGCCCTATGATCCTTTCCCCTCCTTTTTTTATACAATGTACATATTATTATTTTAAATCTGTGTTAATTCAAATAAATTATTACGTATTTATTATGAAAGAAAATTTATAGTTTTACTACTGTCCTAATGTCCAACCCAATTATTTTTATAATGAGATACAACCGACTAGAATTTCATAAAAAAACTGATTTTTGAGCTTAATAAAAAACAATTAAACATTTGATACGGCTAAACAATTCCAAAAATAAAAAAAAACGACGCATTGCGTAGGTTCTGCAGTTCTGCTTCATACAAGTACTCAATGTCCACGTCTTTGACGGTAAACTAAAAAAAAAAATTTAACTATCAACCATAACACAAAAGCAGAAAAAAAATGTATTCAGAAAATATTGGTTAAAAATTTATAACTTTGCTAAATAAAGTATAAAATACTATTTATTGTTCTTCTAATTTAATTTATTAAAGAGTATCCTGATTTTACTCATATCTGTTATTCTTTTCTCTTGTGCTATTTTGTTAACATTATTTCCCTGGCGATAAATAAATTTGATATACTGGAAACATTAGTTCGCTGGCAGTCATGAACTCATGACGTAACAATAAATGCTGGTTGCTGGATACATTTTGTTCAGTATAGTTTTTCGGATGTTTCGTTGCGTAAAGAAAATTAGACTTTAAAAAGATATATTGACTATGAGATGTACTACGTAGCGGTAAGTACTTACTGTTTTATTACTCACACTAGGAAATGTCTTACTATTGTGATATTTGCTATAAATATAAAATATTCGTATATCATGCGAATCGGTGTGGAAATAAATATATTTGTAGGTTAGACACGTGCAATTAATTCATATTTGTTATATTATCTGTCACTTTTTTCTGTTACATAACAGATATGAATGATTAGGCGTTGTTCACACTGTCTCATGTGTGAATTAATGTAATTAATATATTAATACTCACTGTTTAAAATAATAGTACCTAATAGGTTTAATGTAATTATGCTACATTTTATCCATGATTTATGACAATTATACTAAAATATGATCACCAAAATGTTGTTTCATTATGTACCTACCTAGTGCCCCACCCCGGCTCCGCACTGGTAGCACTGAAGCATGTTGTCAACTTGTCATGATTCATTGTTGTACTGCTACATTTACTAATATGCAGTAACATAATGACGTATGAATTTGGGTATGTTACCTAATCTAAGTAGACGAACTATAATAGGTGCTTATGAATAGGTAGTGATAGTGATTACGGTATTCTACTATTCTTATTTATTCTTATTTTCCTTTTAATTTGATAAACGTCAATTATTTATTTAAAAAACAAGTGCTATTTAAACTTGTCCTAATAATTCCATTCTGTTATTTTTCTGTTACAGTCAAATAATATCTGTTTCCTATCCGTTACTTACAATTATTTTGAATATGACCCATATGTGTTAAGAAGCGAAACAGAGTTTTAAATTTTATGTTGTCCTACAGGGCAGGTAATTTATTTACTCAAGAGCTCACGAGTTGCCTACTGAGAGATGAATGGTGAAAAAGGAGTGGTTGTTTAGGGATCAGCTTGCGTTAGACATTCACATTACCAAACTAGGCGTTGCTAAACTTCATCATCAACATTAGCCTTTAGCAGTCCATTGCTAGACATGGGCCTCTCCTATTGCACGCCATTCAAATCGATTTCCGGCAACTCTCATCCAGCTGCTACCATCCACTCCAGCCGTCCTGCGAAGATCGTCACTTCACCTAGCCTGAGGGGTCCTACCTTACGTTAGCCGATTCGCGGTCTCCACTCAAGAACTCGTCTACACCAACGGTCATCGGTTCTACAGCTAATAATGGCCGGCCCATTGCCACTTCAGATTGCTTATTCTGTGAGCTCTGTTGACAACTTTGGTTCTCTGCCGGATCACCTCGTTGCGGATTCAATCCCTCAGATAAACTCTAAGCACAGTCCGTTCCATGGGTCGACGAGCGACCTTGAATTTATGGACCATTCAGTACATTATTAATCTTCTAAGGGATGATACATAGTAAAGTACTTATACCTTTGGGTTTTCTGAGTTCCCAGTCAACGTGGAAGTGTAAATAGCTATTGTATGCACATATAATTAACTAGTTAGTAGAAGATTCTGCGTCAGTGTTGCATCGTAAAAATAATACTGTGTAGTAACCTCATATGTTTACAAATTAATGTTTGTATTTTTTACTCATTGGTCATTGTGTTTCGGGGAAGCTATCATTGACTTATAATGTACTAGGACATTATAACTCAATGGAAGCTATGAAGTAATTTATCTAACCAGAAAGCAGTAATTAATATAAAGCGATGATAAACGACTTTTAATGATTCACGTCTAATTTGTGTGTTAATTATTTGGAAAAAATAGATGTCATATGCTAATAAATTTGTAAAATGATGTCTAACGCGGATAAAAACTGAAAATCATACAAAAACTTCCAAACCACCACCACCATTTTAAAGATAATTTAATTATTTATCTTTTAGTGTACGTGTTTTAATATAATGCCTTTTATTTTATGTACAGGGTGGGCCAATAATTTTTGCACTTTTAAAACATGAATAGAAATAAAACTACAACTGTTATTTTGTTGATTATATATTTAACGTTTTGAAAATTTAATGAAATTTATTTTTTAAAAATGACATCGTCGAGATGTGCACCGTCTCGTCGTTGGCACTCTAGCAATCGACTACGCAAACTTTGGAAAACTCGCTGACACATGCTGCGGGGGATCGCGGCTATCTCGTCGTGGATGTTTTGTTTTAATTGGGATATATTCGTCGGTTTATTAAGGTAGACTCGACTTTTCAGGTATCCCCATAAGAAAAAATCGCATGGTGTAAGATCCGGGCTTCTCGGAGGCCATGGAATATCACCTCTGCGAGAAATCAATTTATTCGGAAACATTTCTTTGACTACCGGTAAAGTCACATTTGACGTGTGGCATGTTGCTCCATCTTGTTGCATCCAGGTCCTGCTGTTGTATCCTTGAAATTCATGCAACTGCGGCGTCAAAAACTCTCGCAACATCTTGACATATTCCGCTGAATTCACAGTTACATTATCTCCTTGATTATTTTCAAAGAAATACGGACCAATTATGCCCTTTGCTGATATGGCAGCCCATACTGTCGTTTTAGGTGAATGAAGTGGCTTTTGGTGTTTAAGGCGAGGGTTTTCCCTGCTCCAATATCGACAATTGTGCTTATTCACGTGCCCGTTGATGTGAAAGTGGGCCTCGTCCGTAAAGAATACATTCTCCAGGCTAGAGAATTGCTCCAGCATTGTGTCAGCCAATAACTTACGTTGAATGTAATCATTTGGTTTCATCTCCTGCACAATTTGAAGCTTATACGGGTGCAGTTTGAGGTCTAGATGCAAAATCCGCCGTAGACTGGTTCTCGGTAATGCCAGAACCGCCGAACGCTTACGCGTAGATAATTCTGGATCGTTCCGAACGGAAATTTCAACCTCTCGAATGTTCTCATCGCTTCTTCTTGAACGTGGCCGGCCTGTTTGTTTAATATTCGTTGTCGATCCCGTTTGCTCGAACTTCACGACCCAAGCTTTGATTAAATTCACACTTGGACACTCGCTTACACGGCGTAATCCATATTCAATTCGAAACAGGCGTCGTACAGTAACGTAGGAATCGTTGTTTTTGTAAAATTGTTTAACACAAAAAGCACGCTGTTGTCCCGTGAAGCGCTCCATCGTGACTAAAATTGCATGTAGCGACGCATAGTTTCCCGCTACCCGCGCACCCCTCCTTCCAACGGTATTCGAGAAATTTAGTGTTGCTATTTGCAAAAATTATTGGCCCACCCTGTATAATAAGATAAGATAAGATAAGATAAATGTTTATTTCTCACCACAATATTATTGAAAATACACAATACACCATGAATGCATTATTTGAATATTGTGGGAGACTGGTGCCTGAGCTAAGCTCTAGGCCTGTATTTCAGGACACCAGGTCTCCGCCCTTTTACAAAATAAAACTTTTTATGTATGTACTTGTACACTGACAAAAATTTAAAAGATAAAAAAAGAAAAATCAAGATTTTGTAAATATTGGTGGCTCGAATGAAAATTTCAAACTTTACATATACTTAAGCTAAACTTTTTTATAATAAATTAATAATGCGTCTAATTTGGGACAGCGCTCCTTGATGGGCGAGTCCTATTACTGGGTGGACGTACGACGCGCATGTAAGCTATGCCGCCCCAGCCACTCAAGGCCGTTAGCATATTTCTGTGCCTTAAGGCGACGCTATCTGACTTTTGATGATTTTAAACTGATGATCACGTCTAAATGAGTAGTGTTAATGATTTGGAAAAAATATATGTTAAATTAGAGCATTTTCTTATTAACTTAATATGTGAATATTTTAGATTATGTTTATATTAAATAGTGTAATTAATTTGTAAAGTTATGTCTAACGCGGATAAAAAACTGAAAATCATAGAAAAACTTCCAAGCGTATTTTTTTAAAACTTTTACCATTTTAAAGATAATTTAATTATTTATCTTTTAGTATACGTGTTTTAATATAATGCCTTTTATTTTATGTATAATAAATTAATAATGCGTCTAATTTGCGACAGCGCTCCTTGATGGGCGAGTCCTATTACCGGGTCGACGTACGACGCGCATGTAAGCTATGCCGCTCCAGCCACTCAAGGCCGTTAACATATTTCTGTGTCTTAAGGTCACGCTAGTCGCTCATTCTTCCATACAAAAGTAGTATGGTGATTACAACAAAACACAAGTAGTATGACGTTATTACAGATTGGGTCGGGAATTAGTCTACTAGGTACAAAGATTTACTTGAAAAATAAAAGGATCACAGAAAAAATGTAGACCTTCATATATTTTTCTACAATTACAGTTTTATAATAGCAAAAACAATTTCTTCTTAATCCAAAGACCATCCTGTTTGACAGTTTAAAAATTCAAAGTTCCGTAAGAGGTGTGGAACGTTTGGTGCAGTCAGCAACCAAACTCGATTATCACTTGAGTTTTCTAAATTTTAATTATTGAGAAAAATACTTCATTAAAATCGGAACAGATGTAAATTTTAAAGAAAACTAACTCTTATCTAATAAAAATAAATGAAATGGTAAAAAGCAGGTTATCGAATCACTTTCTGTTAATTTAGATGATGTCAAAAAGTAGCAGTGTTAACCGACTTCTGTTGCTGACCGTACAATTGTCTAATAAAATATTATGATATTGTATAATGGGTTGGTCAACTTTAAATATTGCCTTAGTTCTGGTCCGAAGGTTAAGAAGATAAACTTCACGCCCTTGCGCTCCACCCAGAGCGGGAGAAGTTATTTGATGATTTCCAATCCACAAAAAAAAAAAGGGCTGGTCCGAAGGTAAAGAAGATAAACTTTTTACAGCAGACCTTAATATTCGTAAGGTTCCATATAAGAAACGCTATTTTAACTCCACCTTTAGCATTCTTAAATAAAAGCATCTTTGTGTTCTGCTCCCTAAGTAATTTCTATTTATCACCAATCAATTTCTACCGAGGGTGGAGTTACTGACATAGCCTGCATAGTAAGCAAACTGGCTGTCTGGCAGGCTGGCCCGTGGCCATGTTTGTCAAAATACCGATGGCCGGTAGAGCAGACGAGCCCTGGAGTGGAGACCAGGGGGCCTACTCCCTAAGTCCGTCCGTCTTTCCGTCCGTCCGTTTATCTGTCCGTCTGACATTACGATCCATTAAAACAAGTGTAAAAGTTAAATTTTTCGGACTGCAACAACACATCGGGAGTAGGGACAACTGGCAAATCATGTTGTCATTCATACTTCGGTCGGGCCCCGAACCAATCATCCATCCGTAGGTGATACGGAGTAAGAAACGCCCGTAACGAAGGCCGAAACTACGGGCTTCATGCTTAGGGAGTAGGACCCCCGCTGTGGACTGCGGTAGGCTGAGTTGGTTAATTGGCATAAAATAAATAATAACGACTAAGGGCCAGTTTCGCCACCTACGATTAAGTTCCTATTAACTTACTTGGCAGATAATTTTATACAAAATCTGTTCCATTTTTTAATGTAGGTATTCGGTAAGTATAGTGGCTATTCGGACATCCTAACTATTTATTTTAGACATTCCTTAAAGGTCCACACTTAGCAGTGGAATTTTACAAACTTTAGGAAGTTATATACGTTTGCTAACTCATAGCATATATTTACTACTAGCAGATTTTCGCGTAGGATATAAATAGTTCGTATACTATGTTTATCTTTAAAGTAAACAGAATAATTAATTGAATTACTAATTTTACTACTACACCTGTTAATGAGTAGTAAAACTGGCTTATTTTTACCTATAACCACTTTTACTGACTTTTAGTACTTTTTAGAGTATAAGCAGCTGGTACAAATACTATGTCAGAGATTGGGAACTTTAGGGCGCTTGTTAACAACAATTTTGGAGTTCGGCTAAAAATAAAGGAATAAACTTTGGTAGAAAGTACATGACCGTTTATTATGGCTCCGAATATATTGACCTACCGCTTACATACTAAGCGGTTGGTCAATATATTCGGAGCCAGTAATTACAACTATACACAGGGATATTGGTTATTGACCAATATCCTCTTAACGGGTCACTGTACTCATCATTATGAACAACTTTTACTATGGGACCAATACCTGAAATCGCGAAAAAAAAAATCTGTTGGTCCCTACATTTTGACGAGTTTGATAAATAAATGAGGTAGATAAATGTACTGAACAGCTCTTTTTTTCGCGATTTCAGGTTTTTTCCCACAGTAAAAGTTGTTCATAATGATGAATACAGTGACCCCTTAAGAGGATATTGGTCAATAACAAATAACCTTGCCTTCACGGCTTCTTTCCATGAGAAACTACAGAACGCCACTTGCTACGATCCTTAAATACTCCTTTTGCCTCGTTTACGTTCATATCATATGGTCATACACGCACGCCGCGCCGGTTGCGTGTACGCACCTGACGTCAGCGACGTCCTAGGCCGTCCTCTCCCGGCACCTCTCTCTCTCCATGCACATCACTCTCTCACTCATTAAGTACTGACTCCAAAATGTTGGTCATCCCCGTCACAACGTTTCAGTCAATCCCAAACCGCAACTTAGGTACTTAGTCATGAATCATTCAATCAGAAATATTTAGATAGAACACATAAATAACTACTTTGTTAGCTACGTAGCTGGGTAGCAAAGATTTAAAGACTAGGCTACATCAATCTGCCTAGAACTTTCTCAACTATGTGCTGGTCGGCTTCCAGTCTAACCGGATACAGGATACCAGTATTTTATATGGAGCGACTGTCTATCTGACCTCCACAACCCAATTACTGGGTAATACGATGCCCCTTGAGGCTGGTTGTCAGACTTTCGGGCTTCTAACGACCCGTTACGACTGTCAAAGATCCACGAATAACAGCCGGGACCAACGGCTTAACGTGCTTTCCTAGGCTCATAGGAGTCTCGTATGTAAAGATAGTCACCCATCCACGGACCAACCCCCTTTTTGTCCCCATTGACGTCTTTTAGAGATCATAATGGGGATTGTCAATGAGGATTTGTGGAATAACCCTAATATTTACCTATACCTATCTGTAATTCGTATGCTGTACTAATAAGGAGTGTTCTATTCTATTCTTCTCGCGTAGTCCCTGTGTCCCGTTTTAAGCCGTTTATGCCAAATCGGGTATATTTGTGACTTAGTGCAAATACAGCATCTAATGTCTAAATCGTTAGTCATCTAAATATGCACATCAAATAAATTAAATGCAAGAATTCTGACTTGCATAATTATTATCTTGAGATAATGACAATGGGTGAGAGCCAAGTTTTCCTTATTACGCTATCTCTTTAAATTAAATGCAATTGATAAGCAAAGAATGGGTGTTTAGAAGGTCCAATACGCTTTGTTATTAGCGAAAACAGTCTGCCAAAATCATTTAAATACAATTATCCTAGAACGATTTTTAATCACCAAATGCTTTAATATTATTTAAAAACTAGCTGTGGCCTGAGACTTCGGTTGCAAGGAAGTCGTAAAATACAAAATATAATAAAATAAAAGCGGTGCATCGCCCGCCCACGCTATTACTTCGTTTTCGCTTAACGTTCTTTCTGACTGTTTTTCTTTTTGATCAGCTCTTATGGGTCGTAGCGTGATGTTAAATAGCCTATATTGTCCTTGAAAATTGAGCTACCAAATGCAGAATATTTTTTTTCAAATCCGACTGGTAGTTCCAGAAAAATAATAAAGCTGAAGAATTCGTTTGTTTGAACGTACTAAACGTTCAAACAAACGAATTCTTCAGCTTTATTATTTTGGTTCGCGCTAAACCCTATTTTTTTTTTCTAAAATAATAGTATCTGCCAGTGAAAGTCCCGTCAAAATTGGTGCAGCCGTTTCGGAGATTAGCCAGAACAAACAGATAGACAATTTTTTTTTTTTTTATATACCTTTTAAGTAAACTTTCATAGGTACATCTACGCATTTACATAAAAGCTGTTATTTTGACATTACAAACAGACACTTCAATTTTATTTATTTGCATTGTATTGTATTGTATAGTATGTACTGTGTAAATTTGACAGAGGACTGTATGAGGACATGGTGGAGGAATTGAGGATATGAATGGAAGACCAGAAGATACATTGATGATGCATGCAGAAGATGCATTGCAAAAAATGTATATTTTGACATTGCGGCTAGACATAGTCATCATGTCCACATTTGATCAATAAATATTGCTCGTTAATATAAATGGGTTTTCTGCATTTCTTGGTTCTCGTGTAAATAACTTATTAGTACTGACTTTGATAAATTGCATACAAGTTTAATTAATTAAGATGTCTACAGTGATACACCTGGACTAACGTTAATTTCTGTTATGCTGTTTATCTTCCGCATGGAATGTTCCGGCAGACATCTTCCAGAAATTTCGATTTAAATGGCAGATTCTCGAGTAGCCCTTTGCCAAAGACAATAATAATTAGTTACTGCGTGTTTTGGTAGCCAAACTGCAGCGACGTACAAACATTGAGTACCAACAACAACAACAACATTGACAAACAACAACAACAACTGCACAACAACAACAACAACAGAGAACAACAACAACAGAGAACAACAGCAACAGAGAACAACAACAACCACAGAGAACAACAACAGAGAGACACAACAACAACAACAACAACAAACACAACAACAACAAACAACAGAGCAACATTGAGTTGATTGTTATTTTGTTTTACGATTACTACGTCTGCGATCCAGGGTGAAAAGAAGCCTATATCCTTTTCCAGGTTATGATCTACACATGTGCCAAATCTCATTTTAATCCGTTGAGCTGTTTAAGCGTGAAAGCGTTACAAATAAACAAACAAACTCACTTTCGCATTAATATTATTAGTTAGGATAGAAAATCCCAAAAATTCGGTTGGTCCGTAGATGGGTGGCCATCTTTACAAACCGAGACCCCTCCGTGCCTCGGAAAGCACACTAAGCCGTTGGTCCCGGCTGTCATTCGTGGATCTTTGACAGTCGTTATGGGTCGTCAGAAGGAGTAATTCCACTTTGCCCCACCAAGCCCGCCACCCTGGTGTGGCAAAGTGGACTGCCTAAAATTTTGCAGTGGAATATGCCCCACTATTCTGATTTGATGGGGCGGATAACACTAGCATAAACACTTTGTGGATTCTGCCCCACTAGGGTTGGCAGCTCAGGATTTGTGTATGAAGGTTAACATGTATTTTTACATTTGTTTGTAAAAAAAATAAATGTAACCACTGACGTTAGGATTTGACAAGTCTGAGACAAGCAAACGTAAATCTAAATACATCAAAATGGTTATTTAAACAGTGTATTAAGGTTCTACTTTTGTAAAAAACTGTCACATATTAAATCTTCCTGGATTTAATTAAATACATTATATAGTTTTGCTGTATTTATTCAATTTAGTCTGACATAGCTGTGACATTTGCTATTTGTATTCCATTTACGTTCCGATCCATCCGTTGCAAACATTAAATGATTTAAAAATATATTTAGATGTTTGCCCAGAAATTGATACATTATCACTGTTGATAACTATTAAATAACAAAAAACGAAGAATAATGTACGAGAACACTATTACTAAAGGGATAATTTAAATAATAATTATTAAAAGAAATCGTAAATACTATATTACTAGTATCGAAACGTAACGTAACCACAGATTGTGAAAGAATGCGTTCAGAAACGCTTTATGAGAGTTATAGTTTTATGTTAATTTATTAAGTCTAGTTATTAAGTCTTGTGATGTGTACTTGTATTATTGTCATATTATTATTTTTTATCTTTAAATAAATCAAATACTTATTAAATAATAACAAAATGCGTTGAAATGCATTCGAAAGTAATAAAAATATCGGAAGGATTTAAGTTTAAAAAAAAATCTATATCATTTTATCCCGGCTTCGAAAAAGTAAATAAATACTTGTAATTATAAGCTCATAAAATTAGCTACGAGTCGTATGGTTACATCACTAATTACGCCGCGAACACAAATGTCAAAATAGGTCTATTATTTTGAGGTTCTTTACGTACAAACATCATGGCTTCATTTGTTTGTTAGTATTTTTTTATTTAATCTGAGATTAAAACATGCTGTTGGAGTAAAAATGACTAAACCGGTTATGGTTCACCACTGCCTCGCCCACCGCGACTTATCGGTTGTCCTTGTCTGACATTTTTTGTTTCATTCTGTTTGTTTACAAAATAGACGGACATTTGCATTTGTGGAGTGGTGGTGAGTGGTATTGAGTTTATTGTAAGTATTTTCGTATTTATTTTTCATGGATGCTGATGATTTGTGTAGATTTTTTTTAATAAGATATTTTTTGTGTTTTTCAGCTTTACAAAAATGGCAGAAGACTCTGTAGCAGGAAGTTCTAGTGGGCAAACTGGCCTTGAATTTATAAATGATGGAAAATGTATTATTAGAGCTGGGCATCAATACTATTTCAAAAGAAAGTATAAAAATGCATCTGAAATTTGGGAATGCAAAAACAGAAGGAGACAAAAGTGCAATGGGTCGATTGTAGTGAAAGTAAGTCCCTACTTATTAGTAATTCTTTTTACTGACTCACTTTTAGTAATACGGGTCTAATACAATTTAAAATAATAATAATACATATACATATAATATTACTTGAAGTTGTGCTATGTTATAAATATTTTCTAATACCTACATTTTTTTGTTTTCAGGGAAATATACTTTTAAACGAAAAACCTCACCAATGTCAACCTGATTTTGACCGAAACAAAGTGACAAAATTAATGCAGAAAATAAAGAGAGAAATCACTTCAGCAGACGTACCAAGCATTCCAGCAACATACGACAAAAATGTAGCTTCCTTACATTTAGAAAGTAGCAACAGCAATATTGTGAGTAAAATTCCTCCATTTTGTAAAGTAAAGTCTGCATTGTATAAATACAGAAACAAAAATGCTAATGTAAAAAAAATATATTACAATACATTATCAGAAATAGAAGTTCCTGAAAAATTTCATTCTTTTTTACTTGCCAAGTATATTGACGAAGATATTTCTATTTTAATATTTTGTTCAGAGCATGCTAAGAATTTGATGAAAACCTGCAAACATTTTTTTGGCGATGGCACTTTTAAAAGTTGCCCACAACCGTTCATACAATTGTATTCGTTGCATGCTGATTTGGGTAGCTCCCAACAAACAACAAATATTGTGCCATTAGTATATGCTCTTATGAGTACTAAATCAACCAAAGCTTACACCGCTCTCTTTTCTGTAATAAAATCACAGATTCCGGATTGGCAACCACATAGTTTTCAGTCGGATTTTGAGGCAGCGGCTATGACTGGTTTTAAAAATGTCTTTAAATCAGCATCAATCAAAGGGTGCTTTTTTCATTTTTGTAAAGCAATTTGGAAAAAGGGGAAAGGGTTAGGGTTGACAAAATCTAAATATTTGCGAAAACAAGTAGCGCTTAGCGCAGTCTTACCCTCCAGAAGAAAAGATTTTTGAAGGTTGGTTTTACATAGCCGCACAAAGCCCAGATGACGAAAAAAGTAAAGAATTTAGAAAATATATGCTGCGTAATTGGCTGAAAGATAACTTTTTAAAAGTGTGGTGCGTATTTGGGGCAAAACACCGCACAACTAATGCCCTCGAAAGTTGGCATAATAAACTTAACAAAAAAATTCTTAAAAAAAGCCCCAGTTTATTAAGACTTCTTAATGTCTTATACGAAGACATAACGCTTTCAATAGTTAAATCTATGCAGAACCAACCTTCCAAGCTACGCCTTGATAAATATATACAAAACGATCAGAATATACAAGATGCCCAAATGGAGCTCATAAACGGCGACATTACGGTTGGACATTTTTTGGAAAAACTAAGATAGTTTTTCCAAGAAATCTATTTTAGTTTTTCCAAAAAATGTGAACTAAACAAATACAAAATCTATGATTTTAGATGATTTTAATTCTTATAAATAGTCAGCACTCAAACTAATATAGTGGCTGTTTGTTATGATAATTATTTTGTCAACAGTCAGTATTTACCTACTTTCGTTAGGATGTTTCTTATTTGTATTAATAAGACTTTTTGCTATGTAAAATTTTATCATTCTATAATTTTAGTTTTTGTTTTTTAGCCGGAAGTAATTTCGTGGCTGTTTTTTTTGCATATAAATTGTTTTTATTCATAAGGTAATACATAAGACTGTTTTATACCATGTCGATCAATGTGTGATTCTATAATCTGTGACTCTATAATCTGTGATTCTATTTTTTGTAACAAGTAATTTAGTGGCTGTTTGTATGTATATAGTTTAAATTTATTTTTTTTATTTATAACGTAATCAGTAAGAAAATACCTATATCTACACAAACCATACAAAATGATGACGAATCTGTGATTTTGAATAGTTATGTAGTAAATATGTTTCGTTTTAAGAACATATCATAAGAACAAATCATTGTTTAATTTGTGATTATCAAGATTTATCTTAGTTAGTAAGATTTTATTTGTAAAAGGTATACCAAATGATGAAGAATCTGTGATTTTGAATAGTTATGTAGTAAATATGTTTCGTTTTAAGAACATATCATAAGAACAAATCATTGTTTAATTTGTGATTATCAAGATTTATCTTAGTTAGTAAAATTTTATTTGTAAAAGGTAATTAATCTGTGATTTATAAACCGATTCCTTCCAGAAATAAATAGTACATTAAAATTATTTATTTATTTTTTACTTTTATTTAAACCACTTCGCTACGTATTAAATCTAAGCTTCCAGCACTAATAACGTTTTACTTACAGATATAGGTATACATTTATTTTTTTTACAAACAAATGTAAAAATACATGTTAACCTTCATACACAAATCCTGAGCTGCCAACCCTAGTGGGGCAGAATCCACAAAGTGTTTATGCTAGTGTTATCCGCCCCATCAAATCAGAATAGTGGGGCATATTCCACTGCAAAATTTTAGGCAGTCCACTTTGCCACACCAGGGTGGCGGGCTTGGTGGGGCAAAGTGGAATTACTCGTGTTTATGCTAGTGTTATCCGCCCCATCAAATCAGAATAGTGGGGCATATTCCACTGCAAAATTTTAGGCAGTCCACTTTGCCACACCAGGGTGGCGGGCTTGGTGGGGCAAAGTGGAATTACTCTAGCATAAACACTTTGTGGATTCTGCCCCACTAGGGTTGGCAGCTCAGGATTTGTGTATGAAGGTTAACATGTATTTTTACATTTGTTTGTAAAAAAAATAAATGTAACCACTGACGTTAGGATTTGACAAGTCTGAGACAAGCAAACGTAAATCTAAATACATCAAAATGGTTATTTAAACAGTGTATTAAGGTTCTACTTTTGTAAAAAACTGTCACATATTAAATCTTCCTGGATTTAATTAAATACATTATATAGTTTTGCTGTATTTATTCAATTTAGTCTGACATAGCTGTGACATTTGCTATTTGTATTCCATTTACGTTCCGATCCATCCGTTGCAAACATTAAATGATTTAAAAATATATTTAGATGTTTGCCCAGAAATTGATACATTATCACTGTTGATAACTATTAAATAACAAAAAACGAAGAATAATGTACGAGAACACTATTACTAAAGGGATAATTTAAATAATAATTATTAAAAGAAATCGTAAATACTATATTACTAGTATCGAAACGTAACGTAACCACAGATTGTGAAAGAATGCGTTCAGAAACGCTTTATGAGAGTTATAGTTTTATGTTAATTTATTAAGTCTAGTTATTAAGTCTTGTGATGTGTACTTGTATTATTGTCATATTATTATTTTTTATCTTTAAATAAATCAAATACTTATTAAATAATAACAAAATGCGTTGAAATGCATTCGAAAGTAATAAAAATATCGGAAGGATTTAAGTTTAAAAAAAAATCTATATCATTTTATCCCGGCTTCGAAAAAGTAAATAAATACTTGTAATTATAAGCTCATAAAATTAGCTACGAGTCGTATGGTTACATCACTAATTACGCCGCGAACACAAATGTCAAAATAGGTCTATTATTTTGAGGTTCTTTACGTACAAACATCATGGCTTCATTTGTTTGTTAGTATTTTTTTATTTAATCTGAGATTAAAACATGCTGTTGGAGTAAAAATGACTAAACCGGTTATGGTTCACCACTGCCTCGCCCACCGCGACTTATCGGTTGTCCTTGTCTGACATTTTTTGTTTCATTCTGTTTGTTTACAAAATAGACGGACATTTGCATTTGTGGAGTGGTGGTGAGTGGTATTGAGTTTATTGTAAGTATTTTCGTATTTATTTTTCATGGATGCTGATGATTTGTGTAGATTTTTTTTAATAAGATATTTTTTGTGTTTTTCAGCTTTACAAAAATGGCAGAAGACTCTGTAGCAGGAAGTTCTAGTGGGCAAACTGGCCTTGAATTTATAAATGATGGAAAATGTATTATTAGAGCTGGGCATCAATACTATTTCAAAAGAAAGTATAAAAATGCATCTGAAATTTGGGAATGCAAAAACAGAAGGAGACAAAAGTGCAATGGGTCGATTGTAGTGAAAGTAAGTCCCTACTTATTAGTAATTCTTTTTACTGACTCACTTTTAGTAATACGGGTCTAATACAATTTAAAATAATAATAATACATATACATATAATATTACTTGAAGTTGTGCTATGTTATAAATATTTTCTAATACCTACATTTTTTTGTTTTCAGGGAAATATACTTTTAAACGAAAAACCTCACCAATGTCAACCTGATTTTGACCGAAACAAAGTGACAAAATTAATGCAGAAAATAAAGAGAGAAATCACTTCAGCAGACGTACCAAGCATTCCAGCAACATACGACAAAAATGTAGCTTCCTTACATTTAGAAAGTAGCAACAGCAATATTGTGAGTAAAATTCCTCCATTTTGTAAAGTAAAGTCTGCATTGTATAAATACAGAAACAAAAATGCTAATGTAAAAAAAATATATTACAATACATTATCAGAAATAGAAGTTCCTGAAAAATTTCATTCTTTTTTACTTGCCAAGTATATTGACGAAGATATTTCTATTTTAATATTTTGTTCAGAGCATGCTAAGAATTTGATGAAAACCTGCAAACATTTTTTTGGCGATGGCACTTTTAAAAGTTGCCCACAACCGTTCATACAATTGTATTCGTTGCATGCTGATTTGGGTAGCTCCCAACAAACAACAAATATTGTGCCATTAGTATATGCTCTTATGAGTACTAAATCAACCAAAGCTTACACCGCTCTCTTTTCTGTAATAAAATCACAGATTCCGGATTGGCAACCACATAGTTTTCAGTCGGATTTTGAGGCAGCGGCTATGACTGGTTTTAAAAATGTCTTTAAATCAGCATCAATCAAAGGGTGCTTTTTTCATTTTTGTAAAGCAATTTGGAAAAAGGGGAAAGGGTTAGGGTTGACAAAATCTAAATATTTGCGAAAACAAGTAGCGCTTAGCGCAGTCTTACCCTCCAGAAGAAAAGATTTTTGAAGGTTGGTTTTACATAGCCGCACAAAGCCCAGATGACGAAAAAAGTAAAGAATTTAGAAAATATATGCTGCGTAATTGGCTGAAAGATAACTTTTTAAAAGTGTGGTGCGTATTTGGGGCAAAACACCGCACAACTAATGCCCTCGAAAGTTGGCATAATAAACTTAACAAAAAAATTCTTAAAAAAAGCCCCAGTTTATTAAGACTTCTTAATGTCTTATACGAAGACATAACGCTTTCAATAGTTAAATCTATGCAGAACCAACCTTCCAAGCTACGCCTTGATAAATATATACAAAACGATCAGAATATACAAGATGCCCAAATGGAGCTCATAAACGGCGACATTACGGTTGGACATTTTTTGGAAAAACTAAGATAGTTTTTCCAAGAAATCTATTTTAGTTTTTCCAAAAAATGTGAACTAAACAAATACAAAATCTATGATTTTAGATGATTTTAATTCTTATAAATAGTCAGCACTCAAACTAATATAGTGGCTGTTTGTTATGATAATTATTTTGTCAACAGTCAGTATTTACCTACTTTCGTTAGGATGTTTCTTATTTGTATTAATAAGACTTTTTGCTATGTAAAATTTTATCATTCTATAATTTTAGTTTTTGTTTTTTAGCCGGAAGTAATTTCGTGGCTGTTTTTTTTGCATATAAATTGTTTTTATTCATAAGGTAATACATAAGACTGTTTTATACCATGTCGATCAATGTGTGATTCTATAATCTGTGACTCTATAATCTGTGATTCTATTTTTTGTAACAAGTAATTTAGTGGCTGTTTGTATGTATATAGTTTAAATTTATTTTTTTTATTTATAACGTAATCAGTAAGAAAATACCTATATCTACACAAACCATACAAAATGATGACGAATCTGTGATTTTGAATAGTTATGTAGTAAATATGTTTCGTTTTAAGAACATATCATAAGAACAAATCATTGTTTAATTTGTGATTATCAAGATTTATCTTAGTTAGTAAGATTTTATTTGTAAAAGGTATACCAAATGATGAAGAATCTGTGATTTTGAATAGTTATGTAGTAAATATGTTTCGTTTTAAGAACATATCATAAGAACAAATCATTGTTTAATTTGTGATTATCAAGATTTATCTTAGTTAGTAAAATTTTATTTGTAAAAGGTAATTAATCTGTGATTTATAAACCGATTCCTTCCAGAAATAAATAGTACATTAAAATTATTTATTTATTTTTTACTTTTATTTAAACCACTTCGCTACGTATTAAATCTAAGCTTCCAGCACTAATAACGTTTTACTTACAGATATAGGTATACATTTATTTTTTTTACAAACAAATGTAAAAATACATGTTAACCTTCATACACAAATCCTGAGCTGCCAACCCTAGTGGGGCAGAATCCACAAAGTGTTTATGCTAGTGTTATCCGCCCCATCAAATCAGAATAGTGGGGCATATTCCACTGCAAAATTTTAGGCAGTCCACTTTGCCACACCAGGGTGGCGGGCTTGGTGGGGCAAAGTGGAATTACTCGTCAGAAGGCCGAAATTCATGACAACCAGTCTTACCAAGGGGTTTTGTATTACCAAGTAACTGGGTTGTGGAGGTCAGATAGGCAGTCGCTCCATGTAAAATACTGGTATTCAGCTGCATCCGGTTAGACTGGAAGCCGACCCCAACATAGTTGGGAAAAAGAATGACAGTTGTTTCTATAATTAATATATGTGTGATTAAATTGTCCGTACTAGTAGATTCGAATTTCGAAACACAACTGGCATTCTTTGAGAGTAAAAATTAACAGTAAAGATAAATAATTAAAAAGAAAAAAAAACAATACAATAAAATTTACAATTAATTACAGAAACAATTAAAAAGCCATGGTGTATCGCGTAGATCTACGTTCGTTACGAAGGGTTAAATTGGTAGTCAATTTGCTATACAATTAATTTCCCCGACTTTGTAATCATCCTTTTCAACCTTTTTTTCTAAGCCCACAACTAGGCACAATACTGTGCAAACAAACCAAAACAAACTGAGCATAATCAGCCTAAATAATGTTCCCACTGCTGGGACACAGACCTTGTTGGTAGATGTCACATGTCTTCGAATTTTGAAAACAAACTGAGCAACTGAACAATTCTATTCAGTCAACACTTCGTATCTTACTATGTAAGTACGTAGGTACACTGTTATCTCATGAATGGCGTGACGTAAGGCCAAGCCCCCGCTTATCACGAGTAGCTACGGTCTGATGGACTCGTGTAGGTATGTGTGATACGGTATATTAACGCCTGTATTTAATAACAAGTTAGTGTGAATTTAATTGTGAGTTTTGTAGGTGTTGAGAATTCGTCATCGGAATTTTATGGTGACGTAAAATATAAAGATGTTCAGTCAGTGCATCTTGTTTTTTTTTTTTTTAAAGTCTGCCTCAGCCTGTTTTTTTATTATGTTGCACGGCAATACTGGCATTTTCAACGGAAGATCCCGAGATTTGATGGTAAAAGTCCGACATCTTTCCGTCGGCTCTTGAATCTGGTATCTCTGAGGATTTCCACATGAAATTACTACAATATAGTAGTATTTGTAGTTGAACACAGACGTAATAATGAACAGAACTATTATATACAATCACCGCATTTGCCGTAAATATTGATGATCACAGTATATTGATATTTTGATTAGAGAGGCTCGTGGCTAAGTAATAACTGCCGTACAGGTCGATCGATAAGGTTAAGCTACGCTTGCCGGGGTTGTTCCATGTATGGGTCATCATCATTGTCTTGTAATGACAAGACTCCTCCGTGCCTCGGAAAGCACGTTAAGCCGTTGGTCCCGGCTGTCATTCGTGGATATTTGACAGTCGTAACAGGTCGTCGGAAGGCCGAAAGTCTGACAATCAATTCCAAGTCTTAGCAAGGGTTAGGTATCGTATTACCCAGTAACTGGGTTCTGGTGGCAGTCGCTCCATGTAAAATATTCAGCTGCATCCGGTTAGACTGGAAGCCAACTCCAAAATAGTTGTGAAAAGGCTAGGCAGGTGATGACAGTATATTAAAAGCCGAAAGCCGAAAGATGTCGTATTTCGACGTTTCCGAGGACGGTTACGCGACTCCGTGCAGCGAAATACGACAGCATTACGTGTTTAATTGTGGTTTTTATAAATATTATGTATGGTAGTCTGTAAGGTATGTTATGGGTCATTGTTACCCGAAATAAATGATTTATTATTATTTCCTTTATTTCATTTATGTACATATCATTTACATTTTTAAATATTTTTATAAAAACAAAAATAAAAAAACATTTAAAAATATAAAAAATAGTAGCCCACCGGTATCGGGAACACGGTCCAAGCTACCGGCGGTCAGGGCTGCTGAGAGAGGAACCTCCTAACGATACGCGCCGTGTCCAGAAGTACCGCTTTCTGGATCAAGCCCTTGATCCAGCCGCCTAACGAGAGCCTCCTCAGGTGTTGATCGAGGCTCTTGGCTATTATGCCATTGGCCGTCACGACTATCGGCACAATGATTGCTGTATCCACATCCCACATGTCGACAACCTCGCGAGCCAGGTCAAGATACTTAATTTGTTTATCTTTTTCGGCTTTCACGAGGTTCTCGTCATGCGGTACCGCTATATCAACAATCATCGTGCGACGCTCTAATCGATCTATCACCACTATGTCAGGTTTATTGGCAACAATAGTCCTGTCAGTGATGATAGACCGATCCCAATACAACGTGATATTGCCATTTTCGAGAACTGGGTCGGGCACATACCTATAGTATGGTACTTCCGATTCAACAAGACTGTATTTCAGAGCAAGTTGCTGATGGATAATCCTGGCTACAAGGTTGTGCCTATGCAAGTAGTCTCCGTTAGCCAGACGAGAACAGCCAGAAATAATGTGACGGATTGATTCCCCCGGACGGTGACATGCCCGACAGATGTCAACCGTGCCGTCCTTCACAATATATTTCCGGTAGTTGTTCGTCATCATAACTTCGTCCATAATCGCAAAGACAAAACCTTCGGTTTCCCCAAATAGATCACCGAATCGCAACCAGGATACGGACGCTAAGAAGTCTACATCGGGCCCATGTAGGACCCGGTAAAAGCGCCCGTGAAGCTCTTTGCTCTGCCATACCTCCCTGCGGTCATTAGTATCTAATACTACAGGTTTGCGCCAGTTCTCGTTAGCTAAGGAGAGCGGGGTGAGGCCCTTATCTACTGAGACCACATCTCGGTGCATCCCCACGTCAGCTTCTAGGAAGTATTCCCTGAGACTGCATACCTCACGGTTGTGCAGGGTCTTAGCATTTAAGAAGCCACGACCTCCGCATTTCCGCGGTATATACAGTCTCATCACCGATGACCGTGGGTGATGCATCCGATTTGCAGTTAGCAGTGTGCGGACCCTCCTATCCAGGGCGTCAAGTTCCGTCTGAGTCCATTTGAGTATGCCGAAAGAGTACATCAAAACCGGCATGACCCAACCGTTGAAGGCACGCACCTTGTTTCCGCCTGATAAAAGACTATTTAAAACTTTATTCAGGCGGCCAAAGAAACGTTCCCTCAGCGATTGTTTCATGTCAGCAGCGTTGATGCCTAACGCTTCCGACATACCCAAATACTTGTAGGTTTCGAGTGAGGAGAGAGATCTTAGGTGTATGGAATCCGAGAGTTGGGTTCTCACGGATTCCACAATCTCCCCTCGCTTTACATGCATGACCGCACATTTGTCCACACCAAATTCCATCCTGATGGCGCTACTGAAAGTTTCCGTTACCTTCAGTAGCTCCATCAGTTGCAAATTGTTGGGGGCAAAAAGTTTTAAGTCATCCATGTAAAGGAGGTGAGATATAACCTGACCACCTCTCCTCAATCGGTAGCCTAGACCTGAATCCTCCAGCAGTGTGCTTAGAGGATTCAAGGCTAAGCAGAACCAAAGTGGACTCAAACTGTCGCCCTGAAATATACCTCGCTCGATCCTTATCGGTTCGCTATTCCTCTGGATATTTCGACATCCTGGATAGCGAAGGACCGTCCTCCACTGCCCCATACACGACATCAGGAAGGTGCGTAAAGTTGCATCTATTTTATACAACTCCAGCACCCTCATGAGCCATGTATGTGGCACCGAGTCATAGGCCTTCTTATAATCTATCCAACATGTCGACAGATCCTTTCGGGAACGACGAACCTGCTGGTTAATGGTCATATCGATGAGGAGCAGCTCCTTAGTACCGCGGGACCCGTTCCCACATCCATTTTGAGAGGCAGACATGATGGAGTTGGTGTCTATGTGTTTGTTAATTTTTGTTCTCAAAATGGATGTAAGAACCTTATAGACCGTCGGTAGACAAGTGATCGGTCTATAATTTCTGGGTTCCGCAGTACTACCTGATTTATGGAGCAGGTGGGTTATTCCTGTCGTTAGGAACTGGGGTAGCGATCCTGACTGTAAGGCCGACTGGAACTGGGATGCCAAGCGGGCGTGCGACCTTTGAAACCACTTTATCCAAAAGTTGTGTAGCCCGTCCGGCCCTGGAGATTTCCAGTTAGGTAACGGGCGGACCGCACGAGCTATATCTTGGGGGCTGATGGTAAGTGCCCCCATTTGTGGTATATGATCGCACGCTCGCTCGACCTCCCTAGTCCAATCACCCTCAGTGTGACTGACAGGCACCGACCAGATGCTTCGCCAGAACGAACACATGGCATCATCATCCGGTAGTTGCGTGTCAGCCACACCTTGGTCAGGTCGCTCCCAAGCCCTATAGACCCACCTTTCATCGCTCTGGAATGTGCGATTCTGAGTGTACCGCTCCACTCTCCGCCTGTACCGACGAATACGGTTCGCCCATGCACAGATCTTCTGTTTCAGGAAGTCGATACGCTCTGTGACGCAGGCGAAATAATCTCGAGGACTAATATCCGTCCCCGAGAACGCCCGCCTCACAAAGCGCATCACTCTAGGGCGAGTATTGCCCTCCCTGAAACAGATTAGTTTGCCGATGAGTGCTCTAGCTTCACCTATACGACGCTCAATCCTGCACTGCCAAGCTGGTACGGCTGGTTTTGGTCGTGGTACTCTGTCACTGTTAGGAAATTTAACATGAGCCACACGACATGCCGCAACAGCTGCGCAGTACAAGATTGAGTGGGTATCGGCGAGGTCTTTGCTGCCATCAAAACAATTTGACAGCTGCGAGTCTAGAGCACCCACCAGCGCCTTGTTTTTCTTGTGCATGGGCAAACGAGGTAAACGTGGTCTAAGTCCAGGCGGAGCGGAACGGTACTCCCGGAAAGCATCTTCCAAAGCGCTCCTCAACTGTACATTGCATTGGGAACTCACGGATATAGCCCCGCTATCATCCTCTTCACCAACGCAGTCGGGTCGCGGTGAAGCACTTGGTAAATTTTGCAGTTGCACCGCGACCATAGGCGAAACAGATGTAACACGGCTATTCCGTGATTCGAGACGTAGTCGATCAAGTACGACGTCATCCAGCATATGGTTACGCTGGATGACCCGCACCTGATCCGACAGTCGTTGCGCCGACACGTTGACAGCCGGCTCAAGCACCTGAAACAGAGAGAGCATCCGACCACGGTACGCAGTCAAGTTACTTCCCCCCTCTGTAGCCCCAAAGTATGCGCGCATGACATTTTCGTTGACAGTTTGTGTCCACCTCATGCGCTGCACACTTCCACCGGGAGCGGGGACCCTATCAGAGGCCGATGGGCCTCGGGGTCCTAAACTGGCCGGTGGTCGGCCTCTTCCACGTCGACGTACTGGTGGTGGTGTCGTCGGCGGTGAGAAGTATTCGTCGCTCGAGCTCGACGCAACTGCAGCGGCCGGTATCACTTGACTCACGTCTGGAGCAGGTTCCGGCAACTGCGAGGCGGAGCTGAGCGACGAACCCGAAGATGTTGGTTGTGTGTTTCGTAGCTGTTGCGCCCGACTTCTCGTCAGCATTGAATTATTATTATAATCTCCATATTTATTATTCTCTTCTAGTATTATTGTAAGTAAGTTCTTCTTGTAATCTGGTACAGTATTTTTTGGTTTTTATGCTAATTTTGGGTTGGAAGGAATGATGTAGGAACACATATTGCACATAATTTAACATTGTTGCATTTAAAGTTTAAAAATCCAGTAAAAAATACACGGAGAAAATATTTTTCAACCGTCAGCTTGAAAATTAGATTTGATAGATAGATATTATTAACCAGCTTATTATTATTATTATTATATTATATTATATTCAGATTTCCAAACATTACATACTTAATTATTAAGAAGCCTCTGACTACATTTTTGACTTCATCAGCTATTTGTATAACTCCCAAAAACTACGGTTTCTAGAAGAGCGATGGCCGCCATTATAACGGCCGCAGTGACAGCTATCATGAAAATGATGACAGTGGGGTTTGACTTTACGGTGTCAAAAAACGCTCTATACGAAAGCACACCAACTTACTTTCGTAAATAACCTGTCAGTCACGTCATTCGATGATAAATTATGGACGCTATGTGGCAGCCACAGGAAACCCTTGCTTAGGCCGCCGACTGTATAATCGGAATTCCGTTTCGAAGGCACAAAATCCATACAAAATCACGCTCAGACTATGCGGATTTCGAATCGGAGAAAATTTCAAACATAGAACTAGATTTTAAATGAATTTGCTGCCTTCGAAACGGAATTCCGACTGTATGTGGTCGGAATTAGGCGATTATGGTCTTTTCTTTGGCGGGTGGTTACCCAGTAAATTCTGATGCAATTAATGTAAATATTACTGTGAGTAGTTTGATTAAGTATTTATCAGTAGAGGAAAGAAACCAATGATAATAATGGTGATATATGTGGCGTATTATAAATAAATATTTGTACATTACATCTAAAGTAAATGTTTAAACATACATACAAAGTAAATATTTGTACATATATGTGGCGTTACTTTAGTCATTGCGAGGTTATTTATAAACTGATCTATTGAGTTGGCTCAGGACTGTTAAATAAAACCGGTCAAAAGCGAGTCGGACTCGCGCACCGAGAGTTCCGTTCCGATTTCTGAAAAAGTGTGCTATTTAGAAACATCGTTTTATTTTTCCTGTAATCTTTACATAAACTTCTATCACATAGAACAA
This sequence comes from Cosmia trapezina, assembly GCA_905163495.3. Lineage (NCBI taxonomy): Eukaryota > Metazoa > Arthropoda > Insecta > Lepidoptera > Noctuidae > Cosmia > Cosmia trapezina. Next base: position 9,801,847 of record LR991039.1, read on the forward strand.
TTTCAAATTTTTCTCTTTGCAAACTTCGGAGATAAGGGGGAAAAAATACTTTTTTTACATTTTTCATCAAAAGTCGAAAACTTTGCGGCCTAAAAATATTAAAAATTGTTTGAGAATGTCCAAACAGCGTTCTTTCATATGATACCCCACATGCCCTAGTAGCCCCACTTTAAATTTTTAAGACCCCCTTTCAGTCCTTGTTGCAAAAAAAATACATATATTTTTATTTCTTTCTTATTTGCAAAATAGTTGGGTAAATGTCATCTAAAACTGTTCCAAATTTCAAGTTGATAGCATTAGTAGTTCTTGCGATATCCAGCTGTGACAGACAGACTGAGTCACACCTTATGGGTTCCTTTTTACCATTTTGGTACGGAACCCTAATAAGAGTGTACTAGTAATGCACGCATGATAGTAGATTATGTTAATGTTATACATATTTATATAATTATGTAGCTCTTATCATTTACTTACAATTCTTCTTAAGACGCAGATAAGTGCCAACGTCCTTGTGTGGTTAGCTTGCGTGTTCTGTGCTGAGCTCACGCAACGCGTTGTACGTCCAGTCACGTAATAGGACTCGCCCATCAAGGAGTGCTGTTGCAAATTAGATGCATTATTAATTTATTATACATAAAATAAAAGGTTTTACATTAAAACACGTACACTAAAAGATATATAATTAAATGATTTAATTATCTATCTATATAAATAAAAAGAGAAGTCCTGACTGACTGACTGACTGATTGACTGACTCATCAACGCCCAGCCCAAACCCTTGGACCTAGAAAGCTGAAATTTTGCACAGAGGTTCCCTTTATAATGTAGACAAGGAATAAAGAAGGAATTCCCGGTAGCCGGTTCCCTTGGGATATTTCCCAACATCCACGCGGGCGAAGCAGCGGGCAAAAGCTAGTGTTTCATAAAATTAGGGTTGATATTTTTTGCGTGATTCTCAGTTTTTTATCCGCGGTATACATAACTTTACAAATTAATTACACTAAGTAATATAAACATAATGTTATTAAGAAAATGCTTTAATTTAACATATATTTTTTCCAAATCATTAATACTACTCGTTTAAAATCATTAAAAGTTTCTTATCGTCGCCTTAAGTCAAATCTAAACACGATAAAACAAAAGAAAACAGATTTTCTCAATTCATACTTCAAGTGTCAATTCTACCAGAGTGATCGTTGACCCAGCAAAAAAAACATCAAATATATTTTATTTTCATTTTATCTTGTTTAGATATTTCGAAGTTTCGCTACCTAATTTAATTTGCCCCTGTAGATATAGCCATGCTACTTGTCCTCACAACATCATACGCCTCTTTTTATTAGTTCTAAGTTCAAACATTATCAATGAGGCGCCAAGTGATACAAATTGCAATGTTGTTGTTATATTTCGAGGGAGAGAAACAAAACTGTGTAGCGTTATCTCTTTCTCAGGATACTTGACACGACCGCCGCCGCGGTCGCGGGTTGTTCGAAAGAGATACCGTGGCCCTGGCACAGGCAACTGAAGGAACACGGGTGGGTTTTAGTCAGTAAAAGTCTGACACGCCCTGTCGCTCCACCCAGAGCGGGAGAAGTCATTTGATGATTACCCATCCACAAAAAAAAAGAAAGGAAGTATACTTGACACCTCCACCTCGTTAAATAATCTAATTACATGGGAATTTATTATAACTGGCGAAATGTGGACACAAGGTAAGTACACCTCTCTGCCTAACCCTTCCTGATGATATGTTTACTTAATTTATAACATAACATAATCAGCCTATAGCGTTTCCACTGCTGGAACACAGGCCTCCTCTCTACGAGAGGGAGTGAGCCATAATCCCACCACGCGAGCCCAGTGCGGGTTGGTGGATGTCACATGTCTACGATGTTTTCCTTCACCGTTTTGAGAGCAGTGGTGATGAAATAATTTAACACAAAGTAAAGCGCCTGGTAGGGCTTACTGTAGCGTCTGGTAGGGTATACAGTAAGCCGTGACTCTTAAGTGTATCCAATATCTATAATTTTCAAAAGCTGAACTTACCTAATATTTATTTGGCGATTATAAAGACGATTTTTGTCATTGGATACGCTCGGGACGTCCTAAGGACATACATACAACAATTTTATCACTAAAGACCTTTGTAAAGGTCGTATACACAATCGGTGCCCGTGAATGGTCAGTAGCAAAATCAAGGGAATTAATTTTATTGTTTATCAAAGGGAAATTATAAGTGCAGCATCAAAGTTTTCTTTAGCATCTGCAACCTATCGTCTTTTTTTTGTATGTAAGCAACGAGTTAATAGAACAGCTTCTGTAACATCAATTCATCATCTTTACTACTCCAACAGAATATCAAAGGACCAGCCTCAAATTACCTACGTAAATTAATATGACTCAGCGCTACCTATAAATATATTGACTTCTGAATTAATAACTCAGCGACTAATGTTGTAAGTGGGCTACTAAAAATTTTTTTAGAGATTCAACATCTGTCTGCTAATAAAATCAAATTTTGAATTTCGCGGGCTACCCTGGCGCATCAACCTCAAGCCGTTGGTCCCGGCTGTCATTCGTGGATCTTTGACAGTCGTTACGGGTCTTCAGAAGCCCGAAAGTCTGACACCCAGTCTTACCCAGGGTATCGTATTACCCAGTTACTGGGTTGTGGAGGTCAGATAAGCAGTCGCTCCATGTAAAATACAGATATTCAGGTGCATCCAGTTAGACTGGAAGCCGACACCAACATACACTCAGGGGCACATTTAACCGTCCACCCATCTCAAATTCCATGTCGTTTGTTTATGTTAACTTACGCTTTGGCTACTTCTTAAGTGGGTATATCTGCAATAAACAAAACAATCATACACGCATTTTGTTTACTTCTGTGGTTTTTATTCAGCAATAATCAGTTTAGTCGAAATTAGAAATTCTCGCCGCTCGTTTTGTGTGAAGGATACATTTGTTTTAAAACGTTGTGATATCATTTTATTTAATAAAACCGAGGTTTTGGGGAGCCCTGACTTCATTTACACAAAAAAAAAATGCCACTGGACGCAGCTGGAGCAGCCAGGGCTGTGGCACTTGCAGATGCTGGGTTTAGCCAGCGTCGCATTGGTCGTATGCTTGGATATCCTCGTACCACTATACAAGATGCTATCCGGCGTTACAGAGAGACCGGTTCCTACACAAGAAGACCAGGGCAAGGTCGTAGAAGGTGTACATAAGAAAGAGATGATCGTTATATCGTCTCGGACGTTCCTTGAAATCGGTTTAAAACAGCTGCTGAGGCTCGTAACCGCTTGTTTTAGGTACGAAATGAAAGTGTGAGCCTAAGAACAATAAGAAGAAGGTTAGCAGAGAGGGATCTGAGAGCATTTCGACCAGTGCGAGTCCCAGAACTGACCGCAACTCATAGAAGAGCGACACTTGCATTTGCCCGAGAACATTTAAATTGGACTTCGGTACAATGAAAGCCAGTTCTCTTCTCTGATGAATCATGAATCGCTTTACGAGATCCTGATGGACGTCAGCGCGTGTATAGACGCCACACTGAAAGGTTTTCTGAATGTGCTGTGGTTGAAACAGTGGGCTACGGGGGAGGCTCGATAATGGTGTGGGGTGGCATTTGTTACGACGCCCGTACAGAGTTGGTCGTCTTTGATAGAGGTAGCGTTAATGCTCACAGGTACGTGACAGAATTCCTAGAACCACATGTGATCCGTTTGCGCCATTCATTGGCGACCATTTTGTTTTAATGCACGACAACGCTCGTGCGCACACCGCGATAGTTGTCACCGATTACTTGGACACCGTCAACGTTCAGTGATTACCATGTCCAGCTCGGAATCGTGACCTGAACCCGATAGAGCATATATGGGACGGAGTCGTACACCAGCTCCTACGACCATCAGTGACCTAAAAACTGCAGATGTTGAGGAGTGGCAGAACTTTCCCCAAAGCGACATCCAAGACATAATGGACGGTCTTTCAAATCGGTTGTAAGATGTCATTAGGGCCAGAGGAGGAAGTACGCACTATTAATTCAATAATTTAGAGCACACTTTTTTTAAAATTAACATTCTGCAAATTTTTATTTTTTGTAAGAAAACTATGCATATTCTTATTTTTTTAATTTTTTGTCTTAATTAAACCATTTCACAACTTACACATGTTTCATTTTTTTCGTAAAGGTTCACCCAATGTAATATTATAACAAAATTAATTAAATTACGATAGAATATTGAAGAAATTGACTAAAAGTAGGAGGCCGGTTAAATGTGCCCCTGAGTGTAGTTGGGAAAAGTCTAGGCAGATTGATTGTGTGTCCAAATATAAACAAACACAGAGTTGCAGCTATGTTTGTTTTTGATGACAATAATTTTTGTATGTTCAATTCAATTCGGTACGTATAATATTCGAGTCATCAATTACTTATGATAAAATTATAAATAGATAGGTGTCTACATGAAATTAGAGCTTTCATTGACCATTATTTGATCACAATAATAAGATAATTTTATGTTCAATTATAGTAGATTCATTAATCAATTATGTATGCTAACGTATAAAAATATAGGTTACTTTATGAAATTAGAGTATGTTGAAATTATTTTATAGATGCAGTTGATACTCTTTATCAACTGCATCTATAAAATAATTTATAGAAGCTTATTAGAAGCTGTCAATGCGTAGACATATCACAAATTTAGTTGCTTAATAATTATTTCCATGCTGAGTCATATTAACAGTAGTTTGTTTTACAATATATGGTCGCTTGAAAAGCATTTATTAGACGCAAACGGTTAGTCGCTGACCTATTCATTCAGTAGACAACTAAATATATTTGAAGACGAGAATGACATTTTAAAGAAGCTGCATTAATTAGCACCCTTTATCAAATTGACTACTAACATAATGCCCCTGCTTATCACAACAGTCATTCTTTATTGACAGTCATAAAAAATGGCTGTCATCATCATCTGCATGCATTTCCCAACCATGTTAGGAACGGCTTAAAGTGCTTTCCGAGGCATGGAGGAGTCTTGGTATGTAAATATGGTCACCCATCCACGGACTACCCGCGCCAAGCGTAGTTTAAACTGATCGATCGACCCATGCGTATGTTACTTTTAGCCAATAGCCCCAACTAAAATGGCTGTAACACGGCAAAATAATTTCCTTGACGGTATAAACGTGGACGAAGCAAAACAGTGTTATCCTTACACTCTCTATAAAGAATGGTACTAAATCTATGGTTAAGCAGCGTCCAGTAATGGCCACCGCTCTCTGCCCACATTTAATAGACACGATGACTGATTTTCCTTTTGTCAGTGATGTAGATTAATAAAAAATATTGGACACCTATTTTTTATTGTTTTACGTAATCAAAAGATTACGGCGATTTATTGAGTAAAAATGTGGCATGACGTCACGCCTTTATACACAGTTGTGACGTAGTGAACCCCCACTTCCCAACTTTAATGCCTATTAACTTTGACATTATATTAACTTTGACATTATTTATTTATTACTGACATTATTTATTTTACTGACATTATTTATTAGACATTAATTAATACATATTTAATCAGTTTTTATTTTGAATTGTGTTTTTGTGTTTAATATGGGTCAATGACCTGAAATAAATGAATTTTAATTTTTAATTTTAATGCGTGTTATCTAAGTATTTTTTTATTAATATAATAAAGCAAAAAATACGTGTTTAGTTTTTTTTTTTATTATCTGACTGACGGACTAAATAGAATTTATTTATTTTTTGCCCAGGCAACACTATTATGGAGAAAAAAGGCGTGAACATTATGTATGTAATAAATAAATCACGGTTAAACTCATACGTCACTAGTCTATTTATGTGAAGCATAACTCTCCACTGGAACCTCGAGAGGTCGCTGGGTTATCTTACTGGGTTAATAAATGGGAACTGACACTAAATTAAGAACAACATTGAAATAATATTAGTGGAGGAATATTGTGAGTGGAAGATTTATGCTACTTTGGAAAAGGATGAGGTTAAGGTTAGATCCCACCGTCACACTCTGTGTGTGACCTGGTTTACTTTAACCACTTTAACCCAAGCACTATTATTTCTGGTTCAGAGACCCTCCTGCTTTCTATTTAGCAGAACTAGGTGTAAGGCGGGATAGATTGGATTTGGTTTTTGTGTGTAAGTATATATCTATCAAACCAACCGAAAGGTACGAGTATGGTACGAGTGGTTACGCATAAAGTAGCAACAGTTTTGTCCTTAGACTCGTGATTTACGATCGACTTGTATTATTATTAATAACATAATACCTACATCATTCTGGAGACGAGCTGCAATGACGAATGCGCCATATGCTACGAGTGTAAACAGTAGAATTACCTTCCAGGGGGGAAATTCAAAGAGAAGTCAGGGGAAGTTTATCTACAGGTCAAAACTTGTAGATAAACTTAAGTAATAATCATTCCAACTGTCTTATAGGTCTACGTTCACCCGTGATTATTTTTCACAGACTAATTAGTTATAGCAAGAATTTAATCATCTTCTACTTATTTCTTAGGTAAACAAACATACATAAAATTAAGCTTGTAATCCCCGAAGGCTAACCCTTCAGAGGTAAAAAAAAAAAAAAAAAAAGGTGAAAGAAGAAGAGGTGGGTGGGTGGGTGCTTGTGGGTTTGGTGGTGGTGGTGGGTGGTGGGTGGTGGTGTTGGGTGGTGGTGGTGGGTGGTTGTGGGTTTGGTGGTGGTGGTGGTGGTGGATAGTGGTGGTGGGTAGTGGTGAGGTGAAGGTGTATCTATAAACTGTAATACACCCACATTTCGCCAGATAAGTTTAAGTCCCATATATTAAGGGGTGAGCCTACATACCTACAATTTCTTTTAAATTCAGAAAGAACCACAATATTTTCTGAAGAAAACTCACGTATCTATAATATGTACGAGCTGTCACTTATAAAGTCGAGCATCATAACAACATCAGTAAACACGTTTACCAAGTGGGACTACTGCGCATGTTAGTGTTGTCGACTTGACAACATAAACATGTTTTATGTGTTTTGATTCCGCCATAGAAAACTACGCATTGCAACAGGCAACGCATCAACTAGTACTTCTGACCAGTGCATTATTAGTTTGGAGCTTTGGTTGGCGGCATGTGAAAGTTTTCAACTTTGTCTTCAGGCAAGTAAGCCTCGGCCTTGATAGTCTACAGTAAATTAAATATACAGCTGGAATACAGGACAAGCCGAGTTTTAGCATAGTTCCTACCCTTCCTCAGGTGAAGGAGATTGAAAAAGATTTCCCCACAACAAATAAATGAGCTGCGGGGTATTTACGTAACACACTAAAGGCCTATTTTATGATGTCCGAATAGCCACTACTCAACGAATAATTTAATAAAAATAAATAATTTAAAAAATTAAAAACACGACTGCCCTGCCCGAAAACGAACTTTTCTTTTTTTCAATAAAAAATATAGCCGGTGTCACTCGTGATGATGTACGAATTCTAACGATACCCTACGATACGATACGATACGATACCATACATCCAAATCTGTTCAGACATTTAAAAGTTATGGTGGAATAAAGAAACTCACATACAGTGCGTTTCAACTAAGAATAGGAATGACCTTGCGCCATATTGTGAAGATTTAGCAAAATAGCATCTCGTTTACACATTTGCAAAGTCAGTGACATATTTTAACAAAAACAATTTCCAAAAACAGAACTAAAATGGATAAGGATAACACTACAAAACTTTGCAAGTCTTAGATTTCTAGCTTCAGTTGACAGTTAGAGGTCATTGACTTTCCTATTCTTAGTTGAAACGCATTGTACAAACATACATCAACCCTGAAAACATTACACTCTTTTGTAAATAAAAAATGAAACAGAACTTCTATGAAATTATCTGCCAAGTAAGTTAATAGCAACATAATCGTCGGTGGTGAAATATACCCTTACAGTAAGTAGGCTTTTATTTCGACAGTTCAACAACATTCATTACGCTATTTACGTTGGTGGACAGACAAATTTTTCGAACATATGAAGCAATGGATTGGCAATATTCTTCAAAATCAATCAGATTGTGATCGATAGTGTATTAATTAGGGTGCTGGTCCCAATGGCACACACCGATGGACCAACACAAGTGCCATGAGTCCCATAAGATAACTAACACTGGGATATTAAGGTCTGTGGATGATAATGAATTGAAGATGATGAATAGAAGCTCCTAGAAGGAGGACTCAAAGAGTACTTTATAAACGTCGTAATACTCGAGTTTACGTTGTACGACTTTAATAAAGGTGTTTCTTAAATTATTTAACAGTAATAATTAGTAAATATTACCTACATTACTCATTGAACCAGATGCGTACTACATCATTCCGTACGAGTAAATCAATATTTTGTAATATTAAATCATTAGTCATTATCACATCACAGCTGGTCGTGGATTCGATGTCAATGGACTTAACACGCAATATCGATCATGTGTGTAGCGGAACTTATGTAGGTACACAATTTAGGATTATTTGTCATGGTCATGGTACGAGGAGCTCGTGGCTAAGTAATAACAGCCGTACGGATCGATCCATCAGGTTAAGCTACGCTTGCCGGGGTTGGTCCGTGGATGGGTAACCATATTTACATACCGAGACTCCTCCGTGCTTCGGAAAGAACGTTAAGCCGTTGGTCCCGGCTGTCATTCGTGGATCTTTGATAGTCGTTACGGGTCGTCAGAAGAAAATCTGTATCGGGAAAAACAATATTTTGTACAAGGTGATGAGCAGTTGAAATTAGGCTATTGTAACTTAGATAAATTACAAACTGACCCACTAAAAAGTGAAAAAAAAACTTTTTTACAAAAAAAAAACAACCGACTTCCAAAAAAATGCTACAGAGTGAAAAAAAACTTTAATTTCGGAAGTCGGTGTCTTTGGACCTGTATTTTAGTTTTTTGCTACAGACTTCTGAAATTAAAGTTATTTTTCAGTTTGTAGCATTTTTTTGGAAGTCGGTTGTTTTTTTTTGTAAAAAAGTTTTTTTTTCACTTTTTAGTGGGTCAGTTTTAAGTTACAATAGCCTAATGTCAACTGCTCATCATCTTTCACAAAATATTGTTTTACCCGATGCAGGGACGTTAATTGTTGAGGAGTCTCCTAGTACGGAACTTATCCGACCTTACCAATAATACTTTGTCCGACCCGGGAATCTAACCTTGGACCTTGTGGCAGCAGTAGCACTAGCTGCCACTAGACCAACGAGGCCGTCTCGCTAAAATAATTTTCCGCTAATCTAACCATAGTTGATGGGTTTTCCATGGTATATGATTACGCAATAATAGAAGGCGATAATGATCGTCTGAAGTCTGATCTAATAGTACAATCACTGGGTACTTTGTATGTTTTTCCATTAGAAAATTCTTGGTAATAGCCCAGAGTCTGTGTTGAGATCATAGTCGAGAACTCTATTAGGAGATATTTTATTAGAGGGAATTGTTTATGAGTCAAATTCAATATTATGAAAATCTCAATATTCATAATTTTAATATCATTGATGTCCAATAGATTTTAAAGTAATTAAAGGGTTATTTAATTCATCTTATAAATATAATAAGCGTAATGTTTCCACTGCTGGGACACGGGCCTCATCCCTGTGAGAGCGATTGTACCGTAATCTACCACGCGGGCCCCGTGCGGATTGGTAGATGCCACATGTCTTCGAATTTTTGGTTCTACATAGGACATGTCGGTTTTCTCGCGATGTTTTCATTCACCGTTTTGAGAGCCGTGGTCATGAAATAATTTACACAAAGTAAAGCGCTTGTCTGTGTTCGAACCTACGAGTACAATTCGTAAGTCGTGGCTGTTACAATACGCGCCCCAAAAGATGAGAATAGACCGCGCCTCCCGCGCTCAGACCCCATACCGCTATAGAGACCTAAAATCGTCTTTTATGATCCATTTTATTACATTATCATCAGATAATTTTGAAACATCAACCTTGTTCATATAACATCACGCATAATTTCCCGGAAGGGGAGTGCATAGCATTTATGTACACTTGTACACCCACCTTTTATCACAAGTTTCATGTAACAAGGGAAGAGTTTGCACGAACCATTCGGAATCCAGTGTGCTACTGAGAATCTCTTACTATTCTCGACCCGGGAATCGGTCAGTTCGTGGATGAAATTCCCATAGAAAATGCACTTTCAGTTTTCCCGAATTTTTCAATTTTTCTGGCAACTTTACCAACTTTTCTCTTCATAAGAACCTTCTCAACTTGACGAAAATTCGAAAAAAAAATGCCTAATTGGTAAGATAAGATCATATTAGACTTATAAAAAAAGGAGGACTCCGCGCCACGCTTATCGGAAATGAAACACAGTAAGTATGGCGGACCGCTTGCGCAGGCGACTTTGTAAGTTGCCTCGCGCACACATTTACATCATAGTATGCCGACCGGCCGCCATTACGTAACACGAGCGACGGCGTCTTTGCAGGTACTCAAATCACGCACCCATATATCGGTATGGTGCTTCACTTTTGACATGCGTGGCGCGGAGTCCCCCTTTTTTGTAAGTCTATGGATAAGATAAGATAATTTTTTTATTTGCGTAAAACACACTGACGACTATTTTGCAATAATGCGTAAAAAGGTGGCGTCGATGACTCGCAGAGTGGGAGGAAGCACCAACAGTATCCTGAGGATATTTGCTGAAAGGCTGGATGGGCCTACCATGGATAGGTTTATCAAGCTTCATGTATTACATGGGGCTTGATGAAACCGTCTGTGGTTAACTATGTTAGTATACCTATACCTACTTAGAACATTGATAATATTATCAAACATAACATAACATAGTTTATAAGATAATTTAGACACTAACACAATGCGGGCCTATGTAGTCTGTAAATAAAAGATTTTTATTATTTTTTATTATTATTATTATTTTTAAAGTGTCTCTGACATATCTCGGGACCCTGGGGTCCCGGACTTTTGGAAGGCGTACGAGGGGCCGAAGCCAACTCGCAGAGGCCCCTTAGACAATTTTAAATTATGAGGAGGCTTACCAACCGACGATTATCCCTATATACACTATGCAAGTGCACCCAAGGACAACCCCCGGTTGGTGCAGGACTATTGCAGAACATGGAAACAAAACATATTGGGCTATGGGTTGGGGTGGCTGTGGACTGGTTACCTAGAACTATGAAAGGACTATGGCCCCTGCCTGATCAATGTTGTATTATACACGGAAAAAATAATGGCAGGGGGTGACTTGCACACTCAATGATGGGCCCCCGAAAACGGTCGCTAGCACATAGTGTCGTAGCGGCAAGGGAGCAACATGTCCTGAGGTGCTTGTGAGGAGTGGAGAGGTATTCCACGGTTCTCAGAACAATCCCAGAGCCCGGAAGATGGTCAAGATCCCTACAAACACTTACTGGAATACTTCCTTCCTCCGAGCACGTTTGCTCTTACGAATCTCCACTCAAGCCAGCCAATAAAGGCAAGAATGAGGTGGGAGCTCTGTTCCCGTCATTGTTCACTCCAGCCAGCCAATAAAGGCAAGCGAGAGGTGAGGAACAAGACTTCTCCGGGAGATAGGGTCCGTGGGGTCGCTACTGCCCAACAGCTCGCCACATGCTGCCCTGCGGGTTTCTGTATCTCTCTTGGTCTGGCTCCTCATCCTAGACCTGTTCCGGCAGAGTAACTCTACAGGCACAGACCTAGAATTCGGAGCACGCAAGCCCCACCACGACGTCAACGTAGAGATACTGCGGTGGGGTTATTATTATTATTATTAAAACATGGTATAGGTATACGTGTTATTATGGTCCAGCCGTTCTCGAGTTTTGCGCTTAACCATTCATTTATACATAATAGATGAGTCATAATTTTCCGCTACCTAGCCTTTTCCCAACTATGTTGGGGTCGACTTAAAGTCTATCCGGATGCAGGTGAAAACCAGTATTTCAAATAGAGCGACTGCTTATCTGACCTCCACAACCCAGTTACTGGTAACACGATTCTCCTTGGTAAGACTGGTTGTAATTTTCAATGAGTATCTATCCTACTATTATAATAAATGTGAATGTTTGTAGGTAACTTAATTACGACAAAACGGCTAAATGGATTTGCATGAAATTGATATTTTGCATGAGATTGACCACAATCTGGCTTAGGATATAGGATACTTTTTATACCGGTAGTATGTACGTTTCCATCTGATAATTTCCGAAATCCACGCGAGCAAAGCCAGTGGCAAAAGCTAGTGTAGGTACTATTAAAGGCGATAATGACCAGTAGTGCAACATTCATTATACAGAGATTCGATGTAAATCTTGGTTTATTCCACAATCAATCAGACTATTTGTTTACTGCATGTTTCCACAATGTTGTTAATAATATTACTCTCGTTTTATTCATGGAAGTAGTTATTATATCATTAGAATCCTTATCTGGTCCTGTGTTTCGATATATTTGATTATTATTATCGTTTATGTAATTTGTGGTTTTATGTCTGATTGAACTTACTAATTGATTAACGCATTTGTCTATACTAATAATAATATTATAAAGAGATAAAACTTGTTTATAAGTTTGTATGTAGGGGGTAATCTCTAGAACTAACGATCCAATTGTAAAAAAAAATTCACTGATAGAAAGCTACATTATTCTTGAGTGCTATATAAATAGGCTATAAATTATATTTATATCATGCATATTAGCCGAGCTATCACAATTTTTCGTCGGCAAAATTTTAGTCGGAAAGAAATACCACTTAAAACAGAATTGTGTGCATGCGCTGCCTAAACGGATGTTTAAAATTGAAAACAATGTATGGCAACCTGGTCCGTCTTAAATAATTCTACATAAAAGTCTGTTATTGTTTTAAAATAGTATTTTTTACTTTTGGATTCAAACGTCAACGTTTGGATGATTTTTTTAACAACAAATTATTAATCCTTATCAAAATAAGTTATTTAATAATCACAAGGACATCATGGAGATAGGATTTGGCCTTTACAGTATGTCAATTGGTCACATCACATAGTTTCGGAGATAATATAAAACTACTAAAACGCAAAATAACTAAAATAACTTTCATTCATATCGCTCTTGAGCACCCATGCTTAGTGCGGACGTTTTATCCATCTATACTAATATTATAAAGAGGTAAAATTTCACGCAGACCAAGTCGCGGGCAGAAGCTAGTTTACCTATAAATGGCGTTGTGCAAATACGTAATTTTTCTGAATTGCGAGATTTTCCGCGGATTGATGACACTCTCGATGTATTATTTCAATATAGTCGGTGGAATACAGCGGAAGAGTTTGTTTTCTTGTTAGTTTGTTTGAACGCGCTAATCTCTGGAACTCGGATTCCAGTCCAGTCGGATTTGAAAAATCTTTTTGCATTTTACAGCCAAATTCTTGACGAGGTCTGTAGGATATTTAACATCATGCTAGGGCCTTTAGGAGCCGAGCAAAAAGAAAACAAAGTCAGAAGGAACGCTAAGCGCAAAGGAAGTCTTGTAATAGCGCGGGCAGGCGATGCGGAAGTATATAGGCTATTTAACATCACACTAGGGCCCTTAAGAAGGAACCGAGTAAAAAAAAAAAAACCGGCCAAGTGCGTGTCGGACCACGCACAATGAAGGGTTCCGTAGTTGAAAAGAATTTACCCCAAAAACAAACTAACATTGTATCCCAAAAAAAAAAATATGTCAAAAATTACAAATTCACAATTTTCGGACTTTTTCCTTCATTTGTGCTGGGAGACCTTGCTTCTTGCCAAATTTCATGATTCCAGGTCAACGGGAAGTACCCCAGGTTTTGATTTACTTGCGAGTATCAAAATATGTCGCAAAATGGCCGTATTTTTTTATTGCGTTGACTTAGACGCTTGATTTTTTTGAACTATATGGACTTACGTATTTAATATTAATTTCAAATTGATATCTCCACGCGTCCTTGACAAAAATGGTCTTGACAGTCTGACAGACTTGAAAATTTTTTTTATGTGATATAATTACAAATTAACAATTTTCGGACTTTTTCCTTTATTTGTGTTGTATGACCTTGCTTCTTACCAAATTTCATGATTCTAGAACAGCGGGAAGTACCCTATAGGTTTTGATTTACTTGCGAGTGTCAAAATATGTTACATAAATGGCCGTATGTTTTTATTGCATTGACTTAGATGCATGAGTTTTTTAGGACTTCAAGAGACCACAGACTTACGTATTTGATATTAATTTCAACTTGATACCTTTACGCGTTCCTGAGAAAAACGGTCTTGACAGACTGACAGACAGACAGACGGACAAACAAGTGATCCTATAAGGGTCCGTTTTTTCTTTTTGAGGTACGGAACCCTAAAAATGGAAGTGATATCGTGGGCAGGCGATGCGATGCGATGCGACGGGTTGAACAAGAAATTTCACGCGGACGAAGTCGCGGTCAGAAGCTAGTCGTTAATAAATCTATAAAGCAGCTATAATACGGCTTATAAAATAAATGTGTCATGTGCCTGCTATCAACCGGCTGTCTGACTTTTACAACGACATAAAACTGGTCTAATTAAAAGGAAAGAAAGAAACTTAAAGATTTACCTAATACTTAATTTATTTTTTATACGGGTAAAATTATGGCAGCTGGAAAAAAGATTTTATTCTATAAATTAATTTATATAATGTTTAAATTATGTTATTATAATTATGTGAATGTATTGTAAAAGTAAAAATTTATAGTAACTTATTTATGTAATGTAACAATGAGTACACTATTATTTAACTCTCCCTCTTCCTCTCCGCTTTCTTTCTCTCTCTTTATCTCTTCCTTTAATCGTTTAAATAGTAGCTCAACATCTGATCAATAACCATATTTTTCTGCACTAAAGGCATTGCTTCCTCAAGGTTACCTTGTACATACTAGTCCATCTGTGTACCAAATTCCATTTCTATCTGCACTTTGTTAACTCCTTTACTTCTCTGGCAGCCTAGTATTGTTTCATAATCTCACCAAAAAACCTAGATCTTCGGCAGAAATTCCATCCCAAATTGCCGGAGGCACGACCCCATCCATCGTTTACCGCTACCGGTCAGCTTTGTATATTCCATGATGATGGAATATCCATCCATTCATCCACTGCATTCCTGGTATCCGCCGATCGGTAATCAGTATGGAAATCTCCGAGATGAGTATAGTAATGTCTATCAAACTTAACTAATGAAGTTTCTAGGTTTATTCCGCTATAACAGTTAGCCATTTACCATAGACTCATTTCCATCATTTATTACTTCAGTGAATATAGGGTGTGACAGCTTATAAATAAGCAATGCGTCAAAAATGCCCTGATGCATTGTGGCTGGTGGTTGATTTTTTTTGTATCGAAATTTATGAAGTTGGTTGGTTAGTGTTTAATTTAGTTTAAATTAGATATAATACATTTTTTCTACGTTACGATTTATTTATATAACTAATTATATAAATAATTATTAGAATTTCTTATGATTGCTATCATAATCGAATCGATTTCTTCTTCATCATAATCGAATCTCGAATCTGAAGTTTGTCAGCTGCTACGGTCAGATAGGGTGGCTTCTCCCATTTCTGCTTAGCTTAGACCCCAGCTCCCAAATGATAAACCCTCTTGTCAAGACACCCACATTTGTGACAGGTTTCCATAACCGCTATGTAATAACTTGTTACTAGTCAGCGTAAACATTAGTTATCGTAAATACGTTATACGTACTGTACTATAGTTGAATGGATTCGAGTCGCTGACGTCATACAAAACAGCTGGTACAATGTACTTGTGATCTTCACACCTTGATGACGTGTTGACACATAATGCTTATGTATAGCTATTTGTTCAGGTAGGTAGTAGGTACATAATGCGTTGAGTTATTCCAATAAAGTGCCGTTTATTATGTAGGTACTGTAGAGGTTTTGTTGTATACAAGCCATAGTATGGTTAACTGGCTGACATTTCGATCATTCAGACATCGAATATACTTATAAAAAAGTGATGCTCGCTTTTTTTATACGAATTGACAGATAGTTTGTAGCTAGGGCTCCAAGTAAGATCTAGGAAGTGTGAATTATAATTTTATTCTGATATTAATATAGCGGGCTCCAGCCCCATTTCTTCTGAGTGCCTCTCGTATCATTTAGTAGAGAGTTACAAAACCCCCTGTGAGGACCTGAGAGTACCGGGTCTTCACAGTACCTACTATTGTTATGGTTATGTATTTTGACAGTCTTCACGCGGTATACAGGGTGTAATTTTAATCACCGTTATACTCTTATGGGGTCATTGTACTCATAATTATGAACAATTTTTATAATGGGACCAAACCTGAAATCGCGAAAAAAAATCTGCTGTTCCCTACATTTTGACGAGTTATGCAAACATAAATGTAGGGAACAGCTGTTTATTTTTCGTGAATTCAGGAACAACAAGAAATTTCACGCGCGGACGAAGTCGCAGCATGACGAAACCAAAAATTCAGGTCACCACAAAAAGTTGGGTTAGACAACTTTTTGGGTTGGGTTAAACCTTTATTTCGACCTATTATTAGATAATATAGAGTTCAAGGTTTTTATGGAAGTACAGTGATACGGATATTCGCGTTTTGGATATTTAGGGTTGCAATGATATTCATATTTTAAAAAGAGTTCATAATTAATTAATTATTGTGGTTTTAATGAGGTGTAGGTTCAACAGTGGATATTTAATTTCTGCCAATTATTTAACGCCCAAAATAATTATATTTCTTGTTGTTACGTGTTGGTTACTGCGGGCTTCAAAACAAGCCCGTAATTAAACAAAAACACATTAGGACTGGCCTATCTTTTGTTTTATAAATACTTACATAATTTCATGATAAAATGTATAAAAATTACTAACGGTCTAAACTCAATCTAACATTATTACTTCTTTCTGCTTTTTAATTCTTTCTGTAATTACGGCATTCAACCGATGAACACCGTAATTACAGAAAGAATTAAGAAGGCATTAATGTGTTTGGCGTGGATCTGCGTTTCCGGCAGTTGAGTGGTAAAAGACACGCTTGAATAAGTTGCTGCGTAAGGCCTCATTTACGGAGACGCGGAGCGTCGTGCGGCGCGGTGCACGGGGCGGCCCGCACTAAGAGCGAGCGCGCATTGCGGTGCGTTTTTCTACCGCATAATCTGTGAAGTATGGAATGTCTTTGAAGTGCGCGCACTGCGGTCATGCGTTTTGTTACTGTAGGCCCCGCCCAGTGCGGCAGAACTACCGGAAACGCACCGCAGTGCGCGCTTGCTCTAAATTCAAACATGGGGCGTTCTATGAGAGCGTTTACGGAGAAGCGATTAAGATTTCTTACAATTGACGCCAGCCCACCCCGCGCACCGCGCCGCGCGACGCCCCGCGTCTTCGTAAATGAGCACTTACAGCAACTTATCAAAGCGAGTCTTATTTATCCTATTATTAGTTTTTTCCCGCGGCTTCATCTCAATGGATTTTGAATTTTCATTACCTACAAACTGTTTTTTTTTAAGAATTTTTTCGTTCTTCCTTGTTTTTCCTCTTTCTTTGTGGATGAGTCCTATGTCCAGCCGGTGGACGCCTCTCGGTCGAATGAGCTATTTTGATACCACATCAAAATTAGTTCAGCGGTTTAGAAATAATACGTACCAAACGAATAGTCAAGGCCAGTTTCGCATTTATAACAACAAACACAAGATTCCTTCGCACTTATGATCCTACCTAATTATGGATGAACTCCGTGGTTTAGGCTGCGTGTTGTCTGTTTTCATACAAAAATACCATCCAAATTTCAGACTTTTCCGATCGTAAAAACCTTGCCCTGACAATTACAAACACAACAAAAAAAGAATTAGACAAATAGGTGCAACCGTTTTGAAGTAATGCGCGTACATACATTCGCCCTATCTATATTTAAATAGAAATCAATTATTTCTATTTAAATATAGATAAATTAATAGTATTACACCACTCCGTCTCTCTCCGTCACTCCGTTACAGGGGGCCTACTCCCTAAGCACGAAGCACGTAGTCTCGGCCTTCGTTACAGGCGTTTCTTACTCCGTATCACCTACGGATGGATGATTGGTTCGGGGCCCGAACGAAGTATGAATGACAACATGATTTGCCAGTTGTCCCTACTCCCGTTGTGTTGTTGCCCGTCTGAAAAATTTAACTTTTACACTTGTTTTAATGGATCGTAATGTCAGACGGACGGATAAACGGACGGACGGAAAGACGGACGGACTTAGGGAGTAGGCCCCCAGGAGCTCGTGGCTAAGTAATAACAGCCGCACGGGTCGATCCATCAGGTTAAGCTACGCTTGCCGGGGTTGGTCCGTGGATGGGTGACCTATCTTTACATACCGAGACTTCTCCGTGCCTCGGAAAGCACGTTAAGCCGTTGGTCCCGGCTGTCATTCGTGGATCTATGACAGTCGTTAGAAGTCGTCAGAAGCCCGAAACTCTGACAACCAGTCTTACCAAGGGGTATCGCATTACCCAGTTACTGGGTTGTGGATGTCAGATAGGCAGTCGCTCCATATAAAATACTGGTATTCAGCTGCATCCGGTTAGACTGGAAGCCGACCCCAACATAGTTGGGAAAAGGCTAGGCAGATTGATTGACACCACTCCGTCCATGATTATTTACCTCTGTCTGTATCATGCACACGATGTTTGACACTTCATGACACGGGCGTGACCGTCGAATAAATGCGGAGTTCGCAGTAGTGACGGCGCATTTGATACTTCGAGTGTAGGTTGTAGGTTGATAATTTTACATATGATTACACGTACAGTACCTGGTCGACCGAGCTCTTCTCGGGTGAATATATAGAAAACGAATTTTCCTAGATATGAGACCAAGCTGGATCGATTTTTCGTCCCCGCAAACCCTTGTATTGCAAGTTTCATCGAAATGGTTAGAGCCGTTTTCGAGAACGTGTTTACAAAATATATTCATAGGTATACAAATATTGCTAATTTAATAGTATAGAATATACTCACGCCTTCTTCCCATGGGAGTAGGCTGAAACTACAGAACGCCACCGACTAAGATCCTTGCACTCATTTCTTTTTCCTTTCATTTTTAGGGTTCCGTACCAAAATGGTAAAAAAGGAACCCTTATGGTGTGACTCAGTCTGTCTGTCTGTCTGTCTGTCACAACTGAATATCTCAAGAACTACTAATGTTATCAACTTGAAATTTGGAACAATTTTAGATGATGTTTACCCAACAATTTTGCAAGTAAGAAAGAAGTAAAAATATTTATATATTTTTTGTAACAGGGGCTGAAAGGGGGTCTTCAAAATTCAAAGTGGGGCTACTAGGGCATGTATCATATGAAAGGGCGCTGTTTGCACATTCTCAAACTTTATTTTATTTTATGTTAGTCCCCATGGTTTTCGACTTGATGAAAAATGTAAAAAAAAAGACCGTTCCCCCCCCCCCCCCCCTTAACTCCGAAGTTTGCAAAGATAAAAATCTGAAATTATTCTATGTGATAGAAGTTTATGTAAAGATTACAGGAAAAATAAAACGATGTCTCAAAATAGCACACTTTTTCAGAAATCTGGACGGAACCCTCGGTGCGCGAGTCCGACTCGCTCTTGACCGGTTTTTCTTTTTTTGAAGTGAAAGCTTCTTTAGGCGCATTGAGGGATTTTTGGTAGGGGATAATCTTAAGAGTTCGCGTCACCGTGACACCTCGATACCGCGACAGGCTATGCATAGTTTTACGTTTGAGTTTTCACTTCTTTATTTTATTTTTTTCTTTGATAATTTTATTTTTCTTTGTTCATTCTAAATTCGAAACAGATGGAGGTTGCATGGAAATGGAAACGCCAAGTAGGCTAAAGTCTCTACAATTACCTACTGGTAAAACCAGGTATCTGAAATACTTAGTTTCCTCAAATTATAGGCAAAGATTTTTTAGATTGACATTATTACATTCATATAAATACTACCTTTTTAGGGTTCCGTACACGAAGGGTGCCAAACGGAACTCTATTACCTAAATTAATTGAAATTTTCACAGATTATGTATTTCTATTGCCGCTATAACAATCTATACTTATAATAAATCTGTAGAGAGGTCAATTCTGTACATGATATATATTTTCAAAATAACTATCAGGGGGTAATTAGTGATCGATACTGATGCCAAAAATGCAATCAGTAAAATTTTTGTGTGTCTGTCTGTCTGTATGTTCCTTATAGAAACAAAAACTACTGTTCTTCATACTCCTGGCGAGGTTATAGTATACTTTTCATCACGCTACAATCAATAGGAGCAGAGCAGTGAAGGGAAATGTTGGGAAAACGGGAGAAGTTGCTCCATTTTTTAAGCTTCCGTCGCGTGTGCAGCCTTAATGGTTAAAGCTACATAGAAATCATTTATGACGGAAATGTTCTACATAAAATTATCTAAAAAATATCCCACAACAGCATATGTCTATCTTTTATGGTTGACTCACAATAACACGTGTAACTCCCGATAGCTTAGCAGTCCAATACATTAACTTAATAACATACAAGGAGTTACACGCTGACGGAGTCGCGGGCACAGCTATTAATAATAATATTCTGCGGTTCCTTATTGCGATATTTTTCAACAGTATTGTGGATTGACATATTATATTTCCCTACTAAAATACGAAAGTTAATCTGTCTGTTACATCAAAACCACTGAACCGTGAGGAAGGACATATGGTACTTTTTTACGAAAAACGACGGAAACGCGGACGAAGTCGCGGGCAAAAGCTAGTAAATAATATAAATAAAATAAAGTAAAAAATTAAAGTGGGTCCCCAATGAAATGTGTTTTTTTAAACTGAAATATTTTTTGAAATACATAGGTAGTGTTAAATACTTTACGGTGGTACGGAACCCTTCGTGTGCGAGTCCGACTGACAGTTGGCCGGTTTATGATGCAAATATAATTATCTAACAAAGGAAGTATCTAATAAAAGTACCTATCTAATACCTAGTTCTAGAACATTCTATAATTAAGTAGTGATTGAACATGGTGTCTTATTTACATAGGTACCGGTTATTCTCAGTAAAATTATGTTATCTATTATTAGATATTCTGTTTATATAAAAACCCTGAGTTAATTAGATGAAAACCCCATTTTTTATTGATTTTTAATGCATGAAAAGATTCTGTAATCATTCATTATTAATAGAGTGAGAATCTAGTTACCTAATTGGTATCTATAAATAACCTACGCCAGGTTTAAAGTACACATTTCATTATATTTGTAACCTATTTTATATGTAATGATAACGAGATGATGTATGTACGGTCAGCAACATAAGTCGATTAACACTTTTTCTTTTACACAACGTGTAAATTGATACAAAATGATTTGATTATCTCCTTTTTTCCTAAAATACATAAGAGTCTAGATAGTAGATCTTTAAATTTTACTTCTGTTCCGATTTTAATGAAATGTCTTGCTCAATAAACAAGATTTTAAAAACTGAAGTGTTAATCGACTTTTTTGCTGACTGTACCTACCTGCTATTTAATATCTTCTACCCGTAGGTTCCCAATAAAGGGTCCCCGAAACGATCATTTAAAATTGTCAATTTTTAACCGACTTCTAAAAAAGGAGGAGGTTCTCAATTCGGATGTTTGTAATTTTTTTTTTTTTTTTTTTTTTTTTTTTTTTTTTTTTTTTTTTTTTTTTTTTATGTTTGTTCGCGCATAACTCCGTCGTTTGCCAACCGATTTGAAAAATTATTTTTTTGTTGGAAAGGGTATACTTCTTAAATGGTCCCATTTTTTTCAAAATCCAGTTCTGATGATGGGATCCTGGAGAAATCGAAGGAACTCTTCAAATATTATAGGCACACCTATAGCGATTTGGGTATTTTTTATAGTAGCTTGTGCATTTGCTCTCGGAAAGCACCACTTGGTGAAGTGGAACTGATGATGAAGACCACAGATGGCTACCGGAACTACTCAATGATAAATATTTCACGGGTTGCGATTCGATTACTTTAATATGGTTGCTAAGCAATTTCCGCTCGTCAAACAATGCGTGTGGTGAGTGGTTGTTGAGGAGTTCTCCTGGTTCTTACCAGCAGAACTCCTCAACAATTAACGTCCCAGCATCGGGAAAAGCAATATTTTGTAACATGTGATGAGCAATTGACATTAGACTATTGTAACTTATACAAATTATAAACAGACCCACTAAAAAGCGAGAAATAAAAACTTTTTAACAAAAAAAAAAACCGACTTCCAAAAATCACTACAAAGTGAAAAATAACTTTGATTTCGGTAGTCGGTGGCAAAAAAAAAAGAAAGTAAATAAAAAACGAAAGACACCGACTTCCGAAGTCAAAGTTATTTTTCACTTTGTAGTGATTTTTGGAAGTCGGTTTTTTTTTTGTTAAAAAGTTTTTTTAACAACAACGTTCGCAATCTCGGGGGCTAAAACGGCCACTTTGGCAGAATCTTAATAGGATAATATTATGAATAATATTTGAAAGCGTAAAACGGTCACAAACTGACAATATAATAATGAATTGTCAGTTTGTGACCGTTTTACGATTTCAAATATTATTCATAATATTATCCTATTATGATTCTGCCAAAGTGGGCGTTTTAGCCCCCGAGATCTCAGTCTCAATCTGTCAAAAATTGTATAGAGTTTACCTACATTTTTGACATTTGATTGTCGCTGGCATGAGATTGCAACTTCAATTTGAACGTTTTTAGGTACGAGAATCGGCCTTCAGGTCATCCCGATTCTTCTGATTGAAAAGTGGACCGCTAGCTCCAGACAAGAATTCTCATACGGCAAATTTTTTAAAAGGATTTGTCTTTCTTCACAGGTACCATTATGGTTATCCATTGAAAGGGTTTTCGATAGGGTTTTTCTAAGCAGTTAATCAAAAACCTATACGATATAGGTAATCCCTTTTGAATGGATTTAAGGGGCCATCTTGATTATCCATTGAAAGGGTTTTCGATAGGGTTTTTCTAAGCAGTTAATCAAAAACCTATACGATATAGGTAATCCCTTTTGAATGGATTTAAGGGGCCATCTTGATTATCCATTGAAAGGGTTTTCGATAGGGTTATTCTAAGCAGTTAATCAAAAACCTATACGTTATAGGTAATCCCTTTTAAACGGCTTAATTTAAACCGTTCAAAAGATTTACCTACGTCGTTTGGGTTTTTGTTAACTGCTTAGAAAAACCCTATCGAAAACCTCTTTCACTTCAGAGGGCTTAGTGCGAGTTTTGACACTTACTCGATCACGTTAACGTAAACTTCATAAGCGCCGTCTGAGGGCTTAGTGCGAGTTTTCATACTTACTCGATCGCGTTTACGTTAACGTTGACGTACGTCAATTCATATGGAATAATTGTGTTTCCCATTATAGTCACCAGGCGGCGCTTATTCATTTTCAGTACAAACTGACGTTTACGTTAACGTGATCGAGTAAGTATAAAAACTCGCACTA
Organism: Cosmia trapezina; assembly: GCA_905163495.3. Taxonomy (NCBI): domain Eukaryota; kingdom Metazoa; phylum Arthropoda; class Insecta; order Lepidoptera; family Noctuidae; genus Cosmia; species Cosmia trapezina. The sequence continues at coordinate 9,825,391 of LR991039.1, forward strand.
AGCCCTCTGGTGACTACAATAGGAATCACAATTATTTCATACAAATTGACGTACGTCAACGTTAACGTAAACGCGATCGAGTAAGTATAAAAACTCACACTAAACCCACTGCTCTCTTAAAAATGATAACAGCGTAACATACCGACTCGGAGCAATGTAATATGATCTCTCGATGGTGGGAATACGTTGCAGATAGCTATTAAGGTAACCCGAACAAAACCTTTATATTAGATGGGTTATTTTAATGATGGGGTAACCCTTTCACTGGGATTCAAGTACAGAACCCATTCAATGGGTTATCCATATTGAAGGCATAACTTTTACTGGATTTCAAGTCTAAAACTCATTCAAGGATTTACACATGATAAAGGTAACCTCATAAACGGCTTACCCCTTCGAAAGACTTAACTCTTAACCGGGGTTGTACGGTCCCTGCCTGAACCCCATACACCTTCAAAAATGAGCTGCGATAAAATCGCCCTGATTACTCACAGTCACAGATCAACAGTAAATTCAAACGCCATTACACTCTTCAATAAACCTTCCAAATTACTAAAACACACAGTAATCTTTGTTTGTTTATCCACAGCTCAACGAGGGAGCTGCTCTCGTCTTCGCAGATGAACTCAAACAGACTCTCGACAGATATCTCTTCGGGATTTGCCCGCAGAGCTTTAAGGTAACTCTTGTTTATAAACATAGCTGCCATTCGGTGTAGTCTTTGACAAGGGAAGGTTAGAATTGGTGATGGATTCAGGGTTTGATTATGTCTCGTAGTCTAAAATGTCTAATATGCGAGCCAACTAAGAATAGGATCGCGCGTGCTGCCAACTTCACACGATAGCTGTGAAATTAGTACTGCCGACAGCTGTCTAATACACGATAGCTGTCAAATTAGTACGCATTGGTAATGAAGTTCGCGAGTATTGCGGAACAAAATGGCGTCTTGACAGTACTATTCTTATTTGGCTCGCTTATTACTATCTATTCTCTAACTTTTAATTAGCTGCGTAAAATGACACTTCATAACCATCATTTCGTTTAAAAATGTTCCCATTTGATAGCGAAATGATAGTTTAAGTGTCATTGTATTGCAGCTCAGTATAAAAAGTCCGACCTGACAGATCCATTAGCTGTGTATGTCAAAAACTTTAAAAAAAAAAAAACAACCGACTTCCAAAAAAACACTACAAAGTGAAAAATAACTTTAATTTCGGAAGTCGTTTTTTTTGCCACCGACGAAATTAAAGTTATTTTTCACTTTGTCTTTGTAGTGTTTTTTTGGAAGTCGGTTGTTTTTTTTTTTTGTAAAAAGTTTTTTTACGTGATTGACACACTTGTACGCAAATTGATCGTCTACCAACCGCAATTGAAGCGATTGACAATATTACTACAATAAAAATTGATGGCAATTGATCAATTACGATTGATAGTTTCGGGGACCACTTGAAACAGTCACATTTTCATGGTGACAGACAGATAAAACCGATTCAAAGCCGACCGAATACTTGATAGCTGAAAGGTATTTCTTATATTTCACAAATAATAATAACATCCTTGGAAATTTCACACAACGCCATCTAGTCCTAAGCTAAGCAACCTAATGCTTGTGTTATGGTAACGAGATGGCCGATAAACTACTTATATACATTTTTTTTTTGTAAATACATACATATTATAGATAGAAAAACACCCAGACTCGGAACAAATACTTGTAGGTCATACAAATATTTGTTCCGTGCGGGAATCGAACCCGCGACATGCTGCGCAGCAGTCAATCGCTTAACCACTGCGCCAACCGTGTCGTCATAATCACAAGCATACGAATTCTACATTTTGACAGGAATTAGAATAAAATGTTAATCACGTGAGGAATAAGGAAAAACATAACAAAAAAAAAACTGCTGACATAATATTCTGCCAAAGTGTTTTATCCCCCTGATCTAATCTATACTAATATTATAAAGAGGTAAAATTTGTATGTAAGTTTGTAAGTTTGTATGTTTGTAAGTTTGTAAGTTTGTATGTAGGGGGTAATCTCCGGAACCAATGATCCAATTCTAAAAATTTTTTCACTGTTAGAAAGCTACATTATTCCTGAGTGCTATAGGCTATAAATTATATTTATATCATGCGTATTAGCCGAGCTATCACAATTTTTGTCTAAGAAGTCGGAAAGAAATACCTCTTTAAACAGACTTTTTTGCATGCGCTGCCTAAACGGTTGTTTAAAATTGAGAACAATGTATAGCAGTCTGGTCCGTCTTAAATAATTATACAAAAAAGTCCGCGACACCATATTTCTATCTTTTATATTTTATCTTTTATACATATTTTATTGCTTTAAAAAAGTATTTTTTAGACATACTTACGTTTGGATGATTATTTAAACAACAAAACATTAATCCTTATCAAAATAAGTTATTTTCTAATCACAAGGACATCATGGAGATAAGATTGGGCCTTTACAGTATGTCAATTGGTCATACAGTTTCGGAGATAATATAAAATTACTAAATCGCAAAATAACTTTAATTCATACCGGTCGCTCTTGAGTAAACATGTTTAGTGCGGATCATTTACCCATTGATGGCGTTGTGCAAATAAGTAATTTTTCTGAATTGCGAGATTTTCCGCGGATTGACGACCCTCTCGATTTATTATTTTAATAATGTCGGTGGAATACAGCGGAAGAGATTGTTTTTTTGTTAGTTTGTTTGAACGCGCTGTCTCTGGACCTACCCCAGTTGGATTTGAAAAATCATTTTGCATTTTATAACCCACTTCTTGATCACGCTAGGGCCCTTGGGAGCCGAGCGCGAAGTAATAGCGCGGGCAGGCGATGCGGGAGGATATAGGCTATTTAACATCACGGTAGGGCCCTTAGGAGCCGAACGCGAAGTAATAGCGCGGGCAGGCGATGCGGAAAGATATAGGCTATTTATCATCACGGTAGGGCCCTTAGGAGCCGAACGCAAAGTAATAGCGCGGGCAGGCGATGCGGAAGGATATAGGCTATTTATCATCACGGTAGGGCCCTTAGGAGCCGAACGCGAAGTAATAGCGCGGGCAGGCGATGCGGAAAGATATAGGCTATTTATCATAACGGTAGGGCCCTTAGGAGCCGAACGCGAAGTAATAGCGCGGGCAGGCGATGCGGAAGGATATAGGTTATTTATCATCACGGTAGGGCCCTTATGAGCCGAACGCGAAGTAATAGCGCGGGCAGGCGATGCGGAAGGATATAGGCTATTTAACATCACGCTAGGGCCCTTAGGAGCCGAACGCGAAGTAATAGCGCGGGCAGGCGATACGGAAGGATATAGTCTATTTTACATCTTGCTTTGCTAGGGCCCTTAGGAGCCGAGCGCGAATTAATAGCGCGGGCAGGCGATGCGGAAGGATATAGGCTATTTATGATCACGGTAGGGCCCTTAGGAGCCGAGCGCGAAGTAATAGCGCCGGCAGGCGATGCGGAAGGATATAGTCTGTTCAACATCACGCTAGAGCCCTTAGCAGCCGAGCGCGAAGTAATAGTGCGGGCAGGCGATGCGGAAAAATATAGGCTATTTAACATCACGCTAGGGCCCTTAGGAACCGAGCGCGAAGTAATAACGCGGGCAGGCGACACGGAAGGATAGCTATTTAACATCACGCTAGGGACCTTAAGAGCCGAGCAAAAAGAAAAAATGTCAGAAAGGATGCCATTAAGCGTAAACGAAGTAACAGCGCGGGCAGGCGTTGCGATGCGATGCGTCGGGGTTGGTGGGTGGGGGGGACCAGAAATTTCACGCGGACGAAGTCGCGGGCAAAAGCTAGTAGCTCATAAAAAGAAAGCTATGTCTGGCAGCTTTTTGCATGATTTGCTTTTTGATGAAAAAATTTGTTTTACCGAATTGCAATCACTGGAATATTACATAAGTAATTATTATCCTAGTTACTTATGCGCAGTATACAGGGTGATTGGTAATTGGATGTATTACTTAACATTGGTGATAGTGGCAGTTTAGAAAGCCTACCAGACAAAGAAGTCGCTCCTGTAATTTGTACGATAAGTGTCCTATAATAATTATTATGAGTAAACTACCATGAAATTCAAAAGAAGTTTAAAAAAAACATAAATTGAACTTTATGACGCTTAATTTATAAGTTATCGAGGTATTCATGCGTTCATTACCTTTAAGAAAAGTGGATATTAGATGGTCGAATTAGAAAAATACTTAAAATGTTCGATATTTCAGAAACAACTCATTTTTGACACCAAGTTATTAGGTCAAAAACATTGCAAATCAGCCAATATTGACCATTTCAAGGAATTCACAAACTTACCAATCACTCTGTATAGGGCTATTTAGATGATTTTGTATATGTTACGGAAAATTGTGAAATTATATTATAAGTAAGAGGTGAAGTAGGTTCTAAAAGGCTTATTTTCACACAGAAACGTGCATGAGTCAAGTTTACTGACTGCGATTTATCGTCTAGATAAATAAAAATAAATTACTAGGAAAATATATTATTTTATTTATACCTAAATATACATACAGTAGGTACAACTATTTTATCAATGTCCCTCGGCAAACTTCGAGTTTCGTCAGACTTTAGCAGCTTTCCTCCAATTTTTAAAATAAATTACACTAAGTTAAAAGAGTATTAACAACTCTATATACTTCCGATTCGATTGAGAGCGTCCGGTCTGTACCAAGTGCAAAGGGCAACTGATAGAAATCTGACGACTGACAACACGAAGTTTGCCGAGGGACATTAAGAAAATAGTTGTACTGTACAAAGACCTTACTGGTGGAAACAGAGACTATATAACGGAGAAGGTACTGTTGGAGTTCTGGACAAAATATCTGTGAACAAATGTGCAGGGAGCCAACGGCCACATTAAGCAATTACTCTAAAAGCGATTCATTTCCTGAATTCCGAGCAATTAATTATGATTGTGCTATTTGACATTAAATTTCTATAAAGCAACTCATAATTTGTGGACCATTTTACGAAGCTCCATACAAAATTGTCAAACAGATGAATTGCGTGCTATGAATTGTACGCAGATAAATTAAGAATTGTCAGTTTGTGACAGTTTAACGATTTCAAATATGATTCATAAATACCTATTATCTTATTATGAGTCTGCCAAAGTGGCCGTTTTAGCCCCCCTGAACACAATTTTGGTGGAATCGCACCTTTACAAATACTTATTCTGCGTTAATACTCCATTTTCATTAATCTTTTTAATTTAAATGGAAAAGACAATTTATAAATTATTTATTGTATAATTTATATAAGTAGTATTTTTTTCTTTTCGCTAGGTAGAAACCACATCACATTAACAAAATAAATATCGTATGCAGGTACAAATTGTACTTAGGCGTATAATTTATAGTTCCATAACTTGGTAATTAGCACCATAGCAGAAACTATTAAGATATTTTAATAAAAAATGGCTCTTATTTTTAGAGTTACATGTTTATTTCGATTCAAGGTCTGCGTAATAAACATTAAGTTAGTTGGGACTAAATACGAGTTTAATTATTCTAAATACCTTTATTCTACTTAATTATTGGGTCTAAACACGTTTAGGGTTTCGTGTCGATCCATTTTTTTTTTTTTTTTTTTTGTTCTCGCTGGGAAAAATGCATTACGCATACCCACCCATCGGGGGACGGGTGGGGTATGTGGGACTCCCCGGTAAAATCCGGTATACCCACTAAACGACCCAGCGGCATTCCCGCATCGTCTGAGTGGAGGAGGACTGGGAATCTGGCACAGCCCTTTCATTCGGCCCCCCTCCGACGATCGCCCGCCTTTACAGCGGGCCCGGCACGCCCCTCCCTTCGGGGAGGGGCCCAGGAATGACTGACGTGGGTGGTGAACAGTGCAATGCAGGAGAAGGCGCCCCCGCGCCTGTCTCCCGCTGTTCGTCACCTGGAGGCGCATGACGACGGTCATACAACCGCCGTCTCACGCCCCGTCTTCGCCTGCGGAGCGGCGCCGCGAGAGGGTCGTCCTCCCGCACGCGCTCCGCCGCCTCCTTCTGTGACATTACTTCTTCGCAGAAGGAGGCGACCGCTGCCCAGGCCCCCTCGCTTTCCAGCATCGAGTTGACGACGCCGGGAAGCGAGAGGTCCTGCCCGACCGCTACGACCAGTGTATGGCGCAGCTCGGACCAGGCTGGGCACACCTCGAGGGTGTGCTGCGCCGTGTCCTCCGCCGCGCCACAGTCGTGGCACGACGGGGTCTCCTCCCTTTGGATCCGGTGCAGGTGCGATCCGAAGCACCCATGGCCGGACAACACCTGCACCAGACGGAAAGAGAGGAAACCGTGGGACCGCTCAAGCCAATCCTTGAGGACTGGCCCGAGCACGTCCAGTGTTCGGCGGCCAAATGCGGCAGTGGCGAGGTCCTCCGTCCAATGATGGAAGATTGCGTCCTTCGCCTCTTGCCGCACGGCCTCCCGCTCTTCTGCGGCGGGGAGCTCCCCGAGCGCCTTACGCCGCGCTGTCCATTCATACACTCTGGTCAGCACCCATGCCTCGAGCTTCCAAGGAGGGGTGCCAGAGCGCATGCCGCCGAGAAGCCTACCGAGCGGTAGGCCCTCCCCACCCGCTGTGCAATGGCCCTTTGGGGCCTGCGGATGGCAGTGGCGTTCTCCCTCCTGTGGAGGGAGTCCGCCCAGATTGGGGCACCGTAAAGGGCCATGCTCCTAAGGATGCCGGCGTACAAGCGTCGGCATCGTGCCTTCGGACCCCCCAGGTTCGGGAGGAGCCACGACAGGGCGTTCGCGGTCTTCAGCAGGCGCGTCGACAGCCCGCTGAAGTGTGGGCCGAAGCGCCACCTGCTGTCGAGGACAAGGCCCAAGTACTTCATCTGGGCCTTGACCCCGATCCTGACACCCTCCACGATAATGTGGCCGTCAGGAGGAATGCGCTGCCGTGGCCCGTGAAAATACACGGCCTCCGTCTTGTGCAGCGCAACCTGCAACCCGAGGCGGCGAATCCTTCCTGCCACTAAGGATCCGCCGGCAGAGGCCAGACTGGCCGCCTCCCTGAAGTCCCTCCCCCGGGCAATGAGGAGGGTGTCATCCGCGTAACAAATGACGCTCGTGCCACGGAGGAGGGTTCCCCGCAGGAGCCAGTCGAATCCAATGTTCCACAGCGGTGGTCCTAGGACCGACCCCTGTGGAACACCGGACTCTGCGCCATACCGCCTCACTCTGGCCGTCTTGTCTTCAAGGAGGACCACTCGGTCCTCCAAGTAGCTGGCCAAGAGTTGGCGCAAGTACTGAGGCACCCCGTGGTACCGGAGTGCCTCCAAGATTGTCGAGTGGGGGACAGAGTTGAAGGCGTTGGCTATGTCGAATGACACCGCCAAAACTCCGTCCCCCGCCTCCACGGCCTCCCTTACCTGGCCCTTGAGTAGGGCCAACGCGTCAACCGTCGAACGACCCCGTCGGAACCCGAATTGGGCGTCGGACAGGTCCGGCCCCACCGTCCCCAGGTGGCTATTTAGCCGGTCGGCGATTATCCCCTCGAACAACTTACCGACCTCATCGAGCAAAACGATGGGCCGGTAAGCCGAGGGGGAGTCCGCCGGGCGTCCCTCCTTTCGGAGCAGGCATAGCCGCCCCTCCTTCCAAGGTTTCGGGAACCTCCCAGTCGTAAAACACGCGCTAAAGAGGTCCCGAAACCTCTCCTCCATTTGTGAGGCGGCGATGGCCACCACCCGTGCGGGAACGCCGTCCGGCCCTGGGGCTGTGGTCTTCGCGCGGAGGCGCAGAGTCCCCGCGTAGAGTTCCACCGCCGTAACCGGGGGGACCTCCTCCTCCGGCGGAACCGCCTCCCGCGGGGGATCCATCACTGGCGGGGTGAAGTCGGTCCTGGACGGAAACAGGGACCGGACCACCCCATCCAGCAATGCCGGCTCGAGAGTCTCCGTCAGTGGAGGACCACAGGGGCGCAGTTTATTCCGCGCCGCCTTGTATGGTCTTCCATAGGGGTCCCTGTCGAGACCCTCCAGCATCTCGGCTCTCGCCGAGTCTTCGGCCACGGACATTGCCGACTTGAGGGCCGTCTTTGCGGCGACGTACGTGGCATAGAGGGCCTCCTCGTTGGCGGGGTCTCGAGGCCTGCGCCTTCGACTCCGCGTGTAGGCCCTCCTGGCCGCCACGCAGACGGTTCGGAGCCCCGCCAGTTCCTCCGACCACCAATAGACGGCGCGGCGGGGAGGTGGGCGGCGAGACCGGGGCATGCTGGAGTTGCACACCTCGGTCAGGGACCTCCTCAGCTGGACCGCTGCGGCGTCCACGTCCAGGACCTCGACCGGAGGCGTGAGCCAGTCCTGGACGAACGCCGCCTCCTCCGCAGCCTCTCGGTCCAGGCGGGTGAGAGCCCACCGTGGGAACGCAGATTGGCCCGAGCGCGCCATTTCCTGGGAGCTCTGGGTGGAGATGTCGAACCGCACATATCGGTGGTCCGACAAAGTCTCCACCATCTCCACCCGCCAGTTCACGACGTGGGCGGCTAGCACGGGGGTGGCAAACGAAACGTCGACCACCGATCCTCCCCGTTGCCGCACACACGTGTGGACAGTCCCTCTGTTCAGGAGGGACACGCCGCACGACGCCGCCCAAAATTCGACGGCGCGTCCCCGGACGTTGCAGGAAGCGGCCGGGTTGCCCCAGGCCGTCGACTTGGCGTTCAGGTCACCCAATATGGCGACCTGGCGTGGCGCCACCCTCCCAACCACCGCGGTGAGGATTTCGAGAAAGTTCTCGAAATCCGAGAGAGGGCGGTTCGGGGAGAAATAGACGCCCACAAGGGCTAATTCTCCCCACGCGGCGGCCACGTATCCCGGTCCCCTCTCTAAGAGCGAGAGGGGAGGGGAGTCTGTGGAAGACCGCGTCACTAATGCCACCAAGCCGTCCTGATCACCCAGCCAACGGCCAGGGACTGAGTACGGCTCGGCAACCGCCGCCACGTCCACCAACCACTCAGCCATGGTCTGCATCAACAGATCCTGGGCCGCTCTGCAGTGGTTGGTGTTCGCCTGGAGGATGCGATGCTTGACCCTATCCATCAACAGACATCGCACCCTCCTCCACAGCCGCCGAAGTCCCAGCCTCAGGGACGGCGGTGGCAGCGACAGGCCGGATCGGCGCCTGCACTTTGCCCTTCTTAAGGGGAGGATTGCATTTCCTCCCCATCGTCACGTGCCCCGCCGGGCAGCCACTGGCGGCACACACCGCGCAATGCGGCGTGGCGGCCTCGCAGGAGGCGGACTTGTGTCCGTCCTTGCCACAACGGAAACAATTATCCGCCCTGTCGACCTCGGACGGACAAAGGGCCCGAGTGTGTCCAAGACACTTGTAGCAGCGCAGAGGCTTGGCTGCAAGTGCCCGGACTACACCCGAGCTGAACCCGACGGTCAGCCGTCCCTTGGCGAGGACGGCTATAGCTGCGGCGACTGGGCACTCGAGGCGAATGGTGCCCATGCCGCCGCGGCCGGGCCTGATGGCCCGACCTTGCAACGCCGTGACGCCACAGCCCCCCATCGCAGCGACCGCCGCCACCACCTCCTCCTTGGTGACCGAGTCGTCGAGGTCGGTCACCTCCAAGGCCACACACTTCACGGGCCTGGTCACCTTTGCCGCGTCGGCGATGACCTCTTGCAACTTCGTTGCGAAGAGGTCCGCGTTGGCGCTGCCCTGAGCCCCCGGGAACTCGAACATTCGAGCCCCGGCCTGGGTCCGGCGGCACGAGACTGAGCCGATCCCCAGCTGGGTAGGGTCGGCGTTGGTACGCGCCCGCATCATTATTGACGCGTACGTCTCCCCCCGCTCCGCAGCCTCAGTGGTGAGCGTCACCACTACGGCTGCGGTCCTGGGAGGAACCAATTTCTTCTTCGGCCTGGCGGGGGCCCCATTAGCTGCAGGAGCAGCAGCGGTAGCAGCGGCGGTGGCCTTGGGGGTCGACGTCTTCCCCTTCCCCTTTCCCTTGCCTGTTGTTTGGGACGGGCCGGGAGGGTTGGCGGCGGGTGCGGCAGAGACAGCCACCGTCTTCGCCTTCTTCTTTTTGGCCTTCCCCTTTCCGGCCACCTTTGTCCATCCTTGCTGGTTGGATGGGGTGGTGGACGGCAGATGGGCGTCTTCCCCCTGGGAAGGCAGCTCCGGCTCGCGTGGCCTATTGTCCGCCGCGAGCGGTGGTCGGAGGCGTTTTTCAGGCAAGAGCCTGTCTTCGATGCCCGCAAGACAGGCTCTCGTGAAGGCCCTTTCCTCCGTGATGACCTTGCGGATTATATCCTCAAGGTTGGAGGGCAGGACCTCAGCCGCTGGTCTCGGCTCGTCTGTGTGTGGCCGGGCCGTGGCTTCAGCCAGCTTCAGATGAAGCTGGCTGACCTCTGACTGCAGGCGATCAACTTTCGCCTGCAGTTGCCGCGTTTCGTCGGTGGCTTTGCGCTGCACCAGCTCTCCGACGATACCGCGCATGCTCGCGGCCCTACATTTAAGGGACTTTTGAAAAGTCCCTTTCAAATTGGAGGACTTAGAGGCGACTGCCACTATCTCCTTTTCGTCCTCGTCAGCCATCCGCTGCAGCTCTGCCAGGGAGTGGTCCGCATAGAGAACGCGGGACGTGCCGTAACCGGACTTGGCCCGGGCGGCGCGCGTCCGTTGCTCCGTGGCCGCAACCCGCTCCTCCAGGTCTTGCTGGAGCTGTGCCCGCCGAGACAGGTCCAACTGGTGTTGGGCCTCCGCCAGACCCACGTCGTGGGTGTCCGACACCAGCTTCTTGGCCTTCGGTTGTGACGACTCCGAGGAACCCCCGGACCCCTTCCTCTGATGAGACCGCTTCTTCGGCTCCCGACGACCAATCGCTGAATCTGCGGCCGGCTCAGACATAATGGACTCAATGTCGGAGTCCAGCAACTCGCCCGCCAAGCTATAGACGCTAGCCGCAGACGGCGCGCGGCTAGCCTCCGACGCCGAGGCGTCCTCGGATTGGCCCTGAGAAGGGCCTTTTGGTTGGCCCTGAGAAGGGCCTTTTGGTTGGCCCTGAGAAGGGCCTTTTGGTTGGCCCTCAGAAGGGCCTTTTGGTTGGCCCTGAGAAGAGCCTTTTTTAAAACGCCCGGAGGCGGCCCGCGCGAGTTTTGGCATAGCCTCCGCAGGTGTCGTAGGTGCCGACGTTAAAATAAAATACAATAAAAGGATAAAATACGCTACGACTGCACAGTGCACTTTAGCCGAACACCGGTCTGCCACTCCGTTACGGTGGTCAGACCGGGTCGTTGCCCAGGGGACGCGACGTGGACGCAAGCACTGTGGGGGGGTCCCCCAAAAAATGTTTTAATTTTTTTGCGTACAATTTATCTGCGTACAATTCATAACACGCAATTCATCTGTTTGACAATTTTGTATGGAGCTTCGTAAAATGGTCCACAAATTATGAGTTGCTTTATAGAAATTTAATGTCAAATAGCACAATCATAATTAATTGCTCGGAATTCAGGAAATGAATCGCTTTTAGAGTAATTGCTTAATGTGGCCGTTGGCTCCCTGCACATTTGTTCCCAGATATTTTGTCCAGAACTCCAACAGTACCTTCTCCGTTATATAGTCTCTGTTTCCACCAGTAAGGTCTTTGTACAGTACAACTATTTTCTTAATGTCCCTCGGCAAACTTCGTGTTGTCAGTCGTCAGATTTCTATCAGTTGCCCTTTGCACTTGGTACAGACCGGACGCTCTCAATCGAATCGGAAGTATATAGAGTTGTTAATACTCTTTTAACTTAGTGTAATTTATTTTAAAAATTGGAGGGACATTGAGAAAATAGTTGTACCTACTGTATGTATATTTAGGTATAAATAAAATAATATATTTTCCTAGTAATTTATTTTTATTTATCTAGACGATAAATCGCAGTCAGTAAACTTGACTCATGCACGTTTCTGTGTGAAAATAAGCCTTTTAGAACCTACTTCACCTCTTACTTATAATATAATTTCACAATTTTCCGTAACATATACAAAATCATCTAAATAGCCCTATACAGAGTGATTGGTAAGTTTGTGAATTCCTTGAAATGGTCAATATTGGCTGATTTGCAATGTTTTTGACCTAATAACTTGGTGTCAAAAATGAGTTGTTTTTGAAATATCGAACATTTTAAGTATTTTTCTAATTCGACCATCTAATATCCACTTTTCTTAAAGGTAATGAACGCATGAATACCTCGATAACTTATAAATTACTGACAGCGATGCGGACGAATTTTTTGATGCCCTATGAGCTCTTCCACCACTTTTTATTTTTTATACTTACCCACTTGTACATATTATAAATAAAATCATAATCTAGGTTAATAAAATACATGTCCCTATAAAATAAAAAAAAAATAAAAAAAGCCTTTGCTACTATTAGGTCCGTATTACAGAACGTCACTCAATACTCAAGCATTACTTAAAACTAGATTCAAGCCATTTGATTGGTTGAAACTAGATTTAAACAAAGATCAGTGCTTGAGTTTCGTTCTGTAATACGGACCTTAGTGTGTTAGGCAATTACCCCGCAAACTATGAGTTTGATTTTAAATAATTTTTTCGTACCACTTGCTCAAAAAAGTGACAATCTATGCCACAAAAAGCGAACATAACAATAGTCATTTTTAATCTGTTAAAAACAGGGAATGAAAATTGTACTGAATTTCATTCATCCTCTAGGGGGAGAATGTGATTTAAATTTGGAATACACACATCAACACGGTCTAGGGATATTTTATACTCAATTAAACAACGACCTATATGGTCGTTGCAATTAAATAACTCGAAAAGTACTGGCCGCATTGGAATCTTTTATACACCGATTTGTTTGTAATTTATCTCAGACAAATTCCAAATTCTAATTTTTGAAAATTCTTTTGTTTCGGTGGCATAAAAATGTCTTGATGTGTAGGAGAGGGAATTTTCATTTGTGCGAAATTTAGAAATCAATACGAATTACGTTTAGTTACAGTTTTTTTTTTTCATTTTTAAACGAAAGATAAAGTTAAAATTGAGGTATTGTAGCCATGCAACGCCAACATTTGACGAGGGCGGAGATGTTGCGAGCTGTGGGAATGCTGGAAGCTGGGTCTTTTCAGCGTAATGTTGCTGAGGCCATAGGAACCTACCAAAATGTAATTTCAAGATTGTGGACACGCTATCGTGCCACAGGTGAAGTAGCGGAGAGGCACCGGGGGCCAAGTCGCATCACTACCCCCAGACAAGACCGATTTTTGCAAATTACTGCGCGAGCTCAACCAAATGCAACGGCGACTCAATTGGTCCAAAGGCTGCGAGTGGAACACCAAGTGCTTGTGAGTGACCAAACTGTAAGAAGGCGACTGCATGAAAGCAATCTACGCTCTCGTAGACCACTCCGGGTCCTACCTTTACGGAGAGGCAATCGTAGACGACGATTAGAATGGGTTCGGAACCACGTGGACTGGGGCCGTGAGCAATGGTCCAATGTGCTGTTCACGGATGAATCCAGGTTTGGCTTCCATCCAGATTTACGAAGGACGCGTGTTTGGCGAGTTCCTGGACGATGGAGCCGTCTTCAGAACCCTCAGGAAGTTCACCCATACCAAGGAGGAACAATTATGGTTTGGGCAGGAGTTCGTCTTGGAGGACGGACGGATCTCGTTTGGGTGCGGAGCAATATGACGGCAGAACGATACGTCCAACAGGTGCTGGGGCCCGTAATCTTGCCCCACAGAACACAAATGGGGCAAGATTTCCTGCTCATGCTCGACAATGCCCGGGCACACACGGCGAGAACGGTAGCAGCTTGGTTACATACACACAATGTTAGGGCCTTAGACTGGCCTGCTCAATCGCCAGATCTAAATCCCATTGAGCATGCGTGGGATATGCTGCAAAGAAGAGCTCTGAAGGAAGTTCCTGAAAATCTGGCTACAGAACATCAACTTTTTGCGCACCTCAGAAGGACATGGGACAATATTCCGCAGCAAGACATTGACAACCTTGTTCTGAGCATGCCGAATCGTTGCCGATGTGTTATGAACATCATGGGCGCTTTCTCAGACTACTAACTTCAAATTTATAAACGCAAATTAAATGATTTTTCTATTTTTTTTTAGTTTTTACTCACAAATTAAAAGTTAATTCATATACGGTTTCCGTCTATGCTTCATTTTTTTTAATCTAAGTACCTTAACCATTATTAAAAAATGGTAGAATATTAAATAACGCATCTTTTAAATATATACATGTCATATAAATAATTAACACATTGATAGTAATTCGCTTTTTTAAAAATATCCCTAGACCGTGTTGATGTGTGTACTTACCGAAATTTATACTGAACTACATCTGTGTTTACACCATTGAGTTTGTATACAGGGTTATTGGTAAAACACCAGCAACCTCTTAAGGGGTCATTGTACTCATCATTATGAACAACTTTTACTATGGGACCAAACCTGAATTCGCGAAAAAAAATCAGCTGTTCAGTACATTTATCTACATCAAACTCGTCAAAATGTAGGGAGCAGCTGATTTTTTTTTCGCGATTTCTGGTTTGGTCCCATAGTAAAAGTTGTTCATAATGATGAGTACAATGACCCCTTAAGAGGTTGCTGGTGTTTTACCAATAACCCTGTATAAAGCATTATACATCTTTTTGAAAAAGGAATACGCATTTATTATGCAGTTATGATTATTAAATAAAATTACGAAAACCGACGAGGCCGTATGAGCTTGATGCCTTTGCTTTTCCGACAAAAAATATTAGTCTAGGAATTTGCCGCGTTTTTGTTTTCTTCAAATACATAAACGTTAAGTTTATTTCAATTTATTTTTATTAATAAGTAGATAGTATTTATTATATTTTTTTTTTATTATATTTTTTTTTAATAAATGCTTATCTCATATTATTATTGTGTTAATTTTTTCGCAAATGGTACGAAAAGTAGAGTATTTTCCTAGGTGATAAAGCTGTCTTAGTCTTGGGTGAACTTAAATCCCTCGCTACACTCAGGACTCGTCTTAAATCCCTCGCTTCGCTCGTGATTTAAGTTTTTAACACCCTCGCTTCGCTCGGGAGTAAACCTCGAGTCCTTCGTTACGCTCGCGATTTAAATCGTCACTCGCGACAGAAGACACTGCTTTATCCCCTTGGTTAATAATCTACTATTTTTAGCCGGTCAGATTCTGAATGTGCTCTATCTCTGCGTTTTTTCCCTAGACGTGGGATATACCTACTATGGGTAAAAATGTGGATTCAAATCCATTAGTAAAGCAAGCATTCTTTTTGTACCTGAAAGTATCCAATTAATTTAAAAGCTAAGAAAGATATTTTTAGAATACCTAGCGTAGGTAATGATTTGATTTATAGAGGTCAAAATACTAATCTAGATACAAGCAGATGTTTTTGCTCTGCCGTTATTTAAAAGTTGCGTCATTTATAACTTATCTAATTTGCATACTGTACAAATTATGTTGTACATGTAACCATCTGTATTCAGCGATTTTCAACCATCAAATGGAGTTGAAAATACTTTCTTACCTTTGAAGACAAAAAGTGAAGTTAAAGCCAATTCAACAAAAGCATAATAATATCGTAACTAATATTATAAATGCGAAAGTGTGTTTGTTTGTTTGTTACGCTTTCTCGCTAAAACGGCTGAACGGATTTGGATGAAACACATGATTTGGCACACAGGTCCTTTTCCTGTGGGATCAGTAAAAGGACATAGGCTACTTTTTATCGACATACCACGCGGGCGAAGTCGCGGTCGGAAGCTAGTTTACCTACAAATGAGTGAACGGTAAGAGCGTTTCCGCACTCCAGCCGATCCGTGATCCGATCCGAATGAATGAATGAATTAATGAAATGCACTGATCCCAGCGTGGTTTAACCAGACTCGATTTCTCGAATGAACCCAAAGATTCACACTAGCCCCTGTTGCCTCATGTTACATGGTGCAACAGAGACCGTTGTATATCAAGGAGTGGACCGGGGGGCGCGGTAATGGTAGGGAAGACATGCCCTTAGGATATGGATAAGGATTATACAGCTTATCCAGTATGCACCGTAAAATAAGCAATGGAATAGTGGAGAGACGGGTAATATAATTACCTATGGATGGGCTTTTTTTAAGACGACGCCGCCATGTTGCTTCGTGTTCAGCTTCCCCGTCTTTTGGCGTTTAAATTGCGTTTTCGACTCTTCTTCTGTCATGCCACATTTTAACTTTATGTATCGCCGTAATCTTTTGATTACGTGAAAAAAGAAAAATAAGTGTCATTCCTATTCGAATACTACGAACATTTCTATTCATTTGGGTACTTCGCGCATTTCGGACCGCCGCCATTCCTCGGATAACAATCGGATTCAGTGCGCAAACGCTCTTATGATGATTATGATGGATGGACTGTGTGAAAGATGATATGGCTCGAAAGAGGGTGACTACCGAGATGACGGCTAATAGAGAAACTTGGAATGTATGTTGTGCCCACCCCAAATAAATTGGGACAAGAGTTATGAAATAAATGAGTGAGACACAACTTAGAATGTAAGGAGGTACAGTCAACCGTGATTCCATAGCAACAATTTGATTTAGACTGCTGTAGTTAAAGTGCTTATTACCTATTCGGAAGCTTTATGGAGCATGCGCTAAGGTAGCCCGCGAAATTCAAATTTTCTTACGTTTTTTGCAATTTACAGGTCAGTGTCAGGTTATATTTTGATTGAAATATGATTCGCGGCCGTAACTAATATGGCTTTACAGAATTATAATCATTAGAATCAGAAATACAACTCCATAAGTTAGAATTGACCCTCAAATCTAGCGATTTCATGAAATCATGGGTTTGAGGTCAATTCTAACTTATGGAGTTGTATTGCTGATTCTAATGATTATAATTTTGTAAAACCATGTTAGTTACGGCCGCGAATCATATTTTAATCAACATACAACGTCACACTAAACTACAAATTGCAAAAAACGTAAGAAATTTTGAATTTCGCGGGCTACCCTGGCGCTTTCGCCTTAACACGTTCACTGTCCAATGACTCCAAAGGAGTCACATTTGTACCAAACTCATATGTGTCCATGACTCTAGTTGGAGTCATAATCCAAAAGTAAATTTGATGTTTTCTATTTGTCTGGACGTATGAATACGAGGAAAAAGACTCTCATGGACGTATGGTTAGATAACAAGGCTACCGAAAATTTCAAAGAGTCGCCGTAAAATGTTGCTAGTTTCCCATATACCTATGAAGAGGGTAAAATAAAACTATTTTTTTTTTGTAGGCATTGTTGTAATGTATTATGACATGGATGGCAGAGTACTATTTTACACTTCGGGGCACCACGTTATCACTTTAGAAGCCTTCGTAACCGCAAGTTTTGAAGATTGTCCCTCCGAAATGAGCTTATTGTAGCAGCCTTTGCATCGTGTTTTATTCGTATTACGACCTGTAGGGCTAAGATAGCCAATAGCCCTGCTAGTTCTGAGGGTAAAATGTAAAAATTAAAAATTAAAAAAAAATCTGACGGTAGGTCATCAATTTTCAGTTCACACGTTCATGACTCCTTAGGGAGTCATTTTTTTTTTCAGTATTTTCCTGTAAGAAAAAAAATTTTTTAGGCCGTATTAGTATAAATGTAATCCCTTATAATGATTATTGTCAAGTTAGGGCGAGATTGTAGGTGGGCGTACGAATACATTTTATAACTTTATACTGGGACAGGGAAGTACAGTTTGAAATATATTTTCATGAAAAAAGAGTTTTCGCTTTTATAAATATTATATGTAAATTTTGATTTGTAAAAACATATGAAAATATTTATAAATTGCACTAAAAGCTGAAATGCAAAAAATGTTTACATTCTATCAGTTATAAATGTATCTTAAATTCGGATCGGACCACTTCTGTGGTTTATTGTTTTAGTTGCAAGAAGAGTTTCGTCAGTAGGTATAATGGGGAATATGTATTTTACAGTTTCGAAACTTTCTGTAAAACTTGTATTATTATTTATTTGCACATTTTCGCAGAGCAAAAAGGATAGAAGAACACCTAACATGCAAGGAAGTACATTAACATGACATCACGCCTAAGAGTGAATGAATGAATGAATGAATGATATGCTGCGATCCCAGCGTTGTTTTAGCAGACTCGATTGCTAAATGAATAATTTCTTTATTTGCAAGAATTAATTAATTAATTTTATTTGAAAATATACGTGTACAATTTTGACAACTTACATAGTGATAGTTCTACCTATCTACTCAATACTCAATAATTTATAAGTAAATCTCCGAAGGGTTGGGCAGAGGTGTACAATAGTACACCCACATTTCGCCAGATAATAAATATTATAATGTTCATAACCCATGCGAGCATAATTCCATCACCCGGGCACGAGAAAATTAAATATTCGAAACTAGCTTTTGCCCGCGGCGTCGCCCGCGTTGATGTCGGAAAATATGTCCTACGGGAACGTACTACCGAAGTAAAAAATAAATCCCTAATCCCTATCCCTAAATAATCCTAATACAGTTCATGGTCTACCTAAGTGAAAAATTTCATCCAAATCCGCCCCGCCGTTTTAGCGTGAAAGCGTAACAAACAAATAAACTCACTTTCACATTTAAAATATTAGTTAGGATTCACCATACTAGTAAGCAAACGTGTTTGTGTGTTTGGTAAAAGACGGTATTCAATCAGCGTACGATTAGATTTTGTAAATATCAAAAAAACTAGCATCAGTGACCATAACTGCCAATTAATATCTAGGACATACACGGTGAGTTGCACAAAACCAACATTAGTTTAACGGAGACTATAAATTGAGCTGTCACTTTCTTTTTTATACAAAACGTAAGGGATGGAGGGATAGCATGAATTAAAAGTCTCCGTTAAAATTATGTTGGTTCTGTACAACTCAACGATAATCTGTATTGACGAAACTTTTATTTCTGTAAATACAGGGTTATTGGTAAAACACTAACAACCTCTTAAGGGGTCATTGTACTCATCGTTATGAACAACTTTTACTATGGGACCAAACTTAAAATCGCGAAAAAAAAATCAGCTGTTCAATTCATCTGTTGTTCTGTCATCGTCGTCGATATAAAACCATTGTATTTTCCTTGTATTTTCTCTGTTATTTTTTCTAATTAAATTTCTGATCGTTTATTTACATCTCCGCTATTTTCTTGTACATTGATCCCGGGGACCATTACATCAAACTCGTCAAAATGTAGGGAGCAGCAGATTTTTCGCGATTTCAAGTTTGGCCCAATAGTAAAAGCTGTTCATAATGATGAGTACAATGACCACTAAATGGTTGTTAGTGTTTTAATAAGTAAATTAAAAATTAAAATACAGTATTGACCAACTTCAAATTGTTGAAAACTCTCTAGGACTCCACGAGACAGGCTCGACCTAGTGTGGAGTCCACTAGTTAGTTAATTGATTAAAAATATGTTTCCTTAATGGTCAATAATTTAAGGAGTTATTTTTGTATTACTTTTAAGGAAATGTAAGATCTTTATTTTGGTTAATAAACGATTTTTATTTTATTTTTTTTTTCCAAATAACCCTGTATAAAGAGCATAGCCATTCATAAACTGTTAAAATCATAACATAGGTATCTGTCATCTACGCCGAAATCGGTTAAAAATAACATAACATAACACCCGTACTCCCCAAAGGGTTAGGCAGAGCCAGGCCTACACCCATATTTTGCCCGTTATATTTAAGTCCCATGCAATAGAGGCGAACCTATTGCCATCAACCGGGCACAAATCCAGGGGTCCTACTGCCTAAGTCCGTCTGTCTATCCGTCCGTCCGTTCGTACTCCGTCTGACATAACGATCCATCAAAACAAGTGTAAAAGTTACATTTTTCGGACAGGCAAAAACACATCGGGAGAAGGGACAACTGTCAAATCGTGTTGTCATTCATACTTCGTTCGGTCCCCGAACCAATCATCCATCCGTAGGTGATACGTAGTAGGAAACGCCCGTAACGAAGGCCGAAACTACGGTCTTCGTGCTTAGGGAGTAGACCCCTGACTACGGGCTGCTACTGAGCAATTCCAAATGGAAAACCCAATAACACTTTTCCCGACAAGGGAATCGGACCCAGGACCTCATGTTCAGCACTAGCGCATGATTGCTGCGTTAAAAATAATGATTAATTTAAATATTTGTACCAGGATCCCATAAAACTTAAGTACCGAGTCATTCACTTTAAATTATTAAAATATTTTGTATTTAATACTTAAATTAGAAGTCAGCACAGACACACAGCACAGCACACAGCACACAGCACAGCGCAGCTTCAGTTATGCATGATAGGAATCTGAACATGTTTTTCAATGGAATATTTTTTTTATGTTAGAATGGTCAAAACTTCCTATGACTTAAAGCTTTTTTTATGTCAATAACTACTACCTACATGTTATTTTAAACGGATATTATGTAATCCTAATTTAGTAGGTATATGCTTTGATTAGGCTCGATGTATGAAGCCAATCAACAGTGAAATATTTTCAATTAAGTAGGTACCTAGTATAAGTAATCACTTAGGTAACGATTCTATTCTATTTTCACTATGGCAATGGTGCCGCTGTCGACAATTCTGCCAATGTCAGATGTGTTATGAGAAAACGTGCGTGTAAAAAGAAAAAAAAAGAAAAAAAATAAAGTAATAATTCTAGATTGAATTTAATGTGAGACTTGTTGACAGGTATTAGTACACTGAAACAAACACAAAAAATATTATTAGTTAAATATAGGTAACGATTCATTTAACGCTTCTTAATGTGAAGTTTAGTTGACGTTTTGTTTTGACAGCTTCGTAAATGACACTTAGGAGTTTGACAGTACTTTATTAAACTCAGCAAATTGAAATGTCCCCATTGAACGACGAATTAAACGCTAAAACATAATTTGTGTGATAAACACCATTGATAATTCTTAGTGACAAACATATTTAAGGGTGTAAATTGCTTAGATTTTAGGTCAAAATTATAGTTTCAGGAAATCAAATAAAGGAAAAAATAAAACAATTAAACTTTATTAAGCCTTTCATTCTGGTTTTTCACTAATCGATCTTTCTAAGTAGCAAGTACAACATTAAGGATATGATGATAATACATTTGTTGAAATCATCCTGCGATGACAGTCTGAAAATACACATCCTCTCACTCTTTCTCTCCCAAGTATGTTCTAAATACAAAGGAACAGGACTGTTCCAAACCTATAGTTTTCTATTACTAACAAGTCCAAAGTCCAGACGAAACGGGAAGTCACATTCCATTGCAAGAGTTATGTCAATAGAACAGTTTAGTACCCTCATAACTTAGGCACTTTACTTTCAATATACAGCAAGCAGAGCGTTCTATTACTGGCCAAAAATAAAGTATATAATATGTACTAAAGTAAAGACCTTCGAAAATCATGTACAAAATAAATCATATTTTAATGTGACTGGTTGTCAAACAAAACCTATTTCAGCCGTTATATTCTGTAAAAATTTCAACGTAGAATTTAAGTGAAGTGAGCTGTCATTATGGATTTAAGTATGTAATTTTTTTTTTTCACTAAATCAGTCAATGACAGTAACATAAACCAGTGCAGATACCAGTCTCCCACAAAAGATTTATCACATTTTATATTTTTGAGGCACCTTTCTTTGTGGAAGAGGAATAAATGTTTATTTTATTTTTATTTTGGTATTTATTTATTTACATTTCCTATTGTGTTAATCCCTAGCATCAAGTGGAATGACAGCTCACTTCAGGATCACTTCACCTTCGTTCACGGACTTCACGGTTAGGTTTTTACAGAATAGACCAGCCGGTGTGCGGAAAATCAGCCATAGTTTCTGTAAAGCACGTCAATACAATTAGACAATAACACACACACACACTTTTAGTCAACAGTCTGTCAAATTTGTGATAACTGATGTGAATTTGAATGCTTGAGTAGAATGCGACTATCTGTTTATAACTCCACAAGCATTTTACTCATTCGCTGCGCGTCGATGTCAGCATAAAATTAATACTATTGATATGTACGGATTTGCTCGTACAATACACTTGTTTTGAATAAAGAGGTCTAATGCACCGTCATTACCGCGAGTCCGCGAGTACTCGACACTACACGATAGACAATGGTCATTGTTCTAAAGTTTGTTATCCAGCCGTTTGTTTATTTTACATAATACGCGCGAAACGAAAGCGGAATAAAATTTAGTTTCAGTTGACGTCATGTAGATAATATTTATAATTAACCTTATAAAGGACGTTCCTGCATATTTTGGGTAGTATAAGGGACTGACTACACTTATTTAGCCTAATTTAGTACCAATTTTTGTCCATAGAAAAAAAACAGTTTTGTATGGAGATGCGTTCAGCTTTCCACGTCGGTCCATACAAAACTCTTTTTTATTTCTATTAAAAAGTAGAATTGAGCTGAATTGAGCTAAACTGAGCTACATAAGTCCCTAAGGCAGCCTATCCAGTGGCAAAGATTTCATTATTTTGGCATAATTTTCTAAACATGGAAATAGAACCAAAAATCGCAAAGACATTATGTGAAGTCGATACATCTTCACGGGGCCCGCGTAGTGAACTGCGGCCCACGACACAGCCCGGCGAGCACGGCCTACTGTGACATGGCTTGAGTCACACATTTTATCATAGTTTGGGCGATAAAACTGTTTTGTCTTAAATGCTAGCACGGCGGCGTGAGATAATTTCTTGAATGTGACATAACTTCTTGACGTTTAGTTGGGACTCATTATGTCTTATTTGCTAATATGGGTGCACCAATTATATCACAAATGTCACATTTTGACGGTGACTAAGAAAAATTTTATCACGTTCGTTCGGAGGTGGTGATAAGATTTGAAAATTGAAAAAAATAATGTTTTCCTGCTAATTACTCTGCACCAAATGGCAATAAATTATTTTCTTGCATTGTGTGGTGGTGGTTTATTTGTGCGTGATAAGGATAACCAAAAAAAAAATTGTAATAAATAAATAAATAATTTACTATTTTTTTATATTTTTAAACGGTTTTTTTTTAATTTTTAAAAATACATATTTAGACATGTAAATAATGCGCCTTAAAACCAACAAAAAAAAATTAAAATAAATAAATAATTTAAGTAAATACAGAGTTACTTAAATACTACAATTTTTTTTGTTACCTACATGTTAAGAATAATCGGTTTATGGGTTTCATAAAGGGGGGCCAAATTTTCATTATTTTTGCGATAGGACACACCGTTTTCGAGTTATAAGCAAAAGAAAAGAAAAAAAAAGATTTTATTTGGCCGCATATTCAGATAGTCTTAAACATTTTAATTTTTTCAATTTACTATGTCACGCTATGAATTTAGCAACAAGAAAGGCATGTCGCGGCTCTAGATTATGTCACATGGTTGACCCGTGCTAGCATTTAAGACAAATTCTAAGACATGACATAATTTATCATGTCTTGTCACAAACGTCTTGGGTACGCCCGTGCTCGCCCCGCAGGGAGGAGGCTTCAGTCCCAGCAGTGGGGAAACAACAGAGTGCTTGACTATCTAACTGTCAATCATTGAAGTTTTTATATCAATGCTGTCAATTTACTGTTTATACGTTTATACCTACTTTGACATTTCAAAAGTAGGTTTAAACACCCTATAAATAGTATAATTGAAATAAATGTTTTTTTAACTACCCGTTTTTATTTATAAAATGAGAGGGTAGCAGCGAATACTTAAGGTGACAATAACCCATTTTTAATGATTTTAAACTGAAGGAGTACTATTAATGTTTTGTGTTTGTTTTGTATATACGTTAAATTAGAGCATTTTTTAATAACTTATTATGTGAATATTTTAGATTATGTTTACATTTCATCATCGATGTCATTACATAGTGTTATTAATTTGTTTATCTACACCCATGCTATAAATCCTCTTTATAAGTTTCTGAAACAGTTAGCTTATTACCAACATTAAAACAGCCAGTGTCATAGTAACCATGGTAACCATAATAGCATCCAAACGGGTGTTTTAATGTTGTACTGAATTTCATAATGCAACTCGTTTTCAAAAAAAGAACATTGTAATGCACGCGCATTTCACTACAACAGCGCCGTAATTTAAAAAAAGAACTTATTCGAATTCACGTCGTATACTATGACGCCGGCCGCCATGTTCGATACGAGTATTAGTATTGCAAAAAACTGTTTCAGAACCTTTTATAGAGGATTGATAACATGGATGTAGATAAAGTCTTGTATGCAACTGTACATAATTAGGTATTAAAACACTCATGTGATACTATTATCACACTCGGCTTCGCCTCGTGAGATAAACCCACGTTCGTGTTTTAATACCCCTTATTATTTATTATACGTCAGTTGCATAAATAACTAAAAGTTATGTCCAACGCGGAAAAAAAACTGAGAATCACGCAAAAACTGTCAAGCGAATTTTATTCACCATTTTAAATATATTTTAATTATTGATCTTTTAGTATCATCATCTGCCTAGCCTTTTCCCGACTATGTTGGGGTCGGCTTCCAGTCTAACCGGATGTAACTGAATACCAGTATTTTACATGGAGCGACTGCCTATCTGACCTCCACAACCCAGTAACTGGGTATTATTATACCCCTTGGTAAGACTGGTTGTCAGACTTTCGGGCTTCTGACGACCCGTAACGACTGTCAAAGATCCACGAATGACAGCCGGGACCAACGGCTTAACGTGCTTTCCGAGGCACAGAGGAGTCTCGGTATGTAAAGATGGGCACCCATCCACGGACCAACCCCGGCAAGCGTAGCTTAACTGTTATTACTTAGCCACGAGCTCCTCTTTTAGTATATCTACGTGTTTTTATAATAATACCTTTTGTTTTGTGTATAATAATATATAATAAATTAATTTGGGACAGCGCTTCTTGATGGGCGAGTCCTATTACTGGCTGGACGTACAACGCGTTGCGTGAGCTCAGCACAGAACACGCAGGCTAACCACTCAATGCCATTGGCATAGGTATTTATCCTACGCACTTAGCGTAAAGGCTTCTTACAGACAGAGGCGAAATCGCGTCGCGACGCGATATTGTTCTACGGATATAATATCGCAATATCGCGTCGCCGACGCGATATCGCCTCTGTCTGTAGGAGCCTTGCGGTACCGGGCGCGTGGTGGACCGCTGGTTGGAAATAAATGGTTTGAGTTCATTCCTAGACTCTTTCTACCCCATGGTACTTATTACCCATTCTCAAGTGTCACTAAATTGTCGTTATAATCACCATCGTTATTCACCAAATCGCCAAAATGGGGACGCCATTTGGAAATAGCCCTTCCCCAAGCTTCGCTACAACAACCGCTATCACAAAGCTATCACTTAGCTCTGAGAATGCTGGTCAACTAGTAATTGGCGACTGTGTAAGTCAGAGGCGATTGTAAACTATAGTTCTTAAGATACATTATTATATATAGAAGCTGTTGGTGCACCTTTATAAATAAATAAAAATAAAACAACCGGTCCTGCGCTTCCCGCATCCAGTGAATTCCCGCGTCCTTCATCAGGTCATCAGCCCAACTCGTGTGAGGGCTTTTTGTACACCCAGCAAAATGATAAAATCCCTTTACATCACTCAGGCATTCAGCCATTATGTAAAGGCCGCTTCACCATTGTTAACCAACTTACAATACAACGTGCAATCCATCAAATCCTCTAAGTGCCTGGGTATTACATGTTTTCAAGTTCGGTCAATGACCTAAGGATCGGGCATTGTTACCTAAGGTAGGGTAGGTACATATATTTTAATAAGCCTAGCACGAACCTATGGTCTACGTAAAGTTTATAAAAAAATATAAAAAATAAAAACTCAGTAACAGCCCCAAGTCTGGATTGGTGCAATAGGCTCATATAACACTGGTGAAATGCTGATTCTTTGTTCAAAAATAGGACCGCCCTCTGGTGACGTGAAGAGTCCACCAACAGTTTTTAGTAATTTTCCAGTCGCCTGATTTTTTTTCTTAATCCAGTTGATTAGTCAACCGACAATTAATCAAGCGGCTTTATACAACGAATTAACCTATCAGGCTTTGTTAACGTGTTTTTTACTACATCATAATTTCTACAGCAACTGCTGAAGAACTCTTAGACCGATTAACAGATATTGTACAGACTAAACTAGTGTAGGAACCTACAATATGGAAGTAAGAAAATATGTTCCTAAGAGGTCTGCGATGAATGATTTTGGCTTTTCCAAATTGGACGTGTGGAAGAAAAACTGAGGCTCAAAAATTATATTGCAGTCAAGGAGAAGTATTCTTTCTAACTGTCTAACTGACGTACTTGAGTTCTTAAGGCTAAAGCGCCAGCCAGGGTAGCCCGCGAAATTAAAAATTTCTTACGTTTTTTTTTCATTTCAATTTGTAGGTCAGTCTGAGCTTGTATGTTGATTAAAATATGATTCACGGCCGTAACTAACATGGCTTTACAGAATTATAATCATTAGAATCAGCAATACAACTCCATAAGTTAGAATTGACCTCAAACCTCATGATTTCATGAAATCACTAGATTACTGCAGTATTTTAATGTCATCAACCTACTTGAGTTTCTTCTAGATTTAATCAAAAAACCGGTCAAGTGCGAGTCGGACTCGCGCACGAAGGGTTCCGTACAATATTATATGTTTAACAATCGCAAAGATAACTTTTACTTATTTTATAATGATACTGTGAATTACAAGGTTATCTTTTGCAGTTGCAGAAAATCACCCATGTTTAAACAAAATACCTTATGAATCGCCATTTTCAGTATTGTTGATTAAATACAGTATTCATGGTACTTACATGGTATAAAGAAGTTTCAAATTCCTAATTTGTTGAATTGTTGCGCTAGAGCTCGTACAAAAATGGTCTTAAATTTACAAATTTTGCGGCCCCCTATTTCTTAATTTTAAAAGATAAAAAAAAATATGTTTGTACTCTACTCAATGAGTTCTAGACGATGACACCCCACATAACACATAATCAGCCTATAATGTTCCCACTGCTGGGACACAGGCCTCCTCTCGGTGAGAGGGAGTGGGCCGTAATCCCACACGGGCCCAGTGCGGGTTGGTAGATGTCACATGTCTTCGAATTTTTGGTTCTAGGACATGCCGGTTTCCTCACGATGTTTTCCTTCACCGTTTTGAGAGCAGCGGTGATGAAATAATGACATGACACCCCACATGCTAGATTAATTTTTTTTTTTTTTTTCAAAATGAAAAGTTTATTGTATGGGGACCGACACCTTAAATTTTTAACTTTGCTTTATTTTTATTATTTGTTGTTATAGCCGTAATAGACAGCGGAGGCTTAGTAAGTTTGTACTAAGCTGTACGTGGTTGTCTGATTTCATGGATTTTAATTTTAACCCTAATTATTTTTCTATAATAAAAATAGCCTAAGTTACTCCTTAAAACATCAGCTATATGCCGTCAAAATCGGTGAAAATTCGTTTGGCAAGTTTCCTAACTTGATTCAAAGTACCATTTTTTTAATCGGACTGCGCTTTAAAATTCTTCTATACAAACTTTAACATCCCTAAACCTCATTTGAGGCGTAGTTTTGAAAAACTAATAATGACAAACATTATTACTTACTTATGCAAGTATTTGTGCTAAGTTTCAAGTTCATTAGCCAAATTAATAAGATTTCACGAACACAGATACCATAGACTTATAAAAAAAGATGGACTCCGCGCCACGCATATCGAAAGTGAAGCACCCTACCGATCTATGTGTGCGTGATTTGGGTACCTGCAAAGACGCCGTCGCTCGTGTCACGTAATGGCGGCCGGTCGGCATACTATGATGTAAATGTGTGCGCGAGGCGTGTTTGTACAAACGGACCCGGCATACTTACTGTGCTTCACTTTCGATATGCGCAGCGCGGAGTCCATCTTTTTTTATAAGTCTATGACAGATACCTAAAGAATTTCAAAAATCGTCTGGTATGTTTCCATAACTTGACTCAAACATTATTTACACCAATTTTAGAGTTAATCAAGCCCCCAATAAAATCCTCCGCTATAAAATTAACTTTTCGCCCCTTAGGGGTAGATTTTTGGAAAACCCTGATACACGTTAGTCTTAATTTTTGGTCTCAAGTATAAAAACTGAGTTTTGAGTTAATCGGACCGCGTGTTAAAGTTCCTCCATACAAACTTTGACACCCCAATCCCTCCTTAGGGGGTAGTTTAGGAAAACTAAAAATGATAAACTTTATAATTTACTTAGATGAATATTCGTGCTAAGTTTCAAGTCTATTAACTCAAGGGATAGGATTTTTCATACAAACTTTCATCCCCTGTTTTACCCTCTTAGGGATGGAATTTTCAAAAATCCTTCCTTAGTGGATGTTTACACTATATAAGGTATCTATGTGCAAAATTTCATATTTTTTTTTTTTTTTTTTTTTTTTTTTTGATGGTGGGAAATCATCAAATAACTTCTGCAGCTCTCGGTGGAGCGGAAGGGCGTGTCAGACTTTTACTGACTAAAACCCACCCGTGTTCCTTCAGTTGCCTATGCCAGGGCCGCGGTAACCTCTTCAGACAACCCGCGACCCCAGCGGCGTCGGCCCTATTGGACCCCGTCACTTGCTGACATCTCTTTGAGGCGCGCGTGGAACACAACGCGCCGTCGACTCGGGCCTGGTCCTTACCGGACGGCGAGCTACCCGCTGCTCACCGTCCGCAGGCCCGCGCCTACGGTGGCCGGAAATCGCCCCGCGATTCCCGCCGCCCAGGGCGTCTCCTTCGGTGACTGAGGGCGTGAGGCTGCCTCTCCCTCACGCGTTCCGCCTCCTCCTTCGCGAGCATCACTGCTTCGCAGAAGGAGGTGACGGCCTCCCATGCACTCTCGCTCCGCACCATGGCCACCCCCAATCCCTCCTTAGGGGGTAGTTTAGGAAAACTAAAAATGATAAACTTTATAATTTACTTAGATGAATATTCGTGCTAAGTTTCAAGTCTATTAACTCAAGGGATAGGATTTTTCATACAAACTTTCATCCCCTGTTTTACCCCCTTAGGGATGGAATTTTCAAAAATCCTTCCTTAGTGGATGTTTACACTATATAAGGTATCTATGTGCAAAATTTCAAGTCTCTAGGTCCATTGGTTTGGGCTGTGCGTTGGTATATTAGTCAGTGACTCAGTCAGGACTTTGATTTTTTTATATATATAGATTTACCATGTTATTTTAAGACCACAGACTTCTTATAGGTTTTCCTGTAATCTACAGGTATATAACTAGTTTCTATATTTTTTTCAAAATTTTAGGCTCAGTAGTTTCGGAGATAAGGGGGGGGGAATGGTCAATTTTCGTCTATTTTCTTAAATAACTTTAAAACAATAAATTTTAAAATTATAAAAAAAATATATTTGAGATCCTCATAGTAAGCCCTTTCATTTGATATGTCACTCGGTACAGTTTACAAAACTTTTTTTTTTAATTTTCTTATTTTCGCCCTAAAAGTGACTCTCATATTCAAAATTCATATATTTACTTTAGCTGTACGTGTTTGGGTCACAGAAATCCATATGTGTACCAAATTTTAACTTAATCGGTCCATTAGATTCGGAGCAAATTGGCTGTGACAGACGGACAGACGGACAGACGGACAGACAGACAGACACACGAGTGATCCTATAAGGGTTCCGTTTTTTCCTTTTGAGGTACGGAACCCTAAAAACAGATGGGACACTCCGCAAAATCATTTAAATAAAAAGTAACTCTTGGTACGACACAATAAAGTTCATTTCAGGTCGCACAACGCTTATTACGTACAGTTATATTCACCTTCAAGTTGCCTCTCTTTCTATCGCGTAACCCTTATCCCTTCTGACTCGTTAGGGCTGTCTTCTTTTACGACGCGGCGCGTGAGTGAGTATCGAATTAACGAGTGAGCCGGCCGTTGCGCGGCAGCCCACACTGAATTGACCCAGTGAGATGAGCCCGCCGCGTACTTGTAGCTTCATACCTAAACTGCGGAGTGTCCTATCTGTATTAAGCTGTGGTAGTACTCGCTATGCAGACGACATTAAAAGTAGTACGTTTGAAAGCCACGTGGGTATACTAACAGCTGGGTAATGTCCATATTAAATACTAAAGTGCATAGTAATGCACTCTGGGCACTACAGTTTTATTGTGATAGCTTTGAGAGGATTAATCTCGTATTGGATTACAACTTACTCATATGGAAAGTGGTCTTGCATACTTTGTAAGACGATGGACATGGGGAAAACTTTATGAACTCAATCAATCTGCCTAGCCTTTTCGCAACTATGTTGGTGTCGGCTTCCAGTCTAACCGGATGCAGCTGAATACTAGTATTTTACATGGAGCGACTGCCTATCTGACCTCCACAACCCAGTTACTGGGTAATACGATACACATTAGTAAGACTGGTTGTCAGACTTTCGGGCTTCTAACGACCCGTAACGACTTTCAAAGATCCACGAATGACAGCCGGGACCAACGACTTAGCGTGCTTTCCGAGGCACGGAGGAGTCTCGTTATGTAAATATGGTCACCCATACTCGGACAACTCCGGCAAACGTAGCTTAATCTGATGGATCGACCCGTGCGGCTGTTATTACTTAGCCACGAGCTCCGGGTAAACTATTAGGAACTACCTACAGTACAGTTATTCAGCTCAATTCAGCTTTTGTCCGTAGAAAAAATCAGTTTTTTATGGAGATGCGTCCAGTTTTCAGCGACGTTCCAAACAAAACTGTTTTGTTTTCTATGGACAAAAGCTGAATTTAGCTGAATTGAGCTTAAGAATTAGTGTAGTTAGTTCGTTAGTCTGATAGTATTTCTTTTTCAACTCGTCGTGGTGTTATCCTAAGGAAAGTCATTATTAGAGTCTGACCTAATTATTCTGTGAATAGGGCTAGCTTTTGCATGTCAATACAAGACACAACACAACTTAAAACCTCTTAAGAGGTCATTGTTGAGAAATCTCGAAAAAAAAAACAGGGTCTCTGTACATCTATGTAGGTACGCATACTCGACAAAATGCAGGTTGGTCCCATACTAAAAGTGGTGCATAATAATGCGTACTAAATTATCCCTTGTATGGTTTTCAGTTACAACCTCTAAGAGGTCCATTGTACAGTGCGTTTCAACTAAGAATAGGAATGACCTTGCGCCATATTGTGAAGATTTAGCAAAATAGCATCTCGTTTACACATTTGCAAAGTCAGTGACATATTTTAACAAAAACAAATTCCAAAAACAGAACTAAAATGGATAAGAATAACACTACAAAACTTTGCAAGCCTTAGATTTCTAGCTTCAGTTGACTGTTAGAGGTCATTGACTTTCCTATTCTTAGTTGAAACGCATTGTACTCATCATTATGAACAACTTTTACTATAGGACCAAACCTGAAATCGAAAAACAAAATCACGCTTTCAAAGGTATTACTGGTGGGAAGTTATGTCAGTTTCTGCATAAATCTGTGAATAATAAGTATAGTAATTCTGTTGCTAATTTAGGTCAATTTATCAATCTGTAAATTTTACTAAACCCGCGATTTTTAGGGTTCCGTACCTCAAAAGGCAAAACGGAACCCTTATAGGATCACTTGTTTGTCCGTCTGTCTGTCTGTCTGTCTGTCAGTCTGTCAAGACCGTTTTTCTCAGGAACGCGTGAAGGTATCCAGCTGAAATTAATATCAAATACGTAGGTCTATGGTCCCTTGGAGTTCTAAAAAGATCAAACTTCTAGGTCAACGCAATAAAAAAAAACCGGTTGAGAGCGAGTGGGACTCGCGCACCGAGGCGAGGGTTCCGTTCCGATTTCTGAAAAAGTGTGCTATTTAGAGACATCGTTTTATTTTTCCTGTAATCTTTACATAAACTTCCATCACATAGAATAATTTCAGATTTTTCTTTTTGCAAACTTCGGAGAAAAGGGGAACGGTATTTTTTTTTACATTTTTCATCAGAAGTCGATAACTATGCGGCCTAAAAAAAAAAAAATGTTTGAGAATGTGCAAACAGCGCCTTTTTTATATGATACCCCACATGCCCAAGTAGCCCCACTTTAATTTTTTAAGACCCCCTTTCAGTCCCTGTTGCAAAAAAATATAAATATTTTAATTTCTTTCTTATTTGCAAAATAGTTGGGTCAACGTCATTTAAAACTATTATAAATTTTAAGTTGATAGCATTAGTAGTTCTTGAGATATCCAGCTGTGACAGACAGACAGACAGACTGAGTGACACCATAAGGGTTCCTTTTTTACCATTTTGGTACGGAACCCTAAAAATACGGCTATTTATGCGACATTTTTGATACTCGCAAGTAAATCAAAACCTATAGGGTACTTCCCGTCGTCCTAAAATCATAAAATTTGGCAGGAAGCAAGGTCTCACAACACAAATATAGGAAAAAGTCCGAAAATTGTTAGTTTGTAATTCTTTCACATAAAAAAATATTTTCACAGTTGTCAGTGTGTCAAGACCCTTTTTCTGAGAAGCGCATAGAGGTATCAAGTTGAAATTAACGTCAAATACGTAGGTCTGTTGTCTCTTGAAGTACTAAAAAACTCAAGCTTCTAAGTCAACGCAATAAAAAATACGGCCATTTTGCGACACACTTTGATACTCGCAACTGTCGCAATCAAAACCTATAGGGTCCTACTTCCCGTTGACCTAGAATAATGAAATTTGGCAAGAAGCAAGGTCTCCCAGCACAAGTAAAGGAAAAGTCCGAAAATTGTGAATTTGTAATTATTACATAATTATTTTTATTTTTTCATGATATCCAATGTTAAGTTTGTTTTTGGGATAAATTCTTTTCAATTACGGAACCCTTCATTGTGCGTGGTCCGACATGCACTTGGCCGGTTTTTTTTTCCCCACGCCCATGCCACGGGAATTTACGCTATGTATGTCGGCCGTTAATATGCCACTCTTTTCCATAAGAGGGTATTATGGGATTACAACTATCAGTGAGATAAGCATACACTTATGTGTAGATAAGGTTATTCGATCATGAATCTACGTGCAAATATAGTGATTAGATTTTGATTCTTTGTTTTTTGGCTCTTTCTTTAACACTTTTAGCTATTTTGTTATTTCTTTCTCTATACTTACGATTTTTTCATCATACTTAGGTACTATATTCATTTCTGTCGCTGTCTGTGCCTTCAGCAACATTTATTTTGTAGTGTCTCTGCGTGACCGTTCAGGAAATACAAGCGTGAAGTTATGTCATATGTCTCGTTCCAAGAACTGTTATTTCAGTCACAATTTTTTCTTTCTACACGGTACAGTCAGTAATTTGTTTTAGACTAATTGGCAATAGTGTGTTACCGTTATCAGTTTCTTTCGATGTTACTAAGCAATTTTGTAAAATTGTACTTGCTCTATACTTACAAATTTTAGTTCATACTTACTATCTTCATTTCCATTGTTGTCTGAAGTGGCAGCATTTGTAGTACTTATGTCTCGTTCCAAGTGTTTGTGTTCTATTTGGTGTTGTACCGTTGTTTTCAATACTTTCAGTTCGATTTAGTGATAGTCTGTCATTTATATGTAAACTGTAATAAATTGTATGTGGCACAATTTCGTTATCAGTGTCTTTCACTGTTACTAGCCAATTTGTAATGCAAGGTCTTGAGTCTAATTTACTTTATGTAGTAATGTGTTGATAAGGTTTTGTGTAATACTTTGTTCCTTTTATTATGCTGTTGGGTTCGATCTTTAACTCTTCTGAGTTTTGAATTGTGAAAACTAATGTTATGTTTTGTTTTGTAACCTAGTATGTAATGAGTCACTGTCTCACTAGACTTGGTCTCAACCTTCACATTTCTATTTCATTCGTGTATAAACTCTGCTCGTTGCGGTTCGCCACCAAACCGCGACGACTATTAGGGTCATGTGCAATCAAAACGACAATTTATTTTCACTTCAATACGATTTTATTTTCTTACATTTATCAGGTAATAAAAATTGGCTCCGCTCAGCGGAAAGGTACATGGACACATTAATAAATTAACTTAATACTAAATCAGTCTAACGGTCGCGCCGAGCGCGTTGCGGCTTAGCCTAGTATCACAGATGAGTAGAGCGGTGGGACGCGGGGCGAAGCGCACCCGCGAGGAGAGCTGCGCGGGCGCGCGAGCTGGCGGTCACTCGTCCGACGCTGAGGACAGCTGCGTGCTGCCGCCCGAGCTGAACGAGCTGCGGCAGACCTCGCTGCCACCCGTCGTGCAGGACTCGGGCGCCGAGCTGCCCGGGGACAGCGTGCGCAACAATTCAAGAGCAGCCCGCGCGCGCTGCCCGTCCACCGCCGCCGCAGATGCTTCCCCCGACGCTCTCTCCCACGCGCTCTTCTCCGGCAGAAGAATTCTGCGCGCCTCTCTCTGCACGCGCCGTGAGCGTAGTGCAAATAGGAACGGTGACAACGCCGACGCCAGTAACAACAGTGCCAACGACGGCGTGCGCGCGCAGTCTGCCAGCCCCGGTGCCGCCGCCGACACCACGGCCGCCACGGCGTGCGGCACGTGCAGCATCACCAGCGCGCCCGTCAGCAGCCCCACTCGGGCCGCGCGAGATTCTTCTCTATATCTAAACAGTGACGCGTTTGATATGCGGCATCTGATTGATGTGATTCTGGATCCATTGTGGCTAGGCAGCGGCGTGCGCGGCTGTGCTAGCAGTGGTGCAGCTAGCGATGGTGCCGAGCTCACAGCCGGCAGCCCTTTCCTCAAATCCTCGTTAGACTTTCCTTCCTTACGGGAATTGCGTAAACTGGCAACCGATGGGCAACGAACTGGACGTTCAGGCGGTAGTAGGAATGGCCCGAATTTCCTGTCGCTCTCCACAGTTACAGAGCAGTCAGGCCCGTCAATCTTAAGAGTAAGCCCCTCCCCTTCCTCAGCAAGATCGGGTAGGATCGTGGGAGGTTCGTGTAGCTGCAGTGCGCTGGCACCGTGCGCTCGCGCTCGGAGTCCGGAGGAGCGCGCCGCACGGTAGATCCTCGCGTACATGAAGCACACGATGGCGATGGGTGTAATAACTCCAAGTATTAAGTACATGACGTAGTAGGCCAGCTCGACTCCTTGAACAACGGGCTCGAGTGGGTAGTAGTGGCGCACTACGGCGATGGCAACGCGGATGGCGGCTGCGCTTGCGGCTGCCAGCCACGTGGCAGCGCATAGCGCGGCCGGGCGACGTTGCAGCAGCCGCGTGTGGCAGCGGAGCGGGTCCGTGACTGCGTGGTGCTGGTCCAGTGCGATCAGCATGATGGACAGCAGCGAGGACAGGCTGCAGGCCGCCGCTGCCGCGTCGCCGGCCTCCACCCACGACCGAATGTCCTCCCTCGCCGAGTGCTCGCCGAACAGCGCGGGCGCCAGCAGGGAGGTCGTCAAAAGATTCGTCGCAAGTAGATTGATGACGAACCTGTAACAATGAAAAAGTCTACGTTAGTACAACGTCCAAATAATGTAGCGGTCGGGTCATGTTTACATGGCCCCTCACGTTTGAACGTTGGCGCACCAAGGTTGCATCGGAAAGGCCATATTTCGTACGTTTTACGGATTCGATTCAACAGTAATTAATTTGACGTTCGCTTCAAACGATAACATTCGGAACCGGTTACGTCGGTGGTAATCTATCTATCTTCTATCTATATAAATAAAAAGAGAAGTCCTGACTGACTGACTGACTGATGGACTGACTCATCAACGCCCAGCCCAAACCCTTGGACCTAGAAAGCTGAAATTTTGCACAATGGTTCCCTTTATAATGTAGACAAGGAATAAGGAAGTAATTCCCGGTAGCAGGTTCCCTTGGGATATTTTCCGATATCCACGCGGGCGAAGCCGCGGGCAAAAGCTAGTAGTTTATAAGCATTGCGTATGCCACGTCGTACGACATTGTTACGAAGATTAGTAACCCATGAACTCTGTATGAAATGCTCATGAACTACAAGGCTCAACAAGATTGCGATAAGGCAGTGGCTAAACAAAGCAATTCCGCGGAAAGATATTGATTAGCACGCAGTGGCAACACACCAAGCCCCTTGACTTACGCAAGTCTCCATTAATCCTGGTGATTCGAACTGTCGCAAGAATTAGATGTGTTGGTAGATTATGTTGAACATTTTGAGAGTGCAAGAACTTTCGTAAACTGACCACCACCGCAACGAATGCGCAATCCAACTGTGTTACAATGTTCACGAATTCATTGATAACAAACATATAATTACTATTGTTAGTACTAATAATGTGAATGTCAGGTAATTAATAGCTTGTAGTAAGTTAGCACATAAAACATTTCCTAATAAGAAAATTGATGAATGGCACTAACTTAGTAACTTCGAACATGAAGTCATCAGAAGTCATCAAGTAAATTCCGATTGGGACTTTGAATATTTCCTAATCTACAATTATATTTTTAGAATTCAAAACATTATTAATTATGCGTCTACGGTAGATTAAAATTAATTTGAATAGCAAATAGACTTAACTTGACATATTCAATCAGATATACAGCTTGTATTTTCCGACGAAAACAAAGATGTCTGTAAGTTTATAGGTATCTAATGTTGTATCATTGTTTTGATGGCTCCGTCTAGACAAGATTTTCGAGACAAGTTTAGCGAATTGACTAAAACAACTTGATTAAATTAATTTGCAAGAAAATCCGTAATTAACTGTAGAATCTAACTTTTTAATTAATTAATTATCACAGATTGTAAATCTTGAAACCATATTATTTTTTGCAAGTTTATGTATTATTTAAATTATATCTGTTTGTAAAGCAGTTATTTTATTTGCCAAAATTAGCTTGTTGTTATACAGCAAACAGATCGTATAAATATTGATACATAGCATTAAATTGCAATGATGTAAATACTTAATAAGAAAAATGGTTTGTTAGCCTGGTTATTACTAAACAACTCGTAAAAATAAGACATAGATTCTACTCTTCGTAAACAACTTAATATAAAAATAGTCAATGAAGAGTGTTGCTCAAAGGAACATCACCGGTATCACTCCATATTTCAACAATCTTCAAGGCAAGGTTGCCTTTAATAATATCAAACAAACACATGAAAAGGTCTCATAAACAGTTAGTCACTCCCAAACATTCGGGAAGTAATTCTATCGAATTTAGAATTTAGATTCCACGTGAAAATGACGTGCTTGAATATCTCTGTTGAATAAATAAAAAAGCAGGAATGGAAAGCATAGAATCTGAAATCAGAATTATTTTTGCAAACGATCGAAAACATGGAAAAACCAATTGATATATTCCATCCGTGCCATTTATCTATTTCTTACTTCTCAGGATTTTCTTTAGACGAAATTGTGTATCTGTTCGGAAATAGATAATTGTGATTAAAAACAAGGATGTCTCATATCCTAGAATTAGCGGTAAACTGAATCGATTCAAAATCCTATTCGAACTCATTATTATTCAATTTGACGTCGTTAGTATAATATTGTAAAACCAGTCGCGATCTGATTCACTAGAGACTCGATCTAAAACATGTTCATCTGCACACAAGTTTTGAAAGATATATGTTGTAAAGGGGCAAAAAATATCGGGTCTCAGAATTGTTTTTGCATCACCATATGGAATAACACCACTCACAGTTTTGTTGGGGTTTCCAAGTTTATCCTTGTTTATATGTTTTGATTCATCAAAAAATTTTCCGTTCATAAAAATTTTTGATGCGCCATTAGCTACATTTATTAGTATTACATATTTGTCATAATTAGGATCAGAAAATTCATGTTTCGCTTTTGAGATTGTCTTAGAAGTCAGATTGGAAATAGTGACATGACCTTTAAATGCTTCGTCGTCTAGCAACCCTATCTCTATAGCCTTGTAGACCCATCTTTATTTATCAATCGTCCAGATTGTTCCTTTATTTACATAAATGTTAAACAATGCCCTTGCAGATTATATAAAGCATGACATTGTCTCCTCAATGGCCTTCGAATGCAAGAAAATTGACATTTGAAAAACAAATCAATTCAATTATACAAATATTCATGCAATTTTTCTCCTGTAGACGGATACGATATGGAAAATTCATACATCATTGATTAAGGTCTGATTGTGTAACCAAGGATTAGGAGTGATTGGGAACAGTTAACAGCATAATCTATTTCTATAGAAGAAGTAAACAAAAACATTGCAATTGAAGACAAAGGACGTCTTGCTATTGATACTGACGACTGTTCTAACTTTAGCTTTATTGTTTTTAGTAATCAGAAAATGATAAAAGATTCTTCAGAAGAATTCTTGATTGACTCTAGAATAAACGTTAAGTCGATTTGAAAAGGGAAAAGCATTATATTACACATAAAAGAGACAAGATCACGAGTCACATTAAGCTAGCTCATAAGCCATGCATAGACATTCACCTAGATATAAAAATAATGTATGAATTATGTGGGACGCGAAGGTGGTCCTAATGATGTACCTATGACCATAACAAAGGTTTAGTAAAACCGTTTTGCTATTTTAACAACAAAAGGCAATTCTTTATTGTGTCGAGGCCAATTACGTATAAAACGAACTCAATGTAAAGTTTATTATCTCAGATTTGCAAAATTTTTGGAAGCAAGCGCAATTTAATTTAATGGTCAGATGCACATTGAAGTAATAAAAGTATATATAATTTAAGTTAGTTTTAAAGGATTAAAAGAAGATATACTCAATGATGGAATGTATAGAAATGATAGACGTAAAGAAATAATCAAGTCTATTTATGCAAAGTTTAAATAAGTTGATGGGAAACGAAAGTTTGAAGAAGAAACCAGTCTAAATAACTAGTCTGAAATGTCCAAAAAACACACATGGAAATAATTACCTAACAGTCCTGCAACCAAACTAACGTTCTAACTTATAGGAACTTTCCTACCATTGCGAATGTGCGAACTCGATCCGGAAGTTTGTACTATACCTCTATAAAATCCTTGAAATCATATATGAATATTAAAGATCACTCAATGTCACTTCCCAGACTTCAAAACGATATAAACCTTAACAT
Organism: Cosmia trapezina; assembly: GCA_905163495.3. Classification (NCBI taxonomy): domain Eukaryota; kingdom Metazoa; phylum Arthropoda; class Insecta; order Lepidoptera; family Noctuidae; genus Cosmia; species Cosmia trapezina. The sequence continues at coordinate 9,864,513 of LR991039.1, forward strand.
CCGGGGATGTGCGAAAATATATGTCAAGTGAAATATCAAGATTTATTTTCCTATCATCAGTTTTTATGACGGCAATGAAATTTATTTTTCATTATTATTTCTTCTACATATGACAGCTTCATCTATCGATTTTTGTTTTTCCTTATCGTTATGTTTCCTCTGAAACTACAAGTCGGCAGTAAAATTTTCATTCCGCTTACGTTGTTATATGACCTTTCATTATTTACTTGAAAACTATTTAGATTTCAATGAAGCTTATAAAAATAAGTGGTAAATGTAAATATGCGTACGTATTTGCCACAATTTCGTAAACATGAAGATTTATTTGTGTTTTAAGGTCGATATTACCAAAAATAAAAGCGCAAGGTCGGGGAAACCCCGATATGAGATACAATCTAAACCTGTTGAAGCTATTTGTACATTACTGGTTGCAAGCAACAATCATTAAGTACCTACTACCTGGCCAGTTAATTTTAGACCTCGTGTGGTTCCAAGAATGTTATTGTATTATTGCTAAATAAAATCTTGAACTACTTACTATTACGAATCTTTTGTCCATACTACTAGTACAAAACAAATTAATGTTTGCAAGACAATGACCTACGCTTTTGCTGCTATAATTTTACACGTAGAACATTTTTCATACCACATTTCCATCATCATGAAACTAATATCCCAGGAAGCAGACTATAAAATCAACACCGGATTTATAAAAAAATTTACAGTGAAACTAAAAAGCTTGTAATCGTTTCACATAAATGAAGGTCGTTCACAAACTTCAAAATAGACAGGTGACGTTTTTGAACGCTTTCAAACGTCAAGCGGAGACGAATAAAGGCTCTTACAGACAGAGGCGATATCGCGGTCGCGACGCGATATTTCGATATTATATCCGTAGAAAAATATCGCGTCGCGACGCGATATCGCCTCTGTCTGTAAGAGCCTTAATGCGCTGTTACATAATTTTGAAATGTGATATTTTAATAGTGTTCCATTGCGTTTTAGAGAAGAATGATTTGATTATGGTATAACGCTAACGGAGCTATTAGCAGAATGAATGGCGAAGTGGAGTCCCGTGTATTACCAGCATCCTTTTAGATTTCTTTGACTAGATTATGCATGTCGGTTGCATTCGTGTGTGAAAACATCGTTCCTTAGCCGGTTAATTTCAGATTTCTAGTGCAGTTTACCTGTTACTCTCCACAAACTATTTTGATTAATGTTAGCCGTGATTCGCAACTTTCTCGCGGCAACTAATCTACAAATGGCAGACCATAAATCTTTTCGAGTGCCAATATTTTATAAATAAACACAGAATGTCTAAGAAAATAAATTGTACCGGAAAAAGATGGATGCTATGCATGAGGACAGGTATAGAATATATTTTATAATAAGAATATATTTTATAATGCCACTTAATGACGCGCGTAGATAATAATTTGTATATCAACATACCTACATAAATATTACATTTTATAAGAGGTAGAGGAGCACAAGCAATTTCGACATTTTTTTCCTGAAAATATCAAGTTTCCCCACGAATAGGGCACTGATGCAATATACTCGTATTGTACGTTTGTGTCCGAATCTTTAAATCTGGAAAACAGCTGAACTGATTATGATGGATGAGGTGACGAACCTTGACTTGTTTGAGGAAGTTAGATGACATTACGCGAATTTACGACTTCTTTTTACAAATGTTTAAATTTGAATCTGTATAAAATTTTTGTGTCGCACTTCGACTTTGACAAGTTTTTTTTACTTTTATTTTAAAATGTTAAGTGGACACTAAATGTAATTGCATAATTTACGGTTGCAAATTATTAGCTAGTGGAATGTTTCAGTAATTAGCAGTGATTAATGGAAAACAGTGGGTGGCTAGCTTGACTGATTAGGTACTTACCTAAGTGAAAATACTTGTTTTAAACAATTAATTTATCAAACAATCAAATTACTCAACAATCACTGTAGTTTACATTTAAATTACCCAGAAGTAATCTTTACATTATTATTTTGTGTTTTTTTCCTTTGCGCACATATTTTGTTTGTAAACACCACATTTAACGTAGAAACAACATTTTTTATATTAAGACGACTTTTATGTGACGACTGGTATATTATTTTTAATATTTGTCATCTGTGTAGCAATGACAACAGATAAAAATATATTCGGAAGTGGCAGTGCCATTTGTGATACGCAAAAAAACCTGCTCTAAGACACAAATCAGGATTATTTCCGCACTGTATGAAGAATGGAACGTATTTTTTCAAACAGGAACTATTTTAGATTAGAAACTTCCCTATTAATGACAATACCAATAAGAATAAGTTAGGGAAGGATATTAATTATTTATGAATTTTACGTAACATAAGCAACAGTGCTGAAATTACCGGAGTCATGAGGGTAACCGAATTTCTCATCAAAATCCTTCTACAATTATAAACTTTTTCTTAAAAACTATGAGCTGATATAAGATAATTAACTCGTTAACATTACCCTAAACTGTGTCACTAGTAAAAGTGGTACTTCCAAGCCACTTAACTTTTTTAAGCGTTACCCGGTCAAATTCAGAAGTAGGCACATCTGTCTACGTAAAAGAGATTGTCCTACTTTTTAAATTAGCCACGGAACATGCGTTTGAATTTTTTTATGTTCCGTGACGTAGTACAAACTTGTACTATGAAAAAGTGAGTAAACATTCGAGATCAACGTACTGGCTGCTAAAAATAATTTGTGCATCTGAAAAGATCGCTTTTTTTTCAAAAAACAGATCCTTTCATTCTTAATACAAAATCAGTTAACCGTAATAATTTGTATTTAATAGCTAAACTTAATCTGCAATAAACTTAAATTAAATGATTTTATCCTTATTAACGACACAATAAATTGTAGAAGGACTTTGATCATAGGAACCTACTGCACTTAGTACATAAACTACTAATGCCTAGGAACTAGGAAGCACTTTCAGTAGGTTACAGCCCACAATATACATAAACTTTGCAAACAATAACGATGTCGCAAACCAGTTAATTAATAGTACTTGTTTAGATAAACATCTCGTGGATGTGGGACGTAAGGATTTTCCGTTAATGCATATCCGTATATGCATTTATGAATAAAACAAAAATTCAAAAAAAGAACATCAAATATGTAAACTTATATGCCACTATTACACGGGTCACTTAACCCCTTTAATTTGGATGAATCAACCAAAATCAATCGTGTCATAAAAGTGAATAAATTTGGTTGAACCGTCACAGATCGTCATTAGCCTTTGCAAAGTGAAGAAAAGTTCGTTGCTCTACTCATAGACAAGACCTTTATTAAAATAGCAAGCAATCTGTCAAAACTCATTGAAATTGTGCCAAAGTCGGCCAAAAATTTCAAGAGAAAAATGGTCCACAATCAAAATAGGCTGAAGAGAATAAATTAGTCAGTCTTTAGTCTCGTTCATAATTTCAAGGAGAAATGGCTTAAACATTTGAAAAGTGATAGCTGGCAATAGCTCATTTATTCTTCTGTTGGACTCGGTTTATTTTGTTGTATCTAGAAATAATTTATGTAGGTATTGAAATTAGTATTGTGCCAAGAAACAGAAAAGATATTTTTCAAAATTAAAAAACCTTGAATTAAAAGGGGACAGCATTGTTTAATGGTTGCTGCCTACGTGAAAAATATTTCATTCATATATTCCTAGGATCGTACGTCACGACACTATCTTCGGTTTTGGTGCCACTGATCCATAAAACGTAATTAATGGCTGAGTCAACCTTTTATGTGCATACATACCACCATACACTTAGTCATAAAAAAGCAATAAATAATATGGAGTCCTCCAAACACTTGCCGAAAGCTAAATGGCCAATTATATTAGCTATGGTGTCATGAAGTGTAATTGCCAACCGATTTGGCGGTAATATGTCATTATGAGCCAAATGTCTTGATAGTAATGGCAGAATTATTTGGTGGATTTTGGCAGCCATGTCTATAGTGAGAGTGGAATATTTTTGTCTATGCCTATGATATATTTTACAAGTAGAGGCATTCATTAACAAGCTTTACCTATGAGTACTCAGGTCACTTTCAACTTTAAGACGATTTTAAAAACAAAAACTTGAGAACGTAAAAACCAGACAAAACAATGGTCGATATACGTCACTATTCTTACAAAAATATCTACAATTAATTATATTTGTACATAAATAATTAATTTAATTTTCCGCGATAGCGTCAGCAGGTTTTTTTTTTGAGCAGGCAATTTCCTCTTTTTTTTTTTAAATCAAAGGTTATCTATCTAGCTGGCTAATAACGACGTTCAGACTTTTGCATTGTTACGTAGTCGTTAAAAAAGTGCTCTGTTTGTTTTTGTTTTTTTTTATTTCGAGCTTCGAATGCTTACGTAGTGATGCTTATGTTAAAACCTGTTTAGAATCTTGCGTCGCAAGTCCACACTAGAAACTGCACTCTCTCTTGAACGAACTGTGGGTTAATAAACTTAATGGTAACATTTCGAATGAACGTTTATCGTCATAGTTAAATATCCATGCTATTATCATAAGCTTCCATTACAGAAATAAGATTATGTACCTATTATGTTTCGAGACAAGGACATACATTATTACGTCATGCTCTTGTCAAAGTTTGCAAAACTGACTTCATAAAAGCTTGCATTTTCTTAACAATTTTCATTTTTTTTCTCAACTGTTACGTGACTTTGTGAACTCTGACCTTATCTGTTAACGTACTAATAATGACGTCATTAACGTCGTTTATATTTTGACACAAAACGCTAATGAACGAATCCACAACGCAAATACGTAGGTACTCATTGAAGGTTATGCGTGAAAAGAGGTCGTTGTGAAAGTGAAAAATGTACGACAATAATTCTCTCCGAAATGTCAAAACGTAATTTCGTGGTAACTTGTAGTTTTGATTTTGGAACAATTCATTTTCTTTTTTTTTTGTGTCAAGAAAAGTTTTTAATTTATGCCTAGTATTTGCTGAAGTCATTTATTGTATTGATAATACTACATAATTACTAGCAATTTACTGACAGAAAACGTACAGCCTAAACCGCTGGTTGTAGAAGCATGAAATTTTGTTTGCTTATGATTTTCTTATAAAACGAAGCACTTAGGAATGATTTTTGAATATTCATCCCTTAAAGAGTTTTAAGTAGGTGATGGAAATTCGTCATTTTTGCCTATGTGTAATCTCATCATACGCTTGACGCATAAAAGCAGCCTATATTGTTATTCTTCTTTCAACAAGTATTAAACATATTCATGAAATATCAGAAGTCAACGATCTTTGTTTGATATTAAACGTACAACCATCGAATACAAATAATTATAAACGTGTTACATATCGTTGTGGACCTACGTGAGACCTTCAGTGGCTTCTACGTTGAATAATGTAGATTTTTTATTATCTAACTTTAGGAGACAAAGCATTACGTGCCCCATGGATAGGCTTTCTTGGCAAACAAGCATGTCTATCAATATTATCTCAAAGTAGTTGAAAGCCACTTTTAAAACCATTTGCTATTATATTTTAGAAGAAGAAACCAACTTTTTTTTTTGAAAAAAGAAACTTTTTTTGCATTATGTAAATCGTTTTTTTTTTAATCTTAAAAGATTGTGTCACTGTTCGTTAAACATTCCACTATTTATAAGCTACAACGTTTATTGTTTTTTTTTTTATGAAATGTAAAATGGAAACAATTATTAATCAATAAATAATATCATTATAGCCTACAATGATCTGTGTCAATGCCTATTTAATAGAAGTTTTCAAGAATTCAGCAGTCCAAACGAATATTATAGCTGCATTAATATAATAACGCACCTAGATATTACGATTAATTAAAATGCCAAATTACAAATTCCGCAACGCAACTAATTGCATTTAATAAAATGATAATCTTATCTATGATCTACCTAGTTCAAAGACAATTATTATCGTTTTTATTTGCCAGTAAGTGCAGCATGGAAACGTGATTGAAAAAGTCTATGGCGACACTGCAGCGAACACGGCGGCTAATAATAATGCACCTCCGATCTTATCAACTTAAACGAATGCAGTATTGAGTATTCAGTGGTACTGAGAATTGTCTTCCTGCACAAAAGCAATTGTTCGGTGAGGAATACCGATTTAGTACAACGTTTTCCTGTTGCAAGTTAAATTTTTGGTCTAGAAAAAAATTGCAATCAGTGGTAGGTACATGTTGATCAGTAAAGGTGATGGTTTGACCTGAAGGCTAATTCTCGTACCTAAAAACGTTCAAATTCAAGTCGCAATCTCATACCAGCGACAATCAAATGTCAAAAATGTAGGTAAACGCTATACAATTTTTGACAGATTGAGACTGAGATGAGATTGCGAATATTGTTAAAAATACGAGAATTTCCCCTCTGAAATCTTAGACTCTTTAGAACACATCATGCAACAACACACACACACACACACAGTAATAAACGTGTAATTTCGGGTTTGCAATAGTTGCTCCATAAACAATTGCTATCAATTCAAAATTATTCTCAATTCAAAAACTCAATCTGACATGTACAAGTTTCGCAGATTAAAAATAGCGCATTTAAAATGTCAATCTATTCGTTCGAAAACCTGCCAGGATCAATGTCGTTAACGCTTACATTCTACTATTTTCTTAAAATTAAAAAGGGTTAACAACCTTCGTATGTACATACGAATTAATAAAAAAAAGAATTGAGGAAATATTCAGTTTCGAGACTCAGGTCCTGTATGATGTATGGACAAAGGATTTTTAATGAACTTGAGAGCGAAAGGAATTTGGTACAATTATAATAGTGGTCTGTTTAGCAGCTGTTATAAATTTCAGACGGATGTTATTATTTTATTCAAAAAAAAAATCGAATCATAATTTGATTATAACAACAACGTATTTTATTTTATTTACTCTAGTTGTCTCAGAATGTCAAAACAAGTTATTTTTAACAAAACAGCAACTAATCTGGTTTTTACAATGTTTTGGTAAAGTACAGTAACTGGTTAGGTAGGTACATTATAAATGTTAATTAAATTAGACCATACTACTAATAACTCTATATTCTTAAAAATATTGTCGTTTTTTTATTATTATTTATGTCCCGTACAGTTTCGCTGTGACCGAAGTTCTGGCTACAAGCCGAAGTGTCACTAACTTGCTATAGTATTGTGACATTATCATTAGCAAGAACAAAAATAAAATTTTAAACATTTCTCTCAAAAAAAGGAAAGCTATTCCAGGAAGGTAAGAACCCACTGTGAAATGTTTATAATTTTTCGAGAAAATTATAACACATTTACCGAGACATTGGCTACATGAAAACTTGGCGACTTGAAGCAAACATAACATTCATAACTTAACATAAAATTCTGACATAGTGACAATCCCAGGTATCACTCCACCTCAACATGGTTACTACAATACGCATGCGTGAACGGAAACCGCCATTGTTATGCGCAGCCGCTTCGAGATGGCCGATGAAGGATAAAAAAGAATCAAAAAGGCACTATTTTTACCCCTATTGTGTCCAATGTCATGGGTGTCAATTTCGAAACTGATCGTCGAGATATTTGAACGAGTTACAGTCTGGAAATTTTTAAGCAAAAAATGTAAATTGGAACCATAGATAATCTAAGACTTCAGTTTTGGAGTTTCCTCTTTGTTGTAGTGGATAATTCTTAAGTTCAAACTGTTGACAGTCAGGTTTAAATTTTTATTTTTTAGTTCTTTTAAAAACATTATTTGCACTACAAAGTTTATTAACCATCAAACAAGGCCCTGAAACTCTTCAAGAGTCTTGTCCCATTAATTTGAAAAACTGCATACATCAAAGCTTTCTCTATAATAATTGTTATTGTTTTGTATACGTTGCATTCACCTTCACCTGGTAACATGAATACCTGTTATAGGAGCTGACCTAATTCTGAGGATGTAGGGTTGAAGCTGGTTGACAGACAGAGAGGTTGGGAATTTATAGATTGGTGGTATTAGGCAAGAAGTAGAGTAAGGAGTTGTAACGTGAGGAGTCTTAGAAGACATATTTTTAAAACTTTTTCGTACTGAGCTTTCATTTTTATTTTATTTTTATCAAAATTATTCAGTGTTCCTAAGATTTTCAATTTTGCTGTCCATCCCTGAATATTTTGAGACAAAACTGTTTTAATTTCTACAAACTTTTGAAAAAATGATTTTCTTTTTTGGCAGCCCTATCTACAAGTAGGTAATGTAAACTTGAGTTTTTCCTTTAATACCGTGTTCACGAAGCTATTAAAGCAAAGTGAAATATTTTCTAAATACGCGGAATTTTCCTCTCAAATATCAAGATTGAGTGATCATAATAATTTTGCTGATAGCTATTTATGCGTAATTTCATTTAAATAGTCTTTTTTTCTTTGTGATATTATGAAACAGTCTGTTTTGTGGCGAAAAGTTGTGCTATCTATTTGTTTTGATTTAGATTAAAATGTATAGATATAACTAGCAGCGCCCCGCGGTTTCACCCACGTAAGTCTCAAACCCGTTAGAATATTGGGTTAAAAAATATTATAGTGTCAATCCAGGTTATAAACTATCTGTGTGCAAAATTTCATCAAAATCCGTTTAGTAGTATTTGCGTGAAAGTGTAACAAACATCCGTCAGTCGATCCATCCTCACAAACTTTCGCGTTTATAATATTAGTGGAATATTTCAGAATTTATAAAAAAAAACATCCATTGCAACCAATTCTGATAAGACATTTTAGCAATAACAACGATTTATTAAAATAGCTGACTTTCTAGAAAGCCAGCTTTCATTCGGCAAGGCATTTACGTGAGAATTTTCGTACAAATTCAATAATTTTATTATTGTTGGAAATAATATCAGGTCCGTCGGCAAATATGTGAAAAACCCGATTATTATATCAAGGTTACTGTGGTTAGCAACAAGTCTAGTCTATACACATTGGTGACCGCATGCCTGTGGGTTGTATATCCATTCCAAGATGCCTTATGCAAAAACTTGTCTGAGCCATTAAAAGGAAAACAAAACAAAGAAGTGTATTTCTATATTCTACGTTGGAAAATGTTTCATGTCAGATGAATTTATTGGCGCGTAAATGCAAACTTCTAGAATCTATGGTGAGTACTTGACGTTTAATAGGTTGTGACATTTATTTATACTGCCTCTTGTATGTCATGAATTATAATTTATGAAAACAAAGCTGTGATGATAGATTTCTAACTCAAAACTTCTGTTTCTTCACGCAAAACTTGCTAGCTAGTTAACTTCCTATCACTTAACCCAAAAACCGTAACAAGCGTTTGCAAAAGCCACTAATGCACATAGCAGTTAAATGGGTCAATGGAAGCGGCTATCAAGGCAAAACCTACATCTACCTGGTGCACGAGACCTCGTTTCGCTGTACACGTGGAATAGAGTAATAGAACTTAAGGCGGTGAGAGCCGTAAAAACGTCGTTTTGTTTAGTGTTTTATTCGTAGATAACACGGATTTAAATTTTGAAAAAAATATATTACTTAGTTCAGACTTCCATCTACAAATTTCGGCCGTCCGATACACGATTACTTGCACTTTACTGCATCCAATTAAATCGCAAAGACAAGTCTAAATTATGATCTATATCTTATTTCATTTGATTTATATTAGGCTTTGAACAATAAAACTTATGCCATAATAAAGGTCGTAAAAAATGTAATTTATAACGGCTATCATAATTTGAAATATCAAAATATTTATATCACTAATTCCAATGTCAAGTGTTTTGCGCTCGCTCCGTGTCGTTTAGTCCCGAGCGGAACGTGATGGAGGTCGGACGTGTGCCAATTTTTCGAACCCGCCACCCCCGCTAACTTCTGTCACCGGCTGCGACCGGCACAAATTAACATGTGTTGAAAACAGTTGAATTTGAACGCTATGCCTATGTAAATAAAGACGTCACGCGCGCAAAAGCTTTATTGGTATTTATTTTTATCACGGCCTATGTTTACCAATCGCATCAAGTGTGTAAAACAGTTGAATTTGAACCCTACACTGGAGCTTATAAAGCCGCCTGACGCGCAAATTTTTGGTTCACTATTTTCAAATCTCAAATAGGTAGGTGCCACAGAATAAAGTTAGTACGGGTGGTTTTATAATGAATATCGGATAGGAAATGAGATTTCTTCATAACATCACGCCTGAATTCTTTCAAAGGGTTGGGCAGGGATGTTCAGAAAATAAGTAGGCCCTCAAATGTATTTTTCTGTATACCTACATAAATAAGATTTTTTTTTTAAATTAAGTTTTTTTTCTAATTAGGTATCTTCTTATTTTTTTTTGTATTTCAAGGTCAAAATGAAAATCCAAGATGGCGGCTGCAAAAATTTCCAATTTTTCGTCATGGGTGTCGTTTTCGTGATATTTTAGGTCGCTGAAAACGATAGCGGGGTCAAAATGAAAATCCAAGATGGCGGCTGTGAAAATTTCCTAACTTTTCGTCATGGGTGTCATTTTCGTGATATTTAAGGTCGCTGAAAACGATAGCGGGGTCAAAATGAAAATCCAAGATGGCGGCTGCGAAAATTTCCTAACTTTTCGTCATGGGTGTCATTTTCGTGTTATTTTAGGTCGCTGAAAACGATAGTGGGGTCAAACTGAAAATCCAAGATGGCGGCTGCGAAAATTTCCTAACTTTTCGTCATGGGTGTCATTTTCGTGATATTTTAGGTCGCTGAAAACGATAGTGGGGTCAAAATGAAAATCCAAGATGGCGGCTGCGAAAATTTCCTAATTTTTCGTCATGGGTGTCATTTTCGTGATATTTTAGGTCGCTGAAAACGATAGTGGGGTCAAAATGAAAATCCAAGATGGCGGCTGCAAAAATTTCCTAATTTTTCGTCATGGGTGTCGTTTTCGTGATATTTTAGGTCGCTGAAAACGATAGTGGGGTCAAAATGAAAATCCAAGATGGCGGCTGCCAAAATTTCCTAATTTTCGGTCATGGATGTCATTTTCGTGATATTTTAGGTCGCTGAAAACGATAGTGAGGTCAAAATGAAAATCCAAGATGGCGGCTGCGAATATCCTAATTTTTCGTCATGGGTGTCATTTTCGTGATATTTTAGGTCGCTGAAAACGATAGTGGGGTCAAAATGAAAATCCAAGATGGCGGCTGCGAAAATTATCAAATTTTTCGACACTGGTGTCATTTTCGTGATATTTGAGGTCGCTGAAACCGATAGTGGGGTCAAAATGAAAATCCAAGATGGCGGCTGCGAAAATTTCCTAATTTTTCGTCATGGGTGTCATTTTCGTGATATTTTAGGTCGCTGAAAACGATAGTGAGGTCAAAATGAAAATCCAAGATGGCGGCTGCGAAAATTTCCTAATTTTTCGTCATGGGTGTCATTTTCGTGATATTTTAGGTCGCTGAAAACGATAGTGGGGTCAAAATGAAAATCCAAGATGGCGGCTGCGAAAATTTCCTAATTTTTCGTCATGGGTGTCATTTTCGTGATATTTTAGGTCGCTGAAAACGATAGTGAGGTCAAAATGAAAATCCAAGATGGCGGCTGCGAATATCCTAATTTTTCGTCATGGGTGTCATTTTCGTGATATTTTAGGTCGCTGAAAACGATAGTGGGGTCAAAATGAAAATCCAAGATGGCGGCTGCGAAAATTATCAAATTTTTCGACACAGGTGTCATTTTCGTGATATTTGAGGTCGCTGAAACCGATAGTGGGATCAAAATGAAAATCCAAGATGGCGGCTGCGAAAATTTCCTAATTTTTCGTCATGGGTGTCATTTTCGTGATATTTTAGGTCGCTGAAAACGATAGCGGGGTCAAAATGAAAATCCAAGATGGCGGCTGTGAAAATTTCCAAATTTTTCGTCATGGGTGTCATTTTCGTGATATTTTAGGTCGCAGAAAACGATTGTGGGGTCAAAATGAAAATCCAAGATGGCGGCTGCGAAAATTTCCTAATTTTTCGTCATGGGTGTCATTTTCGTGATATTTTAGGTCGCTGAAAACGATAGTGGGGTCAAAATGAAAATCCAAGATGGCGGCTGCGAAAATTCCCTAACTGTTCGTCATGGGTGTCATTTTCGTGATATTTTAGGTCGCTGAAAACGATAGCGGGGTCAAAATGAAAATCCAAGATAGCGGCTACGAAAATTTCCTAACTTTTCATCATGGGTGTCATTTTCGTGATATTTTAGATCGCTGAAAACGATAGTCATTCATTTTGACCCCACTATCGTTTGCAGCGACCTCAAATATCACGAAAATGACACCCATGTCGAAAAATTTGAAAATTTTCCCAGCCGCCATCTTGGATTTTCATTTTGACCCCACTATCGTTTTCAGCGACCTCAAATATCACGAAAATGACACCCATGACGAAAAATTACGAAATTTTCGCAGCCGCCATCTTGGATTTTCATTTTGACCCCACTATCGCTTTCAGTGACCTAAAATATCACGAAAATGACACCATGACGAAAAATTAGGAAATTTTCGCAGCCGCCATCTTGGATTCTCATTTTGACCCCACTATCGTTTTCAGCGACCTCAAATATCACGAAAATGATACCCATGACCGAAAATTAGGAAATTTTCGCAGCCGCCATCTTGGATTTTCATATTGGCCCCACTATCGTTTTCAGCGACCTCAAATATCACGAAAATGACATCCATGTTGAAAAATTTAAAAATTTTCGCAGCCGCCATCTTGGATTTTCATTTTGACCCCACTATCGTTTTCAGCGACCTCAAATATCACGAAAATGACACCCATTACGAAAAATTAGAAAATTTTCGCAGCCGCCATCTTGGATTTTCATTTTGACCCCATTATCGTTTTCAGCGACCTCAAATATCACGAAATTGACGCCCATGTCGAAAAATTCGAAAATTTTTGCAGCCGCCATCTTGGATTTTCATTTTGACAGTAATCACATCCTCTCAAGAAAAAAAAAACTAGAGCGTAAGAAGTTATGCCCCTCCGTTTTTTTTTTTGTGTTGACATAACGAATAAAATAAAAAAAGAACTTTCCAAATCGGCTTCTAAATGACGGAGTACTGCAGTAACAAACATAAAAAAAAAAAAATACAACTGAATTGATATTCTCCTCCGTTTTTGAAGTCGTTTAAAAATAACACATCATTGTTACGTTTAAAAATTAGCTGGACATCACTCACAATGCAGTCATTGGTGTCGTGGGGAATACTAGTTTCTGTCATTCCCGACGACACCACCAGTGGTGTCGTGGGGAATGAACGGTCATTTTGTGGTATTTAAGTTCACTGAAAACGATAAAGGTCTCAAGCTAATTTCGACCTTATTGACATTTTACAAACCCTTTGTTTTTTTGGTCCTGAATACTCGGTAAATGATCTGGAAGCTGAATTTAACAAAAAAACATGAATGTCAATAAGGTCTAAATTCGCTGGACACCTCAGAAAGTGTCTAGATTATTATGCACATCATTTTTAGGGTGTCAAGCTAATTTCGACCTTATTGATATTTTACAAACCTTTTGTTTTTTTGGCCCAAGATACTTGGTAAATGATCTGGAAGCTGAATTTAACAAAAAAACATGAATGTCAATAAGGTCTAAATTCGCTTGACACCTCAGAAAGTGTCTAGATTATTATGCACATCATTTCTAGGGTGTCAAGCTAATTTCGACCTTATAGACATTTTACAAACCATTTGTTTTTTTGGTCCAAGATACTTGGTAAATGGTCTGGAAGCTAAATTTAACAAATAAACATGAATGTCAATAAGGTCTAAATTGTTATGTAACACATCATTGTTATGTAGCTGGACATCACTAACAGCACAATACAGTCGGTGGTGTCGCATGGCGTGGGGAATAGTAGTTTCTGTCATTCCCCACGACAGCGACACCACTGAAAACGATACCACTGGTGTGGTATCGTGGGGAATGACAGAAACTACTATTCCCCACGCCATGCGACACCTTCGTAAAGTAAAATGGTGCGCGGCGCGTAGTTTTGAATCGTACGGGTAAAGGTCTTCGTGTCAGTCAGATTTTAAATCCACCTTATTCACGAAAATAAATATGTATAAGTAGTTATTTTTATTTATTTTAACTGTTCAAGTTTACAATGCATACCTAATCTGTCTAAAACTTTAAAAAATACTTACTAGAAAAATAAAACAAAATAAACTTGTATACTAATCAGTTCAAGTTTATCTACTGCATTGCTCTATTCTGTGACGCAACATAGTACCTACTCGAGTTCATGAACTCATGAGCGGTGCGCTTGGCGCGCGTTTCCCGCGCATCGTAATTTATTACGTATCGCTACTCCTTGCGGGGGCTGCGGTAAGCATTTAATACCTACGGCGCTTGCTTTCACCCCGCCTTAATGAGTTTTTTTTTTCTGGATCGTTGGTTTAAGCGGCGGAGCCGTAAAGTGTGAAAAAAGATTTTAGTGTCATTCATTAGTGAGGTATGATAATTCTTTAATGAAATAGTTCTGTTGTATGTTGTCTTAATGGTATGAACACAGTTATAATGTTATAGTAGTTTATCTTCATAGAAAATGGCCGAAACGAGGTGCTTAGAAATCTCAGTACCTATACAACATTAGTTTTTGTTTATACTAAACCTCTTAAGGGGTCATTGTACTCATCATTCAGAACAACTTTTACTATGGGACCAAACCTGAAATCGCGAAAAAAAAATCAGCTGTCAGCACATTTTGACCATACCAGAGGGCCTAGACAATACTACCATTCGATTAGCGATGACGCTAGTAGAAAAGTCAAAAAAGCCAAAAAATGTATGTGGTTGACATAAGCTATCGAAATGTCAGGTGATAATGACAATGTCACTTTGAAGCTGTAGCGATAGTAGAAATAGAATCGCTCCGAAGTGAATACCATTTGTCTAGGCCCTCAGTACGCAACAGTTCGAGCGCGCGGCAGTTACGCACGGACGGACGCGTATTTAACTACCAAGCGGCCGTAGGTAATTAATTCAAGGTCACTGCCCAGAAAAACTACTGTAGTTTTATTATTCTATGGTATGAATCTTATTTTCAAATGGTTTTCTGTTTATACATGTTATCTAAGATACAGAAATGTCTTACAAAGAGAAGCGTGTCAGCCACTGACAAGTTAATGGCTTGTAATAGCAATTCTAATTGTCAACGTTTAGACGACACGTGATCGGTTCTATTGTGCTATGTTCTCACGTTCAAAAAAAGGTTGATTCAGGTAATAACTGGACTATCAACCAGAGGGATCCATTAGATGTGTTAGAAGAATATATAATATTTAGGTAGAATTATTCAGATGTCTCAGAGAAGCCATATCCAAATTCACATTTTGATGCAGTCTTACTTAGTTGACTGATAGATAGAAGACTGCATCAAAAAGTGAATTTGCCCCAAAATGGTCTTTACGCCCTTTGTAGCGGAAAGAGTCGATAATATAGTGCGTAAGAAATTCCAAGCTATTTTATTTGTTACATAATAATGAATGCTAGTAATTACTTGGTTTTTCGTGGTCATATTTTGTCATTTTGATATGTATGGCAATTAAGTACATACTTAAATTCTGTCGCAGCTTCGTATAAAACCAGTGACAGATGACTAAGGAAGAATACAACAAATCAATTATCAACGATAGAGTAGACAAAAAAAGATACGCGTTTACAAAAACCAGTGATTGACAATGGCGGAAAACGCAGGATTTAATTTCCGTTCTCCATCAACGTATCAATACAAATACAAGTAGTATTTTTGCAATCGTACTAGTTTCACTTCCTATTTCAAACTATTTTTTTCACAAAAGGAATGTTAGCTTTATTAATAATCTATGTAACTGTACTAGAAAGGTTTAAGTAGTGAAATAAAGGTAAACAATCTTGATGTGTCTTTTATCTTTTATATTTTAAAACCTCAGTTTAAAAATAAAATGCAACTAAAAACCAATGTAAATACATCAATAATGATTACTAAATCAATTGAACCATTAGTTTAAGCAGTACCTAGTTTATTTGTTTGTATAAAAAGTCACATCAAGATTGTTTAACTTTATTTTACTTCCTAATCCTTGCTAGTATAATTGTCTATGGCTTATAACGGCAAAACTGTTTAAAACTTTATTATTTTATTAGTCTTAATGATAGATTAATTTATGTTAACCATTAAAATATAATTAATTGCGTTTTCCTTATTTTACATAAAGTTATTGGCAATTACTGTAAAAATATTTTTTATCGTCACATAAATTAATTAGCTAATGAATAACAGCTTGGAACATTTCCCTCTTTAAGTTATGTTTTTAATAACTCTTAATAATATTCTATAGAGATCTCTACAGCCACTGATAAACTAGGTACTATTCAGTTTCACTTGTAATGAGCATTCTCGCGAATGTATAATGGAGCGTTTTAGCGAGCATTCTAGCGAAACGACAGTAAAGTGCCGAGCTTTTTGGCGTTTTTTTTGCGTTCGCTAGAATGAAATTTAAAAACGGCGAATGCTCGATGTTCTGTTACAAGTGAATGCTCAAGTCTAACAGCGGCTTAGGTCGCCATAGAATTGATAAAACAATATAACAATTAAAATGCGTTGTCTCTTACAACTAATAACTATTCTCTGAAGAGCTTTAATTACCCAGCGACTAGTTAACCTAATACAAAGAAGAAGAAAAAGATTACATGACGAAGATTGGACCATAAACAATAATTGTAGCACCCGGATTTATTTATGACGTCAAACTTACATGTCCAGAGATTTTAATGCGTCAAAGATAATTACTGACATAAGTCTAGAATGTTGTATAACTGTGAAGGAAGGTATACGACTAAATTGTAATTTTTCTCACGAGAAAATCTTTTCCTGTAAAACATTTTATCTATCAAAGATTGAAGTAAAGTTTAGGTTGAGAACCCCTGAACATTTATACAACGTTTTGTTTTTTTAGTCTATGGTAAAGATGTCCCAATTTCAAGCCATTGTGTGAATGACGAGAGAGCGTAAATGTAATATAGGTAGAATAACAAGTGAAGCAAATAATTGTTTCTACTGCTGCCAAATAATTCAGCAATGACAATGTGTGACACGAACAGCTCCTGACTAATCTAATTAGTAGAACCCATAGAACCTGACTATACGCTTTGCGTTTGACAGTTCGTTGTCAAATACGAGAACAATTAGCTTAGGAACTCGTGATTAAAATAATTGAAAACTGACAGGTTAAATAGGTAATTGAATATCAAATTTTGTAGAGTCAGCTGAATTGCTTTAATTTTAATAAGCACGTACGTTACAATTTTTAAAAAATGTTTTATTAAACTTCTTTAGATAACATTTACGGGTAGAATTTGCAATATACAACGTGTAATGCTAAATGCGCAAAACCTCTTAAGGGGTCATTGTGCTCATCATTATGAACAACTTTCACTATGGGACCAAACCTGAAATCGCGATAAAAAAATCAGCTGTTCAGTACATTTTGACGAATTAAGGCTCTTACAGACAGAGGCGATATCGCGTCGCGACGCGATATTTTTCTACGGATATAATATCGAAATATCGCGTCGCGACCGCGATATCGCCTCTGTCTGTAAGAGCCTTTATGCGTACATAAATGTACTGAACATCTGATTTTTTTTCCCCGATTTCAGGTTTGGTCCCATAGTAAAAGTTGTTCATAATGATGAGTACAATGACCCCTTAAGAGGTTTTGCGCATTTAGCATTACACGTTGTATAAGTGACTCAATCAATCAATCAATCTGCCTAGCCTTTTCCCAACTATGTTGGGTCGGCTTCCAGTCTAACCAGATGCAGCTGAATTACCAGAGTGATTATTTTCTGTAATTTCAGTAGATAATTTATTAGTTCCTATTGTCACTTGTCAAGAAAGAAAACATTGAAATGTTTAGTTGCTCTTGTCTAATTACAGTTGAACAACAAATAGGAAACGATTTACACCGCTCCCTTCAAATTGTGCAATTACATGGACTACAAAATTATTTAATTGCGTTTGCAATGTCAGACAAAGGCTATATGAAAGCGAATCTAGCAATATAATGTAAGTTTAACCCCTCAAGTGTCTGAGTTTGGCTGATTTTAGACCCAAAACCCCAGCGAGTGGGGAGGGTTGGGGGTTAGTTGCGAACCCCATAGGTTCACAACTACTGATAATGATATGTTTTCCATCGGATGATGTTTTTTTACGTTTATATATACGTGATCTAAGCTTATATACCTATTATGTAAAGTTTTGTCCTTTTGCACACTTGGGGTGCATTTGACACGCGGGGGGGGAGGGGAGGTTAGCTGCGAACTCCATAAGTTCACAACTAATGATTTGATTGGTTTTCCATCGGATGATGTTTTTTTACATTTATATATATGTGATATAAGCTTATGTACCGAACAAAAAAACGGTTTTTCTTATGCACACATGGGGTGCATTCGACACTTGAGGGGTTAAAGGCCGAACGGTACGGCAGTGGTGTAAAAGGAAATTGGTTAAGCGTGAGACGAACTTTGCAATCGTTATTTGAAAAAAGAATGAGGAAATGTCAGGAATCAATCAGTGTGTCATCATTTTGACGTTTCTATAATTGTGTATTTCATTCTGAAGTAGGTATTCTAGACATGATATCATGCAGTTTTCTGCTCAGCAACAATATAGAAAGTACTATAAAAGACGAACCTCAAAACTATCGATGTTAGCGATTTATTGAATGACAGTTAAACGACTATACGCCATGCAAACCCCGATTTAGACTGAAGTTCGTGACTGCACCGGCCATCTTGATTCATTGCCTTCCATATTCGAATTTGGAATAGGAATTGCCATACTTTCACTGATTTTATTGACGTTTATTTTAGGATTTTTATGGCTTTAGATGCGACAAAGGGTAACTGTTGCAAAATGTTATAGGCTCAGGATGTTGTCAATAGAAGATTGACATTAGAAATTACTATAAAAGTTTATTACCGTAAGATTAAATAGATAAAGTCTTTCAATGTCAGCCAAGTTCATGACCTTTTGGCTTCAAGTAGGCTTTGTATTACACACACAAACAAAATGTATTATATTAAAATAATAAAAGACAGGACAACGTGTACTATTTCTGTAATCGAATACAGTATTCAAATAACTGGAAACTTTCCGAGGTTTCAATTTGAAGTCGATGAGCATGCGAAAAATAATATTTTTTACAACAATGGCGGCTTGACTGTGAAATCAACAGCTAATAGCCTTGTAGCTTATTGTCAGTCGATATTAATTACTGTAATCAATTTAAATGGTTTCTTTCGGAACTAAATTATATGGATTACTCTTTCATTCATCAAGATAAGTGCCTTGTTATACTGATTGATCTTAGACTCGTTAGTTAGGAATATCCATTTTCTTTGGAGTTTAAGGAATATCTAAGATGGAGAAGCTTGTTTACTTGAGATTGAGACTCCTAATACGCATCCTAAATACAGTACCTACCTATTACTTGACTAACTGATCACCACATCACTGCATTTAATGTCATACAGTCTAGGAATAAATGGTTAGTCTAATAATAGTACCTACTACAAAACTATTTATTTATTTATTTATTTATTTATTTAAGGATTACCAACGAGATACATTACAATTAACTTGTACAGTAACAAACATGCGTAATAAATACGTTATCCTGTAATGCGTACTCAATTACAGGTAACCACAGCTTACACATTATCGAGTACACATGCTCTGAATACATATAAAAAGAAAATATACATATTACTTACTATGATTTACAAAGGTATGTACTAATAAAAAATAAATAAAAATTGCATCCATACAATACAATAAAACCAATTTCAATATTATATCTGAATTAAGTGTAGGAATACAAAATAATAGTTTACAATTATTATAAATTAAATTAGTTTTAAAACAAAAAAAGAAAATAAAATTTAGTGATAAAATAAAATTTAGTGATAAATGATTAAATTATTGGAATGATAAGTCAAATGTCCTCTAAACGAAAGTGCTTGTATAATTTATTTTTAAAAGTGTTAAGACTATCGTGATTGATATCAATTTCAGCTATGTTTAATACCTACTCATTCTTTGTTCAAACAAATGAACTGTGAAGTACCTACCTTGATTGTCTATTGTCTATTTCAATCGACTGTAGTCTCAAGTATATTTTAATAATGCATCGTAATAAAAAAAAAATATTGTAAGGAATTAATAAAAGCATTTTTATTTTATTTTAATTTATCATAGTTAAATAATGTAGGTATAGTTCGATTCAAACGTAATGGTGGTTCGGAACCCAATGCCGGCCATTGGGTTGAGGCAATTAATAAAAACGGGGCAAAGTCCAGAAAAATTGCCCACCTTCAATAGATAACACACAGTTACTACGGTAAGTAAAGTTAAAATTAGAACTTTAGTGACCAGAATGTCTTAATATGCGATGATATAGATACAGAACATTTAATAAAATGTAGTTCCATCTACATTTTATTAAATGTTCTGTATTCAAAATATTTTTGACGTTTGTCTTTGAAGGCAGCGCCATTTTGACCTGTAAAATTATACCTGGTGGCGAGTACAGTATTGGCACAAGAAGTCGCCTAAAAAACGAATGATATTGTCTATTATCAGCATGGTTTAATATACCCACCAAATGCTTGTTATTTTTAGAATGCTTACTAACGATGATATGGCGATTTATTCTTGTAGAAAATAATTTATGGGTTATTACAGTACTAGCGGCAATTATCTTTTTGCAATTTTATTTTACAAGCTATTTCAAAAGTGATTTATACGAGTTCCATTAAAATAAGTAAAGTTATTTACTAATGAGAACTCTTTTAGCGAGCTGTGACCCAATTATTTTAATTCCTTGTTTTATGATGACCCAAATGTTTGAATTACAAAGACGTTTCAATGCCATTCTACACAAAGATCTCAAGAATTAGTTTTTTTTTTAAATGGTACCTATAGCTGTAAGAAACTTCGATTTATTTTACATAACATTTTAGCAAAAACCTTGCTTTTTCCCCAATCATACAAGTTTCCTTAAGTAGCCAAATCTTACAACACTTTTCATAGACAAAACGCCAACTGACATAACCATTTTCATTATGCCGAAACAAAACATTTTTTTTCTAACTCAGGGTCGTAATTACCTTAATTGCAGGCAAAGTAATGTATATAACGATAATACTTGAACACAAAGTCTTTATTTTACCTTCATGCATTCCGAAAATGTGGCTCTAGCGTTTCCGTTGCCACAGTTAATCAAAGCATCCTGTAAATTACGAAAATAATTTCGATTGAAGTGTTAGTCATAGTGTGGATGAATGCAATAGTCGTAGACTTTAAAATAACAGCAGAGCGAAAGAAATAAAAATGAACTGTCAAAATGGAATTGACAGTTCGGTTCTCGTGGTAATTCCATGCAATGTCAGATTGCAAAAATCATTTTGGTTTACGAAGATTGGATAGAGTTACACACTAATAGTTGCAGTAATCTCGTAAAGCAAGGTTAACCTAACCAAGTAAGAGGTAACTAAGGGAACGGCACATCGTACGTAATTATAGAGGCCTGGGACTTCTGCCTACCTAGTAAGCAATAAGAGCATGACGTTACAACTACTTACAAGAAGTACCTAAGTACTAATGATAAAACGTTATAGTGTGTTCTTTTTACATTTCTAATAATACATTAGAAATTTAAAAAAGAAAACAATGACGTTGACGGTAGGTTTGAAAATCAGGTTTTGCGTCAATCACACTTTTGTAAGAAACTGCTACGGTTTTTAATTTGAACAAAATTTTCTCACAAACGAAATTTCAGTACCTACCTACGCCATATTTTTGCTATGCAAAAAAAGGAATAAGTTAGGAAAATTACACTATCTTCTCTCTTAATGACAAAGGGCTTTCTCGTGGAATCTACGTAGGTACTTAGACAATAGAAGTCACAAGTCAAATAAATTTTAATTGTAAAACAATTCATCAAGTTCTTTGAACCTGGCACGAGGGATGTGTGAATATTTTTTTCATCGATTTTTAATTACCTATAGTAGTTAAGTTGTCATAGGTGACTTTTTGACATTAGTATTTACAATGTTTGCGTATAGTTTTACATAATAGGTAAGTAATATTAATTACGGGGTGTCGTAATATATCTACGTTCGCAACAAGGAATTTGAGAGGCATTAATTCTATTTCGTCAGTAAGCGATGAAATTAATCTACCAACCAAGGCTAAAACAATACAGTCGAATTCTAAGGAATGGAAAGTGGCTAACTAATGAAAGCTACATCACTCATTTGTCAAACCACTAGTTTCGCTGCTGACGAATCGATAAATTTATCTTAATCGATAAATAATCGTTGAATAATCGATCAAAATAACTTCTGTTTTTTATCGAAGAAAACGTTCGAATCTTTGGAATACACTGAAGGTTATTTAATGCGGATTTGTAAAGCGAACGCGATATCCTCTAGTTCAGCGTTCCCATTTAGTTTACGCGTGCTATTTCCTTTGAAAACAAGGAGATCATTATTATTATGAATGCATAATGATTAATGAGATTTCGCACGTAGGACATGGAACATATTCCACGTTTTGTTTTTGCTCAGTCAATCGAGAGGTAGACGCCCACGTCTCAGCTTTATGATCTAGACGAGTTACGCGTCACGGGGTGTCGTTAATCATCCAGCAAATTTATAAATAGGTACCTCATGCCCATACATGAGTAGGTCTGAAACAGATCACCTGTGACGTCTGTGCGACGTCAGGTTTTAGTTTAGTGTCAATTTTCATGATTTATTTCATCTTCGTGAAGCAACCTTTCCAGTCAAAGTTGATTTTAAAGCGGATTTTTTAAGCTGTTTCTAGACCAAAGCAACAAAGACTTGCTTATATTGTCAAAAGAGCAGCTAAACTGCAAAAAAACTTAAAAGATATTACCTACAGTTGATAGATGACAGTACCTATCTCTATATCTATGGTACATAACTTTCCCGCCTTTTTAGCTGTCACATGGATTTTCTTTTTCGATTGCATGTTTTTGTTTCCGTCGAGTTATAAACGCGTTCCACTTTTGAAAAAAAAATGTAGTCGTCATTTACATATTGCTTCTACTGCTTCGAGCCAGTATAATCATTAACGTCGTGCGTTCTACACGGTACCCATTTAGATAGTAAAAAACGTGAAAATGTCTTAAAGTCACTTTAGTTGATAACGTCATTAGAGTTGCCCAACGTTACGGCTGCACTTAAGTTGTCTACATACACATATTTTTACGGGTTCTTTATTTGCTGGATAGAGGGAATTCAAAATAATTTCCTACGGTCTCATAATATGTTTTAAAACTATAAGCGCATAGGCAATAAAATATCGTGCCAAGTCCCGCTTATCAGATTTAATGTCGGGAAGAAGAAATTTTAATTTAGCTTCGTAAATCTTCGGTTGTTTAAGAATTATAAAATGTTTTCGTGTTTAAGTGAGCTCGAAGACGTAAATATTAATTAGAATATTATGTATATTGTAGTCAAACAAAATGAACTACACCTCGTAATCTGCATTTGGGGACAGCCATATAATTTTCACGTATTCTCACATTAGTCAATTGGGAACTTCTATAACCTACTGAATATTTAACTAGAATAAAAGATAACACCCAATTTATAAATAAAACATTATAAACAGACGCCATTGATCTTACAAATTCCGTTGGAACAATCTTTGACATTGACATTTAATATTTTTACTTCAACGATATCGAAATCTAGTTAAAACTAATTAAAAAAATAATGTAACCCAGCTGTAAATCTAGATAATTGATAGTCTCTGGCCTCATTCATATTATTGTAAGGTCAAAACAGTAATTTTACGATTAGTCATAGTGACCGGGAGCTGCCAAAAATTAGTATTTAGATCTCCTTCACTCATATTAATAATAGGCCATTTAATAGTTAATTCTCCTAATTATTAATCATTCAATTTGTTAAATAAGAAATATTTTCATAAATAATACAGTTATAACAACTACTGCTGCTGCTGTGTTGAACTTGGCAGCAATTCCAATAGTTACTTCAAGTAGTTAAGCACTTGACATAGTTTACATACAGTCAATCCATGTGCTCTGCACAATGTCAGTCGATTGATTTCAAAACTACTCTAATAACGTCTGATATTAATCGACTGCGAGAAAGATGGATTGTATCATCACTAATGGTAGTCTATGGAAAGGTACCTATCTTTGAAAAAGAACAAGTGAAAACAGCTCCACAGACAACAAATGAGTGTTTTCGACCGATTCGCTGACAACCGGATTAACAATCCTGACTAACATTTTGAGTGAAACCTTTTGGCAACGTCTATGTATTTCCATCAGGCCATTCACTAGACGTAAACTGGGCACTGATAAATTTACTGTTTCATTTAGAAGTAAATTGGAATAGTCTGGGTAAATGATGGCCTGTGTCTGTCATAAAAAAGTAATTTAGTGCTGTAATAAATAGTTATTAGTACGCAGCTGACACTCTCGTTTTTTTTTGTATGAAGCAAAGACAACTAATGCAGGTAAATTCTTTATAACAATGATTCAAGTTTACTAGGTAAAGGGAACAAAGCGTGATCAAAGATATTATTTTTCAATTGAACATTGCCAATTGAATAAATATTATTCGTTCTAAACCAAAACGTATTGAAGGCTGACGTAAACTGTTATTAATTACAATCATAGTTGATCAAATAGATCGTGTTGCCATCAAACTATGCTAGTGTATTATTAAAATTACCGGTATTGTGTTCCTATACCTAGTTTGTATTCTGAAATAATTTAGCATAGATCGATTTCTTAAATAGGTCATTCTGTTAATCGCTTTGTTTTAACTTTTATAAGTTACCATCCATAGACAACGTAATGTTTTTAACATCTAACAATGGCCAGTTTTCGCGCTAAAATTGCTGGGCACTAATTTTGACATAGCCAAAATACGCGGTCAAGTACAAACTTGTGAAATACGTGAGAATGAACGTAAGTTGCACTCTTTTTTTAGTCTGTCTTTTAATACATGCGATTCACTTTGATAATCTACCAAGTATAAAATGTTAGAAAACTGTTACAAAATGAACATAAGGTTAAAAATATTTTTTTTGTATAAACAATACTGCTGTTTATTTTTACAAACAGACCTATTATCTATTATCGCGAATTCTTGCGATAACATTCTTTATTACGGTTAGTACACGTTTTCTATGACATTTTTCCTATTTATAAATTAAGTAGGTACCTACCTGTTCCAAGTTCAAGTTCACCTTTCAAATAATTAAAAAACTGCAGCTCTGTATTTTTGTCGTTCCAAATTCAAAAGCAGCAGCTTTTTAAAAAAAAAATCTGGTGACTTCATCTCTTACGTTCCACTAATCAAAAGCTAAGTGTCATTGATTAAGATTATACTGTAAACAAGAGTAGGATTATTGTGTTAAACCGTACGTCTGAGGTTACTTGGTTTCTTCCATTCAATAATAACAGTTATCCGGCAATACGTTGCATTGATTTACAATATTGCGTCTGAGTCATTCGGTACACTCGCTTTATTTGTAGAAGGCGTAAGATAAATTTATAATGTGATCTGGAACGAACGGTCAGTTTGCATAAAAGTCTAATCTTGCTTGAAAACGCTAAGATTTTATTTGATTAATGATAGTGAGTTTACAAAAAATATAACTAAAAAATATAATTCAACTGTTGTTATGAGTTGAGTGACACTGACAGCTGTTGAACGTGGCTTAGATGTGGTGATCGCATTCAGTGTCTTTGGTGAAATTCACCTATGACTTGAGTGACACTGACAGCTGTTGAACGTGGTTTAGATGTGGTTCTATTCTATAGAGTGCGCAGAGCCTCCATTGACTTTGAGAAGACAGTATCTAGCATCAAGATTTTGGGCTAGAGTCATCACCAAATCTTCCCACCCTCTTGTACAAAAAGTGGATGACTTAGATGTTGCATGCCGAAGTACCAATTATTGGAACCATAAAGAAGTCCCTTTGTTTTTAAATTCCTTCCGTTGCTATAAAAATTTAGATTCCCCTATTATTCAGCTTCCAAAACTTCCTATTTTCAGTTTTGATTATGAAATATTATGTTTTAAGCCAGACATTTTCTATAATATTGGTATATCAAAAAATTCTCCTTCGGCGGACTCTATTTTCAACGCGGCGGTTGGTGAGCGATGGTACAATTTTGAAAAGTTTTTCACGGACGCCTCTAAATTATCTGATTCAGGTTGCACTGGTGCGGCGGTATACTACCAAAACTCCAAAATTGTCTTAAAATTCAAATGTCCTACACAATCATCAGTGTTTACGGGTGAGTGCGTGGCCATATTAGAAGCGTGCTTATTTATAGAGTCTCATAGCATACGATTTGGTGTCATCTTTACAGACTCACTTAGTTGCTTGCAAGCTTTGGAGCAGAATCCTTTCAAGAGCAAACTTCACAGTTTAATCGTGCTTCAAATTAAAAAGTCTCTTTTCTCTTGTGCCAAGAATCATAAAACCGTACACTTGGTTTGGATTCCGAGTCATTGTGGCATAAGAGGAAACGAATACGTCGATGCTCTTGCTAAGGATGCTGTTACGTCCCAAGCTGTTGACCTTAAATATTTCCATTGTCAGGGTTACGATTTGTTGAATCTTCCAAAAAAGAGCTTGCTAACCTCATGGCAGGTGCAGTGGCAAAATTCAAGTAAACGGAAAGGTGCTTTTTATCATGCAATACAACCTAATGTAAAAGCCAAACCTTGGTTTTATCCATATAAAAAAATATCTAAGAGAGTTATATCTATTATTTGTCGTCTCCGTGTAGGCCATTGTTGTTCTCCGGTTTTTCTTCACAAGATCCGGGTCAGAGATACATCGCTCTGTGAATGTGGGTTGGATGAAGGTACTTTAGAACACATATTTTTTAACTGCTCCAATAATAATCCAGCCCATGACTTGTATAGACATCTCCCTAAATTAAAAATCCCTGTCCCAATTAACTTTCCATCTTTACTAACACATTCTTCCCCAAAGCTTTTTGAAGTTTTGATGTTTTTTATCCGCGAGAATAATATTAAATTATGATTATATTTATTTTTGTGTGGTTTGTTCTATGTCACTTGTGTACATGATATATATATATTAGTATTTAATATTTAACTAACAATATTTTTTGTGTTTGTTTCAGTGTACTAATACCCGTCAACAAGTCTCACATTAAATTCAATCTGGATTTTTTTTTTTTTTTAATTTTTTTTTTTTTTTTTTTACACGCACGTTTTCTCATAACACATCTGACATTGGCAGAATTGTCGACATCGGCACCATTGCCATAGTGAAAAATAGAATAGAATAGAATATTCTATTTTTCTCTATGGCAATGGCGCCGATGTCGACAATTCTGCCAATGTCAGATGTGTTATGTGGTGATCGCATTCAGTGTCTTTGGTGAAATTCACTTATGACTTGAGTGACACTGACTGCTGTTGAACGCGGTTTAGATGTGGTGATCGCATTCAGGGTCTTTCGTGGAATTCACCTTAGTGGAGGCTACCTCAGCCACCAGCTACCTTGTAGCTACCTCATATTAATTATAAGACCTTTATACTTTACTCCTGTTTTACAAAATATAATTATATCTTGTATCTTCTATCTCCTAGGCGCGACACGCGATTATATCGCGCCTTTATTCGTTAGCAGCGGCAAATTTTTACCTACAGACAAAATGTAGTAACTACCTAAGAATAATAATTTGTGTCTAGAAAACGAATGGCACAAAGCCAGAACTAATCATCTCGACCTTTCAATAGGACTTACTAAATACTATTGTTGTTACAATTTAAAGCCATTACTATAATTATGCAAGTGATAAAATATTATCACACCTTTATCAGACGTGGTGTAAGCAGAGTTCAATGTGACCCACGTGACATTATGTGAACAAATAATAGCACTAAACTATGAGGTTACATGAACTAATAATGGCACTAAGTGATAATCACTGTATGAACTACTTTCCTCAAAGCATGTGCTGTAAAAACAAAAACACATACATGACAGATTATTTCTATCTAGCTTCTGCCCGCTACTTCGCCCACGTTGCAGTCAATTATACTATAAAAATTACCCTATGTTACCCGGCAATAGTGTACCTTTCTGCCAATGAAAGAATTTTCGAAATCGGGTCAGTAGTTCCAGAGATTGTATTCCTACAACCCAAACCCACAAAATTTACTTCTTTATTTTATTAGTGTAGAATTGTAGATAAACTCAATCCAATTCTTCCGTTTACCAAATGATTAGATTAAATAAATTGCAATACTATCGATCGTAGTTCCAAATGAAATCGAGGAAATTACAATGGTAATGAATTTTACATTTATTTGTAATTAAATGTCCGTATTAAATGGTTACGGGTTACTATTTCAGAATAAATCTACGTTTGTAATTAGGGATTTAATTTA
The DNA here is from genome assembly GCA_905163495.3 of Cosmia trapezina. Lineage (NCBI taxonomy): Eukaryota > Metazoa > Arthropoda > Insecta > Lepidoptera > Noctuidae > Cosmia > Cosmia trapezina. Next base: position 9,893,050 of record LR991039.1, read on the forward strand.
ATTGAAATTAGTTTTGGGGATAGTAATGAATAAATTTCCAACAAAAAACGCTGTTATTGCTGTTTCAAGGCTCACAGATAGGCATGATGCGACAGTGCGACACGATTCTAGTAGAACTAAACTCATAGAAATTGATCTAATCGCAATCGCAATGTTGTGTCGTGCTTGTCTGCCGGAGCCTTCACTTAGACCTTCTAAGATTTTAAACGACTCTACAGGTACAAAATCAAAGGTAAAATTAAGCCGTTTTTTTTTTCTCTCTAACAAAACAGAACCATTTTTTTGTTAATGCAGCTTACATGCGACTTGAAATTCTTTAGTCGTGATTTAACAATAAACATTAAACCAAATTCCTCTTTACAAATACTTGCATAGAACAATTTCAAAACAATGTGTTTGACCACAGTATAATAATGTTGCAGTAGTCTAACTTCATAGAAAACGACGCACTTCGTAATCTCAGTATACAGTACGCAACAGTTCGAGTGCGCGTCAGTTACGCACGGATGGACGCGTATTTATCTACCGAGCGGCCGTAGTAATTATTTCAAGGTCACTGCTCATATAAACTACTGTAGCTTTATTATTCTGTGGTCTGATAAGAAATCTTCTATAAAATAAAAATTAAATTCTGTTCGTTGTTAAGCTCATCTCTTGAAAACGGCTGGACCGATTTGGCTAATTTTTGTTCCAAAATTATCGCAATCAGGTTTAATTACAGAAAAAAAAATAGAAAAGTTTCGCGGAAAATCTTCAAATTCGGGAAAAACTGAACATCCTTTTTTGTATGAATTATTGAAGGACAGGACAATGCCAGTCGGGTCAGTTAGTTAACAATACAAATCAAAGTTTGGAAATATGAAGTCAATGCTAATAGCTATTACGATTTTGATGTGGAATCAGATGAAACGTGATATCAGAATATTAATGGATAAGGAGCCGAAAGTTTATATCAAACTTTGCACGATCAATGCACGAGCACGTGCCAAGGATTACTATAAAATTAGTGCAGTACTTGAAATATTGAGCGTATAAAAATTTTCGGAAACATTTTTAAGCTGTACAAGATTTACGGAAACAAAAATGAAATTCCATTGAAATGAAATGAAATGAAATGAAATGAAATGAAATGAAATGAAATGAAATGAAATGAAATGAAATGAAATTGTTTATTCTGTAAATAGGATATCGAAATCACTTTTACACGTCATATTTTTTTTAATAAGCTAGATGAAGTCGACATTTCCTATCTGACTACCCTGAGAAGATTGTTTGCATCCATCCCCACAATCAAAAGTAGCTGTGTTTTTCCATCAGCTCCAATGCTAACTTTATTAATTGATGAATGAGGAAAAGTCTCTTACGACTCCACTTGAGAGCGAAAGTATGTTTATTGGATTTGAACCTTTAGATTGCCGGGTATCCGGACAAATTGCGAAATGACACCCAATGTTTGACGTACCCACGCCTGTTGAGCCATTCACAATTGGCTGGTTAACCACTAGGGGTCAGGACTGGATGAATCATGGTGACGGTTCATGAGAAACTGTTTTGGAACAACCGAAGTTACTATGGAATATTGATAGATGTGAAATAATTGAATGGGTATCTAAAGAGGTTATCGAAGTAGTTAATGAGGTAGATCCATTGTTCGATGATGTTAGTAAACGTTAGCTTATCAAAGTTAACAATAGTAAATATAAATACAAGTGATTACAGTGACATAGATTTGAATGAAGAAGGCGCGGTTTCCAGTTATGACTATTCTGACGAAGCACAAGCTAAAAGATGAGGAAAGATTCGACTAATTTAATCAAATCCATGTTCAGATAGCGTGATCCAGCTCTGAGTGTTGATTGGCTTATTTTTTTTAAGTTGTCCATTCGGCCGTTAAATCGTTTGACACCAAATTGAGCAGAATCATTATGATTACTTTTAAAAGAATTGTTTGTTTAGGTATAAACAAGCGGATCGTTAATGAGTTCGGTAATAGCAGTAGTCAATTGTTCTTTTGATTAGTGCTCGGGTTTGTGACACAGCGCTCGTGCTGAGGTCAGTACCAAGTGTATCTAATACCTACTGTAATCTCGATTAGATCTTCGGGATTCCGTTTTATATTCTAGATTAGCCTATACCGTGATGCAAATCGGAGTCATGGTCCGGCGGGATTTTAGACTTTCACGCCTTTTAGGCTCAAATCATCGCCATTGTTAATGATGTCATAAAATTGTTAGAAATTATTATTAAAAAGACGATTAAAAGCGATTGAGAGAATCCGGAAGAATTAGCTCCGAACGTTTGGAACAAATAATCTAGTAGATTAAAAACACGAGACTTTACGGAGTCACGGTAGCACGTCATTTTCATTTCTGGTGTAAAATTGTAAGTCAAGATTTAATCAGACATCAATTTAGATTGTGAAAATTCGAATTTTACCCAATCTAAGTGAGTTTTAATATCAAGCAACAAAGCTCAAAGCAAACAAAGATTTCTTCCTATAATCTCAGTCCTTGATACCCAAATCTTACACCAAGAAGTGCATTGGAGTTTAAAAACCTGATAAATCGGTGCAAACAAGATTATTTAAGACTTTTATAGACTAACAATGAATGATACGCAAATTCTTGAGACGTAAACAGTATAGTAAACAATGCGAACATATAGTTTTTGTTTTCATTATCATCAGGTAGTGCATTTCTGATGTTTTGTGTCTATCATTATTTTGTTTTATTTCATCTTTCATGATCAATCTGTCTAGCCTTTTCCCAACTATATTGGGGTCGGCTTCCAGACTAACCGGATGTAGCTCAATACTAGTATTTTACATGAAGCGACTGCCTAAGTATCTGACCTCCACAACCCAGTTAACACACTGTAACACGATACCCCTTGGTAAAACTGGTTGTCAGATTTTTTGGACTTCTGACTACGACTGAGATCTACGAATGACAGCCGGGTATAGTAATTTTTCATCTTTCATAATATCAGCCCCAAAATCTATTAGGATATTAATTTTTCGTCTACTATGGAATCTGAAATGTGGAAATGTTTCTCAGTGTTAATGTTTTTACATCCTGTCCAGAATTATTTCTTTTAGATTAAATTAATCATGTTCATTGAAATAATGGCATTCCTGAAAACACATAATACAATTTGAAGTTTATGTTGTAAACAACCAATTCAACTATCGTCCTAATTTTCTTCACAGGCCAATGATTCCTTATCGGTTTGAGCAAATAAGCATTGTTTTACCTTGATACGCCCTGCTACTGCAAATATGGAATTGACGTTTTGATAAATTGCACCAATCACTATTCTATGTCCATTTCTCACTTCAACTCTTAAAGTATGGTTTTAATGGATTGGAGTTTATAGGTTTTGGTCGTGCAATTTTGGCCTGATGTCTTGTCTATTGGGTTTGTCGTATCTTTCATATCAGTCAGAACTTGAACTGAGTAACGGCCTTAACCGGAACCAAAGGCCAATTTTATTACCCGAGTACCTAATCAGTTTGGGAAGTTTTCAAGTATTCTGATAATAATGTTGCGGAATATTGATTATTTTAATGTGTGTGAGGAAAAGTTTATTTAAAACTACATCTGTATTAGAAAACATTGTTTGGGGCATTTGTAACAGGTATTGGAATGTACAGTTTACATAGCGGCTTTTCCAAGATTTAACTATTTTCCCAACATTTTAATCCAGTATTTCGTCCAATGTTTTGATGCAAAGAACAAACATTTGGTCGATTGATAAAAATTAACTATATCTACCACTTGTTGGTAAAGTGATTTCAATCACTTAAAACTACTACTAACGGCTGCTGGCGTATATACAAACAAGTTAATCAAAGTATCGGAAACACAACGAACAAAAAAAAAACAGCTCAAGAAAAGTTTTTGCCAATTTTGATGGATTCCCAAACGATGCAAGTTAGTTTTGGCCTTATAATTAGTTTTTTGAGTGTGAACCTATTAAGTTTGACCTTCTGTCGAAACTTCTTGGCTACTCGTGAAAAGTTAAGTAGTTGAGCAAAAAACTTTTGTACCAGGGTACATACCAGCAGGACAAAGCCATGGCCCAAATCATTGTTTGGGATGCTGCAAAAAAGAAGTTTTGACTTAGCAGTTCGTAGATTTGATATTTCTTTTATAATGTGGAATAATAACTATTAATTCAGATTAGTCTAGATTTAAATGTGGTTAATGTTCAAACAAGCTTTTGAAGAGAATTTTAATGTTTAAAATCCAAGTCGTAAAAAATTAATGTGGGAATTACTGTATTCAGTCCTTTGTTTCCATGGACTTGATTTTAACTATTCATACGGTCTTAGAATATCTAGAAGCCGTGCATTGCATGAATTTTAATATTATTTTGGATGAAAATTCTTAATAGTAAAAGATTAGCCTTACATATTTCGGGACCCCGGGGTCCCGAACTTTTGGAAGATTTATATCAGGGGCCGAATTTAATGAGGAATTTAAATGAGGCACCAATATTGTTAATAATATTATGATGTTTTCAGTGATGAGTTTCGCAATATATATAATTTATGAAATTGATTATGCTTGATAAAATATACGTGATGGAATTTTATATCTTACTTAACCATCTCGATAGTAGATTTTACAATACTAAATGATTAACGATTGACATCAATCAGTGTTGTGAATGATATTGTAAATTTTGTTTTGCAATACCTACATCAAAAATTGTATCTACGGATCATAATTCATGCATAGCAGCCGCAAAAGAATTGAAAAAGGTATAGCATCAGGTAGAGAGACTACCAGCACTAAGGCTAATAATACAGTTGGTTTTGGCTAATGGCCCAACTTAGGGAGGGTTCTCATTAAACAAAGTGCACTTCTCATTTCAAATGTAACTCGTTTGAAGTTTCATTGCATTGCTTTATGTTCTTTTTGTACAAGTCCAACTATTTCCAAACTACCAACCCTAGCTTTTGCATCATCGATATTATCTGACATGTCGAAAGTCGATTAAACTACTATTGCTTTCGCCAGTAACGTTCATGTTTAATCTATTTAATAAATTATTATTTACGACATCCACAACTCTCTCTTGTATTTGTTCAACAGTTTTCGATAGACCATCTAAACTTGTGAAACTTCAAGTTTAAGTAACGACATTAATATTTAACGGTTTTATATTTGGGAACCTGATGACCTTGAATACTGATGACTCAGAATCCTGATGCCTTTTTTTCTATTAAAGTTTACACAGGTGACATAAAAGTAAAGGTGAACTTACCTATTTGATATAGTTCTAAGTCCCGGTCGACGGCAGAAAACAAGTAAAGCCAACGAGTTGGCTGCAGTTGACACCAGGAACAGCGCTAGGAGTACAATCTCCTCCACTAATCGGTCTCTCAAATCCATCCCTGACATCAAAGCTTGTCCAGGAGACATGAGAACCGAATATTCCGAGACAATGTCATCACTATCACAACACTTTAACTTGCAACTAAACACTCTCAGTCAATAATGTTTTTGTATACTGCAGTTGTTAGTCGCGTAAAGTTTTGAGAACACGCTGGTCGTTTAGGCCGCGTCTTTCTCGCTCGGCTGTCGTGTGACAACTGGCTGCTCCGTTCGCCGGAGCCGCCACCGCGGCCGGCGCGTGGCGGCCCCCACCAGTCACCGCCGCGAGTACTTCACTGGCGACAATACATATTATAAATCTACAACTAAGTCGGTCAACATCCTGGGTTTTTGTTTTATCGCTTGTGAAATTTGCGGTGTGCGGTTTGTTTTGAGATTCGTTTGAATGTATTTCTATTGTTTTGAAGATGCTGCCGATTGAAACTGAATTTGCAATATCAAAACTCCCTAATATAACTCATCTACATTTGCTGACTGGACTAAAGTTACAAAGGCTATTATGTTATGTTCGTTCTGTATTCAATTATTGGACCTTTCCCAATCATCAATAGAGGGCACTCGTTATTAGGTTCAGTTTCATTAGTCATTGTTTTCATCTCAAATTTCGGATATTTTCATTACCTACCAGTCACAGAATATACCTACTCGTAGACAGATTGGCAATCCCATTCTTAAATTTGACACTATTAAAATTTGTAGTCATGAGTCTTTATTGATTGCGACAAAAGATATATTAGGTACCTATATTGGGACAATAGATCGATTGAAGGTCCTTAGAAGCCAATAAGGATTGTACCGAAGGTTTATTTAATACTACGGCAAATTGATTGATTGATTTAATGATTTAAACATGAATAAGAAGCCAGGTATTCAGCTGATTGAATCAATGTTTGAATAGAAACCTGTAACTGTTTTAGATGTTAACGTGTCTGATTGGTTTATTTAATATGTAGTAATTGGAATAAATCTATTTCAGGGGTTTTGTAATTGATTCTAAGGTGTTTCGAGAACTTTACAACATAATTATTATGCTTTCATACTGAACTAAGTATTCCTGAAATTAATCTGAATCATTTAATAATCTAATCTAATATCTTTTACATTTTTACCGATGAACGATGATTCAATTCCGTTTTTGGTCCCATAAATATTTACTTCAATTGATTATTATTAACATTATTTAATACAAACGTCATTTCATTGATCTTTCTTTCCTTAACGGTATACTCGATAGTTATGTTAATCTATTAATTTTAAGTTTTTGTCCAACTTTTTAAATTTTTAATAATCTTAACTAATATTAGAAATGAGAAAATAAGTTTTTTTATTACCTTTTCACGCCTAAACCACTGAACCGATCATCCTGAAATTTTACATAACATGTTGTCAGTACGTCGATTCTGTAAAATTCAAATCTCACATCGCTATTCATATTCACTTCGCATCACTTCTCACTTGTCTTTTATTTGACGCTGTGAATTTAGAACGCCAATCAGGAAACTCACAGCGGATTCAGATTCGAAGTTTAGAATGAGGTCTTACAAAATCACACGGCAGGTGTACAGAAACGGACATAGGTTACTTTTCATTCCGAAAATAATTACTGTTCCTGAGGAAAACAACAATAACGTTCTTATAGTAGATGGCGCCACGTGTCTTTCGAATAAGTGATGATTGAATTATATTATTAGAAGCAGAGTAGGTATAACCCGAATCAATTGTCAAATTCTAAATTAACGCGAGCGAAGCCGCGGGCAAAAGCTAGTCCTAAATAGTTTTAAGCCCGTCATCACAGCCTTTAGCAGAATCTACAATCAATTCTTCATTAGCCACAAATTATTCTGTTTTACCAGTTTAAAGGAGCATAACTTAGAATTTTGAAAAAGTTAATTTTTGTTCATAAACACCTACTACACCTTCCATTCCGAAAAAAAAATCAGCTGTTCAGTACATTTATCTACATCAAACTCGTCAAAATGTACCTACTGAACAGCTGATTTTTTTTTTCGCGATTTCAGGTTTGGTCCCATAGTAAAAGTTGTTCGTAATGATGAGTGTAATGACACCTTAAGAGGTTTAGTATAAATAAAACTAATGTTGTAAGTATATGAATTTGTTGTAATCACGTTCTCGAAAACGGCTCTAACGATTTCGATAAAAGTTGCAATATAGGGGTTTTCAGTGGCGAAAAATCCATCTAGCTAGGTCTCATAATTATCTGAGAAAAAAACATTAGTTTTCTCTATTTTCATCAGAGCAGGGCTCGGTCGCCCGGGGCTATCGTTAGTAAACATGTACTAGAACTAGAATCGGATCAATACTAAGCAAAAGCAATTCATAACATAATTTATTCCAGAAATGTGTTAAGAACTGTATTCATGAAATCTTTACGCAACCGTAACCGGTAAACATAACCTGTTGTTGTCATTTTCTTTACAAATGAATGTCTCTTCGGCAAGACCGAGTTTCAGTTATATGATTTAGAGGATTTGTAAAGAAAATGCTATGATTTCATGTTAGGTAACCAAACATAAGACTGAAATTAAATAATTGTGGTATCGTATTAGGAAAGCTTGGAGTTTTTAGTGTTGTAGGGAAACTATTGATTATTTTCTGATTTGTTATCGGCGCCGAGGCGAAAAAAAAAAAAAAAAGTTATTTAGTTATAAAGTTATTTTCATCTTAAATAATGTGGAATTTTCTATTAGCTTATTTTTTAGGATTTAAGCACCTACTGTTTGAATATGTTGTAGGTACGCTTGCAATATTCTTTTGAAATCCGAGATAATATTCGGACGATGGACTGATTGATTTTCTTGGGAACGTTAGGTAAGACAGATCTCACACGTTGCATGTAGGTATATGGTATCCAATCGCATCAGCTGAAACTGAAAGCTGATCTCAATGTTCTTGGGAATATAACTGGGTGTCGGATAGCTTGCAAAGGTGCGATATAGTTAGATACGACGTAGCCCAGCAACAATATTAAAATAACCTGGAGTGTTGCTAAGCGGTGATAGTTTCTGTGTTTGAACTTTAGAAATAGTTATCTGGTGTACCTACAAAGATTCAAAGGAAGGTTATGGAATATTTTATGGAATGCGAAATCTTTTGAGACAAAAGCAAATGAAATACCTATAAGGTGAAGTGGGGAAACAAGGTGAGACAAACATTAATCCAGTACTGAAGCAATGAAAATAAATAAAGAAAGAGAATCATTAATCAATCTCACTTCCCGTTTTTTTCCGTTGTCTCGTGGTAGTATGTGCGCATTACTAGTTGACATGACATTACATTTAGACAGTTCTATATAAAACGACACTCTTTTAAAGTGCTTCATAAATACGTTCTAGTCTGGACAGGTTGTTATCGATGCAAAAAATCCTATGCATCTTTCTTTAAAAGTGGTAAGACCTCAGACTAAATAAAGAACAAGACATAGCGCTGTCAACAGTGATGTGAGGCCGGTTTCGTAAACAAGTGTGCACTAAGTGAGGTAAAACCTTTAGCTTGTTCCCTCGCTGAGACTTGGCTAGTTCCAAGTCTTAGTTTTCGTTTACCTTCCTTTAATATTCTCAGATGCGACCGATCTGATAGCTATGGCGGGTCGGCTCTCTGCGTGAACAACCGTGTTTCACTTGTGGTTGTATCTTTGCCTTCTCTAGGTGATGATATTAGCATTGTGGCTGGTAGGGTAGAGAGTATAACCCTCTTATCTGTTTATATTGCTCACCCTCATCAAAGTTTCCTTCCAATCATAAAACGTATTTTGGATAACATAGAAGGCCCTGTACTTGTTATGGGGGACTTCAACTGCCATCACTTTAGATGGGGTTCTGAACGTTGCGACTCTTTTGGGGAAGGTTTAGTTGAAATCTTAGATGACCTTTGGTTGGGTTATACAACACAACAACACAATGGTTGTCCAACCCGTAGGTCTCTTCCTGGACAGCATAAGAGTTGTGTTGACCTCACCTTTTGCACTCTAGATATCGCAGCGTCGTGTCATTGGGAGTGTACCAGTTTGTCACATGGCAGTGATCACTATCCAATTATAATATCTTTGGCTGAAAAAACTTACTTAGAAAAATCGAGTCCTCCACTCTTGAGGTATAATTTGTCTAATCCTGATTGGGCAAAGTATTCCTCATTATTGGAGGACAAAATTGATTCACTTCCAAATTTAATTTCCCGTGATTTTGATTCTCTTAGCCCCCTCCATGTGTCAAACTGTTATAATAACCTCATTTCTGCCATAACAGCTAGTGCAGACTCATGCTTTCCTGTTAAAAACTCAGCACGTGGGCAGATTCCTCCTCCACCATGGTGGGATCAGGAATGCACAGCAGCCATAAGGGAAAGGGATGATGCTGAAATGGTGTATAATGAGTCGATGGTTAGCAACAACTTAATAGCTTTTAATAGGGTCCTTGCTAAATCTAAAAGATTACTGCGAAGGAAGAAACGTTCTGGTTGGGCTGATTTTTGCGGTTATCTGTCCCCTTCTACTCCTTTATCAGTTGTTTGGAAGAAGATCAACCGTTTTAGATCTGGATGTTCCCCTTCAATTTCTTCTCCCATCCCTCGAGAGATCGCTGAGCAGTTCTTTGATAAACTGGCTCCTCCGTATGTACCATCGGAAGCAGAACTTTATCAGCCGTCTTTCATTTCTTCAGAGGATCCTTTTGATGCACCATTCTCTATGCAGGAGCTTAACTCGGTTTTAAATCATGTTCATGACTCTGCCCCGGGTATAGACGGAATTGTCTATTCCTTTATGTCACACGCAGGTCACAGAGCAAAAAATTATTTTTTAGACATTTTAAATTTTTGTTACAGCAATGGCTGGGTCCCCGATCAATGGAAAACTCAAATTATCATTCCGATTTTAAAACCTGGCAAGCACGCTGATGACCCAAACAACTTCAGACCAATTGCTTTGTCATCAGTTCTGGCAAAATTATTGGAACACCTAGTAAAGAACCGACTTGAATTTATAGTAGAATCCAGAGACTTACTTCCCAGGTCTCAATTTGGTTATAGAAAGGGACTCAGCACCATGGATAGTGTTGGAGTTTTGGTTTCAGATATACGCGCATCGTTTTCAAAAAATGATTCCGTAGTCGCTGCCTTTTTAGACATTTCCTCTGCTTATGACAGTGTTCTTCTTCCAATTCTCAGGCAAAAATTGCAACAGCTGAGAATACCGAAGAGAATGGTTCTGTGCATCTGTAGTTTGCTTATGTCACGGTCTTTGGTTTTGAGAGTCCCTGGTGAGGAATTTGACGTCAGGATGTCATGGAGGGGCCTACCACAAGGCTCTGTTCTTAGTCCCTTACTGTATAACTTATATACAGCTGACATCGGTTCATGTCTTAACCCCTCAAGTGTCTGAGTTTGGCTGATTTTAGACCCAAAACCCCCGCGAGTGGGGAGGGTTAGGGGTTAGTTGCGAACCCCATAGGTTCACAACTACTGATAATGATATGTTTTCCATCGGATGATGTTTTTTTACGTTTATATATACGTGATCTAAGCTTATATACCTATTATGTAAAGTTTTGTCCTTTTGCACATTTGGTGTGCATTTGACACGCGGGGGGGGAGGGGAGGTTAGCTGCGAACTCCATAAGTTCACAACTAATGATTTGATTGGTTTTCCATCGGATGATGTTTTTGTACATTTATATATATGTGATATAAGCTTATGTACCGAACAAAAAAACGGTTTTTCTTATGCACACATGGGGTGCACGCGACACTTGAGGGGTTAACAACGACTGTCAAATTCTTCAGTATGCTGATGACTTAGCTCTATACGTCATCAATAAATCAGTTTGCGACGCTGCATCATCTCTCTGCGTATCCTTGGACTCTCTAAATCAATGGCTAAAATCCCACGGTCTGAGTCTGTCTGCCCCCAAAAGTGCTGTAGTAGTGTTTTCCCGCAGGAGGCTGATCCCACAAATTTCAGTGGACATTCATGGGCATTGTATACCAGTTTCTTCAAAAGTCAAATTTTTAGGCGTTGTTCTAGATTCTAAATTGAGTGGTTTACATCACCTAAATTATTTAGTTAATAGATGTGAGAGAACTATTCCCATACTAAAAGTGCTCGCTGGTGTCTGGTGGGGTGCACACCCCTACACCATGAAACTGGTATACAATGCTTTAATCCGGAGTGTTCTGGACTATGGATCTTTTCTTTTAATTCCCTGCAACAAAGGTGCTTTGGCAAGGTTGGACAGAATTCAAGCTAAGTGTCTACGGATCATATCGGGATGTATGAAATCCTCACCAATTAACGCATTGCAGGTAGAGTGTGCAGAACCACCGTTGGCCTCGAGAAGGCAGTATCTAGCATCGAGGTTCTGGGCTAGAGTCATTACTAAATCCTCCCACCCTCTTGTTCAAAAAGTGGACGACTTGGATGTTGCATGCCGAAGTTCCAATTATTGGAACCATAAAGAAGTCCCTTTGTTTGTAAAATCTTTTCGTTATTATAAAAATTTAGATTCCTCTATCATTCAGTTTCCAAAACTTCCTATTTTCTGTTTTGACTATGAAATTATATGTTTTAAACCAGATATTTTCTACAATATTGGCATATCGAAAAGGTCTCCTTCGGCGGACTCTATTTTCAATGCGGCGGTTGATGAGCGATGGCACAATTTCGAGAGATTTTTCACGGACGCCTCTAAATTATCAGATACAAGTTGCACTGGTGCTGCGGTGTACTACCAAAATTCCAAAATAGTTTTAAAATTCAAATGCCCTGTACAAACATCAGTATTTACGGGTGAATGCGTGGCCATATTGGAAGCATGATTATTTATAGAGGCTCATAGATTTTGGTGTTATCTTTACGGACTCGCTTAGTTGCTTGCAAGCTTTGGAGCAGAATCCTTTTAAGAGTAAACTACACAGTCCGATCCTACTTCAAATCAAAAAGGCCCTATCCGCTTGTGCCAGGGATCACAAAACCGTTCACTTGGTTTGGATTCCAAGCCATTGTGGCATAAGAGGAAATGAAGTTGTTGATGGTCTTGCTAAAGATGCTGTTACCTCCCAAGCCGTTGATCTTAAACATTTCCAATGTCAGGGCTACGATTTGCTGAGCCTTCCTAGAAAGAGCTTGCTAACCTCATGGCAGGTCCAGTGGCAAAATTCAAGTAAGCGTAAAGGGGCTTTTTATCACGCAATACAGCCTAATGTTACACCCAAGCCTTGGTTTTACCCGTATAAAAAAATATCGAAGAAAGTAATATCTATTCTTTGCCGTCTCCGTATTGGTCATTGTTGTTCTCCGGTTTTTCTTCACAAAATCCGGGTCAGAGATACATCGCTCTGCGAATGTGGGTTGGATGAAGGTACTTTGGAGCACATCTTTTTTAACTGCTCCAATAATAACCCAGCCCACGACTTGTATAGCTATCTCCCTAAATTAAAGATCCCTGTCCCAACTAACTTTCCATTCCTATTAACACATTCTTCTCCAAAGCTCTTCCAGGCTTTGATGTTTTTTATCCGTGTCAATGACATCAAATTATGATGATTTTGTGTGGTTTGTGGTCGTCTATGTATTTATATCGATTTATATAATATAATTAACAATATTCTTTATTTGTTTGTTTCAGTGTACTAATATTTGTCAACAAGTTTCACATTAAATTCAATTCAATGTGTTTTTTTTTTTTTTTTTTTCTCTTTTTTCTTTTTCTCGGCACGTTTTCTCACAACACATCTGACATTGGCAGAATTGTCGACATCGGCACCATTGTCATAGTGAAAAATAGAATAGAATAGAATAGTTTAGTTGTAGTTTGGTGTAAATGTGTGCGTGTGAGCATGTACGCACAGAGGCAGTTGTAGTTTCGCTTCACCGTGTTTCAAAAACGTTTGCTCGACAACGTAAATAACGCAATTAATGTTGTTGAACTGTCAAAATGTTGATTCCGATTGATAGTGTTTTACGCAATTAGAGTGCTGATACTATTGGCATAAATGTCAATAATATTCAACGACTAACAAAAGATTACAAGCCAGATTGTTTTGAATAGTTCTGCTGCATATACCTAACACATTTTTAGAGGAATGAGGAACAGTGTGTAAAGTTCACTCATCCTCCATTGAAAAGGCAGGATCCTCCGACCAGACGGGTGTTGTGTCTGGTGGGCTACTGCCCGACGGTTGATGTCGGGACGTTTGTATATATGCTAATCGCGTGGTAAACTCTAATTGTGCGATGTAGGTTTGCGTGACGTCATGTCAATGATGCGTAGTTCATATGTGGCGATGAAGATGCCACCACATCACTCCCCTCCGGAGACCGGAGGTCGATAGTGGGCTGAGTCGTGTATCTTGCGATGCTTGCCAGTGCCAGTTGTGGTTCCAGTGAGTCGGAACCGGGTGCCGCATAGTTCACGGTGAGTCGGAACTGTCTGCGGTGATACCCCAGTGAGTCGGGGTGGTGCTCCGTTATGCTCCAGTGAGTCGGAGTGTACAGCGCTGGGTTGAGGCTGAAGGTGATGACCAGGAATGCGCGTCCGCTGCATGCTGGTGGGCAGGATACCTGTTGAAGCCGTGGATGCTGGCTGGCTGTGTGACTCGCCGATCGAAAGCTTGAGGAAGTGATGCTGATGACGTCACGCTGAAGTAGTTGCACGAAGCCTGCGCTGACGTTCATGCTCGGGGTCACCAGTTTAGAGGCATGAGGAATAGGGTGTAAAGTTCACTCATCCTCCATTGAAAAGGGAGGATCCTCCGACCAGACGGGTTGTGTCTGGTGGGCTACTGCCCGACGGTTGATGTCGGGACGTTTGTATATAATATGCTAATCGCGTGGTAAACTCTAATTGCGCGATGCAGGTTTGCGTGACGTCATGTCAATGATGCGTAGTTCATATGTGGCGATTTAGATGCCACCATACATTCTTTCATATAGAATACGGAATTAGTCAGTGTTTTTGGAATTTCCGGCCCTTGAATTTAGTGCGTTTCTCATTAAGTCTCATCAGCATATTATATACATGTTTATTTTTATTGCTGTAAAAGGGAAAGCCCATTATGGACTACTAAACTTAAACTTTGGATTGAACTGGTATTACTAGTGACTTGTCAACTACATATCAAGCTATATATTTTCCAGTATAAGCTGTACTCGCATTGTATTATGATTGCCGTACAATGAGAGTTCAGCTTATATTGGAAATGTATCGCTTGATATCTAGACGTTTGTCGTGTACACACAATACCGATACCAAAACATAGCTATACGTGGTCTGTACCCAACTTCATTGGTAAATAATACCGAAGAATATTGAAACTTTTAGGAAAACATGGACTTTGAACTATCAACAATTTGATGTCTTAATAGTATTGTATGCTCGTGCTTTCTCAGTAACTCATGAACCTGAGGCGACAACAACTACCCTGCCTGACATTTAATGACGTAATCACTTCTGCTCGTTTTCATTAACACTAGCCAACACCTAAATGAATACCTTAATGAAAGCGCGCTGTTGAATTTTTTACTTTCGGCGCTGTTTCAAGGGTTGAAAATACGAAAAACGCAATTAGGAGCAGTAGTGGCCCAGTTGTACTTACTATCGCGATTTACGAGTTTGGTCGTAGTTTCGAATTCAGGCAAGCACTTTACTTTGTGTTAATTATTTCATCACCACTGCTCTCAAAACCGTGAAGGAAAACATCATGAGGAAACGAGCATGTCCTAGAACTAAAAATTCGAAGACGTGTGACATCTACCCGCACTGGGCCCGCATGGTGGGTTACGGCCCACTCCCTCTCACGGAGAGAAGACCTATGTCCCACCAGTGGGAACATTATAGGCTGATTATGCTATGTTCTATGCTTTTGTTCAGCCAACCTTATTGACGAATACTGCAGATCTTTACCTACTTATATACATATACTAGTAAACATGAACTTTGCACTCTCAACGAACTTGTGACGTCTTTGGTATTGTTTGCTCGTATTGTAATTTGTTCTCCATAACTCATCAAACATGTGTTACTTCTGTGTTCTTCTATATTTTATTTGTTTTTACCATAGGGAAATTCAATAATTTGTGTTACCTAATAATACTTAATTGATCATGTAATTTCCTCAGTCAATTATGTTTTTATTTTGTTTACGAGTTGTGTTGTTCTTGTAACTATTTATAAAACAATTAACGAATAATAAACTACTTTTCTTTCTTCATTATGTTCAGTAATGAGTCATTAATTTAAACTTATCACACTAATATTATAAAGGCGAAAGTTTGTGAGTGTGTGTGTGTGTGTTTGTTACTTCTTCACGCTCAAACGGCTGGACCTATTTGGATGAAATTTGGTATTTAGATAGCTTATACCCTGGATTAACACACAGGTTACTTTTTATCCCGGTATACGCGGGTGAAACCGCGGGGCACAGCTAGTTATTATATAATATCTACTAATACAAAATTATGCAACTTAATATAATAAATCTGAAGTTTTTTTTTTCTGAACGTGCTAATCTATGGAACAACCAGTCGGATTTGAAAAATTATTTTTGCATTTGGTAGCCTAGTTCTTGAGTAAGGTTTATAGGCCATAAGACCGTAATTGGTGACATCACAACACTATTGACTGACTTACAGAAACATAGTATTTAAAGACGTCACAACAAAGCATAATAAGGGCGTGGCTTCCATGTATGGGGAAAAACAAAGCTAGAAATAACTACAAAGTAATATTATTACGTGTGTCTTATCATTAAAGAAACACGTAATGGTTTACTTGTTCACATTCTTAGTTTCTCGGGTCAACACGAGATGTACGAGAATAGCTCGTGCTAAGGTGATAAGCTTAGCTACCAAAAGTCATCTATTATGACACCTATCCCACTACGAGGAAGCGACTAATTATCACCGATTTTCTCGCTCGAGAAACGTAAAATAGATATTATGGCTGACTGTTTACACCGCCAACGAGTATCTACTCGTTTTTCGCAACAACAAGAGCTTTCAAAGAGAGTACCTACTCGCTCAACGACGCTCGCTTGGCAGGCAGAACACTCGCTGAGAGACTCCAGCTTGGAGCATACGTATACCAGCGAGTAATTGCTCGTCGCCATCGTGCATTCGTTGCTCGTTGCTCGCCAACTCGTTTTTAGTTCCTAGCGCTACTCGCTTCTCGTTTATCGCTGGCGGTGAGACAAGGTGCTAAGGCGTCAGACTGGCGAGTCAATGGTGAGGTGTTTGAACTACTTACTTCTCACTACTTCACTTTGTACTTTTGATGTGAACCCACACGTCCATGACCCCTCATAAAATGTAGTAACCATTCCCAAAAGGTGGAACGAAAACCTAGTGAAGCTAGCGGGAATCCGCTGGATGCGAGAAGCACAGGACTGGTCGTTGTGGCGACGTTCTGGGGTGGTTTATGTCCAATAGTAGACCATGAAAGAAAGGCGACTATTAGAAGATATTTACAAGGCAGATGGGAGTGGAAACGAAAAAAAGGAGAAGCTCTTGAAGGACATAAAGTGACCATATTGGTGATGTTCTTCAGAAAGGTCAGGTTGTAGTACTCGCAACCGGCGTGCTTGTATGACCAGATATGAACGTAAACAAAGCAAAAGGAGTATGTAAGACACATATTTCTACCAAGTTTTGCTTAGCAATACCGAATTCAATAATCCATGATACGGATACTATGGTATTATTATAAGATACGCGATACACACGGCATACACTCGATAATGTTTCGGAAACAACAACAATGCTGTGACGTCAACGTAATCCTGCATCAAAACAATGTTTTTTTTTATATTTTTGTCTAAATGAGATAATAGATTTATATTTATGAAAACAGTACATTTATATTTGTAGAAGCCATAATTTTCATTTTCATTCTCATTTTTTTTTTAGGTCTGTAGGTGCCTACTTAGGTTTTCAGGCCCATCACGATGTAGAACAAATACCCAGCGTAATAGAGTTCTAAGAAATACCCAAATTAACACACAACTAAGCACATTATACGAAGGGACATGGGGCTAATATCAGACTAAAAACTTCACTGCTGAATATCGAACTCTCAGCAACTGCTCTGAAGAAGACGATGCAAATAATTATGTCCAAAAACATCGGGCACAATGGATGGGCAACATCTTCGCGTTACGTCACGGCACAATACCTTATGCAGTAGTAGACAAAAAACGAGGGACCGTCAGGAACAAAGTTCCTTCTCACGTATGATTTAAAACAAAACAAAAAATTTCGCAGCCGCCTTCTTGGATTTAATTTTAACGTCACCATCGACTTTAGCACCCTCGAAAACCATGAAAACGATACCCTTGGATATTCATTTTGACTAAAAGTCGCGTGGAGCATAACGCTTTTACATTACGTGACGATTTATACCAGTTAACTCCTACCGCATGCCACGATAAAGAACTTCGTTCCAAAAATGGGCAATAAGCTATTGTAGTAAGTAGCTGATGAGCTGACAGACCACAATAGATAGGTACTAATAATAGTAGGTACTCATACATCCCACATGCCAGCTATTGTCATGTCGTCAATTCGTCGGGGTGAGGCCCTGTCATACGTTTCGTCGATCAAATCGATCTGTTATACGGCCAGACCATAATCATAATTACTTTTGAATGTCGTAATTATCAACAGTTTTGACACCTGCGATAAAATTGTGATGTAAGCGGTGCCATATTGGTCTTAAAGAGTCGTTATATGTGACACAATGACGTCTATGTAGTAAGGATTACGCATTCAATTGTTTTTATGTTACTTTGTTCTTATGTTACTTTGTTTTTATGTTACTTTGTTTTTATGTTTGTTTGCTTTTGCTTTGTTTTTTGTTTTGTTGTTTTTGGCAAACGGCCTACCTTTTGGATAATGGCACAGCTTTGCAGACAGGATGGGTATCGAATATCTAAACAACAATATATGGTATCGAATATCTAAACGCAACAAAATAAAAAACATCAAGTGTTTTTTATTTTGTTGCGTTTAGCCCCATCTGCGGAGGCTAACTAATTTAATTTGAGCCTGTAGAATTATCTCGTGAGCGTATGAGTAATTTAACAAGGTTGAGATTTCAAGAATACCTCGATATTGTCTGGCAGCTGAAAATGGTATGTCGTTAGACTTCCAGAGGGACTACACAAGAGACAATCACTTTTAAGACGTTTCGTACTACCTACAACGACTTTCAACTAGATTGAAATAAACTTCTTGGTTTAGGTGTCACCGCCTGAGGTATGCGAGCGGTGAGAAGGGGGAGGGCGCGCTTGACAAGATTTGCAGACTGGAGTTATCTTGGCCTTTGTCTACCTCCCCAGTGTTACCGCTCTCACTTCAACTCAGGAGGTGATTACTCTGATTAGCAGTTGCACGCACACTGCTTATGACAGTCCTACCTAAAAAAACCCCTTCCTATAATATTTTAAATTGACGTAATTAATTTTAAATTAGCAAGTCACTTTTAAATGACAAGTTAATTTGTCTAGGCCTTCTTGACTCTTGCACAAGCTAGCACTGAACTGATGCAATAAATGACTATCATCATTCTCCTGCCCTTATCCCAATTTCTTTGAGGTCGGCGCAACATGTCGTTTTCTTCCATATCATACAACATATTCTAGTAGCCATCATCTCGGTAGTCACTCCCTTCCTAGCCATACCATCTTTGACACAGTCCATACATCGTTTCTTTGGTCTTTCCCTACTCGTATAGCTAATCCAAATTCATACTCAAAACTTTACTAACGATATTTTCCTCATTCCTCCGTATCATGCCCCTAGGGCATGATACGGAGGAATGAGGAAAATGTGACATGACAACCGATTTCCGCAGAACTTTTCAGTCACCGGTGACACTTTCAGACTTCCTCTTATGTACTCATTTCTTATTCTATCCATTCGCGTAACACCACACATCCCTCTTATCATTCTCATCTCAGCTGCATGCAGTTGCCTTTCATTATGTGGCCCAACATTCTGATCCATACAAGACAGCAGGTCTAACCATCACACTGATATTATAAAGGCGAAAGTTTGTGAGTGTATGTGTGTGTGGGGGTGTGTTTGTAACTTCTTTACGCTCAAACGGCTATACCAATTTTGATAAAATTTGGTATGGAGGTAGCTGACACCCTCGATTAACACATAGGCTACTTTTTATACCGGTCTACGCGGGTAAAACCGCGGGTCGCAGCTATTATTTTATAAATCTTCCCATCTCAATAAATGGTTATGTCAAAGATAATAGTGGCCAAATTAATATAAAATACGGTAAATCTTAACTCCGGTTCCTGAAACATAGCATGAAAAATAATACTGATTCTAAAATTATTTTTCTTTTTAGTGATTTATTTTTAGCTCATATAATTTTCATAGTTCATAGTTATAGTTCATTTTTATAGTTTTCATTATGTGGCCGAGAAAATAAACGTTTTTATTTATTTATTTATTTTAATTTAGCTGATCAATCGCTAGTGATCTACCTGATAGTTACAGTGTAATTTTAGATATCTTAGATAGCGTAACTCTGATAATAATCAGTAATACAAAATACCAAAACATCGATAACTATCTACAACAATAAATTAAGCTCATACACGCTTTTGGAAACAAACAAACATAATATAATACTGTTTATTTGTAGTATTATCAAAATAAATGAACCCGATCAAAATCTTTGTAGGACACTTTTAACATGAATTTTCTGTCTGTACACTAAATAATACTATCTTGTGTAATGGTTCTTTACAGGTGAATCGAACAATAAACTTACTACTTACAAACTTAGAAACTCATGTAAGATTAATAAAAAAAAAAGCGAGCGAGTCGCATAGGATGTGAACATCTGACATCTCACCTTAGTAAAAGTAAGTACTTTCTAGTTCCATACAAATAGGCAACATTTAAAGATACGGCAACATTTCAATCCGTCATTTAAAACTTAAAAAAAAATAATTTCACTTTCTTTTGCACTTTTCCGTCCCTTTTCACCGCTTTTCACGAAATGACTCCCACACTCCCACAGATTGCAGTAAAGCGAGATGAAAAATGTTTCATATCAAAAACCTCATTGTTACAATTTTAGATTGACTGTGACATCACGGCATGGTTGCTACGATGACGATATACGAGGTGTAAATAGACACCTGCCGAAGCCGAAAGCCACCTAATCTACCTATGATTTGGATCTTTTTTCCACTAGACCATAACTGGGAATCCACTGGTTCTGGAGATATTGAAGGTCAACCGTCAAAGTCGCATTTTTTTTTAATAAAACGTATTCCAAGTGTTATTAACTTATTAGTAAACTTTTTCCGACAAGTACCTACGCGTACCGTAGAGCGAAGGGGCGGGGCTTAACTCCGTTTGCCTGGGTTCGCGTTACATTGCGCGTAAAAATAAAAGTCGTTTCCAAGCAATAATTTTTGCGCAAAGCTACTTAGTTAGATGTCCAGTATGCAGCACAGTTGACGGCTTTGTGATGTGTCTTTACACCCTGTATAGCGTAGTAACTGACTGGTTGGTCAGACTACCTATACCACGAGATACGTTCATACAGCCGTGTCGACTTGACAATAATTAGCTAAGACGTAAAAGCGAGTCTACAGGACTCAACCAAGAACCGATCATGGGGAGTTGTCAAATATGGCAAAAAGAAGTTCATGGGAAAAATGAGCAAGTTCTGTCCTGTTGCACAAATTGTAATTGTTGGTGTCCATGTATCGGACACAAGAGTAGAATTTAGTTTCTGACAAAAAAATTCAACCACAACAGCATCATAAAAAATTGTTCCCCATAGTTCAGAATATTGTCAAGAACAGCTAATTTTTAAAAAGGAAAAATTTCATTCCAATCTGCAAAACCCTAGAACCGCCGCACTCGACAAATATTGCTGTTTCTTAGATCCACTGAACTCAACTCAACGAAATCTATAAACGGCTGGTTGACACTTCCCGTGACCCAAAGGCTGGCTTTTACTTTGGCCAGAGCCCAGAGGCTTATCATTGCCATACACCGTGGCAATGCCGTCAGTCTCTCGGGTACATTACCAGTCGACAGCGTTGCGGAGGAATTTTTCGACGCCATATTTTAAGTTTGTTAATAGTTTTAGTTAGCTGAAATCCTCATAAAAAATAAATTAAGCCACTTACAGACACCGCAAACTCCTCCACAAGTTCTGAAGTTGAATGAACGTATATTACTTGTTCCAAATAAGTAATACCTACTTAAGCTGAACCTTGAAGAAGGTATTGCTATCAACGCCGACAATCTAACTTAGCAAATCACTTTAAAATTTATAACAAATCGCTTGATACGTATTCCTTTGCTGGTTACGTTAGGTGCTATAGGAAATTTGGCAGTGGGAAAACGCGCAATGAATAATGAAATCTTATAAGTAAGTACTAAAAGTTGTTAGCAGATGGTTAACGATTTACTTGGATTGCGGCTTGATGTGTTTTAAATAGCTACGTGAGAATTTCTTGCGTGTAATTAGGTCAAACATATTTTCTATTTTAATTAAATAATTGGCTGGCATGATAGCTATTATTGATCTCTTAGGTTCCGTAATATATACTACTAGTTTTTGCCCACGACTTCGCCCGCGTGGATGTCGGAAATTATCCCACAGGTACCTACTACCGAGATAAAAATTATCCCAAGTCCTAATACAGGTTATGGTCTACCCAACTGCCAAATTTAATCCAAATCCGTTCAGCTGTTTTAGCTAACTCTCACGTTTATAGTATTAGTTAGAATTATAATTGGTCTAGCAAATTATATAGCCATTCGTTACAAATCCTACGCTACGAGTCATTGCACTACATCTACACTGCAATATGTATAGTGCAATATGTATAGTGTAATATAAGTGACTGCCTCTATCATCATCTTCCTGCCCTTATTCCATGTTACTTAGGGTCGGCGCAACACGTTCCATTCCATTCTCCCCTGTCAACCGTCACGCTATCATTCACTCTCTTCTCTTTCATGTCATTCCTCACACAATCCACTCATCTTTTCTTTGTGCCTTCCTCTCCAACTCCAATCAACATTTACATTCATTACTAGTCACATGCGTTTCCTCCCTCCTCATCACATGCCCATACCAATCCAAACGATTTCCTTTCAAATTTTCTGTCACTGGCGTCACTTTCTAACTTTCCCTTATTTACTAATTTCTTACTTTATCCATTTTCATGACTCCACATCATCTCAACATTGTCATCTCCGCTGCATGAAATCTTTTTTCA
This sequence comes from Cosmia trapezina, assembly GCA_905163495.3. NCBI lineage: Eukaryota > Metazoa > Arthropoda > Insecta > Lepidoptera > Noctuidae > Cosmia > Cosmia trapezina. The sequence continues at coordinate 9,915,729 of LR991039.1, forward strand.
CCCGTCCTCTTCACGGCCGATTCTGATCGACAGGCCTTATCACGGACTTGTACATATTTTTCTTTAACTTCAGTGGCATCCGTGGGTTGCTCATGCACCCTCAAATTTCCACAATACCATAGCTCTCACTAACATTTCTCCTATTTCAATTTATTTGGGGCTGGTGCAGCATTTCTTTTTTCTTCCATTAAATTAATGTATGTATGTCTATTAGCGACCTGCCCCTGCTTTGCACGGATTTTTTCGACTTGATGAAACATATAGATTTCATTATTATGTATATGCAAGTTAAATATGATATATATTCTCATAATGATGGTAAAAACCGCAGCAAAATCCTTAGCGTAGTTTAGAAGAACAACGCGGTCACATACAGACACGAAAAGCGACTCTGTTTTATACAATGACTACCTGCGCTCCACGGTTTCACCCGTGTAGACTGGGATAAAAAGTAGCCTATGTGTTAATCCAGGGTGCCAGCTACCGCAATACCAAATTTTATCAACATTGGTCCTGCCGTTTGAGCATGAAGAAGTAACAAAAACACACACTCACAAACTTTCGCCTTGAAAATATTAGTGTGATTTGATGATAGAATATCCATCTCATGCCCATGAGGCACACTTTCCTGCATCGCTTTGTTATTGTTTTAGCACATGTTGATTCTTTTTATTATTATTGTTAAGTATATTATTTTGTGTGCCTAGTCTGTGCTTAATAAATGTATTTTCTTTCTCAGTAGTCACGACCTTTCTAGCCGAATCATATTCCCCATAGTCCATCCATCGTTTCAAGATATCAAAAATTTTTAATAATAGTTCTTGTCTTGTCTCACTCAGTGTTTTCCAGACTGTAATCTAGCCTCAGTCCTCACCCTAGACCCAGTTATTTAATCCTAGGCATTAGTCAGACTCTAGCTATCAACTTTATCAGGTTTACTCATCAACTGGTCACTGATAACAGAAGGATTAGCTCTTGGAAAGAATTTATTATAGTAAGCGGAGATTTTCTGGTTCTAGAAACTGTTTGCGTGTTTTGGTAGAAAATGATAATGGTTTTAGGCATCACATAAATAATATGATTATTTATAGCATGCTCTCTTTGTGTAAAATAATCATACCTACCTACTCTTGTCGTATCCACTTGCTAATTGTGTGCTACTAGGTATTTTGTGCTACCACATACAGCATGTTTAATTGTGTATTCCAGGCTTCAACACAACGCCTTTATAAATTTACTAGCTGCGCCCCGCGGTTTTTTCCGCGTCGACCGGGATAAAACGTAGCCTATGTGTTAATGCAGGGTATAAGCTATCTACATACCAAATTTCATCGAAATCGGTTTAGCCGTTTGAGCGTAAGCCGACGTTCGCACGGGCGTAACATAATCGCGGTGATTTTTTTTCGCGCACTGCATTTTCAATGCTCTGCTGCGCGCCAGGAGTTGAAAACCGAACAGTGTGTTTTTCGTCGCGCTGGGATGCACTCTGTTTTTCGTAGGTTGGATTCTCGAAGCTCAGCTCAACACCGAGAGTTGAAAATCCAGTGCGCGATAAAATCCCGCCGCGATTCTTTTACGTCCGTGCGAACGTCAGCTAAAGAAGTAACAAACATACACACACACACTCACAAACTTTCACCTTTATAATATTAGTGTGATAGTATGTAGTATGATACCTGGAATACATATGCTATGAAGTAGCTCAAAAGCATGCTAATTTCGAACAGATGCTCCTGTTATCACACCATTTTAGCATGAATATAGAAAAAGAGTATGCATGCTGTAAATGATGGCAACAAGCATGCTTTCTAGTAGCATGTTTAAGCGAATAATTATAGCGAATAATGTGATCGTGGAATTTGACAAAATAAATACTTATTATTTCGAAAAACTGTGATTCGTATCGATGGCTTCTGAGACCCAGACTTTATCTAATAAAACAATAAATCTCCTGCTCTTATCCCAATTTATTTTGGGTCAGCGCATGCCTTTTCTTCCATACAATATATCTAACAGCCGTCGTCGCAGTAGTTTCATATACAATATCTTCCTACTTTTGTAACCATACAAAGTCATCTATGATTATAATGTTTACATAATACTTAATATACTAGTTGTGACTTAAAAAACGCACAACCTCTTACGGGTAACTCAAAAGGTAATCAACATTACGAACAACTTTTGTTATGGGACGAAACCTGAAATCGCGAAAATAAATCAGCTGTTCCTACATGTTGACGAGAAATTCGAATATAAATATAGAAAACTGCAGATTTTTTTTGGTGATTTCAGGTTTGGTCCCAAAGTAAAAGTTGTTCATAATGATGCGTACAATGCCCCCTTAAAGTGTTGCATTATTTAATATATTTTATTCAGTATTAAAAATTGGTAAAATATTAACATAAAATCATAGAAATAATTTATTAAGGCATTACTTACAATGTTACATGCCTGTACTCTTGTACTAGGTTAAACCTGTATCACAGGCGGCATCAGCTCATACTTTATGGTAATTGTAGGACAGTAAAATATGTGTTGTATGTATGAAATTTAGTCAATGTTTTGTTTACTAGACATTTTAACAGCTGCTTTGAGTTTTTAACTCAGCCGCCATAGTTCGTGGGGGCATTGTGTGACGTGTATGTTAAGGCCTACCAAAATAATGATAATCTTACCCAAACCTATTTTTATTAAAAAAAAATGTTTACCAACAAAACAGTCAAAAATAGACCAAATATAGGGTAGAGCAGGGTCACTCATGATTTTGTTCAAAGCAGTATAGCTTCGAATTAATGAAGTGATAAATACTGATACCTTTCAAAATAAATAGGTTATTTATTTGGCAATGTAACACAATACAAAAGTTGTAGCAAATACGTTGTTTACTAGACTTATTTACTTGAATAACACAAAAAATCAGATGGCTCATTTGACCCTACAGATGGGGTTAATTAAACCACCTCACGGGGCTAGTTGAACCAGTGGACTGAAAAGGTTTGTTTCTTTTAAGAATTAATCTATACTACAAATAAAATCTTCCATAAATCTTTAATATTCATCTTTGGTAATAATAAAACAAATCAAGAAAGAACACAAACTTAAAAATCAGCTTAGCCTAATCACTGTCACAGTTGACGCAAACATAAACTGCACCAGCAGCAGAGGTGCACTTAACATGTGTCCATTTGCGGCAATCGGTGTACTGAAGCCACTCTTCGCCTGGAAGGCTATCAGAGTAGGCTTCGACGAAAACAAGGCAGAACTATTCTTCTTCACCGATGTCAGATGCCATGCTCAAGAGACCCCGTTTGTTTTGGCTCAAATGACCCCTTCCCTATTTTATTACCAACTAGACCGAGCCACTTAAAAACTATTAATGTTACATTATTTTAGATTCTGTCATCGTATAAACACATTATTATTAAATTAAAATATACTTACTTGATTGCCGTAACACTACAAACATGGGCTGGATACCAAAAGTTACGACGAGCGGCTTTTTTTTTACTTTTGATCCGAAAATTGAGTCAACGTATGCGCACACGTAAACCGAACCCCGGCCGGCTACCGACGCAACAACGGCCGAGCCGCATACCCCTCCCGCTTCTTGTGGCGTCCCTCCCTTGTATCTAACCTACAACGTCTGTGTACTAGTATGGGTGGCGCAGGTGACCCCGCGGCTCATAAGACCCCGCTCTGCCCTACACACCAGAAGTTCATGAATTCACTTTTCATCATCCTTGAATGATGAAACTACTCTTAAGATAAAAGACGACATATTTGAAGTATTAGCTTATAAATTGATAATATTTATTTCATCATAATAATATTATGAAGTGCAGATATCTCATCCCGCGAATTTTTTGCAGATCATTAATGTTGGTATACAAACACAGTTCTTGTGGTCAATAATTCATAACATAAATAATTATCGGTACCACATTGCAAACACGTAATATTTAACTTATTGCGCTGGATATTCCTACAAAGGAATTCCCTAAAGGCTCTTACAGACAGAGGCGATATCGCGTCGCGACGTGTCGCGCAGCGGTGTTGCGACGCGATAATATCGCAATATCGCTCGCGATATCGCCTCTGTCTGTAAGAGCCTTAAGTCGTCAAAAGTGCTCTAATTATTCAAATCACATAAACAAACATCAAAGTCCGAATTTATTATATTATACAGGGTGTAAGTGTAAACAGTGGCAATATTTTAAGGGGTCATTGTACTCATCATTATGAACAACTTTTACTATGGGACCAAACCTGATTTCGCGAAAAAAAAATCAGCTTATTATTAACACAAACGGGATATTTACCATGTTTACTGTAATGTTTATGTTTGTGTTAATAATAATGTTAGCGACAATGACAGTTTAAAGACTTATAAAAATTCAGCTGTTCAGTACATTTATGTTCGCATAATTCGTAAAAATGTAGGGAACAGCAGATTTTTTTTTCGCGCTTACAGGTTTGTCACAAAGTAAAAGTTGTTCATAATGATGAGTGCAATGCCCCTTTAAAATATTGCCACTGTTTACACTTACAAACTGTATAATACAAGGCGTGAAATCATAAATCATTGCTCCGTATGTTTGAAAAAATCGTCTGCTCGACAGCGTAAATGACGCAATGAATATTGTTGAATCGTCAAAATGTATGGCATTGGGTTTGGTAGCGTGTTACGGAATTACCCGCCGCGCTAAGCATGAGCGCCATAGAAATGGGTTTTGTCGACGGAAGAATAGACAAAATGGCAGATTGTAGAAATATTTCTACGCAATCATAGACTTATAAAAAAAGATGGACTCCGCACCACGAATATCGAAAGTGAAGCACCGTACCGATCTATGTGTGCATGATTTGAGTACCTGCAAAGACGGCGTCGCTCGTGTCATGTAATGGCGGCCGGTCGGCATACTATGATGTAAATGTGTGCGCGAGGCGTGTTTGTACAAACGGTCCCGGCATACTTACTGTGCTTCACTTTCGATATGCGTGGCGCGGAGTCCATCTTTTTTTATAAGTCTATGTACGCAATGTGTAATTTTGTCTATTCTTCTGTCGACAAAACATCGTCATGCTACGCGTGCTGGTTATTATTTACATTTTACCACACAACCGATGGGACCACCCATTCTTTTGCTAATCGTAATGTTACTGTCATGATTAAGGAAACGTTTGGGATCAAATCACAGAGCATGATGGAATCGCCTCACCAGCAGCGTATAACACACACACACACACACACGTCCGACTTCGCCATTGTCTCGGACGGTACCGAGAGCTCCTGCGCTTACACACACATTAAGATACACATGTAAAGCACGTGTCGCTTCGTGAGATCAAAATACTGTAAATAAAATTCGTGGCACCGAAGTTGCGTTGAGCGCACTACTTCTGATACGGACCAGCTCCAAAGCTGTCAGTTTCTATGCGTCATTAGTCTCGTAGTACGAGTAAACGGTGACATGCTTGGTTTGCACCACAGAACAGTTAAAAGAGGTCCTCTTTTATCGCACGCGTTCTGTACAGCAAGTGTTGACAATGCCGTCGCCTCTAGAAACGGCCACCCAGACGTATCCATGCTCTGTGGCTCAAATTCCAGTTAGGTAAGTATTTATGAAATGTGCCACATATTATTTTTGTAGGTCTAGATTTTTATTTCGAGTCTAGACTAATTTCAACATTTTATTAGAAACCAAAAAAAAATCGCTAAATATCAAATGTCTACTAGTCCACTTCAAAAATAATAAATTAAGAACGTAACTCTAAACCAAGTTGGTATTAAGTTATTTGGGGCAAATCCGAAGTTATTATATTACCAACAAAAATAAGATTGTATCAGCAAAATTTTGGATTTTTCTAGAAAATAGTCAAAATACTTGAGTTCATAGGTATTTAGGTTTAGATTATTGTGTACTATTTTTAGACGAAATGAGAAACACGCAAGCCTTGAAGGCTTTTTAAAATTAATTGACTAAAGAAGGTTCTGTATAAGTTCAGTTATATTTTAATACTAAGATATTATTATGTTCTCGATTAGTTCTAAATGAATAGGTAATTATAATATGCTCTCTTTGGAAGTACTGAGTGAAAAAGTCTCATTTCGTTTGTATCCAATCAGTACCTAAACAAGGAGTAATAAAAGTGGTTCATAATGTCATCATTATGAAACAACTTTTCAAAATTCAAATTGAAAAAGTTTATTTCATATAAACCTACTCCGGCACTTATGAAACGTCTGAAGCTAGGAGCACGGTTCCGATTGGTCGTTTCCTATGGAGAAGAGCCGACAAGAAACTCCACGGTTAATATTTTAAAAATAATTGGCTTTTAAAATGTTTTCAAATTACGCTGTTAATAGGTATGGGAGAACAGTGTAGGCCTGTCAATACGTTCTCAGTCTCAGAATAGAAAAGAATCTGTATAAAAGAAAATAAATAAAAACATTTAAATCATAAAAATTATTAGGTTTTCAGTTATTTTAATCACAACTTGTAGATGAGCAGCTACAAAAATGTTTTTACTTTTCCATTAACTAAACGAAACACCAAAACAAAAGCACGCACTTAATAAACGTAGCAATTAATTCACTCACAGCGGAATTACTTAATTACACCTCTACCTAACTAAGAAAGGATGGGGTCTTTGAACTGCGAGCAATTCAATACGTGATTCGTCTTAAAGCACTATTAGTGCCATCAATTACCTTAGGCTGTTCGCTGGTCCATAAATTCCTGTGCTTGGAAGAAACGAAATTAGTTGGAAAGTTAACACCAAAGATTAAAACAGATTTATCTTTAAGCAAAAGCTAATTCGATTCTTGATGTTCACATGTTAAAACTCCGTGTGAATTTTTAAACTACTCGTAAGTATTTGAGCAAAATGTGCAATGTAAGTAATACTTTTAGCATTTACAGTCGAGAGAATGCGTTCCCGACAAGGAGTTCGTGGCTAAGCTACGCTTGCCGGGGTTGGTCAATGGATGGGAAACCATCTTTACATACCGAGACTCCTCCGTGTCTCGGAAAGCACGTTAAACCGTTGATCATGTCATTTATGGATCTTTGACAGTCGTTACGGGTCGTCAGAAGCCCGAAAGTCTGACAGCTAGTCTTATCAAGGGGTATCGTATTACCCAGTCACTGAGTTGTAGAGGTCAGATAGGCAGTCGCTCCATGTAAAATACTGGTGTTCAGCTGCATCCGGTTAGACTGGAAGCTGACCCCAACATAGTTGTGAAAAGGCTAGCTAGATTCAGAATATGTTCCTGACACCTGTCAGTTGGACGAATTCTAGTTGTAATAAGAATCAAATTCGCAAAATACATATTCGTTAGGTCCGTATTACAGAAGGAAACTCAAGCACTGATCTTTGTTTAAATCTAGTTTAAAACTAATTTAAACCAATCAAATGGCTTGAATCTAGTTTTATAATGCTTGAGTATTGAGTGACGTTCTGTAATACGGACCTTACTATGAAACTTGCAGTTGTGAAGAAAGAATTCTCATAAAATATATGTCGCATAGATGGCCGTAGTTTTTTACTTGGACATTAATTTCAACTTGATACCCCCACGCGTTTCTGAGAAAATTCAAATTCAAATCTTTATTTCGGAAATCATCCATATTGTATTAGTTAATATATGAGAACTTACAAACTATGTTAGTACATAATAAAATCCAAGTCAAAGATAGTTAAAATTAAACGTTAAAATTAAAATTAAAATCAATATTACAATCAAAATAAAAATCAAAATCAAATCAAAATTAAATTTAAAATCACAATCAAAATTAAATTTAAATCAAATTAAATTAAAATCAAAATCATAATCAAAATAAATTAAAATCAAATCAGAATTAAATAAATAAATTTTAAAAATTAAATAAATAAACACTATTTCAACACAGCGAAATGCTCAGTGATGACATTTACGCGCGCGAGGACTGCCTTAGCCTACGAATACAAAGTAGAGGAAGAGCCGATGCAGCGAGTGTCTCAGGTACGAGATCTAGGAGTACTGCTAACCCCGGATCTAACTTTCCGGGATCATATAGTTAAGATTTGCAAGAAGGCGTACAGAAACCTGGGTTTCGTGCTGAGACAGTCCCAGAGATTCACTAACGTTACTACGCTCAGGGTGCTGTATGACGCTTTGGTAAGGAGTCATTTGGAACACAGTGCGGTGATTTGGGCTCCTCATGAAGCGAAATACAATGTCATGCTGGAGCGAGTTCAGAATAAATTTACAAGACACTTGTATTTTAAACTTTATGGGGTTTACCCATTTTACCCGCTGATGTATCCTACACTGTTTGTACTAGGTATGGTGGGGTACAACGAACTCAGAGTGCGCCGAGACTTTACACTTGCGGCGTATGCGCTAAAGCTTCTCCGTGGAGTAGCTTATAACCCAGGTGTGCTGCATCACCTGAAGCTGTGTGTGCCAGACCGGTACGTGTGGAGGCGGCGGCGGCCGCCGCTGCCAAAACCAACCTGCTGTCAAAAACACCGCTCACCCGCACAATACGGGTACTAAACGAAGTGCATATATTTTCGTGCAATCTGAGTGAACTCGCAAAAGTTTTGTTGAATTTTGTTAGTTATAATTAAATATTAATATTCTGTGTTGAGTCTTATTTTATATTTTAGGTTAATATGTTATAGCAATAATAAAAAATAAAGTTTAGTTTGATAGGTAATTCATATAATTCTGATAAGTTAGTTACCTACATATATAATTCTGTAGTCAGATGGTGTTTCTAATTGAGTTGTTGCTGAGTATTCTCAATGTTTAGATTTTTAAATATTAGCCGTAACTTGATTCTTCAATTTATTTGTGTGTGTGCTTAGATTATAGAATGTGTGTATGGAAACCACTATTGTATTGGGGTTATCCTGTAATGATAGTGTGTAAGTTTAAATAAATAAATAAAAATAAATTAATTAAATTAAAATCAAATCAAATAAATTAGTTAAAATTAAAATTCAATCAAAACTCAAAATTCAAATCAAAACCAAATCAAAAAAGGGTCGTGACAGACTCTAGAGACAGACTAGCTTCACCTTTCTGGCTGACCGACACCTTGACAATTCAAAAGTGCCTGTAATTGGTTTGTTTGAAATAAATGCTTTGAGTTTGAGACAGGGTCTAGAGAGATAGACAACGAACGGACAACGAAGTGATCCTATAAGGGTTCCATTGTTTCCTTTTAAGGTATGGAACCCTAAAAACATTGAATTAAATCAATATATAAAATTCTATACTGCCACTTCAGCCAGTCTGAAATGTTAATAACCAAAATTTTTTTTATTTTTTTATTTATTTATTTTTATTTAAAACAAACGACTAATTAAATATAATTATAACCTTCAAGGTATGACTGATGAGGAATAATCACAGAATCAATATCAGACAGTTGAAAACTGTGCTTATCCACTAACGCGACCGGCCCGCGCGTTACGTCATCAGGAATGTTCGAGACTGTTTTTGTCGGCGCGCGACGGGTTGCCTAGCACTTATACACAGCTTGTACACAAAACATTTGTATGAATGGATGTGAAACCAATTACTGTTTCTTACAGTGGATAGACTAGGCTAGATTACGAATTTTGTTTTAGAACAATAGATTAATAGATTACTTAGTTTATATAACATCAATGAAGCTGATTTCTTATCAGTAAACGTAGGTTGCAAATCATTGTGTTTGAGGACAATTAATTACAATATAAGTAGGAGGTTATTATAGGTAGATCCCCGTAATTATCAGTAATTGATTTTTAATAGTAATAACGTTATTGATAAAATCGTAGATCATAATTTTTTAGTCATTCTGTCTTTTCAAGATGTCTGTCTTTTATAACAACAACAACGAGAACGGGTCTTATCGCGATATTTCTTTTTTACGAGGTAAACAGGTACCTACTTGTTTCCCGACGTTTCGACCGCCTTGCAGCGATCGTGGTCACGGGAGGACAGATGACAGCTCAGCGACGTTTTCGCGCGAAAAAAAAAAACGCTCGAAAGCGGAATCGCGAAAGTTTAAAAAGTCTGTCTTTTAGTATGTTGTATGGCTTCCGGAATACATAACATAAACTCACCATTTTTCCCATTAGGCAGAAACTACAGATCGTTACCTGCTCATACTCAAAAGGAGCTTAGTTTACGGGTTAAGAGGTCTCGACCTCTCATGGTCTACACATAATTATACAGGGTTACTGGTAACTCGACCACTTCCTTGCAGGATGTCAATAGGGTTAAAATGCAAAAAATAAGACACCAAATGTTCTACCGAAATTCAGTTTATTTTTTTGTTATTTTTATTTTTGTCCGGCAAAAATTACGAAAATAAAACGTTTAAGTAATGATCTTTGCCAAAGTTTTAGGCATTTTTGAACTTTTAATTATTAGCAAAGAACTGCTGCTGCATCAGTATCAGTATCAGTATACATATTACTAACTTAAGAGCCCCTTTTCCCGAAAGTGACGTCCGGCAGGAAACTGGCGCGGAGTGGCGCGGTGCGCTCGAGCCGTTTTTCACGTATTCATTTAATATATAAAAAATAAGTGCCATATTATAGTAGTAGATTAGTAAATTAAATGTTAAATTTTCAAAAAAATTGCGTTCCCCCAAGTCTCATACAACTTAAATTACTTTCAAAATCGATTTTACTTCTGATTTTTTTTTATCGAGCAAAATGTTAAATATCGTGTTTTTAACCAAAAAAAGTCACTAGATCTTACATGTATCTATAATGTATATTTTTTTACGAATTTAAATATGATGATTTCTCTGGAAACAACTCGATCTAGAAACGTAAATTTCGGAAAAGGGGCACTTAAATTCCAGTACCTATAGTCGCGCCGTAAATCATTTTTAAATTGGATTTTTCATATAAAAACTAAAAATAACTCAAAAACTACTGAATTTCGGTAGAACATTTGGTCGCTTAATTTTTTGCATTTTAACCCTACTATGACATCCTGCAAGGAAGTGGTCGAGTTACCAGTAACACTGTATAAAGTTTAAAAAACTGTAACCCAAATCAATCTGCCTAGCCTTTTCCCAACCATGTTGGGGTCGGCTTCCAGTCTAACCGGACGCAGCTGAATACCAGTATTTTACATGGAGCGACTGCCTATCTGACATCCACAACCCAGTTACTGGGTAATACGATACCCCTTGGTAAGACTGGTTGTCAGACTTTCGGGCTTCTGACGACCCGTAACGACTGTCAAAGATCCACGAATAACAGCCGGGACCAACGGCTTAACGTGCTTTCCGAGGCACGGAGGAATCTCGGTATGTAAAGATGGTCACCCATCCACTGACCAACCCCGGCAAGCGTAGCTTAACCTGATGGATCGACCCGTGCGGCTGTTATTACTTAGCCACGAGCTCCTCCTACGAGCTAAAAAACTGTAACCCGACTACGAAAAAATTAAATTGATCTAAAAAGTTCAAAATATTTATTTAGTTAAACAATAATGGCATAGTTATAAACATATTTGTAATCATGTGCTTGTCAAGACCTTTCTTTTGATACCAAACATGTCATGATTATCTCAATTTAATTTATTTCGAGGTCAGAAATTTACGTGTTAAGTCCACCATATTAAATTTAGGAAGAATTTATGTAACCTATGTCACCCGGACCATTATTACGAATCTATCGATATCCCATTCATCAAAATTGGTCCTGTAATTTAGGCGCTACGATGGTACACACGTAAATACATACCTACATACTTACGTACTTACATACATACATACCTAAACTGCTAAAATCATAACCCTTCCTTTTGGCTTTGCCGTAGTCGGGTAAAAACAAAAAGTTAACATTAATTTATCTGGGTATGACCAGATCCACGCACACCGCTATTTGCGAGTACTACGAAGGTATAAAGTTACACTTTTTTTTTTTTTTTTTTTGAGGTTGGGAAAACATCAAATAACTTCTCCCGCTCTGGGTGCAGCGGAAGGGCGTGTCAGACTTTTACTGACTAAAACCCACCGTGTTCCTTCAGTTACCCTGAGATGGGTATAAGCAGTTTTTTTTTTCTCTGCCGTAGACTTTTATTAGGGTGATCATGTGACCAAATGGCCTGTATTTTCTTCGAGGACTCTTATACTTACTCTATGCCCAAAAACAAACAACCATGTCCATCCCTTATGAATGATATCCCGAATAACGCTTATCCAAATGAATGTACCGACTCATAAAGACTTTCAATGCTTAATATTATGAGGATTTTCAACCTTTTGTTTGTTTTGAAAGTTCTGTAACTTAATAATATTCCCGGTTTATCTCTCTAACTTTTTAATTTATAGCGTAGCGTAGCTATCCCCCTGTGAGGTTGGAGACCATACGGTATAAACGATAATAAACTGAAGTACCTACTTCCTACCATTCAAATCTCTGTAAGTCCATTCCTTACAATAAAAAACAGCGTGAAGATACGTATGTTTACGATGATACAAGGCTCAATACACTTCAGCGATATCGATAAACATAAGCGCAATACGTGTTAATCAATGACTAGATACTAAGTACTACACACTCAAATACAAGGGAATCTGTTTATCTAAATACCTACGAAAGATTGTTAGGGAATATCATGAATTGATCTGTTACCAGTAAAATAAGATGTGCTTTGAGTCATCAAGATTTTACAAAGAGCAATTCTTCCAATCTACAACCTGTTCGGAGGAATTTGGTTTATTTTCATGATTACTTATAATTTTCTTGTACCACGCCCGTTGCTGATGAATTGACGGACACTGCTGCCTCTTTTCTGAACCCTATTATTATTTTTTTCTGGATGGGATATCATCAATTGACTTCTCCCACTCTAGACGGAGCGAGAGGGCGTGTCAGACTTTTACTAACTAAAACCCACCCGTTTTCCTTCCGTTGCCTGTGCTAGGGCCACGGTTTCTCTTTCGAACAACCCGCGACCCCGGCGGCAGCGGCCCTATCGGACCCCATCACTGCTAACATATCTTTGAGGCGCGCGTGGAGCACAACGCAACGTAGACTGGCCCGTACCGGACGGCGAGCTACCCATTGCTCAACGTCCGGAAGCCCGCGCCTACGGTGGCTGGGAATCGGCTATAGAATCCCGCCACCCAGGGCGTCTCCGGGGCGGCGACTAGGGGCGTGAGGTCGCGAAAGTTGCCGCTCCCTTACGCGTTACGCCTCCTCCTTCGCGAGCATTACTGCTTCGCAGAAGGAGGTGACGGCCTCCCATGCACTCTCGCTCCGGACTATGGCCTGGACTAGGTTCGGGCGCGCGAGAGATCGCCACTGCCGATCGCCTCCGCGAGAACACGGCGGTGCTCCGCCTAAGCCGGGCAGACCTTCACTGTATACTCCACCGTGTCTTACGGGTGATCCACACAATGGTGACACCCGGGCGTTATTTAACTACCTAAACCGAGGGAGTATACAGGGTGGCCGGAACATTGACGTCCAAAAATAAAATTTCGGTCCCTCGTATCGTGGGGTATTCGAATCACCCCCATGTATGTTCCGCGACTTTTCATAGTTTTCGAGTTATGAATTTTTTTCTGAATGTTTGAAAATTTTCGACCTGACCAACCTAAAAAAATTCTAAAAAAAAAAGTAGAGGGTTTTATCGAGTTTCTTTTTTTGCAACTGAATTTTCATAAGTAGTACTTTTATGCATAAAATAATCAGCTTCGTAACTGTGATGAAAGTTATGAAAATGTTGATCTAAAGTGAAAAATTTACGTTCGGTAAATTATGACTCAAATTTTCAACTTTAAATTAAAAATCTTAACAGGTGACTTCATAATTCCTAAGTAGGCTTCAAGAATGCGCCAGACTCTCAGCTTTCATAATCTTAAAAAAAATGAAGTACTTAATAGGGCTACTTTGTTTAAAATCGGCCTTCAAAGACAGCGAGGTGGAAAAATTCTTAAAATTACCCATCTGAGTAATTATTTTTTTTTTGGCTATTTTCTCGTTCCTAAGGTTAATTAATGATAAGAATACTGAAAACTAACCAACAAATGTTTCAGAGTTGGGTAAGAAAAGTTTTACGTAAAAAGTGGTTTTGAATAAAACACAGATGATAATGTGAAAAAAGTACTTAATTTATTTTTAACATTTACAAAAGGTTTTCAAAGTGGCCACCACCAGCAGCAATACACATTCTACACCTACGTAAGAAATTGTCTGGCAATCGTCTAAAAGCGTCTCTGTTCTCTCTCACAACACGTTCAGCTTCTGCAATCAACTGCCTCAGCTCTTGTTCACTTGAACAGTCTCGGGCGTATGCTATTTCCTTGTAATAGCCCCAAATAAAGAAATCGATGGGGTTGAGATCAGGTGAGCGTGGAGGCCACCTAATTGGTCCGCTGCGTCCGATACATCTGTTGGGGTATGTTTCATCTAAGTAATTTCGGACCTGGGTTGCATAGTGACACGGGCGCCGTCATTTTGCAACACCATGGTTCGTCTGAGTTCGAGATTCACATCTGCCAGCAACAATGGAAGTTCATTTTCCAAAAAGTTTTTGTATGTTTCTCCATCAAGTCTGGACGGCAGTTCAAACGGACCAATTAGTTCGCCATTGAGGATACCAGACCACAAGTTAACGCTGAAGCGATGTTGAAATGTCGAAGCTCTCACTTCGAGTGGATTTTCATTCGCCCACGTGTGGTAATTATGAATATTGAATATAATGTGGTTAGTTTTCAGTATTCTTATCATTAATTAACCTTAGGAACGAGAAAATAGCCAAAAAAAAATAATTACTCAGATGGGTAATTTTAAGAATTTTTCCACCTCGCTGTCTTTGAAGGCCGATTTTAAACAAAGTAGCCCTATTAACTACTTCATTTTTTTATGATTATGAAAGCTGAGAGTCTGGCGCATTCTTGAAGCCTACTTAGGAATTATGAAGTCACCTGTTAAGATTTTTAATTTAAAGTTGAAAATTTGAGTCATAATTTACCGAACGTAAATTTTTCACTTTAGATCAACATTTTCATAACTTTCATCACAGTTACGAAGCTGATTATTTTATGCATAAAAGTATTACTTATGAAAATTCAGTTGCAAAAAAAGAAACTCGATAAAACCCTCTACTTTTTTTTTTAGAATTTTTTTAGGTTGGTCAGGTCGAAAATTTTCAAACATTCAGAAAAAAATTCATAACTCGAAAACTATGAAAAGTCGCGGAACATACATGGGGGTGATTCGAATACCCCACGATACGAGGGACCGAAATTTTATTTTTGGACGTCAATGTTCCGGCCACCCTGTATATGGCTTTCAACCTTTTCACTGGTATTTTCAACTGTTACAGGAATTCATATCACTTACTGAAACTTTCAAACCTTGCTCTCCGAAGCAAGAAGAGGTCATTTTGTAAAGTTTATCGACCGATCACATATTAATTAAAAGTTGCTTTAGGTATCACAAAATATTTTTGATGAAACTTTTGTGGTAAACTCGCGAAAATGAAACGCTAGACTTTTTGACACCATTTTTTAACAACCGTATCGACTATCGAACATTGACTTGTAAAGTAAAATTGGAGTAAATATTAACACGTTTTAATAATGGAAGTATAATGTTTCATAAATAATTTAGTTTGTTTTTCTTTCCACTGGTAAGATGTAGGCTATCTTTTCAATAATATTGTCTTAGGGCCTTAGAGCACTTCTGCCGCGAAACCACAGCAGCGAAACCGCAGTACCTAGTTCAATTCAACTTAGTCGCATGATGAAAAACGGAAAAACGGTCAAAACGGTGAAGGAAAACATCGTGAGGAAACCGGCATGTCCTAGAACCAAAAATTCGAAGACATGTGACATCTACCAACCCGCACTGGGCCCGCGTGATGGATTACGGCCCACTCCCTCTCACCGAGAGGAGGCCTGTGTCCCAGCAGTGGGAACGTTATAGGCTGATTATGTGTGTGTGTGCATGATGTTCCGCTATACTCGAGTTGCGGAATATCATGCGGTTTCGCGGCGGAGCTATACTAAGGACCTCAAACAGTGCAAACTTGAGTTAAAAGTACAGTTTTGTCTGAAGCGGACAGAAAGTTTTTCAGTCGATGTGTAAGACAATTTTTGACAACTAGTCTTACTAAGGAGTATCGTGTTACCCAGCAACTGGGTTGTGGAGATCGGATAGGCAGTCGCTCCATGGACCTAGAATACTAGTATTCAGCTGCAATCCAGTTAGTCTGGAAGATGAACCAAACATAGTTGGGAAAATGCTTGGTAGATGAATGATGATTTTGAAAACCATGCAGTCCAAGGGGTATCGTATCACCTAGTAACTGTGTTGTGGAGGTCAGATAGGCAGTCGCTCCATGTAAAATACTGGGTATTCAGCTGCGTCCGGTTAGACCGGAAGCCATTGTTTGGAAAAGGTTCGGTAGATGATTATGATTTAACCCAAGTTTGACTTCTTATAAGTCTGTTTTGTAGGGAATGTACGCGCCATACTGTTTTCATTGAGCCGCAGTCTGAATCAAAGCAGTCTTGACTCAGTTCCACGCATTACAAAATAACTATTGTCTAGAACTAATAAATCAAGGGTAGTGATCCATCGTTTTCCTCAATAATTACATTCTTTAAAGACATCATTCATTTCAATGATCTACGTTTATAAGACAATGCATCACCGATGACTGTTACCTATATGGGTACTGAAAACACAACTCATAAATCACCGGGCACTATGATAGGTACCGGATACATTAAAATTGAATAATTCGTTGATGACGTCCTATAGAAATTTGTATTGCTTTTGAACTTGCATAATTTAATTAGGAATGCACTGGGTTATAGTTAATCAATGGACTGACCACACCATTAGTTCCTCTTGATGACGTCAGAGAATACCACAAAACATAATTAAAATATCCAAATATTTCATAAATGGGAGTGAAAACGAATAAGTTTCCTAGTTCGTGCGTCAGGATCAGACTTCCTTAAAGAGATAAAATATTAATCCCATACATTACTCACCTTACCAGAGGAGTAAGAATTCCTGTATCAGGTTCTGGATTCAATCATACAATCAAACCTTCTGGTGCTGGTCGAGGCTCTTGACCATAAAGGCCATTGGCCTATTAATTTACCTAGTAGGCAAAGATAAAATCGCCCGGTCTACTCACAGATACAATGGTCTCTGTTGCACCATGTAACATGAGGCAACAGGGGCTAGTGTGAATCTATGGGTTCATTCGATAAATCGAGTCTGGTTAAACCACGCTGGGGTCGGTGCAATTCATTCATTCATTCATTCATCAATACCTTGAAATCAGGTGGTATGTCTCCACCTCAGAATGTTTTATTGTTTTAACCCACTTTCTTCCGTTTGATTGATTTACTTACTTATATTTTCTGAATCAAAGTGAGTGATCCCAGCCTGCTTTACTGTTTTGTGTTTATTTCTTTTGATACTGCTTTGGGAATCATTCTAAAATTATGTTTGTTGATTGAATAATAAACATTGCTTTGATAAATTCGCTCATTAATTAATTTGTGGTACCTACTATAACTGTTAAAAACGTCCGTTTTAAAAATAGAGAAAAAATTATAAAATCTATCGAAAACGGCTTTCGCTTTGGATGGTTTTTGTTCACTCTGTATACAACTTCAATTTAATAAGGAAGAAAATTTTTTAATAGAAATTTTTATGGTATGTAATCAAAACAAATTTATATTTTCTTCTTCTTTCTCCTTCTCTCTACGAAGTGTGCTGATTAGGGTCTAAAAACAATAGCAAAGTTTATTCTTTCCAATGGATTTATTTATGTTCATACAATTGCATGGATTGCATCAGAGATTATTGAACCTTATCATAAATTTATCTTAAATTTTGCCAGAATGGTGATAGTGAAGATTCGAGATTATTTGTATGACTAGCTTCATAGCACTCCAATATAGCTCTGTCATCGTGACTGTCTCAAAAAGATATGTATCTGCGTTCATTTATTTGCGTTCCACAAGGTAAAATAAGATATTAACAAATGGCTTAAAGCTAAGAGCCGTTGTAGACCCTGTCAATCTGTCAGTGCACAGCAAAAATTAATGGCTTGTGTTTAAACGCCTACCAGAAAAGTACCTATTTGACTACCAAAATATTCGAAATACTTACCTGCCACAATGGATAAATGCTCACCAACATTAAAACCATTTTATTGTGAAATTATATAACTTTAGAAAACTGACAGCAGGTCGACGGAACCCCGCGTCGCGGGGCTCCTATTTTTACCTGCAGGGTTTAAAGAAACCAAACCAACCAAACTTCGGGGTGCCCCTGACGTCAACCGTCTAGGGTTAGGGTTTTCGTCAGCAGGTCGACGCAGATTTGGTGAGCATTTATCCATTTTGGTGAGCATTTAATTTTTTTGGTAGTTATTATACTAAATCCCAAAATTATTGTTTGATAAATCTAAGATCTAAATCGTAGAAACTAAAATTAAAATAAAATTATACATGAAAACTGAATAATTACATTCGCATAAAAAGTTAATAACAGATGATTACTAGTTTCTACTTCAGAGTATCAGAGAAAATAAAATCTATGGAGCAGTCTACCGGTTCCATAATTATGTCATTCATCAACACCACCTAGAATTTGGCAACTATACTTGGACTTTTAATCGTATTCTGCGTAACTTGACAGTTGAGGGACAAGTTCCTGACAGTAAAAAGGAAATGAGGTGAAAAAAAGAATTAGCGAAAATACCTTGATGTGCTTATAGTTTTATTTGAAACACGTTATATTCGTTTATGCCATAATATAAACAATAACTGTCAAGTTACTGAATACGATTAAAAGTCCGAGTAGGTATAGGTTGAGTGGGTTTGACGCAGAATGTGCACTTCGCAAAATGCGCACTTGACGCAAAATGTGCACTTCGCATAGTGTGCAATTCGCAAAATGTGCACTTCTAAAAATAGCACTTCTCAAAATGAGCACTTCTCCAAATGAGCACTTCTCAAAATGAGCACATCTCAAAATGAATGTGAATTTTATCACAATGGGTCAAAATAAAAACCGTTTCCTTACAATTTTTTTTATTATTTTAGCACGATAAAAGTAGTTTCTTTGTAAAAATTAATGGCTGGAGTACATATGTACATATGTACCTCTGTGTATAGCTGACGTGTACTGAAAATACATAATCAAACATTTCCTGAAGGTGATTACTTTTTACAACGAAACTACTGTTATCGATCTTGAACTTGTTACACGATCGTTATATACATATAAAAATCGTGTAACAAGTTTTAAAAAAATGTAAGCAAACGGTTTTTAATTTGACTCCTTGTGATAAAACACTCATTTTGAGATGTGCTAATTTTGAGAAGTGCTCATTTTGAGAAATGCTCATTTTGAGAAGTGCTATTCTGAGAAGTGCACATTTTGCGAAGTGCACATTATGCGAAGTGCACATTTTGCGTCAAGAGCACAATTTGCGAAGTGCACATTCTGCGTCAAACCCGATGAATGAGGTCTACGATGGAAAAAGCATGCCCAGAAGTTCACTCTTGCTTTAAAACTCGTCACCTATTTTGTGACGAGTTTTAGGTGGCAGGGAACACAAAGTTTGACTGATATCATCTCCACGATGGGAAATTACTGGTCATTACCATTTCTCGAAGTATTACTGACTTCTGAACACCATGTATTAGTAGGTATAACAACCAGTAAAATTGGTTTAAAGTACATCCCGAGACGGTAGCCTACTAGACTACACACTCATTTTCCTTTCATAATATATTGTACGAGTTAAGAATACCGCCTGAGTTCCACTTTCCGCGTTCTTTTCCCTTGACCCAACTGCTTAAAAAAGATTAATACCTAATTTTGTTATTACTTTTAAAAAAATCGGAATTCCCGATATTATGATTCAGTCTGTTATTTTCGGTTTGAATCGAAATAATTCGTAAATTAATCATCGTTACTGTCGTATCTATACGTTATGTGATAGCGTATAGCGATAACATATTGACGTCATTCTGTGTTGTTTAGGAATCAATTGATAATGTTTACGAGTTTTTATTTTACGGCAAGAAGTGATATGTGAAGGAACGTAGATCAACGTAATATACGAGTACATAGAAAGAAGTAGTTAGAGAACAGGAAAGCCCTAAAACTTGGGGGACAGAGGTTAAACTGTAACTTATTTTAACTGTTGTATAACAAAAAAATATTGTTCATTTTCCCTTTGGCAAGTTGTATTATGAATAATAGGATAGATGCAATTAAAATTTTGAGCATAATCAGCCTAATTTTTCCTCTGCTGGGACACAGGCCTCCTCTCGGTGAGAGGGAGCGGGCTGTAATCCAGCACGCGGGCCCAGTGCGGGTTGATAGGAGTGTCACCGTTTCTAATTGTATAAACCTACGTATTTGCCTTTCCAGCTGTTGCCAGGTGAATATACCTACCAAAAAAATACCATTACAGTTGAAATTGTACCTACCAATATTATACCGATATTTAGTCTACTAAAAATATGCTACCGTCATTCTTCGGAGCCTCAACTAAAACAATTTAGTGCTAAAAATACGAAAAACGGTCACACTGGTTGGTAGATGTAACTTGTCTTCGAATTTGTTGGTAAAATCACGTACCATGACCAATCTACAGGCTTACCTACACTACATTGTTAATTGTTTCCAACTCTCACACTAAATAAAAAGCCCATTTAGTCAGAGTCCAAACTTTATACTTTTTGCTATGCTTTACAGGCTCCCGTAATCGTACCTTAGCTTTAAGATTGCAAGATCTTTAAACATTATGGAATGCATATCATCATCTGCCTAGCCGTTTCCCAACTATGTTGGGGGTGGCTTCCAGTCTAACCGGATGCAGCTGAATACTAGTATTTTACATGGAGCGATTGCCTATCTGTTCTCCACAACCCAGTCACTGGTTAACACGATACCTCTTGGTGAGACTGGTTGTCAGACTTTCGGGCTTTTGACAACACGTCACGACTGTCAAAGATCTACGGATGACAGCCGGAACCAACGGCTTAACTGGCTTTCCGAGGCACGGAGGGATATTGGTATGTGAAGATGGTCACCCATCTACGGACCCACCGCGGCAAGCATAGCTTAACCTGATGGATTGACCGGTGCAACTGTTATTACTTAGCCACAGGACCCTCCATTATGGAATGCAAATAAAAGTATGAATACCTATAATTATTAGGAATATGAATACATATCTACCTACTTTGCTCTCATACATATGGAAAAATCATGAACTTTATTGAATGATCTATAAAGTAAATTCCACAAAACTTTTGTCTATTTAAATATAGAACATGGTAATTTATAGTTTATTTATAGGTATGTACTGTCTTTCGATCATACATATAGTGCGTGACAGCCAGATTAATCTAGTAAGATTGCAAAATTGCTAATTATTAGACTTATCAGCAGAAAGATATCTGCTACAAAAAGGCCTTTTATTATTAATCATACCTAATTCTTAGATAATTTAGGTTATCAACTATGTACGATTATAAATGGATTTCAATTTTTACGGAAGCAGACCTTATTGGTACAAGTTTAGAGCAAATATTGCTAAATTGGCACGGTATCATCATCACCATCTTTATTCGGTCGAAAGTCGTCCACTGCTGGACATTGCCCTTCCCCAAGCCTAGCCACAACGGTTGGTCCTGTGCATCCTACATCCAGAGAATTCCAATTTCCCACACTTGCACAGTACCTAATTGCAGAGTTAATTGATTTAAATCATTTGATTTAAATCCTGATTTAAATCAAACTTGATTTTTTTCATTAAAGTTTATGGATTACACATAATTATAATAATCAAATCAAATCAAGTAAAAGAAAAATACTTATTCAAATGCACAGTTTTCATTTATTAAGGATGATGCGCAGTGGTAGCCCGCGAAATGCATTTTTTTTTGGGTTTTTTGCAATTTGCAGGTCTGTGTCAGGTTGTATCTTGATCAAAGTATGATACGCGGCAATAAAACATATGTATTTATATAATTTTAACCATAAAAATTTCAATACATCTTTCTAAGTTAGAATTCGTGAAGAGTCATCAAACGAACGAAATCTAACGAATCTGCACGAAATCTAACTTAGAAAGATGTATTGATATTTTTTATGGTCATCAAGATACAACCTGACACGGACCTGCAAATTGCAAAAAACCCAAAAAAAAAAGAATTTCGCGGGCTACACAGCGCAATCACCTTAAGGCGCAGATATATGCCAATGACCTTGAGTGGTTAGCTTGCGTGTTCTGCCCTGAGCTCACGTAACGTGTCGTACGTCCAGCCAGTAATAGGACTCGCCCATCAAGGAGCGCTGTCCCAAATTATACGCATTATTAATTTATTATACATAAAACAAAAAGACACTTATACTAAACGATAAATAATTAAATTATCTTTTAAATGGTGAAGGTTTCATAACAATACGCTTGATAGTTTTTGCGTGATTCTCAGTTTTTTATTTGCGTTAGACATAACTTTACGAATTAATTACACTATATAATATAAACATAATCTAAAATATATATATATATATATATCTTCGTCACAAGAGACCAAAGAGCTGGCAGCTACCTCGGACAAAGAATTAGTCTAGCTATTCAAAGGGGGAACGCTGCCAGTATCTTCGGAACCTTGCCTAAAGGGACTCCTTTTAATAATATATTTTAGTTACTATGGTTTTTAGTTTTAGGTTCTTTTTTATTTTAGATTAGTTTATGGTATTTGTTCTTATATTTGTTGTTTTAATTCTATTAGTAAAATCTAAAATATTCACATATTATGTTATTAAAAACATGCTCTAATTTAACATATATTTTTTCCAAATCATTAACACTACTCGTTTAGACGTGATCTTTAGTTTAAAATCATTAAAAGTCGGTTATCGTCGCCTTAAGGTGGATGCGCTTAGCCCGCGGAATACAAATTTTCTTACATTTTTTTGCAATTTGCAAATCAGTTTATATTGATCAAAATATGATTCGCGACCATAATAAATAAGTATTTATAGAATTATATTCATTAGAATCATTAATACATCACTCTAAGTTAGAATTGGTCCCATATCTCAAGATTTCAAGAAAAAGTCTTTCAATGTGGTTAATTTGAATTTAGAGAGATTTAAATTGTTAATGATTATTATTATAATTCTGTAAATACATATTTGCCATGTTTGTAAATTCAAAATCTACCATTTACGGTGAAAATTAAGGCTTTATAAAAGAAATCTAAAAAATTATGACTTATGTATGTGGGATAAGCTAAATATTCCTTGAATAAAACTGCCGATTCTTCTTTAATTTCTGTATTTTTAATTTTCAACGTCTTTATCGTCTTACAAGTTTTTCTTCAGTCCTCAATTACTGTTCTACTTATTCTACATTTTAATCATTCAATCACTATCTCTTTCACTTCTTGACTATTTCGTACATTCATCTCTGTCAGTCTTTCATGCTTCACATCTGTCATTCATCATCACGTCTCATTTCCCTATCCTTTCATAACATTCTGTTCCTACATGTATTTATTTTTTTTTTTAAATCAAAATCTGTCAAAAACAAAAAAACCAAGATTTGTATCAACCCTACCTATTTGTATGTTTAGTGCCTATTACATAAGTGAAAAGGAGAACGTAAAAGGTAAAGAGGGTATTATGTCAGAATATCCTTTGAAATAATTCTGTAATTACCTTTTACGGAACAAAGGAGAAGCGAGGGCCATGCCTTCAGGGAATTACTCAGGACTAAATAAGTATTATGTTATAGCGATCTGTTTCATCACAGACGAAATATATTTTCAGGGGTAGGTACTAGGCTAGTAAAGCTACTTCTGGGAATTACTTGTAGGTATATTAGTAGTACCTTTAATACTAAGACCCTCTGTGCCTCGGAAAGCACGTTATTCGTGGATCTTTGAGTGTCTACGGTTCGTCAGAAGCCTGAGAGACTGACAACCAGTCTTACCAAAAGGTATCGTATTACCCAGTAAGTGGGTTGTGGAGATTAGATAGGCAGTTGCTCCATGAAAAATATTGGATATTATGGTTTAGATTTCAAACTGTTGAATGTTTTCTTTGAGACCTGCTCAGCGGCGATATTCTTTTAGTTGGGCGCCATTCTCCAAAGTGGGTTCGTAAATTCGTAACATTCTAAACTAGCGGACCAGACCGACGTTGTCCTGTCTGAACGATCCTAAAACCCGACTGCAGCGCCACCTACCGGGTCCAATTGTGTTTTCAAACCATCAAGGAACCCATTCAAATATACACACAAAATTTCATCTAAATCGGTCCAGCCGTTGTTATACCACGTTTTATGCGTTTTTGTTTAAGTATCCTATGTCCGTCTCCTGGTTCTAAGCTACCTCCACACCAATTTTAAGCCAAATCGGCTCAGCCGTTCTTGAGTTATAAATAGTGTAACTAACACGACTTTCTTTTATTATATATAGATTTGAAATTACTCGTTTTCACATAATTATTATCTTAGTTTTAAGACTGTATTTATGAAAGATTAAATTAAAAATTTAAAAAACCCCCAACGCAAAAAAGAAAAGAGAACATTTAAAAAGTCAAAAATAATACCTATCGTTGAGCCATCAAATTCGATTGAGTAATACCTATATATATTTTAATTACAGAAATTGATGGATGGCACGATAAGGTTTGCTCATTGAATTGGCGCTATAATTTCGCGGCGGGGTACCGCATATGTACATAGTCAATCAAGTGAAGGGTCTGACTTACTTATGCGGTACCCCGCCGTGACATTATAGCGCCATTTCAATGAGCAAACCTTATCGTGCCATCCATCAATTTCTGTAATTAAAATATATATAGGTATTACTCAATCGAATTTGATGGCTCAACGATAGGTATTATTTTTGACTTTTTAAATGTTCTCTTTTCTTTTTTGCGTTGGGGGTTTTTTAAATTTTTAATTTAATTTTTATTTTAACCTTTTTAAACTTTTTAAACAATTTAACAATACAGAAATGCATTTTTATTACTGCAGAATGTTAAGTTTCTCTGCACATAACATTAACTTATAATGGATGCCACCATCGTACTGCAAATAGAATTAAATACTGATAAAAAAACGAATACAAACACTACTATCTGCTATTTTTTTTTCAAGAGTGTACTAGTGTGCTGGATATCCTGACTGCAACATCAGCTCATCGCGTAGCCACCATTGCATTGTATGTAGAATCAAATACTGATCAAAACGAACCCAAACACGACATATCTGCTATATTATTTTACCCAGAGTATTCTAGTGTGCTGGATATCCTGGCTGCAGCATCAACTCATCGTGTTGCCACCATTGCATTGTATGTAGAATAAAATTCTGATCAAAACGAATCCAAACACGACATATCTGCTATTACTTTTTCAAGAGTCTTCTAGAGTGCTGGACATCCTGGCTGCAGCATCAGTTCATCGTGTTGCCACCATTGCATTGTATGTAGAATCAAATACTGATGTAAATGAATCCAAACACGACATATCTGCTATTACTTTTTCAAGAGTGTTCTAGTGTGCTGGACATCCTGGCTGCAGCATCAGCTCATCCTGTTGCCACCATTGCATTGTATATAGAATCAAATACTGATGTAAATGAATCCAAACACGACATTTCTGCCATTAATTTTTCAAGGGTGTATCCAGCACACTAGTGCTGGATATCCTGGCTGCAGCATCAGACCAAGAATTCCATAATCTTGCATAGATAGATAGCATACATGGATGTTTCAAATTTTAGGTCACACTAAGGTTTGAAAGTAAAGTAAATACCCATTACGCGTCTAAGATCCCTACCGCAGCTAACAAAAGAGCAAATAACTTTGAAACGGCTGAACCGATTTTGATAAAACATGTCTAAGAACCATCGCTGGAAAACCTGCTTTCAAATAAAAAAAACCGCATCCAAATCAGTCCAACCGTTTAAGCGCTACGGTGCCACAGACAGACACACAGACACACACACACACACACACACACACACACACATAGCGGTCAAACTTATAACACCCCTCTTTTTGCGTCGGGGGTTAAAAAGAGAGTGAATGATATCGTGACGGTTGACAGGGGAGAATGGAAGAAGAGGGGAGATAATTTTAAGACTTTATTCATTTCTATGGTTGATACTAATTTATGCTTGTCGCAAAAAAAAAACAACTAAAACACTATAGGATAGGTAGAGATAAACCATTCTAAAAACAAAACCGGTTAAGAGCGAGTCGGACTCGCGCACCGAGGTTCCGTTCCGATTTCTAAAAAAAGTAAGCTATTTAGAGACATCGTTTTATTTTTCCTGTAATCTTTACATAAACATCTATCACGTAGAATAATTTCAGATTTTTCTCTTTGCAAAAAAAATACCGTCCCCCCCCCCTTAAAGAAGATTAAGGGGGGGAACGGTATTTTTTTTACATTTTTCATCAAAAGTCGAAAACTCTGCAACCTAAAAAAAAATTAAAAAAAATTATGAGAATGTGCAAATAGCGCTCTTTCATATGATACCCCACATGCCCTAGTAGCCCCACTTTGAATTTTTAAGACCCCCTTTCAGAACCTGTTACAAAAAAAATATAAACATTTTTATTTCATTCTTATTTGCAAAATAGTTGGATAAACGTCATCTAAAACTATTCCAAATTTCAAGTTGATAGCATCAGTAGTTCTTGAGATATCCAGCTGTGACAGACAGACAGACAGACTGAGTGACACCATAAGGGTTCCTTTTTTACCATTTTGGAACGGAACCCTAATGAACGCCTCTCCACAGCGGTTACGCTTACATGCAAAGAAGGTAAGACGCAATACGCCTAGCTAGCACCTACACTGATCGCACGATTAGTTGATCTCTAGCAGTGTTTTTTTACAGTTATTGTAAAACTAGGACAAATTCGGGGAATCCCGGACGGATGGCAACCCTACTCGAGTACCACACTTTATTTAATAACATTCACATACCTAACAATAACACAATTTCTACGCCTAATGACCTACAAAGGAAGTTTACATTATCTTGTACCATTCAAGGTCACTTTGAGGTCACTTATGGTTTCAACTACAATACGGACCGTGAATGTTAAATTACAAATAAAATAAACAATTAAGTAAACAAAAGTTTCTGTGGGACGTGGCTTGAATTGAATTAAATGGTTCAGTCATGTTTCTAAGTTCTACCAATCTGCCTAGCCTTTTCCCAACTATGTTGGGGTCGGCTTCCAGTCTAACCGGATGCAGCTGAATACCAGTATTTTACATGGAGCGACTGCCTATCTGACCTTCACAACCCAGTTACTGGGTAATACGATACCCCTTGGTAAGACTGGTTGTCAGACTTTCGGGCTCCTGACGACCCGTAACGACTGTCAAAGATCTACGAATAACAGCCGGGACCAACGGCTTAACGTGCTTTCCGAGGCACGGAGGAATCTCGGTATGTAATATGTTTCTAAGTCCTACCGCGGTAGAAAAGTTGTAGGTATACACTTGACTGGACTTGTGTCTAATTTGGGGGTTGGCTTCCAGTCTAACCGGATACAGCTGAATAACAGTATACCAGCGACTGCCTCTCTGACCTCTGACTGGTTGTTAGCATTTCGGGCTTCTGCTGACGACCCGTAAAGACTATCAACGATCCAAGAATGACAGCCGAGACTAACGGCTTGAGGCACGGAGGGGTCTTGATATATAGATACCATATGGTCACGCATCCACGGACCAAACGCGGCAAGTGTAGCTTAACTTGATAGATCGACCGATCGATTTAGCCACGAGTTTTTCTGTTGCTACAGAAGATATTTCAGAGTTGATGATATTTAGGTACTGTAGAGGTTTTGTTGCATGAGTTAACTTTAGCATGTTACTGGCATAGACTTATAAAAAAAGATGGACTCCGCGCCACGCATATCGAAAGTGAAGCACCCTACCGATCTACGTGTGCGTGATTTGAGTACCTGCACAGACGCCGTAGCTCGTGTCACGTAATGGCGGCCGGTCGGCATACTATGATGTAAATGTGTGCGCGAGGCGTGTTTGTACAAACGGACCCGGCATACTTACTGTGCTTCACTTTCGATATGCGCAGCGCGGAGTCCATCTTTTTTTATAAGTCTATGGTTACTGGCAAATATTCTATCATGCGGCCGTGGTCGCGGGTTGTTTGAAAAAGGTACCGTGGCCCCGGCATAGGCAACTGAAGGAACACGGGTGGGCTTTAGTCAGTAAACGTCTGACACGCCCTTCCGCTCCACCCAGAGCGGGAGAAGTCATTTGATGATTACCCATCCACAAAAAAAAAGAAAAAAGACATTCTATCATTCAAACATCAAATTACTATTGAAGAAAAGCGAAGCTTGCTTTTGTTCAATGGTGGCAGTCAGATTCTTTCTAGGGTTCCGCTAAGGAGTGTGATACTATAGGTCTGAAACTGAGTATTAATAATAAATAGCGGGCCTCAGCCCTCCGCCCTCCTATGTCTTTAGTTCTTTAGCTAGCTACCCCCTTTGAGGTTCGAGTCCTCACAGTACTTTCTTGCTTGGAAATAAAAGTTATGCTGTAGATAGGAAGGTACCTACTCGATCCTCAATATGGCACCTACTCAATTTTTTCAATATTATTTCCTCATAACAAGTTTTCTTTTCTCGTTTCAAACTCTAGAAACTGATTGGGTAACTTTTCAGGCACAGGAAAACTAATATTTTTTTTTTGTTTAATATTCGTAGGAAAATAAAAAACGTTAACGGCATTTTTCATTTTTCACATTTTTAGGTGATATACAGGGTGTATCAGAAAGGTGTGGAAATAAGGAGGAGGAGGGTGAAGGTGGTGGAATTAAGACCATCAAACTGAACAACTTTCTCCATGGAACCAACATCGTAATCGAGAAAAAAAGTCAGCTGTCCCGCACAAAACTTCAATACCTATTTGACCTAAATGCTGGGACGGCTAATTAATTTTTCCCGTTTATGATATTGTTCGCATGGAGTTTGATCAGTATGATGATCTGTACCACACCCTTAAGTTTGACCACAGTTCTCTGATACATCCTGTACTTATACGGATGTTTCTTTTGCCTCTGAAAAGCCCGGTGTAAAATATTTATGTTGACCTATTTTGAAAGTTCTCTCTTTTTCGTAAGAAAGGTAAACTAAGTAGAAAATTAACAATTATCTCCTAACTTTGTATTATTAAGAAGTAACTTAAGTGGAACTAATACAAATGAACGTGTTTTCTTTCCGAAGAACTTTTATTTTCACAGAAGTGTCTAGAATGTTCGATTCATTTTGTTAATAACTAAAATGGTGGCTATATTACATTAGGCAAAGTTGTAAAGTATAAGGGTACAGCCCCATTTCGTTAGTTATGTTAAAATCCCATGTAATAGGGGGCGAGTCTACTGCCATCAACCGGGCACAAATCCAGACTCCAAGCTGAGAAATTCCTGATAGAAAAACCCGCAATAACACTTTGCCTGACCCGGGAATCGAACCCAGGACCTTTTGCTCAGCAGTAGCGCTTGTTACCACTAGACCAACGAGAACTTTCTAATCTCTGGTTACTAGTACAGTGCAAAATGTATTTTATTGGTAGTAAATGAAGACTTTATTTAGTTTTATTATTTTCCCAATAATCACTAAAGTCAAAAATGTTTTTTTGACGGCATCACGTTTATGGCGTCATTAAACATTTCTTTACAAAAAATGGCACGTTGATGCATAAAGGTTCGCCAGCCCTGCTTTAGGATAACATATAACTAAATCCAAGGCAATCTACAAGTCAGAAACTTTCTTCTGTGCCTAAGGGCCTGTTTCACCACCTACGATTAAGTTCCTATTAACTTACTTGGCAGACAATTTCATACAAAATCAGTTCTATTTTTGAATTTATTCGATAAGTAGTGGCTACTCGGACATCGTGAAATAGGACCCAAGTAAAATAAGTTCTTATACAAATAGCAACTATTACATTCTGTCACATCTGAATAAATCTGCCACTATGCGCAGGACAGTGCAGCCGTATTGTAAAGTCGTCAAGATTGACGGTCCACCAGACAAAGTGGCTAACTATACCCTGCAGATGAAACGCAGAATGAAGAAGCAAATCCACGGAACAGAAAAATTCCGTGAGCAAATAACACTCACCGCAGAAGAAGACCAATTCAAAAGCCAATTCTGACATTTGAATTGGTCTGGTAGCCAGAAAATTATAATTTTAGTACTTATTTTTATACTAACAAAGCCATTTAAGACAATAAAAGCAAAGAAAAAAAACAATTGAAACAATAAAAACAAAACAAACAGAGATTGGCGTGCGTCGAGTGAATTAATAAGCTGTTAACTTCAATAATGCGAGGTCAAAGCGGCGCCGGCGCAAGAGAACGTGGTTCTTTTATTACAGCTACGCTACTTCCTCTAACACTTTTACTAGTCTTAGTTTTTTTTTTAATTTATTTAACACTATGGGTAAATTCAACATCTAGACCAGGGCCAATCCTGTTTGAGGAAAAAAAACTTCTTAGCAGTATACGAGTGGTCGGAAAATTTAGTTGATGATGTAAATAACGAAGGAAAAATAGTCCAGACTCGGAGAAAGTTCTGGAAGGGGGGGGGGGGTGGTGATTTATACGTTTTTAGGTGTTTGTACTCGTTTTTTGCGATTTGCGGCTAAACTATACATCCTATAGAAAAAAGTTAAATATAGAAGTGATAGATAATAAAAAAATCTTAAACATTCTTTTGAGACATTATTACCTCAAAATTATCGAGAAAAACGCAAAAAACCGTTTTTTTGGTTTTTAATTTATAACTATAGCAATAATTTCTATATTTTCACGAAAATTGGTGAAAATGTTCTTTATTGTGTTTCAAACAAGCCCAAATTTTTTCAAAGCGAAATGTTTATTTTTCGATGTTTTATAAAGAAAATACAAAAAAATTACCATAGTTTCAATCGAAAAATTTGATTAGCAAATTTTAGATAAATGACATTTACCAGTGCTCATTTTTTTCGTTGGAATCTCAGCTTTTATATGAAATTAAAATATAATATTGTTTACGTACAAAAGTATCGTTTAAAAGCGAACAACCGAAAAAACTACTTTTCAAAAATCGATTGAATGTAATTCATAAAAAGCGTTATTTCTTATGAAATACTCTGTTATTCAAGTAAATAAAACCAAAAAAACGGTTTTTTTGCGTTTTTCTCGTTTATTTTGAGGTTATGGGTAATAATGTCTGAAAAGGAGGTTTAAGATTTTTTTATTATCTACCACTTCTACATTTAACTTTTTTCGATAGGATGCATAGTTTAGCCGCAAATCGCAAAAAACGAGTACCTACAAATCCCTAAAAACGTATAAATTACCACCCCCACGCCCTTTCCAGAACTTTCTTCGAGTCTGGACAATTTTTCCTTCGTTATTTACACGATCGACTAAATTTTCCGACCACTCGTATACTGCTAAGAATTTTTTTTTTTACAATATTTTGAGCGGTTTGGCCCTGGTCTAATCCCTTAACGTCAAACATAATTAATTGCTTGCTTAACGGATTGTCTTAAGAACCACTAGTTTACATTATGCAAGTCATCTTGCCTGTAGTATACCATAAAATTTAAAACAAATGACTTGTATTGTCTAAACACTATTTATAGGGTGCAACTTTTATAGTTACTGCAACCTAATGGTATGCCAAAGGCATTCAAATCGCACCGTGTCTATCAGGACTAAACGACAAAATTTTCACAACTTGTGTCGCTTGCGACATCGCGCAACCTCGAGAAACATCGTCAGACCTCGGTTAAATGAACTCTTTGACACAATGTCGTAAGCGGATCATCTCGCAGGGCATGATATTGTGTCGCCTAGCAAATAGGTACAAGACTTCTAAGACAATGATCGGCTGTGTATAGTATCATTGCTTGTGCGCTTACGGGCTCTATAGCCCATTGACCTAGTGTTGAAAATACGGAACTGCATTGTCGTTCCGTTTTGAGTTACTTAAGTCTACGTTCAGGACAAAAAAACATCTACAGATTGCTAAGAAGTAAGTAAACCAACATCACAGTCCAAGTAGTCTTTCGTGACGTCACTCCGCGATATAACACATAAACCAAAAACAAGAGTCATTTATTTAACTAGGCTGAGAATTGCACTGCAGCACTTTTTGAACGTCAAAATTACATAAGACAGTCCCCAAAAACGCCCACACTTTTGTTTCTTTTTTTTTAAAAGAAATGGCTCATCAAACTCCCCAGCAGCACATACCTTAACGTACAGCTGTGCAAGATTTAAATCAATAGTTCTTCTAACTGTTAGAAGAATTCTGTCCGGCCGTCGAGATAATGTATTCCAGACACCTGTAAGTTGTACAATTTCTAGTAGGTAGTTATAAGGATCAAATTCGCAAAAAACTTCAAATTCAAAAATTCAAAATTCAAATTCAAATCTTTATTGCTGAACACAGTACATATTATATTTCAGATGTTAGTGAATGCGCAGTTCATTGTGTCCTACCAATTTAGGCATGCAAAATTTTCTATCTCAAATCAAAATTTACAATTTAATCAAATAAAAGATAGTCACCATATCAAACAAAAACAAAATAAATTAAATTAGTTTAGCGTGTATGTCACATATTAACACCGTAGCGTCAACACTTAAAATAATCACAAAATTAAAATAAATTAAATTAAACAAATAAATTATGAATTATGAAAATCGGACTTAAAAAGTATCTACCATAAGACTATTTTACACATATTTTTTTGTCTGTCAGGTACTCACTTACTTTGTAATACGTCTTACTTATCAGCAGATTATTTAACTGTCTTTTAAATATATTAAAATCGTTACAGTCTAATAAACATTTAGGCAGTTTGTTATATATCTGCGAAGCCATACCTAAAAATTTTTTACCAAATATGGCTTTTCTGTGTGGTCTACCGCTTATTTTATTTTTATATCGCGCACTGTTAAGTGTTCCAAACAAATGAAGATTTTTTCTGACAAATAGAGCCACCTCATATATGTATAGGCAGTGTACCGTCAATATACGAAGATTGGCAAAAAACGGTTTACAGCTTTCCGTGCTTGGAATGCCGCATACTGCCCTCACACACCTTTTCTGAGCTCTAAACACCTTGTCCATGTTCGTGGAGTTGCCCCAATATATTATCCCGTATCGTAACGTGGATGTGACATGTGCATGAAACGCCATTACCACAACTTTTTGACTGACCTCCTTTGCGAGATTGCGTAGAGCATATGAAAACTGACTCAGACGTTTACATACACTGTCAGTGTGAGCCTTCCAAGACATATCTCTATCTAGTTCCAGTCCTAAAAATTTTGTGGTACTCGTTTCCGATATTATTTTGTCTTGATATTTTATGTCAGGTTTTTTATGGTCAGTTCTTTGCTCAAATGTCATAATTTTCGTTTTGTCAATATTTATTTTTAAATTATTCACACCCATCCATTCTATCAATACTTGGAGACAGTGGTTTATTTCTCTCTCAAGAGTCGGTGCATCATTGATGTCACTAAAAATTACCGTGCTATCATCAGCAAACAAAACCATAGGATGATGTATTTCTCTGGGCATGTCATTGATATAAATTATAAATAATAAAGAGCCTACAATACTTCCTTGCGGTACACCATAGTTATTCGATCTCATCCGCGATAGGTACGTATACTCGGTTGTTGATGTCATACAGACCTTATCTATCTTCGTACATTGTTGTCTATTTGACAGGTATGATTTGAAGAGGTTAAGAGCATTACCCCTTACTCCATATCTTTCCAGTTTCTTTAGAAGTATTGTGCGATCCACAAAATCGAACGCCTTGCTCATGTCCATGAATAACGCTGCTACTGGACTTCTGTTATCGATACTTGTAATGATTTTTTCAAACAAGTTGAAAATTGCCATGTTAATGTTCTTTTTTCTCCTAAAACCGAACTGTTCATCAGCAAAAAGATTGTTTCGTTCGAAAAATGAGTATAATATGTCGTATATAACTTTTTCTATTATTTTGGAGAATATAGGTAGTAAGGCAATTGGCCGGTAGTTGGCTGGGTCATGTTTGTTACCTTTTTTATGTAGTGGTTTTATAACTGCCAGTTTTAGCCTATCCGGGAACACACCCGATTCTAAGCACAAATTTATAATATGACTAAGTACTGGCGCGATAACAGTTGATACAGATTTAATTACACTAGTTGTTATGTCATCATACCCAGAGCTGTTCGTATTATTTAAAGAATTGATTAATTTTATAATGTCAGGGGGAACTGTAGGTATTAAAAATAAAGAGTCAAGATGCATGTCAAATTTTAGATTTTGATTATTAATATTATTAATGTCAGATACAGATTCAATTTCGTCAATAAAGTAGTCATTAAAAGTTTGGGATATATTTTTTGGGTCAGTTACATAATTGCCATTTATATTAAGTCTTCGTATTCCTTCAACTGGCTTATTATTTTTGCTCTTATTTATTATTTGCCATGTCGCTTTACTCTTATTAGACGCACAATTAATATAATTGTTATTCTGAGATTTTTTAGTTAAACGAATTATAGTTTTTAACCGTTTTGTATATGTTTTAAACATGTATTTATTATTGGCGTTGGGGTCTTTCCGAAATTGCCATAACATATCACGCTTGCGTTTACAGCATAATTTTATGCCTTTACTTATCCACGTCGGTTTTTTTATTGCATATCTTTTAAGTTTCTTGAGTGGAAAGCACATATCATAAAATAGTTTAAATGTGTCATGGAACTTATTAAACGCGTCATTGGATTCTTTGCATGAATAAATGTCATTAAATGTCAAATTTTGTAAACAACTTCTAAACTTTAACATATTTTCTTTACAGTAACTACGTCTAAATACATACCAGTAAGGGAGTATACATGTATTTTTAATAGGGCATTGTAGTAGTTGCGCTGTGTGATCTGACATTGCCAATTCGACAGTTACGCATTTACTTCCCCTTATATTATCAATAATGTTATCGATGCAGGTACCGCTACAGAGACGTGTTGCAGTAACCACACCTAGTTTCAAGTGAAAGCTTTGGAGTAGGTTTTTAAAGCTGAGAGAGGCATAGCTATCCTTTAAAATGTCTATATTAAAATCTCCACATACTATAATCTTTTTCTTACGTCTAAAACAAATGTCATTAAGGATCATATCTAAACTGTAAAGGAATGTATTTACCGAGGCCTTATCCGATTTATGAGGTCTGTATATACACAAAATGATTACGGGGTGAGTTTGAACCTCAACTGCGCAACCTTCAATAAGACCCGGTTTACACCATTTTCCTATGTCTAATTTTTGTCCTTTTAAAGTATTTTTCATAAGTATACATGAGCCACCATTTCTATTATCTCGAGCATAGTATGTGTAAAGTGTATAGTTCGGTACGTAAAGATGCATATGATCATCCTTTTTCATGTTCGTTTCGGTTATGCATATTATATCCACCGATTTACCCTCATGTGTAAAATTATCCAGATGTACACTTAGTAAGTCCGACTTATTTACCAGTCTATTAATATTTTGGTGCAGTATAAAAATATGTTCATACACGAAAAAGACTATCACAAATAGTATCAGAAATCCGCCCAGAATCTGATTGTCCTTCACTATTAATTACTGACTCTTTGTTATTTGTCTTTGGCTTAAAATATTCTAAAATCGACTTCTGACGTGAGCATTTTATGTTATTAACTTCCATAGATCTTTCCTGATTGTTTGCACTGAAATACACTGGTTTTTTTAAAAGAAATTCTTGAGTGTATTTTAAATAGTCGATTTCAACATTTAATTTAAAGCTAAGTTCCTTCAAATGAATATAATTAATTTGTTTCTTAAAAAAGTAACGCTTATAATTAGAGAATTCGCATAAGTCAATATATTTACAGTTTGAAAAGTTTTGCGTCAAAAGTTGTAAGCTTTGGTTCAACATATTCTTATTTAAATAGTAATTACATTGTACACCTAGTAAATAGATTTGTTTACACATTTTAAGGTTATAAAGTGCTATACATACTTCCTTCAATAGATGAGACGGATTAGTATCATTTGTGCCTACCGAAAGTATAACAATGTCTTGCTCTGTCAGCGAATTATAAAGGTCTAAATGATTGGATAAGATGTCGGAGCATGTTGCACCAGGTTTAACGAGGCCTGAGACACTGTAGCAGTCATTCCACTCGGCCGTCCTTCTATTTATCATCACTTGTGAAAGTCCGCGAACTTGTTCGTCTCCTAGAATAATAATTCTAGGTTTCTCAAATGAGGGTCTGTTAGTTGTTTCACTTCGCACAAGTATTTGTTGATTGGATTGGTCCAGCATGTTACCGATATTCTCATTTAATGTAATTTCGCTTGTCTCATAAACATTATCCTTGGTTGCAGTATCACTATCTTCTCTCTCTAAATCTAGTGTTTTCCTACATTTCCTTTTGTGTTTCTTTCTACGGGCCAGGTTAGTACTCTGGGGAGTGCTTGTACAAATAGTTTTTAAATACGTTATTTGTTTTTGTTGTTCTTGTGTGACTCTGGTTAGTGAGCCGTTCTCGAGTACTAGTTTGTCAATTTCTTCGTGAGCGCTATTGAGTTGGTCAGTTAGTGATTTTATTTGTTCACTTAAATTGTTGGTGTATTCATCCTCGTATTTACTGTTTTCGGGTATACTGTCGGCTATTGACTTCTCAGACGAAGACGGGCTGGTTAAACATATCCTTTCACATGAAGTTGTTGATATTTTGTTCTTCCGACGTATTGTTATGTTATTTCTATTAGCAGAATTCATTTTAAAGTGTCGATGAGCATCCAAAAAGTAACCCGCTCGACTGAGGCTCGAACCCACGGACGCACGTTCACAGTATCGGCAGACACACAGTCTTGCCTCTAGGCTATTGAGTGCTTACGTAGTTGCGTCAAATAAGTCGATAGGTAGGTTCGTTTACTCAGCCTTTTAGGAACGGAGAACACAGATGGCGTTGTCCTAAGCATTTAACATAATGACTGACACTATTCAAAATATTTTTCATAACGAATTGTTCGCGATGAAATGTTTAAATTATTGTACAGTTTATCACTTTATTTCAAATATTCTTACTTGTTGAGGTCCTTCCTCACTTTTTCACAGCTTGTCTTACATTGTTTATTGTTGATAAAACGAAAACACTGTCACTTTTAGGGTTCTTGTGTAATTATCTTTGTATCCTTTTATTTACCTTTGTATCCTTTTTTGGTACAAGATAACACTCTCACTGTTGTATTAGGCTTCTTCAATTCACTTAAAGTTAAATTTATCTAGATATTACAGCTTTTGAAATTTTAGTAAATAAAAAATGCGGAGCGATATGTTATCGTAGCTGTAGCTGCTAACTTATATGTTAAAGTATGAACCTGACAGGTGTCAGGATTTCAGGAACGCATTCTGTCGACGGCCGGACTGTAGATATCAATTTATATCATGCAACCGTTTCTAGTCAATCAATAAGCCTAAATTAAGTTCAGACGAAACTTTCTCAAGTTACATCTAACTCTAATTGAATATCATTCATCTTGCGATTGAATCATACAGAGCACGTTTTTCAAGCGCATCTTGAGACACGTGTTCAAAAACGCGTATTCGGCGCATACGCATTGCCTGCACGGGCAGCGGTACCCAAAATTATTATCAAAGCCGTCCAATTGATCCGTAGTTTATTGGGTCATATTGATGATCGAGTCAATGAAAGGAGACGGATACGCTTTCATACAATCTTGGGCTTAGTTGTAAAAAGATGAAATTGGTGTCAATTGATAGCTACTATATTATCAAACCATCATTGAACATCTTGCGGATTTTGGCGGTCTGAGAGCCGAATTAAAAGAGATTTAGTAAAAGTGAGGCTACGAAACAATTTTAGCAGCAGATTTTGGAAGTTTGAAGCTCGACGACTAAACAAACTACTGCAATTAGTTGCTATGCCATAATTTACACAACGATCCATGGTGCCAATATGCCCTTTTTTAAGCCATACCTCAACTTATTACAATCTGACTCAGAAATCCCCGTCTCCTTTAAACTAATTTCCATTGACATCATCGAAGTCATAGAAGCCTATCAATAAGTCAAAAAATCTATGATTCCACATCTTGAATAACAACACGAGGATTTCATTGAACGCCCATATAGCGTAGCGCCTAATACGTTTCAGGTCACACAGGAAAATAGGTATCTACCAACTACTTCAGTTCAGTTCAGTTCGCAAGTTCTGAACGCCTCATTGTCTAATTCCAATCGTAAAAAAACACGAGTCATAGTAGGACACGATTTTCACCCATAATCATAGCGGCTACTGTTGGAATATTACAAAAATCCCAGTGTTGTCAGATTAAAATACTACTCGACTCAATCACTCAATTCGATTATTCACTCAATTCACTCATTCAATCATTCGTTGATGTTGGTCATTCAAATGTTTTCTGTTATATTAAATCAGACCGTCGAACAGTGCACACGTTTTTTTCTTTCCTCCTGCGACCCATTTTCCAACAGGTTATGGGCCCAGGCTACGTAGTGATACAGTGTTAAGATTATATTAGTGTTCAAAAATTAATCAACTGTTAGTTCGTTAAAAAAAAAAAAAAAAAAAAATAATTTTAACATGGAGTCGCGAAGTAAAAGAAACATTACACAATTTAACGGTGAACGATATAGCACGTGGAAATTTCGCGTTAGATCCCTTTTAGGAGAAATGCAAGTGTTGAGTGTGATTGATGAACTACCGCCATCTAACCCAGATGAAGAATGGAATAAGAAAAATATGCTGGCAAAAGGTACGATAGTGGAATATTTAGGTGATGCATTTTTGAATTTTGCAAAAGGTTCTGCTACGGCAAAATCCGTGATGGATGATTTGGATAAAATTTACGAAAGGAGGAGCTTAGCTACACAATTGGCACTGCGAAAACAATTACTAAATTTAAAATTGCAACCGGATGTGACGTTATTCCAGCACTTCAATAATTTCGACAATATAATTACGGAACTAATTTCGGCTGGTGCAAAATTAGATGAGATGGACAAAGTATCACATTTATTGTTAACCTTACCTACTTCCTACGACGGCGTTATAACGGCATTAGAAACATTAGGAGAAGAACAATTAAATCTAGCGTTTGTTAAGACACGTCTGTTAGATCACGAAGTGAAATTAAAAGCTGATACTACTACCGAACTGAAAGTATTACATGCATCTGCAGAGAAATTTCCTACGTCTAGATCTGGATTTGATAGGAAAAAGTTCCGCAATAGTACTCGATATAAGAAGCCACATCCTGGAAACACAATGCATAAGATTTCGAAGTTATATTGTGATCATTGCGGTCGACGAAATCATGTCAAGAAGGATTGCCATTTCTATAAGAAAATTAAGCAAGAAAGCAGCAGTAGTAACCAGACACCATCTGCAAATACAATGCAGATTTCCAGCAATGATGAGGACAGTTTCGCTTTTATGTTTACAACATGTAAGTCATTTAATTCGCATCCTAATTCTAGTAATGATACAATTACTTTTATTTTAGATTCGGGCGCAACTGACCACATTGTTAATACAAAGGATTTTTTCTCTTCATACTTAGAGTTACCTACTCCGCTGAAAATTGGGGTAGCTAAAAACAGCACTAACATTCCCGCTTTTGGTAAAGGACAAATAAACGTTACTAGTAATCTAGGTTTTCAAGGATCAATCGATAATATTCTATATTCACCAGATGTGCCATATAATTTATTATCGGTAAATCGTATTCAAGAAGCAGGTATGTCGGTTATTTTTAATAATAACGAAGTTCATATTTACAAGAACAACAAATGCTTAGTGTCCGGTGTAAGTAGTAATAACCTTTTTAAGTTAAATTTTAAAGTACTGCGATCTCAATGTAATTTAAATTTATCTGAGACTTCTAAACCTTATGATTTATGGCACAAACGCCTCGGTCATTTGAATAAACAAAAATTTAATATTTTAAAAAACCTAATTCAGGATAATCATATTATCAATGATGTAATTCCTAGTGATGAGTTATGTGAGTCTTGTATACTTGGTAAACAATCACGACTACCCTTTGCTAAGTCAAAAGAGAAAACCAATAACAACAGACCACTTTTTATTGTTCATTCTGATGTTTGCGGTCCTATAACACCACCCACATTTGATGATAAAAATTATTTTACTACTTTCGTTGATGATTTTACTCATTATACAGTCACATATTTAATGCATTCTAAGTCAGAGGTATATAAATGTTTTAAGGATTTTGTGGCTAAGAGTGAAAACTTATTTAATTCTAAGGTTGTTAATCTATACTGCGATAATGGCCGAGAATATCTTTCTAACGAGTTCAAAGAATTTTGTGTTGAAAAGGGGATAATGTATCATTTAACGGTACCTTACACTCCACAGCAAAATGGTGTATCAGAGAGGATGAATCGTACGTTAACAGAAATGGCTCGAACATTGGTTACAAGTGCGAAATTAGATAAAATATATTGGGGTGAAGCTGTTTTAACAGCTACTTATTTGACTAATATTTTACCCACTAAAGCTCTGATAAATAAAACACCATACGAAATGTGGCATGGTAAAAAACCGAAAATAAATAATTTAAAAATGTTTGGATCTACTGCATACGTTCTTAATAAAACTAGAAAAACTAAATTTGATCAAAAATCTTTTAAGTCAATATTAGTTGGCTACGATGCAAATGGTTATAGGTTATTTAATGTAGAAAATAATGAAGTATTCATAGCTCGTGATGTCATATTCGATGAGTTAAATTTTACACAATCGCGTCCAACACGTAGCAGTAGTGACAACATTGTGATACCCTCAAAAATTAGTAAGCCTGACAATGATTCGGCAAAACTAATAGAAAATCAACCTCAAGATTCTATGACCGAAAATTCGTCATTAGGAAGTCAACCTAATACATTAAGGCGAAGTGAAAGAATTCTCAATTTACCCCCGAAAAATTATCAACAGATGCATGATCCTGATTTATTTTTATCGTTGATTACTGTGCAATCATTGCCATCGTCATTTAAGAATATATTTGATAGAAATGATTCTGACAAATGGTTAAAAGCTGTACAGAGTGAAATTGAGTCCCTTCGAAACAACCAAACGTGGACTTTAGTAGAAAAACCTAAAGATGTCAATATCATAAGTTGCAAATGGGTATTTACTATTAAAAACAATGAATTAGGCGAACCAGTACGTTATAAGGCTCGCTTGGTTGCTCGAGGTTTTACTCAAGAGTACTTGCACGATTATAACGAAACTTTCGCACCAGTAGCTCGGATATCTACATTTAGATTCATTTTAGCTTTAGCTAATCAATTTGATTTACACGTACACCATATGGATGTTAAAACGGCATTCCTTAATGGAATACTAAAAGAAAATATTTATATGGAGGTACCAGAAGGCATTTTAGCTAAAGATAATCATGTCTGCAAACTAAACAAAGCATTGTATGGTCTAAAGCAGTCTTCCAGATGTTGGTTCGAACGTTTGGATCTCGTTCTTAAAGCTATGGGTTTTAAAAACTCGGAAGTAGATCCTTGTCTATATGTGTTAGATAAAAATGGTATAGATAAAAATGTTTATATAGTATTGTATGTAGATGATTTAATAATTTCCACTAAAAATATTGATACATTACAAGTTTATAAGAACAGTCTTATGCAAAAATTTGAAATGACTGATTTAAAAGAAATAAAATTATTCCTTGGCATCAGAATCGAAAGGTCAAATAATACTATCTCTTTAGACCAATCTACATACCTACAAAATGTTTTAAATAGATTTTCTATGAGTGATTGCAACCCTTCTAAATCACCTTTACCTTGTAAATTAAATTATTTGACTTTAAATTCTGACACATACTATGAAGCACCCTGTAGAAATGCAATTGGGTGTCTTATGTATGCAATGCTTTGTACACGGCCTGATATTTGTGCTCCTATAAGTATATTGAATAGATACCAGTCTAAAAATAATGAAGAATTATGGAAATGCTTAAAACATCTTTTGCGATATATAAAAGGTACAGTCGGTATAAAATTGACTTATCATAAAAGTGATTATAAGCAATTAATAACTGGCTATGCAGATTCTGATTGGGGAGGCGATGAAAACGACAGAAAAAGTACAACAGGCTATATATTCAAAGCTTTTGATAATTGTACAATTTCGTGGAATACACGAAAACAAAATACTGTCGCCGTCTCTTCAACGGAAGCTGAGTATATGGCTTTATTTGAGGCTGTAAGAGAAGCAGTCTGGATTAAATCACTACTAAATAGCATTTCAATTCAAATAAAAGAGCCTATTATAATATATGAAGACAACAATAGTTGCATTTGCATAGCAAATAATCCTACACACCATAAAAAATCAAAACACATAGACATTAAATACCATTTTATTAGGGAACAAATCGCTAATAAAATAATAAAGCTAGAATCTATTTCCACAGAAAATCAACTAGCTGACTTGTTTACGAAAGCGGTTCCATCCAAGAGGTTTCAAGATTTAAGACACAATTTAAATTAAACTTTAATCAGTAAGATTTATTTCGTCTGATTTTGAAGTGACTATTATAATGAGATTAATCGTTAACATAAAGCAAGATTTTGATTGTTATAATAAATAATATGTATTATATAAATTAGATTATTAGATAGGTACATAAACATTTTTTTTTTTTTTTTTTTTTTTTTTTTTGTTAAGCGATTGAAATTATTTTTATATTTCTGTATACTTGTATTTTTGAGGGGGACTGTTGGAATATTACAAAAATCCCAGTGTTGTCAGATTAAAATACTACTCGACTCAATCACTCAATTCGATTATTCACTCAATTCACTCATTCAATCATTCGTTGATGTTGGTCATTCAAATGTTTTCTGTTATATTAAATCAGACCGTCGAACAGTGCACACGTTTTTTTCTTTCCTCCTGCGACCCATTTTCCAACAGCTACAATCACGTGTAGATGCGTGTGTCAATATAATTATGATTAATTAGAAAAACAACGTTTTTCTAGACACATCCTAATTAATGGGCAATGTAATTGCTATAAAGGAGACGTTATTTTGTAAACATGCCACAAACAATAAATCTGCCTAGCTTTTCTAAACTATGTTGGGGTTGGCTTTCAGTCTAACCGGATCCAGCTGAGTACTAGTATTTTACAACCAGCTATCTGACCTTCACAAGTATTCACAACCCATTTACTGGGTAACACGATACCCCTTAGCAAGACTGGTTGTCAGACTTTTGGCCTTCTGACTACCCGAACGACTGTCAAAGATCTACGAGACACGGAGGAATCTCGGTATGGATGATGAGATTGGTCACCCATCCACGGACCAACCGCGGCAAGCGTAGCTTAACCTGATCGATCGAGCTGTGCGGCTGTAGCCACGAGCCCTTTGTAAACATAATAAACATGCCACAAACACGTGCTTATAAAGGACAAGATTTCGCAAGATCTCGTCACGCGCGGGCGCACATAGTCGTTGCGGCGCTAACTCGCACTCGGCTTGATAAAATCATGACTGTCTACATGACTTGACATGATTTTGTTTTATTTAATCTGACATCTGGAAGATATAGTACTTATAAACAATGTGCAACATACATAAATAGTGAGCCATTATCACGTAAACTAACTAGAGGAGCTCGTGGCTAAGTAATAATAGCCGCACGGGTCGATCTATCAGGTTAGAAAGCTACGCTTGCCGGGGTTGGTCAGTGGATGGGTGACCATCTTTACATACCGAGACTCCTCCGTGCCTCGGAAATCACGTTAAGCCGTTGATCCCGGCTGTAATTTGTGGATCTTTGACAGTCGTTACGGGTCGCCAGAAACTCGAAAGTCTGTCAACCAGCCTTACCAAGGGTTATCGTATTACCCAGTTACTGGGTTGTGGAGGTCAGATAGACAGTCGCTCCATGTAAAATACTGTTATTCAGCTGCATCTAGTTAGACTGGAAGCCGACCCCAACGTAGTTGGGAAAAGGCTAGGCAGATTAATTGATTTTTTATCACGTAATCTATACGCTTCTCGAAAAACGCCATTCGATTATCCCGTCTTCTTACTCACTGTATCTCCGGAATAGAAAGTGCGCTAAAAGACGAGTTGGGCTGACGACAACGTCAAAGTTGCTGAAACACCACTAGTACAGTACGACACAACTTAGATGTAGCATCGGCAGAAATCGTAAAACCTATCAAGATCCGAACTGAGTGCGTGTTCAACATCACCAATCTTTATTACTGCTTTATGCGAAAATGATCTTTACGTATACGAAATAACTTGTAAAGTATATAACCAAATACATTTGAAAAATTGAAATTTTATTAAACTTTACAGTATCAAAGCCATAGGTACACTGCCATGTAATTTATAAATGCAGTAAGTAACAGTTTTGGTCAAAATTGAGTTTATCATAAATATTTGTGATCGCCGAAATAGATGACATATTTATTTTTTTCTGTTACTGCGTTTATAAATTGCACGGCTCGGCAGTATGGTTCCGTTGTGAAATAGGGATGGTGCTATTCAACATGTATAGCTCCATCTCTTTTCCAAACTGAAGTAAGATAAAACATAATACTGTTATAAGATCAAATAAGATGTCGTGGTGGTAGGCCCCCAGGACGAGGGACGCATGGAACTGTGGTGAATGGCAGAAAGGAAAGAAAGCCTAAAACCAGCAGTGGGTGACTACCGCCCGGCCTAAATTCAAAGAGT
This sequence comes from Cosmia trapezina, assembly GCA_905163495.3. Taxonomy (NCBI): domain Eukaryota; kingdom Metazoa; phylum Arthropoda; class Insecta; order Lepidoptera; family Noctuidae; genus Cosmia; species Cosmia trapezina. Next base: position 9,960,633 of record LR991039.1, read on the forward strand.
CCATACTACCTCAGCTTTTTATCTCCCTCGCACGATACTGCTCGCGGACTGAATAAGAGCGAGACTGAGTGCGGTGCTGGGCGCAGATAGTTTAGGTAATTGCTTTTTGCATTTGATGTTAGTAGGTATGATCTAAAAAATGCATTAACATTATTTTATTTTCTTCATTCATTCATCCGTTATAGCCGTGCGCGAGGTCCTAATCAAGCACAATAAAAGACACGTCATGGCACGTGCATAAAAAGGACAAGATTTCGCAAGCGCACGCAACACACACACGTACACACACATACACATTCACAGATGGTAGCATTACATTCATACGTCAACGTCACTTTACGACCGTTATTATTATAATATTATGCACGAGAATGACCCTGTTCTTGCGTTTAATTATTTTCAGGCGAATTTTTGGAAGCGTGTGCGCATTGATGATTTCATTCTAAGATTTTGACGTCAAAAGATTACCACATAATTTCGATTACATCTTTATCTCAATATTTTATTATTGCGCATGAAGCAGAGGAACAGTAGTTACAGGACCGAATTGATGATAGGTGTTGGAAAAAAAATTAAAAGTTTCGAAAACACCGGTCAAGTGAGTGTCGGACCACGCACAATAAAGGGTTCCGTAGTTGAAAAATATTTATCCCAAAAACAAACTTTAACATTGAAATCCCAAAAAAAATTTTTTTTTCTGAGATAAAATTACAAATTAACAATTCTAAGACGTTTTCTTTTGTGCTGTAAGACCTTGCTTCTTGCCAAATTTCATGATTCTAGGATAACGGGAAGTACAAAGTTTTGATTTACTTGCGAGTATCAAAATATTTCGCATAAAGGGGTATTTTTTATTGCGTTGACTTAAAAGCTTGATTTTTTAAGAACTCAAACGGACCAAGACCTGTATTTGATACTAATTTCAACTTGATACCACCACGCGTTCCTGAGAAAAAGGGTATTGACAGACTGATGGACAGACAGACAGACAACGAAGCGATCGGAAAAACGGTTTTTTTTTCCTTTTGAGGTACGCAACCCTAAAAATTCTGTTTTAATGATTGCTTTTCCATGAAGCACGATCTAAATCCGATCCAGCTTAAAAATATCTCTTTATGAATATACAGGGCATTACAGGGTCAAATTAAATAAGCTAGCGAAACTGCAGACGTGACGGGATTTTCACTAACGCTAAGCGAAACCTAAATGACTGCCTAAATAAAAGCGTGTTGGTTTTCAACTTTCGATGCTGAGCAGAGCGTTGAAAATTCAGCAGCTCGCTTTTTATCATTTTCATTTGAAGTCTCAACTTAAGGCTCTTACAGACAGAGGCGATATCGCGGACGCGACGCGATATTTCGATATTATATCCGTAGAAAAATATCGCGTCGCGACGCGATATCGCCTCTGTCTGTAAGAGCCTTTATACGGCTTCTGAGCGAAGTTTATGTAAGGTGTTGGAATTCCGTGAACATTTAAATCCTATAGCCAAAAGACAAACCAATTTATTCATATTTTGTGAGTAGGCAAGTACCTAGAATTTTAGATTACCGATCCGCATGGGCGTGCAAGCCCATGCGGGTCGGTAATCTAAAATTCACCCCTCCACCATGCAAGGTGGAGGGTCCACACCCTCTCACGGAGATGAAGCCTGTGTCCCTCAGTGGAAATGCTCAAATCAGGCTGATTAAGGGCCTATTTCACAATGTCCGAATACCCACTACTCACCGAATAAATTCAAAAATAGAACAGAATTTGTGCGTAATTATAGGAACAGAAACTAAGGATTTGGAACGTAATCGTAGGTGGTGAAACAAGCCGCTGGGGTCGCGGGTTGTTTGAAGAAGATACCGCGGCCCTAGCATAGGCAACTGAAGGAACACGGGTGGGTTTTAGACAGTAAAAGTCTGACACGCCCTTCCGCTCCACCCAGAGCGGGAGAAGTTATTTGATGATTTCCCACCCTCAAAAAAAAAACAAAAAAAAAGGTGGTGAAACAAGCCCTAAGTATGCTAGTTTACACGACCAAATCTGGACATAATAACTTTGCAGTCTTTTTAGTTTATATTAGGATGACTTCATCATTAGATAATGCAAATTATCACCAGATGACTAGGTCATACGAAGTTTAAAATCGATACCATTTTGTTCTGCCAGACTAAATACAAACATTTATAACCATCAGTCTCAGCTTGTTGTAAATTATTTTATAACTATAAAAATAGTTCGTAAAGTGAGGGGGTTCGTTCGTGAGGGGCTCATGGCTAAGTTATAACAACCGTAAGCGTCTCACGCTTGTTGCGTTTGGTCCGTGCATAGGTGACCATCTTTACATACCGAGACACCTTCGTGCCTCAGAAAGCACGTTGAGTTGTCCCAGCCGTTATTCGTGGATCTTTGACAGTCGTTACGGATCGTCAGAAGCCCGAAAGTCTGACAACCAGTGTTACTAAGGGGTGTCGTATTACCCAGTAACGGGGTTGTGTAGGTCAGGACTGGAAACCGATCTTTCCCCACGTGTCTGTAGGTTGTCTACATCTGTTTGTATCGTCTGTCTTAACGCAGGTATGCTGGAAGAGATTTCTTTTGAAATAAGCAAACCTTTGTATATATTTTTCTGTTCAAGAAGAGAGACAAGAAGAGAGCTTCTTGTCTGTTTAATAAATAAATAAATACTGTGACATCGCCTCTTTGTGTTGCCAGTCGGTCACTTATAATTCCTATCGTACTAATGAGTACATTCATACGCATAACTACAGTTAAGTACACAAAGAATTCAAGGAAGTAAGTGAGGAGAATAATTTTTAAATGCTTAGAAAAAAAATATCTCTATGTTAGATGGGGTGGCGGCCGGTGCATGGCCATGGGCCCGTTAAATTCCAAATATGCGAAAAGTAAAATAATTCAGGATCAGGATTGTGTTTCAAACCTACATAATCCAACTCCAAGGACCAATTTTTTACTTTTATTTAGGCCGCATAGTTTTCGACTTTTGATTAAAAATGTAAAAAAAAAAAACCGTCCACCCCCCACTATATCTCCGAAGTTTGCAAAGAGAAAAATCTGAAATTATTCTATGTGATAGAAGTATGTGTAAAGATTACAGGAAAAATAAAACGAAGTCTCTAAATAGACTTTTTCAGAAATCGGAACGGAACCCTCGGTGCGCGAGTCCAACTCGCTTTTGACCGGTTTTTTTTTTATTGCGTTGACTTAGAAGCTTGATTTTTTAGAGCTCCAAGGGACTATAGACCTTCGTGTTTGATATTAATTTCATCTTGATACCTCCACGCGTTCCTGAGGAAAAGGGTCTGAACAGACTGACAGACAGACAGACGAACTTTATATTGCAGTCGAACAACAAAGTTATCCTATAAAGGTTCCGATTTTCCTTTTGAGATACGGAACCCCAAAAAGTAGACACTTAACTATATAATATAGCAAAACTAAATGAGTTTTATTGCTACCGGAAAAACTAAATTCATTGCTTTATCAAAGGCCTCGAATCCTCAATGACTATCCGTCGAACGGTATCGTTCAATGACTTATCATGTCTATCTATAATAATAATAACTGTTTACGGAAATTGATTACAAAAGAATTGGCAATCACACTTGCCAAATATTCGTTTTTTTTTCCTATTTTTTTTTCAGGGCATTAGCTGTTGCTATCTAGTTGATTTCGGAAACAGCCACAGTTTTCTGTGTCTACTGATCATCATGGTGGTTGGTAGCTTCGTTAATACCATGGTCCTCTTGCATGTGCTTTTTGGTGGGGCAAAATATGGTAAGTAATAAGTAGTATTTTATGTGTTCATTCTAAATTTTGCCTATTTTAATTATTATCTTCTTTACAACTAAGCTGTAATGCTGTGCTTTTAGCTTAAACAATACAATACAAATATAATACTTTTATTTCAAACCGAGTCCAGGGATAATAACAATTTTACTTAATATCTACTGTTAGTACCTAGCATTCAGCTGCATCCGGTTAGACTGGAAGCCGACCCCAACATAGTTGGGAAAAGGCTAGGCAGGTTGATTGATCTAGTGTAAGCAGACGTTCGCACGGACGTAAAAAAATCGCTGCGGGATTTTATCGCGCACTGGATTTTCAACTCTCGGTGTTGAGGGTAGCTTCGAGAATCCAACCTAACAACAGCAGAGTGCATCCCAGCGCGACGAAAAACACACTGTTGGATTTTCAACTCCCGGCGCTGAGCAGAGCGTTGAAAATGCAGTGCGCGAAAAAAAATCGCCGCGATTTTTTTACGCCCGTGCGGACGTCGGCTAGTAAAATTAAAATTCAGCTTGGAGCTGCCTCCACCTCCACAATATCGGGGAATCCCACCGATCTGTGAAGACTGTTGGTGCTGCCGCGAGCACGCGACATCAGGGATGCACATCTCTTTCTAACAATGGCGGCAAAACCATCAATGTTCTTATCTGTAGACAACCCTGACGCACTACCCACCTATCATTATACTGTGGTGAAAAGATCCTAGAGGCCCTTTTGTTGCATTCCAATAATTTAATATTAATACAAAAAAAATATATATATTTTATATTATTATGCCCCGGTATTCAGCTGCATCCGGTTAGACTCGAAGCCGACCCAAGGACCCCAACATAGTTAGGAAAAGGATAGGCAGATTGACTCGGTCCATACCAACTTAAATTATTTTCTATCACTCATACATCAGCACACAATAAATAATTTATAAGTAATTAACAATAAACGGAAACAACACCAATTAGTAACACGCCTGTTAATGGAATATTTAAATTTACAATCGCCAATAATATAAACAGAAAGGCATAAACATTGAAATATTTATGTTCCGATCACTACAAAGATAGGAGCCCGATTAAGATTTATATTAATTTAATTTAACTGTGTGAGCAATGACTTGTGGATGCAATTGTTTCCTTGACATGAGGAAGCGACTGCAGTGAAATATAGTTGGAGGAGCGTGATTAATTTAATTTGACCTTTTGACCGCAGTGTTGTGTAAACAACTCTGTTAGGCTCATGATATTATCTACTGAGTCATTTATTTTTAGTATGCTTTCATGGGCGTCTTTCGTATGAACTTCGGGCCTACTCCCTAACTCCGTCCGTCCGTCCGTCCGTTGGTCCATCCATCTGACATAACGATCCATCAAAACTAGTGTAAAAGTTAAATTTTTCGAACGAGTAAAAACACATCGGGAGTAGAGACAACTGTCAAATCGTGTTGTCATTCATACTTCGTTCGGGCCCCGAACCAATCATCTGTCCGTAGATGATACGGAGTAGGAAACGGCCGTAACGAAGGACGAAACTACGGACTTCATGCTTAGGGAGTAGACCTCCTGATGTTGATAATGATGCTTGCATGTAGCTTACTTATCCCATTCTCAAACTCAAACTCAAGGTATTTATGTCAAACTAGCCAGCGGCTTCGCCCGCGTGGATGTCGGAAATTATTCCATGGGAACGTTCCACCGAGAACTCTTTCCTTATTCTACATTATAAAGGGAATCTTTGTGCAAAATTTCAGCTTTCTAGGTTCAAGGGTTTGGGCTGGGCTTTGATGAGTCAGTCAGTCAGTCAGGACTTCTCTTTTTATTTATATATTTAAATAGATAAACCAGTTACAGGCATACTTTTGAATTGTCAAGAAGTCGGTCAGTCAGAAAGATGAAGCTAATTGCCCAAACAAAGCATAGTTGGTTCTTATGGAGAAGCACGGGCAAGAAACTCCACGGACACTCCTCCGGACCAGAGTTCCGGAGTTGAAGGATGACCTGGGGCTATAGTTGGTAAGATCCGTCCACTGCTGGACATACGATTCTCCCAGGCTGCGCCACAAGCCACAACACCCTGTCCTCTGCCTTCCGCATCCATCAGTCTGTACTGTCCCATCAGCCACCTTATAAATAAATAAATAAATATTTTTGGACATTTCACACAACGCCATCTAATCCCAAGCTAAGCAACCTAATGCTTGTGTTATGGTAACGAGATGGCTGATAAACTACTTATATATATATTTTTTTTTTTGTAAATACATACATATTATAGATAGAAAAACACCCAGACTCGAAACAAATACTTGTAGGTCGTACAAATATTTGTTCCGTGCGGGAATCGAACCCGCGACATGCTGCGCAGCAGTCAATCGCTCAACCACTGCGCCAACCGCGTCGTAACCTTCTATCCATAGTCGGGTAAAAAGGGAAATTTAATGACAATAATACTATTTTTACATTCTGTTTATACTACTTATGTTTCGTTGTCAGAAACGCTTTATTGTTATTAACCGTTTTCCCCGTGACAGGAGTCACGTAGTTCAAGGAACAGTCACCTTATTATTTTGGCCAAAATCCCATTAACGATTTAAAGCTAATCGTCATCAACATCATAATGTTTACAAACAAAACTGGGAGAAGAATGAATGAAACATTGCGTCACAATATAAAATTAAATTAGTTAAATAATATATAAATAAAATTACCTTATTTTAGTAGGTACTTAGGTTAGTATAGTGTCAATACAGGATATTTTTACTGTAACCGCAAATATCACAGACTTCCTTAAATAAATTCATTCATTAATGAGGTTGGTACACACTACACAGGGCTACATATCAAGCTATGCATTTCCAGTATAAGCTGATCTCACATTGTGTAAGATTTCCGTACAATGAGAGGTCAGCTTATACTGGAACGTTATAGCTTGATATGTAGCCGTGTGTACCTACTCGGAACTCTTTTCCCGGTACTCGGTACGTCTGACAATAAACATTTAACGTCATAGAGATAGTGTATTTGGGAAACATTATTGTGGCTTTTAGGTACAAATTCAAGTGAAAATCTCTAATTTTTAGAAAAAGCAAAGTAGTTATTCCGAATATTTAAACACATTCTATTAACATTGTAGTATTTACACGATATTTATCTAAAAACCTTTTTTTAAATCAACACTATTGCACCTTTTGTCCGACCCTTGATTCGACCCTGGCGATAGACACACAGGTAGGTACCTACTTCATAGGTAGCATGTTTAAAAGATATCATACTAACTATCAATATAACAGAATTTAATCTGAGTACCAAAAGGGCCTAACAGTATTAACATTCTATACTAGTTTATTTAGGTATACAAGATGAAACTTAATTCATGGGCATCCTCTTAAGGGATCATTGTACTCATCATTATGAACAACAAAAACATCATCATTATGAACAGCAAAAATCAGCTGTTCAGTAGGTACCTACATTTATGTTAGGGAACTGTTACGGAAATGTTAGGGAATCGCGAAAAAAAACAGCTGTCATAAATGTACTGAACAGCTGATTTTTATTTCGCAATTTCAGGTTTGGTCCCATAATAAAAGTTGTTCATAATGATGAGTACAATGACCCCCTAAAAGATTGCCACTGTTTACACTTACACCCTGTATTCCATACAGGACCGGACATTCCTGCACCTTTCGCCCGACCTTAGTGCAACCCTGTCCTTCATTCACATAATGAGTAATGTTGCAACACTCCGGTAAACTATAAATAAACTATAAAGTACATACGTTACAAGCATAGAAATCTAAAAAACAGGAGAAGTGGCAAGCGGGCGAATCTGTGGCCGCGCGACATGCTCAGTATGAGCCGTTCATAGTACAAATTCCGTGTCCGCGAACTAGTGCGCTTTCGACTGTGACCGTGACAATTTATAAGAATGCCGTGTTATTCAGTGGTTTCATGTAAAAACCGAAAACATGTTAATCATGGAATCACTTTCCCAATGTAAGTACAAGTATTTTAATGTATTTATCTTTAAAATCATGAAAGTGACAAAGGGGATAAGTGGAGACACAAGGTTCCGGTACATTTTAACATACTGGGCACATCTCCTTCTTTCTTATAACTATGGTTACGAGACGTGTAACAACGCGTTTCAATCAGCTGTCAAAAAAACTTAAGACAGATCTTCAACATAACAAAAAGCATTTTGAAGGCTCTTTCAGCAGTTTTCCAATAGACATTATATTAATAGAAATTATGAATTGTTTGTTTTGTTTTTTTTTTTTTTTTGTAGCTAAACTGAAACATGAAATCTTAAATTATACTTACTGTGACAACTAGAGAATGTTTGTGGCCGAAGTTTTCAGTCTAGAATTCACTTCTCTCTACCTCTACCGCCTATTAACTACCTCTAAAAGTTTAAAGAAAATTCTGTTGTAGGACTAATCCCCAATTTCTAAAGAATTCTTAAACGGAGCTTAAGGCCCTGGTTCCAAGCTTGGTTTAGCTCGGTGTGTAAGTGAAATGGCGTTATGGCTGTCTAGTTTGACGCACGAGATAGAAGATTCTCACGCGCACCGGAATTATGTCGTAAAAATGCAAATAAAATCGTATAAAATTAGAAATGAACTATTTAATAAAAAGTAATCCATCACTGGATGCAGTTTGGAATTTGACATTTCATGGTATATTTTTAATTATAATTATAATTTTTAATGAAGGGATAAACTGCTTTTAAAGATTATTAGGAAGTATGTTTAAAGATTTTTTTGGTGCATTAAAATATGTATAATTATGTTTTGGCTGTATGCGAAAAGGACTTGAAAATATCATATTTTTTTTACATGTCAAAATGATTTACGGTTTATGAGATACACAGCTTTAAAAAACCACCTTTTTGATCGTTTTCAGGAAATCTGGGCCTTAAACCCCTTATTCATAAAAAACTAAAACGCTCTATATAAGCCTATTTTAGTTAAAATAATGTTTTGTCATCTTCTTTCAAACTCAAATTATTCGAATGAAATTGACAAAACACTATTTTAACTAAACTACGTTTGTACAGCGTAACTATAAAGGACCTATGACACATACGCATAAAACCGTTTTACACACTTTTACCGTTATCCGAGTGCAGTGTTGCACTTTATCAATCATATGTTAATTTGTATAACAAACACTAATTCATTACAAGTTGCGCATTGTTACAATTCATTGCCCAATACTGGCCGGCGTGTGTTACCTTATCACGTGCACCGCGCCATCTTGGAAAATTTATTCTTTTCGCAATAATTTATTGCTGACTAGCTTTTGCCCGCAGCTTCACCCGCGTGGATATCGGAAAATATTCCAAGGGAACGTACTACCGGGAAATCCTTCCTTATTCCTTGTCTACATTATAAAGGGGACTTCTCTGCGAAATTTTAGCTTTCTAGGTTCAAGGGTTTGGGCTGGGCGTTCGCGTTGATGAGTCAGTCAGTCAATCAGTCAGGACTTATCTTTTTATTTATATAGATATAGATAGATAGATAAAATATGACCACTTTGGACCTCGATCTTGCCTGGTGGAAAACGAAATGGAATGGATGCACCCGGAAGATGTTTGACGATGATTTTGACGGACTATGGGTGGAACATAACGCTGGCAAGGAGTTCCACACTTTGAGAGTGTACTAACTAAACTAATGTCGGGGCCACACCAACGGGATATGCCGTTGATTATGGCGTAGGTGTAGCCACAACTTATCGCAATAATTTTACAACGGAATTCACATTGCCGAATGATTTAGCGATAACTCGATGGCGGCGTTCAAGTGCCACTCTGTATATCGCGATAGTTATCGGAATAATTACCGCGATGATTATGACAATGATGGGCATTGACGTTGACGTTGGTGTGGCCCCGACATTATTGAAGGGACTTCAAAAACTGATGGAAAATCTTTTAGTTTGAGTTAAGTTTTTGAAAGGGATTTCGGGCAATTTTGAAACGTATTGTGAATTCTTTCTTTTTTCTGTTCATTCGCTCGTTCGATGTGTGGGTAGAATATTGACTTTTTTTGGGAATTTTTATTTATGAAAATTGCGTTTGCGAGGTTCTTCAATTGGTGTTCCCAGTCGGATATAATAAAAACAGGTATTTCGTGTTGATTGTATGCGATTACGATGAAAAGGTTTGCAATTACGAGACAAGGTCTTCGCCTTGGGCCACATTGAGGTAGGCTTGATCTCCGACCAATTATCATTACAATGTTTAGAGTTAAATAATGTTAAGCACTTAGATGTTGTTATTAATATTACGTAGGTAGATATTATCTAAAATTAAGTAGCACTTTTGTTTGAAGATAAAATACATTTTCTTAAAAAAAAATTGTGTTTAGATAAGTCGTCTGTACAGGGTGTAATTTTAATTGTTGAAATACAATGTAATACCTACTTTATTTAAATACAATTTTTAACGCTGGTTTTTTAAGTTGGTAACACTTGTGGATAGCACATTATATGACTTTTTATCCGTGCTTTCTCTTGGATAAAATCTTGTAGCAGAACATCGTGTAATAAACTAATAACTATAAAAGGCTTGGATTTCATTATTAACTACATAAATCATCTTTATCCTATTAAGGGGTCATTGTACTCATCATTATAAACAACTTTTACTATGGGACCAACACTGAATTCGCGAAAAAAAATTAGTTGTTCAGTACAAGTTTTGCGAACATAAAAAATGTAGGGAACAGCAGATTTTATTTCGCGATTTCAGGTTTGGTTCCATAGTAAAAGTTGTTCATAATGATGAGTACAATACAAACTTAAGAGGATAAAGACGATTCAAATTACTCCTTGTATATTATTTCCAGAAACAGAAAAAGACGAGTTACCTACTATAAGAGCATACAATACATCTATCTTCTATCTATCTATCTGTCTATCTATCTATATATCTATCTATCTATACAGGGTGTAAGGGACAGCCCTCCGCAAACTCACAGGGTGCATTCAGGTCCTCATTTTGAATCATATTCCACCGGAAATTTGCTCAGGAAAATTTTCATTTTTTAAATTTTTTTTTCAGTTACATTTTCATTATTTCAATGTAAAATTGCATTGTGTGTTCACAGCACTCCATTTATGTAAAAAAAACCGCAAAAAAAAAAACCAGCAATGGATGTTGAAATACTCTAACCAACGACGCGTGAAATCAGCTGTTCACTTTCTGTCTAGCTACAGAGTTCATCGAACTCACCGAATACCTATTACCTACCCCTCCCAACCAGTAATAGACGCTCCAATTTGTGCACAAAAACACAAATAAATCAGGTTTATTGGATTCCCTTAACGTTCCTGAAAAAAAATCATGTACCGGTCATCTAAGTATGACATACTGAATTCACCCTATCAGTTTGCGGAGGGCTGTCCCTTACACCCTGTATAAATAAAAAGAGAAGTCCTGGCTGACTGACTGATTGACTGACTCATCAACGCCCAGCCCAAACCCTTGAACCTAGAAAGCTGAAATTTTGCACAGAGGTTCCCACCATAATGTAGACAAGGAATAAGGAAGGATTTCCCGGTAGTATATTGGGATATTTTCCGACATCAACGCGGGCGAAGCCGCGGGCAGAAGCTAGTTCTCATATAAGCAAAACTGCTGTCTTTTATACGGACCAGAATTTAGGGGCTCAAAAGGAATTAATGAAAGGTAATTGCATGCAGCTCAGATGAGAATATGAGACTGCTAAGAGGGATGTGTGGTGTTACGCGAATGGATAGAAAAAGAAATGAGTAAGATAAAAAAAAAGTTTATAATAAAAAATTTTAATAGTCACGAAGATAGGAAAGGAAGGAAGAGGAAGTCTGAAAGTGGTGCCACTTTCAGAAAAGTTGTGTGGATATCAGTTGTCAGGCATGTAATGCGGAGGAATGTGGAAAATGTCATGAGGAGAGTTTTGCGTATGAATGTGGATGGCTATTTATTAGTAAGGAAAGACCAGAAAAAGCCGGACAAGTGCGTATCGGACTACGCACAATGAAGGGTTCCGTAGTTGGTATGAAATTATTCCAAGAACAAACTTAACATTATAGTTGAAAAACATGTTCTCCCATACATACCAACAGTAAATGTAAGTTTGTACTCACAATATTGAGAGATTTACCATGTTATTTTAAGACCACAAACTTCTTATAGGTTTTCCTGTAATCTACAGGTATAGACCTATTTTCTGTATTTTTTTCAAAATTTTAGGCTCAGTAGCTTCGGAGATAAGGGGGGGGGGAATGGTCAATTTTCGTCTATTTTCTTAAATTACTCTAAAACTATTTACTTTAAAATTATAAAAAAAATATATATTTGAAACCTTCATAGTAAGCCCTTTTATTTGATATGTAACACGGTACAGTTTCCAAACCTTTTTTTCTAATTTTATAGTTTACCCCCTAAAAGTGACCCTCATATTCAAAATTTATTTATTTACTTTAGCTGTACGTGTTTGGGTCACAGAAATCCATATGTGTACCAAATTTCAACTTAATCGGTCCATTAGATTCGGAGCAAATTGGCTGTGACAGACGGACAGACAGACAGACAGACACACGAGTGATCCTATAAGGGTTCCGTTTTTTCCTTTTGAGGTACGGAACCCTAAAACAATAAAAAATATATTTTCAGACAACCTAGGCTCATAGAAACAGTAACAAAAAAAAACTTAATAAGTATAGAATTAATAAAAGTAAAAAAATATTGTATAGTACCTAAATGTGTAGTAGTCGTACCTATCGTAAGATAAGCCGACGTTCGCACGGACGTAAAAATATCGCAGACATTTTTTTTCGCGCACTGGATTTCAACACTCTGCTTAGCGCCGAGAGTTGAAAATCCAACAGTGTGTTTTTTCGACGCACTGGGATGCATTATGTTGTTGTTAGGTTGGATTTTCAATGCTCGGCTCTACACCGAGAGTTGAAAATCCAGTTCGCGATAAAATCCCACCGCGATATTTTTACGTCTGTGCGAACGTCGGCTAAAAGTAGGTATGGACTGTGTGAAAGATGATATTATCGCTAGGAAGGGGTTGACTACCGAGATAACGACTAACAGAGAAGTATGGAAGAAAAATAGATGTTGCGTCGACCCGGAAATAAATTTGGATAAGGGCAAGAGAATAATGACAATTCCTTCTCAAATTACCTACGAATTCAGTACAATCTCAGCTATCGTATTATTTCCCTGTTTAACATGCCAATGCGTAATAATAAGAGGCGTATTATTAGCTGGAAGTGGGCGTCTATCATATTATATTGCTCGTCGGAATTTCATAAAATTCAACTGCGTATGCGTTTGACATTTCGATCAGTATTTACCAGATATCAATTTACACAACATCTAAATGTGTAGCGACGTAAAATAATTTACACTAATAATAAAGTCGAAGAGTTTGTGGGTTTGTTTGAACGCGCTAATCTTTGGAACTTCAAGACCGATTTGAAAAATTCTTTTTGCATTTGATAGCCCAATTCATGAGGAACGATATATACTAACATCATGCTACGGCAGGGAGGGGTCTCGGTATTTAAAGATTGTCACCCACCCAAGTACCAACTAGTAGCTTTTGCGCTTAATTGCGTACCTGATCTATCGACCCGTGTGGCTGTTATTACTTGGCCACGAGCCCCTCGGTTATACAAACAATTACAGATTTTCAAAATCACAGAACCACTAGTTTTGTTAATAATTTGTTCTAGGTAAGTTTTATAAAATGTTCTATACTATAATGTTCTATGTTTTTGTTGTTGTTGTGTTGCGGAAGAATTTTTTTGTTGGCTTGAACACGCTAATCTCTGAAACTACAAGACCGATTTGAAAAATTATTTTTGCATTTGATAGCCCAATTCTTGAAGAAGGTTATAAGCATTTTAATATCTCGCTGTGACCCTTAAGAGCCGAGCAAAACGAAAAAAAGTCAGAAAGAACGCTAAGCGAAAACGAAGTAATAGCGCAAGACGCGACGCGGTGGGTCAGGAGCCGAAATTTCAGGAGCCGAAATTTCACGCGGACGAAGTCACGGGCAGAAGCTAGTACATAAAATTTATTTTATGATTTCTGGGTATTGTTAAACAAATATGATGATAATTTTTCCATCGGGTATTTGTCATCCTAGGTTAGCTTCATGTTACAGAAGGCGGAAAGGGATTAGTCAGTCATCAATATCATCAACACCGTCATAATACCAATTACAGGCACTTTTGAATTGTCAAAGAGTCGGTCAGTAGGTAAGTCAGAAAGTTGAAGCTAGATGCCCATTCCAAAACGTAGATCTATGGAGAAGAACGGGCAAGAAACTCCACGGACACCCTTTTAAATCAAAATATGGTTACAAAATATTGGTTACATCATTCATGTTGAAATTATACATGTGAGAACGATGAACGTTAAAAGCGTCCGTAAAAAAAAATAAACAATTCAAAATTTAAATTTAAATAAGCCGTGGCAGCTAAGGTATGACCAGCCTCCGACAACAGCGCCCGTTTACGAACCTGACGCATGGATTCGTTAAATGATCCAACACACTCGCCACCATCCACGGACCAACCGCGGCAAGCGTAGCTTTATTTACGGTACGGTATTTACAAATGTACCGACCAAGTACTTACATGGTGACTTCATTACTTACGGCAATATTATTAATATCTAGCTGTTGCCCGCGACTTTGTCTGATATCCAGAGTTAAAAGTAGCCTATATTAATTTCCAGATCATGGTCTATCCATGTGCCAAATTTCATCCAAATCCGTTCAGCCGTTTTAGCGTGAAAACGTCACAAACAAACAAACTCACTTTCGCATTTATAAAATTTGCTAGGATTTTCAGTAATGATATAGTACATTTTGATACAAGTGGAGAACGTTTGTTATTGCGTTCGAGGCGGAATTAAAACACCCGAGCCGTAGGCGAGGTTGTTTTTGAGCCGAGAACTATAGCAATAACAAATGTCCACGATTATCAAACGACGTTTTTCAATACACTTTTGAAGAAATAAAATAAAAAACACATCCTAAAATAACGGAAAATGATTTTGTCATGAATTAATAGGGAACTATGATTTAAATTTCCTTTTTTTTCCGCGCTTTGCTTTCGCCAGGTTGCTTTCAACCTGGAAGCAAAGGTATAAAGCCGATAAACAGCCTAATATGAAAAATAGAAAATTCAAATATTTTTGAGTTTACAACACAAATAAATGTTAATTTGTTCATAAACGTTTTTTTTTATTGTAATAATCATGGTTTTTGACAATATTTCATTCACCTCCGAATAGAGAGTTGTGAATAGAGGCATTGAACCAATTTGGACTAAGTATAGGTATAAGTTATATCTGTGGCCTCAGACCAAGAAATTTTTCTTGGTCTGAGTCTGTGGCATTCCCGCACACGTGCGGGGAAATAAAAAATCGCACGCGTGCGACATACATTGCATTGTGAACGTAATCGTAGTGCGATATGAACCAGTTTTCGAGGAAGTGTATTGAAAAATTAATTATGGCAGAGGTCAACCAACTTACAACAGATGCATTGACTTGTGGTTTTAATTTCAATGTTAATGTTAATGCAAACTGATGTATTTGCAGAAAACGATCCGATGCAATAATTGTGTCATTTACTGACTATAGGTATTCGTGGCTATTTCCTGGAAGGTTAGTTTTACGAAGGGAAAGAAAATTAAATATAAGTAAGTTAAACCCACAAAACTGCATATTACTTACAGAAAGTAACTGTGCGACCGAGCTCTGTTCGGGAGAAAGTTGACGAATTTTCCCAGATAATATGAGACCTAGGGACGTTTTTTTTTTAATTTCGTACCTAAATAAGCATATAGGACACTTACCAAATTCACTCTAGACAGGCTATGGATTTTATATTTTATTTTATTTAAAAGTTGAATCTTTTGTTTTCTTTATTTTATTAACTTGACTTTATTTTCTTTTGTACTCAACGATAGCTACTTACCCAATGTAACTCCGAACTAGTTTGCATAAATATTGGAAATGTAGGTATTAATGGAAGAGCTCGTGGTTAAGTTATAATGGATGGGTGACCATCTTTACATACCGAGACTCCTCCGTGCCACGGAAAGCACGTTAAGCCTTTAGTCCCGGCTGTCATTTGTGGATCTTTGACAGTCGTTACGGCTCGTCAGAAGCCCGAAAGTCTGACAACCAGTCTTACCAAGGGGTATCGTATTGCCCAGTTACTGGGTTGTGGATGTCAGATAGGCAGTCGCTCTATATAAAATACTGGTATTCAGCTGCGTCCGGTTAGACTGGAAGCCAACACAACATAGTTGGGAAATGTTTATGATGATTTACCATTAACCACTTGGCCAAATTCTTAACAAATATATTTTTGCTCTAACCCCTCAAGTGTCGAATGCACCCCATGTGTGCATAAGAAAAACCCTTTTTTGTTAGGTACCTATATAAGCTTATATCACATATAAATGTAAAAAAACATCATCCGATGGAAAACATATCATCATCAGTAGTTGTGAACCTATGGCGTTCGCAACTAACCCCCAACCCTCCCCACTCGCGGGGGTTTTGGGTTTAAAATTAGCCAAACTCAGACACTTGAGGGTCTAATAAGCTTAGTACAGAGGTATTCAGCCGGTTAGACTGAAAGCCGATCCCAACAAAGTTGGGAAAAGGCTAGGCAGTTGATAACAGGAGCCAGTCTTTTGCCATAAATCGGGCACGAATCCCGGCACTGCAGCAGCTATTGTCTTCTGGTTCAATTTAGCATTTCGCAATGAACAGACATAATTTTAACTAAATTATGATTACGCTGCAGCTGTCTTAGCCACGTGCCGTTCTTTTAATAATATTGATTACCTAGGTATATTAATACCAAACATGGTCTTGGCAAATTCTTGGCATTGAATATAGCACGTTTTGTACCGATAGTTAGAACAACATGTATACCAGATGGCCTACTGTGGCGCAACATCTCTGGCGATAGTATGTATACAAGTTAAATTCATGAAAAGCTATAGAAAGAAAGAAAGAATAACGTTTACCTATTTGGATACAGTTCGTGAAACACAAAAAAAAAAACAATTGGCAAAAAAAAGTGAAAATAATGTTTTAACATGTTACGTGTGCCTCACGGCTGCGCCAAAAAGGTTAATTTCGGACTGGGAGGGAATAAGAATGTGACAGAGCATAGAAATATAAAATGTGACAGAGACTTTCACATGCGTAAAAAAGAGAACGCAACAATGAGCTGGAACCAAAATAAAAGCGCCAAACCAAATATTAGGTCTTTACTTATGAAATTGCCGTTCTGCAGTACTGGCCATTTCAAATCAAAATAATTTTTGTTTGGCTAAGAATTCTAATTTCAAATTAATTTTATTTTAAAAACATGGATTTTTTTTTCCAAAAGTAGTCATTTGTTTATTGATTAGTGTTACATTTTCATCGCATTTCAATCTTTTTCGTCATCATGGATACGTTAAAAATTCGAGTAATTATGGAATATGAGTACCGTCGTGGCAGCAACGCGGCACAAGCGGCACGCAACATCAACGACGTTTACGGAGCTAACACTACAAACCAACGCACCGCCTGTTATTGGTTTGCTCGCTTCCGTTCTGGAAATTTCGACCTGAAAAATGAACCTCGCGGTCGTCCGAAGACTTTGGTCGACAATTACGAATTAAAGGCGATTGTGGAAGCTGATGATACACAATCTACGGCTGAATTAGCAGCAGCTTTCGACGTTAGCGTCAAAACAATATTGGTCCATTTGCGTCAAATTGGCAAGGTAAAAAAGCTTGACAAATGGGTGCCCCACGAACTCAATGATCGCCAGCGCGAAGTACGCGTCGAGACGTGCCTTGCACTGCTCAACAGACACACAAATGAAGGAATTTTGAACCGCATTGTTACCTGCGATGAAAAATGGATTCTGTTTGATAACCGCAAGCGCTCAGCAAGTTGGTTGGATCCTGGTTCAGCACCTAAACAATGCCCTAAACGAAAACTTACCCCTAGAAAAGTGATGGTCACTGTTTGGTGGTCTAGCGCCGGTGTGATTCATCACAGCTTCTTACCAAACGGGGTGAGCATTACTGCAGATGTGTACTGTGAAGAACTGAACACAATGATGGAGAAGCTGGCACATCTCCAACCAGCATTGGTCAATCGCTCGTCTCCGCTGCTCCTGCACGACAACGCGCGACCTCATACTGCACAGCAGACGGTCTCCAAGTTGCAAGAACTGGGGTTGGAAGCTCTCCGTCATCCGCCCTACTCACCAGACCTTGCGCCTACAGACTACTACTTTTTCCAGAATTTGGGTAACTTCTTGGCGGGAAAAAAATTCAATACCCGAGAGGCAGTACAAAATGCCTTTAAAGAATTTGTTGCCTCCCGACCAGCTGATTTCTTTAAGAAGGGCATCAATAAACTGCCACTGCGTTGGCAAAGATGCATTGATTGCATGGGTGATTACTTCGATTAATACAAATAAAAAATACATGAAAAAAATTCGTTTAAATTTTTTCATACAAAACGGCAATTTCATAGGTAAAGACCTATTAAAAACTGTTTAAAAATAAATTAAGCTATCCATTGATATCTCAATGAAGCTATCTATCAAAAATATTTTCAGCCAGAGCTTTCAATTACCTAATACCTACGCACGTTTTTAATGCAATTTTGCAATGAAATTACTTAGGATCTAAGAATTACTTACAGAAAAAAATATAAAAGTAAAGGTCTTTTCGGAATTAAATTCTATCGAGGAGATTTAAAACAATTTGTGTTTTCCTTCAGTCAAAGTATTAAACAAATTGTCAATAAACATTTAGGTATATCCAAAAATTAAATCCATACATGATGCAATAGTGAAATAAATGGTTACGAAAAGACCCCAATTTATTTTAGTATCGCCTTAATGCCAGACCAGGACACATGATGCCTGACGCTGGTTTTCTAATGAACCTTTAGGGACAAGTGACGAGAAGTTCAAATAGTTTCAACATACCTACATACATATTATTTATGCTTATAAATAAATAAACTAGTAATCAAATATAATTACAAAAACAACAAGAAATGTCTCAGCAGACCCTGTTCTTAGCGATTATCTGAGCCCAGTGTCCTCACAAAGCGTTGGTGTTAGACCACGCGCAATGAAAGGTTCCGTAGTTGGTATGAATTTATCCCAAAAACAAACTTAACATTTAGTTGAAAAACATGTTCTCCTATACATCGATATACGTCACGGTTAATTCTCCAGCCACAAAATATAAGTTTGTAATCGTATTTTTTTTATGTGATAAAACTATAAATTAAAGATTTTCAGACTTTCCTTTAGCCGACGTTCGCACGGACGTAAAAATATCGCGGCAATTTTTTTCACGCACTGGATTTTCAACGCTCTACTTAGCGCTGAGAGTTGAAAATCCAATAGTGTGTTTTTTCGACGCGCTGGGATGCACTCTGTTGTTGTTAGGTTGGATTCTCGAAGCTCGGCTCGACACCGAGAGTTGAAAATCCAATGCGCGATAAAATTCCAGCGCGAAATTTTTACGTCCGTGAGAATGTCGGCTTACTGTGCTGTGGAACCTTGCTTCTTACCAAATCTCACGATTCTAGGTCAACGGGAAGTGCGATTGAGTGCGATTGCGGGAGTGATTGATTTATTTGCGAGTATCAAAATATGTCGCATAAATGGTCGTATTTTTTATTGCGTTGACTTAGCAGCTTCATTTTTTTAGAGCTCCAAAGGACTGCAGAGCGACGTATTTGATATTAATTTCAACTTGATACCTCCACGCGTTCCTGAGAAACAGGGTCTTGACAGACAGACGGACGGACTACGAAGGGACCGTTAAAAGGTTAATAAGAGGTACGGAACCCTAAAACCAGTAGAGCAAGCAATGAAAGAGAAGTAACGATATCCAGTTATACCTCAGTCGTACCCTGGTCAGTCGGCTCTGCTATATTAGTTTACGATTGTTTTTCGCCGAGATATTCGATTTTTTGTGCGGGTAGTAATTTCATAGGGTGCCTAATACTTTTGGCCAAGCCTGTACATTTTCTGTGGCCGCGTGTTCACCGCACGCCGTCACTGCCGGTCGATTCTGTAAAAATCTCATCGTGAAAACTTAGGTGAAGTGAGTTTGTTTTTGCTAGGAATTGACACTATTGACAGCTCACTTCACGCTTACTTCACCTAAGTTTTCACGGTGAAATGGTTACAGAATCGCACAGCGGGACGTATGTGCCGGGACGTCACGTTCGGTTCGAAACAATCTTGGTTTTCGTTGACGTCCCGATCTGATGACGTTGTGCGGATGACAGCTATGACGGACGGGATTTTTCCGAATCGAAAACAAAAACAAAACGCGACCGACTTTATTCATAACATATTCACGCGCGGTAAACGAGACACAATAGAAGTTTTACTGTTATTACTGCTATAGCCGTATAGTGTCTTTGAAAGTGTGAACTTGAAACTGAAACCACAAATAAATTAATTTTCTGAAGTAGCATTAATTATGAAACTATGCGGAATCAGAAAACAATACAACAGAAAATATTACAGACAATTGTGTACTTATTATTACGTCAATTTGAGATAGTGCGTGCGCGCAACCCACAAACGTCATTCATTTACTAAAACCTCCAAATAAAACTGGCTGTTATTGCTTCCCAGCAAGGTTTAAAATTGAGAATCATAATGATTGACGTAAAAATTAACATACGGTAAGTGATCAATATCGACATTCGACACTGCCCAAATAAGTCTTATGTGGGAATTAAAAAGTTAATAGGACATAAATGTTCCGGTCACAGAGAGTAATTTCAATATTTTGAATTTTTGCGTGATTTCTGTCTGTTTGTCATTTGGTTTCGTAATTTATTTTCAGTATCATAATCCATTTTCGAAATCTTTCTGACAAAGAATGGTATTCTGACGACCCGTAACGACTGTCAAAGATCCAAGAATGACAGTCGTGAACTCGTGACTAACGGCTTGCTTTCCGAGAGACACAGAGGGGTCTCGGTACGTGTTCACCAATCCACGGACCGACTGTGGCAAGCGTAGCTTAACCTGATCGATCGACCCGTGTGGCTGTTATTACTTTGCCACGACAAAATTAGCACCAACAAAGAACAACATAAACAATTTGTATTTTCACATTTCCCTCAACAAACATGACCTAAATGTTTAACTATGAACCTATAACTCATCTAAAGAAAACTTCAAACAATCGAGAACAATCGAGCAAAGCCACAAAAAAGACTAAAGTTGACGAACAAAACATCTACTTCCTGAACAAAATTGTTTCACTAGCGAACAATTAAAAAAACCTTAATTTAACTGTCAAGCCCTTAAAAGGTATTGTGTTGTCTCTTTTTGTCAGTCGGATTAAGGTCACCGAAGGTACCCAGTGCCCTTTAGGCTCCTGTCCCACCGCCAGCGATTAACGAGTAGAGCTAACAACTAAAAACGAGTTGGCGAGCAACGAGCAGCGAGAGCGATTAGTCACTGGTATGCGTAGATATGCGTACAAGCGCGAGTCTCTCATGCCGGGGCTACATTATGCGGACTTCGCCGATGATCAACACGATAACCGTAGGTGTAGCCACCACTACGGTTATAATTTGACAGCGGCATTCACATTGCCGATGGTCTTTTTAATAGTTACTATGCTCTATGGCCTATGGACGAGGGGTGTGAATTCAATGAGCATTGATGTTGACCGTTCAAGTGTGGCCACTCAATTCATCGCGATGAACAACGGAACAATTACCGCGACGTTTAAAGCGCATAGTGTAGCCCCGGCATGAGCGAATGTGCTGCCCACCAAGCGAGCGTCACTGAGCGAGTACTCTCTTTGATCGACAAACGAGTACCACCACCGGTGATGTAAACAGATACCTATCTCTTTTACTCGGTCCCGGCTGTGATTCGTGGATCTTTGACAATCGTTACGGGTCGTCAGAAGCCCGAAAGTCTGACAACCAGTCTTACCAAGGGGTATCGTATTGCCCAGTTACTAGGTTGTGGAGGTCAGATAGGCAGTCGCTACATGTAAAATACTGGTATTCAGCTGCATCCGGTTAGACTGGAAGCCGACCCCAACATATTTGGGGTAGACAGATTGATTGTAAGTGTCTCTTTTGGTTGTTGTGTAAAATGGTTGTTAGCTAATCGGTTCCTCGTATGACGGTGGGACAGGTGCCTTAGGAGGTTTTTATTGTTGTTTACCGAATAAACGAAGCGTTACAGAATTAAATTAACTTTTTGAGCGTTTAAGACATTTTTTTGCTGTAAATTAAATTGTAAGTAGTTAAATTCAAAGATTTTTAGAAAATTATTTACTTTTCGAAAATTGGTTGTCATGGACATGTAATGCGGAGGAATGAGGAAAATGTCGTGAGGAAAGTTTTGAGTATGTCTGTCGATGGTTATAAGAGTAGGGGAAGACTCAAGAAACGATGGAGGACTGTGTGAAAGATGACATGGCTAGAAAGGGGGTAACTACCGAGATGACGGCTAATAGAGAAGTATGGAAAATAAGCCGGCCAAGTGCATATCGGACTACGCACAATGAAGGGTTCCGTAGGTGGGATTTTATCCCAAGAACAAACTTAACATTGTAGTTGAAAAACATGTTCTCCGATACAATCCAACTGTAAATGTAAGTTTAATGTACTCACAACATTGAGAGATTTACCATGTTTTAAGACCATAGACTTCTTCTAAGTTTTCCTGTACCTAATCTACAGGTAAAGAACAATTTTCTGTATTCGGTCTATTTGATTCTGATCAAATTAGCTGTGACGGACGGCCAGACAGACAGACACACGATTGTTCCGATAAGGGTTCCGTGCTTGGGTCGATATACGTTCGCTTCTGGCCCACGATTAAACCCCCTGAGACCCAGATTGACGGCACTGATGGTACGTCCCAGACGACACCGACACAGACGACTGACTTGGACATTGCCAAGCTCGAGGAGGACATGGCCCGAGCGGCAATGGCCGACGATGACAACGACTCGTTACCGCCCTCATCACCTGCCTGGAACGAGAACCTGCTGGTCTGGTCGCCGGGTGATGTACATGAGGATCAGCACGGAATGGAGGTGGGGGAAAGGCATCTGATGGATCAATCTCCGATTAGCCCCACTCCGCCACCGTCATCACCCCTAAATATCATCCAGACTAACCTCCAACATAGCCAGACTGCCACGGCTAGCCTACGCAGGGCACTGGAGGAAAAACCCCGAACGATCGCACTGATCCAAGAGCCGTGGATCAGGACCAATAGGATATGCGGCCTTGGTAACATCGGAGGTAAGCTAATTCTCAACACACATGTCGCGGACAAACCAAGAACCTGCGCCTACATACCCAAAGAAATTCCCATCACACCACTCACTCAATTCTGTTCCAGAGACCTGACAGCTGTCAGGCTCCAGACTGAAGGTAGCGTTCCGGATGTTGTGCTAGCCTCGGTGTACATGCCAGGCGAGGATGCAGACTGCCCGCCGAAGGAGATGGCTGATCTAGTGCAGCACTGTGAGCGCGCCGGTCTGGACCTGATCATCTGCACTGACTCGAACGCCACCACCCGCTCTGGGGCAGCGACGCACCGAACACTAGAGCAGAGGTACTATCCACTTATTTATTCACGACTAACCTTAACATCGTTAACCGTGGCTCAGAACCCACTTGGGTAACAGTCCGGGGTCAAACGATCATAGACTTAACACTTGCTACAGAAAACCTGACTAACCTTATCACAAATTGGCACGTGTCGGATGAGCCTTCTTGCTCTGACCATAGAAGAATCCGCTTTACACTAGCTACCAACACAAAGAAACCCACACCGAGACGAAACCCGTGGCGCACCAACGTCCCCGGGTATAAACGCCTCCTAGCTTCACTACTAGCTAGGCACCTTTCAATGGTAACCATAAGAGATCAGGCACAATTGGAATATACCGTGACTAAATTATCAGAATACCTAATTGAAGCATACCATGCATGCTGCAAGCTAAGGGCGCCACAAACCAAGAGGGATGGGAACCCCTGGTGGAATGTTGAACTTAGTAAACTCAGAGATGTATTACGTAAGCAATTTAACAGAGCTAAAAACACCAGACTTCCGGAAGACTGGGAGGTATACATATCCCAATACACATACAAACAACAGATCAGAATTGCCAGGAGAGCTGCTTGGTGGAAATTCTGTGAATCCATCGAAACAATGAAGCCGCAAGGTTAAGGAAGATCCTATCAACCGATCAGGACCGAACTCTTGACGCGCTGAAAAAACCTGACAACTCATACACAGTGACCGACCAAGAAACCAGTAAGGTCCTTCTTGAGACGCACTTCCCAGATTGCAAACTCCTAGAGTACAGGACGTGGGAGGCTGAACCAGGATGGAGCCCAACGGAACCATCATCACCCATCTTCCCAGCCCTTCTGCAGTGGGGAGTGGATGTTTTGACACCATGGCTGGTGGAGATCTATAGAGCACTCAGGTACATACCTTTCGTATGGCGGGAAGTAAAAGTCATTTTTATACCCAAACCTGGAAAACCTGATTATACACAGTCTAAGGCTTATAGGCCCATAAGCCTCACATCATTTCTACTGAAAAGCCTTGAGAGACTCTGTGATAGACACATCCGTGACGGACCTCTTCGGGTAAAACCACTTCATAAACAACAGCATGCGTACTCCACTGGCAGGTCAACGGAATCTGCACTGCACAGTGTAGTTTCCAAGATTGAATGCGCGGTGGACCACAAGTGCTCATCACTGGCCGCCTTCATTGATATAGAAGGCGCCTTTGACAAAACCATGTTCAACAGCATCAACATGACCCTCGACAGACATGGCATAGATTCGACCTTGAGAGGCTGGATCACTAACATGCTCAAGATGAGAGCTGTGCAAGTGACAGTGAACGACACCACAAGGGCTGTCGTAGCAAAGGGCTGCCCGCAAGGGAGCGTCCTCTCCCCGCTACTATGGAACCTGGTCGTAGACAGCATCATTAAAACCCTGAACGACAAAGGATACTTCACCGTAGGCTACGCCGACGACTTAACCATAATAATAAATGCTATCCATGAAAATACCATATGCAACCTCATGCGCCAAGCTTTGAAAATAGTAGAAGACTGGTGCAATAAACACCAATTATCAGTGAACCCTACAAAAACCGAGCTGGTTCTCTTTACAAAAAGAGGAAGCTGACTGCATTACAACTACCGCGTTTCTTTGGAACTACCCTAAGTCTATCAACTGAAACCAAATACCTGGGCATCTTTTTGGATAAACAGTTGAATTCGGCGAAACATATCAACTACATCACTACAAAAGCCAGTATATCCCTGTGGCAGTGCAAACGACTACTCGGCAGGAATTGGGGCATGAGCCCTAAGGTCACCTACTGGCTATACACCACAGTAATCCCACCAATCATCACATATGGCTCGCTAGTCTGGTGGCCCAGGACAGACCTAAGTACTGCTGCTCTACAGGCAATGCTTGGACTGCCGCCACTACACCTCACAGTGCGTGAAGAGGCGGCCCTAGCCGCCTTTAGGCTCAATCTGCAAGGAACCCTGAGCAAAGACTCTAGAGTTAAGCACACTCGCATAAAAGAAGATGCGATCAAGCGACACCCAATGATGGCATCACCATGCGACAGAGCCCCGAAACAGCTCTACTTTCAGAAGCATTATAGTATAACACTCACGGAAGAACGGTGTGATTACTCAGGCCCGCAAGAGTTGAGAGTATAATTTATACCGATGGATCAAAGACTGCCTCCGGAACCGGGGTCGGAGTCTTCTCACACGATCTCAACATTAATATATCCAGCCCGCTTGGAGTATTTAACACTGTCTACCAGGCGGAGTGCGTAGGCATCATACAAGCTATGCCATAGAAGCCAGGAGAGTCACGGATACGAATATACGTATACTCTCGGACAGTGCCTCGGTGCTCCAATCCTTACGGAAAAGATACATTACCTCGAGATTAATACAAGAATGTCACAACGCACTCGAACGAGTAACGGTTGTTAACCGAAACACAGTGACACTGCAATGGATAAAGGACACAGTGGATCACTGGGTAACGACGCAGCTGACGAACTAGCTAGGAGAGCATCCAGCACGTATATCTGTGGGCCTGAGCCAATCGTGCCCATTCCCTTCAACTAGTTACGCAGGTGGCTACAGGACCTCACCCATACACAAGCAGAGAGTTGGTGGTCCTCGACACCAGGCTGCAGGCAATCCAGGGAGGCTATGCCCTCCCTGGACGGTGCGCTTACTAGACGGTTATTACGTTTGGACAGGAACGGGCTGCGCCTGGTGACGAGGACCATCACGGGACACTGCTCATTAAACAAACACTTCCATAGGAATAACGGACAGTCCCCTGTGCAGGGCCTGCATGGAGGCCGAGGAGACCATTGCGCATGTGCTCTTTGAATGCATAGGCGTTACCCAGATTAGAACAGAAACTCTTGGGATACCCCGATCTTTCACAGATGTTCTTAATAGACCCAGAGATTTGATTAACTTCTGAAGGGAGGTGGTCTGGTTGGAATAACCCACGAAGGCCGGCCATGGCTCACGCACAATGGTCCACATAAAGGACTAAGTGCGGAAACCAAATCCTTAACATAGAACATAGAAGGGTTACGTTCTTTCCTTTTGAGGTACGAAACCCTAAAAAAAAACGAACTTTTCGTTTATTGCAAATAAGCAAAGTAGGGAATCTTAACCTTTCTCTGTCGCAACAATTAGATATCTAATTATTATAATGGATTGGATCTTATACGCGTGCTAATGATAATTAGTGGTATTTTTAGAGAAACGTGTTCACCTTTTACGAAATTAGAAGGGGTTGCTTCCTTGGGGACCCTAATCGCGTGGCTTTAACTTTAAAATAGATTTCCCGATGCAAAGGCAATCTCACTAATTCTAATTCACCAAGTACCTATTTCAAAATTGCGTGGTTTTTATGATCTTCTTTCTTTCTTTTCTTTTTTTTTCTTCTTATACAATACTAGCTGCGCCCCGCGGTTTCACCCGCTTAGACTGGGCTAAAAAGTAGCCTATGTGTTAATACAGGGTATAAGCTATCTACATACCAAATTTCATCTAAATCGGTGCAGCCGTTTGAGCGTGAAGAAGTAACAAACATACACGCACACACACACTCACAAACTTTCGCCTTTATAATATTAGTGTGACTAGCTTTTGCCCGCAGCTTCGCCCACGTGGATATCGGTAAATATTCCACGGGAACATACTACCGGGAAATCCTTCTTTATTCCTCTTGTCTACATTGTAAAGGGAACCTCTGTGCAAACTTTCAGCTTTCTAGGTTCAAGGGCTTGGGCTGGGCGTTGATGAGTCAGTCAATCAGTCAGTCAGTCAGGACTTCAATTTTTATTTATATAGATAGATCAGTCAATACTTTAGGAGAAAATCGCTTTTGAATCTTACGTAAGTGTAGATATTTATGCTCGTGACTGTACTTTTGGACTTGGGGAATTCAGACTGCCTGAAAGTCGGCGCATCCATTTCAATAGATGCGACGATTTCAGGGAGTTTTTTGGACAATTAAGTACTAAATACCTGTTCGGAGAACTAATTTTTATTTTATTTCTTTGAATTTTTCTTAGATCGATTTTTGATCCAGATCGCTACATCGACCTAGCTAGATCGATTTTTTGCCCCCCGCAAAACCCTATATTGCAAGTTTAACCCCTCAAGTGTCTGAGTTTGGCTAATTTTAGACCCAAAACCCCAGCGAGTGGGGAGTGTTGGGGGTTAGTTGCGAACCCCATAGGTTCACAACTACTGATGATGATATGTTTTCCATCGGATGATGTTTTTTTTACGTTTATATATATGTGATCTAAGCTTATATACCTATTATATAAGCTTAGATCACATATAGACGGACAGACAGACAGACAGACAGATGGACAACGAAGTGATCCTATAAGGGTTCCGTTTTTTCCTTTTGAGGTACGGAACCCTAAAAATGGGGGCCGAAGCCCACTATATTAATAATCAGAGAAGAGAGCGCAGAGCCTCCTTAAAGAAAAGCGATCTTCACTTTTCTTTAAGAGTAATTCGATATTTGAATGTTCGAAATGTCAGCCAGAATCATTGCTAAGGATTGACCAAAGCATGTAATCTCTACAGTACCATAGGTTCACCTGTTCCTAACCCTTCGGAGAAACCAAGTGTGATGTTATGTTATATTATCAATAGCTTACCACATTCCTCTAGGCATAAGCAATACACACTACACTACAAATAAATAATTCATGGCGGGTTGCATTCATTCACAGCATATGGTACATCTACATTGTTATCTTAGTTCCCAGAGCTCTGGCCGCCCCACTTTCGTTCATTGCATCCATGTTTAGCTCACGTGTACTGTTTTATGATTTCCGTGTTGAGTGACACGAAATTTTGATTGCTGGATTTTAGGTACAGTACGTCGATTCTGTAAAATTCAAACAACAACTCGCATCTCACATCGCTGTTCACTCTCAGTTTGTATCATTTCTTCTCACTTGTTCTTTATTTGACACTTAGAATCGGGTTCGAGTGCGGAATGAGCGTCGAAGTAACAGGGTATTACCTTGGGTTGGTCAGTGGATGGGTCATCTTTACATACCGAGACTCCTCCGTGCCTCGGAAAGCACGTTAAGCCGTTGGTCCCTGCTGTCATTCGTAGATCTTTGACAGTCGTTACGGGTCGTCAGAAGCCCGAAAATCTGACAACCAGTCTTACCAAGGGGTATCGGTTGTGGAGGTCAGATAGGTAGTCGCTCCATGTAAAATACTGGTATTCAGCTGTATCCGGTTAGACTGGAAGCCGACACCAACATAGTTGGGAAAAGGCTAGGCAGATTGATTGTTTGATCATGTTTAGATACCGATACCCATCATCACGTCTACGGAGTTTCGCTACCTAATTCAATTTTACCCTGTATTTAAATTTTCTTCTATTTAAATCTATACAATTTTAGAATAGTACAGTCAGCCACAGCATTAGCTGCATTTATGTAAGGGTAGGTAGGGTCCCTTACATAAATGGTTGAGATTTTTTAGAATACGAGTCGATAGAATTTTTTATTTCTTTTATATTTTATTGTAGCTATTTAAATAAAACATAAAATAATTATAAAATTCTATCGATTCGTATTCTAAAAAATCTCAACCATTTATGCAAGGGTGGGTCAGCTAATGCTGTGGCTGACTGTACCACACTTTTACATAGAACTTTTCATCTAATATTATCTGTTCGAGCCGTTTCTGACATCATAAACTTGTTTATACTTACAGACGAAATTAAAAATAGCTGTTTACATTTAACTATCCGGAGTTTCACGCTTTTCGTAGGTGTATTACAACATACAGACAGATTCTTTTCACTCTTTTGTATGTAAATATTATGTGTACAGTCGAAACCATTGGTTACGGAGTCTGTCTATTACTCATCTCGTTCAAAATCGATCAACTAAGGTTATCAGCAATCTATGACGTAAAAAACCGGCAAAGTGCGAGTCGGGAACGATTTCAATACTATTTGTAAGCAGCCTGATCAATCGTAGCGGTCAAACATCCCCCAGACACAGTTAATTGTGTCTAGGGGATGTTTGACAGACACAATTAACTGTATCTGGGGAATATTTGACCGCTACGATTGATCTGGCTGCTTACAAATAGTATTGAAATAGTTCCACGAGTATAACCTACTATACAGGGTTATTGGTAAAACACCAGCAACCTCTTAAGGGGTCATTATACTCATCATTATGAACCACTTTTACTATGGGACCAAACCTGATATCGCGAAAAAAAATCAGCTGTTCAGTACATTTATCTATATGAAACTCGTCAAAATGTAGGGAGCAGCTGTTTTTTTTTTGCGATTTCAGGTTTGGTCCCATAGTAAAAGTTGTTCATAATGATGAGTACAATGACCCCTTAAGAGGTTACTGGTGTTTTACCAATAACCCTGTATAAAAATTAGGACTCAAACTATAAGTTAGATCACGTCATTTTTTGTGAGCTTTAAAGCGTCTGGCGGACAAAACCGCCGACGTTGTTTATTAATTATTAACAATATTCTGTAAAACATAATTTGATATTGAAAGGGAGCGTAGGGCATTGGCGGTCCGAGGTAACATGTTGGCCCGCAGATTCACTCGGTGTAGCAATCTAGTGAAAGTAACACTTTTTAAGGCATATTGCCAGTGCTTTTACACGGGGAATCTTTGGGTCAACTATACCAAAAGAACGCTGGATGACCTACGCGTACTATATAATAATATTTTTAGGATGCTGTTGGGACTGCCACGATGGTGCAGCGCTTCTTCTATGTTTGCGCAAAGCCGAACTGACGGCTTCCACGCCGTCATTCGTAAAAAAACCGCGTCGCTGTTGTCAAGGTTGCGGGCGAGTGACAACAGCATTCTTAAAACTGTGGCGGAGAGTATCGACTCTCCGATTATTATAAGTTTTGTGAGAAGGACAATCACTAACCATTAACTGGGGATGTCCTTTTCACAACACTATATATTTATTTATTCTGTCTTTTCTATTGTATTTCAGTTACTCGTACTAACACTAGTATTAAGTTATAATATTGTTCACTAACACGTTGGATCATTGTTGTCCGAAAAATAAAGAATATAATAATAATTTATAAAAATCAGCAGTCAGACTTTACGAAAAGTAAGTTTTATTTTACTACTTACCTAATAGCTGAAAATTGGCCGCAGGCCCAAGTTAGCAGGTATATACATATGCGTACGTTTAAAGTACATAGTAACACTACTTTATCCCATACATTTTTTAAATCAGAAAATAAGTAGGTAAGGTCTGGCGGCCCTGGGATCTTGGTATAAACAAGTGAGTTTTCTTGAAATACATGACGGCGCAGTAATTGGCGCAGTAAAGTTTTGTCACGAAGTTACAGGAATCACCGAAAAGGTCGGATATGATGGATAAGAGTGTCTCTGGCTGGTGAAACTCACTGTAGCAGAGCGTCGCATTGATGGTTGCGTGGCGGCATTCTTCTGATGACGGAGATAAAGTCAGGAGAGCCGCTCGCGCTGTCGTACCACATCCCCGACTAACTGCTTAATATTCCGGCATCCTGATGATATTGAAGCTGTTGAACCACAAATACGATGACCGCTTCGGTAAAGGCTTAGTTATAATAATATATCCTGCACCGAGCCCGATACACAGAATAGCACTAAGTATCTGGATAAGATATCAGCGGGTCAGTCAAAATGTTCGGAGACGCAATGTTCAATGTATAAAGAATATTCGTACAATAAACATTATCAAATTAATTTTTACACGTGTAAATGTTACCTAAGTCTAGAAACCTAATTATTAAAATACCTAGTAATGTGATATTAATGAAATAGGTACTCGTAATGTTTCAATTTTCTGCAAAACAATTACTTACTAATAGTTTTCCTTTTATAGTACCAACACATTGTTAGGTAAAACACACAATTCATACGTTCGTGGAGAAACACAATACAAGTGAATATGAGAAGGTTGACTTTGCAAAGGTTTTTCATATAAAAAAAACCGGTCAAGTGCGAGTCGGACTCGCGCACGAAGGGTTCCGTACCATATTATATGTTTAACAATCGCAAAGATAACTTTTTACTTATTGTATAATGATACTGTGAATTACAAGGTTATTTTTTGCAGTTGCAAAAAATCACCCATGTTTAAACAAAATACCTTATAAAAAAAAAAAAAAAAAAATAAAAATCTTTTATTTACAGACTACATAGGCCCACATTGTGTTAGTGTCTAAATTATCTTATAAACTATGTTAGTATACCTATACCTACTTAGAACATTGATAATACCACAGACAGTTTCATCAAGCCCCATGTAATACATGAAGCTTGATAAACCTATCCATGGTAGGCCCATCCAGCCTTTCAGCAAACATCCTCAGGATACTGTTGGTGCTACCGAATGAATCGCCGTTTTCAGTATTGTTGATTAAATACAGTATTCATGGTACCTACATGGTATAAAGAAGTTTCAAATTCCTAATTTGTCGAATTGTTGCGCTAGAGCTCGTACAAAAATGGTCTAAAATTGACAACTTTTGCGGCCCCCAATTTCTTAATTTTAAAAGATAAAAAAATATATTTTTGTACTCTACTCAATGAGTTCTAGACGATGACACCCCACATGCTAGATTAAAATTTATATTTTTTTTTTCAAAATGAAAAGTTTATTGTATGGGGACCGACCCCTTATATTTTGCTTTATTTTTATTATTTGTTGTTATAGCCGTAATAGACAGCGGAGGCTTAGTAAGTTTGTACTGGACTGTACGTGGTTGTCTGATTTCATGGATTTTAATTATCTTGCGCGGAACCCTAATTATTTTTCTAAAATAAAAATAGCCTAAGTTACTCCTTAAAACATCAGCTATATGCCGTCAAAATCAGTGAAAATTCGTTTGGCAAGTTTCCTAACTTGACTCAAAGTACCATTTTTTTAATCGGACTGCGCTTTAAAATTCTTCTACACAAACTTTAACATCCCTAAACCTCATTTGAGGCGTAGTTTTGAAAAACTAATAATGACAAACATTATTACTTACTTATGCAAGTATTTGTGCTAAGTTTCAAGTTCATTAACCAAATTAATAAGATTTTTCATATAAACTGTATCTCTGTTTTCACGAACACAGATAAAGAATTTCAAAAATCGTCTTGTATGTTTCCATAAATTGACTCAAACATTATTTACACCAATCTTAGAGTTAATCAAGCCCCCAATAAAATCCTCCGCTATAAAATTAACTTTTCACCCCTTAGGGGTAGATTTTTGGAAAAACCTGATACACGTTAGTCTTAATTTTTGGTCTCAAGTATAAAAACTGAGTTTTGACTTAATCGGACCGCGTGTTAAAGTTCCTCCATACAAACTTTGACACCCCCAATCCCTCCTTAGGGTTAGTTTAGGAAAACTAAAAATGATAAACTTTATAATTTACTTAGATGAATATTCGAGCTAAGTTTCAAGTCTATTTACTCAAGGGATAGGATTTTTCATACAAACTTTCATCCCCTATTTTACCCCCTTAGGGATTCTTTGCTTCTATAGCCTTAAGGAATTCTTAGAACATAGACATGTTTATTAAATAATGAATTAATTAATGAAATAATTGGACAGCTAATTGTATATTGTATATTATAATAATTTTCTTTCTTTTATTTTTTAATTGTATTGACATTTTTAATTATTGAAATTTTTTATTTGTATGGACATTTTTATTATATTGTTTAATTCTTATTAATTTTTTATAATCGGAAAATTTTAAAATATTGAAATGCATCAATGTTATTTTGGGGTTGGTCTGTTTATTTTTAATTATTATTATTTTTTTATTTAAGTATTAAATGTTTACAAATTGTGTTTCGGGTACCTACGATATGAAATTGAAAATGAATGAGTCTATTTAATGTAATTTGCACGCTTGCTTGCAGGCAGAATACAATTTCTTTTTGGCTTTAAGATCTTTCCTTGTATGTACAATGTATTTTCTGGCAAATAAATATTTTGAATTTTTTTTTGAATTTTATATAGTACGTCGATTCTGTAAAATTCAAGCAACAACTCGCATCTGCTCTGCATCTCTCGCTGTTCACTCTCACTTTGTATCATTTCTTCTCACTTGTTCTTTATTTGACACTTAAATCGAGTTCGAGTGCGGAGTGAGCGTCTTGGGTTGGTCAGTGGATCGGTCATCTTTACATACCGAGACTCCTCCGTGCCTCGGAAAGCACGTTAAGCCGTTGGTCCCTGCTGTCATTCGTAGATCTTTGACAGTCGTTACGGGTCGTCAGAAGCCCGAAAATCTGACAACCAGTCTTACCAAGGGGTATCGTACCCAGGAACTGGGTTGTGGAGGTCAGATGATAGGTAGTCGCTCCATGTAAAATACTGGTATTCAGCTGTATCCGGTTAGACTGGAAGCCGACCCCAACATAGTTGGGAAAAGGCTAGGCAGATTGATTGTTTGATCATGTTTAGATACCGATACCCATCATCACGTCTACGGAGTTTCGCTACCTAATTCAATTTGACCCTGTATTTAAATTTTCTTCTATTTAAATCTATACAATTTTAGAATAGTATGTAAATGTAAGGGTAGGTAGGGTACATAAATGGTTGAGATTTTTTAGAATACCAGTCGATAGAATTTTTTAATTCTTTTATATTTTACTGTAGCTATTTAAATAAAACATAAAATAATTATAAAATTCTATCGATTCGTATTCTAAAAAATCTCAACCATTTATGCAAGGGTGGGTCAGCTAATGCTGTGGCTGACTGTACCACACTTTTACATAGAACTTTTCATCTAATATTATCTGTTCGAGCCGTTTCTGACATCACTTTGTATAAACTTACAGACGAAATTAAAAATAGCTGTTTACATTTAACTATCCGGAGTTTCACGCTTTTCGTAGGTGTATTACAACATACAGACAGATTCTTTTCACTCTTTTGTATGTAAATATTTTGTATACAGTCGAAACCATTGGTTACGGAGTCTGTCTATTACTCATCTCGTTCAAAATCAATCAACTAAGGTTATCAGCAATCTATGACGTAAAAACCGGTCAAGTGCGAGTCGGACTCGCGCACGAAGGGTTCCGTACCATATTATATGTTTAACAATCGCAAAGATAACTTTTTACTTATTTTATAATGATACTGTGAATTACAAGGTTATTTTATGCAGTTGCAGAAAATCACCCATGTTTAAACAAAATACCTTATGAATCGCCGTTTTCAGTATTGTTGATTAAATACAGTATTCATGGTACTTACATGGTATAAAGAAGTTTCAAATTCCTAATTTGTTGAATTGTTGCGCTAGAGCTCGTACAAAAATGGTCTAAAAATTTACAACTTTTACGGCCCCTTTTTCTTAATTATAAAAGATAAAAAAAATATGTTTGTACTCTACTCAATGAGTTCTAGACGATGACACCCCACATAACACATAATCAGCCTATAATGTTCCCACTGCTGGGACACAGGCCTCCTCTCGGTGAGAGGGAGTGGGCCGTAATCCACCACGCGGGCCCAGTGCGGGTTGGTAGATGTCACATGTCTTCGAATTTTTGGTTCTAGGACATGCCGGTTTCCTCACGATGTTTTCCTTCATCGTGTTGAGAGCAGCGGTGACGAAATAATGACATGACACATGCTAGATTATTTTTTTTTTTTTCAAAATGAAAAGTTTATTAGTATAGTAGTGTAGTGTGTGTGTAGTTTATTTTTTAAGTTTATTTAATAGTACCCATGCAGTCATGTAATTGTTTTCTATCATTTGTATGTCAATATTGGCAAAGCATAGCGCACTAATTAATTTTTTAAGATCTTTTTATGTATTACCTACCTATGTTTAACAAATAAATTATTCTTATTCTTATTCTTATTCTTATTGTATGGGGACCGACCCCTTAAATTTTTAACTTTGCTTTATTTTTATTATTTGTTGTTATAGTCGTAATAGACAGCGGAGGCTTAGTAAGTTTGTACTGGACTGTACGTGGTTGTCTGATTTCATGGATTTTAATTTTCTTGCGCGGAACCCTAATTATTTTTCTAAAATAAAAATAGCCTAAGTTACTCCTTAAAACATCAGCTATATGCCGTCAAAATCGGTGAAAATTCGTTTGGCAAGTTTCATAACATGACTCAAAGTACCATTTTTTTAACCGGACTGCGCTTTAAAATTCTTCTATACAAACTTTAACATCCCTGAACCTCATTTGAGGCGTAGTTTTGAAAAACTAATAATGACAAACATTATTACTTACTTATGCAAGTATTTGTGCTAAGTTTCAAGTTCATTAACCAAATTAATAAGATTTTTCATATAAACTGTATCTCTGTTTTCACGAACACAGATACCTAAAGAATTTCAAAAATCGTCTGGTATGTTTCCATAACTTGACTCTAACATTATTTACACCAATCTTAGAGTTAATCAAGCCCCCAATAAAATTCCTTCGCTATAAAATTAACTTTTCACCCCTTAGGGGTAGATTTTTGGAAAACCCTAATACACGTTAGTCTTAATTTTTGGTCTCAAGTATAAAAACTGAGTTTTGAGTTAATCGGACCGCGTGTTAAAGTTCCTCCATACAAACTTTGACACCCCCCAATCCTTCCTTAGAGGGTAGTTTAGGAAAACTAAAAATGATAAACTTTATAATTTACTTAGATGAATATTCGTGCTAAGTTTCAAGTCTATTAACTCCCCTTGAGTTAATAGACTTGAAACTTAGGATAGGATTTTTCATACAAACTTTCATCCCCTGTTTTACCCCCTTAGGGATGGAATTTCCAAAAATCCTTCCTTAGTGGATGTTTACACTATATAAGGTATCTATGTGCAAAATTTCAAGTCTCTAGGTACATTGGTTTGGGCTGTGCGTTCGTATATTCAGTTCGTAGTTCGTATAGTCAGTGACTCAGTCAGGACTTTTATTTTTTTATATATATAGATTTACCATGTTATTTTAAGACCACAGACTTCTTATAAGTTTTCCTGTAATCTACAGGTATAGAACTAATTTCTATATTTTTTTCAAAATTTTAGGCTCAGTAGTTTCGGAGATAAGGGGGGGGGGGGATGGTCAATTTTCGTAACAATAAATTTTAAAATTATAAAAAAAATATGTTTGAGACCCTCATAGTAAGTCCTTTCATTTGATATGTCACTCGGTACAGTTGACAAAACTTTTTTTTTAACTTTTCTTATTTTCCCCCTAAAAGTGACTCTCATATTCAAAATTCATATATTTACTTTAGCTGTACGTGTTTGGGTCACAGAAATTCATATGTGTACCAAATTTTAACGTAATCGGTCCATTACATTCGGAGCAAATTGGCTGTGACAGACGGACAGACGGACAGACAGACAGACACACGAGTGATCCTATAAGGGTTCCGTTTTTTCCTTTGGAGGTACGGAACCCTAAAAAAACATACTTCGTCTAAGACATGTATGGCTCAAGATGCTCTAAATGGTATCTACTCTCACCCCCTGGCTTTGCACCTAGCTTTGAAACACCCTGTATATCGCTTTGACAGATAAATTCAATAGGACCCAGGTCACACTGAAACTTCTGTAACACCTCCTTTCTCAATCGTTTTCTCCCAAGGCTGAAAAGTGTCCGATGTCAGACTCCGGTGGCCTACCTATGTGTCATATTATCAGACTCAAGTAACTGTCAAGTTTCTATCAAGAATCGGTTGGTATCTCCGTTTACTAATTTACTAATAATCTGCTGGTTTATTTTTATTAATACTTCTTTTGTTTCGGATGTTTTTTTTTCGTGATATTATTTTTGGTGGTAAGTGTACCTTCGCGTTTCTGTTTAAGAGAGTTTGAGATAAGTTGCGTCACTGATGAGCCCTGTCGGCGAAGAGTCCTGTCGGTGAAGAGTCCTGTCGGCGAAGAGTCCCGTCGAAGTAAAGTCTTGTCGGTATTCAGTCTGTCGGCGTAGTGTCTGTCGGTGTTTAGTCGTACACTCATTTCAGATACACCACTTTCAACGACCGATTTCAGCAAATAATACCCTATTTAGTACATTATTGTTCAAAGTTGACCCAAAAAAAAAGATATAATTTTTTAAATCCAATCCTCGTTGAATCAGGAAAAATATTTAAAAAAAATGATAACTCGAAAACTACAAAAATCATGGGGGTTAAATCGATAGGTACGGTACTCTGCTATCAGCTCGCACTGGCTTGACACTTTAAAAGAAATATCCTGTATAATTCTAATTTCTTTTAAGGGTACGGAACCTTAAAAAGAAATTATAATTATGTACCTACCTACTTATACAATAATACAAGTTCTTCACAGTAGGTACTTTTTGTAAGTGAGCCGAGTAGGTAGAGTTACAATAGTTGATAAGTTAAGTTGCATTATCGTTAGGTAATGACAATGACAGTTGAGATGACACATGATTATCAGAATGGACTTTGAGACAAGTGTCACAGAATAATAATGGAACAGAAGGTTTGTCTATACTAAAATTGTAAAGAGGTACCTATTTGTGAGTTTGTATGAAGGGGGATCTTCGAAACTACTGATTAGATTTTAAAAATTCTTTCAATCATAAAAAGCTATTCTATTACCGAGTGCCATAATTAAGTTTTCGCTAATCTCAGGAACTACTGGTTCGAATTGAAAAATTATTTCAGTCTTAGATAGCCCATTTATTGAGAAAGGCAATAGGCTATATTATTATAACATCATGCAACAACCAATAGGAGCGGAGCATCAATGAAAAATGTTGCAAAAACGGGGAAAATTCATTCCTTATGAGAGCTTCCGTTGAGTACGCTGCTACAATCAAGTATGACGGAATTGTTCCTCTTAAAAATTTCTAAAAAAAAGTACCCGGTAGCATAAGTCTATTTTAGGGTTACGTACCAAAATGGTAAAAAAGGAACCCTTATGGTGTGACTCAGTCTGTCTGTCTGTCTATCCGTCTGTCTGTCTGTCTGTCTGTCACAGCTGGATATCGCAAGAACTACTAATGCTATCAACTTGAAATTTGGAATAGTTTTAGATGATGTTTACTCAACTATTTTGCAAATACGAAAGAAGTAAAAATATTTATATTTTTTTGTAAAAGGGACTGAAAGGAGGTCTTAAAAATTCAAAGTAGCTACTGGGGCATGTGGGGTATCATATGAAAGAACGCTGTTTGCACATTCCCAAACATTTTTTAAATTTTTTTAGGCCCCACAGTTTTCGACTTTTGATGAAAAATGTAAAAAAAATACCGTCCCCCCCCTTATCTCCGAAGTTTGCAAAGATAAAAATCTGAAATTATTCTATGTGGTACAAGTTTATGTAAAGATTACAGGAAAAATACAACGATGTCTCTAAATGGCACACTTTTTCAGAAATCGGAACGGAACCCTCGGTGCGCGAGTCCGTCTCGCTCTTGACCGGTTTTTTAAGGTTGGCTCACTATAGTTTTTAATGGTAATCAAATCTATACCAATAATTCTATAATAACTATGTGAAGTGTACCTTCTGTCTCTGATTATTTCTGTAACATGGAACTCTATTCGAATTTTGACACCGATACTGTTTTCAATTCACGCACGTTTTTTCTAGGGGTCGGCAGTTAGCCAGGTGGTCTAAAACGCATAATGTAATTTATACCAAAATCATTCTTTGGTGCGTTCTTTTTTTTTACTTTTTGGCAAGTGAGCCGGTGTCGACTATTTTGTCAGGTTCATGGTTTCATGTGTAATCTAATAAGTTATGATAACTATTTCTATAAGGGGGTTGTTAAAACAGACATGAACATTTATATTACTTCGGAAATCACACTACATAAAATCAAACGCGTTACGTGGCTTCAGAAACAACCATGCGTCAAAATGACAAGTCCCTTTGTTCGAAAACTTCACGGCCATTCCCCGAGTAGCTTCAGTCGGTGTTGCCACTGCCATCCCTCGAAAAAGTAGCTTCAGTCGGTGTTGCCACTGCCATCCCTCGAAAAAGTAGCTTCAGTCGGTGTTGCCACTGCCATCCCTCGAAAAAGTAGCTTTAGTCGGTGTTGCCACTGCCATCCCTCGAAAAAGTAGCTTCAGTCGGTGTTGCCACTGCCATCCCTCGAAAAAGTAGCTTCAGTCGGTGTTGCCACTGCTATCCCTCGAAAAAGTAGCTTCAGTCGGTGTTGCTACTGCCATCCCTCGAAAAAGTAGCTTCAGTCGGTGTTGCTACTGCCATCCCTCGAAAAAGTAGCTTCAGTCGGTGTTGCTACTGCCATCCCTCCAAAAAGTAGCTTCAGTCGGTGTTGCCACTGCCATCCCTCGAAAAAGTAGCTTCAGTTGGTGTTGCCACTGCCATCCCTTGGAAAAAGTAGCTTCAGTCGGTGTTGCCACTGCTATCCCTCGAGAAAATAGCTTCAGTCGGTGTTGCCACTGCCATCCCTCGAAAAAGTAGCTTCAGTCGGTGTTGCTACTGCCATCCCTCGAAAAAGTAGCTTCAGTCGGTGTTGCTACTGCCATCCCTCGAAAAAGTAGCTTCAGCCGGTGTTGCTACTGCCATCCCTCGAAAAAGTAGCTTCAGCCGGTGTTGCTACTGCCATCCCTCCAAAAAGTAGCTTCACTCGGTGTTGCCACTGCCATCCCTCGAAAAAGTAGCTTCACTCGGTGTTGCCAACACTTACTGCACAGACACAGATGTGTGCAGTAAGTTATGATCAGTAAAGCGGTTTGCCTTAAAACAGAGAGGTTTTTCGTAATCACCTCATCACCTGGCTGAAATTGCTAGGTACTGTCCATGGAGAAATTCCGTGCGGATTACATAAGCATATAGATAAAATAAAACTGGAGTAACTAATAGCTGAAACAGATTGGAGATTAGTTAACCGATATCTGAATGATACCGGGAGGTTTAGTCAATGTTGATAGATTAGTTAACCGATATCTGAATGATACCGGGAGGTTTAGTCAATGTTGATAGATTAGTTAACCGATATCTGAATGATACCGGGAGGTTTAGTCAATGTTGATAGATTACTTAACCGATATCTAAATGATACCGGGAGGTTTAGTCAAAGTTGATAGATTAGTTAACCGATATCTGAATGATACCGGGAGGTTTAGTCAATGTTGATAGATTAGTTAACCGATATCTGAATGATACCGGGAGGTTTAGTCAATGTTGATAGATTTATTACATAATTCTAATACTAAAACAGAAGTCGTAAGTATAACACTCGTATTTATAGTCAAGTAAAAGTAATTACTTAAGTAAAAGTAATTGCTCAAGCAATGATTTTCTTTCTATAGTTTAGTAATTGCTTGAAGTTAGAACTGTCAAAGATTAGTATTCTTAGCCAAGTAATAGTCACCATTTTCTTTACTTAAGAATTCTACCCACAAGTATGAAATTACTTAGTAGCAAGTAGTAGCAGTAGTGGTAGTAGTAGTAGTAGCTTAGTTGCTTAGTAGTTAGTAGTTGATTATAAATACGAGCCTAAGTATTTGTATATATATTCTCAACGACATGCCGTGCTCTTGTATAAAATATAAATTAAGTATTGATGTTGTATCAGACATGTTTTGACACCCTTCTGACATTTTTGACAAGGTTTCTAAAAATGTTGTTTATAACAGCTGGTCTTTACAACTTGTTTTAGGAGTACCTATACGATAAACGAAAATAGTTGATCCAACATGTAGAATACAAAATCATACTAATATTATAAAGGCGAAAGTTTGTGAGTGTGTGTGTTAGTATGTTTGTTACTTCTTCACGCTCAAACGGCTGGACCGATATGGATGAAATTTAGTATGTAGATATCTTATACCCTGGATTAACATACAGGTTACTTTTTATCCCGGTCTACGCGGGTGAAACCATGGGGCGAAGCTAGTATTATAATAAACGCGAAATTTTGTGAGGATGAATGGACGGATGGGTGTTTGTTACTCTTTCACACAAAAACTACTGAACATATTTTGGTGAAATTTGGCACACAGATAGTGTATAATCTGGATTAAAGCATAGGATACTTTTTATCTCGATATTCTTACGGGTTCGAGACTTACGCGGGTGAAACTGCGGGTCGCTGCTATTGTTTTTATATACACCCTGATGTAAACGCGGGCTCAGTACGTAGGTACCTACTTTAAAATCACGATCAGATAAGATCCACATGACTATAATAAACATAAATCAAACAAAAAAAAAACAAACTATGTAATGTAGGTACATATTAATCAAAGTAAATAAAGTTAATAACTTAGCAACAGCTAATATTTATGTAAATCAAAGTGTACTATGTACTTCACGTAGGTATTATTATAATATTGTATTAATATTTATGTTCAATTGTTAATTCCTTCTACGATCATTGTGATAGAATAGGTACAGTCCATCACAAAATCTACATCCTTAGAATACCTTTTTTTTTGTGGATGGGAAATCATCAAATGACTTCTCCCGCTCTAGGTGGAGCAGAAGTGTGTCAGACTTTGACTGACTTAAAACCCACCCGTGTTCCTTCAGAACTTGCCTATGCCAGGGCCACGGTATCTCTTTCGAACAACCCGCGACCCCGGCGAATCCAAACAAACATTTCGTGTAGAACGATATTTTTTGACAAAATTATTTACCTGCCCTTATTATAATTTATTTGGAGATAGAACTTTGTCTTCGATTGCGTATAATATCGGCTATTATCACAATGCTTCACATCCTTTTTCAGACGATCATATCAATCCATATTTTCTTCGGTTTATAAATAAAAAAATATAAATAAACCATTTATTTCACGCGACACAGGCCCATAGACAAATACCTTAACCTAAACCATAGACTTCTAGTCTATGACTTAAACATACATATTTAAAACTTGTGTTAATAAATATGTTAGTATCACTTCACAACTCTCGAACTCTCGTGTCGAACATTTATAATAAGGCCACAAAAGTAAAGACTGCCTAAATATATCAACGTATTTACTATTAATTCATTTTTAACCGAATCAAAAAAAAGGTATTCATCGTTATTTTCGTCAATATTCCACAATATTGACGAAAATAACGATGGATACCGATTTTAATTTTTTTTTTTCATTTGGTAGAGAAAGCTTGCGTGGAGTCCCGTATAAATAATAACTTTGCTTGGGTAGTTTTTGAGTTAGCTTCAATAATACATATTTAATCCACGTTTTGTGCTTGATGATGAAATTAACAAAAAAAAAAACCGACTTCCAAAAATCACTACAAAGTTAAAAATAACTTTGATTTCGGAAGTCGGTGTCTTTTATTTAATTTCTTTTTTTTTGCCACCGACTTCCGAAATCAAAGTTATTTTTCACTTTGTAGTGATTTTTGGAAGTCAGTTTTTTTTTTTTTGTTAAAAAGTTTTTTAGCAACCATATTAAAGTAATCGAATCGCAACCCGTGAAATATTTATCATTGAGTAGTTCCGGTAACCATTTGTGGTCTTCATCATCAGTTCCACTTC
Source organism: Cosmia trapezina (assembly GCA_905163495.3). NCBI lineage: Eukaryota > Metazoa > Arthropoda > Insecta > Lepidoptera > Noctuidae > Cosmia > Cosmia trapezina. The sequence goes on from LR991039.1 coordinate 10,003,578, forward strand.
ACCAAGTGGTGCTTTCCGAGAGCAAATGCACGAGCTACTATAAAAAATACCCAAATCGCTATAGGTGTGCCTATAATATTTAAAGAGTTCCGTCGATTTCTCCAGGATCCCATCATCAGAACTGGATTTTGACAAAAATGGGACCATTTGGAAAGTATACCCTTTCCAACAAAAAAAGAATTTTTCAAATCTGTTGGCAAGCGACGGAGTTATGCGCGAACAGACATAAAAAAAAAAAAATACAAACATCCGAATTGAGAACCTCCTCCTTTTTTAGAAGTCGGTTAAAAATGAATTTCGTCAACTTTTTCGAACCAAAACAAAATCTGTCACCGATTGTATCACAATTTCACTTTTAAATCAATTAAACACTATTGTTTTCTACTGGTAAACACCAGTTAAAACATTTACCAGTAGATTTAAAATACCACTCAAGCCAATTCAAACCTTATACTTGAAAATTACGGTCAATTTCAGCTCAGCATGGTTTCCAGACATTTCATGCAAATTAGACGCCACGTGGAGCATTGATAATGAAGATGAATAGTTGTCAATATTTAATTAGGAATTTATTTAAAGGAGGAGATTTTTGTTTTCTTAAACAAACATGGAAACCACAAAAATTTACGTGTCGAATTGAGAACCTCTTCCTTTTTTATCGTCGGTTAAAAACGAACTATACAAACCACCACCATCGATTACCTGCCATCATTTTGATAAAATAAGAACGGGAATGAAGAAGAATGCGATTTGGAGGTTAGATAGCGCTCCATGTATTCAGCTGCATCCAGTTCGACTGGAAGCCGACCCTAACATAGTTGGGAAGAGGCTAAGCAGATCTTATCGAATTAGGGATATCCATGTCTGAAACCTCAACATTTAAAAATTCGAAACGAAACAAAATACATACAATATTCAAAAGTTCGTTTAGTAATATCGACAAATAGGTTGTCGTTTGTTTTTGTTGAGATAACAATGCCTACTTACAGTCTTATTATACTTCGTCATATTGTATTCATCTCATTATTATGTCATCTCTCTCTCACGTTCTAGACAATGACACCCCACATGCTAGGGTGAGTTTTTTTTTTTCAAAATGAAAAGCTTATTGTCCTACTCATACCCAATAAACTTTTCATTATGAAAAAAAATACAAATTTTATGAAGTTTCAACCAGGTGCGCCATGCAACAGGTTTGAACTTTTCGCTGTAGGTACTGTGAACTTTTGAACCTTAAGCCGACGTTCGCACGGGAGTAAAAAAATCGTGGCGATTTTTTTTCGCGCACTGCATTTTCAACGCTCCGTTTAACGCCAGGAGTTGAAAATCCAACAGTGTGTTTTTGGTCGCGCTGAGATGCACTCTGTTGTTGTTAGGTTGGATTCTCGCAGCACCGAGAGTTGAAAATCCAGTGCGCGATAAAATCCCGCCGCGATTTTTTTACGTCCGTCCGTGTTTGTTACGTACGTGACCTTCGACCATTTGATAGATAACTCCTATACTTACATACATTATTTATATAGGTAATGTGTTGAATTTCAATCATGGATATTGTTATGCAAAGTTTTTCTGACGTTACATTACCAAATTGAATTTGTAAACGAAATTTTGAAAACGTTAGAAAAAGTATATGAAATTTAAATTTTTTGGAGCGAATTGTATACCTAATATAAAATTGTGTTGTTACAAATGGTTATAACCTTGACCTTCCCATTTCTGGGTGCCAGATGGTTAATTCCATCGTTTAGAAAAGCAGATGGAGAAGCCGAACCTTTTATCTAAAAAAAGGCAGAGATTTGTTGAGTTCACATGGCAGTCAGCCGATGAACAACATAATACTGTATCATCATATGCCCAGCCTTTTCCCAAATATGCTGGGGTCGGCTTACAGTCTAACCAGCACCCTAATTGCAACCACACTATCAATCGAAATCTGAATTTTTGATGAAAATTGCTAATCCATTGCTTCATAATCATAATGTTCGAAAAATTTGCCTGCTTGACAACGTAATAATCGCAATGAATGTTGTTGAACTGTCAAAATGAAACCGATTCCGATTGATAGTGTGTTACGCAATTGCCCTGCGGATGGAGCTGAATACCCAGTATCAGTATAATCGTATTACCCAGTAACTGGGTTGTGGAGGTCAGATAGGCAGCTCCATGTAAAATACTGGTATTCAGCTGCATCCAACCCCAACATAGTTGGGAAAACGCTAGGCAGATGATGCTGTAGCGGAATATCAATATTTAACACATAAGTCACTTAAAAAATCGCAGATTAATAATGATAAAATAATGGATCTTGTGGTTTAGTAGATACTGCATGTAATACACATTTCAATAGCGTTTTCCGTCATTTAACGACAGCAAGGAATACTAATCACTTGATTTTCAATGTAATCATCATCTTTATCTCCGAAATATAAAGGAAAACCAATGACAAACAATTGGATGACTTAATAAAATCAGTTTTGGGGAATTCCTTGTTGACAATAATAATCCAAAAACGTGCGATCTAATGCTGTCGATAGACATGATACAATGTTAGACGCAGATATATTGCAATGGCCTTGAGTGGTTGGGGCATAGCTTGCGTGTTCTGTGCTGAGCTCACGCAACGCGTCGTATGTCCACCCAGTAATAGGACTCACCCATCAAGGAGCGCTGTCAAAAATTGACGCATTATTAATTTATCACACATAAAACAAAAGGATTATTATAACCAAAAGATAAATAGTAAAATTATCTTGAAAATGGTGAGCGTTTCATAAAAATACACTTGATAGTTTTTGCGTGATTCTCAGTTTTTTTTCCGCGTCAGACGTTACTTTAAAAATTGATTACACTAAGTAATAATACCATCTAAAATATTAACATATTAAGTTATTAAGAAAATGCTCTAGTTAGTCTTTCTGTGTCGTAGTTATGATGTTGGTGTGAGTACCTACTTGTGACTGTAACTTAAAAACAATCATATAGGTAATATTACCTTCATAAAAAAATACTTTTAAAGTCCGATCAAAATGAACTCTTGACAATCTTTCTCTCTGCTAGAGTAAAAAAACCGGTCAAGAGCGAGTCGGACTCGCGCACCTAGGGTTCCGTTCCGATATCTGAAAAAGTATGCTATTTAGAGACATCGTTTTATTTTTCCTGTAATCTCTACATAAACTTCTGTCACATAGAATAATTTCAGATTTTTCTCTTTGCAAACTTCGGAGATAAGGGGGGGGGGACGGTATTTTTTTTACATTTTTCATCAAAAGTCGAAAACTATAGGGCCTAAAAAAAATTAAAAAAATGTTTGAGAATGTGCAAATAGCGTTCTTTCATATGATACCCCACATGCCCTAGTAGCTCTACTTTGAATTTTTAAGACGCCCTTGCAGTCCCTGTTGCAAAAAAAATTATAAATATTTTTATTTCTTTCTTATTTGCAAAATAGTTGGGTAAACGTCATCTAAAACTGTTCCAAATTTCAAGTTGATAGCATTAGTAGATCTTGAGATATCCAGCTGTGACAGACAGACAGACAGACAGGCAGACAGACAGACAGACGGACAGACAGACAGACAGACAGACAGACTGAGTCACACCATAAGGGTTTCTTTTTTAACATTTTGGTACGGAACCCTAAAAACTATTGGTAACAGATTCATAGTAATATGGTATGCATAATCAGCCTATAATTCGTTGGTCCGGCTGTCATACATGGATCATTGACGGCTGTGATAGGGAGTATCGTATTACCCAATAACTGGATTGCGGAGGTCAGATAGGCAGTTGCTCCATGTAAAATACGTGTATTCAGCTGCATCCGGTTAGACTGGAAGCCGACCCAAACATAGTAGGAAAAAGGCTAGGCAGATGATGACGATGATTAATCAGCCTTTTCGCCACTCTCTCTCATGGGCCAGAAACCAGAATCCACAGCGAGGGCCCCTGCGGGTGGTGGATGTCACAATGTCTTCGAATTTTTGGTCCTAAGTCATGCAGATTTCCTCACGATGATTCCTTTCAGCGTCTTGAAAGCAGCAATCACAAAAAGTTAAGTGCTTGCCTAGGTTTAAACCCAACTTCAACTCTGTAACTCCGGTCCGTTCCACTGGACCACCACTGTATGCATATTGTGACAATAGGTTCTGCCTTACATCAACTGATTCGAAAACTACCGTCCATTAATTGCTGTCACGTCCGTCCTACTTAGACATCTGCTGTCTCTGTCGCACACACGCGTAAGACGTGATATCACGATCAGAACATTCCACTGATTTCGTACTTACTTTCTATTGTCTGTAACTATTGTGATTAAGATTGATATCGAATAAAATATCTACCTACTGTTTTCTAATAAAAATCAATCTGCCTAGCCTTTTCCCAACTGCGTTGACTTCCAATCTAACCGCATGCAGCTGAATACCAGTATTTTACTTGGAGCGACTGCCTATCTGACCTCCACAACCCAGTAACTGGGCAATACGATACCCCTTGGTAAGACTGGTTGTCAGACTTTCGGGCTTCTGACGACCCGTAACGACTGGCAAAGATCCACAAATGACAGCCATACTATTTTATAATAATAATTGTAGTATTAACATAGGTCTCTGGCGCCCATGTGCTGGTTTGGTCGCTGGGGTGATCACGGCGTGCAAGGTGTTCTGGTGTGCCGGTGATGGGGAGTACTCCTCAGAGGAGGGTCCGATGACGGACAGCCGCGGCGGGTTCACGGATGAGTACTAACGGGTGCCCGTGCTCCCGCCGTAAGCGGCAGAGGACGACACCGTGGAGTTTTAGTGGGTTAGAGTCCCACATAACTGCACTATCTCCCCGTGGTAGTGCAGTATGCATGAGCATTTCTCCACGAAAAATAAAAAACAAGGACAATCAGATTATGGAATTTTAAATACCTAAGCTTCATGTGATTCCCGGCAAAGTGTCGTTCAATATCTTACTTGCTCGAGTAAGCAAATATTTGCGTTGTGTGACAAATTAATCTCTCACACAAACATGAAGGACAGATATTCACATTTTAAATCCCCATACTTTTGTATCATCATAATCAGCCTATACCTATGTTCCCACTGCTGGGACACAGGCCTCCTCTCTGTGAGAGGGAGTGGGCTATAAAGGTGAGCGTCCACTGGTCCACGCCGGACGCAACGCACGCACGGCACGCAACGGATTTCGGTTTCCTTTGTATGAATTCATATAGCACTGCATCCACTACCGGTACCGCCCGCATTTTCATTTCTCCATATATAAGGTCCCATTAAAATAGGTGGACTCATGAATATGAACAACTTTCACTATGGGACTAACGCTCAAAACCTCGAGAAAACCTTACTCTTGAAACTTGAGCATTACGGAAAACTTGCCCTCAGTTTAGTAAAATCTTATTTAAATGATAGACAACAGCAAGTTCAAATAAATGGTGTCAATTCACTCTGTTTAAAAGTTAAAATGGTTGTTCCACAAGGCTCGATATTGGGTCCTTTCCTCTTTTTAGTGTATATTAATGATTTACTCCATTTATTAAAAAATCAACCACAAATGGTGCTATTTGCTGATGATACTTCATTAATTTTTAAGGTAGATAGACGTGCTACAGATTTTGACGACGTTAATAACGCCCTACTGCAGATCCAAAATTGGTTCACTGCTAATAATTTAGTATGAAATGAGAAAAAAACTAAGTGCATCAGATTTTCTTTACCAAATGTCAAAAGTAGTGATTGTGAGATAGTATTGAATCAAGAGAAACTAGAACTCGTTGATAAAACCGTTTTCCTGGGGATTACGCTCGACTCAAGACTACAATGGGGTCCTCATTTAATATCACTTGCAGGACGGCTAAGTTCAGCAGCTTATGTTGTCAGAAAAATCCGTCAATTTACCGATGTACGAGATACCGCGAGGCAGTCTATTTTAGTTACCTACTTTCATAGTATCATGTCTTACGGTATTTTACTTTGGGGACGGGCTGCAGATATCGAGTCCATTTTTATTCTGCAGAAACGAGCCATCAGAGCCATATATAATCTTCGCAGGCGCGATTCTCTAAGGGAACTGTTTAAGGATATTAACATCATGACGGTACCTTGTCAATATATCTACGAAAACATCATGTACGTAAGAAAAAATTTACATCTTTTTAATAAAAGAGGTGAAAGGCATAATTATAATACTAGAAATAAGGACCTATTAGCTCAACCAGGTTTCAGGCTGGCTAAAGTAGACTCATCGTTCATGGGGTACTGTTTAAAATGTTACAATAAAATACCTCCACACATACTTCAACTAAATGAGACGAAATTTAAAACTTGTATAAAACGCACACTATGCAGGCAGGCATATTATAAGTTGGAGGATTACATAAATGATAAAAATGCTTGGCTCCATGCTGGTCCTAAAAAAATAATAAAATAAAAATAAAATCTTTATTACACTTCGAAGTCACAAACATCTGTGTAGCCCTGACTCTTGTACTAGGAGTTCCTGTATCACAAGAGACAGACCTCTCAATTTACAGGGAATATGATGTAGAAGCGAGATAGACAAAAAAATAAATTACAGTTATGGCATGCATTGACAAAATATATAAGAGAACAAAATAATTAAAAAAAAAACAAAAATAAAGAAATAATGATAAAAGAGTTTAAAATAACAATGCGTTTTGTAAAAAGGGTGGGTGAGTGTGAGTGAAGTGTGTGGGGGGGTGTGTGTGTGTGTGTGTGTGTGAGGTGTGTGCGTGTAAGGTGTGTATGGTGAATGTGACTGGGTATCATGTTATGCTGCCGAAAAGATTTTCTGTTTCCTCATAATCATAATTGTCTAGCCAGTGAAGAATTATTTTTTTGAATTGGTAGTCCTGCTCCACAACCTCAACTAATTAATTAACATTTGAAGATACTGTTGGAACTGCTGAAGATTGTAAGAATAGCTTTGCATTGTGTAGACTCAATCACCTTTGTATTGCATAATTGCTTAGCACATGTGTGAGTACTATGTACCTACTCTAAAGCTACCATTTACTGGGTACGTCTTTATTTTTTTATTACGGACGCTTTTAACATTCATCGTTCTCACATGTATAATTTCAACATGAATGATGTAACCAATATTTTGTAACCATATTTTGATTTAAAAGAGTGTCCGTGGAGTTTCTTGCCCGTTCTTCTCCACAGTAGTGCGATTCTGTAACCATCTCACCGTGAAAATTTGCGTGAAGCGAGCGTGGAGTGAAGTGTCAGTGTCATTCCACCTGATGCTAGGGATGGACCAAGCACATTTTTACAGTCATAATCGAGATTTTAATAATATTTTTTACGCTATTTTCTATTAATTCAAAGCTAGTATTTAAGTGTCTAAACATTACTATTTACGGTATTTTTAAATCAAAATTTCAAAACAGAAATTCAGTCACAAACTCAATTTCGTTTTTTTATTTTGCAAGACTAGTCCATAATAAGTAGGTGAGTATTTATACTGAGGTGTGAGCGCGTCAAGCACGAACAATAAATAAAATAAAAAAATGAGCAATCACATTCTCAAAATCGAATCTGACGATTTCCATGAAAGTTGCAATAGGGAGGTTTACGGGAATCTGGGAAAATTCGTTTTCTCTATTTTCACCCGAGCAGAGCTCGGTCGCCCAGGTACTATATTCAAAGTACCTCGGTACTCTGTGTACTACCTACATGGTTAAGTTATCAACTTAAGAAAATGCCCATCAATATTGTTTGATATTAAGTAGGTATGCCCAATCGCGATGTATTTTGAAGAAGCGATACCTAGTACCTTAGATCGAGTCGAGTAAAGACTGTGAGACGATAAGAAGAGATAACGATTGAGTGAGCCTGGCTGACTAGAATTTAACCCCACAAATAAAACGACGTGCGGATTATAAGTAGGTACTTACCTAATAATTCATTGTAGGTATGTAGGCACCTACCTACCTACGCGTTGCCAATAATAAAACACCATATACCGTAGTCACATTATTATATGCACACTTGAATTTGGATGAAGTGATAAGTTCACGCTAAGCACTCTCATTAGGTACCACATTGACTTATTTTTTTACCTTACGTACTTATTTAACTCGTAACGCGTCACATAGGCGCCACCAGCTTAACTAGTCGTAGCCAATAACAAAAGAATATTCATCAAACCATCGTCATGATATTACAAATTACCAAATTCAACAGTTCAACAGACTGTGAACTGACAATTTACTGACACAACCTGCGCTGCGCTGAGGTGACGTCACGCGAGGTGCACCCTCGCGTGACGTCACCTTCTCACGCGATTCACGTGTTCACTTCACTTGAATGGCGTGAAATCATCACATCACGCACTAACGAATTGAGTTTTTTTTACTTTCTAGTTACATAATTAACTTGTAACGCGTCACGTAGGTATGCATTACATAGCTACACATACTTAACTAGTCGTTGCCAATAACAAAAGAATCAAATTATTACTAAATTCAACGAACACACATATGACAGTGAAGTGATGTTGCTAGGCGTCGAGCTGAATCACGTGGAGTGTTATTAGCGGAATCCCGTGCCGTGAAGTGATCTGTTCACGCGCCGGCGCAGTAGGTACCTACCTATGCATTGTTTTTTTTTTAATTTTCCGTTATTGACGGCTATGTCCATATGCTTTTATGCCTATTCGTATTCGAGTTCAGACAGTAATTAGTACTTACCTATTTATTTCAATGCTTTTACATATTTTATTGTCCAATCCAACTGTCTTTGTGTGCATTTTTATAGTCGGTTTAGTGCTTACATTTTGTTTTCAATAACTACACGGTTTTTAGGGTTCCGTACCAATATGGTAACAAAGGAACCCTTATGGTGTGACTCAGTCTGTCTGTCTGTCACAGCTGGATATCTCAAGAACTACTAATGCTATCAACTTGCAATTTGGAACAGTTTTAGATGACGTTTACCCAACTATTTTGCACATAAAAAAGAAATAAAAATACTTAAGTATATGTATTTTTCTGCAACAGGGACCGAAAGGGGGTCTTAAAAATTCAAAGTGGGGCTACTAGGGCATGTGGGGTATCATAATTATGAAAGAACGCTGTTTGCACATTCTCAAACATTTTTTATTTTTTTTAGGCCGCACAGTTTTCGACTTTTGATGAAAAAGTGTGGCTGACACTGGCTTGGCCACCATCAGGGATTTTACTTTTGATAACACAAAAATTTAGTCGTTAATTAGTCGAACTTTGTCGCCAAATATCAGAATTTGTCGGTCACTGGTTCAAAAGTTATAAGGGGTCATTGGTGGCCGATCTGGAGAGAGTCTCCCCAGCTTGGCCACCTTTATACCTCCCAGATTTAGTCGCCAAGTCACAGATTTAATCTGGTCGTAGTTTGGAAGATATAATGAGTTCAATTTTTAAGTATAGTTCAAGAGCTAGATTGAAGAGTTTACGATAAAATCTTTGTTATAGCTCTTGGTCTATACTTAAAAATTGAACTCATTATAATAATATCTTCTAAACTAAGACCCGATTAAATCTGTGACTTGGCGACTAATTTCGACTAATTAGCGACTAAATCTGGGAGAAAACAGATCTTCGCTAGGTGCCCTAGTTTTTGAGATATAAAGGTGGCCAAGCTGGGTAGACTCTCTCCAGATCGGCCACCAATGACCCCTTATAACTTTTGAACCAGTGACCGACAAATTCTGATATTTGGCGACAAATTTCGACTAATTAACGACTAAATCTTTGTGTTATCAAAAGTAAAATCCCTGATGGTGGCCAAGCCAGTGTCAGCCACACGATGAAAAATGAAAAAAAATATTCTTCCACCCCCCCCCCCCTTATCTCCGAAGTTTGCAAAGAGAAAAATCTGAAATTATTCTATGTGATAGAAGTTTATGTAAAGATTACAGGAAAAATAAAACGATGTCTCATAGCACACTTTTTCAGAAATCTGAACGGAACCCTCGGTGCGCGAGTCCGACTCGCTCTTGACCGGTTTTTTTATTATTGGTAACAAATAGTAAAGTAGTTATGCATCTTCAATAAAATAGGTATTAGGTGCGCTTTTGCGAACGGAGTAGGCACACACAGACACTTATAGGTTGCACAGGTAGGTACGTTCTCTTTTTAGCTAATTCTAACATAATACCTACTAAATCGACCTTAGGGCATCGCACCGCAGTTTTCTCACCATTTTGGTACGGAACCCTAAAAACATTCATCAAAATATCTCATCATCGTCATCAAACCTATTACAAAATTCATTCAACAGTTGAACCCACTGTGTTATAATAATGTAGGTATGTAGGTACCTATTATTCCCAAGTGATGTTGCCATGACGACAACGAGTACGCTTGCGCGTGATACTAACAGCGCGCGTTACGGAATGGTGTCATGAATATGAAGTGTCATTAGTTTCATAATGAGTTTAAACGTTCAGCACCCTATACCATGTCTCTGGCTGTAAGCATTGACGTCTTTGAGTTTAGAGACAATAAGTAACTACTACCTATTTTTTTCATTGCATTTAGATTTCAATCTCACCTCTTAGCAATGGATATTAGTTTACCTTACATAAGATTGATCAACTTCATAAAACTGTCCTATGCAAGTAAGAATTCAGTGATTGGAGATTGTTTGTTTACCTAAGCACATAGTACCTATGTAAAAAGCACATATCCCACCATCTAGCTACACCACAGGTACAAGACACAAAATAGGCTTTACTTTATTAAGTTGTGCTTAGTGTGTATACATACATAAATTAATAAAATTTATTCATCAATATCACATTAAAAAACATTGCTAATACACATTTTCTACTGCACGGTGAGTCAGCTGCCTCCTTCCAACGAAATTCAACATCTTTATGGCCGGCGAGAACGGATTGGCATGTGGTTGGGTGTGTGTGGACTGCCACCGCTGGAAATAATGGTAAGCATTTATTACTATTTATTTCATTCCTACACTCATAGAGAGTAATTTTTTTAAAATCAATATTGAACCATATATTATTATAATAGAATTACTATTCTTATTATCATCAGTATAGTATGTGCACCAATACTTTCAACAAGTATAGCGCTATGATTTGTTTATAAACACTAAAAGATCAGCGTCTGAATCAATCACATGTGCCAATTCCTATATTTGGAGTACAATTCAACATTTCTTAATTTCATGCTCCATGCCTGTTCATTCCGTGGCCTAATTTATTTTCTCTAGAATAAGTTTATTATATTAATATAGTGTGCAAAATAATTTCAACTTGATGATATACTTCATTTTGCATTCTCAGAGATTTTCCTATTTCTGAATACATCTCTGTCTTATAATCATTTATTTATATTACAATATCAGTTGAAAATGATTAATTTTATCCCATGGTCTTTTTCATTTCCTTTTTGTGTGTTTCTCAAGAAAGAAAGTCAAATGAGTACCTAGTTAGGCATAATGGCTGGCTTTTTATTATTTAGGAAACATTAAAAACACAACTTTAGATAATTTGGAAGTGTTAAAATTAAATTTATTATGAAGGCACTACTGTCTCCCTACTTTTGTAACCAAAAATAAATAGTATATATAAATATATCTCTTTTAATTTTTGTATGGCTTCTTGCCAAAAACGTTGGTGTTGTGAACGTGATGCACAGGATGTAAGGGTTTCCCTTCTACTATTTAAACTAGCACCATTCATTCATTCAAACAGATAGTGTTTTCGTCGAGTGTGGAACTCACTTCTCTTCCATCAGCATGTTGAGCTGAAACAAATAACACTTGAATTGAACTTGGTGTAAGTGGTGGTACGTTAATTAAAAAAAAAAAATTGACTTTGTGTAATTGAATAATTCTGATAAAATTTCATCTGAAAAAAGAAATGTATAGGTACTTAAGTACATTAACACATATTCTTTATAATAATGTTGAAAGTCTCGTTTTACATAAATGTAAGGGATGATAAAGTGGTAATCAATAATGTTTGCCATTAACATTGTAGGTTGCAGTCAGCCTAATTCAATATGACAATAATTCATATATTTAAAGTTGGACTGCCTGTCAGAAGCTCAGTTAAGTAATGCTGGCAAGAAAACTTGAGTGGGTGTTGGAATTAAATCTATGTAATTACTTACTCCTTTTTCAAGATTAGCAGGTAGTGATTGTACGAACCTTTGTAAACTTTTGTGACTAATCCTGTAGTAATTTCCTCGCCCGAAACAATGGTAAGACAAACTTTGAGCCTTTAATACTTCTCATCGTTGTACTGATGTACCTTTTTCAAGGTGTTTCTGGCACGTGCACAGTTTGTGGAGATCTTGAGCCACTTTTGGAGTCCGATGTCACTAACAGGAAACGTACATATGCATCCTTTCAATACTGACAAGAGAAGATCGAAAAAACAACACAAACTTTACTAAGTTTATCAGAAAACTGGAAAAGTCTTAACTTACGAAAACAAAACCGCCTAAATTTGACACAGTACAGCAGTGTTGCCGCTTAGGAAAAAATAAACTCACCAAACTTTTACTAAAATATCACTATATCAGTGTTGCCAACTCCAAAAGTTTTTGGCGTTTTGTATACTAATGTCTAGACTCTACAGTCAAAGTGGAAGTAAATATTACCGTAATATTAAATTTTTTTAAAAATTGCCCGCGAAATTCAAATCTTCTTATGTTTTTTTTTGCAATTCGCAGGATTGCAGGTCAGTGTCAGGTTGTTGATTAAAATATGATTCGCGGTCGTAACTAATATGGCATTACAGAATTATAATCATTAGAATCAGCAATAGAACAAGTTAGAATTGACTTCAAATCTAGCGATTTCATGAAATCATGAGGTTTGAGGTCAATTCTAACTTATGGAGTTGTATTGCTGATTCTAAAGATTATAATTCTGTAAAGCCATGTTAGTTACGGTCGCGAATTATATTTTAATCAACATAAGTACAACCTAACACTTACCTGCAAATTGCAAAAAAGTAAGAAAATTTGAATTTCGCGGAATTGCAGAAAGGTTAATAAAAAAATGATCTACTTACCAAATACAACAACGCTCACGGTATTTTACTCTATAAGAGAAAAAATCTAAAAATGTATTATTTAGATAGCTAGGCAAAAAGCAGTCGGAAAATGTTAGTAAAATAAGAATATAAATTTTAAAATTCCATTCAAAGTTTTCAGTTTTTTAAATCTGTTTTCCAGTTCAGTTCAGTTTTTTAAACCATGAAAGTAGCAGCCATGTTGTTATGTATGTCATACCGCTGTGTAAATTAAAAAGTGTCAATGTCAACTGTCAACTGATCAGCGTATATTTAAAGTGTTTGTTTACACTGGCCACTGACGTCATGACCACAGAGCAATGATGCCGATTCTGTTGTACACCGAACTAAACTAACTAAACTATCACTAAAATTCCTTACTTTTTTCTATGAGAATCTTAGAGCTATTATGCAAAAAAAACCTCCAAGAAAAAATTTTGACACAACTAAAATTGAGTTTCACAATCGTGACTCCGCGTGGTATAGTGCTCGTAGTATATTTGACCCGGTGGCTTTAATTGGAACTAACGAATTAGTAGCGTTATCAAAATATGAATAATATCATAATAATAATAATTTTGAATTTCGCTGGCTACCCTGGCGCATCAACCTTAATTCCAAGTAGGTACTAAATTCAAACTTTCATTTATTTAGTTATAGCAAAACGCAGCGCGAGCCACCATTATTGCCAACAAGAATTTTAAATTCTGTTCTCTCACAAAAACTTGACACAGCGTTGTTGGTCAAGTACAGAATCTGCGCGGTACTTATGAAATTTTTAAAACGTATTTTTTTTTATTTTTACTTTTTTTTCAAGTTTCCAAACGATAATTATGGTTTTGAATCAGTTAGTTGACGAGAACTCCCGCCAGGCCACAGAGTGAAACTGCACACCATAGATATAGAATTCCGGCTCACACCGTGAGTGTACCTTTAGTGATTATTAACCGAACAATTTCAAACGTGTATCAGGGTTGCTAACGACGATAATTATGGGGGCTACGATACGATGTACGATAGTGTATGTCGAAATTACGTTAAATGTACGATAATTTTGAGGTTTAAGAAAAAAAAACTTCCTATAACAAAACGTATTTATCAGACGAAATTAAACGCAGAAAAAAATCGACAAAATGTCAATGTCAAGTATGTCATCCAACAAGAAAGTCACACTCACAGTAACTGACATTTGACAGTAAGTGTTATCTCTCTCTTCTCTTTCCCTCACATTTCTTTTCTTTCACTTGCGTGCGACCGTGACTCCGCGGCGCCGACTCCGCGTTATTATCCTGTATTCCTTCAATACCTTTCCAGCAATACCTTTATAATTTATATTTGCTAGTTTACGTGGTGTGGGCAGTTAAATAAATACTTCAGTGATACACTCTGTGGTTGTTGAAAAAAAAACAAAATTTTTATTCAATCGACAAGTGCCATAAAAATGCATTAAAATTTTACATTTTCATATTTCGCGCGAAAACGCTAGGATGCCATATTGCTCTGTGGTCATGACGTGAGTTGGTAGTGTAAACGATCACTTTATAATGTTGACAGTTGACATTGACACTTTCTAATTTACACAGCGGTATGACGTAATAACATGGCGGCTACTTTCATGGTGTTCGAAAACAGATTCAAAAACTGAAAACTTTGAATTGAATTTTAAAAATTATATTGTTATTTTACGAACTAAAAAAAATCAAATCAATCGGCAAATCTAACTTAGAGAGATATGTTGATGATTCTTATGGTATAATAATATTATGTAGGTAACCACATATGTTTTACTGTCGCGTATTATATTTTGATCAAGATACAACCTGACACGGACCTGCAAATTACAAAAAACCCGAAAAAAATTTAATTTCGCTGGCTACCACTGCGCATCCTCCCTAAATTCCAAAAACAACTGCACTATGCTTGAAATAAACAAAAGAATTTTTGAATTTAGTAACTACATTGTCAGTGATATTTTTAGTAAAATAATCCATCCATAGACAAAGATTACTAAACTTTATCATCTGTGGTGGAAGCGTGCGTTGGTCTCTGGCTGGCACAATTTAATGACTGACATCAAGAAAAAAAACTATTTTCAATTATCCAAAGTGTAATTAACAGTATTTAGATTGTTAAACAAATGAATCTTTGTCAGTCACAGAATTATTAGTGCGCTACAGTCGTGAATGTGATAGTAAGTAAGACATAATGGCACGATTTAATGTCAGCGGGAGCGTGTGATTTAAAATGACGATATCTCTTAGGATTTATATTAGAGCTGAACATAATCTAATGACATGTCGTACAATGCGTTTCAACTAAGAATAGGAACGTCAATGACCTCTAACTGTCAACTGAAGCTAGAAATCTAGGGCTTGCAAAGTTTTGTAGCGTTATCCTTATCCATTTTAGTTCTGTTTTTGGAATTTGTTTTTGTTAAAATATGTCACTGACTTTGCAATTAATGTGTAAACGAGATGCTGTTTTGCTAAATCTTTACAATATGGCGCAAGGTCATTCCTATTCTTAGTTGAAACGCATTTGTATGTTACGACATTTCGGCTATCTTGACAAACTCAAAAGTCCAAAGCATTTATTTCAAAGAAACCAATTACAAGCACTTTTGAATTTTGTTGTCATTGGGTTGGTCAGTCAGAACAAACAAGGTAATCGCCCATTCCAAAGCATATTAGGTACATAAGGGGAAGAACGCGCAAGAAACTCCACGGACACTCTTTTAAATCAAAATATGGTTACAAAATAGTGGTTACATCATCATGTTGAAATATTATACATGTGAGAACGATGCAGAATGTCACAAGCTTCCATAATAAAATCTGTCCTGTCCCAATAGCTGAGGGGAGTAAATTTTATTAATCTGATAATAATTATATTCTATCTCTCAGCTGCAGAAGAGCCTCTTTGATGTTGTTGCTGAGGCAAGACTGTAAAGGAACACTCAATAATGTGGCTGCTTTCCAAGGTCATCATTTCACACACTATATTTATTTTATAAACACATTCTGGAGAAAATAAATTAGGATATGGAATGAACGGGCATGGAGCATGAAATTAAGAATTACATTACAATCACTGTAGGTACTCAAAATATAGGAATTGGCCCATGTGATTTAATAAGTGGTTCAATATTGATTTTAAAAAATATACTCTCATTATGTGTAGGAATTAAATAAAACAAATAAAAAATAAATATATTAATAAATGCTTACCATTATTTTCAGTGGAGCTGTGCAGTCCACACATACATTTGACGGATGCCAATCCGTTCTCACCAGGCATAAAGAAGTTGAGGAGGCTGCTGCTGGCTCACCATGCAGTAGAAACTATGTATTAGCAATGTTATTTGATGTGATACTCGATGAATAAATTTTATTAACTTATGTACCGATGTACCCACTAAACAACCTAATAAAGTAAAGCTTGTATCATAAGAAATTTCTTCCAGCAGACCTGCGACAGGAGAGTTGGATGACAGATGTAGACTCAGTGTGTAAAATAGTACATAGGAAAACATAAATTCGATTTTAAAGCAACATGAATTTATGAATTTCTTGTTAGCAAGAGAGGCGCAATTTGTGTGTAGTTCTAAAGATATTAACAGCACCCATAACTACATTATTGATGTGCTTCTATATTTATGTTATAAGGTTTGTATCTTGTACTGTGGTTTATCTAGATGGTGGGATATTACTAACTATGTGCTTTTTACGTAAGTATTATGTGCTTAGGTAAACGAACAATACACCAATCACTGAATACTTGCACAGACAGATTTATGAAGTTGCTCAATCTCACCTCTTGTGTACGCAATATCCATACCTAAGAGGTGAGATTGAAATCTAAAAGCATTGAAATAAATAGCTATGTAGGTACTTATTGTCTCTTAAACTCTCAAATACGTCAATACTTGGGTGCTGCTGAACGTTTAAAAAATTTGTCATAAGATACTAATGACATGACAATGAATGACAGCATTATTGCCGTTCACGGAGTTCTCCGTTGCTAGGGGCGATTTCACGGCGCGACGTGCCGTGGTTGGTTAGTCGTCAGACCAGGGTGATATTCTCACGCATGCGCTTCGGCAGGGTGAGATGGTTCAACTGTTAAATGAATTTTGTAAAGTTTGTTGATGATGATGATATTTTGATGAATGTTCTTTTATTATTGGCAACGAATAGTGAAGTAGCTATGTATCTACAATAAACAATATATATTACATTCAGGGTGAGAGCCTGGTCGTCTGTCACACAGGGTACCTATCATAATATGGACGCCACGCCAGTCTCTCACAAAGTAGGTATCATATTTTATGGATTTTTGTAAAAACTTTTTAATTCTTGGCTCTAGGTGCGTGTAAAGAGAGAAAAATACTTACAAGATTAAATAGGTATTATTAGGCATTTTCTTAGTGCGCATGCGTGACACGATAAAGCAGTAATTACCTAGTTAGTAAAAAACCGTGTAGTTTAAGGACTTTTTAGATGCACAAAGACAGTTGGATTTAGACATTAAAATATCTAAAAGCATTGAAATAAATAGGTGCTAATTACTGTCTTAACCCGAATACGAATAGGCTTAAAGGCATATGGACATAGCCATCAATAACGGAAAATTAAAAAAAAAAAAAACCTAACACGCTTGCGCGAGGGGGGGGGGGGGGCGATCACTTCCACTTCCCTTCCCGTGATTCAGCTCGACGCCTAGCAACATCACTTCACTGTCATATGTGTGTTCGTTGAATTTAGTAATAATTTGATTCTTTTGTTATTGGCAACGACTAGTTAAGTATTGCATTTTCTTAATGTGTACCTACGTAATGCATACGTGACGCGTTACAAGTTAAATAAGTAACTAGAAAGTAAAAAAAACTCAATTCGTTAGTGCGTGATGTGATGTGATCACTTATGCATTTCACCGAATCCAGGTGAACGTATCAGCGAAGTGAAGTGCGCGCGCAGCGTATTTGTGTCAGTAAATTGTCACTTGAACTGTTGAATTTGGTCATTTGTCTAAATGCATGACGATGGTTTGATGAATATTCTTTTGTTATTCGCTGCGACTAGTTAAGCTGGTGGCGCATACGTGACGCGTTACGAGTTAAATAAGTACGTAAGGTAAAAATAACTCAATGCGCATCCATGTGGTAATGAGAGTGCTTAGCGTGAACTTATCACTTCATCCAAATTCAAGTGTGCTTATAGTAATGTGATTATGGTGTTGTGTATTATTGGCAACGCGTAGGTAGGTGCCTACATCCTGCAATGAATTATTAGGTAAGTAGGTACCTACTTATAATCCGCACGTCGTTTTATTCTAGGGGTTAAATTCTAGTCAGCCAGGCATTGACTTATATATTACTGCTTTTTATATCAATGCAGCCAGGCTCACTTTTAGCAACCGGTTATCTCTTCTTATTGAATAGGTTTCGGTTAATAACAACGCTGAACAACGTCTCACAGTCTACTCGACTATAACTACTATCGCTTCTTCAAAACACATCGCGATTATCAAACACCTATGTTTTATTTTATATATTGTTCGCGCGTGACGTGCTCGCGCCCCAGGCTATATAATGGCCAAGTCTAGGCAAAAAATTGAGTTTTGTCTGAATTTCTGTTTGACTATTTTATTTTAAAACCCCATAAATAGCCAAAATAGCAATGTTTAGACACAATAAGTACTTACTTACTATCTTCCAAATAATATAAAATCATTATTAATAGAATTCGCATAAAAAATGTAATTAAAATCTCGATTATGATTGTAACTTGATTGTAAATGTAATTTGGTCAATCCCTAGCATCCGTGGGATGACACTGACAGCTCACTCCACGCAAGTTTTCACGGTGAGAATTTTACAGAATCGACCAGCAGATCTACGTTTTGGAATGAGCAACTAGCTTCAACTTTCTGACTTACCTACTGACCGACTCTTTGACAATTCAAAAGTGCCTGTAATTGGTTTACCTAATTGAAATAAATGCTTCGAGTTTGAAAAAAAAAACAGCTGTTCAGTACATTTATCTACACCAAACTCGTCAAAATGTAGGGAGCAGCTGATTTTTTTTTCGCGATTTCAGGTTTGGTCCCACAGTAAAAGTTGTTCATATTCATGGGCAGAACACCCTGTGAAAATTTGTCCACCTATTTTTTGGGACCTTATATAAACAAACCAAATTCCATTGCGTGCCGTGCGTGCGTTGCGGCCGGCGCGGACCTGTGGACGCTCAGTTTTATCCACCACGCAGGCCACACCAACGCACTGGGCGTTGGTTGTATGGTTAATAAATGTATGGTCTATTTTTACAGAAAGTGGTTACTGCATCCTATGGAGTTCTGCAATATTGGTTTATCGATAAGTACGACGAATAAGAAAATTGGCTTAACTTTCGAAGAGACTTTTCAGACTCCTATAATTACTGAAATCCGAAAAAATGTGGTTTGGCATTTCTCCACAGTAACTGGTAATAAGGAATCCCAATATTTATCAGAAAATATGTATTTAATTTTATTACAGACAGGTACCTACTTAATATGGTGATCACCTCAGGCCAAAATACCCGACAATCCGACAACGTCCTTGAAAAACACTTCATACACTTACGGCCACATTAATCCATCCATCCTTAAAACTATTCTACGAAACACGTAATACATATTTATATGTTTATTTAGTCACGTCCCTCGCTGCATACGAATGCCCGAATGGACAAACAAAAGAAAACGTCGTAGATTTCCACTGGCGAGACATAAAATGTAACAAGGGCCAAGAGTGGACAGTAAATGGGCCATTTTTAAGGCAATAGGTGCATTGAACTTTGTTAGGGCTTATGGAGGTGGCTTTGTAATGCGATCTTTTACCTCTTTTATTATATTGTTACTCTTTGACTCTCATAATGATGGTCAAAAAGGTCAAATCTTTTTGGAGCTTTAAATTAATTAAGCATAATCAACGTGAAATGTCCAAGCATATTTATTTATTTATATTTATTTACATTTCACTATCAACTGATTTATATTTTTAAGGTTTCATCAAATAAAAAACCGGCCAAGTGCAAGTCAGACCACGCACCATGAAGGGTTCCGTAGTTGAAAAGAATTTATACTAATAACAAACTCAACATTGTAGTTGAAAATCAATATTTTATTTTAAAACCCCCTAAATAGTAATGTTTAGACACCCTACTAGCTTTCAAATAATATAAAATGATTAAGTATGTTATAAAATTAGCATAAAGAATATAATTTATATATTTTATATAAATTATATTCTTATTCTTATTATTATTCTTTAATTATATTATATATTTTTTATATAATATAATTAAAGAATAATAATAAGAATAAGAATATAATTTATATTAAAATATATAAATTATATTCTTTATGCTAATTTTATAACATACTTAATCATTTTATATTATTTTTTTTTTTGAGGAGCTCGTGGCTAAGTAATAACAGCCGCACGGGTCGATCCGTCAGGTTAAGCTACGCTTGCCGGGGTTGGTCAGTGGATGGGTGACCATCTTTACATATCGAGATTCCTCCGTGCCTCGGAAAGCACGTTAAGCCGTTGGTCCCGGCTGTTATTCGTGGATCTTTGACAGTCGTTACGGGTCGTCAGAAGCCCGAAAGTCTGACAACCAGTCTTACCAAGGGGTATCGTATTACCCAGTTACTGGGTTGTGGAGGTCAGATAGGCAGTCGCTCCATGTAAAATACTGGTATTCAGCTGCATCCGGTTAGACTGGAAGCCGACCCCAACATAGTTGGGAAAAGGCTAGGCAGATTGATTTTTATATTATATATTTTTTATATATATATATATATATATATATTTTTACGACACGGTTGGCGCAGTGGTTGAGCGATTGACTGCTGCGCAGCATGTCGCGGGTTCGATTCCCGCACGGAACAAATATTTGTACGACCTACAAGTATTTGTTCCGAGTCTGGGTGTTTTTCTATCTATAATATGTATGTATTTACAAAAAAAAATGTATATAAGTAGTTTATCAGCCATCTCGTTACCATAACACAAGCATTAGGTTGCTTAGCTTGGGACTAAATGGCGTTGTGTGAAATGTCCAAAGATTTATTTATTTATTTATTTATTTTTAATTAAAATCTCGATTATGATTGTAAATGTAATTTTGTCAAACCCTAGTATCCATGGGATGACACTGACAGCTCACTCCACGCA
Source organism: Cosmia trapezina (assembly GCA_905163495.3). Lineage (NCBI taxonomy): Eukaryota > Metazoa > Arthropoda > Insecta > Lepidoptera > Noctuidae > Cosmia > Cosmia trapezina. The sequence goes on from LR991039.1 coordinate 10,024,849, forward strand.
AGTTTTCACGGTGACATTTTTACAGAATCGCCGTACTGGTCCAGGCCATGGTGCGGAGCGAAGCTTGTGCATGGGAGGCCGTCACCTCCTTCTACGAAGCAGTAATGCTCGCGAAGGAGGAGGCGGAGCGCGTGAGGGAGAGGCAGCCTCACGCCATCAGTCGCCGCAGGAGACGCCCTGGGCGGCGGGAATCGGTAGCCGATTCCCGGCCACCGTAGGCGCGGGCTTGCGGACGGTGAGTAGTGGGCTGTAGCTCGCCGTCCGGTAAGGACCAGGGGCCTACTCCCTAAGTCCGTCCGTCTTTCCGTCCGTCCGTTTATCCGTCCGTCTGACATTACGATCCATCAAAACAAGTGTAAAAGTTAAATTTTTCGGACGGGCAAAAACACATCGGGAGTAGGGACAACTGGCAAATCATGTTGTCATTCATACTTCGTTCGGGCCCCGAACCAATCATCCATCCGTAGGTGATACGGAGTAAGAAACGCCCGTAAAGTAGTCCGAAACTACGGTCTTCGTGCTTAGGGAGTAGGCCCCAGGCCCGGGTCACCGGCGCGTTGTGTTCCACGCGCGCCTCGAAGAGATGTCAGCAAAAGATGGGGTCCAATAGGGCCGATGCTGCTGGGGTCGCGGGTTGTTTGGAAAAGATACCGTGGCCCTGGCATAGGCAACTGAAGGAACACGGGTGGGTTTTAGTCAGTAAAAGTCTGACATGCCCTTCCGCTCCACCCAGAGCGGGAGAAGTCATTTGATGATTACCCATCCACAAAAAAAAAAAAAAAAAGACCCACGTATTTGATATTGAATTTAGCTGGATAGCTCAACGCGTACTTGTAAAAAGGGTCTTGTCAGACTGACAGACAACCAGATAGACGGACTCCGAAGTCATCCTATAAGGGTTTCGTGTTTTTCTTTTGAGGTACGGAACCCCAAAAATGGATAAGTAATCAAATTGGATCAGTTCATCTATCTATCTATCTATATATATATAAATAAAAAGAGAAGTCCTGACTGACTGACTGACTCATTAATGCCCAGCCCAAAACATTAGACCTAGAAAGCTGAAATTTTGCACAGAGGTTCCCTTTATAATGTAGACAAGGAGTAAGGAAGGAATTTCCGGTAGTATGTTGCCATGGGATATTTTCGACATCCACGCGGGCGAAGCCGCTGGCAAAAGCTAGTAGAAAATAAAAATAATTATAGGTACGATCAGCAACAGAAGTCGGTTAACACTGCTACTTTTTGACATCATCTAAATTAACACAAATTGATAAGATAGCCTGCTTATTAGCATTTATTTATTAGATAAGATTTAATTTTCTTTAAAATTTACATCTGTTCCGATTTTAATGAAGTATTTTTCTCAATAATTACAATTTAGAAAACAGAAGTGTTAATCGACTTTTGTTGCTGACTATACGACCTCTACTAAAAAGGTAAGTTACTTACCTCGTTTATAACAAGACTTAATAACAATAGGTTATTAACACCACTTATTTTCGCTAAAGTAGGTACTTACCTACATAACTTAGCAATGATTAATTAACAGATTATTAGTAAAGAACATTATCACTGAAGCACGCTCACCATGCATGCTCGTCATTATGTCTTCTAAAATTGTTGTATTGTTTTAAACAAATAGCTTCTGCCCGCGACTTCGTCCGCGTGAAACTTGTTAATATAGCGGCTTCGGAAATTATAAACGTACTAAACTACGAGAATAAAAAGCATTTTACGTTCTTATCTAGGTCATGGTCTATCCATGTGCCAAATTTCCTCCAAATCGGTTCAGCCGTTTTTGCGTGAAAGCATAACAAACAAACAAACTCACTTTCACATTACTAGCGGACCCGACAGACGTTGTCCTGTCTGAACGATCCTAGAACACGACTGCAGCGCCACCTACTGGGTCCAATTGTGTTTTCAACCCATCCAGCACCCTAATTGCGTAACACATTAGCGATCGGAGTTGGTTTCATTTTGAAACAAATTGCTAATCTATTGCTTCGTATGTTCGAATAATGTTTCTGAACGACAACGTAAATAACGCAATGAATGTTGTTGAACTGTCAAAATGAAACCAACTTCGATTGATAATGTGTTACGCAATTAGGGTGCTGGAACCCTTTCAAATATACACACACATTTTCAGTCGTTCTTGAGTTATAAATAGTGTGACTGAATAGTGTGTGACTTTCTTTTAAGGTGAGCGTCCATTGGTCCGCGCCGGCCGCACCGCACGCACGGCACGCAACGGATTTTGGTTTGCTCTGTATGAATTCATATAGCACTGCGTCCACTATCGCTACCGGCCGCACCGAACGCCGGTATATATGAGCAAAAAAGGCGATGCGTGCCGGTGACGTCATAAGGAATGCCGGTGACGTCACCGGCACGGAACGCATTTTTGAACTCATCGTATCTGTCAGTGTCATCCTACTGATTCTAGGGATTGACGAAGCATAACATTTACAATGTTTTTTTATCTAGACTAGTCCTTATATGCATAAAGACTAGTCTATACAACATTAGTTTTTGTTTATACTAAACCCGAAAAGGGGTCATTCTACTCATCATTTTGAACAATTTTTTCTACGGAACCAACCTTGAAATCGTGAAACAAAAATCTGCTGTTCAGTACATTTATCTACATCAAACTCGTCAAAGTCAGCTGTTCAGTACATTTTGACGAGTTTGATGTAGATAAATGTACTGAACAGCAGATTTTTTTTTTCAATGATGAGTACAATGACTTCTTTTCGGGTTTAGTATAAACAAAAACTAATGTTGTATAAACAAATTAAAAACAAAATTGAGTTTCTGGTTTCTGACTGCATTTCTGTTGTGCTTTATTATCAAAATTAAAAAATAATAATAATGTTTAGACTCGTGCTCATAGACATGAGCGGCACGCGTCAACGGCAGAGGCAACTGCCATAGACTATACACTAATACCTGGAATAGATGTGCAACTCTACGAATTTGAATGTAAGTTGTAAATTACGTGAAAAATAGATGGCACTGATACCAACTAGACAATTAATTCTATTATCCGCTAGATGGCAGTATACTTAATTGCAAATGGATATAGGTACTAGGTAGGTGCCATGTATTTATTTGTATTTAGGTAGGAATTTATTTTAAATAAAAGAACAATTCCCTTAATAATATTTACTTCTTTTTATTTTTGTAAACACTACGTTTATGTGTACATACATTAAAATAGCGTTCTGCTTTGACTTTTACGTTATCCCCCGATGAAAATTGCTAATTTTCCAGATAAAATTCTGTTTACACCTGTGCACCAACTATGAATGATTCTTGTAATAGCCCGATTAACAATAAAATCTAGCTTATTATTTTTATGCAACGTGCAGGTTAGAAGTCACAAATTGATTTAACCACTATTTTTCAATATTTTCTTTTTTTTTTTTTCACATCCAAAATAGCGTTTTTCTGCATGTTTTTAGTCTGCATGTAACCAACAATATCCAAATCGAGTACACAACCGCAGGTTGAGAAAGCGGGGTCAATCAGTAGGAAAGTATCACGAAGTCCAGGGACGGAAGCAGCCTATGGGTCAATCGGTGAACAAAGTATCAGGGTCGAAAACAGAGTTAACAGTAAAGCCAGGTCTCACAAAATCCAACAATCAATGCAAATCTCTCGAGAAATCCGAAAATAGTTATAAGCAGTAACGAACGAACGACAGCACGGAAACTTCAAAAAACTTTGAAATTTGAATTGTGTCAAGTGCCAATCTGTCATCTTGTTATTGCAAGTTATTATTATTAAAAGCTCCATCTATCAAGCAATAGTATACTTTTTATTAAAAGTTTTCAAAACGTGAACTATGGATGTCGCCACCTTCCATACATTTAATATTTACTGTCAGATGTATGATGGTTTCACCCCCCTGGCAACTGCAGTCATCTTTTGCGAACAAGCAACACTGATAATCTTCGTCAATCTCCATGACAACGCGCGACGTCTACTGACAACAACAAAAACACTCAGAACACTGACCTCTATTGTACAAGTACGCTGGACTTCATATTAGCGATGACAAAATGAAGACATTTGATTTTCGCCATTTTGGCGCTGAAAGCAATGTGAGTACCCATGGAACTAATATTAGAGATGGGACACAGCCGACGATAAAAAATACTTTTATGGACTTTATCGACCGTGAGAGTTACGGTTTTTTTTATTTGATCTGAAATTGGCATAGACTATCAAATACTAATAAAACGAAATCTATAGTTACTTAATAATATATTGAAGGATTGTTCGCTTTGTAGGAACTTATTGTGTTGTGAAAAGGAAATATTGATGCCAAATTATCCATGCTTTTTTTTGTTTCTAATAAATGTTTCTATGAAGGGTTCCGTAGTTGGGATTAAATTAAATATCCCAAGAACAAAGTTAAGATTATAGTTGAAAAACATGTTCTCCCATACATTCCAACAGTAAATGTAAGTTTGTACTCACAATATTGAGAGATTTACCATGTTATTTTAAGACCACAAACTTCTTATAGGTTTTCCTGTAGGTAATCTACAGGTATACAACGTGTAAGTTAAATGCGTAAAACCTCTTAAGGGGTCATTGTACTCATCATTATGAACAAATTTTACTATGGGCCCAAACCTGAAATCGCGAAATAAAAATCAGCTGTTCAGTACATTTATGTTCGCATAATTCGTCAAAATGTACTGAACAGCTGATTTTTTTTTCGCGATTTCATGTTTGGTCCCATAGTAAAAGTTGTTCATAATGATGAGTACAATGACCCCTTAAGAGGTTTTGAGCATTTAACGTTACACGTTGTATAACTATTTTCTGTATTTTTTTCAAAATTTTAGACTCAGTAGTTTCTGAGTTAAGGAAATGGTCAATTTTCGTTTGATATGTCACATGGTACAGTTTGCAAAACTTTTTTTTTTAATTTTCTTATTTTATTTTATTTAATAAATAATAATAATAAATAATAATTTATTTCATAAAACAAGAGGTACAGTCTGTTACAAGTAGGTTGACAACTTAGGATAAGTATACATCTGAGATGAGTAAGTAACAAACAATCAAACAAACAATTGTATGTTTGGGAAAACAGACAATCGTACTTTGTATATTATATCTAGATACACATTATTTGCCCCCTAAAAGGGACCCCATATTCAAAAGTAATTATTTTCTGTAACCGTACGTGTTTGGGCCACAAAATACATACGTGTACCAAATTTCAACTTAATCGGTCCATTAGATTCGGAGCAAATTGGCTGTGACAGACGGACAGACAGACAGACACACGAGTGATCCTATAAGGGTTCCGTTTTTTCCTTTTGAAATACGGAACTCTAAAAAGGAATCAAAATAAATAGAAGTCTCTAAGTATCACTGTGAGGAAACAAAACTTCGGCCAAAGCAAATTTTGATTGATAAGCAGATACAAAATATATTATCGGACTGCGTTAACGAAAAAATTTCAGCCATGACATGCTTAGAACGCCTACGGTCGTTAAAATAATTTAATTATTAATTAAATTACACATAAATTTTATAATTTTAAATTAGAAACTTATTTGCACATTTGTTTTAGCTAGATACTGAAATTGCATATCTGACAACAGTTAATTTTTATTTGAATGACGTCAATTTAAAATGACTCAATATTGGAAGAAAAATATCAATCGACACATTATCGATAATGGAACATTCGCAACCCTACATGTATATTCATACGATTGTATTTTGTTATTAACCCGCCGCGCGCCGCACGCAAATTACTAGACACATTAGATTTTTATTGTTATCAGCACATAATATGGTGTGCCATCGATATTTTAAAGAGATAATAAAAACTGAGCTGTAATTACACTATGTGATGAAATGTGAGTAAAAAAGTTTATTATAAATGTAAAATCATAGACTAAAAAAGGAGGACTCCGCGCCACGCATATCGAAAGTGCAGCACCGTGCCGATTTATGTGTGCGTGACTTGTACCTGCAAAGACGCCGTCGCTCGTGTCACGTACTGGCGGCCGATCGGCATACTATGATGTAAATGTGTGCGTGAGGCGTGCTTGTACAAACGGTCCCGGCATACTTACTGTGCTTCACTTTCGATATGCGTGGCGCGGAGTCCTCCTTTTTTTACACGTTTATGCACGTAAGTTAGATTATTATTCTAATCTTATTAATGTTCATTCTTCCCACTGATTCTAACATAAGTTTACGTAATTTACCAGGTATCTAAATGATTGCGATTTAAGAACTTTTTGAGTTATGAAGTTTGGAACCTTGAATTACATACTAATCGTAATCGTTAATCGTATATCGTAATCGGTAATCGTTTGCATGTTTTATAATCTCCCGCCTGTATCACGATTAAAACCATACCCAGCCCACGAGAGCCCATCGCAGCTCAGCGAGACAGAGACAGAGGAAACTATCGAGCATCCATCTCTCTCGTTGCGTTTATCGCTTTCCACCTCCATAAGTTCACAAAGCCCTCAAATGTTATGATTTCGTAAAATTATTACATTTGCATCCGCAAATGGCATTTGCATACAGTCGTTAATAAAGCCAAGCCATTAAATCGTTAAGCCATTTTTTCGAAAATTATTTTCCAAACTAATCAAAGTATATATTTTTTTTACACTTTGTATTTTCTATTACCCCAAATAAAACACCATATAACAACAAAATATTATTTTTCTGCTTTCCTAGATAATTCATGCACTAAAGGGTTAACAGGGTACATGCGTCATCGATGGGTACATGTCAATTTTAGTTCCTGAGATCCTCGAGGTAGCGCTTCAAATCGGCACAAAAATCAACTGTCATTTCCTATAGTATCTTTAGTCCAGCGTACTTGTACAATAGAGGTCAGTGACTCAGAATAAATAAAAATGGTGGACGCATGACACCGGCAAATCCGTTCCGGCCGGCCGGGGCGGACCAGGTGGACAGTGGACGCATGCCATCGGCAAATCCGTTCAATCCGTTGCGTGCCGTGCGGGCGGTGCGGCCGGCGCGGACCAGTGGACGCTCAGCTTTACACAACATTAGTTTTTGTTTACACTAAACCCGAAAAGGGGTCATTGTACTCATCATTTTGTACATTCTTTTCATTTTTCATTTCATTCAATCATTTTTAGGGTTCCGTACCTCAAAAGGAAAAAACGGAACCCTTATCGTGTGTCTGTCTGTCTGTCCGTCTGTCCGTCTGTCACAGCCAATTTGCTCCGAATCTAATGGACCGATTAAGTTAAAATTTGGTACACATATGGATTTCTGTGACCCAAACACATAGAGCTAAAGTAAATATATGAATTTTGAATATGAGAGTCACTTTTAGGGGGAAAATAAGAAAAGTTAAAAAAAAAAGTTTTGTAAACTGTACCGAGTGACATATCAAATGAAAAGACTTACTATGAGGGTCTCAAATATATTTTTTTTATAATTTTAAAATTTATTGTTATAAAGTTATTTAAGAAAATAGACGAAAATTGACCATTCCCCCCCCCTTATCTCCGAAACTACTGAGCCTAAAATTTTGAAAAAAATATAGAAATTAGTTCTATACCTGTAGATTACAGGAAAACTTATAAGAAGTCTGTGGTCTTAAAATAACATGGTAAATCTATATATATATAAAAATAAAAGTCCTGACTGAGTCACTGACTAATATACCAACGCACAGCCCAAACCAATGGACCTAGAGACTTGAAATTTTGCACATAGATACCTTATATAGTGTAAACATCCACTAAGGAAGGATTTTTGGAAATTTCATCCCTAAGGGGGTAAAACAGGGTATGAAAGTTTGTATGAAAAATCCTATCCTAAGTTTCAAGTCTATTAACTCAAGGGGAGTTAATAGACTTGAAACTTAGCACGAATATTCATCTAAGTAAATTATAAAGTTTATCATTTTTAGTTTTCCTAAACTACCCTCTAAGGAGGGATTGGGGGGTGTCAAATTTTGTATGGAAGAACTTTAACACGCGGTCCGATTAACTCAAAACTCAGTTTTTATACTTGAGACCAAAAATTAAGACTAACGTGTATTAGGGTTTTCCAAAAATCTACCCCTAAGGGGTGAAAAGTTAATTTTATAGCGGAGGATTTTATTGGGGGCTTGATTAACTCTAAAATTGGCGTAAATAATGTTTGAGTCAAGTTATGGAAACATACCAGACGATTTTTGAAATTCTTTAGGTATCTGTGTTCGTGAAAACAGAGTTACAGTTTATATGAAAAATCTTATTAATTTGGTTAATGAACTTGAAACTTAGCACAAATACTTGCATAAGTAAGTAATAATGTTTGTCATTATTAGTTTTTCAAAACTTAGCCTCAAATGAGGTTTAGGGATGTTAAAGTTTGTATAGAAGAATTTTAAAGCGCAGTCCGATTAAAAAAATGGTACTTTGAGTCATGTTATGAAACTTGCCAAACGAATTTTCACCGATTTTGACGGCATATAGCTGATGTTTTAAGGAGTAACTTAGGCTATTTTTATTTTAGAAAAATAATTAGGGTTCCGCGCAAGAAAATTAAAATCCATGAAATCAGACAACCACGTACAGTCCAGTACAAACTTACTAAGCCTCCGCTGTCTATAACAACAAATAATAAAAATAAAGCAAAGTTAAAAATTTAAGGGGTCGGTACCCATACAATAAACTTTTCATTTTGAAAAAAAAAAAAAAAAAATCTAGCATGTGTCATGTCATTATTTCATCACCGCTGCTCTCAAAACGGTGAAGGAAAACATCGTGAGGAAACCAGCATGTCCTAGAACCAAAAAACCCGCACTGGGCCCGCGTGGTGGATTACGGCCCACTCCCTCTCACCGAGAGGAGGCCTGTGTCCCAGCAGTGGGAACATTATAGGCTGATTATGTGTTATGTGGGGTGTCATCGTCTAGAACTCATTGAGTAGAGTACAAACATATTTTTTTTATCTTTTAAAATTAAGAAAAAGGGGCCGTAAAAGTTGTAAATTTTAAACCATTTTTGTACGAGCTCTAGCGCAACAATTCAACAAATTAGGAATTTGAAACTTATCTTTATACCATGTAAGTACCATGAATACTGTATTTAATCAACAATACTGAAAACGGCGATTCATATGGTATTTTGTTTAAACATGGGTGATTTTCTGCAACTGCATAAAATAACCTTGTAATTCACAGTATCATTATAAAATAAGTAAAAAGTTATCTTTGCGATTGTTAAACATATAATATGGTACGGAACCCTTCGTGCGCGAGTCCGACTCGCACTTGACCGGTTTTTTTTCTATGGGACCAACCTTGAAATCGCGAAAAAAAAATCAGCTGTTCCATACATTTGTGTTCACTTAAATCGACAAAATCTATGGAACAGCTGTTTTTTTTTTCGCGATTTCAAGGTTGGTCCCATAGAAAAAATTGTTCAAAATTATGAGTACCATTACCCCTTTTCGGGTTTAGTGTAAACAAAAACTAATGTTGTATACGGTATGGGGCTCACATATGTGCAATAAATTCTACCAGATACTTGATATCGCCTTTGCTGATGATATACAAAAAATAAACGAAATCAGTGCAGTAAAAAAGTAGAGTTTTAATTTTGAGTAAATTTAAACACTCTGTAGAATTGGACCACTAGGTCAATGAGTGAATGAACTTGAACCCTTGAACATGTATGCAAACAAAAAAACATGTTTGGCGAACAATGGATTAGGTACTATGGTGCACCGCAGGTGGCCAGCTCGGTTGTCTAAACAGTGATTTCTTTTACTGAATTTATTTTGTTTGACAAACTTACTTTTTTAATTTATGGTTTTTAATTTAATATTTAATTTTGCTACACTTCTGTGGACCGGTATTACTTATAGTTAGATTTATTACACATGTTTCAATTCCATACCGTATATAGATTAGTTAGGATTAGGCTAGTTAGGATAGCATTGCAACGCCCACTCGCGTTTTTACTAAGTCATAAAGATTGAAGTCATAAAGATTGCGACTCAAGAATTGGGCTACCAAATACAAAAAGATTTTTTCAAATCCGACCTGTAGTTCCAGAGATCAGCACGTTCAAACAAACAAACTATAGCTTATTACTAGAATGGATGGTTATATGGATACATGTTAAGTACGTACGGATACGATGACAAAACATAAGTGCATTGGCTGTCTGTCAAACGGATTAACGGTGATAAAAAAATGGATTACAACATTCACAGATTTTGACTTTGAACCTATAATCGTTGGATTTAGTGCACTTGAATCCCTATCTCATTGGCATTGTTTTTGTTATCGACACATCGTGAATACTGTAAGTATTTGATAAGTTTTCGCGGACTAAAGGGCCTAGGCCTAGATAAAGTATCATTCGATTAGCGTTGACGTTGACGCTAGTATAAAAACCAAAAAAGGCAAAAATATAGAATAACAAAATAAATAATATACTTAGCAATAATAATTATTCATGATCTCCTACAGGGCTTCCTCTCTCCTACCCTTTTGCTGTGCCCTGCAGGGTCCATAATGATCTCAATTCTATAGTTATACCACCTAAGTACACATTATAGTAGAGCAATAAAGATATTGTGTAAATTGAGTATTGAGTATATGGGGTTGACATAAGCTATAGAAATGTCACGTGATCATGTCAATGTCAGTTTGAAGCTGTTACAGCTTAGCTGTAGCGATTGTCAGATTGTTGCAGCAAGCTGAATCGATCCGAAGGGAATACCATTTGTCTAGGCCCTCAGCATATTAGCTAATCACAACCGTTTCGTACGATTCCTTGCCAAATCTTTTATCAATCAATGTTATCAAAAGAGTCCTCTATAAAGGCTGTTCACAAATTCGTAACCCGAAAATTTTGTCAGTTCAAATCAAATAGACGACCACCATTATGCCGACAGCTAATTTACCCGGCAAGGCAAGTATGTAATATAAATATGTGTATAATTTTCGATACGACAACTTCTCAAATGGTTCTGATTATCTATACTGATGAGAGACAAAGTGATATCAAGTGAGTTTATTGCTTAAAAACGCTTATTCATTCTACCAATCATTTTAAATTTTTAACTAAGTACGTATAAAAATGAAGTCGACATGAACCACAAATTACTGTTACCTAGTAAACCGCCAATAACCCGGTTTCCTTCAATCAGCACTCTAACGTGTGATAAGAAACCGATAAACTTGTACTTGCCATTTTTGTTCCCAAGTCGGTTACGGAAACTAACGTGAGTAATATTATTTTTCTCAAACATGCATGGAAATGTTGTCATTATTTTCGAATAAAGAACACGCGAAGTATCGAATTTACGGTCAAAGAAAATCAAATCCATTGCAGGAGCGTTTTTTGAATTTGGAACATTACAGCGCTCCAGCAATGTCAACATTGCTGGAGCGCTCCAGCAATGTTGTATGAAACGGCGTGCTGGGTTAAATACTCTTTCATTGGATCTCTTTTATCATTCTTGGCATACCAATGGCAGTCTCTTTGCTTAGTATAAATTGCGTTCACGTGGCTGTATAGATAGCCACAAATGCCTTTCGGCACAGATGTTAGATAGAAAATTGGCGGCAAAGCTGAAAATTCATCTTGATTTGAAAATTTATATTTAAGTATTATGTATGTAAATAACAAATTTACATTCATAATAAATATAAAGTGAAATGAAGATTGATTGTAGGTACTCCACAGATTTAAGATCAGAAGCCAAATTGGCAATGGAAAACCTGCTTCCAGCGAAGTCAAAAGAAAAATACATGAAACTAGGTAAGTATATGAAAATTTTATGATTTGGAAAAACGAGAAAAAGTGAACATTTTCTCTGAAACAGTATTTTTGGCGTATTTTAATGAGATTGCTAAAACTAAAAACCCATCTACATTATGGACAATTTATTCCATGCTGAAATGTACAGTTCATATTAAAAACGGCACTAACTTGAAAAATTATGGAAACTTAACTACCTACTTTTATTTCCCTGCATTCTTTTGAGAAAAGCACTATATATGCCTCGGCGGAAATGGCAATTGCCTGTCTCGTATTAGTGAAGTCCTCGCCTACGGCTCGGCCTTCAAACTCATACTCGACCTGCAATTGCCTATTTCACGGCCTTTGCAATAATGTACTATTTCTCAAACATGCATGGAACTGTTGTCATTATTTTCGAATAAAGAACACGCGAAGTATCGAATTTACGGTCAAAGAAAATCAAATCCATTGCAGGAGCGTTTTTTGAATTTGGAACATTACACCGCTCCAGCAATATTGTATGAAACGGCGTGCTGATACTCTTTCATTGGATCTCTTTTATCATTCTTGGCATACCAAAGGCAGTCTCTTTGCTTAGTATAAATTGCGTTCACGTGGCTGTATAGATAGCCACAAATGCCTTTCGGCACAGATGTTAGATAGAAAATTGGCGGCAAAGCTGAAAATTCATCTTGATTTGAAAATTTATATTTAAGTATTATGTATGTACCTAAATAACAAATTTACATTCATAATAAATATAAAGTAAAATGAAGATTGATTGTAGGTACTCCACCAGATTTAAGATCAGAAGCCAAATTGGCAATGGAAAACCTGCTTCCAGCGAAGTCAAAAGAAAAATACATGAAACTAGCAATGCAAATAATGCAAGCTATGAAAATTTTATGATTTGGAAAAACGAGAAAAAAGTGAACATTTTCTCTGAAACAGTATTTTTGGCGTATTTTAATGAGATTGCTAAAACTAAAAACCCATCTACATTATGGACAATTTATTGTATGCTGAAATGTACAGTTCATATTAAAAACGGCATTAACTTGAAAAATTATGGAAACTTAACTACTTTTATTTCCCTGCATTCTTTTGAGAAAAGCACTATATATGCCTCGGCGGAAATAGCAATTGCCTGTCTCGTATTCGACCTCATACTCGACCAAACTCATGCTCGACCTGCAATTGCCTATTTCACGGCCTTTGCAATAATGTACTATTAACGCTTTGTTTAAATACCAGGATCAGACAGTAGAGCTCATACAGTTTTAGAAAAACTTCGGAGTATCATTTGCATCACTAATGCCTGGTTTCTGAAGTCCTTTTCCTTTCGATAGTAATTATTGGTTCGATAACGTGTTTCTGAACACTTGAGGAAGAATTAGCTTAAAAGTCGGGTGAATTGCTATAGGTAGTAGAGAGTTTAAATCTGAGGACCTCAAAAACCGAGCATAAGGAAGGAATTCGCTTTAATAGATAATTTTGTCGAATCAACAGTGACAGTTTAAACTCTGTTTATAAATTCTTCAGAAACCGGGTATTAGCCCAATCACTGACTGAATCCTACAAATCTAATCCCCTTATGATTTATGTAAGTTAAAATACATAGACCACACACACATGCATGCATGCGTGCATGTCTGTCACATCGACACATCCATCACACGTCATTGTCTTTCCTAAAAACGGCCAAATTCAAGTCGCAATCTCATGCCAGCGACAATGAAATGTCAAAAATTAAAGGTAGACGCATAGACTTATAAAAAAAGATGGACTCCGCGCCACGCATATCGAAAGTGAAGCACAGTAAGTATGCCGGACCGTTTGTACAAACACGCCTCGCGCACACATTTACATCATAGTATGCCGACCGGCCGCCATTACGTGACACGAGCGGCGGCGTCTTTGCAGGTACTCAAATCATGCACACATAGATCGGCACGGTGCTTCACTTTCGATATGCGCGGCGCGGAGTCCATCTTTTTTTATAAGTCTATGGGTAGACGCTATACCATTTTTGACAGATTGAGACTGATATGAGATTGCTAACATTGTTAAAAATACGGGAACAGGTATTTGTCTCTTCCCCACACGAAGAGGCTGAGGTCTGGCGACCGCGGAGGCTAGGGAATAGGGCCACTCCGACCAATCCAGGAGCTAGGATAAGCGTTATCTAACTGTTCCCTAACAATTAAGCTCCAATGTGCTGGGCAACCGTCGCGTCGTGTTGGAACACAATGTTTTCTTGGAAAACTTCTTCCACTAGATCGGGTAAATCATTTTGTAGAAACTCCATATTGTTCCCATTTATGTTATCTGGTAAATAATGGACCAGCAGTGCGATTCTGTATCCATCTCACCGTGAAAACTTAGGTGAAGTGAGCGTGGAGTGAGCTGTCAATAGTGTCAATTCCTAGCAAAAACAAACTCACTTCACCTAAATTTTCACGGTGAGATTTTTACAGAATCGACCGGCTGGTATACGCAACCGAGGTGCCCATAGTCGCAAAAAGTTAATAAATCGAATAAATTAACCATTCTCTATAATGAAAGCGGAGATGCTGCTACGAACTACAACGGTCGAATTACGAAAACGGTGCCGAGCATGCATCCATACTATCCATACTAATATTACTTATAGATTTAAAAGTAACTCTGTCTGTCTGTTCTACCTTTTCAAGCCTAAACCACAAAAAACGAATGAATTCCGATAAAATTTGGCAATTTGGCTTTTGGCATCGGAGAAGGACATAGGCTACTTTTTGTCTCAAAAATAATCCTATAGGGTATGAAATTTTGTATGGGAAACTCAGCATTTCTTGAGTTAGGGATATGAAAATTCAAATTTATGCTTTTGATAGGAAACAAAGAAATTTTGAAAAATCATCCCCTAAGCCGTAAAATAGGGGTTGATTTTAAAATATACAAATATTATTTTAAAAAATTACCTACCTCTTTTTAAGAGATTTAAGGCATTGGAAATGTAGTCATAGTTCGTAACTTAAGGTAACATTTAGTTTTTAATTCATTCGACGTTTTTACGACGAAATAATTACAACAAATAACTTTTGAACGAGAGGACATTCGGTCAAGAGTTATATGTTATTAGAGCGTGACTGGCACAGTAAATTTTAACTAAACAAACTCCAGCCGCGTCTGTCTGTCTGTTTGAATGCAATAAACTCAAAAACTCTGAACGGATTTTCATACAGTTTACACCAATGGACGGAGTGATTAATTAACGTTTTGTGTAAATTGGCTGAAATAGGACGATGATTATTGAAGATCTCGTAAAAAAAATCAACTCGGAAAGGGATCGTCACCATATCAATTCGAGCCGTGCAGTATTCTTTAATGAAACTCTCTGCTGCAACGCACAGTAATCGGAATCATAACGTAATCATCTCGCCTCGCGGGACAAGCTCACAAACAGCGGCGATTCTAGACAGATTTTTTTCTATTATGTAAATGTGAGAACGTTGCAGGCTTAGTAGACTGTACATTTGTTGACTATTTACTATATTGTTAAGTAGCTGGTACTTGTTGAAAGGCCTACATTATCCTCCCATACCTGTGACACACTGTTATTTGAAAATATCGTAAAAGCCAATTATTTTTAAAAGAGTATTCGTGGAGTTTCTTACCGGCTCTTCTCCATAGGAAACAGCCAATTGGAACCGTGCACCTAGCTTCTGACGTTTCATAAGTGCCCGAGTAGGTTTATGTGTGAAAACACGTGTAACGGTGTAAACAAAAGAAGAGCACAGTTCATTGACTTGAGCTGGGCACGTGTAACTAAATGCACTGCCCACACCCTAGGGAGGGGAAAAGTTATGATGAGTGCTAGAAAAACAACCCAGACGATGCAATGATTGCCTAGGGTAGTCTACGGTATAGTTTTGTAATTTGCAGTTTGTTTTTTATAGAACTGGGTCAGATGAGGTCGTGATGTAAGTCGCGTGTATACTGTTTACTGTACAAAATGATGCAATTAATAATTTGAAGTTAGTTTAGAGTTTCGTAGGTTTGGTTAGACATTGTTGCATCTACGTTCAATCTGCCTAGTCAGTTCCCAAATATATTGGGGTCTTCTTCCAGTCTAACCGGATGCAGCTGTATACCAGTATTTTACATGGAGTGACTGCCTATCTGACCTCCACAACCCAGTAACTGGGTAATACGATACCCCTTGGTAAGACTGGTTGTCAGACTTTCGGGCTTCTGACGACCCGTATTAACGACTGTCCACGAATGACAGCCGGGACCAACGGCTTAACGTGTACCTACCTGTACACTGTATCCTGCTTAGAGCCCCTATGAAATTGACGACAAACAGAATTACAATAATGAAGTCAGCTCTAAAATCCCGACAAATGTCGGTCAAACACGTATCTACATTATAATTCCGGCTCAATTTTTTTATCATCCCGTTTGACGTGTTCTCCTGGGTCACGGTCAAGGTCGCCGCAGCATATAGACCGTCATCGATATTATTATAATGAACAGTAAGCTGGAAAACCAGTATAAATTGTCTAAGATATTCTTCTTCACCACTTGACAAAACCGAGTTAATTAATAGGATGAATCCTTGGTACTTATGTTCGTGATAACCTCTTCGTTATATGGTAAACGTACCTATGTGTGTGTCGGGACCATAGGGTCCTGGACCTTTGGTTATACGAGGGTCCGAAGCCAACTCGCAGAGGCCCGTTAGACTCTAAATGTAAACGAATGAAGCACCACCCGACGATTGTCCCTGTATGCGCTGCGCAAATGCACTCAAGGACAAGTTCCCTTGATTGGTGTAGGATTATTGCAGCATATGGGAACAAAAATAATTATTGGAATAGGTGTGGCCACCTAAACCCAAAAAAAAAAATTGTTTCCATGGCAGTCCCAGGTAACTAATCCATTTCAGGCAACCGGAATGGACTGGTTACCTGGGACTGCCTGACCAATCTTTCTATATTAGAAGGCAAAAGACCGATGTATCAACGCACCGCTTGGTCTAGAGATTCCAAATTTGGCACGTAGGTTCCTAATTCACCTCCTAAAGGGGTGAAACGGGGGTCCAAAGTTTGTATGAAAAATCCGTTTGTACGAAAGACGTCCAATCCTGGACATAGGCCTCCTTCAAGCATCGTCACATCGACCGGTCCTGTCATCCTGTGTATGCCGTGGTAAAATAATAGGGGTTAAAGTATGAAATTGCCGTTTTATTGTATTTGGTACTTCGAATTGACATAGAACCTTCATGGTTTGAGATTTTTGAGTGAAACTTTTTTCACATGATACCTATGAAGTTCTTCTTTTAAAAAATGTGCAACATTCGACTATCGACTTTCAGTTGTTTTGTTTATACAGCTTAGACAAGAAAGTTGGATACTTCGATGAGTTATTTTTGAATACGAGTTCCGACGCGGAACTAACGCGGCAGAAACAGCTCGCAATATCAATGTTGCGTTTGGAGAGGGACTGCTAATGAACGCTCCGTGCGATTTTGGTTTAATTAAACGCTTACGTGATGGAAACTTTGATTTGAAGAACGAACCACGTGGAAGACCACCAAGACACAGGTGAATAACAATGAATTGAAAGAGATGGTGGAAACTCTACAGGAACTGCAATTAGAAACCATTCGTCACCCTCCGTATTCTCCAGACCTTCTTCCAATGGACTACCATTTTTTTCGTGGTTTGGATAATTTTCTACGTGATAAAAAGTTTTCTTCTCAGGAGGCAGTACAAAATGCTTTCACACAGTTTGTCGAATCTAGATCACGAGAGTTCTATCGCAAAGGCATAAATGACCTTCCTATTAGATGGCAGCAATGTATAGATAATAATGGTAATTCTTTTGATTAAATCAATCTGCCTAGCCTTTTCCCAACTATGTTGGGGTCGGCTTCCAGTCTAACCGGATGCAGCTGAATACCAGTATTTTACATGGAGCGACTGCCTATCTGACCTCCACAACCCAGTAACTGGGTAATACGATACCCCTTGGTAAGACTGGTTGTCAGACTTTCGGGCTTCTGACGACCCGTAACGACTGTCAAAGATCCACGAATAACAGCCGGGACCAACGGCTTAACGTACTTTCCGAGGCACGGAGGAATCTCGATATGTATATATGGTCACCCATCTACTGACCAACCCCGGCAAGCGAAGCTTAACCTGACGGATCGACCCGTGCGGCTGTTATTACTTAGCCACGAGCTCCAATTATTTTGATTAAATAAATATGTTAAATAAAAAAAAAACTAATTTCAAATTTTCAGTACAAATCGGCAATTTCATTCTTTAACCCCTAATATTAGCCAACAGTGTGGTGCATCCCAGACTGATGAACGAAATATCATGAGGTAACCTGGACTTCTGTACTGTACTTATGCTCTGTAGAACAAAGCATGCTATAATCTTCCCAACAATTCATTTTACTTATACCATGAAGTATTGCATTTTTTCGGCTATAGGTGTCTGTCAATAAATAAGGAATTTCATAGGCGTGCTTACTGCTTATGTCAAAAGTACTCGTAAAATAGCTGGCATTTATTTTCGGGTTTTCGTTCTCCGCCGGGTGTCAATCTATGATAGTCGCTCTATAGGTCTGTGTGTCTCGTTATGCATATATTCTATGTTTGGGGTGAATAATTAGGTGATCACGTTTTCTTAACGTATGTACGGCTGTTCCTATGCTGGGATTGGAGGTCAAATGTTTATTTTATTATATTACATAATGGATGAATTTCCTGTGTGGTTGCTTAGAGGAGAAAAAACCCTAGGGGTTGCGGTGTCCCACAGGGATCGGTCTTGGGGCCGCATCTGTGGGACATCGGTTACGACTGGGTGCTGCGCGCCGACCTCCCTAGCGGCGTCAGCGTAGTATGTTACGCTGACGACACGCTGGTTCAGCCGCCGCCTGGTGCGACCTCCCCTGCGCCAGGCGGCGGCTGAACTAGCGACACGCGGGGTTGCGATAGTCGTGGAGAGGATCCGGCAGTTGGGACTCGAGGTGGCCTTGCACAAGTCTGAGGCCATGTGTTTTCATGGTCCTCGGAATGCGCCACCGTCGGGTTCCGATATAACGGTGGGAGGGGTTCACATCGGAGTCGGGTCGACGATGAAGTACCTGGGACTCGTCCTCGACAGCCGGTGGAACTTCGTGGAGCATTTCCGACGTTTGGCTCCCAGACTGGCACGGGTTGGGGCTGCCTTGAGGCGGCTCCTGCCCAATCTGGGGGGTCCAAACGCCTCCTGCCGGAGGCTCTACGCGGGGGTCGTGCGGTCCATGGCCCTTTACGGAGCACCGGTGTGGGCGCGTTCCCTAAGGCTGGGACCAGCCGGCAGGTTGAACGCGTCCCAGAGGGTCATGGCCA
Organism: Cosmia trapezina; assembly: GCA_905163495.3. NCBI lineage: Eukaryota > Metazoa > Arthropoda > Insecta > Lepidoptera > Noctuidae > Cosmia > Cosmia trapezina. The sequence goes on from LR991039.1 coordinate 10,044,022, forward strand.
TCCGGCTAGTCCGGGGATACCGCACGGTCTCCCGGGAGGCGGCGAGCCTCCTTGCCGGATTACCGCCGTGGGATCTGGAGGCAAAGGTCCTCGCGCACGTGTGGGAGTGGCGCGAGGAGGCGAAACGCCGGGGCGTAACTCCGCTGCCGCGAGAAATCACGGTACAGCGGACAAAGCTCCGGCGGGATCTCATGGCGGCATGGAGAGCGCGACTGTCGCAACCCAGCGCTGGGCACGCCACAATAGCGGCGATAAGTCCCCTCTTTGAGGAGTGGTTAGAGAGGCGCCACGGCGTCCTCACCTTCCGCCTGACGCAGGTCCTCACCGGACACGGTTGTTTCGGGAGGTTCCTGTTTCGCATAAGGCGGGAGGAAACGCCCGGGTGTTTCCATTGTGCGGATCGCCCGGAGGACACGGTGGAGCATACAGTGGAGGTCTGCCCGGCTTGGGCAGAGCACCGCCGTGTTCTCACGGAGGCGATCGGCGGCGGCGATCTCTCGCGTCCGAGCCTGGTCCAGGCCATGGTGCGGAGCGAGAGTGCATGGGAGGCCGTCACCTCCTTCTGCGAAGCAGTGATGCTCGCGAAGGAGGAGGCGGAACGCGTGAGGGAGAGGCAGCCTCACGCCCTCAGTCGCCGCAGGAGACGCCCTGGGCGGCGGGAATCGCGGGGCGATTTCCGGCCACCGTAGGCGCGGGCCTGCGGACGGTGAGCAGCGGGTAGCTCGCCGTCCGGTAAGGACCAGCCGGTCGATTCTGTAAAAATCTCTCCGTGAAAGCTTAGGTGAAGTGAGTTTGTTTTTGTTAGGAATTGACACTTTTGACAGCTCATTCCACGATCACTTCACCTAAGTTTTCACGGTGAGATGGTTACAGAATCGCACTGCAGGCCCGAGTCGACGGCGCGTTGTGTTCCACGCGCGCCTCAAAGAGATGTCAGCAAGTGACGGGGCCCAATAGGGCCGACGCCGCTGGGGTCGCGGGTTGTCTGAAGGGGTTACCGCGGCCCTGGCATAGGCAACTGAAGGAACACGGGTGGGTTTTAGTCAGTAAAAGTCTGACACGCCCTCCCGCTCCACCCAGAGCGGGAGAAGTTATTTGATGATTTCCCACCCTCAAAAAAAAAAAAAAAAAAAAAAGGGGTTTGTGGTGGTTTAAATCAAAATATGGTTACAAAATATTAGAACATCATTACTCCGCAGTAGGTAGCAGTCCACTGCACACACACACATGGTCACACATCATGGTCATGGTCATGGCATGGTATGGTGCCACATATACCGAACGCCATTCAACTCTATCCTCGGCTTCTACCATGCAGTTGCTACTTGCCACCTTGTAAAGAACATCGCTCCACCTGTCGTAGTCTGACGGCATTCAGGTTCAATTTAAGGCACAATACATGTAAATAGGTTTAAGTCTTGAACATTTTTTTTTTATCCAACGTTACGTTTGCCGATTTGTGTAAGATAAGATAAGACAGTGTTTATTTGCCTAAAACAGTACTTTACATTTCTCTCTAATCAACAATAGCAAAGTTTAAATTTAAAAAAAAAACCAACCAAGTGCGTGTCGGACCACGCACAATGAAGGGTTCCGTAGTTGAAAAGAATTTATCCCAAAAAGAAACAACATTGGATATCAAAAAAAAAATTTTTTAGGTCATAAAATTACAAATTCACAATTTTCGGACTTTTTCCTTTACTCGCGCTGGGAGACCTTGCTTCTTTCCCAATTTCATTATTCTAGGTCAACGGCAAGTACCCTATAGGTTTTCATTTACTTGCGACAGTTGCGAGTATCAAAATGTGTCGCAAAATGGCCGTATTTTTTTAATGCGTTGACTTAGAAGCTTCAGTTTTTTAGGACTTCAAGAGACTATAGACCTACGTATTGGATATTAATTTCAACTTGATACCTCTACGCATTTCTGAGAAAAAGGTCTTGATAGACTGACAACTTTGAAAATATTTTTTATGTGATAGATATACAAATTAACAATTTTTGGACTTTTTCCTTTACTTGTGTTGTGAGAGACCTTGCTTCTTGCCAAATTTCATGATTCTAGGACGACGGGAAGTACCCTATAGGTTTTGAATTACTTGCGAGTATCAAAAAATGACGCATAAATGGCCGTATTTTTTTATTGCGTTGACTTAGAAGTTTGATCTTTTTAGGACTCCATGGGATCATAGACCTACGTATTTGATATTAATTTCAGCTTGATACCTTCACGCGTTCCTGAGAAAAACGGTCTTGACAGACTGACAGACAGACAGACAGTCAGGCAAATAGACAGACAGACAGACAGACAGACGGACAAACGAGTGATCCTATAAGGGTTCCGTTTTTTCCTTTTGAGGTACGGAACCCTAAAAATGAGACGCAAAGCAAGCATTTTGTTTACCTATACGGCAGTGATTATATTGGACTCCACATTAGGTCGAGCCTGTCTCGTGGAGACCATGGGTAGTATTACCAATGAAAAAGCACATTAATTAATTTATAATCTACAACAATCATAAGCACATAGATTTAAAATAACTGTGTACTGAATGGCCTGCAATAGATCGAATGATTGCTTGATTAATTAACAAAATTGTCGCAATGTTCGCTACCTTTCCGTTACCTTATCTATACTTACTAAATAAATGAATTCGTAATGGAACTTTTTATTGATCAATCTTTATCTTTTGTATTATTATGTAAAAAATATTACAATAGATATCATTTTGCAATCACACACCTTCTGTTAATCCTCAAGGAAAAACACTAAATAAGTACATTATATTTTATAAGAAGGTAATATTAATAATTTATCTACATAACAATGATTTTGCTCAGCGCCAGGTGTAATATCCTGATATACACCCTAATGTTTTTGTCCCAGGTCAGTGTATAACTGGTGATACACGACTAGAACACCAACTTCACAGGCCGGTGTATATTGAATTATACACCGTTGCGAACATTTTAAGGACGTTTGGAGAAGAAGCAAATTCTGCAAAAAAAAAGTTTTAAAGTCAACATCATACTTGAAAATCAAAGGTCCCTTGGCGCTGAGTATGTTAAATCCATAGCTAAAATTTATGTGATTTGCAGAAAATATAGCGTTATTATGATTAGTTTTCTGACTCATCATGGTATTCTATATTATTTTACCTCATCAACCTGTTATATCGTCTTCTATTTCCAGTATCGATAGTCACGACTTCTATTGACTCAATAGAGAAAACGAAGGTGGACACTATAGCAGTGCTGGGTTTAGGTGGATCTATCGTAATTGTTATCTTTTTTATTACGGACGCTTTTAACGTGCACGTCTTTCTACATTGTTCTCACATAATGTATATCCCAACAAAAACATTTTCATGTAAAATATTGCCAAGACGAGACCACATATAGCTCGCACTGACAAAAAGCTATCAGATCTCATGTAGAGCCAAGCTTCTAACTCTACACGCCCTAACTCTCCAAGCCCTAACTTCACAAACTCTACACCTTAGTCAAAATATGAGGCTTGGCCGTTTCGTTACTACAAGAACTATAACAGAAAAGTAATGAACAGTGAGTACATGTTTCACCTTGCACCCATTGATGGTAGCGAAACGGCCGTACACAAAATTTTGCCGATTTCACAGAATATAATAGAATAGAATAATTTTATTTATTTGTAAAACATAGGTAATTTACATGAAAAGATCTTAAAAATTAAGTAGTGCGCTATGCTTTGCCAATATTGACATACAAATGATTAAGACACACAACACCATGATTGAAAACGATTACATGACTGCATGGGTAGGTACTATTAAATTACAACGATGAATTTATTACAATATAATTCCCTTTAAAATGTAGACAAGGAATATGGAAGGAATTCCCGGTAGTACGTTCCCGTGGGATATCATCCGACATCGCGCGGGAAGTACGAGTTACTAATAAAAGAGAAAATAATATCCGATACTATTACATAAATAAACAACTATCGAATAACTTAACGTAAACATGTTGAAATAAATAGCTACATGTCTTTTTATTGCCCAAATACCCGCCAGCGAATAGGCAATTTCCTGCCTATTTCCCATTAACCTAATAGGAAGAGATTTCAACAAAATAAATATTCCCAGTACAGACTGTTCATCATTCAAATCTACATACTTAGTATAACTGTCATCCAGTTTTTTTTTTTAAATCGATATTTTCTTTTAAAGATCTAATAATGACTACAATAGGTACACCTCTGCCCTACCCTTCGGAGATTACATGCGTAATTTTATGTGTTATTGATCATAATTATCTTTACGGGTTTCCCTCGGCTGAAAAATCCAATACAGAAAATCTCACTAACAAAGGTCAAAGCACTCAATTTTCTCCACCATTGACCGGCCTATATTTCTGCTTACCAAACTTTTGTTATTAGCTCAATGGTTGGTATCGTTTGCTTTATTTAGTCACAAGGAGCTTGTAATAAAATTGTAATGGCCGACGCAACAATTTATTGGTACGTACTTAGGCACACGACGCACTGGAGTTTATGTTTCTAGTTGAAATATTATTTTTATTTTTTGTTAGGAAACTTTCACTAGGGGCAAGAAGTGACCTGACCTACTTTTTTGTGAAATTTATTGTTTGCTGTAATTGTATTTTTTTTTATTTCAAATCTTGGGGTTCTATGTCTGTAAAAGTCAGTTATTTAACCGTAGCAAGGTAATAAATAATTATTATTTCAATATACTAGAAAGCAAGCATAATAATGTTGTGAAGTGTTTAAATTCCTTAATGGCAGATTCAAAGATAATGTTAGAAAAAACGGGAAACGCGGTACATTATAAAATTAAATGCCGAAACTTCGCGACTCTGAACCGAGAGGAATCTTAGCCTAGTTTGAATGTCTGTAATATAAATAAATAAAAACAAACGACGGTCGCAGATGCTCTCCTATACGGCGCGTGATTGACCTCAATTTGAACTATGAATCACCTAATTTGTTTTATTTCCACTCTGATTGGGCAATTTGCACTCGAAAATCATATAAGTATTTTCTTTAGAGGACAGAATAGGGCTTGTAAAGGGTCCCCGAAAACATCAATTGCAATAGTCAATTTTTACGTCATTGATACACATTGATGCGCAAATTGGTCGTCTACAAAATACAATTGAAGCGATTGACAATATTACAATTGATTGCAATTGATAAATTACAATTGATCGTTTTGGTGACCCTTTAAAAGGATCGTCCAGGCGAGTTTTATCTTTTTTGCCTCCTAACGGGCAGCTCAACAGTAAACACATGAGATATCTCAACTTCGTCCCTAAAGCTGCCAAAAGTATGCGCAAACAGCTTTAGTGTTGCAATTTGCTTGTCTTTAGTCATCGGTAATCACTTTCCATCAGATAGACCAAGTTTTTTAATAAAACCATAATAGGCATATATCTATTTCTGCACAATTCTCCTATCCAATCTAGATCTTATTTCAACTCCGTCCATTTACAGACAACCACAACCGTTAAATAGCCATAAAAATACCATAAAGTGGATCGTTACACGTGGAGGATAGTCCCGTGAACATCTTAACGAGAGTCGGTTCACCCTCTTTAGTAATATCTCTATGAATCCTATGCTATTACTATTAGATTATTGGATATGGAAAACATCGATTTGTACGCGTGTCTTGATAATCGATGTAATTTATAAGATCGATGATCGATGTTATTTGTTTGTTTTGTTTTTTTGTCTTTGTTTCTTTGTTTGTTTTGTGATTTGTTTGTTTGTTTTTGTTTGTTGTTTTGTTTGTTGTTTGTATTTGTTTGTTGTTTGTTTTGTTGATTTGTTTGAATTGGGTACAAAGGATATGACTTTTCGGAAAGGAACTGCTGGCTGTATCTGTGTATTATTTTATGATGGTCTCTACACCACTACGTTAAGATAAAGTTAGTTAAAAATCGAGAAATATGCACTAATATTTGCGCATTGCCGCTTTGGCACCAGATCTCTGGAGATACTTACCTCGAAGTACACTTTGATCGACGTGAAACATTATAATCTAGCATCTACATCTGTCCACAAGTCTAATGACATTACTCATGGATGCCGTCAGCAGACGCTCCTCGAACGACGGCGACAATTTCCGATATCTTTAGACCGCACTGGGCCGGCGCAGTGGATTACGGCCACAGAACAGATAAAGAGGTGAGCGCGATTACTGGCCGGTGAAACAAATTTCGGCTGACATTTGTGCGTCTACACATATGTGCGGCGCGCCTGCCCCGCACACAAGGCCCTTATTACGGAACACTACTTCTCACCGAGAGCAGGCTTGTGTCCTAGCAGCGGGAACATTATAGGCTGATTATTCTTGGTTATACATGATTAAGTATCTAAGATACGACCAACTTTTAAACAAGAATCTATGTGTACCTACTTACGACTGCTATTATACTTGCCTACACAGTTTCACTTTTAAATAGTCCAATAAAATTTTAGCATTTGCTACACTTCGTCCTTGCACTGACCTAAACTGCCGGAATGCGATGACTGACTGAATGGGCATGTCTACTCGTATATGCTATGAATCTACGTCGGTCATCGAGCTTTGAATTAAACTTATTTAAGTGTATTTATACACATACATTAGATCCATAACAAAGGTAACGGATGCCGTCGAGCTAGCAAGCAGACTGAAATGGCGATGGGTTGGACATACTGCTAGAGTTACTGATAATAGATGGAGTGAAAGGATATTACATTGGTATCCCTATGAAGCCAAACGCCGATGCGGCCGACCTAGGCGACGCTGGAGTGACGATATCTACCAAGTGGCCGGATCTACATGGACTCGCCAAGCACAAGACAGACAGCACTGGAAAGAGTTGGAGGAGGCCTACACCCAGAAATGGGTACCCCAATAATATACTTTATCAATAATGTGTAAAGATAATATAATGAATACCTGAATACCAATGCCAATGTTTACAAAATATGTGTTATTGGAATATGATTTAAAAAAATAATATGTATAATATTAAATGAAAGCATGATTTTAAAAATAATAATTATGTAAATTAATTAATTTTAAATAATATTGTATTGAATATACTCAAATGAAATTAGGATAAAACATTAATTAGTATTAAATTGTAATGTGCATGGAAATGTTATGAAATTATGTATACTATAATTTGGGAAATAAAGGCTTTATTTATTTATTTAAGTGTATTTTTGGCATAAGTAGCGGTATCAATAAGTGGTTAGTTCATGTCTAATCCAGAAAGGACAAATATTTGACCTTGCAAAACTCTTTGAAGAAGGAGGAAGGAGTGGGGGCGCCCTTCACCTCTAGGATACGAATAGGGACAAGAAGTTGATCCTCAATTTGAAGCAAGATCACATAACCGAGAATAATGTTGTATGATCAACGAAGTAAGTTGTCCACATAGAGAATTGGGTTTAAGATAAGGACGGGCTCAATCTGGAAACAATATTGCAAACGAAAAATGCTAATTTCACCTCAAAGAATTTGGTGTTCGGAATGAAATTACCATGATTTCAGAAGTATACAATAAACTTTTCTTTAAAAATAAACAAATATGTACCATTCAAATCATAACTAAACCCGCATGACAAACTAGTTTCAGTGTATTCAGTGCCAAAACATACATAGTAATTAATGGCCGAGAGAACACGAGAATCCAATATTTCAGTCTGCGACGCATTAACTTGGCAAGCGCCGTTGATAGGCAGATACATCAAACTGCAGGTCTTCCTACTCATGAGAAATTAGCATCGACTACGTTCCTATGTGTTGCTTTCTAAAACTGAGTCATAATGTAATAATTATGTAATGTACTATCGACAAAACGGATGCTTTTACACTCTAAAGTTGCTTTGTGTATACACTTATTCATTGAAGAAACCTCATTGTTCTCGTCCAACAATATAAATCCGGAACGGCACAAAACATTTGCAAGCAAAATTGTTTAAAAATTGAAAAGGCCTTGCGTACGTCGATGGTACTTAAGAAATTTTCAGGAAACTTCACTTTCTGAAAATTTCCTGAAACATTGATGTTTATAGGCGCCAAGTGGTCTTTTAAGCGTATTTTTTTAAAATTATTATTATATGTCTTACCTACATTCAGTCTTACATAACTACATTTCGTGGATGTCGCTAAATACCACTAAGTGATTTCATGTTGTACTGTTCCCCAAATGATGTAAGATCATGATGCAAATCGTAAGAACTTCAGTCATCAGAATTCTTTAAATCTTCCATTGGAAGTACCTACCCTGAAGATAGTAAGAGCTTTGGCCGTGACCCAGAGGTCAATTGCCATATATTTCTGGTCTTGAGCCAGTAACGTCTACTGTCTGAAATATATACGGTCATGACAACCATAGCAATGGCGGTCCTAACTGGGTACGTCATAATATCTTGCCTATGATTCGATAGCATAGCCAAGCATTGTCTCCATAGATCTAGTCGACAGCTTTTTACAGAGACACTTAGGCGACGACTATGATTTTAAACTGAAGATCACGTCTATGAGTACTAATGATTTTAAAAAACGTACCAGCTTTTGCCCGCGGCTTTGCCCACATGGAGTCGGAAAATATCCCACGGGAACGTTGTACCGGGAAATCCTTCCTTATTTCTTGTTTACATTATAAAGGGAACCTCTGTGCAAAATTTCGGCTTTCTAGGTTCAAGGGTTTGGGCTGGTTGGTGAGTCTTCTGATGAGACTTCTCTTTTTATTTATATACATAACAGAGAATCACAGAAAAACCATCAAGCGTATTTTTATGAAATCTTCACCCTTTTTAAGATAATTTAAATATTTATCTTTTAGTATACGTGTTTTAATATAATAGATTTTGTTGTATATATAATAAATTAATAATGCGTCTAATTTGGCACAGCGGTCCTAGACGGGCGAGTCCTATTACTGGGTGGACGTACGACACGTTGCGTGAGCTCAGCACAGAACACGCAAGCTAACCACACAAGGTCATTGGCATGGGTTAGGCAGAGGTTAAAATACACCCACATTTCGCCAGAGAAGTCCCATGTAATCGGGAGTGAGTCTTGCCATCAACCGGGCACAAATCCAAACTCTGGACTGCTATTTAGAAATTCTGTCAGTCATTCAACTACAAACAAAATGAACACACAGATGCTACATTTTGTTGTGTTCATATTAGGGCCTCGCATTAGACAGTATGGCGTCAAGACTGTTTCCTTCAAACATCCGCGCTGATTCACTCGGTATTAATGACTACAGCTCGGGAAGTGGCCGGGAATGAACTACATAAATTATTTTAGTAGGTACGTAACGTTTTATCATCTTGGTTTATTTTGTATCGTCAGTAAACTTTGAAAAGAAAATGAATTAGTTAATCATTTGGAGTATGCTAAAAAGAGCTTCCAAGAGTCTCAATAAGTAAAAACCGGACAAGTGCGTGTCGGACCCCGCACAATGAAGGGTTCCGTAGTTTAAAAGAATTTATCCAAAAACAAACTTAACATTAATCATTAATCCCAAAAAAAATTTTTCATGTGATAGAATTACAAATTAACATTTTTCGGACTTTATCTTTTACTTGTGCTGTGAGACCTTGCTTCTTGCCAAATTTCATGATTCTAGGACAACGGGAAATACCCTATAGGTTTTGATTTACATGCGAGTATCAAAACACGTCGCATAAATGGCTGTATTTTTTTGTTGTGTTGACTTAGAAGCTTCATTTTTTTAGAACTCCAAGGAACTATCAAACCAACGTATTTTTATTAATTTCTACTTGATACCTCCACGGTTTCCTGAGAAAAAGGGTCGTGACAGACGGACAACGAAGTGATCCTATAAGGGTTCTCTTTTTTCCTTTTGAGGTACGGAACCCAAAAATTACATCCGAGACACTGCACGCGGAGAGTCCCACTAACGGCCTTGCTAACTAGCTTATAAAATAAATAAATAAAATAAAACACTTTTTACAAAAAAAAAAAAAAAACCGACTCCCAAAAAAACACTACAAAGTGAAAAATAACTTTAATTTCTTTGGTTTTTTGTTGGTGTGGATATTGTTAGTCCAATATACATGCCAACTGGACCCCTCTTCGGGTGAAGGCCTCCTCCAGAGCTTGCCACTCGTCGCGATTCCTTGCGAGGATGGACCAATTTCGGGTTCCGACGGTCTCTATCTCGTCCTTCCACCTTGCCTTTGGTCTTCCTCTGCATCTGTGCCCCTGAGGTCCTATCCACATTGTCACGGTCTTCATCCACCTGTTGTCAATGTAGCGAGCCACGTGACCCGCCCACCTCGATTTCAGACCACGCGCGAAGGTCAAGGAATCTATTACACCAGTCTGTTTTCTTATTGCCCTCTCGGACGGACTCTGTCTTTCAATTTTATATTTAGTGAGCTACGTTATATGGCTTTTGACATGATGTTAGCTTTCTGTTGGTTGTTGAATCAAATATCCACGTTTGCAGCCATATGAGAGACAGGGTAAAAGGCATGAATCCATTACTTTCTTGTTTAATTTTAAGTCCATGTTAGACTTCATAACTTCTTTATAGCCCCAGAACTTTTTCAATGTGATTGATATACGCCTGTCTATTTCTTCAATGTTGATACTTTTGCGAAAGTTAGCTATATCTACTTAGGCAAACAGTTAACACTGTTTGCCTAAGTAGATATAGCTAACTGGCTTACTAAAGGCGAATTCGCCCTAACCTTTTTGGTAAACAATCTTGATGTGACTTTTTACACAAACACCAAATAAATTAGTTCAATTAATTTAGTAATCATTATTGTTGTATTTACATTGGTTTTTAGTTGCATTTTATTTTTAAACTGAGCTCTTAAAATAAAAAAGATAAAAGGCACATCAAGATTGTTTACCTTTATTTCACTTTATAAACCTTTCTAGTATTCTTTATTCATCCTGGACCTAAGTCCTGGACAATACATAACGATTTCCTTGACATCTCGATCGTACATCATTGGCAATCCCACGCTACGACTGAAAACACATCTGAAAGGGAATTTAAAGAAAGAGTTTTTCCATTAATAACATTTAGTCTTAGCCTCAAAATGTTAAGGTCAGCGCCCACTCAACTCATTGCTCACCAATTCCTAACACGAAGTGACTGCTGTTTGGCCCTGTTTTAATAAAAAAAAGAATAATTACGTAAAATTATTCAGGTCAGTAGCCAAACCTCTCTACAAACTCATTAAGCTAAAAACAATAATCTCTTTGACGAACAAATAATGTTTTAAGTCAATACCCAATGGTTTGTTGGAACAAAATGCTAGGGACCTAATTCCTTTATTTCCAGTTATGATTCTATATAAAGTTCAGGACTTTGTAATATTGGACGAAAATGTTAAATAGTAGTCGAAACAATAATGTATAGATACAGAAGGTTCAGTCTTAATAGCTAACGATCTGTATAAAGGTACCTCGTACATAATATACTTAGTGAAATACAACTTTAAACACAAAGAACCCTGAAAACTGACTCTTAAGGACTCTATCACATTTCGACCTGAATGTCGTTGAACTGTCAAAATTAAACGGATTCTAATTGATAGTGTGTTACGCAATTGGGGGACTGCTGTACTCACCACGTTTGGTAAACATTGATCCGTTTTTAAAAACGGCTTACTACCGGAAACCATTAACCAATAGACTTAATTTTCTGTAGTTTTGAGTCTAATTTTATAACAAAAAAAACCGGCCAAGTGCGTGTCGGACCACGCACAATGAAGGGTTCCGTAGTGAAAAGAATTTATCCCAAAAACAAACTTAACATTGGATCCAAAAAAATTTTTTTTTATGTCAAAAAATTACAAATTCGCAATTTTCGGACTTTTACCTTTATTTTTGTTGTATAACCTTGCTTCTTACCAAATTTCATGATTCTAGAACAACGGCAAGTACTACGACTTCAGACATCCACGAATGACAGCCGGGACTAACGGCTTTCCGAGGCACGGAGGTTTTTTGGTATGTAAAGATAGTCACCCATCCACGGACCAACCACGGAAAGCGTAGCTTAACCTGATCGATCAACCCATGCGGCTGTTTTTACTTAGCCACGAGCCTATACTCTCACGATACTTCACTTAATCGGGCATTTAAATGTTCATAGGCTTTCTGCATCTTTCTGTTCGATGCTTTATTGTTCTAGGATTTATAGTAAACCGGATTGCGTTAATTAAACTTGCCTCATTGGGTCACTACGTCTGAACCACTGACCTGTCTGCTGTGGTTGGTTGCTGTTCAATCACCCTTAGCTAAATAAAGCCACAAGTTGTATTGTTTGGTATAATGTTTGGTAGTTACAGAACTCTTGCTATTTGGTTCTGAAACATCTGAAACGCCACCCTTCTCTAATTTTTGTTTTGTATTTAGACTTGTTTAAAAGCTAAAATGCATTCATTCATTCATTCACTGACGGACAACGCACAGCCAACCACTAGGTTTAGAAGTTTGAAATTTTGCACTCTTTGTCTTTTATAAAGAAAATGAGCACTAAGGAATGATTTTTGAAAATTCATCCCCTATAGGGGTTAAATAGGGTATGAAAGTTTAGATGGAAGTTCATAATTATTGATGATAAGAAATCCTATCGGGCACTTAAGTTGTAAGCCAACTAATTCATATTTATTTCTTCAATTCGATGAGCAACCACAAATTTTTAATGGTTATACATACGTCGTACTCGCCGTCGCCGTTCATAAAGTAAGGAATGAGTTTATACAGGGAAGGCGCCAGTGACAGAAAAGTTGAAAGGAAATCGTTTGGCTTGGTGATGTGATGTATGTTGGGCATGTGATGAGGAGGTAGGGAACGCATTATGTGACTAAAAGAATAATGTTGAATATGTTGATGTGATAATGTATAAATGTTGATGGATGGAGAGGGAGAGGAAAGCCAAAGAAAAGATTAATGAATTGTGTGAGGAATGTTAAGAAGGGAGGGAATGATAGCATGACTGTTGATAAGGGAGAATATAATAAGAAAACGTATTGCGTCGAGCCGCTGACTCCAAGTAATATGAGACGGAGGCAGGAAGATGATGACGATTGACTTTATACTCGCTACGTATAATTAATAATTAAAAATATATATTGTTCCCATGCAGATTTCTCCCACAGTTCTGTTATGCATCATGTGTAGGCGTTCGTCCCGTCACTTTTGCACCAGTGCACTGCAGTGTAAACAAAACGTTAAGTAGGTATGTGAGTTGTTATCATAGAATATTAATTTACTGACTCAATATTATTGTTGGCTATATTTCTGCATGGCGAGAAGTCTGGCGCTAAATTTCCGGTTGTCATCACGCTTGGTAATTTAGATCTAGTTTTAGACCAGTGACTTTTCAAGAGTCTCAAAATGGCCTCCTGTTTTCTCTGGTTTTTTCCAGCTTTTCCAGAGTCAGTTTGCATTATAACTTGATATGGCTGAATATTAGTGTAGTGTGTGTACCTGTTTATCTTCTTTCATATTTTCTCCTTCCAGCTTTCTTCTTACTATATGGATTTACATTTCTGTGAGTGAGTACTCCATAATGTCCTTTCCACAGTACAATTGAAGACAATATCTGTTTTCTTTCTCGTAATATTCTCTTTAGAAAAGTCATAAAGAAAGTAGTCAATAATACAGGAACCATTAGTATGAAGAAGCTTCAAAGGGTTATCGACATCAAGTAGCACAATGCCCCAAATTCTCGAGATGACTTTTACAAATTATGCGAACTAAAATTAGAAAAAAATTAATGGAGTAGGTCTGTTTATTTTCCTGCATTTCCATTCTAGATATTTGATTGATATGATTCATCATTTATCCATGGTAAACAGAACACACGAATAAGCCGTTGACGAGTAAATATTTTTGATCAGTTATTATTGCGCGAGTTATTTTCTTATTTATGTGCCAATTTTTCAGTTTCTACTGGAGGTTAGGAGGTCGGAATGTCCAGGGTGTTGAACTCAAGACTAAGGCGAAATGACCTTGTGTTTTAACCTACTCTTTACCTATCTGATTGTTCTTTTACCAAGTCGGAATGGTTGAGGAGCTGACTGGATGGGGATTCGGCTGGCAAGTTCTTAATTGTTGGCAATTTTTCCAAATAAAATAAAAATTACTAATAAAAAAGTTCAGTCGGATTTTTGATTTTTTAAATTAACTTTTTTTATTTTACACTTTTTAGTTAGGATGGATTATTTTTCTCTCACTATATTATATAAGTAACGCTTTAGGCAACGGTTATCAAAATTATCTTTCAGAGCAATAAAATTTTGGTTTATTCACTCGATTTTTTTTGTAATCATACGTGAGAAGTAATTGACGGGGTTCCGCCGACCGCACACGTTTTTTTTTTGTTTACATTTTTGTAATCACCTTTTAAAACCCTTCATTTTGATATATACCGCACTTGATAGGTTTAGAAGATTTTATTTTTTAAAACATACATTTTGGCGCGAAAAGTCCGTCATTTTATTTTTTTATCATTTGAATGTAGGTACTACCCAGTGACACTTGCGCAATAAAAACGAATCTAACGACTATACCACTCCTAAAAATCGGTCAAACCATTTAGGCTAGCAGGTCACAATGGAACGGACATACATACATACACGCGAAAAATATTAGATACCCTCCTTCTGGGTCAGTCGGGTAAAAATTAGGTACTTGCCTTGCCTTGCGTTGAAGGTAGATGGGGACACCAAATTGTGAAAGAACTATCTACTGCCTTATTCTAATCAAGCAACGTTTGTGTATGCTCAAAGATAAATTGTCCTTTACAATTTTCATCATTATTATCAGACCCAAATGCCTCAAAAAGATGCATGTTTGTCAAAAATTTTAAAAAAAATAAAAACAAAAAAAAAATATTGTGTATCATCAATTTTCTGTTTCATATAATTTACTACATGTGGAAACTTGTAATTGGCCTTATTTTGTTTAAAATTTGACTAAGCTTTTAGCTGTAATTGATAAGACCACTTAAAATTTTGACTTCGTCAGAAATTCAATTTGTGGAAGTCATTTTCAGTTATCTTCTCATAACAGGCACAAAGCTCAGACCACACATAACAATCAAAATGACATCAGCCTTATCAAAACAAACCGAACATTTTTTCGTAAAAAACTGGTGTCCTTAAACTCATTACGGGAGTCAATTTGTCTGTTCGGCGTTAATTGACATTCATTAACCTCTTAAAGTTGGAACATTGGAATTTGTAACAAATTAGAGTGCGGTCCCTCTAGCATTTTGACTTTCTTTAAAATATTGGTAGGAAAGAGAGCAAATTGTCTTCTTTGTCAAACTAACGGTTTTGGCGACCTATTTTATTTAGATAGCGTCAATTTTTCATTAGTTTTCCATTAAGACGAGTACAGTCGTGAAATGGTCGAGCCTAATGCTTTTAAATGAGCCTACAGAAAATTCCAGAAAAAATATCTATGAAACTTTGTTCAATCTGAGCATTTGAAAATTTTAAGCAACAATAAATACCTACCATGCAAAAAAAAATATTGAAATGAGGTTGTTTTCAACTGTTCGCTACTGCTTCTAAACTAAAAGTGATATTTTCACGGTTTAGCGACGATAATATTGGTAAATACACGTATCTTGCAACTGTGCATTTTTTATTTTAAAATAATAGGTAGGTACCTACTTAATATTTTTTTATAAAACCAACTTTATCAGCGGAAATTTAGAAATAAATTCGCTAGCAGGTCCATGCGACAACATTATGGGACGACGGATCGACGACTATACTCACCATAGCACAGATTAGGTAGTGAATATATTTCTTTAATTTTCGCTGATCTTTAACTATTGCAGTAACTTGGTACTTAAGTAATTCAAAAACAAACGAGAGATAACATGTTGTTGTTCAAGTTTAACAAAAGAATATATTGACGTAACAGATCCACGGCCAGGATTATTTTAATTAGCTAGATAAAGATACAATTATTATAATGA
The DNA here is from genome assembly GCA_905163495.3 of Cosmia trapezina. Lineage (NCBI taxonomy): Eukaryota > Metazoa > Arthropoda > Insecta > Lepidoptera > Noctuidae > Cosmia > Cosmia trapezina. Next base: position 10,060,021 of record LR991039.1, read on the forward strand.
TTTATATAACGTACGTATTTATTTTAATTGTTTATTTAATTTAATTTAATTTATTTCGTATTGCATTTAATGCTACAACGGTTGACGTAATCCCGTCAACGCCGGCTGGCGCTGAAAACCAGCGCTTGGGCTCTATCTCGCTTAGGGTCACAGCATTATGCTGAACGATGACCGTTTTGCGTAGATGTGACGCAAATTTTGTTGTTGTTTTTTTATTATTTGCGTCATACATAACATAACTCATAATTTATTGCAAATAAATGTATTTTCTTTCTTTTCTTTCTAGATCATGTTCGTGCCTTGGAACTTGTACAGTGGTTGCCAATTATGGCAATAATTGGCCAGTGGCAACCAGCCTTAAGTCACGTGCGTTCACACGATGGCCAATCGTCTATAAATCGAGTAACAGAGCTAGCGGTCGCTGGTTGCCAGACTTTGTTTACGATTGGTAGGTAGAATTATACGTAAAAAGGCTCGTAAGTAATAATAGCCACACGGGTCGATCGATCAGGTTAAGCTACGCTTGCCACGGTTGATCCGTGATGGTGGATCATTAAATACCAAAACCCTTTCGAGTCTTGGAAAGCACGTTAAGTCGTTGGTCCCGGCTGTCACTCGTGGGACTTTGACAATCGTTACGGGTCGTCAGACCCGAAACTCTGACAACCAGTCTTACCAAGGGGTCTGATAACCAGTCTTACCAGTCTTATCAAAACAAAATCAGCTGTTCCCAACATTTTCACGAGTTATGCGAACATAAATGTAGTAGGGATACAGCTGATTTTTGGTCGCGATTTCAGATTTGGTCCCCTAATAAAAGTTGTTCATAATATTGAGTACAATGAACCCTTAAGAGGATGTGCGTCATTTAAGTTACAACTTATATAACTACCAATTAGTAAAGAATTTGGGCAAATCCCTAGAAAGCCCATTGTTTTTTCCGAATTATAAATAAATAAATAAATAAATAAATATCCTTGGACATTTCACACAACGCCATCTAGTCCCAAGCTAAGCAACCTAATGCTTGTGTTATGGTAACGAGATGGCTGATAAACTACATATATATTTTTTTTTTTTTTTTTTGTAAATACATAAATATTATAGATAGAAAAACACCCAGACTCGGAACAAATAACTTGTAGGTCGTACAAATATTTGTTCCGTGCGGGAATCGAACCCGCGACATGCTGCGCAGCAGTCAATCGCTCAACCACTGCGCCAAACGTGTCGAATTAATGAATATAGGTACTAGAATATATAATATATACAGGGTTACTTGTAATTCGACGTATTCCTTGCAGGACATCATAGTAGGGTTAAAATGCAACAAATTAAGCCACCAAATGTTCTACCGAAATTCAGTAGTTTTTGAGTTAGTTAGATTTTTAGTTTTTTGAAAAATACAATTCAAAAATTATTTACGTTGCAATTTTAGTGGAATTTAAGTTATTATCATAGCTAATGCCATAGCAGATCTTTTAAAAAAAAATAAAGTTTAAAAATGCCTATAACTTTGGCAAAGATCACTAATTACACATTTTATTTTTCGTAATTTATATTTTTCTTAGACAAAAATTACAAAAAATTAAAACTGAATTTCGGTAGAACATTTGGTGGCTTAATTTGTTGCATTTTGACCCTACTATATGACGTCCTGCAAGGAATACGTCGAATTACAAGTAACCCTGTATATAGATTTTTAATTGTTTATTCTTGAGAAATGCTTCATTATATCACGTCACCTTTTAAAAACATACAAAATGTCTGTCATTAATTCTATCTGTGTATCTTTCTGTTGAATTTTATAATTCTTTTATATCTTACTAGCTGCTGCCCGCGACTTCGTCCGCGTGAAATTTCTTGTTCCCCGAACCACCTCATCGCATAGCATTGCCTGCCTGCGTTATTACTTTGTTTTCGCTTAGCGTTTTTTCCGATTTTTTTTATTTTAGCTCGGCACGTAAATGTCCTAGAGAGATGCTAAATATGCCTATAACCTTCATTAAGATTTGGGGTATAAAATGCAAAAAGAATTTTCAAAGTCCGACTGTTAGTTCCAGAGATTAGCTCGTTCGTTCACCGTATCTTCCCGCTAACATTTCCCTGCCCCTCTCACCCACTCTCACACCCCCTTCACCACTTCCCCTTCCCCCACTCTCCGTCATCACCCCGACCCTCCCTCTCACTAACCCCTCTCCTCCCCCTCACCACCCTTTCCTCTCCTCAATAGTTTTCTCAGGGCACGCCAAATAATGAATTTTTTAGGCAAAATTTTGGTACTTTGGGTTACATTATTGCAATTTTCTTAAGGATCTCTAAATTTTTTGAAAACAAATTATAGCCTATGTTACTTCCTGACAATTTATCTTTCTATTGGTGAAGAAATGGTTAAAATCGGTCCAGTAGTTTCGGAGCCTATTCGGTACAAACAAATAAACAAACAAAAAATCTTTCCTCTTTATAATATTGTTATTATTAGTATAGATTTATTATAGGTACTTACCTATTTAAATAAAATATAAAAGAATTATAAAATTTTATCAATTCGTATTCTAAAAAATCTCAACCATTTATGCAAGGGTGGGTCAGCTAATTGCTATAACTGACTGTACCTAGCATGATATGGTAACAGAAAGACACTCAGATATAATGAATGAGAGACATTTTGAATGTTTTTAAAAGGTGACGTGATTTATTGAAACACTTGTCAAGACTATACAATTAAAAATCTTCATCAAGTTGAAGTTTCTGCGCATCAATTTTAATAACATTATGGTATCTTTCAATTTATCTTAGTAACGGAAGTATCAAAAGGGCTGCCATATTTGTAAATAAAAGGTGACCCTTCATAAGAAATGTCTTGAAGTCGACTTATGTGAGTGACGGCATAGGTGCAACGACCTTGGCTTTATTATAGGACATAAAGTAAAAACGCAACGCATAAATTATACAGTATTTTTATCTCACGAAGCAACACGCGCTTTACTTGAGTTTTGAATGTATTTGTAACAAGCGCAGGAGCTCTCGGTACCGTCCGAGACATTGGCGAAGTCTGAATAGTATGTGCGTGTGTGTGTTATGCGCTGACGCTACTTGTCTTCACGCACACATTCACAGCGTGTTTGTCCATTTGGTAAACTCAAGTAAGGCGCGTGTCGTTTCGTGAGATAAAAATACTATATCTACTGTTAAGTGTTATGTATTGACATGACACCTTGGAACTATCTCATAGCAAAAGCCAAAATTTATGAAAAAAGCAAAGCATAAATTAATGGCTGGAAAATCAGGTCAGTTGTTTTTGAGAGTCCTATCGATCGGGTGATCGATAGGACTCTCAAAAACAACTGACCTGATTTTCGCAAATGAGTTAATAAAATAAACAAATTTTTTTTAATGAGTGCAGTTCATACCATGAACGCATAATGACATAGATATAGCATCTGATCTACGCTGTGCGAAGGATAGGAAATCTATATGAAAAAAGAGAAGTCCTGACTGACTGACTGACTCATCAACGCCCAGCTCAAACCCAGAAAGCTGAAATTTTGCACAGAGGTTCCCTTTATAATGTTAACAAGAAAAAAGGAAGGATTTCCCGGTACAACGTTCCCGTGGGATTTTCCATCCTCAGGGGCGAAGCCGCGGGCAAAAGCTAGTACGAAATATTTATAATATCTTGCACCAAAAACTTCAAAAAGCAAGTAAGTCGACGTTCGCACGGACGTAAAAATATCGCGGCAATTTTATTTCGCGCACTGGATTTTCAACGCTCTGCCTAGCGCCGAGCGTTGAAAATCCAACAGTGTGTTTTTTCGACGCGCTGGAATGCATTCTGTTGTTGTTAAGTTGGATTCTCAACGCTCGGCTCAACAGCGAGGGTTGAAAATCCAGTGCGCGATAAAATCCCGCCGCGATATTTTTAAGTCCCGCGTCCGTGCAAACGTCGGCTTAGGTACTCATTTTTGTAACGCCTAAAAAAAGATCAAGAAAATGATCACAGCTACACTACACTAACGATTCCTCGAACACATGTCATCCAGAAAAAAGTATTTAGGTACAGAGTTTCCAGGAACAAGATATATAGGTAATCATTGTTTGTGAATGATTAACGGGAGGAATGACCGGTCAATTTGTACTGCTATTCAATTAGTAAACAACACTGACCTATGATGGACGTAGCTCCCACGTTTTGTGATTGACTTTGATCCTGTATTATGGCCCGTTTGCATTACAAATCACTAAATACGTTTAGCGCTAAACGTATTTAAGAGGATGCATCGAGGCGTGGTTTATTAGCTCGGTGTATAATTGAAAACCCCTTCGAGCCTCGGAAAGCACGTTAAACCGTTAGTCCGGCTGCCTGTCATTCGTGAAACTTTCACAGCGTCAGAAGCCTGAAAGTCTGACAACCAGTCTTACCAAAAGGGTATATCGTATTACTCAGTAACTGTGTTGGTCGATAGGGAGTCGCTTCATGTAAAATACTTTTATTCACCTGTATCCGGTTAGACGGGAAGCCTACCCCTAACATAGTTGGGAAAAGGCTAGGCATATGTGACCTAGCTAGCTTTTTCCCAACTATGTTGGGGTCGGGAATTATGTTTTATTTTTGTTTCCCTGAAATTTGACACCAAACCCAACTGTGTTAAGAATAAATTCATGAGTTTACCTATTACACCAACGAGATTTAAGATACTATAGAGAGGCTATAAGAAGAAATGTCATACAAAAACTGTTATCCCATGTCTCAGTGACGCCATCTAGCATAATAAAGCAAAGTTACATAATAGCCAAGTGACATGAATACCCGATACACTTTTACCGACACCAACTTTTGATTTAGCAACCGTCAGATAGTTTGACATATTTAAGAGAATTACTTAATTTATCTTAAAACTCGATAAATTATAAAATAGTAACGAAAATAAACCGTAGTTGAGTCGAGTAATTTTATCACTACGAGGTTTACAATACTACAATGTACAATTCGGCATATTTTCGTCGAAAATAATTTTCATTTGGTGGACACGAACGTGACTTGACATGCAGGCGTACCACACAAGACTGAGCGACTTTTGACCACTGGGACATAAGTATCGGATTAAGCCTCCACTACACTACTCGCGAAGTTGCTTCAACAAAGTACTCGTTGAAGTTGATCGAAGTCCGAAGTACGTGTCTACACACTCGTGCAACTTCGCGAGGAGCTCAGTCGCCCGGTGGCACCCGCGCGCTTTACACCACAGACTAAGTAGTATTCTTTGCACCATGGATAATGTTGAAGTGGCAGCTGCCGTTGCAATGTGCACTCTCGCATATTATAATTACGTGTGAATTTATGACGCGACAATTTGAAGTGAGTCGAGTAGTGTAGTCAGACACTTCGTCGGAGCACTTCGGGCCCTTTGACTCGGGCGCAAAAACCGACAACGATCGGAAGTCGCGCGAGGCGAGCCGAGGTTGCACGAAGCGAAGCGAAGTGGCCGTCCACACTATCGTATTCGCCTAACTTCGACCAACTTCGCGAGTAGTGTAGAGGAGGCTTTACGATTTTGTTCGCTATGTCCCGTCTATTGTTAAGTAATATTTAATGTCTTTGTATTACACTATCCACGTCTAGCCCGTCAGTTCGCCGTACTAAAAGCCACCTTTATTAAAAAAACCTTTTTCCACAATATCCACGAGTACATCGGTACGGATAATAAATAGTGGCACATGATTGGCTGGGTGGAATGACCGGGCAACGCGTGTGGCGTCAGGAGCCTTGTGGAAAACTTACCTTGCGTAGGTACCTTGGTATTATTAGAATGGGAAAATTTTAAGACTGCAAGTTTTACTAGAAAACTTATCGTGAATTGAGAATTTATCAAGCTCTACTGTAACATTATGAAAAGCCAATAAACTTTGCAAACGCGCCTACTTTGAATTAATTACCATAAACAATTTTAAAGTGTAGCATAAAGTTCTCAACATCAAACATTCAATTCGGAAACCGGGTGCTAGAATTCAATTTGAAAAGGAAAATGTCAAGCCTGGGTGCATATAAACCACTTACCTTTTGAATCAGCAAATTGCAAGCCTGGAAGATGTATATAGTAGGAACGCGTTTAGGAAAACGTCATATAAATCAAGTCATAGGATCTCAGTTTGTTGAGGTTACTGTTGATATAATTGATTTACTTACTTACAAAAATCAATCTTTAGTCGATTCTGTAATAATCGATATATCGTAGGTACTTATTATATAAATACTACCCACCATTATTATTAACTCACTTCATGTTTGAGCCTAGATAGAGACGGACGTATAACCTTCCTAGTGACTTATAATTGGCTAATAATAATCTTTATATTTTAAAAGGCCAGTAACTCGTTTTATTGAAGTGTTAGAACCTAGATTTCCAACAGGTTATGGGACCAGGTTACGTTTTTACTGCAATATAAGTGGTTAAAAATTTAAATAAAAATACGGGCTTTGTCAAGTGAAATGGACGTGAAAAAAAATCCAAAAAGTGTTATCGTCGAGTAGGTGACGTCATACTCATAAAACATTTAACAATTTTTGATGATTTGATCATCGAATTGTTAGCCACCACGTCGCCGCCAAACCACGCCACGCGAGGTAGCACATTTCTTGCTCAACCTACCCCCATCTAATGATGGCGTGATAATTGCGATTGCAACTTTAACAGATGATAAGTTAATGCTAGCATTCGTTAAACCAAGGCTTTTGTATCATGAAGTCAAGTTTAAAAATGAGTCCAGTGATACCAGTGTCAAAAGTTTTGCAATTTGAAGGAAAAATGGACAGGAATTTCGAAAAACAAAATTCGATAATTCTCAAAATAATAAAGGGAATAATAGCTTCAACTAGGAGGTTAACAAGCAGAAGACTAAGTCTCAATCATGAAGTGTTATCACTGTGGCCGCAAGAAGCATGTGAAAAACAACTGCTTCTACTTCAAAAGAGCTCAAACATTACAGCAGCAGCAGAAAATACGGAGAGGACAAGGACGGTCCAGGCAGTTGAAATCAGTGAACCATCCACGTCGAGCTATTTTTCTGGCTTTGCTTTTATGATGGCAGACTATCAAGCGGATCATGATGGAAGATACTTTCCTGTTGGTTTCTGGAACATCGGACCATATTATAAACAGGGAAGATCTTTTCATTAGTCACACCGTCTTGCAAACGCCATTAAAATTTCTATTGCTTAAAATGGTGAATTTATTTCAGGGAACGATGTATGTTACCAGCAACATGGGCGTTCAAGAAGTTTTGGAGAACGTGTTCTCCTATGCTGCGGTACCACCGGTGCGGTGCGGTGCGGTTCTTAACAAAAATGCAACGTGCTGGGTTGGCAGTCATTTTCGACCAGCAAGGAGCACAATACGTAAGGTTAATAAAACTATCATGCAAGGTATGTTAAAAAAAAAAAAAAATATTTAATTGCTGTAGACTTAATGGCATCTGTAAATAAGTGTCAATCTGTTTCTCAAGTATGCAGTAATAAAAATATGTACAAACTATGGCTTTGGTCATAATAAAAAAAAAAAAAAATAATTCATCGAAATTAAAAAAAAAATAATAATAATAAAATGGTTGATGACACCAGCCAAATCGAAACTGTTATGAGAGCCTGGATGATAAATTGTGTGAGGCCCACGGAGGTGAGGCCTGTATAAATAGGAAACAAAAGCGATTTCCGTTCATATCAGAAAAAAAATAAAAGTCATGTTAAACAGCTATTATTTATTGTGCACTCAGATGTTTGTGGACTATTGTTACTGTTTATACCTACCCCCAACTAAAAACTAGCTTGTAATTTTTGTTGCTGAGTATACGCAATACTTTGTTACGTACCTATTTAACCTATAAAAATCAGATATGTTTGCTGTTTTTAAAGATTTCGTGGCTAAAAGCGAGGCTAAGTTTAATTTAAAATTAGTCAACTTGTACTGCGATAATGGTGGCAAACATTTATCGACTGAAATGAAAGGTTATTTACTGTGTAGAGGGATATCAAAAAAAACAAATATAATATCATTTAATAGTTTCGAGAACACCACAGTTGAATGGCGTTTCTGAATGTATGGTCAGAATCATTACTGAAAAAGCTCGCTCAATATTAAACAAAGTGTTTTGGGGCTATACGCAGTACTTACTGCTGATTATTTAATTAATTTGACCCCAACTAAAACTTTGAAACTTTCAAAAACATCATTCGAAATGTGGCATGATACAAAACTTAAAAAAAAATTAAGGTTCAACTGTTTACGTTCAATAATAAAAGCAGTAAGACCAAGTTTGATCAAAAATCATGGAAAGGGATACTTGTGGGTTATGAACCAAACGCTGTAAAGTTTGGAACCCAGAGTGCGAAAAATTACATAGTAGTCAGGGATGTTATTGTTGATGAGACTGGATTTTTAAAATCCAGGTCAATCCTCTGAAGGGAATATTAAAAATTCTCACGGCAAAACTGATGATGTAATATCCAAGTCAGTGCCGGTCAAGTCTCATAACTCTGACAGTTCTAAATCAGATACGTCTATGGGCTAAATCTGATGGGTACTGAAGGGAATATTAAACATTCTCACGGCAAAACTGATGATGTAATAATATCCAAGTCAGTGCCGGTCAAGTCTAATGACTCTGACAGTTCTAAATCGGATACGTCTATGGACTAAATCTGATGAACACGAGTGTAAAATTCGCAAATTAAACCATGATAATTTAATTGAATCGGAGCAAATTATTGATGATTATACTTTCTGATAACCCGTCTTCACCAGAAGAAAACACAAATAAAATCCTGACGTTAGAAAAAGCAATAGGCCAAAAATCGTCCGCGTATTTCGTATAATGAAGACGATGATGATGATTGTCATTTTGTGTGCTCAGTCTATTCTATGTAAAATGTAAAATACCTACCAAATTCATTATAAGAGATCAAAAATCTCAGTGGGAAAGTGCAGTTAGGGACGAACTAAATTCTCTAAATAATAGGTACTTGTACTTTAGTACCAAGACCTGAAAATAAAAACATTGTCAATTTATTGTAAATGGAACGCACAATGGTCCACATGAAGGACTAATTGTAAATGGATGTTTCCTGTAATATATGATGAATTTGGAAAACCTTCAAGATAAAAAAAAAAAAAAAAACAACTTGTATACCGACTATAATGAAACTTTCGCACCAGTATTAGCATGAATAGCTAGTTTCAGATGTATCTTACTTTTGCGAATTAATTTGATTTGCTAGTTCGTCTTAAGAATGTCAAAACTGCCTTTCTAAATGACGAATTAAAGGGAGATATTTATAGGAAAGTCCCTGAGGGTATCTCTTGTTAAAGAAGAAGGTTTTCAAAATTCTTCAGTCGAATAGGTACCGATATTTGCTAGACAATGGAGATGTACATACAATTATTTGTCATTTTATTTAAAGGGTTTTAACCTAATAGTATGTGCTGATATTGAAACAACGAATAATTTTAAAAGGCATTTAATGAGTAAATTTAAAATTACTGATTTAAATGAGAAAAATTGTTTCTTGGTATAAAAAAATTACGAGAATGTAATGAAATAACATAAGATCAAAGTGCATACACCAAAACAGTATTAAATAAATTTAATATGCACGATTGTAAACCTATCATAATCTATGAGGATAACAATGGTTGTATAAGCATTGCAAATAATCCAACCAATCACAAAACATAGATATAAAGTATCATCTAGCTAAGGAACAGATCTAAAAAAAAAAAAAATGTAATAAAATAAAATTACATCCCAACAGTTCAGCAGTTGGCAGAAGTTCTGACCCGCCATCATTTTTCAAGAGATGAAAAGTAAAATGGGCTTAGAAAAAGATACTGATTTAATGTTTTGTGATTCTACATAATAATATGATTTATGATTGTAGGAGCTCGTGGCTAAGTAATAACTGCCGCACGGGTCGATCCATCAGGTTAAGCTACGCTTGCCGGGGTTGGTCAGTGGATGGGTGACCATCTTTACACACCGAGACTCCTCCGTGCCTCGGAAAGCACGTTAAGCCGTTGGTCCCGGCTGTCATTCGTGGATCTTTGACAGTCGTTACGGGTCGTCAGAAGCCCGAAAGTCTGACAACCAGTCTTACCAAGGGGTATCGTATTACCCAGTTACTGGGTTGTGGAGGTCAGACAGGCAGTCGCTCCATGTAAAATACTGGTATTCAGCTGCATCCGGTTAGACTGGAAGCCGACCCCAACATAGTTGGGAAAAGGCTAGGCAGATTGAATATGATTTATGATTAATTTAATTATTACTAAGAATAATTTAATGAAATGGTTTGATTAAGGTTTTCTGGGTTTTCCTTAATCCTTGGCAGCAAATGTTGGACCATGAGATGTATTTCCCAGCAAACACTAGGAAGTGAATATGTTCCGTTCATTTAGGTATTACTTTGATTTATTTTGTTTGTATGTATGTATGTTCTTTCTCCAGAATCAGCTTACATAATGACAGGTTATATGAGTTAAGTACTAAAATTGTTTATTTTATTTGACAAAAATATAATTTAATGTATTGTGTTGCGTAAATTATTTTGCATAGGTACTATTGTATAGAATCTAGTTCTTCTAACTGAACAGACAGCTGTGCTGCTGGGGAGTTTGTTCCGCTACTTCTTCTTCCCAGCTAAAGCACTAGGAAGTGGTGAAGGGCGGGCGTTTTGTGGGGACTGTCTTACTGTAATTTCGACGTTCAAAAAGTGCTGATTCTCAGCCTAATTTGAATAAATGACTTTTGATTTTGATTTTGATTTTGTATAATTAGATAGATCAATTTTTGAGGGGGCGTGTTGATATAATTGATTTACTTACTTACAAAAATCAATCTTTAGTCGATTCTGTAATAATCGATATATCGTAGGTACTTATTATATAAATACTACCCACCATTATTATTAACTCACTTCATGTTTGAGCCTTGATAGAGACGGACGTATAACCTTCCTAGTGACTTATAATTGGCTAATAATAATCTTTATATTTTAAAAGGCCAGTAACTCGTTTTATTGAAGTGTTAGAACCTAGATTTCCAACAGTTACAATTACGAGGACATAGAGATAATGAACCAGGAGAGGAGCTAGTTGCTAAGTATTAACAGCTGCACGGGTCGATCCATCAGGTTAAGCTAAGCTTGCCGGGGTTGTCCGTGGATGGGTGACCATCTTTACATAACGAGACTCCTCCGTGCCTCGGAAAGCACGTTAAGCAGTTGGTTCCGGCTGTCATTAGTGGATCTTTGACAGTCGTTACGGGTCGTCAGAAGGCCGAAAGTCTGACAACCAGTCTTACCAAGGGGGATTGTATTATCCAGTAACTGGGTTGTGGAGGTCAGATAGGCAGTCGATCCATGTAAAATACTTGTATTCAGCTGCATCCAGTTAGACTGGAAGCCGACCCCAACATGTTGGGAAAAGGCTAGGCAGACTTGCAGATATAATGAACCATAAAAAAAACAACAAAAAAATTAATGTCACTCCTAATTTTTCTGAACTCTAAATACTAATAATATCACTGCCATGGATTCTGATTTCATTACATTAAAGCAGCTGGTATTCACCAGTAACCACCAAAACTGATTGAATCAACCGTGTTTACAATGATAAATAGCACTTAAGACATATTCTTCACCAATCTATTATTACCAGCTCTAATTGTACATTGTCATGTCACCGAATTAGATTTGTGTTCCGTTAGTAAGTATTTATTTATTTTATGAACTGTTTACATTATTGCATAATTATTGTGACTTTCACCACTGAAAATAGCGGTTAGTCCCGCTATGGTCGACTCGTAAAATACCTACTAAAAAGTTTCGCTATGCACGAAATTCTTCGATTCTACGTAAACAATGGAAGGTACAGTTGGAAAGAAAAGTGTTTGAATTCAAGTTAATTTTTTTATAGCGCTATTCGTATAAGTGTAAGCGTCTGTAAGTTAACATTTGTTTTGTCTCATTCTGACAATCATTGACAGATGAATTTCAGAGTGAAATGTTTATGAATAGAGCTGTAAGTCAATACTCGACCCACAAAATTTAACGAACACACTAACAGTTTTCTTCATCACTGCCCGCGAATGTGATTTCGTGCATAGCGAAACTTTTTAGTAGGTATTTTACGAGTCGAGCATAGCGGGACTAGAGCATAGCGGGACTAACCGGAAAATAGTAGCGTATACCACCAATTTTAATACTGAACCAGCCCTGCGCTCGACGGGGTTTCCCCATCGGTAAAAAAACCGGCCAAGCGCGTGTCGGACTAAGCACAATGAAGGGTTCCGTAGTTGAAAATAATTTATCCCAAAAACAAACTTAACATTGTAGTTGAAAAACTAGAAATCACAAAAAAAAACAATTTTACGGGATAAAATTACAAATTAACGATTTTCGGACTTTGTCCTTTATTTGTGAGGTGAGAACTTGCTTCATGCCAAATTTCATGATTCTAGGTCAACGGGAAGTACCCTATAGGTTTTGATTTACTTGCGAGTATCAAAATTTGTAGCATAAATGGCTGTAAGTATTATTTTACTGCGTTGACTTAGAAGCTTGATTTTTTTAGACCTACGTATTTGATAAATTTCAACTTGATACAGAGGTATCAAGTTGAAATTTATCAAATACGTATCAAGCTCAGGAACGCGTAGAGACGCGTTCCTGAGAAAAAGGGTCTTGACAGACTGACAGACAGACAGACGGACAACGAAGTGATCCTATAAGGGTTCCGTTTTTCCTTTTGAGGTACGGAACCCTAAAAACACGAACTTCCATACAAAATTTCATACCCTATTTTAATCCCTTTACCTAAGGGATAAATTTTCCAAAATTCTTCCGTAATGTTCACTTTTGATAAGGAACTCTTGTGCAAAACTTCAAGCTTTTATTTAGACTTAGCAGGTTAGGCTGCGCGTTGTCTGTCGGTCATTAAGTGAGTGAATGAATTTAAAATCATTATGAACGAATAAATGTATGTAGATTGCAAAGCCAAACGGATTAAAAACGGGACAAACGTCTTCCAGAGATAATAGGTCTTTACCTATGAAATTGCCGTTTTGTATGAAAAAAATTAAACGAATTTTTTTCATGTATTTTTTATTTGTATTAATCGAAGTAATCACCCATGCAATCAATGCATCTTTGCCAACGCAGTGGCAGTTTATTGATGCCCTTCTTAAAGAAATCAGCTGGTCGGGAGGCAACAAATTCTTCAAAGGCATTTTGTACTGCCTCTCGGGTATTGAATTTTTTTCCCGCCAAGAAGTTATCCAAATTCTGGAAAAAGTAGTAGTCTGTAGGCGCAAGGTCTGGTGAGTAGGGTGGATGACGGAGAGCTTCCAACCCCAGTTCTTGCAACTTGGAGACCGTCTGCTGTGCAGTATGAGGTCGCGCGTTGTCGTGCAGGAGCAGCGGAGACGAGCGATTGACCAATGCTGGTTGGAGATGTGCCAGCTTCTCCATCATTGTGTTCAGTTCTTCACAGTACACATCTGCAGTAATGCTCACCCCGTTTGGTAAGAAGCTGTGATGAATCACACCGGCGCTAGACCACCAAACAGTGACCATCACTTTTCTAGGGGTAAGTTTTCGTTTAGGGCATTGTTTAGGTGCTGAACCAGGATCCAACCAACTTGCTGAGCGCTTGCGGTTATCAAACAGAATCCATTTTTCATCGCAGGTAACAATGCGGTTCAAAATTTCTTCATTTGTGTGTCTGTTGAGCAGTGCAAGGCACGTCTCGACGCGTACTTCGCGCTGGCGATCATTGAGTTCGTGGGGCACCCATTTGTCAAGCTTTTTTACCTTGCCAATTTGACGCAAATGGACCAATATTGTTTTGACGCTAACGTCGAAAGCTGCTGCTAATTCAGCCGTAGATTGTGTATCATCAGCTTCCACAATCGCCTTTAATTCGTAATTGTCGACCAAAGTCTTCGGACGACCGCGAGGTTCATTTTTCAGGTCGAAATTTCCAGAACGGAAGCGAGCAAACCAATAACAGGTGGTGCGTTGGTTTGTAGTGTTAGCTCCGTAAACGTCGTTGATGTTGCGTGCCGCTTGTGCCGCGTTGCTGCCACGACGGTACTCATATTCCATAATTACTCGAATTTTTAACGTATCCATGATGACGAAAAAGATTGAAATGCGATGAAAATGTAACACTAATCAATAAACAAATGACTACTTTTGGAAAAAAAATCCATGTTTTTAAAATAAAATTAATTTGAAATTAGAATTCCTAGCCAAACAAAAATTATTTTGATTTGAAATGGCCAGTACTGCAGAACGGCAATTTCATAGGTAAAGACCTAATATTTGTCCTCGGAGAATACAGATTGAACAAAAAAGTCCTTAACTGACAGGCTGATGCAACAGTACCTAATCTAATAAAAACTAGCGGCCCCGACAGACGTTGTCCTGTCTGAACGATCCTAGAACCCGACTGCAGCGCCACCTACCGGGTCCAATTGTGTTTTCAAACCATCCAGGAACCCATTCACAATTTCATCTAAATCGGTCCAGCCGTTGTTATACCACGTTTTATCGGTTTTTTTTTTAAGTATCCTTGTTCTAAGCTACCTCCCCACCAATTTTCAGCCAAATCGTTTCAGCCGGTCTTGAGTTATAAATAGTGTAACTAACACGACTTTCTTTTATATCGTGACTGTGACAAGAAGGCTTTCACTCAGCATTATGCTATGCTACCCACAGCACACCTCTGATTTCCAGTGAAAATAAAAGTATACGTACGAAAAAGTTATTATCATGACGCTTCACCGCCCTAAAAATACACCTAATAAAGTAGCACCTCATATAAAGACAGACAATGCACTATATTTCTATTCCTGGCACAAGAAAGGTGACGTTTGCATTGCACACGATGCTCTCTTGTCAAATTAGAATCCGCTCAGAAGATATATCGTTATGACTGCCACGCTTCGCAAGTATTTGAACGGTCAAGGTGAAGAGTTATACCTTTCTATTGAGATAAATCTAAATATAGACAATGCGGATGGTGCGGTAGTGTAATTTGTGTGGTATTTTAATATAATTTAGCAATTTATAACATACCAGCTGCGCCCCGCGGTTTCACGCGCGTAGACCGGGTTAAAAAGTAGCTCATGTGATCTAGGATATAAGCTATCTACATACCAAATTTCATCCAAATCGGTCCAGCCGTTTTTGCGTAATTGAGTAACAAACATCCAAACAGCTAATTAAACATACAACCTTTCACATTTTTTGTATTATTAGTAGTATTATCACGTCTTGTTCCTAATGGTCAGGCAGAGGTGCACCTAATAGTACCCCACATTTCGCCAGTTTAGTTTAAGCCCCATGTAATAGGGGCGAGCCTATTGCCATCAACCGGTTACAAATCCAGACTCCGGGCTAGCTGCTACTGAGCAATTACAGATGGAAAGACCCAATAACACTGCATGACCCGGGAATCGAATCAATAACCACACACTCAGCAGTAGCACTTGCGGTCCAATTAGTTTACGAGTTATGGAAATCTTACTTCTTACTACTATTATAAATGCGAAAGTTTGGATGGATGTATGTTTGTTACTCAATCAGACAAGAACGGCTGAACAGATCTGGATGATATTTGGCACAAAGATAGATTATAGTCTGGAATAGCACAGGCTACTTTTTATCCCAGAAAATATATGGTTCCCGTGGGATCATTTCTGACATCCACGCGAGCAAAAGCTAGTAATAAATAAATAACCATCATTCGGATGTTGAACTTTGAGACCAAATAAATGGTCTAGTAGAGATAACTAAGATTTCATAAATAAGAAAGTGAAATTGGTCGATTTCATGTGTGATCTGACGGTAAATTAGAGGATGGATACAGGATACAGGACTGCTTAGTGACAATTCAGCTGGTTGTTAATATGAACCTAATATCAGCGTTTCTCGCCGCGTAAGTCTCGAATCCGTAGGAATATCGGGATAAAAAATAACATAGGTACCTAAGTGTTAATCGGGATAAAAAATAACATAAGTGTTAATATTTTTTTTATTTTTTTATTTTTTGGAAGAAATTTCTAAAGGAATAAGCAGTACCTTTGAACTCCTAATTATAATATGTATGATGTATATCTATGTATTTTTCTGTGTGTACATAAATTATAAAATAAATAAATAAAATAAATATTTTATCATGTTTAAATATCGATACCGATCATGTCTTCGGAGTTTCGGTAGCAAATTTAATTTAACAATGTATTATAGCAAAAGTGAAAGGAAAAGAAGAATTTTTGACAGTTCACCCACTAAAGGGGTCAAATAGGGGATGAAAATTTGTATGGAAGTTCGTAATCATCACCAAATTCCATCGGCGATCGATCGACGATCTTTATAAAAATACAAGCCGTATGGCTTGTATTTTTATAAAGATCGAAGCTTCACAACATAAGAAGAACACTCTCCTAAACGAGTAAATTCCAGTTTTCATAAAACGTAAACAAGGCGTAAGTACTAGGAGTGTATAAGTGCAAACTGTGTACCCTACCGTATTAGAGACGTGACGTCAATATGAACGAGGGCAGGCACACTGAACTGGACCCACCCTCAACCTGCGAACATCTTGGATGGAAACTACCTAAAGAGCCTAATTAGCATGGCAGCTTCAAGAAAACCATGTTGAACAAAAACGGAAATAATATACCGAATATTTGGTATATATTAGCAAGTAAAAAAACCTGCCAAATGCGTGTTGGACCACACAGAATGAAGGGTTCCGTAGTTTAAAATAATTTATCGCAAAAAGAAACTTAACATTGTAATTCCAAAAAAAAATATTATTATGTTTGTGTTTGTTTGTGTTTCTGAGGAACGCATGAAAGTATCAAGCTGAAATTAATATCAAATATGTAGGTGTATGGTCCCTTGAAGTTCTAAAAAGATCAAACTTCTAAGTCAACGCAATAAAAAAATACGGCTATTTATCGACATATTTTGATACTCGCAAGTAAATCAAAACCTATAGGGTACTTCCCGTTGTCCTAGAATCATGAAATTTGGCAAGAAACAAGGTCTCACAATACAAGTAAAGGAATAAGTCCGAAAATAGTTAATTTGTCTTTTTTAAATTTGATAACTATCACATAAAAAAATATTTTCAAAGTTGTCAGTCCGTCAAGACCCTTTTTCTCAGGAACGCTAGGTATCAAGTTGAAATTAATATGAAATACGTAGGTCTATGATCTCTTGAAGCTTCTAAGTCAACGCAATAAAAAATACGCAATAAAAAAAATATATATTTTGTTTGATACTCGCAACTGTCGCAAGTAAATCAAAACCTATAGGGTACTTCCCGTTGACTTAGAATAATGAAATTTGGCATTCTTGCAAGGTCTCCCAGCACAAGTAAAGGAAAAGTTCGAAAATTGTGATTTTATGACGTGTAAAATTTTTTTTTGGGATCCAATGTGAATTTTGTTTTTGGGGTAAATGCTTTTCAACTACGGAACCCTTCACTGTGCGTGATCCGACACGCACTTAGCCAGTTTTTTAGGGTACCGTAACTCAAAAGGAAAAAACGGAATCCTTATAGGATCACTCGTGTGTCTGTCTGTCTGTATGTCTGTCTATCCGTCTGTCACAGCCCATTTTCCTCCGAATCTAATGGACCGATTAAGTTTTTTGGTACATATATAGATTTCTCTGACCCAGACACGGACGGCTAAAGTAAATAAATTAATTTTGAATATAGGGGTCACTTTTAGGGGACAAATAAGAAAATTTTAAAAAACTTTTTAAACTTTCGCGATTTGTACACATTATAAAACAATATCGAGAACGGGTCTTATCGCGATCTTCCTTTTTTACGAGGTAAACAGGTACCTACTTGTTTCCCGACGTTTCGATCGCCTTGCAGCAGAAGTACAGATAGCGCGCGAGTTGAATGCAGTCGGGGTCTGAGGTAAAGAGCGGGAGCATCTCCCCCCGCTATCCGCACGCCCCACCTCACGCGCCTGCAGTGTATTGTAATTATAATTAGGTCACAGCACTACCGCATTCCTAAGCTCTGCATTCAACTCGCGCGCTATCTCTAGGTACCTGTTTACCTCGTAAAAAAGGAAGATCGCGATAAGACCGGTTCTCGATATTGTTTTATAATTTTAAAAAAGTTTTGCAAACTGTACCATGTGACCATAGACTTATAAAAAAGATGGACTCCGCGCCACGCATATCGAAAGTGAAGCACAGTAAGTATGCCGGGACCGTTTGTACAAACACGCCTCGCGCACACATTTACATCATAGTATGCCGACCGGCCGCCATTACGTGACACGAGCGACAGCGTCTTTGCAGGTACTCAAATCACGCACACATAGATCGGTACGGTGCTTCACTTTCGATATGCGCGGCGCGGAGTCCATCTTTTTTTATAAGTCTATGAATGTGACATATCAAATTAAAGGGCTGACTTGGGTATCAAATATATAATTTTATAATTTTAAAATAAGTCGATTTAAAGTTATTTAAGAAAATAGACGAAAATTGACCATTATCTCTTATCTCCGAAACTACTGAGCCTAAAATAAAAAAAAAATACAGATAATAGTTCTATACCTATAGATTACAGGAAATCCTATTAGAAGTTTGTGGTCTTCAAATAACAGGGTAAATCTCTCAATATTGTGAGTACAAACTTACAGCTGGAATGTAAGGAAGAACATGTTTTTCAACTACAATGTTAAGTTTGTTACGGAACCCTTCATTGTGCGTGGTCCGACATGCACTTAGCTGGTTTTATTTTTTATATAAGTATCGTGTTAAATTATAAAATTAATTTGAATTTGGAATTCTAAATAGAATGAAAGATATTGATCTGCACACTACCTAGAAAAACAAATTAGTTGTAACAAAACAATATTGGGCTTAACTAATGATTTATTTAGTTGACCTTATCACGGTGTTTACTATTGTAATAAGAAGCTATTAATTTTTAATACGGAAGTAAAGGAGTTCAATGTCTGGTTTATGGCAAAATAGTTAGTGTTGTGTTGATAGACTGATCTAGATCTGGCCTTGGATTGAACCGTTCTGTCTGTCCGACAGATACTAAGTTAGATGGGATGAACGTTCCACTTTCGTGATTTCAAAGCTGCACGTAGGTAAGTACTGGGACTGAAAGTGGAAAGGCTCTTACAGACAGAGGCGATATCGCGTCGCGACGTGTCGCGTAGCGGTGTTGCGACGCGATAATATCGGAATATCGCTCGCGATATCGCCTCTGTCTGTAAGAGCCTTTATGTGGGCGAGCGCTGAGGGTCTCCCAATCTATCCATAAAAATAAAGAGAAGTGCTGACTGACTGACTCTTCAACGCCCAACCCAAACCATTGGACCTAGAAAGCTGATATTTTGCAAAGAGGTTCACTTTATAATGTAGACAAGGAATAAGGAAGGATTTTTGTTCCCGTGGGATATTTTCCGACATCTACGCGGGCCGCGCGAGATGTGCTATAGTGTGTAAATAAAATATGTCTCAACCTTTGATGATATAGGACTGAATGAGGCAAGACTTGCATCATCTTACTAATCCCTCTTTCTGCGCCATAATGCGCCGTTGGTTGTGGGTGGTCACTTATTTATTTATTTTTTATTAAAACGGTTCAAAATAAAACAAAATATTTTCATAAACCTTGAAAAGTCAGAAGCGGTGCACGGTTCCAACTGTCCGTTTAAGGAGAAGTGCTGGCAAAATTATTTGTCTTTTACAATGTTTACAAAATACGGAGTTAATAGATATGGGAGGCCTGTCAACAAGTAAGTACCTACCTGGGTACTTAACAAAATAGAAAATGGTCAATTACACAATTGACACTAAAACAAAGAAACACTAAAAAAAACCTTAAATAGGTACCTATAATACAACAAATTTCTTAATGTCCCTAGGCAAACTTCGTCTTTCATCAGGCATTAGCAGCTTTCCTCCCATTTTTAAATAAATTACATTAAGTTAAAAGAGTATTAGCAACTCTACACACTTCTAAGTCGATTGAGTGCGTCCGGTCTGCACCAAGTGCAAATGGCAACTGATAAAAATCCGACGACTGACGAAACACGAAGTTTGCTGAGGGACATTAAGAAAATAGTTGCACTGTACATACTGTTGACATTTTATGTTCATGACCAAATTAAATTGTCTATCAATATCCCTGATAGGGCCTCATCTTTGACAGTCGTTACGGGTCGTCAGAAGCCCGAAAGTCGGACAACCAGTCTTACCAAGGGGTATAGTATTACCCAGTTACTGGTTTGTGGAGGTCAGATAGGCAGTCGCTCCATGTTAAATACTGGTATTCAGCTGCATCCGGTTAGACTGGAAGCCGACCCCAACATAGTTGGGAAAAGGCTAGACAGATTGATTGAGGCCCTCATCAAATGACTAGCATCATCATCAGCCGAAACAAGCCCACTGCTGGAAATAGGAACTGCCAAGCGCCTACGTTCCTTTCGGTATGGACCACGCTTAACTATAGTTACAAATCAAGCGTACTTACACTTCCACAATCTACATTTAAGGCAATCGGGGAAACGCGAGCTATTCTTAGAGACATGATTAAAAATAGCCAAAAAGCCAGCCGATCAAAAAGTGTGTCAAACACTCAAGTTTGTATGCACGTTTGGGTCACGGTTTACAAACTGTGGCTACTTCTGTACCGGACCAACACAAACTCAGCCTTGTATTGGTGACATACCTAGACTGTTATGCGGTCCTGGTACTTTCAACAGTCTGTCTTTGTAATTTATAGGTAATCTTTCCAGAAAGTGTATACATTAGATATAAATCTATAGATACTGTTGTTATAAATCTATAGAAAACAAAACAACTCTCTCTCTCTCTTTACATGTTTAATAAGTATTAAAATCCTTTGTCTGAGGAACTGGAAACTCACTATCAGTAGGTAGCTTACAAATGTCATACTAAGAATCCAAAAACACTCACTGCAAAAGCATTTCTGTCGAATGCAGAATTTGATAACATCCGAAAATCGATTCCAGAATCGATAACCTACAGGAATGTGGTAACTTTTGGAAGCTAATCGAATAGGTATATATCACGAGTCCCGCGACCCGTCTGAGATGTCACGTGTCCATGAAAGGCGATCTTTTTGTGAACGCCGCACATGCTTAAACACAGTAAGTATTTTTGGAAGCTGTGAGGAGGGCAGGATACTCACGTGTGATTCACGTGTGGCGACTCAGGATCTTCAAACGTGGGCGATAGAATAAGGTTTTCGATTAGCTTTTCATTAGATATGCAAGATATTTGTGAGTGTTATTTTAGCTTTTTCTCGTCGAATGTTTGAAGACTAAGGAACGTCCTGCCCTTTATGACATACGGTGCCGAAACGTGGACTCTGATAGTGGAGCTGGTCCACAAATTATATACTTAGGTTAGTCAGCGCGCTATGGAGTGGGCTATGCTCGGAGTTTCTTTAAAGGATAAGATCAGAAATGAAATTATCCGGAGAAGAACCGGAGCAACCCACATAGCTTGCAGAAAAAGTAAACTGAAGTGGCAGTGGGCTGGCCATGACTGTCGAAGGACCGATGGCCGGTGGAGCAGACGAGTCCTGAAGTAGAGACCGCGTATCGGAAAGTGTACTGTAGTAGCTGGGAAGACCGACGACCTTAGGAAGGTGGCTGGAACAGACTGGATGTGGAAGGCGGAGGACAGGGTGTTGTGGCGCAGCCTGGGAGAAGCTTAGGTCTTAATTTCTACATTTATATATTTTAATATTTGGTTACTAACATAATTCTTAAGTATAATGTCCTAACAAAAATATGGATCATTGTGTCGAAGCAAATAAATAAATTAAATTATAAGTATCTGTAATTTTTATGGTGTACATAATGAAGAGTATTCTATCTATGTATGTCCAGCAGTGAACTGCGATAGGCTGAGTTGATTGATTGAATTTATTTAGATGCCAATAATATAAATACTTAATGGAGAAAATTTTCTTCTTGTTTTTTTTTAAAGCTTAACGTAATCATCATGAATTCATGACATATCAAGACACCATCAGAATCTACAGGGAAAACGTACCTTCTCAAAAATTCCAGTGGTGGCCGCGGAATTATGTATATCACTAGGTACTGTATACAATTTTAAAAACAAAAACGTTAACTGCTTAATTCCAGCTTTGATTTGGGTATTTTTAAGATTTAATGAAAGTATGTACCTACTTAGTAAGATATTTTCAATTGTAAGCCCCTTATCTTATTCTTTATTTTACAACAACTCAGGAATTCATTTGTTAACTTGTAGTAATCACGTAAACAATCTATCGCATTGTTTGCAAACTGATTGTTTTAACACTTGAGTATTGAGTCTTTCACCTTATTTTGAAGGCAAGGATTGTGTTGTATTCCCCGTACGCAGAAGTATATTATGTATAATACACCTATACATTTCGCAAGTTATTTAATATGATATAAGTCCCATAATAATTATGTACAAGCACCCTAGACGGACACATGTGTCCGTCTAGGATCTAAACCCTGTCGGAACGGAACCCGTCTAAACCCGGTCGAAGTTGAATTTCGATTTCTGTTATACATAACAGAAATTGAAATTCAACTTCGACCGGGTTTCTTGATCCGGAGTTAACTCAACCAATGGTTAAACATAGTTATATAACGGTTGAATTTTATATGAGAAGGTTACATATGAATGAGTTAACATGAATATATGCATGTTAACTCATTCATGTTAAAAAATTGTAACTAATGCCATTTTGGCAAACATATTTAGCCAAAATTCAACCATTAGTTACCGTTTAACCATTGGTTGACTTACGGATCAAGAAACCGGCCCTAAGCACTTCTTAATGGTAAAACTTAGTATCATTTAGCCCGTTCCGGACTCCCAGGGCATCGAAAGCAGGACCTCCAATAGCGCTTGCTCTAGCATACAATCATATTCTTGCCCTTGTCCTATGTTACGTGGGGTCGGCGCAACACGTTTTCTCCTTCTATTCTCCCTGTCAACCGTCACGCTATCATTCACTGGCTTCTCTTTCATATAATTCCTCACACAATCCATCCAACTTTTCTTTGGCCAAGCTTTATCTTACCAATGACTTAATTTTAATGAGAAAGGGCACAAGTGTTTTCAGAAGGTCCTACCTATTCAATTCAATAGTAGTCATCAGTATTTACATTATGTACTAAACATACGTTTTCAATTGTTTCCACAGATGGTGGTCATGCGAATCCGTCGTGTAATATTGATGACGTATGTGTTGACGTTTACACATTCCTGAAGTGTGATAAGAATTATACGAGTGCGGTACAAGTACGTATTTGACTTCATACACTTACACGTTAAGGACAGGATAATAATTGGGAAATGGAAGTGAATTGTCGTAATAATTAAAGTACAGTGTTTTTTGGCTGATTTATATTATTTTATTTATTTGTTTATTAATAAGGTTTTAAAAACCAATACATAAAAGCTCAAGCCTTCGTTTTTGTACGTATTCGTCATCTGGTAACTTCCTTCATGCTAGTAAATAATTATATATAATAATATATAATAAGTCATAACAGACTTTTTTTTTTTTTTTTGAGGGTGGGAAATCATCAAATAACTTCTCCCGCTCTGGGTGGAGCGGAAGGGCGTGTCAGACTTTTACTGACTAAAACCCACCCGTGTTCCTTCAGTTGCCTATGCCGACTGTATTACTGAACTTCGAAGTTTAAAATATCGATGTACTGTATTCATAAAGTTTAAAAGTACGAATTACGTTAGCTAGAAAGTACACTACGACGAATTACTCAATTGAGAATGTTCATAATCGCGATGTACGGAACTTCGAAAGTTTGCTATAACGAATTACTTAATTGAGAATTTTCATCATCGCGATGTACAGAACTTCGAAAGCTTGCTATAACAAATTAGGTACTTCATTGAGAATTTTCATCATCGCGATGCCGA
Organism: Cosmia trapezina; assembly: GCA_905163495.3. NCBI lineage: Eukaryota > Metazoa > Arthropoda > Insecta > Lepidoptera > Noctuidae > Cosmia > Cosmia trapezina. The sequence goes on from LR991039.1 coordinate 10,084,049, forward strand.
TGCACGGAACTTTGAAATCTTGCTATGACGAATTACTAAATTGCGAATGTTCATCATTGAGATTCTGATAGAGTACCTATTTCGCTTTTATGTGTACAGATGTGAGGACAAAACTTAATTAAAATTTGATAGAGGTTAAGTTCATCATTACAGCCGAAAGACTTCCACTGCTAGACACAGGACCCAACACTTTTCTCTAAACAAAGTATGAACGTAATATAATTTGACTACTTATACCTAATTAGAAAATATTATAAAAAAATTACATAAGTATTACCTACTTATATATAAAGAAAAATAAAGTTTTTACGTTTTTTTTTTTCGTAACGTAACGAAAGCGCCGGGAGACGCCCTAATTCGTCATAGCAAGTTCCGTACATCGCTGCATCGCGATGATGAAAATTCTCAATGAAGTACCTAATTCGTTATAGCAAGCTTTCGAAGTTCTGTACATCGCGATGATGAAAATTCTCAATTAAGTAATTCGTTATAGCAAACTTTCGAAGTTCCGTACATCGCGATTATGAACATTCTCAATTGAGTAATTCGTCATAGTGTACCTTCTAGCTAACGTAATTCGTACTTTTAAACTTTATGAATACAGTACATCGATATTTTAAACTTCGAAGTTCAGTAATACAGTCGCCTATGCCAGGGCCGCGGTATCTTCTTCAAACAACCCGCGACCCCAGCGGCGTCGGCCCTATTGGACCCCATCACTTGCTGACATCTCTTTGAGGCGCGCGTGGAACACAACGCGCCGTCGACTCGGGCCTGCAGTGCGATTCTGTAACCATCTCACCGTTAAAACTTAGGTGAAGTGAGCGTGGGGTGAGCTGTCAATAGTGTCAATTCCTAACAAAAACAAACTCACTTCACCTAAGTTTTCACGGTGAGATTTTTACAGAATCGACCGGCTGGTCCTTACCGGACGGCATCATAACAGACTTGATATCACTCTTGAGTATACAGATACATAGTACCACTGCACATGGTTCGCCTACGCTGACATCCTTAGCGGCCTGTTTCTCACGATATTTACCTACAACGGGCACAAAATGATGAAGTGCCAACACATTTTGTTGTCATGTCATTCAAGAATCATTAAACTGATAAAGATTGCAGCCAGCTGTTAGATTCTTCTGTTGCTTTCTGTTCCTACATACTTAACATTACTACCACGCTGAGTTATAGTTACAGCAAATGAGAAATCACCATTAGTACAAAATATACAGGGTGTTTCTTTTAAGGTGTCAAGCCAGTGCGAGTTGATAGCAGAGTACCATACCTATCGATTTAACTCCCATGTAGGTTCTACGATTTTTTGTAGTTTTCGAGTTATTTTGTTTCATATCAATGGTAGTGGTTAAGTATAGTAGGTATAAAATTTATGTTTTTATTATCAACTGAGCTCTGCTTAAACGTAGAGGAATAGTAAATATTAGGATTTGACAACTTGAAAAATTATTATCTTTGCATATTGCAAATATAATAATAAATTATAAAATATGACCGACCTTAGCGACCTTTTCGGGGGCCCATTATTGTGTGTGCAAGTCACCCCCTGCCATTTTATCCGTGTATTAAAAAACATTGATCCGACAGGGGCCATAGTCCTTTCATAGTTCTAGGCAACCAGTCCACTTTAGCCACTCAAATCCATAGTCCAATCTCTTTATTTCCATATACTGCAATAGTCCTGCACCAACCGGGGGTTGTCCTTGGGTGCACTTGCATAGTGCGTACAGGGATAATCGTCGGTTGGTGCCTCATTTCATTGAAAGCGTCTAACGGGCCTCTGCGAGTTGGCTTTGGCCCCTCGTACGCCTTCTAAAGGTCCGGGACTCCAGGGTCCCGAGAATTGTCATAATTATAAAATATGAAAATCACAAGATACACCACTTTCAACAACCGATTTCAGCAAATAATGCCCTATTTAATATATTCTTGTTCAAAGTTGACCAAAAAAAAGATATAATTTTTAAAGCCATCATCTCTTTGAATCAGGATCAATATCGAAAAAATGATAACTCGAAAACTACAAAAAATCGTAGAACATACATAGGGGTTAAATCGATAGGTATGATACTCTGCTATCAGCCAGTGCGACTGGCTTGACACCTTAAAAGAAACACCCTGTATAAGGGCAAGATGCTGGTTAACAAACTTTCATAAAGGATTTCAGGATTTTCTAAAGGGCAATAACGGCAGTGATTACATCACAGTCCTAAATTATACGTAGGTTCTTTATAATATCCTAACAAGATCGATTCTTCTTAAAATCATAATAAGTACTCATAAAACAACAAACTTTAAAGCTTCAATCTTGATTCTACGTTTATAACATCAATATTCTATGCACTTAACATGCCTGTAGCTTGCACAAAAGTATGCAAATAGCTTACTTGCCATTTTGGCATTGATTTACCAATCAGAAGCTCTCCAGAAGAGCTCTTCGGTACAAGTTACAGTCATGTGTATCATGTGCAAAAAGGGAATTTTGTTGTTAAGAGTGGAATTTAGCATGAAGCTTTTAAGTGTGTCGTTTTATGAGGACCTTTGGAGCTCGTGGCTAAGTATAACAGCCGCACGGGTCGATCCATCAGGTTAAGCTACGCTTGCCGAGGTTGCACCGTGGATGGGTGACCATCTTTACATACCGAGACTCCTCCGTGCCTCGGAAAGCCCACTAAGCCGTTGGTGCCGGCTGTCATTCGTGGATCTTTGACAGTCGTTACGGATCGTCAGAATCCCGAAAGTCTGACAACCAGTCTTACCAAGGGGTATCGTATTACCCAGTTACTGGGTTGTGGAGGTCAGATAGGCAGTCGCACTATGTAAAATAATGGTATTCAACTGCATCTGGTTAGACTGGAAGCCGACCCCAATATAGTTGGGAAAAGGCTAGGCAGATTGTTTTATGAGCACCTTTATTTATCTATTTACTCAAGCAACAGAACTATTCACCCAGAAATGAACTCGAGCCCATTACTACGATACAACGTAAACCGGCGCAGCGGCAGCCATTGATACATTTTCGCAAGACACGTTGAAATAGAGCTGCGCCGTGACACAGCTGGCACTCTGTCAAGTATGCGCTTGCGCTGTTTTATACGTAGCGCTAAGGGGGATATGATGGCGGGATAGTGAGGATAGTGTGTAAAATTACAGGCGATGTAGTTTCGACAGTTTTTGCAGAAAAACTTAAAGAAAAAGATGTTGATGTTTACCAACAATTAATCTGCCTAGCCTTTTCCCAGCTATGTTGGGGTCGGCTTCCAGTCTAACCGGATGCAACTGAATACCAGTATTTTACATGGAGCGACTGCCTATCTGACCTCCACAACCCAGTTACTGGGTAATACGATAACCCTTGGTAAAACTGGTTGCTAGACTTTTGGGCTTCTGACGACTCGTAACGACTGTGAAAGATTCACGAACAACAGCCGTGACCAACGGCTTAACGTGCTTTCCGAGTCACGGAGGAGTCTCGGTATGTAAAGATGGTCACCTATCCACGGAGCAATATCGGCAAACCCGTGAGGCTGTTATTACTTAGCCACGAGCTCCTCTGATGTTTACCAACATGAATTATAATGTTGGCGTTTGATTTTGCCTCATGACGATAGTAAAAAACATAGTCAGACATAGGCACTTTGAATGCACAGGTCCAGAATGCCAGATCTTTTGCAGATGTTCTCAACCCACTAGCACCCTAATTGTGTAATACACTATCGATCGGAATCTGAATAATTTTGAAGCAAATTGATAATCCATTGCTTCATATGTTCGAAAAATTTGTCAACTTGACAACGTCAATAACGCAATGATTGTTATGGAACTGTCAAAATGAAACCGATTCCAATTAATAGTGTGTTACGCAATTAGTGTGAAGGAAACATAATCAACTTCTGAAGGGAGGTGGGCTGGTTGTAATAACCACCAACGGCCGCCATGGTCCACGTACAACGGTCCACCCAAAGGACTAAGTCAGAACCAAATCCTATAACATAGAACTTAGATAGAAATATAGAACATAATCAGACTTGCAAAAGATAATTTAAACACACTCGGATTTGTCGAGACATCTCCTTTTCAGACATTTTTACAAAATTATATTCTGATACTTCTCATGTTTCATTGTTATTTGATCCGAGTTCTTTTACTTCTTACTTTCTCTTACCTGTCTAATGTCTCTTGTTCTATCCTAATTTTGTCAATGAAAACTTGTAATTGGCCTTCTTTCACTAATGTTAACCTATCTATAACCTAGCTGTAAGTTTTCTTAAGATAATAAAATAAATATAACTTTTACTAACTACTAACTAACTTTCTGACTCCAAACTCACAGGATCACCTAGTTTAGAAGTCACGGTTTACCTTATCCGTATGACTTTTAGCTAACTAAGTTATGTATCCTAATCTTAAGCAATGTCAAAGGTTGTTGTATCAATAATGTTTTTTTTTTGTGCGCCAGAAGACGTGGTATACGCCGAGGGTGCAGTTACTGGAGTCGCACCGCAACATCAACTTCAAGGCGTTCGTGGTGCGTGTACCGAACTGTTACCTGCCCCTCGTCATGGAAGAAGACTTTTGCCCGCAGGACGTGGTGTTCCGTCGCTTCCGCGGACAAGTACCACAGGACAGCACATCAAGCTAGTGCAAAGTGAAGTGTTACTAACATAGTCTTAAGCCTTATTATTTATTAACACAAGTTTTGTTTATATTCAAATATGTATGTTTAGGTTAAGGTGTTATGTTATCTATGGACTTGTGTCGCCTGAAATAAATGGTTTATTTATTTTATTTTTATTATTATTTATTACTAAAGACAAGGGCTTGCCTGCAATCCGGAATCTATTTCAGCTGAATAGCTCTGTGTGGTTTACGTTCAATTTAATAAACCTACATAATTATATCATAGATCTCCGAGACACTAACAGGTATTTTTACCACACTAACATTATGGCACCAAACATGAAAATACAGACAGTCCGATTAAACAACAAACTTCTGGTCACCATAGCCAGGATGCACAGTTCGACATATCTATTTATTAACCTTCTATAACTCAAGGTGAAATACCACCAGGTCTATGTACTCAGGTATCAGCGGTGCAGCGGTGGTGCAACTGCACTGTGCCCTAGTTCCAGATTTATTGATGTCTGAAATAACCGGGATTATTTCGTGAAGTTGGGAAGCTGTACCTGCTCCTTGCATACTAATAAATGCTTCCTCTTAGTTGATCTTATTTATTTTATTTCACACGGTTTTTACGACTTGACATTTTATTTGTTCTGTGGTGAAAACCACATAGAAATCCGTTGCGTAGTTTCGAAAAACAACGCGGTCCTACAGAGTCAAACAGCCACGAACAAAACCGGCCAAGTGCGTGTCGGACCACGCACAATGAAGGGTTCCGTAGTTGGGATGACTTTATCCCAAGAACACTAAGAACAACAACAACAACAACAGAGGACTTAAAACTGCAGTTGAAAGACATGGTCTCCCATACATTCCAAGTACAAATGTTGTGCTAACCATCATGTTTTGTCAAGCAAGATAAAACTAACTTTGTACAGGGCAGGTATAGTTGCAGGCACGAGTCGTAACCTAACCTAACGAATTTTATTTCCTATCGCGGCAGGTTGCACACAGCTGGCAGCAATCAAATCAATACATGGTGTTTTTTAGGGTTCCGTACCTCAAAAGGAAAAAACGGAACCCTTATAGGATCACTTCGTTGTCCGTCTGTCTGTCTGTCAAGACCTTTTTTCTCAGGAACGCGTAGAGGTATCAAGTTGAAATTAATATCAAATACGTCAGTCTATGGTCTGAGTTCTAAAAAAATCAAGCTTCTAAGTGAATGCAATAAAAAAATACGGCTAATTTATGTGATATATTTTGATACTCGCAAGTAAATCAAAACCTATAGGGTACTTCCCGTTGTCCTACAATCATGAAATTTGGCAAGTAGCAAGGTCTGACAGCACAAATAATGGAAAAAAGTCCGAAAAATGTTAATTTATAATTTTTTCACATAAAAAATTTTTTTTAAGTATGACAGTCTGTTAAGACCCTTTTTCTCAGGATCGCGTAGAGGTGTCAAGTTGAAATTAATGCCAAATACGTAAGCCTATGGTCCCTTAAAGGTCTAAAAAAATCAAGCTTCTAAGTCAACGCAATAAAAAAGCCGGCCATTTATGCGACATCTTTTGATACTGGCAAGTAAAGCAAAACCTATAGGGTACTTCCCGTTGACCTAGAATCATGAAATTTGGCATGAAGCAAGGTCTTACTTACAGCACAAATAATGTAAAAAGTCCGAAAAATGTTAATTTATAATTTTATCACATAAAAAAATATTTTCAAGTATGTCAGTCTGTCAAGACCCTTTTTCTCAGGAATGCGCGGAGGTATCAAGTAGAAATTAATGTCGAATACGTACGTCTGTAGTCCCTTAAAGTTCTAAAAAAATCATTTTTATAAGTCAACGCAGTAAAAAAATACGGCCATTTATGCGACATATTTTGATACTCGCAAGCCCAAACCTATAGGGGCTCGAAAACCTATAGGGTACTTCCCGTTGACCTAGAACCATGAAAGAAGAAGAAGAAGAAGAAGAAGTGGCGAACCCAAAATCGCGAAAAAAATCAGCTGCTCCCTACATTTTGACGAGTTATGCGAACATAAATGTAGGGGGCAGCTGATTTTTTTTCATAGTAAAAGTTGTTCATAATGATGGTCTCATTAATACCCTGGAGTTATGGGATATCAAAAAAAACACGCTCTATACCTACAGGTAGAAAACAGAATAAAAGAGTACGCAAGAGTACGTAGATGGAATTTGTGCTCACGACTCGTTGCGGCAATTATAATGTAAGCCTTCAAATTATTACGATTTGTGGTAGTCAAAACCAACTTTACAGTCATTTTGATAACAGCGTGCATGTGAAATGTTCGTAGGACATTGCGTAGTCTTAAATACGAGTATGATGTCCATTGCTTCCTTACTGACCCCTCCCAGGCCGACCCGTCTATCCTTTGTAAAGGTTCCCGACCTATAATTTTATAAACGGCCTAGAGGAGCAATTTTATCTAATGTTTTCTTTAGATTTGGATGGCTAGAGGGTGTTAAGTGATATTGAAGTGGTATCGCCCACACGATACGTCGCAATAGACCATATAACATTTTCAGGAGTTCATTGGGGAATTGTAATTAACATATATTATAACATCACGCCTTATTTCTCCCAAGGGTTGCGTAGAGGTGTACCACGTGTACAGCCACACAGCTGTATGTACAATACATTTTTCTATGCAAATTAACTTTTCTGGATGATCGATTTGTTCGATGTCCTATACTTGTTTTAGGCTGAGCCACATACCTACTCTTATGAAAGAGTATTTTTAAACATAGATAACTGACCCGACATACGTTGCCCTGTCTTGTATGAGAAAATTTTCTTCATATTTTTTTTTTGTGAATTTTCCTTAGGTATGTGTTTAATAGATAATCTGCTAGTCGTCGCGGAGACAAATCCAACAAATCAAACATCGTGAAAATCGGTCCAGCCGTTCTTGAGTTATATAATTATGGTGTAAATAACCCGACTTTATTTTATAGATTAGGTAACATAACATAAATATAATATCAGGCCATTAAGTGTAAACCCACATTTCGCCAGTTTATGTGTAACTAGCTGCTGCCCGCGACTTCGTTCGCGTGAAATTTCTTATTTCCCCGGACCAACCTTGTCGCATCGCAATGCCTGCCCGCGCTATTATTTCGTTTTCACTTAGCGTTATTTCTGCCTTTTTAGGGTTCCGTACCTCAAAAGGAAAAAACGGAACCCTTATAGGATCACTCGTGTGTCTGTCTGTCTGTCCGTCTGTCCGTCTGTCACAGCCAATTTGCTCCGAATCTTATGGACCGATTAAGTTCAAATTTGGTACACATATGGATTTCTGTGACCCAAACACGTACAGCTAAAGTAAATATATGAATTTTGAATATGAGAGTCACTTTTAGGGGGATAATAAGAAAATTAAAAAAAAAAGTTTTGTAAACTGTACCGTGTGACATATCAAATGAAAAGGCTTACTATGAGGGTCTCAAATATATTTTTTTTTATAATTTTAAAATATATTGTTTTAAAGTTATTTAAGAAAATTGACGAAAATTGACCATTATCTCCGAAACTACTGAGCCTAAAAATTTGAAAAAAATATAGAAAATAGTTCTATACCTGTAGATTACAGGAAAATCTATAAGAAGTCTGTGGTCTTAAAATAACATGGTAAATCTATATATATAAAAAAATCAAAGTCCTGACTGAGTCACTGACTAATATATCAACGCACAGCCCAAACCAATGGACCTAGAGACTTGAAATTTTGCACATAGATACCTTATATAGTGTTAACATCCACTAAGGAAGGATTTTTGGAAATTCCATCTCTAATGGGGTAAAATAGGGGATGAAAGTTTGTATGAAAAATCCTATCCCTTGAGTTAATAGACTTGAAACTTAGCACGAATATTCATCTAAGTAAATTATAAAGTTTATCATTTTTAGTTTTCCTAAACTACCCCCTAAGAAGGGATTGGGGGTGTCAAAGTTTGTATGGAGGAACTTTAACACGCGGTCCGATTAACTCAAAACTCAATTTGTATACTTGAGACCAAAAATTAAGACTAACGTGTATCAGGGTTTTCCAAAAATCTACCCCTAAGGGGTGAAAAGTTAATTTTATAGCGGAGGATTTTATTGGGGGCTTGATTAACTCTAAAATTGGTGTAAATAATGTTTGAGTCAAGTTATAGAAACATACCAGACGATTTTTGAAATTCTTTATCTGTGTTCGTGAAAACAGAGATACAGTTTATATGAAAAATCTTATTAATTTGGGTAATGAACTTGAAACTTAGCACAAATACTTGCATAAGTAAGTAATAATGTTTGTCATTATTAGTTTTTCAAAACTACGCCTCAAATGAGGTTTAGGGATGTTAAAGTTTGTATAGAAGAATTTTAAAGCGCAGTCCGATTAAAAAAATGGTACTTTGAGTCAAGTTAGGAAACTTGCCAAACGAATTTTCACCGATTTTGACGGCATATAGCTGATGTTTTAAGGAGTAACTTAGGCTATTTTTATTTTAGAAACATAATTAGGGTTCCGCGCAAGAAAATCAAAATCCATGAAATCAGACAACCATCACGTACAGTCCAGTACAAACTTACTAAGCCTCCGCTGTCTATTACGGCTTTTTAGACGCTTGCTTGCTTTATTTTTATTATTTGTTATTATCAACAAATAATAAAAATAAAGCAAAATATAAGGGGTCGGTCCCCATAAAATAAACTTTTCATTTTGAAAAAAAAATAAAAATTTTAATCTAGCATGTGGGGTGTCATCGTCTAGAACTCATTGAGTAGAGTACACACATATTTTTTTTTATCTTTTAAAATTAAGAAATAGGGGGCCGCAAAAGTTGTAAATTTTAGACCATTTTTGTACGAGCTCTAGCGCAACAATTCAACAAATTAGGAATTTGAAACTTCTTTATACCATGTAGGTACCATGAATACTGTATTTAATCAACAATACTGAAAACGGCGATTTATAAGTTATTTTGTTTAAACATGGGTGATTTTCTGCAACTGCAAAAAATAACCTTGTAATTCACAGTATCATTATACAATAAGTAAAAAGTTATCTTTGCGATTGTTAAACATATAATATGGTACGGAACCCTTCGTGCGCGAGTCCGACTCGCACTTGACCGGTTTTTTTTCTTTAAGCTCGGCACGTAAAGGTCCTAAGATTTTTGTTCTATAAAATGCAAAAAACAATTTCAAAGTCTGTTAGTCTGTTGTTTCAAAGTGTGTTGTTTGGGGATATCGTGAACGAACGTGATAATCTTATCACGTTCGTTCACGATATCCCCTTCCCGCTAACCTCTCCCCGCCCCTCTCTCCCACTCTCACACCCCTTCTCCACTTCCACTTCCCCCTCTCTCTCACCCCCCTCCCCTCCCTCTCACCCTCCTCCCCTCACCAACCCCTCCCCTCTACCTCAACCCTTACCACCCCTTCCTCTCCTTACCAGCCCCTGCCCCTATCCGCACCACCAGCCCCCCTCCTATCCTCACCAGCCCCCCTCCCTCTCCCCCTCTTTCAAGTTAATCAAGCTCCGCAGTAAAATCTTCCCCTGAGAAATTTACTACCTCTTTTCAACCCGTTATGGGTAGATTTTCGAAAAACCCACGTTATTCTTCGTTTTTGCTCTCAAGTTTATAAATACTGAGTTAATCGCGGCGCGACGTCGAACGGAACGCGTATGGCATTTTTACAGGTACTCGTGATAACTTCGAAATTAAATGTCCGATTCGAAAGAATTAAAAAGTATTTTACTGCTACATAAATACCCTTGCTGATAAAACTATTTATTTGAATAAGAATTAAGACTGCGATACGATTGTAACCAACTTTTGTTTCTAACGGCAATCTGATTACATTTTACTGCTACATAAATACCCTTGCTGATAAAACTATTCATTTGAATAAGAATTAAGACTACGATACGATTGTAACCAACTTTTGTTTCTAACGGCAATCTAATTACATTTTACTGCTACATAAATACCCTTGCTGATAAAACTATTCATTTGAATAAGAATTAAGACTACGATACGATTGTAACCAACTTTTGTTTCTAACGGCAATCTGATTACATTTTACTGCTACATAAATACCCTTGCTGATAAAACTATTTATTTGAATAAGAATTAAGACTGCGATACGATTGTAACCAACTTTTGTTTCTAACGGCAATCTAATTACATTTTACTGCTACATAAATACCCTTGCTGATAAAACTATTCATTTGAATAAGAATTAAGACTACGATACGATTGTAACCAACTTTTGTTTCTAACGGCAATCTGATTACATTTTACTGCTACATAAATACCCTTGCTGATAAAACTATTCATTTGAATAAGAATTAAGACTGCGATACGATTGTAACCAACTTTTGTTTCTAACGGCAATCTAATTACATTTTACTGCTACATAAATACCCTTGCTGATAAAACTATTCATTTGAATAAGAATTAAGACTACGATACGATTGTAACCAACTTTTGTTTCTAACGGCAATCTGATTACATTTTACTGCTACATAAATACCCTTGCTGATAAAACTATTTATTTGAATAAGAATTAAGACTGCGATACGATTGTAACCAACTTTTGTTTCTAACGGCAATCTGATTACATTTTACTGCTACATAAATACCCTTGCTGATAAAACTATTCATTTGAATAAGAATTAAGACTACGATACGATTGTAACCAACTTTTGTTTCTAACGGCAATCTGATTACATTTTACTGCTACATAAATACCCTTGCTGATAAGGGTATTTATGTACTTGCGGACTTTTTTTTTGAAGGTATTAATGAGTACTTTAATCATGTAGTACATACTTTTTATGTATCATCAATAGTTTTCTCAGCGCACGCCAAATAATGAATTTTATAGGCAAAATTTTGCTACTTTGGGTTACATTATTGCAATTTCCTTAAGGATCTCTAAATTTTTTGAAAATAAATTATAGCCTATGTTACTTCCTGAGAATTTAGCTTTCTATTAGTGAAAAAATGGTTAAAATCGGTAAAGTAGTTTCGGAGCCTATTCGGTACAAACAAACAAACAAAAAAACCTTTCCTCTTTATAATATTGGTATAGATAGGGGGTGAGCCTATTGCCATCAACCGGGCACAAATCCAGACTCCGGGCTGCTAGTACTGATATAAAAAGAGGCAAAACACTCATAATTAACTTAATCGTTAAAGAAACACTTTTAAACATAGCTATTCTTAACTTTAACATTGTTACCTATACCTATCCTTGAAATTATTTTCTAAGAAAGAATCTCGGATGTAGTAATTAAAAAATACGCCCATAATTATACGGTGAGAGAAAAGGATGATAATCGATGACTTCAACACAATGATGTCTAATCAATGGGTTTTTCTAGCTCACCTTGCAACGAATTATCCCGTAGAAATCAATAGGAATTTATTAAATGGTCTATTATTTGTATGGGGACTGTCCCTATTCAAATAATAGACCATTTAATGTATTACGTAACGAAGTGATACTTCTAAAGGCCACCATAGTTAGGTAGCTACCATAGATATAAAACTATGGTACGGTAGGCCGCATGTTAGTTGTAACAGAACCAGAATAAGCTGCTCTCATATTCTATTGAAACGCCGTGCTACGCCAGCCCAAGGTCAAAGGGTTACCATGAAGTGCGGTCGACTGTACAGTAACAGGACGTAAATAAGGCACATCGAGTCTTAGACAAAGAACTTACTTTTTTAGGGCGTCGTCTGTCACTGATACAGTACCTACGACAACGTTCCGTCGTTTATCTTATCTTCGTTTATCGTTTATTTGAATTCCCACTTACTTAAAGATTGACGCACTAATTCCGTCACTCCCTTGGACCAGTCACATTTTTTTCGCTATATTTCGGTTTTTCCGAAGAATAACGTTAAAGAACCATTGTAAGTTATCGTATTGTACCTACCTCTGTCTTGTGACAGTCTCTTTCTAAGCCCAATTTACAACCCGAAGCCACATTTACGCCCGAGTAAAGATGGGGAAGGCAGATGTGAGTGGAAACGTCAGGAGTGGACGCCCGAGAAAGACATCGTCATCAATCATCATAATCAGCCTTTGTAATGTTCCCACTGCTGGGACACAGGAGCGGGCCATAATCCACCACGCGGGCCTAGTGCGGGTTGGTGGATGTCACATGTCTTCGAATTTTTGGTTGTATGACATTTCAACACAATAACACTTAAACAGCATTAACCCAGAGTCTTTGTCATAATAATATATGTACATCTCGCATGTATCTAAATCAGAGGAAAGACCGGCCACTAATAAATAAAAAATTAAACACTAAAAACAATTAAAAAAGAATTTGAATACTACGAATTTCAATTTGCTTACAAATGCTGGTTTTTTTTTGTACTTAATACTTATATTAGGTAACAATTTACATTTTATCAAAGATAGGTACTTTTCTTACGATGTTTTCCTTCACCGATTTGAAAGCAGTGTGGATGAAATAATTTACACAAAGTAAAGCGCCTGTCAGGGTTCGCCTTCGTTACGGGTGTTTCCTACTCCGTATCACCTACGGATGGATGATTGGTTCGGGGCCCGAACGAAGTATGAATGACAACACGATTTGACAGTTGTCTCTACTCCCGATATGTTTTTGCCCGTCTGAAAATAACGTATACACTTGTTTTGATGGATCGTTATGTCAGACGGACGAACGGTCGGAATTAGGGAGTAGACCCCCAGATGTGTGAACGTGAACGAAGCAAAAGGAGTATGTAAGGCTCGTAGCAGGTGGCATTCATTCGTTTCTGCCTATTGGAAAAAAGCCTGAGTTTATGTATAATATTATGTAAGACTGACCTTCAGACTAAATAAAAAACCAAGACATAGCGCTGCAAACTATACCTACAGTGAAGCATGCGCAAAACTACACCTCGCTCTCACCTCATTACGAGCACACATGTTTACAAAAGCCGAAACGTTCGGCTTCACGTCACTGTGGACAGCGCTATGTCTTGGCTTTTTTAACCGACTTCTAAAAAAGGAGGAGGTTCTCAATTCGGATGTTTGTATTATTTTTTTTTTTTTTTATGTTTGTTCGCGCATAACTCCGTCGCTTGCCAACCGATTTGAAAAATTATTTTTTTGTTGGAAAGGGTATACTTCCCAAATGGTCCCATTTTTGTCAAAATCCAGTTCTGATGACGGGATCCTGGAGAAATCGAAGGAACTCTTCAAATATTATAGGCACACCTATAGCGATTTGGGTATTTTTTATAGTAGCTCGTGCATTTGCTCTCGGAAAGCAACACTTGGTGAAGTGGAACTGATGATGAAGACCACAGATGGCTACCGGAACTACTCAATGATAAATATTTCGCGGGTTGCGATTCGATTACTTTATGGTTGCTAAGCAATTTCCGCTCGTCACACAATGCGTGTGGTGAGTGGTTGTTGAGGAGTTCTCCTGGGTCTTTACCAGCAGAACTCCTCAACAATTAACGTCCCAGCATCGGGAAAAGCAATATTTTGTAACATGTGATGAGCAATTGACATTAGACTATTGTAACTTATACAAATTATAAACAGACCCACTAAAAAGCGAGAAATAAAAACTTTTTATCAAAAAAAAAACCGACTTCCAAAAATCACTACAAAGTGAAAAATAACTTTGATTTCGGAAGTCGGTGGCAAACAAAAAGAAAGTAAATAAAAAACGAAAGACACCGACTTCCGAAATCAAAGTTATTTTTCACTTTGTAGTGATTTTTGGAAGTCGGGCATTTTCATTTTAAATGGCGCAGGTTTTAAAAAACAACCTTTTAAATTATTATTGTTTTAGGACACTTTGAATTTTGAATTATTGTAAAAAATATATTTATGTTATGATTAAATGTAATAATTAAGTGCAGAAATGTGTATTTTATTTTCTAAAATTATTTTTTTAAAGTAAGGCTAAAAAAGTCTTTTTAGTAACAAAAATCAAATCGCGATAACAAATAAACTGCTGGAAATTAAATGAGAAAAACGCTCAGTATAAGTTTATGATATCAATTAATGAAATTAAATATTACTACTTAGTCAATAGATATTTATCTTTATTTAAAATTTCAACAATTTGGTCTGTATCGTAACATTTTGACCAAATGCAAGTTTTAATTTTCGTGTAACTTATTTGATCAGTCAAGGAATAATAAACATGGAATATAGTGTTTATGTACTTTTTTTTCTTTATTTATAATATTTTAATAATAATATTCCACATAATATTTAAAAAAATAAAAATAAAAAACGACAAAAATATTTTGGGACTGTTACTAAAAGGACATGTGACGTGACGAAACAGAATTGTTAAGAATAGTGCTCACTGTAAGGTTTAAATCGTATAAAATGTTAGTTCTTCTATGAAATGTGTATGTAAATACATAGATCAAATTAAATAGAAATGCATATATTAAATATGTATTTTAATAAAACATTTTGTAAAAAACTTGAAAAAATTTATTTGGTACATCGAGTATCTTAATCATCGTTTATATGTAGTTCGTTCGCGTTAAGAATGCAGTGAGTCATCAGTGCAACTGCAAGATAAAAGTGTATTCACAGTTGTGTTAAATTTAATCAAATTATATTTTAAAAGAGAAAGTTTAATGAATTTATAAAAATACACTTAAAAGTTTAAAATTGGTTTGGGGGGCGGGGCTAGGCCGACGGACAATGATCACTCACTGCATTCTTAACGCAAATGTACTATAACAACTAATTAACTATTAACCAACAAACTAATAATCAACAACATAACAACCATGTTATCTTCATTATAATTTTGTTATAAAATTCACACTTGAACGAATAACTTAATCAGTATATAACTTCTAATTTTTTTTAAAAAAAAAACAGCCATGACAGCGTTCTGCTAATATAAAATGAGTTGACTGCCAGGGCCAGTTAAGATTGTCGATTAAACAAGTATAAAAATCTCTCCTTTCCAAAAATTTATCTATCTCAACGTATATCACCAGTTTGAAAAGTGATATCACCACTGTAACCTGTAAAGTTAAAAAAAAAATTGTTGATACATTATTTTCCTATTAACTTACCGCCCCACAACTCTGCCCGCGTTAAATCAGGTTTTCCTAAAAAATATCGTAATAAAAACCTATCTAGGTGCCAAATTTCATCCTAATCCGAACACCCGCTTCTGCGGGATTGAGTTTCAAATATTCAAACTTACGAACCGACATTTAAAATATAAGGAATATATTTAAAGAATCTAACCATTGTCATCAATAAATAAATTTCGACAGTTTAATTCATGAGTTCTAAGCTTTACATGTCTGTTTCGTAACATTTTTTGTCCATCCTATAGTAACGGTTACTAACAGGACGTGACGAATGTCGATCATTTTGAAACGAAATTAAAATACTCAAACAATATTATCACAAACCAATAAAATCTTACTTTTATGCCTTAAGCAGTGTTTAAGTTATGTACAGTTAAAAAAGAAATAATGACAAACTTTATATTTACGTAAAAAAACGTTACTAACCACAATAGATTTTCTTTGACCAAACTTTTTGTGCCGCGAAACGTACCGCACTAGCTGGACACCTTGCGTGACTGACTACAAAATGGCGTTCCAAACTTTGACATTTGTACCCAGAGTTGCCATGAAAACCGAATTTGCACGATATTTGTGTATTTTAATAGTAAAAAGCATGTCACTAACCGGACAAGTCCGGTAGTCGCGAATTCGTAAGACAGGTTTTAAATAATTTATTAAATATTGTTTTTAATAACTGCCCTGAAATGCTTACCTAGTTTAAATGATAAATTATCTATCTAACAATAAAATCAAACTGTCGCTACACGAGTTGACGTACAAAAAATATCAAAAAAATTAAATACAATAATGCATACTGTCATTGGGACTTCATGATTTTACACCTTTTCGAAACATTATTAATTAAAATAAAATTGTAAAAGTGTTCTTTCAGGAACCAATAAAACAAATCCATATATATATAAATATACCTTCAGTGCACATACGCTTTTTCTTTAAAAAAATGTTT
Organism: Cosmia trapezina; assembly: GCA_905163495.3. Lineage (NCBI taxonomy): Eukaryota > Metazoa > Arthropoda > Insecta > Lepidoptera > Noctuidae > Cosmia > Cosmia trapezina. The sequence continues at coordinate 10,100,773 of LR991039.1, forward strand.
CCAATTTTTTTTTTATAATTTTGTTGTCATGGGACAACCGAAAAACCACCTGCGCCATTTAAAATGAAAATGCCCTCGGTTTTTTTTTTTGATAACAAGTTTTTATTTAGTCTGAGCGTTGACCCTATTAAATGCAAAGACTCTTTTATATGCCAATTTGGTCGGAACAGATGCCTTACGTACTGCACCTAATTCACAGTCAGGGCAAACTGCCAAATATTCAGATAAAATTCAGTCCCTTGTGCAGCCGTAGGATGCGAATACATTACCTGAAGCTATGATACATGATAGTGTATTCAAATCCTTGATTCCAATTGATGTTATTTCAATTAAAGCCAATATGTAACGTTAAATAAGTTGAATAAGCAGTACTATTGAAAATTGATAAGAAAATTGTTAAAAGTTGTAGCGCAAATTAAACTATATGAGTGGTAATTAAAGTTGTTTTTACCAAAAACACGTAATTGTTCACATGTTAGGAAAAAAAATTCGTGAACGCAGTATACATACAGGGTGTTTGGCAGAACGTTGAACATACGAAAATGGTGGATAGTTGGGGTCATCTGCTACTTACTCAGCCCTAATTTATTTGGCCCTGGCCCACTGGATATTTTTAATTAATTTTTTTTATCTTTTTTCTTGTTTCACCACTTTCTTAACTTTAAAGTGTAATTTTTATTAAAAGTGGGTGAAACAGGCAATATTTAGTTTTTTTTTTTTTCAAACTTTTATGTTGGCAGATTCTTATAAAATTATTGCTTTATTCAGATGTTAGCTAGAAAAAAAGTTATGAGTCCTCAAACTTACAGAAAGATGTAAAAAAATACTTAAATCTTAATTTCAACTTGCATTTAAAAAAAAAAAAACAAAAAATGATTGAGGAGTTCCAATTCCAGCAAAACATCCCTAGTGTGTGAGCTTTCTAATGGTATGTAATTTGCTTTTATAAAAAAAAAAACTTTAAGAGTTATTTCATAATTTTATCAAGTAGGACATTTTTGACGAAACTCTACCTTTACGGAAAGTGAAATGTTTTGCGAAATTTAATACTGCAAGGTTGGTAAAAATTAAATGGTCGATTGAAATTATGCTGTACCAGTTAGGTGTGTTAAGGAAACAATTAAAAAATGTTAAATAATTTATTTAAATAATAAATCACAAATGTTCGAATTGACGCCCTTCATTCTCAATACAGGCGCGGCATCTACGTCTCATTTCTACAGTCGTTGTGCGCAGCAGCATCTCCTGTCGCATAACTTCGAAAGCAGTATTAATTCGATTTATCAAATCTTCTCTACTTTCTACTTCTGTGGTGTAAACTTACGTACGTGAGCATTTGGATAATTGTTTCCCAAATTCGTGGATTGGCAGGGGAGGACCAATCCCCTGGCCTCCGCGATCGCCCGACCTCACTCCGCTCGATTTTCACGTGTGGGGAAGGGCAAAGGAACTAGTTTACACTACAGAAGTAGAAAGTAGAGAAGATGTGATAAATCGAATTAATACTGCTTTCGAAGTTATGCGACAGGAGATGCTGCTGCGCACAACGACTGTAGAAATCAGACGTAGATGCCGCGCCTGTATTGTAAATGAAGGTCGTCAATTCGAACATTTGTGATTTATTATTTAAATAAATTATTTAACATTTTTTAATTGTTTCCTTAACACACCTAACTGGTACAGCATAATTTCAATCGACCATTTAATTTTTACCAACCTTGCAGTATTAAATTTCGCAAAACATTTCACTTTCCGTAAAGGTAGAGTTTCGTCAAAAATGTCCTACTTGATAAAATTATGAAATAACTCTTAAAGTTTTTTTTTTTATAAAAGCAAATTACATACCATTAGAAAGCTCACACACTAGGGATGTTTTGCTAGAATTGGAACTCCTCAATCATTTTTGTTTTTTTTTAAATGCAAGTTGAAATTAAGATTTAAGTATTTTTTTACATCTTTCTGTAAGTTTGAGGACTCATAACTTTTTTTCTAGCTAACATCTGAATAAAGCAATAATTTTATAAGAATCTGCCAACATAAAAGAAGGAAAAAAAACTAAATATTGCCTGTTTCACCCACTTTTAATAAAAATTACACTTTAAAGTTAAGAAAGTGGTGAAACAAGAAAAAAGATAAAAAAAAATAATTAAAAATATCCAGTGGGCCAGGGCCAAATAAATTAGGGCTGAGTAAGTAGCAGATGACCCCAACTATCCACCATTTTCGTATGTTCAACGTTCTGCCAAACACCCTGTATATGCAGGTCACCATTTGCATTGGGTTGGTTATCGGAATTCAAAAGGAGCTCGTGGCTAAGTAATAACAGCCGCACGGGTCGATCCGTCAGGTTAAGCTACGCGTGCCAGGGTAGGTCAGTGGATGGGTGACCATCTACATAGCGAGATTCCTCCGTGCCTCGGAAAGCACGTTAAGCCGTTGGTCCCGGCTGTCATTCGTGGATCTTTGACAGTCGTTACGGGTCGTCAGAAGCCCGAAAGTCTGACAACCAGTCTTACCAAGGGGTATCGTATTACCCAGTAACTGGGTTGTGGAGGGCAGATAGGCAGTCGCTCCACGTAAAATACTGGTATTCAGCTGCATCCGGTTAGACTGGAAGCCGACCCCAACATAGTTGGGAAAAGGCTAGGCAGATAGATAGGTTATCGGAATTCACCCAAAAATCAAATAAATGGTATGTCAGCATTTTATTAAGTACTATCTATTTATATGCACACTCGGATTAGATAACTAACTCCTTAGAGGATTTTTATTTTATCCCACAGATCTTCATTATCACAACACGCAAGTTCTGTAGTCACGTTCACATCGATTAAAATGTGCAGAAACTCTTTACACGCAACGTCATTTTTGTTTTATAACTGTAGCTAATATTATTACAGCATGACCTACTTAAAAAAAAAATACAAGACAGGGAAGACCTGGATGAGCATCGCACATACCAGGGAAGCATGACACAAAAAGGAGGAGGCCTATACTCAGCTGTGGGTGGAACAAAGCTGTCAATCATGATGATGGTGACAAGACGGTCGCGTTACTTGCAGTACCTACAGTCCGTGTGCGAGTTCTGAGGAATCAGGGCTGAAGGAATCAGGGCTGAAGGAATCGGGGGCTGAAGGAAGCGGGGGCTGAAGGAAGCGGGGGCAGAAGGAAGCGGGTGGTTTTCAAGCACTTACTATCCTCATAGATTTTTTGTTTAAATAAATGAAGAGCATAGGTATGGTCAGCTTACTAACGCAAATTATTAAATTACAAGACTTGGAAGACCTGGATGAGCATCGCACATACCAGGTAAGCATGACACAAAAAGGAGGAGGCCTATACTCAGAGCTGTGGGTGGAACAAAGCTGTCAATCATGATGATGGTGACAAGACGGTCGCGTTACTTGCAGTACCTACAGTCCGTGTGCGAGTTCTGAGGAATCAGGGCTGAAGGAATCAGGGCTGAAGGAATCGGGGGCTGAAGGAAGCGGGGGCTGAAGGAAGCGGGGGCAGAAGGAAGCGGGTGGTTTTCAAGCACTTACTATCCTCATAGATTTTTTGTTTAAATAAATGAAGAGCATAGGTATGGTCAGCTTACTAACGCAAATTATTAAATTACAAGACTTGGAAGACCTGGATGAGCATCGCACATACCAGGTAAGCATGACACAAAAAGGAGGAGGCCTATACTCAGAGCTGTGGGTGGAACAAAGCTGTCAATCATGATGATGGTGACAAGACGGTCGCGTTACTTGCAGTACCTACAGTCCGTGTGCGAGTTCTGAGGAATCAGGGCTGAAGGAATCAGGGCTGAAGGAATCGGGGGCTGAAGGAAGCGGGGGCTGAAGGAAGCGGGGGCAGAAGGAAGCGGGTGGTTTTCAAGCACTTACTATCCTCATAGATTTTTTGTTTAAATAAATGAAGAGCATAGGTATGGTCAGCTTACTAACGCAAATTATTAAATTACAAGACTTGGAAGACCTGGATGAGCATCGCACATACCAGGTAAGCATGACACAAAAAGGAGGAGGCCTATACTCAGAGCTGTGGGTGGAACAAAGCTGTCAATCATGATGATGGTGACAAGACGGTCGCGTTACTTGCAGTACCTACAGTCCGTGTGCGAGTTCTGAGGAATCAGGGCTGAAGGAATCAGGGCTGAAGGAATCGGGGGCTGAAGGAAGCGGGGGCTGAAGGAAGCGGGGGCAGAAGGAAGCGGGTGGTTTTCAAGCACTTACTATCCTCATAGATTTTTTGTTTAAATAAATGAAGAGCATAGGTATGGTCAGCTTACTAACGCAAATTATTAAATTACAAGACTTGGAAGACCTGGATGAGCATCGCACATACCAGGTAAGCATGACACAAAAAGGAGGAGGCCTATACTCAGAGCTGTGGGTGGAACAAAGCTGTCAATCATGATGATGGTGACAAGACGGTCGCGTTACTTGCAGTACCTACAGTCCGTGTGCGAGTTCTGAGGAATCAGGGCTGAAGGAATCAGGGCTGAAGGAATCGGGGGCTGAAGGAAGCGGGGGCTGAAGGAAGCGGGGGCAGAAGGAAGCGGGTGGTTTTCAAGCACTTACTATCCTCATAGATTTTTTGTTTAAATAAATGAAGAGCATAGGTATGGTCAGCTTACTAACGCAAATTATTAAATTACAAGACTTGGAAGACCTGGATGAGCATCGCACATACCAGGTAAGCATGACACAAAAAGGAGGAGGCCTATACTCAGAGCTGTGGGTGGAACAAAGCTGTCAATCATGATGATGGTGACAAGACGGTCGCGTTACTTGCAGTACCTACAGTCCGTGTGCGAGTTCTGAGGAATCAGGGCTGAAGGAATCAGGGCTGAAGGAATCGGGGGCTGAAGGAAGCGGGGGCTGAAGGAAGCGGGGGCAGAAGGAAGCGGGTGGTTTTCAAGCACTTACTATCCTCATAGATTTTTTGTTTAAATAAATGAAGAGCATAGGTATGGTCAGCTTACTAACGCAAATTATTAAATTACAAGACTTGGAAGACCTGGATGAGCATCGCACATACCAGGTAAGCATGACACAAAAAGGAGGAGGCCTATACTCAGAGCTGTGGGTGGAACAAAGCTGTCAATCATGATGATGGTGACAAGACGGTCGCGTTACTTGCAGTACCTACAGTCCGTGTGCGAGTTCTGAGGAATCGGGGCTGAAGGAATCAGGGCTGAAGGAATCGGGGGCTGAAGGAAGCGGGGGCTGAAGGAAGCGGGGGCAGAAGGAAGCGGGTGGTTTTCAAGCACTTACTATCCTCATAGATTTTTTGTTTAAATAAATGAAGAGCATAGGTATGGTCAGCTTACTAACGCAAATTATTAAATTACAAGACTTGGAAGACCTGGATGAGCATCGCACATACCAGGTAAGCATGACACAAAAAGGAGGAGGCCTATACTCAGAGCTGTGGGTGGAACAAAGCTGTCAATCATGATGATGGTGACAAGACGGTCGCGTTACTTGCAGTACCTACAGTCCGTGTGCGAGTTCTGAGGAATCAGGGCTGAAGGAATCAGGGCTGAAGGAATCGGGGGCTGAAGGAAGCGGGGGCTGAAGGAAGCGGGGGCAGAAGGAAGCGGGTGGTTTTCAAGCACTTACTATCCTCATAGATTTTTTGTTTAAATAAATGAAGAGCATAGGTATGGTCAGCTTACTAACGCAAATTATTAAATTACAAGACTTGGAAGACCTGGATGAGCATCGCACATACCAGGTAAGCATGACACAAAAAGGAGGAGGCCTATACTCAGAGCTGTGGGTGGAACAAAGCTGTCAATCATGATGATGGTGACAAGACGGTCGCGTTACTTGCAGTACCTACAGTCCGTGTGCGAGTTCTGAGGAATCAGGGCTGAAGGAATCAGGGCTGAAGGAATCGGGGGCTGAAGGAAGCGGGGGCTGAAGGAAGCGGGGGCAGAAGGAAGCGGGTGGTTTTCAAGCACTTACTATCCTCATAGATTTTTTGTTTAAATAAATGAAGAGCATAGGTATGGTCAGCTTACTAACGCAAATTATTAAATTACAAGAATTGGAAGACCTGGATGAGCATCGCACATACCAGGTAAGCATGACACAAAAAGGAGGAGGCCTATACTCAGAGCTGTGGGTGGAACAAAGCTGTCAATCATGATGATGGTGACAAGACGGTCGCGTTACTTGCAGTACCTACAGTCCGTGTGCGAGTTCTGAGGAATCAGGGCTGAAGGAATCAGGGCTGAAGGAATCGGGGGCTGAAGGAAGCGGGGGCTGAAGGAAGCGGGGGCAGAAGGAAGCGGGTGGTTTTCAAGCACTTACTATCCTCATAGATTTTTTGTTTAAATAAATGAAGAGCATAGGTATGGTCAGCTTACTAACGCAAATTATTAAATTACAAGAATTGGAAGACCTGGATGAGCATCGCACATACCAGGTAAGCATGACACAAAAAGGAGGAGGCCTATACTCAGAGCTGTGGGTGGAACAAAGCTGTCAATCATGATGATGGTGACAAGACGGTCGCGTTACTTGCAGTACCTACAGTCCGTGTGCGAGTTCTGAGGAATCAGGGCTGAAGGAATCAGGGCTGAAGGAATCGGGGGCTGAAGGAAGCGGGGGCTGAAGGAAGCGGGGGCAGAAGGAAGCGGGTGGTTTTCAAGCACTTACTATCCTCATAGATTTTTTGTTTAAATAAATGAAGAGCATAGGTATGGTCAGCTTACTAACGCAAATTATTAAATTACAAGACTTGGAAGACCTGGATGAGCATCGCACATACCAGGTAAGCATGACACAAAAAGGAGGAGGCCTATACTCAGAGCTGTGGGTGGAACAAAGCTGTCAATCATGATGATGGTGACAAGACGGTCGCGTTACTTGCAGTACCTACAGTCCGTGTGCGAGTTCTGAGGAATCAGGGCTGAAGGAATCAGGGCTGAAGGAATCGGGGGCTGAAGGAAGCGGGGGCTGAAGGAAGCGGGGGCAGAAGGAAGCGGGTGGTTTTCAAGCACTTACTATCCTCATAGATTTTTTGTTTAAATAAATGAAGAGCATAGGTATGGTCAGCTTACTAACGCAAATTATTAAATTACAAGACTTGGAAGACCTGGATGAGCATCGCACATACCAGGTAAGCATGACACAAAAAGGAGGAGGCCTATACTCAGAGCTGTGGGTGGAACAAAGCTGTCAATCATGATGATGGTGACAAGACGGTCGCGTTACTTGCAGTACCTACAGTCCGTGTGCGAGTTCTGAGGAATCAGGGCTGAAGGAATCAGGGCTGAAGGAATCGGGGGCTGAAGGAAGCGGGGGCTGAAGGAAGCGGGGGCAGAAGGAAGCGGGTGGTTTTCAAGCACTTACTATCCTCATAGATTTTTTGTTTAAATAAATGAAGAGCATAGGTATGGTCAGCTTACTAACGCAAATTATTAAATTACAAGACTTGGAAGACCTGGATGAGCATCGCACATACCAGGTAAGCATGACACAAAAAGGAGGAGGCCTATACTCAGAGCTGTGGGTGGAACAAAGCTGTCAATCATGATGATGGTGACAAGACGGTCGCGTTACTTGCAGTACCTACAGTCCGTGTGCGAGTTCTGAGGAATCAGGGCTGAAGGAATCAGGGCTGAAGGAATCGGGGGCTGAAGGAAGCGGGGGCTGAAGGAAGCGGGGGCAGAAGGAAGCGGGTGGTTTTCAAGCACTTACTATCCTCATAGATTTTTTGTTTAAATAAATGAAGAGCATAGGTATGGTCAGCTTACTAACGCAAATTATTAAATTACAAGACTTGGAAGACCTGGATGAGCATCGCACATACCAGGTAAGCATGACACAAAAAGGAGGAGGCCTATACTCAGAGCTGTGGGTGGAACAAAGCTGTCAATCATGATGATGGTGACAAGACGGTCGCGTTACTTGCAGTACCTACAGTCCGTGTGCGAGTTCTGAGGAATCAGGGCTGAAGGAATCAGGGCTGAAGGAATCGGGGGCTGAAGGAAGCGGGGGCTGAAGGAAGCGGGGGCAGAAGGAAGCGGGTGGTTTTCAAGCACTTACTATCCTCATAGATTTTTTGTTTAAATAAATGAAGAGCATAGGTATGGTCAGCTTACTAACGCAAATTATTAAATTACAAGACTTGGAAGACCTGGATGAGCATCGCACATACCAGGTAAGCATGACACAAAAAGGAGGAGGCCTATACTCAGAGCTGTGGGTGGAACAAAGCTGTCAATCATGATGATGGTGACAAGACGGTCGCGTTACTTGCAGTACCTACAGTCCGTGTGCGAGTTCTGAGGAATCGGGGCTGAAGGAATCAGGGCTGAAGGAATCGGGGGCTGAAGGAAGCGGGGGCTGAAGGAAGCGGGGGCAGAAGGAAGCGGGTGGTTTTCAAGCACTTACTATCCTCATAGATTTTTTGTTTAAATAAATGAAGAGCATAGGTATGGTCAGCTTACTAACGCAAATTATTAAATTACAAGACTTGGAAGACCTGGATGAGCATCGCACATACCAGGTAAGCATGACACAAAAAGGAGGAGGCCTATACTCAGAGCTGTGGGTGGAACAAAGCTGTCAATCATGATGATGGTGACAAGACGGTCGCGTTACTTGCAGTACCTACAGTCCGTGTGCGAGTTCTGAGGAATCAGGGCTGAAGGAATCAGGGCTGAAGGAATCGGGGGCTGAAGGAAGCGGGGGCTGAAGGAAGCGGGGGCAGAAGGAAGCGGGTGGTTTTCAAGCACTTACTATCCTCATAGATTTTTTGTTTAAATAAATGAAGAGCATAGGTATGGTCAGCTTACTAACGCAAATTATTAAATTACAAGACTTGGAAGACCTGGATGAGCATCGCACATACCAGGTAAGCATGACACAAAAAGGAGGAGGCCTATACTCAGAGCTGTGGGTGGAACAAAGCTGTCAATCATGATGATGGTGACAAGACGGTCGCGTTACTTGCAGTACCTACAGTCCGTGTGCGAGTTCTGAGGAATCAGGGCTGAAGGAATCAGGGCTGAAGGAATCGGGGGCTGAAGGAAGCGGGGGCTGAAGGAAGCGGGGGCAGAAGGAAGCGGGTGGTTTTCAAGCACTTACTATCCTCATAGATTTTTTGTTTAAATAAATGAAGAGCATAGGTATGGTCAGCTTACTAACGCAAATTATTAAATTACAAGAATTGGAAGACCTGGATGAGCATCGCACATACCAGGTAAGCATGACACAAAAAGGAGGAGGCCTATACTCAGAGCTGTGGGTGGAACAAAGCTGTCAATCATGATGATGGTGACAAGACGGTCGCGTTACTTGCAGTACCTACAGTCCGTGTGCGAGTTCTGAGGAATCAGGGCTGAAGGAATCAGGGCTGAAGGAATCGGGGGCTGAAGGAAGCGGGGGCTGAAGGAAGCGGGGGCAGAAGGAAGCGGGTGGTTTTCAAGCACTTACTATCCTCATAGATTTTTTGTTTAAATAAATGAAGAGCATAGGTATGGTCAGCTTACTAACGCAAATTATTAAATTACAAGACTTGGAAGACCTGGATGAGCATCGCACATACCAGGTAAGCATGACACAAAAAGGAGGAGGCCTATACTCAGAGCTGTGGGTGGAACAAAGCTGTCAATCATGATGATGGTGACAAGACGGTCGCGTTACTTGCAGTACCTACAGTCCGTGTGCGAGTTCTGAGGAATCAGGGCTGAAGGAATCAGGGCTGAAGGAATCGGGGGCTGAAGGAAGCGGGGGCTGAAGGAAGCGGGGGCAGAAGGAAGCGGGTGGTTTTCAAGCACTTACTATCCTCATAGATTTTTTGTTTAAATAAATGAAGAGCATAGGTATGGTCAGCTTACTAACGCAAATTATTAAATTACAAGACTTGGAAGACCTGGATGAGCATCGCACATACCAGGTAAGCATGACACAAAAAGGAGGAGGCCTATACTCAGAGCTGTGGGTGGAACAAAGCTGTCAATCATGATGATGGTGACAAGACGGTCGCGTTACTTGCAGTACCTACAGTCCGTGTGCGAGTTCTGAGGAATCAGGGCTGAAGGAATCAGGGCTGAAGGAATCGGGGGCTGAAGGAAGCGGGGGCTGAAGGAAGCGGGGGCAGAAGGAAGCGGGTGGTTTTCAAGCACTTACTATCCTCATAGATTTTTTGTTTAAATAAATGAAGAGCATAGGTATGGTCAGCTTACTAACGCAAATTATTAAATTACAAGACTTGGAAGACCTGGATGAGCATCGCACATACCAGGTAAGCATGACACAAAAAGGAGGAGGCCTATACTCAGAGCTGTGGGTGGAACAAAGCTGTCAATCATGATGATGGTGACAAGACGGTCGCGTTACTTGCAGTACCTACAGTCCGTGTGCGAGTTCTGAGGAATCAGGGCTGAAGGAATCAGGGCTGAAGGAATCGGGGGCTGAAGGAAGCGGGGGCTGAAGGAAGCGGGGGCAGAAGGAAGCGGGTGGTTTTCAAGCACTTACTATCCTCATAGATTTTTTGTTTAAATAAATGAAGAGCATAGGTATGGTCAGCTTACTAACGCAAATTATTAAATTACAAGACTTGGAAGACCTGGATGAGCATCGCACATACCAGGTAAGCATGACACAAAAAGGAGGAGGCCTATACTCAGCTGTGGGTGGAACAAAGCTGTCAATCATGATGATGGTGACAAGACGGTCGCGTTACTTGCAGTACCTACAGTCCGAGGAATCAGGGGCTGACCTAGGAAGTGGGCGGGTTTCAAGCACATTTACCTTCTAGCCATAAAGAATTAGTGCATATGTAAGTAAGGCAAAAGATATATTAAACATCGGAGTTCACGCGCGGACTCTACTTTCTACCTCTCTAAGAGTCGAGATTCGTCGAGAGAGACGAAACGGAAATAAGCTTTAGTATAGCCCTGACCAAGATTCTTGCCGTATTCCCTATTAGTACTATGTATGTACATAAAGAGGCCTACATACTTATATATATATATATATAATTGTTTTTATAAAAAACTAGCTCTTGCCCGCGGCTTCGCCCGCGTGCATGTCGGAAAATATCCCAAGGGAACCTACTACCGGGAATTCCTTCTTTATTCTACATTATAAAGGAAACCTCTGTTCAAAATTTCAGCTTTCAAGGTCTAAGGGTTTGGGCTGGGCGTTGATGGGTCAGTCAATCAGTCAGTCAGGACTTCTCTTTTTATTTGTTTAGATAAATAGATGTCAACTAAAAGTAAATAATGAAGAGGAGTCATCCTGAAATCACGCGGGATAACTCTAGAACAAAATTAAAAGGAAAACCTTTTTCCGTCATTCTTTTTGCGTCGTGGACTCAAAAAATCCTTAATACAGCTGAATTACAGTAAATTAACTGCAAAAAACGTGAGGAAAACTCCCATCAGACCGGTTTGAGCATTCAGCAAGACAATAGGCTAGTTTTTCCGTATTTTTTTCTGAATCAATTACTGTCAGAGTTAGTCCTGAAGTGTAATCAGTCTAAAGATTGTTTAAGAGAAAAAAATCTTAAGGAAATGCAGTTTTTACTAACATTTAGAAATTAGTTGTTGTTGCTAGACGGAATTTGTAGTAAATTGTTCGCGGTTAGTTACAGGCAATTCTTACTTACAGGCTTTCTTATAACGTAAGCCATAAATCCATTATTCTTTGACGGACACCAGTTTATAAGGCTCTTACAGACAGAGGCGATATCGCGTCGCGACGGGATATTGCGATACTATATCCGTAGAACAATTTCTATGGAATAGCGCGCGACCATACACACGGTAGCGACGCGATATCGCCTCTGTCTGTAAGAGCCTATAAACCATTTTAAAATGGAACTCCCCCCTTCACAGCGGTCACGCTCACATGCAAAGAAGTGTATAGATAGACTATAGATGGTCTTTGTCATTGGTTGCTCAGTCACCGGCGGGTACGGTCAACAACTAAACTAAATAAATACCTTACACACGTTGCTTGGTGCGACTTGTTGTTGTTTTCTCGACAACCGATAGGACGACGGAACTTTTGATCGACGAACGATAGCGCGACATAACTTTCGCTCGACTAAACATCCCTACATTTTGACGAGTTATTCGAACGAGTTATGTAGGGAACACCTGATTTTTTTCCCGCTTTCTGGTTTCGTTGACAAACATTTTATAGGCACAAATACATATAAGGTAGAAATTAGGGGCTATTCGACATCAATCGACGAATATACATTTATCAACGTCGGTTATAAATCACTGAACATGGTGGCATGCACCAAGGTATTAGTAAGGGTATTGTGTTATCTGGCTCACTGGGTTGTTGAGGTCAGATTGTCAGTCGCTCCATATAAAATACATACTAGTATTCACTGGAAGCCGACCCCAACATAGTTGGGAAAATGCTGGCAGGTAATAAATCAAACTCAAAGCATTTATTTCAATTTAAAAGGCACTTTTGAACTGTCAAAGAGTCGGTCAGTTAGTCATAAAGTTGAAGGTAGTTGCCCAGTTCCAAAACGTAGACCTCTATGGAGAAGAACGGGCAAGAAACTCCACGGATACTATTTTAAATCAAGATAAGTAATACAACATCCTGGGTACATTATTCTTGTTGTTTCTACATGTGAGAACAAATGTAAAAAAAATAAAAACGCAACATAAAAAGAATTCAAAATATAAGATTAAAAAAACTTTTTTACAAAAAAAAAACAAACGACTTCCAAAAAAAACTACAAAGTGAAAAATAACTTTGTTTTTTTTTTTTTGTAAAAAAGTCGGTTGTTTTTTTTTGTAAAAAGTTTTTATTTTTCACTTTTTACTTTGTAATTTATCTAAGTTGCAATAGCCTAATGTCAACTGCTCATCATCTTTTACAAAATATTGCTTTTCCCGATGCTGGGACGTTAATTGTTGAGGAGTTCTCCTAGTAAGAACCAGGACAACTGTGCATATGCTGAAGTGGAGCTGATGGTGATCAAAATATGTCGCATAAATGGCCGTATGGTTTTATTGCATTAACATAGAAGCTCGAGTTTTTTAGCACTCTGAGGGGCCATAAACCTACGTATGTGATATTAATTTCAACTTGATACCGGACGTGTTCCTGAGAAAAAGGGTCTTGACAGACTGACAGACGGCAGACAGACAGACAGACGGACAAACAAGTGATGCTATAAGGGTTCCGTTTTTTCCTTTTGAGGCACGGAACCCTAAAAATATATATACGCGACGAATTGATAACCTATTCTTTTTTTTTTTGAAAAGTCGATTAAAAATGCAGATAAGAGATGACCAGTCTCAACTGACGGCGTCCCGTTCACGAACATGATGCGTGGACCAGCACCATCCAGCTCAACTTTATAAGGAAGGAAGGGTCAATGATGATATATAATTAGATGATACCTCTTGTAGCTGTCCTGTGAAAGAATAATCGATAATCATAAGATACTATCGACGCGACGTTAGTAAAGGCATCTTCGATGCATAGTCGATCATAAGTTGTAATATTTATAGCACCCAAATGATGAAGTGACTAATAAAATAAAGTAAAATCAATATTTATGCCGTTACGTTCACTATTGTCAAAGTACTGATGCAGTTCGACGAACTTCATTTTGGTCGCATTTTATTATTAGGTTTCCAGACGTCTGGCAGCTGTAATGATAATATTAACAATGACTGATAAAGAAATATTGTCCCCATAAATTTTATTATTCACCTTTAATTGCATAGTATATGGCGTCAATAAATTATAAAATTGTGTCATGCAAACAGATACTGGGTGCAGCAGTTTAATGTTTTCAGTTTTTGTTATGACCTGAAATCTTACACAGTCATTTATTTCGTCAAATAGTGCTACTGCTATGAAAGAGTGACATGGGAGTATGGAAGAAGAAAACGTGTTGCGCCGACCCTACGTAAGTACCATAGAACAAGGACAGGAAAAATAAGAAGAAATAGCACTATTGTGAGCATGAGGTCCTGGTCCATTCGATTCAAAGGTGCTAAGTATTAGGTTTTCCATCTGGAATTTCCTAGAATATATAATAAATTACCTAATAACATAAAGGAAGCAACGAATTTTATTTCATTTAAAAACTAATTAAAGATTTTTTTGATTAATAAAGCATATTATAAAGTTAATGATTATTTAGATGATAAATGTAATTAAATTTATAAAATTAAACAATGATAATAAAATTTTATAATTACTTAGTAAATGTCAATGAATACTTTAATATTAATATTTGTAATAGATAATGTTTGCTGTTGTTTTTATTGTGGATTAATGTAAGAAATATTTCTCACAACGGGCGTGCCTGTTCAGTTCACGTAATAATGTTTATTTTAATTTTATTAAATATTTGCACACCTATTAAGGTAGGATATGGTTAAAATACCATTATTGTAACATGATTGTATCACCTTATTACTACCCATATTCAGGCAAATAAATTATTTGATTTGATTTGATTTGATTTCTCAGTACCAGGCCGGAGACTGAATATATGCCCGGTAAATGGCAATTAATAGACTCACCCCCTATTACATGGACACGACTGGCGAAATGTGTATAGGTACGCATTCATACTCTGCCTAGCCACTCGGGGAAAATAGGCGTGATGTTATGTTAAGTTCTGTTATATTATATCCTGTAAAATGATTTCATTAAAATACATTTCAAGCAAGTATAAGTCAAGTAAGTAGGTAATGTAGGCTTTTGATTCAGAACCGGAAGAAGACGGTTCACGTGTTGAGCACCCCAAGGTTCGGTTAGGTTATGTTCCTTTAAACCCTGCAGACAGAAATATAAGCCCCGCACTACGGGGCTCCGTCGACCGGTTCTTGATCAAAAGCTTAGGTTTTTGATCAAAAACCTGATTTTGTCATGAACCTGCGACATATAGGTACAAATAGAGAAACTCAAAGAAACTGTTACAAAAATGTAAGAATCCTATTGCAACGAAGTTTACAATAAACGAATAGAATAGTATTTCATTGATCTCGTACGCGCTTAGAATATCGATTGAGGACATTAACTGTATCTAAGTTTTTCAAAACAGAAACATTGAAGAAAGTTATGAGAATTCGGACGTAAATCTGTCTCCGGAAATGGATCCAAAATGGATACAGTCACGGAAATTAATAGATAAGCAAACTGACACCCTACGTTCATTTGCCGTTAACTTACCATTTCATAAACAACTTTCAAAGTTAGTGGTTAGACAAAAATTGTGATAGCTCCGCTAATACTCGTCATGCATGATATACATATAATTTATAGCCTATAGCACTCAGGAATAACGTAGCTTTCTACCAGTGAAAAAAATATTTTGGATTGGTTTATTAGCTCTAGAGACTCCCTACATACAAACTTACAAATACCTCTTTATAATATTATAGTACTTATATAAGTATACAGGGTGGTCCAAATAGTGACGTCAAAACGAAAAATATGAATTTCTCATTTCTCTTGTGGTATTCAAAAATACCCCATGTATGTTCCGCGATTTTTTGTAGTTTTCGAGATATTTTTGTTTTCGTAATTTTACAGTTTTCCGTCGGTGGAGCTTCAAAAATTCATACCTGTTTTTGTAATGTACCCATTACAAAAATAGGTATGAATTTTTGAAGCTTTTTCATTTTTTTTTTGTGACATTGTCGTCTTGCATATTACTTTCATGTCACAAAAAAAAATATCTGAAAAATACAAACTACAAAATATATATGTCGGCGCCAGGCCAGGGCGCGAATCACCGTAGCCTAAACAACGCCTGCAGTAATTCACCAATATTAGAATTAGAGTAAACATTGTCATCATAAATCTTATAATGTTATCTTGGTTAAGATTTGTCAACTAGTTAAACTTGGGAAACGATAATTTATTTTGTTCCTTTCCCACAACACTCTATGACCTAGCCATAAATCTAACATCTTTATTACCTCTCATGTTGTGTTTGTCAACTTTAGTTTTGAAAAGTACCTACTTAGGCAAACGTGATAAGGTGGGCACACATGTTTGTGCCGAACGTGGTCACGGGGTGAGGGACGGGAGGTAAGGCCCTTGGCTTACAAGATGAAGGGCTGGGAATTGAGACATTCCAATTTTGGCGAGTAAACGATATGGTCGCGAGTCGCGACCAGTCGCGAGACGACCTATTAGCACACACGTATGTGTTTCCCGATGTTCCGATCCCAGTGAACTCGTGAACATCTTATCACATTTAGACAGTACCTAACTAAAACTTAGTGTGTGAAATTGTGAATTCATGTAAAACTGTAAATTACAATATTCCATCTTACTGGTGCGTGTTACTTTCGCCTACACAAATGTTTCCCTGACAACCTGATCCCTGACAATGAAAACGCGTAGAAAACCGCTCAAGCCATCTGCCACTACGACATCAGATGTAAGTCAAGCCATCTGCTACTACGACATATAAATTTTTGAAGCTGCACCGGCCAGAAAACTCAAAATAATACAAAAACAAAAATTACTAGAAAACATCAAAAAATCGCGGAACATACATGAGGTATTTTCGAACACCTCTGGGTATGAGGAATACAGATTTTTCTTTTTGAAGTTCCTATTTGGACCATCCTGTATATACTTGATTTATTAATATTGCTCTACAACGATCTGAAGATTAACTGATTTGCTACCAATCAGACACGTACCTACCTATGTGTTACGTCTGATTCTGTTCTGATAAATAAGCCTATTTGATTTATTAATATTGCTCTACAATGATCTGAAGATTAACTGATTTGCTACCAATCAGACACGTACCTACCTATGTGTTACGTCTGATTCTGTTCTGATAAATAAGCCTATTTGGTTTATTAATATTGCTCTACAACGCTCTGAAGATTAACTGATTAGCTACCAATCAGACACGTATGTGTTACGTCTGATTCTGTTCTGATAAATAAGCCTATTTATTGATATAAGTACATTTGGTTTATTAATATTGCTCTACAACGCTCTGAAGATTAACTGATTAGCTACCAATCAGACACGTATGTGTTACGTCTGATTCTGTTCTGATAAATAAGCCTATTTATTGATGTAAGTACATTTGGTTTATTAATATTGCTCTACAACGCTCTGAAGATTAACTGATTAGCTACCAATCAGACACGTATGTGATAGGTTGACGAAGCCGTTAAGGCAGAGATTTCTTTAAAACGGTCAAAAAGTTGGTTTTTTAAAGCTTACCCCTAAACCGTAAACAATTTTGACAAATAAAAAAAATATGATATTTTCAAGTCCTTTTTGCATACAGTGATGGAACTCAAAACATAATTAAACATACTTTAATGCACCAAAAAAATCTTCAAACATACAATAAACTTTAAAAGCAGTTTATCCCTTCAATAACAATTATAATTATAATTTAAAAAATACCATATAATGTCAAATGCTAAACTGCATCCAGTGATGGATTATTTATTATTAAATAGTTAATTTCTAATTTTATACGATTTTATTTGCACTTTTACGACATAATCCCGGTGCACGTGAGAGTCTTCTATCTCGTGCGTCAAACTGGACAGCCATAACGCTCAGGGCCTTAATGCAGTGGTTGAACATAAACATATCATCACGCCTGTAGTCCTCGAAGGGTTAGGCAGAGGTATACCTATAGTACACCCACATTTCGCCAGATGTGGGCGATCTTATTGTTATCAACCGGGCACAAATCCACAGCGGACTGTCTGTGACTCCTATGACAAAGAGGTGTTTAGTAAATGACACGTGGCCATATACATACGTATTATAAGATCAGATAGGCAGTCGCTCCATGTAAAATACTGGTATTCAGCTGCATCTGGTTTGACTGAAAGCCGACCCCAACATAGTTGGGAAAAGGGTAGGCAGTGATGATGATAACATTTTTGATAAGATGAAAGGACTTTTGATCGCACACAGGATTCTTTAAGGGAAAAACAACAGTAAATAGCAGTAGCAGAAGTTTTTCCATCTGGAATTTCTCAGTAGCATCCCTGAGTCAGCAACAAACTAACAAGCTAACAGTCGGGCTGGTCCACAAATTAAAGGTCGCTCAGCGCGCTATAGAGCGGGCTATGCTCGGAGTTTCTTTGAAGGATAAAATCAGGAATGAAGTTATCTGGAAAAGAACCGGAGTAACCGACATAGCTTACAGAGTAAGCAAACTGAAGTGGCAGTGGGCTGGCCATGTTTGTCGAAGGACCGATGGCCGGTGGAGCAGACGGGTCCTGGAGTGGAGACCGCGTATCGGTAAGCGTAGTGTGGGACGCCCCCCAGCTAGATGGACCGATGATCTGAAGAAAGTGGCTGGGACAGACTGGATGCGGAAGGCGGAGGACGAGGTGTTGTGGCGAAGACTGGGAGAGGCCTATGTCCAGCAGTGGACTGCGGTAGGCTGAGTTGATCCCTGAGTCTGGATTTGTGCCCTGTTGTTGGCAATAAGCTCGCCCCATATCACAAAACTTACTATAAACTTAACTGGCGAAATGTGAGTGTAGAGATACCAACGTTTCGTTTTGCATCCTCGTCAAATTTCAGGGTAAAACACTATCGAAAACGGGTCTTATCGCGATATTCTTTTTAACGAGGTAAACAGGTACCTACTTGTTTCCCGACGTTTCGACCGCCTTGCAGCGATCGTGGTCACGGGAGGACTGATGACAGCTCAGCGACGTCTTCGTACAAGACACGACAACAATACAACAAACCAACAAGTATAACAACAACACAACAAGACAAACAACAACAACAACACAAGACAAGACAAACACAACAACAACAAGACAAGACAAGTACAACAAGACAAGTAGGTACCTGTTTACCTCGTTAAAAAGAATATCGCGATAAGACCCGTTTTCGATAGTGTTTTATAATGTGTACAAATCGCGAAAGTTTAAAAAGTTTAAATTTCAGGTTGTGGTACAGAACATCAAACCAAATAACTTTCTCCATGGGACCAACATCGTATTCGCGTAAAAATGTTGAACTGTCGCATAGAAAATTTCAATACCTACTCGACGCAAATGTATGGGACGGCTGATTATTTTTTCGCGATTAACATGTTGGTGCCATGGAAAAAGTTGTTTAGTTTGATGGTCTATACCACACCCTTAAATTTGTTTAGTTTGATGGTCTATACCACACACCCTTAAATTTGTTTAGTTTGATGGTCTATACCACACACCCTTAAATTTGTTTAGTTTGATGGTCTATACCACACACCCTTAAATTTGTTTAGTTTGATGGTCTATACCACACACCCTTAAATTTGTTTAGTTTGATGGTCTATACCACACCCTTAAATTTGTTTAGTTTGATGGTCTATACCACACACCCTTAAATTTGTTTAGTTTGATGGTCTATACCACACCCTTAAATTTGTTTAGTTTGATGGTCTATACCACACACCCTTAAATCTGTTTAGTTTGATGGTCTATACCACACCCTTAAATTTGTTTAGTTTGATGGTCTATACCACACACCCTTAAATTTGTTTAGTTTGATGGTCTATACCACACCCTTAAATTTGTTTAGTTTGATGGTCTATACCACACACCCTTAAATTTGTTTAGTTTGATGGTCTATACCACACCCTTAAATTTGTTTAGTTTGAAAAACAACAGTAAATAGCAGTAGCAGAAGTTTTTCCATCTGGAATTTCTCAGTAGCATCCCTGAGTCAGCAACAAACTAACAAGCTAACAGTCGGGCTGGTCCACAAATTAAAGGTCGCTCAGCGCGCTATAGAGCGGGCTATGCTCGGAGTTTCTTTGAAGATAAAATCAGGAATGAAGTTATCTGGAAAAGAACCGGAGTAACCGACATAGCTTACAGAATAAGCAAACTGAAGTGGCAGTGGGCTGGCCATGTTTGTCGAAGGACCGATGGCCGATGGAGCAGACGGGTCCTGGAGTGGAGACCGAGAATCGGTAAGCGTAGTGTGGGACGCCCCTCAGCTAGATGGACTGACGACCTGAATAAAGTGGCTGGGACAGACTGAATGCGGAAGGCGGAGGACAGGGTGTTGTGGCGGAGACTGGGAGAGGCCTATATCCAGCAGTGGACTGCGGTAGGCTGAGTTGATCCCTGAGTCTGGATTTGTGCCCTGTTGTTGGCAATAAGCTCGCCCCATATCACAAAACTTACTATAAACTTAACTGGCGAAATGTGAGTGTAGAGATACCAACGTTTCGTTTTGCATCCTCGTCAAATTTCAGGGTAAAACACTATCGAAAACGGGTCTTATCGCGATATTCTTTTTAACGAGGTAAACAGGTACCTACTTGTTTCCCGACGTTTCGACCGCCTTGCAGCGATCGTGGTCACGGGAGGACTGATGACAGCTCAGCGACGTCTTCGTACAAGACACGACAACAATACAAAAAACCAACAAGTAAGATATGTGTGGGGGCATGTGTCGGGAAACTCTTCAGTGAATAAGTCCTTTTTAGGTATTGAAATATATTTTAAAGTTCACAAACTTCACTTAAAATTATAAAATAGATTTTCTTAATAATTATGTTAATTCTATCAATGTCCGTTCCCACCGAAGTTAGGTAGAGAAAAAGCGATGACTATAGTCGGTGACATCGGATGCGCGGTGTCGACATACGTTCGGTCCCTTTGTCAGTACAAAGTGCCGAGCTTGCAGGTTGGCTTCGTAACACCTCCCCTGCCAGATGAGCAACTATTTGGTGACCTTGACGCCAAAAGTTGCGGCTCTCTTTTCATTTTCTGTCAACTCGGTATTAGCTGTTTGAGTTGTAATATTTACTTTCGCAGCTCGACGGCGGCGGCGACGAATGATATAAAAGATGCTTAGTGCGCCTGCACCGAATAGAATGACTGTATAAAATGGAATTGTGGTATGATACATTCCAATCGTGTCTAATGATTCAACTTGTATTTCGTCTTGCATGGTAATTTGGTTCTGAATTTTCCGAAGACTGCTTAGATCTGTAGTCTGCAAATGAAAACTGCGTGTCTTCGCTAATATCTCATAGTGCGGTAGAGCCATAAGTTCCAATGGTTTCCCGACAAGTTTGTTATCCAAATTGATTATACTGATCTCCGGGGTTTTTATTTTGCAACCTTGAGGAACGGTGACCAAAAAGCTTCCTTGTAACATCTGATATCGTTCTTTGCCACAGGATAATTTAGCTTTTGTACTATTGGGAAAAGCAATTACGTAATGGTAGCTGTCTAGCTCAATCAGAGCTTCCTTGGTCAGAGAGATAGGCGTGGTTCTGCACGTTACATCTATCTCCTGAGATTGTATGAGTTTTTGAATACAGTCTGTTTTAGACATAATTTTGTGAACGATCCTCTGCTCGCATAGGTGCCAGGAGTTGACCTTCGGGCATTCAGCCTCTATATACACAAATTCCTGAGAATTGGATGCTATATAGGATGCAGGTGGTACTATAATTTCACTATTCTTATTTGGAACGGGGCACAATTCATATAACTGATACTCAGTAGTAAATGTAATAGGAAACTTTATGACTACTACAACTGTAGACTCGGTAAAAAATGAAGCTAAGTTAAGAATCTCGTAATAATTTCTAATATTTAAGTCAATTATTTCGTAGGAACTATAAATACGTTTTAGCTGGCTTATCATATTTTTAAGATCTTTGACAGAAAGTATAGAATGATGAACTGATTTATCTCGACTAAAGGCTAATATATTTTCTATTCTATTAATTTCACTCAGTAGTTCTTGTACATTTTCGGTCAGAATCGCGAAAAGTTGCACAAGATGAGCGTAATGAATTATTTGCTCATTATCATTATTAGTCATATTCATGACATAAGAAAGAGCTTTCTCCAATTTTCTCTGATTAATCGAAAGATTGCGGATTACCTGGTTTTGCTGAATTGTCATTTCTTTATATAAAGTAATATGTTTGTTATATGATTGTGACAAAGTTTCATCATTTTTATTTAAGATACGTAATGCATTTTCAAATCTCAGAGCATCGTCGTTGTCTAAATTTCCAGAAATACTTTTGATGATGGTGCCTATTGGATTGATCAAACCTCTCTTAACTCTGGTTGGCCTAAATGTATCTAACTGCACTGAAACTCTATCTAACTTTGTGTATAAATGTTTAATCTGAAGGTTGAAAAGAGCGCTATCCCTATATGATAGTTTATGTGTAGCGACAGCGAGCTGGGATTTGATAGTGTTTACATGTGACTCAATTTCTTCAAGGTCAATGTCTTGTAAGAATGTGTGAAAGTGAGATATAATTTTAGTAGCGCCGAGATTAAATGGTAGTATGCCGGGTCCATTGTCTAGGCTGTCTAGACGTATGTCTTGAGCACCAGCTAGAAAAACTTGCAGCGATAACAAGTACCTGTAACAATGATATGAAAAATGTCATTCCTTTGGTGGTCTTTTTAACCGTGATTTTGCGACCGGACCACGACTTTTTGCGGTGTATATATGTACAGGTAAGTTCTGAACTACTTTGTCCTGAATATACCGAGGAGCTAATTTTTGTCTACTTGCCATTGGATTTCGTACATGTATGACTTGATTTTCTTCACAATTTAAAACGGGTTCCCTATCAACGTTACGCCGCGTCATTATATCTGTACGATCAGATAATGCAGAATCATGAATAATTTTATACACCGTTTCCATTCGCCTACGATGTTCTTGAATATAAGTTTGAAGATATTGGTCTGTCATGTTTAAATCAATAGGATTTCGAGGATCGAAATGTCCAGAAATGACATCAAATGGTCTACACTTAGTTAAACTGTGGATAGAGCTATTATAGGCGATTAACGCGTACGGTACAAGACTTCGAATGGGTTCGTTTTTATGCTGAATTTTAAATAATCGTAAGTGTTCCAAAAGCGTGCTGTGGAAACGTTCTATAATGCCGTTTTCGTTTGGTGCATAGGCACTAGTCATATGGTGTTCTATTTTGTGCAAACGGAGAAATTCTGACATTACTTGATTTTTAAATTCGGTACCTTGATCCGTAGTTAGATTTAAAGGAAAACCGTGATGAGTACTGTAAGTTAAAAGGGCTTTTAATATATTGGGTGCAGTAGAATCGGGTAAAAGATACGCCTGAGCGTATTTAGAGAATGAGTCTATGATAGTTAAGTATTTGTCATGGTCAATAGTCAGAACGTCTGCGTGTGCTAATTCGAACGGTTGAATTGGTGGAGGTACAACTCTGAACTGCGGGCGTATTGGATTTCGATCATATTTCGCACATCTGCATATATTGCATTCATTTATAAATTTAGTAATATCTATTTTAATTTTCGGCCAAAAGTAACGTTGTGACAGCGAAAGATAAGTTTCGTTGATTCCGCGATGATTGGTCTTGCCTTCGTGGTATTTTTTTATTACTTCTAATTGGTTTGACTGATCACTAACGTTAAGTACTTCATATTTGACTAAAACTAGGTTCATGGATGAATTTTCGAAAGTTTGCTGTAAAATCGTTATGATGCTCAACATTTTTTGGATTGGATTTACAAGAATCGCTGTGCGGAGTTTTGGATCGACGTGGGACTTTATAACGTTAATAAGACTTCCTTCAATGCTATGTTCGTTAATGTCTACAGTAGTTTTCTGAAAGGACTGAAAAGGTTGAGTTGTCGTTGGTCTACTTTTAGGGTTACCATTTATTATATTAATGACTAACTGCCTCTTATATTTATTTAAAGGTTCGTCTGATATTGGAATTTCCAGAACAGGGTTTTCTAAGCTCGTGTGTATGGTTTCAATATGTGAGGAGGCTGTACCTTCTTGATGCTGTGGGTCATTTGATCCTCCATCAATAACTGAGTGAGCCGTGAGGGTTGATGACGAATGTATTGGGCTATTACCTTCAGCAGTTAATGTAGCAGATGTATCAGAGTTTGCCATTTCAGAGTGATTAACGAACAAGGACATCGTTTCATTTTGGTTGATTTGAATACGTGACAAAGCATCCGCATTAGTATTGATTTTACCTTTTTTATGAACAATAGTATAATCATATTCTGCTAACCTTAGTCTCCATCTCGTGAGGCGTGAACCTGGTTCTTTAAGATTCATTAGCCAGATTAAGGGTTTGTGATCAGTTATTATTTTAAATTCTCTGCCGAAAAGGTAAGGCCTGAAATATTTTGTAGCCCAGACTATTGCGAGTAATTCTTTCTCGATGGTGGAGTAATTAATTTCGCTGTCGTTTAAAGTTCTGGATGCGTAGGCTATGGGTTTGTCAGAACCAACAGGTCCCTGAGAAAGTATTGCTCCCAAGGCCACGTTTGAGGCGTCTGTGGTTAAAATAAATTCTTTGCTAAAATCTGGATATTTTAGAATAGGGTCATTTGTAAGTAGAGTTTTACATTGTTCAAAGCAGTTCACGTATTCTGGAGTCAAATTAATTTTAGCGCCTTTTTTAAGACAAGACGTAAATGGTTTAGTGACACGTGCAAAATCCGGTATAAAACGTCTGTAATAACCAAGTAAACCTAAGAATGCTTTAATCTGCTTAGGGGTTTTCGGAATCGGATAATTTACAACAGCAGATATTTTATCCGGGTTTGGTTTCACACCGTCTGTAGTAATTATATGACCAAGATAGGGCGTTTCGTGTTTGAGAAATTCCGACTTATCCATCTGAATTTTTAAATTTGAATTTCTAAGACGTTCAAATATAGCGCGTAAATTAACTATATGTTCTTGCAAGGACGTCGAAAATACCAAAATATCATCCATGTATGTGGTACAATTTGGTAATCCGCGAAGGACATTGTCCATCACACGTTGAAATGTAGCCGGAGAATTTTTTAATCCCATGGGCATTCTCACGTATTCAAAATGGCCTTGCTCTACACTAAATGCCGTTTTCGGAATATCGGACGGATTTAGCTGTATTTGTAGAAAACCAGATTTTAAATCTAACGTCGAAAAGTATAAACATCTGCCTAATTTGTCTAAAATATCATTAATGTTCGGGATCGGATATTTATCATTAATTGTTTTTGCATTGAGTTGGCGAAAGTCAATGACTAAGCGCCACTTAACTTTGCCAGACGCGTCACTTTTTTTTGGTACTATCCATATTGGGGCGTTCCAAGGCGATGAAGATGGTTGAATAATACCTTGGTGTAGCATTGATTCTATTTGGTTTTGTACTTCTTTCTTATGTACGTAAGGGTACCTGTAGCTTTTACTGTATACGGGTCTATCGTCTACGGTTCTGATATGATGTTTGATTTCATTAGTAAAGGTTAATGGTTCATTTTCGAGATAAAATACATCGGCATATTCTTTGCAAAGATTAATTAAATTGGCTGTCTCTTCTGCGTTTAAATGTTCTATGCGCAAGTGCGATAAGACTTGCTGAGTTCGCATATCAGTATTCACGGTCATGTCTAATGCTCGAGTTACTGGCATTGTTTGTTCGTTAAAAATATGTGCGAAGATAGGTTTTTCTATAGAAATTACAATGTCTTTATCCGTCGGATTTGAAATTTGCACATTAGTATGATTATTTTCAGCGGATGAAAAGCATTCGCTGATGTAGCAATCAGAAATTGATTGTTCTTCAATATAAATGTCTCCTTGCTCAATATTAGTAGGCACCTTGATTAACTGAGTAGTTTGTGCAGGTATAGTAACTTGATAAGAGTTTAAGAATCCAGGATTATATAAAATTATGGGAATTTTAGTGAGTTTAGTCTCTAACGTGAGCGTAGCAAGGTCGATTTTTGCGTTCCATTTTTTTAATTGTTCGCAACCTATCAACCCATCAAAGAAATTATGAAATCTATATAGGTATAATTTTATCGGGTTTTTATCTTTAACTTCATCGAAACAGGGCACAGTTAACGAGTAATAATTTTGGGTAGTCACGTGGGTATTTGTGACCAAAAAGGGTTCATAGTTAAGTTGGATATGCGGATAAAATTTTTCGTAAGCTTCCGGGCTTATAAAAGACTCATTTGCTCCGGTGTCGATTAAAAGCTTTATCGGTGGATCATTTATTTGAATATAAGGTAAATGGCGTTTGCTATGTATATTTAGTTCTATCCGGGGGCACTTTTCTCCAAGGTTTGGTAAAAATTTGTACTCTGATGGTTTTGGGCATCAAAAGTTTGATTGTCAACGACAAGGTCGGTGAAAAAAATGTCAGGGTCGTTTGTGTTTGTATGAGTAACATCAGTGTCCTGGATATTGCAATCATAGTAATAATAATGATCGTTAAAAGATTCGTTAAAGTTCGCTTCTTTAAC
The DNA here is from genome assembly GCA_905163495.3 of Cosmia trapezina. Lineage (NCBI taxonomy): Eukaryota > Metazoa > Arthropoda > Insecta > Lepidoptera > Noctuidae > Cosmia > Cosmia trapezina. The sequence goes on from LR991039.1 coordinate 10,127,045, forward strand.
CTGTGGAATATTAATCGGCGCCAAACTGCGTCTGCCATTGTAGTTCATGGGAGGCAGAGTTCGCGCGACGGGGTAACTAATGCCACTCATAGGTTTTGGATAATTGTTCTGAGGTGCTTGGCGAAGTGGGATTCGAAATCCAGTTGACATGTTGGTAGGGAGTGCTCTGAATATTTGTTGAGTCTTTGTAGGTCTCGGATAGGGTTGTCTGAACTGATCTGGTCGTGCATGATATTGTGGTGGATATTGAAATACCAAAGGCTGGATTTGAGGTCTCGGGTTTATTGGAAATGTTGAATTTTGATTTTCTGGCCTAACCGAACGAAAATTAGGATGTGACGAAGAGGTAGAAGGATTAACCTGTTCAAAATTTTGGTGTTTTTCTTTTGATGGTACATATTTATTTCTTTTCTGTAGATATAATATATTTAATTCGTCCTGTGCGTATTCAAGAGCGCTTTCTAGAGTTGAAGGTCTCATACATCTTATCCTAGAACCCAGTGGTTCTTCTAAACCTTTCAAAAAGCTCTGTAAAGCTAGTTTTTTATAAAGAGTTCGTTTGGATTCTATGGTAGTTTTTATAGATTCGTGTAATTCGATGTACGTCATAATTGTGCATAATAAGTGTTGAACTTTTTCGTAAAATAATTGTATCGTATCGGTTCCCTGAACCAAGAGAGAAAGATCAGTATACAATGACGATTCATCTCTGTGATCTGAAAATGTATTAATTAAGGTCGATCTTATACCATTCCAGTCACTTGGAATTCCGTTAGTTGCCAAAGTATGTGCAGCGTTACCAGTAATCTTGTTTAAAATTCCATTAATCAAAGATAAGTTCGAAAGCTGACGTTCTGGTTCTGGACTGATATAAGTGAGCACTAACTGATCACACAAGTTCAAAAATCTAGTTAAAACATTAGGGTTTCCGTCAAATTCCGGAACTAGTCTAAGTGATTTATAGATTTTATCTGATAAATCTATCTGATCCATGTCGGATGTAGAACTACGCGATTCCGCCGCTATTTCTAAATCTTCTGCTATATCTTCTAAATTACGAAAGGCGTCACTTCGCGCGATGCGTAATTGATTGCGCCTACTAATCCTAAGGTCCCTATTACTAAGTGGATGAAAAATTTTGGAAAATTATAGTACCTTGCGTTAAAAATATAACAACCAATAATAGGACTTATGTACTTACATGAGTAGCATTGCTTGCGAGCGTTGTTTCATCGATTTTTGGATGTCCCAATCTCCGTAGCAACAGCTTCCACGACAGGCCTCCAATAGGTTCTTCGTCCAGACGGTTGATGCGCCGTTTTCCTGATTTTTAGGTATTTCACATCACCACACCTTAAGTCTGTAACGAGTGCCGACTGCGCCAGATATGTGTGGGGGCATGTGTCGGGAAACTCTTCAGTGAATAAGTCCTTTTTAGGTATTGAAATATATTTTAAAGTTCACAAACTTCACTTAAAATTATAAAATAGATTTTCTTAATAATTATGTTAATTCTATCAATGTCCGTTCCCACCGAAGTTAGGTAGAGAAAAAGCGATGACTATAGTCGGTGACATCGGATGCGCGGTGTCGACATACGTTCGGTCCCTTTGTCAGTACAAAGTGCCGAGCTTGCAGGTTGGCTTCGTAACAAGTATAACAACAACACAACAAGACAAACAACAACAACAACACAAGACAAGACAAACACAACAACAACAAGACAAGACAAGTACAACAAGACAAGTAGGTACCTGTTTACCTCGTTAAAAAGAATATCGCGATAAGACCCGTTTTCGATAGTGTTTTATAATGTGTACAAATCGCGAAAGTTTAAAAAGTTTAAATTTCAGGTTGTGGTACAGAACATCAAACCAAATAACTTTCTCCATGGGACCAACATCGTATTCGCGTAAAAATGTTGAACTGTCGCATAGAAAATTTCAATACCTACTCGACGCAAATGTATGGGACGGCTGATTATTTTTTCGCGATTAACATGTTGGTGCCATGGAAAAAGTTGTTTAGTTTGATGGTCTATACCACACCCTTAAATTTGTTTAGTTTGATGGTCTATACCACACACCCTTAAATTTGTTTAGTTTGATGGTCTATACCACACACCCTTAAATTTGTTTAGTTTGATGGTCTATACCACACACCCTTAAATTTGTTTAGTTTGATGGTCTATACCACACACCCTTAAATTTTTTTAGTTTGATGGTCTATACCACACCCTTAAATTTGTTTAGTTTGATGGTCTATACCACACACCCTTAAATTTGTTTAGTTTGATGGTCTATACCACACCCTTAAATTTGTTTAGTTTGATGGTCTATACCACACACCCTTAAATTTGTTTAGTTTGATGGTCTATACCACACACCCTTAAATTTGTTTAGTTTGATGGTCTATACCACACACCCTTAAATTTGTTTAGTTTGATGGTCTATACCACACCCTTAAATTTGTTTAGTTTGATGGTCTATACCACACACCCTTAAATTTGTTTAGTTTGATGGTCTATACCACACCCTTAAATTTGTTTAGTTTGATGGTCTATACCACACACCCTTAAATTTGTTTAGTTTGATGGTCTATACCACACCCTTAAATTTGTTTAGTTTGATGGTCTATACCACACACCCTTAAATTTGTTTAGTTTGATGGTCTATACCACACACCCTTAAATTTGACGAGGAGTTACACCTCTGCCCAACTCTTCGGGGAAATTAGGCATGATTCTATGTTATGTTAAGGTAACTCCTAAATAAGAGCTAATTAATTCCGTCGGCCCATTTAAATCTCTTACACGATACACTTCAAAACATTTCAGACAATCCTTCAGAATGACTCACGCAACGAAATTAACTGAAAGCGGCGAACATCCAAACAACGATATAAATACGGTTAACTGTTTTTTAACCGATTTGTAAATGAGAAATAAATCGTGAGTAACCGTTTTAGAGGAAGTCCATGACTGGGAAGGAATGTTATTATGTTGTTATTCAATGAACTAGCTGATCAATCTTGGGTGGGTTTCGTTCGGAATCATTGGAAATACCGGTATGCAAGGTCATCTCGTGAATTTTAAATTGCAGGCATTCGATTCTTTTCAACTGTTTCTGGCGACTGCAATTCAAAGATGATCCATGAAGTATATTGCAGTTTGAAAGGTTTTCTGCCTATTTCATCAATTTCTCAAATCTACATAAATAAAAAGAGAAGTCCTGACTGACTGACTGACTCATCAACGCCCAGCCCAAACCCTTGAACCTGGAAGCTGAAATTTTGCACAGAGGTTCCCTTTATAATGTAGACAAGGAATAAGGAAGGATTTCCCGGTAGTACGAAATCGTGGGATATTTCCAAGAAAAGCTAGTACAAAATGTAGCTTTACTTAAGGCTCCTGCAGACAGCCGCGACGTGACTCTAGTAGAACAATTTCTATGTAAACTTCATGGAAATTTTCTATTAGAGTCGCGGCGCACCATCGGCGTCGGGCCTGCCTACTTCAGTTTGTAGTTATAGTAGCTATTTATTATTTTCCTGGTAATCTCTCTAATTCTACTTCCATGCCTCGGAAAACACGTTAAGCCGGTGGTCCCGGCTGTTATTCGTAGATCTTTGACAGTCCGTTACGCTTACGAGTACTCAGAAGCCCAAAAGTCTGACAACCAGTCTTACCAAGCGGTATCGTGTTACACAGTAACTGGTTTGTGGAGGTCAGACAAGCAGTCGCTCCATGTAACATCCTGGTATTCAGCTGCATCCCGTTAGACTGGAAGCCGACCAAAACATAGCTGAGAAAAAACTAGGCAGATTGATTGGCAGATTGATTGATTTGACGAGGCAATGAACTATTAGACCTACTTGGATAAGTCCAAGTAGGTCTAATAGTTCATTGCTTCGTGCCAAAAAACGAGAAAGGAGGGAAAACTATTAAAGATCGACATTAATAATTTATCCAACTGATTTTGACTCGGATTGATAGGTCATCCCAATATTTGCGTTGCCTACACTTATTTGTGTTCAGTCTGGCTTTAAATTTCTGAGCATAGCTACGTCTGGGAAAACCCATCGGATTTAACTCCAATAATAGCAACATTAAATGCATCGTACTGTCAGTACTATATAACAAGTATTGTTATAATTTGAGCCATTAATCTGATATATCTCCTCCACTTGAGATATATATAAATAGTCAAGGAAAACGTTACGAAAATGCAAGGCGAAGGAATTTAATATAAATATACATAAATATATTGATTTGGTTTAGTTTATACTAGTGACCCGGCCCTGCTTCGCACGGTTTTTGCGACTTGACATAACATTAAAGTTTCCATATTATAAATTAATATAATAATATAAGTAAAAAATATTAATAAAAAAAAATATTAACATTATTATTATTATTTCTTTTATTTCATTTTACACATACTGTTTACATTTTTAAATATTAGAATAAAAAGAATATAAAAACATTTAAAAATATAAAAATAGTAGCCCACCGATATCGGGAACAGGGTCCAAGCTACCGGCGGTCAGGGCTCCAGAGAGAGGAACCTCCTAACAATGCGGGCCGTGTCCAGAAGCACCGCTTTCTGAATCAAGCCCTTGATCCAGCTGCCCAACGAGAGCCTCCTTAGGTGTTGGTCGAGGCTCTTGGCAATTAAGCCATTGGCTGATACGACTATCGGCACAATGATTGCTGAGTCCACATCCCACATGTCGACAACCTCGCGAGCCAAGTCAAGATACTTGATTTGTTTATCTTTCTCGGCTTTCACGAGGTTCCCGTCATGCGGGACCGTTATGTCAACAACCATTGCGCGCCGCTCTGTTCGATCCACCACCACTATATCAGGCTTATTGGCAACAATAGTCCTGTCAGTGATGATGGATCGGTCCCAGTACAATGTGATATTTCCATTTTCGAGAACTGGGTCGGGCACATACCTGTAGTATGGCACCTCCGATTCCACAAGGCTGTATTTCAGAGCAAGTTGCTGATGGATAATTCTGGCTACAAGGTTGTGCCTATGCAAGTACTCTTCGTTAGCTAGACGAGAACACCCGGAGATAATGTGTCGAATTGATTCTCCCGGACGGTGGCATGCCCGACAGATGTCAACCGTTCCGTCTTTCACAATAAATCTCCGGTAATTGTTCGTCATGATAACTTCGTCCATAATTGCACAGACAAAACCTTCGGTTTCCCCAAAGAGGTCACCGGAACGCAGCCAGGCTACGGACGCTAGCAAATCTACATCGGGTCCATGTAGGGCCCGGAAAAAGCGTCCGTGAAGCTCCTTACTCTGCCATACCTCCATGCGATCGTTAGTGTCAAGCACTACAGGTTTGCGCCAGTTCTCTTTAGCCAAGGAGAGCGGGGTGAAGCCCTTGTCCACCGCGACCACATCTCGATGCATCCCCACGTCGGCTTCTAGGAAATATTCCCTGAGACTGCATATCTCGCGATTGTGGAGGGTCTTAGCGTTTAAAAAGCCTCGGCCTCCACACTTTCGCGGGATATACAGTCTCATTACCGATGACCGTGGGTGATGCATTCGATATGCAGTCAACAGCGTACGGACCCTCCGATCCAGGGCATCGAGTTCAGTCTGAGTCCATTTGAGTATGCCGAAAGAGTACATCAAAACCGGCATGACCCAACCGTTGAAGGCGCGCACCTTGTTTCCGCCTGATAGAAGACTATTAAATACTTTTTTCAGGCGGCCAAAGAAGCGCTCCTTCAACGATTGCTTCATGTCAGCAACATTGATGCCTAACGCTTCCGACATACCCAAATACTTATAGGTTTCGGCTGCGGAGAGGGTTCTAAGGTTTATGGAATCCGAGAGTTGGGTTCCCACGGATTCCACAATCTCCCCTCGCTTTACATGCATGACCGCACATTTGTCCACACCAAATTCCATCCTGATGGCGCTACTGAAAGTTTCAGTTACTTTCAGTAGCTCCATCAGTTGCAAATTGTTGGGGGCAAAGAGTTTTAGGTCATCCATGTAGAGGAGGTGGGATATAACCTGACCACCTCTCCTCAGCCGATAGCCTAGACCTGAATCCTCCAGCAGTGTGCTTAGAGGATTCAAGGCTAAGCAGAACCAAAGTGGACTCAAACAATCGCCCTGAAATATACCTCGCTCGATCCTTATCGGCTCGCTATTCCTCTGGATATTTCGACATCCTGGATAGCGAAGGACCGTCCTCCATTGCCCCATACACGACATCAGGAAGGTGCGCAGAGTAGCATCTACTTTATACAACTCCAGCACCCTCATGAGCCATGTATGTGGCACCGAGTCATAGGCCTTCTTATAGTCTATCCAACATGTCGACAGATCCTTACGGGAACGACGAACCTGTTGGCTAATGGCCATATCAATGAGGAGTAGCTCCTTAGTACCACGGGACCCGTTCCTAGATCCATTTTGAGAGACAGACATGATGGAGTTGGTGTCTATATGTTCGTTAATTTTAGCTCTCAAAATGGATGTAAGAACCTTATAGACCGTCGGTAGACAAGTGATCGGTCTATAATTTTTGGGCTCCGCAGTACTACCTGATTTATGGAGCAGGTGGGTTATTCCTGTCGTTAGGAACTGGGGTAGCGACCCTGACTGTAAGGCTGACTGGTACTGAGCCGCCAAGCGAGCGTGCGACCCGGGAAACCATTTTATCCAGAAGTTATGCAGTCCGTCCGGCCCTGGAGACTTCCAATTTGGCAACGGACGGACCGCACGAGCTACATCTTGGGGACAGATGGTAATAGCCCCCATTTCTGGTATTGGATCGCAGGCTCGCTCGACTTCCCGAGCCCAATCACCCTCGGTGTGACCGACAGGCACTGACCAGATACTGCGCCAGAAAGAACACATGGCATCATCATCCGGCAGGCGCGTGTCAGTCACACCTTGGTCCGGTCGCTCCCAACCCCTATAAACCCACCTTTCATCGCTCTGGAAGGTGCGATTCTGAGTGTATCGGTCCACCCGCCGCTTATACCTACGAATACGGTTCGCCCATGCATATACTTTCTGCCTCAGGAAGTCGATGCGCTCTGTGACACGTGACATATAGTCCTGAGGGCTGACATCAGTACCTGAGAACGCCCGTCTCACAAAGCGCATCACTCTGGGGCGAGTATTGCCCTCCCTGAAGCAGATTAGTTTGCCGATGAGCGCTCTGGCCCCACCAATACGGCGCTCAATCCTGCACTGCCAAGCTGGTACGGCTGGTTTCGGTCGTGTAGCTCTAGAGTCATTAGCAAATTTGACGTGAGCTACACGACATGCCGCTACAGCCGCGCAGTACAGAATCGAATGAGTATCGGTGAGGTCTTCGCAGTTATCAAAATAGTTTGACAACTGCGAATCCAGAGCCGCCACCAGCGCCCTATTTTTGTTATGCATGGGCAAACGAGGTAAGCGTGGCCTAAGTTCGGGTGATACGAACCGATATTCCTGAATCGCACCCTCCAAAGCACTCCTCAATTCCTCATTGCACTGGGTACTTACGTTTGCAGCCGTGTCATCACTCCTCCCGTCAGCTTGACTTGTGTTGCACTGTGGTGGTGGTGGTGCAACAATAGTCTGCGACAGGGGGGCGATCACACGGCTACTCTGCATTTCACTTCGCAGGCGATCAAGTACAGTGTCATCCAACATATGATTACGCTGTATGACCCGCACCTGATCCGACAGTCGTTGTGCCGAAACGTTGAGAGCTGGCTCAAGCACCTGAAAAAGAGAGTGCATCCGAACACGGTACGCGGTCAGATTGTTTCCTCCCTCTGTAGCCCCATAGTATGAGCGCATGACATTCTCATTAATGGCTCGCGTCCATCTCATGCGCTGCACACTTCCGCCGGGAGCTGGGACCCTATCAGAGGCCGGTGGACCTCGAGGTCCTACGGCCGGCGTCCTCCCCGTCGACGAACAGGTGGTGGCGTCGTGGGCGGAGAGAAATACTCGTCGCTCGAGTTCCTCGCTCGAGACTGCTGCGTTTTTAAACAGAGCGTAGCCTCACACAGCGCAGCACAGCATGGTTTGTTTGTATCCTCATTAAAATATTAGACGAGCGAGTTGACCAAACATAGCACAGCGCAGTACAGCGCAGCATAGCTCGATGTTGATTTGTCTGTGCTTTGAATTTAAATGTCTATTTTTTTATTAATTTGGTCTTATTTCATGGAGCTCGTGGCTAAGTAATAACAGCCGCAAGGGTAGATCCGTCAGGTTAAGCTACGCTTGCCGGGGTTGGTCGGTGGATGGGTGCCCATCTTTACATACCGAGATTCCTCCGTGCCTCGGAAAGCACGTTAAGGCGTTGGTCCCGGCTGTTATTCGTGGATCTTTCACAGTAGCCCGAAAGTCTGACAACCAGTCTTACCAAGAGGTATCGTATTACCCAGTTACTGGGTTGTGGAGGTCAGATAGGCAGCCGCTCCATCTAAAATACTGGCATTCAGCTGCATCCGGTTAAACTGGAAGCCGACCCCAACATAGTTGAGAAAAGGCTAGGCAGATTGGTATTTCATGATCAGGTAATTTATTCTGTAAAAAGCTCACCGTATAAACTTAAGTAAAGTGAACTTGAAGTGAGCTGTCTTGCTGTCTACCACTTAGGTGGAATTTATGATTAAATAAAATAGTTATTAAATACATGCTAAAAATATATATTCACAATACCAAGATGTAGCATTCTTACTATTCTTAGTTTTTTCCACGTAGCAGAATATGCATACATTAACATTGCGTAATTTTCGATTACGCCGAAGACCGAACCCATGGATAACATCCCTGGTGCACAATAAAATTGTACTAATAGATTAAATCAAGGAGTGGACACCGGACGGCGACCAGGCGTGAACAGAATTCATTAAGGTTACGATGCACTGTGGGAGAAATAAATGTGTCTTAATTTATTTTATCTACACCCATGCTATAAATTCTCTATAAAAGTTTCTGAAACAGTTAGCTTATTGCCAACATTAAAACAGCCAGTATCATAGTAACCATGGTAACCATAATAGCATCCAAACGGGTGTTTTAATGTTGTACTGAATTTCATAATGCAACTCGTTTTCAAAAATAGAACATTGTAATGCACGCGCGTTTCACTACAACAGCGCCGTAATTTAAAAAAAGAACTTATTCGAATTCACGTCGTATACTACGGGGTATTAAAACACTCATGTGATACTATTATCACAGTCGGCTTCGCCTCCTGTGATAAACCTCCATTCGTGTTTTAATACCCCTTATTATACGTCAGTTGCATAAATAAAATCAAAAATGAAAATCAAAAGTCCTTTATTCAAATTAGGCTGAGAATCAGCACTTTTTGAACGTCGAAATTACAGTAAGACAGTCCCCACAAAACGCCCGCCCTTCACCACTTCCTAGTGCTTTAGCTGGGAAGAAGAAGTAGCGGAACAAACTCCCCAGCAGCACAGCTGTCTGTTCAGTTAGAAGAACTAGATTCTATACAATAGTACCTATGCAAAATAATTTACGCAACACAATACATTAAATTATATTTTTGTCAAATAAAATAAACAATTTTAGTACTTAACTCATGTAACCTGTCATTATGTGAGCTGATCCTGGAGAAAGAACATAACATAAACATTGTCTTGAGTTAATCACAGCGACCAACTATTCTTATCGTTTAAGTAATCGTTGATAGAATAGTATGCCTTTGAACAAAGATTGGATTTAACTTTAATTTTAAACGCATTAAAAGGCAAATCTAGCAAAGAAGAAGGTAGCTTGTTATAAAAAGTTATACCAAGACCAACAAATGAGTTATGAACCTTATGAAGCCGATGAAATGGAGCACGTAATTTGTCCTTATTTCTGGTGTTAATATTGTGAATATCACTGTTTTTACTGTACAAATGTATATTTTGCCTAATGTATAAGATATTGGCGAAGATGAACTGTGATGCCACCGTGAGAATACCAATATCCTTAAAAAATTCTCTCAGAGAAACTCTAGCACCTAGCTGGTAAATTGCTCGAACAGCTCGTTTTTGAAGAACAAAAATATTTTGAATATCAGCCGCTTTGCCCCATAGCAGAATACCGTAGGACATAACGCTAAGGAAATAACTAAAATAGACTAACCGAGCTGTATCAACGTCAGTGTATTGTCTTACTTTCCTGACGGCGTAGGCGGCTGAACTGAGCCTTCCCGCTAGGCTTGATATATGTGGGCCCCACTGAAGTTTAGCATCTACCGTTATACCCAGAAAAACTGCTGATTCTACAGTCTTAAGCACCTCTTCATCTAAGACGATGTTGGGTCCCAGATTTCTAACATTCGGTAAGGCAAACTTTATACATTTAGTTTTCTTGGCATTGAGAACTAAGTTATTTGTCGTAAACCAATCCGTAACCATTGAGAGTGCACTGTTTACGTCATCAAAATCATGTCTGTTTCTGTCTACTTTAAAAATAAGAGAGGTGTCATCTGCAAACAGTACAACGTCACAGATACCCTTTAAATAGAATGGTAAGTCATTGATATACACTAGGAATAAGAATGGACCCAGTATTGAGCCTTGAGGTACACCTAACTGAACTGGTAGCCCGGAAGATTTCACACCATTAACATCTACACATTGGAACCTATTATGTAAATAAGAATTTATTACTTTGAGAGCTTCGTTTTGGACACCATAATGACGTAATTTACGCGAAAGCGTGTCATGGTGCACGCAATCAAAGGCTTTGGAGAGATCACAAAAAACTCCAATAGCATTTTGCGAGTTCTCCCAAGCGTTAAATATGTGTTTCAGCAGAGCAACACCCGCATCCGTAGTCGAACGACCTTTAGTGAACCCATATTGTTCATCGTGAAGGAGTCTGTTTAAATTAAAATGTTTTAGTAACTGCTTGAGTGGTTAGCTTGCGTGTTCTGCGCTGAGCTCACGCAACGTGTCGTACGTCCAGCCAGTAATAGGACTCGCCCATCAAGGAGCGCTGTCCCAAATTATACGCATTATTAATTTATTATACATAAAACAAAAAGTATTATTATATTAAAACACGTATACTAAACGATACATAATTAAATTATCTTTTAAATGGTGAAGGTTTCATAACAATACGCTTGATAGTTTTTGCGTGATTCTCAGTTTTTTATCCGCGTTAGACCTAACTTTACGAATTAATTACACTATATAATATAAACATAATCTAAAATATTCACATATCATGTTATTAAAAAATGCTCTAATTTAACATATATTTTTTCCAAATCATTAACACTACTCGTTTAGACGTGATCTTTAGTTTAAAATCATTAAAAGTCGGTTATCGTCGCCTTAAAGAGTCATTGTAAGTACTCATCATTATGAACAACTTTTATTATGGGACCAAACCTGATATCGCGAAAAAAATCACTGTCCAGTAGGTAGGTACATTTATTTTCATCTAAAGGCTCTTACAGACAGAGGCGATATCGCGAGCGATATTGCGATATTATCGCGTCGCAACACCGCTACGCGACACGTCGCGACGCGATATCGCCTCTGTCTGTAAGAGCCTTAACTCGTCAAAAGTAGAGAGCAGCTGATTTTTTTTTCGCGATTTCAGGTTTGGTCTCATAGTAAAAGTTGTTCATTATGATGAGTACAATGACCGTTTAAGAGGAAAACCAACATTAACGTTTATATTTACGGTTGTATATTCTTGTCAAATTCGGAGATGTCTAGAAAACTTTAGCTGCTAATAGGTAATGTCTGAAAGTCAATAATTCCAGTCTGCTGGACGATTACGAATCACTTCAGTAAAGAGTAGTTGGAACCGGAGCCAACCTTTTGGTATTGATATGACATTCCAATGTGCCTATCAACAGCTACTATCACGAGTTTATATACCTTACACTTACGAAAGATTGAAAGTAATTTTCTCCTTTTTAAGGAAATTTCTCGCCAACCGACTGGTCGAGACTTCACGTGACCTAATAATCTTGTCAAGAAGCAAGGTCTCACAGCACAGCTCTTATCACATATATTTTTTTGTTTTGCGGTTACAATCTTACATTAACAGTTGGAGAATTGACCGGGACGTATATGTAGGTATATACAGGGTGTAATGGACAGCCCTCCGCAAACTTATAGGGTGCATTCAGCTCCTCATTCTGAATCATATTCCACCGGAAATTTTCTCAGGAAAATTTTCATTTTTTCAATTTTTTTTTCAGTTACATTTTCATTATTTCAATGTAAATTTGCATTGTGTGTTCGCAGCACTCCATTTATGTAAAAAAAACAGCAAAAAAAAAACCAGCAATGGATGTTGAAATACTCTAACCAACGACGCGTGAGTTCACTTTCTGTCTAACTACAGAGTTCATCGAACTCACCGCATACCTATTACTTACCCCTCCCAACCAGTAATAGACGCTCCGATTTGTGCACAAAAACACAAACAAATCAGGTTTATTGGAGGCCCTTAAAGTTCCTGAAAAAATTTCATGTAGGTACCGGTCATCTTAGTATGACATACTGAATTCACCCTATCAGTTTGCGGAGGGCTGTCCCTTACAGCCTGCATAGGAGGACATTTTGTCACAATATGTTAAAAAAACAACGGTTTGAGTATATTTACTTAATGAAATGATTGAGTGATGATTCTTTTTTTTGCATCAGCTGTTTTCACAAATCGAATCGTGTAAGCGGCGATCAGAAAATAAAACAAAACAGCTGAAGATACTTAGGTAGAAATCGGTGGCAGTGAGTTATGAAAAGCTACCTAAGTAGGTGACTGACTTGTTGGTCTAGTGGTTGCAAGCGCTCTGATGAGCATGAGGTCCCGGGTTCCATTCCCAGATCGGGCTAAGTGTTATTGGGTTTTCCTATATGGAATTTCTCAGTACCAGATGGATTTTTTCTGGATTTTTTCCCGGTTGATGGCAACGCTCGCCCCATAATAGCGTGATGTTATGTAAAATTAGTAGGTATCTACTTCTAGTGCATTTCAAAAAACCGGTCAAGAACGAGTCGGACTCGCGCACCGAGGGTTCCGTTCCGATTTTTGAAAAAGTGTGCTATTTAGAGACATCGTTTTATTTTTCCTGTAATCTTTACATAAACTTCTATCACATAGAATAATTTCAAATTTTTCTCTTTGAAAACTTCGGAGATAAGGGACGGAACGATAGGATAGGGAACGGTATTTTTTTTTACATTTTTCATCAAAAGTCGAAAACTGTGCGGCCTAAAGAAAAATAAAAAAATGTTTGAGAATTTACAAACAACGTTCTTTCATATGATACCCCAAATGCTCTAGTAGGCCCACTTTGAATTTTTAAGACCCCTTTCAGTCCCTGTTGCAAAAAAAATACATATATTTTTATTTCTTTCTTATTTGCAAAATAGTTGGGTAAATGTCATCTAAAACTGTACCAAATTTCAAGTTGATAGCAATAGTAGTTCTTGAGATATCCAGCTGTGACAGACAGACAGACAGACAGACAGACGGACAGACAAAGAGACAGACAGAAAGACTGAGTCACACCATAAGGAATCCTTTTTTACCATTTTGTTACGGAAGCCTAAAAACAGCTCAGAAAATAAACGTTGAATTTTGTATATTTTCAAAACATTGCTCAAATTACAGACGCCAGCACATCAACGTAAACCCTTTAAATAACTATAACTACGACGCAGCATGAAGTGTTAGAAAGAAAGTATCGTTGGCATGATTGGTTGAATTTCCATCGATTCTAAAATTGCGCAATGGTTGCACATTCTAATAATGAGGAGCCAATAAAATCATGCTTCACTTGGAATAGGCCACACCTCCGCGCCCCTGCGCGCCCGCCACTCGCTACCGAGTACTTCCGACCCTTAGCGAAATTAAACGAACGCATCAGTTCTTACGTTACGTCAGTCACTAAAAATTCGTGGAACCTTGTAGTGCATTGCAGACACCACATCAAGGAATACATTGTACAATGTATTCCTTGATGTGGTGTCCAAACATTAATGTTTCGCCGACTAAACAACATAGTTTAGACTTTAGACAAACAGAAGACTACGACCGACAGCTGAAACACTCGACGTTTGGCCGACATCGACTATCGACAACGTCTTCTGTAATGGCGGTATTATCGACTAGTGATGGCATTTTGTCGAGGTTTTTTGACATTATAGTGCAATAATAAAATTGCTTATTGTTTCTTCTACATTTCCAAATGTAGGTTTTACTTCCATCCCATTTCGTTTTGGGTAAATTACACTACTTTTTTTGTGAAACAGGTCAATATTCATGGTTGGTGTCCTTGAGGTCAAGGTCAGTGAACTTAACGTTTTAATAAACACCCCATCACTAGAAGCTACTGGACCGTAGGTGCTCAAATGGGAATACCTTGGGTGCTCTAAAAATCGGTGCTCAGAAAATAGGTGCTCAAACGGGAATGCTTCGAATATTTTTCATACTGTGTAGAAGGTTTTTAATCTATATCTATATTATAAAATTTGATGTAATTATTATGATTTTGATGAAATTTTCAGGCAGCCTTCAGAGTAGTCCAACGGGTGATCCTGTGAAGTTTGGTAGCAATCGGATCAATAGATTTTTTTTTTTGGCTTTTTGGTAATTTGGTGTCATATTTTTTTCTGTGCAGCAACCGAACAAAAAGTACTAGTCTTGCATGAATTCAAGACAGTATGTCAATCATCCACGAATAGATTTGGATGAACCTAGCAAAAAGTATTGGGCTTGCATGAATTCAAAATAGTATTTCAATCATCCACCACAAGTCATCTAGCTATAGATAATTAGTGCTACCCGTGCGAAGCCGGGGCGGATTAACTAGTGCTTTGGCGATATTATCATTACACATTGCATTTACATAGGTCATCGTCATATAAGACTACAAAAAATAAAATTAAAATATTTGCTTGATAATTTGGTAGTTAATTAATTTACAACAAACTCCACCTATCTATAAACATAGATAAACACACCTGTAGGTTATAAAAAATGCAAATATTTATAAAATAGTAGCTTCTGCGCGCGACTTATGGTTCCTACAAACAGGCACGTCACAGGCACCGCTCGTCGCGCGATAAGGTACTGCTTATAAAAAGCATGCTTATAAGCAAGCTTATTTGAAAACGTACTAGAAATAAGCATGCTCATTAGGTACTAGTAATGTTGTGACACATATGCTCCTAACTAACTATTGCTCAATAAAAGCATGCTTTCGTGCACGTGTGTCAGTAGCTATACGCGGTTCGTTTGTGTCGCGCGCGATTCGCGTCGCGTGTCGCGCCTGTTTGTAGGAGCCTTGAGTCAGAGTGAATTTTCTTGTTTTAACATAAAATATATCCATTAACACTCGGCAATACTGTAGCTCCCATTAGTGAAAGAATTTTCGGAATTGGATCAGTAGTTCCGAAGATTACCCCCTCATTCAAACTGGTGTGGGTTTGAATGAGGGGGTAATCTTCGGAACTAAATAAATAAATTTTTCAACTAGAAATGCTGATAGAAAAATACCAAGAGTTCCAGAGACCACTCTACATTGTCTTTATCGACTACCAAAAAGCTTTTGATTCTCTGCTGCACTCATCAATATGGGAAACTCTACTCTCTCAAGATGTACCACTAGATTACATAAAAGTCCTAAAATCTTCGGAACTACACTCTCTATGTAATATTAATATAGATCGATACATCCGTCCCAACACTACCGATAATCGGCCAGCACTCAGCCTCGAGGTTGAGACAAGGCGCAATATGTAACAGTACACTAAAAGTCAATGCTTTGCAGATTTGTACTAACATTAAATCTGTTTGCAGTTCGAATAGTCAATAGTCTGGATACGAACGATTTTAAACGTCTGGACATGGCCGAGGACAGGTTTATATTGAAGTAAATATTTGTAGGAAATAATGGCGACCATTATCATATCAGTCATCGTTGGGCTCGCTGCCACGAAGTTTGAAACTTTACGAGTTATTAAATATGTCGTAGGTATTTACCTACATTTTATGGAAATCGGTTGTCATGGTAGGGGTAATTGGGCATGTGATGCGGAGGAATGAGGAAAATGTCGTGAGAAAAGTTTTCGAGTATGAATGTAGATAATAAGTATATCACGTATTTTTCCACTTACCTACTTCTATTTTTGTTTTATTGTTATATATCTGTGAGTCTATCATTGATTTTTATGTCATGCTTACTCTACATAACTGATTTTGTTTACTACCGTGTGGTAGAACCCAGGTGGTCTGCTACACTGGGATTCCTAATGCAGACGACAGTCTCTCACAAACAGGTGTCACATAGTTTCTAAGATTGTCTAATTTAATATGATGCTATTAAATCACTACATAGTATAAAACAAAGTCGCTTCAAGCTGTCTGTCTGTCCCTATGTATGCTTAATCTTTAAACTACGCAACGGATTTCGATGCGGTTTTTTTAATAGATAGAGTGATTCAAGAGGAAGGTTTGTGTATATAATAAACGCGGGCAAAGCGGCGGGCAAAAGCTAGGAAATAAGAAATATTAAAAATCTTTATTTTATACAAAAACCTTCAACAATGCTTAAAAACTAGGTCGCATGAATTTCAGTGATTAAAGGTCATACAGACAGAGTAAACCCTGACTCCTAAACTAGGAGATCCTGTGACTTAGGAGTCAGTGTTCTGCTGTCACTGTGATAGCAAAAACCTTTTAGTAAAAAAACCGGCCAAGTGCGAGTCGGACTCACACACGAAGGGTTTCGTACCATAAACACTCCTTTGCAAAACAAGCCACGCCCCGCGCGAATTATAATTATTATTTACTTAGGCACTTATTACAGATTTATTATTAGAAAATAATGGTTCACGGTTTATGCATAAGGTTTATGTTTATGAAATTAAATGTTTTTTTTAATTTTTATATTTGAGTTGATTGAATGAAAGGTAAATTGCGAAAAAAAAACCTGAATATAATTTTTGAAGACCAATCCATAGGTACGCCACACGTATGTGTTTGATGAAAAAAAAATTTTGAGTTTCAGTTCTAAGTAACTCCCAAAATTTATTGTTTTTAGGGTTCCGTACCTCAAAAGGAAAAAACGGAACCCTTATAGGATCACTCGTGTGTCTGTCTGTCTGTCTGTCTGTCTGTCTGTCTGTCCGTCTGTCCGTCTGTCACAGCCAATTTGCTCCGAATCTAATGAACCGATTAAGTTGAAACTTGGTACACATATGTACTTTGGTAACCCAAACACGGACATGTAGCGTAAATAAATGAATTTTGAATATGGGGGTCCCTTTTGGGGGGAAAATAAGTACAATTAAAAAAAAAAGTTTTGCAAACTATACCGTGTGACATATCAAATGAAAGGTCTTACTGTGAGGGTCTCAAATATATTTTTTTTTATAATTTTAGAATAAATTGTTTTGAAGTTATTTAAGAAAATAGACGAAAATTGACCATTCCCCCCCCTTATCTCGGAAACTACTGAGCCTAAAATTTTGAAAAAAATATAGAAAATAGTTCTTTACCTATAGATTACAGGAAAACCTATCAGAAGTTTATGGTCTTGTAAATCTATATATATAAAATTCAAAGTCCTGACTGACTCATTGACTAATAATCAACGCACAGTCCAAACCACTGGACCTAGAGACATGAAATTTTGAACATAAATATACCTTATATTGTGTTAACATCCATTAGGGAAGAATTTTTGGAAATTCCATCCCTAAGGGAATAAAATAGGGGATGAAAGTTTGTATGAAAAATCTTATCTCTTGAGTTATTAGACTTGAAACTTAGCACGAATATTCATCTAAGTTAATTATAAAATTAATCATTTTTAGTTTTGCTAAACTACCCCCTTTCTTGTGGATGGGAAATCATCACATGACTTCTCCCGCTCTGGGTGGACCGGAAGGGCGTGTCATACTTTTACTGACTAAAACCCACCCGTGTTCCTTCAGTTGCCTATGGCAGGGCCACGGTATCTCTTTCGAACAACCCGCGACCCCAGAAGACGGTATTGGTGGGTGTCAAAGTTTTTATAGAGGAATTTTAACACGCGGTCCGATTTACTCAAAACTCAGATTGTATCAGGGTTTTCCAAAAATCTACCCCTAAGGGGTGAAAAGGGGTAGTACATTTTACAGCGGAGGATTTTATTGCGGATTGATTAACTTGAAAATTGGTGTAAATAATGTTTGAGACAAGTTATGGAAACATCCCAGATGATTTTTGAAATTCTACCCCTGTGGGCTTGGAAACAGGGATACAGTTTACGTGAAAAATCTTATTAACTAATTTGGTTAATGAACTTGAAACTTAGCACAAATACTTGCTTATGTAAGTAATAAAGTTTGTCATTATTAGTTTTTCAAAAGTACCCCTCAAATGGGGTTTAGGGATGTTAAAGTTTGTATGGAAGAATTTTAAAGCGCAGTCCGATTAACTTGATACTCAGTATTTATACTTTTGATGTAAAATAAACAATAATAAGAAAATTAAAACCCATGAAATCAGACATCCACGCGGGCGAAGCCGCGGGCAGTCTAGCTAGTATCTCAATATTGTGCGTACAAACTTACTAAGCCTCCGCTGTCTGTCCGTCTGTCACAGGGCTGTATCTCACGAACCTTAATAGGTAGACAGTTGAAATTTTCACAGATTGTGTATTTCTATTACGACTATAACAATAAATAATAAAAATAAAGTAGGTAAAGTTAAAGAATTATTAAAGGGGGCGGTCCCAAACAAAACTTTTAATTTTGAAAAAAAAAAAATTAACCTGTGTGTGGGGTGTTATTGTCTAGAACCCAAAGAGTAGAGTACAAAGATACTTTATTTTTTTTATCTTCTAAAATGAAGAAATAGGGGGCCGTAAAAGTTGTCAATTTTATACCATTTTTGTACGAGCTCTATTATAATGTACCTTATACTATACCCTTTGTGTGCGACTCCGTCTCGCACTTGGCCGGTTTTTTTTTTCTATTACATCTACTTACCAAGTTTCAACAGTATAGTATATAGTTCTTAAAGTTTCGGTAAAAAGTGGCTGTGACATACGGACGGACAGACAGACAGACAGACATGACCAATCCATAAGGGTTCCGTTTTTGCCATTTGCCTACGGTACCCTAAAAAGTGTGTTTTAGTACAAAAACATGGCAAAAAAAATTGATTTGAAAGGTACAATGAAATTATTTGAAAAGATTAAACTAGTAGTACCTAAAAGAATTTATTAAACGTAGAAGTAATGTAAGTGAAGAATTGTTGTTGTTGTTTCATTGTTTGTGAAGAGAAAATAAATTATTTGAATTAGAATTTGGATGGCTATAACAGTAGGGGAAAGACCGGCCGTGAGAAAGACCGAAGACAAACGTAGTGTGGGACGCCCCCAGCATTGCCCCCAGCTAGATAGACCGACGGCGACGGCCTTATGAAGGTGGCTGGGACTGAATGCGAAAGGCGGAGGACAGGGTGTTGTGGCGCACCCTGAAAGAGGCCTATGTCCAGCAGTGCACTGCAATAGGTTGAGATTATTAAAGCAGGATATAATCGGAACATATCATTAATACCGACATTATCTTAAGAAGGAAACAAAACAAACTCGCTATCGAAAATTTACCATAAAGCCACATCTATTGAATTTCCATAGACAATTGAAGCAGAGATCGGAATACAAACGTGAAGAAATGGCATTGACATATATTTCGATAATGGTAATAATTTGCCCTCTTTGTTGTAAGTACAAGGGAATACAAAAGTTTTAAAGAAAATATTATATTTCGTATACACATAACATCATTCCTGTAAACCACAAAGGGTTTGGCAGATGTATACCTATATGTAGTAGGTACACCCTATTGCGACAGTTATGTAAGTACTATGCAATAGGGGGCGAGCATATTGCCATCAACCGGGCACAAATCCAGACTCCGGCGGGAGAAAAACCCAATATTTGCCCGACCAGGGAATCGAACAGGAGCTCATGCTTATATTAGGTGAACAATTGGTGGTGTTGACGCTGCCCCGCTACTGTACCACATCAGGGATGTTCGCGGACGCACATGTGGATTATTTCTTCGCCACAATGCGTAAGCGCTGTGCGTCCCTGGGGGTCTACTCCCTAAGCACGAAGTCCGTAGTTTCGGCCTTCGTTATGGGCGTTTCCTACTACGTATCACCTAAGGACGTATGATTGGTTCGGGGCCCGAACGAAGTATGAATGGCAACACGATACGACAGTTGTCCCTACTCCCGATGTGTTTTTGCCCGTCCGAAAAAAATAACTTTTACACTTGTTTTGATGGACGGATAAACGGACGGACGGATGAACGGACGGACTTAAGGAGTAGGCCACCTGGTGCGTGGGGTGTGGGGCAGTAGCAACAGTATCCTGTCTCTAATTTCAAGCAGGCTAGACTATCCATACCTACGTGAATCGCTGCTGCGTCATTTCCCATGGAATGGTGGAGCCGCGGTGAAGCGTCGGACAGTACTGCCGCCGCGCCGAGTATATTAAATAGATATTTGTAAATTGTCTTAATTACTAACATAGGATAAGTTGTTTACTAACAAATGAGTTTTTGTTACTTGCTTAAATAAATGAAATTGAATTGAATTGTATTGAATTAGGTGAACAATTTATAGGTAGATGATCTACCAACTCCCAAACTAAGTCAAGCCTGAATTTTGGGAGTACGTATACACACACGTATGTATGATTAACCCCTCAAGTGTCGAATGCACCCCATGTGTGCATAAGAAGAACTCTTTTTTTGTTAGGTATATAAGCTTATATCACATATATATAAATGTAAAAAACCATCATGCGATGGAAAACCAATCATCATCATTAGTTGTGAACCTATGGAGTTCGTAGCTAACCCCCGCTCTCCCCCCGCGTGTCAAATGCACCAAAAGTGTGCAAAAGGACAAAACTTTACATAATAGGTATATAAGCTTAGATCACATATAAATATAAACGTAAAAAAAATCATCCGATGGAAAACATATCATCATCAGTAGTTGTGAACCTATGGGGTTCGCAACTAACCCCCAACCCTCCCCACTCGCTGGGGTTTTGGGTCTAAAATTAGCCAGACACTTGAGGGGCTAAAAGCGTAGATAAAAAAGGTTGTGAATAAGATTTCATATAAAACACACAAAATAATGTCGTGGTGAATACGACAAGAAGGTAGGCAGTATTAGTGAAGCTCCAGTTATCCACTATCCCATGTTCAACGGTTGATGATGGCAGAAAAATATTATAAAATATTTTTTTTATATGATAATAATACTTAAATCTATTGTTATGTAATATCTCTATCTTAATAGACTTGAAAAAATCGACTCGAAAATGGCTCGACTGATTTGATGTTTTGTTTTGTTCGCCTCATTTCTGGGGTGGTTTTAGGAAAAGAGAATTAGTAAAAACCCAAAGGAAAAGCCGAAAAATTGAAATTGAAATTTTGGCAGGACAACGTCTAACAGGCCAGCAAGTCTTCAATTAAAGTCAGTCAAGACTTTTATGTAACACTAATTGAGGAAGCCGTAATTTATGTGTTTCAATAATAACTTATAATTTAGGTTCTGACTTACCCACTTTTTTAAGACTTTCTGGATTAAAAAATCCAGTTTGACATAATGTTAGAAGTTGAAGATGTTAAAATCTTCTGAAATAAATTGCTACCTGTAGAATGCTAAATGTGCCTGACCATTTTTCACCTCATGGGGTTGTTCAACTGTTAAATGCAACATATTTTATTTATTGCATCATTAAGTAAGAAAAAGGTACTATAATAAACAACGAATTCTAAATGAGAATCTTTATAAGACTATGTAATGAAGCTTTATAAAATCAATTTGTGAAGTCAAGAAGTCCCCTATGAATAATTCTTAGAGGATGGGCTCGATATTATTAAGTTGTTTTAATATAATATTTTACTCAGCTTCGACACCTTTTATGATTTAGATAGGTAAGTATGTTTGAGGGAAAATAATTAACTTTATTGCTGAATTTTTTTGCGAGTATCAAAATATGTCGCATAAATGGCCGTGTTTTTAGGGTTCCGTACCAAAATGGTAAAAAAGGAACCCTTATGGTGTGACTAAGTCTGTCTGTCTGTCTATCTGTCTGTCTGTCTGTCTGTCTGTCTGTCACAGCTGGATATCTCGAGAACTACTAATGCTAACAACTTGAAACTTGGAACAGTTTTAGGTGACGTTTACCCAACTATTTTGCAAATAAAAAAGAAATACAAATATATATATTTTTTTTGCAACAGGGACTGATAGGGGGTCTTAAAAATTCAAAGTGGAGCTACTAGAGCATGTAGGGTATCAAATAAAAGAGCGCTATTTGCACATTCTCAAACATTTTTTTATTTTTTTTAGGCCCTACAGTTTCCGACTTTTGATGAAAAATGTAAAAAAAAAATACCGTTCCCCCCCTTATCTCCGAAGTTTGCAAAGAGAAAAATCTGAAATTATTCTATGTGATAGAAGTAAAAAAGAAAACAGAAAAAAAAAAAAAAAAAAAAAAAAAACGTAAAAAAGAAAAAAAAAGAAAAAAAAAAAAGAAAACAAAAAAAAAAAAAAAAAAAAAAAACAACAAAAAAAAAAGAAAAAAAAAAAAAAAAAAAAGATGTAAAGATTACAGGAACAATATGTCTCTAAATAGCATACTTTTTCAGAAATCGGAACGGAACCCTCGGTGCGCGAGTCCGACTCGCTCTTGACCGGTTTTTTTTTTATTGCGTAGACTTACAGGCTTGATTTTTTTAGCTCCAAGTAGGATTGCCATCTCTAATGTCATGATTTCCAAATAATAATAACTTTTGTTGATTTTAAATACTAAATGTGAAGTTGAAAGTAGGTACTTATGTGATTTGTCTCAAATGATTTTGTATCTGTGTACCTATTCGTGAAGTTTTAAATTATCTCATTTGACAGTTACCGCCATAAGTGCTGATTTTTTCTAACGGAATGGAATGTTTGGACGACTAACTAAACAAATAAAACATTTATCGTCCAATTCCAATTCGCTATTTTAATAGGTACGTGTGTTTCAGAGTTACTAGGTAACAACGTCAAAATATTTAAAAAATATAAAGACAATAAAAAAACTACCAAAAAGGAGTATTTCAAACGGTCGTCGGCCACAGAATGGAAACATGATGTTTGGAGAATCGTCTAGTGCGAACTACATAATTAGTTCGCTTCGAGCTTTGGAACCTAAAGCTTATCTTTAAGAAATCTAAAGTTTATCTATACCTACCTACTGTTATTTAATGAGTGTTTTTAAATAGTTTGTTAAATATTGCTATACTATATATACCAAGTTTGAATGTGTGTAAGAATATAAATACAGAATTATTCGTACTGGAAAGGTTTATTTTGCTAACCAGGAAAAGTGTGTAAATCCCGGATTTTGGAGCTTTAAACCCAGACAGATAGTTTTAATTGTTATAAATCAACTTTTTATTTACTTTAAACTACTGAAATTTAGTCTTCTAAAGAAACTAAACAGAATCTTCTTAAAGTTTTAACCCCTCAAGTGTCTGAGTTTGGCTAATTTTAGACCCAAAACCCCAGCGAGTGGGGAGGGTTGGGGGTTAATTGCGAACCCCATAGGTTCACAACTAATGATGATGATTGGTTTCCATCGAATGATGTTTTTTTACTTTTATATATATGTGATACTAGCTTCTGCCCGCGACTTCGTCCGCGTAAAATTTATTTTTTGCTCGACCCACCCCGTCGCATCGCATTGCCTAACCGCGCTATTACTTCGTTTTTACTTAGCGTTCTTTCAGACTTTTTTTCTTTTTGCTCGGCACCTAAGGGTCCTAGAGTGATGTTAAATATACCTTCTATAAGATTTGGGCTATCATTAATGCAAAAAGATTTTTTTAAGTCCGACTGGTAGGGTAGTTCCAGAGTTTAGCTCGTTCCTTCACCACATCCCCTTCCGCTACCTCTCCCTCCCCCTCTCACTCACTCTCACACCCCCTTCACCACTTCCCCTTCGCTCTCTCTCTCACCACCCCGTCCCCTAGCTCCCTCTCCCCCTCTCCTCCACCTCCGGCTCACCAACCCCTCCCCACCCCTCAGCCTTCACCATGTCTTCCTCCTCTCCTCACCAATTCCTGCCCTTTCTCCCTGCGTCCATCATCCTCCCCCTCAGACTCCTCACCACCCCTCCCTTGCCCCTCCCCCTCTAACCCGGGGTAGTTTTAAAAAACTAATAATGACAAACTTAGGCAAATATTTGTGCCAAGTTTCAAGTCAATTAAAACCATTGTTAATAACATTTTTCATGTAAATTGTATTCCCTGTTTTCACCCCCACAGGGGTGGAATAAAAAAAAAATGGTTTGAGATATTTCCAAGCTTGACTCAAAGATTATTTACACCAATTTTCGAGTTAATCAAGCCACGCAGTAAAATCCTCCCCAGTGAAATTGACTACCCCTTTTCACCCCCTTACAGGTTGATTTTCGAAAAACCCTGACACATTATTCTTTATTTTTGGTTTTAAGTATAAATACTGAGTTTTAAGGTAATCGGATTGCGCGTTAAAATTTTTCCATACAAACTTTGAGACCCCCCAATTCCCCTTTAGGGGGTAGTTTAGAAAAACAAAAAATCACAAAAATCATAATTTACTTAGGTAAATATTCGTGCCAAGTTTCAAGTTTATTAACTCAAGGAATAAGATTTTTCATACAAACAATATCCCCCCTTTTTACCCCCTTGAAGGTCGAATTTCCAAAAACCCTTTCTTATCGGATGCCTAGGTCATAATAGCTACCTGTGTTCCAAATTTCAGCCCAATCCGTTCAGTGGTTTCAGCTGTGTGTTGATAGATCAGTCAGTCAGTCAGTCAGTAACGCTTTCCTTTTATAGATATAGATAAGCTTATATACCGAATAAAAAAAGGGTTTTTCTTATGCACACATGGGGTGCATTCGACACTTGAGGGGGTTAACAAACAATTTTATTAGCTTAGTTTAATTTCGGTCGCATATTTCTGGTAGATGTGTCATCACCGGCCTAAAATCCAGATTCAAAATGAAACCCCACCCGGACACTCCCCGGACGCCCTCTCAACTAGGATAAGTCCGGAGAAACCCGGACGGATGGCAACCCTACCATAGACCTACGTAGGTATTTGATATTAATTTCAATTTGATACCTCTAGGCGTTCCTGAGGAAAAGGGTCTAGACAGACAGACAGATGGACAACTAAGTGATTCTATAAGGGTTCCGTTTTATACATTTGAAGTACGGAGCCCTAAAAATAAACAAAAGTAATTTATAAATATCTAAACAATACCTGTTCGAGCTGCCTCAACCACCATATAAATGCAGAAATAATTATTTTTTCTTCTGTTCCACATAAAGTGTTTCTACAAAGACCTGAAACCCACTAAAGTCCTCAAACAAATATTGCGACATAAAATTTTAAACAAGTAAAAAAGGGTGATTGGATTTTCAAGAAAATTATTCCAGTAATAAATAACTGAAACTTTTCAAATATATATTTGGTGTCCTCTACAAATGCCGCACCTACTCAGCTATCAACTTTTCGCCCTGCATGTGCTTGCTCAAAAACCCTCCGGGCTACTACCAATAGAACAGATGAACAAATGGTGTCAACGTGGGGTTTTTCGAACTTTTTCTATTCATTCTACGGCTTTCCTTTAGCTTCATGAATGAATTTTTTGCGCAGAGTGATCCCAATTTTGATTATTATTTTATTATTTAGTTTGTTTGAAAATTTAAGTTTTTCAATTTACGAATTATTTTATTTTATTATAATTTTTATGATTACTGGCCACTAGCCCTACCCATGTGGTAAATTAGTGTCACCATTGTAGGGCCACCTTGTATATAGCGTGGAATAACCTTCCGAATTTGAAACAATACGTTTTATCGAAAATGTGAGACTTATGTCCCAAGTCCAAACATAGTGATTTTGTGTTCGACAGTACCCACCCCGTGAGGTGTGTTCTATGACACTCGTCTCGTGGCTGACCGAGGTTGGCTTACTTGATCAAGGCACACGTGATTGCTCCTGACCTATTTCGACATCATTGTTGAATATTTGTATATTGTAGGCTCATGTTTCAGTAAACTATGGATTTTACTTATAATTTTTCCATCCATTTATTTTACTTTAGCGTCCATGAAGTATTGCATTTTTTCGGCTATGGTTACCTGTCAATAAATAAAGTACTTCATAGCGTCCATGAAGTATTGCACTTTTTCGTCTATGGTTGTCTGTCAATAAATAAGAAACTTCATAGCGTCCATGAAGTATTGCATTTTTTCGTCTATGGTTGCCTATCAATAAATAAGTAAAATAAAAAGTTGGAGAGAGTACCTATAATAAAGGTGTCGCTGTTATAGGAAAGTGTTTACATCTGATTGTCGTTTTGCTATTAAGCTCAAAGGGTTTGATTATTAAGCTCAAAGGAATTAAAATAACAATTTGCTCCATACCATGTACAGTTATAAAATATTGATTTGAGATTAAAAAAATAAAGTTAATCTAAACTATCCAATAATCGAAAAAAGAAAATCTAAGTTCAATGAAACAAAAAATATTAGCTTCAGCACAAAGACGGGTCAAGGTAAGCAATAAAAAGCTTTTGAGGCATCTGAAGATTTTTTATTCTTTAGTGGTTTCATCAAAGATCATAAAATGTAAACAACAATTTTCATAAATGCATACTGCATCGTGACCATCTCTAAACGAATCCAATACAAATGACGCAGTACAAACATGTTGTACATAACTGTTTCTTTAAATCCTAATCTGAATAAGAAATATGCAAAATTTGAACTATACACGTCTCGTTGCACGATGCATGTAAGTAGATGACTATAGTCCGGTCGCGAAGCAGAAAGAATTTCGTACAATGACCCCTCATTACTTATCTCTATCCCTCGCGAACAAATGTATTGCAGTCATCTCGATTTTCACTCCCTTTCGTGTGATATCATCTTTCACACAGTCCATCCATCGTTTCTTTGATCTTCCCCTACTCGTATAGCCATCCACATTCATTCAAAAAGTATTGCCAGGAAAGTGTTGACCAAGTAAACTCAAAACTTTCCTGGTAATACTTTTTCGCCCACTTACATTTCAAAAATACCAAAGTCTTTACTAATATTTTTCCATCATAAACACTTTTTCCAACCCTCGTTTAGATCCTAAACCTGGCACTTAGGTAATCCTCTTAATACTTAGGGGACATGGCCCGTTTTCCTAAGCTTCTTAAGAGCCTAATGTTACTCTACCTATCTGACATTGAAGGTCTATCTGGTACATTATCTGATCGGTTACTAGCCTTCGAATGGAGTGACTTTGACATATTTACCTTTTTAGATGTGCAAGGCTGAAAGTATACCTTTTGTTAAGGTTTAAGGGCATTAGTGTGACGGGAATGTTGTAGTTAAGTAGGATTACTTACTTTTTATTAAAATATTTTTTTTACAGTAAGTAGGGTTAGGCAGAGGTAAATAAATAGATGAAAAAAAAACGTTTATTTTCTCCACCACAATGAAAAATTAGTCAATCAATCTGCCTAGCCTTTTCCCAACTATGTTGGGGTCGGCTTCCAGTCTAACCGGATGCAGCTGAATACCAGTATTTTACATGGAGCGACTGCCTATCTGACCTCCACAACCCAGTTACTGGGTAATACGATACCCCTTGGTAAGACTGGTTGTCAGACTTTCGGGCTTCTGACGACCCGTAACGACTGTCAAAGATCCACGAATAACAGCCGGGACCAACGGCTTAACGTGCTTTCCGAGGCACGGAGGAATCTCGGTATGTAAAGATGGTCACCCATCCACTGACCAACCCCGGCAAGCGTAGCTTAACCTGACGGATCGACCCGTGCGGCTGTTATTATTTAGCCACGAGCTCCTCCACAATGAAAAATTTGTAAAATACATAATTTGTGTTTACAAAAAAACATTGTTGTTGTGGAGACTGGAGCCTGTACTGGGAATACCTATGTTATAGGTCTCCAGGCCTCCAAACTACATGGACAAGGTCACAATAATACAAATTACAGATGAACATTTTGGCATAAAAAACAATTTAAGACGAAGAAAAAATAATTAATTAAACAGTAAAGTAGGGTGTGTCGGTGTGGGTATGTGGGTGTGTAGTAGTGATTGTGTGATATTTAAAACTGGTCTTCTAAAAAGGTATAATGTAGGGTGTAATGTAGCTGTGTTTTATGAGATGACTTCTAAGGCCTCATTTACGGAGACGCGGGGCGTCGCGCGTCGCGTTGTGCGACGCGTCCCGCACTAAATTCAAACATGAGAGCGTTTAAGGAGAAGCGATTAAGATTTCTTACCTAGACGGCCCGCAGCCCGCAAATGAGGCCTTTGAGTCTCTCTGTGGCTTCATAATCGTGAAATTGAAGCCAATTTCAGACTTTATTTTTACAATTGAATATGGATAAGGAGTAGATGGAAATGGCTTTGTAGACTTTTTTGTAAAAGGTCCTAGAAAACAAAACAATGAGGAAACAAAAGAGGTTTACTTATAGTAGGTACACCCATATTTCGGTTCGCCGGCCTCTAAAGTGTAATAGGCGACGAGCGTCGAGCGTAATGCCATCAACCGGGCACAAATCCAGACTCCGGCGGGCTGCTATTCCTGATGGAAAACCCCCAATAACACTCTGCCTGACCTGGGAATGGAACCCAGGACCTCGTGCTGAGCATTAGCGCTTGCGACCAAAACTATTACTTCAAATATCTTCATAACCTCTGTAAGATTTTTGAGGTTTAGGTATTCTTCGGCAACTACTTGTCAGTAGTTTAAGATTATGTTATGATGACGCTAGCCAATTTCTATTGTTAGCCAATACTTGACAGTACGACACGACAGCGCGATGCAACAGCGCGACGTGACAGCAGGACGCGACAGTGGTACGCGACAGCGGGACGCGACAGTGGTACGCGACAGCGGGACGCGACAGCGGGACGCGACAGTGGTACGCGACAGCGGGACGCGATTGTACTCGTAGTGGAAAAAATTCTATGAAAATTTCATGGAAATTGTTCCACCAGAATGGCGTCGCATTGGGGCGCGGCGCTGGCACATCACTCCTGTCTGTGGGAGCCTTTAAGGACCGTTCTCATTACTCTTTTCAAGTATTATATTCCCACTCAGAATGCAATCGGGTCGAACCGATGAAGTAACATGTAACTTGTGCAAACGCAAACACCACGGACTTTACAGAAAAATGGCTGTGACGAAATTATTTTTCTATTTTTGTTCTTTTTTCGGAGAATATTGGCTAATCATAGATGTTGAGTTTACTGCCGAAAAAATTGTTACGTAACTGGTCCATTTTCGGGAATTATTACAACTTTCAACATCGTTTTTGTTGTTTTTTTTTTCCTGTAAAGAAAATTTTCTGTATCGTGTTTGGAGAATTAAGTAGGTACGTCCTAGTAGGTAGGTCACGTGAAATGTGACGTAACGTTGCGGTTTTGTTTTGAATTCTTTTCAACTAACTTTTTATGGTCTTCAACACAAATAAGTGACTTTTAGAAGTCTGCCAGGGTAGGTTTGTTTTGCGAAAATAATGACATAATAATAGCTTGTGAAATGATGTATTGTAATTTTTACCTGTCTTCAAATCTACAGACTAAAGAGTCTGGATTTGTGTTCGGTTGATGGCAATAGGCTCGCCCCCTATTCCGTGGGACTTAAACATAACTGGCTAAATGTGGGTGTACAGGTACAGTCAGCAGCAAAAGCCGATTAACACTTCTGTTTTCTAAATCTTAAGAGGAAAGGCGGGTGGTCAGACTTTTGAAAATTAGGTATTTTAAGAAGGTATTGCTGTCGCTCTGCGAGCGCTCCGCCCTCGAATTCGTGCGATAAGGACAACTGCAGATCCGACTAAATAGCCTATGTAAAAAGTCACATTTCGAGGTTTGGCTCTCGCCTATTTCCTCCTCCAATATTGGACCAATTTAAAAGATATTTCATAAACTGAATAAGAAGGATATATACTATGCCCCTATGTTTTTCTTTTTCCGTTAATAGTTGTCAAATTGGTACACTAGGCGTCTGTTGACAGCGGTCTGAATAGGCAATTTTGAGCATTTTTGGAGGGTTCTAGTTCTTATAAAAATATTATATCATCAAAAAGGAAAACATAGGGGCATACAAGTAACTGATATTTATATTTCTGTAAAAAATCATTGCTTTATGGTCATTAACCAGAAAGAAAACAGGCGATAGCGTTTGTATCTTTTTGTATGGAGAAAAGAGCACCCACTTTTCCTCTTAATTATTGAGATAAATACTTCAGTAAAATCGGAACAGATGTAAATTTTAAAGAAAATAACTCTTACTTAGTAAATGAAATACTAAAAAGCAGGTTATCGTATCATTTTGTGTTTTAGATATGTCAAAAAGTAGCAGTGTTAACCGACTTCTGTTGCTGACCGTACTCCTCTGCCCAACCCTTTGGGGAATACAGGCGTGATGTTATGTTATGATTTAATTAAAATGTGTCCCTTTATTCTTTTCTGTCAAAAAAAATAATTCATGCATTTACCTATAATGTAACATTAAAAAGCTTGCAACACCCAATGAAATATTTTAAAATTTGCAACACTGTTACGCGCCATGGTCATCGATCTTTCGGCATGCGCTTGAGTTCCCAAAATAAAAACCATCAGTATTAAGCTATTTCCTCGATAATAATATCAGTCTTAAGTCTTATGAGTAATTTAAAAATACGCATCATTTTGTATTATGTAGGTACTTATGTCTTTTCAAATACGCACTCGACATCACTGTCTGAAAGCATGTTGCATAATTGGAACTGAATTTTTTGAGTCATCCCGTAACGAAGAAACTTATCTGAAGTTGGGGAAACCATAGGTACCGAATAATTAGAAATTATTCTATTGTAAGTAATGCATTGTCTCTATTTACACAACGCCCATAATGGATTACACTAAGAATCCGCAGACATATTCCAGGCTGTAATAATTATTACGATGTAAACAATGAAAATAATCGCTCAGGAAGAGACGCTGTGCCAACGTTCGTAAATTCGTGGCCGTATCAATAAATGAGCAATAAGTATGAGCATAGATAATCGTTTCCAAGACTTTGAGTTGTAAAATGAAAAGCTTGGAGTTGAGTCTTCAGCTTTTATGAATGACTAGCTTCTGCCGGCGACTTCGTCTGCGTGAAATTTCTTGTTATTAAGACTGCCCAAAAAGGAGTGTAATGTATTCAGGGTTGATGTATGTTTGTTTGTATGTATGTATGTGAGTTTCTTTATTCCGCAATAACTTTTAAATGCCTGAACAGATTTGAATGTATGGGGTATCGTTAGAAACCTTACATCATCCCGTGACACTGGCTGAACTGGCGGACCATTCTGTGGAACACTTTTTAATCTAAGAGGTTCTCCGACTGCAATGACAATTTTATTTGTCTGTTTAGTCAGGGAATATAACTTGTTTTTAGGGTTCCGTACCAAAATGGTAAAAAAGGAACCCTTATGGTGTCACTCAGTATGTCTGTCTGTCTGTCACAGCTGGATATCTCAAGAACTACTAATGCTATCAACTTGATATTTAGAGTAGTTTTATATGACGTTTACCCAACTATTTTGCAAATAAGAAAGAAATTAAAATATTTATATTTTTTTTTGCAACAGGGACTGAAAGGGGTCTTAAAAAATCAAAGTGGAGCTACTAGGGCATGTGGGGTATCATATGAAAGAACGCTGTTTGCACATTCTCAAACATGTTTTTTCTTTTTTTTAGACCGCATAGTTTTCGACTTCTGATGAAAAATGTAAAAAAAAATACCCCCCCCCCCCCTTTCCTCCGAAGTTTGCAAAGAGAAAAATCTGAAATTATTATAATAGAAGAAGAATAGTAAAGAAGTAGGTAGTAGTAGGTTTGTGATAGAAGTTTATGTAAAGATTACAGGAAAAATAAAACGATGTCTCTAGATAGCACACTTTTTCAGAAATCGGAACGGAACCCTCGGTGCGCGAGTCCGACTCGCTCTTGACCGGTTTTTTACTTTTCAGTACGTTTTTTGTTCGTTTGGCAGGGCGTCGTGTTTTTTAATTTTTTTTTTTAACATAATATTATCCTACTGTCCGTTACTTTCCGACTCTTTTTTGTTTGTTCGGCTCCTAAGGGTTATAGCATGATGTTAAATAGCCTATATATAACCTTCCCCAAGAATTAGACTATCAAAAGCAATAAGAATTTTTCTAATCCGACTGCTAGTACGAGATAAAAAATACTCTTCAGCTTTAAATTATAATAGTAAAAGATTAAACCTTTTTGAGTGTTATGATTTGAGACGTTTTATAGCGAAACTAATAAAATTTTATTCGTTTCGCTACAAATAATAAATAATATGACAGTTCAGAGACAATTTTGACATCATTGTGTCTATTTCTACCTACTTCATAGTAGTCTGTTATTTCATTTCTTGTCTTCAGATCATGCAGGAGTTCAATGTTCAGACGATCTTTCTCATTGAGGTTTAATGTAAGTAAACTAGAGCAGACATTGCGAACAAAATTTTTGCGAAACATTTTGATGTCACAGCAACTTCTCAGGGCGGATTTCACCAATGTCACTGAACGCGATCAACACATCTGAACCCCGTTCAAGAGCTGTCTGTGTCATTGACACTGACAGCTTTTGAACGAGGTTTTAACAGAAGCTCAATGTCTATTCTGTTAAAACCTCACAGTGAAAACTTAGAAGTGAGCTATCAATAGTGTCAATTTTATATTTTTATATAAATAATGCATATTTACAATATTAAACCTTAAACTAAAAAAATCTGCCTAGCCTTTTCCCAACCAAACCAACCAGTATTTTACATGGAGCCACCACCTACCCCGTAACTGGGTAATACGATACCCCTTGGTAAGACTGATTGTCAGACTTTCAGGCTTCTGACGACCCGTAACGACTGTCAAAGATCCACGAATGACAACCGGGACCAACGGCTTAGCGTGCTTTCCGAGGCACGGAGGAGTCTCAGTATGTAAAGATGGTCACCCATCCACTGACCAACCCCGGCAAGCGTAGCTTAACCTGATGGATCGACTTAGCCACGAGCTCCTCAAAAACACCTTAAACTAAAGTCCTAGTTCAGGTTGATCCCATTATTATATACCTACCGTACCTATATAATAATGGGATCAACCTGAACTAGGATAAACCTGTATCCCAGGTATCTCACGTCAAGCTCACTTCACCTAATTCAGGCTGTGATTTCTACAGAGTTGACAGAACTCAATAACAGAGAGAACTGGAAGGTGCAGTACCGACAAGAGCGTTGTTCTTGAGTACATCAAAATGTTATTGCACTGTGCACAGCCAGCGTTGAAGTATTTATTGTTTACATACAAGGGGGTTACTATGAGCTCTTAGAGAAGGGCAGAAGTTGAACGTTTCCAGTGAGAGAGAGAGTGACGGGTCATATATAGCTCCATCTCTCTCTCTCTCACTGGAAACGTTCAACTTCTGTCCTGCTCTAAGAGCTCATGTAAGCCCTCAGGTCTACATTTCCACATACACTTCAACTATCATGTTATGAGACATATACAACGTGTAACGTTAAATGCGCAAAACCTCTTAAGGGGTCATTGTACTCATCATTATGAACAACTTTTACTGTGGGACCAAACCTGAAATCGCGAAAAAAAAATCTGCTGTTCAGTACATTTTGACGAATTATGCGAACATAAATGTACTGAACAGCTGATTTTTTTTCGTGATTTCAGGTTTGGTCCCATAGTAAAAGTTGTTCATAATGATGAGTACAATGACCTCTTAAGAGGTTTTGCGCATTTAACGTTACACGTTGTATAAAGGTTCTATTGTTTCGTCGACAGATACGAGGTAAGCAAAAAATAAACAAAATTCTGAATCTCAACAACCATCTCGTTAATTGACAACAGAAAACTCAATCAAATCAAACCAACCCACCCGTGAAACGAAATGTTACGGCAAATTAAACAGATCAATTTCACTTAGTACCTACCTATCTAATTCTTAAACAAAAAACTATTAACGGGAAGGCCTAAAATACTCCATATTGTCTATCCATCTCCTATCTTCAGGAAGACTGGCAAGGTCGTCACGGTCTTGAACAGTACACGAGCCGCATTAGCGAACATACAAAAAAAGTCTATTTGAAAACGTTTTTACGAAGCCCTTGATCGCTTTTTACGTCAGATTAATGATGACAAAAGAAGTGCGTAAATATTTTTTTTTAGTACTACTAATAGAGTGCGTTTTATCAAATAGTTCCTCTGCCGTAATTTTGGCTGCACCATTGTAGGACGAACACGATACTCTACGTTCGCACGGACGTAAAAATATCGCGGCGGGATTTTATCGCGCACTGGATTTTCAACTCTCGGCGCTAAGCAGAGCGTTGAAAACCCGATGCGCGACACAAAATCGCCGAGATATTTTTTACGTCCGTGCGGACGTCGACTTACAGGTCCATTGCCTCCATTGGTTTAACAGTGGAGCCAATATTACGGCAAAGGAACTATTTGATGAAGCGCACACAATCTTTAAGTTTGTTGAAGGACCGATGGCCGGTGAAGCAGACGAGTCGTAGAGTGGAGGCCACAGGCCACGTATCGGCAAGCGTAGTGACGCCCCACAACTAGGGATAGACTGGATGCGGAGGACGGAGGACAGGGTATTGTGGCGTAGCCTGGGGCTTTATTATGACGTGTTAAAGCCGTCATTGTTCCAGTGTGAGAGATAGACGGAGCTATATACGACCGATAGCACGGTCCCTTTTTTTCAACGGAATCATGATGGCATTAACACGTCATAATACGGCCCCTGGAGAGGCCTTTGTCCAGCAATCGACTGCGATAGCCTGAGTTGATTGATTGAGGTAAATATATAACAATATTTGCGATGTTACCAGCCTTTAGAGTGCACAGTGATGACATGTAAAAACATAGCACCTCTCCCTTTTTAATCTCCTTGACTTTACTTTAAAACATACACCAACCGATCGCCCAAACAGTCACAAAAATAATAAATTTTATTGGAAACGATTCATAAATTCACTTTACAATCAAAAATCTTATAATTTAACATTAAGACTGTCAAACAAAAATAAACAACAATGCATCATTGTCCTGATAAGTGCGAAGCGGTAAATAAACCTTTTAAAAACATATCCATTAATTTGTGAGAGGCGGAAAAGAGGTTGTATTTAATTTAAGTAGGTAAGTATGATGTTCTCAAAATAAAGTGTCTTCCTTATTTAAAAAGATATGTTCGAGATTACTTGAGAACTTGACAGAGTCGGTTGCTAAAAGTAATTGTCATTGTTTATGGGATCGATGCTCGGAGTTTCTTCGAAGGATAAAATCTGAAATGAAGTTATCCGGAAAAGAACCGGAGTTACCGACATAGCTTACAGAGTACTTAGAAGCAAGCTGAATTGGCAGTGGGCTGGCCATGTTTGTCGAAGAACAGATGGCCGATGGCGCAGACGAGTCCTGGAGTAGAGATCGCGTATCGGCCCGCGTTGCGCGGGACGCCCCCCGCTAGATCTAGATGGACCGACGGGTGGCTGGGACAGACTGGGTGCGGAAGGCGGAGGACACTGGGTTGTGACGCAGACTGGGAGAGGCCTATGTCCAGCAGTGGACTGCTATATGCTGAGTTGATTGATGGGATCGATGAGAAGTCGAGAATACAAGTTTGGTTTTATTGTTCTAGAATTTTTGAAAAAACAAAAGGATGTCTTTTGTAAGGGTGCTAATTAATGCAGCTTCTTTATAATGTCATTCTCGTCTTCAAATATATTTAGTTGTCTACTGAATTAATAGGTCAGCGACTAACCGTTTGCCTCTAATAAATGCTTTTCAAGCGACCATATATTGTAAAACAAGCTACTGTTAATATGACTCAGCATGAAAATAATTACTAAGCAACTAAATTTGTGATATGTCTACGCATCGACAGCTTCTAATAAAAGTATCAACTGCATCTATAAAATAATTTCAACATACTCTAATTTCATAAAGTCACCTATATTTTTATAAGTTAGCATACATAATTGATGAGTGAATCTACTATAATTGAACATAAAATTACCTTATTATTTCAAATAATGGCAATGAAAGCTCTAATTTCAAGTAGACACCTATCTATTTATAATTTTATCATAAATAATTGATGACTCGAATATTATACCTACCGAATTGAATTGAACATACAAAAATTATTGTCATCAAAAACAAACATAGCTGCAACTCTGTGTTTGTTTGTATTTGGACACACAATCAATCTGCCTAGCCTTTTCCCAACTATGTTGGTGTCGGCTTCTAGTCTAACTGGATGCAGCTGAATATCTGTATTTTACATGGAGCGACTGCCTATCCGACCTCCACAACCCAGTAACTGGGTAATACGATATCCTTGGTAAGACTGGTTGTCAGACTTTCGGGCTTCTGACGACCCGTAACGACTGTCAAAGATCCACGAATGACAGCCGGGACCAGCGGCTTAACGTGCTTTCCGAGGCACGGAAGAGTCTCGGTATGTAGAGATGGTCACCCATCCACTGACCAACTCCGGCAAGCGTAGCTTAACCTGACGGATCGACCCGTGCGGCTGTTATTTCTTGGTCCCTCTCATTCCCAGCGAGCTTTAGGTTCACTCCCACGCTTGTGTTGCTACTTTCATGAATAATGTATATCATTAATTAATTTAGTTGTTGAATAAAAAGTTTGATGGCTTATTTTGAGGCTGGAATTTGATTTTATAGCAAACAGATGTTGAATCTCTAAACAATTTTTTAGTAGCCCACTTACAACATTAGTCGCTGAGTTATTAATTCAGAAGTCAATATATTTATAGGTAGCGCTAAGTCATATTAATTTACGTTCGTAATTTGAGGCTAGTCTTTTGATATTCTGTTGGAATAGTAAAGATGATGAATTAATATAATAGAAGCTGTTCCATTAACTCGTTGCTTACATACAAAAAAAGTCGTTAGGTTGCAGGTGCTAAAGAAAGTTTTGATGCTGCACTTATAATTTCCCCTTTTGTAAACACTCATGAAGTCATGAATCATGATAGAATTTTGCTGAATCCTGAATGATAGTGAAAACCGCATCAAAATCCGTTACGTAGTTTAGAAGAACAATGCAGTCACACAGACAGACACGAAAAGCGACTTTAATTTGTAATATTTGTATAGATGAAGAAAAACAAAACTAAAGTTAATTATATTGTTTTAGAAATTAGGTTGGATTAAGAGACAAGATGGCTGTTTATATAATTGCCTTCCTACTTATTACTAGACATTTTTCTCATAATATTTCAAAAGAAAAATTACAATGTAAAGGCTATTTATTATTGAGCATTCTCCTAGGATAAAATAAAGGACTTATACAGAAATTGTTTAAGGGGAAGTCAACTATATTTTTACTATTATACACAAGGATGTCGAAGGCTAGTTAGTCCCGGCTGTCATTCGTGGACCTTTGACAGTCGTTACGGGTCATCAGAAGCCCGAAAGTCTGACAAGCAGTCTTACCAAGATGTATCGTATTACAGTGGTACCTAACTTATAAGGCGCGTCGTGAATCTACGTTCGCACAGAAAAGAAAGTAGGTAAGGCCCCGAAGATTAATGAGAATGCTTAAAACTTACAATCAACTGTTAGTTCCGTCTCACTCGCAAGTATGGCGGCTGACTAACATCATGGCGGCAGCTGCCGACCAATCGCGGTACAGGAAAAAGAAGCACGGTGCGTGGAGCGTGCCGATTGGTCAATAGAATTTCCCACGCTTTGAATATCCATCTTCTGCGCAGGTACCTCGGTAAGACATATCAGTTGGGTATTACTGTACCCAGTAACTGGGTTGTGAATGTCAGATAGGCCTAGTCTCTCCATATAAAATACTAGTATTCAGGTGCATCCAACTCCAACATAGTTGGGAAATGGCAGATGACGATGATGACACAAGGATGTCGAAGGAAAAGCTTCTACTCTTAGTTACAAGCTTCGCAATGCTACTAATACTACTTAAAATGAGTGCTATTAACTGTCGCATCGGAAAATTTAAAGATTTTTTTATTTTTTTTAGTTTTTTAACCCCGACTGCCTCGTTGGTCTAGTGGTGGCAAGTGCTACTGCTGAGCAGTGGCGTTACTACAGGGTGGCAAGTCGGCAAAATGCCACGGGCCCCCAGCCGGAAGGGGCCCCCGGTGAGAGGAGAATCCCAAAAAAAAATAGAAACGTCATCTTCTTTATGAGAACTTGCTGACTTATTAATAATAAAGAATCATTTTATATCTTCAAGCTTTCCTGAAGTGTGCACTGCATTTCTGTTATTTCTCACCATTCCTGTGACTACGGCTAGTGCCGAGCGATCATTTACAAAATTGAAATTGATAAAAACCAAAGACATTAAATATTACTTAACAAATAAAAACTTATTTATGAAATTCTATGAGACAAGAAAAGGTTTAGCAACTTGGCTATTCTATCCATCGAAAATTGAACTTTGATGATGTCATTATTACTTTCGCTGAACAGAAAGTCAAGTCGAAGAAAGGAATTTTAATAATTAAAATTGTGTACTTAAACTACAATTGTTATTTCAGTTCATTATGTAACTAATATATAATATAAAGTGTTTTTTTTTATGATTAAAGAAAATTAAGTAATTTTAGGGGGCGATCCGATGAATTTGCCACGGGCCTCGAATGGTATAGTTACGCCACGCACTAGCTGAGCACGAGATCCTGAGTTCGATTGCCAGTTCGGGCAAAGTGTTATTGGGTTTTTCCATCTGGAATTTCTCAGTAGCGGCCCGGAGTCTGGATTTGTGCCGGTTAATGGCAGTATGCTCGCCCCCTATTACATGGGACTTAAAAATTGCTAGCGAAATATGGATGGACTATAGGTACGCACGGCTGCAGATCAAGCTATACATTTCCAGTATAAGCTGATCTCGCATTGTGTATGATTTCCTTACAATGAGAGGTCAGTGTAAACTGGAACTGTATAGCTTGATGTGTAGCCGTGTGTACTCCTCTGCCTAACTTCGGGGATTACAGGCGTGATGTTATGTTTTTACCCTGAGTGTAAGTCAGAAGTGCGGTAAGCCGTGCGGCTTACTGTAGTTCTAACTTGATTGCTGATGTGCATCTGATAACAAAACCAGTATAAGCTGGACTCTTACTCTATTGAAACTGCGTACTACGCTAGGGTACTAGGCTAGCTCAAGGTAGTTTTAAAACTGACGTGCCGCCTGCCGTATTATCTGGCTATATTCAGAACCCTAATTGCGTAACACACTAATCGATCGGAATCAGAATCCTTTTGAAGCAAATTGCTAATCCATTGTTTCATTATCTTCGAAAAACTCTGCTCGACAACGTAAATAATGCAGTGAATGTTGAAACCAAGAAACGTAATGTTGAAAAAAAATTTGAATGCTTTCGCAGCCGCCATCTTGGATTTACATTTTGACCTCAATCGGCTTTAACACCGTCGAAAACCATGAAAACGAAACAATGACGATGAATTTTAAAATTTTCGTAGCCGCCATCTTGGATTTACATTTTGACGTCACTATCGACTTTAACACTCTCGAAAACCATGAAAACGACACCCATGATGAAAAAATTGAAAATTTTCGCACCCGCCATCTTGGCTTTACATTTTGACTTCATTATCGACTTTAGCACCCTCGAAAACCATAAAAACGATCCCATGATGAAAAATTTTAACATTTTCGCAGCCGCCATCTCTCGTCTCCTAAGTTTTTCATATTGTATTTTCATTTGTGACTCCGGGCTGCTTATGAGAAATTCCTGATGAAAAAACTCAATAACACTTTGCCTGACCCGTGAATCGAACCCAGGAGCGCTTCAGCAGTAGCGTTAGCAACCACTAGGCGGACGAGGCAGTAATCAAGCTGATACACGCAACACCAACATTAGCTTGCGAGACGTGTTTGCACAAACAAAGTTTGTATTAACGGAACGTGTTGACGTCAAGTTTGAAGTTGGCGCGAAAGTTGATGCACTATAAACACATTTATTTGCGCTTAGTTGCAGCGTGTAGAATATTCAAAACATGTTTGAGTAGTAGGGTGACAGATAAGATTAAAAACATAGAATTTATAAACTTAGCTCATAGAATAAGTAAGCTGAAGTGGCAACGGGCCGGCCATATTAGCCGTAGAACCGATGACCTTTGTGGTAAACGTGTTCTTGAGTGGAGACCGTGAATCGGCAAACGTAAGGTCCCTCAGGCTAGGTGGAGGGACGATCTTCGGTGGCTGGATGAGAGTTGCTGAGAATCGAGCAGAATGTCGTGTACTAGGAGAGGCCCATGTCCAGCAGTGGACCGATGATGATGGTGATTATAGATTTATACAAGTCTTTCCCTACCGTTTGGAAAATTTGATCAAAAGAATATTGCAACCGTGATATGAAAACTCAGACCTAAGACGTCTTGGTGGATAAATGGAAGAAAGCTGAACCAACAGCAGACAGAGATTTGTAACTGTAGGTTTGCGACTGTGATCACAGATGTGCAAGTTTCGGTGCATGTAGTCGTATGTCGAGTTCAGCACCCTAATTGCGTAACACATTATCAATCGGAGTTGGTTTCATTTTGACAGTTCAACAACATTCATTGCGTTTTTTACGCTGTCGAGCAGACTTATTTTTTTAACATACGAAGCAATATATTAGCAATTTGTTTCAAAATGAAACCAACTCCGATCGCTAATGTGTTACGCAATTAGGGTGCAGGTTTAGTGATTGCGATGTTAGCGGGTAACATATCTTCCTCTAATATATCAATGGTTTGCACAGCATAAGTTTGTGTCGCAAGATTACAAAATAGTTTATCCAAGATTACAAAATAGTTTATCCACCTTAACAGTCCACGTGTTACTCATCCTACCCTTCACAATTTGCGTCATACCGGCTGTCAAGTACACACTGTATTAGATGTCTAAAGCTACCCTAGAACAGTCTTGACAGTATACTATAAAGAACGGAGGACAGTTTTCCACTACGATTGTAAAAGGTTTGTAGTATGAAATTGCCGTTTTATTGTATTAGGTACTTCGAATTGACATAGAACCTTCATGGTTTGAAACTTTTTTCACATGGTACCTATGAAGTTCTTCTTTTAAAAAATGTACAACATTCGACTATCGACTTTCAGTTGTTTTTTTTATTCAGTTTAGACAAGAAAGATGGATACTTCGAAAATTCGAGTTATTTTTGAATACGAGTTCCGACGCGGAACTAACGCGGCAGAAACAGCTCGCAATATCAATGTTGCGTTTGGAGAGGGGACTGCTAATGAACGCACCGTGCGATTTTGGTTTAAACGAATTCGTGATGGAAACTTTGATTTGAAGAACGAACCACGTGGAAGACCGCCCTCACAGGTGAATAACAATGAATTGAAAGAGATGGTGGAAACTCTACAGGAACTGCAATTAGAAACCATTCGTCACCCTCCGTATTCGCCAGACTTTGCTCCAACGGAATACCAGTTTTTTCGTGATTTGGACAATTTTCTACGTGATAAAAAGTTGTCTTCTCAGGAGGCAGTACAAAATGCTTTCACACAGTTTGTCGAATCTAGATCACGAGAGTTCTATCGCAAAGGCATAAATGACCTTCCTATTAGATGGCAGCAATGTATAGATAATAATGGTAATTATTTTGATTAAATGTTAAATTAAAAAATAAAAAACGAATTTCAATTTTTCAGTAGAAATCGGCAATTTCATACTTTAACCACTAATATAATAAATGAGACGTCTAATTTCAAAACCAGCTAAAACGATTTTTCTTTATATCGAGTTATTGATGAGTTAATTTTAATCGCATTCCTTGGCGCACAAAAACAATTACACAAGTTACCCTGGGTCCGCCATACTATTCGTAAGGTCACTTGTTGTTGATTACGTTGTAATGGAATTTAAATTTTACCCATGCCATTTACTAACGGACTTTATTACCAAGCATAAGGGTGCAGGCTCAATTTAGAGGGATTTACGCGAAAATGAGTTTGTCACATAATACAGAAATGATAAACCTTTTCAAAACAGAGAAAAGAAAAATCGTTTTAGCGGGTTTTGAATATCAAAACTTGTACAAATAATAATTATTGGGCATCCCGAGGTTAGGTTTGGTTAGGTTCCTTAAAACCCTACAGACAGAAATAGGAAGGAGGAGTCAAACTGCCGTTAAAATTAATTTATTTAGACGTGCAAATCCATTGACCACTACCACTTATCACCACCAATGGCACCAATGCTATTTCAAAACGTGATTACAAGAAAGTAAACTCATGCCACACTTTTTCAAGAAATTCAGGTATATTTATTTCTCATAGCTTGCTTGAGTTAAGGTTAAATAGAAACAAAACGAATTAATCAAAACAAAACAGACAATAACTTTATTACAAACGTTTTTTGGATTATCTAGAATCCGAAAAACGTTGGTAATAAAGTTGTATTACAAGAACATTTATTAATGTTCTCAAGTTCGCAATTAAACGGATGAGTCGTTGAAATAATAATATAACTCTAACTATACAAATAAATAAAATTGAAGGAGGTATCTGTTTGTAATGTCAAAATAACAGCTTTTTACTAAATGCATATGAAAGTACATACGGTACTTATAACAAAAAAAAAACTTTTTTTTTGCCTGTCTGCCTGTCTGTCTGCTTGTTCCGAAATCTTCGAAACGGCTGAACCGATTTTGACGGGACTTTCATTGGCAGAGCTGATGTTATAAGGAGTAACTTAGGCTAAGTACTTTTATTTTAGAAAGAGCGCAATAAAAAATGAAAACGCATGGAATTGTGATCAAAATCCGATTCAAATAGAGAAGTATTGACATCCACGCGGGCGAAACCACGGACAGCAGCTAGTTGACAATAAAATAACTGCAATTTATTTATTTATTTAAACAAAAGGTACAAAAGCGGACTTAATGCTTTAGGCATTCTCTACCAATCAACCAAGGGTGAAGTATTCGTCTCAAACAGAGCACCTGCCATCAATCTCAATGGCAGGTGCTCTGTTTGAGACGAATAATTATAAAAATAACACTAAAAATATATCTTAAATTATTCATTACACGTTTCACCCGCACAGACCTGGATAAAAAGTAGCCTATGTGTTAATCCAGGGTATAGTTATCTACATACCAAATTTCATCCAAATCGGTCCAGCTGTTTGAGCGTGAAAAAGTAACAAACATACAAACACAACCCCACACACTCACAAACCTTCGCCTTTATAATATTAGTGTGATAAATAGACTATGTATGTACAGTGGGCTGCATCAATCGGGTAGGTACCCCAGTTGTAATAATTTTTTTATACAACTGGGCTACCCAATTGATGCAGCCCACTGTACACAAGTACATAAATACACAAGGTACAGTTAGCGTGGTGAATGAACTGAGAGGCAAGGTGATCAGCGAGGTTACCGTCGCTTTACGGCTCGGAGTAATTATAACTTTAACGTTGTCATAATCTGCGGAAACCCACCTGAAACATAAACTCACGTTAATGTGAACGAACTGTTTACAAGAATCATAAATTCGACGATTTCAAAAAGATTTATTCATTTCTCCATACCTCTTCTGCCTATAATGTTCCCACTGTTGGGACACAGGCCTCCTCTCGGTGAGAGGGAATGGGCGGTATTCCAGCCACGCGGGCCCAGTGCGGGTTCGTAGATGTAAAATTTTTGGACCGATCGTGTCGATGTTTTCCTTCACAGTCAGTAGTGGTGATGAAATAATTTACACAAAGTAAAGCGCCTGTCTGGGTTCGAACCTACGACCAACAACTTCTAAGTCGCCGCCGTTACCACTGGGCGACAACTGCTCTATATTTTTATCTTTAGTTATAGATCTCTCAAGGGAATAATCTCGAATGTACGCACTACGCACAAAATTTTAAAAAAATTTACTGCTTTCTTTGACATTTGCTGTGTTAAAAATATTGACGGACTTCTTGCGGAGGCGTGGTGATGCCGTTCCGATGCCGAACAGAGGGCTTAGTGCAAGTTTTTATACTTACTCGATCATGTTAACGTTAACTTTGCCTTACGTTTTGTATGGAATAATTGTGCTTCCCATTTTAGTCACCAGACGGCGCTTATTCAGTTTCAGTACAAATTGACGTTTACTTAACGTGATCGAGTAAGTATAAAAACTCGCACTAAGCCCTCAGTGGCCTTAGTGCGAGTTTTGACACTTATTCGATCACGTTAACGTAAACTTCAATTTGTATTGAAACTGAATAAGCGCCGTCTGGTGACTATAATGGGAAACACAATTATTCCATACAAATTGACGTAAGTCAACGTTAACGTAAACGCGATCGAGTAAGTATAAAAACTCGCACTAAGGCCATAGATGTCAACAGGTTACACGATGCGATAAATTGACGATTTACCAAACTGACAATCACACTTAAAACAAATGAAAAGCGTTCAAGAGAATTTAAAATTAAAACCATTGACGTAAAGAGTCGTAAACAAACAGTTTTTTCAGCATCTGACGTGATTATTTTGTCTTCCAGGCGAAATAATGTACATAACAATATATGTACCTTGAACCCAAAACAAATAAGAGATGAATAAATCCTTAAAATTTTTGTCAGAACAACTGAGATACGTCAATGTGTGGACACGTTCC
Organism: Cosmia trapezina; assembly: GCA_905163495.3. NCBI lineage: Eukaryota > Metazoa > Arthropoda > Insecta > Lepidoptera > Noctuidae > Cosmia > Cosmia trapezina. Next base: position 10,171,861 of record LR991039.1, read on the forward strand.
GATTTCTTTCTCGAAAGTTACTCGTATATTAAACAAATATTTCAGGATTTCCGGAGCGAAAAGTTTTATCAACGGATTCAGTTAAGATTGTTACTGGTTATTTAAAACCGACCCCGGTGCGAATGCTCTATCCACTGACTGGCATTGTGCCTCCAAAAATTCGTAGGACAATTAGCCAGCCGCATTGAGATTGAGCATATACTTTTAGGGTGCTTACATAAAGAAGCAGGTTTCCGGTACAGACAAATCTATGCGGTTCGATACCGATCGGTGCTGGGTTAACTTGCCTATAGAAACCGACAAGTTTAAACCTATTTCTATATAAATGAGCGCATAAGATAACATAGAAATTAATACCTACACCGGTCGGTACCGACCCGCCCGTAAGCACCCAAGGCGTTATAAAACTTGCGTTTAGTTGCCTTTAGGTCCTGTCCCCTTATGATAAAGAACTAAGTATATTTGTGAAAAAAATATTAATCTTCGAGACTTTTTGAGAATTTGAAATACCACCTCAGTAGTTCCTGTCATTTACTCGGGGACAACTTGAAAAAACTTTTAAAGCATGTAAAAGTCTTATATGATAAGCTCTGAATTTCCGTAAATTCAACCCGATACTGGTAAAGATAAAGGTTGTTAGTTTATCCATATGTGTCTTTAAAGGACTTTTTCTTACAACAGATCGGCTGGTTTATAGAACTGAATCCCTAGGATGCACCCGCTATTAACTTACTACGAAAAGTGGGGTTACTTTGATACTACGGGTTAAGTTTGATAATAACTTTCGACTCGTGAAAATTAATTTTAATCGGTATGTGATTAAGGTTTTGTTGGTGTAACTGTTACTGGGCATTTTTAAGATAAGAAAACTTTTGATGCCTCCAAAAATCTATAGGTACTTATTGACTTTTAGGGTCCCGTACCAAAATGATAAAAAGGAACCCTTATAGTGTCACTCTGTCTGTCTGTCACAGCCGGATATCTCAAGAACTACTAATGCTATCAACTTGAAATTTGGAACAGGTTTAGATGACGCTTGCCCAATTATTTTGCAAATAAGAAAGTAATAAAAATATATATGTTTTTTTTTGCAATAGTGACTGAAAGGGGGTTTAAAAAATCGAAGTGGGGCTACTAGGGCATGTGGGGTATCATAATTATGAAAGAACGCTATTTGCACATTCTTTTTTTTTTCTTTTTTTACGCCGCATAGTCTTCAACTTTTGATGTAAAATGAAATACCGTCCGCCCCCCGTCCCCCTACCCCCGGAGTTTGCATAGAGAAAAATCTGAAATTATTCTATGTGATAGAAGTTTATGCATACGTAGATTACAGGAAAAATAAAACATGTCTCTAAATAGCACAGTTTTTCAGAAATCGAAACGGAACCCTCAGTGCGCGAGTCTGACTCGCTCTTGACCGGTTTTTTTATCTCACGAAGCCACGCGCGCTTCAAACTGTTCCAAATTTCAAATTGATAGCATTAGTAGTTCCAGCTGTGATAGACAGACAGACTGAGTCACACCATAAGGGTTATTTTTTACCATTTTGGTATGGAACCCTAATTATGCGAATATACCCAGCTGCAATGGCTTTCAGAAATGATTTTTTATGGCTGTATATAGATTTTTTTTCTTTGGGTTTGGGGTGGTCAGATAGGCAGTCGCTTCATGTAAATAAAATAAAATACTGGCATCCGTTTAGGCTAGACACCGATCCTAACATAGTTGGCACAAAACTAAGCAGATGAGGATGTGTGTGATGGAGCTGATGATATAGCATTAAACTTTGTGTCTCAAGGAATTTCAACAAAGTTATTCTTATCGTAAGAGGTGCATTTCACAAACCTTACTAAATAATTCCCTCAGTGCCACGTCAGCGTTAAGACGTTTTAGCCTATTTAGAAGATAAACGCTCGACTTTTCCTTATCCTACTGAACTAAATATGTCACTAAACTAATGTGTTTTCAGCTAAATATATTGCACGTAAATAAACACACATATAATACACACTATACCTATTGTACATATTGTGAAATAAGGTGTTATGTATGTGTATTGAAAATTTAAATTTATTAAAGAAATCACATTTTTACGGGTAAATTGTGAAATATTTTTCAGGTGTTTGTAACAAAAAGATGAATATGTGGAGAGTATATTCTGAGGGTCGTATTACCAGTAAAAATCAATCTACCTAGCTTTTTCCCAACTATGCTGAGGTCGGCTTAAAGTATATCCTGATGCAGCTGCATCTGTCCTCCACAACCCAGTTACTGGGTAACACGATACCCCTTGGTAAGACTGTTCAGACTTTTGGTCTTCTGACTACCCGTAACGACTGTCAACGATCTACGAATGACAGCCGGTACTGACGACGGGTTAACGAGCTTTCTGAAGCACGACGGGGTCTCGATATGTAATGGGTGGTCACCATAGATATAATAAATATAAATATTATATTTCTATGGAGGTCACCCATCCACGAGTCGACCGCAGCAAGCGTAACCCAACCTTTGATCGACCTGTGTGGCAGTTAAAATCATTTAGCCACGAGCCCCTGAAGTAAAATGTACAAAAATGTGTTTTGTTCTAGCCAGAAAATGTTACAATTAATAAAACGATCGTGGATCCTCTAATGCCTGCCAAAACAAGAGTTTCAAGATTGATGATCGAATAATGTTATTATGGAATAGAATGACACTGCTTAGGTATCTATTATACCAGTATATACTTGAGAACGGCAATTTTTTTTTTTTTTCTTTCACACCAGTAAAGAGGAGCTTTATTGGGGTGCAAGTGGTTTGAAAATAAATAATAAAGAAAAGAAATTGAAATTTTGACAGGACAATTACGTCTGGCGGTCATTTTATGGGTAAATTATTATATTATCTACCCTGACTTTTATCAAACCAACTAGAAGGATTCTTCCTGTAATTTTAATGTCAATTTCTTTTGTGTTTGTTTTCTTTCGTTTTTGTTTGTATACAAGCTAACTAGTTACAGTATACAAGCTAACACTAAAATATATATGTTATTTACAAGAATATAATAAAAAATAAAAATAAAAACGGGAAGAAATCTTTTGTATACAATGTAAAGAAAAATTTCATCTAATTTTGCAGAAAGCATTATATTATGACTAAGTACTTAGTCTCTGCACGATCGAGATCAGGAGTTTTCCCTAGTATACTATAATTAACCGGGTTGGGATCGCACCTACAGTCCGTTGCTACAGTAATAAAGCATCTAATTTATTATGTGTTACAGAGAGCCACTGGTTTTCCCCCAAGACAATTTTGTATTTTGAAATGGAGGATTAAAGAGACGCATTATTTTAGGAAACGAACTATTGAACGAATTATTAATTGAGGACAAGCTAGTGAAGTGAAGTGCTGCTAACATAGCTTATTTATTAACATAAGTTTTTTTCTATAGAGTACTTTTTAGACTTATGTTACTTTCTAAGGTACATGTCTATGGGCCGTTGTAGCCTGAAAATAAATGTTTTTTATTTATTTTTTTGGATGATGTTATTTATTTTTATTTTATTCTGTTGGGGAAACTTACAGCTTAGAACTTATATTACAGTTTTCTACAATATGAAATTGAAGGCCATTTACAACTTTCCACTGTTAGAAACAAAAAAATAAAAACGAAATAAAAAAGTAACTTATATATTAGGAAATAAATAATACCTACACGATCGACTAATCCCAACTAAAAATCGTTTCTAAGACGCAAACATTTATTAGGTACTTTTCCGTAAAGAAACTTTCCAACAATCTAAATGCTTAAGGCGACGATAAGACACTTTTAATGATTTTAACCTCGTAAGGCCCAGGTCGATATACATTACGACCCAATGTAATTAATTGATTAATAAAATAATTGGCGGGATTATTTAACCAAAAATTACGTTTAAAAATATCGTCTCATAATTTTAGGTCGCTGGGCCGTAATTTAATAATTTTAAAAACTGTCTTGGGCCGGAGTGTCAACATATTTTTGTAACCAGTCATACCAAGGGGTATCGTATTACCCAGCCCAGTAACTGGGTTGTGGATGTCAGATAGGCAGTTGCTCCATGTAAAATACTTGTATTCAGTTAGACTGTATTATCCGGTTAGACTGGAAGCCGCCCCCAAACTGTTAGGAAAAGGCTAGGCAGATGACACTGTGAAAAAATATCCGGAAAACTGTGTTCGTCGAGTAATGGTGGGCGTCGAGTAATGGACTGGACAATGTAGGCCACTGTGTGGAAGATAATAACGATCTTCCGAGAGTAATGGCATCCCATGACCCGTGTAGGCGAAACTGATTACTTACCTGTATTTTGTCATTACACAAAAAAACAACTGTGTGTAATCTGTAAAAATATTTGCTTTCTACGAAGACATTCCTATAATATTTTATTCGTAATTTTTCTTTGAACTGCTATTCATTGTAGTAAATAAAACTGTTATTAATGTCAGAAATGTCACGTTTCCACTTTCTAGCCGAAATAAAAAGGAAACTAGGTTGAAAAGTTTTATTATTTATAATGTTTTTCATAACCTTGCCCTCGAAACTGTTGAAAACAGTTTATGATATTTCCTAAGAAATTATGGAAAAAGATATTTAGAGTTTTTTTTTGTCCTGTTGCTTAGCTTACACCTACTATTAAATGAGCAATGTTTGTGTATATAATATTTGTAATCACGTTCTAGAAAACAGCAATGCTATTCTGTAAGCATCTCACCGTGATAACTTAAGTGAAGTGAGCGTGAAGTGAGTTGTCTTTCACCCAATGCTAGAGATTGACACTATTGACAGCTCACATAAAGATCACTTCACTTAAGTTTTCACGGTGAGATACGACGACGACGACGACTGTGTGAATAGCACTACAGTTCTATTTCTACTGTGTTATCATTATCACTTATCAATAAACTCAGCTCAAAAATTATTATCTGTTTTTGAGATGAGATAGATAAATGCCACAATAAGAGTGTGTTTTTAATAATTATCTATTATATTAATATTATTTACTAGTCCTAGACATTTTTTAAAAAAGCATCTTTTTATGTTATCTTTTATGTTTATAAGCAACATTCATAAAAATTTGGTCCCGTGTGACCAAGAGAAGTGACAAAACGCAACAACATGGCAATAGCCCTCTTAAGAGCCTACACAGCCCGCTGTGGCACCCTTGTCGTTTGTTTGGTTATTTATTTTATTTTAGAATGACAATACAGATAATAAGCCGGAATGATTGTGCTCTACAAGACATACGTTATTATTATTACAAATTAGCTTTTGCTCGCGGCTTCGCCTTTCAGATGTCGGACAATATCCCACGGGAACGTACTACCGGGAAATCCTGCCTTATTCCTTGTCTACATTTTAAAGGGAACCTATGTGCAAAATTTCAGCTTTCTAGGGTCAAGGGTTTCGGCTGGGCGTTAATGAGTCAGTCAGTCACTCAGTCAGGAATTTTCTTTTTATTTATATAGATAGACAGATAGTAGCTTTACATTTTTAAGTTTTATTATAATCGTTAAAACGGAAATGTAGCCACTGTTTTCCGTTTCAAAATAAAAAGAAATAACTAAGCAGGATGAGGGCTAAACTAAACAGGAAGCTACCGACCGCGCAGTGGCTGCGCGCTCGGTAGCCTCTTAAACACCTTTGTTTTTCATGAAACAAGAAAAAAACGTTGCGTAGGTATACCATTAATTGGTTTCCATTCCCAGAAAATACTTTCCAATGAATTCCAAATATAGAAGCAACCATAAAAATACACTCTCAAAATCGTAATTACCTACATACCTACCTAAGAAATGAACACAGTCTTGTGGATGTAGAATAGCTTAGGTACCTACCTAATCATAAATTTTACTTCATTAAAATCAGGTCGTTCAGTGAAGCCATAAATTATTATGAATGATGAACGGAATGACTGGTGAACTAAAGAGTGATTATATTTAGAACAGCCTTGTCCCTGATACTAAGCAAATATCGCAAATCATGTTATTATAGCATACGAAAATGGATTTCGTCTGATCATTAGAGTAATTTCTTTATATTATGAACTGGTTTTGATATGTCAGACACGTGTAAGGACATTTTGTTTTACTTATATGGAAGAATGAAATGAGGAGCTCGTGGCTAAGTAATAACAGCTGCACAGGTCGATCCATCAGGTTAAGCTATGCTTCCCGGGGTTGGTCCGTGAATGGGTGACACATTAAGCCGTTGTTCCCAGCTGTCATTCGTGGATCTTTGGCAGCCGTTACGGGTCGTCATAAGCCTGAAAGTCTGACAACCAGTCTTACCAAGGGGTATCGTATTACCCAGTAAATTGGGTCGTGGAGGTCAGATAGGCAGTCGCTCCATTTAAAATACTGGTATTCAGTTGCATCCCGTTAGACTGGAAGCCGACCTTAACATAGTTGGAAAAAGGTTAGGCAGATAGATTTATTTGGAAGAACATCTGAACATAAGGACGGTCATTGATCGCTATAGTTAGTAGGATGAAAGAAAGGAAAAATGTTTTACTGTCACAAACACGTGCGTATCGCTAGGCTCTATAATTTAAACGCCCACAGCCGCACAGGTCGATCAAAGGTTAAGCTACACTTGCCGCGGTCGGTTCGTGGATGGGTGACTATCTGTGGCGGCATCTACATCGCCACATATGAACTACGCATCACAATGACATGACGTCATGCAATCCTGCATCGCGCAATTAAAGCGACTAGCAAATATACAACGTCCCAACATCAACCGTTGGGCAGTTGCCCACCAGACACAACACTCGTCTGGTCGGAGGAGCCTCCCTTGTCAATGGAGGATGAGTGAACTTTACACCCTGTTCCTCATGCCTCTATAATCTATTACATATCGAGACCCCTCCGTGCCTCGGAAGCCAGGCTGTCATTCGTACATCTATAATTATGAGAGTCGTTACAAGTAGGTAGTCAGAAGCCCAGAAGCTGACAATCAAAAGTCATTTATTCAAACTATGCTGAGAATCAGCACTTTTCGAACGTCAAAATTATATAAGACAGTCCCACAATATGGCCGCCTTCACCACTTGCTAGTACTTTAGTTAGTGCCTGAGGCTCCGTGAGTCCCAGTAAAACAATTCAACTGTCTTGAAACCCGCTAAGAACTTCAGAAAAATAAATTAGTACAACGTGCAACGGTAAGAAAGAGACCTTTTCTGTGCAGGGAATATCATAACCAGCCCATAACGTTCTCACTGCTGGGACACAGGCCTCCTCTCGGTGAGAGGGAGTGAGTTGTACCACCACGCGCGCCCAGTGCACGGTAGATGTCACATGTCTTCGAATTTTCGGTTCTAGGACATGCCGGTTTCTTCACGATGTTTTCCTTCACCGTTTTGAGAGTAACGGTGATGAAATAATTTACACAAAGTAAAGCGCCTGTCTGGGTTCGAACACACGACCTCCAACTCGTAAGTTGGGGCCGTTACCACTGGGCCACCATTGCTCCTTCCAGTGCGATTAATTTGTAATATTATGTATGTTTTCACCTTCAAGAGCCGGTAAACAAGAGCCCTGGCAGACCGCAAGGCGTTTCCCGATCGTAATCCAGACGAGCTAATAATATAATTATATGCCTGAATGTTTACACACCTTTTAATCGCTGACAGCGTGTATCAGAAATCGCGAAAAACTGTCCCAATACAAAACTTCAATTCTTCAAAACTTCAAAAAGTTACTCGACCCTTTAAGTAAGTACTGGAACAAGTGATATTTGTTTCACGATTCCGATGTTGGTCCATGGAGAAAGTGTTTAGTTTGATGGTCTGTACCACACCCTTATTTAATTATTACGATGTTGGTCCATGGAGAAAGTGTTTAGTTTGATGGTCTGTACCACACCCTTATTTAATTATTACGATGTTGGTCCATGGAGAAAGTGTTTAGTTTGATGGTCTGTACCACACCCTTATTTAATTATTACGATGTTGGTCCATGGAGAAAGTGTTTAGTTTGATGGTCTGTACCACACCCTTATTTAATTATTACGATGTTGGTCCATGGAGAAAGTGTTTAGTTTGATGGTCTGTACCACACCCTTATTTAATTATTACGATGTTGGTCCATGGAGAAAGTGTTTAGTTTGATGGTCTGTACCACACCCTTATTTAATTATTACGATGTTGGTCCATGGAGAAAGTGTTTAGTTTGATGGTCTGTACCACACCCTTATTTAATTATTACGATGTTGGTCCATGGAGAAAGTGTTTAGTTTGATGGTCTGTACCACACCCTTATTTAATTATTACGATGTTGGTCCATGGAGAAAGTGTTTAGTTTGATGGTCTGTACCACACCCTTATTTAATTATTACGATGTTGGTCCATGGAGAAAGTGTTTAGTTTGATGGTCTGTACCACACCCTTATTCAATTATTACGATGTTGGTCCATGGAGAAAGTGTTTAGTTTGATGGTCTGTACCACACCCTTATTTAATTATTACGATGTTGGTCCATGGAGAAAGTGTTTAGTTTGATGGTCTGTACCACACCCTTATTTAATTATTACGATGTTGGTCCATGGAGAAAGTGTTTAGTTTGATGGTGTGTACCACACCCTTATTTAATTATTACGATGTTGGTCCATGGAGAAAGTGTTTAGTTTGATGGTCTGTACCACACCCTTATTTAATTATTACGATGTTGGTCCATGGAGAAAGTGTTTAGTTTGATGGTCTGTACCACACCCTTATTTAATTATTTCCCAAGAACCCATCCCTTATCACATTTATGTTCTACAATGAACATATTCGTTGAAATAGGATAACAGAAATGGCATATCATATACAGGGTGTTCGGCGCATGGACCGACACAATTTTTTGGGGGATTGGGGGGGTCATTTGCTAGGTTTCACCTAAAGACCTCCATGTCCTAAGTGTGACGGTAATTGAGATATGTTTTTTTTGGTTCTTTCTTTGAATTACCCAAAATCTCGCCTTTGAATCGATATTTTTTTTTTGTTTATGGTTGTAAAAGAATAAAATAATTTTTATTATAGTCTACAATGTATTATTATTCGAAATAAAATAAAAAAATATAATTACCGTAATAAGTCTTTTCTTAAAACACTCCATAACTGACTCTCTAACTAGTATTTTGACTACATTTGAATTGTTTTTCATAGCGTGTAGCATACCCTTAGAAAGGGTACAAGCTAAAGAACTTTTTGAGATAAAAATAAGGTCAAAATGGCTCCATTTAAAAAAAAAATGAATTTAAGAGCAGTAATTTTTCATACATTTAAACATTTTTAAGACTTTGGAAGCACATAAGTCATTTTCTACTGATCAATTACATCAAATAATAATTTATTTAGAATAAAAATACATTACAGACTATTATAAAATTTATTTTGTTCTATTGCAACCATAAACAAAAAAAATATATCGATTCAAAGGCGAGATTTTGGGTAATTCAAAGAAAGAACAAAAAAAAACATATCTCAATTACCGTCACACTTAGGACATGGAGGTCTTTAGGTGAAACCTAGCAAATGACCCCCCCAATCCCCCAAAAAATTGTGTCGGTCCATGCGCCGAACACCCTGTATAGGGTGACTGGTAATTAGTGACCGATACCTAATCACATGATTGTGCTCATAATAACAAACAACTTTTACTATGGGACCAAACCTGAAATCGCGAAAAAAAAATCTGCTGCTCCCTACATTTTGACGAGTTATGCGAACATGAATGTATGGGGCAGCTGATTTTTTTTTCGCGATTTCTAATTTGGTCCCATAGTAAAAGTTGTTTGTTATCATGAGCACAATTATGTGTTTAGGTATCGGTCACTAATTACCAGTCACCCTATATATTAACACATTACCAAAAAAAAACTCAAACTTTTCTCCCACGAGGTCTGAAGGTCTAAAAAAACTGCAGAACGCCACCTACTACGGCCTACTACGTGTCGCGTCAGCCATTTTGTCAGTGGACTGCAAGTAGTTCAGCAACGACAAAATGGCGGACGCGACACGCTAGAACTGCGAGCGTTGCTTTAGATCGGCGGCTCTCGCCGACATGTCGACGCGTGCAGTTGCCTCTGCCGTTGACGCGTGTCGCTCGTGTACAAGAACACATCCAAAAGTACAACAAACAACAAACAAACAACAACAAACAACAAATTAGGTCAGATGATTCAGATATAGATAAATAGACCGTTTAGGTGCGCGTGTAGACTTATATTAATATTTCAGGTCAACAGACGGTAACCGTGACACGTGTGACAAACCATCTAACATTGATTGATAGATTTGAATGTTATGAATGTGGGTTCTAAAGTGTCGCAATGTTATGAAAAATTTTCATTTTTAGAGTTTCGTACCTGAATGGTAAAAAGGAACCCTTATGGTGCGACTCAGTTTGTCTGTCTGTCTGTTTGTCTGTCAGTCTGTCTGTCACAGCTGGATATCTCAAGAACTACTAATGCTATCAACTTGAAATTTGGAACAGTTTTAGATGACGTTTGCTCAACTATTTTGCAAATAAGAAAGACATTTTTTTTTTTTTGCAACAGGGACTGAAAGGGTGTCTTAAAAATTCGAACTGGGGCTACTATAGGGCATGTAGGATATCAGAGGGTATCATATGAAAGAGCGCTGTTAGCACATTCTCAAACATTTTTTTTCTTTTTTTTAGGCTGCATAATTTTCGACTTTTGATGAAAAATGTAAAAAAAAATACCTTTCCCACCGTTATCTCCGAAGTTTGCATCGAGAAAAATCTGAAATTATTATGTGTGATAGAAGTTTATTTATAGATTACAGGAAAGATAAAACGATGTCTCTAAATAGCACGCTTTTTCAGAAATCAGATCGGGACCCTCGGTGCGCGACTCCGACTCGCCCCCGGCCGACCGCATGACCGGTTTTTTTTTTACTTTGCTGAGTGGGAAATTAACTGGTGGCTGGTGGCTGGTGGCAAAGTCCGATGGGATATAACTTGCAAACACCGAGTTGTTACTAAGAAAATTCCTAATGAAAAAACCATAGATATAAGAAAGAAGGAGATGTGCCCAGTATGTTAAAATGTATCGAAACCCTGTGTCTCCACTTTGTCCCTTTGTCACTTTCATGATTATAAAGACAAGTAAGTACGGTAAAATACTTGTACTTACATATGGAAAGTGATTCCATGATTTACATGGCTTCGGTTTTTACAAGAAACCACTGAACAACACGGCATTCTTTTAAATTGTCACGGTCACAGTCGAAAGCGCACTAGTTCGCGGAGACGGAATTTGTACTATGAACGGCTCATACTGAGCATGACGGACACAAAAAAACTTCTCACACCTTCGCCACTTCTCCTGTTTTTTATATTTCTCTGGAAAAACCCAATAACACTTTGCCCGACTGAGGAACAGTATCCAGGACCGCAGCAGTTGCGCTTGCGATCACTATACCAACAAGGGAGTCAAAAATACCCTAGTTAAAAATACCTTGCTATTTATTTCTTAATAGTCTTTTCATTCATGGTCCACCTGCGCATGCGTCCAGTAACAAAATGTATTATAATACCTGCCAATACGAGGCAGTTAATGGTTCGAACTCGTTCGCACGTGTCGCATATTAAATACGGATTGAACCCATATTAATGGTGCTCCAAATGTCAAGGGTACTGGAGTATTGCACTAAAGTACAGATAGCAAGAAAAAACGGTGGTAGTGGCCGCGACTTACGAGTTGTAGGTCGTAGGTTCGAAACCCCGACAGGCGCTTTACTTTGTGTAAATTATTTCATCACCACTGCTCTCAAAACGGTGAAGGAAAACAGCGGAATGTTCTAGAACCAAAAATTCGAAGACATGTGACATCTACCAATCCGCACTGGGCCTGCATGGTGGATTAAGGCCCCACTCCCTCTCAAAAGAGAGGAGGCCAGTGTACCTGCAGTGGGAACATTGGAGAGGCTGATTATGTAGTAAGAAAATGATTGAGGAAGGACTGCTTGTGATCGTCAGGGAGACAACCCCGCTGCGCAATCTATCTATCTTCTTATTTATAAAAAAAATATTAATTGCTGTCCGTTACTCTCGTTAAAACTGAAAAAAGGCTTGATATATTTATTTATTTTTTTGTTTAAATTGTGCTCTAATACAGGGGTGGTTTTAAAGAAAAAAAGAAATTGAAATGACTGTCGGGTTTCAATAGGTTTACTGTACTTTTTTTATGGATAAACAAACTTTTTAAAATAAGTATGTACCTACTTAGTAAGTTTTAAAATTTTTAACTTTCCAAAAAAATCCGCCCTAGGCTAATTCCCATTGGAAGTTTTTTACAGCTGAATGAAATATAAAAAGTAAATCAAGATTTATTTACATTACAATATAATTAAAAATTTTATCACATTAAATAAATAAACTAAAACTATAACAATAAATGGAAAAAAAATCCACTATTACACAAGTCAATAATTTTTTCAACTAAAAGTCCCTGACCGCTCCCGGCCCGAACGCGAGTCACCAGTCGTCTCTATGAGCCTTCGTCCAATCTCCTTTACCAGGTTTTTGGCTTCCTTGCCCCAGCTCCCCAGGGTCTCCACCGCCACTGGCACGAAGTGGTATAGCGGCTCCAAATCAGCGTATTTGAGCCTCTTTTTTGAGCTGGCGTCTTCTGCAGCGGCAGACGGGGAGTGAACGGTGCGACTAAGGTGGCTGGTGGCTACGGTACTGACGCACGTTGCGTCCCAAATTAAGCCCTGCCATTCTTCCAGGGCACCAAAGTCAGCCCGTCCGGCCTCTTACCGTCCGACCTGCTCAGACCCGGAGGCTCAAGCACACAGGGTACGTACGCCGCTACAAGGGCCCTGCGGACGATATCGTTCAGAGCATGGTGTCGCGGAAACCTCCCAGTGCACCATCGACAGCTCAAAGCGTGGTGGCCATTCGCCTCCACCATGGAACCGCAGGTGCAAATATGAGGTTCACACACCTTACAGCCCAGGCGGAAAGCCACCGCCACACGCAGGGAGTCGTCGTCGAGCATCGTGCCCAGGTGAGGCGAAGGCAACGCCTGTAACCACGCTCCAGATTCAGGTTGCGACACTGCCCGCAGCCTCGCCTTGTCGGCCCCTGTAGCGCCATCTAATAAAAGAACCTGGAGTCGCTTCACCCCCACATCATCCCACGCCCGCTGAAGGTGCACAGCTTCCGGAATCGACACACCCGCGCTGCGAGCCGACCAAGCTGACACGGCATCCGACACAAAAGGCATGCTCCCCCGGCACCGTTAAAATTGAGTAAAATAGTGACAAGGTTTGCAACCCCATGCGCAGACGCCAGAAAAGCCGGCAGGCCAACATCGCGCATACACAGCACCCCGAGACCACCACATCGAATCGGAAGTGCCGCCTGACTCCACTGGGTTTCATCTAGGAAGACGTTGAGGACTGATTCCACCACCGACTTCAAGGCATCATCGAAGGAAGAAACTTCCTCGGGACAGAGCCAAGTTGGGGTAGTCTGCAACAAATAAGTGACCTTCGGGAGAGCGAAGCACATGCTTAGTAAGGTAATCGCAACGTGCGCGGAAAGACCTTTAAGGTGATCGTGGGTGGTAAGGAGAAACCTCCCCCGAGCAGCGATGGCCTCAGGAACTGCGGCCTGAAAAATTGGGGAACCTAAAAGGCTGAAATCAGAAGAGGAAAGTTCCCTCAGGCCAGGAAGGACAGAACTGAAATGAGAAAAGTGTATTCGAGCCTCAGCACCATAGGCGAAGAACTCGCACTTCGAGGGATTCACCTCCAAACCCAGGTTACTAAGGCTGGGGACCAAGGCCTCTAGATCCCCAAGCACATCCACCGCTTTACCCCCTATAGTGCCATCGTCCAGGTACCAGACGTTAAGAGTAGATTTGAGATCACGGATCGCCCTGTGAATAGCCAGGCTAAACACAAGCGGACCGAGGGATCTCCCTGCTGGGCTCCCACTCTTGAAGGCATGAGATTGTCACCCAAGAAAAGGTCTGAAAGGGGGAAGTCTGTAGACTTGATAAAGAAAAGGATAGAGAGACGGAACCCTCTCCTTGACCTCCCACAACAGAACGTAAAAGTAAATTACTCTTGTAGGTACCCTAATATAGATACCTAACCTAACATGACCAAACATAGGAATGTGGCGGCATCTACATCGCCACATAAGAACTACGCATCACAAAGACATGACGTCACGAAATCCTGCATCGCGCAATTAGAGTTTACTACGCGACTAGCATATATACAACGTCCCGACATCAACTGTCGGGCAGTAGCCCACCAGACACAACACCCGTCTCGTCGGAGGATCCTCCCTTTTCTATGGAGGATGAGTGAACTTTACACCCTGTTCCTCATGCCTCTAAACTGGTGAACCCGAGCATGAACGTCAGCGCAGCCTTCGTTCAACTCCTTCAGCGTGACGTCATCAGCATCACTACCTCAAGCTTTCGAGCGGCGAGTCACACAGCCAGCCAGCACCCACGGCTTCAACGGGTATCCTGACCACCAGCATGCAGCGGACGCGCATTCCTGATCATCACCTTCAGCCTCAACCTCAACCCAGCGCTGTACACTCCGACTCACTGGAGCATTACGTAGCGCCACCCCGGCTCACTGGGGTATCACCGCAGACAGATCCGACTCACCGTGAACTAGGCGGCACCCGGTTCCGACTCACTGGAACCACAACTGGCACTGGCAAGCATCGCAAGATACACGACTCAGCCCACTATCGACCTCCGGTCTCCGGAGGGGAGTGATGTGGCGGCATCTACATCGCCACATACGAACTAAGCATCACAGAGACATGACGTCACGCAATCCTACATCGCGCAATTAGAGTTTACCACGCGACTAACATATATACAACGTCCCGACATCAACCATCGGGCAGTAGCCCACCAGACACAACACCCGTCATAAACATGGCCAGCCCACTGCCCCTTTAGCTTGCTTACTCTGCAAGCCATGTCGGTAACTCCGGTGTCTGATTTCAAAAAAGTGCAATGTACTTATTAATAATTCATTTTTCTCCACTTTTGTCTCAGGGACGTAAAAACTTTAGTACAGTAACCGGCCGTAAATATTGCACATGGGATTTACGTACGTTAAATACGTAACTACATATATACGATGTATATATGTATGTATGTATGTATAGTAATGTGTATATATGTATGTAGTACTATTGTAGTATGTTATTTATGTACTTTTACGTATACCTACTTGTTTCATGTGCTTTTACGGCCGGCAACTGTAAAAATCCATGTGCAATATTTATGGCCGGTAACTGTACCTACTTAGTTCGTTCTCTCTAATGAAAGCTGATTAACTCACTTTCATGACTACGACTAGTATATACAGGACGATTTTTTTATCACTTGCCAAATTTTCACAGGGTGCTCTACCCATGAATACGAACAAATTTTACTATGGGACCAAACCTTGAAATCGGGAAAAAAAAATCAGCTGTTCAGTACATTTATCTACACCAAACTCGTCAAAATGTAGGGAGCAGCTGATTTTTTTTTTGAAAATTTGGCAAGTGATAAAAAAATCATCCTGTATACATCGTCCTGACATTAACCAGTCAATGGTCGGAGGATCCTCCCTTTTCTATGGAGGATGAGTGAACTTTACACCCTGTTCCTTATGCCTCTAAAGGAATAAAGATGTAAAACTACTAGGTATTTTTAACAAATTTTTTATTCTAACTGTACTGCTCAGAATAAAGTTATAGAGAATTAACGATTATAGCTGCAAAACTCACTATTAGTAAACAAAGTTGATGTGACTAAGAATCACTTTTAGCTTCATTCAACCAATTTCACCCAGTCATACAGGAAACTATGGTTAAATTGAACTAGTTTTGGAGTATCTTCATAATGCTTTTTAGCTTCAAATGACCAAAAATGGCTAAATAATAACAGCCACACGGGTCGACCGAAGGTTAAGCTACGCTTGCTCATTACATATCATATCGAGACTCCTCCGTGCCTTGTAATGCACGTTAAGCCATCCCGGCTGTCATTCGTAGATCTTTGACCGTCGTTACGGGTAGTCAGAAGCCCGAAAGTCTGACAACCAGTCTTACCAAAGGTATAATCGTGTTACTCAGTAACTGGGTTGTGGAGGTCACTTCATGTAAAATACTGGTATTCAGCTGCATCCGGTTAGACTGGAAGCCGACCGTAACATAGCTGGGGAAATGATAGGCAGATTGACTTATTTTTTGCGAGTAGCCCAGTCTAGGATTTTCTGAATCATTGGGGTTTTCATAGCGATATGATATCGATCATGACTTATGTCAAATAAAGTCAAATGATTGTCGACAATAATACTCAAATTCCTAGATTCTAAACCGAATAATGAATATTTTGTAACGGTTTCTGACTGCAATTTTTTTAAATCAACATTGACAGCTCTGCCAATTTTTGTATTTAAGTAGAAACTAGAAATATACCTATTAAAATTTCAAAATACTGATTGCTCAATCGACGCAATGAGGTAACTCGATAACGGTACCATAATAGTACATTATGATATAAGTGCGGCAAGTTGAAAATTACAGCCGAGGCGATATTGCTAGTCCGAGCCGTAGGCAAGGGCTACAAGAAAGCAGAGGCTGTAATTATCAAAGCGCACGTATGTCATACGACGTTTTATAGCATATTTGCGAGGAAATAAATAAAACTCGGACTTTCTTAAACGAATAAATCTTTAAAAACACACTTTCTGAAAATGAATTTGCATCTTTGCTTGTTTTCATCTATCGGTCGATTTTTCAGGCAAGAGGCTTAGAGTATCCTTTCCGCTGCCTCTGAGACTTCTGGTGGTGTCGAATTAATAAATTGATCAATACTTGACGACATTTTCAAATAAAAACAATACAGCGAAAAGAAAAAGCGCGCGGAATAATTTTTACTTGTTCACAAATCAGCGCTTTTTTTTTAAGGCAAAGAAAGGCACAAAAACAGCCAGTACCTATTACTAATAAAGTAAATTAATATTTTTTTTTGTTTTTGTTACAGATAAATTGTAATTTATTGTCAAAATTAATTAAATTAAAGAATTAAATGTCTATTTTTTATATTTTATCTCCCAAAGTTAATTTTATTCATAAAATGTTGACCACTTTTCTGACATAAAAACTCTTTGCTAAGATTTAAAAAAGTACCGGTCGTTTTAGACGGAGCATCTTGAAACTCGTGCCTTTTACATTACAATAACGCACAAGTACGTAATGACATACATTACGATATTGAAATTGGTGAAATTAGAGACCCTTTACGAGCAAATGTGTTATAATAGTACATTATGATATAAGAGCGGTAAGTTGAAAATTACAGCCGAGGCGATATTGCTAGCCCGAGCTGTAGGCGAGGGCTACAAGAAAACAGAGGCTGTAATTATCAAAGCGCACGTATGTCATACGACGTTTTATAACATATTTGCGAGGAAATAAATAAAACTCGTATTTTCTTAAACGAATAAATCTTTAAAAACACACTTTCTGAAAATGAATTTGTATCTTTGCTTGTTTTCCATAAGTTAGGCTTTTTTGCTGCCTGTGAGACTTCTGGCAGTGTCGAATGAATAAATTCATCATTACTTGACGACATTTTCAAATAAAAACAATACAGCGAAAAGAAAAAGCGCGGGGAATAGTTTTTACTTGTTCACAAATTAACGATGCGAACGCACCAGCGCTTTTTTTTTTAAGGCAAAGGCACAAAAACAGCCAGTATTATTAAAGTAAATTAATATTTGTTTGTTTTTGTTACAGATAAATGGTTGTAATTTATTGTCAAAATTAATTATTTAATTTAATTATTTTATGAATTAAATGTTTAACATTTAATACTTTAATTTTATTTTATACCAAAGTTAATTTTATTCATAAAATGTTGACCACTTTTCTGACATAAAAACTCTTTGCTAAGATTTAAAAAAGTACCGTTCGTTTTAGACGGAGCATCATGATAAACAGTATGAAATGATAAACCTCTTCTTCATAATATTTATATTTTATCTTCTTGCACACATACAAACTTGGTACAGGGTAACAATATTTAACAAACTATTTAACTAGGCAGTCAATAAGTATCAGTATAGACTAGATTTCTAGACAACCTTTAGGTTTCGAAGATCCAAGAGAATTAACTTAGAAACTAGGTGACGCTCCAAACATCACGTTTTTTTACCAACTTTCAGCCATACTTTTTGGCGGTAAATGTCAAATGAGATACTTTTTAACTACTCGAAAACACAGATACAAAATCATCTGAGTCAAATCACATACTTTCAACTCTAAATTCAGTATTTTAAATCAACAAAATTTATTATTATTTGGAAATCATGACATTCGGCCATCCGACACTGTGTTGCCTCCTGGCACACACAAAACAATCATAATTTTAAAATTTTTAAATAAATCATGACATTCTTGTGCTAGTTAGACAATTATTAACTTTAATAGCATTAAGAGTTAGATTAAACCTTTTAACTAGAAGGTGCGTGTTCGTCAACCACGATTCGATACAATGTCCAAGAATTAGTGATAAATACAAATCTGTATAAATGTTACCAGCGAACACATTTATATTGAAACAGTATAAAGTATTCAATTTAGCTATTACGTATCAACATAATTTATGAAAATAAACCAGATTTATAATATTGGTTGGTATTATTTCACACAAGCGTCAACGATGCAACCAGCATCGCGCACCACGCGTAACCAGCATTGCGCACCACGCGCAACCAACATCGCGCACCACGCGCAACCAGTATCGCGCACCACGCGCAACCAGCATCGCGCACCATGCGCAACCAGCATCGCGCACCACGCGCAACCAGTATCGCGCACAACGCGCAACCAGTATCGCGCACCATGCGCAACCAGTATCGCGCACCACGCGCAACCACCATCGCGCACCACGCGCAACCAGCCTCGCGCACAAGGCGCAACCAGCCTCGCGCACCACGCGCAACCAGCCTCGCGCACCAAGCGCAACCAGCCTCGCGCACCACGCGCAACCAGCATCGTGCAGCACGCGCAACCAGCCTCGCGCACGACGTGCAACCAGCATCGCGCAGCACGCGCAACCAGCATCGCGCACCACGCGCAACCACAATCGCGCACCATGCGCAACCAGCATCACGCACCACGCGCAACTAGCATCGCGCACCACGCGGAACCAGTATCGCGCACCATGCGCAACCCGTATCGCGTATATACTCGTACATTACAACATGAAAACAGAAAAACAAAAACAAACATGTTTAACACAAAAACTTACTTGAATGTTTTAGCTGTAAGTTTTCTTAAAATTAATAAAATAAAATAAAAATAAAATAAAATAAAATTTACAATAAACCTTATGTATCCTAAGCGCAGATTGCGCTAGCATTTATCAGTTTACATTATCTTTGAATACAATAGACTACCATTCATTTGCCTGCATTTCATTTAACTATTCATTTTCTGACGATTCGTCAGTCTGATCCTTTCCAAGATAACCACGGATAAATCCCATCCACTGCGTATAACAACAAACATGTATAACACAAAAATGTACAATAGACCTTATGTATCCTAAGCGCAGATTGCGCTAGCTTTTATCAATTTACATTACCTTTGAATACAATAGACGTATACCATTCATTTGCCTGCATTTCATTTAACTGTTCATTGTCACTTCATTTTCTGACGATTCGTCAGTCTGATCCGTTCCAAAATAACCAGGGATAAAATCCATCCACTGCGTATATAAATACCTCTTTCCAAAATTCGAACCTTTCTTACTTATACTCATATCATCATTGTTAAATACCTTTGTAACTCGATACGGATCAGATATGTAACTTCGGCAACAATTTCTTAATTTTATCTACACTATGAGTCTCTCTTGATAACAAGTTGACCATTTTGAATTTTTGCGCTTCCTTCTAATACTATCCTGTTCAATATTTTTATTTGTAACATCTTCCACGTCCAACTCCATCTCGAATATGATATGACCCTTATTGATAGGTACTAGTGAGTGATTTTAAGACCAAACAATATTTGTCTGGTCGCAACAAAACAAATCGGTTGATCAAACCATTTTAGGGATCTTCAAAAAAATAGTTTAGAAATAAAATCTTTAGCTGATACACCATTCAGAATCAGTATTAGGAAGATCTTGCCTAAATATAACGCAATATGTCACACACTGGACCCTATATCTAATTTAACCAAAATAATTAAAAATCTCAAATGTATACAAAAGAAAGTACAATTCATTTAGCAATATCGCTATCGACTACTACGGAGACTCATTTGTTCAGATGATCACTCCATAGTTATGAATACAACAAACAATCGACAACTAGCCTCATTTAAAACATTCGGGTTTTGGGCATTGCGTCCGGCCCACAATTTGCGTCGTCTAAAGCTACAAATAACACAATTCTAAACTTTTAACACAAATACTGCTCCAGAAGTAGAGAAATATTAGGTGTATTAGCATAAAATATCACATAATCTTTATGTTTCAAATTACTCAACTATTTTAAATGTGATTAAACGTTTGTTTGTTTGCTATCCCTTCACGGCCAAACCACCAAACCGATCATCCCGAAATCTAAAAGTACTGTTCCCGAGGAAAACAACAATAACGTTCTTATCATAATAGATTGCGCCACGTGTCTTTCGAATCATGATTGAATTATATTATTACAAAGAATAAGGAAAGATTTCTCGGTAGCACGTTCTCGTGGGATATTTACCGACATTCACGCGGGCGATATAAAAATAATTAGAAAGAGAACAAGTACTATATTAATGAATGTTAAGATATTATCTTGAAGGTATGCAACAATTATACATGTTAACTTAAAGAATAATCTAGCTTTAAGTAAAGCAAGTATTACTACTTCATTATGTACCTACTCTGTTTTATCCTGAATAGCATGTAACTGTTCATTCTGCCAATAAATAAATAAAATCCATCTGAGACGAGACAGGCGTTACTGTCTAATTGTCTAAAACCAAAATCAATACTAGTGTTAAACAAGACAATACCCGGAAGCACTAAACACTGGTGTAGTGCACTCAATAGGTAGGTATATAAAAAAATCAGTTCTATTGACTATGGAAACTATAGACCGTTTAGGTTCTATTTTACCCCCTTTTTTATCGATTAAGTAATAGAAAAATATGTTTGTAACCAGATACAAGACCTTTACGTTCGATACGCTTACACACGACACGCTGCTAACAAAATTTTATAACTTTGGAGTTCGTGGAGCAATAACAAAACCGATTTGAGGAGATGAACGCCATTAAAGACACTGAAAGAGCAACCCACAGCACTTGGACGTTTATACTATCTGACATATACCTACATAAAAAAAATCCTTCATTCTTTTAATCCTCAACAATAAAATGATCAGATCACATCCCTTACTAGTGAATTAACAAACTTCTTCGTCACTGTTTATACTATATCATTCCAAAATGCATATTATTTAAAAAAAAATTAACCTCTTTGTTATCTAGTGCAAAATTCCCGTTTAAAATTCTGCTCAAATAACTTCCTTTAGCGAAAAAAATATATGTAGCATACAAAATTACGAGTTATAGGTAAACGTTTTCATTTTAAAAACTGCGAGTTATGTCCAGTTTCTGAGACACTTTTAATTAACTTTGGTTTATCTATTCAATAGCGCTAGTGGTTCCATAACTTGTGAAATACTAGATAACTTATCTGACCAATGTTGGCCGTTTAATCGTTCCATAATTAATTCACGTAGTAATCATGAAAACAACATCACTTATTTTTAAAATGTCATAGACAAATTAGGTCCAAGCAATATCAGTATTAACTAAGACAGTGTTAAGCCACTTTTTTACCCTCGAAAGAAATATTATTATGAATAAAACTATCAATTTTAGACGCGATCTCTTGTACAGACCCATCTAGCGGCAAATATGGAACTAGTTGTCGGTGTCATAGTTGTTGAATGGCTTGTTACGTATTCAGAAACGCGCTGACAGTTAACCGATGTTTATCGTTACGCATAACTCTCAATATCTATTGAGAGTTTATCTGAGGATGTCAGCAACAGGGCATTAATCTTTTAAAACTCATAATACCTAACCTATCCAGAAAGATAAAACCAATTTATGGGTAACGTCATCGAACTTTAAAAAATTAAACATCCAATATGACCTTCTTCAATCACAAGAAATATCATCAACAAACTAACAGTAACTCAGGTTAGAATTCACTATGGCAAGCGAAAAGTAACATTTTTAATTCCCGCAATAATTATTGCAATATCAAAACAAAACAAATGAAACCCAAAACCTAATTTAGCTTCGTAAAATTTATAATTTTATTGCCAGGCTTGACATCAGATGTCATTGTTATACCTCACTGAAATATGGAAATATTACATACTATCTGATCCTCAGAACAATAACAAAGCATAGAAGTAGTGTTAAAATAGCAACTGAACTCAATATATTTGTTTCATTTTGACTTATGGAGCCGCTATGATGTTAAAGAAGGACACGTATACAGAAGACGTTTCGAAATTTTGTAGGTTGTCATTCATTTTATTCTGACTAGTGATGTACCCACTAAATTTCAACGTCGATAGAATTTACAATGACATTCTTTCTTACACTGCCAAGAATAATAACCGTAGGTACACACGGCTACACATCAAGCTATACATTTCCAGTTTACACTGACCGCTCATTGTAAGGAAATCCTATACAATGGGAGATCAGCTTATACTGGAAATGTATAGCTTGATCTGTAGCCGTGCGTACCAAAAATTTTGAAGTAACTAAGCATACTTATGATACCAATACTTAATATATTCGTTCAAAATGAAACAATACTTTAAGTATGAACTAAATAGTTCGTCATCATCATCACCAAAGTCTTCCTTGGTTCCCGACAGCTCTTCATGTATTAAATCTGACCCGGCTAAACCCGAATGTATTTAGTTGCCATAATAACTGATGAGTTTATTGAAAAGAAGTGGGAGACATTCGGTTTTGCAAATGTTTTTAGCAACTTACTTTCTCATATTTATTTGAATTTTAGATTACATCATAGACTACTCAACAAAGTCTAGGGAAAAAGGGTATTCAAAGTACCTAATAATTTTTATTTTAATACTTTTTATGTAACATATATTATTGTAAATCAGTAGAAGCGTAATTTAATAGAGATTTGAATTATTTGATTAAATAAAATGGTTGTTAGTGAAAAAATAAAATTTATTATGAAAATTTAAAATGGTACCAAAGCGACAAAAACTTTTCGTACATAAAAAAATAAATAACGACCAGATAATATTTTAAATAAAAAAATAAAATGCCTAGCCACTTTAATAATCTGTTAGTCGAATTCCAGCCCACACCATAATCATTCCGCCCTGGTACGGATGAACTTCCTGAGGATTCTGGAATCGGCTCTGGCGACCAGGAACTCGCCAAAAGCGCAGTCTTCTTGAATCGGGATGGAATCCAATTATTTCAGAATTTGTTATTGTCATCTGTGTCAAGGATTCCTAAAACAAACAGTTCTCAATAAGATTTATGTAAGATTTTTTATCAACATTTTTATTTAGGTAAATAGTTTTATTTGTATGTCTTACCTGACTGATGTGAGATGATTTCACGAGATGTCAAGATCAGTGGCGATTCATTAATTTGTACCGATGTACTAGGTCCTGTTTCAACTTCCATTGCTACGGGATCCTACAATTACGTATTTTGTATTAAAAATAAATAAATAAATTTGCACTCGATTATATTTCCGACTGGGATAATTAGAAGAATGATATCGCATCAATGATATTTTTAATATAATATCATTGTATCGCATATATCAAGTGAACATATTTCTGAATGTTATACCTGTCTTCATGTTAGATTACTGTTGATGGTGAGCGGTTTTTTTAATTTGCAGTATTGCGCTATGTCCTTCTTCGCAGACTTCCATAAGTATTTCCTGTAATGTAATAAATCAAGTTTTAATTTGAACGGGATACTATTTATTGCCAATAAAATACCTTAATTATATCATAATATATCAAGACCATTTCATCT
Source organism: Cosmia trapezina (assembly GCA_905163495.3). Taxonomy (NCBI): domain Eukaryota; kingdom Metazoa; phylum Arthropoda; class Insecta; order Lepidoptera; family Noctuidae; genus Cosmia; species Cosmia trapezina. Next base: position 10,196,002 of record LR991039.1, read on the forward strand.
GTTCTATCCATAACAAATAATGTAGGAACAGCATGTACTCTAAGTGACGATTTAAAGAACATGCTACATCAATTTCATAGGTTCATTACCAAATGAATACAAAGTAAAATGTTTGGAGCATATTATGTGGCTGTGCTGTTTGGAGTCCAATTTCGTCTACCAATACAATTTATCCATTTTTTTTTCACATCGTCTAGGAAATCTGTAAAAGAAAAGTATCGACAACATTATTTACGTCACTATGGCTGATCAAGATAACCCCAAAACAATTTCCGAATATTCGCTAATAACTTCTATTGGAATAAATATTACGACTGGTTTCAGCTATATAGTGACACAGCAATATTTGTTATGTATTTATATTCGTTTATCAGATCTTAGGCAACAAGAAATTGAGCAAAAACTTACCGATGGAAGGTCAATATTTGTTGTTCATTTTATTTTCGCTATGAATGGGTCTTGCAGCCCCCAACCACACAAGAAATTGCTCCACAGCGTCCACACACTCACTATTTGTAGTTAAACAAAGAATTCATGCAATCTAACAGTAGAAATATTATTAAAACATCGCAAAACCATGGAATATTACGACAGACACGTAAACAATGAACACGCGAATAAGTCAGCTAGTTCAATGAACGAACTGTCAGACATTGAAACAAAGTACTATCAAATTTGGCCGCGTCATACTATAACTTTTTTAACCAAATGACAATTGATCTTGTGACCATGCCAAGAAAGTAAAACAAAGAGTAAAACATTTATCTCTTTCCCACATCCTTTATCGTACCTTTATCGTACCTAATAATAGAACGGGAATAAAGGTAGTTACAGAATTCTGTTTTTAGCCTTCCTTCTATGCTTTGTTATTGTTCTGAGATCTGATCCGATAATCGTTGAATCATAATCTCAATATGGTCTTTAGTTCATAGAAAATGGAGGTTCAGTTATTCCAAAATTAACCTAATTGGGGTTAACGAACATTTAGCAAAAACAAAATATAACCAAATAGGCCCAGCAGTTATCAAGTGATGCCCTTACCAACGAACAGCATTTAAGTTTTATTTATGCAGATTACTTGGGGCGTAATCCATTCACAATCTTTACACATGAGTCGAACTTAGAGAGATTTTTATTTCCATAAAACCCAATTAGGGTTAACGAACATTTAGCAAAAACAAAATATAACCAAATAGGTCCAGCAGTTATCAAGTGATGCCCTTACCAACGAACAGCATTTAAGTTTTATTTATGCAGATTACTTGGGGCGTAATCCATTCACAATCTTTACACATGAGTCGAACTTAGAGAGATTTTTATTTCCATAAAACCCAATTAGGGTTAACGAACATTTAGCAAAAACTAAATATAACCAAATCGGTTCAGCAGTTATCAAGTGATGCGCTCACGAACGAACAGCATTTAAGTTTTATGCAGAATACTTGGGGCGTAATCCATTCACAACCTTAGAACATGAATCTAACTAAAATCCATCATCGTCAGAATTCAAGGCTAGATATACTCAATGTCCCAATGATTCAAGCACAAAAAGCATTAAGCATCATAAATTATAATAAAATAATACGGTATCAAAAACCATCATCATCATCAAGCTTAGACTATATCAGAATTCAAGGCTAGATATACTTAATGTCCCAATGATTCAGCGCAAAAAGCATTATGCATCATAATTATCTTTAAATAATACGGTATCATAAAATCTATCATCATCATCAAGCTCAGAGAGCTATATCAGAATTCAAGGCTAGATATACTCAATGTCCCAATGATTCAGCACAAAAAGCATTAAGCATCATAATTATCATTAAATAATACTGTATCAAAACCCATCATCATCATCAAGCTTAAAGAACTTTATCAGACTTCAAGGCTAGATATACTTAATTTCCCAATGATTCATATCAAAAAATCTATCATCATCATCAAGCTCAGAGAACTATATCAGAATTCAAGGCTAGATATACCCAATGTCCCAATGATTCAGTACAAAAAGCATTTTGCATCATAATCATCGTAAAATAACATGTTATAATAAAATCCGTCATCATCAGAATACAAGGCTAACAAAAAGCAAAAAGGGAAACAAAAAGCATTACGCTTCATAATTATCATAAAATAATACAGTATCATAAAATCCATCATCATCAAGTTTAGAGAACTATATCAGAATTCAAGGCTAGATGTACTCAATATCCCAATGATTTAGCACAATAAGCATTAAGCATCATAATTTTCATAAAATAACATGGTATCATAAAATCCATCATAGTATCATAAGATCAATAAGCATCATTATAGCTAATTGACGTATAAAAGTGCTCGTACAAACCCAACCATAGAAACAAATCCATTTATCGTTAGCACAATCAGTATCATTTATCATTTGCCTACCCACAACTTCAATTCATTTGTTACTTAACCGCTCACGCGAGCGCGGTATAGGCTGTTCCCGAGTTGTTCGTGTGAGCGGCTAAAATTCATGTAAATAAATCCAAGCAAAAATAAAGTGTTGGCCAAGTTCGTTAATTCAATCAATTAAAATAGGTAATAGATTATGTCTAGCTACTATACACACTTAGAACAATTTAACCGACGACTAGTGATTCACTGGTAAATCACAAAGTACGCCCATTATCACAATCCGACGACTAGTGACTCACTCATCCATCAAAATCCATAAAATCCAGTGAAATCACAAAGTACCTACTCACCTTCCAGTATTTATTTATTTATTTATGGAAAACAAACAATTGTACAAAATAAGTAACAGTAAGTAGGTACCATATCCATCCATAAATATCCATAATCCATAAAAATCCAGTGAAAATCATATCCACTCAAAATCCAGTGAAGTCACAAAGTACGCCCAACATAGTACCAATGAACAACTACAGTTCACTTATGCCGGAGCAACACCAACGTCAATGCCCATAAACGCTATAAACATCGCGATAGACTACGCGATAGATAAATTCGGTCAAATTATCGCAGCAAGTGGTGGCTACACCTACGGTTATCGCCCATCAAAGCGATAATCAACGGCAATGTCTGTATAGTGTGGCCGCGGCATTATAATTTATCATATTGTTCTTCATGGCAATTACTAAGGTAGGAATAGTCATAACCAACAATTTATTTATGCTAACCTCGTGTTGCTTGTGAATTATCATAAAATAAAATTGCTCATAATCCGAGTGAACAATCTCATATTATTATCATGGCAATAATTGCTAAGGTAGAAATAGTCATAACTCGCAACCAATAATTTATTAATGCTTACCTCATGTTGCTTGTAAATAAAATAAAATAAATACTCATAATATGAGTGAACAACCATGGCTCATTTATCATTTATCATATTCATCATGGCAATAATTACTAAGGTAGAGATAGTCATAACTCATAACCAATAATTTATTCATGCTTACCTCGTGTTGCTTGTAAAACTGCATACTTATTAAAACTAATAATGATGTGGCTGTTATAGCACTATACCGTCCTTTCTGTTTCAAAACTATAAATAATTTCTTAATGTCCTTACAAAAAATAATAGATGGTTTATCATCTTATAAGAATATAATAATTGTAGGCGACATTAACATAAATATTGCTGCCAACAGCTCGGATCGTTTTTTGTCTGAATACTTTGATTTTCTATCTCTAAATGGCTTTCTTCCAGCATTCAATAAAGCTACACGTGCGAATAGTTGTCTAGATCATGTAATTTTAAAAACAAATATACCTGTAAGTACATTTATAATAGAATCACTTATTACTGATCATGCACCTATATTGTGCTGTGCTAAAGTTAATAACGTAAGTAAAACAATAAAAAAACAAATAATAAAACTCGACTATGAGGCAATAAAGTTGGCATGTGATCATCTTGACTTCACTTCAATATTTGATGCGGTTAACCCGAATGAGGCTATGGACATATTTATATCTAAAATTACTTATATCATACAGGTAAACACAAAAATACTAAATATAACGAATAGAAACAGAATTCTGAAACCTTGGATGACAACTGGACTCATCAGGTGTACGCGCAACAGGGATCGGATGCACAAAAAATTGAAACAAAATCCGGATAACGTAGTGCTTGAAATCACATATAAGAGATATAGAAATTTCTATAATAACCTTGTTAAGAAACTAAAGCGTGAATATGAAAAAAAATTACTCAGAGAAGCTGGTAAAAATAGTAAAAATATATGGAATGCTATAAATAATATAACAAATAGAAATGTAAAAAAAGATAACTCATTAGATCTGCTTTTAATAGAGCCAACACCACATGAATCTGTCAAGCAAGGTGTCGGTGTTTTCGAGGAGAAACAAGAGTTTATGTTGATCACTGTTTAATGTCCCACTCTCAAACTGTCCTTAATACTAAAATGTTAATGAAAATGTTGAATGTTGATGAATACACCCGGCTAACGCGGTAGACAAAAGTGCACTGAATCTAACATGAATAAAACTAAGTAATACCTAAGTAATAAAATTAGGTCAACGCGCTGCCGATATTGCAAACGAAGATGTTCGGTAAAAACACCGAACATATTCCGGGCCACGAAAGATAGGGATGCTGAGATGAAACAATGTTATGTTAGTAAAATAATGGAATGATCATGATAATAATGTTAACAAGGTGAAAACAAGTCAACTTAAGATTATAATGTTAGTAGAGCAAAAGTAAAAATGATTTGAAATAAAATTAAGCGCTTATTGTTCCTAAAGGATTTCTCGGCACTCGAGGACACGCCCTATTCACCGTTGTAGTTAGTTCACCATAAATATGTGACGCACTAGGTGGACGTTCACTTATATGTTTCCGCGCACTAACACTATTCACATTCACATCACTAACACTTCTGGTGGGTTGAAGTTCCATGTCGGTCGTTATGTGGGCGCGGTGCGCTCGCCGACGCAGCCACCTGTACAGCAGCGCTCCCACCGTCAGCGCCAGCGCGCCGACCAGGATGTAGCTTACTGCATACTGATGGACGTCATGACTGGTCAATGTTTGCCCTACTTCCACTTGGCTGTTTTTCATGTCGTTAATACGTTCATGTAGCCTTTTTAAGGCGTCCTTCATCTCGCCTGAGTCTGTTATATCTGGTGTATTTTCGGAAGGCATAGTACTGTTAATAACATAATTTAGTTGATCCATCTCTGGTTTAAAAATGTCCGGGCTCATATTGATTCTGTTTTTCTTTTCAGTCTGAATGTTCAGAGTAAAATCCTGACCCTTCAGAAGACACCCTGGTTCTAAATAAATGACACCAGATTTGCTCAGTTGTACCTGGTGTATCTGTTCGCCGCAGATTACTTTGACGGTATAAATGTTGCAGCAATGGTACAAGAATAGTGACGGGTTTATTAGTGATGTAAATTTGTTTTCACATCTGGATCTTCGTACCTTGCATTGATCTGTGTCTCGGTCGAGATCACAAAAATTGTTCTCGTTGGTAAGATGGTATATCGGCTTTTTCCAATCGCACAGAAAGTTATCATCTTCCTGTTTACACAGTAAAAGTTCTTCCGACGTAATGGTTAAATATGTGTCTCTTTTTAGATCCGTCGCGACGTATTCTGAAGACGGGATGACCTCTATCATAGTGTTGTTCGTCTGGTGTGGTATAGGATGTATTCTATATAACTTATATCGGTCTCTACTGATAAGTGGGAATGTTATTTGGAAGAGGAAGTATTCTTCAGTTATTCGCGCTTTAATGCTTATCAGAGAATATAGCTTTCGAATATCTTGAGGTTCAATGGGCAATGTTAGGTCATCTGATAAATGCCCCGAGATAATGTTAAGTTCCTTTTGGAGCTGTTCAGGGGTAAGCAGATGAATGTTAAACTGTCCATGGTGGACATTAGTTAGGATGTCAAGTAAGACGTCCTGAGTTCTTTTTAAGTTGTGCAGTAAATTACTGGCTGTTAGGGCTGTCATGGTAAATTCTTGAAGTAAGGATATGTTGTTTATGTCTCGTTGTAATTTGTTTGAGATGTTATCCAGCGTGATCAGATGTTTATTAATTATTTTATGTTGTTTTGCCATGATTTCTTCTGTTCTTTTCAACAAATTGTACTCTGATTCGACAATCGACGTCTGATTCTTCCATAAACCGGCTAAATGTTTTTCATTTTGCTGTATCATGTTGATGTCTCGGCTGTATTTTTCCGCGAATTGTTCGTCTAATACGCCGAACAGGGAATTTGCAACGTTTCCAACTGCATTGATAAGTCCCCGACGCCGTCTGGAGTGTCCGCTTACGTGTTTCGTCATCAGAAGTTCATTGTAATATTTCAGTTCATTACACTCATGGATCAGCTGAGGGACTATCATGTTACACTGTTCGCTGCCTGTTGTTTTGCATGTTTTGTCGAGATATGTTGTTACTTTTTCGAACGCCTTCATGCCTTCCCAATACGGAGACATGTTATAAAATACAACTAGGACCCAACTGTCTTTTACGAGACTAATTTTAGATATTGGGTCAAAGTATAAAGATTGGTTATTGTTTAATGAAGTTATATTGTATCTGCAGTTTGCCACGCTACAGATTGACATAAAGAAGGTTAATGCCATGGCGACATACGATAAGGTGCCTGGTGTCGTTTTTCTTGTTTGTCTCCTGTTTTTCTGGGTCCCAGAACCCTGTTTAGCTGCACTGTCTGTTTCGGTTGAACTGTTTTGTTTGTTATTTGTTTCGTTTTCTACTGGTAATAGAGAAAGTTTAACTACTGGTCGCTTTATGATGCCATTTTTCGTTTTCAATGACACCACCCTGACATAGCCATCGTTACCGGGATGCAGATCTATCACTCGGCCCATAATCCACCGTCCAGCTGGAATGTTATCCTCATGCACTACCACCATGTTACCTATTTTTAAGTTTTCCTGAGGTTTAGACCACTTTTCTCTCGCTGTTAATTGACTCAAATATTCATTCTTCCATTTTTGCCAAATCTGTTTAAAAATGTTGGTTGTTAAATGCCATCTTGTTCTCGCATCCTCCTTCGTCTCAATCACTGTTAAGTCGGATCTTCCTGTTAAAAAATGTGCCGGTGATAAATAATCTAGATCCTCAATGTTTTCTGTAAGCGAACATAACGGTCTCGAGTTCAGACACGCTTCCAGTTGTGTCAGTACCGTGGTGAACTCTTCGAACGTTAGTCTTTGTTCCCCAACCACTCTTTTCAGGTGGAACTTCAGACTGCGGACGGCTCTTTCCCACAGCCCGCCAGCGCTCGGCCAAGATGGAGCATTGAAATGCCATTGTATGTTCATTTCAGCGATTTCTGCCTGGCAACTATCCCCGAAAACTTGTTGTAGTTGGTTGTACTCCTCTTGCAGCAACCTATTAGCTCCAATAAAATTGGTTCCTTGGTCACTATACAAGTTATGTGGTGTTCCTCTCCGGGCAGCCATTCTCTTAAGTGCAGCTAAGAATGCTGAACTGGTAAGGTCTGACACCAACTCCAAATGAACTGCTTTCGTGACCATGCATATGAATACAGCCACGTAGCCTTTCAGTGTTCTCACCCCTCTCCCCTTGTTTGCCTTGATGTTCAAAAAACCTGTGTAGTCCACGCCAGTATGGTAGAACGGAGGAGCGGGGTTGGTTCTAGCTGCGGGAAGGTCTCCCATCAATTGATATTGCTTCCTTGCTTCATACTTCCGGCAAGTTACACAATTTCTTAATTGTTTTTTGGTCGTACTGTATCCGCTTGTTATCCAGTATTGTTGTCTGAGAGCAGCTAAAGTCAGTCGAGGACCCCCATGGAATGTTAATTGATGAGCTTCTTCTATAAGTAACTCCGCCAATCGACTTTTGTTAGGGATTATCTTGGGATGTTTCCTTTCGTCGCTCATATTGGCGTTCCTTAAACGTCCTCCCACTCGGAGAAAGCCGCTTTTATCGACGAAAGGTTTTAAATTCAATAATTTGCTGTTTGTTGCTACCTCACTATTTTTGTTTAACATTTCAATATCTGTCGTAAATGCTGTACTTTGCACTCGTTTTATAATAGCTGCCTTAGCTTTTCGCAGTTCGGTTAGTGTTAGGTACTTCGGTAAATGTTTACGTTGCAACTTTGGCGTCAATGCCCTCAGTACCCATGCCAAGACACGAGTTATTTTTATAAACGAATTATGTTGTAATAATAAATTATCTATTATACTGTTACTGTCAATGTCTTGAACAATGTTTACCAATTTTATCCTTTTCATCTCTTCTTCTGTTTGATAGATAGGCTGTTTTTGTGCCTTGTTGACGTCATAGGTCGCTAGCCATGCTGGTCCCTTCCACCATAAAGGATGTTGTAATAGTTGGGGAGCTGTTAAACCTCGGCTGGCGCAGTCGGCCGGGTTGTCTCCCGATTTCACATATCGCCAGCAGTTTGCCGGCATTATCTGTTTTATAGCGTTCGCTCTATTAGCCACGAAAGGTTTCCAACGCGCTGAATCACCTTGTAGCCAACCTATGACCACCATAGAGTCACACCATCCATATATTTCTAATTGACAGCTTATATTCTGTTTGATTTTGTTTATGAGCTTAGATAGTAGATAAGCACCACAAAGTTCCATTCGTGGCAATGTTACGCTCTTTTTTCTTGGTATAAGCTTTGACTTTGCTGCGACGATTACTGTTTCACGTTGGTATTTTGTTCGTGCGTATACCACGCATGCGTATGCTTCGATGGATGCGTCACAATAGCCGTGCAGTTCGATGACGTCATTCTCGTTGCTTAATATCCATCGAGGAATCTTACAATGTTTGATGTTGTCAATTTCCGTAATTAGCTTGATCCATTCATTATGTATGTCATCTGACACCTTATCATCCCACTGTAGATCATGTTTCCATAACTTTTGAAATAATAATTTTAGTTTTGTGGATAGGGGTGTCAGCCAACCAAGAGGGTCATATAATTTTGATATTTCTGATAGTAGGCTCCTTTTAGTTGGTTTCGACGTTGTTTGGGAAAAGTCGCAACGGAATGTAAATTGATCTCCTTTTGGGTTCCAGCTCAAACCTAAGGTTTTCAACATGTCATCGTTTTTGAAACTATAAACCAATTCCTCTGTACTTGTTGATATGTTCTCTAATAACTCCTGACTGTTGGATGACCATTTTCGAAGATTGAAGCCTCCTGATTTCAAGAGCTGAATTAAATCATTTATCGACTGTTTACCCTGTTCTATGTTGAAACACCCGTGTAATAGGTCATCCATATAGAAACTGTTTTCTAGGACAGTAGCCGCTTTTGGAAACTTGCATCTCTCATCCGCCGCCAACTGTTTTAAGGTCATAATTGCTAAAAACGGTGCGGCCTTTGTCCCGTATGTTACCGTGCTCAATTGATACACTTGTATAGGTTGTTTTGATGACTCACGCCAAACGATTTTTTGTAGATGTTGATCAATGGGGTTAACTAAGATTTGGCGGTACATCTTCTCGATGTCCGCAGTGAAGGCAAAGGGATATTGTCTCCATTGAAGTAGTAATGCCTGTAGATCTTTTTGTAGATTGGGCCCTTTTTTCATGACGTCATTCAAGCTGTATTTGGTGGATGTTTTGGCGGATGCGTTGAATACCACACGAAGCTTTGTTGTTGAAGATTCTTCTCTCTGCACGCCGTGGTGAGGCAAAAAGCATTCGAGTGTTGTGTTATTGTTTTTCTGTTCTGGTTTCATGTGGTTCAACTCAGCATATTCTTTCATGAAATCCTTGTACTTTTCGGCTAAAGTTGGTTGTTTTTCTAAGCGGCGTTCCAAATTCTTTAGCTGAGCAATAGCCATAGGTTTGGAAGACCCCAGTTGCTGCTTTAATTCTTCTTTTAGTGGTACTCTAACTTCATACCGACCCTGACTGTTTCTGCTTGTTGTTTTTGTATAGAAGTCCATACATTCCTGATCTTCTACCGATAGGTTTGAAGGTTCTAAAATTTCCTCAACTTCCCAAAATTTCTGAATTTCCTGTATGTTATTTAGAACCACATTACACTGGTATGTTTTTACGTTACCGCATAGTAACCATCCCAGCTGTGTTTGTTGAGCCATCGGCTGTTGGGAATGTTCTCCTTTTATAATCCCGCCTAGCATAATGTTAGCATAAATGTCCGCCCCGAAAAGCAGGTCAACTGGTCGACTTTTGTAGAATTCCGGGTCAGCTAAATTAATGTTTTTTATGTAAGTCCAATTTGGTTTAGCAAATGTTTGATTTGGCAGACTTTTGATAAGTTCGTTCATGATGAGCACATCAGATTCGAATTCAAAATTGTTGTCCGTAGAAGCACATTCTATGCTTATCATTCCCTTACAACTGTTTTCCTTTTGCCCCACTCCAAAGACGACCCCTTTGCATTGTCGTCTCTTGATACCTAACATCTGAGCCGCTTTCTCAGTTATTAAGGATATCTGGGACCCTTGATCGATTAAGGCGCGCAAGGTTTGGTAAGTTCCATCCACACCTTTGACCTTCACCAGAGCAGTCGCTAGCAATATCTCCGCCTTCTCATCTTGAGAGACATTCACGGTGCCCGTTACGGGTTCATTGCGCTTTGCGTTCTGTTTCTCAACCTTGTTGCCACTTGATGACGAAGTTGATGCATTCGCTAATTTCGCAAATGCGTCATGTAATATGGTGTTATGTTGATCTTGGCATTTTCGGCATGTTAAGTTGGAGGTGCATTGATTTCCGAAATGGCTAAATAAACAATTTGTGCACAGTTTCAATTTTGTTGCAGTTTTTAACCTTTGGTCGTCACTCATTTTTAAGTATGTTTTGCAATTATAAATGCCGTGTTGGTTATTGCAAAGAGGGCATTTTATGTTGGATACGTGCATCGATTTCGCAACTGCTCTATTTCCGTAGTTTTTGTTTTCCGAATTGTTATAATTATTTCTCTTATTGTTAGATGTTTGATTTGATGAATTGTTTTGATGAGAAGTCTTCGAAGGCCCACTATCTTTACGACGAACTGTTTCCAGAGATGTAAATTTTGTTTCCAAAAATTCTAAGAACTCTGCGAGAGCCGGTAGTTCTTTCGAATTCTTCAGCGACTCTATGTAGTCGGTGTATGTTTCTGTATCTAGCTTTTGACCTAGAATATGTACAATCATTGGATCCCACGATGTGGTGTCAACTCCTAAGTTTTTGATGGCATTAAGACATTCCAGCGTGGTGTCATGCATTCGCTTAATCTGCTGTAACGATTGCTGTTGTATGTTTGGCAGGCCTAGCAAAATATTCATATGGGACGAGAATATTAGTTTTTTGTTGTCATACCGATGGGTGAGAATATTCCAGCACACCGAATAGTTATCGGTACTTATCGATAGATGTTGTATAAGTTTCTCAGCTTCTCCACGAATCTTACCCTTCAAATACTGCATCTTTTGGCCGCTTGATAACGAGGGGTTGTTGTGTATTACTTCCGTAAATAGGTCTCTAAAAGATACCCATTGGTTGTAGTTCCCGTTGAAGTTCGGTATCTCCAGTTGAGGTGTTGATTTTTCCCTGTGTGCGACTGACCACATTTTCGTGTTAATAGCCCTTTTCAGGTTGTTGAATTTTTTCTCATACTTATCGTACATGTTGTTGTATTGTTCGTTATCTTCCTCCAGTTCGATCTCGATATCCCAATGTAGTCTGTCGATAGCTGACCATCTATCCTGTAGCGACCTCAACACGTCCTCAAATTCCCACTTATCTGAGATAGAGTCCACATCTATGTTTGCCGTTGTACGCACAAAGGCTTTAAAATTCGCGTACTGTTTTTTCATCAAATCGTCTAGCTTACTGTTTGCCTCCATGGTCGGTTTCTGAGCTGGTCTGTCGCTCTGCTGCCTTGAGAAACTTGGTCCCGCCTCTTCACCTGTTTTCTCTTCTGCACACATACTCGGTGCCGATGGAGATCTGTCTCGAGCTGTGTGTTGCTCACCTGTTGACGGACTTCCTGTTTTCATGAACCGCAGCTGCTGATACTGTTGGTTGATCAACGCCTTGGTTGACTCATACACCGTACTTGTTTTCTCGTACTCTCGCTCGGTAAAATATGGATTAGTTTTACTTACTTCCCTTTCAATTTGCTCATGATTAACTTGGTAATCATTCCAATAACTCTCCAAAGTGTTAAGCTTCCGCTTAAAGTAATCTACTGTTTTCCTATCAGCACTATCTTTCTTCAAGTTAATGCCAAGTTTGATGATGCTATCGTAGATCATTGATTGCGTTTCAATGAGTTCCGACATTGTTATAGGATGTTAAAATCAGCAGTCCTTACTGGCTAATAATAAGGAAATTTATTACTTGTATTCTCCGCTGTTAGTACTCAGCCTTCGCTGCTACTTCACTGTTCTGCTCCAATGTTCGCTCCGACAGCCCCACGACGTACACACACTGTTGTTTGTCACGATAGTTCAGACCTCGCACACCACAATTCCGAATTTCCGAAATTACGCGACGCGTGGTCCGTGCTCGAAGGACCAAAAAATATGTCGGGGTACGAAGCAAGGTGTCGGTGTTTTCGAGGAGAAACAAGAGTTTATGTTGATCACTGTTTAATGTCCCACTCTCAAACTGTCCTTAATACTAAAATGTTAATGAAAATGTTGAATGTTGATGAATACACCCGGCTAACGCGGTAGACAAAAGTGCACTGAATCTAACATGAATAAAACTAAGTAATACCTAAGTAATAAAATTAGGTCAACGCGCTGCCGATATTGCAAACGAAGATGTTCGGTAAAAACACCGAACAGCCACAAATAAATTCTTTGCTACTGTAGGGGAAAATTTAGCTAGCAAAATCACTCCTCCAACTGGATCATTCCACAGTGTCACGTCCAATGTTGGGAAATGCAATACATCGTCTTTATCTAGCGGCTCATTTGTTCTTCTTGACACTGATGAAACAGAAATTGAAAACCTAATCTTTGGCCTAAGGTGTAACTGTGCTGCAGGCGATGATGGAATTTCATCTGATGTACTTAAATTGATAAAAAATAAAATAGTACCTCCACTTACGTATATATTTAATATGTGCCTAAAGCTGGGTATATTTCCCGACTCACTTAAGCGGTCTATAGTAAGACCCATTTTCAAGGGTGGAGATGGAAACCGTGTCACTAACTATAGACCTATCTCTATTCTTACATCTCTGTCAAAAATTTTAGAAAGGATAAATTAATACAAGACTAATAAAATATTTAGAAAAATATAATCTAATTTCGAATCATCAATTTGGATTCAGATCCGGCAAGTCTACAGAAGATGCATTAAACAATTTTACTGATCACATTGTTAAAACCATAGATGACAAAAAGAAATGTCTCACTATTTTTCTTGACCTGGCAAAGGCTTTTGACACGGTTTCTATTCCCACCCTAGTTAACAAGTTACATCAACTCGGTATTCGAGGAAATCAACTGAAATTGCTACAGGATTATTTATCCGGAAGAACACAAAGGGTGAAAATTTCAAATTATACGAGTGATAGTCTGCCTCTTACCCATGGAGTGCCACAGGGTAGTATTCTGGGCCCAACATTATTCATAGTTTATATTAATGAACTTACACAACTTAATATCGAAAACTGTAAAATTATTTCTTATGCTGATGATACGACCCTAACATTCCATGGTGACACTTGGGATGAAGTTTACCAAAAGGCACAACATGGTTTCAACATGGTCACTGAGTGGCTTGCCTTAAATCATCTCTCACTAAATACAGATAAAACTAAATTCATCCTTTTCTCAATTCGCAACCCCAGTAAATCGCTTCAACTAACTCATCACTTAAAAGCTCACACTTGCAATACTGGAACTGTAAATTGTTCGTGTCCGTCATTATCTTTCGTTGAATCCATAAAATACTTAGGTCTTATATTTGACAAAAATTTGAACTTTAAGAATCATATAATTAATCTTTCAAATAGAATTAGAAAACTTATCTATGTGTTCAAAAAAATCAGATACTCAGCCAATACTAACATAATGAAAATGCTTTACTATGCCTTGTGCCAAGCGGTTATAACATATTGCATCACTATCTGGGGCGGTGCTGCCAAAACTCATAATTTAATTGTTGAACGCGCTCAAAGAGCTTTGCTTAAGGTTAGTTACTTTAAGCCCAGGTATTTTTCTACCACGGAGTTGTACAGGGTTAGTAGTGTACTTACGGTACGCAAACTTTTTATACTATTATTAATTATGCGACAACATTCCTGTGTCGGGCTTAACAGCCTGACTGAAAAACAAAATACAGGGAGAAGGCGGTTAGAATTATGTAAATCTGTGCCTTGTAGAACATCTTTTGCTCAAAGATTTAACTTGTTCCTGGGCCCAAGATTGTATAACATAGCTAATAAAAAAAATGAAATTTTCTCCATGACAAAGAGAGAGTGTAAACAGAAAGTGATCAACTGGCTTCTATCTCTTACATATGACGAAACTGAAAAACTGTTTCATGTCCCTGCATAAATACTCCATAAGTATCAAGTATTTATGTATTGTTAACGCCAAACACACACATTGACACATCCCATACACAGTCACGCCTCACACACATACATACACTGTTCATATGTTCACCCTCATCCCCACACTCACATCGACTTCCACACACACCCACACACTCACATCGAAACACACCCACACCTCCACTCACAAATACAACACAATACACAATCACAATCATACATAAATCCTTTTACTGTTATTAAATAATTCGCACTAGTGTTATTTACTTACCTCAATTATTATTATTTATTTTTTTTTTTTTGCTTTTTCTGCTCATGCATGGTAAATTTATAAGCTTTCTTATTATTTTTTAATTATATAAAAAAAAAAACTGTTTAACTTAGGACCTGGTTTATTTTGTATTTAGAATGCTACTTTATCTTGTTAAATTGTGTAATGGGAATTTAAATTTTTAATTATAAAACTATATTAAGCTTTTGGCTCTAAATGTATAATTAATATTATGTGAATGAAAATGTGGGTGGGCGCTGATACCTATATTACAAGATATTAAGTTATCTTAGCTTAGGTATTAGTTCCAACTCTAACATGTTACATATTGTATCTACCTTTCGGCCTATTTTATTGTAAACCTGTTGCTTTATGTTAATTTTGAAGGTGCAAATAAACGTTTTTATTATTATTATTTATTATTATTAAATTATCATAAAATAAAATAAATAGGTACTCATAATCCGAGTTAACCATGGTTTACTTATCATTTATCATATTATCATCATCATGGCAATGGTTACTAAGAGTCATAACATAACTGCTTGTAAATTATCATACAATAGTTTAATATGTTCAACTGTTGTTCATTAATATCATAGAGAGGCTTATGGGATAGCCATAATTAAGTTACAATGGTAGCAACAATAAAAACATGGAATCATGATGAAATTAGAAATATTGTTTCATTTAAATTATCCAGAAATCATAAACCTAAGGCACCATCCTGGCTGAGATATATCCCTCGCTATCAGAGAGTGGCCCTGATCAAAGCGCGTGATAAGTCCAGTCAGCAGTGTACTTCACCGCACAGCATCAGAGTGTTGCCCTGACATAATGTGCGGCACCCACACCAGTACGCCAAAATCACGCTCATGGATTTCATTTAGGCAATCAACGAAATGATAGCAATATAAAATAAAATACAATAATCCATAAAGGAACAGGTAAGTACCTAGTTCTCATATGCCTCTGGTAAGTTTATCAAAAATTAACGTTTATCAATTGTTTTAAATATCATTAATTACAAGCAATTCATTATTATCATTTTCAAGATTATCTACGTACCTTTTTGGGTTTACCCCGCTTCTGAAGTGAAATGATAAACCTCTTCTTCATAATATTTATATTTTATCTTCTTGCACACATACAAACTTGGTACAGGGTAACAATATTTAACAAACTATTTAACTAGGCAGTCAATAAGTATCAGTATAGACTAGATTTCTAGACAACCTTTAGGTTTCGAAGATCCAAGAGAATTAACTTAGAAACTAGGTGACGCTCCAAACATCACGTTTTTTTACCAACTTTCAGCCATACTTTTTGGCGGTAAATGTCAAATGAGATACTTTTTAACTACTCGAAAACACAGATACAAAATCATCTGAGTCAAATCACATACTTTCAACTCTAAATTCAGTATTTTAAATCAACAAAATTTATTATTATTTGGAAATCATGACAAGTACGTGTTACCTTATTAAAAAGAAACTCGTCCGTTTTACTTTACGATAACGCACAAGTACGTAATGACATACATTACGATATTGAAATTGGAGAAATAAGAGACCCTTTACGAGCAAATGTGTTATAAAATAAATTATTAAATAACTTGACCGTAAATTTGAAGCCTAATATACATGAGAGAGAGGCCATCGTTCTGTCCCTTTTTTCCATCCGTTCTCCCTCCTTGTCACGTACTATCGCCTTCTCTGTCTCTCCTTCCACCACCACTAGCAGTTGCAAACGTCGGTTTGCTTTTGGACTTGCCTCATTGACGTCGTTGTTCCTGTCCTGACAACACCTAATAAAGCAAGGTAAAAAACATTTATCCATCTTAAAGTGCTAAAGTGAGTTAATAACTTTATGTGCACACTGTACAGTTCACATTTTCAACACTAAGGTAAAGAAAAATTTTAACTATAATAATTTTTGAATCTTTGAAATCATCAAGATCATTTTAAAAACCGAATACTTTGTACAACATTCGTACTTCTAATTTCTGTGTTTAACTCTTAACGGTGTTACCGTTCGTTTTTAGTAATATCGAATATTATTTATGTACCCTCCTTTTTATTACTTTTTTTTTGCGTAAAGTTATAATTGTATTTCAGCGTACGAACCAATAATGAGTGATCAAAATATCTTACCGAACCAATATAATATGAGCACTCAAGATAAAGATAGTAACGTGCAATCTCGGAAAACAAAACGCCGTCGTGAATTAAGTAGCTCAACCACATCATCAAGTTCTAGTTCAAGTTCTAGTAGCTCTGATAGTTCACCAAACCATAAGCGTTCTCGTCGTTCGCGTAAAAGAAACAAACGTAGTCAAAGAGACCGTAAATTAGAAAAATTAGTAGAAGAGATAGCCGATCTTAAGAAAAATTTTGTGTATCGTGCTAGTGAACTTGACCGCGGGTCATTATATGAACATGATCGTGAAGATTGTTTAGATGATAATGTGAGCCGCCAGCTGTATTGCGATGATGTATCTATAGATGAACCGGATAATTCTGAATTAGGGCCAGAATTTTCACTGTCATTAGAGACGAAAATAAAAGATCCTGATATCTTAAAGACACCCAGTGCGTATTTAGAAATATTAAAAAATATTCAACGTTTCGACGATCCCGATTGGACAAATGTGAGGTATTCCGAAGTACAAAAAAATTATAGACATACCCCCGGTTTCACGGAACTCGATGCGAATGATGAGTTGAAACGTTATGACGCTTCGCGCTCTTTAATTAATATGGAAAAAGCTTTTGGATCGTTGTCTTTCGCACTTATTAAGCAAAAAGAACAGCTGCAAACGGAGCTTCGCTCATTTTTAAGCTGGACTAGGCAAACAGATAATCTGAACCATGACACGATTAGTGAAAAACTAACTGATATTTTTGTAAATGGTGAGTATGCTAGAATTTCTAGCGATACTTTACAAATGATTTGCGGACACCGCGCTGAATGTATTCAGCAGCGAAGGGAAACAATCTTGGCTGGTGTCAGGGATCCCCTGCACAAGAGCATAATGAGAAAAATTCCACCGTCTTGTCACAATCTTTTCGGAGCTGAGCAACTTACTTCCACGTTAGAAAAAGCGGGTGGCGTGAATAAAGTATTTTGGCCTCGTGACAAGGATCGCGCTTCTGCACCGCAGACCGATCCAAGCACATCCACGACTCAGCGAAAGTTATCACTTCCGAGTCAGAGAAAGGTGACCTATAAACATATGGGGCATACCTCTTCAAGAGCAAATAATACACCTTTCTATAACAGCGGCAAACCCTTTCGAGGCCGGGGCGGTAAGCAATCAAATTACCGCAGATCCAATGATGATCCAAATACCAGACGCAAACCCTCTCCCTCATCCCACCGGGATAGGAGAGGAAATTTACGCAGATTCTGACTCAACGAGTTCGTTTCGCGCCGGTCAGCTAAGGCTTTTTCACGACCGGTGGAAGAAAATGGGCGCACCAGATTACATATTAAAAATAATTTCCGGCTACCGAATTCCGTTTGTACGAAAGCCTCCACTTCATATGCCCAATCTACAAAACTCAGTCCAGTCGACGCCTCATTCCCCAGAAATGGACAAGATTATTCACAAAATGATATCAGAAGAGGTGCTTACAGTCATGCCACTGACTCAAAGTTTCATTTCGACAATGTTTTTGGTTCCCAAAGGAGACGGGAATTTCAGACCGATTTTCAATCTCAAAGCCTTGAACCGATACGTCGACGCCTCCACCTTTCGGCTGATCAATATTTTCAGAATCCCAGACTTCCTTCAACCAAACGATTGGATGGTGAAAATAGACCTATCGCAAGCATATTTTCATCTGCCAGTTACAGAGGCTCACAGGAGATTCTTACGGCTAGTTTACCAAGGCCAATTGCTTCAAATGAACTGCCTTCCCTTCGGGCTCAGTTCAGCACCGAAAACATTTGCCTCTTTGAGCAATTGGATTGCCCAGACTCTTCGAGACCGCGGTATGCGTGTCGTAATTTATTTAGACGACTACCTGCTAGTCAATCAAAATCACGATACACTAGTGAGTCACGTCAAAATCACAGTGGACATCCTAAAATATTTAGGATGGATGATAAATTGCGAAAAGTCTATCCTACAACCGAGGCAAGCAATAGAGTATCTGGGCATATTATGGGATCCGTGGAAGAACATAAAATCACTTCCAATAAAAAAGTGCCTGAAAATGAAAACCATGATCACTCACTTGATCAACAAGCAAAAAGCATGCCTAAAGGAATTACAAAGCATCATAGGGATGATGAACTTTTCAAGCTTTGTTGTACCTCGGGGAAGGATAAATTTTCGTCAACTTCAAAGGCTATGCATCAGCATGTTACACCTGAAACCTACTACAAAGAATTCACTGCCCGAGGCAGCCCAGAAGGACTTACAGTGGTGGCAAAATCATCTCGAGACTTCGTCTCCTATCCATGTCTCACATCCAACACACTACATTGTCACCGATGCATCAGACAACGCCTGGGGTGCTTACATAAACAACACCTATGTGTCCGGCACTTGGAAAGCAGAAGAAAAACTTCTTCACTGCAACCAAAAGGAGATGCTTGCAATCCTAAAAACGATTCAACATTGTGGTCAGAGCCTGTACAAAGCCAGTCTACACGTTCAGTGCGACAACAAGACCGCGGTATCGTATCTGAGGAACGAAGGCGGTACAAAATCTCTAGCACTTATAGACCTGACCTACCAGATTTTGCAGCTCGTAGATTCTTACCAGATTCACTTCACTATTTACCACATTCCGGGCGTATACAACGTAGAAGCGGACAGACTATCTCGACTGAAGAGACTACCAGAGTGGCACTTACTCCCTCAAGTAACGCGCCTAATATTTACCCAATTAGGAACCCCGGTGATAGACTTGTTCGCGTCTCGGCGAGCCCATGTGGTTCCCAGGTACTGCACTCTGGATCACCGGGATCAGCAAGCCGAGTTTCAAGATGCTTTCAGCCAGATCTGGGACTACCCATTGGCGTGGATTTTCCCACCACCATTCTTAATACCCAAAGTGCTGATCCACTTGAACAAATGTCGAGGAATATTTCTGATAGTGGCCCCGAAATGGGACCAAGTCTTTTGGAGACCGGACCTGAAGAATCGGGCAATAGACAGCCCTTGGACGATCAGGAACCTGTGCAAGGTGCTAGTAGACATCTCAACCAACAAACCCCCTCACAAGGCCAACGAAATGACGTTGGAGGTTTGGAGGTGTGGGGGTGGAACGAAAAACTGAGTGACTGGACAAGCCAACAAAAGCATCTTCTCATGAAAAGTTGGCGATCGTCTACTTTAAGAACATATAGTCCAGCCTGGGCTCGTTGGATAAAATGGGCTAAACTTAATCATATCTCTGTAAACGAGCCAACCGGTTCGGCGCTTGCTAGATTTTTATCTGATCTTTACCTAAATGATGGACTTTCTTACAACACTATACTTGTCCATAAAGCCGTAGTTTCAACTTTATGTTGTCCAGAGTCATCAGAACGACTAAGTGGGCATCCTTTGGTCAAGCGAATATTAAAGTCTATATCGCTAGCTGTTCCAAAACCGTCAAAGACCCCAGTTTGGGATGTTAATCAGGTTGTATCTTTACTATGTCAACAGAATCCTGATATAGATAGCGTTTATGAGGTATCTAAACACACAGCATGCCTCTTATTACTGTGTTCTGGTCGTAGGGTCCATGACCTGACCCTCTTGAGCATTAATTCTAATAATTGCGAAATTACTAATGATTATGTTATCTTTTGGCCAATGTACGGCTCAAAAACTGATTCCGCAACTTATCGTCAATCAGGTTGGAAGTTAATGATCAATAAAGACAATAAATGCTTAGATCCAGTCCATTGGATTTTAAAGTTGATTTCAGTGGGAGAGAACAGGAGAAGTGAAGCTAAATGTGATCATTTATTTGTTACTGCGTATGGTAAAGCTCGACCTGCTTCACGTTGTGTTATAGCCAACTGGGTTAAGAAAGTATTAATGGACGCGGGGATTGAAGCCCCAGCTGGAAGTTTTAGGTCTGCTGTAGCTTCAAAAAGTTGGTATGAGAACTGCTCAGTTGATAGCATTCTCTCCAGAGGCAATTGGAGATCAGAACATACATTTAGACGATTTTACTGTAAAGAAATAAAGAAAACAGAAGCTCAAAACTCTGTTTCTAATTTGTTTAATGCAGTGTGATTAATAATAATTACTCAAAATGTTTTTCATGATTTGCTTGTGTACCTTCTCTATGCACACGTATTAAATTAAAAAAGCGATTCGCTTGGTTTCTTACCTTTTGTTACTTACGTATCATAAAAAGGATACTTACTTTGATTTTTATTCTGAAAATAAAACTACTTTATTTTATAAACCTCATTTTTTATTTTGAGTAGGTACCTCTGTGAGAAACAACATACCATTAGGTACTTCCAAGTATGCTATGCTGTGTATATTTCTTTCACACGTAGCATACTGCCAATCTGTTGGATAAGGGACCATTCATTTTCATTGTTGTGTGATCTAAATCTTTAGTCTAATAGTCACATTGACGTCTCCACCACCACCAGGCGATATCAAACACGTCTCTCATGTATATTAGGCTTCAAATTTACGGTCAAGTTATTTAATACAAACGTTTTACCTGAAATAAAACGTAAATTAAATTACTTACCTAAATTTGAAGCCTAATAACTTAAATTCTGCCTGGTTCTACAACGACCTCAATGAGGCAAGTCCAAAAGCAAACCGACGTTTGCAACTGCTAGTGGTGGTGGAAGGAGAGACAGAGAAGGCGATAGTACGTGACAAGGAGGGAGAACGGATGGAAAAAAGGGACAGAACGATGGCCTCTCTCTCATGTATATTAGGCTTCAAATTTAGGTAAGTAATTTAATTTACGTTTTATTTCAGGTAAAACGTTTGTAATCTATTTGTTCAGCTCCGTTAACTGAGCACAGCGACGTTCTATTTTTGAAGTACGAATTTGAATTTCGAATCGATCCACGGCGACCGTTTTTGTGCTAAATATGCAATGGCTAGTATAAATGAATCCAAAAAGTTTTCGTTTGTATTATTTAGCAGATGTTAAGTGGGTGTTGTTCTGTTATTTTCATATACAGTAGGATCTGTTATTTATTATTCGACATTATTATGTTCAAAGGTAATCTTGGAATAAATTATGTTCACCGCTAATCTATCTTCTGTATAACAGGATAATATTTAAGCAGTGCGCAAATGTACACAGGGTTTTCTATCCATGAATATGAACAACTTTTACTATGGGACCATACCTGAAACCGCGAAAAAAAAAATCAGCTGCTCCCTACATTTTGAAGAGTTTGGTGTAGGTAGATAAATATACTGAACAGCTGATTTTTTTTTCGCGATTACAGAGTTAGTACCATAATGAAAGTTGTTTATTAAATATTCATGGGTAAAACACCCTGTGAAAATTTGCGCACTGCTTAAAAAAATATCCTGATAATAAAAATTAAATGCTGTTCGTTGGTAAGCGCATAACTTCAGAACGGCTGGACCGACTTGGCAAATGTTTGTTTTAGAATGTTTTTTTTTATAATCCGGATCAGGTTTTTACGAAAAAAAAAATTTGAAAAGGTACCGGGAAAATTGGAATATTCGGGAAAACTGCATGTTCATTTTATAGCTGTAGGAATTTTGAGTGAATTATAAAAATTTAGACAGGACAACGTCTGTCGGGTCAGCTATATTTAGATATGAAACTTAGATGAAAAAGAACCAATTTTAGTTGTCTCAGCAATTAGTGAATAAGTCGTTGGTGTGTCAATAAATAAATAAATAAATTGCCTCGTTATAAAAAGTCCTTTAAAAAATAAATTACTAAGCCTACAACGTTCTTAAATTGCTACTCTTTGACACGTTTCAAGTTTACCTGTCTTTACTACTAAGTACTTCCATTATTAGAATAAATCGTTTTCATTCCTCATTCGCTCGTGGACCGTACCGGGTGATGGTACGGTCCACGAGCCTTATTAAATAGGTATTAGAACGAAATGCGGAGGAAGAAAATCAGCGATCCAATAATAGTTAGTCCTTTAAAAATACATTAAAATTAACTTTTCTTATACCTATTCTAAACTTCGGTAAACATAAGCTATTTGAACGTCTATGCCCAATATAAAAAACTAAAATACGTAATCAACTTTACTGTTTGCGTTTGTCGACAATAGAAACCATATTATAAGAACTCTATCCCGTCCTCAGTTTTATTTCGTACTACGAGTAGCTTTTGCCTGCGGCTTCGCCCGCGTGGATGTCGGAAAATATCCCACGGGAACGTACTACCGAGAATTCCTTCCTTATTCCTTGTCTACATTATAAAGGGAACCTCTGTGCAAAATTTCAGCATTCTAAGTCCAAGGATTTGGT
The DNA here is from genome assembly GCA_905163495.3 of Cosmia trapezina. Classification (NCBI taxonomy): domain Eukaryota; kingdom Metazoa; phylum Arthropoda; class Insecta; order Lepidoptera; family Noctuidae; genus Cosmia; species Cosmia trapezina. The sequence goes on from LR991039.1 coordinate 10,219,251, forward strand.
CTGGGCGTTGATGAGTCAGTCAATCAGTCAGTCAGTCAGTCAGGACTTCTCTTTTTATTTATATACATGACAACTTGATTCATGGGAAGCAAAATCCGGTATTAGAAAACGCTCGTTTCAATATCAGTCGTATCTTAACTAAAAGGGTAACTTAAGGTGTACAGGGGTTATTAAATTGTACTCATCATTATGAACAACTTTTACTATGGTACCAAACCTGAAATCGCGAAAAAAAAAATCATTTTGACCGAGTTTGATATAGATAAAATGTATTGAACAGCTGATTTTTTTCGTGATTTAAGAGTTTTGATCCCATAGTAAAAGTTGTTCATAATGATGAGTACAATGACCCCTTAAGAGATTTCGTGTATGAATAAATACACCTTATTAGACTGATTTTGCAGGCGTCTTTCTGAAATAAGGCTGCTGAGTTGAGATTAGGTTCAACTATAGCGTGGGTTCAGAACGTTACGTAGTCAAGTATAGCCACAGATTAAAAAAAATAGGTAACTGCCTATAAGTATAGGGCGAGGCTAATGAATGGGAGCGTAGGATGATACAACCTAAAAAATAACCTGAATACCTACTTATTGATCATTTTTATAATATTTATCAGGTCATTTGTTATTAGTATTACCTACCTATAGGAAACATTGACCCACGCAGAGGTGACCTATTCTATGAAAACACGCAATGAGGTTGTATAATTTATAAAAATAACAGTTTTGTTCAGACTTTGCATAATTCAAATAAAGGTGAATCACTGTGTGATATCATAGATCAGTACTAACGGTTCTTCTGTTTTGCAGTTTATTTTATGATAAAATCTGTTAGTACTCATATAATTATCATTAATCCTGAGATAGCATCGTTACTTATAGCTTTCATATTGTTTTAGATCAAAATAAATGTAAATTATAATTTCGCAGGGATTCTAGTAGGTAACTAATTACGTTGCCTAATTTTTAATTTAACTAAGTACCTATATGTGTACAGTAGTACACAACTAATAAAGCGCGTCGCTGTTCACTGCAGTGTTAGTTCCATCTCACTCGCAAGTATGGTGGCTGACTAACATCATGGCGGCAGTTGTCGACCAATTGCGGTACAGGAAAAAGAAGCACGGTGCGTGGAGCGTGCCGATTGGTCAATAGCATTTCCCGCGCTTTGAAAATTCATCTTCTGCGCCGGTATGTACACCGGTAAGCCATATCAGTTGGGTACTACTGTAACCGTGATCGCCGTCATTTATTTTTAACAAGCTGCGCCTAGCAGTTTCATCCGCATAAATCTAGATCCCGTGAGAATATCGGGATAAAAAGTCCTACGTCCTAACCCAGGTCATGCTGGTCTACCTATGTGCCAAATTTCATCCAAATACCATTTTAGCGTGAAAGCGAAAGAAACAAACAAACCGTTTCGCATTTTTAATATTAGTTAGGAAATTAGGTTATTTAGATTCACATTTCTTAGGGTTATTATTTTTGGACAAATTTGGTTAATAGGATACAAATTAAATTAATTATAATTATTAAATAATTAAACAATTAATAATATCAACCTAGATCAACCTATTATTGTCACTGCAGGGTAAAGACCTCTTCTCATTAGAAAAGGCATGAGCAATGATCACCACGCTTGCTCAACACGGGTTGGCGATTTCAGACTGACTTATATTTAACTAAAAGTCTAGGTTTCCTCACGATGTTTTCCTTTAATGATGTCAGTAATGTCCAAGATAAACTCAGAGCGTAGGTACGTCAAATGAATTGAAAAAGTCACATTTGTATTTGCCCGGATTTGACGCCCCTCAACAACCTGCATGAGAGGGGGGCATCACGACTTCTAATACGTATAGTACCGAACCCAAAGCAATAGTCCCCATCAATAAATAAGAACGCATCCTTTATAACAGGATCAAAATGTATTTGGAACAAGACATGAACGCGCTACTCGAAACAGTTTCACGGACTATTCGAATTTAGAATTGTAGAGCGGCGCCATGTTCGCTTGAAAATTCCATATTTGAATTTCTATTAACCGTTAACTGTACTCCTTAGATGCAATTTTTGGTCGACTTACATACTAGCAGCCAGTATTTTCTTTTAAAGCTTTTTAACATCTAAGATGTTTGGAGACTTACCTATTACAATTTGTAAACAGACTGTGCTTTATAAAGTAAATTATGATTAATACTGTTAGATTATGCAGCTTAGTCTTAAAGCTGATATGTACCAGACGTTTCACTCGAGTGAAGGTTTATTTTTAGGGTTCCGTACCCGAAGGGCCCAAACGGAGCCCTAGTGCTATCACTCACCTGTCCGTCTGTCCGTCGTCTGTCACACAGGTTTTTACAGCCCAACGGTTGGAGCTTCAGACTTCAAATTTTCATAATTGTAAGTATAAGCATCTTGTTGACTCAAGCCCTTCGATCAATAATATATTGATCGAAGCTCAAGCCATACAAATTGTCATAAATTATTTTTAAATGTTTTATTTATTTATTTATTTTAGGTTAGCCAACAATTGTTTACACAAGACATTTCTTAGACATTTATAAAATTTTGCTAACAGTACTTACGTTTATAAGTTAGTGTAATTAATGTTTATTTGTGTTTATGTTTTGTTTTGTGTTTTTAGGGGGGACTCCCATAGGTACAGCTAAAGGGGGCGCGAAAAAAAAAATACCTACCCCATCGAGTGGGATGTCGTTGTTTAGAGCTCGTTGAGTAGATAAATACGGTAATTGGAAAAAAAGAAATGAGAAGCCACCAAATTCAGCGTTTTTTACAAAATTTTGTTCCGCATAATTTTTTAACTTCCCATTAACCTATCAACTTGAAATTTGGTGATAATGTTTATTATGTGGTGAATATAATATATATATAGGTGCCGAAATCCTAATTGTTGGATCGGTTCACTAATGAATTATTTTTTCACTTTCAATACATTTTGTGTTAATACATTTCAGTTCGAGTGAAACGTGCCTAATGAAAGACATAAATTACTTAACAAAAAGAGAAACATTTGTTATCAACCTAAAGGCCTATTTGCAAGACCATTATTAGCATTGACGTAGTACTTAGTTGCCATGAAAGTGAGTTAATCAGCTTTCATTAGAGAGAACGAACTAAGTAGGTACTAAAGTTTTTACGTCCCTGAGACAAAAGTGGAGAAAAATTAATTATTAATAAGTACATTGCACTTTTTTGAAATCAGAAACCGGAGTTACCGACATGGCTTGCAGAGTACCTAAGCAAGCTGAAGTGGCAGTGGGCTGGCCATGTTTATAGAGGCATGAGGAACAGAGTGTAAAGTTCACTCATCCTCCATAGAAAAGGGAGGATCCTCCGACCAGACGTGTGATGTGTCTGGTGGGCTACTGCCCGACGGTTGATGTCGGGACGTTGTAGGTATATATGTTAGTCGCGTGGTAAACTCTAATTGCGCGATGCAGGATTGCGTGACGTCAAGTCTTTGTGATGCGTAGTTTGTATGTGGCGATGTAGATGCCGCTACATCATGCACTCCCCTCCGGAGACCGGAGGTCGATAGTGGGCTGAGTCGTGTATCTTGCGATGCTTGCCAGTGCCAGTTGTGGTTCCAGTGAGTCGGAACCCGGTGCCGCCTAGTTCACGGTGAGTCGGAACTGTCTGCGGAGATACCCCAGTGAGTCGGGGTGGCGCAGCGTTATGCTCCAGTGAGTCGGAGTGTACAGCGCTGGGTTGAGGTTGAGGCTGAAGGTGATGATCAGGAATGCGCGTCCGCTGCATGCTGGTCGTCAGGATACCCGTTGAAGCCGTGGGTGCTGGCTGGCTGTGTGACTCGCCGCTCGAAAGCTTGAGGGAAGTGATGCTGATGACGTCACGCTGAAGGAGTTGCATGAAGGCTGCGCAGACGTTCATGCTCGGGGTCACCAGTATAGAGGCATGAGGAACAGGATGTAAAGTTCACTCATCCTCCATAGAAAAGGGAGGATCCTCCGACCAGACGGGTGTTGTGTCTGGTGGGCTACTGCCCGACGGTTGCATGTCGGGACGTTGTATTTATGCTAGTCGCGTGGTAAACTCTAATTGCGCAATGCAGGATTGCGTGACGTCAAGTCTTTATGATGCGTAGTTCGTATGTAGCGATGTAGATGCCGCCACATGTTTGTCGAAGGTTGTCGATGGCCGGTGGAGCAGACGAGTCCTGGAGTAGAGACCGCGTATCGGCAAGCGTAGTGTGGGACCCCCTCAGATAGATGGACCGACGACCTTAAAAAGGTGGCTGAGACAGACTGGATGCGGAAGGTGGAGGACAGGTTGTTCTGGCGTAGCCTGGGAGAGGCCTATGTCCAGCAGTGGACTACGATAGGCTGAGTTGATTTATTGACTTTGTTGTTGTTTTTTCCTAAATAAAATAAATAACCGCGTAGAAACACAAATCCAAAGATAATTGAAGATTTAGTTACTTTTTTAAATCAATCCTGATTCCTGCTATACTAAAGGCACCTAACTCCTTACACGTGTTCATCAAAATAATAAGAACAAAATTCTTATTACCCTACTTCCCACACAAACTCATATTAGGAACTCTTTCACTTTCCATAGTAAATTTCGTGATAAAACCTCTTTGCTAGGAATCGTTTGATGGAGGCGTCTTGTTATCTCTTCATGATCTATGATTTCTTTATAGGGTTGAAAGTGTTCCCCCAATATGATGTGTCTATTGAGAATATTTCCGTTGTTCCATATAATTCCGAAGGTTTCCCTGTGTTACCCATACGATTCTTAGGTATCGGCAATAGGAATTGATTTTTCAAACCAGAGACCAGCAGGAATCAGATAAAGTTAAGGTTAAAAACATATAAATGCTCCAGTGCTCCTTAGAAGGCACAATATTCAAGCTCTTTCTAAAAGTATGAAAATTAAAATACTTTGAAATGTTTCATTTGGCATCACTCATCAATGTCACAGCATACACATAAACAACAGCAGAAGACATTGTTCTACTAACAAACCATCGGCTATTTGACCCGAAAACCTATCTGTATCCTAGTCTATATCAGGTTAATATTAATGAAACAAAACAAATGTACAAAATAAAGGATTTCCAAAATATTTTCCATCAATGATTGACGGCCTCTAAACAAACTGTTTAAGCTAGTCTGGACATGGTAATTCTAATATCAACAATTAAACACAAATATGTAGGGTTCAAGCATGGTTCAAGCACTTTACTGCGTGTTTTATTTTGCATAAAATAATGAGAATGAGGGTTTGGATGTCGACAAACTTACGATCGACATTGAGTTTGTGAAAAAACAGTACAAATGCATTGTGTAGATATTTGGGATGAGGGACAATTACCTACGAGACGTTGGCCTCAGTAGCTTTGATTGCGTGGGCCACGACTAACAGTAGGATTGTATAAAAGATGATATAGATAGAAATCAAGTTAGCACTGAGATGGCAACTGATAGAGCAGTCATCTGCCTAGCCCTTTTCACAACTATGTTTGGATCGGCTTCCAGACTAACCGGTTGCAGCTGAATACCAGAAAACCATGGAAACCCATGGAAAGACTGCCTATCTGACCTTCATAACCCAGGTAACACGATACCCCATGACAAGACTGGTCAGACTTTCGGGCCAGTGACGACCCTTAACAACTGTCAAAGATCCATGAATGACAGCTTAACCTGATCGATTGACCAGTGCGACTGTTATTACTTAGCCACAGACCCCTGATAAAGATAGAGGGCCCAGCTAATAGAGAAATATGGAATATAAAGACTAACTGCGACGACCAAAAATAAATTGGGATAGGGGCAAGAAAGTGATGAAATGCAGTTATTATTAAGTATATTTTTTTTTATTTATTTATTTACAAGATTATTTCTGGTGGATACTAAAAAGGAAACTATACATTGATAAAGAAAAAGAAGCCAGTGACAAGGTGAATGAAGAAACGAATAGAACTATAGCAATAGAGTTGGGTGTTTATAATACAATTTTCTGATGAAAATTCTAGAAATTCCTTCCATCGATTGATGCCAAGCCAATTATAAATCCTCTCATACCAAATTACCCAGTTATTTACTCTCAAAATCCACTTCTAAAAGTTGAATGAATCATGAAGTTTTTCAATAAAACGGATTGATTCTATTAATAATATTTTTTGTGTACATTGTTAGTCTTTAAACAATAATGGTTAATGCATCTTCGTCAGGTCAAGCCGTTGATGCATAAAAAATATTTGCGAATGAATATTTTTTGAGAATCTCTGCAAATCGTTAAACTTTAAGAGCAAACAGTTTAATGAGTAATAAGAAGTTTAAGGAGGAAAAGTTTTTGAATCCTGTTATTGTTTGTTTTATACCTAAAGAGAAAAGCATTCTTTTGTTTTAGAATTTTGATAGTTAAGTATTATGTGCTTACCTACCAAGAAATTAACGTCTTGTGTTGCAAAGCACATTGGAGAATGAAACAAATATTTACACTATAGCAACGTCTGCATTTAGTATAATATTGTATAAACCATCCTTGTCATAATATAATTTAGGAAATCCAAATCGATTTGCAAAACGACTGTCGTGAAAAGAAAGGAGTTATCCAAAGAAAGAGAAACAAATCACCCTAATGGCGGCGCGTGCAAAAATTGAGGGCAGAACGATTTTATTGTTAAATTATTTATATTTTTATATCAATCAGCCACCAGCTGTGATGATGAGGCTGAACCTTGAGACGATCCACGTGGAAAAGGACACGAGATTCTTATGCTCGTGTGTTCCATTAAATTGTTATGAAAAATTCATGCACGCAATTTTGTTTGGAACAGATTTTTGTGTTTGTTTGTTGGATTTTTTTGCTAATGATATTAGCCTTTGAATGCTATTAGCCATTTTAAACTTTGAATGTCACAAGAAAGCTTTCAAAAGGCTTAAATTTTCAAGTTATTTTTATCCTACACGTCTCGTCTTAATGACAGCACATTGTGTTACAAAGTAGGTACTTTTAAAAATGGTTGTTTCAACATATTGAAAGACGTATCAATCCCGAAAACAGTTTCAATAAAAACTTTCTTAAAAGGTCTGTCGTCATTTCATATTGCATCTCGTGACCACATGATGTATGTAAGCAATATTTTAAAATAAAACGTAAAAGCATATTTTGTTGGGGCGTGGCAGACATAAATATTGAATCAATATCAAGGTTTGTAGTGAGAGATCGGCTCTTCATGTTTACCTGAAACTCAGGCCAAATAGCTGTTTCTACAGAACATTATAATCAAATCTTACTTTGTCACTTCTTCTTATTTATTAGTTTTTGCCCGCGTGGATGTCAGAAAATATCCCACGGGAACGTCCTAGTAGGAAATTCTTCCTTGTCTACATTATAAAGGGAACCTATGTGCATTTCAGGTTTCTAAGTTTATGGGTTTGGGCTGGGCGTTGATAGATATGTAAATAAGTAGATCTATGTATTTTGTGTTTATTTTTCTGATTAGGTAGGTACTCTTATCTTTTCGTTTGCACGTGTTTCTGTGACAAATAAACCTATTTTTTTCTTTCTTTCTTTCGTTTCGGCAGGATTTTTGATCACGCAAATACTTAAAGTATAATTTGATGGGCTCGTGGCCCCCTCCGTACCTACCTCCGTTAGTATCGGCTGTTATTCATAGATCTTTGACAGTCATTACGGGTAGTCTGAAGCCCGATACAAGGTGAGAACCAGTCTTACCAAGGGGTACCGTGTTACCCAGTAACTGGGTTATGTCGGTCTGATGGACAGTCACTCCATCTACAATACTGGTATTTATCTGCATTGGGTTAGAGTGGAAGGCGACCCCAACATAGGGGGAATTGGGAAAAAGCTAGGCAGATGATGAATATACTTACTATACTATTGACTCCTTGAGTTGCGCGAAATTTCAAGAGAATGGAAGAATGAATCATCATGCTCCTGCCCTTATACCAATTTATTTGGGGTCAATGGAAGACTAAATAATTTAAAAAAAAAAACAATTTCGAATCTTTACTCATTAATAATACATAATTATATAACTACTAATTATTTTATAATGCTTACTTTCACTAATTATAATTTCTATGACTTACTTACAAATTATGACAATTTACAAACTCTCAAGTCTCTAATATGCTACTGCATAGTTATCATCAGAATCCATATAATTGTTATTATTCGAATCTCTATATTTATCACCATCATTATGTATTTCTCCATCATTAAAAATCTGCTGTATTTCGTCTGGACTCTCATAATCCAATGGTTCTTGCTGATAATCAGGCCTAGTATTCGTTTGAGCAGCGTCCTCATAATATACTTCTCCACCGCTTAAATAGGGTCTTAAGTTATCATAGTTTGAGTTGATTCTACTACGACTATCAGTTGAACCTTCACTGTCATCTTCGTAATCATTTCGTACAGATTGTGCCAATTCTGGACTTATTTCTCCGTCATTATCTTCATCATCGGTGTCAATGCCTTTCACTTGGACGTTTGAATCATCAATTTCATCTACATCATCGGTATACTCTTTGTGTATGTCTCTCTCACCACTTTCATTATCAGTTTCATATACGCCTCTTTCTGATTCCCCTTTATCATCTTCTTCGACATCTACTTCATCACTTGGCTCGTCGTTGTTATCACCAAGATTACCATTTTCATCATAATTATCATTTTGTTCCATCACTTCGTTATTAGCATATTTATATACGTTAACAGATGATTGCATCAATTCAGCGTTACTGCTCTGTACATCATTTTCACTTTGATAATTGTTGGGTTGTGGAACATCTTCACTCATGTCTTCCGCACTATTGTTGGCATCTTCTTCAACATCAACAGCATCACCGTCACTGTTTGGAACATATCCAATATTTGGTATATCGAAAGTCTGGTCATTCACTGTTTGCACTGTCACTATGGCGTCGTACGGAACACCTGGGTTACCCATCAATACTAAGACAGCGTATTTGTAACCAGGTCCCCCGTCAACTATATTCGCTTTAAAAGCCGTTCCAAAGTCTATGCTACTTACTCGGAGATGTCCTATTGTGTTCCCATCGCCAATCGCTGGGTATCTTAAGGCTACAGATCCTCCGGGAACGGATAATCTAATCTGTTCAGTATTTTTTTTCTCCAGTTCTTCATTACCGACATCTAGTAGGAACACAGTAGGATATTTGTGGAATGGATTCGCGACTACAAGTATTGACAGTTGAATAACGATTAGTGGAAGTAGCATCTCGACTGTTGGAGCTCTAATGTTAGGTCATGGTACGATAATCAGATTCTTATATAACTCTGTTTCACGGTTGATTCAGCTCTGTTTTTGTGTGGCCCTGATTGAAGCGTGACGCGTCCAATGTCAACTGTATCTTCAATAATTGGAATCAGGAAAAAGTTTATCCAATTATCTGCTGTTGGTACTTTTCTTTGTTAAGAAGTAAGAAAATTAACGTATATGTACGTGTATGTATTAATTTTAAGTCAAGTTTTCAAGCAGAAAAGTTGACTTGACTATATCTTCAATTGAATTAATGTTGATCTTCTCAATAATTAATTATTGAAATGTGCCAAGGACGGAGAACACAGGTTGGAGTTAAATTAATTTCCAGAATATTTTAATATTTAACGTTTGTTTTTCTTTTCCAGAGTAGGTACCTAATTTGCTAGCAGTATTTGTTTAATGCTAACAAATGGTGAATTAAATCTTATGCAGTATACCACTGACCTCAAATCCTCAATCAGCCACCTCGCTAAATTCATCAACATAATTCAACTTCATTGCTGCAGTTACCCTGAAGAGATCCTTCGCTGCGCTAATGTACCGATTTGACCCAATGTCGTATAGGTTCGGGTGTGCCTATTGCCTATCCTTTTCTATTGACTCTTTTAGCAGCCAAATAAGTAGCCTGCCTCAGAAAGGTGTGGTTATCCTAAGGATATATAACAGACCATCACACTCAACTTTTTCCAGGAAACCAAAATCGTAATCGCGAAAAAACTCAAACTCGAAGCATTTATTTCAATTAAACCACTTTGTTTGAATTGTCAAAAATAATCAGCTATCCGTACAAAACTTCAGTAACCTACTTACTCGACTAAAATGTATGGGACGGGGTGATTACTTTTGTAAAAAAGAGAAAAGTATTGTCTGACATCTGCAGTCTTACCAAGCGGTATTGTGTAACCCAGTAACTGGGTTGAGGAGGTCAGAGTCAGCAGTCGCTCCATGTAAAATACTGGTATTCAGTTATATCCGGTAAGACTAGAAGCAGACCCCAACAGTGTTGGGAAAAGGCTATGTAGATGATAACTCGAAAGGCAAAGAGCGTCCACTGGTCCGCGCCGGCCGCAACGCACGCACGGCACGCAACGGATTTTGAATTGTGGACGCAGAGCTATAGGAATTCATACAAAGCAAACCAAAATCCGTTGCGTGCAGTGCGGCCGGTGCGGACCAGTGGACGTTCACCGTAAATAAAAAAGTATCTAGGTATTATCCTTTTTGTGCAGGTCGGGAACCACGAAAAAAAGAGGAAAGAATGTATTTAATTTTAAACTAAAATATCACCCTTGCGCGTAATTACTGACGCAAATATTCTCATAATGGACATTATGACGTAAAATATTGTGACTATAGTGTATTTTTAAACGGACAGAAATAAAAGACATATTAATCACAGCTTGGTTTCTTTCAATAATGCTATAAATCATAAAAATATTACATCTTTCGTGTCTGACACTAATAATAATTTATCACAATGCTAAGAATTCTGCGAACAGGACAGATTTGAATATCAAGCTTAAATAGGATTACAAGAAGAAATTCTTAAGTAATAGGTAGAACTTTGTGTAAAAATCATGAGTACAGGGCTATTAGACAACGGCGTCGTTTTGCGTCGTGCCTGTCTGCGGGAGCCTTTAGTGATGTTTGGTGCAAGTGGGCCAAGGTAGTAGGTACTTACATCGACTTAAAGAAAAACAGGCCCGGATCAAACAGTTACCTATTTAAGTCCAGATTCAAACGATTTATGTAATGTAATCATTATAGAAAAGGTTAATAAAATCATTCCTATTATAAACACGTTCAGAGTTCAGACCTACATAATTGTTCTACATAAGCCTATTACCCACGATTTTAACATTACAACGTTGAATAAATACGAGGATTAGTTATGTTTAATTTATTGGTTACCATTTACCTTTCTAAAGGGTTACATTAAATACAGATAATATAATATTGTCAACTAATGCAAATTCATGATTTATTACAATCACACTCACATTAAAAGCACCAATTTCTTAATATTTAATTTAAATCTTTTTTTATTCATTCTAAAGACGAGTGATTTACTTATAGAAAAAATTACAGCACGCTACATAATTGAAAGATATTTAACAATATTTAAACTTATAAAATAAATACAACTCCATAATTATGGTACGCACGGCTACAGATCAAGCTGTACTTTCCAGTATAAGCTGATCTCGCATTGTATAGGATTTCCTTACAATGAGAGGTCAGTATAAACTGGAAATGTATAGCTTGATGCATAGCCGTGTGTATTTATACAAAATAAATACAACTCCAGGCAGGCCGCGAAATCCAAATTTTCAGTCAGTATTAAGGCGAAAGCGCCAGGGTAGCCCGCGAAATTTAAAATTTCTTACGTTTTTTGCAATTTGTAGGTCAGTGTGAGCTTGTATGTTGATTAAAATATGATTCGCGGCCGTAGCTAATATGGCTTTACAGAATTATAATCATTAGAATCAGTAATACAGCTCCATAAGTTAGCATTTACCTCAAACCTCATGATTTCATGAAATCGCTAGATTTGAGGTAAATGCTAACTTATGGAGTTGTATTGCTGATTCAAATGATTATAATTCTGTAAAGCCATATTAGCTACGGCCTCGAATCATATTTTAATCAACATACAAGCTCACACTGACCTACAAATTGCAAAAAACGTAAGAAATTTTGAATTTCACGGGCTACCTTGGCGCATCAACCTTAATACGTAGTATTGTAATTATTATCTGTGGTGTTAGGTTGTATGTTGATTAAAGTACATATAGGTAATTCACGACCCTAACATGTTTGTATTTACAAAATTATAATCATTAAATCTAAATGATTTCATGAAATAGTCATTCATTATTATGAACCTAAAGAGTTGTATTGATGATTGTCATGATTATAATTCTATAAATACAGATTTTTTACGGTCGCGAATTTTATTTAGATCAACATACAACCTGATACTTACTGACCTGCTTATTATATTATGAACCTAAAGAGTTGTATTGATGATTGTCATGATTATAATTCTATAAATACAGATTTTTTACGGTCGCGAATTTTATTTAGATCAACATACAACCTGATACTTACTGACCTGCAAATTGCAAAAAACGAAAAAAAAATTGAATTTCGCGGACTACCTGGAGCTTTCGCCTTAAAGTATAGTCAACTCTGTGCTTTTCATCGTTAAATAAATGTAAAACCTGTTCCACCACCTCCGGATAAGTTCCGTCAAACTAATCTGACAGATCACACTTTAATCTTCATTAATTTATCTGGTGGCTAGTGCCTATCCACAAGCTGTGAAACAGACCTTTTGGTATAATCTTATGTATATGATTTTGGCATCTTGTAACTTATGTATGAATTGTGTATCAAGTAGGTACCTACTAACAGTTTACTAAAGATTATGAGTACCTACACAAAATGACTTTAAACATTATCACAGATTAATACAGATGGGACACTCCGCAGTTTAGGTATGAAGCTACAAGTACGCGACGGGCCCCGTCCACGGGGCTAATTCAGTAGGTCAGAAGGTATAAGAGTTACGCGATAGAAAGAGAGGCAACTTGTAGTTGAATATAACTGTAGGTAATAGGTGTTGTGCGACCTGAATTGCACTTTTATTGTGTCGTAGCAAGAGTCGCTTTTTATTTAAATGATTTTGCGGAGTGTCCCATATGTATTAATCTGTGACATTATCATATGAAGGATAATTACAATATACCTACACGTGATCAAACCAGAATAAGCTAAGTGCTTTTACTTTAAGTAATAGGTAATATCAACAATAGGTAATTGAGCATTAGATTTACTAGAGATCTTGCCAACACAGGATCACACTTCAGGCATTAGGGATGGTGACTAAAAAATTTTGTTTTGTCCATAGACTTATAAAAAAAGATGGACTCCGCGCCACGCATATCGAAAGTGAAGCACAGTAAGTAAGCCGGACCGTTTGTACAAACACGCCTCGCGCACACATTTACGTCATAGTATGCCGACCGGCCGCCATTACGTGACACGAGCGACGCCGTCTTTGCAGGTACTCAAATCATGCACACATAGATCGGTACGGTGCTTCAGTTTCGATATTCGTGGCGCGGAGTCCATCTTTTTTTATAAGTCTATGGTTTTGTCTATGTTTGTCAAATACATTTTTAAAAAATATTGGACATGTATTTTTTCTTTTTTAGAAAAGATTACGGCGACTTTTACCCGTTTTCACCAACCCTAAGTGACACTTAAACGAATCCCTTAATATTATTGCAGTGTTGGATTTTCAACTCTCGGCTCTGTTAAGCCTAGCGTTGAAAATCCAACAATGCACTTTTATTTAGGGATTAATTTAAGTGTCACTTAGGGTTGGTGAAAACGGGCATTAGTGAGTTAAAATGTGGCATAACGTTAGGTACTCCTTGCTAGATTTTATACGAAGTTTGTTCTAATTTGCGTTTTATCCAAGTATTTATTTTTTATTAATTATGAAAAAGCAAAAAATACGTGTCTAATATTTATTTATTAACTGACTGACGGATTAAATAGAATTTCTTTTTTTTACCCAAACTTCATTTCTATTATTTATTGTAACATTATTACACAAACAAAACTGACGTCACTTTCATAATAATTATGTCTACGCGACGTCAACCAACTCCAGATGCGTAGTCACCCTTTACAACGACATTCAGAGACACATCTTGAAAATATCTACAGGTGACACCTCAGAAGAACAATTCTGAGGGTGACACTGAAAAAATCTCTGAAGTCTGACTCAAAGGAAGGTCGTTTCCGAATTGCATGTCGTTTCCCGCTGTCACCCACCGCTACGCTTCCTCAAGAATAGAACTCAAACAGATAAGAACTCAAACAGTGCAGAAAAGTTGCAAAAATAATTGAACAATAGCTGTTACATTCTTCATATCCCTGTAAAGCGCTACAGGCCTTTTGTGTTGTAGCTGTCGAAAAAATTGACACTATTACCATAGACTTATAAAAAAAGATGGACTCCGCGCCACGCATATCGAAAGTGAAGCACCCTACCGATCTATGTGTGCGTGATTTGAGTACCTGCAAAGACGCCGTCGCTCGTGTCACGTAATGGCGGCCGGTCGGCATACTATGATGTAAATGTGTGCGCGAGGCGTGTTTGTACAAACGGACCCGGCATACTTACTGTGCTTCACTTTCGATATGCGCAGCGCGGAGTCCATCTTTTTTTATAAGTCTATGACTATTACCTATATCTTTGCAAGTTTAAGGAACCACTATTTTGATTTGTATTTTCTTGCAAAGTTTCCATTTTGGCCGAGAGCCAGTGCTTAAATAGCATGTGTGTCCAATTGTTTGCTTTGAGCAAGCTTATTTAGGAGTACGCTTAAAATCACCATGCATTGCTAACAAATGTGAACAGCTGCATAGCATGCTAATTTTAAGCATGGTTTTTTTTATAAGCATGTGTAACGTAAAGTAATATTTAGAGGCATGAGGAACTGAGTGTAAAGTTCACTCTGTCCTCCATAGGAAAGGGAGGATCCTCCGACCAGACGGGTATCGTGTCTGGTGGGCTACTGCCCGACGGTTGATGTCGGGACGTTGTATATATGCTAGTCGCGTGGTAAACTCTAATTGCGCGATGCAGGATTTCGTGACGTCGTGTCATTGTGATGCGTAGTTCGTATGTGGCGATGTAGATGCCGCCACAAATACGTAATAATAGTATATACGTAGTAATACGTACTTAGTAACGCAAAGCAACAGAAAACATGCAAATTCTGGGTTGGTAAGTCTACCCACCCATCATTGATCTCATCCTCATCCCACAACTACTCAGGCTGAGGCTACAGTAAGCAGCGATTTGCGATGCGACTGGAAGACCGAAACGAATAACGAGAGTATGTACGGTGTAGCCATATACGTGAGCATTAATTTATTTGTTTTAGTCGCTCATGTGTCGCAGGTCGCATCGCGGCCTAATGTAGCCTCAGCCTTAGGCGAGCTTGACATCAAGAGCGAACCAATCACACTAATATTTTAAAGGCGAAAGTGTGTGAGTGTGTGTGTATGTTTGTTACTTCTTCTCGCTCAACTGGCTCGACCGATTTGGATGAAATTTGGTATGTAGATAGCGTATACCCTGGATTAACACATAGGCTACTTTTTATCCCGGTCTACGTGGGTGAAACCACGGGTCGCAGCTACTTATAAAATAATTTTAAAAAGTGGCTGAATTATTTCGGATAGACTATTTTTTACAAACTGGTTGTCGTATGGCGATAACAACACGCATTCATTATCGTCAACGATTGTCACTTCCTGTTATAATGCTCACTGCAGCGCGAGCGGTATTTCGTGCTAAATCTAATCAGACCATCTCTGTTCCCAAGACTGCCTAAATAATCTATATACGATCTTCTCACGAATTTGTACCGTTTAGAGAAATTCGTAAAAGTCCTAGGGTACCTATAATACACATTCTTGTTGTTTCTCTCGTCCAGTGGAAAACATGGGGACAAAACACTGACTATTGTTACACAAAACATAACAGCTAACGTGAAGCTGCACGGGTCAATCCATCAGGTTAAGCTACGCAGGGTTGGTCCGTGGATGGGTGACCATCTTTACATGCGAGACTCCTTCGTTTCCGGCTGTCATTCGTGGATCTTTGACAGTCGTTATGAGTCGTCAGAATCCCGAAAGTCTAACAACCAGTCTTACCAAGGGGTATCATATTACCCAGTTACTGCGTTGTGGAGGTCAGATAGGCAGTCGCTCCATGTAAAATATTGGTATTCAGCTGCATCCGGTTAGACTGGAAGCCGACCCCAACATAGTTGGGAAAAGGCTAGGCAGATTGAGGTACTGATCAGGGACTATAAACCCGGAAAGGACGGTTTGTGAGATAGGTGACCCTAGCTAAGTAGTGCTAAGCACACATCCCTCATGAAGTGCTGTAATTGGGGTATTCGCGAGTTGCAGTAGAAAGACGAAAGCCAACCAAACAGCCTACATAAAAAGTATCTAATAAGGTGCTGCTCTCCAAGTTTGCTCTAAGATTTTTTTCAGGCGGTTACTTTCCGAGTGCTGTGTAACAATTAATAGCAGCAGTCCCCGTGGCGTGCTAGCTCTAATTCATAATAAACCTGCCTGGCATTTGTGGCTAAGCATTATCATTCATATTTCAAATCTTAACATTAACAGCATCTCATACTGTCGCTATCACTGTGCACACCTCTTCTCAAATTGAAATTTATTTTGGTCTAATTATCAAGAATTACGGAACACTCAAGCCCTTTGATACAAAAAGCGGGTCAAAGCTAACACCAGAGGAAGAACTTAGACACCAGGTATGCAATCTCCAGCGAGTTGCAGCCAAGATCGCATGAGACATGAGTAATACAAGATACAAAACAAAATTATCGTAAGAAAGTCCGCATTTGCTTATTCTGGTTATTCATCGACGCCTGAGCCCTATCAGCCTTATTAATCAACTGATCCAACTTACTAATTTGCGACGTCACCTGCTTCCCAATATCTTTCACAGCCGCTTTACCCAACAACGACGTATTTTCCTGATCTTCCATTTTTTTTAATTCGTCCAAAGCGGTGTTAATGTCGTCGCCATGTTGTTTTGATTTTCCCGCGCGAGGCGTCATCTCATTGTCATCGGGACCAAGGCCTTGGTTTATAGAGCCTATGTCTGAGGTTGGTGGAATATAATCTTTGTCATAGTTTGTTTGTCCCACGTAGCTAGGTTCACTTGAATAGGATAAGTTGTCTTTTGCAGACATTTTCACGCGAAAGAAGTTTGTGATAGTTCCGCAGACACCCTGAAAATATACAGTTTTGTATTAATTTAAAAGAATAAGTAGGGGAAGTCCGGGAGAGTTGAACCACTTTTAATATAAAATATCATAATTACTTGTTTATTGGGTTTAGAGAATCGATTATACACTTATGCGATGCCTTACTTTAGTAGGTACATTTGTGCTTAATTGTATTGCTAATAAATGCGCAGGTAAAATTTTATTGGCATTTTACTAAAAAATGAGAAATGAGTCAAGTCTCCCCACCTGCAGGGACACTTGAACCGGGGTATGGGGAGAGTTGCCCATATTATTTATGGGGAAAATAAAAATCATTTTCAGCTTCAATCATAGTTTTATATATCTTATCTTATACAATAATTAACTTGTTTTTAATACTGCCATCAAAGAAAATGTAATTAACATAGGTAACATTTTTTTGTAAAATTGTTCCAAAATAAACAAAATCACAATAATAACTTTTTATATAAACAATTAAAAATAATTAAACTTTTGCAATGTTTTTTAATATTAACTTTTTATTAAGACATTTGGTATAATTTACCCGTCTTAATATAGTTAGTTATAGTTAGTTAGTTCTTGTCAAACCATAATGCATTTTACTGCATGTCAACAAATAATTGACAGGAAGCTTTTCCTCGGCTGTTGTAAATACCTGTGATGCTTTGTATTGACTGTTTTTTTCTTCAAATTTATGAATTTTATCTTCATTTAATTTATATCGTCTCAAAGTACTTCTATCTATGCCATATTTATTTGAAGTTTGTCTAATAGAAGCGCCTCCCTTAATTTCATCTATGGCATTTTGCAACTCCACTTTTGTGTGTTTTTTTCGTTTGCGTGCATTTTCAGGAGGCTTGTATTGAAAAGGCATCATACAAGTTGGGACTGCAAATACAATAAATAATATTAAGACCGAAAAAAAAACAATTAAACAAAATTAAGTATAATTTCCCTGCACAGGGAGACATGAACCACTGAGCAAGTCTCCCGCAACCACCCTGGTGCAACTCTCCCGCTCACACTAATTCCCCATTTAGGTTATGACAAAGAAAAACCTCCGATCGTAGAGAAAAAACACTTAGCACACGTCAAACTACATTTGTCTGGCAATATAATAATAGCAACACACAATACGTACCTCAATAAATACAACAGCAATCACAAAACTACTTAAAACAGAAAAATATACTCCGCAGCAACAAAAACACGTTTTACATCCTCATTGACAAACAACACTGCTATGGTGCAAAATCGCTGCATACTTGTGATTGGCCTCTTGCGTGCGACCAATGAACGCTTTGACGTTTCGTTCTCGCTAAATTTAAATACAATTTTGAAAGGTGGCTCAACTCTCCCACCTGGGCAAGTCTCCCGGTTTTCCCCTACCTATTATCTCAAAAAACAACAAAAATCTATTGTCATCCCTATTATGTCAAGAAGGTATCGGTACGTGCCCAAAGTGTTGATGATAGTCTGTATTGTATTGATTAGGTTTGCTAATTTTAGCTAAGCCACATAAGCTAACGTTCCGTCTCGATCTTCATCTCAATTATGATTGTCTCTACACAGGTTATTTAGTAGGTAGGTACCTACTTACTTACATAACTATAAAATCTGGCAGAACCTAAAACTTGAGCATAACTTAGGTCCGTAGGTACTGAGTAAGTCTAAAATAAGTATACGGACCGAAATGATTGCGGTCTTACCTTCAATTTATTTATTTTAGTTTGTGTGGAATCCAATATTGTGTTTAGTTCTGTGAGTCCACCACTGCCTTCCCTTAGCTGGTCATCTAGCATAGCAGTATTCTGAAAAAAAAACATCAATGCATAAGTACTTAACATTTTAGATAAGCGACTCAATGAACTTAGATTAATTAGAGAATAATTTAGGTATTTAATTAGAAATATGAATCTGTTAATTTTACGAGAGCAGTGGTAGCCCGAATTACGAGTTGTAAGTCGTGGGTTCAAAGCCAGGCAGGCGCTTTACTTTGTGCAAATAATTTCATCACCAATGCTCTCAAAACGGTGAAGTTAAACATCGTGAGGAAACCGGCAGGTCCTAGGACTAAAAATTCGAAGACATGACATCTACCAACCCGCACTGAGTCCGTGTGTGGTGGACTACACCCACTCGCTCTCGAAGAGAGCAAGCCTGTGTCCCAGCAGTGGGAACATTATTGGCTGATTGTTAATTTTAAGTGACAAACAAAAAAATTCACGGGAGAAGTGGTTGAAAGGCATTTTCTTATGACAAGGATTGCAATAAAAAAAAATAATGTAGTAAGTACTTAACATAAAATCCTTGACCTATTTGGCCGTCATTCCTAATT
Organism: Cosmia trapezina; assembly: GCA_905163495.3. NCBI lineage: Eukaryota > Metazoa > Arthropoda > Insecta > Lepidoptera > Noctuidae > Cosmia > Cosmia trapezina. The sequence goes on from LR991039.1 coordinate 10,238,739, forward strand.
ACGTACCTACTTACAAAAATATTTTTTTCAATAATCAGAAGCAATTATAAAACACACGGATATTATTTTAAAACTTTCTATTAGTTACCTAGGTACTTTAAGAAAAAAGGTTTTTTACCTCTGCCGTCCGAATTTCCACTTCCTCAAATTCTACGACATCTAAATGTTTATGTTTTGATAAAAAATCTTCTCGATCAGGCAAAGGTTGGCCGAATAACTCGGCTCTGGTGCAAGCATCTTCATAAGCCTTTAACGACATGATTGAAATCCACTAAAGATTAAAAATAGGCACTTTTAGAAGAAATATTTTGTTTTATTTGGATATAAAATATCTAAGATGAGAAGAAAACTATGACAGGAATACGATATTGGCGCAAGTGTCGTCTTAAAACTAGACCTTCAGTTTGTTGGAGTTATTGATTTTTCAAGGTACAGCTTATAACATTTAACTTGGCTTGTTTTGATCAAATACTACTATAGAACGTGTTAGAATATAATATAGTAACTTCAATAATTTGCATTATAAAGATTTATAATTACGTAGGTACCTAGCTTATGTTTTTATTAGCAATAGAATCCGGATAAAACAGATTTCGAATTTCGCGCAAAAATTTCAATGTTGCCAGAGCTGAAAGTATAAAAATACAAGTAATTAAGACCATTTGAAAAATAAGCATTTTCGAAATAAAATAAAATAAAATAATAAGTAACTAAAACGAAACGGAATTTCTGAATTAAAAAATATTTATGAGTCATGAATTCCTGATGTATGACTTACATAATTTAGCAGAAAAACAGATTTGCAAGGCCACAGACAAATTAAATCAGCTGCTCGTAGGGTCAATAACCGACGAAAGAATGAATGAACTTATGAACCTCTTTGGGACAGGTGAGCGAAGAGAGGGAGAGAGCAATATTTTTGCGGCCCAACTGTCATGACTCTTATCTAAACAAGCATAAAGGCTAAATTGTGTATGTTGCTAGTTTGCTACTGCTACCGAACGAATGCTACCCGGCATCGGGAAAATAGAAATTCCTTGTTGTTTTTTTTGCGATAATCTAAGTATGTACTCTGTGGTTATCTTTTATATCATTTCAAAATAAATGCTGGTAAAACTAAAATCACTTTCTACAGTGCTAATCAAGTGTCGGACGTATCATTTGTTACGAATTACTTCTACTGCCATGTCTACAGGTAGGTACTTGAACCCCTTGAACCATACTTTTTATTTTGGAAACTAAACTTAACCTCCTTTTGTAGTCAATACTTCAATAGTTTGGGTTTCAGTTTCAACTAAAATTATTTGTTATCTATTCTTTGTAAAAATGTTTATTTTGCATATCGTGCGTTTACTTATAATTTCGTACTTCTAAATTACTAATGAGAAAACGGATTATTGCTGTGTCATTTCTGCATGCCACATATACAGATTAACTGAGTACATAATAATAGCTACGTCTATTAGTGCTAGTACTTTGATTGACTGGTTTACATTATGTACCTACGTCAGTTTAGAAAAGTAAAACCATGCAGTTTTTTTCGGAAACACCCTCTGCTACCGTTAAAGGTCGAATACCAATATTAAAAATATGTAATAAAATATGTCAACTGATTTGCCAAATTCCTGTACAATTTGGTGTTAATTCAAAATTATGTAATTTTTACAATAATCCTCTCACCATGAAATGAATAATATAATCAAGTTACCGGTAAATAATGGTGTAATCGTAAAATTGTTAAGATATAGCACAGAAATAGACCATAAAAGTGAGTTTTCCTTGTCAAAATCTTTGTAACTTTAAACATTCACCATGGAAGCTTTTAATTATGGGGGTCCATCAAAGAAACTGGTTGGATAGGCTGGTTGGTACTTAATATGCCCAGTGCAACAAACAGGTACAGCAACAGATGGCCTTATATTATTGACCGCTGTTGAGTGAGTAGACAACAATCAAGACATATTTTAAGAGATGATAAAGTGGCCCACACTAAATATTGTTTGCGGTCACCGGTGACCTGCTATCTCCCCAATTATTTTCCCAATTTTCTTTTCTATTTTGCTTATGTAAGTACATACCTATAAGGGTATGGATGTGAGGATGAACAGGTAAGTACTTACAACATGTTTTCAGTTGAAAAGTGCTGAAAAAATCATGAGCTTTCAGTTGAAATAAAAATTACAGCAAAAATTAAGCTCATAAAGATAAAGATATATTTATTGCATAACTGTGTACATTATGTACTTATACATTTTAGTCAAAATTCAATTAATTAAAGTAGGTACACACGGCTACAGATCAAGCTATACATTTACAGAATAAGCTTAATCTTGCATTGTATAGGATTTCCTTACAGTGAGATGTCAGTGTATACTGGAAATGTATAGCTTGATGTGTAGCCGTGTGTACAGTGGGCTGCATCAATTGGGTACCCCAGTTGTATGAAAATTTTAATACAACTGGGGTACCGAATTGATGCAGCCCACTGTATCTACTTCATTACAAAAATAAGTCTTCAATTACCTACTACAAAACAATATAAAACTTATTAAATATTAAAACAAAGTTATCTAAACTAATACTTAATCTAAAGAGAACGGATTTTTTTGTATGGATAAACTCAAAAAATGCTTAGCCAATTTTAAAAATTATTTCCTATTTAAAGAAAGTTACATTATCAGCGAGTAACATGGGCTGTATTTTACTGACTGCCATGCGGGCAGAAACAAGTAATTAACAAACTACCATTATTTCATAACATATACCACCTTTTTCTTTCAGTTCCGTTGACCTTGGACACTATATCCAAGTTTCGCAGTGACTTCTATTCAGACCCCAAAAATGAACTTGCACAGAATGCTTGCACAAGATTTGATCCATTCGAGGTTGCTATCAGTAGAAAGAAGACTGAGACTACCCTACATGTCTACAACATCAAAGTAAGTCATCATACCTGAAACTATTCATTTCAATCTCATAGGCTGCTCTTAAGAAAATTTGAATTTTGCGGGCTACATGGAGCTTCCCCCTAAGTTCTGAGTTGAGCATGATTTATTACTGATAAATGCTTGCACTGACTGACCTGTCCTCTTCACAGGTCCACTCAAATCTGTGTAGTTTGTTCCTCAAATGACTATTTCAGATACTAATTTACATGGTCCTCAAATGTTCTGACCAAGATTATGCTTCATTATAATCTGACCAAGATTATATCTGGACTTTAAAAGAGACTGCAACCTCATGAGTTTATTTCGGTCTTCTCAAGGACAGGAAACACCAAACTCATCTAGTTTTAAAAGATACCTACTTTATTTTTTATGAGAAAGTGTTTGTATACAAACTTACTTACAGAAATAAATCATTAAATTTATCATAAATATGTTAGCCCTGAAAATAACCCCGGCAATATTCTTTCACTTTCTTGTCTTTAAGGAACTGTTTTCTTTTTTTTATTTGGCCATATAAAACCCCAACTAAGTCTGTTCTAAGGTTGAGCAATAACTTTACACAAATAGGTTATTGATTGCAGTATATTGTTGTCAAGGCAGAAGGAATAAAATATAGGTATCAATGAATGGGTAGCGTTTTACCCAGTAAATGGGTTGTGGAGGTCAGATAGGTGCGTTATGCAGATGATGATATAGTGATTAGTTGTTCGATTGGTTGCTGCATTATAAGGAACAAAGTAAACTGAAGTTTTTAATTTCAATTAACAGATTGAGTCTGAAGCCAAGCCGGTGACGAACCAAGAGAACTCGGGACGCTGCTGGCTGTTTGCAGCACTCAATGTTATGCGTCTGCCCTTCATGAAGAAGTATGGCATTGAGGAGTTTGAGTTCTCACAGAGGTATAAGTATATGTATTTTTTATTTTAGCATTTACTCTATTTGGGGCACCCATTTTTGAGCTTAGGCCTCCTTCAGATACTTTTAATGCTTCTTGTACCTGCGGGCCTATAAGGGCCGGCGCACGTCTGGCGAGGCGCAGCGCAGCGCATTCGCCACTGCCAAACAATTAACGACCTTGCACCAGTTGAATTAAAGTTGAAAATAAATAAACTTATATTAGCTCGAGAGGCGTCGAAGCGGAAAGAGGCGCGCGTCTAAGGTTATTTATTCTCAACTTTATTTTTAGGCACGCAGCGTTGATAATAGTTTGACAGTGAAAATGCTCTGCGCTGCGCTCCGCCATATGTGCGCCGGCCTTAAGGCCATAATAAACCTAACTTAACATCACGCCTGTAATCCCCGAAGGTTTAGGTAGAGGTGTATCTATACTACACCCACATTTCGCAAGTAATGTTTGGGGGGCTAGCCTATTGGCATTAACCAGGCACAAATCCGGACTCCGGGCTGCTACTGAGAAATTCCTTATGGCAAAACCCAATAACATGTTGCCCAACCTGGAAATCGGACCCAGGACCTCATGCTCAGCATTAAGAACCAATGAGGCATAATAGAAAGGTCCAAAAAACTTGATCAATATTGTAACATTTGTAACCTTACTGCGGCCAGATGTTATTGATGTAAATGATAAAGTAAAGTAAAATTTATTTATTTACATAGATTGTATTTACATGGTATTAAAAACAATTGTGATCCCTGTACAATCTGCCTTAGATTAGGTATGCAAACATTAATTAATGAAGTAAACTACTAGATAATCAAGTTCGAACCCTGACAAGCGCTTTACTTTGTGTAAATTATTTCATCACCACTACTCTCAAAACGGTGAAGGAAAATATCGTGAGGAAACCGGCATACATATCCTAAAACCAAAAATTCGAAAACATGTGACATCCAAGCCGCACTGGGCGTGTGTAGTGTATTACGGCCCACTCCCTCTCACAGAGAGGAGCCCCGTGTCCCAGCAGTTTTATACGAACAGTATAGGCTGATTATGAATGTTATGTTCGCTCGAAAGTCACCGGTGAAAAGGCCCTAACGATAACTACCATTTGTGTTCACAAATTCACGTTACACGAAACGTGTTGGTATAGTAGTACCCAACTGATAAGGCGCGTCGTGAATCTTCGTTCACACAGAAAAGACAGTATGGCCCCGAAGATTAACGAGAGTGCTTAAAACTTACAATCAACCTTAGATGACTACTATAAGGTTCATAATACACTGCAGCTGTTACTTCCGTCTCACTCGCAAGTATGGTGGCTGTCAAGTGACGCGCGCTAACATGGCGGCAGCTACCGACACAGGAAAAACCGTGGAGCATTCCGATTGGTCAATAGCATTTCCCGCGCTTTGAAAATTCATCTTCTGCGCAGGTACATATATAAGCCATATTAGTTGAGTACTACTGTACACGAAACGTGTTGGTACTTGCCATTATCTTATCTACATTAACTTACTGCAATCGTAATTCAGCTCCTTTGTTGATTCATCTTCAACATTACCTATTAAATGAAACTGGAGTTTGAAATCTATAAGTATCAAGTTTAGATATAGCTATAAAGGATGAAATTGAATTCATGGACAACTTTTACTATGGGACCAAACCTGAAATCGCGAAAAAAATATTGACGAGTTACGAGAACGTAAATGTAGGGAACAGTTGATTTTTTTTTTTTCGTGATTTCAGATTTGGTCCCATTGTAAAAGTTGTTCGTAATGATTAGTACTAATGACCTCTTAAGAGGATGCCCGTGAATTCAATTTCATCCTGTAAATACTTGGTATGTAGGTAATTTTAATAATTAATTTTAATGTCCACAGCTATCTCTTTTTCTGGGATAAGATCGAGCGTTCCCACTACTGGTTGAACAACATCGTCGCCACAGCCAAGCAGGGAGAGGAACTCGAAGGAAGACTAGTCAACTTTTTGTTGAAGGTAAACTTTATTATATACTAGTTGTTGCCCGCGGCTTCGTCTGAAATCCAGGATGAAAACGAGCATATGTCCTTCTCCAGGTCATGGTCTATCCATATGCAAAGTTTTAGCGTGAAAGCGTAACAAACAAACAAATTCACTTTCGCATTTATAATATTAGTTAGGCCTAACGACCCGCGCCTGCTTCGCACGGTAACAGTGCCACCTATCGGGTCCAAAACTAAACTATCTTTCAAGCTCGAAATTGGACTTCCTCAAGAATTGGGCTATGCAAAAATAATTGTTCAAATACGACTGGTAATTCCAGAGATTAGCACGTCCAAACATACAAACAAACAATAAAAAAGTAATTAAAAAAACTAAAAAACCCGACTGCAGTAAAAAACGGAAAAGCTAAAAACAAGCCCATTTTAAATTTAATAAAAGTTGGAAGCAGGCGGCCTTTAGGCGCGATGGGTCCAATTCACCTTATTCGCGATTGGTCCAATTTGCGGTTGGTCCAATTCGCAGTTGGTTCAATTCGCAGTTGGTCCAATATGAAGTATTTCCAAAATTAAACAAAGCAACCCATTTTATTAACAGACTTCCAAAAAACGGAGGACGTTATCAATTCGGATGTTTTTTTTTTTTTTAAGTGAAAAATAAAAACTTTTTTCAAAAAAGAAAAAACAACCGACTTCCAAAAAAAACACTACAAAATGAGAAATAACTTTCATTTTGGAAGTCGGTGTCTTTGGATCTGTATTTTAGTTTTTTGCCAAAGACTTCCAATATTAAAGTTATTTTTCACTTTGTAATGTTTTTTTTGGAAGTCGGTTCCACTTTTTAGTGGTTCACTTTGTAATTTATCTAAGTTACAATAGCCCAATGTTAACTGCTCATCACCTTTTACAAATTATTGCTTTTTCCGATGCAGGGACGTTAATTGTTAAAGAATTCTCCTAGTAAGAACCAGGAGAACTGGAGCTCCATGGTGAAGTCATCATCACCATTATGCATTTTGACGAGCATAAATTACTTAGCAACCATATTAATGTTATCGAATAACCCCTGAAATACTGAGGTATAATTGAGTAGTTCCGATGGCCATCTGTGGTCTTCATCATCAGTTCCATTTCACCAAATGGTGCTTTCCGAGAGCAAATGCACGAGTTACTATAAAAAAAATACCCAAATCGCTGTAGGTGTGCCTATAAAATTTGAGGGTTCCCTCGATTTCCATGGGATCCCCTCATCAGATTCTGACTTGGTGACAATGGGACCACCTTGAGAGTATACCATTTAAAAGAAAAAAGAATTTTGCAAATCCGTCTATACATGACGAAGTTATGCCCGAACATAAATAAAAAACAAAAAAAAAAACATCCGAATTGATAGCCTCCTCCGTTTTTTGGAAGTCGGTTAACCCCTCAAGTGTCGAATGCACCCCATGTGTGCATAAGAAAAACCCATTTTTTGTTAGGTATATAAGCTTATATCACATACAGGGTGTAAGGGACAGCCCTCCGCAAACTAACAGGGTGCATTCAGCTCCTCATATTATCACTCATATAAAAAAAATTGAAAAAATGAAAATTTTCCTGAGAAAATTTCCGGTGGAATATGATTCAATTCCACCGGAAATTTTCTCAGGAAAATTTTCATTTTTTCAATTTTTTTTCAGTTATATTTTCGTTATTTCAATGTAAAATTGCATTGTGTGTTCGCAGCACTCCATTTATGTAAAAAAAACTGCAAAAAAAAAACAGCAAAAAAAAAAACCAGCAATGGATGTTGAAATACTCTAACCAACGACGCGTGAAATCAGCTGTTCACTTTCTGTCTAGCTACAGAGTTCATCGAACTCACCGCATACCTATTACCTACCCCTCCCAACCAGTAATAGACGTTCCGATTTGTGCACAAAAACACAAACAAATCACGTTTATTGGATTCCCTTAACGTTCCTGAAAAAATTTCATGTACCGGTCATCTTAGTATGACACACTGAATTCACCCTATCAGTTTGCGGAGGGCTGTCCCTTACACCCTGTATATATAAATGTAAAAAAACATCATCTGATGGAAAACCAATAATCATCATTAGTTGTGAACCTATGGAGTGCGCAGCTAAACCCTCCTCCCACCCAGCGTGTCAAATGCACCCCAAGTGTGCAAAAGGACAGAACTTTACATAATAGGTACCTATATAAGCTTAGATCACATATATATAAACGTAAAAAAACATCATCCGATGGAAAACATATCATCATCAGTAGTTGTGAACCTATGGGGTTCGCAACTAACCCCTAACCCTCCCCACTCGCTGGGGTTTTGGGTCTAAAATTAGCCAAACTCAGACACTTGAGGGGTTAATAAAATTGGTTGCTTTGTTTAATTTTGGAAATACTTTATATTGGACCAACTGCGAATTGGACCAACCGCGAATTGGACCAATCGCGAATTGGACCAACTGCAATTTTGGACATTTTTTTGAACATTGGACTAATCGCGAATTGGACCAATCGCGCCTAAAGGGCAGGCGGGACCCGTTTGAGTTTGAAAATATAAAAATGGAATGGGTCCCGCCTGCTTCCAACTTTTATTAAATTTAAAATGGGTTTGTTTTTTTATTTCCAGCTTTTTAGTTTATAAATGTGAAATATTTCGCAGACGATTTAGTTCTTGCAAAGAGTTTTGACCCTGAGGGCAATTGAGGGTTATTTAAAAGCTTTTTTGGATAAGTGCACAAATAGCCAAGCCTTCGTGGTCCTAACTCTGCTCAAAGCAAATTTTTTTTTATCAAAATTCGATTTGTCACTTCGAATTACTTTTAATCATATAAGTTGTATATATTTTTGTAATCACCTTATAAAAACCTTCATTTTGATATCCCACTCGATGGTATTAGAAGACAAAAAAATTTCGAACTCCACAATATGTCACGCCAAATCCGCCATTTTACTTTATTTTTGATGTTAATGTAGCCAGTGACACTCGCGCCACCAAGACAAATCTAAAGACGTATAATTTATCCAAATCCGTTCATTCGTTTAGGAGTTACGAGGGAACAAAGAAACGGACATACATACATACATACTTACATACAGGTCAAATACATAACCCTCCTTTTGGGCTTCGCCGCAGTCGGGTAAAAAACAAACTGCAGCGTTATTATTAGTATAGATGACTAGCTGTTGCCCTCGGCTTCCTGCATCCGCGTGGATGTCAATAATTCCCTATATGAATCGGATTTTGTTCACAATTTCATGGGTTTTAATTTTTTTGCGCGGAACCCTAATTATTTTTCTATTTCTCAAGAATTGGGCTATGCAATGCAAAAAGAATTTATCACATCCGACTGGAAGTTCCAGAGATTAGCGCGTTCAAACATACAAAAAAACAAAATTTTCAGCTTTATTATTAGTATAGATAGGTAGATGTAGTATGTAGTACACATAAACTTTCCGGAATAAATGCTGTAAATAATGGTGAAAACTGCATCAAAATCCGTTGTGTAGTTCAGTAGAAGTAAGCAGTTACACAGACAGACGCGAAAAGCAACTTTGCTTTATACTATTTACCATAGAATGTAGAAAAAAAAATTGGACCATAATAAATAACTTGTCAAACTTTCGCCAGGGGGGCTAAAACGGCCACTTTGGTAGAATCATAATAGGATAATATTATGAATAATATTTAAAATCGTAAAACGGTCACAAACTGACAATATATTAGGTCTTTACCTATGAAATTGCCGTTCTGCAGTACTGGCCATTTCAAATCAAAATAATTTTTGTTTGGCTAAGAATTCTAATTTCAAATTAATTTTATTTTAAAAACATGGATTTTTTTTTCCAAAAGTAGTCATTTGTTTATTGATTAGTCTTACATTTTCATCGCATTTCAATCTTTTTCATCATCATGGATACGTTAAAAATTCGAGTAATTATGGAATATGAGTACCGTCGTGGCAGCAACGCGGCACAAGCGGCACGCAACATCAACGACGTTTACGGAGCTAACACTACAAACCAACGCACCACCTGTTATTGGTTTGCTCGCTTCCGTTCTGGAAATTTCGACCTGAAAAATGAACCTCGCGGTCGTCCGAAGACTTTGGTCGACAATTACGAATTAAAGGCGATTGTGGAAGCTGATGATACACAATCTACGGCTGAATTAGCAGCAGCTTTCGACGTTAGCGTCAAAACAATATTGGTCCATTTGCGTCAAATTGGCAAGGTAAAAAAGCTTGACAAATGGGTGCCCCACGAACTCAATGATCGCCAGCGCGAAGTACGCGTCGAGACGTGCCTTGCACTGCTCAACAGACACACAAATGAAGGAATTTTGAACCGCATTGTTACCTGCGATGAAAAATGGATTCTGTTTGATAACCGCAAGCGCTCAGCAAGTTGGTTGGATCCTGGTTCAGCACCTAAACAATGCCCTAAACGAAAACTTACCCCTAGAAAAGTGATGGTCACTGTTTGGTGGTCTAGCGCCGGTGTGATTCATCACAGCTTCTTACCAAACGGGGTGAGCATTACTGCAGATGTGTACTGTGAAGAACTGAACACAATGATGGAGAAGCTGGCACATCTCCAACCAGCATTGGTCAATCGCTCGTCTCCGCTGCTCCTGCACGACAACGCGCGACCTCATACTGCACAGCAGACGGTCTCCAAGTTGCAAGAACTGGGGTTGGAAGCTCTCCGTCATCCGCCCTACTCACCAGACCTTACGCCTACAGACTACTACTTTTTCCAGAATTTGGATAACTTCTTGACGGGAAAAAAATTCAATACCCGAGAGGCAGTACAAAATGCCTATGAAGAATTTTTTGCCTCCCGACCAGCTGATTTCTTTTTTGAAGGGCATCAATAAACTGCCACTGCGTTGGCAAAGATGCATTGATTGCATGGGTGATTACTTCGATTAATACAAATAAAAAATACATGAAAAAAATTTGTTTAAATTTTTTCATACAAAACGGCAATTTCATAGGTAAAGACCTATTATTATGAATTGACAGTGACCGTTTTACGATTTCAAATATTATTCATAATACACTTGCGTGCAAAAAAATTGGCCCACCCCATGCTCTCTATTTGAGAGACGATAGCTCAAAGATATTAATGTATTTATTTTAATTATTTTATACTGTGTGAAGGTAGGTACAATAAAGTTTATTTACACATACACATATACTTTGATAAAAGCAATATTCTTGACAAGATCGACTCGATTCTTCTGATGTTCTCATCAATCACTTTTGTTTGAAAAAACTGCGTGACTTTTTTTTGTCAGTGAAGTTGACATAAGCTTAATTTTGTTTATTACTGTTCGTTTATTGATCATTTGACTTGAATTTTTAACCAACTTGAAAAAAAGGAGGTTTTTCATTCGATCTGTATGTTTTTAAATTCGCGTTTTTCTCAAAAAGTAATGAATCAGTTTTGATATTTTTTTCACTTACGTAATCTACATATAGTCAGGAAGGTTTTAGTACACAATATATTAGGTTATTGTTAATTAAACTTGTTAAATTTTCACGTTTCATATCGAAGAGAATGGGGTGGATCGATTTTATTGCACGCAAGTGTATTACACTATTATGATTCTGCCAAAATGGCCATTTTAGCACCACAGTTTATACATTTTATTACGTTTTGTTTTTCAGGACCCCATCAACGATGGCGGCCAATGGGACATGATAGTGAACTTGGTCAACAAATATGGCGTCATCCCGAAGAAGTGCTTCGCTGAGTCGTTCAGTTCGAAACGCAGTTTGCACATGAACGCACTTATCAAGACTAAGGTAAAACAATCATTATCGTTCAGCCGAAAGAAGTCCTAGGCTCTCCGCCAAGATCTATCTATGTTGGGGGAAGTCTGTTTGTGTCAGATAGATAGAAGATAGAATACTCTTTATTACAAAGACATTAAATATTACTTAACAATAGACGGGACATAGCGAACAAAATCGTAATCCGATACTTATGTCCTAGTGGTCAAAAGTCGCTCAGTCTTGTGTGGTACGCCTGCATGTCACGTCACATTTATGTCCACCAAATGAAAATTATTTCCGAAGAAAATATGAAAACATTGTGGTATTGCAAACTTTGTAAAATGAACCGATTCAACTACGGTTTTTTTCGTTACTATTTTTTTATTAATCGAGTATTGAGATAAATTAAATAATTTTAGATATATGTCAAACTATCTGACGGTTGCTAAATCAAAGGTTGGTGTCGGTAAAAGTGTATCTGGTATTCATGTCATACTTGGCTATTATGTAATTTTGCTATAATTATTATGCTAGATAGCGTCACTGAGACATGGGATAACAGTTTTTGTATGACATTTCTTCTGATAGCCTCTCTATAGTATCTAAAAATCTCTTTGCTTTATTATGCCTCGTTGGTCTCGTGGTCGCAAACGCGACTGCTGAGCGTGGGGTCCTGGGTTGGATTCCCGGGTCGGACTAATTGTTATTGGGTTTTTCTATTAGGAATTTCTCAGTAACAGTCCGGAGTTTGGGACTTGGCGGTGCGATACTCCCATGCCTCGGGAAGCACGCTAAGCCGTTGGTCCTGCCACTGATCTCTCTCCGGACTATGAGAGTGAGGGAAGAGAGTGCATCCGCATACACACTTGTGCAATATAATATCTCCCGCACCGAAGGCTGGTCTCCGCTGAGATTGGGTGACATGGCCGAAATTCGGTCTGTACTATTACTGTGTACAGTGAGCTTCACGATGTGGGTACCCCCCTTGGAAGCACCGGTACTTCCAAGGAGGGTACCCAAATCTCTAATTATCAATATATCTCCATAAGTTAGATTACGTGCAGATTCGTCGAACAAACGAAATCTAACATTTAGAGATGTACTAGCTGTTGCCCGCGGCTACGCCCGCATGGGTGTCGTTACTTCCAATCTATTATAATTTATATTTCGATTTATATTTATATTTTATATTTCTATTTCGATTCCCGCACGGAACAAATATTTGTATGACCTACAAGTATTTGTTCCGAGTCTGGGTGTTTTTCTATCTATAATATGTATGTATTTACAAAAAAAAATGTATATAAGTAGTTTATCAGCCATCTCGTTACCATAACACAAGCATTAGGTTGCTTAGCTTGGGACTAGATGGCGTTGTGTGAAATGTCCAAGGATATTTATATTTATTTATTTATTTATTTTTATTTATTATTATCAGTGATCGGAGTAGGTAGATTGATTTTTGGTACTTGTATCATAAATGCCCACAGAAAGAAGATCATGGATAAGCCATTTTCCCGGAAAGTAATTCCGGTAATTCCGGTATTTCCGGATCCAATTAAATATTGTTAGTGTTGGTAGTGATATTATTACAGCTCAATTCAAAATTTAAAGGAAGGTATCAAAACTAAATTAATTTATTATTTATCTGTTGAATAATAAAATTAATTGAATTCCGACGAAGCTTTAAATACACATTTTTAATATTTTATTTTTAGCCTTTTAATTATTGCCACAAATTTTTATAAATTGTTTTCATAGTGGTCACGGTCATTGACATTAAGGGTGGAATGAATAACAATAAGGATAAATGTTTATTGTTAAATATGTACATTTTACATCCAATTTTTATCAAAAATAAAATTACTACAATTTCTACATAAGTTCCGGTTTTTTTTTAATAATCAACTATAATTTTGAAATTCCGGAGGAATGTCCATATTAATATATACGTTTCGGATCAATGACCCCAATTCAATCTACCTACTCCGATCATTGATTATTATACAATATTAGCCGTTGCCCGCGACTTCGACCGCGTGGATGTCGGAAATTATCCCCCGGGAACCTTCTACCGGGATGAAAAGTATCCTATGTCTTAATCCAGGTTATAAACTATCTGTATACCAAATTTCATCCAAGTCCGTTCAGCCGTTTTTGCGTGATTGAGTAACAAACATCCAAACATATAATATACAGGGTGGCCGGAACATTGACGTCCAAAAATAAAATTTCGGTCCCTCGTATCGTGGGGTATTCGAATCACCCCCATGTATGTTCCGCGACTTTTCATAGTTTTCGAGTTATGAATTTTTTTCTGAATGTTTGAAAATTTTCGACCTGACCAACCTAAAAAAATTCTAAAAAAAAAAGTAGACGGTTTTATCGAGTTTCTTTTTTTGCAACTGAATTTTCATAAGTAGTACTTTTATGCATAAAATAATCAGCTTCGTAACTGTGATGAAAGTTATGAAAATGTTGATCTAAAGTGAAAAATTTACGTTCGGTAAATTATGACTCAAATTTTCAACTTTAAATTAAAAATCTTAACAGGTGACTTCATAATTCCTAAGTAGGCTTCAAGAATGCGCCAGACTCTCAGCTTTCATAATCATAAAAAAAATGAAGTACTTAATAGGGCTACTTTGTTTAAAATCGGCCTTCAAAGACAGCGAGGTGGAAAAATTCTTAAAATTACCCATCTGAGTAATTTTTTTTTTTTGGCTATTTTCTCGTTCCTAAGGTTAATTAATGATAAGAATACTGAAAACTAACCAACAAATAGTTTCAGAGTTGGGTAAGAAAAGTTTTACGTAAAAAGTGGTTTTGAATAAAACACAGATGATAATGTGAAAAAAGTACTTAATTTATTTTTAACATTTACAAAAGGTTTTCAAAGTGGCCACCACACATTCTACACCTACGTAAGAAATTGTCTGGCAATCGTCTAAAAGCGTCTCTGTTCTCTCTCACAACACGTTCAGCTTCTGCAATCAACTGCCTCAGCTCTTGTTCACTTGAACAGTCTCGGGCGTATGCTATTTCCTTGTAATAGCCCCAAATAAAGAAATCGATGGGGTTGAGATCAGGTGAGCGTGGAGGCCACCTAATTGGTCCGCTGCGTCCGATCCATCTGTTGGGGTATGTTTCATCTAAGTAATTTCGGACCTGGGTTGCATAGTGACACGGGGCGCCGTCATTTTGCAACACCGTGGTTCGTCTGAGTTCGAGATTCACATCTGCCAGCAACAATGGAAGTTCATTTTCCAAAAAGTTTTTGTATGTTTCTCCATCAAGTCTGGACGGCAGTTCAAACGGACCAATTAGTTCGCCATTGAGGATACCAGACCACAAGTTAACGCTGAAGCGATGTTGAAATGTCGAAGCTCTCACTTCGAGTGGATTTTCATTCGCCCACGTGTGGTAATTATGAATATTGAATATTCCGGATCGCTCAAATCGTGACTCATCTGACCATAAAACTTTATTGAAAAATCCAGGATCCTCTTGCTCTTTTCGTAACATGGTTTGGCAAAAATCAACGCGCAATTGGTGATCTGTAGGCAGTAAAGCTTGGACTCGTCGGATGTGGAACGCGTGGTATTCTTCATCGTGAAGAATGTCTTGGATAGAAGTCCTTGGGATGTTCAGAGCACGAGCCATACTTCTCGTACTCGTAGACGGATTTCGCTGAACTTCTTCCAGCACCATTTCTCTGCGATCCGGGTTAGCTCTAGGGATTCCTTCATGACTGCCGCGTCGACCAGGAATGCGGCCTGCCATCAAAGTGTTGTGCGTGTTAATAAAAACACGATGGTCGGGATATCGCTCAGGTTGCGGCCCACCACGACGTTGAAGTTGTTCGCGATACAGTCGCGCTGCTTCATGGCCGTTTCCTTGTGCAACTCCATAAAAATAATGCATTTCTGCATATTCACTTAACGTGTAACTCATTTTTTACACTTCCACGTAAAAAAAGTCCAAATCAGAATGCAAAACACAGTCCAATAAACGAGCAAAGTAGTCAAACAAGTAGGCAGCGGAGGCCGTGGGCAAAGCGAGTGTGGTAAAGACAAAATGGCGACACGCGTATAGCAGTAAACACAATGTGAGTACGACTGAGGTACTTGTTTTGCGTTGGCTTCGGTTGCGCGCCTTGCGTGAGAGAGATAGCAATAATTCGGTCTCTTTTCCTCTCGGTCCATTGTTATTGCAGGTAAAAGAGTTGCACCCTCGTTTACAACCCATAGTCCACGAGAACGGATCGCGCAAAATTCATTAAACTAACATTTTAAAAAATCTCCGTGTTTAAATCTTAGCTTTCCTGCAGTCATTTTTGGTTAGCAAACTAAATAACCTTAGGAGCGAGAAAATGGAAAAAAAAAATTTATTAATCAGATAGCTAATTTTATGAATTTTCCACCTCGCAGTCTTTGAAGGCCGATTAAGGCCAAAGTTAGCCCCATTAAGTCCTACGTTTTTTAATGATTATGAAAGCTGAGAGTCTGGCGCATTCTTGAAGCCTACTTGAGAACCATGAAGTCACCTGTTTAGATTTTTAATTTGAAGTTGAAAATTTAAGTCATAATTTACCGAACGTAAATTTTTCACTTTAGATCAACATTTTCATAACTTTCATCACAGTTACGAAGCTGATTATTTTATGCATAAAAGTACTACTTATGAAAATTCAGTTGCAAAAAAAGAAACTCGATAAAACCCTCTACTTTTTTTTTTAGAATTTTTTTAGGTTGGTCAGGTCGAAAATTTTCAAACATTCAGAAAAAAATTCATAACTCGAAAACTATGAAAAGTCGCGGAACATACATGGGGGTGATTCGAATACCCCACGATACGAGGGACCGAAATTTTATTTTTGGACGTCAATGTTCCGGCCACCCTGTATAATATAATATAGTAGGATATTATGATGATTTTTATGGTTAAAATTATGTAAATACATATGTTTTATTGCCGCGTATCATATTTTGATCAAGATAAAACCTGACACGGACCTGCAAATTGCAAAAAACCCAAAAAAAAATGAATTTCGCGGGCTACCACTGCGGCATCCTCCATAAGTTACACTCAAAATTCCTTGGCTTAAAGAATATTGAGCATACATCTCTGCCTTACTTTTCATGGAATATGGCTCGAAGTAGTAATTTAATGAACCTCATATCATTATATTTCTTGTAGGTACTAGCTGTAAACCTGTTATAATATCATAATGTATTTTTGTTGTAGCTCCGCGAGTACGCCAAGGAACTGCGCGACAAGGTGGCCAGCAACGCGTCGGACGAGGAGATTCAGCGCACTATCAAGGTGCAGATGGCGGTCATATACAACATCGTCGCCACTTGCTTAGGTAACTACAAGAAATTATTTTATTTAGAAACCAAGTGTGAGGATTGTAAAGCTGTAAATTTTGTAGATATTTATAGTGATAAACTAGGTCCGTAAGTTTTTATTATAAAGAACGCACCTTACAACACGATTCCTACCGGCTTCCCTTCGGAAGTTCACATCAGCCATTCGATACCGCTATTGAAAAATGGCACAGTCAATATTGTCTACTGTTGCCAAAAAATATAGTTACGCTACGGGAATTTAATTCACCATAACATTCAAACAACAAAAACGCCTATTTAGCTTTGAATTACAACAACAACAACAGCAACAAAAAATGTTCTAGAATAACCCGGCGCCAAAACGATATAATCGGGAACCAAAAATTCATACCAATAGCGATCCCGTCATGACGTCATTTTAGGTCACGTGGCACCGCTTGATATGGACGAGAGCAAGCCGCTACACAACTGCTTACGATAGAGACAGATTTAGAAAAAATGCGTCAGCGAAAACAAGATGGAGAAATATTGCACATTTTATTTAGTTTTCACCTATTCAACTGTATTGTATTCGATTCTTTATATTCCTATCATAATTTTAGAATGATAGTACATAATTTAGCCGAGTTTAATTCTAACTAAAACATTGAAAGTTTTGTTTGTGTGAACATAACATCTTTTTGGTTCTGTTATTTGACGATAGATGGTCTTAAACTCAGTAAGTAAAGTTTTACTTTATTGATAAGTAAGTTAAGACTGGCTTCTCTCATACAAAAAATCACACCTCGCCACTGGTACGATATAAGTTATTGGCATCTAAATATCTATATTTTTGACTTAAAAACTTCCTCGAGCGTTTTTTAATTAAACTAAACTGAATTACTGAAAAAGAAAAAACGTACAGAAGGTGTACTGAATCTAAAGCTAGCCACACAAAGCCGCTGACACTTATCTGCGTCTTAAATGACATTCTTATCCTCAAACAGGTACTCCGCCAGAAAAATTCAACTTCGAATACTACAACAAAGAGAAAACTTACAAGAGCTTCGGTATGCTGAGCCCGCAAGAGTTTTACGAGAAGCATGTGCGGCCGCTCTTCGATATTAATGATAAGGTATTTTATTTTTTCTCATCGGCAAAAAATTACGAGCTAAGTAGTACAAAGCTTCATAGCTTCATGCAAGAATTTTGAAAATTCATCCCCTAAAGTGGTTAAATAGGGGTATTTAACCCGTTTAGTCTTTAGGGGATGAATTTTCAAAATTCTTGCACTAGTGCTCACGTTCAAGGAAAAAAGTATAACATTTAATCTTCATCTATATAAATAAAAAGAGAACTAACTCACTCATCAACGCCCAGTCCAAACCCTTGGACCTAGAAAGCGGAAATTTTGCACAGAGGTACCCTTTATAATGTAGACAAGGAATAAAGAATGATTTCCGGGTAGTACGTTCCCGTGGGATATTTTCCGACATCCACGCGGGCGAAGCCGCGGGCTAAAGCTAGTCTTATATAAATTAATTGCCGTTTATGTAGCGTTGTGTAAACTAAATTGATGACCAAAAAAGCAGTGTAATATAACTATACTAACGTTCAGGTAGTTCAATAAAGTTTTAACAATCTTGATGTGACTTTTTACACAAACACATAATAAACAAATAAACTACTGCTGAAACTAATGGTTCAATTGATTTAGTAATCATTATTGTTGTGTTTACATTAGTTTTTAGTTGCATTTTATTTTTAAACTGAGGTTTTAAAATAAAAAAGATAAAAGACACATCTAGATTGTTTACCTTTATTTATGTACCTAAACCTTTCTAGTATACTTATTACTATTATAACTTGCAGGTGTGCCTAGTATCTGACCCTCGTCAGTCGAACCCGTTCGGTAAGCTGTACACGTTGCATTGTCTCGGCAACGTCGTCGGAGGCCGACAGACCGCCTACAACAACCAGCCTATCGAGACGCTCATGAAGTTAGTACAAACTACAAACGTTATCTCATGCCACAGATGAATACAGATTCGCACAACGCTTATTACCTGCAGTTATATTCACCTACAAGTTGCCTCTCTTTCTATCGCGTAACTCTTATACCATCTGACCTACTGAATCGACCCCGTGGAAGGGGCCAGCCGCGTACTTGTAGCTTCATACCTAAACTGCGGAGTGTCCCATCTGTATTAATCTGTGCTCATGCTATTTCGTCTTGTGGGTATGCAGGAACAACAGTGGCCTTAGTGCGAGCTTTTATACTTACTCGATCGCGTTTACGTTAGCGTTATAATTACATCAATTTGTATGGAATAATAATTGTGTTTCCCGTTATAGTCACCAGACGGCGCTTATTCAGTTTCAGTACAAATTGAAGTTTACGTTAACGTGATCGAGTAAGTAAAACACTCGCACTAAGGCCTCTGAACGCCACGCGCTATGATCTAAACTGAAACTAATTGGTGATCCCTGGTTTAGACGCTGCAAGTCATTTGTTGCTTAAATTTTATTGTTTATATAGAACTTTTGTTGGGACGTGGTATAGGTTCGTGGTAGGAAATTAAATCTCCATTCAGTGTTACACCATGAATTTAATAATATTATAGTTACTACAACCACAGGATAATACAGATGGCACACTACACAAAATCATTTAAATAAAAAGCGACTTTTGCTACGACACAATAAAGTGCAATTCAGGTCGCACAACGCTTATTACCTGCAGTTATATTCACCTACAAGTTGCCTCACTATCGCTTAACTCTTATACCTTCTGACTCGTTAGGGTTGTCTTCTTTTACGACGCGGCGCGTGAGTGAGTATCGAACTAACGTGCGAACCGGCTGGTGCGCGGCAGCCCACACTGAATTGACCCAGTGAGATGAGCTCGCCACTTACTTCAGCCCACACTGAATTGACCCAGTGAGATGAGCTCGCCACTTACTTGTAGCTTCATACCTAAACTGCGGAGTGTCCCATCTGTATTAATCTGTGCTACAACTAAAGACGGTTTATGAACAATAACTAGAATTAGGATGATTATAAAATGACACGAATGACGCGCGCAGCGGTTACTAACGGACCGTATGGTGTGTCGTCGTGACGTCGACTGTGTTCGAACTTAGCAGACGTGTGACGTCACAGGTACAGTCAGCGTCAAAAATATCGGGACGAACAGACTGTTCAAAATGATCTCAACAACTAAGAAAATTAAACTTTATCTCAATTGGATAAAGTTCTTGTCAGAACGACAGTGTAGTACTGTCTTCATTCTGATACATTCCTTGTGTCATTGAGTTAATATTTCATGTGCGGGTTACATACCACTACATATGCCACAGGCAAGAAACTTGCTTCTTCGTTTACGTTTATACGTAAGCAATTTTAAATCGAAAAAACAGTAGTCAAACAGAAATACAAGTAAAACATTCAATTAGAAAAAATACGTTTCAAACGAATATTTTCGTTTTGAATGAGCTCTATACTAAAAAATTCTTCGTCAATCAGGGTTCGTATTATTGGTAATACGAACCCTGATTGACGAAGAATTTTTTAAGAATAAACGGGCAAGACTTTATTTCATACTTGTATCTGTTTTAGGGTGGTCAAAGATAGCATCGCTGGCGGTGAAGCCGTGTGGTTCGGCTGCGAGGTCTCCAAGAGATTCGAACGGAAGAACGGGTTCGAAGACTTAGATGCGTGAGTACTGAACATGTTATCATAATTAAAAGTAAAGTCTTTTCTAGGAGATAAATGTCCCTGCTAAACATGTCCAGCGACATGGCCAAACTCTTGTCCCACGACTTTTTTTCGTCGTTTTCGATATCGGCAGACATTTCATGCGAAGCCGGTCGATGTCCCACGATTTTCTCAGTAACAGTCCGGAGTTAGATATGTGGCCGCTACAAGGCAAAGGGCTCGCCCCCCATAACACGGGGTGTACTTATACCTCTGGCTGCATTCGGGGAATACAGGCATGATAACAGCTGTGGCGGCATCTACAACGCCACATGCGAACTACGTCACACTGACGTCATGAAAAATCCTGCATCGCGCAAGCAGAGTTTACCGGGCGACAAGCATAATTATACAGGATAAGTTTTTAAGCTGTTCGCAAATTTTCACAGAGATGAACATACCCATGAATATGAACAACTTTCACTATGGGACTAACTCTGAAATCGCGAAAAAAAATCAGCTGTTTAGTACATTTATCTACACCAAACTCGTCAAAATGTAGGGAGCAGCTGATTTTTTTTAGCGATTTCAGGTTTGGTCCCATAGTAAAAGTTGTTCATATTCTTGGGTAGAACACTCTGTGAAAATTTGCGCACTGCTTAAAAACTTATCCTGTATACTACGTCCCGACATCAACCGTCGTCGGGCGCCAACCAAACCCAACACCCGTCTGGTCGGAGGATCCACCCTGTTCCTCATGCCTGTATAGAGACAAACGTGGTTGGCGGAGTATATTGTATACTTCTTCATCCCAGCTAAAACACTAAACATGGTGACAGGCTGACTTTTTGGAGGCTCTGTTTTTTAACTTTGACGTTTAAAAGTGCTGAAAACTACGATTTCTGATATGAATATGTCTGTTATCACCCACAGTCAAGACTACCGTCTATTATTCAACACGGAGGTTCAGATCGGTCTGAGCAAGGCAGACCGGCTGATGTACAGCGACTCTTGTATGACTCACGCTATGGTCTTCACCGCTGTCGGCACTGATGTAAGTACGCGTACGCGCGATGTTTAAGTCTAATATAGAACAACCATGGAAGTCAATCAATCAACTCAGCCTATTGCAGTCCACTGCTGGACATAGGCCTCTCCCAGACTGTGCCAGAACAGTATCCAGACTGTCCCCGCAAGGTCGTCGGTCTATCTAGCTGAGGGGCGTCCCACAATATGCTTGCCGATATGCGGTTTCCACTCCAGGACTCGTGTGCTCCACCGGCCATCGGTCCTTCGACAAACATGGCCAGCCCACTGCCACTTCAGTTTGCTTACTCTGCAAGCTATGTCGGTTGCTCCGGTTCTTGTCCGGATAAATTTATTCTTGATTTTATAATTTAAACAAACTTCGAGCATAGCCCGCTCCATAGCGCGCTGCATAATATACATAATCAGCGTACAATGTTGCCGCTGCTGGGACACAGGCCTCTCAGCTCAGTGATCGTAATCCACCACGCGAGCCCAGTGCGGGTTGGTAGATGCCACATGTCTTCGAATTTTTGGTTCTAGGACATGCCGGTTTCCTCACGACCTTTTGAGAGCAGTGGTGATGAAATAATTTACACATAGTAAAGTGTCTGCTTGTGTTCGAACCCACGACCTACAACTCGTAAGTCGCAGGCCGTTACTACCAGGCCACCACAGACTGCTCTCACTGGGCCACCACTAGCGCGCTGATCGACCTTGAATATGTGGACCAGCCCGACTGTCATTTTCATATTTTTTTTTCTTTCATTCACATTCACCTTATGTCATAACGGGCAGGACGCACTGTACCATGTTTACAAAATTATTTAACAACTCGATGCTCGACAAAACTTCCAAAAATGGACAAATGACGATCTGAGACTGGAGTAGGTAAACGAGCAATGATAAGTGTTTATTACAAAGCGCGGCTGTAAAAAACTTAGAAGCATTGCCTCTTTGGGGACTGTGGGGAGGTACTCTGAGGCGCAACGTTCGTGCTAATTCGGAAACACGAAGATTTCCGAAGCACATACTTTGTATAGCTGTATACTAGGGTCGGCTTCCAGTCTAACCGGTTGCAAATGAATACCAGTATTTTACATACGGGACTGTCGCTCTGACCTCCACAACCCAGTTACTGGGTAACACAATAGCCCTTGGTGAGACTGTTCGTCAGACTTTCGGGCTCCTGTCTACCCGTAACGACTGTGAAAGATCTACGAATGACAGCCGGGACCCATTCAAGGACCGCCGATAATTAATTTACCTAAATGATGTTAGGTTTTTTGTATGGTAGATTATGGCTATAACCCTATTTTTTAACTTTAACAGGAGAAAGGCAACCCGTTGAAGTTCCGCGTAGAGAACTCTTACAGCGACAAGGAGTATGATAAGGGTTACTTGCTGCTTACAGAACCCTGGTTCCGAGAATTTGTCTTTGAGGTATGTACCATACATCTCTACAACATGTTTTTTTTTATTTTTTATTTTATTTATTAAGGGATAATAAACAACTACAACATATATATACACATATGATTAACAAAACTTTGAGTAGTAATGTTGCAGTCCACTGCATTATCCACAGATAAAACATGTTTAATAATCAATGGTTGCCACTAGGCGAGCAATACCAAAATAAAATAAACAAATATTTGAGAATTAAATAAATAAGTAAGTTAAGTACTATAAAGCTAGCTATAGCTACAAAACCAAATCAGATCAGATACAATTACAAACAATTTCATTTCATTTACTTGAATTATGCAATAAATAAATAATAATAATAATAAGATTACAATTCAGATTCAGATAATTTTTTTATAATATTAGATTTAAACTTATTTTTCGAGCATGCAAATATATCTATATCAATGAAATTTGAATTATAGGATTCCAACATTCTATGAATAGGGCAGCGTAAGCCCGAGTTTGTACGACAAGAACTAAGCGCGAACAGAGTACGCGCACGAACCTGACGCACATGAACTGTTCGGGGGACAGAATAACACAGCTTACTCGTCAGATCAATGGCATCAAAATGATTGTGGACAATATCAAAAAGCACATTAGCCTCCAGGTATTTGCGCCGGTTCTCCAAGCTAATAAGCTTGAACTTATCAAGAAGTTGGGAGTATGACAGATAAGTCTTAGTCCCATAACATCTGTAGTACATAGCACGGAGGTACTTGCGCTGGACCCTTTCTATTGCAACTACGTACTTTTGGTAGAAGGGGTTCCAAATAGGGACCGCATATTCTAACTGAGAGCGAATGAGCGTCTTATACAGATAGAGATAGGTTGAGGTACGCTTAAATTCTGATGAAGATCTCATCACAAATCCATACATTTTAAAAGCACTATTGACTATGGCTTCAATATGCTGGTTCAAGGACAGTTTGCCATCAAAGAGAACACCTAGATCCTTCACTATAGAAGTATTATTTAAGGGTACACAGTTTAGATTGTATTTGAAATTGAAGATGAAATTATTCTTGGTAAAGTGTATATAGTTACACTTGGGTATACTAAGATGCAGCTTATTGACAATACAGTAGGCAGTTAGTCTGTCCAGGTCCTCCTGAAATGACTGGCAGTCGTCCATAGTACGTATCACTTTAAACGCCTTCAAGTCATCAGCGTACATCAAGAATTTGGACTTTTTAAAACATTTCTTAATATCGTTGATGTAAATAATGAATAATAGCGGCCCCAGAATAGAGCCCTGTGGAACTCCGGAAGTAATATTAACAGAGACAGACTGGTGACCATTAACCACAACCCTTTGTGACCGGTTTTCGAGGTACGACACAAACCAACGCAATAAATCTCCGCGTATTTCATTGAAAGCAATTTTATTCAGCAGAATTTCATGATCAACCTTGTCAAAAGCTTTTTTGAAGTCGGTGTAGACTGCATCTATTTGCAATCGTCTATCAACATTTTCAAAAAGGTAATTAGCAAATATTAACAGGTTAGATGTTGTAGATCGGCGTTTAACAAACCCATGCTGTTCAGGAATAATAATATTATGCAGAAGAGGGTAAATCTCGTTGTGAACAAGTCTTTCAAAAAGCTTTGACAAGGTTGGCAGAATCGAGATGGGTCTATATTGTTCGACGTCATGCTTTGAGCCACCCTTATGCACTGGGGTAATGTTGGCTCGCTTCCACACCACCGGGAACACACCCTCATGCAGACATCTATTAAAAAGTATATAGATCGGCTCACAAATATTATCAGCCGTAGCCTTAAAAAAGGCTGCTGGAAGACCGTCAGGTCCTGCACCCTTAGAGGGGTCCAACCGCTTCAACTCGCTGAGTATTTTTGATTTATCAATAAACAAATTACTAATTAAGCTACCATTATCTGCGCACTGCTGCGGTGGACCCCACGTGGCGAGCTTTGGCGACACGGGCTCGAATACGGACAAGAAATGTTCCAGAATTAAGGGCACAACCGCTTAAGGGGTCATTCTACTCATCATTATGAATAACTTTTACTGTGGGAACAAACCTGAAATCACATAAAAGTTGTTCATAATGATGAGTATAATGACCCTTTAAGCGGTTGTGTTCACCGACAGGTCTTAGACTGTCACTTTGTATACTTTTTGTATTTTTGGCTTTAGACTTACTTATTCATTATTATACACATTTTACAAAAAATTTAATGGCTAAATGTGTTGCTCAGCGCAAAACTGGACCAATTTGGCAATTTTTTTTTTTTTTTAAATATTCATTGAAGTCCGAGGAAGGTTCATAAATGAAGAGGAAAATTGGAAAAATTACACGAAAAAACGTAAAAACTACATTTTTCTTTACTAAATTACTTGAATAAATCCATAGGTTTGACGGTTTCTCTTTCTACAATAGACAGTTTGACTTTGAAAGTTAAATTTAGAACGGACGTCTGTTGGGTCAGCTAGTTAATAATACGAGTTTAATCGTGACTGTTCTTTTGCAGAAAACAAATGGCAGCATCATAATGTTCATTAATTTGCCTAATAAAACTGCTTCAGGCAAACATAATGTCTAATCAAATTACTATACCTACTTATGTCTCCACAGGTGGTAGTCGACAAAAAATACGTACCAGATGAAGTGTTACAAGTATTCAAACAGGAGCCCAAAGTTTTGCCAGCCTGGGACCCCATGGGTACACTTGCTTGCCCTTACTGTGACAAAGAATAGCACTCCGATATAATAAGTAGGTAACAAGTGTATGTGTCCAACGAAGGAGTGTATGCATATCTGTCATTATTAATTTATGGTCTTTGAACAAAATAATACATACAACCACAGAATAATAAAGCAGTACAGTAGTTTATCTGGAGCTTCAATTAATTACCTACGGCCGCTCGGTAGATAAATACGCGTCCGTCCGTGCGTAACTGCCGCGCGCTCGAACTGTTGCGTACTGGTATATACCGAGATTTCATAGCGCGTCGTTTCGACCGTTTTCTATAACGATAAACTACTGTAACATTATTATACTGTGACACAACGCAGCAAGATTGTTTTGCCGCGTGGCCAAAATCGGTACTAAAGCCGCCATCTTGTTTTTTTTTAATACAATTTCACATTGCCCTCCTGTCAATGTCAGTCAAACAACAAAAGATCCTTGTAACTTAGTCGGCGCGCCGACTAAGTTACAAGGATCTTTTCGCACGTTCGCACCAGCGAAATTCCAGTGCGCGATAAAATCCCGCCGCAATTTTATTACGCTCGTGGAAACGGGGGTTTAGGCTTCATGTACACGACGACAGACCGCATGCTCTTCGTTTTACTATATAATAAGGTGTAAAAAAATTAACTGCAAGAACTTCGTCCAAATACTCGACATCGAAAAACAAACACATTACAAAAAAAAATTTGAATGGAATCGCGAAAAAAAAATCAGCTGTTCAATACATTTATGTTCGCATAATTCGTCAAAATGTACTGAACAGCTGATTTTTTTTCGCGATTTCAGGTTTGGTCCCATAGTAAAAGTTGTTCATAATGATGAGTACAATGACCCCTTAAGAGGTTGTGGGTTATTTATTTTACACCTTGTATAACTGTATAAATGCGGTGTACACGCGGCTCTGGAGCGGCTCCGCTGCGGCGCTTGGGTTTTCAATTTCATTTTCATTCATTCGTATATACAAACATGCTGTCCGGCGTCATTTACCATCGCGAAACTTTCCGGTGAACAACTTTTCAACCTTATTGCGTTAGTAATAAGGTCGAAAAGTGGTTCACCGCAAAGTTTTGCGTTGGTACATGAAGCCTAACGAATTTATTCCTCGAAGGTCACAGATTACCTTCTCTAAATGACATTAAAAATCGCAACTATGGTTGAGCTATGGCTCAAGATTTTCTGATAGAAACTATTAATGGCGAATGAAAACTGCCTGCAATGCGGAATCTAGAGGAGGTTATCTGTGGTTCTACCCGCGTAGACCGGGATAAAAAGTAGCCTATGTGTTAATCCAGGGTATAAGCTATCTACATACCAAATCGGTCCAGCCGTTTGAGCGTGAAGAAGTAACAAACATACAAACACACACACACTCACAAACTTTCGCTTTTATAATTTAGTGTGATTAACACTAAAACCTATAATTTTAGTACCTAGCTGAAATGCGATTCATCTCCATTTTACATTTTACTAGCAAGTGCAATGCTACGCTAAGTTATCTCGTGTTGCCATTACCTGACAAACAGGAAGAGGTAAATGGCTGACTGAACTCTGGAATAACGAATCTCTTAAAAAATTTGGATACTAACCCAACAAAATTTAACGCCAAAGTTGTATTTATTTGCCCTTTACCCGTGTCATTACATTTTTCATGGTGAGCCACAAAAAAACTAACGTTTGGCACCAACAGTGACATACATCCTACTTTAAACCTTTAACGGGTAACATTATAAAATTAAACACATGAATGGAGATGGAAATAAATGAATTTATATTTTTACCATTTTGTATTACAATTGGACGTATTTCCTGAAAAACGTTCCAACCCACTAACTTAACATTTTGAGATAAATGCGATTAAAGTTCAATCTCGTATTACTATATGAAATATTTTCTTTTAACTACTAATACTTCTGTGTGCAACAGATGATATGATAGAGTTTTAATTTAACCCTATTTTAGACTTCAAATGTTAATACTTTTTTGAATATTCATAAAAATATTGCTGTGGAACGTTTTTGGTTTATTGCAATATTCATGTTACATTTTAAATTTTAATTTATACAAAACGTTCCAAATGACATGTATGACAATAAAAATAATAATAAAAGAAGATTAAATAGAAAAAAGTATATAATTGTAGTTAAAAATGTCTATGTTATACGTTCTTCTTCATCGTCTTCAAAAACAAAGTCTTGTTCACCAGCAAATCCTTCAATATAATCGGGTCCTTCCATGCCCTGCAGGTTTTTATAAAAGGACAGGCAATCCTCAGGAATTAGACTGAACATTGACTTTAAGTCATTTAATTTAGCCTGGGTAATTGGTTTTCCATCTGGCCAGAGTGTAACCAGGAGTTCAGAGCTTAAAGGAAGCACGCTTCCTTTAAATTTTCGCCCTATGTACAACTCTTGATATTCCTCAATATCATCTGACCTCATGAAGACAGAGTGTACATTATCCTTTCTTATTTGGATATGTTTGGTCATTAGCCAATTAACTTTAACTTTATTAGTAAACATCTTTCGATTAGTTATATTTTTTTCTAATTTCTCAGTGCTCACGAAGTCTTCATTTTCCATCTTTATAGGCACTAGAGGGGTTTTTTTTGTGCAAGTCTTTATCACGTTTACGTAATCATCTGCAGTGTATAATCTTTGAAAATTTTTTAAATGACTTTCGATTTTACCAAAGTCAGTGTCATTTGGCAAAAACGTATGACCACTTTCTAGGAAATTTAAATCAATCACTTTTAAGGTAGGATTGCTGGCTAAAATCACTTTAAGTAAGAGCACCATTTTTATATTTCGATTTTGGCCCCCGCAACTGTCGCTCCACAATGATAGATAATCAACATTAGGACGCATTATTTCGTTTATAAATTTTTTCAAACAGGAACCAACTTCTTGGGCACCCCTACCAGCTTGACCCTCAACCCAAACAAAACAATATCCTTTATTTGCAGAAGACACATGAACGCCGCAGTTATAAAACCACAATTGTCTTTTGTAAAATACCACGTTTGTTGGAATACGTGGTAAAGGCAACGTCTTCTCCATGTCAAACGTTAAACACTCAAATGTTTCATCTACTTTTGCCCTTTCAATCTGGCTATTCATTTGGCTTCGTAAGGACTCAGCTAATTTTAAATGCTTTTCTTTTTCGGAAATCAATTGGTTTCTGTTTTCTATTGACAAATCGTTCGGGACCTTTAGTTTTGCTGCAAATGTGTCACATCTATTACACGTGTCTTTCTTAAGACTTTTGAATCTTAAGTTAAACTCTTTCAGGAAAATCTTTCTGAAAATGGCAAATGATACATAACTTTTGCTGTCGTTGCCATGAATAAGTTTAAATTCGTCAACGTATAAATCATAGATCTTTTGCATAGTCAATCCTTGTTGTAGATATAGCGCATCACCATTTTGAGATCTTCTATAGTGGGACTCATATTTTGGTAAGTTATTTATAATATTACAAGCAAAATCTATTTGTTCTTGCGGAGTTTTATTCCACCCACCAGATGAAAATCCTCTACAATCACGTAATTTGTCACCATCACGTTGTTTTTTTAAACTAATTGTTATCTTTTGTGTGGTAACCTGAAATGTGTTTAAAAACATGTCACGGCAAACAGGAATATTTGAAATTTTATATGTTCTTGAGAAGTTTCGTGGCTTTTTAACCTGAGATGAAGTATTTTCAGATATGTATGACCGTTTTTTACGTGTTTCCGAAACGTTCGAGCAAATATACAGTAACTGAGCTTCGTACGACCCAAGTGTGATAAATTTATTAAATTCTTTTCTTCTTTCTTCTTCTGTCACGTTCAAATGACACTGTTTTTTGCATACGCATGCGTAACTTTTATACGTTTTTGCGGTTACTTCTTTACATTTCCCTCTATATGGCAAATTAGCATATTTGCGACATTTTCTTTGAGCTAGCGTATAGTCATCGAATTTCCTTTTTCGCCCCTTTTTTGGCCGACTTTGTCTCTTTGCAGTAGTTTCTTCTTCACCACTGACATTATTTGCTACAGAACTTACTTCTTCACTCGTGCTATGGCTTATTTCTTCTCCTAGGTCTTCATGCAAATTATTACTACATACTTCCTCCATGTTTTGTTCTTGTGTAATACTTCTACGTAATAAAATTGATTCGCTGTCCGTATCTGAAATGTCTGAACTCTCAGAAATTATGTAGTTCGGATCTTTGACACTATCATCATCACTGCCACTTAAGAGTGTGTTTAATAGACCTAGTGTAGCTGGTGACATTTGTCTTACTGGAGAATCTTCAATTCCTTAAAAAATAAAATATCATGTAGCACTATGTATATTTATTGAAATGGAACATAAGCAATAAATGACAAATGCATTTTAAAATGGATGTATCTAATAATAAGTAATTAAGTAGAAATGGATGTGTAACCTTGAAAAACATTTTCAGAATAATCTTGTACAATCTTTTTAGGTTCATTCTGTAAATCTGGATTTGGTGATGCTACAGTATGCTTAAACCAATCACTCTGTATTGTCAATATATCTTCATTGTTAGTATTTCGAGGTGTGATTGGTGAATAAGAAGGAGGGTCCAGGGAAATGTAACCTGGAAAAAAATGCAAACATGTCATAAAACTTACCATATCCTTACCTGCTTCCCAGAGGGGTTGCAACTACGAGTTTCTACCTTACTACTAGTGACTACAATCCTGACATGTTTTGATATAAAGTTATATCAACAATTTAACAACCTTCAAAACTCGACTCATTCCTTAATTAAAAAATAGCATAAGTCCGAGAGAGTACAATCGCCTTAATTTTTTTAAGCCAGTTAAATAGTCACAAAATGAGTTTTTTTTTTTTTTTTAGAATAGTTAAGGGGAGTAGTTCTTACTTTCTACACTCGCTATATTATCTGTATTGGAGAGATTAGTATCTTGATATGTTATTGTAGTATTTGAAGGTAGGGCCGGTATAGTCTTGAGATTAATCACATCTGTAAAAAAAATCGCGTAAAATATACTTACAAAATTATGATGAAATGGTTTGGTTAGTGGTTGGTAACATCGTTTGGCTACCTCTGTTATCAGAACCTTTAGTTTGATCCATACTGAAATTAAAATATTTATTTGTCCACACCATCATTCCATGCACACCCATTCACTAAAGATATAGCTATATAATAGGTAACATGCGATCGTATTAAAATAAACGAAAATCACTCAAGAATATCTTCAAAGCTGTATTTTGATTCATGTGACTTTAATAAAACAAACGAAGGTCACTATTAAAAAGTGTAAAGTAAACAAATCATGATTAGCTAGTTAGAAATACTATAAGTACCTTCAGAAGTATTTTTTTCATCCTGTTTCATTATTCGCTCAGCATTCATTTCCTTCAAAGTTTCCACCAGACTAGTGGTTTCTACTTCACTTTGCCCTTGAGAGGTTAGTTTTCTTCGGAGATCCATTAACTCACGTCTCTTAGCTAATAATTTTTCTAGTGACAGAGTCTGTAACAAATCAATAAAACGATTATGTAGGAAGTTAAACTTATATTAATGAACGAGTCAACAAATATCTTCACAATAAATAGGTATTTTAATGAACATTTAAAACTTACGTTTTCCTCGGCTTCCATCGTAAATATTATATAAAATAAACACCGGACACTACAAAATAATAAACTTACACAGATTCCTTAGTATTTAAACAAAACACAGCATTAATTTGAAACAAAACACGACACGTCAACAATACGTACTCCTACGACGACGCTTGCGTCCCGTACTGATTTAAGTCAAGATTCACAATGACAGGAAGGAAATAGTCTGTCTCGCTTGCACTAGTCGAAAGTATTGACAGAAGCATTCTGAATCACTTGCATAGTTTGCATTAATTTAGTAAATAATTGTACCTAAATGTGAGAGCAATAAGAAATATTTAACTTTTTATAAAGTGATTACCTTTAAAATAAAAACTTTCTTTAATTTTTCTTACATAAAGATGAACCGTTAGAATCCGTTCCGTGGTAAAAATATTATTACGTAAAAAGACACATATATTCTAAAATCAAATACGTTACAGATGACTTGGAACTTTTTAATGAATTACTTATTTGGCTGACGTCAAGTATATTTTTTTAAACCAAAAACATTTCAGATGACTTGGAACTTTTTAATGAATATTATATTTTGCCGAGATGGGTAACATTTATTTAAATCAAAAACGTTTCAAATGGTTTGGACCATTTTAATGAAATATCAATTCTACGGAGAGTGCACATATTATTTTTAAACAAAAACGTTTCAGGTGGCTTGGAACGTTTTAGTGAAACATGTAATAATAAGGTCAATCAGAGTTTTAAAAATCAAAAACGTTTCAGATAGCTTGGATCACATTTTATAAAATTGTTTATGACTCTTGTCTTATATTTGGTTGTTCCACACAGCTTGGGCTCTTTTAGCTTAATACTTATTTGTGTTCTCCATACATGTGGGTTGGGCTACTAGATCATGATTTCATTGTTAAAATAACAGTAGAGCCACCAAATTTTGACAGTTAGTAAATAGCAACTACGTGAATTACTTGGTATTAATAACTCGATTTTGATCTGATTGTGGGTTGGAACGTTTTTCAGGAACTACGTCCAATTGTGTTCAGTATGTTACCAAAATCATGTTTCTATTATTTGTAGAGGAAATATTAATTTCTTTATTTTTGTATTGCGTAATTCGTTTATTTTATCGATTTTTGCTGTCAATTTTAGGCGGCAACGTCGTTTGGGAATGAGAATAAAATATCATAATTATTTGATAAATAAATGTTTGAAAAATAATTTCAGTTATTTTAATTATCTTTGACCTTTTAGGATACTCATCTGCTCAGATCAACAAAAAAAGGAAGATGGAGCGCGATCATCACAAGTGAAGTCACCTTTTTATCTAGTGTCGAACGGTTGCCATTTGTTAAATTGCTTCCCTATAATTTCGGAAATTATATTGTATGGGTAAGATTATATTTTTAGATGTGTTTAATCGAATGGGGAACAGTCAATCGATCAGCTTAGTCTATCGCAGTCCACTTGCAGCAATGAAATTAATTTGTCACCACATTTTAACAAATTTTGACCGAGTGCCTTCGCATCGG
The DNA here is from genome assembly GCA_905163495.3 of Cosmia trapezina. Classification (NCBI taxonomy): domain Eukaryota; kingdom Metazoa; phylum Arthropoda; class Insecta; order Lepidoptera; family Noctuidae; genus Cosmia; species Cosmia trapezina. The sequence continues at coordinate 10,271,746 of LR991039.1, forward strand.
GCGTTAGTTGACGTCGCATTAACGCCTACTAACGTAGACACTCCGCAACGGATCGCAGTGTAATGGCGTGTAATAAATCGCATTGGCGCAGCTGCCTCCTTGCTAGCGCAACATGTAAATATTACCTAGATGTGAACTGTATCTGACACGCAGCAAACTGAAATGTTCATTTCAGGCAAAAAGATCAATCCATATTCTTATTTTGACCACTTAATAAAACCCTTGTTCAGTTTCAATATGGCAGTATAATTCCTATTTTACATAATATCATTCCTTTACCAATGGGACAAGTAGTCCCAGAAAATAATGCACTTACATATTGCTGGTTGAAGAGATTAAACAATCTCTTGGTAGATCACATGAAGGGGATGATGCTTAGAAATAGGGAACTTCAGGCAACTTAATATTTCAATCAAATTTTCACAGCATTCAGTATTGTTCCATTTTTGATATCACAGTCTTTATCCTTCCCTGTGGAATCATGTTTCAAAGATCTCAAATACTTGAGTTTGGCCCAAACTCCTTGGCACATACGTAACAACCGTTTATCGTGCGTGACTCTTGCGAAGGCTGCTATGTTTCTCACAATGTTCCTGGATGTGTGAAGGTTCCCTTTCTGAGCTTGTGACAGTGCGGAGTAAAGACGGCTTCTTGCTGCTAAGCCATGGTCACCAAGCATTTGTGACAGCTTGTACTGCCTCAGTGATATCCTGCCTGCTTCCTCTGCCTGGAAGATATATATAGTAGTCCTTAAATTGTTTTTAATGCTCATTCAAAATGACATGCTAAATGTTATAATATTATGGATGACATAAAAGCCAATGATTCAATTATCTTTTGAATATTGTAATTTGTTGGTTGGTCGGTTGAATCGGCACGTCCCGCCCTACGCGGGACGTGGGGCAGGACGTTCCGATTCCGAGACTCAAATAATGGGTCCCGCGATGTTGTCCGCTTTTTGGTAAACCTAGCCCAGGTTAGACAGCAATCCCATTCAAATGAAGTACGAGTAGGTACCGCGCGACGCGATGCGCACGTTCACCGGTGTCGGGCGAATGACGGTTTCTTGGATTTCTGGATTATTCAAAAAAATATTTCAGAAAGCCATCACGTTTTTGGTAAAAGATAATGAATAGAATAGAATTTTATTTGTATGAATGTAGTTTTACATGGTACGTATGGTGTTAATATTGCAGAAGAAGGATATAATCTAAGTTTCTACCAGTTATTTGAGTTTCAGTTAAAGAAAAATACATTATTTTCTCCTTTTAAAATTATGTCTTTGAAACTATTGTTAAAATACCAAGCATACTTACACAATGATCAAAATAATCTCCTAGAGCAGAATAAGCTCCTCCAAGAGTTGATAGCCAAGAAAATGCATTCTCTATTTCTACTCTGGTCCAAATCAGTCGCAGAATCCTTTCATTCCTGAAACATTATTGAAGCTGATTTCACGACACAGTGCAAATTTAGCAGTTATGGAAACAAGGGAGCAACATTATTTGAGCCATAAACTAAGTAGGTATTAAAAAATAATGAATGACATTCTTCATTTGAGTTATGATTAGCTCATAATACCTACTGTAAAATGTTCGTCTCAAACAAATAACAGGAAAGGATACCATAAAGGTATCAGTAGTAGGTGTGTTAGGTTTTTGTTTATATTTACTTACCATGCAAAATCAATGATTTCTCTGTCTGGTGGTTCCAATATCAACTTCAAAAATACTGTCCCACATTCAGGATATCCACCAAGCTGATTCAAATGTGATACCACATTGGATCTGTACACATCTGAATTCACACACTCCTTTACGAATGGTTGCAAGAATAACGCGTTGGTTCTGAACCTCAGCTTCTTTTTAACTTCATCTTCGCCATCTATCTCCAATTCACAACAGTCTCCTGTCTTCACACCAATAGATTTGTAATATTTTTCATCAGGCAAGACACTCAGGTCTTCAGTAATGAAAAATATTGTATATGGACTACGAAACAGACGAACTTTCGCTACCACCTGCATATCAGCATTAAATAGGTTACCTATATTTTTCTATTAATAATTTTATTCGAAATTACGTGGTTTTTGCACAAAATTTTGATAAATTAACACCATTGAAATATGTGTTAAATGTCACTAATGTCAGTAATTCAGTATTGTCAGTGGTCAGTCACCATAGATAATATACAATCGAGCCACCGCGTGGCCGGTCATGAGACAGCAATATTAACAGTGAAAGTAATTGTTTGGCAACATTTTTAAATTTTGCCATGCAAAGTACTTTGTTTGGCAACATTTTTAAAGCCGTAAGGGACAGAAGATACGATGCTTTGTCTCAATTTTCCTAATTATTTCGTATATATGTGTCTCACTTCCACACTTCACACTGTAATCATGGCAAACGTCTAGATGTATAATGTCATTGTCAGTCACACTTGCACTTGTCACACATCACACGACAGATGACACAGACAGGACAGACCACAGACATTTTTTTTTCTTTTGCTCCTTGTGGAACAGGATAGTGTCAGGGACTCAGAACAATAATTATTGTTCTGAGGTCAGGGACCATGCTGCCTAGTCATCAGTTAGTTCGTATTTTTTTATATGGGGAGGTACTACGCACGGCTACAGATCAAGCTATATATACATTTCCAGTATAAGCTGATCTCGCATTGTATAGGATTTCCTTACGATGAGAGGTCAGTGTAAACTGGAAATGTATGTATGCTTGATGTGTAGCCGTGTGTACGGGCAAAGCTAATTACAGATGACCCCATTCTCGCTGGTGCTTGTCAGCTGTCTATGATCTGTAGTCTTAGTCGGCGTTCTCACGAGCGTAATAAAATCGCAGCGGGATTTTATCGCGCACTGGATTTTCAACTCTCGTTGTTGAGCCGAGCGTTGAGAATCCAACCTAACAAAAACAGAGTGCATCCCAGCGCGACGAAAAACACACTGTTGGATTTTCAACTCCCGGTGCGATTTTATTACGCTCGTGGAAACGGGGGTTTAGTGTGAGTTTTTATACTTACTCGATCGCGTTTATGTTAACGTTGACGTACGTCAAATTCCCTTGTTCGCTTTAAGACAGATTCGCTATTCGCTTTACAGCAGAAATTGTACAGTCGCGTTGAAATGGTCTCCACGTAATTTTCCTTGGTTTAAAGGTATGTTGTCAAGCATAGAAAATTCCTTTATTGTTCCTGCCAGTATCATGTTAATGACCAGTAAATATTATACTTTAAAAGAAAATTGATTTTTAACTTTTTATATGAGAAAAATTAGTAGGGTGACCATAATGTTCATAGTAAGTACCTGTACATTTTGTAAAGCGCGGTCGGAAAGTCATAATATTTGCAGCTAAAAGTATTATACAACGTGCCGCTGCTTTGACGACATTAATTTGACGTAGGTATACGGTTTCGCGTCTTCGTTTTGTAAAGATATTTTAATTTAATTAAACTTTATTATTTATTGATTTATTTACAATTTTCTAAAATAGCATCTTGGAGCAACCTGTAGCGCAGAGATGAAATTAAAACGAACGGGAAAAAAAAGGTCACGCCACTCAAATTTTTCTATGGGGGTTGTGCAAAAGAAATCATTCATGAAGCTACTCACAGCTGGGTCAGAACATTATAGACACACGATGAACCAAAAAAAGGGTCAAAGTCAAAGACCTTACCAGCTGACATAAAACAATAGCTTCATGAATGAGTCTTTTGCCTAGAGTGATCCTAATTTTGGTTATTATTTTATTATTTAGTTTGTTTGAATTTTTTTTTTTCAATTAATTAATTATTTTATCGTATTATAATTTTTATGATTACTGGCCACCAGCACTACTTGTGTCTTTAGTAAATGTTGTAATTGCGGGAACACGTTGTATACCTACATTTACATTTTTTTTAAATATATCTATACTTTGAATTTATTTACTTTAGGCAACTAGGGCCGGTGGCATACTATGATGTTAATGTGTGCGTGAAGCGTGTTTGTACAAACGGTCTTACTTAGTGTGCTTCACTTTTGATATACGTGGCGCGGAGTCTTCCTTTTTTATAAGTCTATGAATTAACGAAACCATTTGTTATCATCTTTGAAAATGGAGCCATATAGTAGCACTCCTAACTAATAAATAGTTTTATCATCAAGGGTATTTATGTAGCAGTAACAAGAATAAAGTTTAAAAAACAGTAACCCGACTACGGAAAAATAAAATTGATCTAAAAAGTTCAAAATTTTTTTACTTAAACAATAATGACATAGGTATATACATATTTGTAATGTGCTCGTCAAGACCTTTCTTTTGATACCAAACATGTCATGATTATCTCAATTTAATTTTTTCGAGGTCAGAAATTTACGTGTAAAGTCCACCATATTTAAATATAAGAAGAATTTATGTAGCCTATGTCACACGGACCATTATTACAAATCTATCGATACCTCATTCATCAAAATCCGTTCAGTAATTTAGGCGCTACGGTGGAACACACATACATACATACATACATAGACTGCTAAAATCATAACCCTTCCTTTTGGCTTTGCCGTAGTCGGGTAAAAATAACTTCGCTCACTCGCAATTTTGTATTTTTAGGATATAAGACTATTTTAAGGTTACATTTGTGTGAAGTAAATGGTTTTTTATAATTATACCGACCGTGTTTTATTTATCTTATGACTTTCCTGCCGCGCTTTACAAAATGTACAGGTACTTACTATGAATATTATGGTCACCCTACTAATTATTCTCATATAAAAAGTTAAAAATCAATTTTCTTTTAAAGTATAATATTTAGAAGGACGGACGATATGTTACAATTTAGTTAAGAAATAGTTAAAAATATTATTCTAATTTGTGTTCATCTATGAGGTCGAGCCTAGTCAATAAAGCCGAAAATATTGGGCTCTCAGTTCAGACATTTTAGTAAAATTCAATTTTCATTTACTTCATAACAATTAACTTTTGTGTCATTATTTCTTTTTAACTAATTCACCTATATGTCTAAGTAAAAAGTCGTATTTATGTATTTCTTCAGATAAATTCATGTTTTGCAGATTCCTCAGTTCAAACAATAATGAATTGAGGGCCCTAGTGACCACTCATATGTCATTGTTTATTTATTATACGACATTTTCATAAGTAGGTACTACGATTGATTTGTTGCTATTTTTTTTTATTTTAGGCAGTAAAATAAGTATTGTATTAATAACTTAAAAAGGAGTGTAGAAATTACAATGGATTTGCCCACTACGAGCAGCGGGATTAAATTTATATCGAGTCGAAAAGGTAAGCCCGTTTTACTGCACGCTGGTTTCCGCTATAATTACATTTAAAAAATACAAATGGCAGTACAAATTATTGGAGATGTTATAATAAAATGGACTGCATTACTTCTGTTACCTTGGATAATCAAAATAAAATAGTAAAGGAGGCTACACAGTCATGTATTCCGGATGTAACTAAAAATATAGTGGATAGTTTAATCGATGAATGTAGAATAGGTATGCATTGTAAGATAAATAATAAATAGCATTTTTGTTACTTGCTCAGTGTTTTATTAATCATGCTTTTGCCCGCGGCTTCGCCAGCGTTTATTATACATATAAACCTTCCTCTTGAATCACTAATCATCTATTAAAAAAAACCGCATCAAAATCCGTTGCGTAGTTTTAAAGATCTAAGCATACATAGGGACAGACAGACAGCGGGAAGCGACTTTGTTTTATACTAGGTAGTGATAGTGATTACAGTGACCTCGATATAGATATATCGAGTTCACTGTACTTCTGCCGTAAAGCGAATCTGTCTTAAAGCAAATCTGTCGTAAAGCGAATCTGTCTTAAAGCGAATCTGTCCTAAAGCGAACAAGGGGTCAAATTGTATGAAATAATTGTATTTCCCATTACAGTCACCAGACGGCGCTTAAAACGGCGCTCATACTTCGATAGTTCACACAGGAATAATAAAAGAGAAGCTTTTACAATGTGCATTTTTTATTTACAAATGCCACCACCACAAATTAGCAGGTACAAAATAGCTGAACTTAAGGCGGCCGACTGTAGGCCACCACAAAGATGTAAACTGCGTTGACTTGAATGGATTCGGATAATACATTGACTTGTGATCAAAACCGTATACTGATATATCGATATTTGCTTTGAAAGAAAAATAAAACCGAATCTCGATGAAAGCAGAAGTTTTGAAGTACAAAAAGCACGCCATTCTGTGGACATAATAAAATAAAATTACGATTAGGTACCTGCTATAGTATATTTATATACATTAATCGATTATTCACTACGGACGGAGATAAGGCAGTGTCTTTTGTCATATGCGCTATTTTGAATACCGAACGCAACGAAGGATTCTAGGGCTCTGAGTTAAGGCGCTACCCCGAGAAAAACCTTGCGATAGTGCGTTATTCAGAGGCTATTAACTCATTAAATAAGATTACATCTAAAATCACATTATTAATGTTCGAAACCTTAACATCACATTATGAGCTGCACCACGCGGTTTTACCCGCATAGACCGGGGTAAAAGTAGCCTCTGAGTTAATCCAGGGTATAAGCTATCTACATACCGAATTTCATCCAAATCGGTCCAGCCGTTTGAGCGTGAAGAAGTAACAAACATACAAACACACGCACACAAACTTTCGCCTTTATAATAGTGTGAGCTCAACTATACTATCACACCCGCGCGTCCGAAACTTCACATTGGTGAATCATTTGGGTTAGATGAGGCGGTGAATGTCTCGTATATTAGACGATGAAAGCCTCAGGGTCATTGACCTTCATTCCAAGGTCAATGGTACTCGTACTGTAAATTTTTTTTTTTCGGCGGCTATTATTTTGCGTACTTTGTTGTTTTCAATAATACACTAAAAAGGGTCTATTGTACCCAAAAAAAAAAATAGCTAGTATACATATAAAATAAAATCGCCGGGTGCGTTTGTAAAGTGGTTCCATAGTGTGAAGTAATACATTGAAAATCTTGTAAAAAAAAAAAACTAAAATTATTGATTGCATCCATCTTTTGCTAAAGGTAACATTCTATTAATTTGAGGATTACACTATTAGTAGATAATTTAAAAATCTAAATAATTCACGTTAATTCAAATCTATACAATTAAAGATATTTGCCACAAACTTATTGTATTTAATAAAATAGCTGCGGTAACATATTTTTATAAATAAATTCGAATGCTGAAACTTGATGTAAAGTCCTGAATTGCATGACATTCCCGTCGAGTCAGCTGGTAATTGGTATGTCTTATGTCAAAATCTTGTCGAGCAGAGAGGTTAATAGATGAGTTAAATCGGATTTGATAAGAACTAGTCACCGATTTTCAAGTTAGGAGGTGAATGGGGAGGAAAACTAACTTTTTATCACGCTAGGTGGCACATGATCGACTGTCCTTTTTTCATTGATTTGACATAACGAACGATTGTCAAATTGTATGGATTTGTTTGTAAAACAATGTACAGTCGTTCAGAGCGCCATCTACAAACAGCTTTGCGTGTGGCTCCCCATTGAACCACTTTGCTCGTTGTTGCAAAGTATGCAAATAGTCGTCAGACCATTTCTTCCAAAACGTTTGGAAGATTTTTTGTATGCACTGCCAACGTCACAGTCGGTTCGTGTGGACGTCAGATAGGCAGTCACTCCATGTAAAATACTAGTATTCAGCTCGAGCTGCATCCGGTTAGACAGAAAGCCGACGCCAACATAGTTGAGAAAAGGCTAGGCTGATTGATATTGATATTTTAAAAGTAGGTAAGTATTTATTCATTTGTTTATTTTTGATAGAACCTATAGTCAAATACCCTGCTGTATTCTTAAAGAAAAAGCAGATAGGGGTACTTCGGGCATTTCCACGGATATATATGGGTATTTCAGGTATTTCCCATAAAATCATGAGTTGTCACCACCAAGTACCAACCTTCTAGAAAAACCCTCTAGAAAATGCTAATGAGTTCCTGAGAATTATTGCGTGCGCTCGCCTCAATGATATTATTATAATACGTCATTGGCTCGCCTCTGGTAAAGTTGGGTTTGTTTTATTGGACTTACTTTTCTCTCATCGGTCTTTCAGGAGGGCCTCCTCCATGTACCCCATGTACATCTTTGTGACAGTTGTGTTCTACCCAAACGGCGGCATTAGTCTGCCTAGATACGTCGAGATCAACTACAGCGCACGCGAACTCTGCCAACGTCGATATCACCAACTGAGAATAGAAATCATCAATAGATAGGTATAAGTATTTCAATAAGTCATACATAATATTTTCCGTTTCTTGAAAACATGTTTTTTTTTTTGGTATTAGGTATGTGATAAGGCGTGTCCAAATAGAGCGCGCAATGTGTGCGGCAGCAACACGCTTCATTCGCAGGACACAATTTCTGCCGCGCTATGTCTGGACTCTAGACGTAAGTAAGGAGAAATATTCGCGCGGAAATGCTGTGTGGCAAAGCCAGGACCGTCTCTTTTATTTTTGTTCATCATCAACATCATCATCATCATCATCATCATCATCATCATCATCATTTCAGGTGAAAGACGTCTACTGCTGGACTTAGGTGGCCCCAAGCACTTCGACCGGTTCTGTGCTTCTCGCATCCAGCGGATTCCTGCAGCCTTCACAAGGTCATCGGTCCACCCTGTTGGAGGCCTTCTATCGCTATGTCATCCGGTACGCGGTCACCACTCCAGAACCATCGGCCCCATCGCTCATCTGTTCTGTGAGCAATGTGCCCAGCCCACTGCCACTTTTGGCAATTCTTCGGGCTATGTCGGATTCTTGGTTCTCCTACGGATCTCTTCATTTCTGATTCGATCATTATAGAGAAACTCCAAGCATAGCCCTTTAATGCCCTTTAAGTGACTTTCAGCCTTCTAATGAGGCCCATGAGAGCAATGGTGGCCCAATGTTAACGGCCCCGACTTACGACTTCTTGGTCTTGGGTTTGAACCCAGGCAGGTGCTTTACTTTGTGTAAATAATTTCATCACCACTGCTCTCAAAACGAAGCTCTACAAAAACATCGTGAGGAAAATGGCATGTCCTAGATCCAAAAATTCGAAGACATGCGACATCTACCAACCCACACTGAGTCTCCGTGGTGGATTACGGCTCACTCCCTCTCACCAAGAGGAGGCCTGTGTCCCAGCAGTGGAGACATTATAGTCTGAATTATGAATGAGGCCCATTATGAGCGACCACGTTTCAGTGCCATCACTGGCAACACAAACTGGTCAAAGACTTTCGTCTAGAGACACTCTGGTATGTGAGACGAGAAGATATTACGTAGCTTCCCGAAAGCTACCCAGCCGAGTCGAATTCGACGATTGATCTCTTTCTTGAAGTTGGCCCTACCTAACTGGATAGTTTGTCCAAGGTACACATAGGTAATCGTTCAGAACTTCGGGTGTAGAGTCTCCGATCTTCATGAGAGTGGATGTTACATTATGGATATGACCTTCGTTTTGTCCATGTTCATTTTAAGACCCACTCTTACGGAAGCTCTACTGACTATATCGTCGGCAAAACGAAGGTGAGTAATGTACTTGCCATTGATGTTGATGCCAACCCCTTTCCAGTCCATAACCCTGACGACATCCGACGTGGAGCGCTAACAGTTTCCGAGAGATAACGTCTCCCTGTCTGTCTGTGTTGTAGATTTCAAATAAGCGAAGATATTGTTCGTTATTCATTTCATGATTACGTCCAGACATGAACAATGACGAATGCTGACTACGAATGCGCGGCACTCGTTCAATCAGAGCGCGGCTAGTGGCCCCGGCAGCCGCGCTCAAATGCCGCGCTGTATTTGGACACACCTTTATGTACAGACAACAGCACATCAGGTCATCACCAAACTGTCACATTTCTCCAAATGATTTTAAACCTTAAAATGTTTGAAAAAGACACCTTCACTGACGTTATTTTTCTCCAACTTTCTTCACTCTGTTTATCAATGCCATGTTCAGACAGAGGCGGCAGCGGTGGCGGAGGCAGGCGGTGGCGTAGGTACACTTGCAATGTAGAACATTCCAGGCGAGGCAAGACCAAAATGAGAAGCGGCTGTACCTATTCCGAGTCCCATGCAAAGCTTAAAGCCTCAAAGTCGTTGCAACAGTGTGAAATACTTACAAAATAGAAACCTTGCACGAAGTTCTTATTAGCCAGAAGTTCTGAGCTGTCCTTAAACAAGATATTACCGCGTACATTCCTGTCGCATTGTCCATATTTTTTTGTAACTTCAGCTTGAGCTGTAATTTTAAAGAGCATTAAATTACAGGATTAATGCCCGCCTTTTCAATAGTCCGATAGTTTTTATCTAAAAAGATATTTGGCGGTGGGTCCATATTGGCTCACCTAAAGTTCTTTACCCGAAATTGTTCTTCCTAATGATTTGTAATCCGAATGATCACTCTTCCTAAAATTTTTCATCCTAAAGTTTTCATTCATACAATTTGTAGTGCTACCGACGATGTTCATAACACACATGTTTCGGAAAATTGAAATTAATAATACTTATCATTAATGTAAATATATTTAAACTCCTACTGTTTTTATCATAAAGCTTTTATCCCTAAACATAATTACCATAATATTTTCACGGTCACGGTCGAAAGTTTAAAAACCCGAAAGTTCATTTGCCCGAAAGCTTAAAATCCCGAAGATCCCTATCCCGAAGTTTAAAATCCCGAACATCTATATCCAGATACTTATATATATGTCTAGGGTTAGGGTTTTCGTCAGCAGGTCGACGGAGACCCGCTGCGCGGGGCTCCTATTTCTGTCTGCGGGGTTTAAAGGAACCTAACTAACTGAACCTCGGGGTGCCCCTGATGTCGACCGTCTAAGGTTAGGGTTTTCGTCAGCAGGTCAGGGAAAAAATGTAGGATCTCAGGAACTTTACATAAGTACTTAGATCGGTATTTTTCATTTTGGTCAATTAACGATGAGTATTGGTATTTCGTCCATTCGGGTTTCGTCCTTTCGGGCATTTGAACATCGGTATTTTGTGTTTCGATATAACGACTATCGGCATTTAAAACTTTCTAGAAAAGACATCTAAACAAAAAAGATATGACTTTGAATAATAGTGTAAAAGATGGTTATGTTGAGAAAATATAGGAAAACAAATAAAAGTATAATAAAAGATGTTTATTGCTACTGACATTATGAAGTTGAATGCTTCGGAATTATGAACATTATAGACAGAGTAGTTAGGAATTGTGATTGTTAGGATGAAAAATGTTAGGAAGAACATTTTCGGATTTCCAATTATCGGAGTTGAAAATTTAGGTGAACTTTGGCGCACCCTTTGGCGGTATTTTCTATCTACCGATTTTCCCTTAGTGTCACGTCTAAAATACAACGAATATTATTGCGTGCACGTTTAGGAAAAGTAAAATTGCTTATCATTATAATAATACAGAAATTAAAATACCAAAACTCGGATTTTACCGCTGTACATGATAATTTTGATCGGTGACACCCTACGCATTCCTATCTTGTATGTGTTCGCGGTATCTTCGTAAGGGATCTGAGTGATGATGTCATTTATCCAAGGTAAGTAGTCGTGAATGTTCAGGAACCTGGTCGGAGCACCACAGCCGGGGCCTCGGACAGCGAAACCCAGCTAAATGTATAACATCAAGAATTTAAGAGTCTACCAAGCGCGCAGTAGCGCCTTCGTCGTTTGTTTGGTTATTTCTTTTATTTTTATGTTTTAGTTTTATTATAATCCTTAAAACGGAGCTTACTAGCCACTATTTTCTGTTTTAAAGTTTAAGTATAATAAAATAATGATTAATAAAACTTAACAATGTAAAACTACAGTTTGTAATAATATTATCGTACTTAAAATCTTGTAGGGCACAACTTAACATGATTATTTTCTGCATTTTCATTCTAAAACTAGCTGACCCGACAGACGTTGTCCTGTCCCAATTTCAATATTCCCGTAAAAATCCACTTTCAGTTTTCCAGAATTTTCCAATTTTCCCGGCAACTTTTCCAATTTTTCTCAAAACCAAAATCAGCTAAATCGGCCCAGCCGCTCTTGAGTTATAAAATTACAACGAAAAGTGGCATTGATTTTTATAGATATAGATCAAATAAATAACCAAACAAATGATGAGGGCGCCACTACGTGCTCGATATCTTCAGATAAGATAAGATCAGTGTTAAATTGATTTTCTTATTACTTATACAGGGTGTAAGTGTAAACCGTGGCAATATTTTAAGTGGTCATTGTACTCTCATCAGTATGAACAACAAAAAAAAAGCAGCTGTTCCCTACATTTTGACGAAATAAGCGAACATAAATGTACTGAACAGCTGATTTTTTTTTCGCGATTTCAGGTTTCGTCCAATAGTAAAAGTTGTTCATACTGATGACACACCCTGTATATTTTCTAGTAAAAAAGACGGTCTACATAAAGTAAAATAAATACCTATTTTGAATTTGTTTTGTTAATTTTTTGAATCGCGAAAAAATTAGCAACTGTCCCATACAATAGAAAACTTCAATACCTACTCGACCCAAATGTACCTATGGGACGGCTGAATATTTTTTCGCGATTACGATCTTGGTCCCATGGATTAGTTGTTCAGTTTGATGCTCTGTACCACACCCTTAATATCCACACCTTTCTGATACACCCCGTATACAGGGTGACTGGTAAATATAGTGAACGATAATAAATTATAAGTACACAATCATGATTGTACTCACTGTTCTGTGATTGTACTCATGATAACAAACCACTTTTATTATGGGACCAAACCTGAAATTGTAAAAAAAAAACCGGCCAAGTGCGAGACGGACTCGCACACAAAGGGTCCCGTACCATATTATAATGTTTAACAATCGCAAAGATAACTTTGTATTTCATAATGATACTGTGAATTACAAGGTTATTTTGTGCAGTTGCAGAAAATCGACCATATTTAAACAAAATACCTTATGAATCGCCGTTTTTAGTATTTGTTGATTAAATATAGTATAAGGTACATTATAATAGAGCTCGTACAAAAATGGTATAAAATTGACAACTTTTCCGGGCCCCTATTTCTTCATTTTAGAAGATAAAAAAATAAAAGTATCTTTGTACTCTACTCGATGGGTTCTAGACAATAACACCGCACCCTCAGGTTATTTTTTTTTTCAAAATTAAAAGTTTTGTAACTATGGGGACCGCCCCCTTCAATTTTAACTTTACCTACTTTATTTTTATTATTTATTGTTACTAGTCGTAATAGAAATACACAATCTGTGAAAATTTCAACTGTCTACCTATCAAGTTTATTTGTGTCTAATATTTAAAGCAGTGCATTCCTTGTAACTTTACTTCTGTTTAACATTCCCATCTAATTCCATATTAACTTCATCTAATTGTAATATCTATTTGTTATCAATTCATAACTTATTTTTTAACTTATTTTTTATTATTTTTTTCTCTTCTACCTCCTACTAATCTAAATATTTGAACAACTTTTCTTACACTATTATTTAGCTGCATAACTTCACACATTGCAGGAGACTAACATGTCGAAAATGATGACCCGCAGTACTACAGTAAAGGAGATGGAAGCAAAATTAAGAGCTACCTTGACGGAGCTTAAGGCTTCTAACGCTATGTGCAAACAGTTGCTCCAGGAAAGGGATGACAGTGAAGTGTGTAGTGTATGTAGATATCACTATATCGCAATACGAGCCGATGACAGTATTGTGACGTTGCCTCAGGCGCATACGTCGCTCGGTTATAAATACCGGTCCGAGTGGTGGGGCGATCAGTCGTGGTCGGACTGTCCGCCAGAGCGGTGGTGCGTTGGTGAGTCAACTATTAGTGTTGTGATATGTGCATATTTTACATTGGCGACGAGGAGAAAACCGTGAGTTTTTATATTTTATTATACAAATTATAATAATAAATCAATGTAATAATGACAATTATTCATGTTTAAAATTAAAAAAAAAAAAAAAAAAAAAAACTATTATGAGGAACATGACTGTTATATTAATGTTAATGGATGAAAAAAATATAATCTCCTACAGATAGATTGATTTAAATAATATATTTCGGAAGGAAATATACAAAATATTGTTACATTTCAAACAAAGACATTAAATATTACTTAACAATAGACGGGACAAAGCGAACAAAATCGTAATCCGATACTTATGTTCTAGTGGTCAAAAGTCCCTCAGTTTTGTGTGGTACGCCTGCATGTCACGTCAAATTCGTGTCCACCAAATGAAAATTAGTTTCGAAGAAAATATGCCGAATTGTACATTGTGGTATTGCAACCTTGTAGTGATGAAATGACTCGATTCAACTACGGTTTATTTTCGTTTCTATTTTATAATTTATCGAGTATTGAGATAAATTAAATAATTTTCTAGATATGTCTAACTATCTGACGGTTGCTAAATCAAAGGTTGGTATCGGTAAAAGTGTATCAGGTATACATGTCATACTTGGTTATTATGTAATTTTGCTATACGAGTATTATGCTAGATGGCGTCACTGAGACTTGGTATAACAGTTTTTGTGGGACATTTCTTCTGATAGCCTATCTATAGTATCTTAAATCTCTTTGATTTCAAACGTCAAATTATGAATATTAATACGTTAGAGTTTTTCATTAGAAATGAAAGGAGGTAAATAAAAGGAGGAAACAATGAATGGTTCATAACTATTTAAATACTATCTTGTTTATTAAGGAAAAAAATAGTGGTTTAATTATTTAAACATAACATCACGCTTATGTGCCCAAAAGGGGTAGGCAGAGATGTGTGGTGCAACCACGTTTCACCAGTAACGTTGGGCATGTCTGTTGCCATTAAATGGACTACAGTTCAGACTCCGGTATGTTATTCGGAGGTTCGTGATGGAGAAAATAAGTGACGCTGCCCGACCAGAGAGTCGAACCCGGGACCACATGCTTAGTTATTTGAATTATGCTATATGATTAGTTGAAGAAACACATACTAAAGTTCTCGCCATAGTATCAACCATAGCTAAAAAGCAGAGATGAAGACAACAGTAAACACGACACATCTTCAAGTAAAACAGAACCCATTAGAGGCATTTCCAAGTTTGGAAAGTTTTGGAAATCTAAAAAAGAAACGTTTCAACCATAAATAAAATTATGGGACTCAAGCATACTTTTGAAAAGAAAAAAAGCATTACGCCAAAAGTGACAGAAAACAAAGGAGCTATCTAAACAAATATTAGCTGAATTGAAACAAAAATAAATATATTGAAAGAAAAGGCGGTGACAGTTTTTAGAACGTGCTGAAGAAAACAAACATAAAACTGAACTATTACAAGTTATTAAAAATATAACTAAACTGAAAAGAATGAGGAAGAAACAGTTGAGATTTATTAAGAAAAGAGATAACCAAACAAATGTAATACGACGCAAAGGATACCTTGCTTATGCACTCCACACTACGTCAATCCTGTCTCGTGGAGTCCTTGGGTGGTATTACCATATGAAAATGTGCAAAATGCGCGCAATGCGAAATAGCAGTAGAACATTTCTACTGGTCATTAAATTGACAGTTGTCGGGAAATGACAGTGGTAGCAGTAGAACCTAGCTACTGGTCATTAAATTGACAAGTCATCTAGAATGACGGTAACTGCAGTAGAATAAATCTACTGGTCATTAAATTGACAAATCATCTAGAATGACGGTAACTGCAGTAGAATATATCTACTGGTCATTAAATTGACAAGTCATCAGAGTATGACGCTAACGGCAGTAGAATATATCTACTGGTTATTAAATTGACAAGTCATCAGAGAACGACGGTATTAACAGTAGAATATACCTACTGGTCATTAATTGACAGTTATCAAAAAGAAAAATAGGTAAAATAGTGGTACTCTTTAAGTACATACTGGTCATTAAACAGTGAGGAGCTCGTGGCTAGGTAATAATAGCCGCACGGGTCGATGTATCAGGTTAAGCTACGCTTGCCGGGGTTGATCCGTGGATGGGTGACCATCTAGACATACCGAGACTCCACCGTGCCTCGGAAAGCATGTGATGGCATCTACATCGCCACATATGAACTACGCATCAATGACATGACGTCACGCAAACCTGCATCGCGCAATTAGAGTTTACCACGCGATTAGCATATATACAACGTCCCGACATCAACCGTTGGGCAGTAGCCCACCAGACACAACATCCGTCTGGTCGGAGGATCCTACCTTTTCTATGAAGAATGAGTGAACTTTACACCCTGTTCCTCATACCTCTAAATTGGTGACCCCGAGCATGAACGTCAGCGCAGCCTTCGTGCAACTACATCAGCGTGACGTCATCAGCATCACTTCCTCAAAACTTTCGAGCGGCGAGTCACACAGCCAGCCAGCATCCACGGCTTCAACAGGTATCCTAACCACCAGCATGCAGCGGACGCGCATTCCTGGTCATCACCTTCAGCCTCAACCCAGAGCTGTACACTCCGACTCACTGGAGCATAACGCAGCGCAGCGTTAAGCCGTTGGTCCCGGCTGTCATTCATGGATCTTTGACAGTCGTTACGGGTCGTCCGTCAGAAGCCCGAAAGTCTGACAACCAGTCTTACCAATGGGTATCGTATTACCCAGTAACTGGGTTGTGGAGGTCAGATAGGCAGTTGCTCCATGTAAAATACTGATATTCAGCTGCATCCAGTTAGACTACAAGCCGATTCCAACATACTTGGGAAAAGGCTAGGCAGATTATCAGTCATTTAAGGAACCATTTAACAGAACCATTGAAGTTTTGCAGACGACATTGTCTTATTGAAAAAAGACCCACATAATCTAAGGAAAATGATAGAAGACCTAAAGCAACAAAGTGAGAAAATTGGATTATACATGAACATTATCAAGACCAAATTACTAACTAACCTCAAACACATAATCTAAGGAAAATGATGGAAGACCTAAAGCAACAAAGTGAGAAAATCGGATTCTACATGAACATAAACAAGACCAAACTACTTGCTAACCGCGAAGTGCGTAGAAGAGTATATTTACCTAGGACAAATCATCTCTCACAGAGACCAATCTACCAACGAAATAAACAAAAGAATAACCAATAAGCTGGAAAAAATACTGATCCCTAAAGGAAGTAATGAAATCCACTGAAACAAGCACATAAATTAAACAGAAAGTTTTGATACCTGCATTCTCCCCTACCTCACCTATGGCTGTGAAACCTGGTCCCTCACTAAACTTCACAGGAACAGTCTAGTACACTGCCAAAGAGCCATGGAGAAGATTAAAAAGCAGGACAGGAAAAGAAACACCTGCATAAGATCAAAAGCTAGAGTAACAGACGTGCTAGTAAAGATAGATCAACTAAAGTGGAGATGGATAGGCCATATACTGCGAAGTACTCAAGAAAAATAGAGTAAAATAATCACTGAATGGTACCGTAAAATGGCATAAGGAATAAAGGAAGGCAATGGGAGAATGAGTTAAGATTAACAGCTGGTCCTAACTGGAGAAGATCGATTAGGTATAGAAAGCAATGGAAGATGTTAGAGGAAGCCTATGCCAAGAGGCACAGTGAACTGAGAGACAATCTGTAAAGCACAACAATATTTTTAGACTAGTCTTAAAAGTTCAGGATGAAAGGCTCATTGATTGATTGATTGATTTAATTAACAAATATTTTAACTTTGCAGGCAAATCATTAATTTATTGGTTATGATAATGGGCCGGCAGCAATATTATTTAGCCAATGGACTGGCTACTAACAATGCACGGGTGCAGTGTGTGAAGGGTGAAAATACCACCTTATGGTTAAAGTGATTTTCTTTGTAAGCAAGCGCCTTTACAAAGAAAATCTAAACTATAAACGAAGCTATGAAAACCCTCATAATTGTGTGAAGATCCCTGATCACCAAGTTCCTTGAGAATTAGATGTTATAGTTGAGAACAGTGGTATTGAAACCACCTCTTATTTAGAATGGCTGGGCCACTCAAACTCGAAATTTTCGACCACACCTCATGTACAGTAAGCAAATGTGGTCTCTCTTGACTGCATCTCATGAGCAATATTGGCCGTGTTATAACACATACAAAACAACATCGTTATCATCAATAATCAAGATATAATATCAATTAGCTTGCATGAACATTATAGTCAGACTATCATTCACAAGAAAGAAAAGAAACAAGGAAGGAAATATATTGAACAAAGTACACAGGAAATTATATTGATTACAATGGGGTAAAAATATAAAGCAATTACTTGTATTAATTGATTAAAAAACTGATTTGACAAAGATGCCTAAATTGGGGGATATTTAACACAGAAATAAAATAAATTAAAATAAGGAAGGGATGTAGTGTATGTAGATATCACTATATCGCAATACGAGCCGATGACAGTATTGTGACGTTGCCTCAGGCGCATACGTCGCTCGGTTATAAATACCGGTCCGAGTGGTGGGGCGATCAGTCGTGGTCGGACTGTCCGCCAGAGCGGTGGTGCGTTGGTGAGTCAACTATTAGTGTTGTGATATGTGCATATTTTACAAAGTGGAAGTGGAAAACATTAATTTAAAGAACACCTCCCTTAAGAATGAGCTGTCTCAATTACACCTACAACACATGGACTTAGCCGACCAACACATTCAACTTCAACAGTTAGTGTCAACATTTCAAGAGTGTAGTGAGACCCACGAACTAGCTTTGAATCGAATTTCAGAACTTGAACAGAAATTGTGTGAAGCCCAAAAGGCACTATCTCTATCAGAGTGTATTAAAGTTAGCAAACAGGTTGCTAGGACTAGTAATCTATTTGATGGGTTGGTAGGTAGTAACTCAAAATCACTGTATGAGCCAGCTGTGATAGATTTAACTGGTGATGATACTATACCATTATCTCCTATTGTTATGAGTCACAATAAATTAAAGAAATATATTAATATAAAGAAAATAATTAAACGGTCACGGAGAGTAATTAAAAAACAAAATCTCTTAAAATTAAATCTTTCGCTTAGAAAGGAACGTGTTGTCTTATCTCAAAATTTAATTACTTGTAATATTGAGTTAAATAAATGTAGGGAAAAATATGACTCAGATATCCAGCTCCTCTATAATGATATACAACACAAGGAACACTTGCTGAAGGATATTTTTGAAAAATATGAGAATTCACAAACACAACTTAGTGACCGCTTATTTGAGGCTGGGGAACTACTGGATTTGGTGAAGTGTAATGCTGAGAGGGTCTTTAACTAATACCCTCTCTTTTAGCTGTGTCTGCTCCCAGGAGCCCCAGCCTCAACTTGTTACACCCGCACCCTTAGTAGCTCAGCCAGTAGGTAGCTGTATGGATAAAGATATCAATATTATGAATAGTTTGACAACTTATGTTTTTTCTGACAAATTTGAACAAGGTTTTGGTAGTATATTTAATCAGTGTTTGCAACACTATGTAATTAATAATTGTTTACCCGGTGCCAGTATTAGCCACTTAATTAAAAATATTAAATTGACAAAAATAAACCCCAGTTCCACTGTTATACTATTATATGGGGATAGTTTATCTGTAAGAAAAAAGGACATAATTGAATGTGTCCATTTGATGTTACATCTCAATGAGACCAAGAACTGTAAATTTATTTTCTGTGCGTTGCCTTATTCAACATATTTGACTGATGAGCAAAATAGTCACATTTATAATTTAAATATGTTAATTTATAATAGAACTTGTCATCATAGTGACGCTATTTTATATTTTGATTGTAATCAATTTATTACTGATTACAAACTGACTAATTATGAAATGTATTTGCCACCTAGTTGTAGGAGACATATTGCTAATCTTTTAGCATACAATATACATAGTGACACCGGTAGGTACTTGTAGTGTACCATCGAAAACTGTTAGTAGTAGTACTAATATCATTTTGGATACGCCTTGTAGTTTAAACTATTAGGTGTGACAATGGGTAGGCCGCATAAGTTGAATGTTGTACATCAAAACATGCAGGGTCTGTCCGGCAAAGAGTTAGAGTTAAGTTTATTTATGGAGAACTATGATGTTCAGGTGTTATGTTTGACTGAACACTGGTTGAAAGAACATGAAGTAGGTAGTCTTTATGAATGATGATTATTTTACTGTACAAAGTGCATTTGTGAGAAAAAGTGCTATTCGCGGTGGGTCTTTAGTTCTTGTTTCAAACAAGTTGAAATGTAAACAACGTTTAGATATAGTTAATCTTTCTATTGAGCGCATTGTTGAGTTGTCTTGTGTTGAACTCGAGCGATACTTTATAATTTGCGTTTATCGACCCCCCTCTGGGGATTTTATTCGTTTCTAATTGGTTATGGAGGATACACTCAATAGGTTAAAATCAAGTAATAAAAGCATAATTTTATGTGGAGATTTTAATATTAATATTTTAGATGTTACTCCATTAAGTATTAGACTTCTCAATCTGTTCAGGTCTTATAATTTAATTAACTTGTTTTTCGAACCTACTAGGATCACGGCAACTTCGTCAACATGTCTTGATAATATATTTAGTGATTGTGAGGTCAAAAATAAATTAGTGCTAAGTGACCTAACATCTGACCACTGTGGTTTATTAGCTAGCTTCCCTATGCCATTACATAAAAAGCCACATAAAAGAGAATGCAGGCCTTATACAGCTAGTCGTTGCAACAAGTTTAAAAATAATGTAGCTCGTAGAATTACACCATCTCTAGCAGAACACGAGAATCCTAATGAAATCTATGGAGCCCTTTTTGATGTTGTGCAAAAAGAATACCAATCTACTTTCAAGACCAAAACCATTAACATTAATGGCACCTCCGTTGGCTTTAACCAATGGGCTACTCCAGGTATTTATAAAAGTAGAGCGAGACTATACCTACGAGTTATACGGTTTGAAAAAATACAGGTTTGATACTTCTTTCCTAG
This sequence comes from Cosmia trapezina, assembly GCA_905163495.3. Taxonomy (NCBI): domain Eukaryota; kingdom Metazoa; phylum Arthropoda; class Insecta; order Lepidoptera; family Noctuidae; genus Cosmia; species Cosmia trapezina. Next base: position 10,292,729 of record LR991039.1, read on the forward strand.
ATTATGTCAAAAATTATTCAAAATTATTTAAAAACATTTGTGTTTTTGCTAAATCTAAATTTTTAAGCGATACAATTAAAAAGTCCAATAATAAAGTAAAAACAACCTGGAAAATTATTAACAATGAAACGGGTACCTAAGTCGGTGAAACAAGAAAAACAACTTGAGATTATGGTTGACAATAAATTAATTAGTAAAGCAGCTGACGTAGCTGAGGCATTTAATGAGTTTTTCGCCAACATACCTATAACTACGACTCGCTCCTTAAATTCGTCCCCATCTAAAGCGGAAAACCTTTTGCATAGTAGTGTGCCCAAATGTAACTAGTCGCTTATTTAGCTTCGAACATGTAACACCTCGTGAAGTAGTTAATGTTTTTAACACACTTAAGTCTAAAAACACTGGTGATTACTGGGGCATCTCCATTAAACTATTAAGTAATATAATATACATCGTAGCCCCCTATCTAGCTGTTACTTTTAATAAATGTGTTGATTTAGGAACTTTTCCTGACCTCATAAAAAGTAGCAAAGTCATACCATTATTTAAATCCGGTAATAAAAATGACGTTGGAAATTTCAGGCCTATTTCTATCTTACCTGCATTTAGCAAAATATTTGAAAAGTTAATACTCAAGCAGTTACTAAAACATTTTAATTTAAACAGACTCCTTCACGATGAACAATATGGGTTCACTAAAGGTCGTTCGACTACGGATGCGGGTGTGGCTCTGCTGAAACATATATTTAACGCTTGGGAGAACTCGCAAAATGCTATTGGAGTTTTTTGTGATCTCTCCAAAGCCTTTGATTGCGTGCACCATGACACGCTTTTGCGTAAATTACGTCATTATGGTGTCCAAAATGAAGCTCTCAAAGTAATAAATTCTTATTTACATAATAGGTTCCAATGTGTAGATGTTAATGGTGTGAAATCTTCTGGGCTACCAGTTCAGTTAGGTGTACCTCAAGGCTCAATACTGGGTCCATTCTTATTCCTAGTGTATATCAATGACTTACCATTCTATTTAAAGGGTATCTGTGACGTTGTACTGTTTGCAGATGACACCTCTCTTATTTTTAAAGTAGACAGAAACAGACATGATTTTGATGACGTAAACAGTGCACTCTCAATGGTTACGGATTGGTTTACGACAAATAACTTAGTTCTCAATGCCAAGAAAACTAAATGTATAAAGTTTGCCTTACCGAATGTTAGAAATCTGGGACCCAACATCGTCTTAGATGAAGAGGTGCTTAAGACTGTAGAATCAGCAGTTTTTCTGGGTATAACGGTAGATGCTAAACTTCAGTGGGGCCCACATATATCAAGCCTAGCGGGAAGGTTCAGTTCAGCCGCCTACGCCGTCAGGAAAGTAAGACAATACACTGACGTTGATACAGCTCGGTTAGTCTATTTTAGTTATTTCCATAGCGTTATGTCCTACGGTATTCTGCTATGGGGCAAAGCGGCTGATATTCAAAATATTTTTGTTCTTCAAAAACGAGCTGTTCGAGCAATTTACCAGCTAGGTGCTAGAGTTTCTCTGAGAGAATTTTTTAAGGATATTGGTATTCTCACGGTGGCATCACAGTTCATCTTCGCCAATATCTTATACATTAGGCAAATTATACTTCAGTGTTGCATCCTCAAGATTTAACGTACATTGTAGTCCGTTTCTCGTTGTACTACATTGCCACACTGTTCAAAGACTAGAAAAAAAAATAAAAATAATTTGATAGTCTATGTCATCTGTCAGCTGTCACCTCATTCGTTCTTCGTGTGTTGCATTGCTACGCTGTTAATTTTTCAATTTAATTTTAAATCCATAAAAATCTTTCTAGTTTCATAGTGAAAAGTGTTATTTTAGCGAGAATTAGACATGAGAAAAGGAAAAACAAAAGTTATGAAGAATATTTTTAGACGCAAGATCAAACGTTACGGAAATAAATTAAGGGAAAATCACAAAGAACGTGAGTAAGACGCCATACTTATGGCACCCTTATTTTAAAAGTTAAGACTATTATGTTTTTTAAATATTGTAATGAGATAACACCTGATGTTATCCTGTTTACAAAATGGTATTTCTTAACGAGGTAACACGCGATGTTATCCAGAAATACAGTACTTTCTTGATGAGGTAGTACATGATACTATCCTGAAAGTAACTTTGCTTTTTTTTTTTGTTTCGACTTTCAAAAAAGTTTATCATACCTATGCTTATTGCCATATGATGCATACCAAAGTTCTGTAACACCTGATGTTATCCTGTTAACAAAATGGTATTTCTTAGCGAGGTAACACGCGATGTTATCCAGAAATACAGTACTTTCTTGATGAGGTAGTACGTGATACTATCCTGAAAGTAACTTTGCTTGTTTTGTTTCAACTTTCAAAAAAGTTCATCATTGCGATCTATACCTATGCTTATTGCCATATGATACATACCAAAGTTCTGTAACACCTGATGTTATACTGTTAACAAAATGGTATTTCTTAGCGAGGTAACACGCGATGTTATCCAGAAATACAATAAGTTCTTTCTTAATGAGGTAGTACGTGATACTATTCTGAAAGTAACTTTGCTTTTTTTTTGTTTCGACTTTCAAAAAAGCTCATCATTGCGATCTATAAGCTTATCGCCATATGATGCATACCAAAGTTCTGTTGAAACTTTTACTGCGGATGTGTCTACAGAAATTCTTGACTTACTTGGTCAAGCAAAGAAATTGGATCCTTCTCTCGGGGAAAAAATACCCAATGAAGTTGCTGAACGATGGGGAAATATACTGCTTGATGGATAAGACAAAGGCCACAAACTTGGTACTTGGAATCACCGACCTCGTCAACCTAACAAAAGACCTCATACGGGCCCAATCGGTAGACACATTAGATATTCTGAAAAGTATATCAGAAATCAGTCAATTGCTTCTTGATTGACATGAACTGACATTTAATAGACGAAAACTTGTCATACCTGTATTAGAACGGGCCTACAAATTAAAAAACCGACTCCAGTGAATACTGCAGGCAACCGGCGAACCGGTTTTCAGGCGTGAAATGTGCGGGGTCCTCTTCGACGAGCAAACAATGCGACTGCAGTGCCATCCACAGCCGACGCCTGACACCAACTTCTTCGGCGAGGAGGACCAACAACTCAATGCAGTCGGCAAATGGGACTATTAGAGGTACCTCACGCGCCAGTAGAAATAGATATTTTATAAAAATTAGATGCTGTTAACTGATGATCCTATCATATTAAGTTATGTTAGTGGTTATAAAATTTCGTTTATTGGGAAAGTGGTTCAAAACACTGAACCAAAAAACCCACCATCTCCTCTTGGAGAAATGGATCGTGCAATTTCCTAACTTATTGACTTAAGGGCGATTTCTAAATGTTCTGATCTACCACAACAGTTTATTTCGTCGGTATTCTTAACGCCTAAGAGTACAGGCGGTTATAGATTTATCTTAAACTGGCTGTGCCCCGCGGTTTCGCCCGCGTGGATGTGATAAAAGATGGCCTGTGTGTTGGTCTAGGGTGTGGGCTGTCTGCGTGCCAGATTTCATCCGTGACGGTCCGGCCGCGGCCGTTTGAGCGTGAGAAGGTGGCAAGCGTGTGGGTACGCGCACACACGCTCACAAACTTTCGCCTTTGTAATATTGGTGTGATTTGAAGAACCTTAATAAGTTATTCAATACTCAATATCTTTATTGCTTTACCATAATGTATACTTATGTGGTAACGTTCTAACCAACCCGAAATTTTAAAATGGAAAATACCTATACGTCCCGTATCCAAAAATAATAATACATAATGCATTCATGGCAACAATAGATCTTATTTTTTCTAATGCCTATAAATATCTCACATAAAAATATTTGGGTTTCTATTATAATAAAATTTTCAATGAATTCAATAGCTCAAGAATTCAATAGAGGCCATATGGCCTCAGCCTGGCGCACTAGTATTTACAAAATTACTCAAACCTCTGTAAAATTAGCTTTAGTTGTCTATTTAGGAAGAAGTTCTCTTATACCAAATCAGATTTGCAAATTCTTAGGATTTCTCATCAACTCGCAGTCTATGTGTTTACAGTTAAAACTATCGGTGCGTTATCAGCAGCGTGTTCAGCCATAACGTATGGTTGGGTATACACACCAAACAACTAGATTGGGAGAAATATTTAGCACTTTTGAAGTCAAATGACAATGCAAAAATGACTGTTAGTCCTCTCTACAAGAAGATTTCACTCGGTGGAGTCAAATATCGCACTGTTTTTTACTCCTTCCGATTGGAAATATTCACTGACTCTTCACTCTCAGGATGGAGGGCAGCCTGTGAGGGAGAAATTACTAGAGGTAGTTGGTCAATGAAGGAAAGAAAACACCACATTAACTTTCTTACAGCGTTTATGGGCCTAAAAATTTTCTGTAAAAATAAAACCAATGTAGATGTTATATTTAGAACAGATATACCACTTCCACTGCCACTGCATATGTCAACAAAAGGGGTGGCACACAATTCCCGCATTTAAATCGTATCACTCGGCAAATGTGGCAGCAAATATTTATTTACTCTTTGTTTATTAAGCCCAGAGAAAACACTGATGCGGACCAAGCTTCTAGGTATACGAACATATGATCTGTGTATACTAATGTTGATACCAAATGGGAATTAGATTCACAATTATTTGAATCTATTACGAAAAAGTTCGGTAAACCTTTTATTCATTTGTTTGCGTCACGCCTTAACAAAAAATGCACTAAATATTTATCCTGGAAACGTGACCCAGACACCTATGATATAGACGCGTATACAATACCTTGGAACAATTACCTCTTCTATGCCTTTCTACCATTATTTTGGTCTTATAAATCATAAACGACAAAGTAATTGGCATAACTATAGTTCTATAATGGCCTAGCTAACCATGGTTCCCGTTATTCAGTAAACTAGTTGATTCTGAAATATTGTCAAGGAATCGTACATAAGGAGAAAACTTCAAATTGAAGCAATATAAATAATTATGATTAATTATTTTTCTAATAATGTCATTGGACAAATAATTAATCATTATTAGAGCCAGTATAATGTTGCTCTTAAACGTTGGTATTCCTTTTGTAAAACTAATAATATTGATTACTTCAATAGCTCAATAATATAATCCTAAAACTTTTAACTGAGGAATTTAACAAAGATGCATTATGGGACGATAAATTCATTTCGCTCTGCATTAAAAATTATTTTGACCAAAAAGACAAATAGAAAATCATTATATTCGAGATGTTTTAAAGGTGTTTTTAAAATTAAGCCTACTTTTATTAAGTATTATATATGTGCTACTTGGTATCCTAATCTGGTCCTAGACCATATATCCGAAAAAGAAATTTCTAAAAACTTGTTACTTTGCTTGCATTGTCCATTGGACAACAGATGCAAACGTTATCTTTGATCAAAATTAATGATATTCATGTAACTGAAACATTATTAAAACTTCAGCACCGAACAGATTTTGCCTGATTTTACCTTTCTATAATAATAAACAATCTCTATGTCCAGTAGAAACCCGAACTTCTTACATGGGGAAATTTTGTGATAAATCAATACAAACTTGTACCTCCTAGTCCATCAGCCGCTAGATAAAAAAAAACGCTTAGTGATAGTGACGTGAATGTGAATAAGTTCACTGCCTACAGCACTAGGCATGCACCGATGTCAGTGGCTTTCAGATCCTAATGGAAATAATAAAAAAGACTGCTGGCTGGACTGGACGGTACGTCAATACATTTTGCAAAATTTTACAACCAACAACCAACCAACCAACGTGTGATTGATTCTGAAAAAGACAAGGTTTTTGCTGATGGCATATTCAATTATTAAGTCTGTAAGAATAATCTTCTATTCATAATCCGCTTTGTTATGTGTTTGTTACCAAGTATTAGCTTTTTAATATAACACTGATTGTGATTACTGACCAGATTTGTTTTGTTTTAAAAACAAATACCAAAACTAAGTACTCCATGGACATAATGTTAGTGTATACTAAATTTACAAAGTACTCACATGTGAACATGAACATTATAGGTTTTCCATTCCACAATAAACATGCTCTAAACATCTACAATGTACGTTAAATCTTGAGGATGCAACACTGAAGTATAATTTATGGTTAATTGAACTTACCTTAAGTGAACTTCAACCAAAATTATACGAAGTGTTGCATCCGAAGAGATTTAACACCCTACCCACCCATGTAATCATTACCCCCTTATTATTGTGGAATGGAATAGGCAGTGAGCTCTAAAACGAATGAGGTGACAGCTGACAGATGACATAGACTATCAAATTATTTTTTTTTTTTTTTTCTAGTCTTTGAACAGTGTGGCAATGTAGTACAACGAGAAACGGACTACAATGTACGTTAAATCTCTTCGGATGCAACACTTCGTATAATTTTGGTTGAAGTTCACTTAAGGTAAGTTCAATTAACCATAAAATATACATTTGTACAGTAAAAACAGTGATATTCACAATATTAACACCAGAAATAAGGACAAATTACGTGCTCCATTTCATCGGCTTCATAAGGTTCATAACTCATTTGTTGGTCTTGGTAGAACTTTTTATAACAAGCTACCTTCTTCTTTGCTAGATTTGCCTTTTAATGCGTTTAAAATTAAAGTTAAATCCAATCTTTGTTCAAAGGCATACTATTCTAGCAACGATTACTTAAACGATAAGAATAGTTGGTCGCTGTGATTAACTCAAGACAATGTTTATGTTAGGTTCTTTCTCCAGGATCAGCTCACATAATGACAGGTTACATGAGTTAAGTACTAAAATTGTTTATTTTATTTGACAAAAATATAATTTAATGTATTGTGTTGCGTAAATTATTTTGCATAGGTACTATTGTATAGAATCTAGTTCTTCTAACTGAACAGACAGCTGTGCTGCTGGGGAGTTTGTTCCGCTACTTCTTCTTCCCAGCTAAAGCACTAGGAAGTGGTGAAGGCGGGCGTTTTGTGGGGACTGTCTTACTGTAATTTCGACGTTCAAAAAGTGCTGATTCTCAGCCTAATTTGAATAAAGGACTTTTGATTTTGATTTTGGTTCGTGAGATACAGCCCTGTGACAGACGGACAGACGGACGGACGGACAGCGGAGGCTTAGTAAGTTTGTAGTTTGTCCGCACAATATTGAGATACTAGCTAGACTGCCCGCGGCTTCGCCCGCGTGGATGTCTGATTTCATGGGTTTTAATTTTGTTATTATTGTTTATTTGGATACGTATCATTGTAAAGCTTGTGAAACGGACTAAAGAGTGATATATATATTAAACCTGGACTCCATCGGTACCGTGAGTAATTGGTGAAAAACTTTTAGAATGAAAATGCAATGACTTGCGTCCCTGACCTAGGGCAACCCGCAGATCGGCCGCTTCTACGCACACATGCTCAACGCTTACTCGTACACTGAGCGATTGTTTCAACAGCTTGAGCTTACGCTACGCGTTTTTAGCAGCCTTAGCTTACGCCACGTTTCTGACTCACTGCTTCACCCAGGTTTTTTCCGCCCAAACGCAATCTCCATCCACTGCTGCTTGCTGTCCTAACCTAAGGGGACTGACAAGGAGTGTACAATCAACTGCGTTTGCGCAAAGTTATCACGGCGTTAGGGGAAGTAAGTAACTTGCTCCTGGTACTACATTACTACGTACGCTTTACACCACTAACTTTTTGCACGCCTCCGCGCTGTGCTTTTTTTCCTGGTTCCTGATTGATTCACGTCTAAAAGCATAATGCCTGTAGATCGTACCCCGCCGAAGCAACCAATTGTAACGGAAATGGATTTTGAGAGCGTTGATGGCACTGTCTCTGACTTGCAAACCACCGATAGGCTGCCCAACATTAATACGGACCGGTTGAAGAATAAAAAGCGTGCAATCGAACTAAGTTGTTTCATGAATGAGGTACGGGATATGTTTTCAAAATTTGCTTCCGAACAAAGAACCCGATTAGACTGTTTGGAGTCATCCTTAACTGAAATTAAAACCCAAAATGAGAGTATAAACTTATCAATGTCGACTTTATCTACCAAATATGATGAATTACAAAAAGAGTTAGATTGTTTTAGACAGGAACGCAAGGAGCACATCTCATACATAACGCTACTGGAAAATAAGCTGGAAAATCTTGAAAAACAGTCGTGCTCAACCAAGTTAGAGATCAGAAATATTCCAAAACTACATAATGAGACCAAGGATGAGCTTCTTAATGCTGTTAAAAAAATTGGAAACACCTTAAACCTGCAACTACAAACCACAGATATAAGAGACGTTTATCGTCCGTTCGCTAAACCTGGCGTCATTAAACCGATTGTTGTCGATTTTACATCAGTTATCGCTAAGGAATGCTTAATCAAAAATCTTAAAAAACTCACTCAACTAGAAAAATCCGAAAAATTAAACACCAGTCTGTTTGGCCATGAAACCACTCAAAAGCCAATCTACATTTCAGAATCTCTTACTCCTAAGGGAAGGCGACTGTTCTTCCTGGCTAGAGATTTTGCTAGTACAAATGACTACTCTTATTGCTGGACATCATATGGTAAAATCTACCTACGCAAGAAAGAGGGAATGGCGCATATCCGCATTGATGAAGAGGCCGACCTTGCTAAGTTGAAGAAGTCCTTAACTGTATGACTATCTTTTCACACACATTATTTTACAGTACTTTTTTCTAATGAACAGTGTTTTGTCATTCTTAATTTAAGCCAATTTATATTCCATGCTATTTTTATTGAAATTGTTTTTATCATTGTTTTAATTTTTGTAGTCTACTTACAAATTCTACACTTCACAAAAAGGTTTCTGATGCCTCGGTCTTTGAAGGTCTCGATCGAACTCAAGCATAATTCAGAATTAATTTTGTTATATAAAAATCATATTTATCTCAAAAAAATGTATAGGATGTTATACCGTAACTCAATATGCTTATACTTTTTCAACTTTACTACGTCAGGCGTTGGCTGCGACAGACATACTGTACTCCACCTAAGCTTAACTCACTACCTGTTTTCTCTTGAACGATCATGTGCAATTGTACGTTTTTATAAATGCTTGATATAGCCCTGGAAATAGACAGGTTATCAGTTTCAGAGTCTCTGTCTTGTGATGTCGAAGATTGCAAGAATTTTATAACCAATCCCTTGGAATGCCTCACTGTCATGGCTCAAAACATTCGCAGTATTTCGCACAATTTTGATAGTCTCGCTGTTGTCTTAAATAGACTCCATTTTGAGTGTGACGTAATTATCTTGACGGAGTGCTGGCTATCGTGCTGTTCTACGTTACCAACATTAGACGGCTACAATTCATATGCATCGACAAATTGTGTTAATCAAAGTGACGGAGTGTCGGTTTACATTAATTCCAACCTTAGCGTTGTTGTGGAAGAGCCGCCGTGTCAAGACTGTAACTGTCTCGTCGTTAAGATAGGTGCTGAAACTGCAATATTGGCCGTATACAGATCTCCTTCCTACAAAAACTTAGATAACTTTTTCCAGTCACTAAGTAATATTTTGGCTGAGTTGTCTTCTTTTAATAACATCACCATTATGGGAGATATTAACATTAACATCTGTTCCTCTCAAGATTCTAGATCTCAAATGGAATACCTAAATATATGCTCTTTTTATGGTCTTTTGCCAGCGCATACTCTACCAACGAGGCAGGGCAGAACATGTCTGGATCACGTGATCTTAAAAACGAAAAACTCAGCCCTCACTTTAGTACTGCACACTAATATCACGGATCATGAGGCAGTTCTACTATGTCTCAATAATAAACAAATAAGAACCATTGCCCATGCTACCGTTAATAGGATAAATAAGGAAGGACTAAGTACGGACTTAGGCAACATTGACTGGGAGCCCATTTATCGTGCTAATAACGCAAATTCTGCTATGGAATATTTTACTAAATCCATTCAACGCGCTATATTTAGTAACTCTGTCATGGTAAAGTTATCAAAACGAAAGGTAATTATTAAACCGTGGATAACACCTGGACTAGTGAGATGTATGAGACATAGAGACAGACTCCACAAGAAAGTGAAGCAATCACCTGACAATGAGACTCTTAAATTAACCTACACCAGATACAGAAACTTTTGCAATAATTTAATAAAAAAAGTTAAAATAACCTATGAAAAAAAGCTGTTACAGGAAGCGGGTAAAAATAATAAAAAAATTTGGGATGCAATCAAAAATATCACAAACACTACTAAAGTCAAAAGTGTCGCAACTGAGTTAATTAACACGACTTCCCCAGCACAAGCGATTGAAGATATAAATGAGTTCTTTGTTACGGTTGGCAAAACTTTAGCCAACAAGACCATCAGCTGCCAAGTTCCTTTACAATCCAGTACTTTTAATGAACAGTCTACAAACTCCTTGAAATCATTTGTAATGCTAGATACGGATGTGACAGAGGTTGAGCACCTGATACTGAACCTTAAAAATGTCTGCTGCACTGGATGGGACTCTATACCAAATTTCCTCCTTAAAGAAAATAGACTCGTGCTCGTCCCTGTTCTGACACATATATTCAATATGTGCTTGGACGAAGGAACCTTTCCAACAGTTTTGAAGAAGTCCGTGGTACTCCCTATTCATAAATCTGGTGATAGAGACCGTGTCACCAATTATAGGCCCATTTCTATCCTCCCGGCGGTCTCCAAGCTCTTGGAACGCATCATCAACACGAGGTTGGTTAAATATTTGGAATTAAACAACCTTTTTTCAAGCAACCAGTTTGGTTTCAGAGCAAGAAAATCAACTAGTGATGCAGTTCATGAGCTTGTAGATTACGTGGTTAGGAATATAGACTCGGGTAAAAAGACTGTGGGCATATTTTTGGACCTAGCAAAGGCCTTTGACACGGTTTCTGTTCCACTCCTTCTTAATAAACTGGAAAGGTTGGGCATTAGAGGTAAACAGCTAAAATTATTTGAAGATTACCTCACAGGCCGCTATCAGTGTGTTAAAATTGATAAGCTCATTAGCAGTGACTTACCTGTCACATATGGTGTGCCGCAAGGCAGTATATTGGGCCCGAGTCTCTTCCTTGTATATCTAAATGATCTCTGTGAACTTACGTCTCTTGGTGGAAAAATTATTTCTTACGCGGATGACACAGTACTTTTGTTCTCGGCTGACACGTGGGAACAAGCCTTTAAAGATGCCCAGCGTGGCTTCGATCTGGTATGTCACTGGTTGAGCAGCAATATCCTGACACTTAATACTGATAAAACACAGTACATTACGTTTTCAATGCGTAACTCTACCGCACCTCCTCCATCACTCTACTTAATTGCACACAACTGCTGCAACAGTGGTATCTGTATATGTCCAACATTGGTCAAAACCAGTATGTTAAAATACCTAGGAGTATTAATAGATAATAACCTTTCTTTTAAACCGCACATACAGCTTGTTACAGGTCGACTTACAAAACTAATATATGTATTTAAAAACTTGAGACATGTTGCAGATCCCAAATTAATAAAGCAAGTATATCTGGCACTCGTTCATTCAGTCTTGGGATACTGTATTACTGTTTGGGGAGGCGCACCTAAAACTACTTTAAAACCCCTTGAAGTAGCACAAAGAGCTATTCTCAAGGTTAGTACTTTTCGTCCGTATTTGTTCCCTACATATCAACTTTATCAATCTTGTGAAGTCCTCTCCGTCCGCAAACTGTTTATTCTGCTCACTACCCTGAAGCAACATTCGAGAGTGAACTATGATAAAACAATTATACCGTCTAGGCGAAGAAAACCTGTAGCTCACCCCGTCAGACCCTTGTTTAAACACCCGTTCGTAAATAAATACTTCTGCTTCTTAGGTCCGTATCTGTATAACAAAATTAATGACATTGTAGACTTACATGCATTAAATAATAAAGCATGTAAGAAAAAGTTGTTTGAATATATCCACAAACTGACCTATGACGAAACCGAAAACCTCCTACATGTACCACACTAGATTAAAACTTCGCACTCACCCTCCCACACACACTCATTCATTTATACATTCTACACAAACGGAGGCCTACTAATCACACTCTTTTTATAATTTCTCTTTTGTTTTTCTTTTTGTGTTTGCATTAATTTTTGTAATTTTAGAGCCGCATTAGTACCTACTTGTTAGCTATTAAATGTTCATTTTTATAGGGAGGATCGCTGTTGTCTGAGATACAGATATTAAATTATCTAGTTCAGACACAGATGTCTTGTAAAACTTATTAGATAAAGCTGATGATGATGATCTTGGTATTGTAATGAAATGAATGTAATTGATAGTGAAATAAATAAATTATTATTATTATTATTATTATTATTTTACATCAAAAGTATAAATACTTAGTTTCAAGTTAATCGGACTGCGCTTTAAAATTCTTCCATACAAACTTTAACATCCCTAAACCCCATTTGAGGGGTAGTTTTGAAAAACTAATAATGACAAACTTTATCACTTACATAAGCAAGAATTTGTGCTAAGTTTCAAGTTCATTAACCAAATTAAGAGCGTAGACGGGCTGCGCGGGAATTGAAAAATGATTTCGATATAAACTTCGACACTAGTCACTTCCCTAATTGTGTACGTATTAGTCTAACCCTCCTTCACCTCTCGTCTCCCCCCGTAGAGTGCGATAGAGACAACTGCAGCTCAGAACGATTTTACCTATAAAAAGCCTTGACCGATCGACGTTTCGTATTCTCCTGTTTCCTCCTCGAAACCTAAGCCAATTAAATTATATTTGGTATCAAAATTTAAAGCAAGAATAGATCTATGCCCCTATTACTTGTTTTTATTTTAAAAACTTTTCAATTTTCTTTGGTAGTCGTCTGATTACGTAGGTAAAAACGGGGTATTTTTTTAGGTTTTTGGTAAGTCATATTTATTTTTGTAATAAATTTTTTGAAAAAAAAAAAATGACAGGGGCATGCCTTCAATAGACCTGGATTTTTATAAATAAAAACGATTACTCTAGAGGCATTATCCAGGAAGAGAATAGGGGAATACATTTGTATGGAAAATGCAGCCCGTCTACGCTCTTAATAAGATTTTTCATGTAAACTCTATCCCTGTTTCCACGCCCACAGGGGTAGAATTTCAAAAATCGTCTGGGATGTTTCCATAACTTGTCTCAAACATTATTTACACCAATTTTCAAGTTAATCAATCCCCAATAAAATCCTCCGCTGTAAAATTTACTACCCCTTTTCACCGCTTAGGGGTAGATTTTTGGAAAACCCTGATACACGTTAGTTAGTCTTCATTTTTGGTCTCAAATCTGAGTTTTGATTAAATCGGACCGCGTGTTAAAATTCCTCTATAAAAACTTTGACACCCACCAATACCGTCTTCTGGGGTCGCGGGTTGTTCGAAAGAGATACCGTGGCCCTGCCATAGGCAACTGAAGGAACACGGGTGGGTTTTAGTCAGTAAAAGTATGACACGCCCTTCCGTTCCACCCAGAGCGGGAGAAGTCATTTGATGATTTCCCATCCACAAAAAAGGGGGTAGTTTAGCAAAACTAAAAATGATTAATTTTATAATTAACTTAGATGAATATTCGTGCTAAGTTTCAAGTCTAATAACTCAAGAGATAAGATTTTTCATACAAACTTTCATCCCCTATTTTATTCCCTTAGGGATGGAATTTCCAACAATTCTTTCCTAATGGATGTTTACACTATTTATAAGGTATATATGTTCAAAATTTCATGTCTCTAGGTCCAGTGCGTTGTGCGTTGATTATTATCAGTCAATGAGTCAGTCAGGACTTTGAATTTTATATATATAGATTTACAAGACCATAAACTTCTGATAGGTTTTCCGGTAATCTATAGGTAAGGAACTATTTTCTGTATATTTTTTTTCAAAATTTTTGGCTCAGTAATTTCGGAGATAAGGGGGGGGGAATGGTCAATTTTCGTCAATTTTCTTAAATAACTTCAAAACAATTTATTTTAAAAAACAAATACATTTGAGACTCTCACAGTAAGACTCTCACAGACACAGACACACAGACTCTCACACTTTCATTTGATATGTCACACGGTACAGTTTGCAAAACTTTTTTTTTAATTGTACTTATTTTCTCCCCAAAAGGGACCCCTATATTCAAAATTCATTTATTTACGTTACATGTCCGTGTTTGGGTTTACCAAAATACATATGAGTTCCAAGTTTCAACTTAATCGGTTCATTAGATTCGGAGCAAATTGGCTGTGACAGACGGACAGACGGACAGACAGGCAGACAGACACACGAGTGATCCTATAAGGGTTCCGTTTTTTTCCTTTTGAGGTACGGAACCCTAAAAAACACATTTATGTTCGCATAACTCGTCAAATGTAGGCAACACCAGATTTTTGTTCGAGATTTCAGATTTGGTCTCATTACTAGTAAAATTTGTTTGCTATTATGAGGACAATCATGTGCCACTAATTACCAGTCACCAAATATTTCTAATGTAAAGAGAACCAAGCCAACACCATGTAGTGCAAACCAAAGTGCAAACCATCCGTCTAGCTAGATGAACTAACTCACCAGTTTCCAGAACCCCCACGATTGTCTGGTGATCAGGGCGGTGCCAGCGTCCCAAACGCAGGGTTTTTTCGAAAACTCCGACATTGCACACAGCGGGTTTACCGGGTTCATTTTGCTGAATGTCAACTGTATTAAGAATATTACTTAATATTATATTATACGCGTAGTTACTTGTCGGAAAAAGTATAACACTTGGAATACTTTTTAGAAAAAAAAAATGCGACTTTGACCTTCAATATTTCCAGAACCACTGGATTCCCAGGTATGCATGGTCTAGTGGAAAAAAAACGATCCAAATAAAGGCTCTTACAGACAGAGGCGATATCGCGTCGGGACGTGTCGCGTAGCGGTGTTGCGACGCGATGATATCGCAATATCGCTCGTGATATCGCCTCTGTCTATAAGAGCCTTAATGACAGACAGGACAGGACAGGGCCGTCATCTACCCCGGTCATCAGGGAGAGTGGAACCGGCGAGAGATGTCGTGCGGTGTCCCACAGGGATCGGTCTTGGGGCCGCATCTGTGGGACATCGGTTACGACTGGGTGCTGCGCGCCGACCTCCCAAGCGGCGTCAGCGTAGTATGTTACGCTGACGACACGCTGGTCCTGGCGCAGGGGAGGTCGCACCAGGCGGCGGCTGAACTAGCGACACGCGGGGTTGCGATAGTCGTGGAGAGGATCCGGCAGTTGGGACTCGAGGTGGCCTTGCACAAGTCCGAGGCCATGTGTTTTCATGGTCCTCGGAATGCGCCACCGTCGGGTTCCGAAATAACGGTGGGAGGGGTTCACATCGGTGTCGGGTCGACGATGAAGTACCTGGGACTCGTCCTCGACAGCCGGTGGAACTTCGTGGAGCACTTCCGACGTTTGGCTCCCAGACTGGCACGGGCTGGGGCTGCCTTGAGGCGGCTCCTGCCCAATCTGGGGGGTCCAAACGCCTCCTGCCGGAGGCTCTACGCGGGGGTCGTGCGGTCCATGGCCCTTTACGGAGCACCGGTGTGGGCGCGTTCCCTAAGGCTGGGACCAGCCGGCAGGTTGAACGCGTCCCAGAGGGTCATGGCCATCCGGCTAGTCCGGGGATACCGCACGGTCTCCCGGGAGGCGGCGAGCCTCCTTGCCGGATTGCCGCCGTGGGATCTGGAGGCAAAGGTCCTCGCGCACGTGTGGGAGTGGCGCGAGGAGGCGAAGCGCCGGGGCGTAACTCCGCTGCCGCGAGAAATCACGGTACAGCGGACAGAGCTCCGGCGGGATCTCATGGCGGCATGGAGATCGCGACTGTCGCAACCCAGCGCTGGGCACGCCACAATAGCGGCGATAAGTCCCCTCTTTGAGGAGTGGTTAGAGAGGCGCCACGGCGTCCTCACCTTCCGCCTGACGCAGGTCCTCACCGGACACGGTTGTTTCGGGAGGTTCCTGTTTCGCATAAGGCGGGAGGAAACGCCCGGGTGTTTCCATTGTGTAGATCGCCCGGAGGACACGGTGGAGCATACAGTGGAGGTCTGCCCGGCTTGGGCAGAGCACCGCCGTGTTCTCACGGAGGCGATCGGCGGCGGCGATCTCTCGCGTCCGAGCCTGGTCCAGGCCATGGTGCGGAGCGAGAGTGCATGGGAGGCCGTCACCTCCTTCTGCGAAGCAGTGATGCTCGCGAAGGAGGAGGCGGAACGCGTGAGGGAGAGGCAGCCTCACGCCCTCAGTCGCCGCAGGAGACGCCCTGGGCGGCGGGAATCGCGGGGCGATTTCCGGCCACCGTAGGCGCGGGCCTGCGGACGGTGAGCAGCGGGTAGCTCGCCGTCCGGTAAGGACCAGGCCCGAGTCGACGGCGCGTCGTGTTCCACGCGCGCCTCAAAGAGATGTCAGCAAGTGACGGGGCCCAATAGGGCCGACGCCGCTGGGGTCGCGGGTTGTCTGAAAGGGTTACCGCGGCCCTGGCATAGGCAACTGAAGGAACACGGGTGGGTTTTAGTCAGTAAAAGTCTGACACGCCCTCCCGCTCCACCCAGAGCGGGAGAAGTTATTTGATGATTTCCCACCCTCAAAAAAAAAAAAAAAAAAAAAAATGGGTAGAATATGTGGCTTTCGGCTTCGGCACGTGTCTTTTTACACCCGGTATACAAATACTAAGTAATAAAGCTGACGAGTTTGTTTGTACGCGCTAATCTCTGGAACCACTAGTCGGATTTGAAAAAATATTTTCGCATTTGAGAGCCCAGTTCTTGAGGAAGGCTATAGGCTATTTAACATCACGCTATGACCTTTAGGAGCTGAGCAA
Source organism: Cosmia trapezina (assembly GCA_905163495.3). Classification (NCBI taxonomy): domain Eukaryota; kingdom Metazoa; phylum Arthropoda; class Insecta; order Lepidoptera; family Noctuidae; genus Cosmia; species Cosmia trapezina. Next base: position 10,309,626 of record LR991039.1, read on the forward strand.
AAAGAAAAAAAGTCAGAAAGAACGCTAAGTTAAATGGAATAATAGCGCGGGCAGACGATGCGATGCGGCGGGGAGGGTCGGGAGTACAAGAAATTTCACGAGGATGAAGTCGTGGATAGCTGGTTTAGAATAAGGACAGGAGCACGATGATAGATAATAGATAACTCACATGGTTTTTATAGTAAAACTCTTCGCAAACTTGGTTTTCCACATATGTCATTCTTAAAACCTCTTTGTCCATTGTGCCCAACGCTGTAATAGAAACATGACATACCAATACAAACTAGCTAAGTAGGTACCTACAGCTTTTTCAGACGTTGTCAGATTGTGCTTTAAAGTTCTGGCAACACTCAGGTGAATCCCGCGTGGGTCACGATTACACGCGTCGATTGTTTTATTGATTAGGATGTCACGCGACTACTCGTGCCAGTTTGAACGACTCCTTAAAAGATAGTTGCCAGTTGCCACAAATAAGACGCACGCGCATTGCGTCCGAGATCCCGCGCGGGATTCGCTTCAGTTTGGCCATAGCTTAATACTGCTTACAGTCACTCATTTTTACTGCATAAATTTTGTTTTCAAACGTTCCGGTCCCCTTGACTGGCAAACAAATTGGTAGTACCGGCGCTGCATATAGAAAATAATAATTACTATTAAGTATAGGTAGAGTCTTTGACATAATATCGGGACCCTTGGGTCCCGCGGGGCAATTGCGTAACACATTACACACTATCATCGGAATAGGTTTCATTTTGACATTCAACATTCATTGCGTCATTTACGTTGTTGAGCAGACAAATTTTTCGAACATTAAGAAGCGATGGATTGGTATTTGCTTCAAAATGATTCAGATTCCGATTGATAGTCTGTTACGCAATTAGGGTACGTACGAGGGGCCGAAGCAAACTCGCAGAGGCCCCTTAGACAATTTTTAAGTGTTGAGGCAACAACCGACGATAATCCGTATTTGCTCTATGCAAGTGCACTCAAGGACAACCCCCGATTGGTGCAGGACTGTTGCAGAACATGGAAACAAAACATATTGGGCTATGGGTTTTGGTGGCTGTAGTGGATTGATTAGCTAGAACTATGCAAGGACTATTTTATGTCCCGTGCGGCGTGCCTGATCAATGTTATGATTGTAATAAAAATTATTAGGGATATAATACAAGTTGCTTACTGATAAGTGCTACTACAATATTGCTGATTTTTTAAATGATGAATTTTGAATTTTATTGTGGTTTTAATTGTATTTTTAAGTTAGACATATTTTGTAATATTGAATTATTGACTACATTTTGAACTGACTCTAATTTTATTTAAGAAACTGACATTAAATAATTTATAATTGCCAATCTAATTAATAACATAATATTATAAACATTTTGTACGCCGAGTGAGGCAAAACATGTTGGTCCAATAAAAATATTTTTTCCATCAATATGTGCATTCATGTATCATGTAGAGATCGGATAATAGGATGCATTAACCTAAAGTTGAGGTGTTGGCTAAGTATGGAGTGGGCTTTTGGATTGAAAAATCTCAGAATTCCGGTATCGGCCAATTTTGACTTCTGATTATAGAATCGAATGTATAATTTACTTAAGTTCAGATGTTAGTTAGTATGGATTGCACTTACGTATCGAAAAAATCCCGGGATTCTGGAACGACAATTTTAAGTTCTGATTTTGAAATCGAATGTTTAGTTAGGTACTTGCGTACAGGTGTTGGCTAATATGGATTGCACTTTTGTATCAAAAAAATCCCGTGATTCCGGGATTCACAAATTTTGACTTCTGATTATAGAATCGAATGTATAATTTACTTAAGTTCAGATGTTAGTATGGATTGCACTTATGTATCGAAAAATCCCGGCATTCCGGAACGACAACTTTTAAGTTCTGATTTTGGAATCGAATGTTTAGTTAGGTACTTGCGTTCAGGTGTTGGCTAATATGGATTGCACCTTTGTATCAAAAAAATCCCGTGATTCCGGGATTCACAAATTTTGACTTCTGATTATAGAATCGAATGTATAATTTACTTAAGTTCAGATGTTAGTTAATATGGATCGCACTTATGTATCGAAAAAATCCCGGGATTCCAAACGACAATTTTTAAATTCTGATTTTGGATTCGAATGTTTAGTTAGTTAGGTACTTGCGTTCAGGTGTTGGCTAATATGGATTGCACTTTTGTATCAAAAAAATCCCGGGATTCCGGGATTCACACATTTAGAGTTCTGATTATAGAATCGAATGTATATTTACTTACGTTTAGGTTTTGGCTAATATGGAATGTACTTTTGTGTTGATCGTCAAAATGTCGCGATTCCGGAACTGATGAATGAAGTATTTTTTACTATTAGAGGGTAACTTTTTTATCACTAAATTTTCACAGGGAATCATCTACTCATGAACAACTTGCACTATGGCATCAACACGTAAATCACGAAAAATAAATCAGCTGGTCGAGTAGGTATTGAACTTTTGTATCAAACATCGTAATTTTTTTCGTGATTTCAGAGTTGGTCCCATAATGAAAGCTGCTGAAACTGTAAATCCAAGATGGCGGCTGCAAATATTTTCAAATGTTCAAATCAAATCAAATCAAATCGTTTATTTGTGATGCATGGGTCGTTTGGTTCGTCATGGTGTCGTTTTCTTGGTTTTCGAGAGTGTTAAAGCCGATAGTGACACTAAAATGTAAATCAATGATGGTGGATGTGAATATTTTCTAATTTTTCGTCAATGGGTGTCGTTTTCAGGGTTTTCAGTGGTGTCAAAGCTGATAGTGACATTAAAATGTAAATCCAAGATGGCGGCTGTGAACATTTTCAAATTTTTCGTCATGAGTGTCGTTTTCATGCTTTTCGCGGGTGTTAAAGCCGATAGTGACACTAAAATGTAAATTCAAGCTGGCGGCGGCGAATATTTTTAAATTTTTCGTCATGGGTGTCGTTTTCATAGTTTTCGGTGGTGTTAAAGTCGATAGTGACACTAAAATATAAATCCAAGATGGCGGCGGCGAATATTTTCCAATTTTTCGTCATGGTTGTCGTTTTCATGCTTTTCGAGGGTGTTAAAGCTGATAGTGACATTAAAATACAAATCCAAATGGCCGGTGCGAACATTTTCAAATTTTTCGTCATGGGTGTCGTTTTCATGCTTTTCGAGGGTGTTAAAGCCGATAGTGACACTAAAATGTAAATCCAAGATGGTGGATGCGAATATATTCTAATTTTTCGTCAAAGATGTCGTTTTCATGATTTTGGGGGTTGTGAAAACCGATAGTGATGTTAAAATGTAAATACAACTGCGAAAATTTTTAAAATTTTCGTCAGGGGTGTCGTTTTCATGCTTTACGAGGGTGTTAAAGCCGATAGTGACACTAAAATGTAAATGCAAGATAGCGCCTGCTTTAAAAATGTTGATGGTTTTTTAATTACTATCACACGTGTTATCCGGTGAAGGATAAAATCAGGAATGAAGTTATCCGGAAAAGAACCGGAGTAACCGACATAGCTAGCAGAATAAGCAAACTGAAGTGGCAGTGGGCTGGCCATGTTTTTCGAAGGACCGATGGCCGGTGAAGCAGACTGGGAGAGGCCTATGTCCAGCAGTGGACTGCGATAGGCTGAGTTGATTGTTGATTGTGTTATCAGGTTGAAACGCGATACGCCGCACTGCCGCAGGGTTAGTTAACTAGACATCAGCCAAGCGTCACGCGTTTTGACTCCACTATCGGCTTTAGCACACTCCAAAACCATGAAAACGATAACCATGACAAAAAATTTGAAAATGTTTGCAGCCGCCATCTTGGATTTATATTTTGACGCCACTATCGGCTTTAAAACCCTCGAAAACCATGAAAACGACACCCATGACAAAGTTTGAAAATGTTTGTAGCCGCCATCTTGGATTTACATTTTAACGTCACAATCGGCTTTAACACCCTCAAAAACCATGAAAATGACAACCATGAAAAAAGTTTGAAAATTTTTGCAGCCGCCATCTTGGATTTTCATTTTAACGTCACTATCGGCTTTAACACCCTCAAAAAACGACACCCATGACGAAAAGTTTAAAAATTTTGCAGCCGCTTGCTTTTACAAAGTTTGAAAATTTTTGTAGCCGCCATCTTGGATTTACATTTTAACGCCACTACCGCCTTTCAAACCCTCGAAAACCATGAAAACGACACCCATGACAAAAAAAAATAAAATGTTGGCAGTTGCCATCTTGGATTTACATTTTACCGTCACTATCGGCTTTAATACCCTCAAAAACCACGAAAAGTCACCTATGACGAAAAGTAAAAAAATTTTGCAACCGCCATCTTGGATTTAAATTTGAACGCCACTATCGGCTTTAAAACTCTCGTAAACCATGAAAACGACACCCATGACGAAAAGTTAGAAAATTTTGCAGCCGCCATGTTGGATTTACATTTAACCGCCACTATCGGCTTTAAAACCCTCGAAAACCATGAAAACGACACCCATGACGAAAACTTAAAAAAATTCGCAGCCGCCATGTTGGATTTACATTTTAACGTCACTATCGGCTTTAACACTCGCGAAAACCATGATAACGACAGCCGTGACGAAAACTTAAAAAATTCGCAGCCGCCATGTTGGATTTACATTTTAACGTCACTATCGGCTTTAACACTCTCGAAAACCATGATAACGACAGCCGTGACGAAAAGTTTGAAAGTTTTGCAGCCGCTATCTTGGATTTACATTTTAACGCGACTATCGGCTTTAAAACCCTCGAAAACCATGAAAACGACACCCATGACGAAAATTTGAAAATGATCGCAGCCGCCATCTTGGATTTACATTTTAACATCACCATCGGCTTTAAAACTCTCGAAAACCATGAAAACGACACCCATGACGAAAAATTTGAAAATGTTCGCAGCCGCCATCTTGGATTTATATTTTAACGTCACTATCGGCTTTAACACCCTCGAAACCCATGAAAACAACCCCACCGATATAGTGACGGCAGGTTTGTATTTCTCGCGGGGACCACGTGTAACAAACGGAATATTTATGTGATCCCGATTTCCCGGTATTTCCAAATAAATAAAACCACAATATATAGGAAGTCATTTCCATACAATGTATCCGATTAGTTGTGCATTCCAACATTTTCTGGAATCCCGGGAATTATATTAAGAAAAAAATGTTAAGAAGCCGCTTCCATAGCTTGTTTTAACATTAGGTTAATATGCATCCGATTATCCGATCTCATTCATGTTACACATGTTTTAATAAATAAATTTATCTTTATCTTTACCAAACTCTTAGGTATTTTAGGAAAAAAAGGAGATAATGAAATCATTTTGTTTTAATTTACATAATATGTAAAAGTAGCAGTGTTAATCGACTTATGTTGCTGACCGTACCTACTAGAAATGTACAACCTACATAGTGTTTCCGCACTTAGTCCCTCATGTGGACCATTGTGCGTGTAGTTATAACTTAAACCCCATACAAAATAAAAATATACACCTTTCCATTCGTTCATTTGGGATTCACCCCATGCGATGAGGTCCAACAGAGCAATGGTGGCATAAGTTACTTTATCATGGTACTCCGGATGTAGGATATAATCCTTAACGTCTAACGCGTATTTATTTGATCTGGTACCCCATAATATCAACTTTGTGTTGTTCCTGGAAATAAAACTAGGAATTATGAAAAAATTTACTTGTAGATACAAGCTACCGAAAGTAGCCTCTATCTCTACGTCCTACCCAGCGACATGACAAAAATAAAGAAAGAAAGAGCGAGCAGATGAAGAAAGAAATCATGGAGGGACAGGCGTATAAAATAGCCGTGTATCCTTGCGGGCGCGATGAACTGAGATTGAAAAAACGTGGTTTGCGGTGAGACGAAATGCTTCCGTTCGGCGCCGGTGCACTATGACGTCTGACAGCCATCAATTAGCTGTCACTAGCCGCAGGATTCTCTAAATCCCGCGACACACAATATCCGCGGCTGCAATATAAGCCTAAGACAGACTACAGACACCTTATAAACCGTCCACAATCAAAAAAATGTAAGGGGCAATAACTTGCCACACCAAATCATTTTTTTCTTTATCCATGTCCATGAAGCCGTTTAGGATACCTACAGGTCACAAATAGACTAAGAGGTCACAGGATTTTTCATAACGATCATGGATACGGTTAGATTTACTTCGATGGGTTGTAGAGTAGTCCCCTAATGCGAATGACGTCGGTCTGCCTGCTCTGAGTGGTTGCAACTTCGAGTTATAGCGCTTACAAGAGGCGTCATTGTTGCGAAAAAAAAAACGATCAGAGAAATGGTCAGTTTAGAGGCATGAGGAACAGGGTGTAAAGTTCACTCATCCTCTATTGAAAAGCGAGGATCCTCCGACCAGACGGGTGTTGTGTCTGGTGGGCTACTGCTCAACGGTTGATGTTGGGACGTTGTATATATGCTAATCGCGTGGTAAACTCTAATTGCGCGATGCAGGTTTGCGTGACGTCATGTCATTGATGCGTAGTTCGTATGTGGCGATGTAGATGCCGCCACATCACTCCCCTCCGGAGACCGGAGGTCGATAGTGGGCTGAGTCGTGTATCTTGCGATGCTTGCCAGTGCCAGTTGTGGTTCCAGTGAGTCGGAACCGGGTGCCGCATAGTTCACGGTGAGTCGGAACTGTCTGCGGTGAAACCCCAGTGAGTCGGGGTGGCGCTGCGTTATGCTCCAGTGAGTCGGAGTGTACAGCGCTTGGTTGAGGTTGAGGCTGAAGGTGATGACCAGGAATGCGCGTCCGCTCCATGCTGGTGGTCAGGATACCCGTTGAAGCCGTGGGTTCTGGCTGGCTGTGTGACTCGCCGCTCGAAAGCTTGAGGAAGTGATGCTGATGACGTCACGCTGATGTAGTTGCACGAAGGCTGCGCTGACGTTCATGCTCGGGGTCACCAATTTAGAGGCATGAGGAACAGGGTGTAAAGTTCACTCATCCTCTATTGAAAAGGGAGGATCCTCCGACCAGACGGGTGTTGTGTCTGGTGGGCTACTGCCCAACGGTTGATGTTGGGACGTTGTATATATGCTAATCGCGTGGTAAACTCTAATTGCGCGATGCAGGTTTGCGTGACGTCATGTCATTGATGCGTAGTTCGTATGTGGCGATGTAGATGCCGCCACAGTCAGTTTTGGTACACATTGAAAGTATGGCGTCTCCGCAGATGAAACAAGTTGGTCTGCCGGCTCTGAGTGGTTGCATTTCAAAGCTATGATGCGCGCAACATTGTTGCGAAAAAAAAAACGATAAGAGAAATGGTCAGTTTTAGGACCCATTCGAAGTATGGTGTCTCCACAGGTGAAACGAGTTGGTCTGCCGGCTCTTAGTGGTTGTATTTCAGAGCAATCGTTGTATATGCAAGACGCTTATTTGTGGAGAAAGCCTAAAAAATACATCCGACCGGCCCCCCGGTCGCGCAGCGGGTGGTGCTAGGCGCAGGTGTAGGGTGGGAGTACGACACCGGCCGGCGTGCACTTGAAAAATTCGCCTATTGTCCCCTTTTTCGATGTATTTTTTAGGCTTTCTCCACAAATAAGCGTCTTGCATACACAACGATTGCTCTGAAATACAACCACTGAGAGCCGGCAGACCAACTCGTTTCACCTGTGGAGACACCATACTTCGAATGGGTACTAAAACTGACCATTTCTCTTATCATTTTTTTTTTCCAACAATGTTGCGCGCATCATAGCTCTGCAATGCAACCACTCAGAGCCGGCAGACCAACTTGCTTCAGTGTGTACCAAAACTGACCATTTCTCTGATCGTTTTTTTTTCGCAACAATGACGCCTCTTGTAAGCGCTATAACTCGAAGTTGCAACCACTCAGAGCAGGCAGACCGACGTCATTTGCATTAGGGGACTACTCTACAACCCATCGAAGTAAATCTAACCGTATCCATGATCGTTATGAAAAATCCTGTCACCTCTCGGTCTAAAAGGAACGGACATACATACATTACATGCGCGCGAAAAACATTACCCACCTTCTGGATCAGTCGGGTAAAAAAAAAGATTGCAAGCATTTTATGGCAGTAGTATTATTGAACATGACTTACAAGAGCTGATCTGCGTTTATCTTGGCGATGTCTTCAGCTGCTGCTATAGCAAACGCAGGGTGAATGAGTACCGCCCCGGAAATAGCGTAGTGAGCCTTTCCAGCTATGACTAAAAAAAAAGAAATGTTGGACGCACTTTACATTTGAAGTTTCCATCATCCATGAATCTATTAATTACCATCGACCCACCCCTGCTTCACTACATAATAATGTAATTGTATTATTATTATTTCGGTGGCTTATCGAATGCGCTGTTTTACATAAGTACTCTAGCCGTTTTACAAAACAGCTCCGTTATGTAAAACAGCTGAACGTTGTTTAGCGATTTTCCATAATGAACTTTACGTTTTGCATTTATCAATGCAGCGGGTCAACGATTAGAGATTATGTAAAACAGCGTAAAATGAAACGTCAGATTGCAGATTTTAGTTCTAAATTTTGTCGCTCGTGGTTCTGTGTCTTAACAATAACAATGGCATTCGAAACAGAAATAAATAAAACGAGTAGGTAATATGAGTGAAAACTGTGATTTTAAGGACAATTTGAACATAAAGTTATCAGAGTTTTATGAAAGCCAGTCCTAAAAATACTAAATAGCCAAGTAACTGCGACCAACTTGGATGTAGCGCTCGCCGGCTGCTGCCGCGGCACCGCTCGCTTCGCTCGGTCGGGTCGCGGGCGGTTGCTCACAATTCTAACCTAACCCATTACGGTCAGGGTGCCCTATCTTAGTTACTGCGACCGATTCGGCATTAGAAGCCGCACCAAACGCTTATTGTTACTGCAGATAAGCTATTATGCATTACTTACACATTTATATGTAAGTAATGCATAATAGCTTATCTAGGTAGCAGTTTTGTTAAATATAACACAATGAAAATCCATACATAACGGAGCTGTTTCGTAAAACCGCGGATTCGCTAATCCATCTGCGACATTATACGTACAAATACAAACGTTTCTTTACACAAAATATGTACCAATAATTTGTTATGATCGCTATAAAAATGTCATAAGTATCACGGTAGTTTAGTAACATCCTTGATAAATGAACGGCTTGCCAGCACACGGATAAGCCCCGAGAGGTTTTCGTGTGTGGCTATAACCAAAAATGTATAAGGTTAAGTGTTTTGGAAACAATAAATAAATACATCGATTCCTTAGATCAAATTTTGTACCTACTAACTACAAAATTTTAAATTTTCACTTTTTTAGTGCCAAATACACTAAAATGTCATGCTCTTTTGTTTGCGCGTATTGACATATCGTTAATCCATACCTTAGTCCGGTCAAAATAGACATAAAAGTAGTGTTCAATTAACACAAATTCCGACAGAGCTAAATTTTGGTGGAGACCTTGGGCATAACATTAGAAATAAAGTGTCAAAAGTCCCCATCGATCCCATGTGTGCTAAAAAAGTTATTTGGGGGTCAAATGTCAAAATTTGAGGTTTTTTGAATTTTTCTCGTAAACGGTAAGTTATATCAAAAAAATAGGTGAGCCAAAATTGAAGATCATAAAATTGTCTTCAAAAATTGTCTGTATACTTTTTTCCTAAGAATCACCATTTCTGAGATATCGCGATTCTAAAAGTTGAAGGAGTCACGTTGTACAAGATATGCACACATTTCCACATCACCTGGAGGTAGTAGATTCTTCGGTAGGCCTACTCCACGAACTGTTATGACGGAATTTTCAAGGACAATAATCTTTTAACTGCATTATGATTATTGATATTGATATTGTTTACTGTCTTTAACTGTAGTTCTGATTTCTTTTGCTATTTCAATCTGATTCATATTCTTCAAAGTCGACTTCAACGGTCATGTCTTCTTCGATTTCTTCTTCTTATTATTTCTCTTCTTCTTGCTGGATGTTCATAAATTGTTCAAATGAAGATGAATCATCTGTCTATTCATCGAAATCACATGAATCTTCGTCTGTTGTATTCAATTGGACATTTGAGCAAGACTGGCCTTGGTAATTAGTAGGTACCTACACGCTGGAGAACACAGAACTACAGCCACATTTCGCACTAAAACCTTTTTTGCACTAGCAAAAAATAATGTTTAAAAGTTTTTCCGGAGTAGGTGGGAGTAAAGTTTGAATCGGTTCCAAAGTATTATCTGTTAATTTCTAACCCCAGTCTTCTGGGTTCAGTTGATATACACGAAACAAGAAACAAGTTCAACTATCTTGTCTTCCTCCAACATCGGCTTCTGCTAGTCAACGCTTGTATCGAGTATACTATGAAGTTCAGACATGGCTAGGCAATCAACTGAACCCAGAAGACTGGGGTTAGGAATTAACAGATAATACTTTGGAATCGATTAAATCTTTACTTCCACCGGCTCCGGAAAAACTCCTAAACACTTTTTTTTTGCAAAAAAGGTTGTTGTGCGAAATGTGGCTGTAGAAGAATATGGTTACTTTGTTCTCCAGCGTGTACTAATTGCCAAGGCCAGTCTTGCTCAAATGACCAATTGAATACAACAGACGAAGATTTATGTGATTTCGATGAAGAGACAGCTGGTTCATCTTCATTTGAACAAATTATGAACATCCAGCAATAAGAAGAGGAAGAAGAAGAAGAAGAAATCATAGAAGACATGACTATTGAAGTCGACTTCAAAGAATATGAATCAGAATGAAATATCAAAAGAAATCAGAACTACAGTTAAAGTCAGTAACCAATATCAATAATCATAATGCAGTTAAAAGATTATTGTCCCTGTAAATTCCGTCATAACAGTTCGTGGAGTAGGCCTACCGAGGAAACCACTTAAAAAAAAACGCGCCAAAGTACACTTCCTGGTGTGGAAATGTGTGCATAAATCATGTACAACGTGCTTCCTTCAACTTTTAGAATCGCGATATCTCAGAAACGGTGATTCTTAGAAAAAAAGTATAAGTACAGACAATTTTTGAATACATTTTTATGATCTTCGATTTTGTCTCACCTATTTTTTTGATATAACTTACCGTTTACGAGAAAAATCCAAAAAACCTCAAATTTTGACATTTGACCCCCAATAACTTTTTTAGCACACATGGGATCGATGCGGACTTTTGACACACTATTTCTAATGGTGTACCCAAGGTCTCCACCAAAATTTAGCTCTGTCAGAATTTTTGTTAATTGAAATGTCTATTTTGACCGGACTACCTACCAAAAACGTAGTTCACAGTTGTATTAAAATAAGTTCCATGAATGTTATATAGGTTTATACTAATGACCTTTATTTTTATAAATCCAAACATACTTCAACCGCAGAAAATTTCAAAACACAAACGTAGCAATATCTTTTTAACAATGCTAAAAGCTGAATATTTTTGAGTTTTAGACTGAATGCCAGTCAACATTTTATGTTTGCATAATTTAGGTTGTATGTATGTACCTACAATTAGTTAGTTTTCAAATGTTATGGTTATACTATATTACAATATTGAGATATGATGCAATTAAAGTACTAGTCTTATGAATAGATCCATAATTGTTTTGTTTTGTTTTTATCATAATAATAAAAAAATTACTTAGACAACTCGCTACTCACTACGAATAAAATCTAGCTAGTGGTGACGTCCTGCTATATTTTAAAACAATGTATCGCCGTAATCTTTTGATTACGTAAACAAATAAAAATATTGTGTTAATTTTTAATCATTCATCATCCCTATTCTGTTGTTAGCGCAATTGTGAACTAAGGCATCGACAAAACCTTCCAGAATAAATGCTCGAAATGATGGTTTCCTATCTAGTATTTTCCTAGTATCTAGTAGTTTCCTATATAGTATGTGGTCTCACATAAAAATTACATAAATCATAATAACATACAGACATGAAAAATGTCTTTGTTTTATAGGTAACCTACTATACATAGGTATATTAAGAGGAGCTCGTGGCTAAGTAATAACTGCCGCACGGGTCGATCCATCAGGTTAAGCTACGCTTGCCGGGGTTGGTCAGTGGATGGGTGACCATCTTTACATACCGAGACTCCTCCGTGCCTCGGAAAGCACGTTAAGCCGTTGGTCCCGGCTGTCATTCGTGGATCTTTGACAGTCGTTACGGGTCGTCAGAAGCCCGAAAGTCTGACAACCAGTCTTACCAAGGGGTATCGTATTACCCAGTTACTGGGTTGTGGAGGTCAGACAGGCAGTCGCTCCATGTAAAATACTGGTATTCAGCTGCATCCGGTTAGACTGGAAGCCGACCCCAACATAGTTGGGAAAAGGCTAGGCAGATTGATTGATTGATTAAGGTACTTAGATCTACAAGCAGAAATTTAATTTTATTAATCGCGGACGTGTATCTACAACACTATAAAACATAAACATACGAATTAAATCCTCATACTTGTGCAATTACACGCGATTTATTTTATACTCACAGAAGGTGTGTTGCACAATGCCCAGCCAGGGGAACCGGCCTATGTTTATACTCACAGAAGGTGTGTTGCACAATGCCCAGCCAGGGGAACCGGCCTATGTTTGCCACTGAGCCTTCGGGCATCTCCTGTGTAGCATCAGATGAACAGTGCAGGCGGTCCCACATAACACACACGATGTTATTTGCTTGAATAAAATACAATTCTTCTTAAAGGGCTCCTCCGCGACCGGTAACGGCCGTCAACTTGTAATATAAAATATCAGTTTATAAAAACATAAACACAATTAAAATAAAGGTTTGCTAATGCTTTTTTGGGGTCAAAGTCACCAACTATTAGGTTGTCTCGTAAAACAGCAAGCAGTTTTGTAAACAGTAGATACGTATTCAAGAGTTGTATTTGAAGACTTTAATGATTATAATTCTGTAAAATTCTGTAAGTCATACTTGTTATTGTTACAGTCTCGAATCATATTTTGATCAACATACAACCTAATACTGACTAGCAAATTGCAAGAAACGTACTCGTAAGAAAATTTTAATTTCGCAGCCTACCCTTGCGGTTTCGCCTCGTATTCACGACGCGACGCGATGTCTGGCGACGTCAGTCGACATCGCCCGCCATTGCCCAACTTCGCCCGACATCTCTAGCGACACGTGTCGCCGTAACGTGTCGCAGATCATTTGACTTGACCCCTAGTGACTTTAGCACACAAATAAAGACAGCACTTATTTTGAAATAATAAGAAAACTTTGAAAACTTACTATGAATTGCCAGCACCAATAATACTATGTGACTTCTAAAGTCCGCCATGTTGAACTCTGTTTCGCTCAGAGTTCAACATGCGTCTATTTTTTTAAGTGTTTACAGACACCTCGAACCACTGATAAAACCGAACAGTACAAGCGCGAGAAAGCACCGACTAGATATTGTCTGTAGCTGTTTCCGTTATCTTCATGTTTACAGTAGAACTGATCATTTTCCCACCGATTTGTGTATTGCTGTATAGTCTTGATTGTGCTTTGATAATGCCTTGATTACACGTACTGGGTAAGTGGCAGGCGAGACAGTGGCAAGTCACTGATCACTCGACTGTCTTGCGATAGCTACTGTAGGTGTAGGCTGCACCTGTGGCTGCACTCGGTATGTCTAATCAAGATAGAACCACTCGGCCGAGTGGTCCCGGAAGGAAATTTTAAAATATTTTTATAAAAAATGTGATTTTAGCGCGCGAAAAAAAAACCGTTGAGTGCAGGCCAGAAAACGTCACAACCGCGTGCGGCGGACGATGTAAGTATACCTATATCTTCTTGTGGCTGACTGTACTTACGACGAAATTAATCTTACGACATTTGACCACATAAGACGTGTATAAAACTGCTACTTATTGTTACATAAGTAGCCGAATGCCGTAATTACAGACACAATTAAAAAGCCATTGTGTCTCGTGTGGATCCACGTTCCGGCACACGAGGGGATAACATGGGACTTAAACATAACTGTTGAAATTTGGGTGTACTTAAGTACACCTCTGCCTAACCCTTCGGGGAAATAAGGCGTGATGGTATGTTGTTTGTGTAAAACACTCACTCGCCAACGTTACTCTCCCAGCCTAGTGAGTTACTAGTGACATTCTACTGTCTCGCCCCTGAACTCGCCATGTGTGATCAAGGCATTAGATTAGACTGGTGAATAATGCGACGCGCGACGTTACTTTCTCCTTGCTTCCTTTATGTCATTCTGACGTGTTTACAACTGCCGGGCGAGACGGGCTTAGTGTATAAAGAGGAAGAACATATTGGTTCGGTGTTGTGGGAACATTCTGTAGTACTGGCAGTGTACTGGCTGTGGTACTGGGTTTGATTCCCAAGCCTATAAGTTTTGAAGTCAGTAAATATAAGTAAGTATGTCAATCCGTGTCGTGATGCTCGTCTCTCATGCTCGAAGTTGTGGGTTCAAATCTGGCAAGTACCAATGAGACTTTCAACATGTAAGTTTCAGCAGCAACCCGTCTTGAGCAAGCGTATGGTGATCATTGCTTGTGCCTTCTCTGTATGAGGAGAGGCCTATGCCCTGAAGTGGGATAATATGCTGCTGGTATATGTATATAAAAGAAAGGTTTGTTAGTTACACTATTTATAACTCAAGAACGGCTGAACCGATTTGGCTGAAAATTAGTGGGGAGGTAGCTTAGAACCAGGAGACGGACATAAGATACTTAAAAAAAAACACATAAAACGTGGTTTATCAACGGCTGGACCGATTTAGATGAAATTTTGTATGTATATTTGAATGGGTTCCTGAATGGTTTGAAAACACAATTAAACCCGGTAGGTGGCGCTGCAGTCGAGTTCTAGGATCGTTCAGACAGGACAACGTCTGTCGGGGCCGCTAGTACTGTACTGTAGGGTCTGGGGGTCTACTCCCTAAGCACGAAGTACGTAATTTCGGCCTTCGTTACGGGCGTTTCCTACTCCGTGTCACCTACGGACGTATGATTGGTTCGGGGCCCGAACGACGTATGAATGGCAACACAATACGACAGTTGTCCCTACTCCCGATGTGTTTTTGCCCGTCCGAAAAATTTAACTTTTACACTTGTTTTGATGGATCGTTAAGTCAGAGGGACGGATAAACGGACGGACGGATGTACGGACGGACTTAGGGAGTAGGCCCCCTGGTTCATAATATCGCCAGTCACTACATCGATGGTCGCTGTATCGAAAACGTTCCATCGATGAGTCAGTGAATCGACAGTATCCCAAATCGATGGTACGCTACATCGACAGTACACCAAATCGATAGTACGCTATATTGACAGTACACTAAATCGACGGTACGCTACATCGACATTACATCAAATCGATAGTACGCCGTATCGACAGTATACCATATCGATAATACATTGTATCGACAGTACACCATATCGATGGTACGCTCCATCGACTGCTCGATTTAGTGTACTGTCGATATAGCGTACTATCGATTTGATGTACTGTCGATGTAGCGTACCATCGATTTGGGGTACTATCGATTCATTAACCCGTCGATGGAACGTTTTCGATACAGCGACCGTCGATGTAGTGACTGTCGATATTATGAACCAGACCCCGCTAGTACCTATATAATATATTAATCCCACCGCAACTGCCTGGTTGGTGAAGTGAACACAACCGAGATGCTGAAAGTTGCGAGATTCGATCGTCATTTAGGAATTTCTCACCAGAAGTTAGTAGGTAGTCTGGATTTATGGCCAGTTGGCAATACGCTCGCCCCCTACCTGGGACTAAAACCTAACTGTAGAAAGAGGAAGGCAAAGGTATCGCACACGTTTATATACCTCTCAAGAGAATACAGACACACAGCTGTGATGGTCTTCCACTTGACAGTTCTTGCCCGAAAGACAAACTACTCTTGAACGTCCCCCGTCCCCCCGCCAAAGTTAGCGAGAAACGGGCGAAAACTATTAGGTAACACTTAGTGAAAATAAAAAAACCGGCCAAGTCGGACTACCGCACGAAGGGTTACGTACAATTATCTATAAAAACGCAAAAAAATCACGTTTGTTGTATGGGAGCCCCCTTAAATATTTATTTTATTCTGTTTTTAGGGTTATAGCGTTATATTTGTTGTTATAGCAGCAACAGAAATACATCATCTGTGAAAATTTCAACTGTGTAACTATCACGGTTCATGAGAAACAGCCTGGTGACAGACGGACAGACAGACAGACAGACGGGCAGCGGAGTCTCAGTAATAGGGTCCCGTTTTACCCTTTGGGTACCTACAGAACCCTAAAAACTAGTGTTTCTTTTACTCTCTTTGTCATACATTTTATAAGCACTTCCTTGCATCCGATTGCATCATCCATCCAACTTGGCATACTTATATAACTTCGGTGACAACGCAAATGTGATGTACCTATATGATGGAGCTGGTCGCCGGCATGGAGCCGATAGTCCAGGCTGTCACTCGTAGACCTTTGACAGTCGTTACGGGAAGCCAGAAGCCCAAAACAACTAGTATTACCAAGGAGTATCGTGTTACCTAGTAACTGATGGGAGGTCAGATAGGCAGTCGCTCCATGTAAAATACTGGTATTCAGCTGCATCTGGTTCTGGTTAGACTGGAAGCCGTCACCAACATAGTTGGGAAAAGGCTAGGCAGATTAATTATGTCTGTTTGCCCCGCACGGCCCCCCAGAATTTGCGTTTTGGGTGTGCACCAATGCAATGTACTCGCTTTTAGGAGTTTATGTACCGGTTTCTTTTTCAATGCACCTCTGTACTTTTGAAGAAATATGCAAAAAAAGGGGTTCGTGCCAGCCAAACGTTTTCAGCTCGGCCCCCGTGTAACTTGAAAAATATATAGCGTATTAAAAAGTTTCTTAAACTCAAGGAATGTACTCTATTAACACGTTAAATGTGCCGCAACAGACATTGTGAATTCGTAATAATAAATAATTTATAGATGTGGATAGGGGGTCGTGCTGGAAAAAACAATTATAAGAAAATATCTAAAAAGGACAAAACACCCTTATCCAAAAACAATTAGAAAATAATTGATGTGCGGCAAGTAACATATGTACCGCTTTGGTTTCTCATACAACTTGCTAAATTTGAAAAATAAACCAATTTTAGTTTATTCAGCACGGCCCTCTATAGTTGCCTATATCTTTTTAAATATGACATATTTGTTTACAAAATTCGACTTCCTGAATTACGTATAGGAGTACATTCATTCCAAATGAATTGCGAATCTGCTGTATTAGTACTTTAAAAGATAAATTGAATCTAAAATATCATACATTATGACTGATGGGGTGACCATGATTCCATATATTAGGTAGAGTGGGCTGCATCAATTGGGTACCCCTCAAAAGACATGTGGGTTCAAATCCGTGATAGGCCGAAGTTGGTTTTTGTATTTTCAAAAACATTTTATTATAAATTAATGTATTGTTTTTGTGAATAAATAAGTTTATGCTAGTATTTATTTTTAACTAAATCTGTTTTTATTATTATCTTATTCAATAAAACGTTAATACTCCTAATATTTGACATTTACGACAGGGTTGACATTTACGAATCAACGTCTAAATAGAGAATAAGTTTCAAGACCGCTCGCCGTGCATAAGATTGGAGGTTCAAATCTTAGACACGAATTGTGTTTTTTATCATACATTATGTATTTTTTTTACTATAAAGTCTTGTATTTTAAGTACCCATTTGTTTTTTTTTTTAAATTTAATTTTAAAACAAGAAAAATAAAACACTGTAACTCTTTAAACGTCGATTGACACCCAGGTGTGCAGATAACAATAAAAAATCTATTGCGTCTGCTAATTGGCGTGCGACGGGTTAACAATCATTTAATAATAATTAATATTGATATTATGTAACAAAACTACAAAGATTTAAATTTTACAATAATTTGATTTGATAATTTACAGTTACCTTAGACATATTTTGCCAACTGAGACAAACGGGTTCCTAGACAAATGCGAAAGGTGAATAAAACTAGACTCGTCAGACGGTAACTTCATTATAGGTTAGTAAAATATAATGCATAACTACCCTCTAATAACAAACTATTCATTCACTACGATTTTATAGACAGAGACAGAGTTATAACGCCAAGTAGATTGATAATTTATTGAGTTATTAACTACCTAACTGGCTTAGTTGGTAAGAGCTCGCGGTTATCGTTGTATATATAACCAATGATTCGATTATTCGATGGTTCGAATCTCGTCCAGTCATAAGAAACACTTTTTGTATTATTCTTAAGGATGTATTGTTTGAATTGCAAAGTTGTAGCAAAGTTAATTTTAATACAACGGGGGTACCCAAATGATGCAGCCCACTGTACATAATATTCTATACTTACCTATATTAATTCTTAAATTATGTGACTACATTGAAATAAACATTACTTTTTATAATTTGTTTTTTTCTTCTTCGTTTAATATTAGCGATGACATCTTATAAAGGAATTATAACCGTTAAAACTCGTGTGCAGTCCCTATTACTTCACTGACTCCAATAATTTCAGTATTCACGCATTTTCTACGTGTGGTTGTGCAGTGAATTCTATTTCAAGCACGGAAATGGATTGTTAAAATAAACAGGTAAGTTTTAAGTTATAAGTTATGTGGCGCCATCTACATCGCAACATGCAAACTACGTATCACACTGACGTCAAAATCCTGTATCATGGTCACCCCATAAGTTGTAATGTATGATATTTTAAATTCAATTTATCGTTTAAAGTACTAATACAGCAGAATCGCAATTTATTTGGAATTAATGTACTCTCCTATACGTAATTCAGGAAATCGAATTTTGTAAACAAACATGTCATATTTAAAAAGATATAGGCAACTATAGAGGGCCGTGCTGAATAAACTAAATTTGGTTTATTTTTCAAATTTAGCAAGTTGTATGAGAAACCAAAGCGGTACATATGTTACTTGCCGCACATCAATTATTTTCTAATTGTTTTTGGATAAGGGTGTTTTGTCCTTTTTAGATATTTTCTTATAATTATTTTTTCCAGCACGACCCCCTATCCACATCTATAAATTATTTATTATTACGAATTCACAATGTCTGTTGCGGCACATTTAACGTGTTAATAGAGTACATTCCTTGAGTTTAAGAAACTTTTTAATACGCTATATATTTTTCAAGTTACACGGGGGCCGAGCTGAAAACGTTTGGCTGGCACGACCCCCCTTTTTTGCATATTTCTTCAAAAGTACAGAGGTACATTGAAAAAGAAACCGGTACATATACTCCTAGAGGCGAGTACATTGCATTGGTGCACAGCCAAAACGCAAATTCTGGGGGGCCGTGCGGGGCAAACGGACATGATTAATTGGAGCTGGTCTGATGATGGAGCTGAAAGCTCGCCATTGGAACTCCTCAACTAAATAAGGTAGCGCAGTATTATCTTGACAAGTAGCCAAGCCCAAGGTGGTTTCCAGGGTCTGATGGTGGAGCCAGAAGGTGACCATAGGAACTCCTCAATCAAACAAGATATCACCATTATGTTTAGGCTCATTGGATATACTTAATTACCTGTAGTGATAAGTGTACACTAGACGGTGTCCGGGGTCTAATGATGGGGCCGAAATGTGGCCATAAGAACTCCTCAACTAAGCAAGATAGCCCCGTGGGGCCATTTGTATGGGCGTTGACAAGTACATTAGCCACTGTGGAAGTCTAGCTAGAGTAATAGTAGAGTATAGTATGATGGTGATGGCGTACCCAAAAGGTTACAACAGGAACCAACTGCTTTGCAATTTCGCTCAGAATGTACTTTCAACTGTGTATTTGTGTTTCTTGCTGTATACTAGGTAACACGATAAATCAGGCAATGTTCAGCTCTTGGGGTGACTGTTACACAAACAGATGCTAATATAATGTTGATATAATTCAATTATTTGTTAATTAGATTACTTTATTACCGCGGGGGTACTTCATAATTAAATAAATAGGTACCTACATTACTTACAAAATAATTTATTGTAAATTATGGACGGTTTCAGTGTCCACCACGAAATTTTCTATTATTTACACTCCAATCAGTAAAGAAGCAACTATGAAACTTATAACATTGTTAATTTCGGTGGTGTCTGTTGTAGCTAGAGAATACACCGGTAAGAAGTTTGTCTTGTTTTTGTGCAGTTCAAGTGCTTGGGTCATCATCGGTATCAGTGGCACCTTGTTCCACCCACTGCTGAGTAACGGCCTCGTCCCTTTTGTGCCATGCTTTCCTGGTCTGTGTGAGTCTCATCCAGGTCTTCCCCGCGATCTTCTGTACCACCTGGCTATTAGTCTGCCAACGCTCCTTCCACCGTTTTCTCGGCAACATTAGGGGTCTACTCCACCTGCCAACACTACGTCTACCCAAGTGTAAAAGCAGATCTAGATGTATTTTATGGTAAAGATTTCGACAGGCCCCGGCGAAGATGGTGAGATGAGCTCGACTCCTATTGAAAGGACTGCCCGGCACTAGGTGTAAAGGGCGATGGAGGCCTTTGACCTGTTGTGGAACAATTCAAGCTAGTAGATTAGATTAGAAAGGTCTCTAACCATACACCCGTTTTGTAAGCCCTCGTAGTCATGGCTTTTTTTTCCGCGACGATTTTTTATCGCGCTCTGGATTTCCAGCTCTCGATATTGAGCCGAGCATGGAGCATTGGGAATCCAACAGACAGCGTATCTAGTATGCGCAGTGTTGGATTTTCAAATCTCGGCGCTAAGCTGTGCGTTGAAAATCCTAAAGATTTTTTCCTTTATTTTTTTGAGAACACGACTGAAAAACAATTTATTTGATGTAAGTGAGTGTAAGTATTTACAATAAAACTGTATGAATTGAATACAAAAGTTATCAAAGTTTGCCGTGAGCGCGAACAGTGTGATGCGCGAAGAACACCGATTTTGCTCCCGTTTTCGACATTAGATATTTTAAAAATATAAATATTATAAATAATTTTAGATGTTTATTGTTGAAATTATACACATATACAGGGTTACAGGTTAAGTCGACCGAAATCCTTTAAGAGGTGGTAGTTTCCATCATTCCTGACTGATTTGACTATGGAACCCCATACCCCAAACTTAACCGTTCTCAAGTTATGGGACTTTGAAGTTTTTTTTATAAAAATCCAGATTTTTTGTCTTTTGTCCCCTTTTTTTGTGTTTTGTACCTCTAATGTTTTTGTTTTTGTATTTTTTGTGTAGCAGATTAGTTGCTTCATTATTTTAAATACAAAAACTGCAAGTAACTGTACCAACTGAGTCATATTAGACGATTGATTGTTAAAAAAAGAAATAAATTTGTGGAAAGTTTTTTATTCTTTGTAAGATATTTAAAAAAAAGTCTATGACAGTTATGCTGCAGATGTGCTTAAAAATATCTACGGTTCTTCAGCTTTCCGATAAGGTATAATACAACAGGGTATTATTGGATTTTTTTAACAAAAACATTGATGATATGCTACCAGGTAGTAGTAAAAAATAACGATAGGTAATAGGTAATAGGTAATACGGGCTGGTATCCGCAACTCCACGACAATGCGCGTATTTTGCGTATGGGTGGGAAAATCGGTTATTCGATCCACCCCAGCTCCTCAAAGAAGGCCAGCAGCGCCTTGACATTACTGACAACTTCCCGGATGGTACCTGGGTTACCGAAGTACTTTGCCCTGTATGCGGCGACAACCGGGCAGTTTAGAAGCACATGAGCTGCTGTCTCGTCGTCCTCCATGCAGGCCCTGCACAGCGGACTGTCTGTGACTCCTATGACAAAGAGGTGTTTATTAAATGACCCATGGCCAGTTAAAGCAGCAGTAACTGTACGCAGCTGTTGTTTAGTTAGTCGAAGAAACTGTTTCGTGAGGCGGCCATCAATTGTAGGGAGTGCTTCCCTAGCCTGCCTACACTCACCTTGGTCCGACCATAGCTTATGATGCTGGTCCCTGGTACGTTTCCTTACCAGAGTGCGCAAGTACCCGAAGGGGAGCGGCACTATGGGTTCAGGTCCCACTGGTGCCATGCTCGACCCCCTTCTGGCAAGTTCGTCGGCTGCGTCGTTGCCTAGCGAGCCGCTGTGTCCCTTGATCCATTGAATGGTTATATTATTGAGTTTACCCACCTGGTTGAGACGCTGGTGGCACTCGTATATTAGCCCAGAGTCCACTGTGTGACTACTTAGCGCTTGCAGAACTGCCATGCTATCTGAGAGTATGCGGATCGAGTGGTCCTTAACTTCCCTGGCCATGATGGCAGTAGCGGCCAGAGAAATGCCCATGCACTCGGCCTGGAACACCGTGTTATGGACCCCCAATGGTGTAGCTATGTGTATGTTGAAGTCCTCCGAGAAGATTCCAGCACCTGTGCCACTACCTGTTTTAGATCCATCCGTGAAGATGCGTAGCTCTGCGGGGCGCAACCCCTCGCATCGACGATCCTCGTGGAGCTGGATCTTGTATTTTTTATTAAAAATAAATTGTTTGGGTACCCGGTCATTTACAGCTTTCGTAATAGGGAACTCTTTGTTGAGTCCCTCAAGCAGCGCGGTGTGTGGTGAGTTAGTCTTACCCCAGAGATCTAATGCATTAAGACGTACCGCTGCCATCGTTGCTTCCTGCTGTATGAACAGGTGGAGCGGTGGCAAACCCAGCATGGCTTCAACTGCTGCAGTCGGAGTAGTCCTCATGCAGCCCGTAGTCGCCGTGCAGGCTAGTCTTTGCATATGTTGTAGTTTATTGGAAGCTGTAACAAGTTTGGTGCGGGGCCACCAGACCACAGCCCCGTAGGTGATCATGGGGCGGATCACTGCGGTGTACAGCCATAGTATAATTTTCGGGGATAGGCCCCACTTCTTACCTATCATTTTCCTGCACTGCCAGAAGGTGATACAGGCCCTGTTTAGTTTGTTGTCTAAATGACTACTCCAGTTTAACTTACTGTCTAGAATGACCCCGAGATACTTGACTTCGTTGGTAAGCTGGAGTTCTGTATCGAACAGTTTTGGTAGGCGGAAAGGGCCTAATGCTCGTTTATGGGTAAACATGACTAGTTCAGTTTTAGTGGGATTCACTGATAGGTCAAATTCCCTGCACCATCTTTCTACAATACGTAGCGCTTGCTGAGTGAGGTTGCAGATCGTTCCTGTCACCTTCCCCGACACAAGGATTGCGAGGTCGTCTGCATAACCTATTGTATAATAGCGGCTGGCGTTGAGTTTGGTGATAAGGTCGTTAATCACTAAATTCCATAGCAGGGGCGACAAAACCCCTCCCTGGGGGCAGCCTTTGGCTATCATGGCCAAATGCTGCTCACCCTCAAGGCGAACCACTCGTTTACTTAACATGTTTGTAATCCAGTCCGTTAGTACCTGTTCTACTCCATGTCTGGAGAGGGCGCTGCTGATGCTGGAGAAGTTGGTTTTGTCGAAGGCTCCTTCGATGTCTATGAACGTGCCCAGGCAGGTGCCTTTCTGGTAAATCGCTTCCTCTATCTGTCCGACCACTAGATGAAGAGCGGACTCGGTCGACTTACCCGAGCTGTATGCGTGTTGATTACCGTGTAGCGGTACCGTTTTCAAAGCGCCGTCCCTCAGCTCCCTGTCACACAGCCTTTCCATAGTCTTTAAGAGAAAGGAGGTCAGACTGATCGGTCGGTGGGATTTGGCGTTTGTGTAGTCACCCTTACCTGGCTTAGGGATGAATATAACTTTCACTTCCCTCCATCCTTTAGGAATGTATCTGAAGGCCAGGCACGCTCTCATTAAAGGCACTAGTCTTATTGCAATAGAGGTCCCACCCCACTGTAGTAAGGCGGGGAAAACTCCATCAGGACCAGCTGCCTTAAAAGGATGGAAACTACGAATGGCCCATTGGATCTTTTCCAACGTGATCACCCTGTTCGCGTAAAGCCAATCATTGTCTGATGGTGTTTGAATTACATCTAGCCAGTCGATTACCTGCGTAAAGACACATCCAGGGAAGTGAGTTTCAATAAGGACGCGTCTCGTTTCTTCTGGCGAGGAAGTGAGTGTATTATCAGACTTACGAATGGTAGCGGGCCCAGATATCTGCTGTTGCGCCAGTACCTTCCTTACCCTGTTCGCTTGCTGACAAGATTCAATGCTTCCACAGAATTTGCGCCATCCCGTAGTACTCCTGAATCTGATGCATTTTTTGTAGCTGGATTTGGCTGCGTAATAGTTATCCCAGTCCTCATCCGCACATGTGTTCATGGCTCTATTCAGAGCTTGCCTTACCTTACTGCGCTTGCGCTCCAGCTCAGCGCCCCACCAGGGTTGTTTGCCCGGTGTGCTACGCGGGGTGGTCTCTGGGCAAGCAGTTTGGTAGCTGTCAATCATTGATTTAGTGAGGTGACCTACCAAAACCTCAATCTGCGTCGTGTCCACAACTGTCGTCGGATCGCTTAGTGTCGCCAGCTTGGATTCTAGGCTGCGTGTATAGGTGGCACGATCCGTATTACGCGGATTACGCCGTGGTGGTGTAGGTGGAACACAGACCTGGATGTCGAAGCGGATCCACCTGTGATCAGAGCAGGACGCCTCCTTGGAGACCTGCCACCCAGTGGTAATCTCCGCCGCGCCCTCTGTAGCCAGAGTGAGATCTATGATTGTCCGGCTACGCCTGGTTACGAATGTTGGTTCGGAGCCAGTGTTTAGTAAGGATAGGTTAGTCGAAAACAAATAGTCAACCAAGGCCTTACCCCTCTCGTTTTGCGTGTCCATTCCCCACAGTTGGTGGTGAGCATTGGCGTCGGCACCCACGACGAGCTGAAACCCGCAACTCTCGCAATGGCTCACGAGGCGGGCGAGGCCGTGGGGAGGCGGCGCCTCCGCCTCGGGCATGTAGACCGAGGCGAACACGATCTCCAACTCTGTGGCGTCGACACGCTGTATTAGCAGCTTAACTGCAGAGACATCTCTGCAACAGAAGTCCGTTAAGAGATGTGTTTTAAGGTTACCTGTGACATAGATGCACGATCTGGGGTGATCGTGACCCGTGGTGACCAGGAGCTTACCATTAAGATTGGAGAGTCCTTGAATGCGGCCCGCCCTTATCCACGGCTCTTGGATCAGGGCAATGGCCGTGTGTTGAACCTCCAGCCACTTGCGAAGCTGAGCCGTCGCGGTCTGACTGTGGTGGAGGTTTGCCTGGAGGACTTTACATGTTGACGAAAGGGACGCCATCGCTGGTCGAACCCTCATCGTCCCCCCCTAGTCTGAGCCCGGCAAACAGGTCGCCCTCGTCGAAGCCGTCCCCTCCCCCGGCCGAAGCTGGCGACAAAATCATGTCATCCAGCTCCTCACCAGACGAAGGGACGGCGTCCACGGCGGCGACAGCAGGGGCAGCCGACTCTGCTACAGCAGGTTCGGCCGCGGATGCTACCGGGTTGTTTGATGGGGGAGTGACCTCCCCTCCAGGTGTCTGTGGCAGCGCCTCGCAGCCGGCGTCCATGGCGGAGTCCCATCCGTCGGGGACGTCTGTGAACCTACCGTTCCGACCCCGGAATTTTAAGTAGACCGCCCCCAAACCAAATGAGAGACGGCGCCCAGCCTCCATCAGGGTCGGGATTTGGTCCACCGGAACATCGACCACCACAAACCATGCTGCGTCTTGTTTGTCGGCATGCAGAAGTACCCACCTCTTTATGTCGACCCAGGGGTTCTGATACCAGAGAGCACGCCCAATATCGGTCGACTCCCCAAAGACCCCCTGCTCGTCTGGGATCACGACACCACATCGTGCTCGCTTCTGGATCTCCGACTGGCTCTTGACGACTAGC
Source organism: Cosmia trapezina (assembly GCA_905163495.3). Classification (NCBI taxonomy): domain Eukaryota; kingdom Metazoa; phylum Arthropoda; class Insecta; order Lepidoptera; family Noctuidae; genus Cosmia; species Cosmia trapezina. The sequence continues at coordinate 10,335,483 of LR991039.1, forward strand.
GAGTTGCTAGCTTGGAGAGTTAGTTCGGAGACTGTCTTCCTTAGCCAGGCTAAGGTGTGGTCGTCACTGCACCACAGCTTGAGGACACCCCCGGCGAACACCGGCTTGGCATTGAAGGTCGGCCTTGGAGTGTCTTGCTTTGCGGACCAGGCCTCGAGAAGGATCTGCTTCTGGATAGCAGCGAGTACCTGATCCGATACGTCCTTGCTGAGGATCCCCGTGCTGTCGCAGGTGATCGCGACGTCAAGGGTAGCGCTGGCAGCTTGGGCGTAGCTTCGTTGTGCAACCCGTTTGGATTGATCAAGACGCGGCCGCTTCTGATCTCCACGAGGTGTCAAAGACTCGTTGAGAGCTCGCTTGGCCGCGGCCTGATCCTTCCAATCAGGTTGCTGCATTTTACCTTGTGCAGGTGTCTCCGTAGCACTGGTTGGCGGTTGACTGGGCGCTGGTTGACTTGTGCCGGCCTTTGCCTGCGACCGCTTACCGTTGGAGAAGTTTACCTGGTCGCCTGTCGGTTTGTCCGAACTAGCGGCAGTGACCTGTTTATTGCAGGAGCTTTTGCGTAGCAACCTGCGTGCTTGACGGCGCTCCTTCCTCGTCAACCTATCCCCCCGGTTGCCTTGCTCAGCAACGGATGGACCTGAAGGGTCAATGCAAGGGCGTTGGGTTAATTGAGTGGATTTTTTACCCTTGCCCTTGCGTTTCTGCACAATCTGCCAGGTGCGTGAGAACGCATCCTCAGTGCATCTGGCCGTCTCCGCGTGACTGGTGACGGCCGTCGGATGGGAGGAGGCTGGAAGAGCCTCAGGAGGAGGAGGGTGTTTGGTTAGACACCCGGTACCGGTGTTAACCAGCACTGGTGTCTGTGTAGCTAGGGTCGGACCGGCAGTGGTATTAGTCGTCGCCTTGGTCTTCGCCTGAGTTATGGAAGGGTCGGTACTGGTCCCAATCAGCGCCGACGTCCTTTGTTTATACTGGGACTTTTTATTTTTGGTCTTAGCTGTGGTTCTCGCCACAGAAGGACCGGCGCCCGCGCTAGTACCCGCAGCGTTAGCCGCATGGGCACCAGGGGCAAGGGAAGTGCTAGCACCTCCCTTAGGAGTGTTGTTGGCCTTCGCCACCACTCCGGTAATTTTAACAGGCCTTGATTTATCCATGTTAAATTTATTTTTAAAATTCATCTCTCTGGCTCCCACCCTCCATGGAGCCCGCACCTGGGAACGTCTCACTATAAATAAAAGTTCGAACGTTAGGACTACCAGAGAGATATAGGGGCGCGAGGCTGGTTTACAGTGCGACATCGGGCGCTCGATCGGGTTGGCGTAGGGGGTCGTAAGGCCTACCCCCAACGAACTGATCAACCCTCACTTACACCGTCAGCATGACCTTTACCTACCGCTTCAGCCGTCCGAGGACAGCCTCAGCGGACCTCACGCACCTCGCCTGTGGCCCTCTGACGGGACACTATGGCCATTTCCCTACCCCTGGCTAATGGGTAGGGCCACCGTTTCGCTTGAAATCCAGACCAAAGGGGGCGTGTTGCCTTACGGACACATTACCGCCAGCGCCGCTCGGCTCAACCCCCCAGGACTCCTTCATCCCCGCTCACGGCGCTCAACTGCGCAGGTCCTAGCGCAGGTGACTACTTACTCCTACCCGCCATCAGCTGAATTTAGTGATAGTCGAGCCCGCCACCACCCAGTCACAGGGAGTGACGGTTAGGAGTGGAAATTGGAAGGGTGGAGGAGGGAGGAATGTGGATATAGATGGGATGGGGTGGGGAGGGATCGTGAGATTTGGGGCAGGAAGGCATAAGACGGGAATGACCAAGGTTATGGGAATTGGGGACGGGATGTGATGACGCCTGGTGGTTTTTGTTACGTCTATTTCTTAAGGAATTAGACCAAGAACGGGGTGGCAACCTCGGGAAGGTGCATCCGCCAGACTTGTCTTGAGGATCTACACGACTGTAGCGCTCTCCCTCAAGACCTCGCCACCCTGCCACCTCTGAAGGAGGCAGCAAGGTAGGCCTGCATCTATACTACCAAGCAAAGCAAAGCAAAGCATGTCGTTGTGCAACCGCAAAAGCATAAATCCAGACCCCCCCCAAAAAAAAAAAAAAAAAAAAAAAAAAAAAAAAAAAAAAAAATAACGATACTTAAGCATCAAATTTAACTTTAGTCAGAAAACAAAATAAAACAATCCAAATAGGTAACAATTGAAGTTTATTATTCCTTTTACAGTACATGTTCCACATGTCCGCCCCTATTTCGCAGGACCTTAGAATGCAGGACAATAGGCGCTGCGAGCAACTTTACGAAATACCGTTATTTTTGCTATTACCCGGGAGTCTTTCATCGATGATTTTTCCGAGAATCCTGATAACACCGTAGCAAATTATACCTTATCGAAAAGCTGAAGAACCGTAGATATTTTTAAGCACATTTGCAGCATAACTGTCATAGACTTTTTTTAAAATATCTTACAAAGAATAAAAAACTTTCCACAAATTTATTTCTTTTTTTAACAATCAATCGTCTAATATGACTCAGTTGGTACAGTTACTTGCAGTTTTTGTATTTAAAATAATGAAGCAACTAATCTGCTACACAAAAAGTATAAAAACAAAAACATTAGAGGTACAAAACACAAAAAAAGGGGACAAAAGACAAAAAATCTGGATTTTTATAAAAAAAACTTCAAAGTCCCATAACTTGAGAACGGTTAAGTTTGGGGTATGGGGTTCCATAGTCAAATCAGTCAGGAAAGATGGAAACTACCACCTCTTAAAGGATTTCGGTCGACTTAACCTGTAACCCTGTATAAATAAAGAGTAATTTGTGTTTGGTTCTAAGACTGAATATTTAATTGGTTAGGAATTAAGACCGTGTGACCGCGTTTTGAGGGACCTCGAAGAACTACGCAGATTTTTAAGCCGTGTTTTCAAAAAACCGGCCAAGAGTAAGTCGAGCTCGCTCAATTAGGGTTCCGAACCAAACTCTAGGGGCTTTCTAGAAGCCACTGAAGAGTTCCACTATCCACGTCCTGGCGCCATCAGCTCCAAGGTACCAAATTACAGTACTTATTGCTATCGGTACTTGATATCGTGTACAAACTTTCAAGTTAATCGGACGCCTTGAAGTTGGTGGAAATTATCTTGAAAGTTTGAAAGATTCCGTTACATAGATAGAGGTCAAGCTAATAGAAGCGTGTTTAAAACTGAAATACATAGGTACCTACTCGAGCAAATGTACCTAAGGTATCGCTGATTATCTTTTCGCGATTACGATATTGGTCCCATGGAGAAAGTTGTTCAGTTTGATGATCTGTACCCTGACCACACCTTTCTGATGCTGTAGAGACATTTTCAGTTCGACCTAGGACTATGTGACAAGTCTTAATTCCAGATGAAGACAGAGCCAATTTTCCAAAATTGTTCCACCTGGACGAATATGAGCGATGCCTCACGCGGGTCGATGGGGTCTACTGCCTCGGGACCTTCGAGCTCACCCCGGCCACACCCCACGGGTCAAAACAGCCACACACTACTTACGAGCTGATGAAGGTACTTATTTTTTTTTTCTGGACAGAAGTAGGTACCTAAGGAAAAGTTCAATTATAAAACGGGTCATTTCGTTTCATTTTAGAACGAATCTAACTTAGAGAATGAATTTTATTGATTGTGTAAATCATAAATATCTAAATATCAAAATTATGCTTCGCGACTAAGTATATTAGTCGCGAAGCATAATTTTGATCAACATACAATGCGATTCAAATAAGAATAGGAACGTCAATGACCTCTATCTGTCAAATGTTGTTGGTTGAAAAGTACGGTTTGCAAAGAAAACTTATTTGCGTATCAATAACGTTTTTTTTTTTGTTTAACCGAGTCTCAGTTAAATCAAAGTGAAAAAGACATCAAAAAATTATCCATAGGTACTTAGTTAGTTTTTTAAAAATTCTATAAGTACTTTCTGTCATATTTTCATTGTTGGCAACATTTTTTGTGTGCGTTACTGCAGCGGAATGTTGTCGCTTTTCAGGATTTCGTCTTGACAGGAATTAGTACCCAATCTCGTATAAATGTGCCCGAAATTTAGAATTTGTGCGTCCAGCCGATCCAAAGATATTCACGAAAAACAGATTCCGCTGGAGTAACGTTACTGCAGCGGCATGTTTTTTTACCAGTGGTCGTAGCTGAATACAAACTAGCTACTTAGATAGATATAATTTGTGCCTAATTGTGCCCAAAAAATAGAATTTGTGCGTCTTGAGGTTTCAGAGTTATTCAAGATGCCGCTGCAGTAACGTTTAGCAAATTGCTGTATCTCTTAAACGGCATGACATACAACTACGATTTTTTTTACTACGATGGGTCTTAATTTGTGCTTAATTTGTGCAATTTTATTTTTTCTATAATCGACACCATTGGAAAACTAGAATTTTTTTTTCAAAAACCCTAAAATTGATCCTCGCGCTTCAATGAGAAACCCTAGAAACTTACCAATTATGGTGATTTATACCTTTCATGAACTCAAAGCATCATGTGAAATTCGATGTTTATATTCCAACTCCTTAGAGAGTTATTCCATTTTAATTAAAATCTGGCCATGATATAATGTAACGCTCCAATACATGAGTTATTATTAAGTGACTGATATTATGATTATACTAATAATTAGTACCCTTATTAAATTGTTTATTCTTAAAGTTTCAGCTGAAAAAACCTTCTAACTACTTAGATATAAGAAAAAAACGATAGGAAAAGAAATCAAGCGATTAACCGAACAAATTCGAATGACTACATAAAAGCGGGCTCACAGTACATTGTGCCAACCTTCTTAAATATGTAGTACAACATTTCGTTTTTTGAAACAGTCTCGCACAAAAGTGTTACTTATAATTTATTGTTTTGTAAAACACGTAAGTATTACGTAAGTACGTAGTACATTATAACTCAATAGGTATACACACACACACACAGTGCACACAGTGCACGTACACACAGTGTGTAAGCCATAAATGATATTGAGGATTTGCAAACCTTTAAACTCATAGTCAAATGTTAGTAAGTACAGCAATCTAATAAAGACCAAAGGTTTATTTGACGAGAAAGTGTATTTTTGTTGCCAATAAAATAAAAGAAAAAATACCGTTTATAGATTTAGTTTTGAAGTGAAATAAAATAGCATGATTGATACCTCTGTAAAATTTTGTTTTATTATTTAGTTACCTACTTAATAGAAATATTCACAAATTGATCAAATTGAGGAAAGTGAATGTCTATATTGTCTAGATCTCAGCCAATTCTAGATCTAAGTCAATCGGAACTATTACACTCATACATATATAAAATACATCTACCCTATGCTATGCCGTCAGAACGACCGGGATAATAAAACATTACTTGGGGCGAATCCCCAGAGCTTGTCGTTGCTTCATTCGAAACTGCCGTATGGAATGGTTTTTTGTAAACATTCTTCAATGAAAAACAATGGTACCAACATTCGTGAAACGCACTGTTAGTTCGGTTCGGTGTTAACTTTGTTTGACACAAGTAATTGGCCGCCAATCTCGTGTGTGGAGAGCGTGTGCACATTATCTTTTTCCCAGTAATTCAAGGAATTGTGTGTATAATTACGACGCGTGTAATTTCGGCTGGACAATACGCATTGGTTTTGTGGTACATTGTGCTTATGGTGAAATAAATTAACTGTTCAGTTATAAAGAAGATCGACACACCTGTATTTTCTGTGCGTTAGAGTAACGTTAGAGTACTTCAAAGACATTCCATACTTCACAGATTATGCGTTACAAAAACGCACCGCAGTGCGCGCTCGCCCTTAGGTCACTTCCTACTCTCTGATGACTCTCTACGTCACATATTTATGTAAAAGTAAATAAATAGTTACCTAATTAAACCATTTGTACGCACCTGTACCCATCAGAATTCAATTATAATACTACCAATTTAAGAAGGTGGGCATAATGTACTGTGAGCCCGCTTTTACGTAGTCATTCGAATTTGTTCGGTCAATCGTGTGATTTCTTTCCCTATCGTTTTTTTCTCATATCTAAGTAGATAGAAGGTTTTTTCAGCTGAAACTTTAAGAATAAACAATTTAATAAGGGTACTAATTATTAGTATAATCATAATATCAGTCACTTAATAATAACTCGTGTATTGGAGCGTTACATTACATCATGGCTAGATTTTAATTAAAATGGAATAACTCTCTAAGGAGTTGGAATATAAACATCGAATTTCACATGATGCTTTGAGTTCATGAAAGGTATAAATCACCATAATTGGTAAGTTTCTAGGGTTTCTCATTGAAGCGCGAGGATCGATTTTAGGGTTTTTGAAAAAAAAATTCTAGTTTTCCAATGGTGTCGATTATAGAAAAAATAAAATTGCACAAATTAAGCACAAATTAAGACCCATCGTAGTAAAAAAAATCGTAGTTGTATGTCATGCCGTTTAAGAGATACAGCAATTTGCTAAACGTTACTGCAGCGGCATCTTGAATAACTCTGAAACCTCAAGACGCACAAATTCTATTTTTTGGGCACAATTAGGCACAAATTATATCTATCTAAGTAGCTAGTTTGTATTCAGCTACGACCACTGGTAAAAAAACATGCCGCTGCAGTAACGTTACTCCAGCGGAATCTGTTTTTCGTGAATATCTTTGGATCGGCTGGACGCACAAATTCTAAATTTCGGGCACATTTACACGAGATTGGGTACTAATTCCTGTCAAGACGAAATCCTGAAAAGCGACAACATTCCGCTGCAGTAACGCACACCATTTTTTTCATTTTGTTCAAATTATTCGTTCATGATTCGTAGTTAAATAAATGTTATTTAAAAAATATGTTGTTTTGCTCACCCTACCCAATTTATTCGATTTGACAGCTATGACGTCACAACATGGCGCAAAGTCGGTAATATTCTTATTTGGAACGCATTGTACAACCTGACACTGACCTGCAAATTGCAAAATTGTTGGATTTTCAACTCTCTGTATTGAGCCGATGAGCCGATCATTGAGAATCCAACTTGGCGCATCCCAGAGCGTCAAAAAACACACTGTTGGATTTTTAACTCTTTGTAGTGTGAGCCAAGCCTAGCATTGAGAATCCCACAGAACCTTAGAGCATTTAACTATGGAGATGGCAAGCAGCGAATCACCGAACAACATTTTCTGCCACTTTATGCGGGGGGCGAGGAAAACACATACAGCACTCTACGAAAATTTGACAGTGCTAGTGATGTGACACAAACAATGAGTGATATTTCATTACATGAATGAATGAATAAATGTTCATTCATTTTAATTTCTTGTATGTATACGCACGGCTACAGATCACGCTATACAGGGTTATTGGTAAAACACCAGCAACCTCTTTAGGGGTCATTGTACTCATCATTATGAACAACTTTTAATGAGGGACCAAACCTGAAATCGCGAAAAAAAATCAGCTGCTCCCTACATTTTGACGAGTTTTATGTAGATAAAAATGTACTGAACAGCTGATTTTTTTTTTCGCGATTTCGTGTTTGGGCCCATAGTAAAACTTGTTCATAATGATGAATACAATGACCCTTTAAGAGGTTGCTGGTGTTTTACCAATAACCCTGTATATTTCCAGTATAAGCTGATCTCGCATTGTATAGGGTTTCCTTATAATTAGAGATCAGTGTAAACTGGAAATGTATATAGCTTGGTGTGTAGTCGTGTGTACCTACACAAAAATACGCAATATGATTAATGCCTGCGAAACTACGTAGGTAGCCAGTAATGACCAAAAAAATTTATAGTGCTTTAGAAAAAGAACGATTGTATTTATTTATAGAGTCAAATATTTTTTCAAATAACATATTGCTGGACCAGCCGGTCGATTCAGTAAAAATCTCACCGTGAAAACTTAGGTGAAGTGAGTTTGTTTTTGCTAGGAATTGACACTATTGACAGCTCACTCCACGCTCACTTCACCTAAGTTTTCACGGTGAGATGGTTACAGAATCGCACTGCAGTGCCTTTCCCTATCATTCTGCATTTAGGGTCGGCAATTCGGGATACATACTGAGCCCCGTTTTATAATGCGGGCTTATTGTAGGTATACGTGTCAAAAAAGTAGGAAGTGTAGAATATAAATAATAAAACAACACAGCCAATTTTATTATTTCGTTAAAAATAACACTTTTATTTTTATTTATTTATTATTTATTAAAACTTTATGCACAAGTAAAAAAATACTGTACAAAGGCGAACTTAATGCCTGAGGCATTTTCTACCAGTCAACCTTAGGGTGATGCAGAGACAAAACATGGTAGGTGCAACACAAGTTGTAATCATGGCAACGTCTAGATGTTTAATGTCATTGAAGTAGACTATGGCTATGAAGCCGCTATGCACTAGACTATGGCTATGAAACACCCGCATGTTTTCCTACTAAAATATCAAACACCTCATTTAGTTTATTTAATTAGTTAGCTAGTAAACACCGAACTCAAATAGTTGTAAAAAAGAAACCGAACGGGTAAAAGACGTGTATTTATTAGTATTTATTCTTTTGCCAGTTATCTATCCAGATAACTGGCAAAAGAATAAATACTAATAAATACACACTAGGCTAGTTCATAGTGGCTTCATAGCCATAGTCTACTTCAATGACATTAAACATCTAGACGTTGCCATGATTACAGTGTGAAGCGTGGAAGTGAGACACATATATACGAAATTTTATTATTATCTCCTCACCGCTGTCACTGTGGCGAAGTTGTCAACAGCCTCGGACACCACGGCCTGTCTTGCAGCCGAATTGCGGGTCGCTAAGCGCGGCACGCTAACATCAATGACATCATCCGACGAGCCCTTGTCACCGTCGGCGTTCCAGCTGTATTAGAACCCAATGGCTTGGCACGCGACGATGGCAAGAGACCGGACGGCATGTCATTATTTCCATGGAAGGTGGGTAGGCCTTTAGTGTGGGACGCTACGTGTGTCGATACTCTTGCGCCATCCCACCTTCATGGCTCGGCGTGCTGTGCTGACACTGCTGCTGCGGCTGCGGAATACCTCAAGCGGCGGAAGTATAATAACCTTATCGGTAATTATATTTTTGAGCGGTTTGGGGTTTGAAAGCGGTGGAATAATTATTAAATTATTCCACCGCGGATTAATTTTTTTTCAAATTGCATGAGCTGCAAAAACTCACATTCGAAACGAACAAACTGTTATTTTTTAATAGCCTAAGCCTACAAAAGAAAAGAATTTAAATCGACTTACAAAGAACTGAAATTAATATTTTATAAATAATATTTTTTTTAATTTCAACCTGACTTATCCAGATACATTCACAAAAAAAAACTGAACTATGTTTACTGAACAACTGACTGAAAAAATCATTTATTGTATCAATCATTCATTCACGTTGTCCCTGCACTATGCAAATTCCTTTAATTCCTTCCTGTACTACGTTTGCGCTACCAACGTACCACCAAAGAGTAAAGTAAGTATAGAGAGAAAGAGTGGCAACTCTGTGGTAAAATTTGCATGTATGGAAAGTGCTGCCACCTTATGTTTGGTGGGTGAACTAAGGGTCTAATGTATACACCTACCTATGCATACTGAGTAGGTACTCATAGTATGCATACCAGCTATAGGTAGGTACCTATCTATACAGGGTGGCCGGAACATTGACGTCCAAAAATAAAATTTCGGTCCCTCGTATCGTGGGGTATTCGAATCACCCCCATGTATGTTCCGCGACTTTTCATAGTTTTCGAGTTATGAATTTTTTTCTGAATGTTTGAAAATTTTCGACCTGACCAACCTAAAAAAATTCTAAAAAAAAAAGTAGAGGGTTTTATCGAGTTTCTTTTTTTGCAACTGAATTTTCATAAGTAGTACTTTTATGCATAAAATAATCAGCTTCGTAACTGTGATGAAAGTTATGAAAATGTTGATCTAAAGTGAAAAATTTACGTTCGGTAAATTATGACTCAAATTTTCAACTTTAAATTAAAAATCTTAACAGGTGACTTCATAATTCTTAAGTAGGCTTCAAGAATGCGCCAGACTCTCAGCTTTCATAATCATAAAACAAATGAAGTACTTAATAGGGCTACTTTGTTTAAAATCGGCCTTCAAAGACAGCGAGGTGGAAAAATTCTTAAAATTACCCATCTGAGTAATTATTTTTTTTTGGCTATTTTCTCGTTCCTAAGGTTAATTAATGATAAGAATACTGAAAACTAACCAACAAATAGTTTCAGAGTTGGGTAAGAAAAGTTTTACGTAAAAAGTGGTTTTGAATAAAACACAGATGATAATGTGAAAAAAGTACTTAATTTATTTTTAACATTTACAAAAGGTTTTCAAAGTGGCCACCACCAGCAGCAATACACATTCTACACCTACGTAAGAAATTGTCTGGCAATCGTCTAAAAGCGTCTCTGTTCTCTCTCACAACACGTTCAGCTTCTGCAATCAACTGCCTCAGCTCTTGTTCACTTGAACAGTCTCGGGCGTATGCTATTTCCTTGTAATAGCCCTAAATAAAGAAATCGATGGGGTTGAGATCAGGTGAGCGTGGAGGCCACCTAATTGGTCCGCTGCGTCCGATCCATCTGTTGGGGTATGTTTCATCTAAGTAATTTCGGACCTGGGTTGCATAGTGACACGGGGCGCCGTCATTTTGCAACACCATGGTTCGTCTGAGTTCGAGATTCACATCTGCCAGCAACAATGGAAGTTCATTTTCCAAAAAGTTTTTGTATGTTTCTCCATCAAGTCTGGATGGCAGTTCAAACGGACCAATTAGTTCGCCATTGAGGATACCAGACCACAAGTTAACGCTGAAGCGATGTTAAAATGTCGAAGCTCTCACTTCGAGTGGATTTTCATTCGCCCACGTGTGGTAATTATGAATATTGAATATTCCGGATCGCTCAAATCGTGACTCATCTGACCATAAAACTTTATTGAAAAATCCAGGATCCTCTTGCTCTTTTCGTAACATGGTTTGGCAAAAATCAACGCGCAATTGGTGATCTGTAGGCAGTAAAGCTTGGACTCGTCGGATGTGGAACGCGTGGTATTCTTCATCGTGAAGAATGTCTTGGATAGAAGTCCTTGGGATGTTCAGAGCACGAGCCATACTTCTCGTACTCGTAGACGGATTTCGCTGAACTTCTTCCAGCACCATTTCTCTGCGATCCGGGTTAGCTCTAGGGATTCCTTCATGACTGCCGCGTCGACCAGGAATGCGGCCTGCCATCAAAGTGTTGTGCGTGTTAATAAAAACACGATGGTCGGGATATCGCTCAGGTTGCGGCCCACCACGACGTTGAAGTTGTTCGCGATACAGTCGCGCTGCTTCATGGCCGTTTCCTTGTGCAACTCCATAAAAATAATGCATTTCTGCATATTCACTTAACGTGTAACTCATTTTTTACACTTCCACGTAAAAAAAGTCCAAATCAGAATGCAAAACACAGTCCAATAAACGAGCAAAGTAGTCAAACAAGTAGGCAGCGGAGTCCGTGGGCAAAGCGAGTGTGGTAAAGACAAAATGGCGACACGCGTATAGCAGTAAACACAATGTGAGTACGACTGAGGTACTTGTTTTGCGTTGGCTTCGGTTGCGCGCCTTGCGTGAGAGAGATAGCAATAATTCGGTCTCTTTTCCTCTCGGTCCATTGTTATTGCAGGTAAAAGAGTTGCACCCTCGTTTACAACCCATAGTCCACGAGAACGGATCGCGCAAAATTCATTAAACTAACATTTAAAAAAATCTCCGTGTTTAAATCTTAGCTTTCCTGCAGTCATTTTTGGTTAGCAAACTAAATAACCTTAGGAGAGAGAAAATGGAAAAAAAAAATTATTAATCAGATAGCTAATTTTAAGAATTTTCCACCTCGCAGTCTTTGAAGGCCGATTAAGGCCAAAGTTAGCCCCATTAAGTCCTACGTTTTTTAATGATTATGAAAGCTGAGAGTCTGGCGCATTCTTGAAGCCTACTTGAGAACCATGAAGTCACCTGTTTAGATTTTTAATTTGAAGTTGAAAATTTAAGTCATAATTTACCGAACGTAAATTTTTCACTTTAGATCAACATTTTCATAACTTTCATCACAGTTACGAAGCTGATTATTTTATGCATAAAAGTACTACTTATGAAAATTCAGTTGCAAAAAAAGAAACTCGATAAAACCCTCTACTTTTTTTTTTAGAATTTTTTTAGGTTGGTCAGGTCGAAAATTTTCAAACATTCAGAAAAAAATTCATAACTCGAAAACTATGAAAAGTCGCGGAACATACATGGGGGTGATTCGAATACCCCACGATACGAGGGACCGAAATTTTATTTTTGGACGTCAATGTTCCGGCCACCCTGTATAACTCTCGTACGAGTTTGTAAATTAAGGGCAATCGGGGATATAATATAATTTTAAAAAACACGTATGCAGTTCAGGAAAATGTCCGTTTATTATTACCAATCAATCAGTCTTGAATGTGGGATCAAAATGGTGATCACTGCTTTTGTTCTTAAAATCTTCATACAATCACTTTCTCTAACCTCGCCGCCAATAGCCGCTATCCAAGCAGCGAACAAATCGGGTTCGGGCCTCGTAGTGGTTGTCAGGGTTTGGGAACCGGTGAAGAAGTAGGTACACCGTATGCCACTGAAATTGGAATGAAATTAATGAATAGCAGAATAAAACTTTTTCTTACTTTTATTAAAGGTACGGTACGGTAGTAAACACTTACATAAAGCATCACAGCCAAAAATACAATATCTTCTTGGGCGTTCACTCATTCTTGGGAGTTCGTTCAAAACAACTAATAAGACTTATGAACATTGCTAACGAAAAACAAAGTAGGTATAACAATAATAGGAATAAAAACAAAACTCAAACAGTAACATGAAACAATTTTAACAGAATTAACTGAGATAAACTCGAGAAGCGCATCAACAACGTCGGGAACGAGTTGACAATGGGGTTGGCTACTGTCAAAGTGGCGCTAGCATAGCTTTAACCAAAATTATATTCATTTCTATGAAGTATTTGTTTGTTTAAGCTTTTACAAAATGCCAAAGAAATGTGAAGTGACTTAATGCAAAGAAATAGGTGCACACCAATTTCCGATAGCTGTAGAGTTAAAAAAAAGTGGTCTAATTCGGCTTTTTGTAGTAATGTATAATTGGCGAAAAGTATTATGAAATGTATACTTCCTACAAACAAAACTATTTCATAAATAAAATAGCTTGATGTATAATTTTAAGAGTATACCTTTCAATAAGGTCTGCTTTTCTTCATTGTAAAGAAGCACCTCGTTTTTTTTTCAGTTCAGCCTTTAGCTCGCTTATTCTCTATGTTGAGTACATGTTTATCTTATCATCCATCCTGGTATTTTGATGAAAAAATTTACAAAACCGAACACACAAATAGAGTAAACAAATGTGACAGGTGAAAGCTATGCTAGCGTCATCTGCCAAAAGTTTTAAGGAGCCAACCCCATTGCCGAAAATCCCACAGATTAGATAGCTAGAAAATCTGAAATATTTTTATGACAAGCCAGACAAGATGGCTGCCAAGTTTTGTTATCACACCAAACTCCAGATGTCGCTGTCATCTATGGAAATTGATGACAGTGTTAAGTGTGCCCCCCCTGCGTACCACTGTATTTTTCTATCGTAATGTCAACAACGATTATTTCGACATTGTACTTAAATAAAAGTATTTGAATGTATTATTTATACTAACATGTGGTAAGAAACACCATGGTTTCGCAAATTTGAAGTGGAAGATCGCTTTTCGCACGAGGAAACTGCACAATTCACCATTTTTTGGGAGCACTTTCTTGCGACACAATACGATACACAATGACAGCTGTCGCCAAATGAATTAGTTTTATATAACGTGCATGGCCATATGGCCAGTCGACTTTGGCAGAGGGGTTCGCTCAGCTATGCCATCTCCATAGGTTAAATGCTCTAAGCACAGAACAGATAAAGAGGTTAGAAGGTAAGAAGGGCCTTGTGGGGCAGGCGCGCCGCACTTATGTGTAGACGCACAAATGTCAGCCGAAATGTGTTTCACCGGCCAGTAATCGCGCTCTTACTGTTGTGACAGCGTACGACGCGTCGTACGCTGTCACAACATTTATCCATCCTACTATAAAGTGCAACAAACTAAGCTTGATTGCTACCCTCCGAAGCAATCAGTGTCAGTTACGGATTCCTCGGCTAGGATTACACTTCAAGCTTTACTTGACATCACGGTGACGAGGATCCTTCAAAGTCTTTCTGACTATGCAGATGTGCAAAATAAGCAGCTAAAGCTGATATCCAAGTGGGGATTTGATGGTGCTTCCAACCAAAGCCGATACAAGCAGAAAATGGAGGGTGAGCAAGATGATGCAAGCATTTTCATGACCTCCTTGGTGCCACTAAAACTGACAGATGGTGATAATACTGTATGGACGAACCCAAAACCATGCTCAACTTTGTATTGTCGTCCAGTTCAGTTTACTTTTGTAAAGGAGAGCGAAGCAGTTGTCATTGGTTTCAAAAGACAAATGGATGATGAAATTGAGGACCTTAACCCCACAGAGTGCATTAATAATAACATGGTGACTCATCAACTAATGATGACAATGATCGACGCCAAAGTCTGCACGTACCTTTCTGAGGCCAGATCAAATGCATCGTGCTACCTGTGCTTAGCAAAACCTACGGAAATGAACCGCTTAGATGTTGTAACATCAAAGACTGTGTGTGCTGACATATACGAATTTGGCTTGTCATCCCTACACGCACGTATTAATTGTATGGAATGTCTGTTACATATTGCGTACAGGCTCGACTTCAAACGGTGGGCAGCGAGAAGTAATGAGGACAAAGAAATGTTGCAGAACAGAAAACAATCTATTCAAAATAAATTCAAAGATCAGCTCAATCTGTTGATTGATATTGTAAAACAAGGCTCGGGAACTACCAATGACGGGAATACCGCAAGAAAGTTTTTCGAGTTTCCCAATAAAACTGCAGCTATTACCGGGTTGGACAAAGATCTTATTAAAAGATTTGCTGTGATTTTGCAAGCGATAACATCTGGCGAGAAGATCGACGTAATAAAATTTAAAGATTTTGCCCGCAAAACAGCAGAAAAGTACGTGGAATTGTACGACTGGTACTACATGTCGTCAACCGTACATAAATTACTAATACACGGGGCTGACATAATCGAGAAAAATGATATTGTGCCGATTGGGACTCTCTCGGAAGAAGCCTCAGAGTCTCGAAACAAAGATGAGGTTCCGGGAACATCATTCGCGGAAAAGAAGCAGGCAAGATTGTAATCAAGATATCTTAAATATGCTTATTGTTTCTTCGGATCCTTTCCTAAGTGCACAAAGGCCTAAGTTAGATGCCAAAAGAAAGCAGAGCTTTTTTGCTGAAACTCTCGAATTAATTCAGTTTCAGGAAAGTGAGTTCGAGTTTTTAGATATATCCAATCTGGATTCTGACTCAGAATTGGAGTCCGACAACGACAGTGATAAGGAAAATGTTTAATATTTGATTTCATTTTTTCTATTTTTTAAAATATTTTTCTTGTTTTATATAGTCTTAATATTTGGGTTAATAAAATTATTTATAATTAACAATGTTCTTAATTAAGTCACTAAAAGGAACCGTTTCATACGTAAAAATAAGTAAAAATATTTTGACGATTTTTTTAAAAAAAATTAGCAGCGAAAACCGTTATATGACATATGTCAAAAAATCATAAATAATTAGTACTATAACCACCTGTAAGGATATTACGGTTTTCCTTGCTGTTTGCGAGATAATTAACTTTTTTATACTAGCTTCATACAAATTTTTCGTAAAAAAATTATAATTCCTTCGTTTTTGTCCAGAATTAACTCCGGTGTCATTTTTGAATATAGTAACAACTAATAGAAGCAATATCCAGGAAAAAATCCGGCACTTGCAGATAGAAATCCCTAAGTCTATGAAAGCCGATTTTCAGCCCACTGTGCGACGCTCCGCGAAAAAAAAAGAATTGCTGTTATAACGTGTCGGAAAAGTAGCCTCTTTATCTGTTCTGTGGAGAATCCAACAGAGCGCATTCCAGCGCGTCAAGAAAACACACCGTTAGATTTTCAACTCTCGGCGCTATATAAGCAGAGCGTTGAATATCTCCCGTGCGTACCTAGGCTTACTGTAATGTACGTTTTCCAGGCATACTCTGATGAATCGTATCGGCATTACAACCGCACGCGTATACATCGCGGCTACTGCTTGAGCAGCCGCTGTGCGACCTTGGCCACATCGGACAATTCTTGGCTTGCCTTCAAAAGCAACTCTTCGCATTTGTTCGAGCGCTGTGCTGACCACTACGCGCAACGCAGCGAACTCCGTGCCTCCCTGCACACGCTTCACTACTGCCACACACACGCTGATTCCATCACTGTACAACCCCCAACGACCGCGGAGCACATATTTAAACTAGTAATTTATGCTTTGGTCGCAGCCAATATTGTTGGGACTATTTATGATAACTATGTTGAAGACACTCCTAATAGTAAGTCAAAGGTTTCTTCTTATTTTCTCATGTGGCACACCAACTTACCACACGATGAACTGATAACTCCCACATTCAAAGCTCCATCAGTTACTGTAAGTACCTTCTTCTTTTACAGAAAACAAGTTGCTGTCTGCTTTCTCAATACCAGCCAACTGGCGCCGGCTGACATTTATTCGTAAAGGTGGAGACCCTCGACAGATTGCCCTGGACCCTATGGAAGGCGTCAGGTACCAATTTCTTAATTGTCTTCATTTGAATCCCCCCATTACAAGAAGTGTTCAAGGTAAGAATCGCAGTGCAAAGACGTGTACTTAATTCTCTTACGATTGATATCATACATAACATCACGCCTGTAATCTCCGAAGGCTCGGGCAGAGGTGTACCTCTAATACACCCACATTTCGCCAGATATGTCTAAGCCCCATGTAATAGGGGGTGAGCATATTGCCAATTTGCCATCAACCAGCCAGAAATCCAGAGTCCGGGCTGCTACTAAGAAATCAATACCTTCAATCTTATATAACTACAAAGTTTCCTATTGTTAACGATATACAGGGTTTTTGAAAAAGGGGGCAAAGCCTTAAGGGGGTGATAGTTGACATCGTTTAGAGCATTTGAGCCCTACATATCTTAGACGAAGCATGTATTTTTTTAAACTGCAAACTTTTAGGTTTTTTCTAGATTTTTTTTTTCTTAACACAGATGTTTGGAACTTGGCTTATTAGATTAGGTACCTACTACCAGAGAACAGTTCTGTGCCTACTATCTACACATAAGACAAACCACAAAAAGAAAAAATAACATAATTACCAACTTTAAGTAGGACACTGTTGGCAATTAAGTGTCAGAAATTGGGTTAAGTATTAAATAAAAAAAACTAAAAATACCTGTTAAAAATAAAACAAACCTACTTCGTCTAAGACAATGTATCTGTAGTTCAAAATGCTCTAATAGTTATTTATGCAACTGACGTATAATAAGGGGTATTAAAACCGAATGTGGGTTTATCATGTGATAATAGTATCACAGAGTGTTTTAATACCTAATTATGTACAGTTGCAAACAAGACTTTATCTACATCCATGTTAAGAATCCTCTAAAAAAGGTTCTGAAACAGTTTTTTGCAATACTAATACTCGTATCGAACATGGCGGCCGGCGTCATAGTATACGACGTGAATTCAAATAAGTTCTTTTTTTAAATTACGGCGCTGTTGTAGTGAAACGCGCGTGCATTACAATGTTCTTTTTATGAAAACGAGTTGCATTATGAAATTCAGTACAACATTAAAATACCCGTTTGGATGATATAATGGTTAGTACTATGACAACGGCTGTTTTAATGTTGGCAATAAGCTAACTGTTTCAGAAACTTTTGTAGAGGATTTATAGCATGGGTGTAGATAAAAGCTGTCTATAACTATCACCTTCACGGACCTTACAAACACCGTATATAATTATAAGAATTGCATTATTTCAGGGTCATGGCACTGGGCGTCACAGCATATGCTCACGCGAGCGTGTTACATTTCACGTTTCATACAATAAATCCAGAATTTTTAGAACAGGTATGTAATATTAGTCCCCGCAGGCGAATTTCAGCCATTCTCAGCGGAGACAAGCCTTTGGCGCGGGAGATATTATTATAGTGGACAAGTGTGTGCGCAGACACAGGTGCACTCGTCTCTTCCCTCGCTCTCATAGTCCGATGGGACGGCAATCTGACACGACCGGAGAGAGATCAGGCGCAGGGCCAACGGCAACGGCTTAACGTGCTTTCTGAGGCACGGGGTGTCACACCGCCAACTTCCAAACTCCGGGCTGTTAAGACAGGATTCAGTCACAAATTCTTAACGGGGTCCCTGGACGGTCAAAATTGCTTAAGAAGCACGTGAGTTTTTCGTGCTTGTTAAGCAATTTTGACTTTGTCTATTAGGGATAGGGATCGCTATCTATGTCGAGACTTCAGGCCCTGTCCCGTTGGTCTAGTGCTTGCAACTGCGACTGCTAAGTACGCTCAGCAGTCGCAGTTGCAAGCACTAGGGGTCCTGGGTTAAATTCCCAGGTTGGGCTAATTGTTATTGGGTTTTTCCATTAGGTATGTAATATAACATGCATGCAAATTATTCATACTCTTGTCCACTGGCTACCTAATTTAATTTGACACATTTACGGCCCTCTATAGGCCTCGAGCTCAGTCCTCGGTTAGTCTCTCTCTTGCATCTGTTACGAGCCACCTGCCTTGATTCAGACTTACCGTGTGACATCCCGCCATCTGCTTTTCGTCTAGCTATGTTAATATTCTGTCAGTAGACGTAACTGAAACTCTTCATCCATGCAGATGACTCAAAGAATTGACGGCGTTTATTTGGCGAACGGAACGTCGCTGATCCAATGTTTCGTGATGATGACCTGCTTTCTTACCGGCTACAACCTCCTGATATACTCCCAAAAACAGGAGCTCAGCCTGCATATGTTGCCGATATGTATCATAAAACGAGTTATAAGGTGCGTATAATCTTTGATTTCGTGTTACGAGATTTGATTCGAGATTCTTTTGCCGAAAATCTAGTGCCTTCTAAAGTTAATGAAAAGGGTTCCATGGTATTGTAAAAACGAAATACCTTGTCAATAAAAACGTAGTATGGTTTGAACAAGTAAACTACACTTACTTGGACTGGTTTCTATTTCCTCGACCGTAGAATTCTCAGACCAATTTTGTATCAATTGCCCAATGGGTAAAATACTGCCAAAAATAATACTTGGAAAGGCTAGGTACAGTCAGCAATACTTCCATGATAACAGTTTCACTTTGCCAGTGTATTTCGTAGCAGTAATCCTTAATTCCGCTGTTCAAGTGTTACAGGTTACAGCAGACGAACGGTTGACCGACGGCAGGACATGCTTTACTAAATCAGGTCTTAAACTTAACTTCTAGGATAACTCCAGTGCACCTTCTGATCGTGGGCTATGGAGCAACCTGGTGGTTGAATTCCCGGGATGGGCCTCTCACTCCTACTACGATAGGCCTGGAGAGCGAGGCCTGTAAGACGAAGTTCTGGTCTCATGTTTTCTTCCTAAACAACATTGTGGATGCAAGTAATTACTGCGTGGTTCCGACCTGGTGAGAAAACACGATTTCTTTCTTTTTTATCGTTCCTTCTTTTTCTTTCTTTCTTTCTTTTTCTTCGTTGGATGCCAACAGGATCCTATTACTAAGTTTAATCCACACATCTTTCTTTCAATTTTAACCGGAAAAGGTGCACAGCCAGTCAGAATACGTGTCATTACGTGATTCGAAGACCTGTAGCAAATTATAAAAACATGGTAAACCAATCATAAAAGTTTTCGTCGACCAATTTCGACGTAGCGCTCGCTTGGCTCGCGCGTGGTTGGTCACACTTCTAAGTCTAACCTAACCTAACCTATTTGGTCGGAGTGCCCTAATACAGTAGTGCTATTCTGTAAACATCTCACCGTGAAAACATAGGTGAAGTGATCATAGAGTGAGCTGTCAATAGTGTCAATCCCTAACATTGGGTAATGTTAGGGATTGACATTGACACTATTGACAGCTCACTCTATGATCATTTCACCGCATTGCAGATGTGTGAGTTTCGGTGCATGTAGTCGTGCGCCGAGTCGGTCGGTCGGTTAAGTGATTGCGATGTAAGCGCGTAACATATCTTCCTGTAATATATCAATGGGTTTTAAATGTTATATTAAGCTAACTTAGTTTTAAAATTCTCCCACCTCCCACTATCCCTGTAACGTTGCATGCACCCATATTAGCACAATGTTATGCTTGCGTTACATTGCGCACTACCATAAACACCGAAGTTGTCTAGCAATTATTTTTGCACGAAGATTTATAATGTATTTATTTGTCTAATTAAGTACAATGCTTAAAATCGACTAGAATGATCACGCCAGGCAGTCTGGCATAGCGCGGGCAACCTATTAATCATAATATTTCATAATGCTCAGGTTCCTGCCCGTAAACATGCACATAATATGTATATCCTGGCTTGTACCTTCACACTTCTGCTCTGGCGTCGCCGTGGTTTGGCTGTCAAGCTCTATGCAGTTCTGTTCATCGCATCATGTCTGCTGACTGCCTTCGTTGCGTATATCAAGGATTATAAACCAATGATATACCTCGCAACGCCAGAGTGAGTATTCAGAGTAATATCATAACATAACCTGGTTTCCCCGGAGAGATAGGCAGAGGTGTACCTATTACCTATAGTAGGTACCTGCACCCGCATTTAGGATGTCATGATCAGCAGTAGCGCTTGCTGTAGGAATCGTGGACTGTAGTTTTCTCTTTAGTGCTGGAGATAGTGGGGCGGAGGCTTGATGGCGGATTGAAACTAGTTTTCTCACTTTTAGACGTTTATTGAAGACAACAAAAGTAAAGCACGCCTATATCACAGACGACGCATTTTGAGAGAGCACCGGTACATTCACTTGTGACCACTACACCAATAAGGCAGTCAATAGCCATAATACTACATTTTGACACTAAGCGGGCAAATGCTCACGCGTCTCAAACGATGCTTTTCATTTTCATCAAAAAATATAATTATAAATAATATAATTTCATCAAAATATATATTTTTTGACCTATATAAAAATATTTTATATTTTTTAGACAAATACGTAGGATATTTCGAGACTCTCCTTCGTTTACGGAACTCTACATCTCTTCCTGGGGTGCTCTGCCTGCTTGCTTCTTGGGTCTGATTCTGGCTCACATACAATTTGAGCTGGACGAGAGAAAAATCAAGCTTGCTGACTATAAAGTAAGTGTACCTTACTGTAACTTAGTGAAAGCGTAAGTACCAATACCTAAGTAATCTAATAACCCAACAGTGACAACGTTATGGATCAGTCGTTCAGTTATTGTGTTCCCTTCCCTGAATAATAGATTTATGAAGAAGGGATTTATATACGTTCGCGTCGAAGACGTAGGTACAGCCGGGTAGCGTGTCTTTTCGAAACTTTACACAAAAACATCGAAACAAAGAGGCGTGGCTTACATATACACAAATCAAAAAAAGTTTGTGATCACTAGCAATGGAGAATGGGTAAGACCGTACCCAGACACAAAGTTAATTGTAGCTTTATGAACTATGTCGGTCATTGTTGCCCTCATCGAGTAGTTTAATTAATCCTAAGACAGCACGTCTGAATTCCATGGGAGAAAAAAGATATGTGAAGAAAATAAGTTGATATAACAAATAGAATAAAATAATTAAATAAAAGAGTAGGAAAGTTCTTTACTTATACAATACAGACATACATACATAAATCACGTCTTCTTCCCATAGGGGGTAGTAATAATTAAATTATAATTAAAATTAAGTATAATAATGGTTTTGATGTACACCTACGGCATACTCAAATGGATTCAGACCGAACTCGACGCCATGGATAGGGTGGTCCGTACGCTGCTGACTGCGTATCAAATGCATTACCCATGGTCATCGGTAAGAGACTATATCCCGCGAAAGTGTGGAGGTCGAGGCTTTTTAGACGCTAAGACCCTCCACAATCGCGAGATATGCAGTCTCAGGGAATATTTCTTAGAAGCCGACGTGGGGATGCGTCGAGATGAGGTGGCGGTGACAAGGGTCTCACCCCGCTCTGCTTGGCGAAAGAGAATATTAGTTAGGATTGCCGAAATAATGAGCCACAACTGAAGTGCTCAACAAGCAATGTCATATTGTTGTCTACAATAATTTTATTCCTATTAACATGGATGTCCATGAATTGATCCAAAAGTCACGGTAGGGTTCACTACAATTTTTGATAGGTACTTACGATTGTAATTAGCATTTTACCACAGAGTTTACGTTCTATTGAAATGACGTAATGGACAGTGACCCTTGTGCCCTTTATTGTGTGTATTATTGGCAGTAATATATAAGTCAATGATTATTGTCAATAAATTATGTAACCTATACAGATACCTACCTAAATAAAATAAACAGCAGGTACCTAAGTCTTGTCATTCCGAAAACATTTTTTTTAAATCGGAAAGTCACATAATATTGCAGTGAAATTATGACACCTACTTTAGCTACCTAGATACCTATTATGTGTAGGTATGTAGAACCCTTTGATTATATAATGTTATATAATCATTATATAATCAAAGGTAGAACCTAACTGACTCATGCCGCCATGATGATCGAGTCTATTATACCACTAGTATTGCCTGGGAATAAGAATTTTACATAAATTAGTAAGTAAGTAAGTAAGCAGCCCACTGCAGTAGCCCTAAGTAGGTACTTATATAATTATTATCTATAAATAGTCGCGATAAGCGAAAACGATTTTCCTAATAATTCGGGCGGGCGATGCGATGCGAAGGGGCCGAGGGAGTTTTATAAAAATATGGCTTTTAGTTTAGTTGTGTATCCAAAGCCGGGTCTCCTGCGCGTGTCTTTTCGAAACTTTACACAAAAAACTTTAAAATGCGTTTCAAATATGAATAGGATCGATTTAGCGTCATGTTGTGACGTCATAGCTGTCAAATCGAATAAATTGCGTTTGAATTGATTTTCATTGTTGGCAACATTTTTTTTCAAATTCTTCTTTCTTTGAATAAATGTTATTTAAAAATATCTTGTTTTGCTCACCCTGCAAAACAAGATATTTTTAAATAACATTTATTTAAAGAAAGAAGAATTTTTAAAAAAATGTTGCCAACAATGAAAATATCAAAGAAGGGTACTACTGTACCTATAATTAAAGAGAACTAATTAAGAATAACTTTTTGTCTTTTTTCACTTTGATTTAACTAAGACTCGGTTAAACAAAAAAGAAAGTTATTGATACGCAAATAAGTTTTCTTTCCTAACCGTACTTTTCAATCAACATTTGACAGATAGAGGTCATTGCCGTTCCTATTATTATTTGAATCGCATTATACACATAATTATTCATTTGTTTTCATATACAAGCTTTGTTTCCTTTGTATTCAAATACCTAACAAACCACACATCAAAAAAAGTTTGTGATCACTATCAAGAAAAAGTGTTTACTTACGTTACATACAATAAAATACACTATGTATTTCTATTTAAAAAATATATAACGTAAACACTTTTTCTTGATAGGTAAAGTTAAATTTTAAAAAGGACAATGGGTAAATAATCATGTATGGGCCCCGTACCCAAAAAAAAAAAATTGACTGTAACATTATGAAGTATGGCTGTCTTTTAGTCCTCATCAGTAGTTTAATTTATCCTAAGACAGCATGTCTGAATTCCATGGGAGAAGAAAGATATGTGGAGAAAATAAGTTGATTTAACAATTATAATAAAAGAATAGGAAAGTTCTTTACTCACATCACATACAATACAGACATACATACATAAATCACGTCTTCTTCCTATAGGGTTGGGCAGAAACTACAGAACGCCAACTTCTACGATACTTACATATATATCTTTCGCCTCGTTTCCATCTGACCTTTCTGAAGGACATCACTATAATAAATGTCCCCTCCCGGCGTTTCCAGTCACACCTGCCTTATAAATTGCGCACCGTTGCCTTATCACATCCTTCAAATCTGCCTTGCCTTTTCCCAACTATGTTGGGGTCAGCTTACAGTTTTGCTTGCTCCACATTCATTATCATTTAGTTTCACATCACACTGCCTCTGCCGCACTTACCCTTTTTCAAATCTGTCAGACAACTATCTAGAGTCTGGCCACGCTAACTCTGCCATGCAATAAATGGGCAACCCCAAAAAGTTTTAATAAAAGTTGACGTGTATGTAGATCTAACGATTTTGGTATTTTGCCTTTTGATTTTTGCATAATAGATTATTTATCTAAGAATGTTTTTATTACTTTTTTCCGTAGTACAGACGGTGATGTCTTATACAGATTTCCAAATTCTACCATTATTTCACTGCAGAGTTAGCGTGGCCAGACTCTATGTCCAAGTTGATCAGCCACGGTGGCGATACAAAACCCTGTCTAACACCCCTTGAGATGCAGAACCAGTCCGTGTATGCCTTACCTATCCTATCAAAAGCATTGAATTCCTTGTCTATAGATTTAAGTGCCCGTATCCTAGCGCCATAGTCCACACCATACATGGATAGTGTCGACGACAGTTCTTTATTTTTTATTTAATTTACATAGCATTTACATTTTTAAATATTTACATAGAAACAAAATAAAA
Organism: Cosmia trapezina; assembly: GCA_905163495.3. NCBI lineage: Eukaryota > Metazoa > Arthropoda > Insecta > Lepidoptera > Noctuidae > Cosmia > Cosmia trapezina. The sequence goes on from LR991039.1 coordinate 10,360,296, forward strand.
AAAACATTAAAAAATTCTGAGGTGTTAATTGAGACTCTCCGTCTCCGTTATTACGCCGGTAACTGTAACTAATAGCGGTACAATGACTGCAGATTCCACGTCCCACATTTCGACGTCTCCTCGTGTGCAAAGTCAAGATACTTGATTTTTTATCTTTCTTGGCTTTCACGAGATTCTCGCTATGGAAGATAGCGATATCAACAATCATTACATGGCGCTCTCGTCGCTCTATCAGCACAATATTAGGCTTATTGGCTACAACAGTCAGTGATGATAGATCGATATTAGTACAATTTGGCGTGACCATTCTCGAGAACTGGGCCGGGCACATACCTGCAATATGTTACTTTGGACTCTACAAGGTTGTACTACAAGGCAAGTTGCTGGTGGATCCTAGCCGCTTGATTGTGTCTGTGCAAGTAATCGCTGTTAGCAAGTCGAGAATAACCGGAAACAATACGTCGGATTGATTCACCGGGACAGTGGCATGCCCAACAGATGTTAACCGTACCGTCATTGACAATGTATTTCCGATAATTATTCATCATGATAACTCCATCCATAATCGCACAGATAAAACTTTCGGTTTCCCCAACAACCAGAAACGCAGCCAGGATACAGACGCTAAAAAGTCTACATCAGGCCCATGAAGGGCCCGGAAAAAGCGTCCGTAAAGCTCTTTGCCTTGCCATACTTCCTAAGGATCGTTAGTATCAAGTGTTGCAGGTTTGCGCCAGTTCTCTTTCGCCAAGCAGAGCGGGGTGAGACTCTTGTCACCGCGACCTCATCTCGATGCATCCCCACGTCGGCTTCTAAGAAATATTCCCTGAGACTGCATATCTCGCGATTGTGGAGGGTCTTAGCGTCTAAAAAGCCTCGACCTCCACACTTTCGCGGGATATAGTCTCTTACCGATGACCATGGGTAATGCATTTGATACGCAGTCAGCAGCGTACGGACCACCCTATCCATGGCGTCGAGTTCGGTCTGAATCCATTTCAGTATGCCGTAGGTGTACATCAAAACCATTATTATACTTAATTTTAATTATAATTTAATTATTACTACCCCCTATGGGAAGAAGACGTGATTTATGTATGTATTGTATAAAATAAAATAAAATAAATATCCTTGGACATTTCACACAACGCCATCTAGTCCCAAGCTAAGCAACCTAATGCTTGTGTTATGGTAACTAGATGGCTGATAAACTACTTATATACATTTTTTTTTTTGTAAATACATATTATAAATGGAAAAACACCCAGACTCGGAACAAATACTTGTAGGTCGTACAAATATTTGTTCCGTGCGGGAATCGAACCCGCGACATGCTGCGCAGCAGTTGAGCACCAACCGTGTCGTCGTGTGTGTGTCGTGTCGTGTCGTATAAGTAAAGAACTTTCCTACTCTTTTATTTAATTATTTTATTATATTTGTTAAATCAACTTATTTTCTTCACATATCTTTTTTCTCCCATGGAATTCAGACGTGCTGTCTTAGGATTAATTAAACTACTCGATGAGGGCATGTATTGGTCTTCAGATAAAATTCGGAGCCAAAAAGTATTGTTGAGTATAAAAAAATTGACCGTTACAGATCCACTTTTGTTTACATGCTAGAGTAAAAAAAATGTTGAGTATAAATATATTTCTGCAAATATATTTGGCAACGTCGCCAAGTGGAAGGCGATGTTGCCACTCCGCTCGAAAAATATTAAACCGGAGTCAAGTTAGTTCCGTTGCTCAACGCGATGAATTGAGTGGCCACACTTGAACGGTCAACGTCAATGTTCATTGAATTCACACCCCTCGTCCATCGACAATGTGAATGCCGTTGTCAAATCATCGCCGTAGCGTAGTGGTGGCTACACCTACGGTTATCGCCCTTCAGCGCGATAATTAACGGCGATGTCCGTATAGTGTGGCCCCGGCATTAGGGCACCAGTCGAACTGGCCTAATTAGCAGTTGCCAGCGGCAGACATGACCTGTCCAGTCCCATTTAAGTAGGGCAGCCAAGGGGGTAGGGGTAGGGATAAAAAAGTTACCTCGCTCTAAAACTTCTCCAAAATGTTCGCAGGCACACCTCACAAATGGGTTCACAAACAAATGCACAAAAAATACACCTGGACTTTGTAAGCCATCGCTAAATACTTGAACCTCGCCAAATAATGATTCGCGTTGGCTTTTCTCCAGGAACAGCCCTAGCCGGCCATCCCATCGTAGAGTAAATTGCTCGACTACTGTAGACTACATAACTGCATAACAGTTAGGTAGAGGTGTAACTAGCTACATAGATAGGTTATCAACACCTCAGAACTCAGAACAATAACAAAGCATAGAAGGAAGGTTAAAAACAGAATTCTGTAACTACCTTTAGTCCCGTTCTATTATTAGGTACGATAAAGGTACGTTAAAGGATGTGGGAAAGAGATCAATGTTTTACTCTTTGTTTTACTTTCTTGGCATGGTCACAAGATCAATTGTCATTTGGTTAAAAAAGTTATAGTATGACGCGGCCAAATTTGATAGTACTTTGTTTCAATGCCTGACAGTTCGTTCATTGAACTACCTGACTTATTCGCGTGTTCATTGTTTACGTGTTTGTCGTAATCTTCCATGGTTTTGCGATGTTTTAATAATATTTCTACTGTTAGATTGCATGAATTCTTTGTTTAACTACAAATGGTGAGTGTGTGGACGCTGTGGAGCAATTTCTTGTGTGGTTGGGGGCTGCAAGTCCCATTCATAGCGAAAATAAAATGAACAGTAAATATTGACCTTCCATCGGTAAGTTTTTGCTCAATTTCTTGTTGCATATGATCTGATAAACGAATATAAATACATAACAAATATTGCTGTGTCACTATATAGCTGAAACCAGTCGTAATATTTATTCCAATAGAAGTTATTAGCGAATATTCGGAAATTGTTTTGGGGTTATCTTGATTAGCCATAGTGACGTAAATAATGTTGTCGATACTTTTCTTTTACAGATTTCCTAGACGATGTGAAAAAAAAATGGATAAATTGTATTGGTAGACGAAATTGGACTCCAAAAAGCACAGCCACATAATATGCTCCAAGCATTTTACTTTGTATTCATTTGGTAATGAACCTATGAAATGGATGTAGCATGTTCTTTAAGTCGTCACATTATTTGTTATAGATAGAACAGATGAAATGGTCTGATATACAGGATGAATTTTTTATCATGCACCAAATTGAAATGGGAGATTGTACTCATCATTATGAACAACTTTTACTATGGGAACAAACCTGAAATCGCGAAAAAAAATCAGCTGTTCAGTACATTTTGACGAGTTTGATGTAGATAACTGTACTGAACAGCTGATTTTTTTTCGCGATTTCAGGTTTGTTCCCATAGTAAAAGTTGTTCATAATGATGAGTACAATCTCTCATTTCGATTTGGTGCATGATAAAAAATTCATCCAGTATTATGATATAATTAAGGTATTTTATTGGCAATAAATAGTATCCCGTTCAAATTAAAACTTTATTTATTACATTACAGGAAATACTTATGGAAGTCTGCGAAGAAGGACATAGCGCAGTACTGCAAATTAAAAGAACCGCTCACCATCAACAGCAATCTAACATGAAGACAGGTATAACATTTCAGAAATATGTTCACTTGATATATGCGATACAATGATATTATATTAAAAATATCATTGATGCGATATCATTCTTCTAATTATCCCAGTCGGAAATATAATCGTGTGCAAATTTATTTATTTATATTTAATAAAAAATACGTAATTGTAGGATCCCGTAGCAATGGAAGTTGAAACAGGACATAGTACATCGATACAGATTAATGAATCGCCACTGATCTTGACATCTCGTGAAATCATCTCACATCAGTCAGGTAAGACATACAAATAAAACTTAGTTTAAAGATTTAAGATTTTTTATCAACATTTTTATTTAGGTAAATACCTAAATAAAAATGTTGATAAAAAATCTTACATAAATTTTATTGAGAACTGTTTGTTTTAGGAATCCTTGACACAGATGACAATAACAAATTCAGAAATAATTGGATTCCATCCCGATTCAAGAAGACTGCGCTTTTGGCGAGTTCCTGGTCGCCAGAGCCGACTCCAGAATCCTCAGGAAGTTCATTCGTACCAGGGCGGAATGATTATGGTGTGGGCTGGAATTTGCCTAACAGATTATTAAAGTTGCTAGGCATTTTATTTTTTTATTTAAAATATTATCTGGTTGTTATTTATTTTTTTATGTACAAAAATTTGAACTTTCATAATTAATTTTATTTTTTCACTAACATCCATTTTATTTAATCAAATAATTCAAATCTCTATTAAATTACGCTTCTACCGATTTAAAATAATGTGTTACATAAAAAGTATTAAAATAAAAATTATTAGGTACTTTGAATACCCTTGTTCCCTAGACTTTGTTGAGTAGTCTATGATGTAATCTAAAATTCAAATAAATATGAGAAAGTAAGTTGCTAAAAACATTTGCAAAACCGAATGTCTCCCACTTGTTTTCAATAAACTAATCAGTTATTATGGCAATTAAATACATTCTGGTTTAGCCGGGTCAGATTTAATACATGAAGAGCTGTCGGGAACCAAGGAAGACTTTGGTGATGATGATGACGAACTATTTAGTTCATACTTAAAGTATTGTTTCATTTTGAACGAATGTATTAAGTATTGGGATCATAAGGATGCTTAGTTAATTCAAAATTTTAGGTACGCACGGCTACAGATCAAGTTATAGATTTCCAGTATAAGCTGATCTCGCATTGTATAGAATTTCCTTACAATGAGCGGTCAGTGTAAACTGGAAATGTATAGTTTGATGTGTAGCCGGGTGTACCTACGATTATTATTCTTGGCAGTATAAGAAAGAATGTCATTGTAAATTCTATCGACGTTGAAATTTAGTGGGTACATCACTAGTCAGAATAAAACGAATGACAACCTACAAAATTTCGAAACGTCTTCTGTATATGTGTCCTTCTTTTACATCATAGCGGCTCCATAAGTCAAAATGAAACAAATATATTGAGTTCAGTTGCTATTTAAACACTACTTCTATGCTTGTTGTTCTTCTGAGCCTCAGAAGAACGACTTTAGTCGTTCTTCTGAGATCAACACCCACTTTTTGCCAGTAATATTTAAGTGCCATGATAATGATTAACGTCAAGAATGTCAAGATGACGGGACCCCGCCAGGTTTTTCGAATATCACGTCAAAAGGATTTAAGTAACACAATATCATCATCACTACATAGTATAAAACAAAGTCGCTTCCCACTGTCTGTCTGTCCCTATGTATGCTTAGATCTTTAAAACTACGCAACGGATTTTGATGCGGTCTTTTTTAATAGATTGAGTGATTCAAGAGGAAGGTTTATATGTATAAAGGTACATGCGCGGGTGAAGACATGGCGTGACCTTAAACTGAGCACACCAAATTTTAAAACTTTGTAAAACTGTGATTTCAATAAAAAAAGTGTTTATTAAATTAAGTATTTACATCAGAAAAGCGCCTGAAGAAAAAGTATCATTTTAAGCCAAGTATCACTTTAAGGCTCTTACAATTGGTTTAGGCGTTTAAAACGTTTGGGCCGCATTGAATTTAATTTAGAAATATTTTATACAGTTTAATTTACAAAGACTACGTCTTGAATTTAAAATAATTTTAATACAGTTACTTACAGTTACTTAGTTTATTTTAGTACTTAAACTAAAATAAAAGCACTAAGATCCCGAAGTACTCAAACTCAACTTACTTCTATTTTTTTTGTTGCAGTGGTTCGTCTACCTCCATTACACATGCTTCCCTCTAATATTCGTGTGGGCACTGACAGGCATGTTTGTGCGCGGACAACACTCTGCTCTCTTCAATGCGGCCTACACCGCGCTAGACAGGCCTTTCTACTGCATTCTTATGGGCCTAGGTCTTATGGGATTATTTCATGTCAATGGTAAGGATACAAGGGACAATAGATACAGACACAGAGGGTACCTTCACCACACATACGACTCAACTCAAAACTTGGGCTCAGGCCTCAGATAAAGAATGAAACATAGCGTAAACTTACGCTTTAGTGCATATTGGCGTAATTTTGACAGATGGAGCAGTAAGTTTACATAAGCTAAGTTTCGTCTCCATAACTGAGCCCAAGTACCGGGTCGAGTCGTGTTGTGTGTGTGTGTGTGTACCTACCAGATTTTTTCTCTAATAAATTAGGTATTTCCGACTGCAGCAGCAGCTTCCAAAGGTCACTACAACCAACAGTAGAAAGGGAATCAGTATGCAAATTCAGATGTGTGTGTGTGGTCTAGCGCCAAAAATGTACCGCTGACCATTTGAGTTGACAAAGTTTAGGACCAACAGTCCTCAAGTCAAAATTGATCACACATTTTCATTGGTCCTAATAAGATTGTCAACAGATCAGCTTTAAGAGTTCAAGCCGGTAAACACGCGTTGGAAACGTTAACCATGCAGATTAGACTATAATCCAGTGCCTGAATTTCATGACCCTAATAAAGGCCAAATTTTTATTTGCAGGTCCACTAAGAAGATTCTTCAGCTGGCCAGGATGGCGTAGCTTGGGCCGCATGTCTTTGACAGTCATGATGCTGCACTGGTGCATCAATACAACAATCGGAACCAGGCCAATGGCATACGGCACCTCTATACTTGACATCGTTAGTTTTTTTTTGTCCTTAGAGCTGTCTATGGTGCGACTCTGTCTGTCTGTCTGTCACAGCTGGATATCTCAAGAACTACTAATGCTATCAACTTGTTTGGAACAGTTTTAGATGACGTTCTTGCCCAACTATTTTGCAAAAAAGAAAGAATTTTTTTTTTGCAACAGGGACTGAAAATAGGGTTTTAAAAATTCATAGTGTAGGTATGTAAAATCGGTGACAGTGCAATATTTTGGCACCATCAAGTTGATCTGATGATGGAACTGAAAGGTTGCCACAGGAACTCAGTAATAAAACGACGCAACTACCTATCGAGTTTAGGCTTGCTTGTTTGATTAGTCTTGACAAGTACTCTGGTCTTAGATGATATTTAGAAATAAAAACTTGTTTAAAAAAATATCTGTAATATTCTTTCAGATCGTGGACTGGAGCGCAACCAATTTGATAACCTACGCTGTTGCCGTACCAATCACGATTCTGGTAGAATTTCCAATGCAGAAGTTCTTAGAAGCATTATTTTTTTAAAGCACTATTATGAATAAGTGAACATAATAAAAATCAGAAAACACGAGTTATTTATTTATCTTTTAGTTATTTCCTTTATAAACATCTTTTATATAAGTACCTATACTTCAAAATTAATCCCTATTTCCCTTGGTCATCGCATCACGCGTGAACGGATGGAACAAATTTCGCTAAGTAATTCTTTTTTGTTGTGTATTATTGTCAGGAGAAGGTTCAGGAAAGAAAAAATTAAGAAAATTTCGCAGAAAATTTGAAAATTTTAGAAAACTTAACGACTATTTTAACGTTCGTTTACATTAGAATCTTCACTTCAGGACGTCTGTCGGGTCAGCTAGTCTATGTATAGGTATTATTAATCAATGGCAGAGTGGACGAGAGACACAGGGGCCTGTTAGTACCTACAAGCCTCGGTGATAAATATCCTACCTTCTTAGAACTTTTAATTAGTTAGTTATTGGCGTGGGCCATGGGCTTTGCGTGGACGTAGAGGCGTAAATGTTCAAAAACAGTAGCGCTTAGAGCGAGCGCGCACTGCGGTGCGTTTCCGTCAGTTGTGCCGCACTGGGCGGGGCCTACAGTAACAAAACGCATGACCGCAGTGCGCGCACTTCAAAGACATTCTATACTTCACAGACTATGCGGTAGAAAAACGCACCGCAATGCGCGCTCGCCCTTACAGTACCCAGTACGTTTTATCTTACGAAGTGACGCGCGCTTTACTAGTAGGTAAGTACTTTGTAGTGTTAGTAGTAACTATTACTAGTGTATTATCTATGGTAGTTACTAGTAATTTAATATAATATAATATAAGCTAAGGTGTAATTATTATTTCACTGGAGTAAACTGACAGATGCTAATGTCACTTTGTAAAATAATGGTGCCATCTTAGATTATCATAATCGGGTGCCATATTTATTGTAATAGTGATGACATTTCATAATCTAAGAGTGATGCGTTCCGTTGGTTGTGCTTCAGCTCATTCACACAAAGTCAATAGGAACATTTATTATAAAAAGTAATTAGTTAGTAAGTAAACAGTGGCAATCTTTTAAGTGGTCATTGTACTCATCATTATGAAGAACTTGAAAACTAAACCAAACCTGAAATCGCGAAGAAACAATCAGCTGTTCAGTACATTTATGTTTGCCAAATTCGTCAAAATGTAGGGAACAGTTAATTTTTTTGCGCGCGATTTCAGGTTGGTCCCATAGTAAAAGTTGTTCATAATGATGAGTACAATGACCCCTTAAAAGATTGCCATTATTTACACTTACACCCTGTAAGTATGTACCTACATAAATTCAATGCACTTTTATTTCATTTTATATTCGCTTTTTGAAATGCATCGTCAAATAAAATATTGTGATTTGATTTAGAACGTAACGAGAATGAATGAGCGAGTGATTGATGTCAATCTTCTTGTCACAACACTATTTTCTTTTCATCAGAAAATGGTAACACCGTAAATAGACTTTCAGTAAAGCGTGAAGACGAGTAGCGTCAGCACTAAAATACACACACACACAACGACTTCACCATTGTCTCGGACGGTACCGAGAGCTCCTGCGCTTACACAGACATTCACAACGTGTTTGTACACTATGTAATGACCACACCAACGGGATATGCCATTGATTATTGCGATGATAGGCGATGATAGACTTAGACCGTAGGTGTAGCCACAAGTCCACAACTTATCGCGATAATTTGACAACGGCATTCACATTGCCGATGCCGACTGACGTGGCGATAACTCGGGTGGGGCGGCGTTCAAGTGTGGCCACTCAATTTATAGGAATAATTAACGCGATGTTTATGGAGATGATGGGCATTGACGTTGACGTTGGTGTGGCCCCGACTGCCACAAGTAAAGCGCGCGTCGCTTCGTGACACGTGAGATAAAAATACTATACTCATTTTATTGAGTCTGAAAAGACTATATTTCCAATATGACATCTAACAGTGCATGTGTGGCTAGCCAAATTAAAAAAGCAACAGCAGCCATTTTGATTTCTCCTGTCTCTTGACAGGCCGGTGTGCGGAGAATATTCCGATTTTATTAGTGCACACCACGTTTTTGAGGCTGAATTTGTGTTTATGAAGTGAAAAGTGTAGTGTTCATCATGGCGCGATACGGTCAGAGACCGGAGAATGCCCTCAAACGGGCCAATGGTTAGTACCGAATTTCTATGGTAATGATACCACGTTGCATGTAGTAAGAATGACCTTACGTTATTCGCCCAACACTACATTAAGCACACATTGGGCTAAAAATAACCCATAATATCGTATAAACGATGTTAGATGCAATAATATAAGTTCAGGTGGATGTTGTCCTCAATGTTTCTAAAACATAACCAAAAGTCAAAGCCGCTTATTTCATGCACTTTTGCGTAACAGCATCACAAGATAACCTGAACATTTTCGATTGAACTACTAAGATAAGATATCTTACTTACAAAAATTACACTCAGTCAGCTGTTTATAACAATGCAACTATATCCACATAATATTAATAATACTTACTTGGAATAAAAATATATTTATTTATTTATTTATATTTATTTATTTATATATCAATATTAATACATCACATATTATTATTACCTGCAGTACCTATCGTTTGTCCTTCTCTTTCAAGTCCAGCCATAATGCCAGAGGCTGTAAAAGATTGCTTTATGTAATAAGACCCCACATTGTAACACCTGCAACTCTCAAATATTGTAATTTTTTATGGTGTACTTTGAGGCAGTGGGTGGTTTTCAAGCACATACTATCCTCATAGAATTATTTCACAACCATTAGCAAAAAAATTCACCAAATAAAATGATTCACTAAAATAAAAAATCTTGTTAACTTTTGCTTTCAACAGAGTTTATGGACTTGGACAAGCCAGCAAGAGCTTTAGATACTCTTCAAGAAGTGTTCCGCAACAAAAAATGGGCGTACAACTGGTCCGAGTCGGTGCTAGAGCCGATCATGTTCAAGTACTTGGAACTATGCGTGGATTTGCGCAAGTCACACATTGCCAAGGAAGGACTGTTTCAGTACAGGAATATGTTCCAGTCTGTCAATGTTGGGTCATTGGAGCAGGTTATAAGGTAAGCCAAACTACTGAAAAAATAATTTAGAGTCAAAATAAAAAAAAAAGAGAACTGAGGGTAGAGTTCTGTCACTTAATATATGTATGTATTTGATATTTAACAATGTCAGCAAACCCTTATCACTTTAGCCTTCTGGGAACACAAATGATTAAATTACAAACCACAATTTGTGAAATGTAGTTAATCATTCAAGTAGTTGATGGACATAAGAAACTTGTTCTTGTTATTTATAATGTTACGTTACTAACTTGAGTTTTAGTTCAAAGATCATATACAATCACACTTACATAAATAACAGAATTATTAACTCATGCACAACACAAGGATATATTACTCAAAGAGAGTTACAGACATATCGTCGCTAATCTAACAAGTGACGTAACTGATTTGAAGAAAATTTTACGGGGCAAGCTATTTTTCTTTTTTTTTGTAAACTATGGATATATTGGTCTCGATTTTTGCATTATCATGGAGACCGTAAGGCATAGGTACAGATTCACCAATTAGACAGATTGATTCGACTTGGAAAATGTATCAAATTACTATAGTTAGGTTGGCTATCGGCTTAGTCCAAAATGTCAGATACGTCAGTTAGTTAAATTAGCGACGATATGATAGGCAAAACTAAATTAATATTAAACTTTTTAAACTTTCGCGATTTGTACACATTATAAAACAGTAAAACACTATCGAAAACAGGTCTTATCGCGATATTCTTTTAAGTAGGTACCTGTTTACCTCGTTAAAAAGAATATCGCGATAAGACCCGTTTTCGATAGTGTTTTATAAATTAATATTGTTTTTTTTTTTTTAATATTGTTTTGTTACTAACTAAGTGATAGATAACCCATACGCAAAATACCTGCATTGTTGTGGAATTCGGATACCAGCCCGTATTGCCTAAGTGACAGGAAGATATACAAATGAGGAGATACAGAAGGAAAAGGAAGAGATACAGTAGATGCAAATGTAATTGTGATTTCACCCTTATGGTTAGACTTTGTCTGTCTGTCGGTCACAGCTGCTTATTTCAGCAACTATTCATGCATTGGAAAAGACAATGGGTGAAAGTGATCCAAATGTCCACCACTAACAAGACCTATGTAACTGAATAGTTTATTAAATGAAGAATAAAAATTCTCATGAACAAGGTTCTGATGACCTGAGCCATTTATTTATTTATTTTATTTTGGTTCACCAACAATTATTTACACTAACATATTGAGCAGAAAAATAACATGTCTTTAAACAGTGTAACAATTACTTAAAGGTAAACCCCACATAAACTAAATTAATTTATGTTAATTGTAAGCTTAGGTACAAGTACAGTTTACGCCTACTTAAAACTAAAGAAAAAATGTAGCCTATTAGATGTATAAATAAAGACTTAATTTGATAAGTACAGCCATCACAACAATCGATAGAAGAAAATGTCATAGCTTAGTGAAAATTATTATTTAATCAATTGAGTATGCATATAAACAGCTCAATTGATAAAAAAAAATAAGTTACTATTAGGTTTGTTGACAGCATGACTGACGCAGGCCAAAAATATTTTGAAAAAAAAAATGGCGGATTTTCGTCATCATGTCATTAAGGCGAAAGCGCCAGGCTAGCCCGCGAAATAAAAAATTTCTTACGTTTTTTGCAATTTGTAGGTCAATGTGAGCTTGTATGCTGATTAAAATATGATTCGCGGCCGTAACTAATATGGCTTTACAGAATTATAATCATTAGAATCAGCAATACAACTTCATAAGTTAGCATTTACCTCAAACCTCATGATTTCATGGAATCGCTAGATTTGAGATAAATGCTAACTTATGGAGTTGTATTGCTGATTCTAATGATTATAATTCTGTAAAGCCATATTAGCTACGGCCGCGAATCATATTTTAATCAACATGCAAGCTCACACTGACCTACAAATTGCAAAAAAACCTAAGAAATTTTGAATTTCGCGGGCTACCCTGGCGCATCAACCTTAAGGCCCGTAATACACATACTACAGGTATGTGTATTACGGTATTTTGCCATTTGCATTAATTTCATCCTTGTAGTGAGTCATATTTTAAGTCTCTTCAAGGTCTTCATTTTGATATCACAAGCGAGATAGTAAATAAAAATTTACAACTACACCTTGGCCCCTAATACACATAGCTTGTACAAAAGTATGCAAGTAGCTTGCATGCCAATATACCATAATAGCTTCTGAATGGTGAATGTCTCAATGGCATGCAAGCTACTTGCATAGTTTTGTACAAGCTATGTGTATTAGGGGCCAAGGTGTAGTTGTAAATTTTTATTTACTATCTCGCTTGTGATATCAAAATGAAGACCTTGAAGAGACTTAAAATATGACTCACTACAAGGATGAAATTAATGCAAATGGCAAAATAAATAAAAGTCAAAAACTCTGCTGTTAAATGGGACTGCTCTCAATGGTGTTTAAAATCCGTCAAGTTATATTTTTTCCGAATTTGTATAGCCAGTGCAGTGTAACTAGTGTGGTCAACACAAATCTAATGATACCTCATTTAAAATCAATCAATTCAGCTTGATTGATTTTAGGCTAAAATTATTGAAAAAAAACCAATGTTTTTTATTTAACTATAACTTTTCACACACATATCAACTGTTTCCGCTACAAAGGCCGTATCTTAGACCATTTTGGGCCAAATTCACTTTTTGATGCAGACTAAAGCCGGCCATACACGCTACGGTCTACCGGACATCTACCGGAGAGGTTAAATGTGCAGGTTTGCCATGGGGACGTTCCGGTCTACCTGAGCGGTATTCAGTTCTTTTTGCGATGGCATCGATTGGCATACTAGAAAACAAATGACGCGACCTGCGCAGGCGACCGGAGTACACGCACACACACACAGGTACACCGTACGGTGACATTAGAAATAATTCATATTCGATTTTGCGCCGGTCGCCTGCGCAGGTTCAAAAAACTGTACAGGTGTACTCCCATACACGCTCCGGTCTACCTGTGCGGGTACGCCTGCACAAGTAGACCTCTCCGGTAAACCGTAGCGTGTATGGCCGGCTTTAGTTAACTGATAGATAGAAGACTGCATCAAAAAGTGAATTTGACCAAAATGGTCTTTACGCCCTTTGTAGCGGAAAGAGTCGATTATTATTTTTTTTTTAGCAAATATTTTATTTACGTAATTTGAAATCCAACAGTCTTAAAAATAATAATATGTATAAGTATATAAAAAAGGAGGGGAAATAATCATAAGGCATCAAAAAACGCCGTCGAGAGGAAAAGTGCCCAAAAGGCTGGCAGCATTGCCACGTTGTATGGCAATGCTAATTCTTTGGCCAAAAAATAGGCTAGCCCTTTGGTCACGTGTAGAGTCGACCAAAAGCTTGGCGATGTCTCGATAAACATAAGAGGGCACTCGGACCCCATGGCCCTAGTGTTTCAACCCCAAATGGCTCGTACATAATTATAAGATTCTTTTTTCTATGGTAAAAGTACTCGCTTATTTTAATAGAATGTTCAGTGACGTGGATCTCATTTGTGGTGGACATTTGGACCAAGCCACATACTTTTTGCCCAATTTCCTTTGGAATAGATTGGATTTAATGCTTGTCCATGATGTAAAATATACAGGACTCCATCCATCCATCCATCCATTAATAGAATGTAGAGCCCGTCAAAGCTGAAATGACGCGCCCCACTACCGCATTTACCGTAGTGTCCGTATACAAATATAAGAAGTGGGGTGCGTCATTTCAGCTTGGATAAGCTCTATCATTATAACAATCTAAAATGAGAAAAGTATTAAATTAACCTATGTAACAGTGTTATGTACAGCCAACTTACTTCATAATTATCTTTAATCAGCTCAATAACCATCATTTTCTCAGAGGCTACTTACGCATGGCCGAAGAGCGAACCGAAGCGGCTCGTGCACAATCCACAGCGGCGGTCATCGAGACTGATGATCTGGACAACCTCGCCACTCCTGAGAGCATACTGCTTAGTGCTGTGTCTGGAGAAGACGCACAGGATCGGTCTGATAGGACCATACTTACTCCATGGGTAAGAAACTTATTTAGAAAATTATGTATGTAATTAATTGTGGTGCATAGGGTGTTGTGGCGCAGCCTGGGAGAGGCACCAATGTCCAGCAGTGGACTGCAATAGATTCGAGTTGATTGATTGAACATTTCAAAGTCAAACTGTTGCCATTTGTTGTTTATTACCATTGTACAGTGGGCTGAATAAAATTTTAATACTACTGGGGTACCCAATTGATGCAGCCCACTGTACATGAATATGGAAATAAAAAATATAATATAGATTCACTTATAGTCTTCTATACATTACTCTTTCTTTTTCTAGGTGAAATTCCTGTGGGAGTCGTACTGCCAATGCCTCGAGCTCCTTCGTACGAACGCGCACGTGGAGACTTTGTACCACGACATAGCGCGCATGGCCTTCCAGTTCTGTCTCAAGTACTCCCGGAAGACGGAGTTCAGAAAGCTATGTGATAAGCTCAGGAAACATCTTGAAGATATTTGCAAGCCTACTGTAAGTTTTAATGGCTGATTTATTATTTCTCTAAATAAATAGTTGTATCAATATCGTCTTCGAATAAATAGTGATCTACTTCTTCGTCGCATCGATAATTTCAAGATTATTTATATAAATTTTGACCAGAATTCAGTCACGCCAACAGCGTTAACAGCCCTCGCAAATGTTTTTTATAGTGCTGGTGTTAGAGAGCACGTCAATCGCATCAATCAATCGCCTGACTTAATTGTACCAGCAGCGGTTAGTCTCGTAATAAAATGTATGGAAAAGCCGCGCCTTAGGCCTGTTTACCATGCCTTGATTCTCGCGTAAAGAAACACGAAAACAAAACCTGAAATTTATGTGTATTTGTAACAGGTGCAAACTGGTAATGTGAGCATCAGCAAGCCGGAGACGCAGCAGCTCAACCTGGAGACCAGGCTGTTCCAACTGGACAGCGCTATCCAGATGGAATTGTGGCAGGTTCGTACAACTTATATTTTATCAAGTAAAGTAAAAGTCACTACAGGGGAATAGTCCAGGAAAGTACCACCGTATCTGTTTCTGCAGCCAAGTAGCGTTGCTGTGGCCAGTGCTTGTGTACTTGAACAGGGGGGCTAAAACGGCCACTTTGGCAGGATCATAATAGGATAATATTTGATCATATCGGTCACAAACTGACAATATATTATGAATTTGTGTGACTGAAAAACTTGAAAGTTTGTGTGACTGACAATTCATAATAATAATATATTGCCAGTTTGTGACCGTTTTACGATTTCAAATATTAATCATAATATTATCCTATTATGATACTGCCAAAGTGGCCGTTTTAGCCCCACAGGCACTTGAAACATTTCAGTTTGTCTCTGTTTGCTTAGAATATTTAAAAAAAACCGTCCAAGTGCGTGTCGGACCACGCACAATGAAGAGTTCCGTAGTTGAAAAGAATTTATCGCAAAAACAAACTTAACATTGTAGTCGAAAAACATGTTCTCCCGTACATTGATATACGTCACGGTCAATTCTCCAACTGCAAATTCAAGTTTGTAATCGCAAAAAAACAATTTTTTTTATGTGATTAAATTACAAATGAACTATTTTCGAATTTTTTCCTTTGTGCTGTGAGACCTATACGCGCGGTTTTGATTTACATGCGAGTATCAAAATATGTCTCATAATGTTTTTTATTGCGTTGACTTTATTATACCTACGTATTTGATATTAATTTAAACTTGATACCTCCACGCGTTCCTGAGAAAAAACGGTCTCGACTATTGACAGACTGACAGACGGACAACGAAGTGATCCTATAAGGGTTCCGTTTCTTCCTTTTGCGGTACGGAACCCTAAAAACCTTGTCAGTCATGGGGACTGCCGACAGAAGTGAAAACTTGACAGCGCAACACGTCACATTAGCATGTCGCGTTATGCATGATGTGTGACGCTTCTTTTACGATGCGGCGCGTGAGTGGGTATCGAACTAACGTGCGCCCCGACCGGCGCGTGGTAGCCCACACTGAATTAGGGCATTAAAGGCAAAAAAGTGGTTACAATACCAACTGTTTACTGCAGCTGCCATTTGTAATGCCACCAATGCAATAGAAGTCAAAATCGGTTCAACAGACTTTTATGGTTTGTTTACCTTTTATCTCATGCCTATATATATAACGGGAATACCGTATAGAACTCCTTCAGGATATTATATAACATCACGCCTGTATTCCCCGAAGGGTAAGGCAGAGGTGAGGTGGTGGAGATAGCTATAGTACACCCACATTTCGCCAGTTATGTTTAAGTCCCATGTAATAGGGGGCGAGCCTATTGCCATCAACTGGGCACAAATCTAGACTCCGTGCTGCTACTGACACGCCCTTCCGCTCCACCCAGAGCGGGAGAAGTCATTTGATGATTTCCCATCCACAAAAAAAAAAAAGTCTGCTACTGAGAAATTCCTGTTGGAAAAACTCAACAGCACTTTGACCAACCTGGGAATCAAACCTAGAATCTCACTCTCAGCAGTAGCGCTAGCGACCATTATACCAACGAGGCAGTTGGGATGTGTACTTATACATTACAAATTTTCTTGAAACAGGAAGCCTACAAAGCAATAGAAGACATCCACAATCTGATGAACATGTCTAAGAAGACTCCTGTAGCCAAGACCATGGCCAACTACTACGGTAAGCTGGCGCTGGTGTTCTGGAAGGCCGGACACTGCCTGTTCCATGCCGCTGCCTTACTGAAGCTGTTCCAACTGTCCAGGGAGATGAAGAAGAATATTACTCAGGAGGAGTTACAGAAGTAAGTTAAATGCCAAGATTGATAAACGTTGCTTAGAACAAACTTTGGCTAAGCATTATTTCTGTCACTGTATATAAAAAAATACAATTATTTTCCAGCTTCACGGCTGCGCCAAATAGGAGGTCAACTAAAATGACTGTTGCTTGTTTTCAATTAGACCTTAAGTTGTGAGACACATGAAAATGAGTTTTGTACTTCGGTCTAGGTCTCTAACGAGATTGTGAACCCGTCCTGGGTTCAATTCTCAGGTTAGGCAAAGTGTTATTGGGTTTTTCCATCAGATACTCAATATAAGTCAATCCGCCTAACCTTTTCCCAACTATGTTGGGGTCGGCTTCCAGTCTTACCGGATGCAGCTGAATACCAGTACTCAATATAAGTATGCCTCCGAAATAAATCCCACGACTATCTTTGTCATAGTCAGTCGTGGTAGGCCTCGGAGGTACATGATATGTTCGACTTAACGCGACAGAGTTCTCAAATATGTGCACTCTGTGTTAATTATGTCGGCACAAAATTCTGTTAAATAATCTAATATCATCCGAAAACTTAACTACTGCATTTTTTTCTTCGTGCTACATGTCGAGGTGCATGTACTATAATAATTATATTTCTTTACTCCTTTAAAACTCTGCATTACGTAAAAATTGTTGTGTATATCATAACCACGCTACGTTTACACACAAAAATGATCAATGTTGTTATAGCCACATAAAATGTTGTGCAACTTGTGTTTACCATAAATACGAAACTTTGTTGTGTTGCCAGCGACACGTGTTGCTGACAACCTAGGGTGCTAGAATCCTATACGCCATTTGAAATAAGATTAGATATTTAAATAACCTTTTTACAGCCCGTTCAACCGCTATTTACTTGACATGACAAATGGCAACTGCAATAAACAGTTGGTATTGTAAACACGTTTTTGTTTTTAATACCATCCTTATGCCTACGGAATAGAAGTCAAAATCGGTTGAATGGACTGTGAAAATATTCAAATTCCTAATCTTTTTTCAAATGAGTATAGGTTGTCAGCAACACGTTTTCCCGCTTCGCTGAAGCTAGCTCAAACTTGTCCAAAAACACACCTAACACTGTCTTTCTCTTTCTAGGATGGCATGCCGTGTCCTTGTGGCCGTATTATCTGTTCCCCTGCCGTCACTTCACCCGGAGTTCGACCGCTTTGTGGAGACCGACAAGAGTCCAGTTGAGAAGGCCCAGAGGCTGGCTGTACTCCTCGGTCTAGCCCAGCCACCGACCAGGGCTAGCTTGTTGAAAGGTAAGCTACCTTATAGCTAATTTCCGATGTCTCATTGGCTTACAACCAGTTTCTGAATCGAAAATGTACACAAGAAAATAGCTTGTAAAAATATGCTAACAAATTGTCAAATGCATGTTAAACCTTCAACTGTCATGTTTGAGATGCAATTAAATTTCTATTGTTGAAGGCCTCTAGGAGGCCGATCGACAGTTGAGAGGCTGTGATTGGTAGACTGACTCAAAAACAGCTAATTAGATCTCTTGACATGAGTTTAATGTCGTGCCAAAAACAGACAGAACAGAATTCGTTTTATCATAGTTTTGGTTTTTGCCTTTAAAGTCCCATAAACATAATCCTTAGTTTTAAAAATTACCTTAACTTACCTCTGAAATAAATCCCACGACTATCTATGTCATAGTCAGTCGTGGTAGGCCTCAGAGGTACATGATATGTTCGACTTGACGCGACAGATTGCGCCAACATGTGCACTCTGTGTTAATTTAAGTCTGCACACACATTTAAATTGTTGACAAGAAAATGTTAGAGTAAAATGCAAAACATTACAAAATTCTGATTACTTACTTTATCAGCCCACCTACTTCGTTAGTCTTTCACAGAGCTTTATCTGTTTAACCATAATTACACAGTTGAAACTGAAACAGAATCCGTGTTACTACGGCTTGTCATAGCAAATAATAAAAAGATCAACAATTACAGTTTTGGTGGTATGGAATCCTTAGTACGCCATTCCGACTCACATTTGGCCGCTATTTATTAACACTGAATGATCTTTGAACTCCTCTTTAAAAGAATCTAACTGTACTTCCCACTAGAGGTCATAAGGCTGTCATAGAAGACAAAGTTGTCTTCTATGACAGCCTTATGACCTCTATGTCTATGGTGGACGTCTTTCGTGTGTGTCTCTATGTCTACCTTATGTCTTCACACTACAGTTCATAGCGCTGCCGTAGTTCTACGGCAGCTCTATGAAGAGGTGTGAAGACACCTCTACTTACTCCATAGTTCTGGGCTGACAGCTGCGGCTGGTTGACCAGTCTTTTTTCCTAGTGATAATATTTAACGAATGTTCTTTGACTCCAGACGTGGTCCGCCTAAACGTGGTGGCTCTAGCAACGCCCCAACTGCAGCAGCTATACTCCTGGTTGGAGGTCGAGTTCGACCCGCTCACTCTGTGCAACAATGTCAAGAGCGTCGTCAAGTCACTGGAGGAAGAGCCTAGTAAGTATTTTTTTTTTTTATAGATAACAAGTGAATGGTGAAATGTGGGTCTGTCTAAACTTCCAGGAAAACAGTTTGACAATAATCAAAGGTCCTATCGCTTATCTTCGTAAGAACCGAAGTTTGACAAATTAAATGTGACTATCGACCAAAATAAATCGAATTACGTTCTCGCCTAAATCATACGATGCACTCTAGAATGACAGACAAGGCTAGGCTCGCCCCTTAATATGTTGTATTTATTATTATTTATTTGGATCTCCAACAGTGGCTACACAATTTCATGCTAGTTTACAAGAATAGGATTGTCCCTGGTTGTCATACTAGTGTGCGCTCCCAATTATAGGAGACCACATCATTTCTCTTCAATTCTAGTTAGATAGATATAATCAACGGATAGTTTGACAAAGCGAAAATATTAAAATAAATAAAAAAATACAACACAATAAGAATAGAAAAAAAATGAAATACAAAACAAATGAATAATAATAACAAAAAAAACAATAACCATAAAAGACAAAAGTAACAAAATATGCATTATGTTTCAATACTTCGTTATACTGTGTATTATAGCCTAGACAAAACAACGAAGTGTCCGAGGTTTGTTTTGGATACCGGCACAAGTTACAGTGTACATATGTGCAGCAAGTGAGATGGATCAACAGCTTTCCAAGAAGCTCGCTATAGTCAACAACCCCATTTTATTAATAACTAGCACTTCCCGCGCGGCTTCGCTCGCGTGGATATCGGAAACTATCCCACAGGATCATGCTACCGGGAAATCCTTCCTGATTCCTTGTCTACATTATAAAGGGAACATCTGTGCAAAATTTCAGCTTTCTAGGTTCAAGGGTTTGGGCTGGGCGTTGATGAGTCAGTAAGTCAGGACTTCTCTTTTTATTTACATATAATATATAGGTGCGCTATGTTTTGTCATAATTATGACATACAAATTTATAAGTTACACATTAGGTGTCCTTAGAAGAATAATATTTTAAATTAATTAAATACATGAAAAGCAAATACAATAAATAGTCATAGTCATAATTATCAAAATGTAAAGTCATTATTATAATTGGTCATTCAAAAATTCGTCTACAGTAGGTATAATAACATTTGTCAATTAATAATTTATTAAGAGCATTTTTAAACTTATATAATGTCATGTTTTTTATGTCATCAGGAATTTTATTAAACACTTTAGGTGCCATACCAAAAAAACTTTTTCGCATCAATGCGGTCTTACATTTTTGATGACATAGTTTATTTACGTATTGATATAATATAGATTTGTTGCTTTTTTTTTTGTCTAAGTAGACTTTTAGAATGCCTCCGAAATAAATCCCACGACTATCTTTGTCATAGTCAGTCGTGGTAGGCCTCGGAGGTACATGATATGTTCGACTTGAAGCGACAGAGTGCGCCAACATGTGCACTCTGTGTAAAATTAAGCCGGCACACAGATTTGTTCATACATTAGATCGATATAAGACATCCGTCACACTAGAACAGAGACTCATCCCTATTACCACGAAGTTGTCTAAGTTGGTTTTTGATCGACTGTTAGTAATAAAAAAGTCGTAAATAAAATTGGGTTGCTATGGAATTTGGACTTTGTAATGTATTGAGTTTGTATTCCCAACCTTGATAATTATCTGAGATTCTGAATTCAAATCTATGTTTATATAAGCAAAATACTCAAATAGCACTCTCTTGACTGAATAGTCAAGAAATTTCAAAACCACTTGTTTGGCATGTAAAGTAGGTATACACTAGTAGGTACATGAATAAAAGGTGATTTGCATAAAAATAAATAAATAAAATAAATAAATTAATTTAATTTTAATTTGCATTTAAACAAATAAATAAATAAATTAGCTAGCGAAACTCAAAAATGATAAAACAAAAAAGAAATTAATTTGATAGTGCTTTTTTTGGGGAAAAAAAATCAGCTGCTCCCTACATTTTGACGAGATATGCGAACATGAATGTATGGGGCAGCTGATTTTATTTCGCGATTTCAGGTTTGGTCCCATAGTAAAAGTTTTATCATAAGTATAATCATGTGTTTAAGTATCGGTCACTAATTACCAGTCACCCAATATATTTTGTGTGTTTAGGTGACTTCGGAGTTTAGCTAACTTAATTTGATCCTGTATATCCATCACCTAACCGCGGACCGTTCTTTCAGACTCGCCCCTCGCTCAATACACGATCGCTCTGAGTGACGTGGCCTTAGTCCGTCTGATCCGCCAAGTGGGTCAGTGCTACGCCTGCATCCAGTTCTCGCGACTGCTGCAACTGGCGCACACCGACGACCTGTTCCACCTGGAGCGGCTGCTGGTTGACTGCGTGCGGCATAACGATATGCAGATCAGAGTTGATCATGCTAACAAGTTAGTATTATTCATTATTATCAAGCGTACAACCTCTAAACTAAGATTTAAATTGTTCCTCACTCTAGATTATGATGAAACAAAAGCACTGATGAAACCTCTATACAAATAAATAATTATTAGTATCACGAATACTTACACACCCACAGACAACCCAAACCACCTTCACTCTCTACAGACACACGACACACATCATACACTCATACACAAATCACACACTCCACACATCACACATCACACACTCATACACTTACCCCATTACACCCTATCGCATGCGCTTACTCACACACTATCGCTGCTGTTACACGTTTTAACCTCCCGAATTTTGTAAAACAAACTTAACGGACGAATGGATGGCCCCTATAACACAGGATTTTCCTAGCATGGGGGTCATTATTCACAAAAATTGAGCACAAATGTACTTCCATATTATTGTAACATGCATTGTATTTCTTGTTCTTGCTAAATAAATTATTCTATTCTATTCTATTAGATTATGAAATTGTTGTACAGGGGGTACCCCAGTTGTATTAAAATTTTAATACAACTGGGGTACCCAATTGATGCAGCCTGTACTGTACCTACCTTGATGGAAATAAAATATTTATTATTATTATTATATTAAAACAACCTCTTTGAGATTTCATATCGGAGTAACGAACTTCCATACAAACTTAAAGTCCCGTATTTAAGGAACGAGGTGAGTTTACAAAATTCTTTTCTTAGTGCTCACTTTAGCATTTTATGAAACTCTTCAGCAAAATTGCATGTGTGTCAGTGAATGAATGAATGAAATAGGGATGATGCCTAAAAAAGAGATTCTATTTAGTCCGTGTCAGTCAGATAATAAAAAAATATTAGACAAGTATGTTTTGCTTTAGCAATATTTAAATAATGACTAAGATTAAACGCACGAAAGTTGGGGAGTGGGGACTCGATACGTCACAACTATATATAAAATCTAGCAAGCCCTGACGTCATGCCACATTTTAACTCAATGTATCGCCGTAATCTTTTGATTACCTACTTAAAAAAAGAAAAAAATACAAATCCAATATATTTTAATAATCTATAAAAAAAAATTTAGTCATCATTTATAGTTAAGATTTTTATTATGTAGATTTAATGCTATGTTTAAGTGAAAAAGGCGACTTAGTGTCATAGGCATTTTTCGCCGTTCTACCTAACTCATGGGCACCGAAAATAATCATTCCGAAATCGCCTTAACATACACTACTCTGTGAAGCTGATATTTGTTTACTTGAATTAATTAATATGTACTTGAATAAGAATATTTGTTTTTATAGTTATAGCATGCCTCCGAAATAAATCCCACGACTATCTTTGTCATAGTCAGTCGTGGTAGGCCTCGGAGGAACATGATATGTTCGACTTGACGCGACAGAGTGCGCAAATATTCGCACTCTGTGTTAATTTATATCGGCACAAACATTTACTTCTTCTTTTGATGTGACGACGATAGACAAAAAAAAAAATTCGAAATTGGTAAAAGCACTTTGTGACACTAAAAACATAACATATTTTTGTAATATAATAATTAATAATTATGATAAATTATACAAATCCTTTTCCGACACTACGTTCCGCATCAATGTAGTATCAGCCTAAGGGGCCTGGCCACAGATAAATACAGATGGGACACTCCGCAAAATCATTTAAATAAAAAGCGACTTGCTACGACACAATAAAGGCAATTCAGGTCGCATCACGTTTATTACCTACAGTTATATTCAACTACAAGTTGCCTATCTTTCTATAGCATAACTCTTATACGTTCTGACCTACTAATATTTCTAATAACATATCAACTTTGTAGCCATTCGTGTACGGAATATTGACGGTGGCATTTGCCTTGCAGGTGCGTACACTTCGGCGTGGAAGCTGGTGGCGGCGAGTGGTGCTCTACTGCCGATGAGGCGTGTGGCGGTGCCATACTGCAAGCCACGCCTGCAGAACAGGTAAGCTTCGATTTATCTCATAACTTCACAACTTAAACTAAATTCACTCACATCTCAACTGACACAATTATTAAGTGAAGATCAAAATCAGAATGTGCAGGCATATCTTACGGATTTGAGTCCTAGTGCTGCGACTGACTATTCGCTTTGGAAGGCGACAAAAAAACTGAAGTGCCCCACAGTAACTCGTCCTCCTATACGCAAAACAGATAACAGTTGGGCAACAAAAGACTCTGAAAAAGCACAAACTTTCGCTGATCATTTAAAACAGGTATTCCTACCAAATCCTGATCAAGGATCAGTACAGATTAATTCAGTATCTAAGCTCCTTAATCAAACGCACCAATTAGATCTTCCAATAAATGGCTTTTCCAAGCAAGAAGTTAAAGAAGCAATAAGTAAACTTGATCAAATCAAAGCTCCAGGATATGATTTGATAACTGCGAGAATACTACTCGAATTGCCCGAAGAAGGTGTACTTTTTTTAACATACATTTACAATTCCATCTTGAGAAGATCAGCGGTGCCGCGGCAATGGAAGGTAGCACAGATCATTATGGTTCCTAAACCGGGTAAAAGCCCAGAAGATGTTAAGTCCTACAGACCTATCAGTTTGCTCCCAATACCATCAAAAGTAATGGAGATTCTATTTCTAAACAGATTAATGCCAATCATTAAGGAGAGAAACTTAATCCCTGATCACCAGTTTGGTTTCAGGCAAAAGCATGGTACTGTTGAACAAGTACATAGGCTCGTCAACGCTATTCACACCGCCTTTGAACAAAAGCAATATTGTACAGCTGCATTTTTAGACATATCCCAAGCCTTTGACCGTGTGTGGCACGATGGACTTTTGTACAAAATTAAAAAAAATCTTCCAATACAATTCTACCAATTCATCCGATCCTATCTGGAAAACAGACACTTCTTTGTGAAGCAAGGCGAAGAAGCAACGTCATTATACAAAATCCACGCGGGTGTGCCGCAAGGTAGCGTTATGGGGCCCATTCTTTATCTCCTATATACTGCAGACCTACCTATTTCAGAAGTAACCATAACGGGTACCTTCGCCGACGATACAGCAGTACTGTCTTCGGATATGCTCCCGGAAAATGCCTCCCAGAAGCTCCAAAATAGTCTTGATGACATTGAAAGATGGCTAAGAGATTGGCGCATTAAGGCTAATGAATCGAAATCTGTGCAGGTAAATTTCACTCTTCGACGCCAAATTTGCCCTCCAGTCAAAATAAATGGAGTCCAAGTCCCACAAGCTGATGAGGCAAAATACTTAGGTATGTACCTGGATAAAAGACTTACATGGAGAAAGCATATCTTTACCAAACGCCTGGCAATGGGACAACAGGTACGAAAAATGTACTGGATGCTAAACAAAAAGTCACATCTATCACTGGCAAACAAACTTTTACTCTATAAAGCCATAATCAAACCCATATGGTGTTACGGTTTACAGTTATGGGGCACATCTGCAAATTCAAATGTTGAAATCCTTCAAAGATTTCAGTCTAAAATGCTACGAATGATAGCAAATGCACCATGGTATATAAGCAATGATAGATTGCACCACGACCTTAACATGAGGACAGTTAAGCAAGAAATAAAAATCAGAATGGAAGCTTATAAATCGAGGATCACACACCATCCTAACGCACTTGCAAAAGGTCTTATGAGCGATTCAACCATGCCACGAAGACTTAAACGGAAAAACCCGCAGGATCTATTATTACTGTAGACTGTGACTGAGACAAAGCGGACTTATCATTGGATATGTACCGCACAAGCCTGATACAATCAATTACGAAACTATTGCTGAATATCGTCTGGATAGATTGCAATATGGGAAATTTCAAAAAAAAAAAAAAAAAAAAAAACTTCACAACTTGGTCATTGAAGACTTTTAGATCTAGACAGAGCAATTGTGCGGAGTGAGGTATAGGAGAAGTTTTTGTTGGGGTTGTCTTGAACTGTATGTAACTTCACGCTTTTATTCAGTACTGCAGGTAATAGGTGCTAAAGACTCTGGAAAGGCTTTGAGCTGGCGTCAAATTTATCAAAATACGGCAGTGCTTTTTGCACGTTTTTAGTGATATTATTATTTTTTTTAACAATCATCTAAGTACAAGGTTTATCCTCAATCCGATTTTTTTACTGACTGGTACAACTCATGAGCTAGCCAGACGTTTTTTTTCGTGGCTACTACTTTAAGTTTTCTATATAAACTTATGACAATCCCATAACATGTTTTCCTATAGCCAACCCTTAATACAATAGATTAGAATACTTTTATTTTCAGACAGAGTCCATTGGGTTAGTAACAATTTTACTTAACATCTAGTATGTGTAGGTACAGAGTTACGGACACAGATTAAGATACAATTAAAATTCAGCTTGGAGCTGCCTCCACCTCCACAACATCGGGGAATCCCACCGATCTGTGAACACACTGAGAAGACTGTTGGAGCTGCCGCGAGCACGCGACATCAGGGATGCACATCTCTTTCTAACAATGGCGGCAAAACCATCAATGTTATTACAACCCTGACCCACTAAAACGCCACGGCAGCCGCAGCAGTACTCTCAGTGCATTATTATATTGAACGCGTAGATCACCGTAGACATTATTCTAAGTATTCTCTTCAATCTATCTACTCAGGTCCGTGAACAACTCGTACGCGCGGCCGAGGTTTTGTCCCGGGCCGCAGCAACGCTGTTCCCTGCTCGTCGCAAGCAAGAGCGCGAGCGTTCTCGCCAGCACATGGTGCAACACTACCATGAGCACAAGCACGCCGAGCATCATAGGGTGCTGCAGCGACACAAGATCATTGAGGAGAGGAAGGAGTACATCGAGAGACTCAACACTGTACGAGAGGAGGAGGAACTCAGGTAAATATTATAATTCATTATCTGTTTGTTAGTACAAATAGCAGGCAGGTTAGGCGGTTCATATTTCGGATACTGGATCGCATTTCAAGTGTCCAGTTAATTTCGTTTATTTATTATTAACGTTCCGTACCCTAAGGGTGCCACACGGAACCCTGTTCTAAGCCTCCTCTGTCCGTCTGTCTGTCAGCGGGCTGTATCTCAAGAACCGTAATAGGTAGACAGTTGAAATTTTCACAGATTGTGTATTTTTATTGCTCTATAACAACAATTATTTAAAAAAAAATAAAGGATAAAAGGAACATGTTTTTTTTTACACTGACGATTTTTTTTTAACTTGTGCTAAATATTGTACGGTCAGAGGAGCTCGTGGCTAAGTAATAACAGCCGCACGGGTCGATCCGTCAGGTTAAGCTACGCTTGCCGGGGTTGGTCAGTAGATGGGTGACCATCTTTACATACCGAGATTCCTCCGTGCCTCGGAAAGCACGTTAAGCCGTTGGTCCCGGCTGTTATTCGTGGATCTTTGACAGTCGTTACGGGTCGTCAGATGCCTGAAAGTCTGACAACCAGTCTTACCAATGGGTATCGTATTACCCAGTAACTGGGTTGTGGAGGTCAGATAGGCAGTCGCTCCATGTAAAATACTGGTATTCAGCTGCATCCGGTTAGACTGGAAGCCGACCCCAACATAGTTGGGAAAAGGCTAGGCAGATTGATTGATTGGTCCGACTCGCCCTTTGTCGGTTTTTTGTGGTTTACTAACATAGTTCTCAATTACTTACTAACACAAAAGTTATTAACATATAATTTTTCACAATCATTATCTCCGCAGGCGTCAAGAAGAAGTATCTCGCGCAGCAGCCGCGGCCGAAGCCCGTCGCTTGGAAGCCGAACGCGAAGAACGCGAGCGGCGCCGACACGAGGCCGAACTAACCGCCATGAGAGAGAGACATCTGCGAGAGAGAGTCGCGCACATCAGCCAGACCGCGCACGGACAGAAGATGTTGTCCAACATCAATGAGGAGGTATGTGTTTCACCTTTGTTTGACAACTACCAAAAAATAGCAGTGAATTTAAACAAATAAATTAAATTGAATTTTATGTTTGTAATGTCAAAATAACAGCTTTTTACTAAATGCATATGAAAGTATAACAAAAAAAAACCGGTCAAGAACGAGTCGGACTCGCGCACCGAGGGTTCCGTTCCGATTCCTGAAAAAGTGTGCTATTTAGAGACATCGTTTTATTTTTCCTGTAATTTTTACATAAACTTCTATCACATGGAATAATTTCATTTTTTTCTCTTTGCAAACTTCAGAGATAAGGGGGGGGGGGGCGAACGGTATTTACAAGCCGAAAACTATGCGGCCTAAAAAAAAAATTATTGAGAATGTGCAAACAGCGCTCTTTCATATGATACCCCACATGCCTTAGTAGCCCCACTTTGATTTTTTAAGACCCCCTTTCAGTCCGTGTTGCAAAAAAAAATATAAATATTTAAATTTCTTTCTTATTTGCAAAATAGTTGGGTAAATGTCATCCAAAACTATTCTAAATTTCAAGGTGATAGCATTAGTAGTTCTTGAGATATCCAGCTATGACAGACAGACAGACAGACTGAGTGACACCATAAGGGTTAATTTTTTACCATTTTGGTACGGAACCCTAAAAACTGAGTTTTGAGTAAATCGGACCGCGTGTTAAAATTCCTCCATACAAACTTTGACACCTACCAATACCGTCTTCTGGGGTCGCGGGTTGTTCGAAAGAAATACTGAGGCCCTGCCATAGGCAACTGAAGGAATACGGGTGGGTTTTAGTCAGTAAAAGTATGACACGCCCTTCCGCTCCACCCAGAGCGAGAGAAGTCATTTAATGATTTCCCATCCACAAAAAAAGGGGGTAGTTTAGGAAAACTAAAAATGATTAATTTTATAATTAACTTAGATGAATATTCGTGCTAAGTTTCAAGTCTAATAACTCAAGAGATAAGATTTTTCATACAAACTTTCATCCCCTATTGTATTCCCTTAGGGTGGAATTTTCAAAAATTCTTCCTTAATGGATGTTTACACTATATAAGGTAATCTATGTGCAAAATTTCATGTCTCTAGGTCCAGTGGTTTGGACTTTGCGTTGATTATTATCAGTCAATGAGTCAGTCAGGACTTTGAATTTTATATTATAGATTTACAAGACCATAAACTTCTAATAGGTTTTCCTGTAATCTATAGGTAAAGAACTATTTTCTGTATTTTTTTCAAAGTTTTAGGCTCAGTAGTTTCGGAGATAAGGGGGGGGGGAATGGTCAATTTTCGTCTATTTTCTTAAATAACTTCAAAACAATTTATTTTAAAATTATAAAAAAAATATATTTGAGACCCTCACAGTGAGACCTTTCATTTGATATGTCACACGGTACAGTTTGCAAAACTTTTTTTTTATTGTACTTATTTTTCCCCCAAAAGGGACCCCCATATTCAAAATTCATTTATTTACGTTACATGTCCGTGTTTGGGTTATTAAAGTACATATGTGTACCAAGTTTCAACTTAATCAGTTCATTAGATTCGGAGCAAATTGGCTGTGACAGACGGACAGACAGACAGACACACGAGTGATCCTATAAGGGTTCCGTTTTTTCCTTTTGAGGTACGGAACCCTAAAAACAATTTAAAAAAAAAATGTCTTTCTGTCTGTTTGTTCCGGCTAATCTCCGAAACGGCTCACCGATTTCGAAGGGACTTTCATTGGCAAATAGCTGATGTTATAAGCTTGGGCTACTTTTATATTAGAAAAAAAAAATTTTTGTTCCGCGCAAAAAAAAAGCGAAGCTACTACGTACTAGAAAGCCTCCTATCGGTTCAATGTTAGAAGAAAAAAATATACATGTGATATTGAATTGAAAAGCCGGTAAAAATACCTTATTAGACTTTTAGAATGCCTCCGAAATAAATCCCACGACTATCTTTGTCATAGTTAGTCGTGGTAGGCCTCGGAGGTACATGATATGTTCGACTTGACGCGACAAAGTGCGCCAACATGTGCACTCTGTGTTAAATTATGTCGGCACAAACATTATCAAAGATTATATTAGGTTTAGGTTTAAAGATATTTATTTTCAAAAAAGACAAGTCACTTACATAAGAACAATGCTTACAATAAATAATAAATATAAAGTTCGTTACAGACGTCACGGTAACATTATGATACACCCATCCAATGCAAGCTTTTAGAAAGGGTGTTGTTTGTGATTAAATATTCAGCTAATTGAGTTTTGAATGAGTGCAATCTTTTTATACATGAGGGTATTTTGTTGTATAACTGTACTCCTTCAAAAGTTAACATCTTTTTGCCAAACTTGGTTCTCATCTTTGGCAAAATCAAATATTCTGCGATCTAAAAGCGCTACGAAATAAAGTAAACTGCATTAAGATGTAGCTTGTCTGGTTTTATAGCAACTACAATGTGTAACATCTATATAAATAAAAAGAGAAGTCCTGACTGACTGACTGACTGACTCATCAACGCCCAGCCCAAACCCTTGAACCTAGAAAGCTGAAATTTTGTACAGAGGTTAACCTTTATAATGTAGACAAGGAATGAGGAAGGATTTCCAGGTAGCACGTTCCCGTGAGATATTTTCTGACATCCACGCGGGTGAAGCCGAGGGGAAAAGCTAATATTTAATTCATCCCCACATTTCGCCAGTTATGTGTAAATGCTTATAATTTATTTTTACTAATAAAATTATGTCTTTATTATCAGGAACTTAAGAAGATGGACGCCGAAGCCATTGCGGCACGTGAGGCTGAGGAGCTGATGAAAGAGCGCCGTGAACTGCAGGCTCGACTCAAATCGCAGGAGAAGAAGGTAAGATATTATAATAGCTATATTTACTTAAAATACCTCCTTAGAATAATAACACTAGCTCACAAGTCACATTTGAAGACCTTTAGTACACACGGCTACACATCAAGCTATACATTTCCAGTTTACACTGACCTCTCATTGTAAGGAAATCCTATACAATGCGAGATCAGCTTATACTGGAATTGTATAGATTGATCTGTAGCC
Organism: Cosmia trapezina; assembly: GCA_905163495.3. Lineage (NCBI taxonomy): Eukaryota > Metazoa > Arthropoda > Insecta > Lepidoptera > Noctuidae > Cosmia > Cosmia trapezina. The sequence continues at coordinate 10,391,335 of LR991039.1, forward strand.
GTGCGTACACACACGTTTTTCTTGCCGTGAAAAACTGCGGTTTATTCACCGTGTGTAGGCACGGTCGTCAGTGCTGTTGGATCTTGAAGCTTGTTGACAAACACGTTTTGGCCACGCTTATAGTAACTGGCCACTCATAAAATACGTAAGTAGAAACAAGGTAATGCAAGCAAGCTCATGAATGAAAAGGACAAAAAGTATTTTTCATCCTTTTCATTTAGGAGCTTGCTTGCATTACCTTGTTTCTACCTATTTTTTCATGAGTAGCCAGTTACTATAAGCGTGGCCAATTACTACAGCAGTTACCCTATTTGATGAGGATACATGAATCGTTGCAATATAAACCTTATGTCAATGATTTAGTAGTTACGTGACGGGCGCTCGTGATTTATATCAATGGGGTTGGCTACTGTCAAAGTGGCGCTAGCATAGCTTTAACCAAAATTATATTCATTTGTATGAATTTTTTTATTTGATTTGATTTTACAAAATGCCTAAGAAATGTGAAGTGCCTTATTGCAAAGAAATAGGTGCACACCAATTTCCGATAGCTGTAGAATTAAAAAAAGTGGTTAAAAAAAGTAATTAAAAAAAATGGTCTAATTCGGCTTTTTGTAGTAATGTATAATTGGCGAAAAGTATTATGAAATGTATACTTCCTACAAACAAAACTATTTCCTATATAAAATAGCTTGATGTATAATTTTAAGAGTATACATTTCAATAAGGTCTGCTTTTCTTCCTTGTAAAGAAGCACCTCATTTTTTTCAGTTCAGCCTTTAGCTCGCTTATTCTCCATGTTGAGTACATGTTTATCTTATCATACATCTTGGTATTTTGATGAAAAAAATTACAAAACCGAACACACAAATTGAGTAAACAAATGTGACAGGTGAAAGCTATGCTAGCGTCATCTGCCAAAAGTTTTAAGGAGCCAACCCCATTATTCAGTTACCGACCGTGAATATGGCACACAGATATTTAAAAAGTTTGGTTTTATAGAGTCTTCTCTAGTCTCTACCCACTATATGTCATGTTAACGCCTATGAATTAAGTCATCACAACACCAAGTGCTCGGCCGAGCGCTGATTACTAGTGGAAAATGTCTCGTTAAATTACCTCCGAAATAAATCCCACGACTATCTTTATCATAGTCAGTCGTGGTAGGCCTCGGAGGTACATGATATGTTCGACTTAATGCGACAGAGTGCGCCAACATGTGCACTCTATGTTAAATTATGTCGGCACAAACATAATGAGATATAGTTGTTTTATCTCACGAAAGCGGGCGAGCCATACTTGTGTAAATGTTACATGCAGATTGTCTTTGTGTGCATAAGCTCGAGAGCGCGCTACCTGCGGGTACGCACACAAGCGCGCGGGTCACATCTACAAGTATGGCTCACCCGCTTTCGTGAGATAAAACAACTATACTTATCACAGTGCGTGTATTCCCCGAGCAAGTAGGCAAGTAGGCATAGTATTATTATTATTTCGCCAGTTATACATGGTGTATAAGAAAGGTGTGGTGAAGAAAAAATGATCGACTGTCCTGGGGCCGTACTATGACGTGAAAAAAGATCATGGTTCAGTTGTCAAAAAAGGATGGTGCTACAGGTCCTTTAAATCTCCGTCTTTCTCTCTCACACTGGAACCATGATGGATCCATGATCTTTTTTCACGTCATACTACGGCCTCTGTACAAAGCTTCAATCAACCCAAATGTATCGAACAGCTGATAATTTTTTCTCGATTACGATGTTGGTCCACAACTGAACAACTTTCTCCATGAGAAATTGTTCAGTTTGATGGTATGTACCTCACCCATTTGACCCAGTGCCCCTTTCTGATACACACTGTTGTGTGGAAATTCTGTAAAACCAAACAAGAAGTAATATATAATACAATAATTAGTCAGTCCAACAAACTATAACAATCAATCTGTCATCAGGTGGACTACTTCGAGCGTGCCAAACGTTTGGAAGAGATCCCTCTGCTGCAAAAGAGTTTGGAGGAGAAGCAGGTGCAGGACAAAGCATTCTGGGAGACACAAGAGAAGGAGCGCATTCAACAACTTATTGGTGAGTCAGAAACCCAAACCACCCTTCCCCTATTCCAACTTTGCGAAGGGAGATAGCAAAGGACCATTCAAAGTCGATGAGAAATTGAGAATAGCATAACATAACATATCATATCATAACAGTACCTGCTCTAAACAAAGCCGCGCTTGCCATTTAATGTATGTCTCTAGTCTAAAATCAAATATTAATCTAATCTTATACAATAATTATCAAAAATAAAATGTAATCTTAATTAATTTAATTTAATATAAAAAATAATTTAATTTATGTAATCTAATGTTATCAACTTAAGCATGAGTGGTAGCCCGCGAAATTCAATTTTATAATATTCGCGTATCATACTTTAAACAAGATACAACCTGACACGGACCTGCAAATTGCAAAAACCCAAAAAAAAATGAATTTCGCGGGCTACACAGCGCATCACCATAATAATTTATTTTTTTGTCTAAACTATGATTACTTGTTTCAAATAATTTATTTGTGTTATTATCTGCGCATAATGTAGTGCATGCTGTGCTTTTCTATAAGTAATGAGGCGCTTAGACTTAATTTGCAATGTAAAAAAGTGTAAAGTAATAGTGTACTCATTGTTGAAGAGCCTATAAATAAATAAATAACATAGTTAATTCGTAGAAGTCCCACAGAATAACAATCAATAAAGAATCGAGAGCAGTGGTAGCCCAGTGGTAACGGCTCCGACTTACGAGTTGTAGGTCGTGTGTTCGAACCCAGGCAGGCGCTATACTTCGTGTAAATAATTTCATCCCCACTGCCTTCAAAACGGTGAAGGAAAATATCCTGAGAAAACTGGCATGTTCTAGAACCAAAAATTCCTAAACATGGAACATCTACCAACCCGCACTGGGCCCGCGTGATGCATTACAGCCCTCTCCAAGAGAGGCCTGTGGCCCAGCAGTGGGAACATTATAGGCTGATTATGTAAAGAATCTGTCATCGAAAAAAAATTCGTCCCTTATTTCCATTTCTTGCTCTCCCTTGCTTCCTCTTATTTTTTTAAATATTGTTACTTAAAAATTATGTGAGTGAGAACCCCGCCATTTTTATTTGTAAAAAAAAAGCCATAACAAACTGTGTATTTTTCGTAAAACTTTGTGTTTCAGTAACAGTAATTGATAAAAACCCATCTTTTCCCCAACAGAGGCGCGTGCCCGCGACGTAACAACAGCCACCCGTATGTCCCGCATGGCGGAGCACCGCGAAGCGTTCACGGTCAAGTTGCGTTCTGAACGTGGCGCGGCCCACACACAACGACTGGCTGCGTTCAAGGACAAACTGCATGCTGAGAGAGAGAAGAGACTGGCAGAGAGACGGCAGCAGAGGATTGAGAAGAGGAGGGAGGAGGTGGGTAATAGAAATATAGGCCCGTAATATAGTACCTTAGAGCAGAATCTCTATTTAAGAAATTATGGATGGACTGTATGGAAGATGATATGGCTAGAAATACGGAAATGAAGACTAATAGAGAAGTATAGAAGAAAAAGACATGTTGTGTGCCGACACTGAATAAATTGGGATATGGGGAGGAGAGTGATGAGAGCAGAATCTCTATACTAAAGGCGGTTCTAAATGGAATGCACTTATTAATTTTATTTTGCAGAATATTTGGAAGCCGACCCCAACATAGTTGGGAAAAGGCTAGGCAGATGATGATTTGGTGTGCCTTTAAATTTGTGCCAAATAAATGTATTTCTTTCTAAATAGGTCATAAATTTAACTGCAATCTTGACAGTAAATAACTAAATGTTGCAAGTATTACTGCAACATTTTTGTTGTTATCGGGCGATTGCTCCGCCATCGAAAACATTGACAATATTACCTGAATCTTAGGGCCTTATCGTTTTGTACCGAGACGGACGATGTAATGTTATTGGTGGTTTACCCAGCCATGGTTTCACTGACTGTAGCCCGTCTAGAAGACAACATTTCCATCTGGCGGGCCATAGTTATTGCCATCGAGGCATAGCCCGCTCAGAAGCACTTCAGAACTGTCAAAATGATAGTGACATTAAAAAATCATAGGCACCATGACTCCATTTGTAACATATTTTGGTTTTTTATTGCTTTTATATTTAACTCTTACACTTTACTTCTCAGTGGCTGGACCAGAAGCATCGTGCAGAAGAACGCGCCGCAGAAGAAGCGAAACGCATCAAAGAGGAAGAAGAACGCAAAGAACGGGAGGAGAGAGAGAAGAAACATGCGGAGGAGATCGCCGCCGCGAGGGAGAGGAAGGAGAAAGAGGACCGGTAATGATGACGTTTTGTTTTACAAAATCATTAGAATTTGGGCTTTATATTAATTTTAATAAGAGTCACAAAACATAGCATGATCAGCCTATAATGTTCCCACTACTGGGACACAGGCCTCATCTCGGTGAGAGGGAGTGGGCAGTAATCCACCACGCGGGCCCAGTGCGGGATGGTAGATGTCATTTGAAGTTTCGGATCTAGGACAGCCGGTTTCCTCACAATATTTTGCTTCACTGTTTCGAGAGCAGTGGTGATAAAATAACTAACACAAAGTAAAGCGCCTGTCTGAAATTGCCAACCCGTCTCGAGCAAGCGTGGTTATAAATGGCCGTGCCTTCTCTGTATGAGAAGAGGCATTTGGCCAGCAGAGGGACAGTAATAGTATTATTATTATATTATAAAGCGCCTACAATTCGAACCTACGAACTAGAACTCATAAGTCGCGGCCATTACCACTGGGCCACCACCGCTCATTATTTTAAGAAACATTAATAAAATATTAAAATAAGTTTATTTTTAATTTGTTAGTGCCATTTTAGTATGTTTTAAAATATACTAGTTGTATGTATATTGAAAAACTGCGCTAATTGGAGAGTTTTCATTTCGGAGGCCAAGAGTAGTGACAATTTAGAATGGCTGTTTATAAATTCTCAACTTACAAAACGACTTTTCTTTTATTCAACCGGTTGAATGCCGTAATTACAGAAACAATTAAAAATCCATTGTGTATCGTGTAGATCCGCGATTCCGGCAGTCGAGTTGTTAAAGCACCCTCAGAAATATAGCCTGACACTATTAGTTTAAATAAATAAAAATAAATAAACAAATAGTTAAAGTTATGTAACCCCTATAACATGGGACTTAAAACATTATTGGCGAAATATGGGTGTACTATAGGTACGTACACCTCTGCCCAACCCTACCCTTTGGGTATTAGAGGTGTGATGTTAAGTAAATAGTTAAAATGATCTTTAAGTCACCTAGTAAAATTGTTACTTTTTATTTACAGAGAACACCAAGAAATGTTAGCCCGTACCGAAGCCAAGATTCGAGCTAAGGAGGCCGAAATCCAACGCAAGCTCGAAGAACAAAAGACTACAAATTCGTCATCGTGGCGCGACGGCGGAGCTGGGCCCCGGCCGGCGGCCGCCGCGCGTGGTGAAGACGCGTGGCGCGGCAAGGAGAAGGAGGACAAGAAGCCGGCGCCGCCCGCCGCGCAGCCCGGCGACACTTGGCGCTCTGGTCAGTATTGTATGAACCCTTAAGGACGCTGTTACAAATGGGTAGTCAAATCATTACTTTTTTACACAAAAGTTTGTTTATTAAATGAAATGCTTTGTATTTCTAAAATGTTTTTTGCCCGAATTGTTGATAGATGTGCATGGTACGATTCTGAACTATAAATATAATTTTTCTCAATAAATGTACCAAAGTAAAAATTTTTCACTTCGGTATCGTTATTGAGAAACTGTACATCTAAAATACTATTGTAAATTGAAATCGCTTTTCGTGTCTGTCGTCTGTGTGACCGCGTTATTCTTCTACACTACGCGGTTCATTTTGATGCCGTTTTCACCATAATTTAGAGAATTTATTCCGGAACGTTTTTGTGTATAATATATTAATACTAAATGTGACGTTTAATAAACAAGTTGTGCGGATGTGACGTTCAATAAACAAGTTATGTGTGCTGTGGTAGGGGTTGCGCAGTGGGGGGATTGTGGAGTGGTGCGCCACACTCAGTCTGGTCCGAGCGGCCGTTATGACAACACGCCTAACGCAGTGATATTGCAAACAGTGTTTTATTGTGATACCTAAACCTAACCAAAACCAAGACACCACACTAAACATACATTATAATAAAGAAATCTCACAAATCGTAAAAATCGTGCGAAGCAGGGACGGGTCGAAGACTAAACATAACTAAATGCTAAATATTGATGTAATATGCATCTCAGCTTACTAATCCGGGGAAAATAGACATGGTTTTATTTTTTTGTAGCTCCGTCAAATTGGAACCGATTTAGATGATTAATTAATTATCAACTCAACTTTCGTCCATTATTACAATCATTCATACATTTTGTTAATATTTATTCCATATTTTCCTCAGGTCGCGCAGCCCGCGAGGCGGCCGCACCACGTGAAGAACGTCCGCGTTCACCTGAACGCAGACCGCGTGAAGAACGCCCACCTGCACGCGATGAGCGACCCGCACCTAGAGAGGAAAGAGCTCCTATTAGAGAAGAAAGGTACAACAAAAGACGAACATATAACCTCCTGCTTTTTAGGGTTCCGTACCAAAATGGTAAAAAGGAACCCTTATGGTGCGACTCAGTCTGTCTGTCTTTCTGTCTGTCACAGCTGGATATCTCAAGAACTACTAATGCTATCAACTTGAAATTTTGAAAGTTCTAGATAATGTTTGCCCAACTATTTTGCAAATAAGAAAGAAATAAAAATATCTATGTTTTTTTTTTGCAGCAGGGACAGGGAAAAAAAGGGAGTCTTAAAAATTCAAAGTGGGGCTACTAGGGCATGTATCATTATGAAAGAGCGCTGTGTGCACATTCTCAATTTTTTTTTTCGGCTTGAAGAAAAATCTGAAATTATTCTATGTGATAGAAGTTTATGTAAAGATTACAGGAAAAATAAAACGATGTCTCTAAATAGCATACTTTTTCAGAAATCGGAACAGAACTCTCGGTGTGCGAGTCCGACTCGCTCTTGACCGGTTTTTTTGTAGTCGGATTCGGTATAGTGCCATTAATTATGACACAACTAGCTTTACAAAAAGTTACACAAATATGAGTGACAGAGTCTAAACCCAAAGGTGCCAGCCGGCGTCCTATACTTTATGATCGACTGTAATACTTGTATTATAGTTTGACCGATACCGCTGTACCGCGGCGGGGCCGTGAACGTTGACGAATGTGCGGCATGCACTGCCCCCGTCTCGCCCCGCACCGCGCCCTGAGGCGCGGTATCGGTGAAATTATAAGCTAGGGCGGCCTGAACTAGTGTCCAAGGGTTGAAACCCTACGATGTGTGATTTTAGGACGAGCATGCACATTTCACAAGTTGATTTCATTTGTGGAAATATGCGATGTGGGAAGCTCGAAACCTCAGCTTACTATGCGAGCCAACTAAGAATAGGATCGCGCTTGCTGCCAACTTAACACGATAGCTGTCAAATTAGTACGCATTGGTAATGAAGTTCGCGAGTATTGCGGAACAAAATGGCGTCTTGACAGTACTATTCATTATTATTCTTATTTGGCTCCCATTGTACTTATAATTTGTCTACTTGTTGAGGCCAAGTGTCGTCTCATTACACATCATTATTACTAACGATACATCAGCATGCCTTCAAACTTAATGCCTGTCTAATATAACTTTATTTGTAGACGTGAAGAACGGCCCCGCGAGGAGCGTCCAATCCGCGATGAGCGCGGTCCTCCCAGAGATAGAGACGAGAGGCCACGCGATGACGCTGGGGCCTGGAGGTCCGCCAACAGAGAGCCCGCCAGGGAACGAGAGCCCGAGAGGGAGAGGTCAGTAGTTAATGTTAGGAAAAACAACGAAAAGATTTAACAGAATAAAATTATCTCAAAACTCTTTTATTCTTTTCTAATGTAGTCAGCAGCAATGTTTCTTTGTACTAAACGTATAGTAATAACAATAAGGCCTGCTTGCACCACCTAACGCTAAACGAATTAAAAACGTTGTTCTGTGTCTGTCTACCATTTGTAAATGACAGTGGTCTGTGACAGAATGATGGTTTAAATCTGTGCTAAACATATTTAGTCATTTTTGGTTCAAAGATGATAAAGACAATCATTTTTTAACCGTTATAGCAGGATACCACATGTACAGGTGGTACACACGATATTAACCCTTATTTATAAGTAATAATACAGATTTAAGCCGCGTGAATCCGCCGATATACGTTTAAGTGTTAAATGTATTAGTGCTCACTTTCACCACACATCAAGATGTTACAAAATAATAGGTCCATTTTGACAGCCCATATTGTTTCATATGCCAAAGAGAGACAAACATAGAGGGACACCCTAATGTCAAATCGGACTTCTTAGATTGTTTTAACTTTAATCGCGTTTAACGCTAAATTAATTTAAAACATTGCTCTGTTTCTTTCAATCTTTTTAAAATGACAGAATGATGTTTTAACTGTGTGTGTTTTAGCGTTAAACGTGTTTTGTGATGTGGTGTAAGTGAGCCTTAGTGATTTGTGGTGCAAGTGCGCCTAAATTGTATTTCGTAAACTAATTTATGTTTGTCACTGTCAGGCCCCGCTACGCCGGTCGCTCGAGCGGCCCCGAGGGCGGCAGCTGGCGCCGTGGGCCCGCCGAGCCGACGCCCGCACCCGCGGTAAGTACATATTACACTTTACTTCAACCGAAGTAACTCATTAAAAACTCATAATATTATGTATGAGACATGGATTTTTTTGCTTTCATCCAGTGTACTGAAGCCACAATCGATTGCCACCTCAAAATGTGATATTTTTTGGAAGGAAGTTCCTAATATTCCATAAGGGGGAATAGTGGTAGCCCGCGAAGTTAATTTTTTTTTGGTTTTTTTTTGCAATTTACAGGTCCGTGTCAGGTTGTATCTTGATCAAAATATGATACGCGACAGTAAAACATATGTATTTACATAATTTTAACTATAAAAATCATCAATACATTAGATAATTAAAAAAAAAAAAATGCTACTTATATGAAATAAACTTTTTTTTTTTTTTTTTAATTAGATTTGCCGTAGTTTGGTTTGTTTATCGTAGTAGACGAATTATCTCGTCATTGGTAAGTGAAAGGACATTTTGATGGACGAGATATCTCGATGACAGCATTGAAAGAGTTAAAGTCAGTTTGATTAGCTGTCAGTGTCAGCAAAATCAGCCTCTACAATGAAAGTACTATAACATCTGGATGGGGGGTGGTAGTAAGCTGACGGGTTAACCCTTTAACCGCGCGTGTCGCATATATGCGACAAATATTTCCGTGTCCCTACCGCGCGTGTCGTATTTCTGCGACAGAGAACATGCATGATTTTTTCGTTCTATTTTCGTCCTATTAATTGCGTGGTACAACTAAAACTATTATTAAATAGAGCTATTATTTACAACAATTACTTAAAATTATGTGTCATACATAACTCTAAGCATTCAAAAAACTTAAACAAAAATAAGTAATTGGCAGCTTGAAATTTTCTTCGGCGTCTATCGCGCGCGTCGCATAAATATGACCATAGGGATGGGATACAATGCAATGCGCATTTTAAAAACGAAATAACAAACAGTTAAATAATCAGGTATAATGCATCATTCAGCATAAAATAAACGGTGTCATACCAAATAAAGTTAAATTTAACATATTGCCTTGTTATTAATTCTTTTCCTTATTATTCATAAGAAAAATATCCCTCACGATCTTTGTATAATGCCAACATTTGACGTTAGTTCCCATCCCTTGACTCCTATGCTTGCAACATATTTCTCTAGTTAGTCTAGCGCGGCTGTCACATTAATACGACCACTGCCTACGTCACAAGCGGATCAAACGAATGGAAAGTTCCATTAATGTTGTTCGTTGGTATTTGTGCATTGTCGATAAAATAGTCACATTTCAATTTTCAATAATGACGACTACTGAGGAATTATTAAGAATATTAGAAGGTGACGACGACGAGTGTGACGACGAATTGGAATTATCCGATTCGATAGAATTTAGAAGTGATGGAGAGGTAAGTACCTATTTCAATTTCTTCTTAGGTTATTTGAACATTATTCAGTAGGTATAGGTATAAATAAGACTTTCGTTGGGTTTAGGTAACTCCTTGATGAATCGAAATAGTATTTTAAATATTGTGATGTAATTCTGTTATTACCTATATTACCTACTTAACTACCTACATATCCTATTGATTGTTCAAATTTGGAACCGTGTTGTATGTTGTCCTTACCATTATTAAGGTACTGTGACAGTACCTACCAAGCCGGACAGGCACTCGCACTCGCGTTTGTCTCTTTTTCTCTCTCTCTCTCTCTCTTTCATAAATCATTATTCGAGTTTGGGTGTAGCTGTTTTGTGTCCGTGACTTGTGTGTTTGTGAAGTCCCAAGCTACACAGGAATTATTCCTAGTGCATGAGTTATCTTTAAAAAAAAGATAACTTTAATAAGCGTTCTGCACACGATGCCGTCACCGCGCCGTCGCACAGTGGATCGTCCCCATACAAGAGGTCGGACATAGAATTAAAAATTGAAAAAGTATTTAATTGAAAAAAATGAAATATGCAGTTGCATTACTCTATTAAGGAACTACAAAAAATGTTACTACAATTTTTTTATTTGACCAGTACTTTATGAGCAATTCGATGAAAAGTGTTATTTTTCTATGGAAATGGTCACAAAAATGTCTGTATCTCATGATTCCCTCCTTGTTTCGATTTGCGGTTTTCACTACTGTTATCTACCCATTTTATGCCACATTTTCTTCAAGGACACATGGTGCCCCCAGCGACCCCCTTCCGAGATATTTTGCTTTTAGTAACTTTACTTTTTATTGTATAACTGATGATATGGAGGTACATTAAGTATATTCATTACTGAGAATAAGTCATCCCTAAGTAGTTCCTTAAATAACAGGTGCATTTACGATTACTTTAATGACTTATGAACGCTTCTGTTGCCATACAACAAACGCGTTAATGAGTCCTTAAGTGAAGATTCCCAGTACTTGCTTAATCTAATTAGTTATTGTAATTACTATGTTAACAGCCCTTAATCTCTGCATTGTTATTGTCTAATGTCATCATTAGCTTATCAAATTCATTGCTAGTTGCCTACTTGCTGCCCTATATATTTGAGTGTGTTTAGCAAATGTAATTCAGTTGTAATTATAACTTCTACCAAGTGTTGTCATTATGGCTTTCCGTGGGTTTTCTACTTACCTAGATCTTTACGTTGCTCTTCGTAATCATAAAGATCTTCGTGACTATGACCATTTATTTAACACATTGAAGTCGAATACTAACGTCCAGTTAAGTGTAAGTGATTTGACGGATCTCAAGAACTGGTGTCGACGATTTTGCTATAGGGTTTACACCAAATGGGTGCAATCAAGAAGGACAGTTGACAGGTTCATTAACAAGAACGAAGAGTGGTTAAATTCCGATATCGTTTGGCCAGATTGCTTTAAAGAAAATGTTGTTGACACTGAAGAAGCAAATGAAAATGAGGCAGAAGAGGTAGTCTGTCCATCAAAATCAGATGCATCTACTTCAACATATACATCTCCTCGCAAACGCTTTGAAGATTTATCAACTAGACACAAAAGAAGACGTGTTAATGAAAATGTTACTAGTTGCAGTCGTCCGGATGAGCTTTTGCATACTGTTGAAAGTATACTTAAGTCTGCCGGAAAAAATGATATAGCCAGAATAATGAAAAATTTGCTGGAAAATCCTGAACACGTCTCAACAGTTATAAATGTCCTGGAAACTAAGCAGAATCCTCCGCTTCGTGAAGTTCCTACTCACAAAGCACTTGCTCTTTACGTTTACTTGCAGTTATCCAAGTGGCGTTACATCACACTTCGGGACTTTAGTTTAAAAGAAGGTCATGCGAAATACCCAAGCTACTACTTGTTAGTTAAAGAAAAGCTTAAATGCTACCCGGCAAAAGAAGACATAACTGTGACTGAAACTTCCGCAAAGATACGTATCCAAGCCCTCCTTGATCTCACCGTTAGGAGGCTGATCGATTCACTTGAATCAAATTTTGATGCTGGTGAACAACTTGTGCTTCACAGTAAATGGGGTTTTGATGGAGCTTCAAGTCAAAGCATTTACCATCAAACGACAACAACAAGTGAACAAGACTTATCCAGTGTATTTATGGCAAGTCTTGTACCACTTAAGTTAGTGACTTCTAGTGGAAGTATAGTGTGGCAGAATGATCGGCCATCGTCAACCACATATTGTCGCCCGATTTCATTTACATTTATGAAAGAAACGGAAGCGAATGTTAAGGCTGAAATGGAAATATTTGAGACCGAGATTCGTGAACGGAACCCGACTGATTGCGGCAATGCTACTGTTACTCACAATCTATGGCTAACCATGATTGATGGTAAGGTACATTCAATCATATCTGGTACATCGGCAGCAGTGTGTGATTTGTGCAAAGCTCGCCCAAGCGAAATGAATAACTTGGAAGAAGTGAGAGCTAAACCCGTGAATACAGATTTATACAAGCATGGATTTAGTTCATTGCATGCTTGGATTCGGTCCATGGAATGTTTATTACACATTTCTTACAGAATGGACATAAAATCATGGCAAGCAAAAGGTGACGAAAATAAAAAAAAAGTTAAAGATAAGAAAGAAGCCATTCAAGAAGCTTTCCGAAGAAGAACAGGCTTACTTCTAGACGTTGTTAAGCAGGGTAGTGGCAACACAAACACTGGAAATGCTGCAAGAAGATTTTTTGCAAACCCTGAAACGACTGCCGAAATTACTAAATTAGATGTTAATTTAATTAGAAGACTCGCCGTTATTTTGCAATGCATTTCCTCAGGCGAAAAAATTCAAGTCCAAAAATTCAAATCATATTGTGATGAAACAGCAAATTTATTCGTGGAATTATATCCATGGTATAACATGCCAGCAAGTTTACACAAATTGCTGATTCATGGATCACAGATAGTGGACCACTTATCAGTAGTGCCTATAGGTTTTTTGTCTGAAGAAGCATCTGAAGCAAGAAACAAGGACTTTCGCAAATTTAGAGAATGTCATACACGAAAGCATAGTAGCATCGCCACTAATGAAGACATTCTTCATAATCTGCTATTATCTTCCGATCCTCTTCTCGCCAGCTTACGACCGAAGATGACAAATAAAGCCAAAAAGTCTTCATTTAGAGAACTAGACGATTTACTCATACGTGATCAGAGTGAATTGGAGTTCATTGACGTTTCAACTGATACACTTGCTGCATGTAGTGACGTTGAAGAAGATGATGACGATGATAATGATCATGATGTCGTTATTGATGAAGATGAAGAAAATATAGTTTAAGTCTTATAGTACCTAATATTATTATTTTACAAGCAGTTTCTTTGTTAATTTCTAGTTTTTGTGTATTTTTTTTATTCTATTCTTTTTTTCTATTCTAGTTTTTGTGATTTTTTTTTAATTTTATTCTTTTTTTGTTTTGTGTTATGCCACCCATCAGCCAATAAATGGTTTTTTTCTTTCTTTTCTATTGTTGTTAGTAACTACATGGTCGTGTTAATTAATTAATTTCCTATTATAATTTAGTTTTTAGTAGTTGTTTATTTTTTTAGTTTGTTTTAGGGTACATAGTTATTTTATTTTTAAATTATTTTTACAGTGTTATATTATATAAATAAAAAATATATTTATACCTACATATTTTCTTATTGATCATAAAACTCTTCTTTTCGATGTGTTATTGTAAATGCGACTCAGTCATTACTAAGCTAATGATGACATTAGACAATCACAATGCAGAGATTAAGGGCTGTTAACATAGTAATTACAATAACTAATTAGATTAAGCAAGTACTGGGAATCTTCACTTAAGGACTCATTAACGCGTTTGTTGTATGGCAACAGAAGCGTTCATAAGTCATTAAAGTAATCGTAAATGCACCTGTTATTTAAGGAACTACTTAGGGATGACTTATTCTCAGTAATGAATATACTTAATGTACCTCCATATCATCAGTTATACAATAAAAAGTAAAGTTACTAAAAGCAAAATATCTCGGAAGGGGGTCGCTGGGGGCACCATGTGTCCTTGAAGAAAATGTGGCATAAAATGGGTAGATAACAGTATTGAAAACCGCAAATCGAAACAAGGAGGGAATCATGAGATACAGACATTTTTGTGACCATTTCCATAGAAAAATAACACTTTTCATCGAATTGCTCATAAAGTACTGGTCAAATAAAAAAATTGTAGTAACATTTTTTGTAGTTCCTTAATAGAGTAATGCAACTGCATATTTCATTTTTTTCAATTAAATACTTTTTCAATTTTTAATTCTATGTCCGACCTCTTGTATGGGGACGATCCACTGTGCGTCGCCGCGCCGACGCCCGCCGCACAGTTACACTGTAGAAAACGAGTCGCGCGAAGCCCGCCACCGCGCCGCCACCGCGCGCGTTCCCGTCCCTGTCTGTTTGATTCATTCCATTAGGTACCGGCTGCGTGCGATCTCGCGGCGTGCACGTTCGTACGCGGTCGGTAATGGAATCAATGGAATGAATCAAACGAGACAGGGACGGGAACGCGCGCGGTGGCGGCGCGGTGGCGGGCTTCGCGCGACTCGTATTCTACAGTGTAACTGTGCGGCGGGCGTCGGCGCGGCGACGGCGCGGTGACGGCATCGTGTGCAGGAACGCTAACTAGGTTCCTTTTTGTTAAAGTTATATACCTACCTAATGAATATAAAAAATAATATACTTACGTAATAAATTTTAATTTGTCATTTCAGTGTAGGTTTCGTGTACGTACACGTCACGTAGGTACACATTGCACTTGTGTGTGTGCCCGACGAAGCGAACAGTTGCGCGCGGACGTCATTCATAGGTAGTTACAAATAGGTAACAGTTCAACACACATCTAAATGAAAAGTGCGCTCGTGAATTGTAACAACTATAACCTACTTATTATAAATGCGTAAATCATTGCATTTGATCTAATAGGTAATTATAATTGTAATAGGTAATTATAAGTGTAATTATAATAGTAATTATACTTAGTTTGATTTGAAAAGGAAAAAGTCGAATAATAAGAGATTATTTTGATGTAAGTAATTAAAATTTAGATAGTAAGATTAAACAATTGTGATACAAAGATTTAGCCATTGCTGTTGTAGGTAGATTTATAAGAAAAGAAAAAAAGTACCTAGTCGATTAATAAGAGATTATTGTGATGTAAACAATTCGAATTTAGTAAGGTTAAACAATTAGTAACTGTTAAAAACATTTACTTATTAGCTTAAAGATGAACGATTGTGATACGAAGAAAGTGATTAGGGTGGTTAATTTAAAGGTCCTACAAACAGGCGCGACACGCGACACAAAAACATGAGCGGTTTCTTTGTGTCGCGCCTGTTTGTAGAAGCCATAAGGCTGATTTAAAATAAAAACATAAAAAATTCTTTGACTTTTTTTTATCGATACAACGATTGCCCCTCCTTATTTATTGTAGGTATTATTTTGTCGATTTGTAGCCTCGCGCTAGGGGCACGACAATTGATATTTAGCCAAGCGGTTAAAGGGTTAAGAAACATACTATCTATTTCCCAACAGGAGCGTTCATCCGCATGGCGTTCCAAGGACGCGCCGCCGCGTGAGGACCGCTTCCGTGACGCACCACCGCGTGACCGCGAGCGCGGGGAACGCGATGGAGGCTTCCGAGACCGCGACCGCTTCCCGCCCAGAGATCGGTGAGTGGAATATATAGCTGCTTTTACATTTACCTCCGGGTTTTGTAAGTGTAATCATTTGTGATGCTCCGGGTATAGGTTCATGTTAGATTTGTGTTTACTTACTGCAGATATTCAATGGTTGTTTGTTTTATTATTATCATTCAAATCTCTAGTTGATACGGCAAATTATTAGATAGAAGACAACGATTCTTCAGATTGAAGAGTACCTTCACAAGTTCCCACATTCAATTTGGCATGCCTGATTTTAGTCAGATCAATTGAAGTTCGATTGATAAAAATTGATTGACTCTCATATCTTCTCACCAACTAAACAAATAGAGACGTCAAAAGAAAAATCTGAATTGCTCTTACATACGGAACAAAAGTGGGTATTCGATAATATAATACCCCATTTTTGTAACGTGAGTTTTTGTAGTTTTCGAGTTATTTTTGTTTTTGTAATTATTTAGTTTTCTGCCGGTGGAGCTTCAAAAATTCTTATCTTATATTATTATCTTCATACTGGGTATTTTTGAGATTTTTTTTGTGAAATTGTCGTCTTTAATGTTACTTTCGTGTCACAAAAAAAAAAAAAATCTGAAAAATACTACAAAAAAGATAAGTATGAATTTATGGTGAATCAGAAAACTCGAAATAATTACAAAAACAAAAATTACTCGAAAACTGCAAGAAATCGCTAAACGTACATGAGGTATTTTCGAATACCCCGGTATGCGGAATTCAGATTTTTCTTTTTGTGACGTCACTATTTGGACCACCCTGTATAGACCATTAAATAAGAAGAATAACATTTAATTATTTTTTTTCTTTATTATTTTTAAATGTGAATCTAATCCCCTTCCCCACAGCGATGGCCCGCGGCGCGATGACCGCGACGGTCCCCGTCGTGACGACCGTGACGGTCCCCGCCGCGACGACCGTGACGGTCCGCGTCGTGACGATCGCGACGGCCCGCGCCGTGACGACCGCGATGCACCGCGACGTGAAGATCGGGACAGAGACGGACCGCGTCGTGCTCCGCCGCGTCGGGAGGAGAAACGTAAGTACTTCTTATACTCATCATGCCTTTTCTCAGCTACATTATGGTTAACCCTGTCTAATGTTGGTGAACTTCAGTACTTGAGTACCTACTTGACAAACACAAAGTAGAATTTGAGCTAGAAAAACTTGACCATACACAGACTTGATACTTGATACTTGACTTGGCTTGACTTGGGACTTGATAGGACCATATACAGGGTATAAGTAAGGGACAGCCCTCCGCAAACTGATAGGGTGAATTCAGTATGTCATACTAAGATGACCGGTACATGAAATTTTTTCAGGAACGTTAAGGAAATCCAATAAACCTGATTTGTTTGTGTTTTTGTGCACAAATCGGAGCGTCTATTACTGATTGGGAGGGGTAGGTAATAGGTATGCGGTGAGTTCGATGAACTCTGTAGCTAGACAGAAAGTGAACAGCTGATTTCACGCGTCGTTGGTTAGAGTATTTCAACATCCATTGCTGGTTTTTTTTTTTGCAGTTTTTTTTACATAAATGGAGTGCTGCGAACACACAATGCAATTTTACATTGAAATAATGAAAATGTAACTGAATTTTTTTTGAAAAAAAAGAAAATTTCCGGTGGAATATGATTAAAAATGAGGAGCTGAATGCACCCTGTTAGTTTGCGGAGGGCTGTCCCTTACAACCTGTATAGGTAATACGAGCTGGTATCCATAGATATAATATTGTGAGAGCAGCTTTAATCAACGTTATTGTATGCTCCTGTAACTTGCCCACAGCATTATTGAGATACCTATGTTCAACAGTAGACTCTTCAGGTCTTAGGGCTAAGTAATAACAGCCGCACGGGTCGATCCATCAGGTTAAGCTACGCTTGCCGGGATTGGTCCGTGGATGGGTGTCCATCTTTACATACCAAGACCCCTTCGTGACTCGGAAAGCACGTTAAGCCTTAAAAAGAGTTAAGCTTTAAAAGCGTTTTTATCAAAAAAAAAAAAAAAAAAGCCTTTGGTGCCGGCTGTCATTCGTGGATCTAAGACAGTCGTTACGGGTCAGAATCCCAAAAGTCTGACAACCAGTCTTACCAAGGGGTATCGTATTACGCAGTAAGTGGGTTGTGCAGGTCAGAAGGCCAATTCTCGTACTTAAAAAACGTTCAAATTCAAGTCGCAGTATCATCTCAGCGACAATCAATGTCAAAAATGTAGGGAAATTAGAGGCTTTTTTGACAGATTGCGACTGGAGATTAGAATGCGAACGTTCTTAAAATTACGAGAATTGCCCCTCAGATAGCAAGTCGCTCTATGTAAAATACTGGTATTCAGCTGCATCCGGTTAGACTGGAAGCCGACTGCAACATAGTTGGGGAAAGGCTAGGCAGATGATGAGTGTGTGCCTCGCGGCTGCGCCAAAAAGGCTAAAATAATAATGACAAACCTAAAACACAATTCTTACACCACATTTTGTTTCAGCCCGTGACCCGGATGGTGACGACTGGCAACCCGTCACCAGACGCTAAACGAGCGAGTGTCGTCCTACCCACATTCAACGATTTGTATTCATTTGTAATTATGTATTATGTTTTACTTTGTCACGAGTTCAGCAGGCTACCTTTTTATCACGTGTACCTATTTTATACATATAGAACATCTTAGCTCCGGTTTTGAAAAATATTTAAAAATAAATGGCGACTGGCGACAGAAGTGAAAACGTGACAAGTGCGTTTCACGAAAGAATTCCCTTTGCTTTGCGTAAGGTTGGCAACATTGATTTTCATTGAAGAATTGCTTGCAAAAACCATTCCTTCAATGAAAAGCAATGGTGCCAACATTACGGCGAAGGGGATTCTTTCGTGAGACGTATTTTACAGATATACTGAGGGCCTAGACAAAGTAACATTCGACTAGCGATGACCCTAGCAGAAAAGCCAAAAAATGTATGGGGTTGACATAAGCTATCGAAATGTCACGTGATCATGTCAATGTCACTTTCAAAGTGACAGCTGTCGCGATAGTAGAAATGGAATCGCTCCGAAGCGAATGCCATTTGTCTAGGCCCTCATTAGCATGTCGGATGTAGGCGACGCGAACCCATAAGTTTTACCCCTACCAAAAATTGCTCAACGTGGATAAAGAAGTTTTCACTTCAACATGGCTAGTGAGAAATCGTTTCATACCAATTTTACTATTGACTTATTAAATCAATACACAGCATTTATACCTTCGCTAGCAGTTGCCCGCGGCTTCGCCCGCGTGGATGTCGGAAATTATCCCACGGGAACCGTCTACCGGGATGAAAAGTATCCTATGTGTTAATCCAGGTTATAAACTATCTGTATACCAAATTTCATCCAAATCCGTTCAACCGTTTTTGCGTGATTGAGTAACAATCATCCAAACATCTAAACATACAAACTTTCACATTTATAATATTAGTAGCTTAACACCATCTTTGCACGGTAAAAAAAAATTACCATAAACAAACTTGTGTGCCATATTTCACGATGGCAGACTGTCATGTCAAAGCAGATAATTATTTATATAGTAAAGATGTTTCATATGAATAATATCCGGTACGGCATTTGCATATTTTCTGCAGGGTTTGCTAAAAACAAAGTAAAATAGAAAGTGTAAACTGCGAGATATTTACGAAAGTATAAATCTTGTGGTTCTAAAAGTAAATATCAATTTCTATTACTTAAGTATTTCTATTTTTTTTTTTTATAAAAGTGCAAAAAGTTTTTTTAATTGCATTAGCAATGCTGGTTCATTCTATATTTTTCATTGTACTCTGCTGAACTCATTTTTTTTGTCACCAATATAGAAGTTACAGTTTGACATTATATTATTTTAAAGCGCAAGTGTAACGCGCTAATGTAATCCTTATTGTATACGGGATAAGGGTTTATTTACTATACACACGAGAGGATATGTTATGCAATCGACGCGTATTTTTCAAACACTTGACTTAAAATAAGTATTTTTTCATATATTTTGTTTATATAAAACAGCTTCAGAACCATGTTTTGAGTAGATAGTAACTATTAATTCTGTTTTAATTCAAAATATATTTTATTTTCTACAATTTTTGCTTTTTTTTTCTTGTTGATGATGGACGCGGTCGGAATCCTCTCGCTGACATCTAACTAGTTTATATTCCGTCCGACGTATCTTGTCGAGTCCGAACTTCGCGCAGAAGGCAGCACAGTAAAATTTTTAGTAACCAAATGGTGATTTATGAGGCGACTGTGAGTGAAGATCGTAGAGCCTGTATTCAGACTCGCCAAGATACGTCGGCCGTATTGTACTATGCGTGCCAAATAAGAATAGTACTGTCAAGACGCCATTTTGTTCCGCAATACTCGCGAACTTCATTACCGGTGCGTACTAATTTGACAGCTGTGGGCAGTACTACTTTGACAGTTAGCGTGTGAAGTTGGCAGCAAGCCCGATCCTATTCTTATTTGACACGCAGAGTAAATGCTTTTTAGTTTCCAACTTTTCCCAACACTGCTATGAACAAGCTTTATAGCTACGTTTGGACTACATCACAAGAATCGTACACTAATCTAAACTGCACCTTCGATCGAATCGTAATGTAAAAAACTTGTCACAAAAAGTGTCTCAAACTCAAAATAAGTGACAATCATGATTTTCAATAATGTAATCAAAATGTAATAGAAGATGCGCCTAAATAGTGTGAAGGTACGTGACTTCTCTTCTCAATCGCTCTCCCACTGCTGAGAATCGTGACTCCGTATCAAATTGTCAACGGTCTTTCTCCATCTGTTACGATCTGTGGGCTGGTGGATTGCGGCGCTGATAGGTATCGCCAAATATTTGATCCGACCTGTATAGTCTATGGATCCGACCACCTTTTTGGGCTTCGGTCTACTGACTTGGAAAGCTCGTATAGTTGTTTTATCACGCGAAAGCGGGCGAGCCATACTTGTGTAAATGTTACATGCATATTGTCTTTGTGTGCGTAGGCTCGGGAGCGCGCTACCTGCAGGTACGCACACAAGAGCGCGTGTCTACAACGTGTAATGCTAAATGTGCAAAACCTCTTAAGGGGTCATTGTACTAATCATTATGAACAACTTTTACTATGGGACCAAACCTGAAATCGCGAAAAAAAATCAGCTGTTCAGTACATTTATGTTCACATAATTCGTCAAAATGAACAGCTGATTTTTTTTTCGCGATTTCAGGTTTGGTCCCATAGTAAAAGTTGTTCATAATGATGAGTACAATGACCCCTTAAGAGGTTTTGCGCATTTAGCATTACACGTTGTATACGCATTACATCTACAAGTATGTCTCACCCGCTTTCGTGAGATAAAACAAATCTAGTCACCATTGGTGAAAAAAGTATAAAATTATACCTAATAAGGCTAACTGGTTGATAAAGAAAGTGAAAAAAAAAATGTCTACATGCCGAATTTGCTATCCTCTGCAACATAATTCATGATGTACTGTACTGTGTCGTAGTCTAAACCACGCTCCAATACAAAACTTTAAATGTATTTACAAAATCCATGTGTCTTACAGTTAAAATGGTACTACTTATTGGAATTAACCGGTGCGTCAATGCCATAGTTAAATGCTACAGCATGTTAGTGCTTTGTCTACTTCTTTATTCAATAAATAATTGAATCGAGATATGGGTTTCATTTCTTCTACAAATTCTCTAATTATTTATTATTTTTATCAGCCGTTTGTGGCCCACTGTTGAGCAAAGGCCTCCCTTCCTTCCACTCGTATCCTTATCTTCTGCTGTTTGTGGCCAATCCTTATGAAGAGTCATGTTCGTCCCGCCATCTTCTCTTGGGGCTGCAGTCCGCTGTAGCGTTGCCGTTTGCTGCTTATTACTCTAAAGGTATGATTCCGAACCCCGCTGCACGGAGCAGTGCTGCCGCTGCTATGCTGTTGCGTCACTATTTACAAAGCTGTGCTGCCGCGACGTTGCTGCCGTGCTCGGAATGTAATCTCATATGAACCTGTAGAAAATGTATGGGGACCAGTAGTGCCGCGACAGCACTGCTGTGTGAAACGTGGTTCGTAATCATACCTTTATTAAATTTAAAAAAAAAAGCTGGTCAAGAGCGAGGACTCGCGCACCGAGGGTTCCGTTCCGATTTCTGAAATAGTGGGCTATTTAGAGACATCGTTTTATTTTTCTTGTAACCTTTACCTAACTTCTATTACATAGAATAATTTCAGATTTTTCTCTTCACAAACTTCGGAGTTATGGCCCCCCATTGTTTTTTGTAAAAAAGTTTTTTCAAAGCCCCGTTTTCATTAAGTATAAAACATAAGTTGCTCACCATTGTGTCAGCAACATGTTTTTGTGTTGCGGGAAACTTGTTGCAGTGATGCTGGAAACATGCTACTGTCCCGTATTCATAATACTTACACAAAAGTTTCTCAAAATTGTTTCCGCTAATTATTCAATTTATTGAAGCACAGAACTTTATGAATGGTCGCTAAAAAAAAAGGAGCTTATTTGTTCCAAGCAACATTACTGTCTACGATAATAATACTATACTTAGTACAAAACTAGCTAAGTTACTTTTAGTCCTTAGATTATGTTTTAGTCATTGTTGCCTAAACCCAATCGACATTGCAACAGCGATAAGGTATCTAAATACTTAGTTGCGCTAAAACCAGTCGGTGAACGTTGGTTTACAATAATTTCGTGCTCAGATTTAGATATCACAATATTCGAGAATGACCTATTACTGTAATACATTTCCAATTGCCTGATAGCATCTATCTACTTCTACTTGTGTCCTATAGAGCACCGAAGAAAAAATGTATCGCAAGTAAATGATCATTATTAATTTGCTATCTATTTCGGTGACATTCTTAACTAATTTGAGATGAACTCGGGTGTCACGTGACACCATTGCTGCATTGTTTCTAACTCAACCTGAGACGGCCAGCTGAGTTATTTTTACGGTAAAAATGTGCCAATTCGTTCACAGACAGACTGAACAGTTGCAGGTAGTCGAGTCAATAATCTTCTCATAGGAGCTTGTGGCTAAGTAATAACAGCCACACGGGTCGATCCATCAGGTTAAACTACGCTTGCCGAGGTTGATCCGTGGATGGGTGACCATCTTTACATATCGAAACTCCTCCATGCCTCGGAAAGCACGTTAAGCCGTTGGTCCCGACTGTCATTCCTGGATCTTTGACAGTCGTTACAGGTCGTCAGAAGCCCGAAAGTCTAACAACCAATCTTACCAAGGGGTATCGTAGAAGACAGATAGGCAGTAGCTCCATGTAACTACTGGTATTCAAATGCATGCGGTTAGACTGGAAGCCAACCCCAACATGGTTGGGAAAGGCTAGGCAGATTGATTGCCTTGTTCCACCTACTGCTGAGTATCCCCTAATGGATTACAAAATACTTGACCAGAATTGTATTGCATGGTCAGTAACCCCGTTTGTATCGATTAAATTAGGTACTTAAATAATGCGTAATAAATGAGGTTGGAGGAAATTACATTAAATCAACATCCGCCCCTGTGGTACACATAGATTGGTTTCTAAAGCCGATGAGATAAGTACTTTGATAACATGCAACTATTGATACCTAGCAGTATATTATAACCGACATAGCTGGCAGAATAAGCAAACTGAAGTGGCAGTGGTCTGGCCATGTTTGTCGAAGGACCGATGGCCGGTGGAGCAGACGAGTCCTGGAGTGGAGACCGCGAATCGGTAAGCGTAGTGTGGGACGCCCCCCAGCTAGATGGACCGACGACCTGAAGAAAGTGGCTGGGACAGACTGGATGCGGAAGGCGGAGGACAGGGTGTTGTGGCGCAGCCTGGCAGAGCCCTATGTCTAGCAGTGGATTACGATAGGCTGAGTTGATTGAGTGCGCCTACTGCCTCGTGCACTTATGGGTTCAATTGGAAGACAAACATGAAAGATAATTAAAAAAAAACGTTTATTATTAAATCATTCTTAATCACCATGGTCTCGATTCAGTTGTCTTCAGACTCCCAAAAAGTTTACCTGAATTTCTTCCGAGACAAGGATTTTTTACAGCGCATCTTTATAGAGAACAGATTCTGTTCTCTTCGAACCGTATAGAGTAAACGCTTAATATCGTGATAAAGCCATTCGATAAAAACCGAGAAAATCGTTGATTTTGCTGCCTTGCTTATCTTTGCTTCATGGCGGGGCTCATTCTAAATGTCATGGAGGTAAGTCACCTGTCTCGTGAACGGAGCTCTAAGTAGGTAACTACAGTCTATTTAGGTCAAACCTAGATTTATCTCAGGCACAAGTTATTCGTCTGACTCCTCCTCAATCTCCTCAAACTTCAAATCATGCTCCATTGATTTAGTAGATGAAGACCTTTGCGACTGAGCATCGTAATTGCCATGCAGTGCAGAGGGGCTTGCTGTTCCGAAATGTTCTTTCGAAGTATATGACCTGCTCTGCCTTGGGTGTTTGTCATACTCCCCTATTTCAGCTTTATACAAAATATTGTTTATATGGTGCTGAGCCGTAGATCGAGCGTATGAATTCCCAATTTTCTTCAACTTCATTGCTACTAGCTCTCCGTATGTGGTGTATTCGTCTCTGTCTTGAGATTTGTGGTCCCTTTGTTTTGTAACTAATCTATCTTTGAGCGCCGGTTTCTCTATCCTTAGCACATCGCCCTGCAGATTTGGTTTGCTGCTTTGTTCCCCGCGGTGCTGGTCCACCGCAACAAAACAAGGAGGTCTTTTCCGAATCTGAAAAAGAAGTAAGTATTTTTTTTTAATTCAGTGCGGAAAAATTGTGAATGGCAATTGAAAAACCGACCAAGTGCGTGTCGGATCACGCACAGTGAAACGCTCCGTAGTTGGGATGAATTTATCCCAAGAGAACATTGTAGTTGAAAAACATGCTCTCCCATACATTCCAACTGAAGAGTACAGGGGCAAAACAAGGAATGTCACTAAAACAGGATTCACACTATGGGATAGACGAGAAAAAAAAATATCATCACCACTTTACGTGCGAGGGTTGGTCCGTGGATGGGTGACCATCTTCACAAAAGGACGTTATGCCGTTGGTCCCGGTTGTCATTCGTCGATCTTTGACAGTCTTTACGGGTTGTTACCTAGCAGCCCGACAGAAAAGTCTGACAACCAGTCTTACCAAGGGGTACCTATAGTATTACCCAGTTACTGGGTTGTGGAGGTCAGATAGGCATTCGCTCCATGTAAAATACTGGTACTTAGCTGCATCCGGTTAGACTGGAAGCCGACCCCAATATAGTTGGGAAAAGGCTATGTATAGCGGCCATAGCAGGCCTGCGAAATTCACTTGCATCTGTCGCAACAACGTAAAATGGGAGCATTTTGCATTTCGGCGGGCGGGACGCGCTAGTAAACAGACGAACGTGATCTTTGAGCCTTGACTGACCCCAAACTTATCACTAAGCGTGAAATTCAGCCGAGATAGCGGCTGATCATTGAATCAAGATGCAAACTTTGCATTAAAGAGCATTCGCCAGTTTTACACCGTAACAAACAGTCGTATCTTCCGAGTATTATTATGACCCACTTCCGGCGATCCGATCTAGTTTAAATTTTTCACACCTCGATAAGGCAAAATTTACCTACATTATTTTGATGATGGAAACGGAATCAAATCAATCCATTTTATCCATTACCTACCTACCTACTTAAACTGCTTCCGTGTCTAATTAAAATGTTTGTCAACATTTGTACCCGTAACACAAAGATGTTTTCAATTTGTTTCTTTACATAACTACCATTTTGTTCATAAACATTGTGTGTTTTGATTGTGAGTTTGTGACCCACTTTGTTGTAGCATCTTGGAAAACTGTTTGTTGATATTAGGTAAGTAGGTACGTATGTTTGCGATAAAATTCCGAAATTGAACAACGTAAGTAATAGGTAAGTAGGTATCAACGCCAATGTGTAAAAAAACAAATCTTACCTGATTATGTGATACAGCTAGTTGCCGTGACTTTAGAAACGACAACCTGTGAAACGCAAACCATCTACTATTATTACGTTTCGTAAATAGTTCTCTTCGGTACTGACTCATAAGCATTCTCATTTTCCTTTCAACCGTGCTGACATCTGTACCCATCGCACTTGCTATTTCGAGCCAAGATTCTTGTCTTCTGTCTCTATCTCTATAATGTTCTGATGAAATATCCCACAGCTCATGTTTTTCTTCAAACATTCTGATTAATTCTAAAACTAACTCGTTGTTCCAATAGAAAGTGGTCATGTTTACAACAAATTACAACAGCGGAACACAAAATGACAACACGTGCACGATGTGCGGCGATGTTCACGAGAACTAACCGCTGGCGCTAACCGGCCGGAGAGAAGAGAACCGCCCTTCTCGCTCGCGACTGCTTCATAAAGTGAGACAGCTATACACAGGCTACGCGTGTGCGAAAAAAGAGAATTTGTTTGTGCAGACAGACATTCCAGTTTATCGACAGACGACAAGTTTGTAAACGTTGTTGCAACTTTGCAAGTACAATGTTAGGCTCTTACAGACAGAGGCGATATCGCGTCGCGACGTGTCGCGTAGCGGTGTTGCGACGCGATAATATCGCAATATCGCTCGCGATATCGCCTCTGTCTGCAAGAGCCTTAAAACGCATCGGATTCCTTGAGACGCTTGTGACGTGTTTAATTATGACATTTGACTGAAATGACCTATGAAAATAACATGAAAATAACACACACCACAGATTATCGAAATCCAAAATACTTTCTGATTTCTAGGTTATTAGGATTGTTATTAGGTAATTGAATCATAAAAGTAAGACGTTTCCGATTATTTAAGTAGGGCTACAAGTAGGGTAGGGTTACGTAGTAGTTCCCTTCGCGATTCCGGGGCCGTCAATCTCAATAGATAGGTTCGTTCCTAATTAATTTGAATTGTCTCATTCACACTGCGCCAATTTTACTGACATAAAAATAGGTAAGAATGCGTTTCAAATGAGAATAGGATCGCCTTAGCGCCATGTTGTGACGTCATAGCTGTCAAATCGAATAAATTGGGTAGGGTGAGCAAAACAAGATATTTTTTAAATAACATTTATTTACGAATCATGAGCGAAGAATTTGAAAAAAATGAATAAAATTGTTGCCAACAATGAAAGAAGGACATATAATTTATAAAAAAAACTAATTACACCTATGTACTTATAATTTTTGATGTCTTTTTTCACTTTGATTTAACTAAGACTCGGTTAAACAAAAAAAAAACCGGCCAAGTGCGTGTCGGACCACGCACAATGAGGGTTCCGTAGTTGAAAAGAATTTATCCCAAAGACAAACTTAACATTGAGTTGAAAAACATGTTCTTCCATACATTGATATACGTCACGGACAATTCTCCAACTGCTTATTTAAGTTTGTATTAGCAAAAAACTATTGTTAAACATAACATCACGCCTTGTTTCCTCGAAGGGTTGAGCAGAGGTGTACCTATAGTACACCCACATTTTGCCAGAAAAAAAATAATTAAAAACTATTTTTTTATGTGATAAAATTATAAATTAACCATTTTCTGACTTTTCCATTACTTGTGCTATAAGACCTTGCTTCATGCCAAATTTCATGATTCTAGGTCAACGGGAAGTACCCTATAGGTTTTGATTTACTTGCGAGTATCAAAATATGTCGCATAAATGGCCGTATCTTTTTATTGCGTTGACTTAGAAGCTTGATTTTTTACAGCTCTAAGGGACCATACACTTACGTATTTCAACTTGATACCTCCACGTGTTCCTAAGAAAAAGGGCCATCACAGATGACATACATGAAAATATTTTTTTATGTGATAAAATTATAAATTAACCATTTTCGGACTTTTTCCATTACTTGTGTTATAAGACCTTGCTTCATATCAAATTTCATGATTCTAGGTCAACGGGAAGTACCTCCACGCGTTCCTAAGTAAAAGGATCTTTGACCGACAGACAGACAGACGGACAATGAAGTGATCCTATAAGGGTTCCGTTTTTTCCTTCTGAGGTACGGAACCCAACGAATTAAGAATGATATAGAATACGAATTCCGCTCAAAAATGGTTCCACGCAAACCACAAGCGGCGGGGCGGGGCGAAAAAACTACAACCGACTCGCCGCTCAGTCTGTCGCGCGCTCAGTGACAGACGCCTACATCGTTTCGATTAGTGAAAAATCCAAGAAATAGACAACCTCGAGTAAAAATATTGTTGTCTGTATTATGCAACCAGATAACCAGCCAGTTTTTAGGGTTCCGTACCTCAAAAGGAAAAAACGGAACCCTTATAGGATCACTCGTGTGTCTGTCTGTCTGTCTGTCCGTCTGTCACAGCCAATTTGCTCCGAATCTAATGGACCGATTAAGTTGAAAATAAATGAAATTTGAATATGGGGGTCACTTTTAGGGGGCAAATAAGAAAATTTCAAAAAAAAGTTTTGCAAACTGTACCGTGTGACATATCAAATGAAAGGGCTTACTATGAGGGTCTCAAATATATTTTTTTTATAATTTTAAAATAAATAGTTATAAAGTTATTTAAGAAAATAGACGAAAATTTACCATTCCCCCCCCTTATCTCCGAAAGTACTAAGCCTAAAATTTTTAAAAAAATACAGAAAATAGGTCTATACCTGTAGATTACAGGAAAACCTATAAGAAGTTTGTGGTCTTAAGATAACATGGTAAATCTCTCAATATTGTGAGTACAAACTTACATTTACTGTTTGAATGTATGGGAGAACATGTATTTCAACTATAATGTTAAGTTTGTTCTTGGGATGATTTCATACCAACTACGGAACCCTTCATTGTGCGTTGTCCGACACGCACTTGCCCGGTTTTTAATACGTAACTATAATATAATATTTGGTATGTACCTACTACCTACAGAGTTTTTATAAATTGGATGGATGGGATTTCCTGTTAGTGTTTCGTATCCTTCAGTTTAGAGCACTCCCAAAAAAGAGATTCAATGATTACAGTGGATTACAACAGTCCGCTTTGAAAGAAGAGAGGATGGCTGATGATATGGCTTCACTAAAAGTCGTTCGACTACGGATGCGGGTGTTGCTCTGCTGAAACACATATTTAACGCTTGGGAGAACTCGCAAAATGCTATTGGAGTTTTGTGATCTCTCCAAACCCTTTGATTGCGTGCACCATGACACGCTTTTGCGTAAATTACGTCATTATGGTGTCCAAAACGAAGCTCTCGAAGTAATAAATTCTTATTTACATAATAGGTTCCAATGTGAAATCTTCCGGGCTACCAGTTCAGTTAGGTGTACCTCAAGGCTCAATACTGGGTCCATTCTTATTCCTAGTGTATATCAATGACTTACCATTCTATTTAAAGGGTATCTGTGACGTTGTACTGTTTGCAGATGACACCTCTCTTATTTTTAAAGTAGACAGAAACAGACATGATTTTTATGACGTAAACAGTGCACTCTCAATGGTTACGGATTGGTTTACGACAAATAACTTAGTTCTCAATGCCAAGAAAACTAAATGTATAAAGTTTGCCTTACCGAATGTTAGAAATCTGGGACCCAACATCGTCTTAGATGAAGAGGTGCTTAAGACTGTAGAATCAGCAGTTTTTCTGGGTATAACAGTAGATGCTAAACTTCAGTGGGGCCCACATATATCAAGCCTAGCGGGAAGGCTCAGTTCAGCCGCTTACGCCGTCAGGAAAGTAAGACAATACACTGACGTTGATACAGCTATGTTAGTCTATTTTAGTTATTTCCATAGCGTTATGTCCTACGGTATTCTGCTATGGGGCAAAGCGGCTGATATTTAAAATATTTTTGTTCTTCAAAAACGAGCTGTTCGAGCAATTTACCAGCTAGGTGCTAGAGTTTCTCTGAGAGAATTTTTTAAGGATATTGGTATTCTCACGGTGGCATCACAGTTCATCTTCGCCAACATCTTATATAATACATTTGGCAAAATATACATTTGTACAGTAAAAACAGTGATATTCACAATATTAACACCAGAAATAAGGACAAATTACGTGCTCCATTTCATCGGCTTCATAAGGTTCATAACTCATTTGTTGGTCTTGGTATAACTTTTTATAACAAGCTACCTTCTTCTTTGCTAGATTTGCCTTTTAATGCGTTTAAAATTAAAGTAAAATCCAATCTTTGTTCAAAGGCATACTATTCTATCAACGATTACTTAAACCGAACGATAAGAATAGTTGGTCGCTGTGATTAACTCAAGACAATGTTTATGTTATAACATTCCAGAAAGAACATAAATGTTCTTTCTCCAGAATCAGCTTACATAATGACAGGTTATATGAGTTAAGTACTAAAATTGTTTATTTTATTGGACAAAAATATAATTTAATGTATTGTGTTGCGAAAATTATTTTGCATAGGTACTATTGTATAGAATCTAGTTCTTCTAACTGAACAGACAGCTGTGCTGCCGGGGAGTTTGTTCCGCTACTTCTTCTTCCCAGCTAAAGCACTAGGAAGTGGTGAAGGGCGGGCGTTTTGTGGGGACTGTCTTACTGTAATTTCGACGTTCAAAAAGTGCTGATTCTCAGCCTAATTTGAATAAATGACTTTTGATTTTGATTTTTGATTTTGATGACTGGAGTGGTTACCAACCAGTGCTAGTAGGGTAGGTATGCTGTATACATTTTGGGAATGAAGACATTTATATTCGTCATGCACAGGTAATCGTATGTTAGAGTTATAGAGTTTTAAATAAATAAATAAATAAATAAATGTTAAAAAAATCTGTTGTAGCCATTTGTGCGGTTAGTCCTATTAATATTTAAGGTCCAACCAATCTTATTCCAACCTCAGTACAAAACATGTTTGCAATAAACTGATTTGAGTTGATTTGATTTAAATTTTGATTAGGTTGCATAAAAAGTATTAAAGTATTCATTCATTAATTTGTTTGCATTATATGGCAAAAAATTAATCTATATTGAATTCAAATCGTCATAAACTAAATCAATTAGTAGTGATTTTCCGTGGAACGAAAAAGGTGTTTTATCGTAGAATACAGAACGAGAATTATGGCGTGGCATTTGCGTGACATTCATATATGAGCTGATAAATACAGCGAACCAATATTTAGATGTTTGTCCTTAATACTGAACAACTTTATTCGGAAACGCGAAACATTTTTGAGACTCCCATAATGATAAATAAATTATAAATGATTTATTTCTGTAAGTAGGTTTGTAAACACATACCTACTCGTGAATCATATTTTTAATAAAAACTAGATGATTCGTCGTTTCCTATCTGACCCTGAGAAGAAAGGCCGAAACCAACTCAGAGGTCACAGTCTCTTTTAAAGTCCAGACATAATCTTGGTCAGATCATGTGAAGACCTTGTAGATTGGTGTCTGAAATGGTCTTTTGAGGAAAGAACCTCACAGAATGAGTAGACCTGTCCAGTCAGTGCACGCATTTGTCAATAATCGTGCACATCAACTTAAAACTTAAGGACCTCAACGATTCGCCGAACAATACCAAAGAAAAGGCATTTGGGTAGGCCGCAAAATTACCTACTCAGGCTATGATTAAAAACTAACTGTGTTCAATCTGCTGATTGCAATGTGTATACTTACTGTATAGGAGGGCTGGGATATAAAAAAAACACGTTTCCGGAAACGGATTCCCTGGTTGTCCCTAGAGTTTTTGAGTAGCACGCGGGTACAATCACCCCTTTTTTGGCTCGTACTTCTGATGGCATTTGCCAATAAATTTTAAACCCTTCAATCATACGATTACTTATCAAGAAAAAAACTATTAAACATCAAGGAAATTTCATTTATTATGCTACCTACTTTAAAAAATTGTGACGAGATAGATCCAGCTGTACTATGATGGAAATAATTATTTCCTCTCTACAATTAAAATAGATATTTGGTGAGTAATAAAATAACTATTTACTTTCTTTTTTTAAAGAATGGAATATTGGAAACTAAAGGTAAAGAGGTGTCATATTAATTCATAATAATTGAGTTCATAATAAATTACTGACTCCTACTTTATACTGCATTACACTTAGATAATATGTCATTGGCATTACACCATCCCACTCCCTGGCTTCGATATTTCCGTTTCACTCTAACATTATCTTACTAAATAAAATTGCGCCCCAAATGAATGGTTGGGCGAATTCATGTACGGAAAATTTTAGCAAAGTATTATATTTTATCTGTGCGTGTGTTGCGTTTGTATTATCAGTTTAGTAGTATGAGTTTGGGACCATGTTTTGGCGGGCTTCGTAAGTGAGTTATGATTCTATATCATTCTTAATTCGTTGACGGAACCCTAAAAAACGTTATTGATACGCAAATAAGTTTTCTTTGCAAACCGTACTTTTCAATCAAGATTTGACAGATAGAGGTCATTGACGTTCCTATTCTTATTTGAATCTGTTTGAATCGCATTGTAGGTATGTTATGTATCAAACAAAACACTTTAGCAAAACCTCAGACCAAGAAAAAAAGATAGACAGCGCGCCGCGAACATTAAAACTGAAGCCACTTTTTTTTCTATGTGTGCATCGAAGGGTTGCCATTTGTTAAATTTTTTCCCTATAATTTGGGGATATTTGTGTGGGTAGGAAAGTAGGCATAGAGGATGGACTGCGATACCTGTATGAAATTGTCCACTATCTAGAAAGAGAGAAAAACAACTATTGACATGTATACAATGAACTTAGTATGACCATAGACATAGAGCATGGACTGTCCATTAACTGCCTAAATTTGCCTATTCATCCATACATCTATCTCTTTCCTATAGAGATTGTTATCATCAAAATGATCAGAACAAACCACGCTGGTTTTCGATGGCAACCATTCCGGATCATTCCGACTATTTCTTATAGCTACTATCCATTTATTTTTTATTTAATTATTAGTTGGAAACCTAAAATATTAAATAAAAATACCAAAAGAAAGAATACTTAAAATATTAAAAACTTTTTACAAAAAAAAACAACCGACTTCCAAAAAACAACGCTACAAAGTGAAAAATAACTTTAATTTTGGAAGTCGGTGTCTTTGGATCTGTATTTTAGTTTTTTGACACCGACTTGCAAAATTAAAGTTATTTTTCACTTTGTAGTGTTTTTTTTTGTAAAAAGTTTTTATTTTTCACTTTTTAGTGGGTCAGTTTGTAATTTATCTAAGTTACAATAGCCCAATGGCAACTGCTCATCACTTTTTACAAAATATTGCTTTTCCCGATGCAGGGATGTTAATTGTTGAGGAGTTCTCCTAGTAAGAACCAAGAGAACTGGAGCTCCATGGTGAAGTCATCATCACCATTATGCATTTTGACGAGCATAAATTACTTAGCAACCATATTAAAGCAATCGAATCGCAACCCGTGAAATACTTATAAATTGAGTAGTTCCGATGGCCATCTGTGGTCTTCATCATCAGTTCCACTTCAGCAAATGGTGTTTTCCGAGAGCAAATGCACGAGTTACTAAAATATAAAAAATACCCAAATCGCTATAGGTGTGCCTATAATATTTGAAGAGTTCCTTCGATTTCTCCAGGATACCATCATCAGAACTGGATTTTGACAAAAATGGGACCATTTGGGAAGTATACCATTTCCAACAAAAAAATATTTTTTGAAATCGGTTGGCAAGCGACGGAGTTATGCGCGAACAAACATAAAAAAAAATACAAACATCCGAATTGAGAACCTCCTCCTTTTTTAGAAGTCGGTTAAAAAGAAAATAGGAATATAACTGGAAGTAATAAATCATATTTATTTAAAATATATTAATCGAATGGGAAATTTTAAATCGTATTATGGCAACACCCATACTTTACGTCGCTGCTTTCGTTTGTTGTGGTTTTTTGTTCCAAGTAACCTAAAATTCACAGTTTAATAATAGAGAAACGATGTTATTTCAAGTACTTACAAGTGAAAAGTGATTCCGTGAGACTTTTTATGTGATTTGCTGTTGTTTTTGCAACTTTTCACTACACAGGAAGGCATAATTCTATTTTTTTAATTTAAGTTTACTTGACGACAACTCGTGACGTACTAAGAGCGATGAGCATGGTTTTAGTGTAGGTGTGTGCGTGAGCGTGTATGTTTACTTGCAGGAGCACGGTTTTATGGCTTCACTTTTGATGTTCGCGGCGCGCCGTCTATCTTTTTTTCTTGGTCTGAGAGCAAAACAGCTAGTCCGCTGCGACTTTGAGAAAACAATGTTTTTGTTAGAAAATCTCTTATCAAAAAAAACCGGTCAAGTGCGAGTCGGACTCGCGCACGAAGGGTTCCGTACCATATTATATGGTTAACAATCGCAAAGATAACTTTTTACTTATTTTAAAATGATACTGTGAATTACAAGGTTATTTTTTGCAGTTGCAGAAAATCACCCATGTTTAAAAAAAATACCTTATGAATCGCCGTTTTCAGTATTGTTGATTAAATACAGTATTCATGGTACTTACATGGTATAAAAAAGTTTCAAATTCCTAATTTGTTGAATTGTTGCGCTAGAGCTCGTACAAAAATGGTCTAAAATTTACAACTTTTACGGCCCCCTATTTCTTAATTTTAAAAGATAAAATAAAATATGTTTGTACTCTACTCAATGAGTTCTAGACGATGACACCCCACATAACACATAATCAGCCTACAGTGTTCCCACTTCTGGGACACAGGCCTCCTCTCGGTGAGAGGGAGTGGGCCGTAATCCACCACGCGGGCCCAGTGCGGGTTGGTAGATGTCACATGTCTTCGAATTTTTGGTTCTAGGACATGCCGGTTTCCTCACGATGTTTTCCTTCACCGTTTTGAGAGCAGCGGTGATGAAATAATGACATGACACCCCACATGCTAGATTAAATTTTTTTTTTTTTTTTCAAAATGAAAAGTTTATTGTATGGGGACCGACCCCTTAAATTTTTAACTTTGCTTTATTTTTATTATTTGTTGTTATAGCCGTAATAGACAGCGGAGGCTTAGTAAGTTTGTACTGGGCTGTACGTGGTTGTCTGATTTCATGGATTTTAATTTTCTTGCGCGGAACCCTAATTATTTTTCTGAAATAAAAATAGCCTAAGTTACTCCTTAAAACATCAGCTATATGCCGTCAAAATGGGTGAAAATTCGTTTGGCAAGTTTCCTAACTTGACTCAAAGTACCATTTTTTTAATCGGACTGCGCTTTAAAATTCTTCTATACAAACTTTAACATCCCTAAACCTCATTTGAGGCGTAGTTTTGAAAAACTAATAATGACAAACATTATTACTTACTTATGCAAGTATTTGTGCTAAGTTTCAAGTTCATTAACCAAATTAATAAGATTTTTCATATAAACTGTATCTCTGTTTTCACGAACACAGATAAAGAATTTCAAAAATCGTCTGGTATGTTTCCATAACTTGACTCAAACATTATTTACACCAATTTCAGAGTTAATCAAGCCCCCAATAAAATCCTCCGCTATAAAATTAACTTTTCACCCCTTAGGGGTAGATTTTTGGAAAACCCTGATACACGTTGTAGGTGACTACATTATAATTATTACTTACACAAAATAGCACAATCGATTGTAGTCTTCATTTTTGGTCTCAAGTATAAAAACTGAGTTTTGAGTTAATCGGACCGCGTGTTAAAATTCCTCCGTACAAACTTTGACACGCTCAATCCCTCTTTAGGGGGTAGTTTAGGAAAACTCAAAATGATAAACTTTATAATTTACTTAGATGAATATTCGTACTAAGTTTCAAGTCTATTAACTCAAGGGATAGGATTTTTCATACAAACCTTCATCCCCTATTTTACACCCTTAGGGATAGAATTTCCAAAAATCCTTCCTTAGTGGATGTTTACACTATATAAGGTATCTATGTGCAAAATTTCAACTCTCTAGGTCCATTGGTTTGGGCTGTGCGTTGATATATTAGTCAGTGACTCAGTCAGGACTTTGATTTTTTTATATGTATAGATTTACCATGTTATTTTAAGACCACAGACTTCTTATAGGTTTTCCTGTAATCTACAGGTATAGAACTATTTTCTATATTTTTTTCAAAATTTTAGGCTCAGTAGTTTCGGAGATAAGGGGGGGGGAATGGTCAATTTTCGTCTATTTTCTTAAATAACTTTAAAACAATATATTTTAAAATTATAAAAAAAACATATTTGAGATCCTCATAGTAAGCCCTTTCATTTGATATGTCACACGGTACAGTTTACAAAACTTTTTTTTTACATTTTCTTATTTTCCCCCTAAAAGTGACTCTCATATTCAAAATTCATATATTTACTTTAGCTGTACGTGTTTGGGTCACAGAAATCCATATGTGTCCCAAATTTTAACTTAATCGGTCCATTAGATTCGGAGCAAATTGGCTGTGACAGACGGACAGACGGACAGACAGACAGACAGACAGACAGACACACGAGTGATCCTATAAGGGTTCCGTTTTTTCCTTTTGAGGTACGGAACCCTAAAAATGAGTTCCGACGAGGACGACGTGTCTGCTGTTCTAGAATAGGTATGTAGGTACATATTTATGTACCAAGTCGATTATCACTGCTATTTTTATTCATCATGTAAATTAATACAAAATGATTTGATTTTCTCCTTTTTTCCTAAAACACATAAGTCTCGTAGATCTTAAAATAATTTTACTTCTGTTCCAATTTTAATTAATCGACTTTTGTTGCTGACTGTACCTATAGGTTTTTTCATTAGAATCTATATAATAGGTCTTTACCTATGAAATTGCCGTTTTGTATGAAAAAATTTAAACGAATTTTTTTCATGTATTTTTTATTTGTATTAATCGAAGTAATCAGAATCACCCATGCAATCAATGCATCTTTGCCAACGCAGTGGCAGTTTATTGATGCCCGCCCTTCTTAAAGAAATCAGCTGGTCGGGAGGCAACAAATTCTTCAAAGGCATTTATTGAATTTTTTTCCCGCCAAGAAGTTATCCAAATTCTGGAAAAAGTAGTAGTCTGTAGGCGCAAGGTCTGGTGAGTAGGTCGGATGACGGAGAGCTTCCAACCCCAGTTCTTGCAACTTGGAGACCGTCTGCAGTATGAGGTCGCGCGTTGTCGTGCAGGAGCAGCGGAGACGAGCGATTGACCAATGCTGGTTGGAGATGTGCCAGCTTCTCCATCATTGTGTTCAGTTCTTCACAGTACACATCTGCAGTAATGCTCACCCCGTTTGGTAAGAAGCTGTGATGAATCACACCGGCGCTAGACCACCAAACAGTGACCATCACTTTTCTAGGGGTAAGTTTTCGTTTAGGGCATTGTTTAGGTGCTGAACCAGGATCCAACCAACTTGCTGAGCGCTTGCAGTTATCAAACAGAATCCATTTTTCATCGCAGGTAACAATGCGGTTCAAAATTCCTTCATTTGTGTGTCTGTTGAGCAGTGCAAGGCACGTCTCGACGCGTACTTCGCGCTGGCGATCATTGAGTTCGTGGGGCACCCATTTGTCAAGCTTTTTTACCTTGCCAATTTGACGCAAATGGACCAATATTGTTTTGACGCTAACGTCGAAAGCTGCTGCTAATTCAGCCGTAGATTGTGTATCATCAGCTTCCACAATCGCCTTTAATTCGTAATTGTCGACCAAAGTCTTCGGACGACCGCGAGGTTCATTTTTCAAGTCGAAATTTCCAGTAGTGTTAGCTCCGTAAACGTCGTTGATGTTGCGTGCCGCTTGTGCCGCGTTGCTGCCACGACGCGACGGTAGGTACTCATATTCCATAATTACTCGAATTTTTAACGTATCCATGATGACGAAAAAGATTGAAATGCGATGAAAATGTAACACTAATCAATAAACAAATGACTACTTTTGGAAAAAAAAATCCATGTTTTTAAAATAAAATTAATTTGAAATTAGAATT
This sequence comes from Cosmia trapezina, assembly GCA_905163495.3. NCBI lineage: Eukaryota > Metazoa > Arthropoda > Insecta > Lepidoptera > Noctuidae > Cosmia > Cosmia trapezina. Next base: position 10,429,146 of record LR991039.1, read on the forward strand.
CTTAGCCAAACAAAATTTATTTTGATTTGAAATGGCCAATACTGCAGAACGGCAATTTCATAGGTAAAGACCTAATATCAGCATAGAAAAATAAGCATAAAATAATCCGAATTCAAAAAAAATATTAATTGACAATAAATTCGAAACATCCTGTTTAAAATCAAAATAGTAGCGCGGAATAGTATGTACCTAGCGTAGTAGCATTGCCCAAATAGTCCGGGCGTTTGCGTTGCAAATACAAAAGTCATAGTAAGCCGGCTCATGTTGACATGGTTAATTGATCTTGTATGACTGATAAGTGAACCGACCGTCAGCTGCTCAAGTAGCGGTGGGTTTGGGTGTGGGAGGATGCGAAAGTTGTAAAAAAAAAAAAAAAAGTCATAGTACGCCGGCTGAAACCTTTTTACATAAATAGTTGACATCATACTGAGCTGAAAAAAAATAATCAGCTGCACTGTGGAAGGGGGAATATGCGTCAGCTGCTCACATGAACTTGTAAAAAAACACGTAAATACAAAAGTCATAGTAAGCCGGCTGATGTTGACATGGATAGTTGATCTTGTATGACTAATAAGTAAACCGACCGTCAGCTGCTCAAGTAGCGGTGGGTTTGGGTGTAAGAGGATGCGAAAGTTGTAAAAAAAAAAAAAAAAAAGTCATAGTACGCCGGCTGAAACCTTTTTACATAAATAGTTGACATCATACTGAGCTGAAGAAAAATAGTCAGCTGCACTGTGGAAGGGGGAATATGCGTCAGCTGCTCACATGAACTTGTAAAAGAACACGTAAATACAAAAGTCATAGTAAGCCGGCTGATGTTGACATGGATAGTTGATCTTGTATGACTAATAAGTAAACCGACCGTCAGCTGCTCAAGTAGCGGTGGGTTCGGGTGCGGGAGGTTGCGAAAGTTGTAAAAAAAAAAAGTCATAGTAAGCCAGCTGATGTTGACATGGATAGTTGATCTTGTATGACTAATAAGTAAACCGGCCGTCAGCTGCTCAAGTAGCGGTGGGTTTGGGAGTGGGAGGTTGCGAAAGTTGTAAAAAAAAAAAAGTAATAGTACGCCGGCTGAAACCTTTTTACATAAATAGTTGACATCATACTGAACTGAAAAAAAATCGTCAGCTGCACTGTGGAGGGGGGAATATGCATCAGCTGCTCGCATGAACTTGTAAAAAAACACGTAAAATAAAGTTATGGTACGCCAGATGAAATTTAACTAGGTAATTGTTTAAATAATTATGAGAATGAAAAATCATATCGACGCGCGGGGCAATCTTCCCCCCGTGTAAATCCGAGCTACGCCAGCATTTACTGCGCACGTCGTACATAGCGCACCTTTGGAGCCATGCTGACCTTGAAGACCCTTCTCAATTGTCGCCCACTGACTGGGGAAGGGAAGAAAAAGAAGAGAAATCTTCAAATGGTTCGAAGCAGATCAAGTACCCCCATCAGTCACGAGAATAACGGATGATAGCAGCGAAAATATTGCCGGTATGGATTTTTTGTCAGTGACACTTTCTTTAAGCTAGTATATTTCTGGTAGCCTAATTTTAATGATTAAAATGTTCACTACAAGAAGATGGTGAAGAGGTTCGAGCTCAAGAAGTTGAACAAGATGAAGAGAACGTTTTAACAGAGGAGAGTTCTGATGATGATTTATCAGAGAACGATTATGATTGCGATACCAGTCATAAAGAATAATTTCTGCAGTCATTAATTTTTATATTTCTATTCCAATTTCTATTTCTTTACATTAAATTATTATATTTCCTTTTTACAGTCAATATTATTTTATATCATGCATTTCGTTTAAATATCCTAATCCTAACTAACATTAAAAATGCGAAAGTAAGTTTGTTTGTTTGTTACACTTTCACGCTAAAACGGCAGAACGGATTTGGATGGAATTTGGTACACGGATAGACCATGACCTGGAATAGGAGATAGTCTGTGCGGAAAGAGAAGCGGCGTGGCGTAAAATGGAACTAACATTATGTATGACTACTAAAAATTTCATCAAAACAATTATTAACACAGAATCAAGTCATGTTTGACGTGTAAAATATGTTTGACGTGTAAAAGTGTTTGTACAAACCTACTTACAGAAAATAAATCATTTATCATTCAATCTAAAAACATTATAATATTCTAACACAGCCTCATAATAATCTAGACGTTATATAATGTCGCACTATAATGTCGTAACAGTGTTGACAACATCACAAATACGGTAATTAAGCACAGCTGCGCCACCAAATCTTAAGCCGCTTCTCTTTCCGCACTGACTCTAGGACACTTTTTATCCCGGTAGTATGTTCCCGTGGGATAATTTCCGAAATACACGCGGGCGAAGCCGCTGGCGAAAGCTAGTATAAAATAAAACAAGAAAAAAAAAACAAAATGTTTTCATACGATATAGTTTTACACATGTCCCGACATTAGCATTTAATTAATAATGGCTAACTCCAGGTCTTCTCCGGTGTATACGCCACAGGGATAAACTCCACAAAAAGTTTTCGTTAAACCCTCAAAATAACGTCGTTGAAACATCTTATAAAAGATATCGCAACTTTTGTAACAAGTTGCTAAAAAAATTAAAAAGAAGCTATGAAAAGTCCCTTCTACAAAACTCAAAAACCAATAAAGATAAGTGGAACGCTGTTAAAACAATAATACAACAGAAAAAACAAAAAACAGTAGCCGACAACCTTATTCGAAATTCCAGTAGTCATTCCAACTCGATAGAGGAAATAAATAAATACTTCTCTAATATAGGCAAACGCCTAGCTGATGATATTACCAACAATGTAACTTCCTATGCTAACCTTTTATCTCATAAACCGGGCGTAACTACGAACCTCAAATCAATAGTCCTACTTCCCCCAGATGAGCATGAAATTGAAGCATTGATACTCAATCTCAACAATGACTGTGCCGTCGGGTGGGATGGCATTCCTGCTAAATTCCTTAAACTAACGAGACATATCATTGTTCCACATGTTACTATACTCTTTGATTTGTGCATTTCTCAAGGAGTTTTTCCAAGAGCGTTCAAAAAATCTTTAATAACACCAGTCCACAAGAACGGGTTGAAGGACGATGTCAGAAACTATCGGCCTATCTCGGTGCTTTCGACAATGTCTAAATTACTAGAGAAAGTTCTGAATACTAGGCTAGTTAGCTTTTTAGAACGTAACAAGATACTGTCGGAAGCCCAGTTTGGTTTCAGATCAGGAAGGAGCACTGAAGATGCTGTCGGTCAACTTGTGGATCACGTTACATCTAAACTGAATGTCCGGAAAAAGTGCATCGGCATCTTCCTTGACTTAGCCAAGGCTTTTGACACCGTTTCGATACCTATTCTTGTGGACAAACTGGAACGTATTGGTGTTCGGGGAAAGGCCCTAAAACTCTTTCAAGATTTTCTCTGTGAGCGCACACAGAGAGTGAAAATTCGGGAACACGTTAGCTCAGATGCTCAGGTCACATACGGCGTACCACAGGGTAGTATTCTTGGTCCCAGTCTCTTCCTGATCTACATAAACGATCTGTGTCAACTAGATCTTGAGAATGGTAAAATTTTTACATATGCTGATGACACGGCACTCGTATTTCATGGAGAGACCTGGGATGAGGTCCGACTAAAAGCAGAGTTGGGCCTGCTTAGCGTGAGCCACTGGTTAAGAGCGAATCTACTAACCTTAAACCTTGCTAAATCGACCCTGATCCAATTTAGTTTCTCTAACTTTAAGCCTCCTAATGTTTGGGTTAAGTTACATGCATGTTGTGCCCCCCCGAACTACTCGTCCTGCTCGTGTCCACCAATTCCTCAATCAAATACAGTTAAATATTTAGGAATATTGTTAGATGATAAGTTTACTTGGCGCCAGCACATAGACGTAACCACTGCGCGAATTAGAAAACTCATATGGGTTTTCAAGACACTTCGACACGTCGCTGATTATGAGCTACTACGCACGGTGTATTACGCACTGGTTCAGTCAGTGATCGGTTATTGCATTGGAGTCTGGGGTGGGGCTTGCAAAACGCACATGATTCGACTTGAAAGGGCCCAAAGATCTGTGCTTAAAGTAATGACGTTTAGGCCTTTTAGATTCCCCACCTCAACTTTATATGACAAGTGTCAAGTTCTCACAGTACGTCAAATGTATGTTTTACATATAGTTACCAAACAGCATCTTGTCACACCATTAAATAAACAAGTTTTAAGTAAGCGTACTATAAGGAACGTTTGCCTATCTGTTAATTTTGACACCGCAGCTGCTAGAAGACAACGCATGTATTTGTCAAGTCACATTTATAATAAAACAAACATTGCCCTTAATATTAATCCTCTTACAATAAGGGATGCTAAAACTAAAACTAAGGCATGGCTACTGACTCAAGAGTACAGTCAAACAGAATCAATTTTGGGTTAGGTATTAATTTCGACAAGATCACATTTCAACATTGATGTATAATTTGGGAAGATTAGATTCGCGCTCCTCGACGTGGACCGCATCAGTGGGTTAACGCACAAAATTGACTTTAGACACATTCCAGCTAGCGTTTTTGTAGCACGTTGGGTAAAATTACCGTAATCGTATAAATTGTCAGCAGCTAGGTATGCCTTTGTGTGTTTTCTATATGTGCACCAATAGTTAAAAACCAAAAACAAGTCCCACGGGATTGCTTTTCACTCGCAAGTACGGCCACAAATGTTAATTTGTTGAAAATTATAATAATATAATTATGACGTTTGCTTTGACACATTTGGTGATAGCGATGTTGGAGCGTATTATATCTTCCTCTAATATATCAATGCATATCACCCGTGAGCACATTTTCTCACTAACGTTCATCCATACACCACACCACCACACTCCACACATGAACACACCACACACACACTCTTCACACTTCACACTCACACTAATGTAAAAATTGTTACCTATATTAATTTTCTATAATAATATAAATTTAAATAATGTTTAATAAGATTAATAAGGATAAAATCCATAACCTACCAACTGATTGTGAGAAGACACTGGCTCCTGTAACACAGGTGTTGCTACCTAGCACAGGAGTCAGGGCTTTAAATTTACTTGTGCACCTTTTGTTATGGCAATAAAGAATTTATTTATTATTTATTTATTATTATTATTATTATTTTTAAGTGTCTTGACAATTCTCGGGACCCTGGGGGTCCCGGACCTTTAAAAGGCATACGAGGGGCCAAAGCCAACTCGCAGAGGCCCGTTAGACGCTTGCAATGAAATGAGACACCGACCGACGATTATCCCTGTACGCACCATGCAAGTGCACCCAAGGACAACCCCCGGTTGGTGTAGGACTATTGCAGTATATGGAAACAAAGACATTGGACTATGGATTTGAGTGGCTAAAGTGGACTGGTTGCCTAGAACTATGAAAGGACTATGGCCCCTGCCGGATCAATGTTTTATAATACACGGATAAAATGGCAGGGGGTGACTTGCACACTCAATAATGGGCCCCCAAAAACGGTCGCTAGCACATAGTGTCGTAGCGGCAAGGGGGCAACATGTCCTGAGGCGCTTGCGAGGAGTGGAGAGGTATTCCACGGTTCTCAGAACAATCCCAGAGCCCGGAAGATGGTCAAGATCCCTACAAACACTTACTGGAATACTTCCTTCCTCCGAGCACGTTTGCTCTTGCGAATCTCCACTCAAGCCAGCCAATAAAGGCAAGAATGAGGTGGGAGCTCTGTTCCCGTCATTGTTCACTCCAGCCGGCCAATAAAGGCAAGCGAGAGGTGAGGAACAAGACTTCTCCCGGGAGATAGGGTCCGTGGGGTCGCTACTGCCCAACAGCTCGCCACATGCTGCCCTGCGGGTTTCTGTATCTCTCTTGGTCTGGCTCCTCATCCTAGACCTATTCCGGCAGAGTAACTCTACAGGCACAGACCTAGAATTCGGAGCACGCAAGCCCCACCACGACGTCAACGTAGAGATACTGCGGTGGGGTTATTATTATTATTATTATTAATTACAACTATGCCGGTTGAAATTTGACAATATGATAGTTTAATAGTTACGTTTACAAAAACTATCAGTCAGCTGGGTGCGGGCAGGGGAACTCTGTCAGCTGGACCCTGAAAGGTACTGTGCATTGCTCGAATAATCTGTATCTTTACTGCGCCAGCTGACGGTCTTTCCACCGCTACGCACGCAGCTGATTGTTGTTTTCGTACTTTAAATTATTTAAACAATCGCCTAGTTAAATTTCATCCGGCGTACTTTATTTTACGTGTTTTTTTACAAGTTCATGGGAGCAGCTGACGCATATGCCCCCCTCCACAGTGCAGCTGACGATTTTTTTTCAGTTCAGTATGATGTCAACTATTTATGTAAAAAGGTTTCAGCCGGCGTACTATTACTTTTTTTATTTTTTTTATTTACAACTTTCGCAACCTCCCACTCCCAAACCCACCGCTACTTGAGCAGCTGACGGTCGGTTTACTTATTAGTCATACAAGATCAACTATCCATGTCAATATCAGCCGGCTTACTAAGACTTTTTTTTATTTATTTTTTTACAACTTTCGCAACCTCCCACTCCCAAACCCACCGCTACTTGAGCAGCTGACGGTCGATTTACTTATTATAGTCATACAAGATCAACTATCCATGTCAACATCAGCCGGCTTACTATGACTTTTTTATTTACGTGTTTTTTACAAGTTCATGTGAGCAGCTGACGCATATTCCCCCTTCCAAAGTGCAGCTGACTATTTTTTTTCAGCTCAGTATGATGTCAACTATTTATGTAAAAAGGTTTCAGCCGGCGTACTATGACTTTTTTTTTTTTTTTTTTTACAACTTTCGCAACCTCCCACACCCAAACCCACCGCGGGTGCGTCAGCTGACGCTTGGTTTGCTTATTAGTGATTTGAGAACTACTGAAAAAATAGGCAATCGATCGGCGTAAAATGGGTACCTGAAATGCAACGGTACCTCCCGGACTAAAACTGGCAACGTTGCAATACGCACGATGCCGAGCGTCTAACGAATACTCACGAAGCCGAGCGAACCGGCCGCCGCGCGCCGCCGCCGCCGCCGCCGCGCTGAGTGGCGAGCGGCGACTTTTATAATGACGGCATAAAACGTCTGGGAACTAGAGTTCCCAAGGGCACTTTAGTTAGCGGATAATGAATTAGAAAGACGTCGTCGTCGGGTTGTTATCAGTAAAATTAAACATTTATGTAAGTATGTGTAGCAATAATATGTATGTATTTACAAAAAAAAATGTATATAAGTAGTTTATCAGCCATCTCGTTACCATAACACAAGCATTAGGTTGGTTAGCTTGGGACTAGATGGCGTTGTGTGAAATGTCCAAGGATATTTATTATTATTTATTATATTAATAACATTTAACAACCCGTCTCAAATGCCCGGCTGACAAAGGAATGCGTCACTGAGGCACCTTGGACTTGGAAGGACCTATTCGCAAACATAGTAGGTAAATAAAAAAACCAGGGCACTCACAATAACACGAGAATTCCGCGGCTGATGTGCATTGGGGCTTGGGGTACCTCTCAGCATACATCCTCCGAGCACGTGCACCATCATAATTACACTCAGCATAAATGAGCACCATGTTCGCATACTCCTGAGCATTGAACTGATAACGCGGCATTTTTCACACAAGAATGACGCAATATGTTACAATGCGAAAATAATGCACGTCCGGTCAGCGATTAGCTCTGACTAAAATTAGGTGGACATTCGGGGGCAGGGGGCGGGGCTAGGCACATCAGATCGCCGCACGCGCGGTCCGTCATTCATAATTGCGAAGTTGCCGTCCTTCAAGTACGCGTGTACAGTGTTTCTTTTACGTACCTATCAATTTAACATTTTTAGTGAATATTATAATATTAAAAAAAAAAAAAACATTTTGTTTTCGAATGGTAATATTTTTTTTAGCATGTATGGATGCTATACTATTGCGGGTTAACGGGAATGCCCTCTGTTAGTTAACATACTGTATATAAAAGAAAGTCGTGTTAGTTACACTATTTATAACTCAAGAACGGCTGAACCGATTTGGCTGAAAATTGGTAAGGAGGTAGCTTATAACCAGGAGACGGACATAGGATACTTTAATAAAACGGATAAAACGTGGTATAACAACGGCTGGACCGATTTAGATGATGTTTGTATATTTGAATGGGTTCCTGGGTGTTTGAAAACTCAATTGGACCCGGTAGGTGGCGCTGCGCAGTCGGATTCTAGGATCATTCAGACAGGACGTCTGTCGGGGCCGCTAGTTTTAAATAAGTATGTACTACCTAAGTACAAGCTTACTTGACTGCAGATTTTCAGTCCATTTACACACGCCTTGGTACGATTGCGATTTACCTACTTTCCACGGCTGCAGACGCATTTAAAAAACCGGCCGAGTGCGAGTCGGACTCACACACGAAGGATTCCGTACCAGATACACTCCTTTGCAAAACAAGCCACGCCCGCGCGAATGATAATTATTATTTATAGATTTATTATTAGAAAATAATGGTTCACGGTTTATGCATAAATTACCTACTTACTTAAATGTTTTTTTTAATTTTTATATTTGAGTTGATTGAATGAAAGGTAAATTGCGGTTTACGATTATAACCACGGAACAGTAAAAACAGATTATAACGTATTAAAAAAAACCGGTCAAGAGCGAGTCGGACTCGCGCACCGAGGGTTCGGTTCCGATTTCTGAAAAGTGTGCTATTTAGAGACATCGACTTCTATCACATTGAATAATTTCAGATTTTTCTCTTTGCAAACTTCGGAGAATAGGGGGGGGGGGGGGGGGCAACGGAATTTTTTTATTTTTCATCAGAAGTCGAAAACTATGCGGCCTAAAAAAAAAAAAAATGTTTGAGAATGTGCAAACAGCGTTCTTTCATATGATACCCCACATGCCCTAGTAGCCCCACTTTGATTTTTTAAGACCCTCTTTCAGTCACTGTTGCAAAAAAAAAAAAAATTAATTTCTTTCTTATTTGCAAAATAGTTGGGTCAACGTCATCTAAAACTATTCTAAATTTCAAGTTGATAGCATTAGTAGTTCTTGAGATATCCAGCAGTGACAGACAGACAGACAGACTGAGTGACACCTTCCTTTTTTACCATAGGGTTCCTTTTTTACCATAATAGATCTCTTAATAGATCTCGTTCAAAACAATTTTCGGTGGAAGTTTACTGGTAATGTACACCATACTTACTTATATTTTTTTTAGTTTTATCATTCTCTTATTTTAGAAGTTACAGGGGGAGTTAAATGTGTGTCCCCATTTTGCCACTTTGGAAGTGTCTCTCGCGCAAACTATTCAGTTTACAAAAACAAAGTCACCCTGTATATTAGAAACCTCAATATCATTTTTGAAGACCTATCCATAGATACCCCACACGTATGGGTTTGATGAAAAAAAATGTTCGAGTTTCAGTTCTAAGTATGGACCCCCAAAATTTATTGTTTTTTTTTTCTATTTTTGTGTGAAAATCTTAATGCGGTTCACAGAATACATCTACTTATCTTAGTATAGTTCTTATAGTTTCGGAAAAAAAGTGGCTGTGACATACGGACGGACAGACAGACAGACATGACGAATCCATAAGGGTTTCGTTTTTTGCCATTTGGCTACGGCATCGGCACCCTAAAAACCAGCCATTGCTAGCTGAAAAGTTGTGAATTCCCAGTTTTGTAGCAGTCTTTAGATTTTTCTTTCAACAAGGGTCCATCTATGGGAATGTTCTTATTGAGAGTTTGCTTTAATGGGAATCTTGTATGAATTATTGCGACAGGACAGGGGTTGATTATTGGGCAGGATCCAAGAGGTGGATAGTGGAACTCTTCAGTGGCTATTAGTTAACCCTTCGAGTTTCGGGTCAAATGATTCGTCTTGGTGAGTCCAATAACTTGATTGCATGTCGAGGGTCGCATCATAGAGCCAAGAGGTGGATAGTGGAACTCTTCAGTGGCTATTAGTTAACCCTTCGAATTTCGGGTCATATGATTCATTTTGATGAGTCCAATGGATTACAGTTGGTGAGATGGAGCCAGGAAGTAGATAATGGAATTCTTCAGTGGCTACTAATAAAACCCTCGATTTTGGGCTCATATGATTCTGAGTACAATTGCACTCGGTGTTGAGCCTTACGAGGTTACTATAGCCACTGAAGAGTTCCACTATCCACCTCTTGCCTACATCGTCAGACCCTCGTTACCAAGCCGTTATATTTATAAATAAATAAATATCCTTGGACATTTCACACAACGCCATCTAGTCCCAAGCTAAGCAACCTAATGCTTGTGTTATGGTAACGAGATGGCTGATAAACTAGTTATATACATTTTTTTTTTTTTTTGTAAATACATACATATCATAGATAGAAAAACACCCAGACTCAGAACAAATACTTGTAGGTCGTACAAATATTTGTTCTGTGCGGGAATCGAACCCGCGACATGCTGCGCAGCAGTCAAGCGCTCAACCACTGCGCCAACCGTGTCGTCAATATTGGATTCATCAAAACGAAATTAGTTTCCCGAAACTCAAGGGGTTTACTATAAGCCACTGAAGAATTCCACAATCCACCTCTTGGCTCCATCAACAGACCCTCGACACTAAGTGCTATTATTGGATTCATCAAAACAAATCCAATTACTTACCCGAAACTCGAGGGGTTTACTATAAGCCACTGAAGAATTCCACAGACAGGCTCCATCAACAGACCCTCGACACAAAGTGCAATATATTTGATTTATCAAAACGAATAAAATGACCCGAAACTCGAAGGATTTACTAATAGCCACTGAAGAGTCCACATATCCATCTCTTGATTCCATCATCAGATCCTGGATTATTATACTACTACTACTACTACTACTACTAACTACTACTGCCTATACAATAAGTACTACGTATGTACATACAGGGCGTAAGGGACAGCCCTCCGCAAACTGTTATGGTGAATTCAGTATGTCATACTAAGATGACCGGTACATGAAATTTTTTCAGGAACTTTAAGGGACTCCAATAAACCTGATTTGTTTGTGTTTTTGTGCACAAATCGGAGCGTCTGTTACTGGTTGGGAGGGTTAGGTAATAGGTATGCGGTGAGTTCGATGAACTCTGTAGCTAGACAGAAAGTGAACAGCTGATTTCAAGCGTCGTTCGTTAGAGTATTTCAACATCCATTGCTGGTTTTTTTTTTGCTGTTTTTTTACATAAATGGAGTGCTGCGAACACACAATGCAATTTTACATTGAAATAATAAAAATGTAACTGAAAAAAATTTTTAAAAAATGAAAATTTTCCTGAGAAAATTTCCGGTGGAATATGATTCAGAATGAGGAGCTGAATGCACCCTGTTAGTTTGCGGAGGGCTGTCCCTTACACTCTGTATACATATACCTAATTTATCTATGAATATATTATTTTTTATCTATGAATAAAACATTTCAGTATCAACAATTCAACACTCACACTCACTTCACTCACTCATTCACTCACTCACTCACTCTCTCTCTCTTCTTTTCTTTCACTTTTTTCATGAAAATTTATTTAAATCCTACCTACCTACTTACCTCAGAATAATCCAAGTTATTATACTGTGGTCCGTTGCCATTGCCCTCCACGAGGCTTTCCATCTCTTTGAATGCATACCACTTTGTGGTGTAAATGGCATCTGCTCCACTGCCTGATTTAAAAAAAAAAAAATAGAGTAGGTAATTTTAAAGAAATAGACAGAGGCGGCTCGTCCTAAATAGCGCTGGTGCAGTGCAGTGAACTATTCTCAAAATAATTAAGTAGGTACTTACTTACTAAATTATGTTTTAGTAAGAACCTATTATACAGGGTGGAAACTTTCAGCGGGGCAGTACGGGGAAGTACCTTATCCGTTGCAGCTACACGAAAACGGTCTTAGGAGACTATCCATAATTTTTTATGGAATTCTGATCCCCATTCACAGATTTTCAAAAAAAAATTACAGATGCAAGAAAATAGCCATTTTACACAAAAACATTTTTTGAAGCCAATCGATCCTGTTTCTGATCTGATCAAAAACTTCTATGGGACCAACCATCGTTGGAGTACTCAAAAAGTCACAAATTGCAAAAAAAATTTCCCGTCCATTTTGTAAAGAATTTGTGGGTAACTGAAATACAAAAAATAAAATTAAAGACAAATGATCACGTAGAATTTTACACATCAAAAAGAAGGCGTATTAATTTTCTTTTTTTATTAACTAACATTACATAACTTTGTCTTTATATAGGGTGACTGGTAATTAGTGACCGATACCTAAACACATGATTGTGCTCATGATAACAAACAACTTTTACTACCTATGGGACCAAACCTGAAATCGCGAAAAAAATATCTGCTGCCCCATACATTCATGTTCGCATAACTCGTCAAAATGTAGGGAGCAGCTGATTTTTTTTTCGCGATTTCAGGTTTGGTCCCATAGTAAAAGTTGTTTGTTATCATGAGCACAGTCATGTGTTTAGGTATCGGTCACTAATGTCACCCTATATATGAAACGCCAAACATAACATCCCTTTTACATTCTTTATTTACAATATAATAGTTACCTCATTGTTTACAATACTCAACATTTCAGTGAGTGGAGCGCTTAGCGATACTCTCTGACTTTTGATGATTTTAAACTGAAGATCACGTCTAAACGAGTACCTAGTGTTAATGATTTGGAAAAAAATATATGTTAAATTAGAGCATTTTCTTAATAACTTAATATGTGAATATTTTAGATTATGTTTATATTAAATAGTGTAATTAATTTGTAAAGTTATGTCTAACGCAGATAAAAAACTGAGAATCACGCAAAAACTGTCAGGCGTATTTTTATGAAACCTTCACCATTTCAAAGGTAATTTAATGATTTATCTTTTAGTATACCTACGTGTTTTATTAAAATGCCTTTTGTTTTATGTATAATAAATTAATAATGCGTCTAATTTGGGACAGCGCTCCTTGATGGGCGAGTCCTATTACTGGCTGGACGTACGACGCGTTGCGTGAGCTCAGCACAGAACGCGCAAGCTAACCACTCAAGGTCATTGGCGTATAGTTCCGCCTTTTTCTTTACAAAGTTCAATACTGAATTTAATGAGTGCGAAAGAAACAATTCGCCATAGCGCGACAGGTGAAACAAAATATTTGTATGAGAAAGTAAGCACAAAGCCACAGACAAAGCGGCGCACCGCGCGACGAGAGTTGCCGAGACGCGCCAACGTCAACGTTCGTCTTCGTTGACACGTTGACGTTGTCTTTCATTTCATTATTTCATTCCACTTGCATTCCACCGTGAGTGTGGGCCGCACCGCAATCCGCTCCACCCGCGCTGTTGCCAGATTTATTATTACGATTAATATACCTATTTATTACGCATAATCAACTCTATTTCCGACTTCCACAAAAAAGTAAGTAAGTAGGTACCTACTTAATCCATGTTTTCTCTCATCATCAAAAATATCGTCGAATGGATTTTATTTACTTACAAATAAATGGGATCTACTTGAGCAAAAAATTTTTCTGTTTTTTTTTTAAGTGAACTTCCACTGAAAGCTTGCACAAGCCGCCTCTGATACTTACCAATTATACAAGTGAATACATTAGTAGGTACCTACGTACGGCGTACCTGCCAGTACCTGCTCTGTAAAAATACAGTTCAAATATAATTAAATAAATGCAATTGAACTCTACTACCCTACATAATATTAACATGAGTCAGTTCGTATGTTTGTCCAATGACGCACACGCTAAATAGATTTTTATCCAGCGATCTCCCAGGTTATCCTCCCACAGGTGGGAATCAGCCGGCAAAATACCCTAGCCCCACGGAAAAAAAACATACTTACTTAAATAAATTATTTCTGAATAATCATTGTTCTAAAGGGAATCAATAAATACTAACCTGTCATGTTTCTTTTCTCCCGGCTATACTGGTTTTTCATGGAAATCCATTTTCTGTTGACCACTTTTATAGAACACCCCATCAACAAAGCTATATCTTCGAAAGCGTCATATTTTTTTTGTTTATCCCTGTATTCTCGGCACTGTGCGTCCCAGATAACGGGTCTCTCTCTGATTAAGCTTAAAAAGTGAAGAACAGTATCTCTATTCCAATCCATCGTCAATTTATCACAACTTGTTCACAACAAAACAAGAAAACAAAAACACAAGATAATAGTTATATTATAACCTCAAAACCTGTGCTGACTGAGTGCTGATAATGACAACAGACGTGCGCGGTGCGCGCGGCAGTTGAAAATGAAACAAACGCTTCCCCTCTTCCCCCGCGCGCCTACACATTTGTGTATGCAAACACGATGTTTTTGTTTTCCGAGCTGCATGGAAAACGTTCCCCGCGCGGGGGAAGAGGGGAAGGGTTTGTTTCATTTTCAACTGGCGCGCGCACCGCGCACATCTGTTGACAAACTGATAGCACGTCTTCCTCGTCGGAACTCATTACGACATTTAAGGTTGATGCGCCAAGGTAGCCCGCGAAATTCAAAATTTCTTACGTTTTTTGCAATTTGTAGGTCAGTGTGAGCTTGTATGTTGTTTAAAATTTGATTCGCGGCCGTAGCTAATATGGCTTTACAGAATTATAATCATTAGAATCAGCAATACAACTCCATACGTTAGCATTTATCTCAAATCTAGCGATTTCATGAAATCATGAGGTTTGAGGTAAATGCTAACTTATGGACTTGTATTGCTGATTCTAATGATTATAATTCTGTAAAGCCATATTAGCTACGCCCGCGAATCACATTTTAATCAACATACAAGCTCACACTGACCTACAAATTGCAAAAAACGTAAGAAATTTTGAATTTCGCGGGCTACCCTGGCGCTTTCGCCTTAAGTATGTACACAAAATGCTATCTACTGACATCTACACAAAATGTAACTAAAAATATTTGA
The DNA here is from genome assembly GCA_905163495.3 of Cosmia trapezina. Classification (NCBI taxonomy): domain Eukaryota; kingdom Metazoa; phylum Arthropoda; class Insecta; order Lepidoptera; family Noctuidae; genus Cosmia; species Cosmia trapezina. The sequence continues at coordinate 10,444,150 of LR991039.1, forward strand.
ATACGTAGGTGACAGCTTGTGTATGAAAACAAATGTTTATTGTGTAAGGTTTTTTGTGTAATGTTTCGTAAAAAGACGTGACACGGCTCTAAGTAAGTAGGTACTTACTCAACTAGTAAATAATTGTTTGCCCAGGGAGCAAACAACTATTCTAAAGGCGAGTGCATAGACTTATAAAAAGATGGACACCGCGCCACGCATATCGAAAGTGAAGCACAGTAAGTATTATATTAGACCGTTTGTATAAACACGCCTCGCGCACACATTTACATCATAGTATGCCGACCGGCCGCCATTACGTGACACGAGCAACGGCGTCTTTGCAGGTACTCAAATCATGCACACATAGATCGGTACGGTGCTTCACTTTCAATATGCGCGGCGCGGAGTCCATCTTTTTTTATAAGTCTATGGGCGAGTGTTTCTTTCTTTCTAAATCAAGTAGAATCCTGAGCGCAACGAGGGATTCAAAGTTCGTCACTCGAGCTTAAAATAGTGTTGCTCCCGAGATGGACACTACTTTTTATCACCCTAGAAAATAAGTAAGTACAACTTATGAATAAGAAGAATAGTACCTACGTTTACTTATTTATTTACCTACATACAATTATGAACAATAACACATAATAGAAATAATTAGACGCTAATGTTTTATATTTGAATAATTATGGAAGTGCATCGAAAATTCGTAACTATTTTATTACCTACTACCATCTGTTACAGTTGTAGGTAGATTTAGAAATAGTCTCAGAAAACGGTGTCACAGGATGTAGTTTTTCAGAAACTTGATTATTTTCTGGCATTGGTGATGGTTCAAGTCTATGGGTTCACGATGTTCTTTATACGTAGATAGAAGGGCGCGGAGACGATTCTTTTATATTGTTATTTTCGACAGTTCAAATTTTGACTTTGTTTTCAATAGACTCAGATAATCCTTCAGCTACCGTAGATGATTTCTATCTTTCATGTCTTGATGTCTCTTTAAAACAGAACGAGCTAGTGCTGTATACACTTAAGGCGAGTAGAGCTGCTAACAGGCAGCGACACCATTGAAAAATTAATAAGTCTGGAGATAGGAGCATTTTGAAATTTCCTATGCTCACATTTTTAGTCAGATGAGAGAATATTTTGTATCAAAAACCCCCTATGTTCGAAGTTTTAAGTTAACTTCCTTGTAGATTTGCCGTTTTGGTAACAGATAAAGAATCGATTGGGTTTCTTATGAGAAGAGCGAAGTTTCTGGCTTTTATCAACACAAAGTTTTTTTAAGTTTGTACACTCCTCGGATAATAAGCGATCTGTCGATTTTGGTTTTTGTGTCTTTCAACTTTATCAAAAGTAATTCATCCGAGTTGGTCTTACTCAACATTATCGATCGTTCATTGCTACAAGCCCCATGAACTCCAAAAATCAACACAACTTCAACAACTTGTAACAAAAAGAAACAAAGTAAGACTCAAAATTAGATACCTACGCGATTTAGCGTCTATAAAATTGTTACGTAAGTATATACCTAAGTAAAAGTATAGGGGGTGTTTCTTTTAAGGTGTCAAGCTAGTGCGAGCTGATAGCAGAGTACCATTCCTATCGATTAAACCGCTCGCGATGTACCTATGTTCTACGATTTCTTGTAGTTTTCGAGTTTTATTTTATTTTATTTTATTTGGGAAAACAGACAATCGTACATTGTATATTAAATCTAGTTACACAGTATGCCGTAAGTAAATGTACAATCCACTACGTTTCCACATGTTACTAGTTTAAAAAAAAAAAGATACAGTGTTGGGAACATTAAGCAAAATTAAGCAGTAATTAACTAGCTATTACATGTTTAAATTATAGGTACATAATTATTAAAATTTATGAGCAAGGCGCTTAATAATTTGTTCTCTAAATGTATATTTAGATAGGGCAAAAACATCAATATCATTAAAGTTATTATTGTAAGCCTGAACCAATCTCTGGAGCGGCGCTCTCTCCCCTGCATTTGTGCGGCAGGGAGTTGTAGCTAGGGTTGCCATACGTCCGGAATTTTCCGGACATGTCCGGTAATATAAGTCTATGTCTGGCATGTGGGGGGAATTCTAAGCCGTCCGGAATTTCTATAATTTTATTTGTGTAAAAATAAAATAAAAAATTATATTAATTCAATATTAACTGTCAGCGAGCGTGGGCGGAGAAGGGGCACTTACCTCTCTCCCGCTTGCGACAATATTCGCGAAAACGTGAATTGCTTATGTGAGAGTGAACTACTGTCACATAAATACCTATAACGAAAACCAGCATGAAACAACTTGACGTTAACTTATTATACCTAAGTACTTTTTTACAAAAAAGTCAGGAATTTTCTTGAAATGTCCGGAATTTACTACGGAATTTTATTTTTTTTATCTGGTAAGCCTAGTTGTAGCAAACAGTGGATAAGAGCGCGCCTCACGTCTCAATACTGTTCTACGTACGGTGCGACATTTGTACTGCAATGTACTGAGGAACTTACGCTGAACTCTCTCAATTGCAGTCTCATATTTAATATAATATGGATCCCAGATCATACAAGCATATTCCACCTGTGGGCGAACTAGAGAATTAAATAAATACAGATATGTGGCTGGTCGTTTAAAGTCGGTCGAAGTTCTCCTTCTCATAACAAAGTTATTATAGTTCTCATTTGAGTTATTTTGGATCCCTCATTTCATATCAATGGTAGTGGTTAAGGATAGTAGTAGTAGGTATATATATGTTCTTATTATCAACTGAGCTCTGCGAATAGTAAATTTCAGGATTGAGAAAAATAAGCAAAGATAACTTATAAAATATGAAAATCACAATATTTCAGATACACCACTTTCAACGACCGATTTCAGCAAATAATTATTATTATTAATTAGTACATTCTTGTTCAAAGTTGACCCAAAACAAAGATATATTTTTTTCTGATTCAACGAGATGATGGCTCATCTCGTTGAATCAGAAAAATTATCGAATAAAAAAAATTTAACTCGAAAACTGCAAAAAATCGTAGAACATACATGGGGGTTAAATCGATAGATATGGTACTCTGCTATCAGCTCGTACTGGCTTGACACCTTAAAAGAAACATCCTGTATGTATATGTACTTACTTTTGTCAGGATACTTACTTTTGTTACTTTCATCGGGAATGTCATTTAAAAAAGCTTCGACATTTTGGCAGGAAAACACCTCGGATTTCTTCGGTTTATGCCCTTCGGATTGTCGTTTCAGTTAGATAAGTATGCTAAAAAATTAGTGTACCTACCTATGTTTCGACTTTAATGACGTTATTGATACTAACTGTTGATTTTAGCATAGAATTTATAGGTACCTACTTACTTATGAACCTTATAGTAGTGATCTAAGGTTGATTGTAAGTTTTAAGCAATCTTGTTATTCTTCGGGGCCATCCTTTTTTTTTTGCGCGAACGAAGATTCACGACGCGCCTTATTAGTTGGGTACTACTGTTGGTTACTCCAGAGTTGTAGGTTGTTTAGATTTAGCTAAATCTAGTTTCATGATTTAGCTAACTCTAACAACCTACAACTCTTTGGAGTAAGTAGGTACAGTAGTACCACAGTCTAAAAATCATACAGTCGTCCAACGAAGACGTCTAGACAGGGCAATCGTGCGGGGTGTGAGGGGCGAGACGCGGGTAAGCCGATCCCGAACTGCGAACAAAACGATGTTAGTAGTTCGGGACATGTTATTCAGGGCTAACGCGTGTTTAGTTTTTATTTGTTTATTTAAAATGGTGACGACGTGTGCTGTGAGTGATTGCAAGTCTTCATCTCACATAAATAAAGATCTGCGGTTTCATCAGCTTCCACGCACAGAAGAAAGGTAAATGAATTTGTTTTGTTATTGTAGAGTGCATAAATAATTTTTCACACCACCTGCTCGAAAATGTCAAATTATATGTCAAGCAACCTTAACCTAAAGTGAGTCATTAGTGGCCGGGGGCACAGCCGGTCAATAATGTTGTACTGGATTTCATTATGACCCGCTGGTCAATAATGTGATTTGAATTTGGAATCTCACATGCTCAGCTAAATTGGCAGTACAGTACTAACAAACACCTTTTGGTGCCAGAAAGAGGAAAGCTATTCTCGAAACCCTTACTACGCGTGGATGATATTCTCGATTTCCTACAAAATCATAACGACTGCTTCTTCATATCGTTGCCATGTTTTCGAAGACATAATATTGTAAGAATAATTAGATAACTACGAACCATTTTTCATTTTTTTTAAATTTATTTTTTTTAATTTTGGAACGAAGTTCCTTATAGCGCGTTGTGAAAGGGGGCTAGACGGAAAAAAATCTCACGAAAAGTTGTCACGACACTTTTTGCTATAGGTAGCTATTGTAAGCCGTGCGGCGTGCGCATGTTTCTCTGTCTGTCTCTCTCTCTCTCTCTCTTATAGAAAGCAAGCCAGATATTTTCATTTCTATTTCGCATTGAACAGTGTGGTGTCGCGATGATGATGGTGATGATGATGATGATGATGATGATGATGATGATGATGATGATGATGATGATGATGATGATGATGATGAAAGTATAAAAATAAAATTTTGTTACAATTCCTTCACTAATTAATCGAAAGGAACATGGTGATGATGATGATGATGATGATGATGATGATGATGATGATGATGATGATGATGATGATGATGATGATGATGATGATGATGATGATGATGATGATGATGATGATGATGATGATGATGATGATGATGATGATGATGATGATGATGATGATGATGATGATGATGATGATGATGATGATGATGATGATGATGATGATGATGATGATGATGATGATGATGATGATGATGATGATGATGATGATGATGATGATGATGATGATGATGATGATGATGATGATGATGATGATGATGATGATGATGATGATGATGATGATGATGATGATGATGATGATGATGATGATGATGATGATGATGATGATGATGATGATGATGATGATGATGATGATGATGATGATGATGATGATGATGATGATGATGATGATGATGATGATGATGATGATGATGATGATGATGATGATGATGATGATGATGATGATGATGATGATGATGATGATGATGATGATGATGATGATGATGATGATGATGATGATGATGATGATGATGATGATAAGTATAAAAATAAAATTTTGTTACAATTCCTTCACTAATTAATCGAAAGGAACTTCGTTCCATCCGGGTGTCCCTTGACACCTCTCAAGTTTTTTTTTTTTTTAAATTACACATCAACATCTATAAACGTACCAAATAAAAACTTAACTTTATCTTTGCACAACTGGACTAATGTCTCAAATGTTACCATTAACTTCAATTAATATGTAAGTGCATATAACCAACTAGTTCTAAATATGTTATTCTTACTGTTTGTTTATTTAATAAATACTTTGTTTTTCGTACTATGGCTATTATTTTCTCACAGTAGGTGTAAAAAGTAGAGTATCCTCCTCTGGGCTAAAGGTATCTTTGCCTTGGGCTAGCTTGAATCCCTCGCTGCATTCAGGATTCTTGTATTAACTCCCTCGCTTCGCTCGTGAGTTAAACTCTTAACTACCTCGCTGCGCTCGGGAGTTAAATCCCGAATCCTTCATTGCGCTCGAGATTCAATATGACGCCCGTGACATAAGACACAACTTTAGCCCCTCGGTGCATAATCTACTATTATTTGTAATGTCGTGCCACGTTGATAACGCTAATAAAATGGTCGACCGGCGCACGGTAAAAAAAATGTAAAGCTTGGGGCATCCATCTGTTTGGAAACCCTACTTATATTATAATTGTGAAAGTGTTTGTTTGTATGTTCCGTGTCAAGATGGTGGACTTTTTTATTATTTACTAAGGGTGAATTTCGAGATGGTGGACGTAATTTTTTATAATTTGATATGGGTGTCAATTTTGAGTTTAATTGGGGTGCTTGTTACGAAAAAGCCATCCTTTTTTAAATCCAAGATGGCGGACGTCATTTTTTTATAATTTGATATGGGTGTTAATTTTGAGTATAATTGGGGTGCTTGTTACGAAAAAGGCATCCTTTTTGAAATCCAAGATGGCGGATGTAATTTTTTTATAATTTGATATGGGTGTCAATTTTGAGTATAATTGGGGTGCTTGTTACGAAAAAGCCATTCTTTTTGGAATCCAAGATGGCGGACGACGTTTTTTTATAATTTGATATGGGTGTCAATTCTGAGAAAAATAATAAAATAATTTGAAAAAAAAACTTAAGAAATAAGCAGGCACTCAAATGTCGTTTATAATAATAATAATGTTAATGACGATGTTGATCTCAAATACACAAATTAATTAATTAATATCGTTTACTTGGGACAACCCTTGCTGTTGCGACAATATCCAGACGTTGTCGGCATTTACCACGAGATCAAAGGCGTCGTCCTTTTTATACTGTGGTAGTACCCAACTAATAAGCCAAAACACATTTTCCGAAAAAGATTTCGCTCTTCTTGCATTTTTAATTGTCTTATAAGCATATATTCATATTATTTTCCATGGGATTTTGTAGGTAAAAGACTTTGTTTGTATCTATCACATTTTGAGCGTCCGGTACAATGTTCTCTGGAGTTAATTACTTACTTAATAACACTTTAATTCTCACTACTTGAGGAAGACACTCATTTTAACCGACGAAAAAAAACGAGGAGGTTCTCAAATCGACACGCATTTTTTTTTGGAACGAAGTTCCTTATCGGACTGCTTGCCGAAAAAAAAATTTAAGACTTCCGTCACGAAATTCCGTCACGATTTAGGGACCCCACGGACCCTATCTTCCGGGAGAAGTCTTGTTCTTCATCTCTGGCTGGCCTTTATTGACCGGCTGGAGAGAGCACTGCCGAGAAACAAAACTCCCACCTCTTTCTTGACTTCATTGGCCGGCTTGAGTGGAGATTCGCAAAGGCAAAAGTGCTCGGAGGAAGGAAGTATTCCAGTAAGATTCCTGCTGGTTCCTTGACCATACTTCTGGGATTGTTCTGATAGCCGTGGAATACCTCTCCTCTGCTCAAGCACCTCAGGATATTATGTTGCATTCTTGTTGCTACTTCACTATGTGCTAGCTACAGTTTCCAGGGGCAAGATATTGAGTATGCAAGTCACCCCTGCCATTTTATCCGTGTAAGTAATTTATAATAAGTAAGTATCAATCATTGTTTCAAAAAAATGTGTAAGTAACACTTCAAAATGTGTAAGTAACAAAAAAATGGGTAGCATATTTGTAGGTATAATGTGCCATATTTCTTTCTCTGGCGAAGCAGAGAGAATAAACTTGTCCTGTTAATTAATTGCAGTCATAAATTACCCCGAATTTGAGAGGGAATTAATCTAAATTACCATGGATTATTACCGAAAGGCGAACGACATAAGACCGAGGTACTTAAATGACAAAATTCAAGAAAGGTCCAGCAGTGAGATTTTGTGTAGGATTCATAGAGCGCACTTCGACTTAATTATGCTTTTCTACCAGAGATGTGCTATGCAGCTATGCTGCGCGAATGTAAAAGCTAAGCTACGAAACTGTACCTTTGTACTCCTAATTTTAAGTATTATGTATCTCTTTGTATTTTTCTGTGTGTACATAAATTGTAAAATAAATAAAAAATAAACTGTGCGAGGAAGATGCGCAGCTCGAGTTATGCGACGATGTATCGACATATCGACAATAGGGAAGGCACTGGGAGCTCTACTCATAGCTACACCACTCGCAACCATCCATAGCACGCATCTACAGCACGCATCCATAGACTAAGGTCCGTATTACAGAACGTCACTCAATACTCAAGCATTACTTAAAACTAGATTCAAGCCATTTCATTGGTTGAAACTAGTTTTAAACTAAATTTAAACAAAGATCAGTGCTTGAGTTTCCTTCTGTAATACGGACCTTAGTCTATGCACGCATCTTACCTTATAAAGACGTAGCTTAGTTGAATCAGTTTCCACCAGTGCTATGCTATGTGGACCAATGAATATGATTGGATATCAAACGCATCCATAGCAACGTAGCATAGCACATCCCTGTTGGAAAAGCAGCCTAACTTTGCTAAGTAAGCAAACAGCATGCGGATATGAACACTATACGAATAAAGTTAACGTTCTAAGTATGCGACACTTGCTCTCATTCGTTTTACGAATATGAGACGGTGACAGTTACTCACACACGGCCATTACGAAGATCTACCGTTAGGTCCAGGTAATTAAGGCGAGTATAGTCGTGAAATGGTCGTTTTTGAGAGCCTAATGCTTTTTTTAAATGAGCCTATAGGAAATTTGAAATAAAATATTATAAGTAGGATATAAAACTTTGATATGTAGTATACTTCAATCTGCGCATTTGAAAATTTTAAGCAACATTAAATACCGTACAAAAAAGTATAATTGAAATGAGGTTTGAAGAAGACCTTGAATGCCCAGGCCGCAAAAATGCGCTGGATGCATTCCGTCATTGGGCTGAAAGGACGATGTTAATATATCAATATTTAATTCGCTAATAGAATTAAATATTGATATATTAGACAGTTACTATTAATAGCTAACATACTTATGTATTAGCTTTTTGTGTGTATTGGTGACATAGGTCGTTGAGCAGACAAATTTTTCGACTATTATTTTATTATGAAGCAATGGATTAGCAATAACCTTCAAATCAAAAGATTGTGATTGAGTGTGTTACGCAATTAGGGTGCGGGTATGCTGGATGGTCAGACCTTCCTACATCCTACATAATTCTAAGAGCGACCCAGCCATACTCAGGAACGTGCAGGATCCACGTCCAACAGTCATTGAAGTCCCTTTTGATTGGATATATTAAAACAGTTTAATTTCGCTTTAGTCGCAAAGGACGACTCAACAGCCCAACCCAACTAACCAACCCAATTTTAAGGCTGCCTGTCCACCGGAGCGGAGCGAGGCTACGGAGCGGAGAAACGGAGAAATATTAACCAACTAGCTGTGCCCGCGACTTCGTTCGCGTGCATGTCGGAAATCAATACATAACGTGTCGCTTAGATATGGTGTAGGTATCACTCCTCCAATAAAAATGAAGAATCTTGGGATCTTGCCAGGTGGGAACCGCTACCTGGGGTTCTCTACCACAGCCCTGCAGTTACTGCGGTTTATGATAGCGGGGTTAAAACACGTATTCGGACTGCTGGAAACACAACGCGCCATTCCAAACTATCGTTTCGGAAAGAACGAATAGCGGGGTTTACACGTAGGTACCTACAGTTTGGACCACGGATCTGTGGACTGCGTTCCAAACCGCGGATGGATCTGTGCGGTTTGGACTGCGCCTCAAACTGTCTTTCGTTTATACCGTGAACATCCATGTTTATGGAGGCAAAACTTTTAAAAACCATCGAAGTCCATAATTAGTTGGCCACGGATAGCCAGTAATTTTCTTTGATTTCTGTACCAAATCACAGTACGTATACCTACTGTAAGTTATTGAGGAGTTCAATTGTCAAATCTTCACCATCTCTGGAGAAAACTCTTTCAAACATAAGGTGTGTGACATACGGACGGACAGACGGACAGGACGTAATGATAAGACTTTCCTTTCTATGTACTATTTGGCTACGGAACCCTAAAAACAGAAGAATTGAAAACTTCTTTCTTTTTGAAGTTGGTTATAAAGATGCCTCAAAATAATCTCGACCTCTAGAGAGAAATCCAGGTCCAGAGACCGGAATTCCAGGACAGCATCTATTTTATGACTGAAAAAGTGTCACTCTTCTGCGGAAAATCTTGACACCGCGATTCCGTCTATACAACATCTATCAGATACAGTGGTTAACTGGAAGCTCGCTCTGCGTACAATAAATAAACTTACAAAGGTACCCAGTTTGATTTAAAAAAAAAGTGTGTGTGTCAGCTCTGACGACGACTGGCGTTTCCTTTTTTTTTGTGCCGTTCCGACTTTCTATTTTTCGGTCAAAAAGTAACATTAAGGTGTTAAGGCGCTCGTCACCCCCCTCTCACCCAACCTCTCAACCCTCCTCCTCTAACGCTCCTCTCAACCATATCTTACCACCACCCCTCCCCCTCCCCTCTAATACCCCTCACCGCATCCCCTTCCCCCTTCCTCCCCCTCACACCCTTACTGCTTCTCCTAGGGGCAGGGGGACGCGGTGAGAGGGATCTCACCGCGTCCCCCTGCCCCGACCCTCTCAAACCCTCCCCCTCACCTTCTCTGTGTATGAAAAGTTGATTGGATTATTATATCTGACATTGCATTCTTTTTCACTCAGAACACCACATCAGTTATTAGTATTAACTATCATCTTACAATTATATGCCCATTTTTAGGGTTCCATACCTCAAAAGAAAAAAAACCGGTCAAGAGCGAGTCAGACTCGCGCACCGACTGTTCCGTTTCGATTTCTGAAAAAGTGTGCTATTTAGAGACATCTTTTTATTTTTCCTGTTTTCTTTACATACACTTCTATCACATAGAATAAGGGGGGGGGGGGGGGCGATAGTTTTTTTTACATTTTTCATCAAAAGTCGAAACTATGTGGCCTTAAAAAAAAAATTTTTTTTTGAGAATGTGCAAACAGCGCTCTTTCATATTATACCCCACATGCCCTAGTAGCCCCACTATGAATTTTTAAGACACCCTTTCAGTCCCTGTTGCAATAAAAATTTAAATATTTTTATTTCTTGCTTATTTGCAAAATAGTTGGGTAAACGTCATCTAAAACTGTTCCAAATTTCAAGTTGATAGCATTAGTAGTTCTTGTGATATCCAGCTGTGACAGACAGACAGACAGACTGAGTCACACCATAAGGGTTCCTTTTATACCATTTTGGTACGGAACCCTAAAAACGGCACGCTTATAGGATCACTCGTGTGTCTGTCCGTCTGTCACACCTAATTTGCTCCGAATCTCCGAATAATGGGTCCAATGACCCATTATGTTAAAATTTGGTACATATAAGAATTACGAATTTCTGTGACCCAAACGCGGACAGGTAGGTAAAGTAAATAAATGGATTTTGGATATGAGGGTCACTTTTGTGGGGCAAATAAGAAAATTTAAAAAAAAAGTTTTGCAAACTGTACCGTGTGACATATCAGATGAAAGGGCTTAGTTAATATGAGGGTCTCAAATATATATTTTTTTTTTTTAAATTATATTAATTATTTAAGAAAATAGATGAAAATTTACCAATATATCCCCTAATCTCCGAAACTACTGAGCCTAAAGTTTTGAACTCCGAAACTACTGAGCCTAAAGTTTTGAAAAAAAATACAGAAAATAGTTCTTTACTGATTACAGGAAAATCTATAAGAATAGTCTGTGGTCATAAAATAACATGGTAAATCTCTCAATATTGTGAGTACAAACTTACATTTACAGTTGGAATGTATGGGAGAATATGTTTTCCAACTACAATGTTAAGTTTGTTCTTGGGATAAATTCATCCCAACTACGGAACCCTTCATTGTGGGTGGTCCAACACGCACTTGGCCGGTTTTTTATATTTGAAATTCTTTTAGCGTTACTAATCAACCATCAATAGAACCAATCTGCCTAGGCTTTTCCCAACTATGTTGGGGTCGGCTTCCAGTCTAACTGGATGCAGCTGAATACCTGTATATTACATGGAGCGACTGCCTATCTGACCTCCGCAACCCAGTTACTGGGTAATACGATACCCCTTGGTAAGACTGGTTGTCAGACTTTCGGGCTTCTGACGACCCGTAACGACTGTCAAAGATCCACGAATAACAGCCGGTACCAACGGCTTAAAGTGCTTTCCGAGGCACGGAGGAGTCTCGGTATGTAAAGATGCTCACCCATCCACTAACCAACCCCGGGAAGCGTAGCGGCTGAACCTGCTGGATCGACCCATCAGGTTAACCACCCCTATAAAGCGATTTTTATTGTTAGTCCCATTTGGTATCAATAGATGTCGTTACGTGTATGAAGACACCGTAATGAAAAGTTCTTCTTGAACACTTTAAATACATATATCTTTTGATAGACTGAAGCGATTGCGATGAAACAAAAACTAAGTAAAACTCTGAGTTACACACAATATTTGAGTATAAAATTTAACCACATTGGTTTTGTACTTTTGACGTGATACTTGCACAAACATTTATGAACTCTCACAGACAAACAGACAAACAGACGAACAGACAAACAGACAAACAGACAAAAATGACAAAAATGGTAGAAATGGCATCTGTTGGTGATTCTTTAACACCCCAACTATTTTTTTTTTAAATATTTGCAATGTACAGAAACGCCTCGTCTACAGATTTATTATATGTATAGATATAGATATAGATATAGATATAGATATAGATATAGATATAGAATAGATAGGAGCGCGAGCGGTCGGCGGAGTGGAGCGGACTTAAGATTCTATTGGTTAATATTTCTCCGTTTCTCCGCTCCGCAGCCTCACTCCGCTCCTTTGGACAGGCAGCCTTACTATTGTATCTATTACTTATACTCTTTCGACTATTGTTGTGTTTATAAACAGGTGCAATTAGCATTTCCTCAATCTTCGGACCCTTATCTTAATATGCAGCATCTTATCACAACAAATTAATATGAATATAACTACCAGTAATTATGTAAGTTGTCGTCAACTACAGTACCTAATACCTAGCAACCAATAGGCGGGCTAAAATCGCGGTCGTTTGAGAAAGTTTATTTTTTTTAAACCGTCGCGCGACCGCCCGCCAGTCGCCGATCCGCCATCATACCGCGCACATGCGCGTTGCCTGTCAAAAATAAAAACCGGTTCCGTAATATCAACATACTTAGTACTAAAATTCTTTTGAAGAAAGTCTTGTGTTCAGTGATTTATTTTGATGTTAATCTGAGGAATATTGGAAATTTTCAAAATGAATGTAAGTGGTTTTTCTTACTTTCTTAATTTCACTATTGTTTATTATTCAGTAAGATTTTTATTGCACTTGGCTGTGATTGTTGTGCCTTTGCCTCGAAGGTTGATTTAATAGCTCTGTTCTGAATTCAAAAATAATTTGATTGAGTAGAAATCCTTGTGCTACAACAGCCTCAATTACAATTTTCATATTATGCGAAGGATTTAAGTACGATTTTTGTGAGTAAAATATTTAAACTTAAATAAACATGGATTTTTTTAAAACTGTAAATTAATTTAGGTACAATTTATTATGCATTCTAATACTTGAAGTGAACTTCTAGTACCTAATCAATAAAAGAAAATGAATGCTGCTGCACGGAGGACGTTGCACTTTAGAGCTGTTTACTGTGAACCAACTGGTCCCATTCATAAAATAACAACTTAGCTACATAATCACTGCAAAGTAATAGGGAACTCGTAGAGAAACAAAAAAATATCGGGTAGTGTATGTGTAGTAAGGGCAACAGAGTACTCTGTTGCCCTTGTTTCTCTCTCTTTTTTTCACATTACAATGTGACAAAATGTATTTGTGTTTATTTACCTTGAAGCGGTAAAAATACATTGCATATCCTACCTACTACATTTCTAGGTCATTCTTCTATTCAAATTTTTACGGTCTTGAGGTCAAAGAAAACGAAAAGATTTTGCGATTTATTTATTGAATCTTACTAGTAGAGCAAGACTATAAAAAACAAGTGATATTATACATAGATTTATTCCGTGTCTACAGTAGAAAAAAAAAAATCTTTTGCCTTTCCGATTCCCGAGTGTCAATGGCCATTATATCCATCCGGCACCGTCCAGCAACGCTGGTCAGTTTTTTTTTGTCCAACTGCTAGGCAAAGATCTGCCCAATAGCTTTTCAGTGTTTATGTAGAATAATATGATAATTTAGAATAGAATAATTTATTTACACAAACACACAAGTTATACAACATAAGAAATAGCCGTGGACCCCAAACTAGGCACACAGCCTGTATCTTGGTGGCCCAATGTTGCCTTCTCCGACCAATCTCCCGTAAACGCTAAGGCTAAGGCTCCCGTAAGGCTAGCGAATCCTAGGTCTCCCTCGGCGACAAAATCAAAATCAAAAGTCATTTATTCAAACTAGGCTAAGAATCAGCACTTTTAGAACGTCAAAATTACATGAGACAGTCCCACAAAACGCCAGCCCTTCACCACTTCCTAGTGCTTTAGCTGGGAAGAAAAAGTGGCGCGACAAACTCCAACTTGCAACAGTTGTCTATTTAGAAAAACTTGACAAATATTGAATTAATATTATTTTAATATATTAGTCTGACCAGGAACTTCTCTAAAAGGAAGCATCCATGGGAACGTTAGCATGTCGAATCAAATGCGTTTCCTCACTTTCGACACACACCATGTTTCGAATAACATTTAACAATTTTGTCAAAAGCTAGTGAAAGTGTTCGCTAGAAAACGAGTCAACACGCTGTATGTTTAACTTACTTTTACAAAATAATTGTCACTAAGTAGGTTCACTTACTAGGAAAATACAGATACTTATCTCTTTAGAATTTTCGATTTATTTGACGAACTCATTTGTTTTGAATCGCGACCATCAGCATGGTCAGATGTTTTGTCAAAAAAGTTTGCAAAGAAATAACAAAAATCATAAAACACAGTTCCCTAGTTTCGCTCCTCATTCTCTTTTCACTTGTCTCTTCTCTACCAAAAACTTTTTAAAACAAGAAAAGTTAATCTTAAAAGGCACTGGAATGAAACGGTTCAGAGCCACCAGCAGCTGACTCAAACATGAGGATTGTTTTCATAATAAGTTCTCTAAACGTCAATGTCAACAACAGAATGATCTTACCTCGGGATTTTGCGAAAATATTCGTGCTTACCTGCTCATTGCCAGGTGATGCTAATTTTTAAACATACTCTACCGACCTTTACAGTCGTTACGGGTCTTACCAAGGGGTATCGTGTTATCTAGTAACTGATGGGTTGTGAAAGTCAGGTAGGCAGTCGCTCCATGTAAAACACTGGTATTCAGTTGCATCCGCTTAGACTGGAAGCCGACCCCAACATAATTGAGAAAAGTCTAGGCAGATGAGCATGATAACTCTACCGACCTTCGGAAATATAAAATGCTTCAAGACAGACCTTCCTTTTTTTATTCCCAGGATCCAGCAAAAAAAAAAAAAAATCATGTAGCAATATGCAATTAAGAAACATTTCTAACCAGTAGTTATTTATGTCACCTGCCAGTACTAGAGATGTGTAAAAACTGACCAGCTGCAAGTCTAGAAATTTACGAGGATCTAGCTACTAAGAAACAGGTTCAGTGCTTAGAGGTATGAGTGTTTTATGCTCAGTGCCCTTTAAGATTGTGTTCATCTGAATTCTGAAAGGCTACTTTGAAATCCGCATTTCATTCGCTTTGGAGATTGATAGTTTATTTTGCGGGGGTGAATAAGCTCTACCTACACAATAATGCTCCTATTTTGTTCAATCGTGTCTATAATATCCACCTGGGTCACTGTGGTCTAGGCCTAGCCTATCATTTAAACCAACAAATGGTACTGGTACACACGGCTACACATCAAGCTATACATTTCCAATGTACACTGATCTCTCATTGTAAGGAAATCCTATACAATGCGAGATCAGCTTATACTGGAAATGCATAGCTTGATCTGTAGCCGTGTGTACCATAGCTAGGCAGGTGGATTTGCTCTGTTGTTTCGGCGTGAGTCCTCCTGATTTTTTTTAAAAATACAATGACTTATCCAGAAGCTCGCTAAGTTCCTATTATTGTGAATGGCGTACAAAATCTCTTCAAAAGAATTAAGACCAGCCTGTCTATTCTGTAAAAATGTCACCATGGAAACTTACATGAAGTGAGTATCCACTATGCTAGGAATTGGCACTATTGACAGCTTACTTCACCCTTCACCAAAGATTTCACGGTGAGATTTTTACAGAATGGATCTTATTTTTGACACGTTCATCGATCACGAACACGATCCCTAATCTGTGTGCCTTTTGCTAGAGCGAGTAGGACGCATATACCTACATTACGCCACACCATAGGTGGTGGAGAAGCATCCCAATACAACTAACACTTTTCTGCCACTTCGAAACCTCTGGTTGTGCAAATTGTGTAACCAAATATAAGTTGGTGGTACTAAATCGATCAACGGTAACATACTCTCACATAAACAAATCACTTCTTTCATTCACCACACCATACACACTTTCACAGCACCTTAAATTACTTACAATTATCTTTATCGACCGCGTCGCTCCGGCGATACAGATTTTTAAAAGCGAATCCATCATCAGACCACTCTATTACGAAGTACACGCAATGTTTTCTTTCCATTACACCAATTTCATGGCTGTAATGTATCGGAGTCGTTGTTAAAATGCAATGGTATGGGTTCAAAACTTTCTTTTTGCTGTATGTAAGGTTGGGTAATAGGTGGTGAGTGAGAATTTGCCATATTGAGTGAACTAGCGGGTCACTGGGGCAGGGACAACCCGAAGAGGGTTGTAGTGACCTGAATCCTCTTCATATCGAGACAAACGGTAGATTTTGACTTGTAATGTTGGCTGACTGAGTTTCATCAGTTTCAAAAAGAAGCGCTTTCTTTCGAACATCGACTTCTTCCTACCCTTCGTGAGTACCTACTGCCATACCTACTGCCTACTGCTGACAACAACTGAAAACCCCTAGAACATGATACCCGGATGCACAAAATGATAATCATCACTTAGGTAAATCAAATGTGTATTACTGCGGAAGTGCGGACTTATCGAAGTACATACCTAACTATCAGGTAGACCAACCCTGCGTGTCATAGCGGTGATACCTAGTCAATAGCTGATAGATTAGTTGGCAGAGTACTTATTATGTTTTTAACTCCCCTGTAACACCTGATCCACCTAGCATGAGGGGCATGGGGGGTCATTGATCAAATCCCTGTGCACTTGTAATATTGTAATTGTAAGTCCTAAATGGTCCTACGTTGTTTATGCTGCGCATAGCTACTTTGTGCATTACTTTTGTATTTTTTTTTTAAATTCTGAAATCACAATTTATTTTTCGTTCTAAGTTTATGATGTTGATCGTTAAAGTGACACCTAATTCGTTCTATTAACCGTAAAAGCTACTAGGTAATGCTGAGAACTTTTGAACAATTAATTGATTTGATTATGGTTATTTTGAATACTGATTTTAGAATTGTCATGACCTATCCAATCGCACTTTCCGATTGATTTAGAAGCTGTGAGACGTTTTTTAACTATTCTTCTTATTTAAGAAAACAGATAAAAGCGTTTTCCTGTTGCCTATAAATAAATATTCATTATTATAATGCTATATTTTAAATGTGAACTCTGGTGACCTGTTCTAAGTTTCTGGGAACTCTACATACCTACATATCAATCGATTGGTAACCTCTTGGTACCAAACTATAGGTACAGACCACAATGAGTCATTGGTTTCGTCAGACATGTTTGCCTGTCTGAACTCTGATGCACCGGAAAACGTGCCTAATCGCATTCTTGTCGGTCCTTTTTATCGTAAAAGTTAAATAACGGTACTTATCTACCGAGTAGTACCGAGATCTCGGATAGCTAAGTATTGAGAAATCAAAAAGTAATAAAATACAATTTATACGCTGGACCAAACCAAACACCAAACGCACTGTTTCGAACATAAGTTGTGACAGTGTATAGTCTATGGTTGTGACTAGGTTCTTGTGACCCAACACCCAACCACTACCTAATTTAAGTTATCGACGAACAATTCAAATTTCGAATATCGTGGATTGTTCAAAAGATTTTGACAGTTCTAGTTGATGCGAAAACTCAGAACAATAACAAAGCATAGAAGGAAGGTTAAAAACAGAATTCTGTAACTACCTTTAGTCCCGTTCTATTATTAGGTACGATAAAGGTACGATAAAGGATGTGGGAAAGAGATAAATGTTTTACTCTTTGTTTTACTTTCTTGGCATGGTCACAAGATCAATTGTCATTTGGTTAAAAAAGTTATAGTATGACACGGCCAAATTTGATAGTAGTTTGTTTCAATGCCTGACAGTTCGTTCATTGAACTACCTGACTTATTCGCGTGTTCATTGTTTACGTGTTTGTCGTAATCTTCCATGGTTTTGCGATGTTTTAATAATATTTCTACTGTTAGATTGCATGAATTCTTTGTTTAACTACAAATAGTGAGTGTGTGGACGCTGTGGAGCAATTTCTTGTGTGGTTGGGGGCTGCAAGTCCCATTCATAGCGAAAATAAAATGAACAATAAATATTGACCTTCCATCGGTAAGTTTTTGCTCAATTTCTTGTTTCATATGATCTGATAAACGAATATAAATACATAACAAATATTGCTGTGTCACTATATAGCTGAAACCAGTCGTAATATTTATTCCAATAGAAGTTATTAGCGAATATTCGGAAATTATTTTGGGGTTATCTTGATCAGCCATAGTGACGTAAATAATGTTGTCGATACTTTTCTTTTACTGATTTCCTAGACGATGTGAAAAAAAATGGATAAATTGTATTGGTAGACGAAATTGGACTCCAAAAAGCACAGCCACATAATATGCTCCAAGCATTTTACTTTGTATTCATTTGGTAATGAACCTATGAAATGGATGTAGCATGTTCTTTAAGTCGTCACATTATTTGTTATGGATAGAACAGATGAAATGGTCTGATATACAGGATGAATTTTTTATCATGCACCAAATTGAAATGGGAGATTGTACTCATCATTATGAACAACTTTTACTATGGGACCAAACCTGAAATCGCGAAAAAAAAATCAGCTGTTCAGTACATTTTGACGAGTTTGATGTAGATAACTGTACTGAACAGCTGATTTTTTTTTCGCGATTTCAGGTTTGTTCCCATAGTAAAAGTTGTTCATAATGATGAGTACAATCTCTCGTTTCGATTTAGTGCATGATTAAAAATTCATCCAGTATTATGATATAATTAAGGTATTTTACTGGCAATAAATAGTATACCGTTCAAATTAAAACTTTATTTATTACATTACAGGAAATACTTATGGAAGTCTGCGAAGAAGGACATAGCGCAGTACTGCAAATTAAAAGAACCGCTCACAATCAACAGCAATCTAACATGAAGACAGGTATAACATTTCAGAAATATGTTCACTTGATATATGCGATACAATGATATTATATTAAAAATATCATTGATGCGATATCATTCTTCTAATTATCCCAGTCGGAAATATAATCGTGTGCAAATTTATTTATTTTTAATAAAAAATACGTAATTGTAGGATCCCGTAGCAATGGAAGTTGAAACAGGACATAGTACATCGATACAGATTAATGAATCGCCACTGATCTTGACATCTCGTGAAATCATCTCACATCAGTCAGGTAAGACATACAAATAAAACTTAGTTTAAAGATTTAAGATTTTTTATCAACATTTTTATTTAGGTAAATACCTAAATAAAAATGTTGATAAAAAATCTTACATAAATTTTATTGAGAACTGTTTGTTTTAGGAATCCTTGACACAGATGACAATAACAAATTCAGAAATAATTGGATTCCATCCCGATTCAAGAAGACTGCGCTTTTGGCGAGTTCCTGGTCGCCAGAGCCGACTCCAGAATCCTCAGGAAGTTCATTCGTACCAGGGCGGAATGATTATGGTGTGAGCTGGAATTCGCCTAACAGATTATTAAAGTTGCTAGGCATTTTATTTTTTTATTTAAAATATTATCTGGTCGTTATTTATTTTTTTATGTACAAAAATTTGAATTTTCATAATAAATTTTATTTTTTCACTAACAACCATTTTATTTAATCAAATAATTCAAATCTCTATTAAATTACGCTTCTACCGATTTAAAATAATGTGTTACATAAAAAGTATTAAAATAAAAATTATTAGGTACTTTGAATACCCTTGTTCCCTAGACTTTGTTGAGTAGTCTATGATGTAATCTAAAATTCAAATAAATATGAGAAAGTAAGTTGCTAAAAACATTTGCAAAACCGAATGTCTCCCACTTGTTTTCAATAAACTCATCAGTTATTATGGCAATTAAATACATTCTGGTTTAGCCGGGTCAGATTTAATACATGAAGAGCTGTCGGGAACCAAGGAAGACTTTGGTGATGATGATGACGAACTATTCAGTTCATACTTAAAGTATTGTTTCAATTTCAATTCAATTTCAATTTCAATTTATTTATTTGTGAACATAGGTTACAATAGGTGTTACAGTCAAGTTATGATCTCTATGTCCTACCACTTAATGGTGTACAAAAATAGTAGGTCTTAAAATAACAATATCAATAATAATAAGTATAATTACAATTAAAATAAATAGCAGGAAATGTCAGATAAAAGCATTAAATTACACAATTAGATAATGTCCCATTATAATAATCACACATAAAAAATAAAAATATACTATATTCGGTCATTAAGGAATTCCTCAATAGAGTAATATGTCTTCTCGATAAGAAATAGGAATAACCTCTTTTTAAATACATTAATGGTATCTGCTGATTTAATACACTTTGGTAGTTTATTATAAACCTTCGGGGCCATTGCAAATATGCTTTTCCGAAATAATGCAGTTTTATGTGGATCCGAATTTAACGTACCGGCTCTGCGCAGGCTACTCACTTGTGAGAACTTAGACAGGTTGCGCCTGACAAAAAGGGCAGTCTCGTAGATGTACATGGACGGTAAAGTTAATATTTTTAAATTTTTAAAATGAGGTTTACAACTGTCGGTCTTTTGTATATTACAGATGGCTCGGATACACCGTTTTTGTGCGATAAATGCAGTTTCTTTTCCAGTAGCATTACCCCAAAAAATTATGCCATATCTTAAACATGATGCAACTAGTCCATGATATGCGGTTAGTAATGTTGATTCACCTACAGTTCTCCTTAACATGTTTAATGCATATGAATATTGGTTCAGCTTACTACATACTTTCTCGATTTGAACGCCCCATGTCAATGTATTCTCTATGTGTATTCCTAGAAATTTTGTGGTGTTTGTGTCATTGATACTTACACCATTGTGATTAATATTAAGGTTTAATTTGTTATTTGTTCTTTGTCTAAATTCCATGATTACGGTTTTACTTAAATTAATTTTCAAATTATTATACTCTAACCAATTAATTATGGATTCAATATTATTGTTTATGTCAGATTCTAGTTTATCATTGTTATTACTGTCAAAAATTACAGTACTATCATCTGCAAACATTGTCATGGGGTAATTAGTTGCTGTAGGCAAGTCGTTAATATAAATAATGAATAATGGAGGTCCAAGGACACTCCCTTGAGGTACTCCATACGCCACGCTTCTAACATTAGATTCATAATACATTTCGTTTTTAGTCCTATCACATACTCTATTAATAACTGTAAATTGTTTTCTGTTTTTAAGGTAGGATTCGAGAAAGCAATAGACATTCCCTCTTATGCCATATGAGTTTAATTTTTGAAGCAGAATTTTATGGTCTACGTAGTCAAATGCCTTTGACATGTCCATATATAGAGCCAGTACTGGCAACCTTTTATCTACCCTAGATGTAACTATGTTCAAAAAATCATAAATGACCATATTAATGGACTTGTCTTTCCTAAAACCTTTTTGCTCATCAGTGAATAAGTTATTTTTCTCAAAGTATTGATTTAAAGCATTAGAGACCACCTTCTCAAAAACTTTTGATAATATTGGCACTAGCGCTATTGGTCGGTAACTTGCCATATTCTCAACGTTATCTTTCTTGAAAATAGGCTTTACAACTGTAATTTTTAATTGATCAGGAAATGTTCCGTTTGATATGCACAAATTTACGAGATGGCTTAAGATAGGTGCAATATAGACAGAAACAGATTTTGTACTAATGTTATCATAGCCAGTACTAGACGTATTTTTTAAGTTCATAATAATATTATGTATGTCTTGAGGAGTAGTTGGAAAGATAAACATGGAAGAACATTCACTGGGCAATGCTGAGCCAGTGTGTATCGAGTCAGTAGGTTGAACCTGCTACCTAATTGCGAAACACATTTTCGTCATCCTATTCAGACTAGTTGGTTTGACTTCTACCGCAGTTTATTTTAATTTATGTCTTTCGAATTGCGAAACTACGTTAACGTGTGTAACCAACTCCAATCGTGGTTTGGAGTTTGAAGACAGTAAAGAGTGAACGATAAGCTACTAAAAGGGCTTATATTCGAATTGTAAAACTATTTTGACAGCTGGAAGTTTGTTTGAAATTTACGAGCAGTCGTTTTTGAAACAGAAGGCAACGTCGTGCCCGCAATCATTTTTCTTAGCAATTTGTTTGCGATTTTCTCATAAAATATACATAATTGTTACGAAATTATGTAAGTGAACATCTTCCTGATAAATAGTGAATGTGTTTTTGTGTAGAACCGCGATTGCCTGCAACGCTAAATCAATATTTATGGTATTTTAAATACCGAGGTTTTTGTTGCTTAGCGCGGAAGAGCAACGCCTCAAAGATGAGCTTATTATAAGCCGCAGACTTTTGAGAGGTGCCTCAACTCTTAAGGCTTTGTGAGGAAGTATTTTCTTTGGCTAATTCAAAGCATTATTTGAATTTTATTAAACCAATAACAGGCACGGAGTTGGTCAGCTCAGAAAGTGAAGATACTTGCCCATTCCAAAACCTACCTATATCTTAATGAAGAAATTATGGTTATGAAACTCCATGAACACTGTTAAAATCAAATTATTACAAAGCAAAAAAGTCCAAACAAACAACGAACTTTAAACATGGTACCTATGTGTCTTCAAAAAATGTGCTTAAAGAAATAACATTTTATTTCAGGGCTTCATTGAAAAAAGCAATAAATATTTACAGGAACAAGAAAAAAGCACAGTTTGAAGCATTTTATGTCAATGTATGTATTATGTAAGGACTGATGAACATACATACAATGCAAATCGCATTATACCAGCATCATCATCGTCAGCCACAACCCGCCTTCACCCACTGCTGGGCATAGGCCTCTCTTTTCTTGTGGCAATCCAGAAAACATACCACCATACTTACATAGATCAATTTCCACATCATTGTCTGTTCAAGGTAGGTAATATCAATATTTCTATTATTGAACATTAAATGTGGTGTCTGCAAAGCTCAGACTAAATAAAAATCAAGACATTATAGCACTGCAAACAATACAGTGTAGCATGTGCAACACTACACCTTGTTCCGTACATACACTCTTACATGCACATATTTACACCAATCTACAATAATACTACAACTTTCTATGCAAGTGCACAAGTTTAAGATACTCGAAATGTGAGGCCTCACATCACTGTTGACAGCGCTTTACTGGTTTTGCAATTAGTCTGAGCTTCAAAATGTACCTATGTTAGGCACAGCAACAACGTTACACACATATTTCTTGTTACTGGTGAACACAAATTATATAAGTAGGTAAGGCACCAATAAATGTAGTTGCCATACATACATACCTACAACCTACCTTTATGAATATTTCTTAGCAAATTAAAACAACAAACTAAAATAAAGAAAGTAGTAGGCAACTGAAATTAATTATTATTATATCTTTCAATAGATAAATACCCACATCATTACTATACCTAATATAGCAGTTTGCTAAGTAGTTTTGCTGTGCCCGACAGGGTCCACATGATCTAATTATAACTTTACCACATAAGAATACCTACAGGAGGAGCCCGTGGCTAAGTAATAACAGCCGCACGGGTCGATCCGTCAGGTTAAGCTACGCTTGCCGGGGTTGTTCAATGGATGGGTGACCATCTTTACATACCGAAATTCCTCCGTGCCTCGGAAAGCACGTTAAGCCGTTGGTCCCGGCTGTTATTCGTGGATCTTTGACAGTCGTTACGGGTCGTCAGAAGCCCGAAAGTCTGACTACCAGTCTTACCAAGGGGTATCGTATTACCCAGTCTGACCTCCACAACCCTCCTCGGTTGTGGAGGTCAGATAGGCAGTCGCTCCACGTAAAATACAGGTATTCAGCTGCATCCGGTTAGACTGGAAGCCGACCCCAACATAGTTGGGAAAAGACTAGGCAGATACCTAGATAAGAATACCTACATAATTATGGAATGCAATAAAAGTATTGAGTACTTATTGAGAATAATATCCAAGTGCATAAGTAGGTACCTGCTATCAAATTTTTTTTAAATATATGTATCCAAGTCATTATTGTATACTATAAATGTGTATCTTTTAGGATGTCCTGTGTGAATCCTCAAAATCAATAGCCTTGAAGGTGGTTTTCTAAATATTATGGTAGTTTAGGTACCTACTTGAGAGTTATTTCTAATGTTTATTGTTAGTTTATTCAAACATATTGTGCCGACCCCAAGTCACATGGGATAAGGGCAGGAAGATGATTGTTAGTTTATTATGGAGCCCTTTCCACTGAATTGGTTTTGGTTGAAAGGTACTTACCACAATAATTAGCAATATACAGGGTGTATCAGAAAGGTGTTAAGTTTAAGGATGTGGTACAGACCATAAAACTGAACAACTTTCTCCATAGGACCAACATCGTAATCGAGAAAAAATAATATCAGCCGTCCCATACATTTGGGTTGAGTAGGTATTGAAGTTTTGTATCGGACAGCTATTAATTTTTTCTCAATTATGTTGTTGGTCCCTGGGAGTAAGTTGTTCAGTTTGATGATCTGTACCACACCCTTAAATTTGACCACCCTTTCTGGTACAACCTGTATAATTATATCATAGGTTCATCCACCTTTTATCTGTTATCAAATAAAATGACTTGCTGAAGTTTTATAGGATACCTATCTTTGTTTATGTACTTTTTAGTCAAGGCTCTATCCATCAGTACTTGTAAGGCACATAATCGTTGTTTATAGGTAGCAGAATATTGTTGTTCTATAAAGTTGATAGATAGTGCATTGAATTGTTTAAGGGATAAGGATTTAAGTACTTATGTTATTTTCTTTATAAATTGCAGGTGTCCTACATCTGTGAAGTATGGAATGTCTTTGAAGTGCGCGCACTACGCTGAGAACAACGCATGCGTTTTAATCACCGCGCACCGTAGGCACCGCCGGTGCGCCAGTACGTGCAGGGCCTTAAAATGCCAAATTTCAACTTATTCAGTGGTTGTAATTGTATTGATAATAAATAAGACAGTTATTTGTACCTACCATATTTTATTTCTACCTATAGCTATATATAATGAAAGTAATGAATGACAGTTAATTTAGCTAAACACTATTTTCTAAACACTAGAATAATCACTTCTTTATTTTGAAAAACCTAGTAAGTACCTACTAAGTAGGCACGGCTACAGATCAAGCTATACATTTCCAGTATAAGCTTAATCTCGCATTGTATAGGATTTCCTTACAATGAGATGTCAGTGTATACCTACTGGAAATGTATAGCTTGATGTGTAGCCGTGTGTAGTCAATTCTTAAATA
Organism: Cosmia trapezina; assembly: GCA_905163495.3. NCBI lineage: Eukaryota > Metazoa > Arthropoda > Insecta > Lepidoptera > Noctuidae > Cosmia > Cosmia trapezina. Next base: position 10,469,634 of record LR991039.1, read on the forward strand.
CTTCATAAAATATCAAATTATTTTTATTTGTACTTTTAGTTCATAATGAAACACTTCATAATTAAAGTTTACACATCAATTAACACAATATCATAATAATATGTTTATATTGCTGTTGTGCACGACTTCAACAGTTTTCTAAAATAATGACAATGTTTTATGAAAAATCTTCAGTTTCTAGATACAAGATTTATATTTATTTTGTAAAACATGCGTAAAATTTTACAGGTCTTAAAATTAATGTGAGATAGCTACATGTTTTGCCATTTGTGGCGTACAAAATTAGTCATACTAGACAAACAAATACAAAAAAAAAACAAAGAAAGAGATTACAATGTCAATTTGAATTAAATTTGAATTAAAATGTCAAAATTTTATCTATACTTGATTACAAAGTCAAAATTTAATTTGAGAATATTACAATATATACAACTAAAATATCATTTATGAATTCATCTACGCTGTAATAGCACTTTTCTAGTAATAACCCCCCAAGGGACTTTTGTACTTTGAAAATAAAGTAGTAATGTCAGGTATAGCAGCAACGGGCAACATCTATGCTGCCTTCATATCTTCGTAGGTGAAACACACCGGGAACTCTCCTACAATTTGAAAACAAAATCACATTATTTCTGCTTGAATAAAGTACTTGAACATAATGTGGCAAACTAGGCATATCAACTAGGCCTTTATCAGCCCATGGCTGGACCAAAAGCCACCGGCCTAGTCTTCCACAACCCAGTTACTGGGTAATACGATTCCCCTTGGTAAGATGTTGTCAGACTGTCGGGCTTCTGACAACCCGTAACAACTGCCAAAAATCATCAAATGACAGCCGGGACCAACGGCTTAACATGCTCACCAAGGCACGGAGGAATCTTGGTAAGTATATAAAAATGGTCACCCATCCACAGATGCTTTAAAACATTAGTTGGGTATACCTATAGTATAATGTGACTATATAGAAAGTTCACCCAAGGGATCAAGTGTCCTGTCTCCCTTAGTAAGTTGCTACACTTGTTTCAATAATAATAATTATGTGTCAAAAAGCTTGGGTTGGTACCTTCAATGATTTTTATAAAAAATCCATGTTCAATAATATTCATGCCTTGCCATCAACTTCTTCTTTCAAAATCCCTCCTATATTAGATTGATGTTGGTAGGGCAGTGTTCCATTCTTGTATTTTCAGCTCTAGCACCGTCTGTGAAAATAATTATTAAGACCAATGTTTTGTAATTACTTGTTATTTTGATTACTTAGTGGTTATTAAGTAAATTTATAGCATCTACTTAAGTCCAAAATATCAATTAACAATTATTTCAGTTGCTATTATGTGAGGTTGACAGACTTATGTACCTAATAAATTATTTTAACCACAAAAAATAGTTAACCTCACTCATGGACATGTAAAAAAGTACATCACGTAAGGTGCTTGTGTCTACGCAACAAAGGAATGATTGTCCGTATGTGGACAGACCAATAATGTACCTACAGCATGAGATGTGTACGAAGGTACACTTCTACAAACGTTATTCTTGGTTTACTTACTTGTAGGTAGTGCCGATATCGAAATAGTAATAGGCAGTTTTCGCTATTGAGCAAAACAGACTCAAGTCTTAGTGCACCCACTACAAAGCCCTCTGCATCATCAACAGAGCGCTAGTTCTTGACCAGAGAAATCTCCACAATATGTAGATACATCCTAACGTGGTCACTTTAAGCCACAAATGTTCCGGAACTAGGTCAGTGGGCCGTCTTATTCATCATAGGCCCATGGTTCCTTTATATAAAAGTACTCTGAGCTTTATTATTAAATAATTTGTATGTTGAAAAGTTTATTTTATTATTCAAGGCAGTTTAATCTTTATCAGTGTTGCCAACTTCTCTTTCGCGAGTCCACTAGCGGCGATTCTTCACACTACCAAAAAATAATAAACTAGACAACTTTTTACCCGACTGCGGCGAAGCTCAAAAGGAGGGTTATGTATTTGACCTGTATGTAACTATGTATGTATGTATGTCCGTTTTTTGTTCCCTCGTAACTCCTAAACGAATGAACGGATTTGGATAAATTATACGTCTTTATATTTGCCTTGGTGGTGCGAGTGTCACTGGCTACATTAACATCAAAAATAAAGTAAAATGGCGGTTTTGGGATGACATATTGTGGAGTTCGAAATTTTTTTGTCTTCTATATTCGATTTGTCACTTCGAATTACTTTTAAACATTATAAGTTGTATATATTTTTGGAATCACCTTTTAAAACCCTTCATTTTGATATCCAGTGGGATATCACATAACTCCTAAACGAATGAATAGATTTGGATAAATTATATTATTATCACAAAACCACCATCCACTAAAAGCAAAATTACTCCGCCAGTAGGGATGGCGAAACCCCCAGTTTCAGTGGAGATTCCAATAAGTTGACAACACTGCTTTTCTATGATTTTTTCATTGGCCACAGATTACAAAAACGTGAAAAGAAAAACGTTTCGTTACTTATTTCAAATATGGTAGTTTTTGGTAGAAAGTGTTTTAAAAATTGGTTTTTAATTTTTCGGCAATCATTGAACGTTTTCATTTATATGCATTAGTAGACCATCAGTTGTAATTAAAACACAAATAGATTTTAGCACAATAATTCGAAAACAAATAATTCCTATATGATGAAACTAAACGCTTCATCGAAACAGATTTTGAGCAATTGGTTAGTACATCTCTATAAAATTCCTATCGGTCGGGTAATTTTTTATGTCACAATTCCAAATATAATAGTCAAAAACGACAGGGGTTTGTTTAAATTTGGAATCTATTTCAGAAACAAACTGTGTTACGCAATTAGGGTCTGGTCAATATAAAAATTATTAAAAGCTTGGGCAATTTCAAATGGATCTGTAAGTATTTTGTTATTTACATTTATTCGCATTATACTTTCAGTCGGCAACCTATCTTTACCGCTATTTATAACTTGCCATTTCGCCTTAGACTTATTTTTTGCTAAGTTTATGTAATTATTATTTTGCGATTTCTGAGTAAGTTGTGTGATCTTCTTAAATCTAGAGGAAAAACTTTTAAAATTTTCCTTGTTTTTCTTTGTTCGTGCCAACCTATATTTCCATAGTAATTCTCTTTTCCTTTTACTGCATACCTTTATTCCACGACTTATCCACTTAGGTCGTTTTTTAGTAGATATTTTTAGTTTTATATCTGGGAAGCACAGGTCATAGAACAGTCTGAACAACTCATAAAAATTGTTAAAAGCAACATTAGGTTCATTTTGTTCGTAAGCTTCTAGAAAGCTTAAATTTTTTATACAGTCAATAAATTTTATTACGTTTTCGTCCGAATAATCACGCCTTGTGCAAAACCAGTAACTAGATAGGCATTTTGAACGAATGTATTAAGTATTGGGATCATAAGGATGCTTAGTTAATTCAAAATTTTAGGTACGCACGGCTACAGATCAAGCTATACATTTCCAGTATAAGCTGATCTCGCATTGTATAGGATTTCCTTACAATGAGCGGTCAGTGTAAACTGGAAATGTATAGTTTGATGTGTAGCCGGGTGTACCTACGGTTATTATTCTTGGCAGTATAAGAAAGAATGTCATTGTAAATTCTATCGACGTTGAAATTTAGTGGGTACATCACTAGTCAGAATAAAATGAATGACAACCTACAAAATTTCGAAACGTCTTCTGTATATGTGTCCTTCTTTTACATCATAGCGGCTCCATAAGTCAAAATGAAACAAATATATTGAGTTCAGTTGCTATTTAAACACTACTTCTATGCTTGTTGTTCTTCTGAGTGCGAAAACGTGTTGTGTCACAGATAACATACAAATTTTTGCTTTTAGCTTTCATCTTGAAGTTTCCTAAAACTTAGAGCAATAGGTACATCGGAGCATCCTGGACTCCTGGTTCAATTTTGCTAAGCAATGATGATTGTACGATTACGTCCTAGAGTATGCTAGCAATGACTGCAGTGCAAAGCAACACAAAAACCATTATTACGACGCCGCCGCCGATGTAAACTATGTAAGACTTGCACTGATAACATAATATTACTTAAATGGTACCTACTTGGTGCACAACACAAAAACAGCAAAAAGTGAAGATTAGCTCATAACTTAGCTTCCTGAAGACCGAAGCAAATCAATCAGCATTATATAATGAGTCATAAGTATGCAACCAAGCAAATAACACAATAATTTGGGAAGTGAATGCTTCAAGCGCAGTGGAGTGTGAACCTGAGAACTATTAGTCGTAATTTTAGATGATAAGTAGGTACCTACAGAATAATTTATCGTTTTAGACCTATAAAAACTTATCAAATCAAAATCAAATAATTTATTTCAGATAAATATCCGGTAAATTATCAGATCTTCTAAAAGTAAAATCAAACTTAAAATTAAAATCAAAAATAAAAACAAAATTGAAAACAAAATAGGGCTTTGGGGGACTTAGGTATATAGGGCTACGATAACTTATTATTAAATTGGTAGCAGTTTTATCAAAGTCCCCTGTAGGACATGACTTTTTCAACTTTGTCTCTGGTTGCACGTCCTAAATGTGGAACTGTGGAAGTAACAACGGCAATCGCGTACAAAAACTAATTTCCCTCACATTTCGTCCACCTTCTACAGAGACAGAAATATGCTTCAATTTTAAAACACCTGTCGTATTGTAATATTTTTCTCAAGAACACCGTTCAGCGTACCCACAGCCTAAATTGGACGCCGTGTTTGACATAACCTTGTCACTAAGTTACTCAACAGAAAGGAAATTGAATGCTTCAGGCTTTTGTGATGTAATTTCAATGTATAGGTAATGTGTTGTAAATGTATTCTTTGAGTCGATATAACATCTGTTATACTTTTTATTCTGTGGTGGCCGAAAACTTTTTTGATTGACTCATATTTTCCCGCGCATGACCTGTCAAACTAAGCGATCCTTTTTTGAGCGAAGGTAAATTAATTCATATAAGTGTTGTATATTGTGTAGGCATAGCCTTATATTAGAAACAGGTTCATGTGTCAATGCCTTAATTATAGATGATTGTCTGTGAACACATCCCACTCTCCTCTCTCTGGTCAACTGGAACATGAACAAGATTGTATCCGATGTAAGTCTTTTTATATTAAATAATAAATGGAGATTATCCGCTATCACATTGTATCATTACAATACAACATGGCGCTGCGGAATATAAATAAAATAAGAGACTAGATACAGTGTGAAGAAAGTAATTAGTAATTGTAAAACTAAGATAATCGAAAATGGCGGAAGGCGTGTCCAGGGACGCTTTGGGCTTAAAACCCCCAAATTCCATAAAACATTGCACCACAGAAGAGTATAAAAAGTGGATGAAAAGATTTGAGCTGTATAGAATTGCAGCAGGTTTAAAAGATAAAAGCCAGGAGGTACAGGTTGCAGTGTTCCTACACACCATGGGTGACCAAGGAATTGAAATCTATGAAAGCTTTGGAATAGCAGAGAAAGAGTATAATTATGAAAAGATGATAGAAAAATTCAATGAGTATTTCATACCTAAAAGTAATGAAAGCGTCAATGCACACAAATTTTTCAGCAGACAGCAGAAAGAAGAAAGCTTTGAAGACTTTTTAGCAGACTTAAATAGGCTAAGTCAGGATTGTAACTTTGGTCAAATGAGGGAGAGACTAATTAAAGATAGAATTATAGCTGGAATTAGAGAGAGCAAAATAAAAGATAGATTATTGAGAGAGAGCGAGTTAACTTTGGAAAAAGCTATAAAAATATGCAGAGCTGCAGAATTGGTAGAGAAACAAGTAAAGGAGTTTGCTGAACATAAGGAGGCTAGCTGCTCAAAAATACAAGGGATAGATATAAAAAAGAAAAATAATTTCAAGAGTAATGATAAAACAGAAGAACAAAAATATAATAATAGAAGAAATTTTATAAGAAATGAGAAAATAGAGAAGAATGGAAGTAAGACTACAGACAAGAGGAAACAAAACTGTACTCGTTGTGGTTTTCAACATCAACCCAGAAGTTGTCCGGCCTATGGCAAGAGATGCATGAAGTGCCAGCGCATCAACCACTTTGCAAGAATGTGCAGATCTAAGTCGGAAGAAATAAGAGCAGTGCAAACTGAGGATAAACAAGAGGTATATGTTAACAATATTAATAATGACTGGTTTCAAAAGGTAACTTTTGTGAAAAGTAATAACATAATAAATTTTAAAATAGATACCGGTGCACAGTGTAACATTTTGTCAAAAAATTGTTGCAGGTCCATGAATGTGAATAAATTTAATGTGAGTAATTTAATTTTAAAAAACTATAATGGTAATTTAATCCAAACTGTAGGACAAGTAACCTTAGAGTGTCAAATAGGAACTAAAATTAAAAATGTTGTGTTTCAAGTGTGTGAGCAGAATTTAATGCCTATTTTAGGGTTATCTACTTTATTGGAATTTGAGATAGTGCAAAGAAACATTGTTGATAACATTCAGAGTAATAATACATTATATGAAAAATACAAAGATGTGTTCCAAGGAATAGGGCTGATAAAGGACTATGAATATGATATAAAACTAAAAGATAACTGGATAGGAAAAATAGAACCATGTAGGCATATACCGTTTAAGTTAATGCCTAAGTTAAAAAGTGAGTTGGATAGCTTGGAACAACAAGGGATTATTTCTAAAATTGATACACCTACAGATTTTGTAAGTTCTTTGGTAATTGCAATTAAACCAAATGGTTCACTTAGAGTATGTCTGGATCCTCAATACTTAAATACTCAGATTATGAGAGAACAAATAATGCTACCTAAATTGGAAGAAATTACTTGCAAATTAAAAGGAAGTAAAGTATTTAGCACGTTAGATGCAAATAAAGGTTTTTATATGGTCAAATTATGTGAAAACAGTAAACAACTGACTACATTTAATACACCTTATGGTAGGTTTTGTTTCAATAGATTACCGTTTGGTCTGTGTTCGAGTCCAGAAGTGTTTCAAAGAATTTATGCAAATATTTTTAATATGGAGGGAGTCTGTACATTTATCGACGATTTGTTGATTTACGCTAAAACAGAGGAGGAAAGTAACAGAATATTGGAAAAAGTACTACAAAGAGCTAGAGAACACGGTGTAAAATTTAATGTTGAAAAATGTAAAATAAATCAAAAAGAAGTGAAGTACTTAGGACATGTTTTGACTAAAGAAGGTTTAAAAATAGATAGAGAGAGAGTAGAACCAATAAAGAAGATGCCAGAACCAAAAAATCAAAAAGAAGTACTAAGGTTTCTAGGTATGATAAACTATATTTCAAAGTTTGTTCCTAACATATCTGAAATAACTGCTCCACTTAGAGAGTTAATTAAAAAGAATGTGTTATTTGTATGGGAGGTTAGGCAAAAAGAAGCTTACAACTTGATAATTAAATTAATTAGTGAACCTCCTGTATTAGCATATTTTGACATAAATAAGAAAATAACTTTAAGCGTGGATGCAAGCAAAGAAGGATTAGGTGCTGTTATTATGCAAGAAGGTCAACCAATAGCGTATGGATCTAGAGCAATGACAGATACAGAGAAAGATTACAGTCAAATAGAAAAAGAAAGCTTAGCTATTTTGTATGGATGCACTAAATTCAATCAATTTTTGTATGGTCAACGGTTTCAAGTTGAAACAGATCATAAACCGCTGGTATCCATTTTTTCAAAGCCTCTGAATAAAAGCCCAATTAGATTACAACGGATTAGAACTGCTTTACAACACTATCAGTTTGATTTAGAGTATAAGCCAGGAAAGGAGTTACTAATAGCCGATCATTTAAGTAGATCCTATCTAAATAATACAGAGAAGTCTTATGAATTAGATCTTGAAACTCATGTTGGTACAGTTGTGAATAGTTACCATATTACAGATGCAAAAATGAGTCAATTGAAGAATGAAACAAAGAAAGATATGGAATTACAGTTAGTATTACATTGCATTAGAAATGGATGGTCAGAAAATAAATCATTAGTAAAAAGTGAAGCAAAAGTTTATTATAGCTATAGAGATGAGTTAGGAGAATGTGATGGCTTGATTCTTAAAAATAATCAGATTGTAATACCTAAAAGTATGCGGAAAGAAATTCTGAATAATATTCACTATGCTCATTTAGGCATAGAAAAGTGTAAAGCATTAGCTAGGAAGACTTTATTTTGGCCTAACATGTGTAAGGAGATAGAAGATTTAATAAAAAATTGCGATATGTGTAAAAGTTATCAAAACAACAATAGAAATGAACCCATAATTAATAAAGAAATAGCTGAAGGGCCATGGCAGATTCTATCAGCTGACATATTTTTTCTTTTTGGAAAACCTTATATTTTGTTAGTAGATTCATTCAGTAAGTTTGTGGAAGTAAAACAATTAGAAGATTTGTATGCAAAAACTGTAATGGATCAATTAAAAGAAATTTTGTCTAGAAATGGTATACCTAACATAATTTACACAGATTCAGGAAGTCAGTTCACAAGCATAGAATTCAAAAATTTTGTTAAAATGTGGAACTTTGAACATAAAATTGTAAGTCCCAAACATCATCAAGCTAATGGTTTGGCGGAAAGACATATTCAAACAGTTAAAAAGTTGTTAAAAAAGTTGATTTATGATAATAAAGATATTCACTTAGGATTGCTTATGTATAGAAATACACCTATAGAAAGTAAAAGTAATAAGTCTCCATCTGAGTTGATGTTTAATAGACAAGTGAAACATATTCTGCCAAATATAAATACAAATAAAATGTATAATGAACAGATTCGAGATAAATACAGAGATACTTTGATTAAAAAACAAATGTTACAAGAAGAATATTATAATAGAGGTAGTAGAAAGTTGTCAGAATTAAAGGAAGGTCAGGTAGTTAAAATACAGGATGAGTCGAATAGAAAACCGCATGAAAGTGGTATAGTAATAAGAAAAAGTTGTAATCCAAGATCCTACTATGTAAAAAAGGAAAATGGAGAGGTAATAATGAGAAATAGAAAGATGTTAATAGAAGGAGGTAAATATAGGGAGAAAAATGACAGTGATTATGTGATTGATGAAGAGCTAATTGATAGGAACATAGAGTTTAATCGAAATAATAATGTAACAGAAAGAGAAAAGATAAATGTAAATCCCAATAATATTGTAAGCGAAGGTGAGAGTAGAAATGTAAACCCAAATAATGTTGTAACGGACAAAGAGATTGTAAAAACTAGAAGTAGTAGAATTGTAAAACGCCCTGCTTATTTAAGTGATTATGTTAAGTAAAAAATTAATGTTGAATAGTAAAGTAGAATTAAAAATTTGTTTATAAGAAGGGGAGGATGTTGTATATTGTGTAGGCATAGCCTTATATTAGAAACAGGTTCATGTGTCAATGCCTTAATTATAGATGATTGTCTGTGAACACATCCCACTCTCCTCTCTCTGGTCAACTGGAACATGAACAAGATTGTATCCGATGTAAGTCTTTTTATATTAAATAATAAATGGAGATTATCCGCTATCACATTGTATCATTACAATACAACAATAAGTACCTACCCAGCCTCTACCAAGCCTCAACCAGTTGGCTTGTTGAGATTGCTGTGTGATGAATTCTATCAAAGATATTTGCTGCAGTTGCTATAACTTAGCCATAACACTCCGAAAACGTCCGTCGCGGTCCGGAGCGGCGCAGATACTATTCAAATCGTAAACCTGTCGCTATGCTTGTACTTAGATTGAATTCAAGATGTTCCAAAGTGCCTACTCGAAATGACTGATCTGACTTTGACTTTAAACTCTGCACAAGTGCACACTATGTTTTAAAATTTCACTTGAGCCACCTCGCTAGCAGCTTGGGGTTAAGGTGGCTTTTTGCAATTTGCAGGTCAGTGTCAGGTTGTATCTTGATCAAAATATGATTCGTGACTATAATAAATATGTATTTACATAATATAACAATAAAAATCATCAATACATCTCTCTAAGTTAGATTTGTTCTCTCTAAGTTTGATTTAAATCATGACATTTTGGAACAAATATTAGGTCTTTACCTATGAAATTGCCGTTCTGCAGTACTGGCCATTTCAAATGAAAATAATTTTTGTTTGGCTAAGAATTCAAATTTCAAATTAATTTTATTTTAAAAACATGGATTTTTTTTTCCAAATGTAACACTAATCAATAAACAAATGACTACCTAGTCATTTGTTTATTGATTAGTGTTACATTTTCATCGCATTTCAATCTTTTTCGTCATCATCGATACGTTAAAAATTCGAGTAATTATGGAATATGAGTACCGTCGCCGCGTCGTGGCAGCAACGCGGCACAAGCGGCACGCAACATCAACGACGTTTACGGAGCTAACACTACAAACCAACTTACCACCTGTTATTGGTTTGCTCGCTTCCGTTCTGGAAATTTCGACCTGAAAAATGAACCTCGCGGTCGTCCGAAGACTTTGGTCGATAATTACGAATTAAAGGCGATTGTGGAAGCTGATGATAGACAATCTACGGCTGAATTAGCAGCAGCTTTCGACGTTAGCGTCAAAACAATATTGGTCCATTTGCGTCAAATTGGCAAGGTAAAAAAGTTTGACAAATGGGTGCCCCACGAACTCAATGATCGCCAGCGCGAAGTACGCGTCGAGACGTGCCTTGCACTGCTCAACAGACACACAAATGAAGGAATTTTGAACCGCATTGTTACCTGCGATGAAAAATGGATTCTGTTTGATAACCGCAAGCGCTCAGCAAGTTGGTTGGATCCTGGTTCAGCACCTAAACAATGCCCTAAACGAAAACTTACCTCTAGAAAAGTGATGGTCACTGTTTGGTGGTCTAGCGCCGGTGTGATTCATCACAGCTTCTTACCAAACGGGGTGAGCATTACTGCAGATGTGTACTGTGAAGAACTGAACACAATGATGGAGAAGCTGGCACATCTCCAACCAGCATTGGTCAATCGCTCGTCTCCGCTGCTCCTGCACGACAACGCGCGACCTCATACTGCACAGCAGACGGTCTCCAAGTTGCAAGAACTGGGGTTGGAAGCTCTCCGTCATCCGCCCTACTCACCAGACCTTGCGCCTACAGACTACTACTTTTTCCAGAATTTGGATAACTTCTTGGCGGGAAAAAAATTCAATACCCGAGAGGCAGTACAAAATGCCTTTGAAGAATTTGTTGCCTCCCGACCAGCTGATTTCTTTAAGAAGGGCATCAATAAACTGCCACTGCGTTGGCAAAGATGCATTGATTGCATGGGTGATTACTTCGATTAATACAAATAAAAATACATGAAAAAAAATCGTTTAAATTTTTTCATACAAAACGGCAATTTCATAGGTAAAGTACCTATTATAACTTAGAGAGATTTATTTCATGTGTTGATGATTTTACGGTTATAACTAAGTTTATAACTATGCAATCATATTTTGATCAACTTAACATATCATATGACACTGACCTGCAAATTGCAAAAAAACGTAAGTAAATCTTTTAATTTACGATAGGTAGGTACGTGTTAGTTAGTTAGTTTATTTATAACCACACTTAGGTACGGTAGCTGTTAATAGTGATAAAATGCACATGCAAATTAAATAGTTACGAACACGTACGCTTTGGTTATCAATACTGTAGGTTTGGTTATCAATTTTTAGCATCCGTCATAAAATTCCAACTTGATGTTACAAGGCTAAATAAATCGTGACTGGCTTACTTGCAGATTTTATTGTTAAGTGACGTCATGTAAATGTCACGTGAAATGAAAAAATGACAAAATTGAACATGCGGCAACGGTTTTCATAAAACAAAAGTATGTGATGGCACATGGCACGTAAAAGTGAGCACGTCCTTTTCAAATAAATAGAGAAAGTTCCATTGACGTATAAGGTGTATCTATTCATACACGTAATCTCTTAAGGCGTCATTGTACTCATCATTATGAGTACAATGACCCCTTAAAAGATTGCCACTGTTCACACTTACAACCCTGACATAATCAATGGAAAATTCAGTAAGTATTGCTTCTTATTTTCTTGTGTAGCTGTAGCGCCTCGACTACTTATATGATATAGATTAGATTCCAATACCCAAATGCGCCTTCAACGTCCTCTTGCTGCCCAGACCATAACTTATTTATTTGAACTCTGTTCAGAATGTTTTCTTCTTTGCTACATCCCTACCGTCGTCGTCTCAATCATTAACCATTTCTCTGGATCATAGACAAACGCCCCACACAGCAAAAGTATTGACACCTCAAACGGCATGGCCAATAGTTGGCCGGCCATGAGTCCATGACCAATGTTCAGTAAGTAATAATTTAATTTGTTTCAGAACCCCGTGAACCATAGGAATATTTAAATCTAATTTAGATCACAGAGAAAGTTTTTAAACCATAGACGCTGGGCCCGTTTTTGGGACAGTTTGATGACGAGAGATAATAATATACCTTCTGTAGAATACATTACTGTCGTTTAATAAGTACATAAAGATAGTAAAATACCTGTTGTGTCCAAAATCGGCCACTGTAAGAAGTTATAAAGTACCTCCTAGCCCTTAATGGTCACTCAAGATAAGTTTCACTGATAATGTTGGCAGACCGCCTAAGTGTCTTGCCGAAAGTGCAAAGGTTACAGCTTTTAAACTTAATATCAATATTTAAAAAATCGTTTTTAAGAAAATTAGGAGGAAGCACATAGTTAATTACTGTGTAAGTACATATAAATATATAAATTCTTTTATCTATGACTGTGTACCACTCGTCCTATCCGAACCACGAATGGCTTAATTATGTTCACATGTATTGATATAATTAATGTAAGTACTCGTAGGTATACAAAATGTAGTAAAACAATGTTAAAAGAGTAATGGTGAAGTTTCTTGCTCATTCTTCTCCATAACTCCATACGAAACTACCTTTTGGAAGGGGTGACTTATTTATTTATTTATTTATTTATTTGTTGACAATATATAAGGCCGCCAGTAACAGTCACAATACCCCCCGTACTAGTTTATACTGTATTACAGTAGGGTATTATTCCTCATTGCTGTGACCCGTAGAGTAACAAACGAGTAAGAACTTAAGAAATTAAGACCCGTTAGGAAAATAAATTTAAACAAATGAAAAACTTACACTAATTTTGCAATAATATTGCTAAACTTAATACTATTATGGCTTTTCTGTGATTGTGTTTATGTGAGTATGATTGATCGTAGGTATAAGAATGTGATTGTGTGTATGTATTATATGAATGAATGAATGAATGTATGTAAGTATGTATGGAGTTTGCTATTTCAGGATTTTAAATGTGTCTTCAGTACTATTATAATTTAAGCAGAGTAAGTGTTCCCGCACAATTTTTTTAAATATGTGTGAATTACATTTCCGAAGACTTAGAGTTACATTAAATTTATTATAAATATACGGAGCTAGGAAGAAAAGAAATCGTTGTGCAAATTTTGTCCTATATATTGGTTGTTTATAGACTTTGTACGCTCTTCGTATAGCGTCTGGAAAATCCGGTGGTTTGCTATGTTGAATACGTAAGATTTTCTCAATGTATAGTTGTCGAACGCTAAGAACAGCACTTAACTTGTACAGTTCATCGGTCGAAAATCTATATTTTTTAAACAGCATAGTTTTTAAAATAGCCCGTTGCGCTCTTTCTGCTTTGATCAGCTGAGTCTTAGCACATCCTCCCCAAATGGATATGCCATATTATTATGTAATAACTGATTGGCATAACGCGTAATAGGTTGTGGTAAGCAGCTTTGGGTCACAGACATATCTTAGATTTCTGAAAACATACAATAGTTTTCTTAGCCGCTTCGATAGGATTGAGATTTGGTTGTTCCAGTTCAGTTGCTCATCTATATGAATCCCCAAATATCTGACTAGAATCAATTCCATGGTTTTGTAAACATTACACTCCTTTCTGGGCAGTTGACTCGTGTAAAAATGGTGGCGTACAGCTGCATTAATGGGGAGCCACACGCAAAGCTGTTTGTAGATGGCGCTCTGAACGACTGTACATTGTTTTACAAACAAATCCATACAATTTGACAATCGTTCGTTATGTCAAATCAATGAAAAAAGGACAGTCGATCATGTGCCACCTAGCGTGATAAAAAGTTAGTTTTCCTCCCCATTGTCTGTGACTGCATTAAAATATTTGCCACACAAAATTATCATTCTTTTGCGCTAATCGCAATTTTTTCATTGTCAATCTGCCTAGCCTTTTCTCAAATATGTTGAGGTCGGCTTCCAGTCTAACCGCAGTTGAATACCAGTATTTTACATAGAGCAACTGCCTATCTTTCCACAACCCATTCACTGAGTAATACGATACCCCTTGGTAAGACTGGTTGTCAGACTTTCGGGCTTCTGACGACCCGCAACGACTGTCAAGGATCCACGTGCTTTCCGAGACACGGAGGGGTCTTGGTATGTAAAGATGGTCACCCATGCACGGATCAACCGCGGCAAGCGTAGTTTAACCTGATCGATCCAATCGTGCGGCTGTTATTAGTTAGCCACAAGCATCGATCACTAATATTATTAGTGATCGATGCTCCCAAACAAATGAATGGTGATCTCTTTGAAGTTTATGTTGTCCTAGTACCTATAGCAGGGATGGCGACCCAATGGCACGCGTGCCATTTGTGGCACGTAACAGAATAATTTCGGCACGGCAATTTTAAGTTCCTTAGGTATCTAAGTCATCTAGTTTGCAACAGCAGAATTTGCAGTAATTTGTTATTTCATTTAAATAAAATCCTAGCGAATAAATGCTTAATTCTTCCACAGTAAAGTTTTTACTATTATTATTTTTTAAATATTATAAATGCGAAAGTGAGTTTGTTTGTTTATTTGCTTGTTACGCTTTCACGCTAAAACGGCTGAACGGATTTGGATGAAATTTGCACATGGGTAGACCATGATCTAAGTTAGGACATATTAAATGATAAGTATTTTTTATCCCGATATGCCCACTGGATCGAGACTTATGCGGGTAAAACCACGGGGCGCAGCTAGTTACTGCATACAAATAAAGGTTTATTGTTGTAGATTTACATAAAATTAACCCTACAGCGCAAAATGTGACAGATCTGGGTTATATCACAGAATACATATTAGTACAACACCTAGTTATACCAAAAAAAACAAGTGAAATCATTAAAATGGGAACTAAAGAATTAATTATTATCAGCAGAGAATCTCTTCTAGATCCCATCCTTTTCACGCAATGTTTTAAGTATTCTGACAAAAACTGAATTCCAGATAGTTTTACACAATATGACAAAATTTTCAAGGCATATAAATGTATGGGAAATTAATTGACATCTACTAAACCTAAACCGTCACGCGATCCGTAAATGCCATTCCCATAGATTTCACTTAAGTTTTTATTCTTTGTCAATCGTAATTGTTAGGTTGGAGTTGTCACGTACGCCCCATGTTTATAACCTATCATATATCTTTCACAACATAATAAGACCTCTAAGAGTCTTCACATTCACAGCCGCACTCAGGGCACTCTGCCCCGAGCGCTACAGACCTTCTCTGTTGGTAAGCAATTTTTTGCAGATCGTACGTCGCGACACGAGATTGGTGCAGTAGTTTTTGGACTTGTGGCAGTTCAAAAACTGCATGTATGTATTCTGTGATATAACCCAGATTTGTCACTTTTTGCGCTGTAGGGTTAATTTTATCTAAATCTACAACAATAATACCTTTATTTGTATGCAGTAACTAGCTGCGCCCCGTGGTTTTACCCGCATAATTCTCGATCCCGTGGGAATATCGGGATTAAAAGTAACTATAATATAATATGTCCTCTTAGATCATGGTCTACCCATGTGCAAATTTCATCCAAATCCGTTCAGCCGTTTTAGCGTGAAAGCGTACCTAACAAGCAAATAAACAAACAAACTCACTTTCACATTTATAATATTTAAAAAAATAATAGTAAAAACTTAATTGTGCAAGAATTAAGCATCATCAATTCATCAGGTTAGGATTTTATTAAAATTAAATAACAAATTACTGCAAATTCTGCTGTTGCAAACTAGATGACTTAGATACCTAGGAACTTAAAATTGCCGTGCCGAAATTATTCTGTTACGTGCCACAAATGGCACGCGTGCCATTGGTTCGCCATCCCTGATAGACTAGGGCAACATAAACTTCAAAGAGATCACCGTTCATTTGTTTGGGAGGAAACAAACGTACAATTTATTAGCGCGGTACTAAGGTCGCTCACTCCTTGATCACTTCCGAATTCGAACGTGATCCGCATCCTATATCCGATTTCTATTGTACTGCGAGCAAACCATTGTTTTTTTTAAGTACCTAACGTCTTGTTAAGATACCTCGTAAGGTATGGCTAAAAGTGATTAAAAGAAGGTTGTATAGAGTGCATAATTTGATTATCTTCACATAATTAGTTAAGGTTGTAATAAAATAAAGTTATTTTCACATTCCTTTACTGAGGAATTTTAAGGCTGAATTTTATTTACTTACTTACTTCTTTGTTAAAGGAGAGCTAGCGAGCAGTGGTTGTCCAGTGGTATAGATTTACGAGTTGTGGTCGTGGGTTTGAACCGAAGCAGGCGTTTTACTTTGTGTAATTTTATTTCATCTACCAACCCGCACTGCGGGCATACGCTCACCGAGAGGATGCCATGTCCCAGCAGTGGGAACATTATAGGCTGATTTATGCTTACCTATGCTTTGTTAAAAACAATAGGATCGTATGTTCGCAGTCGAAATCCAAATATTTATCTATGTATTTGAAAAATGGTACTTATTAACATTTTTGTAACGTAACTAGTGTTGCCATTATCATCACCGAAATAACTTCGTGGGAAAAATCAGCTTGAATTCATCTAGATTTCAATCTTTCTGGTCTAAAACCTATTCCCTAGTGTGAAATTAAAGCATGACGTAATTGTTCACACACATTGTCTCGCCCTAATAATCACTCTGATAATGGCTGTTTTAGTCACAAACTCACAAATAGATAGCAGTTCACAAATAGCTTTATTTAGCTAATTTGTCCATTTATACCTAAAGTACGGTCGATTTATCTTGACAGGTCCAAACTTCGCTCAGAAAACTGCGCAGTAACAGTTCTTGGTGCCTATGTTCAGACTTCCCAAGATGAATCGGCCGTAGTGTAAGTCGGATGCAAAAAAAAAAATCATTCGGACACAAAAGGAGCGCATATTAGCCACACAGACAGGTGATGCTGACTCGACCACAGAAAACCTAAATCTAATCAATTAATAACATTATTTTCTGTGATCTTATTATGAATGCAACTTTTCCGACTTAAAAAGTTGTCATCATTACATTAAAGAAACTGATTTCTCTTTCATCGTGTATGATGGTGTTGTCAGAAAAGCAACCAACATCAAGATAAGATAAAGATAAATTTATTTGCTCAAACATGTGTACACATACAAGAATAAAAACGTGCATGCAGGATAACAATAAAAACAATAGGTTCAGACATGTCAATATCCATCAGCTCAATATTTCCGTTTTCCACTAAACGGTTAGCCTGTTGTTTGTTATTATGTGACGACATTCTTCCTTTCCTTGTTTCCACATGCCCAGTGAGAGTACAGCACACGAGGAAATCGCAAATATCGTATTAGCCTGCAATGCCGTGACCGACCGTCACCGATTAGTTTTGCAATCAATATGACTCTAATGATAACAAATATAGGACCTATAATAGGTTGCACAAGTGCATACGCAACTTTGTAAAGCCTTTCAACCGTGTAGTCGACAGTTGGTCGTTTCTCTTTTCAAATGGTCACACAAAGGACTTTTTTGTGTACCTTTGCCTGATGATTTTAACTCAGAAGAATAACTATGCTTTAGTTATTCTTCTGAGGATTTTAAATGATTCTGTCTATGGTTTGTTGTTTTTTAATTTCGTCTAATTTAGGCAAAGGTATTATTCAGCTTCTTGGTTATTTGTACTGCTTCTTCGTATGGCAATAAATATTTTTGTCAGACTCATCTGTTAGTCTCATCTCGTTTATGTTAGCCACTTGTACTTGTTATAAATGTGTGTAAAATATTATTGAATCTATTTTTAGCCACAGGACTGACCCGGAACAGTATAAATAGCTTGCGCTCGTCCGCTCTACTGCTAAACATTAGCATAAGGTCAGGTCGTCAGGCAGGCCCCAACCGTTATGTTATTATTATTATGCTAACTTTCTTACAAGTTACACACTTTCTTGTCCACACTGGTCATCACGTGTATATTTTGCACAGTTCTAGCCTTCTAAAGATAAATAAAAAAAAACCGGCCAAGTGCGTGTTGGATCACGCACATGAAGGGTTCCGTAGTTGGGATGAATTTATCCCAAGAACAAACTTAACATTGTAGTTGAAATACATGTTCTCCCATACATGCCAACCGTAAATGTAAGTTTGTACTCACAATCTTGAGAGATTTACCATGTTATATTGAGATCACTGACTTTTTATAGGTTTTCCTGTAATCTACAGTTAAATAACTATTTTCTGTATTTTTTTCAAAATTTTAGGCTTGGTAGTTTCGGAGATAAGGGGGGGAATGGTCAATTTTCGTCTATTTTCGTAAATAACTTTAAAACAATTTATTTTAAAATTATAAAAAATATATATTTGAGACCCTCATATTAAGCCCTTTTATTTGATATGCCACACGATACAGTTTGCAATTATTTTTTTTTAATTTCTTATTTGACCACCAAAAGTGACCCCCATATTCAAAATTTATTTATACGTTCACGTCCGTATTTGGGTCACAGAAATCCATATGTGTAACAAATTTCAACTTAATCGGTTCATTAGATTCTGAGCAAATTGGCAGTGACAGACGGACAGACAGACAGACACACGAGTGATCCTTTAAGGGTTCCGTTTTTTCCTTTTGATGTACGGAACCCTAAAATGTCGCAGTTATTTTAAAACAAGAACTTTGATAGGAATTCTCTCTTTAAATAAGAAATACTTAGATCAATTCGTGACTTCCCTGCAGTCATGACGGCTAGAATGGCCGATTAAAATGAAATCAACTTGTTTCTTCTAGCACGAAAGATATGATTCAACGAAGGTAAACCGGTGAAGGGTTTAATGCTAACGTACCTTCTTAGTGCTTGAGCAATATTGCTACACGTTTGAAGCCTAAAGATCTAGCTAGGTACTTACCTATTTGATCTACAAACTGGCGCGGTGATAATGCAATGGCCGATTAAGTTGTACATATAGTACATACTAATTCCATGCACCAAAGTGTCATGCACTGAAAGATTATGTACCTTTCTACCGTTATTTCCGTATCCCCCAGGTTTTTTTTTTTATTTTGTTGACATCTTGCTTTTGTACTTGCGAAATTGTGAAGCTCATTCATAAGTTCGGAACTTCGGACTGACGCGATGACGGGACTGACTCATTATTATCTTCCACATAGTTCTGAGTTCTCACAATTATTGTCAACATTCTCAGGAAGTAGAACAATCTTTTCTAACATAATCTTTAATTTAACTATATCTAAGTTCTATCTAGGATTTTTTCCCACCTTTTATATGTAACATCCGTAAGACAATTGGATAACTTTCTAATGTTAGAGCTACTGCTTACCTTACTATTATTAATTTATTATACAATAATAAAGTGTGTTTTTTTTTTTTTAATAATGACGAACAGTGAGGATAATTGGAGCAATTTCTTCTAATGCTTCTATGCTACGCTCATTAGGTAATTATAACTGTATTATTTTTCGTACCCAGCAGTTGGCAAGCAGTCACTTTAATAAACAGTTAAGGCGAGTAGTGCCGCCAACTAACGCCACCATTGAGAAAAAAATCATAAGTCTGGAGATATGCATTTTGACCTATGCTCACATTTTTAGTCAGATGAGGTAAAAAAATTCTACCTCATCATGACCTCATCCGACTAAAAATGTTAGCATAGGAAATTTCATAGTAAGCATAGCATATCTCCAGACTTTATTATTTTTTATTTTTTTTATTTATTTATAGGCTCTTCACCAATGAGTACACTATTACTTTACAATTTTTTACATTGCAATCTTAAGTCTAAGCGCCTCATTACTTATAGAAAAGCACAGCATGCACTACATTATGCGCAGATAATAACACAAATAAATTATTTGAAACAAGTAATACATAGTTTAGACAAAAAAATAAATTATTAAGTTGATAACATTAGATTACATAAATTAAATTAAATTTTATATTAAATTAAATTAAATTAATTAAGATTACATTTTATTTTTGATAATTATTGTATAAGATTAGATTAATATTTGATTTTAGACTAGAGACATACATTAAATGGCAAGCGCGGCTTTTTTTAGAGCAGGTACTGATGAGTGAAAGAGGTCAATGTCCACTTCGTGCTCTTTGTATGCAGCATACATTCTAGACAGTGGACAGTACTGCCTTAAGTTGGTCTGACACCTTGGCATGCAGAAAATCCTCCCATTAGAACTTCTTGGCAGATTACGTGGCACATGGAATAACACCCTACTGAGCAAATCGGGACAGTTCAAAGAGCCTGTTACTAACTTCTTAAGGAAAACTAAATCTAGCATATTCCTGCGTTTCTCCAGCGACACCATCTTAAAATACTTTAGTCTGTCTTGGTACGATTTGAGCTTTTTGCCCATATTACTATTGTAGGTGAGATGCCATAAGAACCGTTTTTGCAGTCGCTCGATGCAATGGATGTGGACCTTATACTTAGGTGACCAGACCACACAGCAATACTCGAGATGGCTTCTTACTAGCGAGTTGTACATAATTATTTTAATGTTAGGCTTTTTGAAGGTTTTACACTCTCTCATAGTAAAGCCAAGCATCTTAGATGTTTTTAATATAGTTTTGTCAATATGTTCGAAAAAACTTAGCTTATTATCGAACTGAACGCCTAAGTCTCGTATAGTTTCGACTTCCTCAAGCCGCTCACCATTCAATTCATAAACTGACTACCTACTGTATGATGTTCTTTTTTTTTGTGAATTTGATATGATGGCATTTTTTTACATTCAAGGACATTTTGTTGTGCTCACACCACTTTTTCAGCCGGTCTAAGTCGCTTTGGAATAGTGCCGAGTCTGCAGGATTTCTTATAATCTTTATATTATACTTACTATTAGACTTTACTTTATATTAGACTTATGATTTTTTTCTCAATGATGACGCTAGTTGGCGGCACTATTTGCCTTAAGTTCAAAATGACCAAAAATTCATACAATCCCACACCTTTTAAAATAACATTACGCCTGTAATACCTAATTTAAACCAGTCTTGCAAAATTCACTCGCGGCGAATTATTTGACCAACTTTGTATTTTTTTTTTATACAAAAGTAATGAAATAACATGAAATATTATTTAGCACGTGAATAACCATAATTTATAAGTAATAGCTGGTTATTTTTTTTAAGTTCATCTGGGTGGATTGTAGGTGGCGAGCCTATTGCCATCAACCGGACTCAATCCAGAGTCCAGACTCCGGGCTACTATTGAGAAATTCTGGTGGAATAAGTATCTACGAGCCCTTGATCCATGCCATAGTCCCACATCATGAGACTACTTTACAAAGAAGAAAATAAAAAAGCCTAATACATATTGGACACCTAGATCTAAACTGAGACAACTCAAAAATGGTCATTTTTCAGGAGACGATAAAAACGTAGGTATACATACCTATATAGCATTTTTTGTTATGGAAGTTATACAATTTAATTTGATTCTAAATAATAAATAGCTTGTAAAATGTCACTGTATACAAACTGGGCCTAAAATTCAATATTTTTTATCGATAATCACTGTTTTTCAAACATAACTCAAAATTAACGATTTTTGAGTTGTCTCAGTTTAGATCTAGGTGTGCGATATATTGCCAACCTTAATAACAGCGTAAAATTGCATTTGCCTGATACATATCTACACTTCTTATCGCTAACTGTAGAGTCACCGCTAATTTACCACAACACATCTAATAAGCACGATATAGTTTACATTTTGATTGTAATTGATATAAAAGCTGCACAGCACAGTTAGATGAGTTCTCTTCAAATGCTAATAAACATGAATAATTGATGGCAATTAGATAATTAATTAATGACAGATTGTGAGATAAAAAAGACGTAAGTGAAAATAATTATACTCAGTGTAAGTATATGTGATGCTCCGTGATAAGTTTGTTGAGGATGAAGATGATACGAGTAGACTGACCAATATTGGCAGATTACTTATATAAACTCGTAAAGTCCAAAATTCATCATTATGAACAACTTTTACTGTGGGACAAAACCTGAAATCGCGAAAAAAAATCAGCTGTTCCCTACATTTTGACGAGTTATGCGAACATAAATGTAGGAAACGCTGATTTTTAGGGTTCCGTACCAAAATGCTAAAATGGAACCCCTATGGTGCGACTCAGTGTGTCTGTCTCTCTGACTGAAAGCGGGTCTTAAAAATTCAAAGTGGGGTTACTAGGGCATGGGGGTATCATATGAAAGAGAGCTGTTAGCACATTCTCAAACCTTTTTTTATCTTTTTTAGGCCGCATAGTTTTCGACTTTTGATTTATTCTATGTGATAGAAGTTTATGTAAAGATTACAGGAAAAATAAAACGATGTCTCTAAATAACACACTTTTTTCAGAAATCGGAACGTAACCCTCGGTGCGCGAGTCAGACTCGCTCTTGACCGGTTTTATTTTTCGCGATTTCAAATTTGGTCCCGTAAACCCCATAATAACAGTTATTCATAATGATGAATACAATGACCCCTGCATCCTGTAGAGATATGGAGTAGGTACCTAAAATTCTGATCGTCATTGAATGAAAGCGGCACTATATACTCTCTTGTATACCTACTACATAAACCTAAATAAGCATTGATAAATGGTTACTATACTACTTACTACACTTAATGGCAGTCGTTTCCTCTGAAACCACAAATTATTAGTTGTCAAGTACTTTTCTTGTCATTAAGTAACGGTATTCCAAAGTGAAATTCTAAATACTAGGTTTCTCGTAAACACTTACGTGTACTTACAGGTATTTTATATACCTGTAAGGACACGTAAGTGTTTAAGAAAACATAGAAACCGATTTACGATATTTTTTATTTGAATTATTGTGATATTGCCTTGTTGTCTACTTAGTGGTGGTAGAGGGCTTCTGCTGAGCATGAGCACCAGGGTTTGATTCCCGGGTCGGACAAAGTGTTATTGGGTTTCTCGATTAGAAACGTCTTAGTCGCAGCGGAGTCTGTATTTGTGTCCGGTTGGTGGCAATAGGCACGCCGCCGCCGTCTATAAGAGAGTTTGCGCACTACGTCCGATCCGAATCCGAGAAATGTCGGTCCGAAGTAGCCCCAGTAATATTTGTTGGATCCGAACTCTGTCCGTCCGAATTTAGAACATTCCCAATTCGGATTGAACTCGGATTCGGATCGGACGTAGTGCGAAACCGCCCTTACACTGGCGAAATGTGGGTGTACTTTAAAAGGTACACCTCTGCCTAACCCTTCGGGGATACAGGCGTGGTGTTGTTATGTATATTATGATAGATATATTATGTTATATAGTCGCTACCGTTATATCTAATGGTAAAAACATACATGATTATGTAAATCAGAAGCTATTTATAAAATAAACACAATAACGTAGATTACGCGTAGGTAAATCATAAAAATCTATCTTACATAAATAGCAAAAAGTTCCAAAAAGTTTATAACTTTCACTCGAACGTTACTTTCGATTTGTTACCGTTGCGTTGTCAAGAATTAAAAAGACATCCAAGTTGTTAGATTAAAAAAAAAAAAAACAACCGTTGGTCACGAATTCACGATCACCAATCATTCATCCGTCGAATTCGATTTCAATTCAAAACAACGGATTTAATGTTACTTCTATAAAAAAAGAAGCGTCTATGGTTTTGACCTTCACTGGTTCGAAAATACAATAAACAATAAAAGATCAGGCCAAAGAAAGTTTTCGACAACGATGAAGAGAAAAGAAAATTATAACAGAGCTACTTAATGCGTTACCAATTTATGATCATGAACAAGAGTGGCCTCTAGCCTTCTAAGCATAATCTGCCTAGCCTTTTCCCAACTATGTCGGGGTCGGTTTCCAATCTAACTACCAGTATTTTACATGGAGCTACTGCCTAACTGACCTCCACAATTCAGTTATTGGGTAATATGATACCCCTTGTCACGACTGGACTACGACTGGTTGTCAGACTTTCGGGCTTCTGACGACCCGTAACCACTGTCAAAGCGGCACTGCTTTCCTACGTAAGGAGGGTCTCCATTTATGTAATAGATGGTCACCCATCAACGAACCAAACGCGGCAAGCGTAGCTTAACCTTCGATCGACCAGTGTTATTATTTAGCCTTCTAAGCAGTCTAGCTAAAACTTTAAAAGACAAAACTAAATGATTTAAGAAAACTGGGCGCCTACTCCCTAAGTCCGTCCGTCTTTCCGTCCGTCCGTTCATCCGTCCGTTTGACATTACGATCCATCAAACCAAGTGTAAAAGTTAAATTTTTCGGACGGGCAAAAACGGGTGATAGGCAATAAGCTGGACAGCCCACTGGTGTGGAGCCTCAACCAGAGGACTAAGTCTCTCTTAGTTATTAGGTACTAACATAGTTTTTAAGTTCATACTAACAATATATATGTAAATGTAATGGACCTATGGTTGTCTGAATAAATTAATTAATTATAAAAACACATCGGGAGTAGGGACAACTGGCAAATCATGTTGTCATTCATTCTTCGTTCGGGCCCCGAACCAATCATCCATCCGTAGATCATACGGAGTAAGAAACGCCCGTAACGAAGGCCGAAACTACGGACTTCGAGCTTAGGGAGTAGGCCCCCTGTAGCGGAGCGAGACGTGAGAAGTGTTCCAGTGCAATGTAAAAATCGCCGCTACAGTTTAGTAGGAATCATAATAAACTCTAAAGTCACAGAACCCTCTAAAAACCTTGAGTGAGACATCCAATCCTAGCTGAGTTTAACAATAATATTACAAAACAATTAAAAATACAATTTGTCAAGTGTCAATTTCATCTAAATAATGACCTTAACCTTGAATGTCATCTTTTTAGACGTTGACGATAATGATGGATCACTAGGTCAGTACGATGATGACTATGTAGATTTACATATTGAAGTTATCATATCACTGTCTTTGATCCACCGATTAAGTATCTGTTTCATGTCTTCTTTCTTTATTCCACGTCTATTCTGTTGTTTCCTGAAGAATTTGATCAGTGGATTCAGCTTCAGAAACATCATCATCACCACTTCACCAGTCACATTTCGCTAGCTGTTCATCACTGAAGCAGCTCTGAGTACTGACTATAAAAAGACAAATAATAAACTTGGACACATTAACTGAATGGAAACTCTCACTGAATGGTGTAAGTGCAAGTGTTGTAACGTAGACTTGGCTTATTACGCTAGCTATATCTCGAGCTAAACGCAACATTCCATACTAGTTGCATTTCCTCTGATTTCTACATTCATACAGTTCATTTATCAAGTTCCTAGCAAAACACGCACTACTGTGACAAGATATGTGATAAAAAATTGACTAACTTCGTGACATATTACTTGAGAACACAATAAGACCGAGAATATAACCTTGTGGTATCCCTCTACCTCTTCGTAAAAAAAAAACACCTCTTCTCTATCTCAAAAAGTATGTACAAAACAGAGTCGTTTGTCTGTGTTTTCCCTTAGCTCTTTTAGGCAACTTGTGAGAATTTGATGCGATTTTCATCATAAGTTCGAGATTTTTTATAGAAGGCTTTTGTAAAAATTACATTCATTTTTCAGCCATGCTCTGGAGTGGACCGATAATAAAATTATTTTTATTTTATTTTATTTATTTTTTTATTTTTTATTTTTATTAAATAATAATTAAAGGAAGTTCGATGGATACAAACATTGTTTTAAATGTCGATTTTACCACAGACAAAAAATATAAGTATGGAACTCACAAGCTAGTAGGCAATCAGTAGTCGGTTTGTTTGTAGGTACGACTCAAAGGAAATAGAGTGAAGGCAAACATGAAATATTACCAAAAAGTTATCGTTGCCTCGTGTCGTGTTCTGTATTACATGCCTACAGGTAGTAATAATAATTAAATAATTAAAACAACGAATTACTTTGCTAGAATTAACACTGTGAAAGGAAATTGAAAATCGAATAAGCGAAGTGCATGTCAGACATAATTATTTTATTTAGTATTCGGAAGCAACCACCTCTTCAATCTAAAGAATATATTTCATTGATATTTTCAGCTGTAATTCCGTCGATCTAAGCTTACGTGCCTATTTTGGTTTGAATATGACATCATTTACTCCTGAGTTTAACTTGATATCAATCTAATCAATTAATATCAACGATACGCTTAAATGTGTCGTAATCATTATGTGTTTCCTTAGCTATATTGGGGTAGTCTTCCTTCCAGTCCAACTGGATGCAGTTAAATACCAGAATTTAAGGTTCCCACGTAGGAGGATTTAATACACGATTGATATCTGTAATATTAATCATGTATTTAAATCCTATTTCCTTAAAACTTTCAGAAACCGGTCATCCGACATCAGAACCGAATATTTCCATAATAAGAACTAGTGTTTATGACCATTTACAGCTATAAACTTTCACCTGTCGAGCAGTCGTACATTCTCCACGGTTTATTATACTCTTGTAGGACCTGTTATACGGGTAAAGGTTCCTCTTACTTTCCCTACTATTTTAGTTATTTTTGTTAAATAATAATATCATGTAAATTGGAGTTATATCACTTTAATTTACTTATCCATCAGTGTGTTATGTGCAGAAGATTGGTAGATTAATTCCATGAATTAATTATTAAATCAATATAATTTTATCATCTAAAAAAGGAGGAGGTTCTCATATCAATTCATCATCATAATTATTACTTAGGTACCTATTTCATTTCAATCGTATAAAAGTGCGGTGGAGTCTACAAACGAAAAGAGAAATAATATTTAAAATTGAGTAAACTTACAAAAAAACAATCATCTTACTGCCCTTGTCCCACTTAGTGTCGGCGCAACACCATCTTCTTCGATTTTCCCCTGTCAACCGACACGCTGTCCCTGTCATTCACTCCCTTATCTTTCATAATATCGTTCCTCACACAATTCATCCATGTTCTCTTTGGTCTTCCTCTCCCTCTCCATCCTTCAACATATATAGCGTGACTGGTAATTAGTGACCGATTTGTACTCATTATAACAAACAACTTTTACTATGGGACCAAACCTGAAATCACGAAAACAAAATCAGCTCATTCCCTACATTTATGTTCGCGTAACTCGTCAAAATGTAGGGAACAGCAGATTTTTTTTACCTGACCAGCACCCTAATTGCGTAACACATTATCAATCGGAGTTGGTTTCATTTTGACAGTTCAACAACATTCATTGCGTTATTTACGTTGTCGAGCAGACAAATTTTCCAACATATCAAGCAATGGATTAGCAATTTGTTTCAAAATTATTCAAACTCCGATTGATAATGTGTTACGCAATTAGGGTGCTGCTTTTGTGCGTACCTATCTACTTACTTAATCTCTTTTCAATAAAGTTTTATACCGATATCGGTAAGAAAGAAACACGTGTTGAAATCGTGCGGAAAAACGCATTCATTGTTTTCATTTATGAATTATTTCAAGCGGTGAAAACTGTAGGCTACAAAAAAGGTACTTCTTTTTGTGACATAACATAAAATAACATATACATACATAACATCACGCCAGTAATCCCCGAAGAGTTAGGCAGAGGTACACCTATAGTACACCCACATTTCGCTTTCGCCAGTTATGTTTAAGCCCCAAGGGGCGAGCCTATTGCCATCAACCGGGCACAAATCCAGATACAGACCTGAGGCTGCTTCTGAGAAATTTGAGAATGAAGAACCCATTAACACTTTACTCGACCTGGGAATCAAACCAAGGACATCATGCTCACCAGTTGCGCTTGCGACCGTAAGACCAATATGAGGCAGTCAATGTTATTCTTCTTATAAGTTGTTTTATCTCACGAAAGCGGGCGAGCCATACATGCAAGTATGCCTCGCCCGCTTTCGTAAATAAATGTTACACACACATTGTCTTTGTGTACGTAAGATCTGGAGCGCGCTACCTGCAGGTACGCACACAAGAGCGCGTGTCGTCTATACGCATTACATCTACAAGTATGGCTCACCCGCTTTCGTGAGATAAAACAACTGTACCTATTATCAAATCGTTAGCAGCCGCTTAGTTTTTTGTGCTTAAAAAGTGAGCTCTATTTAGCTACACAACTTCCTGATGTTTGCCCGATTTAGAACGAAAGCAAATCTTTGATTTCGTCATCTAATTTGGGTCAATTGTCCAGCTTCTTCACGTAATCCACTCTTATTTATCCGATAAGTTATTATTAGAACCATATCTAATGGTGTTATTATCCGTGCCTCGGAAAGCACGTTAAGCCGCTGGACCCGGCTGTCATTCGTAGATCTTTGACAGTCGTTACGGGTCGTCAGAAGCCCGAAAGCCTGGCTTCCAGTCTTATCAAGGGGTATCGTATCAACCAGTAACTGGATTGTGGAGATCAGATAGGAAGTCGCTCTATGTAAAATACTGGTATTCAGACTGGAAGCCGACCCCAACATAGTTGAGTTTTCTCAACTATGTTGGACTAGGCAGATGATGATGATATAATGGTGTTATGAAACCCTTTCTATAAGTACCTTTTCAGTTTTATAACCAAACATGATTTAACAATGTCGTCTCATCTTCTATCTACCTATTGTTTAAGTGCTACAGTAGACTGAATTTAATTGAACAGACTTAGTACAAGGTAGTTTAAATAAGTTTAAATTGTTTTGTTTTCATTTTCTGGAACACTATTCATTGATCTATCCTCTGGAGCATCAAGATTCTTAATTTTAGGATCACCTCTTTAATTCTGCGCATGGACCTAATATATATTAGGTCCATGATTCTGCGTCACTGCGTCATTGTGTGTCAAGAGGCCTTTCATGCGGTAGGGGCGAATCTAATAATTTAAATCTTTGCAACAGCCATCATTTTCATGACAGCCGTCACTACGGCCGTTAAGTGTGGTGACCTCGTGGTGACCGCTCTTCTAGGAAACCGTAGCTTCCAAAGCTAAGCGAACCACAGACCTTTCTAGAAGGATCAAAGTGGAAATCTTCTATTACCATAAAGAACTAAAATCTACCTAAATCTACATTGCAAAATCTTCCAGAGAAAGCTTCACTCATGTGACATTGTCATTTGCGTGGCTAAATCGATTTGATTAGAAAGAATGGGTGATGCAAACGAACGTGTCTGACTGATCCAATCGTTTATAAGCTTTGTCGTGAACTCATGATCTGCTTAACTAATTTAAAGTACCTTCCTAATAGCTGTCTAATTGAGGTTAAGCAGTCTTGCAGACTGTTTATCTTTTCCGTTCGTTGCGATTAACACATAAGGTAAGTAGGTAGGTTCCTACCTAGGTGTCTACCTGACAAATACCTAAAAAATACGTACTAAACCGTACCTCATAAACCGTGTATTACTGATCGAAACTAAAAGAATTAAACGCGCTGGTAAGTAGCCACAGTTTATTATTTTACAGCAAAATGCAAAAACGTGAATGAATACCATCAAAAGAAAAATCACACCAGTCAAAAACACTGACAGTAAAAACACTAGAATTTAGAAAAAACATAAATGCTCCGAAAAGGTGATAAGCTGCAAAACGAGTTCGATTCGCAACACCGTGGTCCTGTCAAAAATTGCTGATGATAATTTTCAGTCAAAAAATTATACAGGTACCCGACACGCACAAGTCTGAGTTTTTCTTAGATGTTATTGCTATAAATTTTTCGCACCTTTACCCGATCCCATATTTTCTTATGCTGATGTTTATCTAAATGTGCTATTTTATTTTACGAAGCACTTTTATAAACTTCATAAATATTCCAAATACAAGCTGCAAGCAGCAGACAGCCATGTATTTAACCCTAGTCATCTTATGAAAACCTCAATGGAAAGTCTATATTTACATTACTTACAGACCACAATGATATTCATAATGTATTCTCTAACGCTCAAAGTAAGTGCTTCCCCATTACACGCCAGCTTAGTGTAATGGTTGAATATCGCTAATACCATAACAATGGTCCGAAAGTTTCGTTGCGCATCTTTCAAAGCGTTTTCACTTTCATCTGCGATTCATTTCACGATCGCGACACATGCTCGCGTGCATACTAATCGACTAAGAACGATGACCACTCGAAGCACAGCCCTGTTTCCCTGCGGCCTTGGAGTTCCTTGTTTGAAAAAAGAAAGGAATTGTTGTGGTCATTACATGGAATTAGTATGTAGGTCCTCTAACTTGGTTGATGTTTTTGAAAAGAAACGAATCATCGACTGCCTCTTTGGTCTAGTGGTTGCAAGTGCGACCTGCAGAGTGAGAGGTCCTTGGTTCGATCCTCATGTAGGGCTAAGTGTATTTTGTTTTTTCCTATGGTAAGTATGTAGTTTCTTAATTGAAGCCCACATATGGAATTAAACATAACTGCCGAACTGCCTAATCGATCGGGGAAATGCAATGCAGGGTTATTGTTGTATGTTGGCCTGTAAGTTTTTAATCATGGTTAACTTCGTATTACTCAATACTTTTATTGCATTCCACAACAATATTAAATGATTATTCGTCAATACTTAGCTACCTACATAAATAAGAAAGAAAAGAAAGAAAGAAAAAACGTTTATTAGAACTCGGAATTGCTGAAACTAACTAACGTAGTATCCGCACATTCTGAAGTGGTCGAAATTGCTTCCCCGAGACCTTGTCGAACCTTTTTAAAAACAAATCATTCGAGTTGCTTCCGAATATCATCAATATCATCCCAATGGCCAAGCCACATATTTTGACTAAGGTGTAGAGTTTGTGAAGTTAGGGCTTGGAGAGTTAGGGCGTGTAGAGTTAGAAGCTTGGCTCTACATGAGATCTGATAGCTTTTTGTCAGTGCGAGCTATATGTGGTCTCGTCTTGGCAACATTTTACATGAAAATGTTTTTGGTGTGATTTCATTTCTTTTTGCAAGTTGCTTGATATGTATAGGTTGATAGGTAGGAGATTAATAAACACTTATCGAAGTATATACAAGTGTATTAATATTATTCGTAAGTATAAGTAGGTACTTATTATTTGCGGAAGTCTCATACAAATTTCCATCCCCTAGTTTAAGGGGTTGGGGGGTTAAAGTTCCAAGTTTTAGAATTTTTTTGTTGTTTGTGTACTAATACTAGCTTACATACCAAATTTCAGCTTTCTAGGACTTCAGGAAGTACCCTAAGAATTTTTATGATCATCAGTGAGTCAGTGACGAAATCGGGGTAATAAAATTTAAAGTATAAGAGCTATGCAATTGAAACTTTATAGGTTTAATAAATCAACCACTGACATCATATCCCGAAAATTTTGTTTATCTGGTATAATCCAAACCCAAGTTAAGAAGGTTCAAAAATACGACGAAGTGCTCTGAGAAAAGGTAGGTAGTGCCCTTGCGCTTCGCTTGGCTCGTCTTGGCGGGGGCACTACCGTGCCCCCAGATTTGTTTTCCGACCAATCAATGTGACTTGAATTAAGTATTTTAGAATGAAACCAACAGCAATGAACCTTTACCGACCTTTTCTTCATGGATATTTATTCAAAAATCCCATGAATCATTTGTTAGAAGAATAATGTTTGATAATTATATTCTATTGTGGTTACCAAATAAATAAAATTAATGTATGTCCACCTGAGTCAGTCAGTGTTGCATGCATCTCACGTCTGCACTGCGGGTTGCTAAATAAACAATTGTTTTATTTAATGTGGCAACACTTGTGCAAATGGCCTTTGAATAAATATTTGGGCAATATTCAGCACATGTTCGAGCCTGTTAAAAATAACTTGGGAAATAGTAATAAAACAATTGCTTAACATACCCCTTAAGCAACGCCTTAGCTGAACTATCGAGCGAAGAGGAAGAGGTCTGATTTTCACAATTTATTATCAATCTATACTAATATTGAAAACGTTTCACCGACCCCAAGTAACGACAGACAAAGGCAAGGATAGGAAGATGATGAGATCACACCAAAGGTTAGGCAGAGGAGAACCTATAGTACCTAATAGGTAAAATAAATGCGAAAGTAACTCTGTCTGTCTGTCACGCCCCGAACGGATTAGCATGGCACACTGGTAGACTATGACCTTGGTTAGGTAGACATAGGATACTTTTTATACCGGTAGCATCTACGTTCCTAATACATAATTTTTGGCCACCACGCGAGTTTACCATATATTTTTATTGGTGCAAACAATTTCTCAAAAGGCATAGTATAGCATAATGCTATATCTACAGGTTCTTGTAACACATAATAACCATTGATTCCAAAAATCAAAGCATTTGAACAGGTTCTGAAAACATTAAAAGTAATCACATTGTTGTGATTCGAATCCATTCTGATATCGTGCTTCAACTGTTTGCTGTGTCAAGATCGATAAATCGATTCTGAGCACTGAAACGTTTAATTCAGTATTCAGAATCGATTTCCATTGCCGATTATTCCTTATTAAGCCGCCATTGAACGTAAACACAAAACATGCAGGTATGTACCCGATGTATGTGCATGTATATAGCGAATAAAATGTGACTATCGACCAATAAATTTATGTAAATTCCCACTTAAATAAATTATTATAGACTAACTTCCTTGCCCGCAGCTTCGCCCCGCGTGGAGGTCGGAAATTATCCCAGGGCAACGTACTACCGGAATCAAAAGTATCATAAGTCCTAATCCAGGTCATGTTCTACCCATGTGCTTTAAATTTCATCCAAATCCATTAAGCCGTTTTAGCGTGAAAGCGTAATAAACAAACGAACTCACTTTCGCATTTATATTTACTTATTATATTATTAGCACAGAGGAGTAGGATTAGGATTGCACTAATTCCGTCACTCGGGGTATTGTACCCGCAGTCACATTTAATTCGGAAAAGTTCGGTTTTTCCGAAGTTAAACGATGCATGGAACTTTTGAACGTTGTCATACTGTAGTTACCTCTGTTTGGAGTAAGGCTAGGGTTATGGGGACAGGGGCCAGCGAGATGGACAGCATGTTTTCGAATCGCTCTCTGAGAATGTTGTTCAGTGATGGTACTGATGGCTGGATGGCTGCAGTCTATCTGACAATAGTGCTCTTGTATTTGCCGACCGTTCCGCTTAAGGCGAACTGAGCGGGAGGCAGACGGAAGAATATGAAGGAGAGTGGGAGAGGAAAAGCGCTCCGCTACACGCTCCGCCATTCCACAATCACAGCCTAAAGGATGCGATATGCATGTAAATTGATAAAATGAATGGTATTCAGGACCACATCCAGTTTCATAAAGTAGGTTTATGTAACGCATTGTGACAGATTAGGCAATAGCTTTGTCACTCGTATTGAAAATAAAGAGGTTATTATAATGCTTATTGTTTTTGCAACCATTCGTCTGCTCTGGCATGTCCCGGTTTGATATACCTACGAATATCGGATTAAGTACTTAATAGTTTAGTTTCATTGGAATTTCTGGACCACTTCGGTCTTCTACACTTCCACACTAAAAGACCTCAGAGAAGTCCAGCTGTTATTCATCTTTTCCCCGCCTTCCCTATACTCAGGGTAATGCGACTTCTTCCATTAATCAATCCAGGGGGTCGGGTAACAGTGGTCGGGGATTACAAATCAACAGCAATAACTATCGTTTTACGTTTAACTTCCAATTGCTAGGTTTCCATTTTATAAGTCTTCACAATTACACGTCGACCTTCTGAATTCAGTACAGTTTCCACAACAACAGGTTTTTGTGTGATGTTTTCTAAACAGTAGATAAGGTTTATTTTCCAAACACAAAATAATCCTTGACCTCCATCAGTCACTCTCCACAGTCTTAACAAATTCAACTAGCATATCTTCCCATAATTCGATACAGTGCCTACACAACAGAAAGTATGTATTATTCATGGCTACTTACTAGAAACTTCGGTGATAAAACATCAATCTGCAGACAATACTGTATCTCGGTAGGTTCTCACGAAGATTTCGATACAATACCTGTGTACAATACCTTGTTTTAAATTACGAGAGATGAGCGATTGTGATCCTGAGACAGCGTCTGTCTGTTTACATTAAACATCTATATAAAAATATTATGATGTGGGAATGGCAGACATTGGTGCTGGAAAAGAATGTTTAGGATATCGTGGATCGAGTTTCGCACCAACACCTCTATATACTCCAAGAAATCGGCATCAAAAAGCGTCTATCTGTTCTGCTCCAAACGTGCATCCTCAAATACTTCGGACATAAGGCGTGAGGTTGACTCTATAGAGCGCCTTGTCGTGCAGGGTAGAGTGGAGGGCACTAGACCACACGGACGCTCACCCATGAGATGGATTGACCAAATTAAATCCACAGTGTGCGATTACTTGTATGAAACACCAAAAATCGGAGTAGATGGTAAGAAATCGTGAGGTAAATCACATCTGCCCCTGGACAAGAAACTACATGAGACCACGACTGCTCTAACATATAGAGTGCTACGAAGAAGAAGAAGATGGCAGTTGAACAGACACGAACCGATTGAATAGCCTTCTCCTTAGAAAACAAGACTGTCTGTTCTTCTAAAATCAGTGAACGAACCTGCTGACTCGCTCGACCAAAGACTGCATGATTTTACAAAATCTGTAGGTCTTTCAAATAACTTCTCCCGCTCTGGGTGGAGCGGAAGGGCGTGTCAGACTTTTACTGACTAAAACCCACCCGTGTTCCTTCAGTTGCCTATGCCAGGGCCGCGGTATCTTCTTCAAACTACCCGCGACCCCAGCGGCAAAATCTCTAGGTCTACATCCACAATTATCTTCTGCCTGCGACTTTGTCCGCGTGTAAGAATCATATTCTAACTAGCTTGTAGTTTAACTGAAAGAATGTTTGCATTTGGATCAACTTACTTCCAGAGACAAACAAACAATTTTACCTCTTTATTATAATATTACTTTAGAGTTTAGTTTCCGAGGTCTCTTCCTCAAGTTTTAAGAGCAAATATTTAGCTATCAGCTCTCATCTTGTACCAGGGCAGCATGCAGCATCAACACATGAAGTAATTAGACTTTCTCAAGTGAATAAGTATTACATCACCATAATTCAATGATTACAGCTGTAAAACATCTGCTCCACTAAATCAAGTATTTTTTAGGTCATGGCTCGGAATCTGCGTATGGGAAGATTCTAACAAAGGTCCGTAAAAACTTGTACTAGCTGCATATTAATAGCCGTCATAGATTTTATAAACAATGAGGACAATATACGTTTGGAGATGTATTATAAATTAGAAGATGGATGGTCTATTGGTCTTAGTAGTGAAGGTTATCGCGGCAGGCCCAGACGAAGATGGCGGAAGAGCCTGAACTCCTTTAATAAGATTGTTCCTTGGTAGCTCTGGACATAGAAAGGTGGAAAGAGCCTTTGCCCAGCAGTGGGAACATAATGGCTAATTTTTTTTAAATTTCCTTATTTGCCCCCAAAAGTGACCCCCATATTCAAAATGTATTTATTTACGTTACACGTTCGTGTTTGGGTCATAGAAATTCATATGTGTACAGTGCGATTCAACTAAGAATAGGAACGCCAATGACCTCTAACAAGTTTTGTAGTGTTATCCTTAGACATTTTAGTTCTGTTTTTGGAATTTGTTTTTGTTAAAATATGTCACTGACTTTGCAAATGTGTAAACGAGGTGCTGTTTTGCTAAATCTTCACAATATGGCACAAAGTCATTCCTATTCATAGTTGAAACGCATTGTACCAAATTTCAAATTAATCGTTCCTTTAGATTCGGCGCAAATTGGCTGTCACAGACAGACACACGATCAGTGATCCTATAAGGGTTCCGTTTTTAGGGTTCCGTACCAAAATGGTAAAAAAGGAACCCTTATGGTGTGACTCAGTCTGTCTGTCTGTATGTCTATCTGTCACAGCTGGATATCTCAAGAACTAATAATGCTATCAACTTGAAATTTGGAACAGTTTTAGATAACGTTTACCCAACTATTTTGCAAATAAGAAAGAAATAAATATATTTATATTTTTTTGCAACAAGGTCTGAAAGGGGTCTTAAAAATTCAAAATGGGGCTACTAGGGCATGTATAGGTATATATGCAAGAGCGATGTTTGCAAATTCTCAAAAATTTTTGAATTTTTTTTAGGCCGCATAGTTTTCGTCTTTGATGAAAAATGTAAAAAAAATACCGTCCCACCCCCGTATCTCCGAAGTTTGCAGAGAGAAAAATCTGAAATTATTCTATGTGATAGAAGTTTATACATATAAAGATTACGGGAAAAATAAAACGATGTCTCTAAATAGCACACTTTTTCAGAAATCGGAACGGAACCCTCGGTGCCCGAGTCCGACTCGCTCTTGACCAGTTTTTTTCCTTTTTTTGAGGTACGGAACCCTAAAAAGTGAAGGTTAACTATGGTCTTCGTAGGGTCCTTGGATAGTTTTCTCTTATTTAAATGTGCACTTAGCTATGTGGTGCCTACTTCAGCTCAAGTGCTTATGTTAAATCGACTTTCGACTTATTAACATGATAAATTAGGTTCCTCTTCATGTATAATATCCTCAATATATTCAGTCTTGTTTGTGGCTTGGCTTAAAGCCCAATGTGTTTGATGGTCATGCAACTCATGACTTGAACAGTTATCTGACGTGGAAGTGTCTAAAGAGTTAAAGACTATGCAGGATATACAGGGTGTAAGGGACAGCCCTCCGCAAACTCACAGGGTGCATTCAGCTCCTCATTTTGAATCATATTCCACCGGAAATTTTCTCAGGAAAATTTTCATTTTTTCAATTTTTTTTTCCGTTACATTTTCATTATTTCAATGTAAAATTGCATTGTGTGTTCGCAGCACTCCATTTATGTAAAAAAAACTGCAAAAAAAACACCAAAAAAAGAAAACCAGCAATGGATGTTGAAATACTCTAACCAACGACGCGTGAAATCAGCTGTTCACTTTCTGTCTAGCTACAGAGTTCATCGAACTCACCGCATACCTTTTACCTACCCCTCCCAACCAGTAATAGACGCTCCAATTCGTGCACAAAAACACAAACAAATCAGGTTTATTGGATTCCCTTAACTTTCCTGAAAAAATTTCATGTACCGGTCATCTTAGTATGACATACTGAATTCACCCTATCAGTTTGCGGAGGGCTGTCCCTTACACCCTGTATAGACTTGACCAAATTAAAGCCCAATGTGTGGGCTCCTACTGTGTTTGAATGTTAAAACTTCAACAGACATCTGACGTAGACGTGTCTAATGTGGCGGCATCTACATCGCCACATACGAACTACGCATCACAATGACATGACGTCACGCAATCCTGCATCGCGCTATTAGAGTTTACCACGCGACTTGCATATATACAACGTCCCGACATCAACCGTCGGGCAGTTGCCCACCAGACACAACACCCGTCTGTCTGGTCGGAGGATCCTCACTTTTCAATAGAGGGTGAGTGAACTTTACACCCTGTTCCTCATGACTCTATGTCATGATTAGGACTATGCAGGATATGCGTTGAACCAAGTTAAATTTGCTCCAATGGTTTCCTTGGCTACAAACAGATGAAAGCTTGAACAGCATTCCTTCCATTACTTCCCTTAGATATAGAAGAATCTTATGAAGCATAGCTTAGCAAAGGCTTATTAATTTTTCGTTCCGCCTCGTTACGCTGCTGCCCGTCTCTGGGGACACTTAGGTACGTTACGGTACTATAATATCACAGTCAATCCTTTCCGTATTACCTTGCGACCGTTGTTTATAGCGGGTTGTAGGCCAATGATCTGTAGTAGACTTTTACGAACTATTATAGTCTTGTGCTATTGGCCCTAGCCTAGCCGGTGTTGTTGAAATAGCAAACGCAACATTTAAAGAGAGAAAGCATATAACGACATCGTGGGCCAGCCACCTTTGTGAGTGTGGTGTACACTGAACAGATAAAACCTCTTTTATCTGTTCTGTGGTACTGTGTGATAGATTACAAGAAGAGGACCTATAGATACTTAAATGAAAAATCGGTCTACTCCAAGAATCGACCGGAAAAAGCACTAAAAAGTTGGATAATAAGGTACCTAGCTGACAATGTAATGGTGAGACTTCAACTTACCCTGAGTTGGATACATACTTATAAGAACAATAATTTAGGAGTTTCTAATAAGAGATAACTGAGCAATATCTTGACAGAACAGCTATGACCCAGTGGTACCTAACGGCCGCGTAGCGTAGGTCCGAAGCGTGTAAATTTTTCATCACCACTGCTCTCAAAACGGTCAGGAAAAACATCGTGAGGATACCAACCGGCATGTCCTAGAACCAGAAATTCGAAGACATTTGTGTCTACCAATCCGCACTGGTCCTGCGTGGTGGATTATGTGCCACTCCCTCTCACTCTCAGAGAGAGGAGGCCTGTGTCCCAGCAGTGGGAACATTATAGGCTGATTATGAGCAATATCGAAGGATCAGGAGAGCCTTTCGGTTCCATTTAAAACCCCAAACACGTACAAAAAGAATATTCGCATGAACCTCCAAAAAAAGTAGGAAAGATGTTTTATGATTATTATGCTGATGTTGTATGCAAATGAGAACTCATTTCTAGTATCGCGCCTACTTAAAATTGCTAATGTAAATCCGGCATTCGCACGATTAATGTGTAGATTAGCAAAGCGTCTCTCTACCTTACGATTCAATGTCACGACCGCAGTAGTGAAGAATGAATGGAATACCTAATTATGGGCGGAATCATAGAATTCTCTAAGGGCGGAATCATTTAGTAGTGTGCTTTGAGATTTGCAAAATGAGTCGAGATTGAACTAAACTCATCAGTCACGAAAACAAAATATCACGAGATCGTGTCACAGCCTAGTCGTCACAGACCTATTAATACTCGTAGGATACTTCTTCTTTCAGTTATGGAATTTAGGGAACAGCAATTATAGTGTAGGTACTTAAGGTAAGTACTTATATAATTCGTTCTATGAGAAAAACACAGAATATTATGTACTTAGATAGGCTGTCTTCTCGACCATGTCTCGCCCCCATGCATGCTGCACAGAGTACATAAATTTATTCTGCCAAATACAAAGAATAAGGTGACACCTAAAGCTAAAAAAAAGCGCTGACATTGCCAAGTCAGCATCGTCAGCAATACACTGATAACCAAGATCAAAATACGAAACTACTTAGACTCAACACAACAATTCGGGGCTCCAATCTGTTATGTAATATACAGGGTGTCCCGTAAATAATGGATCAAACGTAACGGGTAGGTAGCTTACCTAATTTCCAACAACTAATTTGGATATTAAAAAAAAAACCGTTACAGTAACCAGGATATTAATTTTTTTTCGAATTTTACGATTTTGTCTTCCAGAATTAAGCTTTTTTAATGCTGTCGCTGCAAATGATGACATTTTTAAGTATGATTTTTATTTAACATTTCTGAATAGCTTACTAATGTTATAAGATACCATTTTTTTGAATACCGTTTTATTTGCCTTAGAAAAAAAATCTTGAGTTGAAAAGTTTTTTCTTTACGATGTTAGGACCAAAATTGAAAAAATTCTCCTGTAAAAAAAATGTATGACACCGAAAACCACCATTATTTTAAAAACTTGTACATTTAATAAGGTTTGCAAATTGGTATAAAACTTACGTCTAGTCTTTATCGTTACAAAGATATTGCTATGAATGTGATGAAGACAGAAAATAAATTAAATTGGTACTATTCCATTTTTTCATTTTCGTAATGGCTTATGCTTGAATGCTTGTAATCGAAGCAGGTAGTTAAGCGGCTAGCATATTCCGACCCGATGACGTCATCTGTCCGGAATTTGGGACCGCTACCTGTGGCGGAGTTGCACCTCAGTCAGCGTGAAGGGGATAGATAGCGCCGCTTTTGTATTTTTGGTAAATTGGTATGAAGTTGTACATTCTAGTCCTTGTCGTTACAAAGATAATTGCTATGAATCTGAGAGGTGCTCCAAATCAACGTTAATAAAAAAAATAAAAAAGTGTGTACATTTAAACTTTTTCTTTAAAATGTGTAACTGTAGTATTTCAGAGGCAATGTTCATTGAATTATTGAGGCGTATGAAAAGAATTAGGAGGCCGTACTAAAAAAAACAGTTAGTTCAAATAAATCGTTTTATTTGGTTTTTACAATAGATGTTCGAATTGCCTTCCCTCTACAAGAATGCAAAGTCTGCATCTCCTAATAAAGGAAGCTCTTATCCGACGGACAAAACGGCTTTGGTTTATTTCTGATGCAGCAGATTGGATGCGCTGTCGTAATTCTTCTTCCGACGTTATTGGATTCTTGTAGACCCTGTCTTTTAAACATCCCCAGTAAAAAAAATCTAGGGGATTTAAATCCGGAGATCGCGGAGGCCACAAAATTGGTCCTAATCGGCCGATCCATCTGTCCGGATAACTTTCATCAAGGTGCGCCCTTACTGCCGTCGCATAGTGAGCGGGGCACCCATCATTTTGCAACCACATTGCTTGCCGTACGTCTTCTGGAACGTTTTCTAATAACCTTGGCAACTCATTCCTTAAAAAATGGAGATAATATTCGGCGTTTAGAGTAGCTGGTAGTTCAAAGGGCCCTATTATTTGCCCATTGATTATTCCCGCCCATAAATTTATTTTAAATTGATGTTGGCTCCTGTCCTCTCGCATCAAATGTGGGTTTATCAGCTGCCAACTGTGCAAATTATGCAAATTTAAATATCCATCTCGGCGGCATGAAGACTCGTCACTCCATAAAATCTTGTTAAAAAACTGCGGGTCCGCCCGAATCATTCTAAGCATCCTTTGGCAAAATTCTATTCTTGGCTGGTAATCACGCGACGTCAGCGTTTGAACACGTTGCACGTGATATGGGTGCAATCGGCACCGTTGTAGCACTCGATGCACCGTCGATCTAGAAATTCCTACGCGTCGCGCTATGACGCGAACGGAGACTGACGGATCTTCCTCGATTTCTCGAAGAATGACTTCGTCATTAACTTGTCGCGGTCGTCCTTCACGGGTACCACCAACTCCGGTGCCAAGAATTCTTCCCTCAAGAAGCGCGTTATGCACTCTAATAAAGACGCGATAATCGGCATAACGAACCAGGTTCGGGTATCTTTCACGGTACAATCTTGCAGCCGCCCTGGCATTACCTCTTGCTTCTCCGTAGATAAAATGCATTTCGGCGTACTGCCGTGGCGTGTACTCATAACGAGGCATTGGGCTGAATAAGGTTTCAGCGCTACTGCACACACGTACAAGCACACACAAACGAATGTTTTCGGAGTCCGTAGGATCGCCAAGTCGTTTGTCCAATACGCAAAGAGTTCCAAATCGATAGGCAAAGCAAAGTCCAAAAACACAGCACAAGTCAAATTTTACAGAAGAAAACACCGAGCCACTGACCGGGAGCGAAAGTTGTCTGACGTAGCAACTCGAAGAGAGACTAGTTACAACTAAACTAATAAAATCAAGCAACAATGAAGCCTGTACGAGTGAAGGGCGCAGGAAAGAACAAAAGAACCTGCGCAACTTCATACCGATTTAACCGATTTACCAAAAAGCGGCGCTATCTATCCCTTTCACACTGACTGAGGTGCAACTCCGCCACAGGTAGCGGTCCCAAATTCCGGACAGATGACGTCATCGGGTCGGAATTATGCTATCCGCTTAACTACCTGCTTCGATTACAAGCATTCAAGCATAAGCCATTACGAAAAGGAAAAATGGAATAGTACCAATTTAATTTATTTTCTGTCTTCTTCATCACATTCATAGCAATATCTTTGTAACGATAAGGACTAGACGTAAGTTTTATACCAATTTGCAAACCTTATTAAATGTACAAGTTTTTAAAATAATGGTGGTCTTCGGTGTCATACATTTTTTTTACAGGAGAATTTTTTCAATTTTGGTCCTAACATCGTAAAGAAAAAACTTTTCAACTCAAGATTTTTTTTCTAAGGCAAATAAAACGGTATTCAAAAAAATGGTATCTTATAACATTAGTAAGCTATTCAGAAATGTTAAATAAAAATCATACCTAAAAATGTCATCATTTGCAGCGACAGCATTAAAAAAGCTTAATTCTGGAAGACAAAATCGTAAAATTCGAAAAAAAATTAATATCCTGGTTACTGTAACGGTCTTTTTTTAAATATTCAAATTAGTTGTTGGAAATTAGGTAAGCTACCTACCCGTTACGTTTGATCCATTATTTACGGGACACCCTGTAGATATTGCAATCCACGAAGACGCGCCCCACTACTCCTTCTAACCGTTGCACACATGTACTATAAACGGTTAGGAGGAATAGTGGGGCGCGTCTTCGTGGATGGCACTATCTATAACTATACCTAGGTAAGTACTAACGGTTGTTACAGACATAATTACAGATAAACAAACTTATTTAAGTACAAGATGATTCACATCACTATGCAGTGAGAAGAATTCTTATGTCATGAAATGAAGCCATTAAAAAGTCGTTAAC
The DNA here is from genome assembly GCA_905163495.3 of Cosmia trapezina. NCBI lineage: Eukaryota > Metazoa > Arthropoda > Insecta > Lepidoptera > Noctuidae > Cosmia > Cosmia trapezina. The sequence continues at coordinate 10,512,419 of LR991039.1, forward strand.
CCAACTTTATCGTAAACGATTTCTATTTGAAAACATTGACCATCACAACAAGCAAGGCCGTTTGTGCACTGCCTTTTGTAGGTACCTATATGTGTTCTAAATTCAACCAATAAACATGGCGTAGCGTAACATGCCTTTGGTTTCATAGGAAAGCGGTTCCGTTATATATTACTTAGAACGTCCGTCATGAAAATCTGTCATTTTCACCAGTACTTGACATTAAGGTGACGCTCTGTGTTTGGATAGGTATCCGTTAAGCTTTGATTTCCTAGGAAAGCGGCCGCAACAGCCGTCATGAAAATCAACGCCGCCCCCGAAAGATTTAAATCACTGGATTATTAGCCCTCACCGTACTTAGTCACGATAAAATGTCCATACTGAGAAGAGTAAGCTCAAACATTATTTAACAGCGTTTCCATAATAATCAAGTGAAGTCACTGCGTCATTGCGTGTCAGAGGTGTCAAAACGAAACAGAAACGCGAGTATCTTTTGACGCGGTAGGGTGAATCTAACGATTTAAATCATTGCCACTGTCATCATTTTCATGACAGCCATCCATCACTATGGCCGTTACGTGCGGTGACCGCTCTTCTAGGACACCGTTAGCTTTATTGTGTGACTGTTCACCTCTTTCCTAGAAAACAATGTTTGGGCAGAAGTGCACATTTCGCCAGTTATAAAAGTCTCATGAGCCTATTGCCATCAATGTGTCACTAATCCAGACTCCGGGCCGCTACTGAGAAATTCCTAAAGGAAACATTCTCACTAGGGACCCGCACCCTAATAATGCGTAACACCGTTAAAATCACAATCTGAATGATTTTGAAGGATAGTGGTAATCCATTGCTACACATGTTTGAAAAAATTGTCTGGTCAGCAACGTAAATAACGCAATGAATGGTATTGAACTGTCAAAAAGCCATGAAGTCATTCTTACTTTATGTGAGTTTGAGTTACGCAATTAGTTACCCCGCTGGTCAGGAAATTGTCGGGCAAATTTTATCAAGATGCTTACCGTAATTTTTACGCAGCAACAATCGGATAACGCTTATTCAACAATCCAAAAATTCACAGGCGTCAGGCAATCACAGCATCTATTTACTTAATTGCACGAACATTTTCATACAATGGTAGGCTTTAAAATTAACTACCTACTGATAATTATACTAAAACAGAAATGATTGCCTGTTTAATTGTATAATTAGAAAATTATCGTAAAATAAAGAGTAGCTTTAGCGCAATATTGACTGCGTTAATCTCTTTTATGCGTAGATTTTATAAGCGAAAGTAAGTATCTACACAATTATATAGAGGTAAGCATTAGGTACCCGTTAATGTGAGATTTTTCTCACTAAATATGGTCATGTTCCTTACAAAAGCTGATGAGATTTTCTTTTGAAACCTAGGTATACTGGTACTGGCCACCATCTGCCTGGCCTTTTCCCAACGATGTTGGGGTCGGCTTCCAGTCTAACCGGATGCAGCTGAATACTAGTATTTTACATGCAGCGACTGCCTATCTGACCTCCACAACCCAGTTACTGAGTAATACGATATCCCTTGTTAAGACTGGTTGTCAGACTTTCGGGTTTCTGACGAACCGTGATGACTGTCAAAGATCCACGGATGACAGCTCCGGGACCAACGGCTTAACGTATTTTCCGAAGCCCGGAGGAGTCTTGGTATATAAAGATGGTCACCCATCCACGGACAAGCGTGGCAAGCCTGATCGATCGGCCCGTGCGGCTTGCTATCACATAGCCATAAGCTCCAGGCTGAATATGATGACTACTTACCATGGATTGCTAGTCAATATAAGTACGCTCTTAATCTGTGCCTGTACAGGGTGTAACAGAAACATGTGGTCAAAATTAATGGTATGGTACAGATCATCAAACCGAACAACTTTCTCCATGGGATCAATATTGTAATCGCGAAAAAATAATCAGTCGTCCCATACATTTGGGTCGAGTAGGTATTGAAGTTTTGTATTGGACGACGCGATTACGATGTTGGTCCCATGGAGAACGTTGTTCAGTTTGATGGTATGTACCACACCCTTAATTTTGGCCACACCTTTCTGATACACCCTGTATAATAAAATTTTCCAGAACATAATATTGCAGGCTGTACCTTTTTGTTAGCGATCTATCTCTTCAAGCTGGTCTCTATCATAGAATTAATAGGCTCACTCTAAGTCTAATTACTCTAAGGTCTCTATTATTTTCTATTCTGAATACGAAATAGTGTTTATCTCATAAATGCTATCAACTTATAAAATACTCGTGGAGGTTGCATGGAAACGCCATGCAGGCGGTTCAGGCGCAAAACGTCTCTTTCGCATAGGTAATGTCGCTTTCTCATAATGTCACTTTCGCAGAATGACTCCTTCTGAAAAGGTCGATGCCTCTTTCGCAGAATATCTCTTTCGCAAAATGTCGCTTTATCTTAAATAAACTAAAAAAAAATGTTGTTTTTTTTCCAATTCCTTATTAAATGTTTACAAGTTTTACAACATATAAGCTATGTTTGGAGTTTCCTAATGCGACATTTTGCGAAAGAGGCATCGACCTTTTGAGAAGCAATCATTCTGCGAAAGCGACATTATGCGAAAGACGTTTTGCGCCTGAGTTATGCAGGCAAAAGCCTGTACTGTACCACACAACCCACAACCTGAAGGACATGAAAGTATTTACTCTGGAGAATCGAACCTGTGCAGTTGCGCCAGCGGACCAAAATTCAATAAATTCATACTTGCCTATCAAAACAAATATGATGCAAACTCAAATTAGTTACTTATACAATAGAGTTATTAAAAAAATTGCCAATAAACAAAAACCATAGAGTTTGATGGCCCGTACAACACCAATTTTCAATTACGATTTACAACGGAGAGCGAAAGTGACCCATTATTTAAATAAGCGATCCGTTACATGACGTAATTTTATGTAATAAATAAATACCTAGCATTACATTTTGTTGACCGACACGATGATTTAAATTGAGTGTAGCGAATTTAGATCTTAATTAAGTTGTCGGCCATCTTGGCATCAATTAATTAAATTATTGGAATTTTGAGTTGCTATCGTTTTACTCAACTCATTTTAAACAAACATGAGCAAAATAGACCTCCCAATTTTTTTTAAGTGAAAACTTCTTCAGGCGTTTTGAGCGATTTTTGGTTGGGGGAAATCTTAGAGCGAGCGCGCACTGCGGTGCGTTTCCGTTAGTTCTGCCGCACTGGGCGGGGCCTACAGTAACAAAACGCATGACCGCAGTGCGCGCACTTCAAAGACATTACATACTTCACAGATTATGCGGTAGAAAAACGCACCGCAATGCGCGCTCGCCCTTACGGGTTCGGGTCACCGCGACACTGCGACACGTTTAAGTTTTCACTTCTGTCGGTAGTCTCTATGACTGCCTATTTTATTTTATTTTTATTTAGTTCATATTGTTTCACTTTCAACTCTATAATATACGTACGTCTGCCAAACTGCAAAGCAACGAATAATTTGTATTCGAAGTTTGAATAAAGCGACTTTCAGGCACCACCGTAAGGCTTTTCTTGATGAAACTACCTTGATGTGCTGCTTATAGTTTTAACTGAAACACGTTATATTCTTTTCTAGCATAATAAGAACGATATTTAATTGAGAAACGAAAATTATTTTGCTTTGAACTGGCTTTGAACTGACAAGTTACCTACTGAATACGATTAAAAATCCAATTAATTATGTAAAAGTAGCAATAAAATTAAGATTGAATTATTTTTCCTCCGTCATTAGTTAGTACACGATATGTATAAAACACTGGCTTCTAGCGACCATGACAGTGAAATATTATGTGTTATCGAATAATTTACTTGTTGGACACAGACCTGCGTGCTACGAAGCATTGGCATCGAATCTGTGCATCGAATGTGTACATTTACATGGATTTTGTAACTCTTACATACACAACGGTGTATTTGTAGGATATGCACAATGCACAAGCTCAAAAGCATGCACTGATCCACCTAATAATAACAACCAATGTTCTGAAGCAAAAAGTATTGCCAAGAGCCATAGACTTATAAAAAAAAGTCTATGCCAATTGATGCCAAGAGCATAGGTTTTAAAATTGGAAAAACATCACTTTCTCCGCTCGGTTTTACATAGGTGCCTATGTATGAACGTCTACGCCTCTTTTAGGTCAAACCTCTCCGAAATTCCTGGCTGTATGTATCCTTGATGGAGACGTCTACACGTCTGTGGCGTAGTAGGTACCTTTCTACTGTGTAAACTTTATCTTAGTTTGTGGGACTGGGTACCCAACATTTCTATGTACACACGGCTATACATCAAGCTATACATTTTCAGTTTACACTGACCTCTCATTGTAAGGAAATCCTATACAAAGCGAGATCAGCTTATACTGGAAATGTATAGCTTGATCTGTAGCCGTGCGTACAACAATCGATTGGTCACAATAAGCAAACAATAATAAGTCGGTCACTAAAAATGTTCGCTCGAATCGCTCGTTAGCAAACATTTTAGCATGAAAGTGTGATATCGCTAACTATTGGCAATCCGTTTCATTGACGCATGCTGCAATGCGTACCTGAAGTGTTAACAAGGTATTGTCGAATATTTGGTAAGCCAACATGCATAGATTCGTTGATTCCTGGATTCCTGCAAACGTTATCGGATCCAACTACTTAGATGTATAGACTCCAACTGAGGCAAAGTGTATACAATTAATTATATTATATAACATAATTAATGTAACCTTATCTTCGTTTCAGATAATCTGGTGTTTCGCGGTGCTGGCAGTCACATGGCGGACCGCGAGTGGTCACGGCAGACTCATCGAACCTCCCTCACGTGCCTCCGCCTGGCGCTTCGGCTTCGACACACCACACAACTACAACGACCATGAACTCTACTGCGGAGGCTTCTCAAGACAGTGGCACAAAAATGATGGCAAGTGCGGAGTATGTGGAGACGCCTGGGACGCACCAGTCCCAAGAGCACACGAACTAGGAGGCAGATTCGGCAAAGGCGTTATCGTCCGCAAATACGCGCCACAAGACGCCATCGTCATCAAAGTCGAACTAACAGCCAACCACAACGGCTTCTTTGAGTTCAGAGTCTGCGAAGAATCAAAAGGAACCACCCAAGACTGCTTAGACAAATACGTACTAAAAATAGACGGAAGAGAAGGAACCAAATTTTATCCAAAAGACGGCAACAAAATCTACGAGATGAAGTATAAACTACCTGAAGGACTAGAATGTTCCCATTGCGTGATGCAATGGAGATATATCGCTGGCAACAATTGGGGTGCATGTGGAAACGGGACTGAAGCAGTGGGCTGTGGACCACAAGAAGAATTTAGAGCGTGCGCGGATATAGCTATAGGAGAACGCTTCGCTACCACAACCAAACGTCCCAGACCTACATACGTGCCTCCTGGCAGAAGACCAACGGTGCCAACCCCAGAAGAATCTACTGGAAGCTCTTGGTACGGCTTCGTGGTCGCTATCGTCACGTTGCTCGTTGCTATCGGCGTTCTAGCAGGACTGTATCTGTACTACTACAGAGGTGGCATCAAGATTAAAAACCTCCTTAGATCGAAGGTGCCACCACCAGCGCCCGTTCCCCCACCAAGACACAAAAGGTCGTCTCTCTCAAGAGAACAACCGCCAGAATTAACACCACCAAAAATAGGGATGCTCCCTGAATCAGGATTTGAGACAGTTGACCTAAGAGCAAAATGATAGAAGAAACGAAGCTATTAGAATAAGCAGAACTACCTAAGCTGCCTTTACCTAGTGATATTAAGTCTTGTGTGACTGAATTACGTAGAGATACAACTGTGAAGTCGGTTGTTAGGTGATTAACTTAATTTTAATTTAGGTTATTTCTACTTTTGTAAATTATAGATATTTATGTTAAATTAAATGTTATGATGATTGATGTTTTGAATTTTGAATTACCCTAATCCAATACCAATTAATAAAATGTAGAAAATTATGGCCCTATACATATTTATTTTATTCATTTATTTATGTACGCCAACAGTATAGGTACATATTTAAAGAATCAAGGCAATGTCCATAGATTAATTTGTACAAAAAAAAGTGTTCATTTAGAGGGTTCAAAACATTTTCCAATGTTGAGAATACATTGTGGGGAGTAGATTGATATACTTATCATATTTTTAAAAACCCGGATACTTAAAATATTTCGAAAGGAAATTATCAGTTTTTCGTTGTCCATTTTGTATTTATAAAAAAAAAACGAAGTGACAAGTGACACTACCGGATGACCGGATCTATCAAACTGACAGACAAGTCAGATGTGTTTTCTTGTTTACAGTTGAAAAAGTACATTGATATCCGTTGAAATAATTATTTGTGACATTTTCCATAAAACGATGATGACTTGCGTGACGACACCAACCCTAAAGATACCTAAAGATTATGTCTACCGGTGGAAGACGTCAAATTAATATCAAGCTTGTGTAAATATTGATGTACGAACCTTAATCTGTTGAAAGTGTAATAAGTTCATATGAAGTGATATAAATAACACCAGTTTAGGTCTACTTAATAAAAAAAACAACATCTTGATATTTGTCTTTATTACTCTTCTACAAAAAACATGATTTTAAATGCTGAGCTGGTAGTAAAATGTTATCCTGATTCCTTGCCCATCCCAAATACCAAACAACTGTTATTACATGGGCACAACAACCGATCGTTCGGCGACAAACTATGCAATTACAGCAATACTCTAGGATGCGGTGCGTTAGACTCAAGTATACGACGGGAATGGTGAAGATTGAGGTCACAGTTGATACACCTCATTGTCCAATTCGTAAATCAAAATCCAGTGTCGAGAATATAAGAACAAAGTCAAAGATAAGTGTGAGATTCAAAAGTCCGTGGTAGAAGCCGAGAGTTTTCAGGGTAAAGCAGAGATCAAATGTCCAACAGAGTAACAAAAATCCGTTAAAGAAAGCGAAAATTACACCTAAGCAAGAATACACGCAACACAGTCGACGATCAAAGATAGTCTGGCACATAGGTAATATACTATACAGGGTGTTCGGCGCATGGACCGACACAATTTTTTGGGGGATTGGGGGGGTCATTTGCTAGGTTTCACCTAAAGACCTCCATGTCCTAAGTGTGACGGTAATTGAGATATATTTTTTTTTGTTCTTTCTTTGAATTACCCAAAATCTCGCCTTTGAATCGATATATTTTTTTTGTTTATGGTTACAATAGAACAATATAAATTTTATAATAGTCTGCAATGTATTTTTATTCTAAATAAATTATTATTTGATGTAATTGATCAGTAGAAAAAGACTTATGTGCTTCCAAAGTCTTAAAAATGTTTAAATGTATGAAAAATTACTACTCTTAAATTCATTTTTTTTTTTAAATAAAGCCATTTTGACCTTATTTTTATCTCAAAAAGTTCTTTAGCTTGTACCCTTTCTAAGGGTATGCTACACGCTATGAAAAACAATTCAAATGTAGTCAAAATACTAGTTAGAGAGTCAGTTATGGAGTGTTTTAAGAAAAGACTTATTACGGTAATTATATTTTTTTATTTTATTTCGAATAACAATACATTGTAGACTATAATAAAAATTATTTTGTTCTTTTACAACCATAAACAAAAAAAATATATCGATTCAAAGGCGAGATTTTGGGTAATTCAAAGAAAGACAATAAAAAAACATATCTCAATTACCGTCACACTTAGGCCTCCATGTCCTAAGTGTGACGGTGTCTTTAGGTGAAACCTAGCAAATGACACCCCCAATCCCCCAAAAAATTGTGTCGGTCCATGCGCCGAACACCCTGTATAAAGTACTAGTCTGGCGATCTGGCGATGGTCTGCCCACAGAGTACTTTGAATATATAAAATAAATAATAATAATAAATAAATAAATATCCTTGGACATTTCACACAACGCCATCTAGTCCCAAGCTAAGCAACCTAATGCTTGTGTTATGGTAACGAGACGGCTGATAAACTACTTATATACATTGGGTCTGCCTCAAAGAGTATAACTAATAAATAGGGTGAATGGTGCCCTCTTACGGTATTTTTATGCAAACATTCGCAATAGCGCCGTCTACAATTTATATCCGAGCTAACCTGTCTATAGCTAGATAATAGGTACCAAACCGAAAATCCCAAAAAAAAAATCAGCTGTTCCGTACATCAAACTCGACAAAATATAGGGAGCAGCTGAGTTTTTTTTTATACCGCCATGATTTTAGGTACTGGATGGAACATTAGTTGACGCAACCGCATATCAACGGTAACAAAACCATTTTCAGCGGAACTGGCTTATTATAATAGGTTTCACAGAGGACAGGATCTGCTTTTACTAGTTTTGTTACCATTGATAAGCGGTTGACTTACTGTCAATACATGTAGGCTAGTCTTTCATCGAAAAATTAAACAAGGAAATTGAGCCACACGCAGGTCAAATATTGTGCATATTTAATTTTCAAAAAACTACATAGGTACAGTTAGGTTCTTACTGAATGACAAAGAGACCATAGTTATAAAACTATTAGGTACCTAAGATCTATGTTCTGTGTTTGGGTTTGGTTTCTGAACTTAGTTCTTCGAGTGGACCATCGTGAGCCATGGCGGCCGTGGGTGGTTATTCCAACCAGCCCACCTCCCTCCAGAAGTTGATCACGTCTCCTGATCTGTTCCAAACATCTTTGAAAGATCTGGTTGTCCCGAAGGTTTCTGTTCTAATCTGGGTGACGCCTTTGAATAAATTCAAAGAGCACATTCGTAACGGTTTCTTCTCTCTTTTATCTTTGAGTTAAATTATTATAATCATTTTATTAAAGATTCAATATTTTTATTCTTATGACACATAAGACAGTGACAAACAGGATGACATGACATAATTTATAAAGAAATAAATAAAGTTGAAGCAAAGAGGCCACATATATAGGGTGACTGGTAATTAGTGACCGATACCTAAACACATGATTATGCACATGATAACAAACAACTTTTACTATGGGACCAAACCTGAAATCGCGAAAAAAAATCAGCTGCTCCCTACATTTTGACGAGTTATGCGAACATGAATGTATGGGGCAGCTGATTTTTTTTTCGCGATTTCAGGTTTGGTCCCATAGTAAAAGTTGTTTGTTGTCATGAGCACAATCATGTGTTTAGGTATCGGTCACTAATTACCAGTCACCCTATATAACACAGAAAAATACCAGTAGGTACATAAATAATATCTTATTTAGTTTAATGTTTAAAATTATTAAAATATGCTCAATTTTATTATTAAAATGTAAAATAGATATTATTACGGTATTTAAGTTATACACTCAAGTAAGCCCCCTGGCGTAAGTGTTTAATCCGTGTTTAATCTATGGTCTAGCGGGTCTTACACTGGCAGCCGCCGTTTCGTTCTGAAATAATGAGCTCTTCGTTAAACTATTTACTTTTAACATTATATTTTTATCATAGGGTTATAAAATATTGTAGATGCCAGAAGATACTCTTTAGGCACCCAAGAGTATAAAAATTTAATTCCAACTTCTCTACAAATCTTTATTTTTTTGTACAAATCATGCCATCATTCTTTAAAAAAAATGCAGTCAGTGGCGTTTGGATGGCGTGGCGATTGATTAATTTGGTTTCTACAAAAACTGGCTTGTCTATAGTTTTTTTATAGCAACATTTAGTCAAAATGTCACTGTCAGTTGTCATGACCACAGACAAAAATCGCAAAACAAACGTGCTGTGAAAAAGCGTAAAAAGTACCGAAAGGCAATTTATTTTGCGAAAAAAACTTTATAAATGAAAAATGGCGGTGCGGCCACAGCACATGCACGACGGTGGTATTGTGGAGCGTCGGTTGAGACCAATTTACGGTAACAAGTTAGCTTGAGCGAGAGTTCAATACTTCAGGCAACCTCTATAGAAAAGGGGATGTTTTTCGGTGAAGATATGTATACTTATGAATTTTTCAGACTGGTTGGACAATGGGAATAATAAGAAGGCGCTGCAAGAAGCGGAAAAGGTGCTTAAAAAGAGTCCTACTCTGCAGGCGGCCCGGGCTTTGAAAGCCCTAGCACTTTTTAGGTTAGGAAAGGGTCCCGAAGCGCACGTAGTTCTCGACGCCCTGGCTGACGAGAAGCCAAGTGATGACACCACGCTGCAGGCAATGACGATATCCTACAGAGAATCTCAACAATGTAAGTTTAATAACCACATACTTACATGAACCACAGAATATAGCCTACAAAGAAATCTACAGATAAACCAGTAAGAACTTGTACAGTTTAGTTTCTGTTTATCCTATCCATGTGAGAATATTCTTTTTATTTATTTTCTGACATTGTACACCCTAGAGATATGCTGTAAAGATACTTTTTAATCATTTTAACCAATTTTATTTGGTACTTAACTATATTCTATTCTAGAATAGTGTATGTCCAGAAATCCTAGCCATCAGAATCTGCTGCACCTAAATCAAATATTTATAAAATAATCATATTTTCCATTCAAGTAAAGCTTACTTTCTTTGATCTATCTATTAATAAAATGTGATCAAATATTCAAATTAGATTACTTTTAAGATTCATGCTAACAAATCTGACCAAATCAATTCCTGTGTAGTTTAGTTTCTGTTGCTGATTGTAACACTGATTAATGAACCATGTAATCTCATTAAAAGCCACATTTTCAGTACTATTGTTACTAGATTAAAGCAAAAATAATAGGTAGATTATTGTGTGTTGCTATGGGCTTCCACTTAATAATAAATAAGGAACTGGTTGCTTATCTAATTTCAATAAGAAATACTATAAGAGTTAAACCATATGAGAATGGAATTATTATTTATTTAAGAGGAATTTTTCATTGTTTATCTTCCAGTTTTGAAAGCATGTCTAACAAAATATCATATCATCCTACCTACATATTATATGATTGGTTTTATTTGTTATTTTGAAGCAGTCATAACAGTTTATAGTTGTTTTATCTCAAGAAAGCGGGTGAGCCATACTTGTATGTGTAAATGTTACATGCACATTGTCTTTGTGTACGTAAGCTCGGGAGCGCGCTACCTGCAGGTACGCACACAAGAGCGCGTGTCTATACGCATTACATCTACAAGTATGGCTCACCCGCTTTCGTGAGATAAAACAACTATACTAACTATATTGATATTTGATAGCAGTAAACATGCTAACAGTTTTGAAGGCTTTCACAAACTACAAATTGAAAACTATTACCAAACTTGATTCTTAAATCATTCAAAATGTTGTAAGGTTTTATAAAGAAACTACAAGTTAATGATTTTGTTTTTAACTTAAGTAATAGGTTTTGTTTTTAAAAGCAATTTCACTAGCCTAGCTGACTACACTATTTTAAGCTCAACACAACTAAATAAAAGCTATCCACTTACATCATCCTCCCTTATTTCCCCAGTACACAAAGTATGTATGTTATACGAAAATGCAGTGAAGTCTGAACCAACAAGTGAAGAGCTGCACTCGCACCTGTTCATGTCCTATGTGAGGGTCGGAGACTACCGGTCCCAGCAGAGGGCTGCCATGGCACTGTACAAGTTTGCTCCCAAGAACCCGTACTACTTCTGGGCTGTTATGAGTATTGTTTTGCAGGTTAATATAGATTTTAATTAATTTTTTAAGAATTAATACAGTAAGCTGAAATCTGGATCCTGCTGCATGACTTGACATACCTCTCTTAAATACCCTATAACTACATGCTCTGATTTATTATTATTAAGCCTTTATTGCTAACATTTCATAATTAATTAATTATTCAATTTAACATTTAACATTAATATATCATAGTTTTTACATACATATTTAAAATAAAATCTCATAATAGGTACTTATATAAATTATTATTGTGTGTTAGCGTGTCTTTACGACACGACGGCCTCCTCCAGCTCTTTCCAGTCCACTCTAGTTTGTGTTCTTCTGTGCCACAATGGACCCGCAATCTTTCTGATTTTGTCCGACCAACGTTTCCTTTGTCTCCCTCTTTTCCTTTTTGTTTGAAATCTAGGGGCCCATTCTGTCATATCTTTTGTCCACTTATTACAGTTCTCTCTCATCATGTGGCCTACCCACCTCCATTTGAGTTTTTTGGTGTGGACTACATCGATTTTCGTAATGTGTCTTATATCTACAGCTCTTTTTCTATCCCTTTTTGTGTAACCCAAAATACTGCTCTCCATGGCTCTTTGACATGTAATCAGTTTTTGGTCCTGTTTTTGAGCGTTAGCCCAGGTCTGGCAACCGTAACTTAATATTGGTAATATGCATGTGTTGTATATTTTCCTTTTTGTTGCAATATTATATTGTTTGCCTTTTAGCACTTCCTTGAGAGCTCATGATTTACTAGTACCAGGCCCATGGAAGTTAAACCATTTGATGCCAGTCATCAATCACAATATTTTGTAAAAACAATTTTAATTTCACACCAGGCAATTCTTTTTAAACAATCCATTGCTCTCATTTATTGTCTGAATTGTGATCTATAAGAATTGTAGCTGAAACACAAGGAATTTTGTCTCTAGAATTTTTTAAAAACACGTTTGTAATTATGTTGTTTATATCAACAGGCCAAAACATCAGAGGACAACACGAAAAGAGGCATCCTACTCGCCCTCGCTCAAAGAATGGTAGACAACTTTATATCTGAGAACAAAATGGAAGCAGAACAAGAAGCCCGTCTCTACATCATGATCCTAGAACTGCAAGAAAAATGGGAAGACATCTTAAAATTCATTGAGAGTCCGTTATATTCCCAACTAGTCCCTGGAAACACTGCTCAAGCCTGTATCCCATACTTAAAAAAACTCGGTGAATGGAGACGGCTAAATATGGTTTGTAAAGAATTACTATGGGACAATCAAGACCGCTGGGACTACTATGTCCCATACTTTGACTCCGTCTTCCATCTTATTGAAGAGAATGAAGAAGACTCTGAAAATTCTATTGACAACAGCGCAGAGAAATGCCACGAGTTCATCTGTACGTTAGTAGAAAGTATGACATCAGGAAGGACATTAAGAGGTCCGTATTTGGCTAGGTTGGAGTTGTGGAAACGGTTGGCGGTTGACGGAGACCCAACGTCTCTGATTGGTAGCGGTCTTGCACTATGTGTGCAGTATTTGAGGGTGTTCGCTAATAAGCCGTGTGCCGTGCCGGATTTGAGGCCCTACCTCGGAATGATACCGCAGAAGGAAAGAGAAGAACATTGCAGGGAGTTTTTGACGTGTCTTGGATTTGACGAAAACAGTGAGCCTGAGTCGGTAAGTTATGATTACTTAACTTTTAGTGTAAATCATTTGTGGACTGGTCTTCTAAAGCCTGCACTACACTACTCACGAAGTAGCTTCGACGAAGTACTGGTCGAAGTTGACCATAGTCCGGATGGGACTGTGCAAAGAAGTACAGGACGCTTCGAGTCCTTTGCGTACAAACTCCGGCGCAAAAACTGACAACGATCAGAAGTCGCCGAAGCTAACCGAAGTGCCCTTCCACACACTCGTATACGCTTAGCTTCGATCAACTTTGTGAGTAGTGTAGTGCAGGTTTTAGATTCTTAGGGAGTGTCTATACCACAGAGCAAAGAATCACCGCGCCAGAAGCGTCTAGAGGTGGTAATACTTATAAAATTCGTGGTGCCAAAAGTGCGTTGCCGGTGCAAAAGCCGTCAGTTTCTAATACGTCATTAGTTTCATAGTGCGAGAAAACGGTGACACGCTTGGTTTGTGTGTCAAGTGTTATAACTGTTTACAATTACGGCCTGTATAGAGGTACGGGGTGTATGTGTAAACAGTGGCAATCTTTTAAGGGGTCATTGTACTCTTCACTATGACAACTTTTACTATGAGACCAAACCTCAAATCGCGAAAAAAAAATCAGCTGGTTTGACGAATTATGCGAACATAAATGTACTGAACAGCTGATTTTTTTTCGCGATTTCAGGTTTGGTCTGGTCATGATGAGTACTCTGAGAATGCTGGTTAACCTATAATTGGCGACTGTGTCCGAAGTCCGAAGCGATTGTTAATTGTTATAGTTCTTAATAGTTATTTATGCAACTGACGTATAATAAGGGGTATTAAAACACGAATGTGGGTTTATCACACGAGGCGAAGCCGAGTGCGATAATAGTATCACACGAGTGTTTTAATACCTAATTATGTACAGTTGCATACAAGACTTTATCTACATCCATGTTATCAATCCTCTATAAAAGGTTCTGAAACAGTTTTTTGCAATACTAATACTCGTATCGAACATGGCGGCCGACGTCATAGTATACGACGTGAATTCGAATAAGTTCTTTTTTTAAATTACGGCGCTGTTGTAGTGAAACGCGCGTGCATTACAATGTTCTTTTTTTGAAAACCGAGTTGCATTATGAAATTCAGTACAACATTAAAGCACCCGTTTGGATGCTATTATGGTTACCATGGTTACTATGACACTGGCTGGTTTAATGTTGGCAATAAGCTAACTGTTTCAGAATGCAATAAAGAGTTTGAGTTTGAACTTTTATAGAGAATTTATAGCATGGTTGTACATAAAATATAAAATTAACGGAGATATCTATTACCTATTATGTTAAACAGAATTTTCATATATCAATACAAAAGCCAGCATGAATATTCATAATACATAAATAAATGTTCAAGTATTCTTAACTTTCGCGTGGTATATGCAAGTCATATGACTGCTGCGTCAGTGCTGATATCAGTAACGGTTGTGATATCAGTTATTGTTGTCATAAACGTGTGAGCAAGGACAATAGCTGAGATAACATGTAACGTTCAACCTGAAGTGGTTGCGCAGATTCGTTTAAATTTCTTTGAAAGTCTCTAATTCTTCTTATGAATTCTTAAATGGAGTTTAAACTAGGGTCTTACCACAAAAACATGACAATTGTTCAACCTAAACAACTGATAAACAGTTTTGTGGTAAAATGGTTAATAGCTAGACAAAATTTTCTATTTATGTGAATTCCTTCTTTATACTCGTTTTGGAGATCCTCAGATAAACCCTACATAGTAATTCACTCGACTTTTAAGCTAAATTCTTCCTTAACGAAGTGTTCAGAAAACGATATGGAACCAAATAATCACTATTGAATGGATATACTGCTGTCATAAGGAAAAAGGGCACAACTAACATTTTTTCCGAAATTGAGTTACATACATATTCGGAATCAGAAAAAAAGGCACATCTGAAACATTTTGATATATTTTTATGAACACGGACCTAGCTGGCGAAATGTAGGTAAAAAATATACCTCTGGCGAACCCCTGGGACGGTACAGCATTTATGTTATGTACTTTAACGCAGATAATTTAGCTTAAAATTTTAGGTCCCTCAATATCGTAAAAACCAAAATCATTATTTTCTACAGAAAAATATGATTGAGAGAATGCCCAATATTTATTTAAACATTTTACCATCCTAGGTTGACGACATCCAACGCCATGTCTCCTGCCTATCCGCGTGGCGGTTGGTGGCCGAGCCACTGCCCGCCGACGGAGCCCTGTCGCTAGCTACCACGCTCAGGGGCCACTACTTACGGTGTTTGCAGAAGGGACTGATCACTTCCAGTATTACTGAGTTCTGTGGCGCTGACGCGTACGGGATACTGGCGGCGCATCATTATTATTATGCTGGTGAGATTGCTGATGTAATCATATATTTTCTAAAGTGCATTTTCTAAGAAAGACTATTTTCGCGCATAGGCTTTACAAGGTAGATCAGTCCACCGACGCCGATTCTGTTGCTGACCGAACCATCAGCAACAGAAGTTTTCAGCAAGGAACTCCAAGGACAGCTGAATGAAAGTAACAAACACTTAGCGCCATCTACGCGGAACTAATTTGACAGTTTTCTTCTACATTGTTAATTGAAATCATCTGTTTATCTGTTTAGTTTTGAACGTAAGATAGTTATAGTTTTTTGTAGAAACTTTTGTGTCTGCATATTCTACACGTCAATCATGATGAAGTTTGTAATCAAACCTTTTTTTTTCAGGAGTGTTGCAACACAGTTCAGCACCGGTTGTGGATGCGCTATGTCTTCTAGAGTTGGTACTGCATCACTCGCCTGCCAACTTTCACGCCAAGCTACTGCTCGTCAAGTTGTATCATTTGTTAGGTAAGTGACTATTATGTACTAAGGCCTCATTAGTGCGTTGCGTTGCGCTGCGTCGTCGCATTTCAAACGCTTGCTCGGTTCTAAAGTACATTATATCCTTATGTCTTTTAGAACGAGCGGCTCCACTGTACTATCACACCCGCGCGTCCAAAACTTCACATTGGTGAATCATTTGGGTTAGGTTAGAATAGTGACCATTACCTCTATTGCTGGTGAATCATTTGGGTTAGGTTAGGTTAGGTTAGAACAGTGACCCTTAACGCGCGACGGCGAGCGAGCGAAGCGAGCGGTGCCGCGGCAGCGGCCGCCGAGCGCCATATCCCTTCTATTTTTGGTGAATCATTTGGGTTAGATGAGGCGGTGAATGTCTCGTATATTAGACGATGAAAGCCTCAGGGTCATTGACCTTGATTTCAAGGTCAATATGGTACTCGTACTGTAATTTTTTTTTTCGGCGTTTATTTTTTTGCGCACTTTGTTGTTTTCAATAATACACTAAAAAGGGTCTATTGTACCCAAAAAAAAAATAGCTAGTATATAAAATCGCCGGGTGCGTTTGTAAAGTGGTTCCGAACGAGCAAGCGTCATTGAAATGCGACGACGCAGCGCAACGCAACGCACTAATAAGGCATCAGCCTAAAGGTGAACGTCCACTGCTCCGCGCTGGCGCACGCACTTGAGTGGACTCTCAGCTTAAATCACCAACTTTCTTCTGATTTTTGATAGGTCAATCAATTTAATCTGCTCCCAAATATTGTGTCAGGTATCATCAAATTGGTTAGAAAGCCTCAATTTGTAATTCGAAGTGTGAGTAGTTTTATTTTACTATATTATACTCTCATCATCAGCCTACTGCTAGACATATTGCTGGTCATAGTTTTATTGATGACTAGCTATTTTACTATATTATACTCTCATCATCAGCCTACTGCTAGACATATTGCTGGTCATAGTTTTATTGATGACTAGCTATTTTACTATATTATACTCTCATCATCAGCCTACTGCTAGACATATTGCTGGTCATAGTTTTATTGATGACTAGCTATTTTACTATATTATACTCTCATCATCAGCCTACTGCTAGACATATTGCTGGTCATAGTTTTATTGATGACTAGCTATTTTACTATATTATACTCTCATCATCAGCCTACTGCTAGACATATTGCTGGTCATAGTTTTATTGATGACTAGCTATTTTACTATATTATACTCTCATCATCAGCCTACTGCTAGACATATTGCTGGTCATAGTTTTATTGATGACTAGCTATTTTACTATATTATACTCTCATCATCAGCCTACTGCTAGACATATTGCTGGTCATAGTTTTATTGATGACTAGCTATTTTACTATATTATACTCTCATCATCAGCCTACTGCTAGACATATTGCTGGTCATAGTTTTATTGATGACTAGCTATTTTACTATATTATACTCTCATCATCAGCCTACTGCTAGACATATTGCTGGTCATAGTTTTATTGATGACTAGCTATTTTACTATATTATACTCTCATCATCAGCCTACTGCTAGACATATTGCTGGTCATAGTTTTATTGATGACTAGCTATTTTACTATATTATACTCTCATCATCAGCCTACTGCTAGACATATTGCTGGTCATAGTTTTATTGATGACTAGCTATTTTACTATATTATACTCTCATCATCAGCCTACTGCTAGACATATTGCTGGTCATAGTTTTATTGATGACTAGCTATTTTACTATATTATACTCTCATCATCAGCCTACTGCTAGACATATTGCTGGTCATAGTTTTATTGATGACTAGCTATTTTACTATATTATACTCTCATCATCAGCCTACTGCTAGACATATTGCTGGTCATAGTTTTATTGATGACTAGCTATTTTACTATATTATACTCTCATCATCAGCCTACTGCTAGACATATTGCTGGTCATAGTTTTATTGATGACTAGCTATTTTACTATATTATACTCTCATCATCAGCCTACTGCTAGACATATTGCTGGTCATAGTTTTATTGATGACTAGCTATTTTACTATATTATACTCTCATCATCAGCCTACTGCTAGACATATTGCTGGTCATAGTTTTATTGATGACTAGCTATTTTACTATATTATACTCTCATCATCAGCCTACTGCTAGACATATTGCTGGTCATAGTTTTATTGATGACTAGCTATTTTACTATATTATACTCTCATCATCAGCCTACTGCTAGACATATTGCTGGTCATAGTTTTATTGATGACTAGCTATTTTACTATATTATACTCTCATCATCAGCCTACTGCTAGACATATTGCTGGTCATAGTTTTATTGATGACTAGCTATTTTACTATATTATACTCTCATCATCAGCCTACTGCTAGACATATTGCTGGTCATAGTTTTATTGATGACTAGCTATTTTACTATATTATACTCTCATCATCAGCCTACTGCTAGACATATTGCTGGTCATAGTTTTATTGATGACTAGCTATTTTACTATATTATACTCTCATCATCAGCCTACTGCTAGACATATTGCTGGTCATAGTTTTATTGATGACTAGCTATTTTACTATATTATACTCTCATCATCAGCCTACTGCTAGACATATTGCTGGTCATAGTTTTATTGATGACTAGCTATTTTACTATATTATACTCTCATCATCAGCCTACTGCTAGACATATTGCTGGTCATAGTTTTATTGATGACTAGCTATTTTACTATATTATACTCTCATCATCAGCCTACTGCTAGACATATTGCTGGTCATAGTTTTATTGATGACTAGCTATTTTACTATATTATACTCTCATCATCAGCCTACTGCTAGACATATTGCTGGTCATAGTTTTATTGATGACTAGCTATTTTACTATATTATACTCTCATCATCAGCCTACTGCTAGACATATTGCTGGTCATAGTTTTATTGATGACTAGCTATTTTACTATATTATACTCTCATCATCAGCCTACTGCTAGACATATTGCTGGTCATAGTTTTATTGATGACTAGCTATTTTACTATATTATACTCTCATCATCAGCCTACTGCTAGACATATTGCTGGTCATAGTTTTATTGATGACTAGCTATTTTACTATATTATACTCTCATCATCAGCCTACTGCTAGACATATTGCTGGTCATAGTTTTATTGATGACTAGCTATTTTACTATATTATACTCTCATCATCAGCCTACTGCTAGACATATTGCTGGTCATAGTTTTATTGATGACTAGCTATTTTACTATATTATACTCTCATCATCAGCCTACTGCTAGACATATTGCTGGTCATAGTTTTATTGATGACTAGCTATTTTACTATATTATACTCTCATCATCAGCCTACTGCTAGACATATTGCTGGTCATAGTTTTATTGATGACTAGCTATTTTACTATATTATACTCTCATCATCAGCCTACTGCTAGACATATTGCTGGTCATAGTTTTATTGATGACTAGCTATTTTACTATATTATACTCTCATCATCAGCCTACTGCTAGACATATTGCTGGTCATAGTTTTATTGATGACTAGCTATTTTACTATATTATACTCTCATCATCAGCCTACTGCTAGACATATTGCTGGTCATAGTTTTATTGATGACTAGCTATTTCTCGCGGCTTCACCCGCGTGGATCTCAAAACTTCCCTATGTGAATCGGATTTTGTTCACAATTTCATGAGTTTTAATTTTTTTGCGCGGAACCCCAATTCTTTTTCTAAAATAAAAGCCTAATTTACTCCTTATAACGTCAGCTATCTGCCAGTGAAAATCGGTCGAAACAGAAGGACATTTTTTTTTTAAAATAATTACCGTAAGTTTATATAAACTTTCATAATTATACATTTAGTATAAAGCTGTTATTTTGACATTACAAACAGACACTTCAATTTTATTTGTATAGCTTCTAAATTTTATTTGTATAGCTTCTAATGATTCTGTAAATACATAATTTTAATTTTGTTTTGTTACGGTCGCGAATCATATTTTGATCAACAACAAATCTAAAAAAAAAGCAAAAAAAAAAGTAAGAATATTAAAATTGCGCTCTGCATCTCCTTAAAGTTAATCTTTTCTTGCTACAGGTAACGCGTTAGCAGCGGACAGTATATACCAACGTCTAGAAGTGAAGCACATACAGTTGGTGTCTATAGGTTGGCTGCACTGCGCCCGCTTAGCTCCCGCTTGTGTGGCTAGCCGCGCGCTGCAGCTGTTGGCAGATACCAGGGCCTTCCTCAAGCACCATGGCAAGGATGTGAGTATACAGCAACCTTTGTCCTCCGGCGACCAGCCTCAATCGATACGGCTCGCACGTATAAATATAAATATCCTTGGACATTTCACACAACGCCATCTAGTCCCAAGCTAAGCAACCTAATGCTTGTGTTATGGTAACAAGATGGCTGATAAACTACTTATAAACATTTTTTTTTGTAAATACATACATATTATAGATAGAAAAACATCCAGACTCGGAACAAATACTTGTAGGTCGTACAAATATTTGTTCCGTGCGGGAATCGAACCCGCGACATGCTGCGCAGCAGTCAATCGCTCAACCACTGCGCCAACCGTGTCGTCAAATATGCTCAAGTATGCTTTGTTACAGCAAGCGGGGGCTGCCCTTCCTTAGCGCCTCCGGATATTTATATACACTCTAGGGGTGGGGGGGGGGGGGGGCAGCCATAAGGCTACGTGTAGTCGGGGCATAGATTATACAGTGAGTCGGGGTGCCCCGATTCGGTTTTACGTAAACCACAGATTAATACGGATGGGACACTCCAATAAAAAGTGACTCTTGCTACGACACAATAGAGTCCAATTCAGGTCGCACAACGCTTATTACCTACATTTATTAACCTACAAGTTGCCTCTCTTTCTATCGCGTAACTCTTATACCTTCTGACTCGTTAGGGTTGTCTTATTTTACGACGCGGCGCGTAAGTGAGTATTGAACTAACGTGCGAGCTGGCCGGTGCGCGGCAGCCCACACTGAATTGACCCAGTGAGATGAGCCCGCCGTGTACTTGTAGCTTCATACCTAAACTGTCCTGGAGTGTCCCATCTGTATTAATCTGTGCGTAAACGCATTTAATCTGTGAGAAACACCAGAAATATTGTGGCTTGTCGACGCCATGTTGACAGTGTGGTTTTTTTATTTTTTTATTTAAATCTCTGGTCTAGACAAGTAGTTAAACGTTATCGATCCAAGTAATTTGCCTAGCTGTTTGATTAAATGGCTGAATCAGGCCGCTAGTTTAACGGCGGAATTTAGTGAAAAGGCTAGGCGGTTGACCAAACGACTAATAAAACCAGTTGGCTGCGACATATACATACATTTTATAAGACCGTACTATCGCATTAGGTAATGAAACCTGTAAGTAAGAAAATAAAAAAGAGAAAGAAAGAAAAAGTATTTATTGTGACTCGCAAATGAATAAATAAATGATTGAATGAATGATAGATAACGCTGCCTAGTCCTCTGGACTGTCGAACGAGACACATGATATTGACTACAACCGGCAACATTTCTCAAGCAGCGCTATAATTTTGCTGGCTGTTACCGTCTTATCAACCATTTTGAAGGTAACGGTATCACGACTTGAAAACGTCAAGGAAATGAGATAATTCAGCAATTTATCTATAAGTGATCTAGACTTGACAAGAATTCACGTAGTTTGAACAGTAATTTTCTTAGAGCATTCTTAAATTTGAATTTGGAACGAACGTTTTCATACTCTATGGCACTACTCTAACATGCCAGTAATATAATCAAATGAATACAACCTTCTTTTTTGTAATTTTTACAGACATGAAAAACTTTAAACATACTTTTTTTTTAATGAGTGTTTATTATATCCATCTTCTTTATCATCCATTTCAGAGCGTAGAACACCTAACATACGCCTACAAGTACGGTACGTTCGAGAAGCTGGTGGAGCTAGGCGCGTGGGGGGCGCGGCTGGAGGCGTGCGCGTGGGGCGCGGCGGCGGCGCGCGAGCAGGCGCTGCTGTCGCAGCTGGCGGGCCCGCCCACGCTGCTGCACCAGCCCAGCAGACTGCCGCCCAGTGGCACGTGAGTATACACACAAGTACAAGTTCCACCAGCACACAAGTGCTGGTCGAACTGGTGGCGGCGGCCCAGCGCGAAAATAAAAATGGATGGTATTTAAAAGTACTTCAATTTATTCCCATTTCATTTACCTAATTTTGCCTGTGTTCCACCAAATATACTGAATGTGCACCAAAATATGTTCATTAAAATATGTCATAACGAGCATCTATTGGATATGGCGCTCGGCGGCCGCTGCCGCGGCACCGCTCGCTTCGCTCGCCGTCGCGCGTTAAGGGTCACTGTTCTAACCTAACCTAACCTGACCCAAATGATTCTAACCCAAATGATTCACCAATGTGAAGTTTCGGACGCGCGGGTGTTTTGTGTAACATTCAGGAATATTTGGTGCACGATCAGTATTTTGATGTATGGATAGTATTTTTGGTGAACACAAAAATATTATCCAATAAAAATCAGCTGTTCCCTACATTTTAATGAGTTATGCGAACATGAATGTAAAAAATCTTTGTTGCAAATCTTTACAGGGTGTTCTACCCATGAATATGAATAACTTTCACTATGGGCCTAACTCTGAAATCTGCTGCTTCATACAAAAGTTCAATACCTACTCGCCCAAAATGTAAGAAACAGCTAATCTAATTTTTTTTCGCGATTCCAGGTTTTCATAGTAAAAGTTGTTTGTTATCATGAGTACAATCATGTGTTTAAGTATTGGTCACTAATTACCGGTCACCCTATACAGGAAATGTTATTATTCAAACATTTGAAGCAATGGATTAGCTATATCCTTCAATACTCTCGGATTGTGATTGAAAGTGTGTTTTAGGCAATTAGGGTGCAATTAAAAAAACCGGCCAAGTGTGAGTCGGACTCGCGCACGAAGGGTTCCGTACCATTATCTATAAAAACGGCAAAAAAATCATGTCTGTTGTATGGTAGCCCCACTTAAATATTTATTTTATTCTGTTTTAGTATTTGTTGTTATAGCGGCAACAGAAATACATCATCTGTAAAAATTTCAACTGTCTAACTATCACGTTTCCTGAGATACATCCTGGTGACAGACGGACGGACAGCGGAGTCTTAGTAATAGTGTCCCGTTTACCCTTTGGGTACGGAACCCTAAAAAAACGGTCCAGAAAGTTATAAATACACTCATCTACCGAAACAAAATTATAGTCGACATCTATTCTGCGATAATAATAAATATTTTTTGTTCACTTTACAGCGACAACCGCGACCTAAACGTCATAGTAAACTTCGAGCCACCACAATTTCAAGACGACCAGCTAAAAACGCGGACTTTCGACCAGGAGGTGTCCTATCTCCGTCTGAAGGACGCCCTGGTATCGGCCATAGCGCTGTGCATAGAGCTTGCTGATAGCCGGCCGGTGGAGGAGAAGAAGGGGCATTATGAACAGTTGAATACGTGTGTGGACGCCTTTAGTGCGGCCATGGATAAGTGTCGGCAGGTTTACTGTGAGAAGGAGAGGATTAGTATATCGGCGCCGTTCCCGTCTAGGATTATTGGTGAGTGTTGAAAATTATTTAAAAGTCGAAAGTAATTTTTAAAAGCCTTTTATGTAATGTTAATGAGTTGGTTAGTTCGTCAGAAAAAAGTTAGTTGCATGATCCAAAGTACGGGATCCGATGGAGAACTCTTTTTCAAAATACATCTTTAATTTTTAACCGACTTCAAAAAAGGAGGTTCTGTGTTTGACCCGTATGTATGTATGTTTGTATGTCCGCGATTTTCTCAAAAACTAATGATCCAATTTTGATGATTCTTTCACTAACGTGATCTATATACTTTCAGGAAGGTTTTAGTATATAATACATTATGTAATTATTAATATTTTATGCGATATAGCATTTTTTTTTTTTTTTGATAATACTGCGTTATTTTTACTTTAAAACATTTCGATTTCTGGCTCCACCAGCTGTTTTTTTTTATTAAAAAGACTGTTTATTATGATTATCTTCAATAAGCCCGCTTCAACCCTGACGATTTTTCCGTGTACTTACTATCTAATTCTGCTTTATTTTCTCATCACCATTTAAATATTCCAGCATTTGTAAACTCGCCGGTCCCGTACCGGGAGTTGTACGCGACGATCCTGCGATTAGTCGCCGAGCTGGCCGTCGGTCGCACGACCGCTGCGCACGACGCGTGCGTTGCGGCCGCGCGACTTCTGCCCAAGGCGCAGTTGCAGCTGCAAACTGAGATGGCAGTCAAAGGAGACCCCGTGTGGAGTATGAGAGATTGTCTCGAAAGTTTATCTAATTATTTAGAGGTAAGTTGAACGCATTATACTCTTTCCAAACATTTATTTTACTTTTGACATAAGCACGCCTGTGAAGTTCCTTATTTATTGATTGGCAGTCAATCAATCTGCCTAGCCTTTTCCCAACTATGTTGGGGTCGGCTTCCAGTCTAACCGGATGCAGCTGAATACCAGTATTTTACATGGAGCGACTGCCTATCAGACCTCCACAACCCAGTAACTGGGTAATACGATACCCCTTGGTAAGACTGGTTGTCAGACTTTCGGGCTTCTGACGACCCGTAACGACTGTCAAAGATCCACGAATAACAGCCGGGACCAACGGCTTAACGTGCTTTCCGAGGCACGGAGGAATCTCGATATGTAAAGATGGTCACCCATCCACTGACCAACCCCGGCAAGTGTAGCTTAACCTGACGGATCGACCCGTGCGGCTGTTATTACTTAGCCACGAGCTCCTCCACTATTTATTGATTGGCAGTCATAGACGAAAAAATACAATGCTTCATGGACGGTATGAAGTTCCTTATTTATTGACAGGCAGTCAGTCATAGACGAAAAAAGCAATACTTCGTGGATGCTATGAAGTGCCTTATTTATTGACAGGCAGTCATAGAATAAAAAATGCAATACTTCGTGGATGCTATGAAGTGCCTTATTTATTGACAGGCAGTCATAGAATAAAAAATGCAATACTTCGTGGATGCTATGAAGTGCCTTATTTATTGACAAGCAACCATTGACGAAAAAATGCAATACTTCATGGACGCAAAAGTAAAATAAATGGTTGGAAGATTATAAGGCCCACTGAAAGCAATAACCATTGAAAGCAACTGACATTCCTATTGAACTGCACTCCAAAATAAACTAAGACAAAATTGTAAACAAAACCTTTTTTTTTCCAGTTCATAGGTATCATAACGTTCTTGCTAGGCGTCTGCAACGAGTTGTTCTCGCCAGCCAGCACCAAGAAATCAAAGAAGAAGACCAACCACTCGCCCGACGAACTCAAAACCTCAGAGCTTCTGAACAAACTCAATGAAACGGTACAAAACTCCATCAGTTTCCTCGAAAATATACTCGATGAGTGGCCCAAATACGAATTCGCTAACGACCTTGAACAAACCCTCGCTAAATTAAATATAGAAGAAGACGAAAAATACCAAAGCCCAGTAGAAAATAAACTCAAAAATGGACGAGACGATATGCTCACGGATGTCGGAAATATTCTCAAAAGGAAATCGAAATACCTAAAGAGTCTGCTACAATGATGCCTTGCAGCTAAGTGCTTGTACGAAATAATTAAGTATTGTTTTTATAATAAATATACATATCTTGTAAATACTTTCGTCTTTGCTGTTTGCGGTTGTTGCTATCGGCTCGTATCGTCGATGGAGTTAAAGGGAATGACGTACGAATGACGTATTTAACGCTACAAGGTTTTTTTGGCGCATTCTTAATCTGATCCAGCCTGTCCCTGTCTGTCCTCCCCTTAGATAATATACATCAATGGTCCCCTAGCGACGCTTTAAGCCGAGCTCCGTATACCCCACAGGGGGTGCACTTAGCGTGTAGTCGCTTAGTTTTTAAGTTTTATGCTCTGACGGGAGGCCTTAATTTATTGAGGCACCCACAGATAACACCGGTTAAGCAGCCGACAACTTCCTAAACTGAAATGCGAGATGCCAATCCAAAAAAAAAAAAAAAAATTGGCGCGTTGCCAAAAAAATCGGAACTAACGTCGCTACCTTGTTTTTAGGGTTCCGTACCAAAATAGTAAAACGGAACCCATAAGGTGCAACTCTGTCTGTCTGGCTGTCACAGCTGGATATCTCAAGAACTACTAATGCTTATCAACTTGAAATTTGGAACAGTTTTAGATGACGTTTGCCCAACTATTTTGCAAATAAGAATGAAATAAAAATATATATATTTTTTTTTTTGCAACAGGGACTGAAAGGGGTCTTAAAAATTCGAAGTGGAGCTACTAGGGCATGTGGGGTATCATATGAAAGAGCGCTGTTTGCACATTCTCAAACATTTTATTATTTTTTTTTAAGGGGCCTTTATCTCCGAAGTTAAGGGGCCTTTATCTCCGAAGTTTGCATAGAGAAAAACCTGAAATTATTCTATGTGATAGAAGTTTATGTAAAGATTACAGGAGAAATAAAACGATGTCTCTGAATAGCACACTTTTTCAGAAATCGGAACGGCACCTTCGGTGCGCAAGTCCGACTCGCCCTTGACCGGTTTTTTCCATACATTTCACAAAACAATTGCACAAATGTTTACCATCAGCGTCCTCCTGTTAATGTCATTCGAGCGCCAAATGATCCTTTTAGTAGGTGTGGGAGTCATTCGCATGCCATCTGCTAATAAGAAGCTGTGGCTTCAGCAGCCTTATTCCGTCACACACTCTTAATGACAATCGCTTTCATGTTGACAATTCAACGATAAACATTGCGTCGATCTATCTATATATCTATCTACCAAGGGGTATCGTATTACCCAGTTACATACTGGGTTGTGGAGGTCAGATAGGCAGTCGCTCCATATAAAATACTGGTATTCAGCTGCATCCGGTTAGACTGGAAGCCGACCCCAACATAGTTGGGAAAAGGCTAGGCAGATTGATTGAAGGTTCATAATACACTGCAGCTGTTAGTTCCGTCTCAGACCTCATTTACGGAGACGCGGGGCGTCGAGCGGCGCGGTGCGCGGCGCGGCGTCTCCGTAAATGAGGCCTTACTCGCAAGTATGGCGGCTGACTAACATGCCATAAGCGGCGCGTGCTCATGGTGGCACTGCCGACCAGTAGCGGTACAGGAAAAAGGAGCGCGGTGCGTGGAGCGTGCCGATTGGTCAATGGCATTTCCCTCGCTTTGAAAATTCATCTTCTGCGCAGTTACATCGATAAGCCATATAAGTTGGGTACTACTATAATTATGGTTTTGAACACAAGTTCAACTAGGACATAAGCGAGTGTCAATAAGAGTGTGTTACGCAATGAGACTGCAGGTTTTGTGACCTATCTCAATTGTTGTTACTGAATTAGTCAATAATTGTAATAAATTCGTCCTTATTTCATCAGGAGTCTTCAGATATAAATGAACCCGATGTACGATTAAACAGTGAAATTTTTAAAATAAATAGATTTACAGAATTTTGCCTTATTATGGATGTTAAGACGTGAAATAGCATAATGTTGTAAAGACAATAGTTTAGTTGCATCCAGCTTAAAAGCTAGCTTAAGATAGATGTTGTTAACCAACACTTCGAGGCTCCTATTATACTGGCGTTTCCTTCTGCACGAGGCAAAGTTAGATGACAAATATGCTTACGTGTTTCTATAGTCTGTTCCAACAGTATCTCCTGAAAATATATACAAATGCATCATAAAACGTACCTGTGGATGCCAACATTGTTAAGGTTAATTTTAAAACCTCAATTTTCGTCAAATTTTACTAGCTTTTGCCCGCGGTTTCGCCCGCGTGGACATCGGGAATTATCCCACGGGATCGTACTACCGGCATAAAAAGTGACCTATGTCCTAATCCAGGTCATGATCTACCCATGTGGCAAATTTCATCCAAATCCGTTCAGCCGTTTTAGCGTAAAAGCGTAACAAACAAAAAAACTCACAATTTATAATATTAGTTAGGATAATGTTATTCAAACAAAAATTGTCTTACATATAAAGTTGAATTCTGCTAGAGTGATTGAGTAAGAATTTAACCTGCACCCGAATTGCGTAACACATTATAAGTCGGAGTTGGTTCAATTCTGACAGTTCAACAACATTAATTGCGTTATTTACGTTGCCGAGCAGACAAATTTTTTGCAATGCAATTACAATTACAAAGCAATGGATTAGCAATTTGTTTCAAAATGATTCAAACTCCGATTGATAATATGTTACGCAATTAGGGTGCTTGCTGAACAGGATTTGTTTACACTGATACTTTTGAAACAGACCATAGAGCAGGAGTCCCGCCAGTGGTAGGATCTTTGAAGTCATTGATTGCACTTCCAATTTTATCCAGTCTGTATCACAACTAGTCTTCCTGTCTTCAAATTGCTGATAAAATAAAAATTGTATAAAGCCTAATAACCTGTAAGTTTCATTTCTATTCGAATTTTAATATAATAAATAATATAATTATATTGGATTTTTTGAGAAAGCGTGCTTGAATAATTTGTGAGTTATCTGTAATCCATGCAATTTAATTACATACTAAAATGCACATTTAAAGTACCTACTCCACATTTTCATTCAAATATACTTAGCATTTAATACTGAACAGATTTCATACTTTTGTTCAGTGACGAAATTCTTGTAAGTACCTACTTTCTAAATCTAGTTCATGATTTTGCTAAGCAAATACGGCCTAATTCTTCCGACTTTACCATTGTTTCGCAAAATATTAGATCAATTTACTCTAACTTTGATGATTTTCAATTAACTTTGTTAGATCTTAAAACTGATATTGACCTGTTAATCTTAACCGAATGTAGGCTTAACTCCATTAAACCAATACCTCAATTAACTAACTATAGCTCATTTCAAACTTTAAACCATCTTAATAAAGCTGACGGAGTGGTCGCTTATATTAAAAACTTACATATCAATAAAACTAGAGAAATAAAACTAACTCATGCGTCTTGTTTAGAAATTCATATCACGCCTGATCTTGTAGTTATTGCGATCTATAGATCCCCCTCAACTACGAACGCCGACCAATTTATTAATTCTTTAAATAATTACCTAACTACCATTGCATCAATTAAAAATATAATAATCACTGGAGACATAAATATAAATCTGATCTGCAATGAAAATGAGCAATCACATGATCGTACTAATAGACTTAATTACCTTAATATGCTAGCAATGCATGGGCTTCTCCCCGGTCATTCGCTCCCCACCAGAGATAAAAATTGTTTAGACCATTTCATAATAAAACTCAAACCTGACAGTAAAACTGCTACCATTGCAATAATTCACTCAACGATTACTGATCACTTTATGACTTTTTTAAAAATCACAAACCACACAAAGGTTAATAGTAGTTCAATAACAAAATCAGTCTTTAATTTGGAGAAGGGGCTTGAGTGCCTTGATGCTAGTAACCTATCAGACTTGTTAAAACTAAATAACCCTAATACGCTTACTAATAATCTGATTATAATACTGCAAAATTGCGTCGCTCTTAGCACAATTACTCTTAATATACCGTCGAAAAATAGAATGATTAAACCTTGGATGACTATTGGCTTATTGCGCTGTATACACAATCGAAATCGCATGCAAAAGAGACTGAGACTTGACCCATACAACGAAGTGCTAAAAATTACCTACAAAAGGTATAGAAATTTTTGTAATTCCATTATTAAAAAGCAAAAAAGGAATCATGATAGTGATCTACTTTTTGGGGCGCGTAAGAATCCTAAAAAAACTTGGGATATTATTAATAATGTTACACAGCGCAAACCTAAAAAAACTAATAATTTGGAGCTGTTGGATTTATCTACTACCCCACAGAAGTCTGTTGATGATGTCAATGACTATTTCTCTAGCATAGGCGAACTTTTAGCAGATAAGATCACAACTTCACTGTCCTCAACAGTAAGTAATACCATCCCTGACTCTTCCTCGACTGATTGTTCTCTGGTCTCATCTTTTGTTTTACTCGATACAGATCCTGACGAAGTTCGAGCCACTCTTATGAGTTTGAAGGCAGATAGTGCTCCTGGTTGGGACAAAATACAAGTTAACTTTCTAAAGGCAGCACACGTTCAAATTGTACCAATCATAACACATTTAGTAAACCTATGCTTCGAGCAGGGACTTTTCCCGGATGCTCTGAAAGTGGCTCTAATAACGCCTGTGTATAAGTCTGGGGAAAGGACTGACCCGTCAAACTACCGGCCAATCTCAGTTCTACCTGCTATTTCTAAAATCCTCGAAAAGCTTATAAACTCACGCTTAATTAAATTCCTCACTAAATATAATATACTGTCACCGTCTCAGTTCGGCTTTAGGCAAGGGAAATCTACTGAGGACGCAGTTCTGTCGCTAACGGCTGCCCTGGTAGATAGTGTGGATAGAGGTGACAAGTGTCTAGCTGTTTTCCTCGACCTTAAAAAGGCCTTTGACACAGTTTCTGTCCCCATACTTTTACGTAGGCTAGAAAGTATTGGCATAAGGGGTCCCCCTCTTGAACTTCTGAAATCTTACCTGAGCAACCGCAAGCAATCAGTTAAAATTGGTGATTACACTAGTTCTGAAGTAACTATTAATTACGGAGTCGGGCAGGGCACTGTCCTTGGCCCGACCATGTTTCTTATTTATATCAATAATTTATGTAATATGAATATTCACGGTGGGCTCATTTTCACTTATGCAGACGATACCGCAATTGTTTTCACAGCTAAAACTTGGGCTAGTGTTAGGAGATTGGCTGAGGGTGGGCTTGCGGTCATAGCAGACTGGTTAAATGATAATCTTCTCACGCTAAATGCCTCTAAATCCAACTACATCTGCTTCACGAAGTATGCTAATTCACAACCGTCGCTAGAATTCCAAATTCAGATTCATAACTGCCCCAACCCCTCAATCCCCGACTGCTTATGTGTAAAAATCGACAGGTTACAGCATACTAAATACCTAGGGGTTATGATTGACCAGCGCCTGTCATGGCACATGCACACAGAACTACTTATGAAAAGAGTTAGGAGAATGATTTGGACATTTAAAACATTGCGGCATATTGCTTCAAAGCAACTACTGAAGCAAGTATATGTATCTTTGGCCCAATCGATCCTCACATATTGTTTGCCATGTTGGGGTGGGTCAACAAAAATAAAATTTTTGGAACTTGAAAGGGCGCAAAGAACTTTGCTTAAGGTCATGTTCTTTAAACCTTACAGATTCCCTACCCAGGACCTTTATATACTATCTGACGTTCTGTCTGTCAGAAAACTTTATTTGCTTCAACTAATTCTAAGAAAGCACGCATCCCTCCCGTATGACCCCTCTAGGCCAAGAAGCAGAAGGAGCTACTTAGTCGCTCCAACTGTTGCGGTTAGGTCTGTTTTTGCAAAAAGGCAGTTCCCAAGGCAATCTTCCCAGATATACAATCTGATAAATAAAAAGCTAAGCATACACCCCCCGAAGCTCCGAGACTGTAAAAAAGTGTTAACCGAATGGCTTAAGAACAGCACTTATGATGATATTGAGTCTATTGTATCTACTCTTCAATAACTTATTGCTATAAGCGTGTTTCAGTTTACATTGTTAGTGGAAGGAGTCGTAATAGACTTCTTCCGATCCCAAGACGCTGTCGTAGGGCTAACTTAAACTTAAACTTAACTTAAACATAATTTAAACTTATCTTAATACTTACACTGACATTTAATTTATATCTATAATTGATTTTTGAATTTTAATTCAACCACTACACATCCACACACTCTCATACACTCACACTTACTTGTTTACACCACACATACACGCGCATTTGTTACCTTTTTCTTTGTAAAACATTTATTCATTTAGAGTTTTTGTTTTTATTTCATTTTTCAGTTTGCCATAATTATTGTTTTCAATTGCAATTATAGCTAATCCTAGTGGAAGAGCGGAGTCTTCTAACACAAGCAACTCTTGCTTAAAAGGAGATCTCCAACACATTTATGTCAAAGCACTTTGTAATTGAAATAAACTTATTTTTTTTTTTTTTTTTTTTTTTTTTTTTTTTCTAAATAAAAATATGCATAATAATAAAACACGTAACCCTTGCTCCATTATTGCCTTGCAGAATAGCTATTAGAATGTTGTTACGGGGTTCAAAAATGCTCAAAACCAACCCAAATTAACAAGGCACTTGTGCATCATCTTACGAATAAAATTAGTCTCAAAAATGAAATAAATATAATTATTTTAATAAGAAAAATTTAGTCGATTATTTGAACAAATTAATTTGCTTTAGAAAAATTATCGTGATTTGGTGCTCAATAATACGCAAGCGAAAATATAATTTTAAAGAAAATAAAGAATCATTTAAAAGATGTTTTATTGCCTAAATCCCGGTTTCCACCGCGAGCGGACCGGACCCTTAAGGGTGCGTTTCCACTGACGCGGAGCTGGGCGGAGTGGAGCGGAGACGTGCAGGAATCGACCAATCATAATTATTGAAATTCTCACCGCGTCTCTTGTCTCGTCTTTGATTGGACAATTCTTCCACGTCTCCGCTCCGCTCCGCCTAGTTCCGCGTCAGTGGAAACGCACCCTTAAGGACTCCGTTTAACTCGCAAGAGTAAACTGCATACTGACTATTTGTTGGTGGAAATATAAGTATGCAGTTTACTCTTGCGAGTTATTCAGAGTCCATAAGGATGATGCACAGTGGTAGCCCGCGAAATTCAAAGTTAGATTTCGTGCAGTCGTTAGATTTCGTTCGTTTGACGACTCTGCACGAAATCTAACTTAGAGAGATGTATTGATGATTTTTATCGTTAAAATTAAATAAATACATATGTTTAATTTCCGCGTAGCATACTTTGATCAAGATACAACCTGACACGGACAACTGCAAATTGCAACAAACACAAAAAAGAATCTAATTTCGCGGGCTACACAGCGCAATCACCTTAATGGGTCCGCTCCGCTCGTGGTGGAAACCGGGGTTAACAGATAGTGTGTAATTAGATTAATCGGCGCATTGTTTGTACCTAAGAGTGAATATTACGATTTTGTATTACATTATAATTTATACAGCCATTTTTTTGTTTTATTTGTCTGTCCGGGATATGATGAAGTGTTACTGCGCCCGCGCTGGTTTTGGAATCTTGGAAGTTTTCGATTGCTCATACGTTCATAACCAAAAGTTAAAGGCAAAGCCAAATGGAAGGGTTATGTTTTAGCAGTCTATGTATGTATGTATGTATTTACGTATGTTCCACCGTAGCGCCTAAACCACTATGGATAGTGCAATCCACGAAGACGCGCCCCACTACTCCTAACCGTTTATAGTACATGTGTGCAACGGTTAGAAGGAGTAGTGGGGCGCGTCTTCGTGGGTTGCACTATCTATACTCATCCGATTTTGATGAATGAGTTGTCAATCGATTCGTTATTACAATCGGCACTGAACTAAACTAGAAAGGTTTATGTAGTTAAATAAAGTTAAACAATCTTGGTGTGTCTTTTTACACAAACACATATTAATCAAATAAGAGGTGCTCGTGGCTAAGTAATAACAGCCGCACGGGTCGATCCGTCAGGTTAAGCTACGCTTGCCGGTGTTGGTCAGTGGATTGGTGACCATCCATAACGAGACTTCCGTGCCTCGGAAAGCACGATAAGCCGTTGGTCCCGGCTGACATTCTTGCATCTTTGTCAGCCGTTACGGGTCGTCAGAATCCCCAAAGTCTGACCACCAGTCTTACCAAGGGGTATCGTATTACCTATTTACTGGGTTGTGGAGGTCAGATAGGCAGTCGCTCCATGTAAAATACTGGTATTCAGCTGCATCCGGTTAGACTGGAATCCGACCCCAACATAGTTGGGAAAAGCCTAGCCTGATTGACATATTTGTACAGTCTTAAACGGTACATGTTTTGCTGACGCGGTGGTTTGCACCAAACGCGTCACTTTAATACTAGGTATAAATATTCATACATTTCAATAAATCAATGAGTGCAATTACTGCTACGCGGTGACTAACATTAGAGAAAGGAATCGTCAACAGTATTACTTGTATACACTATACGTAATAAACCTAACGGGAACTAAGTGATCTTTTCTCTACGCGCTTCAACCAACAACCTTAACAACTACAACTACTTCAAGTGTACGAACCGTACATTTTTTGGTCCTTCAAGCCGGACTTGGTGCTGTTGTGTCTCTTTACGGTAGCGGATCGGTTTAGCTGGTCTCCCAGAAGCGGGTCGCCCCAGTTAGATTGAGAAGTCGCATAATATCGTACCGAGGCGCAAGGGTGCCGAGTTCCACTGACCATTTCAAATCAAAGAAGATCAACGATTTCAAGATTTGAAACGGAGAAGACTACAAGCAACGCAGTAGCCTTCGCAACACAACACAACGCTCTTCTGTCATCGTCAACGACGTGCCAGGTCTCTTGAGCCTTCTAACTAAGGTAACAACAAGAAGCATCGATATGGGGAAACTGGAATTGCAGTCAACGTGCTTCGACAACATTAAAACATTATGTGTTAACTATCGCAAGGATTCCTCATCACGAAAAACTGTGGAATACTTGAAGAAACGCTTGTCGTCGCTAGAAAACCAATGGCAAGACTTCGAAAGCAGGCATGCCCAACTGTTGCTGGAACTAGAAGATAAGGATATCGCATATTTCAAGGATGACATCTATGCGAAAACTAAAGAAATGTTCTTATCAACGAAAACGGACATCATTAACCAACTGGCGACTGCGGGCAAACAAAACGTGAAGTTCGACCTAGGTGGGACTTCAGAAGATAACGACAACAACAGTATACAACTCTTGCTTAACAAGCAAGAATGCAATTTCAACGCGATACACCGTGTTATGTCAAAAATTGACGTAGTCACTATCTCCGAAAGATGGGAACTGGAAGACCACTTCGCGACACTGAAATCGAAGTGGGAACCCATCGATAAACTTCACTGGGAAATAGACTTCCAACTGAAAGGATCCAACGAGCATTACAACGAAATGTTCACGGATATCGAACAGAAATACGATGAGCTGAAGAGGAAAATCAATGCCAAAATCTGGTCCACCGTCCATTACCAGAAATCGACACCTAAGATCGAAATCCCCGAGTTCTCAGGAAACTACAGTCAGTGGATCTCCTTCAAAGACCTGTTTCTGGAAGCAATTCATAAAAACCCGATGATCAACAACGCGCAGAAAATGCAACACCTAAAAACCAAGCTGCGAGGTGAAGCCGAACGCTTAGTGCAGCATCTCACCATTAGCACTGACAACTACAACTCATGTTGGGAAATATTAAATCAGCGCTACGACAACCGTCGCCTGCAGTTTACCTCATTTATGAACAACATGCTAAATCTGCCGATCATACAACATGCAGATTCATCCAATTTGAAGAAGATGCATGACGTCATTACCGAATGCCTGAACGGCATCTCTAACATTGGTATTGATACATCAACCTGGGACCCGATCATTGTGCACATCATGACACAAAAACTGGACTCCAGTACTATGAGTGACTACATGAAGGAACTCCAAGATCACAGAGAACTACAAAATCTGCAGGATTTTCTATATTTCCTCGAAACGCAGTTCATGGCATACGAAACGCTGAAGTCAGCTAAGAAAGCGAATT
The DNA here is from genome assembly GCA_905163495.3 of Cosmia trapezina. NCBI lineage: Eukaryota > Metazoa > Arthropoda > Insecta > Lepidoptera > Noctuidae > Cosmia > Cosmia trapezina. The sequence continues at coordinate 10,548,376 of LR991039.1, forward strand.
CTACAGCTCAAGAAAAATCATCCAACTGTAAAACATCCAACAAGCAAACCCAGATGAAGAAACATTATTATAACTTCAATCAAAATAAAACAAACAATTATCACACTTTACATGGAAAATGCCCATTTTGCAACGGAAGTCACGTATTACGCCAATGTGACAAATTCCTTCAAATGGACTTTGGCAAACGAAATGATACAATTTCTAAACTGCAGCTATGCAAAAACTGTTTGTTCACCCATGGAAATGACGAGTGCAAGTCAACGAAAACGTGCAGAGAATGCAACTTGAAACACCACACACTATTGCACGATTCGGACAAACAAAACAAAACGTCATCGACTAGAAAAAACAACATTGAGCAACGCTCTTCATCATCAACTCAACAACCAACATCAAACCATTTGTTTAAGGACAAAATGGAAGTTCTACTTACTACGGTTCAGCTGAGAGTTAAATCCGTAGATGGAACTTATGTAACACTGCGTGCGCTACTCGATCAAGGCTCACAAGTGAACTTGATAACAGAAAACGCTGCACAAATATTACGTCTTCCTCGGAACGGGATCAACGCATCAGTATCGGGAATCGGCTCTGTTTCTAAAGAATGCAGAGGAAAACTGAAATTGACCTGCCAATCGATTCACTCCGATTATAGTTTTGAAACTCAAGCGCTTATCATGACGAAGCTAACAAACAACTTGCCTACGAGAACATTCGAGAAAGGTGCATGGACGCACTTAGAAAACTTGAAACTTGCAGATCCTGACTTCAACATATCTCGACAAATCGACCTGCTACTAGGAGCCGACGTATACTCCGAAATTATCCTAGAAGGGGTATTGAAAGGCAATAACAGTTCCCCAGTTGCACAACACACGCAAATTGGGTGGATTTTATGCGGAAAGATGAAACAAACATTTGGTTGCCACGCAACTTTATTTAACTTAGAGGATCTCACAAAATTTTGGGAGAACGAAGAAATTCAAAACACGAAAGATATCCCCAAGGACGACCAGTGCGAACAATTTTACAAAGAAACTGTGAGAAGATCATCCGATGGAAAGTACATCGTCAAAATGCCTCTCGTTCCCGACTACGAAGAAAAACTAGGCAAGTCTAGAACAATTGCGGTTTCGCAGTTTTTACAGTTGGAAAAACGGCTGCAGAAGAATGAACGACTTTCAGCAATGTACAAACAATTCATGGAAGAATATGCTGATCTAGGTCACATGAAACTTGCACCTCAGATACCTACTGACAGCTACTTTTTACCGCATCACAGTGTCTTGAGAGAAAACTCAACAACTACAAAGTTGAGGGTCGTATTAAACGCTTCTCAACAAACTACGAGTGGCTTCAGTCTGAACAATGTCATGGAAAAAGGCGCCAATTTACAAAAAGTGTTCAACGAACATGGCCAATCAATCGTAACTCTACTAGCTGCTCGAACAAGGGTGGCTCCACTGACACAGAAAACAACATTACCTAGACTGGAACTGTGCGGCGCGCAACTACTGGCTGACTTGATGGAGAAAACCAAGCAAACATTCTGTGGATATAACATATCAATACGGGCCTGGTCGGATTCTCAAGTTGTCCTGGCGTGGATTCAAGGCGAAACATCAAGATGGGAGACGTACGTAGCCAACAGAGTTACAAAGATCAAGAACGTCATTCCTGCAGCTCAGTGGCGTTATGTCAAATCAGAGCAGAATCCCGCAGACTGCGCATCAAGAGGTCTTTTGCCAAGTAAACTGCTGAACTTCAAACTATGGTGGCAAGGCCCCGAATTTTTAACAAAACAAGATCCGTCGGAAGATATACCTTGCGCTTACCAAACGAATTCTGGCTGCATAAATCACGTTCAAATCGAAAAATATTCACAAGAGAACAATGAAAATAACATAATAACTAAATTATTGAACAAATGCAGTTCATTGACACATGTAAACCGTGTCATCGCATGGATATTACGGTTCATTACAAATATGCGCAATAAGACGAAATCGGAAACTCCGTACCTAACAACAAGTGAACTAAGCGCAGCGCGTAAAAGTATCATAATTCATGCGGAGCGATTGCAGTTCAATTCTGAATACAAACAACTTGTTAACAACGAAACAGTGTCAAAGAAAAGCGCAATTTTCAAATTGAACCCCTATATAAACAAAACGGGAATTATTTGTGTCGGAGGTCGTCTTAAGCACTCAAGCTTACCCGGGGAGATGAAGAATCCAATCATCATACTACATAGAGGACGATTTACACAACTTCTTATAGAACAAGCTCATTCAACCACGTTACATGGAGGAGCTCGGCTGACGTTGACTTACATAAGACAGCGTTACTGGATCGTTGGCGGCAACCGGGCTGTCAAGAACCAACTTCGAAGATGTGTACGCTGCCATCGCTTCAACATGACAGATGGCTATCAACTGATGGGTGACCTACCACAACAAAGGATCACTCTGGAATGGCATTTCAACGCCCCCGCCTGGCCTACTGCTGGCGGTCTGTGGGAAGCTGCCGTTAAGTCGATGAAGAAACATCTGCGTCGAGTACTAGGGGAACAAAAACTAACATACGAGAAGTTCATAACAATTTTAACAAAAATAGAAGCCTGCCTGAACTCAAGGCCTCTATGCACGCTAACTGAAGATCCAGAAGAGTTCTACAACTGCCTCACTCCTGGACACTTCCTAACAGGAAGCTCAATATTGTCCATGCCGCTCTCGGATTACAATGACGTAAATAATTTACGACGTAGGTGGCAGCTTACCGAGCACATGTTTCAACAATATTGGAAAAACTGGTCAAATGATTACCTTACTACTCTACAAACACGTAGTAAGTGGAACAAGCCTTCTAGAAACGTCAAAGAAGGCGATGTAGTACTGGTGAAAGAAAACAATCTACCGCCGGGAAAATGGACCTTGGGTCGTATACTGGAGACTCATCCAGGATCTGATGGATACGTTCGAGTTACTACCGTCAAAACTCAAGCAGGAATCATAAAGCGCCCAATAACAAAACTATCGCCATTGCCATTGAACTCTGAAATTGAGGATGTCAAGGAAAACGAAACTAAAACTAAGCCTCGTCAGAAAAATGAACGGCGGAAGAGGTCAAACAATCCTATTTCAACGTTACTAATAACAATGTTATCATTGTTTACATTTGTAACGGGATCTTATAGCGCCATTGATGGCACGCGCGGAACACCGGCGTCGACCGCTCAGATAACAAGTCTGGAACGCGAGCGGCCCATATACTATGACAACGTCGGCAAAATGCAAGTAGTGCACGATGAATGGATACTACTAATGTACTACAATCTAACAAACTATTGGGAAGGAACTCGTCGTACTCAAACTTACTTCGAGAATGTCAAGAACTTATGCCATAACACGAATCTACAACACTGTAGGTCAACTATGGAACAATTAAATCATGAAATAGAACTTCTAAACTACTACAACTCCATACTTATAAATCCCCACAAACACCTGAGCAACAGGAAGAAACGGGGACTAGTCGACGGAGTCGGCTACATAGCTAATAGTCTGTTTGGAATATTGGACCAACAATTCGCTAAGAAATACCAAAATGATATCCAATCTCTGCAAACCAACGAGAACTACTTACTTGAGTTAATCAAAAATCAAACAAGTATCGTGGAGCTTGAGAATCAAGTACTTAAACAAAGTGAAGACAATATTCAGCGACAATTTAACTCCATGGATAACTTCATCAACCAGACCAACATGAACATAGCTTCCATCGAAACGGAAATGGAAATACTTTCGGCAACTACCTACATCAACTCCGCTTCGTTAACGACGTACCTACTGATCAACAGCTTGAGGACGTTCCAGGAGATGCTGTTCAACACTCTAACTAACGTCTACCAAGGACATGTAGACGTTCATCTGATAACTCCGGTTCGTCTGATGCAAAAACTAACGGAAATATCCGGAAGCCTACCGAAATCTTTATCGCTACCAGTTGAAAACTACAAAGAAAACATTAAAGATATTTACAAGTTGATCAATGTGAAAGCACGAGTTACTGAAAATTACTTTCTATTCGAAGCTCACATTCCACTAGTAGCTAACGAAGACTTCGATATATACAAAGCTATACCTTTACCGGTTAACATCGCTAAGGAAACCACATATGTGCAGTTATCAAACAAGTACATTGCCGTCAACTTCAAGAAGAACATTTACGTGTCTATGTCCGAAGATGACCTGAAACACTGCATACAACAAAAATCGCAGAACTTCTTATGCAAGAAAAACCTACCATCATTTAATCTACACAGCAAAAACGCACCGTGTGAGGCAAAACTGCTATCACATCAAAACAGCGAACCCTGTGACGTCGAACGCGCGTCATGCAAGGACACTTGGATAGAGTTACAAACACAAAACAGCTGGCTGGCGATTTGCTGCGAAACATGTTCGTTACGAATCATATGTAGCGATGACGTCACATCACAATCCATCTCATCATCGAGCATAGTGACATTATCTCAGGGATGCGTATTGCAATCCACCGACTTGACTATCTACGCTCAACGCCAATACAGCAGTCATATGAAGATGGATTATGAGTTCACAGCTCCAACATTTGATACATCTATTAACAAGATAGTGAACTTCACATATCGCTATGTCCCAAACATCCTTCAGTCAAAGGCCACGAATCAAGCGATTGCAACAATTGAACAGAAAATTGTAACACAAAGGAAAAATGAAGCTTCACTACCAACAATAACAAGTCACGACATACATCAATATGTCATCTGTTACTCTATGCTGACGGCCGCCATCATCGCTGTACTTGTCGTGGTTGGAAGGAATCGTTGTCCGCAATATTGCACAAACAACGCTAAGAACAAAACTACAAGTCAACCACTTGAAGATATTGAACTTCAAGTTATCCGGAAACCAGAGTACCAGCAAGAAGCAGTCGCAGCACAAACAACAAAGGACTTGCGGCTGGAGCCTCGACCTGGGACCAGGAACATCGCCTTTCAATTTGATTGATTATTTTACTAATTAACTTTGTGATGGCTTTTCCTTTCTCTTTTCATTTGCTTCTCCTTTTGGGGTTGCCAAGATGTACAGTCTTAAACGGTACATGTTTTGCTGACGCGGTGGTTTGCACCAAACGCGTCACTTTAATACTAGGTATAAATATTCATACATTTCAATAAATCAATGAGTGCAATTACTGCTACGCGGTGACTAACATTAGAGAAAGGAATCGTCAACAGTATTACTTGTATACACTATACGTAATAAACCTAACGGGAACTAAGTGATCTTTTCTCTACGCGCTTCAACCAACAACCTTAACAACTACAACTACTTCAAGTGTACGAACCGTACAATATTAAACAAACAAACTACTGATTAACTAATAGTTCAATTGATTTAGTAATCGCTATTGTTGTATTTACATTGGTTTTTAGTTGCCTTTTATTTTTAAACTGAGTTTTTCAATAAAAAGACAGCAAGATTGTTTACCTTTATTTAACTACCTAAACATTTCCAGTATAGGAAAGCTATAATAATGGCATATTCTACTAGGATCGATAGTTTTTTATTTTTATTTTATTATTAAACTTAACAAAAAAAGTTAAATGTTAGTTCATAAGAAATTAAAATTTTCATACTTGAAACAAAAAAAAGTAAGTACTAAGTATATGACTCAAAATAAACGTAGGTAATTACAACTGCCAAATTGCTACTTAGTACAATGCTTCGCCATGCTTCAATACCGCCACATCAGTATCGGTTTGCTTGGTATCGTTATCAATGTGAAAACGCCTATTAGGTACACAGTACGTTTTAAATCTGTGAAAACGCAATTTTGTGATAGGGCTCTAAAATTTTGTCATCGCTCAGAAAATAAGCCCCTAATGCAATTTTTTATTTTCTTTTTTCTTTCTGAGCGGTAGCAACTCATTAAATAAGCCCCTAATGCATTCTCTTTTCTTAGAGGTATTCTTATATCCTCTAATTCTTAAACTCAAGATAATGAATAAAAGACAAACAAATATTTTATATTAAATATTTATTCATTTATTTACAACTTGAATATTACAGCGATATGAAACTCGGCCACTGTACAAAAATACTCATGACATTCAAGTAAGTATTTATTTTATACCATAACAGTCTGCGAAACGGAATGTGATGGGGATCATTTGACGAACACACCATTTTGTAAAACAATGATGATTATTAAAGTGGTTACATATATTTGTGCTGTGCGAAGTACTTATTTGCGTTTTGTACGAGACTACTTTGGCACACTTTAGGTTTGCAAGATAAAAACATATGATAAGAAAAAGTGCAGTGTGCATCTCTAAAACTCTATTTCTTTCTTACTACTGCAACAATTGGCAATAAATTAATCAAAACAATGATTAATTAATACTACTTATTTAAACTTCTAATATGATATGGCTAGTCCTAATTCGAAGTGTGGAGAAATCGTTACCTACAGATTTTGCTGCCAGCGCAACTTTTTTTATCATGAAGAGTTTTTGGAATAATGTAGTCTCGCACGTTTTAATTATAAGCAGGCGTTTTCCACGAATCACGGTACAATCGAAATAATGTCGAAACTAGCAATAACAACAAATAAAATAATAATAGTTACGATCTACGCAAATATAACGACGAATAAAAAATTTAATTTGAAAATAAACAAAAAAAATTCACACACACGACACCCAAGTATTAGATCACTTTACATTTTGACGGATTTTTATACAATTTGTTGATTTTAAGGAAGTAGGATTTGACATTTTTCATTCGGTATGTAGTGTGAAAACCCTTTGTTTCATTTCCACACAAACAATCCAGTCCAGGTATTTTCGACAAGTTCTTATATCGGATTCATACTACCTAATTTTAAAGTAAACAAATTGCACTTGAAGATTTACATACTCCAACATTTTAATATTCACATCTGTGATCATGATCACTCAAACTCCAAAGATTCAAGCTCTTGACTATAATACTAAGCAATACTTGAAATTTACGACTTAGTAACCGACATTTTTTAGCAATCAATGGAATCAGCGCGCCAAATGAAATAGTGGTAGTGGTAAGTCTAAAAAAGTACCAGTTTAAAATCTCACAGCCCTAATTTGCGTAACACACTATCAATCGAAAACTGAATCATTTTGAAGCAAATTGCTAATCACCCGTTAGTATGAGGGTGCACACGTACGGATCAGCATTTTCCTGCTATCTCTTTCTGCTACTTAGATGCATCATTCGCTAGAAGGAGATGTATATCTACTTGGATGGTGCATTCAAACTGTACTTACTTTAGTATTGACTTAAATCTTACGTGACCACCACTATGTCATTCGCCAGTCCAGTTGCTAAGTCGTTGAGATATAAATAAAATAAAACATTATGCACCATTGTGACGCATGTGCGCAAACTTATCAACTAAATCATAGCCTAGATTCGATATTTGTTTACTTATTCCGTACATTACAGTGGTAACAGGTAGTCGAGTTGCGGGCTTGTAACAAAAACATAGAATCTACAAGGTGTAACTTAAATAACGCACCTCTTAAGGGGTCATTGTACTCATCAATATGAACAACTTCTACTATGGGACCAAACCTAAAATCGCGAAGAAAAAAAAACAGCTGTTACCCACAATTATGTTCGCTTATTTCGTCAAAATGTAGGGAACAGCTGAATTTTTTTTTCGCTATTTTAGGTTTGGTCCCGTAGTAAAAGTTGTTCATAATGATGAGTACTTAATGACCCCTGAAGGGGTTGTGCGTTATTTAAGTTGCCTTGTATAGTTTGTCATCAGATTGTTATAGATTTTTGTTTCATATGAAAGTACAGTAAATAAAGTAGATAAGGGTGAGGCAAAATATGCTAAAGTATCGTTGAGAATAGCAGAGGGGCGATTCCCGTTTTTTTTTTTTAAACATATTCAAATTCTAATTTCAGTCTCAATAAGTCAAAAAATTGGCCATTTTCATAAATTTTTGATATTGATTGTGGCTGAGGTGTGATTGCGACTAGTCCTACAGTTATTTTCGGTGTCAAAATCACAGACAGTGATCTTTATTCTTATTAAGATAAGGTTGCTGCCACTGACAAGCCTGTCAAAATCACAATGATCTTTATTCTTGTTATAATAAGGTTGCTATTGGATTGCTGCTGGCAGAGGTAAAATAACTGTGAAGGGACGACTGTAGATTTTGAATGTTTTTTAATTACGGGAATTGGCCATCTGGTGAAAACTGACTTTTTCGGGCCTACAATGACTATAGCATATTTTGTTTTTGCCATATTTATCGAAAAAATACTTTCTAAACAACGTGTAACGTTAAATGCGCAAAACCATCATCATCATACTCATCATTATGAACAACTTTTACTATGGGACCAAACCTGAAATCACGAAAAAAAATCAGCTGTTCAGTACATTTATGTTCGCATAATTCGTCAAAATGTACTGAACAGCTGATTTTTTTTTCGCGATTTCAGGTTTGGTCCCATAGTAAAAGTTGTTTATAATGATGAGTATAATGACCCCTTAACAGGATAACGGTGATTAAAATTACACCCACTATAAGCAAAACACTCAAATACTACTCTCATTCACTGACTGAATAGTCACGAAAGAATTTTTTTTTCGCGATTTCATGTTTACGCATTTAACGTTACACGTTGTAGATCCTTTTTGTATATGATTTTTACAGTGATAATTTATTTGAATATGGAACAGAATGAGTAGTAAAATATGAGTTTTTGTTAAATATTTTGCTAAAAAATGTTTAAAAAATACAGATCTCTTAGTAACGTCGTTCTTGTACATATGGGTGTAAGGGAAGACTATTGGGATTGCTACAATGGAACATAGGTACATTATTATTTAAACGCATTACCGCGAACGCAGCGCAAGCGCAGCGTGCGTCGATCGCAGTAATGAATTTATTGCATTATTTCAAAGGTAGTAAGGTTGACGACAACAACACATAGAACATTATTATATTGAAGACTACAAGAAATTTTCAAATAACGTTTTCTTTTAAAAATAATACAGTTTGATCTTCCATACAATTACGGAGAGGAAATAGTTTGTCTACACATTGCCAATTTAACAAAATCGTATTGTACTTCATGAACATTTTTTTTTTGTATTTTTACATTTTTATTATTAGATATGTAATTGTAATAATTACGAATCTTATCACAATGTATTATGAATTATTTTATGTATTATCTTTACAATTTTTAATATACAGTCTCCTCTTATTCTAGTTATATTCGGTCTACTACTAATTATGTGACTGGGGTGTATAGAAATATCTGATTCTGTCTGCAAAGGTTTGAACAATCTTTGGCAATCAATGAGGGTTTTCATAAAAAAATCACGTCACCAGACGGCGCCACTTTGACAAGAGTCCATTTCGACAATGAGTATAAATATATATTATGAAATCATCATTCGTTTCATTCATTCGTTCATCATTCAGTCATGCATGACTAATGAAAACATAAAGTAAGTACTTTAGTACTGGGACATTTAATCGTAATCAGTAACTTGACAATTCGAAGCAAAGTAATTTTCGTTTTTAAATTACTTATCGTTTATATTATGGTATAAACGAATATAACGTGTTTCAATTAAAACTATAAGCACATCAAGGTAGTTTCGCTAATTCTTTTTTTCACTTCATTTCCTTTTTTTTATCAGGAACTTATCCCTTCAACTGTCATGTTACTGAATACGATTATTTAAAAGTCCAAGTTTAGGCGCTTTGACACTTTTGACAGATACCTGACGTCTCAGTGCTGCCACCTAGTGAACGTCATTTCAGAAAACCCTCATTATTATGACTACTGATTCTTATGTTTTTTTTTTTAATACAAAGAACAGTGATGTAAATACATAACTCAACTTGACGTTTTCACGAGATGATTGAGATAACACACACATAACATAACTTCACGCTTGTAATCCGCGAAGGGTTGGCAGAGGTGTGCCTATAGCAACGCCCACATTTCGCTAGATATGTAAGGTAAGTGATTGAAATAAGTCATTTGAATTCGCTTGCGAATTGAAAGTATTCTATCATTCTATAGTGTCTGGTATCATGAGCACACGCTTTGAGCAAAAGGTGATCAACTTTTATAATAATAACTAGCGGCCCCGACAGACGTTGTCCTGTCTGAACGGAACGATCCTAGAACCCGACTGGAGCGCCACCTACCAGCTCAAATAGTGTTTAATAAAAAAAAAAAATAGGTGGTCACGTTGATTGCGACATAAGTGGCGTTCATTAGGTATTATTTAGTGCAAGCGAATGGGCACTTAGGACATACCATTAAAATTAGTTAAAATCTTAGAAAGTAATTATAATATTAGATGTTGTGTTCTTCTAACTGAACTGACAGCTGTGCTGCTGGGGAGTTTGTTGCGTCACGTCTTCCCAGCTAAAGCACTGAAAGTGGTGAAGGGCGGGCGTTTTGGGGTTTGGGGTTTTGGGTCTTATGTAATTGAAGTTCAAAAAGTGCTGATTCTCAGCCTAGTTTGAATAAATTACTTTTGGATTTAATTTTGTTCTTTTATTTTGTATTTTACTTGATCGTTTTATTCTTCGTATTTTTTTTTTCATTCAACCCCAGTCACAGTCGTGAGCATAAAAGCTGCCATACTTTATTATATTTTTTAAAGACAAAAAATAAATAAGTTTAAAAGAAAACTATAGCTAAGTAACTCCCGGACGTAGTTAAGAAACCCTTCGATGGAAGGTCTGAGGCAGATTAAAAATACTGTATGGGAAACTACAAGACGTCCGATGTATGATGATGATGGCCGGGGTCTGAATACAGGTTCTTCGAATTTTCGCGCATGTTCTCTCACTCACACTTGCCTCATGTCACCATCATAATCTGCCTAGCCTTTTCCCAACTATGTTGGAATCGGCTCCAGTCTAACCGGATGCAGCTGAATACCAGTATTTTACATGGAGCTACGGCCTATCTGAACTCCACAACCCATTAACTGGGTAATACGATACCCAACCCCTCGCCTACCCCCCTTGGGTTACCCTGGGTAAGACCGTTTGTCAGACTACCCGTAACGACTGTCAAAGATCACTCAGCTCTCATGTCACCATTTGGTTCCTAAAAAATGTTATTGCGCAGCCTTCTGCGCAAAGTCCAGTCCGGCCATAAATTGTAACTAGGATGACTTTATAGAATATAAAAAAAATATTTGGAGAAAGATTTTTAGGACTTCTCATCATTATTCTCCTGTCCATATCCCAATTTATTTGGCGTCGGCGCAACATGTCTTTTTCTATTGGAATTTTAGGACCTTTTAAAGGTGAGAGCAATGATATCCAAGTGGTAACGGCCCCCACTTACGAGGTTGGAAATTAATAATGTACACCAAAAATGCGCTTATACAAAGTGATAAGTGAATTCGAGAACAAAATCGGATAATTACATAACCTTCTCATTTTTCGAAGTCAGATAAAAACTTTACGCTAATTTTATAAGTAATACAATATTATACTAGATATGCATAATATAGAAAGTAAGGTATACTTCAATTATTTGGCTAAGTGTTGAACGTTTTGTCCTAGGAAATAATAATGCAATAAGTTATGTTAAATATCGCGAGAAAAAAAGGAATAATATTAACAGTGCTTAAAGACGTCCAAACAGGATATTCAGTTCCCACTAAACTAAGATTATTGCTATCTTTTTCTAACATACAGGGCAAGAAAGAGACAGCGCTAAGCTGTCAAACTAGATTACATGCTAAACTAGCGTGGTTTTAGGCGGCTTATTCTGTACAGTCCTTTCAGTTATTTTACATTCCAGAGCAACCCATCAGCAACTTTATAGCAATTAGAATAAAGATCACTGTGATGTACAGACAACAGCACATCAGATTATACCGAACTGACAAATTTCTCCAAATGATTTTAAACATTAAAATGTTGATTGAGTTAAGTTCAAAATCGAATGAGAAAATTTTACAGTTTGTGGTAACTTGACCTGCTGCTGTGTGTACGTACAATACGACAACGTTCAAAGGTTCCATCGTTTATCTTCGGAAAAACCGAAACATAGCGAATAAAATGAGACTATCGACCAATAGAAATTGATTTATATTCCCACCTAAATTATTATAGATTGATGCGATGACTAATTCCGTCATTGGACTGGTCACATTTAATTCGGTTTTTCGAAAATAAACAATGGAACCATTGAACGCTGTCGTAATGTGAATTCAGTAGTAAAATAACTGACAAAGGACTGTAACGTCTATAGTAAAATTGTATTCAAGTTTTAGTTCAACCTAATTTGACAGCTCTAATTTCCATCTCTTTCTCTTTTACATGTGCCAGCAAGATATAGCAATACTTTATTTTAGTCAGCTGAATAATAATTATACCATTGGATACATACAATAAAAGCACTTTTTTAAGATTATACAAAAATATTTCCAAAACAAAATGATAATTTATATTACAAATTATGTATGACATCTATCTATATAATAAAATTTTCAATACAGTTTCGTAAGTACTGAATTTTCTTTTTTTTTCCACATATTATTTTTTATAAGATACGTTCTGAAGAAATCTAAAATGTCTGCTTACATATCAGAAACAGCAGCTATCAATAAACAGTCGGTTAAATGTACAAAAACTGGTGTAAAAATACCCGTAACGATGCCAAGAGTTATTTCTGTTATTATGAAAGAAAATTGTACAGCAGTAGGTTTAGACCTGGGAACCTTCTGGTTACGGATATATTGAAGATCAAAGTTCCAACTTCATTTTGTCTTTTTTTTTACGAAAACACGTTTAAAATGTTATCAACTTTATGACAATGACACTTCTTATCTGTCATTTCGTTAATAAATGTTCCCATTTGACAGCGAAATGACAGTAAAAATGACGTTAGAAGTGTCAATTTACTGCAGCTAATTAAAAGTCCGACCATAGTTTGATGTACAGAATACGTAGATGACGACTTCATGATAGGTTTTTTAAATCTTTTTACACCCTATGTAATGACTTATTTTGTCTCGCAAATATGTCCATTCTACATAAATACTAAATACATTGTGAATAAGAAAATTCAGTACCCAAACGTATACAGGCTGATTTTAAATAAATTCGTAATCTTCTACAGGTTGTTACTACTCCTGAATATGAACAACTTATACTATGGAACCAACTCTGAAATAACGAAAACAATTTTCTTCTACCGTTTTTGTATGAAACAGTAGATATTGATAAAAAAAGATGTGTTATAAAAAGAATAATTATTTTATCCTCCTATCTAAATATATTTCAGAGTTTGCTTGGCTTGGCTTGGCTGTGGCGTTGGTTTATCAGGGTTGGAGTGGTTGGTTGGTTTGTTTGTTTTGTTGGTTTAAAAGTGCGTTATATTCAGGAGTACTTTCACCCCTGAAACATTACCAATGAATTCAAATTCAGCCATTTACTTTTTAAATAGATATTTATACATTTACACGCAGCCTTATTGCAACCTCGTCAATGACTACCTTAACTAGCATATTATTTAACAAATACCTAGACTCATGACGTCACTACTCAAGTCATATTGAACTAACAAGACACACATTTTTACAACAAATCGATCATCATTACAGTATCAAATTAGAGACTTTCATGATATTTATGATGAAAATCTTTATTGAATTACCATTTTCTTTTTAATTATATTCTCTTGGGGATATGAGTTTTGCGTTTGTATAGTGGACATGTGTTTAAAGTGATCAAAGTGTGGATTGGAATGACAGCTGTCAAACTATCTTCAGTTCAATCATGTGACATAAGATTTTTTAACAACCTGCTCACTTACTCAGTGAAGTTAGCACAGACCGAATCCTATTCTAATTTGATCATAATAATATACAATGTGAACGCGATTGGCCGAGATTCTCACCAATCACGTCAAACCGAGGCATTTTTTTGCGCCAATGGGTTTGTTTCACGGAAGCTTCACCGCAAGAGAGCGCTGTGTGTTTGTCACTTGTCAAAGTCATCATAAAAATAAAGCGACCAATCGGCGACAACAAAAAAGACACTTAACGCCATCTCGCGGCAAAGTTTTTAACAAGGTACCTGAATGAAAGTAATAAACACTTACCGCCATCTACGCGGAACTAATTTGACAGTTTTCTTCCCCATTCTCACTTACGCAAAGCTCATATCTCCTAGTGACGTCTGTACAACATTTCTCGAGCACTGCCGAACAAATACACCTAAACATTATGATACAAGATGAGGAGAAAGCCACTTACTCTACCGTAACCCAGTCAGTCGTCGGATTGGTCGTGCGTCGTTTATATACGCTCACTATCACAAAGCACTGGTACACTGTACTGGCGTACCTACTGTCTTACTGTCTTATAGTCAGTTGCACTCTACTTACAGAGTATTGAACAGATCCCTGGCGTTATTCTTGGAATAACGCTTGTAGGAACAGTCGCTGAATCAGCTGCCACTGGAATGAGAGGGAAATGATTAGTTTTAATACTGATTAGTCAGCAAGTAGAAACCAAGTCATGATTAGTCAGACGTTAAATAGAAACCAACACAGACCTAAAATGGTAAGTGAGTGATATTGTGCGGTGTAAGGATTTCTGTCAATAATTTGACCGTTTTTAGGGTTCCTTGCCTCAAAGGGAAAAAAACGGAACCCTTTTAAGATCACTTCGTTGTCCGTCTGTCTATCTGTCAGTCTGTCAAGACCCTTTTTCTCAGTAACGCGTGGAGGTATCAAGTTGAAATTAATGTCAAATACGTATGTCAACTGTCCATTGATGCTCTAAAAAATTCAAGCAACGCAGTCGACGAAATAAAAAATACGGCCAGTTATGCAACATATATTGATACTCGCAAATAAGTCAAAACCTACAGAGTACTTCCCGTTGACCTAGATTCATATTTGGCAAGAAGCAAGGTCTCACAATACAAGTAATGGAGAAAGTCCGAAAATCGTTAATTTGTAGATTTAACACAGTACAATTTTTTTTGCGATCAGATTCTAAACGTATGTTTTCAAACTATAATGTTAAGTTTAGTTTTGGGATAAATTCATGCCAACTACGGAACCCTTTATTGTGCGTGGTCCAACACGCACTTGGCCGGTTTTTTTATGGTCTTGTTTTATTAGTTTCTTAGTTTATTGTATTCCCGCTTATATTTCCTTGAGAAATAACATATTTACACTGTCACGACCTTTATCACTGTGGCATTGACTCAATAGACACTGCCACAGTGATAATGGTTGTCTTAAGCTCCATTTACACGGCGCCAGTTTATTGCCTGTGGCATACCATAAAATTGAAAGGCAAATATCTGGCACCGTCTAAACAACACGTACAATATTGTTGCACGATACGGGCAACTTTGAAAACTGGTATAAGCATATACAAGAAAATCGCACAGTACATACAATAATTGCTCGTACAATAAAATCGCATTCAATTCTGGCATGATCTGACATTTGTACTGTCATTGAAATATGAGTGCGGTGAGTGAGGGTGTGGTAATTGTTGTTGCTATTTTGAGGCAAGAAATCAAATCAAGAACAACTTGAAAAATATCTTGAGAAGCGTTCAATAAAATTTAATGAAATATCATGTCTAGGCAAAACTTACATGCAATAATCGCCTGTCAATTTTATTGCCTGGTGTAAGTCGCATGCGATTTTATTGAATGGCAAAACTTGCATTCAATTATTGTACATGCCATTTTATGGAATCGCACGCGTGTAAACACTTCATGCAGTTCTTGAATGTCAAAAAACTTGAACGTGCTCTATGGCATGCAATTATTGCTCTTGAACGTTCCAGAAACTTGCCCCGTGTAAATGGCGCTTAAGTGTCTAAACACACTATGCGGAAGATCCGCGACGGAAGTTCGGCATGATTACGCCTGCAATACTATTTAAATTACTGACGACACATTACGACCGAAATTACGTTGCCAAATTACGTTGTTGTTGAATCAGCCGCGGATATTCCGCATAGTGAGTTTATACACTTATTATAATCATTCTAAACAAGAACACGAGTTCTCCATTTCCTCATTCAAAGATGAATTTGATTTGTGTTTCGTTTTCATAATATTAAATGACATCAAGAACGCCCGTAACTTTGCTGTATTTTTTTTACGTCCGTGCGAACGTCGGCTTAGTTAGTTTATTTCGCAAGGTAAGTATGTGTGTTTCGTCAAGTCGTAAAAACCGTGGAAAACCGGTGCGGGCCGCTAGTAATGCATACATGAAATAATTTTTGTTTAAAGAACTAGAACAGAAGAAACTAACTCACCTTCTGTTAGGCATAGCCCGCCGCCTCGCGGTCTGCCTCTGGTGCTCAAACTCGAAGTCTTCCTCCGTCAGGTTGAGCCTGGTCATGTGGTACATCAGGTAGTCCTCTCCTAGGATCCCCTCTGGGGGGTGACGCAGGACCTCTAAAGTCTCGCACAGACCGCACGCGCGTTTGCGGACTTTAGCAGGGCCTAGCGCCCCCGCTAGGACTACTAGCGAAGCTTTGAATAGTACCTGGAAGAGAGAGTCAGGTTGGTTACATGGCATGGTCTTCTTGTTACCGTGTCATTGGTAATTTAATTTATTTATGCCCAGAATACAGCTATGTGTATATCATTATAAAACAATATCGAAAACGGGTCTTATCGCGATATTCTTTTTAACGAGGTAAACAGGTACCTACTTGTACCTTGTACTTGTACTTGTTGTTTTGTCTTTATGTGTATATCGCTTTCAGTAGCGTTCATCAGTTCCTATCGCGTAGACAACAGGACCCCATCGTTTATGGAAACACATTTACACTCAACCACAGAATATATAATAGTACAAGTACAGAAGATTCACTCCGCAAAATGATTTAAATAAATAGCGACTCTTGCTACGACACAAGACACAATAAAGTGCAAATTAGGTCACACAGCGTTAATTACCTACAGTTATATTCACCTAAAAGTAGCCTATCTTTCTATCGCGTAACTCTTTTACCTTCTGACTCGTTAGGGTTGTCTTCTTTCACGACGCGGCGCGTGAGTGAGTATCGAACTAACGTGGGAACCGGCGCGTGGCAGCCCACACTGAATTAGTCCGACAAGTCGAGCCCGCCACGTACTTGTAGCTTCATACCTGTGGCGGCATCTACATCGCCACATACGAACTACGCATCACAAAGACATGACGTCACGCAATCATGCATCGCGCAATTAGAATTTACTACGCGACTAGCTTAAATACAACGTCCCGACATCAACCGTCCGGCAGTAGCCCACTCACCGGCAGTCAGCTATGAATCTCTACCTAAGCAGATTTACCTTGCCTCGGGCCTAGCTTTGCGTTTGGCCTGCGTGCGTGAAAAAATCGCATAACATTTAAAAAAAAAATTAAATTAAATAAAACTTTAATTCAGACTAGGTCCATAAATATGTTAGTATTTTAATATTAGTAACAATAATGCTTATGTACTAGGTTAGTATTGTTAGTTTCAAACAGTAAGTAAAAACGCCCGAAGTATAGCTATTTCGCTAAGCAGCAAGCCTTGATTTTAATCGCAGGATGACTAAGAGTGAATTGCAACAATGATACTGAACACGATCCACACATCGAAACCGCGTTCAAGAGCTGTTACTGACATCATTGTCGGGGAATATTGACACATGACACTGACAGCCTTGAATGCGGCTAAAAGCTGTCCTACGGCAAGGTGCGAGTGAGAGCAAGTAGGTAGTACATACCTTCACTCCTTCACAGAGGAAGCAGTCCCACACTCTCAGCAGGCTGTCCCACGGCAGGGTGCGAGTGAGAGCGCACAGGAACCACTCGGTGGCGTACAGGACGGGCTCCACCTTGTGTTTCACTAGATGGCGGTGTACGGCAGGTGCTGTGCGGCGGAGGAGGGCGTGGAGGATGTCGCCGTCGCGTTGTAGGACCTGAAGGATGATTGGTAAGTTATATGTATAGCACAGTTTAACTGCTATTTTCCGCAATCGGCGCTAATATATTTATACAGAGGCATTCTTAAATGTGTCACCTAGTGTTAGGTACCAAAAACGGTTAATACCCTTTTATGGGCCTGTATTACAATGTCAGGTCACGTATGCACTTTCTATCAAAATTAAAAAATGCAATAGAATAAATTCATTAGCCATGACCAAAAAGCCAAGGAAGTTATCCAGAGGTGAAACCGACAAAGCGAGGAAAATCTCAGGCATGACATAAATAAAAACGGTCTACTCAATCAAACATAATCTAGTATCGCAAGACGTTCGAGTTCGTTGATTAGCTGTATATTCACACAACAAACACAACATTGCAACTCAAACAATAAAAATCTTTCTTATCACTAAAGATATGAAAATAAAGCGCGATAAAAAATAAACAAGAATAAAGTTTGAAAAACTGTACCTAACCCGACTACGGAAAAATTAAATCGATCTAAAAAGTTCAAAATATTTATTTACTTAAACAATAATGACATAGGTATATACATATTTGTAATGTGCTCGTCAAGACCTTTCTTTTAATACCAAACATGTCATGATTATCTCAATTTAATTTTTTTCGAGGTCAGAAATTTACGTGTTAAGTCCACCATATTAAATTTAGGGAGAATTTATATAGCCTATGTCACCCGGACCATTATTTCGAATCTACTGATACCTCATTCATCAAAATCGGTTCAGTAATTTATGGGCTACGGTGGAACACACGTAAATACATACTTATATACATACATACACAAGTAGACTGCTAAAATCATAACCCTTTCTTTTGGTTTTGCCGTAGTCGGGTAAAAATACATAATTATTATATACATACTTACAAACATACATACATAGACTGCTAAAATCATAACCCTTCCTTTTGGCTTTGCTGTAGTCGGGTAAAAATAACTGCAATTCTATTATTTACTGCGACAAATTACGGTAGACCACGAGTCAATGGTAAAAAACCAGTATTACCTGGCCTCTAATTCTAATGAAACTTCATTCTTCGACAGACCAGCACCCTAATTGCGTAACACATTATCAATCGGAGTTTGAATGATTTTGAAACAAATTGCTAATTCATTATGTTCGAAAGATTTGTCTGCTCGGCAACGAAAATAACGCAATTAATGTTGTTGAGCTGTCAAAATGAAACCAACTCCGATTGATAGTGTGTAACGCAATTAGGGTGCGGGCTCAGATATAACATATAACTCGTCTGCCTTCAAAGGTGTCCGTTTCGACTGCTCGGCCACTATGTCGTAGAAAAAAAAAACTTATGTCAGCATTTCGAAGGAATTTGTAAAAGATGAACAGTGAAAACCGCAAATTCGAAGAGTCAATAATCAGAAAGTTATGTGGGTTTAACCGTGGCCGCGCAGTCCGCATGAATTCAACTGCGCGGCCACCAGTTCTCTTAAACGGAGCGTTGTAAAAGTCTAATTCCTTTTGCTAATCACTGACAGGATTTCGAAGAAAATGTAAATCATAAAAATAATGCCCTACTGTCTGTAGTTCACGACCTACATCACTCCAAAGTTTGGCCGCGCAGTCCGCACAAAGCGAACCGCGCGGCCACCAGTTCTCTTAAACGGAGCGTTGTAAAAGTCTAAGTTTTTTTGCTAATCACTGATAGGATTTCGAAGAAAAAATACATTGTAAAAATATAGCTCTAAAGTTTGGACTTCTCGTTCCACAACACTCACGTAATGGCGAACCGCGCGGCCACGTGTTTCTTAAAGTGGAGCTTAAACGGAGCTTGGTACAGGTGTCTTTCTTTTTGCTAATCACTGATACGATTTCGAAGAATTTGTAAACATCATGAATGAAGTTCTAATGTTTGAAAATCGCGAGTTACAGAACTTATACCCTGTAACTAGAGTTAAAAGAAGGGTGACCATGATTTACGATGCGCTGACGAGATATTCCCATATAAGACGTTTTCATTGTCACGTATATTTCTATACTTTTTATCGTAACATGCAAATAGTTTTAGTCTTTTGGTTTGAAATTGAGTAGAGAAGCTAATTAAAAGGATATAAAGAAAAAAATGTCATCGATTGATTTATATTTCTATTTCTTAAGTAATAGATAAAACATAATATTACTATAAACTATAAATCACATAATTTAAAAATCACAATTCGTTTTCATATTTATAATTACAATTTAAAAAATAATTGCTTATTTTCGTTGTTGTAACGATTAAGATCATAACTATATAAGCTAAAAAAAGTAGCTTATTTAAAAACTACACTAGATATACGAGAGCAACATCATGTACCTATATAACATAAAATTATAAGTTTGTAAGTAGATAAAGTTTTATTAAAGTATACTTTAAATCACCTAATTCAACAATCACAGTTCGTTTTCATATTGCAATCAGAATTTAAAAACAAAATCTGACTTACGATAACAACAACATTTCTAAAACTTAAAATTATACAACTTACACCTACCTACCAATCACAGTTTAATTTGTTATTGTACTTACAATTACAATTTAATCAAGAAATAACGACCTACGTTTTTGTATCGATTAACATCATAATATTTTTATTACAAACAAATCAGTCATACTATAATCGTTATAGCAAAACTTACTACGATAAAATCACAAAATATTCCTATACCATGTAAATCACAGTGAATTTCGATATAAGCCTACTATTATCTAACATTTAACAAGTCTCTATATAATAAAAATCTAATTTTAGCTCCACTTTAGAGCAAAATTCTCACCTATTATCATGTAACTTAACTACCAATAAGACCATAAGTTAAATTGTGCAGTGTTATGGGCTGCACTGAACTTTCATGAGTTTTGTTTCGGTTGTCGTCATAACATAACCATTGGTCGTCGATTAAGCAATGACACTTGTAATGACCGATATTGCCAACACATGGAAGAACATACTCTAACGCACCTATCAACTGGAATGTTTTACGTTCCGTTATTTTTATATAACGTGGTATTTCATTAAGTATAATGTTTTGAGTACCATTTAAATCAAATAAAATAATATTATTTAATTTGTATTCGTATTTAATGCTTTTGTTATTGCATTCTAAACAATGTTTTAATTCTAAATTATCGATAACGATGGCGTCTTCTAAGCTTCTGATACCAAACATGTTAATAATATCGAAATTGAGAGAAAGAAACACAATGAATCTTGTTACATTTTTCTCATTACAAAAAGGCGTAATACATTTTTTACTTCTTTCTGCACTAAACAAGAAATCAAAAAGTATATGCTCAAACACAAAAGCCATATTACAATTACATTCGTAATAATTGTTTTTTTTTTGGTAATAGAGTGAAACAATGTTTTCTCTTAGCTTATATGCTTCCTTTTCATTTTGATTTTGGGCTAATATATTAATAAAATCACGAATTAAACTATTTTCACAAGAGTTGAAGACTTCGCGAATATAATTGTTTGTTTGGTATCCATGTGCCAGCATAAAAAACACAGAATCAAACGCGCAGGTGTTTAAAACATTTTGTTTAGATTCGATTACATTTCCATTTTTAAAAAATAAGATTGAAGTAGATGTTATTTTATGAGTTTCATATCCCTCACCCTTCCAATTTTCGGTATACGAGGGCTCCTCAGCAAATATCGAGTCGGAAGTGAATGTCACGGCAGCATTTTTTATTCTTTTCTTTATGCTAATGCTTTTAACTCGCTTTAACTTTCGTTTTCGGGATTTAGAACTAATATTGTGTGGAATATCATTCAGACTCTTCAAACTAACTTTGGTTTCTCCTTGCAGAAAATTGTAATGAATATTCAAAAACTCATCAATATTATATTTGTGAGTACGAGTCTCAAATAACAAATGCTTTAGTGTTTTGAAGTAACTCTCTACTGAGGAGGATGTAGGCGACTTATTTTGTGTATCATACAAAGGACACATTACGTTACTCCACAATGGAAGCTTGATTAGCAATCTTCTCAAAGTTGATGTTAGGTGGGGCAGATAATATTTGTTGCGTGTTTCAGTCGGCGTCTGAAATAAGCTTTTTTGTTGCTCAACGATCTCATCAAACCAATACATTATATTATCTTCCTCAATTATTAAGGTATCGTGATAGAAAGTTTCTCTTTCACCGCCATATTCGGGGACCGGATCTTCCGTAGCGAATAATCTCTCCTTCATATTTTGCATTGCTAAGTCCCAAGCTTTATTAGTAGTGTTATAGTATTTGTAAGTGCATATTTTGACCATATTTGAAACTATCATTTTGACTTCATCAAAACTTTCAGATCTTTTTATCAATAAAATACATCGAATAAAAAACATTTTAATTGGAGTATCCACGTTTTGAAAACAAGGTAAATTGTAAACATTTTTAATAAAATGGCTGGTGTCTAACCTAAGAAAAACTTCTGGTAAGTTTACACTAAGTTTTCTCAACACTAAGAATGATTGTCTCAGATAGTTTTTCACTGTTATAGATGTTGTAAAAGCATCTACATTTGCAGCAATCAAAGCAGACGAGTCGTCAGTTACAACTTCGTTAGGAGCGGTATGTATTTCCTTATACCATCTTTTTAACCAGGATGATATGGAATCTGCAGTATGAGTGTCCGCTATCATTTGAAATATCGCTTGAGATTTTATCGTTTTTGAAGTTAGCATACAAACGTATAGAAAGAGTCGCTTAGTTAATGTTGATCCATCAGGAAGTTTTATTGGGTGAAAGAAAGATCCCGTGGCGTCTATAGTGATAGTTACTTCCTGTGGATTTTTTTCTAAAAAATCTTTGTAGAATTGATTTTGTTCTTCAGACCAATAATACATGTAAAAATTCGGGACAAGTTTTATTTCGCGAATCAAATTTTTAAAACTTGGCAACATTGACATCATAAGTAGGCTTAAAATGGGATTGGCATGCAAACGATTACTTTGTCTCTTCTCGTGCTTTATTTTCCGAAGAGCGTTCATTGTAGGAAGTATGGGAGGGATTGCATTATCTTTATACTTAATAACTTTTGAAGCTATTTCTTTATGAATTACTGTGGCAGATTTGTACTGTAATTTCTTTGCAAGTTGATTTCTTTTGTATGGTGACATCTTAGATTTCAGTTTTGGATTATGCGGAACTAAGTTATCTGTATTAAAAATTGTACATTTTATAGTTGCTGTTTTGTCTGTTAACTTTTCGCTACATATTTCTACAGTGCAGCTGCATTGTGTGCATTTCCCTTTTATTTTCACATTATCTTCTGAGTCAATTAATTTATTCTTGAAAGTCCACGTGCAAGGTCGTCTCGAGTACTGCCATATTTTTTCTTTGAGTAGATTGCTCCACTTGAACTTAGGCAATGTTTTGTATTTCTTGTGTGTCGATGTAGTTTTTAGATCTCGTCTTATATAACGAACAGAAATTGGTTCTACTTTTTTCCACTCATGCTCATCTAGTAAGAAAGAAAATTGATTTGTATGCTTATCATTAATTTCACTTTTTGTCGTTGAAGATGTCGTGCTCCGACACGATGGAGAAGATAAAGAACTTTCTGTCGTCGTACTTATATCAAAAACTTTATTGTAATTTCTCTTTAGCCACGAGTACAACGCAAGCGGTGACATATCGTGATTTATTTCTTCTGAGATAGTATGAAATATAGGATCATTATATTTAATTTTTGTGTTTATGCAGTCTGTGGAATATTTTATAAATATTTTTTTTAGCTTGTCTTCGTTGACTCTCAGTTTACGTCCTTTTCTACCCATCGTTCTGAAAAAAAATGCGATGTATTAGTGGTAAGAAGTGGTCCTCCGGCCAGCTACGGTAACAACGCGAGCTTTGACGCGAGTTTGCCGCTTTAGTGGAAGTCTGCCGCGGACGAACATTTCCTAGGAAGTTTTATATTTGGTATCTATTTGTTTATTCCTTTAATATAATATCGAATTCATATGAGTTTCAATCCTTTTGGCAATGTATTTCGAGGGCTTAGAATTGACCTACCGAATAGGTAAAACATTTTTTTATGATAATGGTTATAATGTTGCATTAAATTTAACATATTATCCACTGTATTCAACTTTCAATTTAACAATACCCACCTTAAACTGTAGGCATGCAATAAAGAATTGGGAATTACACGCATGTTCCAATACATTACATTTTATTAATGTTTTGAATAAGTACTTACCGCTTGATTGATAAAACTTCCTTGTGTGATAAAAGCAACAGTATTAAAGACAATTAGTATAGTCACAATACAATCCTATGAAATAACTATGAACTATCTAACACTGCACTGATAAACACGGGCGCACTCTGTAACAACCGAGACTGAATAAAAACACTATACAGAGTCAAGCTCCGCGGGGCAGGGCGGGACCCCTCCCCGCTGATATTGTAGCCATTTTGGGAGTCGCTACAGACGCAACTGGGTAGGTGCTTACCTATACTCTCGAATGAAAACATACCAACGCAAGCGCACAGTGACTTTTTTAGGAAGTTATTTAAAACAGCTTACATCTTGGATATGAAACGCATGGACTACTGCAATAGGTAAACGTCATCATTATAAAATAATTAAGTTTTATAAATAAACACTTTAGGAAGATATTATATTTTTGGCATTCCTTTCATTCGCAGACAGGACAGATGTTTCATATAATTTAATAATTTAACTAATATTATAAACGTGAAAGGTTGTAATAATGTGTGTGTGTGTGTGTGTGTGTGTGTTTGTTGCTCTCACGCAACAACTACTAAACGGATTTTTCTGAAACTTTGCAGTAAAATAGCTTACATGTCAGAATAACACATGTGCTATAATTTATATAGATGTAAAGAAATAATAATTTCTTTAATTAATTTATACAGCGCACCACAGTGTTGGTAAAGTGTGAACCAAGTACATATGTATTTTAATAGATGGCGTGTTGGTAAGACAGCCAACTCGGTGAGTAAAGCAGGTTGAATGTTGACAACTGTTTTCACCGTGACAGTGATTATTATTGTTGAAATATTATAAAAAGGAATTGTTATTAATTAATAGACTTTTAATGTCGTTTCTTTGATTTACAGAGCAACACGATTGTTTATTTGAAATTTACAATTCCTATTAAATTCGGAGATATTGTCTTATAAAACGACATTTCTGGTTAAAATCAAGAAAAATGGACAAACTACGGTTTAAATTTGTAGTATTGGGCTCAGCGGATGGAAAAACAAATGTCACATGCATAACTTCAATTGAGACACCGGACGGATGTGTATTTGAAGTCCCGGAGGAGTTCAAGCCCGTGAATAAACACACTAATATACAGGCTTCGGACGTTTATACGAAGATCAAAAATTCGTTACAAAAAAGACACCAAACACGTTCAGTCTGGATCCCGCTAAGCCCAGAGCTAAAGAAAATATATTTAGACGAAGGTGAAAATGTACAGTTTGGTGGTCAGTATTTAGAGGAAATAACAGAAAAGGCAATGCTTCCACAAGATAACATTTGTGGCACAGCACCAGAGAAAAAAAACATAGGGAAAACTGCGGAAAGGTTTTTGATGGAAAAATTTTCAAATAAAACATCTAATGCTAACCAATGGATTTCTGAATTCGAGGAAGAATGTGAAAGATTCGAGATTAAACAGGATGAAGAGAAAATTGAGATTTTAAAACATCTTCTTGAAAAACAATGCATAGACTGGTATAGCAGCATGTTAATCAAATTAACGGTGAAATCCGCATGGTCAATATGGAAGAACAACTTTAGAGAAACTTATGGAAATAAAGGTTGGTCCCAAATCAAATATGCATTTACATTTAAATATCAAGCAGGATTGTTGCTGGAATATGCCACAAAAAAGGAAAGACTGTTATTGGAAGTCAACAGGCACATCGACACCCAAACAATGATTAATCTTATTGTAATGGGACTACCAAATTATGTAATGAATAAAATTGATAAAGAAACAGTAAAAACAACTGCAAGCCTCTACAATGAAATAGGAAAACATGAGTATGTAGCGAGCAAAAATAATTTCAGCAAGAATAAAAACAAGACTACCTGTGATTATAAAGGCAAGCGAGAACAAATAAAACCATGTATAACATGTGAGAATTTAAATAAAGGTATTCGATTCCATCCGGAGGAAAAATGCTGGTTCAAACAGTCGGAAGAACATAATCAAAAGAGAACCAATAATAAAACTGTAAATAATTCAGTAATTGATGTAGAACTAAATAATAATGAAAAAAAAAACGAATAATAACACCATTAATTAAAGTCAAACTGCTTTTAAATGAACAATTAGAAACATTTGGATTGTATGATTCAGGCTCAAATGTTTCTATAATTAATTCCAAATTAATAAGACTAAAAAAAAAAGAAGAGAAAGATTCAAAAAGGGATAATTTAATAACAATTAATGGTGTTAAAGAAACAGTCGGTTTGACAACAATAAAAGTAAAAATTTTAGACATTGAAGAAGAGACAGAAGTTTACATAATTGATGGAGAAGAGTTCAAATACGATTTTCTAATTGGACTGGATATCATAAAACAATTTGGACTGATTCAAGATGAAAATTTGAGGATAACGCAAAAAAGAGAAGAAGTAAAAATAGAAGAGAAAAGAAAACCTATGAATGAGGATCATAAAAAGGAAGTGAAAAATGAAGCAAACCCGTGTTCCATTAATTTTAATGAACACATAAAAGGGGAAGATTTCAAAATAAGTATGACTAGTTTAAATACTCAACAAAAGTCGGAAATACACAAATTAATAGATACTTATAAATCAATCTTTGCAAAGGACAAATATGATATTGGCACAGTCAGAGAATATGAAGCACGTATTGATCTACTCATGGACAAGTATTGTAGCAAAAGGCCTTATAAATGTTCAGTTGAAGACAAAAAGGAGATAGAAGAACAAATAGCAAAGTTACTGGACAGAAACCTTATAGAAGAATCTTACAGTCCATTTGCAGCACCGGTAACTTTGGCTTTCAAAAAAGAAGACAACAAGAAATCAAGACTATGTATTGATTTCAGAGATCTCAACAAAATAGTGGTACCTCAAGCTCAACCATTTCCATTGATCGATGACCTGGTGATTAAGACAAGAAACTCAAAATATTACACAACACTGGACATCAATTCAGCTTTTTGGTCGATACCACTAAGAATTGAAGATAGAAAAAAAACTGCCTTTGTGACGCAGGAAGGTCACTACCAATGGACATGCTTACCTTTTGGTTTGAAGACATCGCCAGCCATTTTTCAAAGGATATTAGGTAACATTTTGCGAAAGCATAAACTCACTGATTTTGCAGTTAACTACATCGATGACATTTTGATATTTTCTAAGACTTTTTCAGAGCACATTAACCATTTAACACAATTGCTAGAAGCTATAAAAAAAGAAGGTTTCAGACTAAAGTTTACAAAATGTACATTCGCATCAGAATCAGTGAAATATCTTGGTCATATAATACATAACAATACAGTACGGCCAGTAAGAGATAATTTAATTTCAATAAAAGAATTCCCAATACCAAAAACGCAGAAAAATGTTAGGCAATTTTTGGGAAAAATTAATTTCTATCATGAGTATATACCAAAAAGTGCGGTTCTTTTAGAACCTCTGCATAATTTATTAAGGAAAAATCAGAAGTTTACATGGTCTGATGATTGTCAAAAATCATTTGAAGACATAAAAAAATTATTGTGCACACAGCCAATCTTAGAAATATTTGATCAAAATTTACCAATTAATATTCACACTGATGCGTCTCTAGAAGGTATTGGGGCAGTGTTAAAACAAACGCAACCAGATGGTAAAGATAAACCTGTGGCATACTTCTCAAGAAAATTAAATCAAGTGCAGAAGAAAAAAAAAGCAGTTTATTTAGAATGTTTGGCTATCAAAGAAGCAATAAGATACTGGCAGTACTGGCTAATAGGTAAGACGTTTACAGTGTATTCTGACCATAAACCCTTGGAAAATTTAAATATAAAAACTAGAACTGATGACGAATTAGGAGACTTAACATATTATTTATCACAGTATGATTTTAAAATTAAATATGCTCCCGGAAAAGATAATTTAGAAGCAGATTGTTTAAGTAGGAACCCGGTATTGGATGCGAATGAGGATACAGATGAACGACTAAAAATTGTAAACATGATAAAACTGACTGATATAGTTACAGATCAGGAAAATAATTCAGACATACAAAATAATAAAACAAAGTTAATATCGAGACAAAATGTATACTATAAAAAGGTTAGGAAGCGTGAAAAAATTATTTTAACGGAAGATTACAGTAAAAAACTCATAAAAGATGTACATGAAAACATGTGTCATTTAGGTGTAAAACAAATGCAAAACAAAATAGGTACGATTTATACAGCAAAAAACTTGACAAAAAATATAAAAAAACATTGTAAGGGCTGTGAGATATGTATAAAAAATAAAACGAGAGGACATGAGAAGTATGGTCTAATGTCACATTTGGGTCCTGCCACAAAACCTTTTGAAATAGTCTCAATAGACACGATTGGAGGTTTTGGAGGCTCCCGATCAACTAAAAGATATCTACACCTTCTAGTAGACCACTTTACTAGATATGCATATATTGTTACCTCAAAAACACAAAATGCAAATGATTTTGTTAAGTTAATCAACAACGTAACAGACACTGATACAATCGGAATGATTCTTACCGATCAATATCCAGGAATCAACTCGAAAGAATTTAAAACATTTTTAAATAGAAAATCAATACCAATAATTTTCACAGCAGTAAATGCCCCATTTTCAAACGGCTTAAATGAAAGGCTTAACCAAACGCTAGTAAACAAAATCAGATGCAAAATAAATGAAAAGAAAAACAAAATAGCATGGACAACCATTGCTCATAACTGTGTAGAAAAATATAATAATACAGAACATACGGTTACTAGCTTTGCACCAAAGTACTTGTTAGATGGTACAGATGTTTCGTATTTACCAAAGGAACTAAAAATAAATAAAACAGAAGATGAATGGATTGAAGATAGAAAGAAAGCATTACAAAATTCAATAAAATCACATAATTACAATAAACAAATATTTGATAAAAATAGAACTCAAGTCAGTTTCAATACAGGTGATATAGTATATGTAGAGAATGGGAACAAATTAAATAGAAATAAATTAGATGAGCTAAAAATTGGTCCATATAAGATTATAGAAAAGATATCAAATTCAATATATAGGATTAATACAGGTCATAGGAAGTTAGAGTCAAATCTCTTCCATATTACAAAACTTATACCAATACCAATGTAAAAACAGAGATAGACAAAAAAAAATTGTTTAGTTAATTGTAATTTAATGAAACGTAGGTATAGTTGTGAATTTATTTTCTTAAAAAAAAATCTTCTTTGTGGAGGGAGATGTAAAGAAATAATAATTTCTTTAATTAATTTATACAGCGCACCACAGTGTTGGTAAAGTGTGAACCAAGTACATATGTATTTTAATAGATGGCGTGTTGGTAAGACAGCCAACTCGGTGAGTAAAGCAGGTTGAATGTTGACAACTGTTTTCACCGTGACAGTGATTATTATTGTTGAAATATTATAAAAAGGAATTGTTATTAATTAATAGACTTTTAATGTCGTTTCTTTGATTTACAGAGCAACACGATTGTTTATTTGAAATTTACAATTCCTATTAAATTCGGAGATATTGTCTTATATAGATATAGTGTACATTTTTCAAAATATCACGATAAATAAAAAATTAAAATGTAAAGTATGAAAAATCTGTCTTTTGCGAGCTAGCTTTTATTTTACCCTATACTTTTTTTTGAGGCATCCTACTTCCTACTAATATTATAAACGTGAAAGTTTGTAATAATGTGTGTGTGTGTTTGCGCAACTACTACTGAACAGGTTTATAAAAACGTTTAAATACGCGCGGGCGAAGTACTTCGAACGTTGTACATCACGTTAGAAACATCAAAAATAACAGCCCCTATTTAATGGATTTTATTATTATACATATAAACCTTCCTCTTCTATCACTATCTATTAAAAAAACCGCATTAAAATCTATACATAGGGATATAGGGAGGGACAGAAAAAGCGACTTTGTATATTGTGTAGTGATGATATATTTATACTATGATATTGAAATGGAAAAAAGCCTGGATTCACACACTATAAATCTTGGTCACCCTATTTTTTCCTTCGATTATAGGTTTTAAGTTCTGTAGGTCTTGTAGTTCTTAATTATAGGATTTATTTATACTGTCTACATATTCTTCGAAATGGTGTCAGTAATTAGCAAAAAGAATGGGACTTCTACTAAGCTCCGTGTAAGGTCTATTAAAAAAAACTCGTGGCCACGCGGTTCGCTTTGTGCGGACTGCGCGGCCAAACTTTGGAGTGATGTAGGTCGTGAACTACAGACAGTAGGGCATTATTTTTATGATCTACATTTTCTTCGAAATCCTGTCAGTGATTAGCAAAAGGAATTAGACTTTTACAACGCTCCGTTTAAGAGAACTGGTGGCCGCGCAGTTGAATTCATGCGGACTGCGCGGCCACGGTTAAACCCACATAACTTTCTGATTATTGACTCTTCGAATTTGCGGTTTTCACTGTTCATCTTTTACAAATTCCTTCGAAATGCTGACATAAGTTTTTTTTTTCTACGACATAGTGGCCGAGCAGTCGAAACGGACACCCTTCAAAGCAAGAGTGAACAGGCGTCTTCTGGGCACGCTCGTTCCATCGTAGACCACATTCATCGCTTTCCATCAGACGTGATCGAAGTCAAGAGCAACAGCCTAATTGCGTAACACACTATCAAACAGAATTTGATTCATTTTGAAGCTTATTGCTGGTCCATTGCTTCATATGTTCGAAAAATTTGTCTGCTCGACAACGTAAATAACGCAATGAATGTTGTTGAGCTGTCAAAATTAAACCGATTCGTACTGTAAGTGTGTTTCGCAATTAAAAGGCAGGCCCACTTTTTTTTGCTGTTTCTTAATGTTTTAGGAACAATAAGCCACTTCCTTGACTGATAAATATCTGTTTTAAATGTAATCTACGAGAGTCAAACTGTTGAAAAGTTTCTTTCCAGCAAACTCTCTCTTTGTCTCATTGTGGGAATCTTTTGGTGACATTAGGGATGTCATGTCTCTTTAGCCGGGTATGTTGGGAGACCACCTTTTCCGCTTAGAGTTTGGGCAAGTTTATTCACGTGGGTAGGTTAGCTTCTCCTGGTATTTTAGGCTGCTTTGGAGCAGGTCCATTCAGCAAAAAAAAAGAAAGCCCAAAGTGTTACCACAGACGAGCGACGGTCTACTGTACTTGAATCAATGTACAAAATAAATTTATTTAACCTGTGTATGGTGTAATTGAAATAAATTGACTTGACTTCTGACTGACTTTAATAATATGTGTTATCACAATGACCTTAGATCCAATTTGATCGGTTGTCGACTCTCACGGCAATTGATTCGATTGGCTGTTTATTATTCCGTTTAACTTACCCCATCAGCAGACATTTAAGAAAAAAGAAAAGAAATTTTATATATTTTCTTTCTTTTTCTTTATCTCTGACAGCTTCTCTTGATCAGGTTTTTAAAAATCTCAGTTAAATAAGGTACTGGCTGGACGCATTTTTGGCTGTAGAAAATGCGCTCACGAGCATAAAATACCTACGACAGATTCAAAAGCAATTTTCTCCTAAAGTATTGATAAAAATCTAATAGTGTGTTGTGTGATGCACATCCCTGGTGCGCAGGGTTCGGGCTAGCTCTAGCGGCATCCTGACGTGAGGGCGTTCGCGCAGAGGTTCGATTGTCATACCTGAGCCATTGCTGTATGGTTCACATACTGAACAATCGAGATTTGTAATTTCTTTGCTCATGTTAATTGTGTGTGCTTTATTTCATTTCTTTTGTTTTATTTTTAATTTTTGCATTTTTTGAGACTATGATCCTTTGTTGGTCGAAATAAACGCTTTATATTCTACTAGTATTATGTTATGGCACCTTTGAGAAAACGAGAATATCGCTTTTTAATTTTGAGTAATTGTAAGGTATTAATACTCTAAGTTGACTGTAAGTTCGTCAGTAGGTACACTGTACCTTTCTATTACTATAGCAATGTTGGAAGCATTTTTGGCCTTAAAAGCCTGATCAAGACTAATCAATAAATATGTTGTCAGAGATATAATGATGTTTCAAATATGATTAGCGTTGATCGCATTTAGTTATCTGTGGTGCAAGCGGGCCTATCGGGACGCCCGCGCCCTAGGAGGACATATAGTGACCTTATGGTGATGTTCTTCAGAAAGGTCAGGTGCGTAGTACTCGCAACCGGCCGCCGTGCGTGTATAAACGTTGCAAAGGAGTATGTAAGGATCGCAGCAGATGGCGTTCTGTAATTTCTGTCTACTCCCATGGGAAGAAGGCCTGGCGTGGCGTATTTAAAACAACATTCTGGACAGAATAATGTTTTATTTCGTTTAGCGCTTAAATGTTTGTGGTGCGAGCAGGACTAAGGGCGAATTTCACCAATGAAACTGAACGCTATCAGCACATCTAAACCACGTTCAAGAACTCTCAGTGTCATCACTGTTGTGAAATATATACACTCTCTTGAACACGGTTTATTGTTGAAATTCGCCCTCAGTAGTAATAAAGTTAAAACATTTCCAACAAATTCTCACCTCAAGTCCCGGATTATAGTACCCACTGAGGTACTTATCGCTGATGCTGACGAGGCACCAGAAGGCCTGCACCGCTGGCATGTGCATCAGCAGGAAGGCAGCCACCGGCGCCTGCGCTTGGAAGTAGCCCACCTTCGGGTTTAGCACCGAGTAGGCCTTTAGCACCGAGAATAGCTCTTGTTGGCTGGAATGGAAAGAAATGTGTTGTTATTAATTATATTCTTAGCTTCCTACTCGCTAATTTCAAAGCGAGATTGTTTAATTCAAAAAGAATATACTTTAATGGTATTTTATTTTTAATCTTAGTACTATTATACGGATGGATGGATGTATGTTTGTTACTCAATCACGCCAGAACGGCTGAACGGATCTGGACGAAATTTGGCACAGATTATAGTCTGGAATAGGACATAGGCTACTTTTTATCACGGAAAAATGTTCCGTTCCCGTGGGATAATTTCCGACATCCACGCGGGCGAAGCCGCTGGCAATAGCTAGTAAACAATATATGTATTAGAGAACTACTGATTTTTCTTCTTCCTTGGTCCCTCAATTCTGTGTAAGAAGAAATACAAAAAGATGTAAATTTAACTCAATTTGGTTACTTGTTAAAGCTGGATTATTTCTAGTTTTTATCGGCATCCTACGTACATTTACCCGACTACAGCTGGGAGTGTAATTTATGTAATTACATCCCAATACATGATTTCATTTTAGAAATAAATAAAATGGTTTGTTTACTTGCAAAACAAAGCAAGAATACTTCTGATACGTCATTCGCATGACGAGACGAATGCGATAACGTTCAGTTAGTCACCAAATAACTGTGGACAGTCCCTGGCCACAATAGCGTGGCCACAGAGCGATTGCACGATAATTATGATGAATTTAAACAATGTGGTTTTGCATCATCATTATCATATTAGCGAAAAAACATCCATTGCTAGACCGGTTATGCGTAAGTATTGCAGTGTTAGGATTACCATATCTAAATTTGAAAAGTCCTGACTAAAAGCCGTACCTACATTCGCAAAGTACTAAGTACTCTTTTTATTTTCTAAAGAACTACTCTTATGTCGACAGTCCAGACAAATGACAAGGCTAGACAATGTCTGAATGGAGGGCCAAAACGCTGGACATGTCCTGATAATTCCGGACGGATGGTAACCTTAATTGTAAAATATTTTTGTACGGAAAACAGAATTATAAACCGGGACAAAAATAAGTCATAATATACCGGATGACTTTTTTTTAACGTCTTGAAAAAATAGGCTACGATAGGTGAACGGAGTAGAAGCCTATGTGGCGTAACTAGATTTTTTTTATTAATATAGATAGAAAAAAAACTATAATATATAGATAACCTATTTAACTCATTCATAATAGACATCATGACTCCATCCATACAATCCCAAAAAAAAACTATAAATTGCTCTAATTGAGATCTCAATTCCTATCGTAGGGCTATCGAGAAACAAACAACTGAGTAAAACCGGAAATCATCAAAAACCAGGTGCTGCAAAAGACATGGCAGATGACCCATGGTATCGAATTTGCAAGCCCAGCACGCCTGTCATGGCCGCCGTAGAAGCGGGTTTTGTCGACGGAAGAATAGTCAAAATGGCAGATTGTAGAAATATTTCTACGCATTCTACGCGTCAATGTTGTCTATTCTTTCATCGACAAAACGTCGTCATGCTACGCGTGTAGGGGCCCATTTAACAAAACCGACAGGCGACAATCCGACAATTCGTAATTTCGTTAGTTTTTTTCCATAGTTTTCATCACCACTGCTCTCAAAACGGTGAAGGAAAACATCGTGAGGAAAATGTCCTAGAACCAAAAATTCGAAGACATGTGACATGTGGGATTATAAATAAATAAATAAATATCCTTGGACATTTCACACAACGCCATCTAGTCCCAAGCTAAGCAACCTAATGCTTGTGTTATGGTAACGAGATGGCTGATAAACTACTTATATACATTTTTTTTTTGTAAATACATACATATTATAGATAGAAAAACACCCAGACTCGGAACAAATACTTGTAGGTCGTACAAATATTTGTTCCGTGCGGGAATCGAACCCGCGACATGCTGCGCAGCAGTCAATCGCTCAACCACTGCGCCAACCGTGTCGTCATTATGGCTCAATCTCACAGAAAGAGGAGGCCGGTGTCCCAGCAGTGGGAACATTGTATGCAGAACATTATTTGTGCATTCAACGCAGTGGTATACCTGCAGTGATAAGTCATGACGATGATAAAACACGACATAATTATTTACAACTATTACGGTTATTCGATAATAATACATCGCATAGTTATGCCACTCAATATGGCAATTGTCCAAGTTCATAATTGTGTTGAACAGTGCACTTGGCAACTGAATGAAACGAGAGTGTAAACAAACAATCAGACTAATTGTTTCCTATGCTGTCGTGGAAATGAAAACATGCTGTCGTGTTATGATTCTGATGTTGTTGTTAGTAAATGTGTACGATGTTTTGGACTGTTGCCGAACGAAAAAGTCATCTCATCTGCCTAGCATTTTCCCAACTATGTTGGGGTCGGCTTCCAGTCTAACCAGATGCAGCTGAATACCAGTATTTTACATGGAGCGACTGCCTATCTGACCTCCACAACCCAGTAACTGGGTAATACGATACGCCTTGCTAGTTATTTAACAATTCATACCATTCCATTCATTCATTCATATTCATTTTTCGTTGTATTGCCATACAACGTTGCAACGCTGCTAGCCTTTTGGGCACTTTTCCTGTTGACAACGATGCGGACGAATTTTTTGATGCCCTATGATTATTTCCCCTCCTTTTTTATATACCACTAGCTTTTGCCCGCGGCTTCGCCCGCGTGGATGTCGGAAAATATCCCATGGGAACGTACATGTGGAAAACATAGGGCCGTCCGATATAACTGTGCAAACTCAAATCGCTACGATATATCGTTACCGTGTATAGTAGGCATAAAGCTACCAGTCGGCATTATTTTTTCCGACATCTTCAACAGTCGTCGTCATATATCAGCCAATTTACACAAAACCATAATGAATTACACTGAATCACTCCAGAAACTTTACAGAAAATCCGTTCGGTACTTTTTGACATTATCGCATTCAAACAGACACACTTACGCGGCGGGTGGACTTTGTTAATTACTTAAAATTTATTGTGCCAGTCACGCTCTAATAACAAATAACTTTTGTCCGAGTGTCCACTCGTTCAAATAATTTCCTCGTAAAAACGTCGAATGAAATAAAGACTAAATGTTACCTCAAGATTAGAACTATGACTACATTTTCAATCCCTTAAATCTCTTAAAAAGAGGTAGGTACACAAACATTTGTCAACCCCTATTGTACCCCCTCAAAAACGTACCACATATTTCTTAATTTCCTACCAAAAGCATAAATTTGAATTTTCATATACCTAACTTAAGAAATGCTGGGTTCCCCATCTTTCATCCCTTATATCACCCCTTGTAGTATTGTTTTTGAAAGTATCCTATGTCCTTTCCCAAGATGCTATATAAAGCCTAGCCAAATTTTGTCGAAATCCGTGCAGTTTTGTAAATTTTAAAATCAACCCCTATTTTACCCCCTTAGGGGATGATTTTTCAAAAACGTTGAACCGCATATTTCTTATTTCCTATCAAAAGCATACATTTTAATTTTCACATCCCTAACTGAAGAAATACTGAGTTTCCCATACAAACTTTCATCCCTATATCACCCCCTGTAGGATTATTTTTAAGACAAGAAGTAGCTTATGTCCTTTCCCAGGATGCTATATAAAGCCTTGCCAAATTTTATCAACATCCGTGCAGTTTTATAAATTTTAAAATCAACCCCTATTTTACCCCCTTAGGGGATAATTTTTCAAAAACGCTGAACCACATATTTCTTAATTTCCTACCAATATTATAAATTTGTTATCCCTAACTTAAGAAATACTGGGTTTCCCTTACAAACATTCATCCCCTATATCACCCCCTGTAGTACACACATCAACACTGTCTAGGGATATTTTGTATTTCTTAAATTTTTTGATAAACTATAAATATTTTGTTAAGAGAAGTATATATGGAATGAAACCTCAGTTAATGACCAACTTAATTAAATAAATAAAAAACATTTTAGATAATCAAATATTAAAAAAAAAAAAATAACAAAGAGACTAAAAATGGTGCTAAGTCTACGAGTGAAATTAATTAATAAAATTAATAATTTTATTAAAAATAACAACAGAAAGTTAGACATTTTAACTCTTAATAATCAGTGTTGCCACCCCTCACGTTAATTAGAGTTCGGCATCGGTTATTCATACTGTGAATTAAGGTGTCGATGTCTTGCTGTGGTATGCGTTCCCAGGTTCGTTGCAGGTGCAGGAAAAGTTGCTCTTCTGTGGCCAGATTTGGAGGGAGGGCGTGCATAGCCCTTCGCTGCAACATGTCCCACGCATGTTCGATGGGATTCATATCGGGCGACTGCGCAGGCCATCTCATTACCGTGACGTTGTTGTCTTGAAGGGCGGCTGATACCAGCCTCGCCGTGTGTGGACGGGCATTATCATGCATGAGTACGAATTGGTGGCCGATTTGCACCCTATGCGGAATAATGACAGGTTCCACCACCTCATCACGGTATTTCTGAGCATTCATGTTGCCTCTTACAAAAACGAGGTCGGTTCGCGCGCCTATACGAATTCCCGCCCATACCATGATCGTCCCTGCTTGGTACGAATGAACCTCTTGTGGATGCTGGAGACGGCTTTCCCTGCCTGGAACTCTCCAAACTCGTGTTCTTCGCGAATCTGGATGAAATCCAAACCGAGACTCATCCGTAAAGAGCACTGTCGACCATTGTTCATTATCCCATAACACGTGTTCTTGGGCCCACAATAGTCGCCTTCCGCGATTGCCACGTCGCAAAGCAGGAACACGAATTGGCCTGCGAGAATGAAGATTAGCTTCATGTAGCCTTCTTCTGACTGTTTGGTCGCTAACCAACAGCTGATGCTCCTGTTGGAGCCTCTGTACCATTACCATGGCCGTCAGAGTAGGTTCTCTCCTGGCGGTATTTTGGAGAAAACGGTCCTCTCTAGGGGTGGTCACTCGAATTCTGCCAGCATGCCGTTCTGCCACTTCCCCAGTATCACGATAACGTGACCAGAGCCTTGATATCACATTCTGGCTGGTGCCTAGAGTCTCCGCAACAACGTTTTGGATAGCGCCAGCTTCCAACATTCCTACCGCTCTTATCATCTCGTCTCTCGTCAGATGTCGACGTTGCATGGCACCAACGAGATGACACAAACAGTAAAAATCACTAAAACAATTGATAGCGTTAGTTAATTAATGTTTTTATAAACAAATCTCAACACAAAACTAGCACTGCTAACTGAATCAAATGAGTGTTCCCGCGCTTTCTTTTGTTTTAATAAGTTTTAGTTTTTTTTTCAATGTCAGTTTGAAAATGGAACAAGGAGGTTTAATTCCACATATAAACTTTTTACTAATTCTGAGTAGTTTTTCTGAAAATCTAAGAAATGCAAATAAAAATCTAATATCCCTAGACAGTGTTGATGTGTGTATTATTTTTGAAAAAATAGTATCCTATGTCCTTCCCCAGGATGCTATACAACGTGTAATGCTAAATGCGCAAAACCTCTTAAGGGGTCATTGTACTCATCATTATGAACAACTTTTACTATGGGGCCAAACCTGAAATCGCGAAAAAAAAATCAGCTGTTCAGTACATTTATGTTCGCATATTTCGTCAAAATGTATTGAACAGCTGATTTTTTTTTCGCGATTTCAGGTTTGGTCCCATAGTAAAAGTTGTTCATAATGATGAGTACAATGACCCCTTAAGAGGTTTTGCGCATTTAGCATTACACGTTGTATACAGCCTTGCCAAATTTTGTCGAAATCCGTGCAGTTTTGTAAATTTTAAAATCAACCCCTATTTTACTATATTTTACCTCTTTAGGGGATGATTTTTCAAAAACGCTGAACCGCATATTTCTTTATTTCCTATCAAAAGCATACATTTTAATTTTCACATCCCTAACTTAAGAAATACTGAGCTTCCCATACAAACTTTCATCCCCTATATCACACCCTGTAGGATTATTTTTGAAATAAAAAGTAGCCTATGTCCGTCCCCAGGATACCATCTATAGCCTTGCCAAATTTTATCGAAATCCGTTCAGTGGTTTAGGCGTGAAAAGGTAACAGACAGACAGACAGAGTTACTTTCGAATTTATAATATTATAAGTATATAAGTATAATAGTATATAATATATATAGTATACAGGGTGTAAGGGACAGCCCTCCACAAATTAACAGGGTGCATTCAGCTCCTTATTGTGAATCATATTCCACCGGAAATTTTCTCAGGAAAAGTTTCATTTTTTTTAACGTTTTTTTGGCTAATATTCCTTTATTTCAATGTAAAATTACATTCTCTGTTTGCAGCACTCCATTTATGTAAATAAAACAGCTAAAATCCAAAAAACAGCAATGTATGTCGAAATACTCTAACGTACTACGCGCGAAATCAGCTGTTCACTTTCTGCATAGCTTCAGAGTTCATCAAACTCACCGCATACTACTTGCATACAATACAATAGAGACAAGCGAGACGCTCCGATTTACCGAGTCGCAACAGTATTGCCAACTTAATAAACCTCAATTTGTGAACGAAAATGTTAGATCAAACTTGGTTCACATAAGAACTCCTCTAATGTTAAATGCAAATCTTTTAGTGCACTTAATTTCTAAAGGAAAAACGCACATAATGTGCCCTTGAGTATTCGTGGTAGGTACATACCTAATTACTTAATTAATTCTACTTTTCAAGCGATCACTGGATCCAGTTTCCAAGCCACCCAAGGGCCTTTTCATGGCTTTACGGCAGCTACCGACTGGTAGTCGAGTCGCGAATCGAACGTAAGCCCTCTGCAATGGAAGCCCAGTCTTCTATCACGCTGGGCTATCACTACTATTAATTTGCTTAACATAAACTTTGAATTAAATTGACAAATTAATCGTTTCATTTCTCCAAAAAAAATAACAGCTCTAACATTTAGTCAAGCTTAAAAATAGTGGTATTTTTGTACAACATTTTTGCAAGAAACATGCAAAATTTTTTGAGTAGTTGACAACACTGTTTTTGTGTGTGATTTTTCGTGTAGTCATTAGTACAGTTTAGTTGTCCTGCGACTGTGTCCTGCGCAGTATCGCTCGCTGTTGTTCGCGCAGTCGCGTCGTGAAGTTTACGTACTTACCCATTTGTGTTGTTGTCTGTGAGAAATGGCTACACGAGCACTAAGCTCGTGAATATGGCGAAATGATAATGTGCTACGGGGAAGCTCGGGGAAATGCCAGGGAAGCGCTCAGAAATTACATCGATAGGTATCCTGACCGTCGGCATCCATCAGACTCCCGGATAATTACCAATGTCTATCAACGAGTGCTAGATAACCAGCCCATAGTTCCCAATCAAGAAGGCGCCGGAAGACCACTTCGCGGTGCAACTGTAGAAAGAGTTTTAGACCTGGTCCGTCAAAATCCACGCCTACGCACACGCACTGCAGCTCGACTATTGCGCCGGAATCATGGAGCCCGCGTCTCACACTTTTAGACTTCTTTTTGTGGGGCTACGTAAAGGAAAAAGTGTTTGTTAGTGCATGTGCGAGTGAGGAAGAAATGCGAGATTGAATCACAGACACATTCCAGCAGCTGCGCTACAGCTGCAACGAAGATCCCAACTTGCTGACCTGCTTTCACGGGGAGACCCTGCGCCGTGCCAATGTGTGTGAAGGTCTCGGTGGAGGTCATTTCGAGCCGTATCTCATACGACCGGAGCGATTCTAAGGTAGGATTAATTTTTGATACCTATTGAAATAAGACTGATTGATTTACATTATTTTTCTATGTAATAAACATTGTACTTATGGTAAAAACACATAACGCTCCTTTTTTAACTTGCCGCAGTCGGGTAAAAAAACGAAAACCACTTCAACGTTAGTTGTAGCTATTGTTTGGCACAAAATTAACTCTAGTGCTTATTATTTTGTTATCTTTACTCGCTTTACCAAAGCGGAATTCCCGCTGTGTGAAAGGGCAGCTAATGAGAAGCCTGAATGCATGTTTGCAAGTACTTAGTATTTTTTTATTTTTATTGACTGTTTGTTTACAACGTTTTACGTAGGCAAGCCAGAAAAGATAAAGGTTTTTGAGGGAATACAGCCATCATCGTAAATACAAAATAAAAACATTATTCCTTATTTCATAAAACCTACTTATTTTATTTTTCATTGAACCCTACCCGTACTTGACAAACTGACCAATAAGTAGGTACCATACACCACTTTAAACATCTTTCAGTTATAAAAATAATTAAATGAAGGCTAAATTATTGTCGCTTTTACTGTACCTGCGCGTAAGTATCTACCTACTCAACTAACTTGTGCACTACGCTGTCGCTAGTTTAAGCCAAGTGGCGCGAGAATTGACCCCGTGGCGGGTGGGGCAGCCGAACACTCACTGCGCTACCGTTCGCTACGTGCGTTTTGCCACGGAAGCAATACATTGCGTGCGAGGTAATAAAACAAATCAGGTTTATTGGATTCCCATAACGTTCCTGAAATAATTTCATGTACCGGTCATCTTAGTATGATGTACTGAATTCACCCTATCAATCTGCGGAGGGCTGTCCCTTACACCCTGTATAGTATATATAGTATGGATGGATGTACAAATTATTATTTTAAATCTGTTAGTTTATTATATATTATGTACATAAAAAAGTAAGGAATTCATTACTTAAATAATTTACAACTTACTAATATCCATGCCATACATGATTTACTCATTAAAAACATAACACGCGTAACGTTTCTCGTCGTCGTTACTCTTCCGAACTCGCTCCGTGAATGAATTAATGAAATGCACCGACCCCCGCGTGGTTGGACTAGACTCGATTATTCGAATGAACCCAAAGACTAGCCCCACCCACTAGCCACTAGCCCCTGTATCTTCATGTTTCATGGGGCTACAGAGACCATTGCATATCAAGGAGTAGACCGGGGGCGCGATAATGGTAGGGAAGACGTATTACCCTTAGGATATGGGAGGATTATTAATTAGAGCCGTACCGGATATGCATCCTAAAGTAGACAAGGGACTTGTGGAGAGACTGGTGATATTTATCTATGGATGGGCATATTTCATGAGAAAATACTACCTGCAGTTCGCCATTTTTGTTGATGGGAAATACCATCGCCCGCATAAGGGCTTGTATTAGGACCAATATCACTCACCCGAGCCCCTCCTCCCGGATAAACATCTCATGGTACGGGAACTGCCGGTGCAGGTCCTTCCTGATGTCTTCCATACACTTGGGGTCGCCGGCCGCCTGCAGCAACTCTTCGTATTCGTTCGGATGCTTCTCCAGCAGCAGCTGTCCACCACACAAGTAGAGCCAGGCTTTTGGACGTACTGATGCTGGTATGCCTGAAGAAAGAATGGGTTTGGATATATTGTATGTTGGTAAGGTTCTGCTTTCGAGTGGGAGATTTTATGTCATGTCTGTGAGTTGCGGCGACGGTTGGCGGTTGAGGGGGTTCTATGTCCAAAAGTGGACATCTTTTGTCTGGATTGATGACCTAAAAGAACCACTTAAACGTACACTAGTAGTTCGGTGAACAGTACACTTCGCGAGCACAAACTTTTTTGCAACAATTAACATAGGTACCACTAAAGTTATTTATTTCAGAGCATTCTGATAATTATTTTCTGAATTCTCTAGTTTTCTTTTATGAGAAGGTGGTCCCAGCTGCTCGATCAATCCCTACCTAGTAGTTAAAGGGCCAAGTCCACTGGTATAAATCTAAAAGTGAGCAATTTACTGCATTTTGAGGAACGGTACAAAATTGTTCCGCCGCGCCACCGCCCCGCTCGGCCATCGCTGGTTTCGTGCGCCCAGCCTTTAGAAGCACCGGTAATATTTTAAACATCGTCTGTGGTCTTTGACCCAGCACGATACTGTAGGTACGTGTACGTGCTTCTTATTTATAATGGTGTCTGGATACAAAGCACTGAAGCATACATGCGATCTTTTATGAACGGGGTTATGATCAGCACTTAAGAAATGCATGAGATCCTGGGTCCGATTTCCAGTTCGGGCAGTTTTATTTGGTTTTTAACGTAACTGGCGAAATGCTCCTCTGCCTAACCCTTCGGGTATTACAGGCGTGAACGTGATGTTATGTATGTGTTAAAAATCATATACCATATTCACAATAAGATAAGACATTGAAACAATCCTTTTTTACAGTCCTTTCAGCCGATTCTGACTTCTATTACGTTGGCGGCATGACAAATGGCAGCTGCAGTACCTAACCAGTTGATATTGTAACCACTTTTTTGCCTTTAATACTATACTTTTTAAATCAGACCTCTTGAAGTCAACTAAAGCTTTTAATAGGAAACAAAATGGAAAATTATGTGCGAAACATCTCGGATATAAGACAGATGAGAATACGCCAATATACATCTCGGAACAGTTAACTACAAGAGGAGCTCGACTACACTTTCTTGCGCGTGACCTGGCAAAATCTAAGGAATATAAATACTGCTGGACAGCCTACGGGAAGGTGTACATTAAGAAGGATGATGATTCTCCTACTGTTGTCATAAATTGTGAGTCACAAGTACATCACCTTTTGCAGCATAAATGACTAGTTTTCATCTTACAAGCGACCGACAGTTGTTACTTTATTTTATTACTATATTTCACCTATTTCTTAAACTTTCATCGGTTTTTGAAACTCTTAAAATTAATTAGAATTAAGTTAAACACTAAGTTAAGTAATAAGTTTCTTTTTGTTCACCAATCGCGCCCTGACACTCATTCTTCATCACTCAAACCTACATTCAATCCGGATACCAAACTCACAAACTTACAAACCACACATACCTCTACACACTCACAGACACACACACCCACCCTCACCCACACACGAAATAATAATACGAATATAATTACGTTATCCTGCATTTATAAAACTTATCTAAATGGATAATACTCTACTCACTTTGAATGACATCGACAATTCCGAAATAGCACAAGTGTTTGATTGTGATATTGCTGACTTTACTAAGCATATAAAGCCTAACTCTTCCGGCTTTGCCATTGTTTCCCAGAATATTAGATCTGTCTACTCTAATTTTGATGATCTTCAATTAAATTTACTCAATCTTGGAACGGATATTGATCTGGTAATTCTGACCGAGTGTAGGTTGAACTCAAATAAACCAATACCTCAAATAACTAACTATAACTCGTACCAAACTACAAACCATCTGAATAAGGCTGACGGTGTAGTCGCCTATATTAAAAGCACACACAAAAATAAAACAAGAGAAGTAAAGTTAGCTCATGCGTCTTGCTTAGAGATTCATGTAATGCCCGACATTATAGTTATTGCGATTTATCGATCCCCTTCAACTGCTAACGCAGACCAATTTATTCACTCCTTAAATAATCACCTAGCTACCCTTGCATCAACTAAAACCATAATAATTACTGGAGACATAAATATTAATTTAATATACAATGAAAATGAGCAGTCACACGAACGAACAAACAGACTTAACTATCTCAATATGTTAGCAATGCATGGTCTACTCCCTGGACACTCGCTTCCCACGAGAGACAAAACCTGTCTTGACCACTTTATAATTAAACTCAAACCTGGTGACCAAACTGCAACCATTGCAGTTATTCACACGACCATTACTGACCATTTCATGACTTTCTTAAAAATCTCAAACTATTGTAACTTTATAAGGTGCTCAAAAACAAAAACAGTTTTTAATTCGGAGAAGGCGCTTGAGCTACTCAAAGACAGTAACCTATCGGACCTATTAAAACTAGATAACCCTAACACCCTCACTAATAACCTAATCGAAATAATACAAAATTGTGTCACACTCAGTACAATTACTATGAATATACCTTTGAAAAACAG
Source organism: Cosmia trapezina (assembly GCA_905163495.3). Lineage (NCBI taxonomy): Eukaryota > Metazoa > Arthropoda > Insecta > Lepidoptera > Noctuidae > Cosmia > Cosmia trapezina. The sequence goes on from LR991039.1 coordinate 10,593,240, forward strand.
AATCCTAAAACCATGGATGACAATTGGCTTGTTGCGCTGTATTTTAAATAGAAATCAAATGCAAAAGAGACTTAGGCTTGACCCATATAACGAGGTGCTAAAAATCACATACAAAAGGTATCGTAATTACTGTTGTACCATTATTCGAAAACAAAAACGTAAACATGACAGAGATCAACTTTCTAAAGCTCACAAAAATCCCAAAAAGACATGGGCTATCATTAACAGCATCACACAACGCAAACCAAAAAAAACAACTAATTCAGAACTGCTAGATATACCCACTACCCCACAAAACTCTGTTGACAAGGTTAATGACTACTTCTGTAACATAGGTAAACTTCTTGCTGAAAACATCACAACTTCTCAGTCCTCAGCAGGAAATAATATCAACCCTGACTCATTTTCAGAAGGCAGTCCTTTGGCCACATCTTTTGTTCTTCTCGACACAGACCCTGACGAAGTTCGAGCTACTCTAATGAGCTTGAAATCGGATAGCGCCCCCGGCTGGGACAAAATAAAAGTCAATTTTCTAAAAACAGCACACGAACAAATTGTACCCGTCATAACCCACTTAATTAACACATGCTTCAAGCAGGGTCTTTTCCCGGACGCTTTGAAAGTAGCCCTCATAACACCTGTGTACAAGTCTGGTGCTAAGTCTGACCCGTCGAACTATAGACCAATTTCGGTCCTACCGGCCATTTCAAAAATCCTTGAGAGACTTATTAACTCACGCCTAATTAAATTCCTATCTAAATATAAAATACTGTCGCCTTCTCAGTTTGGGTTTAGACAGGGAAAGTCTACTGAGGATGCAGTTCTGTCACTAACTTCTGCTCTGGTAGACGGTGTAGATCGTGGAGCCAAGTGTCTAGCTGTTTTTCTTGACCTCAAAAAGGCGTTTGACACAGTGTCTGTCCCCTTACTTTTACAGAGGCTTGAACGCATCGGCATAAGAGGACCAGCTCTTGATCTTTTTAAATCCTACCTCAACAATCGCAAACAAACGGTTAAAATTGCGATGTACACCAGTTCCGAGTCAACCGTCACTTTTGGGGTCCCCCAGGGTAGTGTTCTTGGGCCGACCTTATTCCTCATTTACATTAATAATCTCTGCAACATGAAGATTGATGGCGGACTCCTTTTCTCATACGCCGACGATACTGCCATTGTCTTCACTGCTAAGACTTGGGATAATGTTCGTAAGTTGGCCGAGCGTGGCCTTGCTAAGATAGCAGCCTGGCTAAACCATAGTCTCCTCACGCTAAATGCCCCCAAATCTAACTACATCTGCTTTACTAAGTACAATAACTCCCAACCGTCTCAAGATTTCCAAATAAAAATTCACAACTGTACCAACCCCTCAACCCCCAGCTGCTCGTGCTTAAAAATCGACAGGCTACAGCATACCAAATATTTAGGTGTTATGATTGACCAGCGCCTGTCCTGGCACATGCACACCGAACTTGTTATGAAAAGAGTTAGGAAACTGGTTTGGACTTTTAAAGCACTCCGACATGTGGCTTCAAAGCAACTTCTGAAGCAAGTATACATTTCGTTGGCTCAATCTACCCTCATTTACTGTCTGTCTTGCTGGGGAGGGACTACAAAACAAAAATTTTTAGAACTTGAGAGGGCGCAGAGAACTTTGCTTAAGGTCATGTTCTTCAAACCCTATAGGTACCCCACCCACAGCCTCTACCTATTATCTGACCTTTTGTCTATAAGAAAGCTTTATTTGCTGCAACTTGCACTAAAAAAACACACATCCCTTCCGTATGACCCCTCTAAGCCAAAAAGCAGAAGGAGCTACTTAGTCGCTCCAACGGTCGGGGTTAGATCTGTTTTCGCTAAAAGACAATACTCAAGGCAATCATCTTATCTATACAACTTGCTGAATAAAGAATTACGAATATATTCCATGAAGCTCCGAGATTGTAAGAAAGTTGTAACCGATTGGCTTAAAACTAAAACCTACGACGATGTTGAGTCTATTATATCTACTTCTCAATAACCAAGTTAAATTTGGGTTGTTGTGCGCTGGGTTAGTGAATGTAGACTTGTGTAGCTTCTTTCGATCCCAAGACATTGTCACAGGGCTGACCGACAAACAACAACCTACATTTGGCCTTACGCTTCATCTATGTGTGAAAGCAGGATTAATAAGCAAACATACAGGAAATTGATTGGGAAGAGTGAACTAAGCATTGCTCGTTATCTCACACACCACACAATCTCACTTTCACTTTCACACTCACACCCACACTCACTCATAACACTCACTCACACACTCACTCATGATACACATATCACACGTACACGCGCGATCTGGCCTTTCTCTACATAACGCTCATCAAACTGCAGAACTGTTAGTATAATTTTTTAAGTTAACCATATTCATATCATTTATCTTATTTTTATTTTTGTTTAGTCCTACATGTACCTATACACTGTCTAAATTTCAATTGCATAAAAATAACAAGTGGAAGCGCGGAGTCTCCTAATACAAGCAATTCCTTGCTTAAAAGGTGATCTCCAATAATATGTATCGAAATGCCTATTGTAATTGAAATAAACGTTTTTATTATTATTTTATTTTATTTATTTTACTTAAGCCTACGCAATAGAAGTCAAAATCAGTTGAACGGACTGTAAAAAGGTTTGTTTAAAATCTCATCATATTGTATTGTGAATGGAGTATAGTACGGAAGATCGCACGTGGCGTGTCACCATGCTACTGACAGGTAACCTTATCAGAACTATCAAGAACTCAAGACTCCAAGATCTTACAAGCATTTTGTACCAAGTATTACGTCAAGTACCCACCTTTTCGACACCTCTCCCTGACCTTCTTGTAGTTCTTGCTCATGAACGCCTCCCAGTTGTTAAGCATGCGCAGCCATTTTTGTTCCCGCTTCAGTATTGTGCTCGGCGATACAGTCCTTTTGCTGAAACAATGAAAATCTACTGTTACTATTAAATTCACTGAAATTCTTGGCGTTATAGGTAGTTTGGTCAACTTTCAGACTTCAATATCTGTAATGGTACTCTCTCCATTTCTAAATGAGATATTTGAAACATGTTTGAAACCTCCTCAAATATTGAAACTAGATTTCAGTCTGGTGATATCAAAAACAGAAACGATACCATGCCGTAAGTAAATGTCAATTTGTCTTACATAACCTTGAATTCGACTTCGACTGATCAGAGTATGATCTCAAGTCCCACCAAATCTATTTCAGTATAAAGATTTTTTTATATAAAACCAGCATTTCTCGGTTTCAGTTTTCAATCAATGAATCGCTTCATTGGTCTTGTGCAATCATTATCATTGGTTACTCAATCTATTTTGTTACTTAACACAGACGTAACATTGTCCAGTTTATTGTTAAGTGCTTCGATAAAAGGAAGATAAGTAAATAAGTGAATTATGAATGTATTCAGTTAAGATTAGGGTTCCATTAATTTATTTGAAGTGTTAGTTTCCCGTTACTCACTGGTCCTTAGTGATCCTATACTATCAATAGTTTGCTTAGTAATTTGTATTAATCATCTTTGACTAAGTACCATTCAGTCTCCATTAAGAGTTCTATATTCATTAGTTTTTACAGGCAATCTAAATAAAAAATCCGTTTTCCAATTTCCTACACATTTCGCTAACGCCTCATGGCCAATAAAACGTGTATTTCTTAGAAATTAAGAAAATTTTAAAAGTAGTGGTATTTTCCGATATGCCAGTCATCTTAGTCGCATGCTGGCAGACAGGAATTCAATATAACCATAGAGGAAATAAAAAAGCACGTTCGTAGTCGACGGGCATTGGAATTAGTTGTGGGCTTGTGGCATGAAACGCCGGACGCGCATTTTTTACTTTGACATTCAATCTCCGCAGCGATGAAAGGAATTTCCTAAAGAAACTCTTGAAGAATGATCCAATTTTGGGGGTTTTAAAGTTCTCAGTAATTTTATATTCAGGGTGATTTTATAAATAACAAGGGTAAACTTGCATGATTTGGTTTATTAGCAGACTATACTGAGGAGACACAAGTAATCAATGGACTTTATCAATCAATCAGAGTCAGTCATAGCCACGGAATAACATGTATTAGTCACCATGGAAATGCAACTAGAAGTTTTGTGTATTACAAAGAGGAAAACTGAATCTAACTAATATAGAAGAAACTAACTAGAAATCTATCAGTTACAGGCAATGGTGACAACTGAGCACGTTGATTATATGGGGATATCAAACAGCAACTTTTGGAACAGCAGATGCTAATATATTTTCAGACAGACATATGACCACGTTGAACCTTCAGGTGATTGCGCTGTGTAGCCCACGAAATTCAATACATACCGCACACCTAGATCTAAACTGAGACAACTCAAAAAAGGTCATTTTTCAGGAGATGATAAAAACGTAAGTATATCTGCATTTTTTGTTAGGAAAGTTATACAATTTAATTTGATTCTAGATAATAAATAGCTTGTAAAATGTCACTGTATACAAACTGGGGCTAAAATTCAATCATTTTTATCGATAATCACTGTTTTTCAAACATACTTAACTGAAAAACGATTTTTCAGTTGTCTCAGTTTAGATCTAGGTGTGCGATATGTTTTATTGCCGCGAATCATATTTTGATCAAAATACAAACTGACACAGACCTGCAAATTGCAAAAACCCAAAAAAAAAAATGAATTTCGCGGGCTACCACTACTGCGCATCATCCTTTAGGTGCAACTTAAATGTCAAGTTATGATACTTGACTCTATGCATTAGCCACGCAATCCATTAGCGGGTCACTGGTGCGCTACGTAATTAGCTAATTACAACACCTAATGAGGAATTATTTCCAGTTGAGGTGTTGAATATTACTTTTTTCCTACATCGTCCTAATGGCTTTCGACAACGTACTTAAAATTGGTTAAGTACCTATCTATTACCTAGACACCAATCAATCTGCCTTTTCCCAACTATGCGGGGTCGGCTTCCTGCAGTTTAAACAGATGCAGCTGAATACAAGTATTTTACATAGAGCGACTGCCTATCTGACCTCCACAACCCAGTTAGTGGGTAATACGGTACCCCTAGGTAAGGCTGGTTGTCAGACTTTCGGGCTTCTGACGACCCGTAACGACTGTCAAACATCCACGAATGACAGCCCGGGACCAACAGCTTAACGTGCTATCCGATGCACGGAGGAGTTTCGGTATGTAAAGATCCATCCACGGAGCAACCCCGGCTAGCGTAGCATAACCTGATGGATCGACCGGTGCGGCTGTTATTACTTAGCCACGAGCTAGACGTATCGACGACCTCAAAAAGGTGGCTGGCACATACTGGATGTACAGAAGACGGAGGACAGGGTGTTGTCAGCATATTGGGAGAGGCCTATGTCCTGTGTAGAACTATGATAGGCTGAATTGACTAAGTTTCTGGATGTCGTTGCATGCAGATGCTCTATTGAAGTTTTATGAAGGAGGTCCAAGTTCAGCTAGCAGTTCAGGCATTTAAGTTATGGTGGAATAAAGAAATAAAGAAACTCACATACATACATACATGAACCCTGAAAACATTACACTCCTTTTTTGGGCAGTCGTGTATAAAGTATGGTTTGAGCAGTTTTGACGCATTCATCGTATTATTTGCTGCTAGTAGCAGTAATGAAAGTCATACAGCAGTAACTTATCTATGTAGTTTACACAAGAATTTAAAATGAACGTCGTATCTTTATAGCCTGGTTTATCAAAATGGCTCAGTGAGGTGGAAACGTTCATATTAAGTAGGCCACTGTCGAACAACAACGTTACTTACATTGTAGATTTTTTATGATCTTCTGAAAATAGAAGACGACCTATTCATAATGGTAACCTTATTATCTACTAACTTCTGCCCGCGACTTCGTCCGATATACTTACTTATTTCTTGTTTTAACATCCTAACTAATATTATAAATACGAAAGTGTGCTTGTTTGTTTGTTTGTAACATTTCACGCTGAAACGGCTGAACGGATTTGAATTAAATTTGGCACACGGGTAGATCATGAACTGGAAAAGGACATAGGTTACTTTTTATGGCATATCACGCGGGCGAAGCCGCGGGCGGAAGCTAGTTATAAATATAGCCTATGACACTCAATACATTAGCTTCCCATTAGAATAAATGAAATGCACCGAGACCCCAGCATGGTTTGATTAGACTCGATTACTCGAATGAACCCAAAGATTCACACTAGCCCCTGTTGCCTCATGTTACATGGTGCAACAGAGACCATTGTATATCAAGGAGTAAGTAGACGGGGGGCGCCATTACTGAAAGAATTTTCGGAAGCGGATCAGTAGGTAGTTCCGAAGGTTACCCCCTACCTACATACAAACTCATAAATTTTACCTCTTTATTAGTATAGATAGGGGCCTATGCCCAGATAAATTCTATTACCAGTTAAATGATTCAAATGGAACAGAATTGGCATGAAATTACCTGCTAGATTAGATATATCCAGATCTTATCAGGAGACGTTAAAAAAAAAGTGGCTCGTGGCTAAGTAATAACAGCCACACGGGTCGAACGATCAGGTTAAGCTAGGGTTGCCGCGGTCGGTCTGTGGATGGGTAACCATCTTTACATACCGGGACTCCTCCGTGTCGTTAAATAAATAATACCACATATTTAAGAAGTCGTTTCCATACCATGTATCAGATTAGTTCCCCGGATCCCGCGATTTATATAAAGAAAAAAAAATTAAGAAGCCGATTCAACAATTTCTTAGCCAAAAATTAAGTTTAGGTAATATGCATCCGATTATCCGATCTCTGCTTATGACTTAAACTTATCGGGCGAAATGTGGGTGTACTATTATACACCACTGCCTAACCCATAGGGGATTACAGGCGTAATGTTAAGTTGAGAAGAACCCGTTTAACTTTGGACGTCTTATGGTCGAAAATAACAGTTCACCTATTAAATTAGGACCTCATCCATCAAAATGATTGATCGTTCAATACAAACGCAAACTTTACTTGCAATTTATAAACTGTCGGCCTAATAAATCTGTAATTTTTCATTAATAAAGTAGCAATGATAGTTCCTGCTTTTGTATTTATAGCATCAAACCACGCTATCCCGGCGTTGGAAGGTGATAAAAAACTTATCATTGTATCAAACCGGTTGATAACTGATAACGAAACTAGGTCTTTTTATATTTGTTGGTGTTGAAAGTGCAGATTCAGGTTCTTTCTTTTGTAAAAAAAAACTGTTTCATTGTCAAAGTTTAGTTTTAATATCAGGCGATTTTTTTGGAACGTAGGAACGTACGTAAACTGGTAGAAATCGTCACGTAATGAAAAAGCATTACGGCCGAAAAGTCAGTTTTTAACCGACTTCAAAAAAAGGAGGAGGTTGTCAATTCGGTTGTTTTTTTAAAATGTTTGTAACCTCATAAGTAAGTACCTATCAAAAGTTTTTATTTTTAATACAGAGTCATCTAGTATAAGTTTTTAGCTGACTATACTAGATGGTTCTGTAAAAGAGTAGTCCTGACTGACTGGTTGATTGACTGACTCATCAACGCCCAGCCCCAGCCCAAACCCTTGGACCTAGAAAGTTGAAATTTTGCACAGAGGTTCCCTTTATAACGTAGACAAGGAATAAGGAAGGAATTCCCGGTAGTATATTCCCGTGGGATATTTTCCGACATCCACGCGGGCGAAGCCGGTAGCAAAAGCTAAGTAGGTAGTAGATAATATACAACGAAACGAACTTCGGTCAACCGGGTGTCGTACAAGTCCCACGACATCTCCCGACTTTTTTTCATTGTAACTTGTAGTGACTTTGACTTTCAAGTCTACTAGCTCTTTTATTGTGCAGTTCTGGGAATTTACCGTAACAAATAAGCTAAGTTACACTTAATTTCTTTTGCAATATTGAGCTTATCTCAGTATGAATAATATGCCCTAGTACTTAGACTGCCTCGTTGGTCTAGTGCACGTGGCCAGCGCTACTGGTGAGCATGAGGTACTGGGTTCACACACACGACACGACATTTCCACGTCGGACAAAGTATTATTGGGTCCATCTGGAATTTCTCAGTAGCAGTATATGCTAAGGTATCTTCCTAACCTATCGGGGCTAGTTGACGACAAGAAAAATATCTTATAAATTGTATTACTTAAATTGTGAGCTAAAATTATCCAAATTCAACTTAGTTTTAGTAAATGATTTTAGATTAATTAATATTTTTGAGAAATAATTAAGTTAAAATACTTAGCCATTGGTAACGTAACATTGAACGCCAATAGAGCGACACGTCTCACTTCGCAGTAATGTCACTTTGACAAAATAACATTGTTTCAGGGTTCCCACTTCCCCTAAATTTAGGGGATTTTTTAGAAAAAGTAAATAGCATTCGCGTGTTTACTTTAAATTAAATATATGTCATAATATGTAATCAGTTCTTTCATTAGGAAATTTGACAAAAAAATACCTAACCGGTGGTTTGAATGGTGTTGGAACACAGGCCTGCCTATAAGGATAATGACACGACTCGAGCCGCCAATACTGTGTGCCCCGTTTTGAGTACGAAAATTAAATTGAGTTTTATAAATAAAAAAATAGTAAGTATTGTTAATGTTACTATTTTGATGAAATATTCATGTTTTAAGGAAAATAGACCACAAGGAACATTTTTAATCGGTTTCCACTGTCAACTAGCCTAATAAAGGCGTTATGTTATGAATTTATTTTGCGTACATTTTGAAACACTCCTTGTAAGAGTCGGCCACGTGCCATATTGCAGCTCTAATTAATTTCCATCAGCCTTGGACTGAGGTCGGTAAACTTAATGGTATTTGACCTCTCAATTACTTGTAAAATTGCATTCGCTTTGCAAAGTCGGAAGATGGGTTGTGTGATAATTAAATTTTTTCACGTCTGTGGGCAGCCAAGCGGAATCAGGAGGAAGGGTTATTATGAAATGTATGTGTGTGTGTTTACTTTTTCTAATTTTAAATGAATACAGTTGGCATTAAAGTTGGAATCAAAGACTGTTAAACACTGAAACTATGACTAGCATTTGGAGACGTATACAATGCCGACGCAGAGGACACAGGAAGTCAGGAGGAAGTTCATTAAGATATGAACTTAGACTAAAGACTATGAAGTAGCATTTCCATCTTCAAAATCCTACGCTATGCAAGACATGGGTCTAATCGGGGATCCGGAAAAGCCTAAGCTACAGAAAGAGCCAACTTCACTTTGAATGTTGTCAATCAACAAAAACCGAACAGATGATTTAAGAAAAACCCTCGATTCACAATCATATAACATCAACAAGCAATACCACTGTCCAGATCTCCCAGCCATTCGCTGATAGCTGCGTCAATGTTTCAATAGCTTTATCAGAGACACAAGAATGATGTCATTCTGTTACGCGATACGCCGACAGTGTGCTGTGCCTGGGGATTGCTAAATGATGACTAAGTTCTACTAGAAGCTAAATATTGTAACTGAGGAAGTAGATTCTAGTTGGAGGAGCCTTGAAAACAATTTAGTGAAGACTTATCTGTACAGAGAAGACTTGTAGTTAATGAAGAAGACGAAATTAAGAGTTCGTCAAGCTTCCTATCCCAGCATTCTCAAATACAGGAAAACTTTTAATACAGCAGCACCTCAAGGCGAAGATACCTTTACAGATTAGATAGATTAAGAGCCACAAATCAGTCAGATACTTGAGGAAATATAAATTCACATAGTTAGCCAAAATTGCATCAATTTCAAAACAGCTCATAAAAACAAAAACTCAAAAAGTAGAACAAAACATAATGTGCCCGAAACCGGTGTCGGAAACAATAATAACAGCAGTATGTATGATTCAGTTGTGCAAAGTAATCGAAGGCCGTAGCGTTACAACACGCTATGCCTGTTTCAAGCTCAATAAACTCTGTGGACTGGCCAGAGCGTTGCGTATGGAATGCTGTTGCCAATGTTATAGGTGGACGAGGAAAATTAATCATAATTTGTACCTATATTGGCTCCAATAGGAGCTATAATAGCCGGAAAATTTTTGCACGCCTCAATTTTTTTTTTTCCAATTTTGACAATCTTTTTTGAGAGAACAATGAACGTTGCATAGCCTGACTAGAGGGTCTACTCCCTAAGCACGAAGTCCGTAGTTTCGGCCTTCCTTACGGGCGTTTCCTACTCCGTATCACCTACGGGACGGACGGACTTAGGGAGTAGGCCCACTGCACCCAAATTGAACACACTGTCAATCGAAATCTGAATAATTTTGAAGCAAATTGCTAATCCATTGCTTCATAAATATTATGTTCGAAAAATTTGTCTGCTAGGCAACGTAAATAACGCAATGAATGTTGTTGAACTGCCAAAATGAAACCGATTACGATTGAGTGTGTTACGCAATTGCCCCGCTGACATTAAAGTGGTGTTGCAGTAGTCTCCAAACAAGAAACTTCTGAAAACACTTATAGCTGTTTATCTTGATTCAGAATTCAGAATTAAATAAAAGATATCTTTTGACCTAGCTAGATAAACAATTTTAAAGCCAACTTAAGCAGTTCTAGCAAATAATCAATCTGCCTAGCCTTTTCCCAACTATGTTGGGGTCGGCTTCCAGTCTAACCAGATGCAGCTGAATACCAGTATTTTACATGGAGCGACTGCCTGTCTGACCTGCACAACCCAGTAACTGGGTAACACGATACCCCTTGGTAAGACTGGTTGTCAGACTTTCGGGCTTCTGACGACCCGTAACGACTGTCAAAGATCCACGAATGACAGCCGGGACCAACGGCTTAACGTGCTTTCCGAGGCATGGAGGAGTCTCGGTATGTAAAGATGGTCACCCATCCACTGACCAACCCCGGCATGCGTAGCTTAACCCGACGGATCAACCCGTGCGGCTGTAATTACTTAGCCACGAGCTCCAGCGAATAATACTTGAGATTAATAATTCATTAGCAAAAGCCCATTAAAACCAAAAAACTAAAGTAACTGCTCGAAATGCCCTATAAAATATAAATAAATAATAATAATAAATATCCTTGGACATTTCACACAACGCCATCTAGTCCCAAGCTAAGCAACCTAATGCTTGTGTTATGGTAACGAGATGGCTGATAAACTACTTATATACATTTTTTTTTGTAAATACATACATATTATAGATAGAAAAACACCCAGACTCGAAACAAATACTTGTAGGTCGTACAAATATTTGTTCCGTGCGGGAATCGAACCCGCGACATGCTGCGCAGCAGTCAATCGCTCAACCACTGCGCCAACCGTGTCGTCACCACTGCGCCAACCGTGTCGTCGAACATATGAACTAAACATTGAGAATAATGAGGATGAGGAAGCATATTATAGCATGTATTACTATAGTCGTAACATTACCATTACTCTCGCATGGCACGTAATCAGTGTAATGGGGTTCATTACACCGACTCCTCTATTGTTTATGGGACCGAGCCACTTTCAGCATGTCGTTGGAGCATTCCATTTCATTTTGCAGCTGGGATTATGCAAGCGTTTTCTTTAGACGTTCATCACGTGCTAAGCATGGAACTGAGGCTTTATTTTAATATAAACCATTGAGTTACATGACATACGTTTCTCTTAGAGGAGGAAGTGTATTTATAGAACTAGCTTTGACTCCCTTTAAAAAGTTATTTTGGGATGTCCTTATCCATTTTCAACTTACTTTTCTGAGGAATGTCGAATCAGATAAGTGTTCTTTTGATAGTAGCTTGGTTAACATGCTTTTGTAAAAAGTGTTCTATACTCCAAAAGCGCGTATCCTTTGGGATCAAACGGGTTGAGAGGAATTTTGTGAAGTTACCAACTGAAGAGTAATTAAAACCCTGAAAAGTATGTAACTACTTCACGATATGGCCTCTGGGAAACTCAAGTACATTTAGCAACACTTTCTGGCAACACATATGTGTAACAATACATTGCTCTCATGTCTCATACGAATATAACGTGTAATTGTGAAATGGGGCCCGGGCCACGCGGGTCGCAAATTCGCAACGCATTTCAATTTAGTTTGACAGTCTTTTTGGCTTTCTCTGCTAAGTATATGATAAAGGTTTTTCTCCTTCATCTACTGGGTCTAAAAGCTTCGCAATTATAGCATCAACCAGTAATTCTCTTTTCAATTGAACCGAATAATGCTGCTTTTCGCGTGATTAACTTTATAAAGCCTACATGAAAGATATGTCCAAATCTGGACTAATGCATGCATGTATGCATTAAATATGAAGTACTTAACACAGTTATTCAGCTGTGTCGTAATGGGCATAATGAGGATCATTACACCTGCTATTTGCCGGCTACGGTCCCCGACCACGCCGGTCGAAATCTGATTGTATGCATCCGTCATGCGGCAATAAATTGTAATATTTTTATACTGGGTAAGTGGGTATATCCAGATGTAAGAGTATCTAAGATCTAAGGTTCCTTGGGTGCTGGCCAAAAATATGATGACTAATAGCTCACCAGTTAAAGCTTGTTGAGTTAATTACGGAATTGAGTAATAACTGGTTAGAGACGCCCCCTTAGCACTTGGTACTCGTAATGGTGGTCATCTGGATTTTCAAACAGATTGGAAATAAGCCGACGCTATCGAAATACGGAAAACTTATGGCCAAAACTAGGAAATGTGTTAAGCAATATTACTTTGTCCCATGGCCTGACGAATAACAAGAACTGTGCATAATGCGGAAATCGACAAAGAAGTCATCATTGAAAGAAAGAATTTAAGGCATGTCATCATTTCATTGTTTTGCCCTTATCAAAATATATTTGGGGTCGGCGCAACATGTCTTTTTCTTCCATACTTCTCTATTAGTCGTCATCTCGGTAGTCCCCTTTCTAGCCATAATTATCATCTTTCACACAGTACATCCATCGTTTCTTTGGTCTTGCCCTACTCGTATAGCCATCCACATTCATACTCAAAACTTTACTGACGATATTTTGCTCATTCCTCCGCTTCCTCCGCATGACATGCCCGTAACCATGACAACTGATTTCGACAACAATATTTAATTTATTTATTTATTTATCACAAACACTGCTACCATTACAGGAAATTCCTAATGCGGTAATATAATTATGTATACCACAAAATCAGCTACACATGGCAAGAGTTATGGAACTACTTATCTATAGCATGGATATTTAGACAATCATTGTAATGGAGTTCGTCTTTCAATTCACCTGTTTTGTGGCCACAGTCCACAGCTTCCCATCCATTGCGATCTGATTGTGCACATCCGCTGCAGACTTCAATGTTATATATAGCTACGTCTGGATTTCGGTACCAATGCTTTCAAAGCATAATACGTCGTTAGCGTCAGAATGGCTGGTTGCCTATGGCAAACGCCTCTCAAAGTATATTCAAGAATTGCTACATAATTGCTTATATTTGCTACATTTCTTCAATAATTGCTACATACGATGCATTCAGAGAAAAATGAATATTTTTTTGACCAGCCATTCTGACGTCAGGATGGCTGGTCAAAAAAATATCGCCTCCGTGTTCAGCATGAAGGACGCAGAATTTCTAAAAGTTTGTTGTATCAATAATTGCTACCTAATTGCTTCATTCACGAATTTAAGTTTGAGCTTCATACATACATTAGGTAAAAAGATATAGCTTTTATTAATTTTTTTACGACGAAGTGCCTAATAATTTGGAAAGGCAACACATTTTTTTACTACAACGCAGCGCGCGTCTTGTTTAAATCTTGCAGGCGTTCGCTTAGAGTGATGTTGTATAATGAATAGCTTTTAAAACGTACCTACCCTCAAAAACACAATACATTTACTACTTATACCTTGAAAACTGTTTTAACTTATTTGATAAGTACATCAAAAGCAAAATATTGCAATAAGTAGTGAAAGAACAAAGGCGAAATCGTAGCTGAATTTAATTTGAGCGACTAAAAGTGACTTATATACGAAGGCAGCTCTATTATTTTTCTACGTTTTTTCAAAATATCACCTTAACTAGTTAAAAATACTAGTTTAAATGAAAAGTTATTTGTGTGAAAAGTGTTTAGTGTTGCCATTTTGTATTTATTCTTCCAAGTGACAGTAAGTACAGCATTATTGTATTATAATCAGTTTTAGTTTGTTATTGTAATAAAACGGAGTACTTAAATGAATTAACAATAATCTTTATTTCTAAATGGTCGTTGCAGGGAGGCAACATATTTTTTTACTACAGCGCGCGTCTTGTTTAAATCTTGCAGGCGTTCACAACGGGTATGGGTTACCCACCCCAGATCTGTTGACGCGGAATCATTTGCGTGTGGTGTGAGGGTCACTTTATTAAAACTCTTTGAAAATATGCTTAGGATTTAGTGAACATTCCCAAAGAATTGTGAAAGTTGGAATCAGATTTTGTGAAAGTCAACTTTGCGAGATATGGACTGTAAAGTGGGGCCCTCAGTTCTCACATAGAGGATTGAGGGCCCACCTGTACCTGATAAACTATGGACACTACAGATAGTCTTTATGCCAAAATCTAAGCTTTTAGCAAACAAAATTTGTGAAAACAAGATATTATCGCAAAACACTGTCCTACTTGGTATATCTTCGTTCAAAATGGGCCCTCAATCCTCACACACGTAAAAGTTTATCACGCAAATAAAACGAAATCTATATAGTTACTGTTTGTAATCCTATAAGATACTAAATAAATTGTGAAAATTTGTGATAGCAAGAGCAGGTCACCATTTCTTGTTGTTTGAAAGTTATGACCTTGACTAAATTCGGGCCCTCAATCCTCCATTTATTTTGTTTTCCGTTTTAATACGCCTATCGTATGAAAGATTAGACAAATACAAAATAGTCTCTTTTTGTGAAAAAAATTGTGCAACAAATTGGTGTTATTTGTAACACCAAACACCATTGGTGTTGTTTGTGTTGTAATAAGAATAACGATTAAACTAAAAATCTTAATATATACCGAAATCGACTATTTTTGAATGGTGTAGTAGGGTAGGGTGACAATAATTTTTGACATAAGATGCTCAGAGAGCAATGTAAAGCATATATTATAATACACATAGTTGTATGGGTAATCATCTTGGAGTAGTGAATGTTGATATTTAATTTTATTTAACGATTATTATGTTCCAAACATTTTCACATAAAATCGAGGAGGAGTTTTGGAGTTCAACCTCATTAGTTTGTCTATGCGACTACTACAAAGAAAAAGTACAGTGATGTTCTTTGTATTACAATAATATGTCATGTCAATTGATTGAGAAAACTACGAAAATAGTTACTGAAATATTATTATAGTCATACAAATAAGTACATGTAAGTTTGTTTTGATACATACTCATCTACCTATATGTTACTGTAAAAGCCCGAACTGCGGTAAATATTAGGATTTACCCGTAAATTCTAATATTTACCAAATCTCACCGGTAAAACCCCGAATTATTCTAAAACTGTCTTTAATTTCGGACTTTTACCGGCATTCAGTCGGTAAACCCTAAATTTTACCGCAGACACTGGTAAGGCCCTGCGCGCACTGCCGTGCCGTGTGGGAGTGGCGCGAGGAGGCGAAACGGCGGGGCGTAACTCCGCTGCCGCGAGAAATCATGGCACGGCGGACAGAGCTCCGGCGGGATCATGGCGACATGGAGAGTGCGACTATCGCAACCCAGCGCTGGGCACGCCACAATTGCGACGATAAGCCCCTTCTTTGAGGAGTGGTTAGAGAGGCGCCACGGCGTCCTCATATTCCGCCTGACGCAGGTCCTCAGGCGCGGGCGGGCGTGTATACTCCCGTTGCCGCGCTTAAGGGCACGTTCTCACACATTCTAAAAGGCCGCGTTACATAGGTAATTAATGATTTTATTGTTAAAATTATGTAAATACATAATTATTAATGTCGCGAATCATATTTTGATTAAGATACAACCTTACACTGACCTGTAAATTGTAAAAAACGCAAGAAAATATGAATTTCGCGGGCTACCACAGCGCAATTACCTTAACGTGTTACCACGAGTGCCCAAAAAAAGAATGTTATTTTTTTATTAGGGTTTTAGGATTTTAATTTTTTGTATCTGGTAATTTATAAATAGCGATTAAAAAGTTTCATTTTCACATTTGTTGTTTTAATCCTTGTAACATCTCCATTCTAGCCTGTTACTTTTTGTAATACACATGTGGTGGCATCTACATCGCCACATACAAACTAAGCATCACAAGGACATGACGTCCCGCAACCTGCATTGCGCAATGAGAGTTTACCGCGCGACTAGCATATAGGTATACAACAACCCGACATTAACCGTGGGGCAGTTGCCTAACAGACAACACCCATCTGGTCGGAGGGTCCTCCCTTTTCAATAGAGGATGTGTGAACTTTACACTCTGTTCCTCATGACTCTATACGCACAATACGTATGGACGGTAAAGATTTTGATTTTTAAGTGAAAGCTATACCTGCTGTAAGAGATACGCTGATCAATTAATAATTTGACACTTTTTTAATTTACACAGCCGAATGACGTCATAAAATGGCGGCTTGATGATTTCATGGTTTGAGAAAACATTAAAAATACCTGAAAACTTTGAATTTAATTTTAATATTTATATTGTTATTGAACTAAAACTAATATTTTCCGACTGCTTTTGGCCTAATCTATCTAAATAATATATTTTTAGATTTTTTCTCATATAGAGTAAAATACCGTATTGTGGTCACCCTATTTCCTAATTCAGGGAACAAAAATAAAACTCGATTTTTATTTACAATAAAGGGTCTTTTAATTTCTTTCTAGTATCGAATTTGTTGCACAATTTTTTTCACAAAAAGAGACAGACTATTTTGTATTTGTCTAATCTTTCATACGATAGGCGTATTAAAACGGAAAACAAAATAAATGGAGGATTGAGGGCCCGAATTTTGTCAAGGACTTTCAAACAACAAGAAATGGTGACCTGCTCTTGCTATCACAAATTTTCACAATTTATTTAGTATCTTATAGGATTACAAACAGTAGCTATATAGATTTCGTTTTATTTGCGTGATAAACTTTTACGTGTGTGAGGATTGAGGGCCCATTTTGAACGAAGATATACCAAGTAGGATAGTGTTTTGCGATAATATCTTGTTTTCACAAATTTTGTTTGCTAAAAGCTTAGATTTTGGCATAAAGACTATCTGTAGTGTCCATAGTTTATCAGGTACAGGTGGGCCCTCAATCCTCTATGTGAGAACTGAGGGCCCACTTTACAGTCCATATCTCGCAAAGTTGACTTTCACAAAATCTGATTCCAACTTTCACAATTCTTTGGGAATGTTCACTAAATCCTAAGCATATTTTCAAAGAGTTTTAATAAAGTGACCCTCACACCACACGCAAATGATTCCGCGTCAACAGATCTGGGGTGGGTAACCCATACCCGTTGTGAACGCCTGCAAGATTTAAACAAGACGCGCGCTGTAGTAAAAAAATATGTTGCCTCCCTGCAACGACCACTTAGAAATAAAGATTATTGTTAATTCATTTAAGTACTCCGTTTTATTACAATAACAAACTAAAACTGATTATAATACAATAATGCTGTACTTACTGTCACTTGGAAGAATAAATACAAAATGGCAACACTAAACACTTTTCACACAAATAACTTTTCATTTAAACTAGTATTTTTAACTAGTTAAGGTGATATTTTGAAAAAACGTAGAAAAATAATAGAGCTGCCTTCGTATATAAGTCACTTTTAGTCGCTCAAATTAAATTCAGCTACGATTTCGCCTTTGTTCTTTCACTACTTATTGCAATATTTTGCTTTTGATGTACTTATCAAATAAGTTAAAACAGTTTTCAAGGTATAAGTAGTAAATGTATTGTGTTTTTGAGGGTAGGTACGTTTTAAAAGCTATTCATTATACAACATCACTCTAAGCGAACGCCTGCAAGATTTAAACAAGACGCGCGCTGCGTTGTAGTAAAAAAATGTGTTGCCTTTCCAAATTATTAGGCACTTCTTCGTAAAAAAATTAATAAAAGCTATATCTTTTTACCTAATGTATGTATGAAGCTCAAACTTAAATTCGTGAATGAAGCAATTAGGTAGCAATTATTGATACAACAAACTTTTAGAAATTCTGCGTCCTTCATGCTGAACACGGAGGCGATATTTTTTTGACCAGCCATCCTGACGTCAGAATGGCTGGTCAAAAAAATATTCATTTTTCTCTGAATGCATCGTATGTAGCAATTATTGAAGAAATGTAGCAAATATAAGCAATTATGTAGCAATTCTTGAATATACTTTGAGAGGCGTTTGCCATAGGCAACCAGCCATTCTGACGCTAACTAATACGTCTGCATTTTGATTGATAGTATAAACCACAACACCAAAAAAGGTTTATTCGAACTGAAGTACCAATAACGGATTATTAGAATCTACAGGTATCTGATTGAGATTATTTTGGATTAGATCTAACACTTCGGAATTTTGAACTAAAACATCATTTATTGGTAAGACCAAGAACCTAAGAACTGCGGTCTGTTCTGTAAATATCTTACCGTGAAATATGTGAAGTGATCTGTCAATAGTGTCATCAGGTGGAATGACAGCTCACTTCAAGCTCACTTCACATAAGTTTCCACGGTGAGATTTTTACAGAATAGATCGGCAGTTGTACTTATATGTTACTTTTAAGGAAGGTTAATGCATCTAGCCTAGAACAGCAAGACCTAACAGACAGCCTATCGCATTTTTGTATCGTTACGATACGTGCTAACTATTCTAATCAACTATGCAAATCGACGATTTTAAACTTCCGTTAGTCACGTTCCGATGGAGCAGCGATCGAATAGCAACTTATAATTGCGGGCAAGGAGCATTGAGTAAGTTTATTATTGTGAACTTTCTACAAGAGATAGCCAAATGAGGAAGGCAACGTTGCGGTTTATAAGAAGATGTAGTGACAAAAATGAAAAAGAGTATGCTCAGATGGTTTGGGCATGGAGAGAGGATGAATGAAAGGCGACTAAAAAAATGTAGATGTGAGTGAAAACGCCGGGAGACGCCCTAAGACATATAGGGACATTATTGGTTATGTTCTTCAGAAAGGTCAGGAACGTAAACTAAGCAAAAGGTGTACTTATGTTATGGCCTAAACAGGATCAGCCGGCCGGCGGCGGCGGCCGAGCTGCTATTGAAATCATTCGAGTCGTATGGTCTCGTGTAATCTCCCAGTACAGCGGCCGCGCCGCTTGACCACGCGGACGCTTATACTTAGGCCCTAGGGATCGTAGCAGGTGGCGTTCTACAGTTTCTGCCTACCCCCATGGGAAACAGGCGTGAGTTTATGGATGAACGTATAGCCAAATGATAAGCAGGATTGCAGTCCTTGACAATTAAAATAAATAATGTTTTTCGCCAGGAAGAACAATTTGGAAGAATGAACACCGGCTGGTCAATGGCTTGCAAAAAGATGGACTTGGACGGTCATAACTTCACAGACTGAACAGTGATTACAAAAAACTACATCTGTCAGTGACTCAATTTTGTTTGCAAAAACTGTTAGGTACAATTGCTACCAGCAAGTTTAAATCATTTTGAACAGTTTCTGTAATAGACTGCAACTTCGTATGATCGTATCTCAATTAATAAATCATTCTTAATTTAGCAGTCGAGCGCAGATTCGTGAAGACAGTAAATAAGACTTTACATAACATAGTTAACATCACGCCCCTGTATGGGTTAGGCAGAGGTGTACCTAATAGTACGCCCACATTTCGACTATTATGTTCAGACCCTTAGCACACCTCCACCGCGAAACCCCATGGTGTTCAGCTACTCGAGTAGCGAAACATCAGCGGAACACCATCGATTCAGTTGAATTGAACTACTACGGTTTCGCTGCTATAGTTTCGCGGCGTAGGTGTGCTAAGGCCCTTATTGTTTCAGGGCCTTAGCACCCCTCCACCGCGGAACACCATCGATTCAGTTGAATTGAACTACTACTGTTTCGCTGCTATGGTTTCGCGGCGTAGGTGTGCTAAGGCCCTTATTGTTTCAGGGCCTTAGCACCCCTCCACCGCGGAACACCATCGATTCAGTTGAATTGAACTTAAACCCAATGTAATAACATGATCTGACCAAGATTATGTCTGGACTTTAAAAGAGACTGTGACCTCTGAGTTTGTTTCGGCGTTTCTTCTCAGAGTATAGTCAGATAGGAAACGTCGAACTCATCTAGTTTAAAAAAAATATGCTTGACGTGTAAAAGTGTTTGTACAAACCTACTTACAGAAAATAAATCATTTATCATTTATCATTAATTTATCATTTAATAGGGAGCGAAATAAGACGTATGACTTATGAGCATAATTTACTTTAAATTGTGAAAATCCATCAATATTTTACCTACATAATAACATATCTTCAATAATGCTACTAAACAAACTAAACGAGAATTCCCCGCCAGTTCACATGGTCTTGTCAAAATTCTCTCATGGTCGAAATAACAGACAATGCTTGAGAACACTCATCAAGTAAATAGGAACGGTAAATATCAATTATGTGGGTACAGGAACTGTGAGTACGTACGTACTTGCGGTCTATTGCGGACCTAGTCGCAGGTTGTTTTATAAAATAGAAAGAAATTGGATGTCCGTCTATTAGGTAGTTGCA
This sequence comes from Cosmia trapezina, assembly GCA_905163495.3. Classification (NCBI taxonomy): domain Eukaryota; kingdom Metazoa; phylum Arthropoda; class Insecta; order Lepidoptera; family Noctuidae; genus Cosmia; species Cosmia trapezina. Next base: position 10,613,951 of record LR991039.1, read on the forward strand.
TCCCCAATCCCAAAGATACAAATCAAACAAATCCCGTCAAACAAGGCTATTGAGTTTTTACGTCAAATGGGCAGGCAGCGAGTAACGACCTCCTGAACCTGTGATGTCTATGAATGTGATAATCAATCTGTCTGGCAAGATTTTTGGGCAAGCACTTTCTCTAATTGTTAGCTGTTCATTGAAAGTCAGCATTTACTACCCTGATATGAATTGAATAATACTACTGTTGTTTTAATAACGACCATGTTGTATGAAAATGGAACATATAATTGTGGACGTGGAGCCATTTATATGTCACCACAATTATAATCAGTGATGCCAGATTGGGGGTATTCCCCCCAAATGTGGGGGTTTTTTATAGTCATGGGGGGGAAATTGGGGGGACAATATTTTTGGGGGGATAGTTGGAGGGAAAAAACTGGGAATGGAGGGAATGGAGGGATTTTTAGTAACCAACTTTAATCTGGGAAAAGTCAGTCGGTCGCTCGCTTAGAAAAGAATAATAGAATAACTTGGTCTTTGCGCCTTGGTGTTTGTTAATGGCACTATCACAACAAAAAAAGAAACAACAACGGCATAGAAAGAAGAAAGTGACCCAATATTGCAGTTATTCTAACCTAGATGAAAGCATGTCTCAAGTTTTATTTACTTAATTGTAGCTCTGATTATGGTACCACTTGGACTTGGACCAACGATTTACACATCATGAAGGTATGTCTATAGAGTTTATTGGTAATAATGTCGGCAATCAATTAAGGAGATGTAGGAAAGGTCATTTACAACCAAATAACCCCTTATGACAAATATGCAAAAATGCAAAATACAAATGATATTTTTTTTTTGTTTTACCATTTGTGGGGGATTTTTCTTTCAAAACCTGAATTTTGGGGGGATTTCGGAGAAGGTTTGGGGGGAATGCGAGATAGTCATCTGGCAACACTGATTATAATCCAGTTCTTCACATTAAGATACGTCATCATTATTAGCAATATCGGTTTTGCCATATAAAGCACTTCTATGCATCTCTTTTATATGGACATAACATTGGACTAAACGAATAGGTCTTTAAAATACTTGCCTATAAAATACCTATGTACAGGTTTTTGACATAATCAACACTTTTATTAAAAATCGGTTCATCAAATTGGCACAAGCGTCAAGGTCCATCAACATTGTTGATTTACGCCAAAACCGGATCATTAGGTAACGATAGGTTATTGCATAAATCGAGGTAAAATTGGCGGTGACGCACCCAGGGAAAAGTCCACACCTCGCCGTCGGCACGTCCTATTATAACAATATGGCAACAAAACAGTTTCTTTATGTTTGGGGAGCCAACTGCATTTTGTCTTTTATTTACGTTGGAAAAAAACAAATTACCGGATGCCTTCCCTCAAACTTCGTGATTTATTCTACACTATGAACTCCATCTCAATCTGAGGATACACAACCCTTTAAAAAAGAAATCCTATGGTCAAACCAAGATTTTCATCAACACAGAAAATGTTTAAGTACTGGTCCAGAAGTATCACTTAAACTTTCAATTGTGTCAGCAATTCCACGTGGAACATAATGAGCAACAGCATTTGTAGCAACATAATGAGTTAGTTTACACGATTGTCAATACGAAGACAAGTTAATAACTGACAAAACCGTAGACCATTTCGCAAAAAGGTACAAAAAGTATTACCCACTTAAGTAACCATGCCAACGAACGAGATCATGTAACGCCTTGTGACGGCAAAACAGAACTCCACATTAAAAATAATGCAATAAAATGTAGGCTGAAGCGGTCAGATGGATCGTGAGGAAATGTTCAAGTTAATGACACATTCCAACGCATGTCCTCATCCACACCGTCCTCTATATTGTGTGGAGAGCTATGTGCAGAGTTTCATACAGAAACGTCTATAACTTTGACCCAAACCGCAATAGCACATTTCAGCGCACTCAATCCTATTCTTCTTCAAACTTGGGATATGTAATTTAACAAGTACAGAAAGCTTTTTCCCAGAAATTTAAAATTTAAAAATCCCAGTACAGAAATTTTTTTTCCACAAATTATGAACACAAACTAACAAATTGGATTTTATGATCTGGAAAATTAATCATCATCATCTTCCTCATCTTCATCTTCCTCATCTTCATCTTCCTACCCTTGTCTCATGTTACGTGGGGTAGGCGCAACACGTTTAAATCTAACTATATAGCATCATCAAAAATTGTTGACGCCAAATAAAGGCTCGTGCCAAATTGAAGGAGCGACAGACATCAGACAATGTTTAATTAAAACTGATGACAATAATTAAATCCTGCAGACGAAGCCTGTATGAAAATACTTGATCGTGATATTGCAGACCTTATTTAATTCAGTTACATAAGGAACGTTATGTCATTGCGATTACGGTGTCAAGGGATTGCAGTCCGTGCCTACTTAATATTGAACGCTGTAGGCTTGCGAGTTAAATAATTACCTAAAAGGTATAGCTTGGCGTACATAAGCTGGAATCCCCAAGCCAGTAAGGAGACACTACGTCAATGAATTGAGAAACCCGACTGCGGTCACCGTCTTATCGCTTATTGGAACTTAACTTAATTTCTGGGAAAACTATACATAAATAAGCCAGTCAGCTAGATGGTAGTGCAACTTAAGCAGTTCCTCAGGAGCCAGGGTGCGCTCAACGTACATTTAAGTATCTTTACTTGTGGGTGGGATATCACTTGATGACTTGACCAATAGTTGAATGTTGCTTATATAGTTTTGAGTTGCATAAGGACCTCGGAATAAAATTCTATCTCCGATCATCTTTGATAGACTACATTCGGGCTTAAGGCTTATTCACACTGTGCCCAAACGTGGACACTGAAAGTCGGGCTGGTTCACAAATTCAAGATCGCTCATTGGCTGCGCGCTATGGAGCGGTATGCTCGGTTTCTTTGAAGGTTAAAATCAGAAATAAAGTTATCCGGAAAAGAACCGGAGTTACCGCCATAGCTTACAGAGTAAGCAAGCTGAAGTGGCAGTGGGCTGGCTATGTTTGTCGAAGGACTGATGGCCGGTGGAGCAGACGAGCCCTGGAGTGGAGACTGCGTAACGGTGGGACGGACGCCCCCCCGCTAGATGGACAGCCTACCTTAAAAAGATGGCTGGGATAGACTGGATGCAGAAGGCGGAGGATAGGGTGTTGTGGTGCAGCCTGGGAGAGGCATAATTGTCCAGCAGTGGTCTGCGATAGACTGAGTTGATTGACGTATTGTTCAACTTCAAGCAGTTAAGCAAATACCTAAGTAATGAAAATATTGATACATTTCGAACTGGACTTTCCGAATTCGTCATGAACTCATGACATTCTATACAAAATCGATAAGTACTTCTTTTTTTATAAATCAAGGAAACCGGCCAACATTTTAACACAATTATTCACTTCCGTTCTAGAAATATCTTAATTTGGCAAAGACAACAAGTTCTGTATTCCTTGGATACGCCGCTGGCATGGTATCTCCAGCCATGTTTACTCAGGTGTCTGTATTATTAATTATTTGAAGGTGAATATCGTCGGTGACTCATTAGGTGTTGTGTTCTCCGCAACTTACTGAAAATTGCGATAAGTCGTCTTTTTCTTTGGCTTTTTGCTCCTCTAACAAAAAGTACAACACAACAAAGAGGAAAACAGACAAACGGGACATTGCTACTAAAACCTGTTTGTTTGTTTTCACTACTTGAATAGGTTACAACTTTCATCAAAAAGAAAAGCGAAGCACTAAGACTTGTCTTTCCCCGATCAGCTTAGAAACACATTCAGTCTGCGTCACGAAGTTACACTAGAAGGTCGTCTTTCTAGAAGATTCTGACCTTCAATTACAGTAGCTAGAGGTTATCATAATTTAAGGGCGATGAGTCTCCCCAGAAATAGACGGGTTTGGATGATGTCAACGACAAATTGAATACTATGATTCTTGTACAGAAGATGAACATAAACATAAAGATGATGAAAGGTAGAGTTCAGCTCAAATGCGAAGGAAAAGAAATCACAGTAGTACTATATCTACTAACGAAATGATTAAAATTACTAATCATATTTGTCATGTCATATTTTGGTTCCCAAGGTCACGTAATGTCACTATGATAGATAACGTCTGGAGATTTTTTGAAGTCTTCATATATAGAAACTAGCTTCTGCCCGCGACTTTGTCTGCGTGAAAGAACATCGGCCAAATTTCTATAGAAGCTGGACCTGAGTTTTATTTTCAGTGTACAGAAGCAAATTATAGTGAGATTTGATTGTTTTATGTAGTAAACACCATCCCTTTCGAAAATAATATCTAAATAGCCAAGATATTTCAATAATGCAAAAAATACTTTTGAGGTTATCGGTGTCCGGAAATTAAAAGCACAGAATAATCGTCACAAGCGGTACCTAGTTATCAGTCTGTAAAACAATGCCAAGGTCAAACAACAGAAGGAAATCCAAAGCAGTACAGTACGTATCACAATATTCAGACTAACAACAACAACACAACAATGCGAGATCGCCGGGTGCAAAGACTACACACTACAGTATATTAGTGTCAAATTGACAGTTGACACCCGTTGTAATTGACAGTATTGACACTGTCAATCCATGGCGCGCGTCGATGACATATTATGACGTTCCGTTGTACACAATTGAACAAAATGCTGATACTTACTATGAACCCACATAATTATTTTTATGACAAGAATCCAATACATAATAGTCCAGTAAAAATAGATCGATTTGTATGGAGTAGATTGCAATAAATGCTCTTTGGGTGATAATTCAGAATTAAATATATAAATAGCTGAAATACATAAATTGACAATAATCCCCGATATTTTTTTTATATTTATTGAGTTATTAGCAATTATAGCAAAAACATTAAATTTAAGTGGGAACAAAAAATGGACCACTGGTGATTTTGTACATGACTGCTCCTTTTCAAAAGTTTTAATTATGGAAATAATTATCCCCGGTCAAAATCAACATATTAAGTACCATATTGACTATTTTATATAAAATAAATGATAACTTCAAAACAGTAATTGCCTAGAGAGTGAAATTTTGTCAAAGTATTTAAATAGTTACTACAAATAACTACGTAAATTATCACCAAGGTGACTATTATACTTTTTTTTTTGTGAAGTTAAATTTGTTTTTAACCCTTGTACATTAAAGACACCCAGGATATTTTTATGAATCTTACTACCAACAATTTTTGTCTACTCAAATTGTAAGGAATCCCCTGAATATCTGTAATGCATTTCTAATAATTAAATGAAAATCAAACACTCGCGAGAGGGTGCGCGCGGGCGGCGGGCGGGTGGCGGTGGCGGCGTCGCGATGCATCAAGCGGCCGCGTCTATTACATAAATTTTATTTTGGATTCGTGTAATTAGACCACATGAGTAAACAAAGATGTGGTGTTTTAAAATGAAATAGTACGCACGGCTACAGATCAAGCTATACATTTCCAGTATATGCTGATCTCACATTGTATAGGATTTCCTAACAATGAGTGGCCAGTGTAAACTGGAAATGTATAGCTTGATGTGTAGCCGCGTGTACCTACTTCTAGGCAAAATATTAATAGGTATCAGCAAAATTAAAAAAAAAATTATTTTGGAACAATAACACAAGAAGTAGGTAGGTACACAAGTAAAACGATGATAGCTGCAAAAGTATAAACTGTAGCGCAGCTAACAACGTCCTTCTCAGATACAGAATGGAATGTTCCATGCAAAAAGAGACTAATAGGTAATTTTAGTACTTTAGATAGTTAAAAAAAGGCGATTTGTACCAATAGTCGTCGGATTTGTACTATTACTCGTCAAAAGGACCCAGTCGTGTTCAATTTTTTGTGTTAATGTGAACTCTCAGACCTTGAACATACTGTACGTGTTTGTTAAGAGTCTAAGAAACAAAAGGTAAGTAGAAGACTGAATGCTAAGATTTACTAAAGGTTGTAGCAGAGCAGGAGGTAATAAAAACAGCAAGGTTAATTAAATTGTAACATATTTTTACTTAAAAATTTTAAGAGACGTCTGGCAAAAAAATATCAGCGATCAGAATAACAGAATCAGTTTTTGTCCGGAATTAAGTCTGTGCTTTTGACTCGATGGTTGAGCCGATCAGACGTCAACTCCATGCCCAAAAGCTCTAGGCGGTCGGTAACTAGTACAGATGCTCCTCGGAAAGTAGGAGATAACTGAAACTGACTCCTTTTGGCAGTGAAAAGACACACCTTTGTTTTCAGAGCATTGAATTTGACCAGATTGCCATCTCCGGCATTGTGGAACTACAGTGGGGTATGTTAGAGGCCGCATCAAGGCGTGAATTTTCGACAAAGATAAAGGCTAATAAGTTTGCACTCTCTTGCGCGGGATGAGCCAGCGTTCCATCAGACTTAAGCATAAGAGGCAGCAAATGGCAGAAATTTGTTTAGACCGATTTAGACAGCGATCAGAACTCCTTGCTATCAGAAAGGTATAGGATGCCAACTTGGCCCCAATTCGTCCAACATGGTCAAAACGCGCCTTCCGTAACACCCGTTCGCAATACTTGGCGGGAGAATTGAATGCTCTTTTAACATTGCGCGAGCACGTTGACTGTCGCACCTGTCATTACGGGCCGAAGCCCAGACCTGGTATGTCTGCTCTGTTTGCAAATATGCTTTTGCACAAGACGCATTGTACCAGGGCTGAGGCTCGCTGCCAAGTGGAACGTCAGAGAATTGGATAAAATATTGCATTCCCTGACGTATCACGTATACGGGCCGAAGCCCAGGCCTGGTATACCTGCAGTTTTACCAGCACCTGAGCAATTGTTGAAGGTTAAGTTCATTAATTGAATGAGAAAATTTTACAGTTTGTAGTAACTTGACCTGCTGTTATAATATAATAATATTTTACCTGGTCACCGTAAAAACGTGTTAAGAATTCACTTGCTTCCTTGCCAGACGCTTCTGTTTTTGCTAAAGCTTTTGCGACAGTCTGTGTGCCTTCCGGGTTGCCCTCCGACATAGGTAACGATTTTAGTTGCTATATTTCGGTTTTGCCGAAGATATACGCTGGAACAATGTGGCTCAACGCATGACATGTTCTTAATAATTTTCTCTTTGGAATCAACTGGCTTCTTTCCAGAATCAACAAGATTAGGGCATGTGAAGGACCCGCCGAATCCAGTGGACCAGTTCGGCCCAGTGGTGCTAATCATTCTTACCACTTGCACACCCTTTATTACCCATAAATTTATCTTAGGAAGCAAATTCATTATGACTTAAACTAAACCGTAAATATATTAAGTAGTTTACTACTGCAAAATATAATTTTCTAAAAAATTAATTAATGTTGTGTGTACAAATACAAAAGCGTTAACAACTATGTTGCGGTCACAATAATAGTTATTATTCGCATTTTGTGGCATAAAACACTAAAATACCTAGAATTTGGCGGGTTTAGAGGCAACTATTAAGCGTGTCCCAGTAATCGTTACAATAGTACTTAAAATGACGAGATCTGGGTCAAGTAGGAATTTTTAGGTACCAATAGATGTCACGTTCGAAAAAAAATACTTTTGTGATTAAAGTGTTCCAAATTTCAAGTTATTCATATCGTTAGCCAATTAACTTAACTAATTCATCAAATAATCAGACTTACCGTAGACCCAACTGAAGTTTCACAAATCGAAAAACAAAACTACGTGCCGACTTCACATTTAGCAGCTGAACTTGCAAAAAAATTAAATTTTTGTCGGACACACTTTTCAAGTAAAATATTTCAGATGTTGCAATATGTTACCAAGAATAGGTTGCCATAAAATCGGCAAGTTTAATGTTTAGTCAATGAGGTATTATAATACTAGAGGCGCAGCGTCCTACAAAATAATTCAGAAAAACGTACCGACTTACCGACTTGTACGAGTTTAAACACGTAGCTTTGAAACGGATACATAAATATGTCAATCTGTCAAAATAATCTATGTTTGTCTCACTTCTTCCACCGTCAAACTAATTACGTTGGAATGAGACAAGACATTGTTACCCGAAAAACGGCCAGAGTTGCCAACGATCAACATCATTTCCCAAGAATTTAATGAAGGTTTTCATTGAATCAATTATAATGAAAGATTGTAATATGGAATATTTCCATGTGCTTCTGATCTTTAGGTACCCTGGAAAATAAATTGACGCGTTTATGATGAATTTACATACGTTGCGATGAGAATTAAATAACGTAAATTACTATAGTTTATCTGTTTCGATCCATTTTAATAGTAAAAAAACCGGCCAAGCGCGTGTGGGCCACGTAAAATGAAGGTTTCCGTAATTGAAAAGAATGTATCCAAAAACAAACTTAACATTTGTAGCTGAAAAACAAGAAATGTTTATGCGATAAAATGACAAAATAACGGTTTTCGGACTTTTTCTGTGAGACCTTGCTTCTTGCCAAATTTCATGATTCTAGGTCAACGGTAAGTACCCTATAGGTTTTGATTGACTTGCGAGTATCAAAATATGTTGCATAAATGGCCGTATTTTTTTACTGCGTAGACTTAAAAGCTTGATTTTTTTAGAGCTCCAAAGGATCATAGACGACTTACGTATTTGATATTCATTTTAACTTGATACCTCCACGCGTTCCTGATAAAAAAGGTCTTGACAGACAGTCAGACAGACAGACGGACAACGAAGTGATACTATAAGGGTTCCGTTTTTCCTTTTGAGGTACGGAACCCTAAAAAAGTACGTCATTTAAAAGAAATTACGACGACTGTTCTGGGTTTCACTACTGAGTTAGACAAGTTTGTCAATCTTAAAAATTCTGAAAAGTATCTTGGATTTATAAACTAACTTGTATTTGATCGTAGTTTAACAATTCGGTTTAATAATCGATTACTAATCACAGTAATCACATCACACTAATATTATAAAGGCGAAAGTTAGTAAGTGTGTGTGTTTGTATGTTTGTTACTTCTTCACGCTCAAACGGCTGGAACGATTTGGATGTTTGGTAAGTAGATAGCTTATATCCCGGATTAACACATAGGCTACTTTTATCCCGGTCTACGCGCAGGGCGCAGCTAGTTTACTTTAATTGGAAATGAACCGGTTTATTTTCGCACAGCACACCACTATATAACACAATGTGATCATAAACAATCTATTATTTTTCATTTAAAAATATAAACTCATAGTCATTAGTCATTACGTATAAGATTATTTATTGCTAATAAAATTAATTTTGGTGGACGATGTAGTGATATATTAGGTTAAAACCTTTGACATACTTACACGTGACATGTGTTACTTTTGTATTCAGTGACTGTTTGGGTACTTTTCCATTCAGTGAGTGTTTGGGTACTGTACAGTATGTTTAATCCAAACAGACTACAATAATAATTTAGACTTACAGGAACATACATTCGTCATTCACTAAACTCCCAAAAGTCGGGCAAAATCAAAATCGTTTTTACTGGTAACACTGATGGCATAAACAATGTTTGATAATCTGAACAAAATTCAGCAAAATTACTTGTGAAATGCATTACCACTTGCCTTAGTAATCTTTTCAGACCGTGACATACAAATTTTAATCGCACATTTCACTATTTTGATATTTTTATCGCAAAGCAATTGCTCACTTGACGACAAGCTGACAACTGAACTCGGATATGCCTGTGGACATATACGATATAGTAACGCTTCGGCGCCGTACACTACTGATCTAGTACTATTAACATCATTGTGTTTAGTAGAAAAAGATATTGATGTTTTTAGATAATTAGACGACTACTGGGTCACTGTCGACTTCACCCGCGTTTACCTTATATGATTCGAACCAGAAAGCGGTAGTTGATAGAAAAAATGCGCTTATCTTGGATGTAAAGCGCATTTATTATATCCCATAGGTATAACTGTGTACTGAGTTTATTAAAATCCTAACAATAGAATAATTTCAGATTTTTCTCTTTGCTGACGTAACAACAACAACGTCAGTTTCGTGTAGTCGGACAATCCTGGCTTTTCGTTCCGGTACAGTTTCGTGCAATTGTCGCGCGAGTGGGTAGATTGCAGAGTAGGCATGGTATTATACCTTTCGCATTTTTGATTTGTGTACTACCTACTGTTTTCGGCAATTTGTATGTAAAATCACTGGTACATTATCCGAGAAATGAAATAAATTGTCTTTCCGAAGCTCACTAAAACATAGAGTTTTAAAACTTTTACTGCCAACGGTGACAGAATCACCATCTAAGGGCTTTCCGCATAATACGCAAGACATAATAAATAAGTACCAAAAATCCGGGCGCATAGTAAACAATCTCATTGCGTAATGAGAAGAAAATTTTCAGTAATTATTTGAGCAGTTAAACAATAGCTCCATCTTTTTCACATCCGATAACTTCGTCCCTCTCGCACACCGACGCGGGGGATGCAAGGCGCTCGGTCAAGGTTGGCATTTTATATTGTGTAGGTAATTTAGGTTTTATGCATTTTGCGAAGAATCCTTATCACATAATCAGGGGATTATGACACTTACATATGAAGAATGAAAATGTTAATGCACAGCCTAAAAAATATTTCAAGTGTCTTTTATGTACAATATACAAAACATGATAAAACACTTTTTAACTATGTTCCTGAGAAGTCACCAAGGTGAAAACTGAACATAGGTTCGAGGCTAACGTTTGGAATGTATAAACAGAAAAATCCCCGAAAGTGCGATTTTTTAAGTATCATTTATCACACCATGAAAGAAAAAATCTCGTAATGTTAAGAATTTTGTACCCAAACCGAGGGATTACTTATGTACTATAATTTTAGGCTGGCTGTAGACGATAATCTAACTTTTCACCTAAAGTGTGTTTTTTGTTTAACGTTAAACAGTAAAAACACAACTTTAGGTATTTCTGAGGTTCCTCCGACCATATGAGCACAAAATTGCCACGAATGCATACGTAAATAACTATACTATTATTTCAAAACCAATTTACTAAAGTGTCTTTAATGCAATCTCAAACACTATTTTTACTGGACTATAATAAAAACAGCACTAGTTGGTTTGATACACAAGTATATAGAATTGAATTACATCTAATAACTATTCAGAAAAACGTGAATATTTATAATCTTTGAGTACTAAATCATTTCTTAAGCAAAATGAATCGTCAAAGGTGCGTTCTGAACATGTTATTCTAAATAATTTGCAAATTATGCTATTAAAAAAAAATGTGTTAGTGCTTTTTTTTCTGGCGACTTAAATATCTATTTCTTATGTTTTTTAAGACCTTAAAAAATACTAGATTTTTCATATATATGGCATATCTGTACACCACCGCCTCGTAGTCAGGTACGATTTGGCCGTCCTTCTTTCGCCCAAGGACCACCGTGTCGCATCCCATTGCCCACCCGCGCTATTACTTCGTTTTCGCTTAGCGTTCCTTCTGTTTTTTTCTCTTTCTGATCGGCTCCTGAAAGTCGTAGGCGTCGTAGCGTGATATTAAATAGCCTATAATCTTCCTCAAGAAATAAGGACTAGCGAATGTAAAAGATTTTCAAATCCGACTAGTAGTTCCAGAGATTAGCGCATTCAAACAAACAAACAAACTGTTCAGCTTTATTATTAGTATTACTATATAGATGCATATCACTCCTATTTCAACTATCACGTTTTCAAACAAAGTTGGAAAGCAAAACCAAAGACGCTGAAGATGCTAAAACAAACACAAAAAGAATTAGCTAGTTTCTGTTCGTCCTAGAACCTAGGCCAAAATAGGAAGCATTGAAACTCTAGCCAAGCCACTGTAGCCAATCTAAAACCGTCTCGAATAGAAACACCGTAATGATTCATTCATACGTCGATCTAACTCCTTGTTGGAGCCAGCACCTCAACAAACGCGATCTGACAATCCGGTACACCGAATGCCAATAAAATACTTCTGGTCAATAGCTGAATATGTTTCGACAAAATATCCTGCTATACGTAGGTATTTTTAAAGCAAATTATTTCAATCAAATTCTGATGATAACCTATGATCTGTCATTTCAACCATGAGTAACAATAACAGAATAAAGAATGCGTGGAGCCGTTTAATATGTAATATTTTTATGTGCTCTGATTGTGCTAGCTACTGCTAGATTCTTGGTTTTTTTGAGGCCGGTAGCCTTTTGGTTTAACGGAACAGTAGTGCAACATTTTTATCAATACTTATTATAAGCTTTAGCACATGATATTTTGACATTGCGTTTAGTATCAATACTCCATTTACAATAATAGACATTTTAAACAAACCTTTTTTAATTAAAGTCCGTTCAACCGATTTTGACTTCTATTGCGTTGTGGCATGACAAATGGCAGCTGCAGTAAACAGTTGATATTGTAACCACTTTTTTGCCATTAATGCCATCCTTAAGACTACAGAATAGAAATCAAAATCGGTTGAACGGACTGTAAAAAGGGTTTGTTTAAATGTCTAATCTTATTCTAAATGGAGTATAGTCTAGTCTCTATGTCCTAGTTTTAATCTTTTATCAGTACATAGGTAGTCTATACTCTACCTATACATATAAGTCTATACTATTCAACTTATGTACTGATAACACATTTATAGACGTTCTATCGCCTATGACCTCCACGCTACTTCCCACTGGTAACCCACTTCCGAAGCTGACGGTTAAAGCAGATAAGCAACTATTACTACACATGCATCAGTGCAGTATTTAATAAGGGTTTTTTGTTTTGTTTTGTAACCTAGTTTTAATGTTAATTAAGTGTAACATAGCCCAAGTTAAATATCAGCAACCTCCACAAGTTGAGTTTCGATATAAATTAGAAGCACTTAACAAATAATGCAAAAAAAAAAAACAAAATTACAAGAATGTGTCAGCTCCACAGACGTAAAAAATCTCAATATTGATAATATCCAATTATCCGGCGAGTATTATTTATCAATTCATTTATCATTCGCCTACGGACAGAAGCGGTAAGTGCTAACCATAACTAATTAAGTAAATAATATCAAAGTTATATACAAAATAGTTATATATAAAACATAGTTAGAGCGTGGATTTGTATCATTAAGCCTTGGTAGAAGTAAGTAGTTTAATAGATGAAGGTGAGGAGTCTGACAGGGTCAGCACTTGCTTAGAAATCATGTGTTACTGATATTATTAACAGTAAAAACAAACTGACTGACTTTATGCATTGGAAATGTACAATGCTTGGGATTTTGATAAGAATGTTTTAATTAGAAGTCGTAGGGAACGTCCTGGAGAAACCTTATCCTGTGTTAAGGCCCGCTTATTTTCTAAATGATTTCACATAGGTGTTTCAGGTAAATAAAAAACTAAAGCCAAATCACAAAACATGAAAATAACTACTTCCTTCGGTTTTCGATTGCGTGACCCAATGTACGGTAAGCTTAATTATTTCTAAATACTTAATAACTTTTTCATTTTGTCATTGCAGACCCAAAATGAAACTCATCATCATCTTGTGCGGCCTCATCTCGATACAAGCTGGACTCATCCAAGATCAAAATGGCTGTCCAGGCGTGAAAATAAGCGGAGTCTACTATGAGACCGAAACGCTAAAAGAAGAGCTCGACAGACCATACCTTTTAGCAGTAGACTACAGCACCAACAACCTTTACTTCAGCTACAACATCAAAGGAGATGCAGATGTTTTCAGGTCAGCAAGACTGAACCTTAACACCAAAGAGTTTAACAATATCGAAGGCGTCACTAACGGCTTTGCACAAACAGTTGACCAAGGAACACACGAAATCTATATAGGTGGGAGCGACGGAATCTACAAATACGACTATGGACATAACAAAGCAGAACTAATTGGAGAAAGAGGCTCCAATATTTGGATTTTATACTTCAAGGATGTTTTGTACTACTCTTTATTTCCTCATCAATTCCTATACGTGATGGAAGATGGACAATCGAGAAGGTTCCTAGAGTTGGAAGACACCAAAGTGGATCATTTCGTTATCGATAATGAAGACGACATTTTCTTTTCAAATAATACTGGCTTGTTCTCTCTGAAGAATGGGACGAAAAATGCAGTTTTGTATAAGGAAAAACCTATGTTGAGGAGTTTAACTACTGATATTAATGGTAATGTCTACGCTTGTCTCAAAGACGGTATATACGCTGCGAGAAAATCAAGTACTTCTTTAGAAAAACTTGTTGAATTAAGCGACGGTTTCGGTTTGGCGTTTGATAACGATAACAATATCGTGTATTCGGATGCTTCTAGGATCCTCAGACTTAAAGCTAATAGACATAAAAAATGTTAAGTCCAAGGTGTTTTTGAACTGTACATAATATGTTACTAAAATAAATAAACTATTTTACTTAGTGTGTTTGAAGTTTGTTCCTTGTTTCTTGAATCATCAAAATGCTTTTGAGCACAAAATAAGTAATCTTGTTCGTAACTTTTTCCAACTGCAATAATAAGTTTGAGGTTGCCTGGCTCATGAGACCCCCAAAGGAATTACGGGACAGCTTGTCCTCGATAAAATACGGCGAAACTAAGCACTTTGTGTCCATCTTTTTTACCGTAACTATAGCATATTTTTGATAGGAACAAATACACAGAAATCTACAATATATAAGAAGTGATTTCATTTGTCCTGAAATCTATTTTAGTATATAGAACTAAAGAAAACAAAAAACTAAATCCAGGTCTATTTTTGTATCCCGTTTTTAACATATTACTACTATAATTTTCATTAAAAATTTCATAAATTTATAGTTCTGTACAAAATACTAAGGAATGATTTCATGTCATTATTTTTTAGGCCAATCAATACTGATGTTTTCTATGGACAAAAGCTGAATTGAGCTGAATAAGTGTAGTTAGTCCTTTATTCATTCTTCGTTATGCCTATACGACCTAGCTGGTTGGTGGCAGCATTAAACTCTACCATCAGATATTATCATACAGTCTGTATGTCTGCCTAGAGGGGCGGTGACCACTGGCCTTAATGGCAGTCTGATGATATTCCGTCGCCGTACCAACCTGCACTTTCAAATGACCACCGAGGTTTCTCCGCTTTCATCGATTGAATAGTTCGATTCAAACTTAATGGCGGCTCAGAAGTTAGCTGCGAGTACAGTTAAAGTACGATTCAAACTTAAGAGCTTAATCTTAAAAAAATCTTAATTCTTAAATGAAAAAAAAAAACTTAATTGAGCTTAACTAAATAGAGCCAAAATTATTGTCGACTGACAGTACCTGCACGGTCTGAACTCGCAGCTAACTTCCGAGTCGCGGGTTGTGCCGCTGGGGTCGCGGGTTGTCTGAAAGGGTTACCGCGGCCCTGGCATAGGCAACTGAAGGAACACGGGTGGGTTTTAGTCAGTAAAAGTCTGACACGCCCTCCCGCTCCACCCAGAGCGGGAGAAGTTATTTGATGATTTCCCACCCTCAAAAAAAAAAAAAAAAAAAAAAAAAAAAAAAAAAAAAAAAAAAAAAAAAAAAAAAAAAAAAAGCTAACTTCCGAGCCGCCATTAACTTTGAATCGAACGCCTCTACACAATCGGCGATCATAAATTTTCATACCTTAAAAGATTATTTTTAACCGACGATAAAAAAGGAGGAGGTCTCAATTCGACACATAACTTTTTACAGTCGTCCGATTTGAAAATTTTTTTGTTTAGTCCCATATAAAATTGATTAATTTTGCTTGGGTAGTTTTTGAGCTAGCTTCACAATAATACGTAGTTTTTTCCAACATTTTTATGTGGATGATGTTCTAGCTTCTTTTACAAGTTGTGGTATTAGAATTTGTGTAGGGGTACCACAAGTAGAAAGTGAAAAATAACTTTAATTTCGGAATTCGGCAAAAAACGTAGGTAATTAAAATACATTTAACCAGACACTGAATTCTGAAAATAAAGTTATTTTTCACTTTGTAGTCATAGACTTATAAAAAAAGATGGACTCCGCGCTGCGCATATCGAAAGTGAAGCACAGTAAGTATGCCGGGTCCGTTTGTACAAACACGCCTCGCGCACACATTTATATCATAGTATGCCGACCGGCCGCCATTACGTGACACGAGCGACGGCGACTTTGCAGGTACTCAAATCACGCACACATAGATCGGTAGGGTGCTTCACTTTCGATATTCGTGGCGCGGAGTCCATCTTTTTTTATAAGTCTATGTTTGTAGTGTTGTTTTTGGAAGTCGGTTATATTTTTTATTGTAAAAAAAGTTTTTTATTGACACAAAGAATAGCTTAAGTGCCCCTTCCCCAGGATGCCACCTATCTCCATGCCAAATTTTATAGAAATCCGTACAGTTGTTTATCTTAGTTTTTCAGATAATCGTCTATGATCGCCGATTGTGAAGAGCAGTCATAACATTCGTCATAATGACATGTTTGTGAACGTGATAAAAGTGAAGATGTGAATTTTGAGAGCTTTCAGAACACCATCTACTTATTAGATGGTTCGAGATGATAAAAAAAAGAAAGAGCGACATAACCTCAACAGATTTCGCGTTTTTCAACAAAGGGGTCAATTACTGCCCTTTTTAAAGTTTACATTTTTGATGCCAGCGTATAGGCCATAATCGTCATTTATGCATATTCGTGTCCATCCACAAAGGGGCCACGAGCCGTTTGACATTTTGTGGGACCCACCCAACACCTGACAAGCGTGTGATATTTTCCATTTAAGGGTTAAGGGGGAAGCGCCAGGGTAGCCCGCTAAATCCAAATTTTCTTACGTTTTTTGCAATTTGCAAGTCAGTATTACTTAGGGCCCTCGCTCACGGCGACTTTTTGTAGCGATGCAGTCGCGCGTTTCGTAAACGCGCGACAGCATCGCTACAAAAAGTCGCCGTGAGCGAGGGCCAACAGCTAGCACCGCTTCGCGACTGTATCAATGCGGACACGCGACAGCATCACTACTGCATCGCTACAAAAAGTCGCCCGCGTTTCGTAAACGCGCGACAGCATCGCTACAAAAAGTCGCCGTGGGCGAGGTCCCTTAGGTTGTATATTATGTTGTCGCGTCCGTAACAAATATGTATTTACAGAATTATAATAATTAGAATCAGTAATACTTACAACTCCTTATGTTAGTATAATTCTCAAATGAAATAGTCATTCATTCAATAGGATTACCTGGTCTTAAAGAGTTGATGACTTTATTACTAACCTAATACTGACTTGCAAATTGCAAAAAAACGTAAAAAAAATTGAACTCCACGGGGTACCCTGGCGCTTTTGCCTTGTAGATAAGGAAAAGTAAATAACAGTCATTCGTTTTCCTCCACGCGGGATCTGTTCTTGCAAGTCATTAATAAAATTTCTTAGCTTCGTTCTCAACCTTTGTATGTAGGTCCATATCGCGACTTAGCGAAGACTGATGTTATCGTGTTACATTTACATTTTGGTTTAAATGTGATTAATGTTCTTTAGACCATAATTTAGATGTCCTAAAATTAGACTGTGTGTCTAAACACACTATGCCGAAGTTACGCGACCGAAGTTCCGCGGCTGATGTTACGTTCCGACGTGTTCGGCTGATATGACACACCATAAGTGCCGAACTTACGCGGCGGAAATTCAGTTGCGGAACTTTATGACCGGTTATGATTCCCTTACTTTTGTTCTTTAAAGCTGGGCATGGTCGTCCAGTATTTTGACAGTGAGTGTCCACGGATTTTCCTTGCGCACCGAAATCCTTAGCATCTTGCCGTTTCGCGTCGCGTCATTTCACCGTGAGTACGAAAACCCACATCCATTTGGCATCACGCCGCGCGGCGTGCATAAATACTTGCATAGAAAATAGAGCCATGTCGTTACTAGGAGCACTTTCGTATTTGCAAATAAAAATACTTTGAACTTCCAAGGATTTTTTCGCTGATACGATTATGCTCCTTATTTACAAGGCAACACGAATCAATTTCCTATGCAAGTGGTGGTTCATTCATTTGTTTAATCCAAATGAACTGACCGTGAGTGCCCACACCGTGGGGCGGACACGCGGGGCGCGGGCATGCCTGCCTCCCGCTGCTCCCCGCCCCGGATGTTCTTCGGCAATCCAACCGAACTTCGGTCGCGTATAATGTGTGCTCTCAGAATTCGTTGCCGCCGAATTGACGCTGAACTTACGCCCGACCGAAGTTCGGCTGTACGCTAGAACGCAACGTAATTTCGGCATAGTGTGTCGTCAGTAATTCAAATAGCATTGCAGGCGTAATCATGCCGAACTTCGGTAGCGTAACTTCGGCATAGTGTGTTTTGACACTTAGGTGCTTTTGCCAGAGTGTTCATCATTGCTGAGCATTTTACTATCTAAAAAGCGTAGTTGTAGACGCAGATATATGCCAATGGCCTTGAGTGTTTAGCTTGCGTGTTCTGTGCTGAGCTCACGCAACGCGTCGTACGTCCTGCCAATAATAGGACTCGCCCATCAAGGAGCGCTGTCCCCAACTAGACGCATTAAAAAAAATCAATTTAGCTGGTGAGACAATTGGTACTTAGGTATCCTAAAGTTTTGGTATCAGAGTCAGGTCAATTATGTAAGAAGGGGTGGATCTTATCGGATCCATATGCACTACAATGTGGAGTAAGACAGGGTGGATCGTCATCCCCAGCTTTGTTTAATCTGTATTATAAATAATTCCTCAACGGTGTAGCTGTAGACCTTCCCCTATAACTATGACTAAAAATGTATTAAAATAGCCTCTACGAGTGGCGATACTAAAACGTACCTAAGTCGCTAACCTAACCTAACCCTAGGCAATTAGTCCGGGAACCAAGGTGACTTCAAGCATCACTATACAGGGTCAAATTTAATTATCTAGCGAAACTCCGCAGACGTAATGGGAAATATCTACACACGACAAAAAAAAAAATTGGGCATTGTTTTTGGGTCAATGACCGCTGGTAGTGTTGTTACTTGAATTATTGTGAGTTGATAAAATCTGTTTTATCGTGTTGAGATATCGATACCCATCACGTCTGTAAAGTTTACACAAAAAAATATATTTTTAAACTGATATTCTAAGTGACTACACTACGCGATTGATGGCCCCAAAAAACATCATCAAATTTATTTATTTTTTGTTTTATCATGTTTAGATATCGATACCCATCAGCATCACGTCTACGGAGTTTCGCTATACGCCTACGACAACTTGACGACAAGACGCTGACCTGTCGCATGCGACTGTCATCGGGTATGCGCGTGTACCGTGCGTCTACCTATACTAGAAAGGTTTAGGTAGTTAAACAAAGGTAAACAATCTTGATGTGACTTTTTACACAAACACATACTAAACAAATAAGGCGAAAGCGCCAGGGTAGCCCGCGAAATTCAAAATTTCTTACGTTTTTTGCAATTTGTAGGTCAGTGTGAGCTTGTATGTTGAATAAAATATGATTCGCGGCCGTAGCTAATATGGCTTTACAGAATTATAATCATTAGAATCAGCAATACAATTCCATAAGTTAGCATTTACCTAAAATTTAGCAATTTAATTAATCATGAGGTTTGAGGTAAATGCTAACTTATGGAGTTGTATTGCTGATTTTAATCCATAAACTAATGGTTCAGTTGATTTAGTAATCATTATTGTTGTATTTACATTGGTTTTTAGTTGCATTTTATTTTTAAACTGAGGTTTTAAAATAAAAAAGATAAACGGCACATCAAGATTGTTTACCTTTATTTAACTACCTAAACCTTTCTAGTATAGACGCCTGTGGTGTGGCAAATAGCGAGAGCGTGCGACTGTAGTTTGTCGTTGCGTCACGTTGCGTCTATAGTACAGTTAAAATCTCGCTGCAGACTCGGTCATAAATCATTCGAGTGTTTCGCTCTCTTTCCCACTCACGGGCCTTATGGGCAGGCCACGCCCACACGTAGTCCTGTGCATTACTGCAGTCGATGAGTGATATCGATAGTTTTATATATTTATAAATGGGTGATAGAAATAAATACACATTTTTTTTATTTCATTACCAAATTTACTACAAAGCATATTAAATATATAAACAAAAGAACGTATACAACGTGTAATGTTAAATGCGCAAAACCTCTTAAGGGGTCATTGTACTCATCATTATGAACAACTTTTACTATGGGACCAAACCTGAAATCGCGAAAAAAAAATCAGCTGTTCAGTACATTTTGACGAATTATGCGAACATAAATGTACTGAACAGCTGATTTTTTTTTCGCGATTTCAGGTTTGGTCCCATAGTAAAAGTTGTTCATAATGATGAGTACAATGACCCCTTAAGAGGTTTTGCGCATTTAGCATTACACGTTGTATATAAAACTAAAAATAGAAAATTAAAATTCTTCGTCTGAGTCATCGTCATCATCATCCACATAAATGATGAACTCTTCGCATAAATGTGCTTTTCTTAAGTCTTCATCTTGCAGCAAGTCTGCATGTTCCACACATTTTTGCCAATTTTCTCATTAGTTACCCTGTATACTTAATGAATGCAGTATGTTTACGTGATAACCTTAATGATTCTGTTATCGATAATGGCCTTGAGCGCGCGCAACTAGCGAACATCCCTACTCCGATTATGATTTATGACCAAGTCTGCACCGAGATTTTAACTATACTATAGTAGTCGAGCTGTCACAATCTCATGTCGTGTGCGAGGTAGTTTAATTAATAACCTGAGCTTGCTAAGCATCACACTCACGGTAAATGTCTTTGCAAAAGAACTAAGACATAGTGAACTAACCTTATAATTTATAGCACACCGCATGCTCACATCACACACACGCATGATAACAAAACTGCATTCACGAACCGCCTTCGAATATTACGTGAGATTGGAATCGCGGAACAATACTCAATACTTTGTCAGAACATACTTTTTTAGAGTTCCGTACCCAAAGGGTTCCGCGGACCCTATTAGTAATAAGCCTCCGCTGTCCGTCCGTCTGTCACATGGCTGTTATCTTTGAACCGCAATACACTTGAAATTTTCACAATGTGTACTACCATGGTCGCTATGACAACAAATATTAATAATAACCCTCCTTTTGGGCTTCGCCGCAGTCGGGTAAAAATAAAACTGAGTTAAACATTTAAGGGGGTCCCATACGAGAAACGTGTTTTTTTTAGTAAGTAGTATTAAATATTCTAAATACGGTGGTACGGAACCCTTCGTGTGCGAGTCCGATCGCGCTTGGCTGCTTTTTTATTAATTTAATTTATTGTTTCAAACATACTTGTAGTTTGTTAGAAAAAGCCGACAGTTCTACAAGTTGTTACGACAGACCGACAATATCTGGGAAGTTGAGAAATAAACGGACTTCCGTTTCTTGTAGTGTATTATTAGTGGTACACACGGCTACACATCAAGCTAAACATTTCCAGTTTACACTGACTTCTCATTGCAAGGAAATCCGACACAATGCGAGATCAGCTTATACTGGAAATGTATAAACTTGATCTGTAGCCGTGCCGTGCGTACACGCGAGTAGAGATGTTGTTATTAGTAAATAAGGTCATAGAATAAATTTTTGTTTATTTTTTTTAGGTCTTTTGTTGCGTAAATAACATAATTTTTTTTGGTATTTTTTTGCGTAAATAACATTTTTTTAGGTCTTTTATTGCGTAAATAACATTATTTTTTTAGGTCTTTTTTGCTTAAATAACATTTTTTTTAGGTCTTTTGTTGCGTAAATAACATTTTTTTTTTAGGTCTTTTTTTGCGTAAATAACATAACATCACGCCTGTATTCCTCGCAAGGTTAGGCAGAGGTGTACCCATAGTACACCAGTTACGTTTAAATGCTCTGCTCTTGGTGTGCTCGAGCATGCTTGGCGCGCATTCAATTGTGCAATGTATGGAATTGTCATAAGATTGATTTTTCGATGGTCTCAGAAAATGCTCTGCTCTTGGTGTGCGCTGACCCTAAGGCCCATGTAATAGGGGGCGAGCATATTGCTATCAACCGGGCACAAATTCAGACTCCAGACTGCTATTGAGAAAATGGCCTTATATGTACATATATAAGTGGCCTTCATACATGTTCATATCAGAAACTTGCATAGGTAAAAGATGGCATGGTCCAGAACTGTCAGTTGTCAAAAAAGAACATATTTTGACCACTGAATTTAAGAACTTCAAGATTATGCAGTATCATTATCACCTGCCTAGTTTTTTCCCAATTAAGTATGTTGGGCTGGGTTTCTAGTACAATTGGATGCAGCTGAACACCAGTATATTGCAGAGTGACTCTGCCTATTTGACCTCCACAAGCAAGTATCACCAAAAGAGTTACTCCTCTTGCCACTGGAGTCTAATTAAAATTCTCTAAACTTTGTTTGGCAAAACTGATGAAATTACATTTTAAAATATTGTAAACAACTATTAATGTATAGAAAATCGGTAATGTAATTAAGGTACATGAGATACAGCCTGCTGACAGACAGAGGGTCCATACAATACTTTTCGTTTTGAAAAAAACAAATTCTACCCTAGGATGTGAGGTGTCATTATCTAGAACTCATCGAGTAGAGTACAATTTTTTTTTTATCTTGAAAAATGAAGAAATAGGGGACTGAAAAAGTTGTCAATTTTAGACCATTTTTGTACAAGCTCTATACTTAGCAACAATTAAACAAGTTAGGAATTTAAAACTTCTGTATCATGTACCATTTATACTGTATTTAATCAGCAATACTAAAAACACCGATTCATAAGTTTTGTTTAAATATGGCCGATTTTCTGCAACTGCAAAAAACAACCTTGCAATTCACAGTATCATTATTGATACAAAGTTATCTTTGCAATTGTTAAAATTTAAGATTAAAATATTCTTTGTTCAGTATTTTTTTAAATATGTAGTGTTCAATATTGTACAAAGCTACGGAACGGTTTTTTGAAGTATTGTATTGTAATTGTACAAACACACATTCATATAACTAAAAATGCTTCATGCATAAAAAGCAAGAATACTTAGGTATTCTTTGTGTTAGTGCCTGTTAATTACGTTACACACATTAATTAATTTTAATTATTTTTAATGAACTCAGCTTGTAGAATCTTTTCATTTTAGTCTACTCAAAGTCTTTATTCATATCTATAGGTGATAAAATGTTTATAGGGGGCTTGTGGCTAGGTAATAACAGCCGCATGGGTTGCTGGACGAATCAACCGCACAAGCGTAGCTTAACCTGTTTGTTAAGCTATGCTTGCCGCAGTTGGTCCGTGGATGTGACTAGCTTTACATACCGAGACACCTCCATGCTTCGGAAAGCATGTTAAGCCGTTGATCCCGGCTGTCATTTGTAGATTTTTGACAGTTGTTACGTGTCGTCAGAAGCCCGAAAGTCTGACAACCAGTCTTACCAAGGGGTATTGTATTACCCAGTGGCTTGTGGAGGTCAGATAGACAGTTGCTCCATGTAAACTACTGGCATTGAGCTGCATTTGCTTAGACTGGAAGCCGACCCCAACATAGTTGGGAAAAGGCTAGGCAGATGATGATATGTTTAAGAGAAGCATTTATACAACCCCCCATTAACACATTAGGTGTTGCCACTCGGCATTACCTAGTGTGTTAACTTCATAGGAATTATTTTAAGAATACCAAGTTAGCCACCAGCTATTAGTTAACTATTTCCCTTGATGTATGAATGTAATCGAGGCAAATGGAGTCGGTATGTAAGGATCGTAGCAGGTGACGTTCTGTAGGGTCTGCCTACCCCCATGGGAAGCAGGCGTGAGTTTATGCTTGTGTATTCCCTTGATAAGTCACACACATGCAGATAATCAGGTTTAAATGATTTAATATCCTCTATGACTCAGTGATTTTGTCACAGTAATTTGATAGCGGGGCGTTAGCAATTTGCAACACTTAGCTGAAATATAATATGATTTTAATGACAATGGTGGACATGATACTATGCAGTTGAGCAGCTTTTGTTTTATTAAACATATTTTATATTATTAACTGCAAGAAGTAGGTTGAGTAAAAGGGATGTAATAAATAAATAATCTTTCCTTATACCATAAACACCTTTGTTTTTCTGAAAATAATAAGTTTAAAAAGTTATGCTCTCTTAGATAACGCATTAAAATAAAATCTAGGTATTCCACTTTGAATAAGAGCAAAATTTTTAGGAAAGTAGGCAATAGAGTAATTAGGTATGAAGTGAAAATGAAAGTCTGTAATTATAATTTAGTTTCTCCAAATTAGTACCCACTTTAATGTGAACACAATTATTGCATAGGCATGCAGTTACAATGCCAATGGTGTACAACATGAAACTCTTTGACAATGGGTTGTAAAAACAAGTGTAAATGTTTGCACAAATTGTTTTGGCACACGACTACGAGATTTATCCGAAACATAGTAAACAATGATCCTGACCTAATTAAGTTGATGGTGTTTGGGATAAACAACATACTACAATGCAATACATAACAGTATAAGTTAGTTGATGCTAGTGGTGTACTTACGGTTCTGGACTGTACTGAGCACCTCCGAAGAAGCCGTGCCTGTCCGGCTGCGTCGTCACCGACGAACATATTGATGTTGTATCGCCCTGTTCACTCCTGTCTCCTCCCGCACTTTTCACACTCTTTTGCAGCGACATTTTAACAACAATCCACACTTATCCTACCTCCAACCTACTACCATCACTTACACAGAGCAACCACCACAGCGGACCACAGAGTGGGCGTACAAATTAATTACAAAACATGTATGCAACTGCCCCGCACGCTCACGCCCGTCCACAATCACACAACTCCACTAAACAATTGGCACAGAGAAACGGCTGTTGCGCACAAACTCCGGCGACCACCACTACATAGCCGAAGACGGTGAATATGGTAACAAAACGTGCCTAGAATAAATACAAACTGTACTTTTTCTTATCAAAACTTAACGTGTGGGTGGGCGAATGAAGTGAACACAAGAATGTACTGTACGTCATTTTTATTAGTGATGGGCTTTTGCATCAATAAAACATTGACATTAAAAATTGATGAATTTATCGGTTTTACAGTTACAATCGCAGTTAAGTCTACTAAAATAAAAAAAATTACCAAATCTAAAAAAGTTTGCTTAGTTTTCCTTTCAAAAAATGAAAACATTTGTGAACATAAAAACACAAACATTTTTTATAGCTGTAACAAGTCAGGGGCTCGAGTTATGGCTAAATAGATACTAACAGCCGCACGGGTCGATCGAAGGTTAAGCTACGCTTACCGCAGTTGGATCGTGGATGGGTAACCGTCTATTCAATAATATCAACACCTCCGAGCCCCATGTCTCAGAATCCTCGGAAAGACGTTAAGCCGTTGGTACCAGCTGTCTTTCGTTTCTTTGACAGTCGTAACGGGTAGGTAGTCAGATAGGCAGTAGTAAGTAGTCCATGTAAAATACTGGTACTCAGCTGCATCCAGTTACACTGGAAACCAACCCCGACATAGTTGGATATTGGGTAAACTCTCAACATCTCCATAAGAACGTGCACTGCTGCGTCACTTCTAAAGAAGTGGTCTAAAATCTGTCAAATCCAATACATTGCATGATAGTTCTTATTTATTTGCCATGTTACTTAATTTAAGACCTACGTCGGACTTTAATCGAGTCTTTCTGGTTACTTGAATGGCAATAACAATTTTCGGTTACGTACAATTATGTCCGGAAGTAGGACAGACCTAGTGGGAGAAGTTCTGTGGGTGCATGGCTGTCATCGCCGATTTTTTGACAGTTAGGACAGCTGACAGATGTCAATGTCATAAATACGTGCAAAGTAAGGTTATTATTGTAAAATAAAGTGAAAAACATTGAAAATCCGACTTAAAATGAATAACCTAAGAAGATTATTAGTAGCTCCAAGTTTGTCTAGACTTAGTTCTACAGCTACAGTGGAATTCGTGAACAGGAACCCTCGAAACTTAGAGAAAATAAGGATTGCTCGCAAACCCGATGGTTACCACTTGGACGCGCCTGGAAGGAAATTCTGGCACAAGTTTGTAGAACCAACATTGTATCAAATTATAACTTAAATGTTTAGTACTGTAAATTAAAGTAACTCCGCCCCTAAGACGACCCACTGACCACAATTTTATGAAAGTGGCCTAGAGCTGTAATATTACATAAAAAATCACGACTTCTTCCCATGGGGTAAGCAGAAACTACTGAACGCCACCTGCTACGATCCTTACATACATCCTTATATACATTGAACAACCATTGCCTGGAGTAAATATACTTGTACTCCTGTGTAGGTATGTAAAGCTATTGTTGCTGTGAATTTTAGCCCAAACTGTTTATCATCACCTAAATCTCAATGCCTAAAATAATTTAAAAATTAACCTGATGAAATTACTTTCTCTATTTTTACAGGTTAATACTAACTGCAAGTAACCGCACAGTAACCGCCCAAGTAGTCCACTTTGTAAACGGCCAAGTTATTCAAGCAAAAACCTCAGAGTGGGCACTACGCAAACAACTCTACAGCATCACGGACACTTGCGCTTACATAAACTTAGGCAAGGTCTTCGCACAACGGTGCCTTGAAAGCGGTATCACTGAAATGTACTGTGACATCAAACCTGTTGAAGGTGGAAAAGTTGAGAAGTTCATAAAAGAGGTTGTCAATGGAGGTATCAAGTTGGAAGAACCAGAAGTGTACAAGAAACCCAATCCATGGGATCTACAACGGCCAGAAAAACCATGGGAAGTGGCTGAAGAATAGATTGTTGTTATAATTTAGTAGTAAGTAGGTAATAAATAAAACAAAATAAATAATTATAATAAATCCAATAATTTTATTGTTTTATTTATTCTGTTTGTTTTGGAGAGTCGGCGATAATTTGGTCAGGTGTGAGGTTTGTCCTTCTTCATAGCATTATGGTAGTTGTCTGTCAGTAGTGTACCATTTACATGTACAATAAATACACCCATACATAAAGCATTTATACTTATCTGTATAAACATAATATTGAGATCTCACTCGTCGCCGTCGCAAGATCTTGAATTTCGCGTGATCGAGATTGCATTTCTATTTGTACTGTGTGGATAGATTTCAAAAATTAAGAAGCTGATACTGATTGTTTTTTCTAATTTACATTGCACCTCTAGCACCTAGAGGTGAAATTGCAAATTAGACAGCTGCACTCCGGAGTCTCAGACCCCGAGCTGCTGCTGTGGAATTCCTAATGAAACCAACCTCTCTCTAGTAGTACCTATATGGTATGCCGACAGCCCTAGTGAAAGGCTCATTTTAAGTGTAAAGTGCTTTATTAACTTTAAAAAGATTATAAGACAAAAGTTTACCCTCAGAAATTAGTTTTTTCGAGACATAAGTACTATGGAATATAAACTTACTAGCTGCGCCCCGCGTTTTCACCCGCTTAGACCGGTATAAAAAGTAGCCTATGTGTTAATCCAGGGTATAAGCTATCTACATACCAAATTTCATCCAAATCGGTCCAGCCGTTTGAGCGTGAAGAAGTAACAAACATTCGCTAAAATATTAGTGTGATTTTTGCTGTCGATAAAATCAATACTTATTGGTATAAGTATTGATTTTAAGCGCGTAAATATTCATCTCAACTTCGGAACCCTTCACTGTGCGTAGTCCAACACGCGCTTTTCCTATTATTTTACATTTTGGTGGGGAAAAAAACAGGTCATAGTCATGAGGACTGCCAGTGCCAGCAAAGAGTAAAGTAAGACAGTAAGACTGCCCGACTGCCGACCACAGAACACTTCAACACTTGCTGCCGACAGAAATGAGAAACATGTATAAAATGTCGCATGCCGGTGACGCGAACCCATAAGATTTCGGATTTCCCCCTACCAAAAATCGCTAAACGTGCTAACAGAAGTTTTCCCTTCAAAAAATAATTCTAAGGCCTTGTCCTAACTAAAAGCGATCGTCGAAATCTAACTTATAGAGATGTATTGATGATTTTATGGTTAAAATTATGTAAATACGTAGGTAAATACATATGTTTTACTGTCGCTTAACATATTTTTATCAAGATGCAACTTGACACGGACCTTCAAATTGCAAAAAACCCAAAAAAAAAATTCGCGGGATACCACTGCCTGCGCATCCCCCTTTAACCAAAGGAATTATTTTTTGTTACTTGGCAACACCAAATGTCAACCTACCTACATAGAGTCTGTCAAGCGAGTCTTGTCCACGACCATTTAGCTGATTTCTTATAATGGCAATACTATTATCTGTCAAACGGATTGTCACAACTTCTGTTCTACTAAGCTACAGCCAGCTACAGCCATGGACCTAAAAAAAAAGGCGGACGCCGTCTCCTTTAACAATAACTGAAGCACCCATAGTAAGTCAGTGCGCTAATGTCTACAAGCCAGCACGCACACATTCACACCATAGTAAGTCTACCGGCCGCCATTACGTTACACGAGCGACGGCGTCTTTGCAGGTACTCAAATCACGCACACATAGATCGGTAGGGTGCTTCACTTTCGATATGCGTGGTGCGGAGTCCATCTTTTTTTATAAGTCTATGGCTACAGCATTTTGATACTTTTAGCTCAATTATTTAATTTGTATTAATGGAAAAAGAATGATAAAGTTATATATTTAATGGATAAATGCACAGATCACACTATTCATGTAGAACACAAAGGATAACCGATACGGAGTTGGAACCCTTCATCATTTTTGTGCGTCATGATACTGACAGTGATTTCTCTTATGAAGGCATTGAATTTCTAGATTCTGATTTTAGTTCTAATTGTGACTAATAAATACCTACATTGAAATGCACTTTTTTAAGTTTTGTATGTACAAAAAATCAAGTATCAAACATGTTTTCAGCGTACTATATCAGTGTTGACACATGCAAGATTTTTATTTTTGGCCTCCTTTTTCATTGGACATGACTCGCTTGACAGACTATCTAACCACCTACCCACCAGTACCACTACCCAACCCACTACCAGACCAACCACCATACCCACCTATGTTCCCACACCACCACCTTCACTACACACCCTATCACCACCACCCATCACACAACCATCGACCACTACCACTACCAACCACCATACCTACGGAACCATAACCACAACCCACCAATACCTACCACCATCAACCAACCAACTCATTTACAACCCCCTACCACCACCACCAACCACACACACCACCACTGACCCACCACCAACCATATCCACCCACCACCAACAACCACACCACCACCATGGTTCATGGTTGTCGGCTGGCTGCCGTCCACAGAGTTTTACTTAAAACGACGCGGCGACGGGCCGAATTTTCAATCGTCAGCTGGGGAATGGGGAGCCACACGCAAAGCTGATTGTAGATGGCGCTCTGAACGACTGTACATTGTTTTACAAACAAATCCATACAATTTGACAATCGTTCGTTATGTCAAATCAATGAAAAAAGGACAGTCGATCATGTGCCACCTAGCGTGATAAAAAGTTAGTTTTCCTCCCCATTGGTTTGACTTTTTTGACAGCTTTTAAATTTTGAAAAAATACCTATGTCAAACAATTATGTCAAATCGTCACATCTCATATAGAAAAGTTATCTGACTATTGAAAAATGTCTTATAGATGCCGCCTCCGCCTATCTGACGTCTAAACTCTATCATCATCATTTTCATTTCAGCCGAAAGATGTCCACTGCTGGACATAGACCTCCCCCAAGCACCGCCACCTCCGCCAGGAGTAATGTGTTCTGTGACCACCACTTCGACCGGTGAACTATCTGCAGTGTGTGTGAGTCTTCATAATGTGCGCATATCGAAATGAGGGAAACTATGCTTTTATCGACGGAAAAAATATTTTAAAAAATCTAAAAATAAAAACTTTTTTTAAAGCATTTTTTAATTCTTGTTCGCTTCTTTAAACTACAACGATCTATCACGATGAACCAACTCAAATAATGATTTTAAATAACAGGGCGTCCTCATAAAATAAAAATTAAAGACAACAAACCGCCCACAATTGAGAATTATGGTGTTTTTAGGGTTCCGTGCCAAAATGGTAAATATCCCCTTATGGTGTGACTCAGTCTGTCTGTCTGTCTCTCACAGCTGGATATCTCAAGAACTAATTACTAATGCTATTAACTTGAAATTTGGAACAGTTTTAGATGACGTTTACCCAACTATTTTGCAAATAAGAAATAAAAATATTTATATATTTTTTTGCAACAGGGACTGAAAGGGGTTCTAAAAAATTCAAAGTGGAACTACTAGGGCATGTGAGGTATCATATGAAAGAGCGCTGTTTGCACATTCTCAAACATTTTTTTTTTAAGAAGTCAAGCCAAGTTTATAACTCAGTCACAGCATTTCCTATCAACTGTTACAGAAAGGCCTTGCACCACAGACTACTCAGGGATACTATGCACACTGCTACGTACACATGCATTACTTCAGCAAGTAGACACTTAATTTTTTTTTTTTGGTAGGGCAACCGCAGTGTCCAATTTTGGACATCGCACCGCAGGCTCTGATTGGACCCAATAACGAGTCGGCGGAGGTTATGTTTGGGTCCAATCGGGGCACTTCCGAACTATACGGTTAAAATAAAAACAACGTCGTGGAACCATAATATTGCGTGGCTCCACAGCACTTTAAGAGGCCGTACACGAAATTTTGCCGATTTCGCTGATTTACCTACGTGATTTTACAGACGCGACTTTACACTTATAATAACATAGTATTTGCACAACATGAAAGATCATTTCAATTATTATCTAATGTATGTGCTACTTTTTATTTTTATTATTTACTTAAGGTTGATGCGCCACGGTAGCCCGCGAAATTCAAAATTTCTTACGTTTTTTGCAATTTGTACGTCACTGTGAGCTTGTATGTTGATTAAAATATGATTCGCGGCCGTAGCTAATATGGCTTTACAGAATTATAATCATTAGAATCAGCAATACAACTCCATAAGTTAGCATTTACCTCAAATCTAGCGATTTCATGAAATCATGAGGTTTGAGATAAATGCTAATTTATGGAGATGTATTGCTGATTCTAATGATTATAATTCTGTAAAGCCATATTAGCTACGCCCGCGAATCATATTTTAATCAACATACAAGCTCACACTGACCTACAAATTGCAAAAAACGTAAGAAATTTTGAATTTCGCGGGCTACCCTGGCGCTTTCGCCTTAAGATTAATCGACCTAAACCGGCGACAGTTTTGTGAATTTATTCTGTAAGAGGTTGAGAATATCACATATTTACGAATCGTTTTGCCGTCTAAAATGTATGGAAAAATTACAATGTATTCTTGTGAAAGTTGTTTATACAACGTATGAATCACTTTTTACGACTTTCTACAGTTTTTGAGTAAAAAAACTATTCAACTTAGTCAAATTTTTGAGAAAATTGGCAAATAATTGCTTTTGATTTCAGCTACTTAGAACTCTCGTTCATAAAATGAAAACAACAAGTAAGTACTTAAATAAACTTCAATTCAAAATCAATAGGTACATTTCCTGAAAAAAAAAATGCAAAAAATTAAAAACATTTGCCATTAAAAAATCTTTTATACCATTCCCACTCTAAAAAGCTTATTTTATTCACTGAAAACAGTGAATAAAAAGCACTTTTACTCACTGTTTTGATGTTTGAAAATGGAACACACCAATGTATTCGACCACAGATTTAGAGTACCTAGGCTAGATACGGCATGTTATTAGATAGTATGAAAACCGAACGTGTCATCTTTTCTATAACTTCACCCCAGCCATTTAGTGATGTGCTCAAAGTAAACAGAATTGTTTCAATCACTAAGCGTCACTGAGCTAACAGACTTTTTTTTAGTACGAACAGTCGAACATGCAGGGCACGCTTGGTCGTGGCTTGCCGTATCTAGTGTAAGTGTAATCTGTATATTCGACCTATATTGATGTGTTCTAAATTCAATTTGATTGGTCGACATTTTCGACAAGGAGTTTAGCATTAGAATACAAACTGTTTTGTGTTCCTTGCTGTCCTTAGTAAATTAGCGCTATTTGGAATAAGTACTGTAAGTTGTACGAACACAAAGTTTAGTGTTACTTTAATCTTTAATTTTGTGTTTGTTTAGTGTTGTTCTAATCGATTAAAAATGCATTCTAGTGATGAAGATGTGTTAACACCTGAGTTTATGAAAGAGAGGGCGGCCGATACAGTGGAAAACTTGCTACCCAAAAAATTACGGCTGGTTTACATCAAAGCCAATTTAACTTTCCTTTTTCTTCATTATATGTCTATTTTCACTTAAATCTTTCTTTTTCTCGTAGTCATGGTATAAAGTATAGTATGCAACTCTTGAATAAAACGGATTTATATCGAGGGCCATGAATCACTCGCGTCGCTCAGGATTCTAACACTTGAATCACTCGCTACGCTCGTGATTCAATCATCATGAATCACTCCCTACGGTCGTGATTCAGTCGTTAGAATCCTTCACTAGCTCGTGATTCATCTATGGCCCTCGCTTTAAATCCGTCCTTTATTCACTAGTTGCATAATATACTATTATACCATTCCCCCCCTAAAAAGCTTATTTTATTCACTGAAAACAGTGAATAAAAAGCACTTTAACTCACTGTTTTGATGTTTGAAAATGGAACACACCAATGTATTGGACCACAGATTTAGAGTACCTATGCTAGATACGGTATGTTATTAGATAGTATGAAAACCGAACGTCTCATCTTTTTTATACCTACGATAACTTCACCCCAGCCATTTAGTGATGTGCTCAAAGTAAACAGAATTGTTTCAATCGCTAAACGTCACTGATATAACAGACTTTTTTTAGTACGAACAGTCGAACATGCAGGGCACGCTTGGTCGTGGCTTGCCGTATCTAGTGAAAGTGTAATCTTTGTATTCGACCTATATTGATGTGTTCTAAATTCAATTTGATTGGTCGAAATTTTCGACAAGGAGTTTAGCATTAGAATAAAAACTGTTTTGTGTTCTTTGCTGTCGTTAGTAAATTGGCGCTATTTTGAATACTGTAAGTTGTACGAACACAAAGTTTAGTGTTACTTTAATTTTGTGTTTGTTTAGTGTTGTTCTAATCGATTAAAAATGCATTCTAGTGATGAAGATGTGTTAACACCTGAGTTTATGAAAGAGAGGCCGGCCGATATAGTGGAAAACTTGCTACCCAAAAAAATCACGGCTGGTTTACATCAAAGCCAATTTAACTTTCCTTTTTCTTCATTATAGTCTATTTTCACTTAAATCTTTCTTTTTCTCGTAGTCATGGTATAAAGTATAGTATGCAACTCTTGAATAAAACGGATTTATATCGAGGGCCATGAATCACTCGCGTCGCTCAGGATTGCAACACTTGAATCACTCGCTACGCTCGTGATTCAATCATCATGAATCACTCCCTACGGTCGTGATTCAATCGTTAGAATCCTTCACTAGCTCGTGATTCATCTATGGCCCTCGCTTTAAATCCGTCCTTTATTCACTAATTGCATAATATACTATTATACCATTCCCCCTCTAAAAAGCTTATTTTATTCACTGAAAACAGTGAATAAAAAGCACTTTTACTCACTGTTTTGATGTTTGAATTTGGAACATACAAACCCGGCCACATTATCTCGAGACCTCGCTGGAATGCGAACCTCACGCAATTTTAATCATATCATTATAATAATATTACCTACATTACATTAATTAACACAATATTTGTTTTGATGGAAATCGTATTGTTTATAATAATTATCCTACTAGAGGATGCTTGTTTTGCGCACCATATCAGAGCGCCGACGCGACGTGACGTCATCGACGCCAGGTCTCGAGATAATGTGACCGGGTAGTACCCAATGTATTCGACCACAGATTTAGAGTACCTAGGCTAGATACCGCATGTTATTAAACCGAGCCTGTCATCTTTTTATACCTACGATAACTTCACCCCAGCCATTTAATGATGTGCTCAACGTAAACATAATTGTTTCAATTGCTAAGCGTCACTGTGCTAACAGACTTTTTTTAGTACAAACATGCAGGGCACGCTTGGTCGGATAGCTTGCGGTATCTAGCCTATCTATCTACTCTAAGTCTGTGTACTTATTCGATATTGGTGTGTTCTAAATTCAATGGGGTTGGCTCCTCAAAACTTTTTGCAGATGACGCTAGCATAGCTTTCACCTGTCACATTTGTTTACTCAATTTGTGTGTTCGGTTTTGTAAATTTTTTCATCAAAATACCAGGATTTATGATAAGATAAACATGTACTCAACATGAAGAATAAGCGAGCTAAAGGCTGAACTGAAAAAAACGAGGTGATTCTTTACAAGGAAGTAAAGCAGACCTTATTGAAAGGTATACTCTTAAAATTATATATCAAGCTATTTTATTTATGAAATGGTTTTGTTTGTAGGAAATATACATTTCATAATACTTTTCGCCAATTATACAATACTATAAAAAGCCGAATTAGACCACTTTTTTTTATTACTTTTTTTAACCTTTTACTTTTAATTCTACAGCTATCGGAAATTGGTGTGGTCCTATTTCTTTGCAATAAGGCACTTCACATTTCTTAGGCATTTTGTAAAATCTTAAACAAACAAATACTTCATACAAATGAATATAATTTTGGTTAAAGCTATGCTAGCGCCACTTTGACAGTAGCCAACCCCATTTGATTAGTCGACATTTTCGACAAGGAGTTTGTTTAGCATTAGAATAAAAACTGTTTTGTGTTCTTTGCTGTCCTTAGTAAATTGGCGCTATTTTGAATACTGTAAGTTGTATGAACACAAAGTTTAGTGAACTTTAGTGTTACTTTAATCTTTAATTTTGTGTTTGTTTAGTGTTGTTCTAATCTAATGCATTCTAGTAATGAAGATGTGTTAACACCTGAGTTTATGAAAGAGAGGGCGGCCGATATAGTGGAAAACTTGCTACCCAAAAAATCACGGCTGGTTTACCTACATCAAAGCCAATTTAACTCTACTTTTTCATCATTATATGTCTAATCACTAATTGCATAATATACTTTAGAACAACCTAATTCTCGCACAACAAACTCGACGCAAAATAAAACTGTAGCTCATTCATTAGATTATGATCGAAATGATCTTTTATGTTGTGCATTAAAACTTATAGAAATACAGTATTTTGACTGTAAAATCACGCAAATTATCAAAATCGCCACGTATACGGCCCCTTAAGCAGTTGGTTCATTTCTAAACGAAACACTGCCTGTGTTTCGTTTATTTATTTTCAATTTCCGAACGTAGAAGTTTCCTTCATAGTACTACAAGAATTGCTAACAAACTTATTACTTCTAAAACCGTATAATAATCATTTTAAAATGACATTAAAAACAAATAAATTGATAAATTATATTTATCGAATAATTTGAATTTTCTTGTAGAATATTTTGGAAACAATGAAAAAATTAATTGTAAAAGAAGGTCAACGTGAGCTTGTACAAAAATGGCGGAAAGAATGATGGCGTCTATTTCATGCAACGTGACAGCGACAAATCTTTGTTTATCTCTTTCTTACTCGTGCAACTTCTCGTAAACCACTGGGCACGCACGCGTAGTGATCAATATGTCCACGTGATCTGTCGTCAGTCGCGACTCGTAATTGCAAATGCAAAATGTACGGGAAAGAAACGTTTGTGTTACAATGAAATCGTAAATATTTTGTTATTATAAGTTGTAGTGTTGTAGTTTTAAAATGCCTGCGTCTATTGGTGTCAATTTACGTGTAACTGGCCACTGCAGCCAAGGCGGGAGAAAGTATATGGAAGACTTGTTTTCCGTTGCTTATCAACAAACTGAAGACGAGAGGGATTTGGAGTATGCTTTCTTCGGAATATATGATGGCCATGGTGGGAGCGAGGCCGCAGCTTTTGCGAAGGAGCATTTGATGGACTCTATTGTGAAGCAGAGGCAGTTCTGGTCGGACAACGACGAGGATGTACTCAAAGCAATCAGAAATGGTTACATGTTGACCCACTTGAACATGTGGAAAGAGTTAGGTAAACACCAAATTTCTCGTTATTAACTAACTTAATTAAGTACGACGTATCGTACTAAAACTCTGCTTTGTCTAGGCCCAAGGCGAGTTCTAAGTGACTGTACCAAAATGTTTAGCTTGACCTTGTTGAAGTTATTCATAATTTTTTCTTGAGTAGTTTGACATTGAGTTTACAGAAGTTTTTCGAATGGTCATTGTCGTTATTGTCCGTGCTATTGCTTTGTTAGATAATAGCAAGTAAAACAAATTACCTTTGCAAAGTTTTTTGGGAATCCCACTCACTTTGCCAAGTGAAAGCAGTTTTACCAGTTTGAGTTTTTATATTAGCTCAAGTTTCCTCTTATGAAAAAGTTATGTATAAGGTCATTATTGCAG
Organism: Cosmia trapezina; assembly: GCA_905163495.3. Classification (NCBI taxonomy): domain Eukaryota; kingdom Metazoa; phylum Arthropoda; class Insecta; order Lepidoptera; family Noctuidae; genus Cosmia; species Cosmia trapezina. The sequence continues at coordinate 10,650,360 of LR991039.1, forward strand.
CTCTGCAACAACTATAGAATGGCTCAACCTCAATGATAGCTTACTGGGAAACTTGAGACTTGTTTGCATATATACTAACATAACAACAAGATTGTTTTGCATACTTAAATAATATTGTTATTTGGGAATGCTTCTAGAATATTATGTCAGAATCTGATGTCTAAAACATGTTTATTACGACAAAATTACCTTGTTTTGGATCTAGTCTATTCATAGAAGTTGGTAAAAAGAAACTACAATATTAAAGACAGCTTAATAAAAAAAAAAATGTCTTGCCTTGCAAAGTTACTACTCTCCAATAATTTATACAGCCTACCAAACAACTTTCACACTACAGTGAGTGTGAGAATAAAGAATACATATTTCAGAGATGGCTATGTCCAGCGGTGAACTACACTATGTGATGAAGATAGAGTATCAATACTATCAAAACTATTATAAACTTTCACATGTTTTATCAATTCACTCTTTCAATACAAACAAAAGAATTTAGGGTTAATTAGAATACAATAAATACCTTTCACAGTTTTTGTTTTAAGGACATTCCTAACAAAAGTAGTTGTGAAATAGTTTCAATACCTAATTAAAATACATTTCTAAATTGCTAAGTGAACTTGTCAGCTTTGTTAAAGACATTTAATGAAGAAAAAAAAGCTTATAATGTAACCTTAAAAATGAAATAATTTTTCACAAGCACAAAATATCTGTTACGTTATACAATGTCTATTGTTTGAAAATGACATTCTATTGTGAGGCTCAGTATACAGACATGAAATAAAAAATAATTACACAATATTCTTGTTTTATTACAGAAAAATGGCCAAAAACTGTAACAGGGTTACCAAGCACGGCAGGTACAACCGCAAGCATAGCTTTTATACGCCGTGGAAAAATATATATTGGACATGTTGGGGATTCTGCTATTGTACTTGGTTACCAAAAAGATGGTAAGTGGTTTGAGATGAACAGTAGAAACTTCTACACCATTTCTCAACATTTGTGCATTTGTGAATATGAATTGTTTACCTGGCTGAGAGTCTATCGCACTAACATTAAACATAATTGAGAACAAGCATAAAAAAAAATTACAATGTGATTTTTTTTGGGCAATCTGGTGCAAAAGAACAATGGCCATTTTGGACTAGGAAAAAAACAGAATTTGTTACCGAGATGAGATTTTTAGTTAGGAAAGGTACACAAACTACAAACTTATAATTTATTTGGTGAAAAAACTGTGACACACGGTTGTAGTGTAGTTTCTTCATTTGCCTGAGCGATAGTATTTAAATATCTAATGGCTGGGTTAATTCATTAATAATAATTAATAACATTACATATTAAATAAAATTATCACACGTAGAAAAAGCATAATTCATAACATACCCTTCCTATGTCTGACAATTAATAGGCAAATGAAACAACATAAATATGTATCATCAAGTTACGTTTTATAAGAATTTTCTAGTCCAAGCATGTTAGCAGAGTGGCCATTGTTCTTTATGCTCAACCTACTGTCACATAACAACATACATTAACCTTTTAATTTTATAGGTTGTGAGGAGTGGGCTGCAAAACCATTGACATCAGACCACAAACCAGAATCCACAATAGAAATAGAGCGCATCCAAAGATGTGGTGGCAAGGTAGTCTCGAAGGCTGGTGTACCTCGAGTTGTATGGAACAGACCTCGTCTCGGGCACAAGGGACCAATCAAGAAGAACACACCTATGGATGAGATACCGTTCTTAGCCGTAGCAAGGTCGCTTGGTGATCTCTGGAGCTATAATCCTCAAAATGATGAGTTTATAGTCAGTCCTGACCCTGATGTTGGTGTTTTGACTATAGACCCGTCTAAATTTCGGTGAGTGGGACCATTGAACATTATAAATTTTTACAAAATGCTTACTTACTTGCTTACTTACTTAAAATAGATTGGGTGTAATTTATGGTTTTACTGAAATCCAGCTCACGGTTCCTCACTCTATTTATTTAAATTTAGGTTTTCCATCCTAAAGTCTCATCTCAGAAACTTTATATATCGCACACCCAGACAAACACTGAATTATGTCGAAAAATCTCTGTGAACACAAAACTATTATTTTCTAGTTGCAACTTGTCCGCATCAGGACACAGACGCAGATCCTTTACGCAACAGTGAATTATTCTTCACATGCAATGTTCAGGACATTGGCAATATTATGTGATAACGGTTTTTAGTCAATTCTGAAAAATGAGCTATTTTGACTTAGTGCAGTATTGTTCTGGGTGTGCAACATGTTTATATTGTAAGATTAAAGGCTAAAAATCATGGGTATTTTTACACCCTGTATATTATCCTTTATTAATATGAATCTGTTTGTTACATTACAGGTGTCTGATCTTCGGCACTGATGGCCTGTGGAACATGATCTCGCCAGAGGGCGCCGTCAGTCTAGTTCAGGCCACCGAGCGGCACAACGAAGCCGCCCTCGTCGGTGGGAATGGAAACCAGCCAAGGGACTGGTTGAACCCATCCAAAAGTCTAGTGGATCATGCTCTGGAAAGGTATGTAGGCTTCCTGTCTAACCGGATGCAGCTGAATACCAGTATTTTACATGGAACAACTGACCTCCACTGCACAGGGTAAGACTGGTTGTTAGACTTTTGGGCTTCTAACAACTACCCGAAATAACTGGCAAAGATCTATGAATGACAGCCGGGACCAACGGCTTGACGTGCTTTCCAAGGCACAGGGGTCTCATATGTAATGGATGGTAACCCATCCACGAACCTACTGTGGCAAGCGTAGCTTAACCATCGATCGACCCGTGCGACTGTTATTACTTAGCCACGAGATTCTTCACGACATTTTCGGGATTCTTTTAAAACTCAATGTGCCATATTGACTGAAATATTATTGAGCAATGAAATAGTTATGATGACCTAACATACTGGAAGAATTTTGAATCACCATTCAAATTTCAATGATAGGGTCTTTGTTGAAAATAATAGAATAAGTGTTTTTTAACCGACTTCAAAAAGTTCTCAATTCGTCGGAACCTTAAAAAGTCTTGTTGTGGATACCATCCGCGGATACACGTCCTCGCGGCACCCGCACGTTACTATTGGACCAAACCTGAAATCGCAAAAAAAAAAAAATCAGCTGTTCAGTACATTTCTGTTCGCATAATTCGTCAAAATGTACTGAACAGCTGATTTTTTTTTCGCGATTTCAGGTTTGGTCCCATACTAAAAGTTGTTCATAATGATAAGTACAATGACCCCTTAAGAGGTTTTGCGCATTTAACGTTACACGTTGTATATAATAAAAAGAGAAGTCCTGACTGATTGACTGACTCATGAACCTGAAATTTTGCATAGAGGTTTCCCTTAATTCAATTCAATTCAATTCAATTCAATTTATTCAATGTTTACAATTATTTCATGATAATAACTATGAATACAAAATCATAAACTAGGTCAATATAAATACATGTGCCTGAACTAGGTAATCCTGTGTTTCAGGCAATATGGGCTAAGCTTAAACTATATAAAATAATCACAAATTAATATTTACAAATAAAACAGTAATGTACAGTTGGCAAACATGAAAAGAAAGACATAGGTACATTGCATAAGAATTTCTCAAGTGTACCTACTTTAATACCTACTTATTAAAATAATATAAAACAGTAATTATTTCACTACAGTTAATAATTTTTCTGTATCTTCGTACGTCAGATGTTGGAGAGTCTCCTGGAGAGTTTTTTTACAATTCCCGTAATTTTGAGGATAGATGTTCGCTGCTGCATTTATTCTATTGTAGATTAGCGGACCAAGGAAAACATAAAATTTGGACGTGAATGCATGTTTCGTTTCCACTATCCGAGGACAAACTATATCTTTCCGTCTTTTGTTAGTACATTCAGTGCTATATGGAAGGGATGCGTGCTGTTTTAATACTATATTCAATACAAACAATTGGCGTACTGTTAGTACTTTACAAGCACTATAGAGAAGGTTAGTGGGAAAAAGTAAAGGGCGGAAAGTGGATACTTTAAGAACTGCTCTCTGTGCTCTTTCGGTGGTGAGTAATAATGTTTTTCCCGCTCCACCCCAAGAAGTGATGCAGTAAGTTAATATGGACTGACAAAGAGCAAGGTAAACTTGTCTAATTGTTTTCGGGTCTACAAGATTGCGTATCTTTTTGAAAACAAATATTAACTTACGAATCCTGTTATTTAAGGCTTCAATATGATATTTAAATGAGAGAGTTTCGTCTATTATGATCCCTAAGTATTTTATTTTACTTGTGATTTTAATTTCGGGACATGTACATAGGACATTAGAAGGGTCTCTACAATGATGAGCATGCAGTTTTGAGTGAGATAGAGCTGATTGTGGTGTGCGTATCGAAAAGTTAATATAATTAGTTTTGTCTGCATTTAATGTTAGTAGGTTTTGCTGAAGCCATTTATTTACAACATTGAAACCGTATTGCGCGCACTTGTATACTTCGGTTTCTGAATTAGCTGAGAAAAGGAGGGCAGTGTCGTCAGCGTATGATATGATTATGCCATTATCTATCTTAAGATCACATAAGTCATTTATATAGATCAAAAACAGAGTAGAGGCTAAAATGCTTCCTTGAGGTACACCGAAAACAGTATTTTTCAGATCATCGCTGAGAACATTTCCAATCTTTACGCACTGCGTACGTTCCTCTAGGTAGCTCGTGAAGAGCTTAAGCTGAGTGCCTCTTATGCCGATATATTCAAGTTTGCGCAATAGAATAGGAATGGAAACTGTATCAAAAGCTTTCGCGAGGTCCAAAAATATTCCCACTGTGTACTTCCCTTTGTCAAGTTCTTGTACTACGTAGTCTGTTAAATGATGTACGGCATCAGCAGTTGATAAGTTCCTTCTAAATCCAAACTGTGTCTTGGACAAGATAGACTTTTCATCCAGGAATTTAACTAATCTTTTGCTTATAATTTTTTCTAATATTTTAGACAAAGAGGGCAATATGGAAATGGGTCTGTAGTTTGTGACTTGAAATTTACTACCAGACTTGTACACAGGGACAACAATAGCTTTTTTAAGACACTTGGGAAAGGCTCCTGTAGTTAAACATATTTGGAAAATATAAGTGAGAGGAGGTATTAAGATGTGTGTTACGGACGCCGAGCATAGTATAAATTAAAAGACTATGAAAGTTGTGCAGGATAGCTGCTTCATTAGTTAGCGTGGTAATATCATAGTCTTTAGGCATGTGGTATTTTTAGTTTGTGGAAAATTAGCATGCAGCTTTAAGTCCAACAGATGCTAGAGATTCCCACGGCGCCCGAAATGTTTTGTTTTGCTTATCGCCGGGCGTTTTCGCAGTAAAATGCATTGTTTTATATTCTAAAATGTTTACTAGCGGCACTGTTAAAGGAACTCATTATTGTCGAGACCTTTTGTTGAATAGGTAACAGTTCTGCGTAAATTGTAATCCGCACAAAATATCTTTCTTAGTTTTAGGAAACGAATTATTTGTTGTCGGTGTCTATTGATATGCATTTCTTTAGCCTTTTGTAATAATTCTAAGAAAGTTTGTTTTTATGTGTTTACAATAGTTTTAAATAGCGTAGCCAGTACTTTGTTAGACCACCCAAAGCGTGGGAAATAGTAGGGATAGAACTAACGCCACTGGGGCATATAAAAAGCCTTACTTGTAAAACCAAAGTCAGTCAGTCGGCCTCTAGCTCTACAAGAAGAATAAACTAGAAGACAACAGCAAGAAGTCTTTTATTACTCCAACCTAATACAGTCCACCACAGTCTGGTCCATCGAGCAGCGGATAATTCTGAAGAACGAAGAACCAGCGCCAACCAAGCGGCAGAAAAACGAAGAAATCTGCGGCAAGAGCAAGAATCTACGAGACCGACTGCATCGACCGACCGATCGAACGACCGGTCCCGAAGAATCGACGTACCTACGACGCGCCGCCATACCAACCCGACGTACCCGATCGTCGCCGGGTCGAAGAGGGGCTGCATTGAAGAGGGGCTACGTTAAAGAGGGGCTACGTTGAAGAGGGGCCACGTTGAAGAGGGGCCGCGTTGAAGAGGGGCCGCGTTGAAGAGGGGCCACGTTGAAGAGGGGCCGCATTGAAGAGGGTCCACGTTGAAGAGGGGCCACGTTGAAGAGGGGCCGCGATAGAAGAGGGCCGCGTGAAGAAAACGAGGGCCGGGTCAAGAAAGAAGAGGGCCGAGTCGAAAAAACTTCAAGATGGTGGTCACCAGAAGCCAAGGGGAATTAGCAGAAATCGAGGAGCAGCAGCGTTGCATCCAAGAACAGGAGGCGCGCCGCAGAGAAGCTGAACGAATAGAGCAAGAACGATTGAGAAGAATCTCACTGGACCCGCCGGCATCACCATTTTGGAAATCAGCAGACGCCAGTACAGCGGGACCAACCGGACTTCGGGCTACTGCGGAGCAACGAAAGCCATCACCGACTAGATCCGTCAGGTCAACAACCAGCGTGACAACACGACTACGGATGGCGGAACTGGAGGCAGCAGAGAAGCTAGCGACGATCCGAAGAAAGGAGTTGGAGTTGGAGGCCGACCTAGTCAAAAAGAGACTAGCAGCCGAAGTATCCGCGATCAACGATGAATACAGCGTGCACGAAGAAGCCACTCCTCCCCGTGAAGAACCACATCAGAAAGTGGACAACTGGTTGAGGACGCACCCCCTCAACTCTCGGGAAGAAGAAGGAACCAGGGCAGCCAGGGAAGAGCCAAAGCAAATACGCTTCGAAGCACCGCGAGGAAGATCGCCAACTCCAACAAGGAAGAACAGCATCGAGCACTTGGCCGCCACATTGGAGAAGATGGCCAGACCCAGGCCTCGACACACTGACCTGCCGACCTTCTCCGGAGCAGCCAACGAATGGTTGCCATTCAAAGCAGCAGTTCGAGATACGACCGAGATGTACCAAGTGTCAGCAGCGGAAAACATCCAGAGGCTAAGGAGCTGCCTCAAAGGGGAAGCAAGAGACGCCGTGGCCGCCCTTCTGCATACAGCTACAGATCCGGACGTCATCATGAAGACCCTCGAGCAATGCTTTGGAAGACCTGAAGTCATCATCGACCGAGCACTAGAAGACCTCAAGAAACTTCCGAAACCTGGATCATCAGCAGCCGAACTCAACAGCTTCGCCATCAAGTTGCAGAACATCATCTGCGTGCTGAAGACAATCGACCGAAGAGGCTACCTGTTCAACCCCCTGATGACGCGAGAAGTATTGGACAAGCTCAGCCCGCATCTTCGATCCCGCTGGTGCGACTACGCCTACGACCACGAAGGAATGACTGACCCGGAGATCGTCATTTTATCCCGTTTCCTGATGAGAGAAGCGGACAGAGCACTGCGGTATACATACACCCCGTCTACGAGTAGCACAAGCCAGAAGAAGGATACTCGACCCATCGTGACACTCAAGAAGAAAGCGAGCGTCTTCACTACGGTCGAGAGCGCAGAAAAAAAGGTCAAGTGCCCCAAATGCGAGCAAGCTCACGTCCTGACACAGTGCCCGAAGTACAAGGCACTTACTGTGGACGAGCGATGGAGCTTGGTAAAGGAGAAGAAGATATGCTTCAAATGCGCCCAGAAGCAACACAGGCGCACACACTGCAAAGCAAAGGCGTGCGGCGTGGACGAGTGTCGCCGCCCGCATCATGCGACTCTTCATCAAGTACGAGAAGCAAAGACTGAAGAAAAGAAGACAGATGCACCCAAGGAGGAAGCGGTCCTGTCCCTAGCAACCCGACCAGCTGCCGGACCAAGAGCAGTCTTGCTGAAGATGTGCCCTGTCGTCATAGCCGGACCACGGGGGGAGGTGAAGACGTATGCTCTACTGGATGAAGGAGCTACAATCACCCTCATCGATGAAGAACTAGCAGCGAGCATCGGAGCTGAGGGACCAGCGCAACCTCTCCACCTGAACGGGGTCAACATGTCACAGCAAGAGATGAAGAGTCAGCTGGTGGATATTCAAGTCAGAGGATTGAAGAGCGACGAGAACTACAAGGTCAGAGCGAGAACTATGAAGAATCTCCGCCTCCATCGTCAATCCGTTCCTGACACCCTACTGGACTACGAGCATCTGAGGGACCTGACACCAGAAGAGGTGTGCTACGATGTGGCCCGTCCTGGAATCCTGATGGGGACAGACCACTGGGAATGCATCGTGACCCGCGAGCTACGAGTCGGCGGCCCTGATCAACCGGCCGCATCAAGAACACAACTAGGATGGGTGGTGCACGGAACCGCGCCACGCAAGACCATCTATCAAGAGGGAAACGTGCTGCACGTCTTCGAGCCTGAACGAACGCCGAGGACAAGCGAGCAAGAACTCCACGACTTAGTCGAAGCCCACTTCAAGATCGACGCACTCGGCATCCAGGGGAAGCCGCGAGTCAAGGAAACCGATCAGCGAGCTATCGACATCGTCAGGAAAACGACCAAGAAGATCGACACCGGGTACGAAGTTGGACTGCCGTGGCGACGAGATGACGTCATCATGCCACCAAGCTACGGGCAGGCGCTCCGCCGACTAAAGAAGATAGAACAAAAGATGGACGCCGATCCTGAGTTCGCAGCTGAATACACGAAGCAGATCAACAACCTCTTGGATAAGGGGTACGCAACGCCGTGCGATGGATCGGAAGAAGCGAGCGCCATCTGCTGGTACCTGCCACACTTCGCCGTGCAGAACCCGAACAAACCCGGCAAGCATAGGCTGGTATTCGACGCAGCGGCTAAAAGCAACGGCGTGTGCCTGAACGACGAGCTGCTGGAGGGGCCCGATCTACTATTATCACTGCCAGGGATCTTATTCAGATTCCGAGAGAAGACAGTGGCGATCACAGCGGACGTGCAAGAAATGTTCCTGAGGATCCGAATAAGACAGCAAGATCAACCAGCGCAGCAGTTCCTGTGGCGAGGCGACGAACGAGTAGAGCCTCCAAAGAAGTACAAGATGGCCAGCATGATCTTCGGCGCAGCGAGCTCCCCGTACATGGCCCACTATGTCCGCAACCATAACGCGGATGTACACGGGCAGGAGTATCCACGAGCGCTGGAAGCCATCAAGAAGAGTGACTACATGGACGACCTGGTAGCCAGCTACGAAGACACGAAGGAAGCTTGGAAGGCGGTCGAAGAAACGAGAGCAGTACACGCGCATGCGGGATTCACGCTACGAGGATGGAGCTCCAGCGACAAGTCGGTACTACGCGACGTGCCACCAGAACTGCACGCCACCGCTCCCACAACACTGGGGGGAGATCAGCCCGAGAGCAAGATCTTGGGACTATTCTGGAACGCAGAACGAGATGAGCTGGGATTCAACACGTCGATGAGCCGAGTTCCAGCTGAAGTAAGGACAAGAACTCGCGCGCCGACCAAACGTGAAGCCCTCAGCGCCGTGATGTCCATCTACGACCCACTAGGACTGCTGAGCCACTACACCATACGATCGAAGATCATACTGCAGAACTTGTGGCGCCTCCAGACGACGTGGGATGAGCAGATTCCGGAAGAAGAGAACGAACTCTTTGCATCATGGCTCGCGCGTCTTCCCGAGCTCGCCCAGCTTCGACTACCAAGATGCTACGTGACACAGAAGTACGAGCGCATCGACTTACACATCCTGTGCGACGCCAGTGAGCAAGCCTACGCGACCGTGGCCTACTGGAGAGTGAAGAATGTCGACGGGAGCCTGAACGTCGTGTTGGTCGCCGCCAAAGCTGAGGTGGCGCCTCGACGAGCGCAGACCATACCACGCCTGGAACTGCAAGCTGCGGTCATCGGAGCAAGACTCGCCGACACTGTGAAGAAGGAGCATCGAATCAACATCAGCCAGACGACCTACTGGACCGACTCATCCAGCGTGGTGCATTGGATTCACCACGACATGCGACGCTACACGGCATTCGTCGCGCACCGACTAGGGGAAATCGCCGAGCTAACCCAGAAAGAAGAGTGGCGTTGGCTACCCACCGCAAGCAACGTAGCCGACGACGCCACGCGACTCGTCGACACACCCATCAGTGCAACGGATCGCTGGTTCCAGGGGCCCGACTTCCTGTTCCTACCAGAGGAGCAATGGCCTAGAACAACGACGTCCGAGCAAGAGGACGAAGAGGTCCTCCACATCAGCGAGAAGACAGAACGAGACAGCTGGCTACCGAACCCCGCCCGTTTCTCGAAGTATGAAGTCTTGGTGAGGGCCACCGCTCGAGCAATCGCCTTCACCGACATCTGCCGTCGACGAGCAACAGCGATGGAACATCGCCACATCCAGCGCGCCGAGGCCGAGCTGATACGACAGGCGCAAGAAGACAGTTTCGGCGAGGAACTGAAGAGGATCCGGTCTGCACGCCCGCTGACAAAAGCGAGCCGGCTGTACCGGCTGGATCCAGTACTGGAAGACGATGTCCTGAAGGTGCGGGGCCGGATCGAGGCCTCTTCCGCGCCGACCGAGACGAAGCGACCAATCATCCTGGATGGCCGTCATCAGCTGACCAAGCTCCTTGTACTGCGGGAGCACTGCGCTGCGGGTCACGCCAACAGAGAGCGCGTGACGAACGACCTGCGACAGCGGTACTGGGTCATCCACTTACGGCCCACAGTACGCGCTGTCGAGAAGAACTGCGCTTTCTGCAAGAGACGGCGAGCAACGCCGCAAACGCCAGCTACGGGAGACCTGCCACACGCCCGCCTTGACCCCTTCCACCGCCCGTTCACTAATTGCGGGGTGGACTACTTCGGACCAATGATGGTCAAGGTCGGGCGACGCCGAGAAAAGAGGTGGGGCGCACTCTTCACGTGCCTCACCTCCCGCGCCGTGCACATCGAGCTCGTCGCATCACTCTCCACTGACTCAGCAATCATGGCGCTGAGACGTATGGCCGCACGCAGAGGGTGGCCCCGAGTGATGTACTCCGACAACGCAACCAACTTCCGCGGAGCTGACCAAGAGCTTCGCAACGCCTACGCCGAGTGGATGCCTGCCCTGCGAGACGAGGGGCTACTGCATCGAATGGAGTGGCGCTTCATACCTCCTGGCGCGCCCAACCAAGGTGGCGCGTGGGAGCGAATGGTGCGCTCCGTGAAGACTGCTCTCAGCATCACTCTGCGAGAGAAGGCGCCAGCAGAAGAAGTCTTGAGAACTCTACTCACCGAAGCCGAGTTCTCCATCAACGCAAGACCACTGACCCACGTTAGCGTGAACCCCAGCGATCCAGAGGCCCTTACACCCAACCACTTCCTGTTGGGGTCATCGGAAGGGCTGCCAACGACGGGACCCTGCGACGAGGCTGACAGAAGAACATGGCGAGTTAGTCAAGCACTCGCTGACCACTTCTGGCGACGCTGGCTGCGCGAGTACCTACCCACTCTGGTACCTCGCGGCGAGCCGCAGAACGATGTGCGTCCAATGCAAGCTGGCGACGTGGTCCTCGTGGTCGACAACACGCTGCCCCGGAACACCTGGCCGATGGGAGTCGTCGAGCGCACGCATCGTGGACCGGACGGCGGCATCAGGGTCGTCGAGGTGCGCACCAGAGCCGGCGTCTTCCGACGCCCCGTGAGCAAGCTCGTCGTCGTATTGAAGATCGAGGAGGCTACGCGAGCTGCGCCGGGGGGAGAGCTGTTACGGACGCCGAGCATAGTATAAATTAAAAGACTATGAAAGTTGTGCAGGATAGCTGCTTCATTAGTTAGCGTGGTAATATCATAGTCTTTAGGCATGTGGTATTTTTAGTTTGTGGAAAATTAGCATGCAGCTTTAAGTCCAACAGATGCTAGAGATTCCCACGGCGCCCGAAATGTTTTGTTTTGCTTATCGCCGGGCGTTTTCGCAGTAAAATGCATTGTTTTATATTCTAAAATGTTTACTAGCGGCACTGTTAAAGGAACTCATTATTGTCGAGACCTTTTGTTGAATAGGTAACAGTTCTGCGTAAATTGTAATCCGCACAAAATATCTTTCTTAGTTTTAGGAAACGAATTATTTGTTGTCGGTGTCTATTGATATGCATTTCTTTAGCCTTTTGTAATAATTCTAAGAAAGTTTGTTTTTATGTGTTTACAATAGTTTTAAATAGCGTAGCCAGTACTTTGTTAGACCACCCAAAGCGTGGGAAATAGTAGGGATAGAACTAACGCCACTGGGGCATATAAAAAGCCTTACTTGTAAAACCAAAGTCAGTCAGTCGGCCTCTAGCTCTACAAGAAGAATAAACTAGAAGACAACAGCAAGAAGTCTTTTATTACTCCAACCTAATACAGTCCACCACAATGTGCTTGAATTGCTTGATGATTTTACTTGATATATTATCCCACCCAACTGCAGAGTCGTCTTTAAGGCTCATGATTATTGTGTCTAGCTCGTGTTCGTCGGTATTTAGTAGCACAAAGGATGATGAAGTGTTGCTATGTGTTATGGAAGTGCATTCATGGGGCTGTGGTTGGCTCTGATGTTTGTCTGCCAGACATTTGCCAATATTTACAAAGAAATTATTTGCGGCGTTAACAGAATTCAAGTCTGAAGAATGGATTTGAAATAAGCTTGAAGCTGTCTCACGCTGTTTCGAGGAATAAGTAACATTTTTAATATGTTTCCAGATATATTTGCTATTTGTTCCAGCTTTTTCAAAAACAGATTTATCATAGTTCATTTTCACTTTTCTTAGGAGATTGTTACAAAAATTCCGATATCTTTTATACGATAGTTGCAATATTAGGTTGCTTGGGTTAGATTTAGCTTTGCTATGCAGCTTGTCTCTGTGTCTTATACACCGAATTAGACCTGGTGAGATCCACGGCTTTATGTTATAATTTTTGCAACTCACACGAATGTTAAAAGTATTCCTCTGTAGTGCATGTTGAACATTTTCTATCAGATATAACATACCAAACTGTGGGTCGGCAGAATTGTAAACTGGGTCGAAATCGATATTGCGTAAATCATCTTCAAGTTTATTAGTATTTAATTTTGAAATTATGCGATTGTTGTCAATGTTAGGTAATTTGCAATTTAAGGTTAGTAGAACAGCCTTGTGGTCGGTTATTGTCGAATTAATAATAAGTGCAAGAGATGCGAAATTTGATTTAAGCATGACGTGATCCAAGCATGATCCGCTTTGATGGGTAGGGAAGGTATGGGCAGGAAGCAAGCCATGGAAGGAGCATAGGTTGAGGTAATCCTGGGCAGCTGCGTCAGATTTTCCTGGAAGAATATTGATATTAATATCTCCAGTCAAAACGACGTTTTTGAAAGTTGATAGATTTTGCAAGGTGTCATTCAACGAGATCATAAAATTGTTTATATTTCTATAAGATGGCGATTTATACAAACCTAAGATAGCAGTATCTGTTCCAATTTTTACTAACAATCTGTTGCAGTCCTGCATGTCAGGCTCCTCTACAGACACATTAAGATTATTTCTTGCATAAACTATCACTCCATCGTTTTGACTGTAATTTATATTGCTTCGATACATATTATATCCTTGCAGTGGCGGTATGTTGTATTGTTTTGAAAGCCAGCATTCCGTTAAAACAATGATGTCACAATTTGTATTGAGTCGTTGCAGGAAAATACTAAGACTATCAAAATTTTTATATATACTGCGTATATTTTGTGTTAGTACAGTTAGTGGATTGCTGTAGCAGGAGAGATTTTGTTTGCACTCTTCGACCTCACAACACTTAGCCACAGATACAGAAAAATCGTCTAACTCACTAATTAAATCCTTAATCATACTTATCTTTAAAACTAGATCGACTGTAAGAAAAGGGTCAACAAAAATATTAATTTACGGCGCTCTTAGGCGCCTCCATAATCAATAGTATTGATGTACCTCATTTCAGCATGTTTTTTCGCCGGGCAGACATCAGCTCCTGTACTATGTTTGCTTGGCTTTTTGAAATGCAAACATGTCGCGCATTTTGGCTCTACATTTTTCTTTGTGCAATCCTTTATTGAGTGCCCTTGATCACCACAATGGCCACAGGTATAAGTGGTCTCCCGACATGACTTGGCCGCATGACCATACTGCTGACATTTAAAGCACCTAGTGACCAGAGTGAAGTCTCGAATAGGGCAGGATGACCAATTAATAAAAACTCTTTCTTTCTGAATTAGGGCCTTACGAATGACTGGTGAGACTTCTATGATATAGTTGCAGTTCGCAGCGTCCTTTCTACCCGACTTGTGGCTTAGTCTACTTGTGGACAAAAATGATTCGATTGTCAGATCCTGAAGTTTGGCTAAATTTTGGTTGAATAGGCAGGTAAAAACTTCTTTTTCTTCCATTGATGAGGGCACTCCAATTACTACCAAACGTGGTTTCCGTTTCTGAGGTTCGTCAAAGGTCAGGTCTGAGTTTGTGAGCTGAACAGAATTTTTGAGCTTGTCGATGTCCTCCTTCGTGTCAGTTCTAATTATGACACCGCCGTTCTTGGTTTTGTGCAAACCTCTGACGTGCAGCTTTAAATCTTCTGGGCAGATTATTTTTTGGACAAGGGATTTTGTCTCTTCACTTGACCTTTGTTTGTCTTTTGGGTAAATAGCCACCGCGCTAACATTCATTGGCTGAATGAAGTCGCTAGCACCTTTCTTGACCATGTCAGCAAAAGTTTTTATGTCAGGCTTTGTTGTTGATTCGTCAATAGACAACTTAAGGTCTTCTAGACGCTGTGCTAGTTTGTTATTGCATTGCAGAGTTTGTACAGTTGCATGGGTTTGTACGGCTTTCAGCTTTAAAGATTGGTACTGTACTACCAACTGCGATGTACCATGACTAACTTTTCGGCAAAGATTACTTATCCGCAATTTTTGGTCTGAGTTCAATTTTCCCTCCGTAGCAATTGTACATACCTCATTTAGACACTGCTCAATGGACGTCATCCAGGTCTGCAGTTCTGGGGTAGAGATGATTTCAGGGGCATCATCGATCAGCTCTTTAGGACGGGATGAGGATGAGGGCGTGGGGGGCGGGGTGCGCGTAGTCCTGGCACTTCTATTAAAGGGACTGTCTTCCATTCTATTATCAGTATTCACTACTTAAAACACTGAGCATGTCCACTAGTTCGCTACTAAAACATTACACAATAAACTTAGGTACGCAGTTATTAAACTAGGTCACAATTTATCGAGTGATTATTTGTTATTTTATTAATTTTGATAGGCACGACTGTTTTCAACGAATGCGCAAGTGCATCCAACGTTAATGTAGACAAGGAATAAGGAAGGACTTCCCAGTAGTATGTTCCCGTGGGATAGTTTCAGACATATACGCGGGCGAAGCCGCGGGCAAAAGCTAGTTCAGAATATTTTATTCAGAAAAATTACGCGGCCACGTAACCACACTGAATTGATTGAGTGACTGAGTGTAGTCTAGTACCTACCTAATACCTAGAAAAAATTTAATGGTACATACAAATCACCTGAATAATTATTTTTCATAGATGGTCAAACACCAGAATGAGAGCCGACAACACGTCCGTGGTGACCCTCATGTTGGACCCGCCGGGTCCGCCGCGCGCCACCGTGTTGCGCTCGCGCTCTAGTGCGGCTCGTCCCGCGCCCGCCGCACCCCCCGCGCCCGCGCGCCCCGACGAGCCCGAGCCGCGCCCCGTGCCGCAGAACGGACTCACTATCATGACGCGCTACTCCGACGGCGAGCGCGCCGCTCCCGCGCCCCCGCCGCCGCCCCCGCCGCCCGACGTGCCCCTGCCGCCTTGCGCCACGATCGATGCGCGTCTGCCGGCCGCGCCGTCGCACACAGACACCCCGCGCGACGTGCCCGACCCGGACGACGACGCCATAGTCAACTACGGTAACCCTGCCGAATCATACTTCATGGCTCGTCTCCTCAATCGCACCCGCGTCGTCAACACACTGTCAGCAGTCCACGAGGAGATCGCCGGCACCCCGGCGCCGCGGGAACCCTCCGAGCCCCGTGAGCCCACGCCTGCGCCCGCCACCGTCGTGCCGGACGTCGAAGCAGAGTCGGACGCGTCCACTGCCAACCGTCCCCCTATCCCGCCCCGCGCCGCAGCCGTTGAACCGACCGCGACCGCTGCGGATATCACGATTTTGCCCGACGATGATGGTGGTATTCAGATCAATGAAGTTTCGTCGAGCTCACCCACGGAGGGCCCACCAAAACCGCGCGGACGTCGTCCACGCACCGACGCCAAGCGCGACCCCCCGGCGGCCGCGCCCGACCGCGTGCTGCGCTCGCACCACGAGGCCGAGCCGCCGCAGCGCCCGCACACGCGCCAGGCCACGCGAGCGCGCCCGCCCGCCGCCTCCTCCGCGCCGCCCCTCGACCGCGTCGTTATACTCACCCGCCGCGCGCCGCCTGTACCCTCTCCCGCACCCCCGCCGCCGCCGAGAACCGACCGGCTGGCGGCTGGAGACGCGAAACCCTCGGGGCGTCGCGTCGCACCCGCACCCGTCGAGACCATTCCTGTCGATGAAGAGGCAAAACGTAGCGGCACACGCTCCACGCGCTCCCAGGGCGCGCAGGGAGTGACACCTCTAGCTCAGAAGATAACACGCAGCATCGGGCTGTACGCCCGCGAGCTGCGCGGCGCGGCGGCGGCGGCGGCGGCTGCGGCAGGTGCGCGGGCGGGAAACTCGGCGCGCGCCCCGGGACCGGCGCGGCGGACCCTGGCGGCGCGCCGCCCGCCCCCCGACCGCTCGAAGGAGAACCTCGGGGCCGCACGGGGCCGCGCGCGCGCCCGCGGCGCGCCCGCCGCCTCACCGCCGCCCTCACCCCTGCCCGGACCACCCGAGCCGCCGCGCCCGCGCACGAGACGCGCGGATAGCGCGCACGACGAGCCCGAGGTGCACTCCACCACGGCCGAGCCGCCGCCGCCCTCAGCATGCGCTGGCGCGCCCGCGCCCGCTGCCCGCCCACGCGCCCTGCGCTCGCGCAACGACGCGACGGAGCCGGTGCGTGCGGTGCGTGACCAGGGCGCCTGCAAGCGCACGCGCTGCGGCGAGGACGGCGGCGGCGGCGCCAGCAAGGCGGCCCGTCTGGCGCCGGAGCGGTGCGCGCGGGCGCTAGGTAAGCGCGCGACGGGCCCGTGGGCGCCAGCGCTCGCGCTCCGCAACCGCTTGCGCCGGCGACTGGCCAAGTAGCGTGGGCGGCCGCCGCGCCTGCGCCTCGGTCCGACGCTGACTTCGGTTCCAAAGATGACTGCGTCGTATACGGTTGATTTTCTGTTGTTGTTTTTTTATTTTTATCGCCGTCTCAGGCGTCGCCGCAGACGGCGGCTAGGCAGTAGGTAGTCCAGTTGGGTGACTCTGTCCGTGGACCGCTCGGGGCGGCCCGGGCCCCGCGACGTCGTCGGAGGCCCGCGGCCGCCATCGTCGTTAAACAATAGTACAAAGGTATATTCTATATTTAACGTGTAAGTTTACCGCGTGGACCAGGAGGATTTTATTAGCCCTAGTAGATATTTATTTTCTCTATATTTATAGCTTCTATCGTAATGCATTTAACCGTAGGCGAAATGTGAATCTGATTTTCATTGTTGTGACGTAGAGTCAGAGGCTACGTAGTAACTTCAGATAGATAGTCTGCCTTATAAAGCGAGAGTACAACATGTTAACATTTTTATATCTTCGAAGATCACCTTGAACTTCAAGTTTTAACCAACAAAACTTATCCAAAACTCTGTTGATGTTAAATTTAAGTCATGATATGATAATAAAATTGATAAATGTTATGTATCGCATGTGGCACTTAAGCTTTACACTGCAGTATTTGATCAAATAGGGTATCAATCCGTTTATAATTCACAAGATTTTAAACACTTAAACATTTTGACAAATTGTTAATATACTTGATAGTATATAAATATTTATTATATAAAATTCTTTACTATAATACCTAATTGGAACTATACCAAGAGTGCTTTCTCGAAATATAACGTTAATTAAGAGTGCTACCTAAATATTATGGAAAATGTACAGATACAGTGTGTACAGTAAACACCAAAATTATTTGTTTAGATTGTGCTAATGTCTATTTTATATAAACTTAGCTAGATATTGGAGAAGTTATTCTTTTGGGAAAAGAATTGTTTTATGTACTTCCTAATTAAGCTTTATTGATTTTAGGATGTCATACTGAATGTTTGTTACATGTGCCGAAATATTTAATTGTGACAGAGCTCAAACGAGCAATGCATATCTATTAGCATAAAATAGTTGTACAAACACACAAAAGTGAAACTCAACATATTCTTCGGTTAAGGATTAGTTGTTGGTGCATGAACCATTGTTAGTTAATTCGTTGATCGATCTCCTCATAGTTATCCATTTGTTAAATAATATCTACACTATCCACCTCCACTTTAAATTTAACTATCGAAATAATGTGATTATGAGACCATTGATTTATTTAAAACCAAAAAGGTTTTGCATGAATGCAACTTTGTTGACACTGTAAAATATTATGAAAATATTTTTTTGAACAGCAACATAAGATGATTTGAATAGATGTACCTAAGAATGGACTGAAGAAGTAATGATAAGTTAAAGAGTCCAAGTTATGTACATATTAATATAATAAATGAAAAGTAATAGTGCCTCATTTGTTACCGACTTAACAAATACATAGGTAAAAGTGTTCTTTCATATATTGAAATATGTATTTTTATTGAAAAAAAAAAATTTATGCATTGTAATTTAGCTATAAAAGAGGATTTAATATAATTTGTTAAGCTAATTGTGTAAAGATTTTAAAGATTGGCAGTCTGTCGCTTATATCGTGAAATCAAGGAAAATATATAGTTTAGTTATTGAGTTTTGTTTGAAGAGCTGTAAGAGACAGAATGTCAAGTTGATAAAAAAAAAATTGGTAACAATTTTGTAAAATTGGTAACAATTTTGTAACATGGAGGGTATGAATGCCTTGGAGAACTAAGGGCCATAACCTGACCACTGGGGTTATGGCAATCGCTAACGATATAGATTGACATGCTAAAAACAAATTTTATTACTATACATAATTGAAAGTAAAAGGATTATTGTAGATTTTATTTTTTGATTTAAATAAAGTTTGTATGAAATAGATGTTGCATTTTTACTCTCTTATGCCGCACTTATCTAAGTGAAGTTTCTAGAATTACACGAGTCGCTGCATCCGATGAGTTTTAAATAATTCACCAGGTTTTTTCACTAGGCATTTGCAGTGAACCACTTTTCGACCTTATTGCTAAGGTAATAAGGTTGAAAAGTGGTTCACCGCAGTACCATTGCAGGCATATGCGATGAACCACTTCGATCGAACACATTTTATAGAGATATACATTTAATTAAAACAAAAATGAAATTTCGTAGATCGATTTCATTTTTGTTTTAAATACATGTTAACTCTAGCGAGAGGGCGTGACGGATAGATCACCCGTCACGCCTCTCGGTTGTCTTTCATCTTGGAGGGCTCTATTATTTATCACACTTCACACTATCACACTAATATTCTAAAGACGAAAGTTTGTATGTTGGTTACTTCTTAACGCTCAAACGGCTGGACCGATTTGGATGAAATTTGGTTTGTAGATAGCTTATACCCTTACTTTTTATCCACGTCTACGCGGTTGAAACCACGGGCGCAGCTAGTTAATAATTCTAATATCAGGATTGCTTGCCAAAGGAGGGTTTGTAAATCTCTTCGGATGAAGCGACTACTTCACTTTGGAAAGTTTGTTGAACCTTTTAGGATTGGTTGTTGATAAAGCCTGGAATACACATGCTACTAAAAAAGCATGCTTGTTTTCTACTAGGTAGTGTGCTCATTTACAGCATGCTCTCCGAGTGTCTACATTTGTTCATGAAAGCACAGACCTCAGAAGCATGCTTGTTTCTAGCACATCTGAGATGTAAGCTACTGACAGATATGCTCATTACTAGCACGAAAGCATGCTTTTATTGAGCAAGTGCTCATTAGTAGCACGTGTGACTAGTAATGAGGCGTGATCTGTGTTCGAGTAAGCATGCTTTTTAGTAGCATGTGTGTCAGTACCTGTGCACATACTCATTATTTTGGCTTTTTATTTTAAAAATTTGTTTGAAAGTTTGTATATAAGTAAGTACCTAGTAATCTGGAACTACCAGTCTGATTTGAAAAAATATTTTTCTATTTTATAGACCAGTTCTTGAGGAAGGCTATTTAAGGTCACGCTATGACAGAAAAAGGTAGAAAGAATTACGCTAAGCGAAATCGAGGTAATAGCGCGGACGAGGAACAAGAAACACGCGGACTAAGTCGCGGGCAGAAGTTAGTGCTTAAATATACTGGAACGACTAGTAAGGTCTCAAAGTGCCATATCTATAAGGAAAAAAACGTGCTTTTCAGAGAATTTGTGAAGTAAGAGTGAAGAGAATTCCACTGCGTTTTTTCTGCTCAGATTTCTCATAATTATTTTTAAAATGTCTGACATATCGCGGTACCCTGGGGACCCCGGACATTTGGAAGGCGTACGAGAGGCCGAAGAAGCCATCTCGCAAAGGCCTTTAGACTCATTAGACACTTTTAATTAAATGAGGCACTGTCCATATGCACTATGCAGGTACACCCAAGGACAATCCCAGGTTAAGGCGAGTAGTGCTGCCATCTAGCACCGCCATTGAGAAAAAATCATAAGTCTGGAGTTATGGAACATTTTGAAATTTCCTTATGCAAATAAGAAACAAAAATACATTTTTTTTTGCAACAGGGACTGAAACGGTCTTAAAAATTGGAAGTGGGGTTACTATAGTATAGTTAAAATCTCGGTGCAGACTTGGTCATAAAGGGTCAGCGCACACCAAGAGCAGAGCAGAGCAGAGCATTTTCTGAGACTATTGAAAAATTAATCTTATGACAATTCCATAGATTGCAAAATTCAATCGTCCAAACTTGATGCTCGACTACGCTCGAGCATGCTCGAGCATGCTTGCCGTGTATTGAATTTTGCAATGTATGGATTTGTCATAAGATTAATTTTTCAATAGTCTCAGAAAATGCTCTGCTCTGCTCTGCTCTTGGTGTGCGCTGACCCAAATCATAATCGGAGTAGGGATGTGCGCTAGTTGCGCGCGCTCAAGGCCATTATCGATAACAGAATCATTAAGAGCGTAGACGGGCTGCGCGGGAATTGAAAAATGATTTCGATATAAACTTCGATACTAGTCACTTCCCTAATTGTGTACGTATTAGTCTAACCCTCCTTCACCTCTCGTCTCCCCCCGTAGAGTGCGATAGAGACAACTGCAGCTCAGAACGATTTTACCTATAAAAAACCTTGACCGATCGACGTTTCGTATTCTCCTGTTTTCTCCTCGAAACCTAAGCTAATTAAATTATATTTGGTATCAAAATTTAAAGGAAGAATAGATCTATGCCCCTATTACTTGTTTTTATTTTAAAAACTTTTCAATTTTCTTTGGTAGTCGTCTGATTACGTAGGTAAAAACGGGGTTTTTTTTTAGGTTTTTGGTAAGTCATATTTATTTTTGTAATAAATTTTTTCACAAAAAAAAATGACAGGGGCATGCCTTCAATAGACCTGGATTTTTATAAATAAAAACGATTACTCTAGAGGCATTATCCAGGAAGAGAATAGGGGAATACATTTGTATGGAAAAATGCAGCCCGTCTACGCTCTTAAGGTTATCACGTAAACATACTGCATTCATTAATTTTAATTTTCTATTTATAGTTTTATATATACGTTCTTTTGTTTATATATTTAACTAGCTTTTGCCCGCGGCTTCGCCCGCGTGGATGTCGAAAAGTATGCCTCAGGAACAAAAATATTGAGATAGCTTCTGTCCGCGACATCGTCCGCATGAAATTTCTTGTTCCCCGACCCACCGCGTCGCATTGAATTGCCTGCCCGCGCTATTACTTCGTTTTCGCTTAGCTTTCCTTCAAACTTTTTTCTTTTTGCTCGGTACCTAAGAGTCCTACTGTGATGTTAAATATGCCTATAGCCTTCTTTAAGAATTGGGCTATGAAATGCAAAAATAATTATTAAATTCCGACTGGTAGTTACAGAGATTAGCGCGTGCAAACAAACGGTAAAAAAGTGTGTGTGTTAGCTCCGACGCACTACTGGAGTTTACTCCTGTTTTTTGTGCCGTTCTGAGTTTTCGAAAAACCCTGATACACGTTATTCTTCATTTTTGGTCTCGAGTATAGATACTGAGTTTCGAGTTAATCGGACCGCGCGTTAAAATTCCTCTATACAAACTTTGACACCCCCCAATCCCTCCTGAGGAGGTAGTTTAGGAAAACTAAAAATGAAAAACTTTATAAACTTTATAATTTACTTAGATAAATATTCGTGCCAAGTTTCAAGTCTATTAACTCAAGGAATAAGATTTTTCATACAACCTTTGGACCCCCGTTTCAACCCTATAGAGTGTGAATTTTGAAAAATCGTTTCTTAGTGCACCCCTACACTTCATAAGGAACCTACGTGCTAAATTTGGAATCTCTAGACCCAGCGGTTTGGGCTGTGCGTTGATCACGGGACCAAAAATCCTTCCTTATTTCTTGTCTACATTATAAAGGGAACCTCTGTGCAAAATTTCAGCTATACAGGTCCAAGGGTTTGGGCTAGGCGTTGATGAGTCAGTTAGGACTTTTCTTTTTATTATATTGAGATTCTGCCCACGACTTCGTTCACGTGAAATTTCTTGTGCCCCAGACCCACCCCTCGCATCGCATTGCCTACCCGCGCTATTTCTTCGTTTTCGTTTAGCGTTCTTTAGGACTTTTTTCTTTTTGCTCGGCACTTTCTTTTTGCGCGACACCTAACGGTCCCAGAGTGATGTTAAATATGCCTATAGCCTACCTTAACAATTGGGCTTATCAAATGCAAAAAAAAATATTAAAGTCCGACTGGCAGTTCCAGAGATTAGCGCGTTCAAACAAACAAAAAAAAGTATGTGCCAGCTCCGATGCACGACTGGAGTTTATTCCTGTTTTTGTGCCGTTCCGAGTTTCCGACTTTCTATTTTTGGGTCATTTCTGTTGGGGTTTCTGGGTTACTTCAATGAATCAGTGCTATACGAATAGCAACTTTAAGGTGTAAAAACACTCGTCCTCCTCCCTCTTACCCTTCCTCCTCTCACTCTCACCCGCCCCTCTTCCCACCCATATCCCCTCTCTCCCTTATCATCCCTTTCACTGCCCCCTTCACCCCTTCTCCCTCCCCAACGCATCTCCCTCTCACCCCCCTCACCACATCCCCTTCCCACTAACCTCCCCCTCCCCTCTCACACACTCTCACATCCCCTGCACCGCTTCCTCTCCCCTCTACCCTCACCAACTCCTCCCTTCCCCTCTTTCATTCTCCACACCCTACCCCTCACTACATCATCCTCCCTCACTACACTCTCCTATCCCTCTCCCCGTCCCTCCATCACCCTCCCCTTTCCCTCCTCACCACCCCTCCCCTCCCTCTCCCTCTCATCAAACCCTGCCTTTCCCCTTTCCCCCCTCTACCCTTCCCTCTGGGGAAAAACTATTAGTGACAAACTTTATTACTTGCTTAGGCAAGTATTTGTACCAAGTTTCAAATTAATTAACCAAATGAATAAGATTTTTCATATTAAATATATTCCCTTTTTTTCACCCCCCTAGGGGAGGAATTTAAAAAAATCGTTTGGGATATTTCCGTATATTGACTGAAATATTATTTACACCAACTTTCGAGTTAATCAAGCCCCGCAATAAATCCTGCCCTGTAAAATTGACGACCCCTTTTCACCCCTTGTAGATTTTCGAAAAACCCTGATACACGTTATTCTTCATTTTTGGTCTCAAGTTTAAATACTGAGTTTCGAGTTAATCGGAACGCCCGTTAAAATTCCTCCATACAAAACTTTGACACCCCCAATCCCTTCTGAGGGGTTAGTTTAGGAAAACTAAAAATGTCAAACTTTATAATTTACTTAGATAAATATTCATGCCAAATTTCAAGTCTATTAACTCAAGGAATAAGATTTTTCATACAAACTTTCATCCCCTATTTGTCCCCCTTAGGGATGGAATTTCCAAAAATCCTTCCTTAGTGGATGTCTACAGTGTATAAGGTATCTATGTGCAAAATTTCAAGTCTCTAGGTCCAGCGGTTTGGGCTGTGCGTTTATATATCAGTCAGTCAATCAGTCAGTCAGTCAGGACCATTGGTCAGGACTTTGAATTTTATATAATATAGATATGCTTTGTAGTAAATTTGGTAATGAAATAAAAAAAAATGTGTATTTATTTCTATCACCCATTTATAAATATATAAAACTATCGATATCACTCATCGACTGCAGTAATGCACAGGACTACGTGTCGGCGTGGCCTGAAGGCTGCCTGTCCACAGCCTACTATGCCATGTCCATGCCTACTAGCATATTACTGGAATACTTTCTTCCTCCACGTTTTGCGAATCCACTCTATACGGCCATTAAAGGCAAGAAAGACGTGGGAGCATTCCTCAGCAGCGTTCACTCCAGCCGGTCAATAAAGGCAAGCCAGACAAGACTTCTCCCGGACACCGTGGGGTCGCTACTGCCCAACACCTCACCACATGCTGCCCTGAGGGTTTATGTATCTATCTTGGTAAGTATGGCTCTTCACTCTAAACCTGGTTCCGGCAAAATAAAGTCTATCCGCGCAGACCTAGAGTTAATATGAGATACGATTTCTTCCCTTCAATTTTTCCTTAGATGAGATACGTCCCTGTGAGCATTATTTTAAATATTGTATTAATATGTTTTTGGGACAAAACAGCGACAGCATTTTGAAATGAAAATAAAGGCAAATTCCAAAAATATCCCTGATTTAGAAAAAATCTAGTCCGTGGGTTGTGATCTAATAACTATTTTTTTACGAATCTTCAGACTGAAATCATGGTACTCTCTTAGGTACTCATGGGTACCTTTTTGAATCGAACGTGGAATCCTGAAAACCTCGCATAAGTATAAACACGTCAATTGCAGAAAATTGTCCTATAGATATGTACAACATTCTGAACCGGCAAACATAAATCATACCTAATATTCCACAATAATGATAGAGCTACGCGTTCAAAATAACTGTTTCATACCCCAGGTAGTTTTTACGCGACGGTCGATGAATGCGGAAGCTATCGGTCCAGATGCATCGTCCCCTAACATGAATGGCCACCAACCCGCCCTATTTTTATTCACACCACTATCTGTCGGCGAGCAGGAGCTCACCCTACTATTTCAACTCGGCTAGGTTATAGTTTGGGCGCGCTCTAGCGTCCTGCCGTACTCCCTACTCGCCGGTCGCCGGTCGTCGTCAGTTACGCGACGGACGTAATAAGTGTCGCATCTGTTTATTTACCGCAATCCGGTTAAAATGTGACTTTTCGTTATAAGTTGTGGAAATAACATTGCTTTAATATTATTTAAAAGTGGCGTTAACATTAACAATTCCGCGTTTCCGGCGTGTAAAAACGGAGTATTGACGTGAAAAAACGCGGGAATTTAGCCTATCGGCAGTGCAGTGCGTTTAGTTTATCGATCGTGTTTGTGTTTGCTACTGCATTGGTGCATTCGAAATAAACTTAAATGTAGTTGTTTACCTCTCTCTCAGCTTTCTCGTATTTTACTTTGTGAATAATACGCAGAATCGCTGCTATTATTAGCACTAGGGTTAATAGTTATCGATCGGAGATGACATTATAAACGACTCGGCGGAATCAGGGTCATTCAGGGTTGACAAAAATACACATCGCCGGTTTTTAAAACTTTGATCACGTTTACAACCGGATCCGAATAAACAAACAATGTTTATAGTTTATAGTATAAAAAAAATAGCGAACTCGCATTCCTTAAGTTACCTAACAAGCTCTACTAGTTTTTTAACCCTACATGGAGGATATTTCGGCAATACGTTACTTATGTGCGGTTTGTGGCCGTTATCGAATGGTTTTTGCCGCAGTAGTTAGAGTATTAACTATATTCGTTAGCAGATAATGATCTCTTGAATAATAAGGCGAAGTGCTACTCCATAAATTGATTACATTGAGACCTTGGAAGCAGTCCAAGTAACGTTTTTTGGTGATTTAATAATGAGCTTTCATGATAACCAAATCTGCTACAAGATACAAGTCTTGTGTTAACAAGAGGTTTGGAGACATGCCCAAAGCCCCAAAAATCCATTGTTGCCAAAAAGCTTGGATCAATCTGTCAGGTACCTACCTTATCTATACCAAAATACTCACAACGGTGAACACAAAAAATATAAAAATCGTTGATGCGGTAGAGAAGTTCATTCGGTAGTTATTGAAAAAAATCATAGCAGGGTACTTACATACTTATTCTACGTAAATTTCTGCACTGAAGGACCAGAATCAAGATTCTACACTACACTACTAGCGGCTGGTTATCACCATGACGACTTTGTATCCTATAACAATACAGCTTATCTACAGATTCTAGTAAGATCTGTCAGACAATGCATCCATCATGTTTCTCCACGGTCCAGCTCGCATGACGCAATGAAACCTTACACTGGCAGAAAATCGTCCACAAAAGACCAAACCTAGCACAGGCTTTTATAGTACCTAGGCAGGTAGGTACTTAGGTATTAGATTGAAAAAAAAATGAAGTCTTCATTTATTTGCCTACTGCCTGTATTTAATTAATAGAGCTTGATAAGTATAATTAGGTCAAACTAACTAATTAATCGATATGTTTTGTAAACAGTGTTCCATTGATAAGTGTTAATTTAATTAGCAATAGCGTGTCTAGGTAACGTTGTCGTGGTACTGATCTGGATGGACATTGTGATGCGGAGGAATGCTAGGGACAGCTGTCATGAGGAGGAAGGTTTTGAGTATGAAAGTGAATGGAAGACGTGCATATAACTAGCTGTATGAACGTAAACGAGGCAAAAGGATTATGTAAGGTTCGCAGCAGGTGGCGTTCTGTTGTTTCTGCCTACCCCCATGGGAATAAGGCGTGAGTTTATGTATGTGTGTGTAAGACCAAAGAAACAAAAATATTGTGCGAAAGATTACTATAGTAAGAAAGTGAATACCGAGATGAGGGCTGATGGAGATGACTGTATGGAAGATGGAGACTACATACAAAGCCACGACTGAAACAGAAGGATAATAATATCCGCCTATTGTAGTCCCATACCCACTGCAGGGCATAGGCCTCTTCTCATACAGAGAAGGCACTTGCTCAAGACGTTTGGCGATTTTAGACTTATATCAACTGTAAGTCCAGGGCCTCAAGTCTTCTATTACAATAGTGTCAGAATGGTCTATCATTGATTTCATAATTGTTTGTTTTTGACAAGTTTGGTAATCTACTAATATAATGGCGTCATTATGACTTTCCAATGGTCAACCACTGACCTCAGCCACTGACACTACATTGTATGAAATTATGAATTTAGCAGATTACGAACTTTTAGCAAAATGACAATGCAGTGACAATGGGTTCGATGGTCTTGGCTATACTTGGTCAGACTTAGGGCCCAGGTTTCCCCACAATGTTTTCCATCACCATCATTGTAGGTATATGAGAGAAAAAGTCAGTCACATTAGTGCCCGGATTTGAACACACAACTTCGTGCATGAGGTAGTACGTTCTACCATCACGACAAAACAGGAGGGTGATGAGAAATTATTCAACGTTACATGAATCTGCGTACAGCTGTACCTATGTTTATGTTCTTAATTTAGATCTTTCCTTTTACATTCATTTTCCTCCTGTTTCTTGCCATATCGATCCTAAAATAATTTAATACCTACACATATCACACAATATAGCGCCTGTTTTTCCCCGAAGGGTTAGGCTCGATACCTAAACCCACAACTGATCGCCAGATATATAATAGGGGGCGAGCCCATTGCCATCAACCGGGCACAAATCTATACTCCGGGATGCTTCTGGGAAAATGCGCTATGAAAAACCCCAATATTAGGTAACCCAATTTAATATATTTTATAATTAATAGGTACTTAATATTGGGCCGTGAGAGCGCTGAAAGCTGAATTTTCCTTAAACAAATGGGTTTACGTAACCTGATGCTACGTCATGTGTGCACTACAGCACCATGTAGCATCTTCAACTGCAGCTCTATTAAGTGAAAGAAATCGTAAAAACTTCCACCGCTTTCTTTTCGTAGCAAAATGGAAGAAACGATTTGGAAAAACGGGGAATAATCTGTTGAATCCGTAAACCGCAACGAGATAAAAAATCTCTCGTCATAAGCAGTTGTTCAGCACGATCCACTTTGCCCAGTATCTATTTTGTTTAATCCTCCTATCATAGCATCTAATGATTGCAAAATGACAGCTTACCTGCAAACACGGCGGCATTCCGCAGATTCCGAAATTGATTCGTGCCTACTAAAAACAATTGAATGGTCAAACTACGGGTCAAACGAACTTACCTTTAGGTTATGTTTCTATTTATTACAATGTCAGAGATATGTCGGAAAAAAATTGACCTAGAAAGTTTACAATGCCATAGTATATTATTTTAATCATCATCTTCGAACAAGACCGCAACGAGTATAATGTCATCAGTGTAGCACATTTTCATAATCTATTTGCGTTAACTTCGGAAACCAATTCAACATGGTGACAGCTGTAGCTAATATGTTATCTATCCGTTCTAAATAGTAATAAATTAATCTCCTTTGTTATTAAGTCGCAAATCCTTGGGCTAATTACATAGTGTTTGTTAATTTGCATCTTAATTTTAGAGTGGTGTTAAACGTCTCCAAGATTGTGTATTGGGTCCTAAATATTCTGATTCCCCTTTGATGCCTAATAACTTTGCAAAAAGTTGAAGTAGGGCAGAGGATATTTGTCTCGTTCAAGAACTTGAATGCATCTAGCTGCCGCACAGTGGGCTGAAAATCGGCTTTCATAGACATTCGATTTTTTTTTCGAATTGGTCAAATTTTTTGATTGGAATTGTTTAAAACTGTAGGAAATCTAGGTTCTAACACTTTAATAAAACGAGTTATGGGCTTTTTAAAATTTATAGATTATTATTAGCCAATTAAAAGTCACTAGGAAGTTTATACGTCCGTCTTTCTTAAGGCGCTAACGAGAAGTGAAGTACTACTAATGGTGGGTAGTATTTATGTAATAAGTAGGTACCTACGATATATCGATTATTATAAAATCGACTAAAGATTGATTTTTGTAAATAATTAAATCAAATAAATCAACACGCCCCCTCAAAAATTAATCTACCAATTATACAAAAAAAAAACTTAAATCAAAGTAGGTAATACCTAATTGACCGGAACATATTCACTTCCTAGTGTTTGCTGGGAATACATCATGGTCCAACATTTGCTGCCAAGGATTAAGGAAAACCCAGAAAACCTTAATCAAACCTTCATTAAATTATTCTTAATAATAATTAAATTAATCATAAATCATATTATTATGTAGAATCACTAAACATTCAATGAGTATCTTATTCGAAGCCCATTTTACTTCTCATCGCTTGAAAAGTGATAGCGGTTAATGCCTTGGTCAGAACATCTGCCAACTGCTGAACTTTTGGAATGTAATTTTATTTTATTACATTTTTCTCAATCTGTTCCTTAGAAAAATGATACTTTATTTCTATGTGTATTGTACGTTTGTGATGGGTTGGATTATTTGCAATGCTTATGCAGCTATTTTTATCCTCATAGAATATGATAGATTTAATTATATCTATCTTAATACTAACTGCTAGTGATTTAAGCCCTAAAGCCTCCCATGACAGTTTCATACAATGCCATACAATCTGCCTCAGTTGAAGAGGCAGCAACTGACATTTGTTTCTTTGTACTCCAGCACCCTAATTGCGTAACACATTATCAATCGGAGTTGGTTTCATTTTGACAGTTCAACAACATTCATTGCGTTATTTACGTTGCCGAGCAGACAAATTTTTCGAACTTAAGAAGCAATAGATCAGCAATTTGTTTCAAAATGATTCAAACTCCGATCGATAATGTGTTACGCAATTGGGGTGCTGGTTTGCTTGCAGCTTGAAATACCCAGTTGTACTTTTCCTGTCATTTGAATCACTGCCACCCCAATCTGAATCTACGTAGCCACATATAATGTTAGTGTAGGCACATCTTTTACCTATAACTTAATTTTAAATTAACAGTACCTTTCAAGTACCGAAGCACTCTCTTTAGACACTGCCAGAGTTCTTTACTATTTTTAACCGACTTCCAAAAGGAGGAGGTTCTCAATTCGTCGGAACCTTTTTTTTTTTTTTTTTTTTTTTTATTTTTTTTTTTTTTTTTTTTTTTATGTATGTTCCCCGATTACTCGAAAATGGCTAGACCGATTTGGTTTTTTCTTTTTTTGTTCGAAAGGGTATACGTCCCAAGTGGTCCCATGATAATCAAGTCAGGATCTGATGATGGGATCCCATGGAAATCGAGGGAAACCCTCAAATTTTATGGGCACACCTACATCGATTTCGGTATTTTTTATAGCAACTCGTGCATTTGCTCTCGGAAAGTACCATTCGGTGAGCTGGAACTGATGATGAAGACCACAGAGGGCCATCGGAAATACTCAATTATATCTAAGTATATAACAGGTTGCGATTCGATTACTTTAATATGGTTTATGCTCGTCAAAATAATGGTAATGGTGACTTCACCATGAGCTCAATTTCTCCTGGTTCTTACTAGGAGAACTCCTCAAAAATTAACGGCCCTGCATCGGGAAAAGCAACATTTTGTAAAACGTGATGAGCAGCTGACATTGGGTTATTGTAACTTAGATAAATTACAAACTGAACCACTAAAAAGTGAAAAATAAAAACTTTTTTACAAAAACAAAAACCGACTTCCAAAAAAAACACTACAAATTGAAAAATAACTTTAATTTCGGAAGTCGGTGGCAAAAAACTAAAATACAGATCCAAAGACACCGACTTCCGAAATTAAAGTTATTTTTCAATTTGTAGTGTTTTTTTTGGAAGTCGGTTTTTGTTTTTGTAAAAAAGTTTTTTGTTCGTATACCTTCTCAGTATATTAACGCTTGTAAGTAATTAAATCTGGACGAGTGCATAACATGACATACATTAAACGTTCTATAACGTTTCAACATGTATCATTATATATTTTTCTTCAGAGTTTAATGCGTCATAATTAAGTTTATTTTCCATCGGTGTATTGACAGGTTTACAATCGTGCATATTAAATTTATTTAATACCGTTTATATTTATGCACTTTGATTTAATGCTATTTCACTACATGCTTGTAATTTTTATACCTAGAAACTTTTTTTTTTTTTTTTAATCTGTCTAAAAAGTCATTTTGATTTTACTCATTAAATACCTTTTAAAATTATTAATTGTTTCAATATCAGCACATACTATTAGGTTAAAACACCTTTAAATAAAATGACATAATTATATGCATAGGTATGTATATCTCCATTGTCTAGCAAATATTTGAATGAAGAATTTTGAAAACCTATTTCTTTATGAGATAGATCGAAAACTTCAAACCAACATTTAGCTGCCTGCATTTTTCAGCCCGTAAAGTTTATTTAATTTAACACATAATTATCTAAGATACCCTCAGGGCCTTTCATATAATATCTTCCTTTAATTCGTCACTTAGGAAGGCAGTTTTGACATCCTTAAGACGAACTAGCAAACTAAATTGATTCGCAAAAGTAAGATACATCTAAAACTAGCTATTCATGCTAATACTGGTGCGAAAGTTTCATTATAGGCCGTGAGGTATTCTTGACCGAAACCCCTTGCACAAGTTGTTTTTTTTTATCTTAAAGGTTTTCTAAATTCATCATGTTTTACAGAAAACATCCATTTACAATAAATTGACAATGTTTTTATTTTCAGGTGTTGGTATTAAAGTCTAAGTATTATTTAGCTTTAGAGAATTTAGTTCGTCCCTACTGCACTTTCCCACTGAGATCTGTTTTGATCTCTTCTAATGAATTTGGTATTTTACATAGAATAGACTGAGCACACAAAATTGCGATCATCATCATCGTCTTCACTAAACGACTTTTGAACCTATTGCATCATCTAACGTCAGGATTTTATTTGTGTTTTCTTTTGGTGAAGATGGGGTATCAAAAAGTATATCATTTATTTGCTCCGATTCAATTTTATATTATCATGGTTTAATTTGCAAACTTTACTAGGACACTCGTGCTAATCAGATTTAGACCATAGACGTATCTGATATAGAACTGTCAGAGTTATGAGACTTGACCGGCACTGACTTATATTACATCATCAGCTTTGCCGTGAGAATTTTTTAATATTCCCTTCAGACTTGAGGTCTGGCCTGGATTGAAGAAAACCAGTCTCATCAACAATAACATCCCTGACTACTATGTAATTTTTCGCACTCTGGGTTCCAAACTTTATAGCGTTTGGTTCATAACCCACAAGTATCCCTTTCCATGATTTTTCATCAAACTTGGTCTTACTGCTTTTATTATGAACGTAAGCAGTTGAACCAACCTTCAAATTTTTTTTTAATTTGAGGTTTTGTATCATGTCACATTTCGAATGGTGTTTTTGAAAACTTTCAAAGTTTTAATTGGGGTCAAAATAATTAAATAAACAGCAGTTGGTACTACCTATCGCCCCAAAACACTTTGTCTAATTTAGCACTGCTTAAACGAGCTTTTCCATTATGTAATGGTTCCGACCATACGTTCAGAAACGCCATTCAACTGTGGTATTCTCGGAATTTTTAAATGTTATGATATCCCTCTCTCTACACAATAACCTTTCATTTCAGTCGATAGATATTCGCCACCATTATCGCAGCATAAGTTGACTAATTTTAAATTAAACTTAGCCTCGCTTTTAGCCACGAATCAAAAAACAGCAAACACGTCTGATTTATAGGTGGGTTAAACAGTACGTAACAAAGTACCTAGTGTGTATACTCATCAACAAAAAGTACAAAGTAGTTTTTTTTTATTTGTCGTTAGTTGGGGGTATAAACAGTAACAATAGTCCACAAATATCTGAGTGCACAATAAATAATAGTTGTTTAACATGACTATTACTTTTGACCTGATATGAACGGAAATCGACTTTGTTTCCAATTTATACAGGCCTCACCTCCGTGGGCCTCACACAATTTATCATCCAGGCTCGCATAACAGTTTCAATTTGGCTGGTGTCATCAACAATTTTATTATTATTTTTTTAAATTTCGATGAATTAATTTTTACTAATTATGACCAAAGCCATAATTTGTACATACTGCACACTTGAGAAACACATTGACACTTATTTACAGATGCCATTAAGTCTACAGCAATTAAATTATTTTTCAACATACCTTGCATGATAGTTTTATTAACCTTACGTATTTGGGCTCCTCGCTCGTCGACAATGACTGTCAACCCTGCTCCTTGCATTTTCGTTAAGAACAACAGGTGGTACCGCAGCACAGAAGAGCACGTCCTCCAAAACTTCTTGAAC
This sequence comes from Cosmia trapezina, assembly GCA_905163495.3. Classification (NCBI taxonomy): domain Eukaryota; kingdom Metazoa; phylum Arthropoda; class Insecta; order Lepidoptera; family Noctuidae; genus Cosmia; species Cosmia trapezina. The sequence continues at coordinate 10,683,901 of LR991039.1, forward strand.
GCCCATGTTGCTGGTCACATACATCGTTCCCTGAAATAAATTCACCATTTTAAGCAATAGAAATTTTAATGGCGTTTGCAAGACGGTGTGACTAATGAAAAGATCTTCCCTGTTTATAATATGGTCCGATGTTCCAGAAACCAACAGGAAAGTATCTTCCATCATGATCCGCTTGATAGTCTGCCATCACAACAGCAAAGCCAGAAAAATAGCTCGATGTGGATGGTTCACTGATTCCAACTGCCTGAACCATCCTTGTCCTCTCCGTATTTTCTGCTGCTGCTGTAATGTTTGAGCTCTGTTGAAGTAGAAGCAGTTGTTTTTCACATGCTTCTTGCGGACACAGTGATAACACTTCATGAACTGAGACTTATTCTTGTGTTTGTTAACCTTCTAGTTGAAGCTATTATTCCCTTTATTATTTTGAGAATTATCGAATTTTGTTTTACGAAATTCCTGTCCAATTTTCCCTTCAAATTGCAAAACTTTTGACACTGGTATCACTGGACTCATTTTTAAACTTGACTTCATGATCCAAAAGCCTTGGTTTAACAAATGTTGGCATTAACTTATCCTCCGATAAAGTTTCGATCGCAGTTATCACGCCATCATAAGATGGGGGTAGGTTAAGCAACAAATGAGCTACCTCGCGTGGCGTGGTTTGGCGGCGGCGTGCCGGCTAACAATTCGATGATCAAATCATCAAAAATTGTTTAATTTTTTTATGAGTATGCCGTCACCTACTCGACGATAACATTGGAACTTTTTTTTATCACGTCCATTTCACTTAACAATGCCCGTATTTTTTTATTTAAATTTTAACCACTTATATTGCAGTAAAAACGTAACCTGGGCCCATAACCTGTAGGAAATCTAGGTTCTAACACTTTAATAAAACGAGTTATGGGCTTTTTAAAATTTATAGATTATTATTAGCCAATTAAAAGTCACTAGGAAGTTTATACGTCCGTCTTTCTTAAGGCGCTAACGAGAAGTGAAGTACTACTAATGGTGGGTAGTATTTATGTAATAAGTAGGTACCTACGATATATCGATTATTATAAAATCGACTAAAGATTGATTTTTGTAAATAATTAAATCAAATAAATCAACAAAAACAATCATGACCTTGAGCTATAATTGGTATGACGTCATAGAACATAGTGGAAGATAGACTTTTGATTTTTTTTCAAAATACTTGTATGGGAATTATCATAAAATCTTCAATATCTCAGCTATCGCATATTTGCGCAAAAGAATTCTTCCACACAAAAAATCTCCTATTTTTTTGCCCATTTTTGACATATTTCACTTTTATGGCAGAGGTGCGATGAAAAAGAAAAAAAATAAAAATAATTTTATTATTTTTATTTCTTCATTTATAACGATTATAAATGAATTGAATTACGCATTAGAATAATATAACAAAGAATATATAGCAAAATAGTCTAGGCCATCGTGAGCTGCTTTTTTAATCATTGGTTTTTAAACTACCTAGCAGAAAAACAGCATCTTATACGTAAAAAAACAATTCTTAAATTGTTGACAACAAATACTCGACTTTATCGGAAGCCTGACCCTTTTAGCCTATAACAATTACCGAGAATTATTGCTAATAGGTACCTACCTATTAACTAATAGGTAGGTGATCACTGATCACCTAATTTAAGTTTTATTATGACAATGAAGGGTTTTTAGGCTAATTACTAATCGTTCTCCAGAGGAACTTACAGAATCACTGTGCAGGTGCCTAATGAGTTATTATCATTAGGGTTAATTTAGTTCTGTACAGATATCTCAAAGGTATTTAAAGGGCAGTATTGGGAACAATTATTCAGTTAACATTGATTTCCCCTTGTGTTAACAGTGAAATTGTGCTTGCAAAAAATGGAGAGTTTATCTACTTACCTAGATTTCTTCATGATTTTGAAGAATTCGGGGAAGTACAGTGACAGCCTTGCACTATATAATGCTGTAGTTTCTCGTTTGAACTTAAATCTCTCCGATGAAGATAATTTAACATTAAAAGAATATTGCAGAAGGATTACACTAGCTATTACAAGGAAATGGAAGCAAGCCAACAGAAAACTGGAGTGTTTCTTAAAGGAACACAAAAACTGGCTTGAGACTGATATTGATTGGCCTAGTTGCATAAAAGTACCTGCTGCTTCAGGCATTGTGGATTCTGAAGTAAATGCCATATCTCCTCAACCTTCCACATCTACATCAGCAGCAATATCAGTTGGAACAATGACAAAAAGAAAGGCACCAACTCGTAAACCATTTCAAGATCTAGGAAAGAAACAAAAAAGAAGGAGAATTACAGATCAAGAAAATTGTGAGTCCAGTGAGATAGCATATGCTGCTATCATAAAGATGAGACAAGAAGGAAAGGAGAATATTGCTTCAGCACTAGAATTCATGTTGACAAATCCAGGAGCTGCTGATAAGTTCAATAATTTAATTCATCAATCGTCGGCCAAGCAAGTTTTCACACCCGAGAAGCCACTTGGCATATTTCTCTCTTTAAAATTATCTAAGTGGCAATATATAACATTGAGAGAAACAGCCATACGTGAAGGCGTAAAAGATTTGTATCCATCTTATTACAAAGTTCAACAGGCGAAATTACAATGTTATCCTTCCAAACAAACAATAACAGTGACGGATTCATCAGCAAAATTTCTCTTCAAGGATTATTAGATTTAACAGTCAAAAGAATCTTCGACAGTTTACCTGAGTGCGTAGAACAGAAACAGTTAATATTAATATCGAAGTGGGGATTTGACGGTGAGTCTAGCCAGAGCAGATATAAACAGACAATGGACAGTGAAAATGATGATTCTAGTGTCTTCATGACATCATTAGTTCCGTTGAAACTAATCAATGGCACTGACACCATATGGAAACACCCGAAACCCTGTTCTTCATCATTTTGTCGTCCCGTGCGATTTAGCTTCATGAAAGAAAGCAAACTGGTTGTCAATGAGCATTTAGACAGTATGAAAGAAGAAATAAATGCGTTGAGACCGACAGATAGTGGCAGCAACAAGGTCACCCATGACCTTAAGATGACCATGATCGATGGCAAGGTCTGCACTTACATATCTGAAGACAAAGCCAGCTCAGTTTGCTATTTATGTTTGGCAAAACCTTCAGAGATGAACAAATTTAAAGGAAGTTAAAAAGGCCTGTTTCTGAGAATTTATACGAATTTGGGCTGTCTTCGTTACATGCACGCATCAATTGCATGGAATGCGTTTTAAATATTTCTTACAGACAAGATCTTAAAAAATGGATGGCAAAAGGGGAAGAAGATAAAGCTATTCTGCAGGCAAGGGAAAAAACAATCCAAGACGGTTTCAAGCGGGAACTGAACCTGATCATAGGTGTGGTTAAACAAGGCTCAGGAACAACCAACGATGGAAATACAGCACGGAGATTTTTTGAATTTCCGGAAAAAACCGCAGCCATTACAGGTCTGGATGAGAATTTGATTCGAAGATTTGCTGTTATTTTACAGGCTATTACATATAAATATTGAAAATATAAATATTGAAAAATTTAAAGAGTACTGCCTAAAGACAGCAGAGAGGTATTTGGCACTTTATAACTGGTATTACATGTCGTCAACTGTACACAAGTTACTTGTACATGGGGCAGATATTATAGCTTGTAATGCAGTAGTACCAATTGGGTGTCTTTCAGAAGAAGCATCAGAGGCTCGTAATAAGGACTTTCGAAGATTTAGATGTCATCATTCAAGAAAAAAGAGCAGACAGTGTTCTAATGAAGACATTCTAAACATGCTTCTTCTCACTTCAGACCCTCTCATTTCTTCAGTTAGACCAATTATGGATGTAAAGAACAGGAAAGCTCTCTTCGCTGAAACTCGGGATCTTTTGGATAACCTGCAAGAACCCGATGTCGAATTTTGCGATATATCTCAATTAGATTCCGAATCTGAATCAGAATCAGAATGTAGTGATTATGACTAACAGTAGGTTAAGATGTTTTTGTTTATTTACTAACTTTTTATTAGTTTTACTTTTGTTATTATTAATTTAGAGCATGGCTGTAAATAATCAATTATATTTTATTTTTAGAATGTATTTAGATTTAGATACTATTTTTGTTCTATATTTTTTATATAAAACTATTTAAAATTTAAATGTAAGTCATATTTGTAGTTGTATATTGATTATATGTTTAACTGTTATTTTACCCTAATGATAATAACCCATTAGGCACAGTGATTCTGTAAGTTCTACCTCTGGAGAACGATTAGTAATCAGCCTAAAAACCCTTCATTGTCATAATAAAACTTAAATTAGGTGATCAGTGATCACCTAACTATTAGTTAATAGGTAGGTACCTATTAGCAATAATTCTCGGTAATTGTTATAGGCTAAAAGGGTCAGGCTTCCGATAAAGTCGAGTATTTGTTGTCAACAATTTAAGAATTGTTTTTTTACGTATAAGATGCTGTTTTTCTGCTAGGTAGTTTAAAAATCAATTATTAAAAAAGCGGCTCACGATGGCCTAGACTATTTTGCTATATATTCTTTGTTATATTATTCTAATGCGTAATTCAATTCATTTATAATAGTTATAAATGAAGAAATAAAAATAATAAAATTATTTTTTTTTTCTTTTTCATCGCACCTCTGCCATAAAAGTGAAATATGTCAAAAATTGGCAAAAAAATTGGAGATTTTTTGTGTGAAAGAATTCTTTTGCGCAAATATGCGATAGCTGAGATATTGAAGATTTTATGATAATTCCCATACAAGTATTTTGAAAAAAAATCAAAAGTCTATCTTCCACTATGTTCTATGACGTCATACCAATTATACCTCAAGGTCATGATTGTTTTAAACAATTCCAATCAAAAAATTTGACCAATTCGAAAAAAAAATCGAATGTCTATGAAAGCCGATTTTCAGCCCACTGTGTGCCGAGGGCCGAAAGTCACTTGTTCTTGAACCATACCTGGGAACTTTCTGGTTACGGAGTTAAAGGCCAAAGTTAAAGTTCCAACTCATTTTGATGTTTTTTACGAAAATAAGTTTTGAATGATATACCTAAAACTTTAAATACTACCAAGATCTCTGTACCGTTCAATGCTCCCATAAGCACAATGTTTTGCGTGCGTGTAAACAGCGAATTTTCATAGCAAAAATAAAAGTCGTTTCTCAGCAATTATTGCATTACTTAGTTTGATGTAAATAATGCGTAAAGGACAGCTTCGTGATGGGTCTTGTTACACCCTATAAAATATGGCAAGATAAGTGAGGAACCTAAGAGCCCAGATAACTTTCAATCTTTCAATTCATGATTTTAACGATCTTCCGAATTAGTTTTTAAACTGGCAGCGGTTAAGCCAGCAAACTAAGGTCCATTATCCCAAAATAATGTCAACAAATATCAACAAATGAATTGGACACGAATTTAGACAACACAATACAATATCCCAGAAAAACACACTCAATACTCAATTGGTAACTGTGTAACAAGCTTCCGGTTTTCACAGTCCACTGGACCGGAACTGTCAACGTCATTGGCGAATATTGGTCTATTGAATCGCAATGAAATGTAAAGCAGAAGCTCTTATCCAAATATTTTGCAGTAGGTATTGCGATTTGCTTGTGCCCAGTTGTTGGCAATAGGTGAGCCTATTGCCATCAACTAAACTGCTTTGCAAAAAAAACGGGCACCTTACAGTTATTGGCTTTTCTATGGATAATATTAATATTTTTAGTATGTCGTTAGCATAAATGACTAGAAATTTCTTATTATCATTGAGAATATAGTTTTTAACCCTTAAATCCTGGAATCGGTGTTTTAGTCAATGTAAACAGAAAGTCGTGTTAAAATGGAAATTTTTAGGGTATAATTAAATTAAGACTACGAGTATTTTTATGGTATTTTAATAAAAAAAGATATTAAAAAATAAAAATTAATAACGAGTATGACCTCTCCTTGAAGCGATTACGGCGTGTAATCGTCTTGGCATGCTTTCCACCAGGTCTTTGATGGTGTCCTGTGGAATGTGTTCCCACTCAGCCGAAATCACACCTGATGTTTTGTGGAAGGTCGTTGGACAGGTCGTACTCGCCGTTTTAGGAGGTCCCAGACGTGCTCAATGGAGTTAAGGTCGGGGCTCCGCGCCAGCCAATCCAGACGACGAATACCGACCTCTTGCATATAAGCATCTACGTCGCCAGAACGGTGGTCCCGAGCATTATCGTCCATGAAATGGCATCTTCACCAATTACAGTCAGTGCGGGCTGTGCATGTTGACAAATTATTCCTGTTATGTACCTTTGCGCATTTAGTGAGCCATTTGCAATGAACACTATCTCGGTACGATAGCTGGAAGTTACGCCCGACCAAAACATAACGGACCTTCCACCATAAGGGGTGATTTCTTCAAAACACACGTCGGCATAGCGTTCCCCTGGTCTTCGTAACACTCGCCGACGTTGGTCCTCACCATTCAGGCAAATTCGAGCCTCATCGGAGAAGAGTACGCTACTCCAGTTACCTAGTGTCCAAGATAGACAATTTCTAGTGAACCTCGGTCGAGCAATCCGGTACTCACGGAGTAAATTGGGGGCCCGCGCTGGTCGTCGACTGCGTATATCAACCGCTAAAAGCCTCCTCCTCACTGTCCATAGGCTAACTTGTGCTCCTCGTACCTCTTCAAGGTTTCTTTTGAGGTCTATGTAACTGCATTTGCGATTACTCAATGCCTGAGTCACTAAAAAGCGGTCGTCTCGTGGTTGTGTGCAACGTTTTCTCCCACAACCTTGCCTTCTTTGAACGGAACCTGTCTCTTGGTATCGAGTCCATGTTCTTTGGACGGTGGAACCACTCACGTTTAACGGCTGTGAACCGTAACATTGGCTACACCCCACTTCCAGCAGCACTATAATTTTACTAGCTCTTGTTGCTTTTTCTGCCATTATAATCGACACAAAGATATCTGTTTTAAGTCACAATGAGGCAGGATTATGCGACAAACATAAATTATTCTAATAAAAATAACGAGAAGTTAGTTTTAGTTGCCTGATAACCATTTAACCGCAAACCCGCGAATAGTAAGTAAAAAGTCACAAAATGAAAAAGGGATTATTATTATTAAAAACAACAGTTCTGAATTTGAAATTAACTTTTTTTCATACCCAGACTCTTTATTATGTGCCAGGAACATAGTTTGCCTATTAAAACCTCATGAGAATTAAATGATTACCAATAATGTAGAAAAATCCAAACTGCCCGTTTTTTTTGCAAAGGAGTGTATTATAATTATGGAACTTAAACAACCCTAACTGGCGAAATGTGTGTGTACTATAGGTACGTAGGTACGCTTCTGTCTATAGCCCCTCAGGGATTACAGGCATGATGTTGTGTAATTGTTTTATTACGTAGGAGAACGTTATGCACCTTGTAGACTCACATTCGATATTTTGACTTTTTTCTATTTTGTTATGTTGGTACCTGGTACTTGCTGATAGGTGTACAGTGTCCTCCCATACCTATTAACACTGTAATTTAGAAATATTGTAAAAGTCAATTAAGTATTTTTAAAAGAGTAAGCCGACGTTCACACGGACGTAATAAAATCGCGGCGGTATTTTATCACGCACTGGATTTTCAACTCTCGGTGTTGAGCCGAGCTTGGAGAATCCAACCTAACAAAAACAGAGTGCATTCCAGCGCGACGAAAAACCCACTGTTGGATTTTCAACTCCCGGCGCTAAGCAGAGCGTTGAAAATGCAGTGCACGAAAAAAAATCGCCGTGATTTTATTACGTCCGTGCGAACGTCGGCTAACGGTCGAGTTTCAATTGGATGGAATTGAGCACCTAGCTTCTGACTTTTCGTATGTGTCCAAGGTTTATGTGAAAAAAAAAAATATTTTGATTTTGGGCAGGCTTTAAGGGCGAGCGCGCATTGCGGTGCGTTTTTCTACCGCATAATCTGTGAAGTATGGAATGTCTTTGAAGTGCGCGCACTGCGGTCATGCGTTTTGTTACTGTAGGCCCCGCCCAGTGCGGCAGAACTACCGGAAACGCACCGCAGTGCGCGCTCGCTCTAAAAGGTTACCTTGGAGAACAGCTTAAATTATTTTCTGTGAAAATTAAAAAGGAAGTTGAGGTGGTAATTTTCACAACAAATGAATTGTCTACTCACAAATAAACTGCTAACTTCATTGCGAAAGTCAACTTCTTGCAAGCACTTTTTGTTGTCGTCCGATACACCAGTGACTTTACTTGATTTCTTTCGGCGACGCTCATTACAGTACAGCAACCATAATTTTACTGGAAAGTGGACTTTTAGATGCCGTGGGGGAAAGCTTACGAGTGCTAGATGTATGGCCCGGGCTTGTGGGGTGACTATGTTCGCTGTTCTTGTAGTAAATGGTTGGCGTAGGCAGGATTTTATTACGGAAAGGGATTTCGTATCGGGTTTTGAATAGGTAGTGTCGTATTGGCAATTTTTGATCAAAAAAGTTAGGCCGGTATTAGATAGTTTGGATTTCAAGGTTTTCATTAACTAATCTACCTACTACATTCTTAGGTTAGCTATCCACTTTGGAGGATTTAAGTGAGATTTGTAATTAACGGTTCTTAACTTTGTGAACACAGAGAATAAGAGCATAGGCGATTTTTTAAATTCAGCCAAAGGTAATGGATTTTTTATAATCCCTAATTATCTCTAGTTCATTCAAAGGCGCGGCGGTATTTGGAAAGCGGTTTAGGTAGGTTTATAGACGTTTATTCTTAGGAGCCTATTTAACGAGTTAATCCACCATGTTCGCACTATGGCTCTCTTTTTATTTCGATTACTTATAAATAGGACTGAACAAAACCTTAGTTATGAAGTATCCTCTATTTACCATAAAGTGTGGGCACACTATAAATAGAAAACATGGCAGTTTACCTGCCACTGTGTTTAGTGCAGGCAGCGATTCACAGATAGATACACCATAGTGAACACAACTCACTTCTCTTTTCTATGTATGTACATATAATTGCAATTACACGTAGGTAATTAAATGAAAGTGTTCTCATGTTTATAGTACTTTTACAATTTTAATGAAAGTGCTTGCTTTTACAGTTCGAATGTTGATCTTACCTGTGCTAACCATGTGCTAACGGTTGGATAAAATAAAAAAAAACAAAAAAGCGCGCCAAAATTGACAGGACGTTTGTTTTTCGGATTCTGGTTGCTGTAGCAATGTTCGTGTTCTATTCTGCCTATTACTTAATGATAGGTCTAGTTTATCCAAATAAGTGTTCTTAATAATAAATCTTTTTATTTCACAGGATTTCAAGTGTCTTTAAATTTAATAACAGTTTTAACTAAGATATACTTTTAGTGAGTGCAAGAGACTGTCCCAAAGATTCCCCTGTGATAAATAAGTGATAAACAAGTGAGTGTTGACTGTAAACATTTGTTTAGTTGCAGCCAAAGGAATTTGATAACCATGGGTAAGTTTATTTTTTTGTTAGGTATTATCTTGAAATCTTTTCTCATCTGGAGTTTGGTGGGAATTAATCATTTAAAACAGGAAGTTTTCAGAAATGCAATTTGTTAATTTTCGCATTCGATGGTTGTGCCTACTTTTCGTCGCTATAATAGGAAAATCATCACAATTTCAGGCTACTCTTAACCATATTCTAGGTGGAACCTAAAATAATGATTTTGGCCTAGTTAATTTAATTAGTCTTTTACACTTTGTGCTTTCATTTTCCTTCGGCACTCGATTGCAAAGCGGAAGTGCAATGAAGCGATAAGAAACGGCGCCAAAATAAACAACAGCAGGCACTGTGAAGAAATACCTAGTCAAAGAAAGTTACCGGTTGATGTCTTGGGTACCTTGGATAGGTACCCAAGACATCAACCGGTAACTTTCTTGACTGGAGTGGATCTCCAGTCGGGGGTGCGGCGAATGTACGAGTATCTCCCGGCCCCCGGCTCATGATAGTGGAAGGAACCGTGCGGTTTTAGTCGGTAGGAATCTGACATAATCCTCCGTTCTATCCAGACGCAGGGTATCCCTGATGGATCCGCCACAAAAAAAAAAACTTTTCTACCGTGTTCGCGCACCAACAGACTGCTGTGCTCTGGGCATCTCCTTGTGTTTGCTCAGTTCGCATAAAACAGCCACCACGACCAAGCAGCTTTAGAGCTCTAGCTAGCTTGACAGTTCTACTTCTGTCTGACTGACTTCGAAACAAATATTCAGGGCCCAGGTGGCAACACGGGTGGGTGTTAGTCAGTAAAAGTCTGACACGCCCTTCCGCTCCACCCAGAGCGGGAGAAGTTATTTGATGATTTCCCATCCTCAAAAAAAAAAAAGGCCCAGGTCTAGCAAGTTTTTCTATTCCTAAATCATGCAAAATCAATCATATTCTTAGTCACTAAAGGACCATGTTCTTGTATTAGGAACATCGCGATAATACGAATTATAAGTTCCTCAAAGCCCCGTCCTAGTGTGAGGATTGAAGAAATTCCTATTTCCAGGAAAATCCGGTTTCCCACCTAGGGGAAAAGGTTATTGACGTTTTCGTAGGCACGCGAGTAGAACGACAAGACTTGCGTTTTCCATAGATCTTTAGCTCACCCCTAACGTATGCTTGTGTTCCATCTATTTTATTGAGATACTTTATGGCTGTAACCAGTTTTACCAAGGGATATTATAATATTACCCAGGAGACACTGTTATAGGCATTCGCTCCATGTAAAATACTGGTACTCAGTTGCAAGCCGATCCCAGCATAGTTTAAAAAAGGAAAAGCAGATGATGACGACTTTATAGCTGTAGCTTGGTACGAAATATCATACTTTACCTGACTTTGACTAAGGGAGTCTATCTTATAGTCTTTGGATGGTTACAATCTTCTAAATCAATTAAAAAAAATCTGTCAAGAGCGAGTCGGACTCGCGCACTGAGGGTTCCGTTCCGATTTCTGAAAAAGTGTGGTATTTAGAGACATCGTTTTATTTTTCCTGTAATCTTTACATAAACTTCTATCACTTATGTAGAATAATTTCAGATTTTTCTGTTTGCAAACTTCGGAGATACGGAGGTGGAACGGTATATTTTTTATTACATTTTTCGAAAAAGTCGAAAACTATGCGGCCTTATAAAAAAAAAACTGTTTGAGAATGTGCAAACACCGTTCTTTCATATGATACCCCACATGCCCTAGTAGCCTCACTTTGAATTTTTAAGATTCCCTTTCAGTCCCTGATGCAAAAAAGTATAAATATTTTTATCTTTCTTATTTGCAAAATAGTAAGGGTAAACGTCATCTAAAACTGTTCCAAATTTCAAGTTGATAGCATTAGTAGTTCTTGAGATATCCAGCGGTGACAGACAGACAGACTGAGTCGCACCATAAGGGTTTCTTTTTACCATTTTGGTACGGAACCCTCAAAAATAGAATAGAATTTGTATGAAATTATCTGTATCAGCTAGAAGTGACCGTCGGACTGCCAAGTCTAATGGTCTCGAGCTCGAACCCAAGGCTCGCACCTCTGACTTTTCGGATTCATGTGCGTATTTTTTAATATTATCTATTATCACCTGCTTAAAAAAATGGTGGAGGAAAAACATCATGAGGAAACCCGTAAGGAAATGCTTGAGAGATATTTCTCGAAGCCAAAAGCCTAAATTTATGATTAAGCCATACAGTATAATACATAAATATACCTACTGTATGGCTTATTATCATAAACTTAGGCTTTTGCTGCATGTTTCACCACAACATGGTGTGGTGAAACAGGCAGTATTTAGTATGCATATTATTGTAGGTAAATAGGTAAGTACAATAACATGAAATTGAAATGTTGACCCAATTTTGGTCGCAATCCTCCTCAACTTTCGGGAATCTAGGACAAAAACGGTTCCCTCAAAAACTCCGTGGGAATACGCCCTCATATTTCCTTTATATTACGACCTCACTTCGGTAGTAATACAAGAATCAGTGGCATAATACCCGTGGCTCAAGGACGTGTAGTTGACTCATGTGGATTGTCTGCAATCACAATTCACAGTTGTGCTGTATGCTAAAGTAGGTGCAGTATTCTGATGGGTAGCGGCGATGTAGATTTTGTATCGATCTTGTACAATTTAGTATACTTAACAGAAAAATAATAATAGTCGCACGGGTCGTTCTTCAGGGTTCAGCAACGCTTGCCGATGTCGGACTGTGGATGGGTGACCATCCATAACATACCGAGACCCCTCCGGGCCTCGGAAAGCAGCATTGGTGCCGGCTATAATTCGTAGATCTTTGACAGTCGTTACGAGTAGTCAGAAGCCCCAAAAGTCTGACGACCACCAGTCTTGCCAAGGGATATCGATGTTATCCAGTAACTGGGTTGCGGAGGTCAGATATAGGCAGTCGCTCCATGCATCTATGCATCCAGCTGCATCCGGTTAGACTGGAAGCCGGGAAAAAGCTAGGCAGAGTATTGTACAATCATCGATAAATCTATATCGTCGTTTATTTTGATAGTTCTCTGAAGTGCAGTCAAGTGATATTGGATTGGATTACTTTAGGTGCGTACTTAATTTGGACACCGTGGACTGAAGATATTCTGGTTGACTTATCCGAGTTCTTTCCTGCCTTATCTATGACGTACTTACCTATTTCATGTAAATACATGTAATTGCACAGGTTGCACTTGCACACCGCACGCTGTTGCAATTTACTATGTCAAGTCTTGAAAGCTCTTTCAAAGAGCGCTTTTGCGCATTCTAACGCTATAAAATCGCCAAATTTTTAAAAATGACCGACACTTGTTGAGTCGATATAAAAAAAAAAACAGACGAATGATATTTCATTGATCTGTTTTATTTTTTGGTTGATCTTCAAATTTTCCTACAAAACACTAATCTCCTTCTTCCCGCTCCCTAATTGCACACACTATCAATCGAAATCTGAATCATTTTGATGCAATTTGCTAATGCATTGCTTCATAATGTTCGAAAAATTTGTCTGCTCAACAACGTAAATGACGCAATAAATGTTGTTGAACCGTCAAAATTAAACCGATTTCGATTGATAGTAGGTATGTTACGCAATTGCCCCGCTGGTCCCAAGTTTCTGGGGCACAGTGCAAAAGGTTCATCATTCATCCTCTTTTCATCGTCCATCTTAGATCTTTTATTTCGTACAAAATTGTATATCAAATCACAATCTACAGAATACACCAGCTGACTGGTACGAAACCCACGTGCCTCGCTGACCCGAATGTTCCGCCGACGCACCGCCTCACACCTTTCCGACATTCCCCGCCGAACCCTGCGAGTAGCTATTTTATCGTTTGTTTACTATGCTACTGTCAATTGTATACGGAATTAGGTACCTACCTACGGATCTAGAAAATATTAGGATTCTTTATTTGGGCATTTAGGTAATACGGGTTGGTATCCGCAACTCCACGACAGTAAAACTTGTGTTTCAACTGAAATGTGACGACTTGGTCCATGCATACCTACTCGGTATAATTTAAATAAGTAACATCACACTAATATTATAAAGGCGAAAGTTTGTGAGTGTGTGTGTGTGTATGTTTGTTACTTCTTCACGTTCAAACGGCTGGACCGATTTGGATGAAATTTGGTATGTGGATAGATTATACCCCGGATTAACATATAGGCTAATTTTTATGCCGGTCTACGCGGGTAAAACCGCGGGGCGCAGCTAGTAAACGATAAATTGTTTGGAAACGTGTGAAACTTAGGACAGTCTGTAGACTATATCGAATACTATGTATTAATTGGCATTGGCATTAGTTTTGTATTTAGCTTGGCATAGGTACAGTTAGATAGATAAAGTAAAGATTAGAGTTAATTATACGGGGCGGCCCAAGGATGCTACCCTGGGGTACACCGTTTGTACAATATTGGGATAGGCTGTATTCCTAATCAAGGCTCAACATAATGTTATCAAACGCTTTACTGAGATCTATTATTGTTGTAGTGAAATCATCTGCCATTGCTTATTACTTACTATTGATGCCTTATCCTATACATGAGCATCATGTCATCGCATTGTAAAGTTGTCATAGAAAATGCATTTTTTTGCACATAAACCACCCACATATCTAAACATGTAGATTAATATGATGTAGTTTTTTATGTACAGTTATTAACATAAGTGATAAATATCATAATATGCTTGTATTGATGCTATTGTATGTCTTCGATCTCTATTCTTCTTTTGATCGTCTGTATTTGTTTGTCTTTATACAAGTTTCGAAAATATGGGAAATCCGATAATTCTGCTACCTTCTTTAAAATAGGATGGTCGGTGGTCTATCGAGTTCTTTGGTACCAGGACTGGAGAAAACATTGCCAACATCATGTTATGTGTTTATAATAATGATTCCTTTTTCATTTTGCAACTAGACGACTTGTCTTGTCACTAGTTTGTTCATTTGATATTCTATTAACCTCATTAAAGATTTGAAATAATCTGAATTTTTGTGACTGATGATACCTACTGGTTATATGAGAGTACCTACGTCACCACTTATTAGCACAAATATATGGAAACTTTGTGGGTAGAACTTTTTATGTATTCTGCGGATCGATGAATGAATTGTCTTGTATGTTTATTTATACCTCTGTGATTTATACCCTACTTTATAATAGCTTTTCGCTATATTTAGAACAAAATATCGAGTAAGGCAAATAAAATGGCCGAAGTGGTTCATTTTGATGTTGTTCCATAAAAACATACTTTGAACTTAAATTGTATGATCACTATATAGGTACTTCCTCCACACGATAGGCATATATTCATATAGGCCTAACAGTGCAAGAAATTGGTAAAGAGTTTGTTTTGCAGCTGTGGTGATCACATCTTTTTATGTCTCGTTGTGGTTTTCTATATCCTTTTGACGTTTGTGGTAAATAAGCCGACATCATTGTATATAATTATTATCAGTAGGTAGGTAAGCATTTCCTAGAATATCACACTGTAGTCACGAATGCACCAAAGTTTAGTGTCGCAATTAAAACAATATACTACGTAAACATCATCGTTATCCTATGTCCTACTTACAAAACCAAAAACGGCTAAACTATATACACCACCATACAATCTATCACTTATGCTAAGTTTTATTCTGTTGGTTCATTTGTCAAGTTTTTGCTTACTAAGAAGTAGGTAATAATATCACTAATATCTTATTAACAGCTGGTTGCCCTTGAACTTGTTTCATAACGATAGTGTTATTTAGCTGTCACTGGACTGTAGGGTCACCATGAAATTCTGTATGATCTATCCTACTATTAATATTATGTGAAAGTTTGGATGAAATTACTCAATCACGCAAAAACGGCAGAACGGATTTGGATGAAAGGCACACATATAACAGCCACATGGGTTGATCGATCTTGCCGCGGTTGGTCCGTGGATGGGTGAACTTTACATACCAAGACCTCTCCGTGGCTCGGAAAGCCCGCTAAGCCGTTGGTCCCAGCTGTCATTCGTGGATCTTTGACAGTCGTTACGGGTCGTCAGAAGCCAAAGGTCTGATACGATACCCCCTCGTAAAACTGCAGTCTTACCAAGGGGTATCGTATGACTCAGTAACTGGGCTGTGGAGGTCAGGTAGGCAGTCGCTCCAAGTAAAATACTCGTGTTCAGCTACATCCGGTTTGACTAGAAGCCGACACCAACATAGTTAGGAAAAGGCTAGGCAGATGATAGTTAAAACACAGGATACTTTTATTCCGGTAGTATGCGTTACCGACCGTGGGCTAATTTCCTACCTCCACGCTGGCGAAGCTGGGGGCAGAAGCTAGTGGTTTTAGAATTGATAGATAGACTTATATTGACCACCCACGAAATCTTGACCGCTTTCTACTGATGATAACCAATGATGCAGTCAACGATGCTGTGTGGTTGCCTAGAAATAACATATTCAGACTCGAGAGTTGAAGACTCCTTAGCTATAGCTATGATTTATGAAGTTTTGACCGTACCAATTATTAATCTTGTATTTGTGACCTTTTTTTTTTGTCGGGGTGTAAATCCTCATGAATGTCCTCCACCCTGGAGAGGGCAGAGGGAGTGAGGTGTTGAACTCCCCCGTTACGTCTTAACACTACGCGTCACCATCTCGGGTCCTGGGGAATGGGAGCCCCAACTTAAGGCTCTTACAGACAGAGGCGATATCGCGAGCAATATTGCGATATTATCGCGTCGCAACACCGCTACGCGACACGTCGCGACGCGATATCGCCTCTGTCTGTAAGAGCCTTTACTGTGGTTTTAGTAAGTAAACGGCAGATAAGCAATGGCAAAAGGATGGAAGCCACATCCTCCTAGATACTGATAGTAACCTTTTCAGGTCATATTCGAGTCAGTAATGGAAGAAGTTATGTCAAGACTTGCAGCTGGTAATAAGTCAGTAATTATCTGTGGCGACTTCAATATTAATATTTTAGAAAATAATTCAAATACCAGTAGATTATTAAATTTGTTTAAATCATTTAATTTATCAAATGTGTTTGTAGAACCTACCCGAATAACCACGACTACTGCTACATGTATTGATAATGTTTTCTGTTGTTGTGACTATTTAGATAAATCCATTGTTAATTATCTCCCTTCTGATCACAGTGGTCAAACCGTAACTTTTGAATCCAACATACCTATGCAAAAAGTGCAGATACAATCCAGACCAATAACATCTGTTAAATTAAATAAATTTAATAACACTTTAATTTGTAAGTTAAATGATCAAGAACTGAAAATGAACAATGTTAATATTTTGTATAAAGAATTCTTTTCGGTAGTTCAAACAGAGTTCGATAATTCATTTAAGAAGATCACAAAAACCATCAGCCCTAAGTTTCTATTTAGTGACTGGGCAACTAAAGGACTCAGGAAAAGTAGGGAAAGACTTTTTGAGCTGTATGGCCTTAAGCCTTATATTAACACGGAAACTTTTAATAAGTATGTTGCTACTTACTCTAGAATTTTTAAGAACACTTGTAAGGCAGCTAAAGCCTTATACATTAGCAACAAGGTTAAATCAGCAGATAATAAAATAAAGACAGTTTGGAAAATTATCAACAATGAAACGAACAGGAACAGAAAGCATAATATTGATTACACACTGGAGTCGTCATGTGGTCTCATTTCCGATAGCAAAGAAGTTGCTCAAGAATTTGTAAATTTCTTTACCAGTATCCCACTTAAAACTACTGAGGTCTTAAACTCCTCGCCCTCGCTCTCTTTTGATTTAGTAAGGGCGAACGTTTCGGCCTGCCCGATTGAATTTAACTTTAAGCATATTAACCCCATAACAGTAATAAAAGCTTTTAAGCAAATTAAGATCAAACTGACCGAAGATCTTTGGGGAATGTCCATTAAAGTCTGTACCTCCATAATTGAGACTATAGCGCCTTACTTAGCCTTAATATTTAATTTTTGTGTAGATCAAGGAGTTTTCCCGGATTTAATGAAATACAGTAAGGTAATTCCACTTTTTAAATCCGGAGACAGTAAAGACAAAAATAATTATAGACCAGTATCCGTGTTGCCGGTTTTCAGCAAGGTGTTTGAAAAGGTAATGCTTAATCAAATGCTCAATCATTTTAACACGAATAAAATACTTCACGATCAACAGTTTGGTTTCACCAAAGGACGTTGTACGACCGACGCCGGTGTAACCTTATTAAAACACATTTTTAACGCGTGGGAAGAGGCCCAAGACGCCATAGGCATTTTTTGTGACCTCTCCAAGGCATTTGATTGCGTCGATCATGAAACCTTACTCTTGAAACTTGAGCATTACGGACTTGGAAAACTTGCCCTCAGTTTAGTAAAATCTTATTTAAATGATAGACAACAGCAAGTTCAAATAAATGGTGTCAATTCACTGTGTTTAAAAGTTAAAATGGGTGTTCCACAAGGCTCGATATTGGGTCCTTTCCTCTTTTTAGTGTATATTAATGATTTACTCCATTTATTAAAAAATCAACCACAAATGGTGCTATTTGCTGATGATACTTCATTAATTTTCAAGGTAGATAGACGTGCTACAAATTTTGACGACGTTAATAACGCCCTACTGCAGATCCAAAATTGGTTCACTGCTAATAATTTAGTATTAAATGGGAAAAAAACTAAGTGCATCAGATTTTCTTTACCAAATGTCAAAAGTAGTGATTGTGAGATAGTATTGAATCAAGAGAAACTAGAATTCGTCGATAAAACCGTTTTCCTGGGGATTACGCTCGACTCAAGGCTACAATGGGGTCCTCATTTAATATCACTTGCAGGACGGCTAAGTTCAGCAGCTTATGCTGTCAGAAAAATCCGTCAATTTACTGATGTAGATACCGCGAGGCTAGTCTATTTTAGTTACTTTCATAGTATCATGTCTTACGGTATTTTACTTTGGGGACGGGCTGCAGATATCGAGTCCATTTTTATTCTGCAGAAACGAGCCATCAGAGCCATATATAATCTTCGCAGGCGCGATTCTCTAAGGGAACTGTTTAAGGATATTAACATCATGACGGTACCTTGTCAATATATCTACGAAAACATCATGTACGTAAGAAAAAATTTACATCTTTTTAATAAAAGAGGTGAAAGGCATAATTATAATACTAGAAATAAGGACCTATTAGCTCAACCAGGTTTCAGGCTGGCTAAAGTAGACTCATCGTTCATGGGGTACTGTTTAAAATGTTACAATAAAATACCTCCACACATACTTCAACTAAATGAGACGAAATTTAAAACTTGTATAAAACGCACACTATGCAGGCAGGCATATTATAAGTTGGGGGATTACATAAATGATAAAAATGCTTGGCTCCATGCTGGTCCTGCTCCACAACCTCAACTAATTAATTAACATTTGAAGATACTGTTGGAACTGCTGAAGATTGTAAGAATAGCTTTGCATTGTGTAGACTCAATCACCTTTGTATTGTATAATTGCTTAGCACATGTGTGAGTACTATGTACCTACTCTAAAGCTACCATTTACTGGGTACGTCTTTATTTGACTTGGATGTGCCCTGGCGGCTGAGATTGTGTCATGCTCACTCTAATGCCTCGCTGATGGTGGCGCGTGTGTTGGATCGTTTAACGAATCCATACATCAGGTTCGTGAACGGGCGCTGTTGGTGGAGGCTGGTCATACCTTAGCTGCCACGGCTTATTTTAATTTTAATTTTGAATTGTTTTTTTTTTATTTTTTTATTACGGACGCTTTTAACGTTCATCGTTCTCACATGTATAATTTCAACATGAATGATGTAACCAATTTTTTGTAACAATATATTGATTTAAAAGAGTGTCCGTGGAGTTTCTTGCCCGTTCTTCTCCATAGATCTACGTTTTGGAATGGGCAACTAGCTTCAACTTTCTGACTTACCTACTGACCGACTCTTTGACAATTCAAAAGTGCCTGTAATTGGTTTAATTGAAATAAATGCTTTGAGTTTGAGTTTGAGTTTGAGTTTCAATCATTTTGACGAGTTTGACCAGTGGAGTTTTGATAGCAAGAGCTTGTCACAACAGTCATTCCTTTATTTCATGATAATATTAACATGAATCTCATAATTGTGTCTATGTAAACATTTCGTGACTAACGTCTTCTCCTATCTTGCGTTAAATTCATAGAATGAAGTTGTTAAAAACAAATGACTTAATACTTTCCAATCACTGAACGCATGGTAAACACCACGCTAATCTTCCCACGCGGTATAGATTACCTACATTAACCGTCGTTATTATTCTGCTAATGTTATGATTAATTGATTCGCTCAATCATTACGATGTTTACTCAAGCCACGCATCTGCACTCAAAACCTAACTTTATCCACCTTTAGCTAAAGTATAATTTTCAATAAACACTATCAAATCAGGTGTAAATAAGTGTGGCAATACACGAGCCGATTTACTGCACGCTTTAATTTTTACGATTTAACTGTTCTGTGTATATCATGTCGTGTATGTAAATTGCTTCTATTCTGTGCTACGGTTTTTGCAGCCTAACTGTGTGTTTGCACGACATAGTCCGTCTGCTAAGCCACTTAGGCTTGGATAGCGGATCTTTACTGTTGCTGGCAAGTTGGCAGCATATCTACTGGTTAGTTCACTTAGATGTGCTCCAGTGAATGGTGAAATCTGGTGTCTTTTATACGGTACTGGTTATGTAGCTGCAATTATTAACAGCTGCGTTTGGTGTCTACAATCAAGAGAGATGAGACCCAAAGGCTTGCTTGTTAAAAAATACGGCGTAATAAGGATTCTCGTGATGGTGTAGAGTTTGTTGCAGTTTTCTACCGTGGAAATTGTAATTGCCCAACAGAAAATGTTTCGGTTGTTTTTATTACATAGTTAACTTTTTTTTTTTAATTTTCTTTTCTTTTGTAAATGAAAGTAAAGAAGGAACATAACACCGTAATACAATAATATGTATAACATATCGTCAATTTTCTCCTACTTAGTTGTTGACATTTCTTATCATACAGTACAGCCAGACGTACAGCCTGTAGAAGAAGACCCCGATCTTCTACAGGCTTATCCTGTAGAAGATCGGGGTCTTCTTCTACAGGCTTCAACTGTCATCTCAGTATTTATCCAAATAGCCATCTCATCTTTCATTCAAACAATCTAAACATCGGTTTCTTCCACTCGACCTACCCTTCCACATCGGTAGTGTGGAAGGGTAGGTCGAGTCCATACTCAACACCTCCCTCATTATTACTGAATTTGTGTTTCAACTTACCCAATTAATTTTAAATTAGCAGCAGGTAATCGTTTCATTGACTGCCACCATGGCTTGTCTATAGGGGCACTTATGCTAGATCGGCGCAGTGAATTTTATCAACGACATTGACCGAGTTTCTGAATTTAACGTTCGCGTAGTTTTTCACACAAGACATTTTAGTCTATGCTAATTTATAAAGGTGATAATATAATAGTTTAAACTTGAAAATAATGCTCGGGTTTTCACAGAAATGGATATCGAAGTAAAAAGTGAACTACTTGCTAATAGTGCAAAAGTGTTGAAATAAGAATTAGTCATTCATGAGGTGTTTTATAATAGAGAGTAAATATATAGAATACCTATACAACGTGTAATGCTAAATGCGCAAAACCTCTTAAGGGGTCATTGTACTCATCATTATGAACAACTTTTACTATGGGACCAAACCTGAAATCGCGAAAAAAAAATCAGCTGTTCAGTACATTTATGTTCGCAAATTTCGTCAAAATGTACTGAACAGCTGATTTTTTTTTCGCGATTTCAGGTTTGGCCCCATAGTAAAAGTTGTTCATAATGATGAGTACAATGACCCCTTAAGAGGTTTTGCGCATTTAGCATTACACGTTGTATATGCAACTGTAACGGTTGACAGCTGTAAACTTGTAAATCATTTAATTTACGATAGTCAACTATCACTAAACACTTTATTATATCCTGTGTTGATACTGGAGTTTCATTGCTCTCTAGATGATGACATACATTTTAGATCAAGGACCGTCACTGGCTTATGGACAAAGTTATAACGTAAGTATTCCAATATTAGTTACTTGAAACAGCTCCACAATCTTCGTTTTTTTTTGTATTGTAAGTGATACTAGCTTTCTTCTTATGGTAATTATACAGGGTGTTTGGCGCATGGACCGACACAATTTTTTGGGGGATTGGGGGGGTCATTTGCTAGGTTTCACCTAAAGACCTCCATGTCCTAAGTGTGACGGTAATTGAGATATGTTTTTTTTTGTGCCTTCTTTGAATTACCCAAAATCTCGCCTTTGAATCGATATATTTTTTTTGTTTATGGTTGCAATAGAACAAAATAAATTTTATAATAGTCTGCAATGTATTTTTATTCTAAATAAATTATTATTTGATGTAATTGATCAGTAGAAAATGACTTACGTGCTTCCAAAGTCTTAAAAATGTTTAAATGTATGAAAAGTTACTACTCTTAAATTCATTTTTTTTTTAAATAAAGCCATTTTGACCTTATTTTTATCTCAAAAAGTTCTTTAGCTTGTACCCTTTCTAAGGGTATGCTACACGCTATGAAAAACAATTCAAATGTAGTCAAAATACTAGTTAGAGAGTCAGTTATGGAGTGTTTTAAGAAAAGACTTATTACGGTTACTATATTTTTTTATTTTATTTCGAATAAGAATACATT
This sequence comes from Cosmia trapezina, assembly GCA_905163495.3. NCBI lineage: Eukaryota > Metazoa > Arthropoda > Insecta > Lepidoptera > Noctuidae > Cosmia > Cosmia trapezina. The sequence continues at coordinate 10,706,120 of LR991039.1, forward strand.
GTAGACTATAATAAAATTTATTTTGTTCTTTTACAACCATAAACAAAAAATATATATCGATTCAAAGGCAAGATTTTGGGTAATTCAAAGAAAGAACAAAAAAAAAATAAAACTATTACCGTCACACTTAGGACATGGAGGTCTTTAGGTGAAACCTAGCAAATGACCCCCCCAATCCCCCAAAAAATTGTGTCGGTCCATGCGCCAAACACCCTGTATATTACTAATTCAGAAGCACCTTTTATTCTGTAAGTCATATGATGATCTTAGCGTCTTCAGAAGTGGTGGGTCTTCCACCAAGGACTTGTACTATTATGTATTTTGTCTGTGACCAAGGGTAACCTCTACATAATTCACATTTGGTGGAAGTCTTTTACAAAAAGACTATCATTCTCTCTGCTGACCCTGATAATTATATCCACGTTACAAAGTATCCAAGACGAATACCTCCTACATTAACTGTAGACGTATCAATAAGCCCAAAAGGTGAAAGGGCCATACATTTAGCGGGGTTCTGAGCCGGATCCGATTCAGCCTGATGGCCACAGCGGGCTGACAATGCCGAGTATTGCCGAGGAGTGCCGAGGTGTGCTCGTGGGCGAATTACGACACACACACATTGTTATCCTGATTGCTGATACCTGATGGCATTGCGCAAATAAACATACTATTGATGAATACATGTGGGTGGGTTTTTCTTACACATTCACCTCGCCGGATGGTGGTAAATTAAAAAATTGTTTTGTAGAAAAAATGGCACGTTTACCTCTACAATTCTACAATGATGCACGTCTAGCTGTCTGTTGATAAGTACTTAATTGAATATATTTTCCTTGTGTTGTCATTCATGGCTTGAATTTATCAATGAAAGTCTAGCAGACTACAAGTAATTTGAAGGTTCATTTAGTTTTTTCAATGAAACTGTTTGTTATTTTATCTTTTCAATTCTACTTGCTTAGGTATTCATTAGTGCGAAAATGATGTCTATTTGTTATGTCTTTAAAAGCCCAAATTACTTAACCAATTTTGATAAATCTTCGCAGACAGGTTATCAGGCTATCTGGAAAAAGCTAAAAACATTTTTCGAACCAGAAAATTAAAACTCAAAATGCAGCATGCAGCAGCAGATGCAGCTTGATTTCAATATTGATTAATGAGTCAATGATGCATAATAAAGTCTGTCTATTCTTCCAAACTTGTCTAATTATTATTCACAACACATTTGTCAGGACACTAATTAGCATTATAAATGTCACATCTAACAGCATGGCGGTCAAAATAAACGTAACAAAAACAATGCAAATACATACAAGAAAAATACCGCGAATTCGGTGTTATCACGAATTCACGACACCCACTACTTTTGACGCAATTCTCGGTTCGGTCACTCATATTAGTGAGAACATTATACCGAACGCGCGAATACATGCTGATTAGAAAAAAAAAACACGTGATAACTGACAGCGAATTGTTTACTCTAAATTCATATAAAAAGAAAAAAAAAACAGTCGCGCCTTATCACCAGCATTTAATTTAGTCTGTGTGCATCTGCGTTAATAGACGCACGTGTTTCGTTTCGGTTCTAACGGTGTTGGTGTTATTTCGATAACGGTTTTCGATTCTTTTTAATTGTTTGAATTTAATCTGTAAAATCGTTTTGTTACTAGTGTTGTGATTTGTGTTGTTTTGGATTGAAGTGCCATCACCGGCACTAACAGGTTGGTTTATTCACTATCATTTTGTTTATTTGACCGGTCTACCGAGGGTCTACCTGACACCAGTGACACTTTGAATGACATTGCGGGAATGGTCCCAGGATTAAAATACATATTAAAAATGTAAAATGTATTATGTAAAATTTTTAGAAACATGAAATATCCATATGACTTCACAAACAAAAAATTTTTCAAAAATAGATGACACCAAAAACACATTGCGCTTTTGGATCTCAATAAATTATCCCAATTTCATTAGAATCTTACCATTTACAAAATTTTCGCACAATGTTAACAACTTAACACGTACTTTTATGGGAGTGATGGATTAGTTAAAACGCGTAAACCAGCGTCGAGGTTAATGAAATGCACGATTTAAGAAATACGCGGGATCCGGTTTACTCCATAAACGTTATTATAAAGTCATTAAAATATTTTAGAAGCTGTATACTTAATTAAGAACGTGGCGTGGGACATATTAGAGCAAAGTTTAAAGCAGGTTAACATGAAAAGCACTTGTTTAGAAGATCGGACCACGGAGATCAACTAATTACACTAATTAAAGAGATCACATTGTCCTACCTAGACCTACTTATACGAGTATACCCAGCAGTAGCCGAAAATGTGTTAAAGGAAAAATGGACCTCACAATTTGACGTGTTCGTTGTGTTGTGTTATTGGTATTATACTAACTAGCGACTGTAGTTTCGTCAGTTTTGGCATCAATTTCAATATCGAACTAATATAGTTAATTCTTTATCATCTAGATTTTGTCCAGATATATTAAATTTACCTGTCATGGATATGAGAACGCATACGTTACAAGCTAGGGTTTCCTGCTAGGAAAGCGATTCCGTCATATTATAACGGCCGTCATAAAAATCTATAATTTTCACCAGCAAGAAACGTCTTGTATTTGGACAGCGTACACCTTTATACTATCCACTATCTTCATATACCATTCTCTTGATTCTCTTCCGTTATTTACAATAGTAAATGGGCCCTGATGGCCGCAGAGCCTACCAGTACGTGACTTCTCATAAAGTTTAGTAGGTATCTTTTAAATAAATATTTATGTCACCTTTGGCTCGACAGTTAATGCTAAACGTGGCTAGTGTAGTGACAACTCAATTAGTGTTGTTACCGCTTTGGCTTCCTTCGGTATTGCTTCACAGGTTGAGTAAGTTCTACTAACGGTAGCCTTAACCAGGTCAGTAGAGTTTTATGGGAAAGAATGTGTAGGTATATTCAGGTGTATCCATTTTTATGAATCCTTCATTGGTCGTATTAGTAGAATCCAAGTCAGAAGCTATTCGACGACTAGTTTTCAATTCATCTCGGATAATACCATTTTTTACTTCAAATTCAGTAGAATCTCCAAAAAACCTTTAGGGATACTTACGTATGTATAGGTAAACTGAATCCAGCAAAGAGTCTTACCAAACTACAACTAGCAAATCTGATAATTGCAACTCAAAGTAAGCCGTGTGTTACATATGGATTTATTCCAAAACATGTTATTATCCTGTCCCATGCAAGATGTCATTGACTAGTCCAGTCAGAGCCCCGCCGGATAAACATAGATTTAAGTGTGCATCTAAATCTAGCTTGTATAAAGTTTAGTGACTCGCCGTGTACTTAGGTACACAGACACGAGTGGTACGTGCGTCTTACAATCATTGTAGGTAATGATAACGATTGATAACAGACTTACGTTCTTGTTGAAGGTGGAATTTTTCATTATTTGTTTTACTTCCCTTCATTTCTACATTAATATCGCTATCTTTTTCATCCTTCAATATTTTCGGTTTCGCGAATAAAACGCTCTTTTGTGCTTATCCAGAGTTTATTATGAAAAATAACCATACGATAAAAAAGATATATTGTAAATCTGAGCCGAATTTGCATCAATACGTTCATCTGATACGGAGTCATTGAGTTCCGAATTACATTCAACTCTTGCAAAGCCATTATTGGCGCGATCATGTGCCGTGCTATTATGTGTTAGCTGGACAGTGGGTTTCCAGATGTTCAACCGCTATATTGTCTGGTTTTCAGCTTATTATATTGCAGAGGAAGGATTATGTATATTCCTGCCTAAATGATCGTACAACAAAATAGATTCATGTTACATAATTTCACCCTAAGTCAGATAGTTACCTACTTACTGTCTTTACCATTTTCATCATTCCATATCAGCCCATATAACAATTTATTTGACCACAATGGCGTTACACTGCATATATTCTGTATTTTCGATTCTTATTTGAATGAACAACGTATGGTTCAATTCAAGTTCATAACATTTTGATATACGCAAGCCCTAACACAAAACCATCTCGTATATTTTCATTTCAAACTAAACTAATTCTCAGTGCACTGCGCTTGCTCTGAAAGAAAATTTATCGATCGTAGAGAAAAGCTTGTCTACGTTAAGTCCCGTGGCTCTCAAGAAAATCACGCCAATGACGCGCGACGTTCAACAAACTGGAGTGTCGTTGTAACTTTTATTAGTTTAGCTAGTCAAGTGTCTGTCTGCTGTCCCTGCAATGGCTTATCAATGAATCATCCATCTGTTATTTTATGAGTGGTGCAATTATCAATTTGGATTAGCTATGAAGTTTCAAGTCACTTGTTGAAATAAATCATTGTTACCGCAATAGATCTACAAATCCTTGCGAGTCTACGAAAATAACGTTGGCTGTCGGATCCGTATTCAACAGGGATTAAATTAAAGATAAAGGTTAAAAATTAAGGACACCTACATATACTTGGTGTAATTTTAATCACCGTTGTCCTCTTAAGGGGTCATTGTACTCATCATTATGAACAACTTTTACTATGGGACCAAACCTAAAATCGCGAAAAAAAATCAGCTGTTCAGTACATTTATGTTCGGATAATTCGTCAAAATGTACTGAACAGCTGATTTTTTTTCGCGATTTCAGGTTTGGTCCCATAGTAAAAGTTGTTCATAATGATGAGTACAATGACCCCTTAACCTCTCAAGTGTCTGAGTTTGGCTGATTTTAGACCCAAAACGCCAGCGAGTGGGGAGGGTTGGGGGTTAGTTGCGAACCCCATAGGTTCACAACTACTGATAATGATATGTTTTCCATCGGATGATGTTTTTTTACGTTTATATATACGTGATCTAAGCTTATATACCTATTATGTAAAGTTTTGTCCTTTTGCACACTTGGGGTGCATTTGACACGCGGGGGGGAGAGGAGGTTAGCTGCGAACTCCATAAGTTCACAACTAATGATTTGATTGGTTTTCCATCGGATGATGTTTTTTTACATTTATATATATGTGATATAAGCTTATGTACCGAACAAAAAAAGGGTTTTTCTTATGCACACATGGGGTGCATTCGACACTTGAGGGGTTAAGAGGATAACGGTGATTAAAATTACACCCTGTATATGTACATATACATCAGGATTAGTTCTATGAATGATTTTTTTTTTTTAATTGATGAAGAGCCTTCAATTAAGAAACTGCTTGCAACAATAAACTGGTTTTGCTCTGCTATTTCAAATTGGTTAAACTTAACGTTTTTGTTTGTCTAATTCGTAAGCCTAGACCGCTAGACCGGACACAAAATAGCCAATAATTCGCAGTTCTAGCAAATATTATGACGAATCAAAACCACTAAACAACAATTTTGACACTAAAGGACATTGTGTCCTTACTACTAATTTAGATAGTCAGACCACAGAGGCTGAATGCACCATACTAACCGAAGTTATCTCAGAGATCGATGTTATCATTTAATGGACTGTTTGTCAATTGAGCGCCTGCGCATGCTATCGATGGATTAGACATTAAGACTAGTTGGCCAGGTGGCAGCATTGGCATTTATGTTGATATATTATATTAATGTATATTTAAAGTTATGGGATAATTCATTAAAGAAAAAGCCTTTGAAGCAATTCTTGTCTAACCGAGTTGTAACAACATGGAATATGCTCTCTCACTGAACTGCTTCAAGAATCGACTGGACAGATTAAATATTTCTAAGCTATTTGATATACGCGCATCAGCTAATTAGCTGCTAGTGTGTTTAACCAAATAATAATCTACTTTTTAGTTTATTTAGCACTTGGCTTCGGTCTGTGTTATCCTACGAATAAGTTATTTAGCTTATTCGTAGGTGTTATCCTATAAAACCGACGTGCCACATCGGTGCCGAGTACAAAAATGTACTAACAAATAATAATATTTAAATGTTGATAATTTAGGATCTTCTGGTCAGCTGGTGCCATTGATTTTTACTATCGTGCGAAGGTAAGGAACCATAACGTGCTTGCATCCGATCGGAAATTAACACTTCTATAATGCAAAAATAATTTTGTGGCTTTAACATACGAGTGTGTATCAGGCTATCAGCTTTTGTATCCTCTTCATTATGATAAAAAGTGTATATCACTTCACGCGATTGCTTTATAATGAAAACTGAACATAGGCTCATTGAATACTGGTTTCAATAAGTCTATAGGACATACCTACACCTTATTATCATGGTTGGCCCATTACTTCTTTTTAAACCAAACGGAGCCCTATGTCCGTCTGTCCGTCGTCTGTCACACATGTTTTACAGCCAAAGGTTGGAGCTACAGCCTTCAACTTTTCATAGCATCTTGTTGATCCAAAGCCATAAAAATTGTCAAAAAATATTTTTAAATGTTTTTAGGGGGGCCCCAATACAGAGGGCTGCGAAAAAAAAATTGACCTACCCCATCGAGTGGAGTACCTATCGTTGCTTAGAGGAATGAGAAACCACCAAAAGTCAGCTTTTTTTACAAAATTTTGTTCCGAAGAATTTTTAACTTCCCATCACTACATAGTATAAAACAAAGTCGCTTCCCGCTGTCTGTCTGTCTATGAATGCTTAGATCTTTAAAACTACGCAACGGATTTTGATGCGGTTTTTTTAATACATAGATAGAGTGATTCAAGAGGAAGGTTTATATGTATAATAAACGCGGGCGTAGCCGCGGGCAAAAGCTAGTTGACCTATAAACTTGGTGATAATGTTTATTATTACGTATATTTTAGTAATAGATAGCTAGGTATTGTATTTATAAATCAGATTTGGTACGGAAGCCTAAATGTTTCGCACATTTAGGGTTCCGGGTCCGAAACGCGTTTTTTTATCCATTCGTCTCATATCAGCCAACCAACATCTAATTGTTTATTTCCTTTCTTGATTCTTGCACTATCAACTTTCATACATTCATGATAATGGCTTGGGTACCTAGGTACCTACCCATAAATACTCTTGCCCAAAAAAACTAGTCCCACTGCATCAAACGATTTGCACATAAAGTACATGAATTAACTTTAAAAATGCAACTCCGCCGGTTGGTCCTTGCTGCAATGGTTGCGTAGGCGCACGTTGCAGCACTGTTCTAGATATCGATCGCGAGTCGCGACATCTTACTGTGACATTCATGACTTCATTACTTCGGTATCGGTTTGATTGGCATATCCTTCCGCTCAGGTGGCTGGTGATGTCATCATTGGACCGGTTGGATGTGGGGGACTGTGCTGTAAGTGCCTTTATTAAAATTAGGTCAAGGTGAGGAGATGCAGAGGGTTATAAGGCTAAGGAGTTACGATGAAGTATAGTGTGGTTAATGTTAAAGCAGGTTTTATCTGTCGTTGAAGAATCTAAAGAAGTTGCTGTCCAAACGCATCAGGATGAGGCTGGATAGATAGCAATGATGAAATACAACAAGAAAATACAATGAGCATAAACAAGCTATAATATGTTAGGTTTGGGAGTGTGCGCGAAAGCTTGGGAAACAAGGACTTTCACTCACACCAGTCTGCTTGGACTTGTTTGATTGGATACATCGACATTCGACTGAAAATGCAGTGTGCTCGCATAGTATTCGACCCGAGCGTATATCCGAGATTGGAAAATCCACATATTTAAAGGAGTTCCAGAATAGTCTCCAAAAATAACAAAACAAGAGTAAGGTCCCAAAGAAGAAAGGAATGCCTTGTTTAGACAAGTTTAATGTTTAATTTTATCCAAAGCTAAGCCAAGGAACTCTGCGGGAGTTATTTTATATGACAGTAGATTGTAGACAAATGTTCTGATTAGAATAAATTATTCAGATTTTGTTTTCACTACAGCTCCAATAAACTAATCTTTATTAATATTCTTAATTGCAAATTCTTGTATAATGTATGTTTATTAGCAGTGGGTTTGTCACCACCGAATAATTTTGTAACTGTTTTGTGTCCTTCGCAAAACGTTTGGCAAATCTTACTACAAGGTGGGGCAAAAGTAATGTCATAATCTGAATGTGCCATAATTTTTGCAAATGGAGTCTTAATGTCATTGTGATTTAACACTTATGTTGTAGATAGATAAAGAACTAAGCGCGAGCGACACTGGGCCCGAAGCAAAGTTCGTTTAGCTTCGCTCATGTAGCTATGTCGTTTTCATACTTCGGTTCACACCGCGAACTATAAACCGACATACAAGAAAAGGCGGTAGTTACATGAGCGACGCTAAACGAACTTCGCTTCGGGACCAGTCTGCGCTGCGCTTTAGTTGCCAATGCAATGGAGCGGTAAACACAGCTCGGCCACTGACGGAGATTTTGAAACACCAGTTTCCGGGCCGTGTGATCTCCCGTTTTGGTGATTTGAATTGGGCGGCCAGATCACCAGATCGGCGGGGCGCCAGACTTCTTCTTAGAGGTTTTTGAAATTTTAAACAAACCACAAACCTTGCAAGTCTTCAAAAAGCCGACATTGAAGAAGAAATCACCAATTTGGTGCCAGATGTTTTGTAAGCAACAATTAAAATGCCGAAACACAAATTGCATCAACTGAGTTGATCATGTGAACACAGTTTTTAAATATATTTTCCGTGAAAACAGGACCCAATTTTGTTCATTTCCAACAAAATGGCAGCCGATTCACTTTATATACATGAATATTTCCCCACCTTGTACTCATGGAGATAATTATAGTTGAAAACAAAAACTAAAGTAAGGTTTTCCGCAAAAATCGCCTTTTCCTTGAGCAGTGACGGAAATTCATCCTTCCGGTTAAACGACAGAGATAAACTGAGATGTTTGTTTAATTTTATTGGAAGATTTGCTCTTTTATTTTCTAAAAGAAATCTGAGGTGAGAAGTTGAGAAATGTTACTTAGATCTTCCAAATCCAAAACAGCCGATCTATTCTGTAAAAATTTCACCGTGATTACTTAGGTGAAGTGAACTTGAGGTAAACCGTTGATAGTGTCAATGGGGTTGATTCCGGGAAGCTTCTCCGCAAGAGCGCGCTGTGTGTTTGTCACTTGTCAAAGTCATCTGACAAAGCGACCAATCGGCTACAAGAAATTTTTTAACAAGGAACAGCTGAATAAAAGTAGCAAAAACTTACCGCGCGTTTGCACTGACGAAACATCGCATAAAAACATATTGATATCTCTATTTCTGTCAATGTAACTGATAGAGATAACATGTTTTTAACAGAATGTTTCGCCGGTGCAAACGCACGGTTAGCAGCATCTAAGCGGAGTTAATTTGACAGTTTTCTTCCTCATTCCTAGCATAGTGTAATGACAACTCATTTCACCTAAGTTTTCATATTGAGATTAAACCGGCTGCTGAAATGAAGGGCTTTTTAGTTGCGTATGCAAATCTAAATATAATCGCATCGTGATAACTATAGCCGTGATTTTTGAATTGTTTAATTCCACCCTTGAAATAACATGATTATTTCACCATCTAACGACGCAAACAATATACCTGACATTTACGCGAATATTGTTTGCTCATTATGTTAATGAAATTGATTTCATGGATATTATTTCGTATTTGTTTATAGCTCTTTTAGTTAATCTTTTATTTAGATTCAGAATCGTATGATTGATTCCGTCAGTGCTGATTATGGTTTGAGCAACCTAATCAAAATTCAATTGAATAAAAATCCAAAATTTATTGCCGTCGTTTTTTCCTCTTTAATTCTGCGTTAAGTGATCAAGTCGTAAATTCCTAATTTTTATATTATAGGTAGGTAACTGAACACGTTTACTGCATCTAAGCACAGTCTAAAAATCATACAGTCGTCCAACGAAGACGTCTAGACAGGGCAATCGTGCGGGGTGTGAGGGGCGAGACGCGGGTAAGCCGATCCCGAACTGCGAACAAAACGATGTTAGTAGTTCGGGATATGTTATTCAGGGCTAACGCGTGTTTATTTTTTATTTGTTTATTTAAATAAATATATTGTAAAAAAAATGTAAAGGTTATCGCACAGGGCATCCATCTGTTTGGAAATCCTACTTAGATTATAATTGTGAAAGTGTTTGTTTGTATGTTCCGTGTCAAGATGGTGGACTTTTTTATTATTTACTAAGGGTGAATTTCGAGATGGTGGACGTAATTTTTTATAATTTGATATGGGTGTCAATTTTGAGTTTAATTGGGGTGCTTGTTACGAAAAAGCCATCCTTTTTTAAATCCAAGATGGCGGACGTCATTTTTTTATAATTTGATATGGGTGTTAATTTTGAGTATAATTGGGGTGCTTGTTACGAAAAAGGCATCCTTTTTGAAATCCAAGATGGCGGATGTCATTTTTTTTATAATTTGATATGGGTGTCAATTTTGAGTATAATTGGGGTGCTTGTTACGAAAAAGCCATTCTTTTTGGAATCCAAGATGGCGGACGACGTATTTTTTTTATACTTTGATTTGGGTGTCAATTTTGAGTATAATTGGCGTGCTTGTTACGAAAAAGGCATCCTTTTTGGAATCCAAGATGGCGGACGACGTAATTTTTTTATAATTTGATATGGGTATCAATTTTGAGTATAATTGGCGTGCTTGTTACGAAAAAGGCATCCTTTTTGAAAATAACGCTCATGACAAAAAACATGAAAATTTTCGCAGTCGCCATGTTGGATTTTCATTTTGACTTCACTATCGGCTTTACCGTCCTCTAAAACCATGGAAACGATACCCATGACGAAAAATTTTAAAATTTTCGCAGCCGCCATCTTGAATTTTGATTTTAACCTCGTTATCGTTATCAGCGATATCAAAAACCATGAGAATGACATCTATGTCGAAAAAAAACTAAAAAGAAAAATAATAAAATTATTAGAAAAAAAAACTTAAGAAATAAGCAGGCACTCAAATGTCGTTAATGGTAATAATAATGTTGATCTCAAATAAACAAAGTAATTAATTAATATCGATTACAAACTTGGGAGTTGGGACAACCCTTGCTGTTGCGACACTGTCTAGACGTTGTCGGCATTTACCACGACATCAAAGGCGTCGTCCTACTGTATGTTTTTATACTGTGATCTAAGTATGGTTGTTTACGTCACGTGTAGCTCTTCGCCTGATGCAGGTAGGTACCCGTTCAAACGACTGTACCTATTGCTCAATGAAATCACACAAAACACGATTACTATTTTGTAATGTTTTGATATTATGTCGCTTACTTGTTCACTTTTCTATTTATAGACCTAAGGCCATAGACTTATAAAAAAAGATGGACTCCGCGCCACGCATATCGAAAGTGAAGCACAGTAAGTATGCCGGACCGTTTGTACAAATACGCCTCGCGCACACATTTACACCATAGTATGCCGACCGGCCGCCATTACGTGACACGAGCGACGCCGTCTTTGCAGGTACTCAAATCATGCACACATAGATCGGTACGGTGCTTCACTTTCGATATTCGTGGCGCGGAGTCCATCTTTTTTTATAAGTCTATGCCTAAGGCATTGTTTTTCTCTTAACTCCCTGCTTTTCATTGATTTCAGTGTATAAGATATGCAGGTTGTATGCAAGCAGAGAGCTGTTTATAAACAACTCTGCTTGAATACCTAGCCTACCTACCTATATTTTGTAATTTGGGTGCTGTATCTATTCCAAGGTGTCCAATGAGGTAAATGAGTTTCAAAACTCATTGTCTGTCGTCAAATAACTAAAATACTAAAATACCTACACTTTGAATGGACAGGAATACCAGTCAGCACTGTGGTCTAATATCAGACTTGTGAAGTACGAGTATTAAAAGTAGGTAAGCCCGAAGGACAATAAGCTAGAGGAAGCCATTGTGAATCCGTCTCGCAAGACGACGTCTAGCATAATGACGGCGGTAACACAAGATGGAGTAGACAAAGAACATATAAACATACAGGACAAATGCTGCTAGTTTTTCACTTTTCCAGATTCTTTTTAAAAATCATGACACTAGACAATAGCTTCCCAGTAGAGAGAATTTTCGGAATCGGATCAGTAGTTCCGAACGTAGATTACCCACTACATATAAACTCACTACCTCTTTATAATAAAGGAGCTATCTTTCCTGCATGTGCCAGACTAGAAAAACCTTGAGTTTATTGAGACAATAGAAAATTATGGAGAATATTCTAACATCGAATTTATAGAATCTACAGATTGCTCACTTGCTCCATCTTACATCATCTTCTCAAAAACGTAGAATCTGCGTAAACTTATATCGTTAGAGATAAGATAGTGTTTTAGAGCAAGGTTAGAACCTTGATAATGTTGTGTACCTGAATATCTCACAGAGATTATACCTATAGTTGAGATACAATCATAATATTATATTCACATACATTGACTTATATATGTACTTTTTATATCAATGTTCACGTATCACATTGCCACAATTTCCCTGTAATACTCCACTAAAGGACTGACTCCCAAAAAAACAAGCCCTAGCTTAGTTTGGGTGTCAGTTTCAGTACATAAAGCAAAAATAAATAAATAAACACATACCAAATTCTTGTGAATGCTTTCATTTGTAACAATAAACTTTTATTTTTTATATACTTAAGTCAATGACATGTGTAACAAAAATAAGTTTGTTTGCAACTAGAAAAGTGTACTTAATAGGTAGGTAATAATCAGTGCTATTATCATTTCTATCACCACAGTAAATTATAGGCCCGGTAAACATTAGATCGGACCGTTGCATTGGCCGACTGTCTTGCTGTTAACACTATAAGGTGCTATTAGGATTCGACTTCAAGGCTATATTATCAAGATCGATTCCTAAACCTAAAAGTCCATTGAATTTTCTTTGAAAATATCTTGCAAGTCGGAAAGTATTAGGTACTTACAGGATTTATGATGGCAGTAAGTATCATCCATTCTGCCCTTCAGGTGGGCTGCCCATCTGGCTCGAAGCGCCCACATTACCTTTCAGTTGTCCGTCAGCTAAAAATCCCACGTGTAGGTACAGCTTTAATATAATAATCGATCTTGACATGATATCATTGTGAAAGGGTTCAACGACTGGTGGACGTTTTTGTGCAGAAACCGAAGGGTGTAGTGTGGGCTGCAGTCTGTTGGGTGCAAATCACTGACTGCTTGATGGCGACGACTTTTAAACTTTTTTAAACAACAACAAGCCAATTTTATTTATGTTGACATACAAAAATAGCAAACCAGTTTTGTTTGTTATAAAAAAATTAAAATATTTTCTGTTGCCCTTTCTGTAATCTCACTGTCAATAGTACCCGAAATTGAACACAAGCCTATAATACCTAATTTTAACAAAACCAATCTGCAAAAGCAAAAGATAAATGTAAGTATGTACAATCAATCATGCAATTGATGTAAGAGAACTGGATGCTGCTGTCCATCAACCACAGATGTTTTAAAATCCGCCTAAGTTGGGGTTGATCATGGAATTACTATCTATTATATAAATGGAAACAGACAGGGGTTTTTATTAAAAAAGGGTCTTGGCAGACAGACAGACGGACAGACAGACAGACAGACCGACAGACAGACGGACAACGAAGTGATCTTATAAGGGTTCCGTTTTTTCCTTTTGAGGTACGGAACCCTAAAAAGAAACAGACTAAAGAAACCATTGATGGGTTTTATGATATTAATTAGTGAATATGGCTTGGAACAGGACTGCAGTGATTGAAATAAACCTAAGATAGGAATGAATTACGACACTGAAAACGTAGTAAAAGACAGCAAAGTCCCAACTACAAACAAGCCACCATATCTTGACCAAAGTGTAGCGGCGAGTGACGATTTACAGATGATATCTAGACAACGGACACTGCGAACGGTTGCATCCAACCGCGATGCAGTAACAGCAGCACTCGAAGCTATTACGTTTCTGGAAATGCGAATATAACACGGAAATTGCACAGAACCGGCAAGTAGGGACAGAAATACGATGAAAGTAAAGGAACAAGAAGTGGGACTGGCTGAATACGTCATAAATGTTGCTTAAAAGTACTGTGGCGGCATCTACATCGCCACAGACGAACTACGCATCACAATGACATGACGTCACGCAACCTGCATCGCGCAATTAGAGTTTACCGCGCGACTAGCATATATACAATGTCAACTTCAACCGTCGGGCAGTTGCCCAACAGACACAACACCCGTCTGGTCGGAGGATCCTCCCTTTTCTATGAAGGATTAGTAAACTTTACACCCTGTTTCTCATGCCTCTAAAGTACTATACATATAGTATAAGTTGTCAGTTGAAAATTGTAGAAACAATCCTCGTCTTCGATTTTTCAGGCCTCGGCCTGAAAAGATCAATGTCTGTGGACGAGGATTGTTTTGATAAAATTTTCAAGAAATTTTGATTGTACGAATATAGTTTTCTTCACAGTTAGATATTGTTTTGCTAATCAGAAATTCTATAGAGACGACATCATATGTCGAAGATGGTAGGGGTCGAGTGGTAACAGTTCCAATATAGGACATCAAACCCTGGAATTAAGTGGTAAATATAGGACGATAACATACTTATTGAATCTACAATGAATCTGATAAACAATGAAAAAGAGTTGACAGCAACACAGTTGTAGCCAAAAGCGACAAATCAATTAAATATTATCCAGAATTAAATTACGAACTTGATTAAACTTTATATAACATCTTAAATGTCTAAGAACTGTAACATTGAGACCCGCGCCAAAATGCCAATACAAAAACACTGAACATAAATCCTAAGTTTGCATCTAATTACAATAAAATTACACCACACCGAATATTGCAAATTCGCGCACAGCTCAAATTGTGGTGTCATTTAATAAGTAGGTGTTTATCTGTTCAGCGGACAGGCTAATTGTCTATACGATTATGGGTGTCGGCAGCAGTAAGGTCAGCCGTGGGAATAAATGGAATAATCTTTAGTCATTGAGACTTGGAATCGCAAATTTTGCCACATTAGGTAGGCCTAGGTAGGCTATGTGGTCTGAGCTGGAATGTCATCAGTTCTCCAAAATTGAATATTGGTTCTCATGAGAAATTAAGGGCCAGAGATCCAAATTAGAACGACTAAAAAGCTTGCATGTGTGTCAGCTAAAATTGATTGTTTTTAAAACTTTAACGCCTATAAAAATTAGGTAATTATTAGATACAAATGAATGACATCTCATTTTTTTCATGTACCTACATTGTAAGTAGGTATTCATAGACCCGCTTTCTTGGAGGACACGGCTACCTACCAGCTACCATCAGTCTCCTCCTCTCCTCTAATTTTACAGGGGCGTAGGTACCGCCGTATTACCCGTATCAATGATACGGGGCCCCCCAGCTACAGGATACGCGATATGCGGATAGTTAGGCGATGTGTGTAGGCATAAATAGGCCTGTAATGAGTGAATTTTCTAATAAAAATATGAAAATTAACGTTGTTTGTTTATGCGAGATCTCTCCAATTCTCAAGCACACAGAAAATCTAACCAGCTAGGTACTTATCTAAAACAGGGTGCTCAAATTTTGAGATCGCTTCGCTGGCTCTTGCAATGTAATCACAGCGACAGCTTAATCTAGTATCTCAGTCAGGATGCTATAATTTTCGAGATCGCTTTACTCGCTTTGTCGCTTTACATTCTCTTAGTAAAATCGCAACGCCCCAGCTTAACCTAGTATCCGAATCAGCATGCTCCAATTTTCCAGCTCACTACACTCGGTCTTGCTTCTCTTAGTGAAATCACAATGAGAACTTAACATATCCCAGTCCAGAATGCTCCAATTTTCGAGCTCGCTTCGCTCGCTGTTTGCTGAATCCGGATTGAAGTCACGATGCTAAAATTTTCCAACTCGCTTCGCTCGCTCTTGCATTCTCCTCTTAGTAAAGATCACAATGATAGGTTTAGCTTTCAAGTCAGTATGCTATTTTATTTATTTTGTAAAAACCATCCTTTGGGCGGGGCTTTTTTTTTGTGGATGGGAAATCATCAAATAACTTCTCCCGCTCTGGGTGGAGCGGAAGGGCATGTCAGACTTTTACTGACTAAAACCCACCCGTGTTCCTTCAGTTGCCTATGCCGGGGCCACGGTATCTTTTTTAAACAACCCGCGACCCCAGCGGCATCGGCCCTATTGGACCCCATCTTTTGCTGACATCTCTTTGAGGCGCGTATGGAACACAACGCGCCGTCGACTCGGGCCTGGCCCTTACCGGACGGCGAGCTACCCACTACTCACCGTCCGCAAGCCCGCGCCTACGGTGGCTGGAAATCGGCTCTCGATTCCCGCCGCCCAGGTCGTCTCCTGCGGCGACTGAGGGCGTGAGACTGCCTCTCCATTACGCATTCCGCCTCCTCCTTCGCGAGCATCACTGCTTCGCAGAAGGAGGTGACGGCCTCCCATGCACTCTCGCTCCGCACCATGGCCTGGACCAGGCTCGGACGCGAGAGATCGCCGCCGCCGATCGTCTCCATGAGAACACGGCGGTGCTCTGCCCCAGCCGGGCAGACCTCCACTGTATCCTCCACCGTGTCCTCCGGGCGATCCACACAATGGTGACACCCGGGCGTTTCCTCCCGCCTTATGAGAAACAGGAACCTCCCGAAACAACCGTGTCCGGTGAGGACCTGCGTCAGGCGGAAGGTGAGGACGCCGTGGCGCCTCTCTAACCACTCCTCAAAGAGGGGACTTATCGCCGCAATTGTGGCGTGCCCAGCGCTGGGTTGCGACAGTCACACTCTCCATGTCGCCATGAGATCCCGCCGGAGTTCTGTCCGCTGTACAGTGATTTCTCGCGGCCGCGGAGTTACGCCCCGGCGTTTCGCCTCCTAGCGCCACTGCCACACGTGGCGAGGAATTTTTGCCTCCAGATCCCATGGCGGCAATCCGGCAAGGAGGCTCGCCGCCTCACCGGAGACCGTGCGGTAACCCCGGACTAGCCGGATGGTCATGACCCTCTGGGATTTTTCTTTGGGTGGGGCTAAAGAGGATGCAGAGAAGGCTCTGCGTAAGTCGGCAAAGTAACTCCTATTTATGTGCGAATACTGAAAAGAAAGCCTTACCTATCCGGAGTGGGGTGCTAAAATTTTCGAGCTCGCTTCGCTCGCTATTGCATCCCATATTTTCAAACTTTTCTGTATAGGTTGACAAAATAATTCATATTTCTTTATAAACGTTTAAAAAATTTAAACGATGCGGAGTGCAAAAAAATTCGAGCTCGTTTCACACTCTCTCTACCATCCTCTATTCGTCTGATAGGTACTCTTGCTTTTGTGTTGTCGACAAAGTAACTCCAATTTCTGTATCAATAATAAAAAAAAGCCAAACCTTTTCGAAGCAGCGTGCTAAATATTTCAACGTCCATTCCTGGGGCCCCATTTAGTTTTGCCGCGCCGGACCTCCGACAGGCTTAGTCCGTCACTGACTTGAATCACTTCCATCCTGTTCCTAACCATAATTCAGCAGAATTAATTTCTCAGTATTTATAGTCAAGTAAAAGTAATTACTTCAGTCAAAGTAATTGCTCAAGTAATGATTTTCATTCTATAGTTTAGTAATTGCTTGAAGTTAGAACTGTCAAAGCTTAGAATTCTTAGCCAAATAATAGTCACCATTTTCTTTACAGTTTAAGAATTCTACCCTCAAGTAATGATTTCATTAAGAAATTACTATTAGCAAGTAATTACTCGATAAATACGAGCCTTAAGATTATAGCAAAGACATTAAATTGGATAAAGACCTTCTATCAATGATTTCAGTATGTCAATGACTTCTATAATCGCCATCCATGATTTCTTCGGTCTGTTTTTTTTAATAAAACCTCTGTTCTAACAAACTTCCTGGCAGCTTTACCTACCTATACTTTAAGAGAAAAAAAAAATCTAATGTTCCGTTAACATTTTTCAAATCTTGACGATATTAGTGTATTACACTTGCGTGCAAAAAAATTGGCCCAACCCATGCTCTCTATTTGAGAGATGATAGCTCAAAGATATTAATTTATTTATTTTAATTATTTTATACTGTGTTAAGTTATGATATTTTTTTCACTTACGTAATCTACATACAGTCAGGAAGGTTTTAGTACACAATATATTAGGTTATTGTTAATTAAACTTGTTAAATTTTCTCGTTTCATATCGAAGAGAATGGGGTGGATCGATTTTATTGCACGCAAGTGTATAATACGTCATTGGTGTATAGTCTATGATCTTGACATTCAATATCGATTTGATCTCCAAGAGATGAGAAGTGCTGTTTTAATAATTGCGAATAATTAAATGATTAAAGCAAGAATGATTTCGAACTACCAAAGGACAAGAGAATATAAGTTTATAATGGTAATCCAATCGATCAACTATCTTGATAGATAATGAATGAGTGTTTAGCGATAAGAATGTTAATTTATGCAGTAGTTGCAAGTAATTTTGACGATCTACACGTAATTTCATAGCTATGTTTAGAAAATCTAAAAGTGTGAGTACTGTGAGTGATAAATTGATAATGATAATTTTTGAAGCATAATATTTCGGTAGGAGGAAAAAAGCATACATACTTAAAAAACTTATTTTAATGTCCTAAGTGGTGTGTTTGGATAGAATCAATATATTTCCAGAAAGCCGCGAAATTTATTCTGTGTGCTTATCTACGAATAAGTATAAGTCTTATTAGGTACTTATTCGTAGACTCCTATTGTAATAGGTGATAATCGTTATTTTAACTGGTTACTGTTGTAGCTTTTATTTTAATGGGAACAACAACATCATATTGTTTTAATAGCATTACTGCCTTTATTATAAGCATTTAAATTAAAAGTATCTAATGTTGTTTCAGATCGAGGAGGTTATGCAGCAGAAGGCGCCCGGGGTGCCTAGTAACTTAAAACTCCAGTAAGCTACCTACATCTGATATCTTTTATATTTTTTTTATCAGATATATTGTTCTTCACCGTAGTACCTACTACCTTACGCTGTCGTTTGGTTTGGTTTGCAAACATTTCCCTCATTCACAGACTAGTAGCGCCATCTGTTGACATCACAACATTACATTATGTAGTAAAACTACACAAGCTCTTTTGTAGAGGGCGCTGATACTACTGTAGCGTACGCTATTTTCGTCCACTTTGTCATAGGGGATATAGCTCAGTGGTAGAGCATTCGACTGCAGATCGAGAGGTCCCCGGTTCAAACCCGGGTGTCCCCTGAGAAATCTTTTTTGTATTTTTCTTTTTGTATTTTACAGACATCCAGACACCACATCGTCTCAAGTATTGCGTAGCAAGAATTTTACGGCGAATTTTTTCAAAACTACTTTTAGCTATCGAAGCAAGGCGGTTACGCCCGCCTCTTCAAGTACTGTCGAGAAAACTATCAAAATAGGCAGCGCGGAGACTAAGCCTGTAACTAGAAACAGGCCGAGGACAGGTAATGAAGGAAAATATTATGTAAGCTTAATTAGGAAAATAGCGATTAAAGAAAAAACTTTTTTCTAGCAACGTTATCAGATTCGGCAAATAATAATAAGGTTAAAGTTAAAAAGACCGCAGATCGAAGCAAGTCGGCTGGGCTGTACATTGATAAGCAGGCCATCGAACCTGAACGACCACTCAGACACAAACCTACGACGCCTGATCCAGGTGGACCGAAAGCTATCAAAGAAAGTGGTAAAAAGAGTGATACCAAAAGCTCAAATGTTATTCTACAAATCGTGAAAAAATCTGCCAAACCACCAGCTCCAAAGCTCCCAGATAGTATCCTACCACCAACTTTGAGACCGAAAACCGACAAAAATTTGAAACTAACGAAGAATATTAACAATAATGATGTTTGGGCAACACCTAGTGACGTCAAAGTCACTCATCGGAGAGTTCCTGCATCACCTGTAAAGTAAGTTTGTTTACATTTTCATTAGCTTACGAACTTGCCTAATATTCCTGATCGGAGAAGTCAAGTTTCATTTTGAATTTTCGCGCCAACTGGAAACATCAATAACTACCACATTCAATACACGACCTTACGGTAAAGGTGTAAAGTAAAATTTCAATCAAAATACTTTGACGTCTCAAGTTGATTCATGCACGTGATGGAAGATATTTTTTGTCGTTATATCCATCTCTCTCTCTCGCATAACCCTTCCTCTTTCGTATTGCTTGCGTAAGAAGGGATAAGGTATATTAAAGTTGTTTTCTTCGCACATGTAGAATGTATTCGCCGACGTGCTACATGATCAATGTCGGATGATAGCTAAGCGTTGGTAGGTTCAGAGTAGAGGGCACGCTTTGAATTTGTTGGGGTTATAGAAAGAAATGGACGAACAGCGGTTGGCCGGTTGTTTGAGCACGGCAAGTAGCTCAACAGGCAAGTTTGTTTGGTGCGACGGGCCACGGATGTCGTCCCGTTGGCCGGGTGCTTTTTTTCGAACTTTTTTTGTGTTGGTGACAAACAAAATGAACTTTTTATGAGTTTGATCATGGTGGTTATTACTGTGCTCCTGTGATGTGTTGAATTCATGATTGGAATTAGTTTTGTGCATCGGTGTTTTTCAATCGTCGTCTACGTCGGCTGTATCTGTAGTGTATACCTACCGAGCTAACAAAAATTGAACTTATTCAACCGAGTGTCTTATTACTCCCGCTTTCTCGTAATGTACAATCGGCCACTGAGCCACTGATGACATGACTGACAGACGATGTACCTTCTATAGAAACAGCTTTTGCTTTCTTTTTATTGTTTCAAAGGTGTCCTAAATAGGTTTGGTTCCAGTCCTTTACTTGAGGTTTGGTTTACAATCAGCTTCTAAAGCATCCCATACCAGCGAGTAATTAGTATTTTAATGAGGCACTTAAAGGAATTAGGTTAAGTGATGTGGGTAGGATTCCGCTTAAGTTCTGAGAATTTAGATTAGGTACCTATCAGTGTTTCCAGTTTTTACCTGAGCACTAATAGTTTCTGATTTATGAATAGCGGTTTACCTTAGTCTATAGTAAATAACAATGATTGTATATAGGCGATAACATTTACATAAACGGTGTTACATCCATCTTACATAAATGCTTCTCTTCCTATTACATATTTTATGTGCGATTTATAGCTAGAATATTTGAATTACCATTTCCGTCTATGAGATTATCAGGTAAACAAGTATGGCGGCAAATTAATGAGAGCCTTCAGTGTTGACAAGGTCACGTTCTGAACCTTATGCATCCTCTTCTTGTTATTAAACTGTTTTAATGAGTAAAGTTGGAACATGATCTTCTTTGAATTTTAGCTTCATTATGCCCGGTTTGTGAAGAATTCTTAAACGGAGTTTAAATTTAATACCTATTGATTCGACAAAATTTTATATTAAAAGCGAATTATCCTTATGCTCGATTTTTAAGGACCTCAGATAAATAAATCCTCGATAGTAATTCACTCGACTTTTAAGCTATGTAAGTTCTTCCATAACGAAGTGTTCAGAAACACGATATCGAACAAAGAACCACTAACGAATGGATAAACTCCTTTTAAAAACATTAGAAACCGGGCATTAGAGGCTCAACGTTAATGACTCCGACATTTTAAAATGTCAGCCCCCCAACAGAGCGGACGTACGCGACATTCCACGTTGGTTTTGCAAACTCTTTGACTAAGTAGAAATCTATATAATACAATTTATTCGAGACTTATAGAGACTTGTCGCCAATTTGGTCTGATCGCATAGCTTGCTATCTGTAGACATGTCTTACAAATCCTGACTCAAGATGATTTGCGATTCCTGTCTGCACAGACGAAACCAGACAAATCAGAAATCATCATTCTTACTTCAAGTTATTTGATTTGCAAACGAAACCGAAGCAGAAAACTGAATTCATAACTCCGCAAAAGAATTGTCATGAAAGAGTCATTCATCTGAATTTCATGAAAGAATTATCCTGTTACACAGCAGAAGTGCCTACTGAACGAAACAATACTAAAGTCATAACTAAAATTAAGTAGATACAAATTAATGGTGTTCCAACTGAGACAAAAATGTGCGACGTAGGCGCAAGGCAGCATATCCATATGTTTGAACAAGTTGTTTCACAATAACAACTTACTGGTGTTACGCTAAATAAAGACTTAGCCGAAGATCTTCGAACAAAAGATGAGCAATTGAACAGCAGTAAGAGGCGAACAGCCCATTTGTATTATTACATAAAATGTGAGAATACGGAACTTGCTAAGTTGAAAATCTGTAACGAATTAGCTGCAGTATGGCAATCCCACACAAAAAAAAACAGAATCAAAAAGAAGTAAACAAAAATGAGTTTTCGAGAAAGAGGGGAAGGAGAAAGGAATTAAACAAAAGACCACAAAGAAAAAAACTGCACCCAGGAAGTAATCTAAGCACCAGAATTAAATGGCGCCTCAAACGAATTAAAAGAGATTGTCCTACATTTAAATCAACATCCAAATACATATATTATAATTATATTAAAATGTTGTACAATCTGAAAGTTGACAGACAGCTCTGCAGGTTCTATCATATACTTTGATAACTCTGAATTTGCTTTTGGAGATAGTATACTACTTACTGAAGATGTTGAATCTGAATATATCTATGAATAAATCCCAAATCATTGCACGATTGTTCAGTTTCAAGTTTATCACGAGGCCGTCAAATTGTGACGATAAGATACAGCACGAATGAAGCTTTATCTGTTCACACATTCATTTTGTTGTTCCTTTGGCTGTATTGTATTTGAATAAGAAAGCATTGTATGATTGTATTGAACACATAACTTCAAGCCCACTTCTTCTCTCGCAAAACTGTCGTCAGTCAAATTGAGGATGAGATAGTTTTCCTAACTTGTAATATGGTTGACTATATGAATTCTTGAGAACGAAAACATAATTGTCAAACTTTCGCAAACCGAAAGCAAACTCGTTGGTATTCACACGAGCAAACTATTTACTTAACAATACAATGTTTCTTGTTTATGTAACTGATGCACAGAGAACCTTGTGAATATCGAAACAAAAATACTCTTGTCTGAGACTAACAGCCTTCACGTAGCGCGATAATTATTTTTTGCAAATGTCCAATGACTGGTTATATTCTTATGGCATATAATTACTGACAAAGCATTTCTGTCTTTTGCATTTTTGACAGACTGGCACAACTTTTTATCGTGTATACTCAAAATGTGATGAATTAATATGACTCGACATCCACAGACAATGGCCCACCTTCCATCTTGTCACCTGCACACGTGAGGACCTAATGGCTGCGGTAGTAGCGTTGCTGATTTTTGGGGCAAAAAAATTTAAAAAAAATTATTTTGTGTGTTATTTTGACATCGACACGATAAGAAGAAAAACATGACTCATTAATCAACGCTGGTGGTACCATATGGCAAACAGTGTTGTCCTACGCCCAAATTAGGCGCCGAAGATCCGCAGTTTATAATAAAAAATCAATGACTTAAACGCAGTGAACTGTTGTTTTTGTGGCCGGAGCTGAAAATACTACTACGCCCATTTGTGATTCATAAGAATCCAGACAGGAAAAATAAGCCCTGTTTCAATCTGCGTAGGTGTAGGCCAATAATTGGCGACTACTTACCTACTTACATTGAAAACGATCGTCATTTACCATTCGAGGGTGTTTAACAGTTTTATTGTTCTTACATTAAAGCCGTTCCCACTTTCGTACAATGAGGTATCTAACGCGTCATTTCTGACCAATAAGGTGTATCCGATATCCGATAACTATTTATACAAGTGTTACTCAAGGATTTGACATTGTTCCTTCTTCGATCGTGTATGAATTTCGATGTTTTATTATTTGTTGGCTCGGTCACATAAGACATACGGCTCAGTCGTGCATATTTTCTCATGGTAATCATTTTGGCCGTTACGTATGTGTATCTTGTTGTCTTCGCTTCCTGTTAATGTTGCAAAATGGCCTCTGTCATTAACGAACCGAGACCTTGTAATAGTTGTAATGAGTTTATTTTTTCGGAAGTCAAATCAAATATGTTATTAGTATTAGTTTTACAACTTAAAACGAAACCTTAGTTTAGTATAATTACTTCACAAGTTTCCTCATCGTCATTCTGTCCGTCTGCATCCTTATCTTATGCAACGTAATGGTCTTCACAGCCATTTGATTCAACTTCAGTAATATAATCCTTGTAGTCGTCACTACTTTTTCTCAACACTTGATACGAAATGTTTACCTAGCTACGCTTATTCTGAGTCGTACCTATTGTTCATTTGAACAATTCAAGTAATGAATGTGTCGGCGCCTGGGTGCCGTTAGCTACGGACCTACTATACGTACCCTTCCCAGCTTTTGCTGCATTATATCAGCAATTAACTGCGTCTAGCGACAGAATGCGCTGATGAATGTTTAAAAGCGTCTCACTTTACAAATATCTCTCTATGGACTCGTTACTGCTAGGGATGTGCAAATAACTGTCGTGTCTGGGTGTATTTACTAACCTAAAGTAAAATCAAAGTTTGTTATAACAAACTAGGAATGATGTTATTTGTGCGATTGTACGCATAAATTATGTAGAATTGTAGATCATTCACTCTGAAGACGTAACCGAACAAACAGATAGTAGATACACTATAAACAATGAAGAAAGCAACAGTAATGCAATGGGGGCTGCAGTTCAACAACTCTACAGCTACTAACACAAACAGACGGAAACTCCGCATGGAGCGCTCCCAACTCCCATCTCATCAACATTGCTCTGAAACAGTCGGCCTTAGCACTTGGCTATACTATAATGGCAATGCAGTTATTACTTGCAAACAGGTTTCGGAGTTTACCAAGAGAAAGTAGGTATCTTACATTGCAATCGTGAGAATTTCTTTATTCTTTGATTGAATAGTCGGTATTATAAAGATTATTTCGGTCCATTGTTCTGCTGAACCTGCCATTCAAAGCTTAATTTTGTATTCCCAAAAGATAAAAAAATAGAAAGAGTGATTGTAATGCAGGTACTCCCAAACAGCCGAATATGTTTCGAAGAGTCAAATAAACAAATCTGATAAGCACAACAATTTTATCTGAAACAAAACGTCTCAGAGTCTGGGGGCCTACTCCCTAAGTCCGTCCGTCTTCCCGTCCGTCCGTTCATCCGTCCGTCTGACATTACGATCCATCAAAACAAGTGTAAAAGTAAAATTTTTGGGACGGGCAAAAACACATCGGGAGTAGGGACAACTGGCACATCATGTTGTCATTCATACTTCGTTCGGGCCCCGAACCAATCATCCATCCGTAGGTGATACGGAGTAAGAAACGCCCGTAACGAAGGCCGAAACTATGGGCTTCGTGCTTAGGGAGTAGGCCCCCTGTTCCACGATTGCGATCGGACACGGATGAATGGGCAATACTGCGATCTTCGGTTCAATAGCACACGATTGACTTTGTAGCTGACGACTTTATTATTTTCTGTTTGACGAAAATTGGTAACTTCTAAGTCTTCATTCAACTGGATTCTGAGAAGTTCATCCAAGGAGTATAAGAACGTTGAAATCAACTAACCGGTCATGACCCGTCTCAATGCCAAACATAATAAATTCTCCGATGGAATATTCCCATAACAAAGATTGTAAACCTGATAAAAACTGAGATAAAACAATACTCAATCATCGTAACATCCTCCAATCTAGAATATTTCATAATGCATTACATAAAATGGCCATTTTAAGATTTTATATATTCAGAAGCTTGAAACTTGTTTGAAAAATGCATTAAAATTTATGAGCGTATTCAAAATTAAACTGGCTTGTAGCTCATACAAGAAAGCGACCTTTCTGGGTCGTCGTTCAGATACCGGTCGTCAATCTTTCACCGTGCACACATTGCATTTCTCTTTCAAGTAATGTGTCATTATCACTTGCTATGTTTGACTTTTATTCATGTACGTCTGTTTGGATAACCTTTATTGTGTTTAGAAATATATCCAATCTAAATTGATTATACTGTTCTAATTCGACTGTTTCCGGTTGAGAAGAAGCTATCTCATTAGATTCTTCATCATAATATCCAGTAGCCTGTCCAAATACATACATCGTTAGTGTGAAGAATTAATATAACCACGGTGTTAAAGATTACGATGACTCCGTGGGATATTTCTGTCAATAATATTCTTATAATTAATGTTTACCACGCACCTTATTTAACTTTATCCTTCAGAAAAGCTATTCTTGTTGTTATCTTTATCATCTGTTACATTCAATCTACTGTTTGGTTTGGTGTGTAATTAATTATTTGATTATACCTACTAAGCTACAGTAAATAACGTTAACACAATGGGTGTTTTGCTATCTACGTCATTCAATCGTGAAATATTAACTTACTGCTGACAAACCTTTAAAAAATAATTAATGCTCGGTTCTTAAAACAAAACCGAATCGTTTTGCTTACCAATGGTAGCATTTTTTATTGCCAAACTGGGCATATAAATAGATTCGTAAGCTAATGTTACCTGTAATTACGTAGTATTATATTATCTGTGCTGTAATAGCTACTTCCATGGGAGGGTCTACTATGCAAAGCTATGAGTCAGGTCTTTGCTTCATTATTGGTAAAGATACAAGTCTTAATTTTAACCGATAACGGCCCGTAAATTATAGGAATCGACCATGAGGAACTACACTGAATACATCGGTTAGAAATACCGTGTTCTCAAAGACTATTCCTTAAAAGGTAATAAACCTTTTCTAGAATAATGAAAATGTAGTAAAATGCGTCCTTAAAAATAATGAATCCAAAAATGATTTCGAATATTTATTAATCTTACAAAAATATAGATATTTTTCTTCGAAAGCTACCTATAACATAAAAGGCTTAATACATAAAATCTACATCTTTACAAACTTGTTGAACATTAATGGTGTGACACAAGAATCTATTCGAAACAAGATTATAATTGACTGTATTGGTATTGGCTGCTTCCATATTGGCGTGGCGACCTCCCTAGGCCGCCGCGGCCATGGCTGGTCGTTAACCCGCTAGGCCGCCATCCTAGGCGCAAGGAATGCTGCTCCGTGCTCAATAGACATTTATAAAAAAACTTGTATCTTTTAGCGCGTTTTGGGATACAGCCTTTTACAAAAAAAATATGTTTGACGAATGGTCCGGTCTTTTCTGTCGAGTTAGCCTTTTTTGTGAGTGATAATATGGGAGTTTCAAAATTGGTAGCTATATTTTTAAACGTTGAAGATAAATGGTTATTATTGCCGTACAAACTTCGTATTTCCTTACTAAGTTTTCGATAATCTACAGTAGTCAGGAATTGCATCGTGATTTAATGTGAATTGCTTGTAGAATGTCGGCCAAATTAATTTATTTTAATGGTATTGTCCATGTTTGTCTAATTCTACTAACATTGTTTATCATTGTTACTAAACTGTTGACAACTCTGCCTCAACTTGTAACTATTTCAACTATTCGTCCTTCGTGTTTTACGTTATCTACAAATAATCAAGCTCTATCACTATATCACAGGCAGTTATACGTTATTTATTTTCGATTATGTACCTATTCATGCGAAATTACTTCCTTTCCCAAATAATCGCATTGGATACTCCTCGACCTTTTTAGGATTTATACGTGCTTCATTAAACCCAGCTTGAAGTAAAATCAATAAAATCTCCGTTTTATTTTATTTTGTCTGCCCGTTGCCAATACATCGCGATATATTACTCACACCGTTAATCCAGCCTTTCAATGGAGGGAATTCAAATTATTTCCAATTTCGTCTTTCTGAGAATCGTCTCCAAATATAGATGTTGTTGTTTATGTATAATACAAGTCCACTTGCCAACCTTGAGGCTTTTTAATTGAGGTTTACGTTCACTCATTCAAAATTAATGTTTTATTCAAACCTGGAGCTTGGCTTTCGTTATTCAACGATGCGAATAAGCAGGCACTTGAAAAAAGCATTGAAACTGCATTTCTATTTAGAGAAAAATTGAATCTCCACTAATATTATGAAGAGGTAGGTAGGTACCTAAAGTTTGTAAGTTTGGATGTGGGAGGTAATCTCTGGAAGTACCTACTGATCCGTTTTCGAAAATTCTTTCACTGGTAGAAAGGTACCTACTCTATTGCCGATTGCCATAGGGTATGATTATAGTATAGTTGACTAAAACGCGGGCGAAGTCGTGGGCAGAAGCGCGGGTTCATGATAATTTCTCACAAATTGAAATTAAATTAAAAATACAAACAGCGTACATCTTGCAATAGCTACAGGGGAAAGACCGTGACGACAGTTACTACATAAATCGTTACGTACTTGCACGCTTTATCGCTGATACAACGTGACCACAGTCAATAGTCCATACAAACATGCAAGCAAACGTCTAAATACATTTGTTTAACTTTCTCGCATTTAAGCTATTTGGATATTTACATGTAAAACCAATCAATTGCGTGTTGGATATGCACTTAGTGATCTGAAAATAGATAAACAAGTAGTAACATACAGTAACTTAACAGGCAAAGGGAAACATTAGCTAGAATGGCTGCTAAAGTTATAGCTACAAATTATACGAAGTCATCAAAATTTGGGTCACGGAGACGTATTCGGTAATAGGTACTAATGCGACAGAAGAACATGACAATTTATAAAAGTCTCGTGTTCGATTCGCCTACAGAACACTAAAAAGTCGTAATTGTGGAAGCAATTTATCTATCTATCTATATAAATAAAAAGAGAAGTCCTGACTGACTGACTGATTGACTGACTCATCAACGCCCAGCCCAAACCCTTGGACCTAGAAAGCTGAAATTTTGAACAGAGGTTCCCTTTATAATGTAGACAAGGAATAAGGAAGGATTTCCCGGTAGTATGTTCCCGTGGGATATTTTCCGACATCCAAGCGGGCGAAGCCGCGGGCAAAAGCTAAGAATAAGCTAGAATGGCTGCTAAAGTTATAGCTAAAATTATACGAATCATCAAAATTTGGGTCACGGAGACGTATTCGGTAATACCTGTACAAATGCGACAGACGAACATGACAATTTATAAAAGTCTCGTGTTCGATTCGCCTACAGAACACTAAAAAGTCGTAATTGTGGAAGCAATTTATATTCATATAAGACGTCAATACGGCAATAAATCTATAGACGCCTAGTGAAGACAGCGCCTAATAAGGCAGTCACAGTGATCTATAGCCGATTTAATATTCGCTAGAGGTAGAGAAAGCGCATTCTTTTGAACACCTTGCCAGTGGAATGTGAATCGGAAGATCTAAATTACTTGTAAATCGTGTTAGTGCAACTTTTAACCGTTTAAGGTCTTTGTAAATGGTTCATCGTCATAGGGCCCAGAACCGTTCTTGTGGAAATCATCAATTTATACCTGTGGATACTCAGAAATCAATTGTTTTTTAGTCTGGTGATTTTCGATGTATCTTATTTTTTCTTAAATTTTATTCAAAAATCGAACGCTTATTGATATTCGGTTTCCATAAAACATTATAAGTACCTGTAAACGAGTGCTGTTTGTAAAACCTTTGTGAATGATTCTTCCGTTGCGTCACACGTCATGCATATTGCTCCAATTTCATTTGAATGAGTTCTTGATGAGTTCTTGTTTTAATGACTCATGATATATAGTTATCGGACAGTATTACATAATTAGTTACACACTTGCTGTCCGTTAAGACGTAGATATACATACAGAAAATATCTAGTTCTAATCTCTCTAGCTTGGAAATCTGATGCCTCAGACCGTCGACCTCTTATTGCATAGGACGTGGATTCTACTTCATTCCTATGTTATGTATGAATGAGTTAATCGAGACTTACACATATTATGAGCACTACATAAGTCTACTAGTTCTACGTTTGAGAAAGCGACGTGATTTATTTAAGTAGGTACCTACTTGTTGGAAGGAATTATTCGTAATTCTTCAATGTGAACATAATCCTAAAAATGTTTTAGTTTTTAATCGTTGTTTGTCTGGTCCGCTTTTAATAGGAATGCTAAATCACGTACACACTTTTCATTATTCTGTTCATGTAATTGTTATCCCAACTTTAGAATCAACTGTTATATTCCCTTATTTTGCTATTCATCGTCAAGTACAGTTCTATACAATCCTTCATTGGTACACGTTCCTAACTTATAGAGACCATTACCCACTTTAAGTGCAGTACCATTCCTAAATCGGTTAGTTGGCGTCCGCTGGCGCGCACCGTCCACATACAAATCAGCCATACATTTACATACATGTATCTACGGTATAGCATGTTTCAATTGAATTACTCGAAGTAAATTGACACTGGGCTCGGCTTCGCTGTTTGGACTATGGGTGTGGTGTTGTGTAGCCATAACAATTACTATGATTATGAGGGACTAACCAGACATGCTATTGTAGGAAATTAATGTCGGAACGGTAGTTCCAACTTCCCTATGCGACAAGCCTGTTGTAGAACAATTTTTGTGCAAAATAGGATCGGTAAATAAGAAATCAAAGAAGTAGATCAAAAGGGACCAAAATATAAATGGAATAGACATTGGTGAAATAAAAGTTATAATGGCTGCAAAAAATGAGAAAGCAGAACAAGTTGTTAACCAAACTCTACCACACATTCAACAATTCACAAACAACCTTTGCATTAAAAAATCCTATTGTAATCCCTGAATTGAATAACAAAAGCACAATAAATGTGACGATTTCAAATAAAAGCTATTGAATGTTCCTGTTGCAATAGAGACACGAAACAAAGACTGCCCTTCGCCCGGTACCCTATCTATTTGCATATAGGGGAACGCGGTGCATGTCCTGCTCCGAATAACTTGGATTATCGGATAACTGACGGCCTCCTATAGGGTAATTGTGTTTTAAATGACAGGGAATTTTATGGAGAGACGTAGTCCTTTTTTCCATGACCAATGTGTATACGCATGGAAGCGTTCGAATTCCAAATAAGAAGTGGATTTAAAATTCCTTGTTTGATGTGTTGATATTGATTTGAAAGGGTGAATTATAATAACATTATTTTTGCCATACTACCATAGTGACATCGTTTTGGATGAAATATATTTTGGATTTAAATAATCTATTTTTGCTTTTGATGTATGTATTTTTGGGGTCCATAATTAAATCATTTCCCTGTTGAATTATATCTATGGCTGGTATTGCGATAAAATCCCATTATTACATATTTCTGGTTTAATTCAACATTCATTTGCCATCATATTTGAACCTATCGTTATCACAATAAAAGAGTGCTTTGAAATCAGTTCCAATAACTAAACAAGCTGCATATCACTCTACAGTAATTGATGCATGCCACACTATTATTTACTCCACATCATGTATAATACATTGACTAGGTATCTGCTAATTAATACTGTGCGTGCCATGCTATTAAGATTAGTTGAGTCAGTCATTCAATGCGTATTCATGTCTCTAATAATGTCTCTCTTATTTATTGTATTGTCATATTTTTTACATTTTATCCATTGTGTGGTCATCTTGATTAAGGGAATGTCCTTCCACACTGCATCCTCTGCGTTATAGAAAAAATATTCTTGTCTCACATATAAATAAGATTTGTTTTTGACTGTCAAATTATCTACTAAATCCTTTTTCTCTCTTACGTATCTGTCCTTGAGTGTTACAGCGTGGGATGATTACCAGCTGATACGGTCTACGTATTTATTTCATTGCCAAATCCGTATGGAAATCGGAAACAATACTTTATATCTGGTTATCTTTTCGTTATTATTTCTGTATCTGTATTTAAATGAGTTGATAAATCTGTGGCTTCAAAGCCAATTGATAGGTAATTTTGTCAGTGTTCTGTGAACCGAGCGCGTTACCTCTGCATACAGGGCTATCTTTATTACCTTTGATTAATTACCATATTTTATCTGATACACGTAGTAGAGATAAGGTGTGTTGTTGTATGTTGTCTCAGTCTCCTTCTATAACGAGCTTGAGTAGTTAGAGTTTCCTGCAAAGATACGGACATCGGCTGCAGCGATGCGCGGGAGCATCGAATTTTTGGTTCATAGTCTCGTAGTCTAAAAACGTGTCCGAGTGATTTCCGTTACGAAGTTAAACCTTTAGGGAGTGATAGTTTATGTTTATTAGTAAACTAAAGAATTGTTTCCATTTTCTGAAGTTAAAGTTATTTGTAGTAACGTTATAGTGAATCTCAAAGGCGTCAAAAAGACAAAATATTGTCAAATACAATATACTAATCTAATTCCAATCACAACAGAAATGCACAACTAAATACAAAGTGAAACAAACGAAATGAAACCGAACTCCGATCAGTGAAACGAAAACGAAAAATGATATAAATAATTCAAGATGATGAAGTTCAAATCATTGTTCCGTAGAGGGCCAAGTCAGGGGAAGCAGGAGTCGGGGACTCTCAAGGGGGCTCCGTCAGTATCGAGCCTCGACTCGAAGCACCACAAAGTCGCTCCAGCGCGCGACAAGACCTTGAAAATCTTTGGGTCGAAAGAGAAGTTACATAAAGCTCATAAGAAAAAGGACTTGGGGAATAACAATGCTGTTTTAGAAGACCCTGAGTTGAGGGAAGGTCTGGAGTATGAAGATGGGCAGGTTGGCGTGCAAACGTACAGCAGTGCTGAGGAACTGGGGTCCGTAGACGGGCGCGGCTCGCAGGAGTGCGTCAGTCTGCCCGTAACTCTGAATGCCGATCACATGCCCGGGTTCCAGGAGGTGGAGCTCAGGCCTAGAGTACCATCTGAGGTCAGTTACTGTAATTTTATAAACAAGCGTCATGCTCATTAGTCAGTTGTTTTAAATTAAATATAAAGGAAGTACAAACAACGGTAGTGTAAAGAAAAGAAAGAAGAAGGAAAATAAACATATTTTATTTGTAGTATGATGCTGAAGCGTGTCAAAAGTCAGTGTAACGCTCTGATTACATCGAGTATAAAAATATTTGAGACCGTTGTAAATTGACACACTTTCTTATAAATAAATAAAGCTGACGAAGAAATTATTATAAATGTAAAATTATATTAAATTCCGTGATTTTAATTACGCGTGCACCAGCATGTACTTTAGATTGGATTTTTATGGCTTCGTTTCTGATAATAAATCTGAAAACCTTGTAATTTGACGGGTAGCTTTTAATTCGAATGACAAAATGCTAATAATATAGGTACCTACGTAAAACTATACGTAGGTACTGCTACTGGACATTGTAATTCTATACTCGGAAAAATTCTGGGTAGAATGAAGCCTAGCACATATTCAGCTAATAGTAATAAAATTTAAACGATGTTTTTTGAAACGATCCTAAATGAATATTCACTGAGGTCTTCTTTGCACTGGAATTTATATTAGAGAGTCAGTTCCTTGAAAATTTGTATGGTGTTTGGAGCATTGGTATTGCTATTCTTATCGTAATTTATCTGTTTCCAAAGCATTGCTCTCAGGCGTCGTTGGCATCCGGTGTCCGGGAGATCGAATCGTTGAGAAGAGAGCTAGAAGCAACAGTGATGGAGCGAGCTCAACTGCAGGCCAGGGTGGAGGAGTTGCTGGAGAAGGTCACAGAAGCCGACCGGCTGCGAGGAGAGCTGGATCGGATGAAGGTTTGTGTGATATGAAGGTATTCTAGAATTATATGCTTGGCTAGTAGAATGAACATCGCAGTGTAGTGTCATTTAGCCAGCTATTTATAAGTACTTTTTTTGCTAAGTTCTAGCAGAGATGAGTGTATTTTTCTTATTTGGGGTTTTTAGAAACCTTAACCACTGTGCATATATCTGTTTATGAACTTTTTAATATATTGGTGTTAAAAGAATACGGAAAGATTACCGCTGGCAATCCGTTATAAAGGCCTCCATTTCAAAGAAAATATGTATAGGGCTTTTAAAACTAATTGGCGAAACACAGACGTGATAGATAACGGTATTTTGATTTATTGCTATTAGATACTGATACGGATATATACCATGAAGTCTGTGAAGTTTCGTCGATTAATTAAAAAAAGGCCCTGTTGAGATAAATCCACAATATCTCGGCATTTATTCAATTAGTAGTTAAACGCAGCTAACTATACGTTTTTCTTCATTACAGAGCATGGACGCAGATCGGGAGGCAGCACTAGAGCGGCTGGCTGACGAGAACGGTGCGTTGCGCGCGCGGCTGCGCGGCGTCGCGCACTCCCCGCTCTCCGACAGCGAGAAGCGACAACTGTTGCTTGCGCCCGCGCCGCGTCGCATGCACTCTTCTGCACCCGCATCTATAGCACTTGCTAACGTAAGTTTTCAGCTCTAGAGAACCTAGCTAGCACGAAGCCGCGAAGTAAACGGAGCGTACATGTGGAATTGTGGACGATATTTTAATCTAAAAATACATATTCTATCCTACATGTCATCTGCTTATAGTCACTATGCCATATCGGTTGGTGAACCAGCGCTGCTGCATCAGTGCTGCAACTGCTGATCAGCTGTGTTATTGAGGGCTTGTTAGTGGCACTTAGGTATAATAGTCAGAGTCTGCCACAGGTTGCATTAGTTAAGCAAGAAACGGCGTAACTGTAAATTAATCAATTTTTCTTAGCACATCTTGATCATAAAGACAATGTAACGCAATGCGCATCCGAGGTCACCGTTCTTCAAAAGAACGAAGAAGTTCTGAAAACCCCGTGTTCTTTGCACACAGGGTGAGGGTGACAGCGGCGAGCCGAGCACTCCGGAATGGGACAAACACTCGTCGTCGTCTCTCAGCGAGGTATCTGTCGCGTGTCTGCAGGACCGCATCCTGCAGATGGAGGAGCACCACTACAGGTAAATATTGATGGAGATACGGTATTAGTAGGAGCACAAACTGGGTCAACCCCGGGACAAAACACTAGGTGATGTTACATAATTATGTAGTTAGTAAACCATCTTCTATGTCGCTTCAAAGTACATTGCTAATCCTATCATCTTTCTATTCCAGTACAAGCGAAGAACTGCAAGCTACATTAGCAGAGTTAGCAGACCTACAGACACAACTAGCTGACGCCCACGCCGACAACGAGCGGCTAGCTGATGAGAAACAAGTGCTGCTGGAGTCGCTGTGTCGACAGACTGAGAAACTTGAAGACAGCCGCACTAAGGTAACCAGAACATAGGCGATGTTCCACCTTGTGAAAACGGGGTCAAAACTACTGACTGTCGAGGGTCCAGACATTCATCGAAGACCTTAAAATAACTGTGACGTTGAAAGGGAACGTTGGTCGCTGGATGTCGGTTGTAAGTTGTAACCTACTGGCCCGCAGGTTTGCACGATGTACGAAGGCAGTTAAAGTAACGCTTTTCAAAGCTTGTAGAACTGCTTGTAGAAGGACTCTCAGTCCTTCTACATGTGCAGCCAGTGGGTCAACTTCACTCAGCGGGCATACAGCGACCTACGCGTTCAATATATTTTGCATTATTATATTGATCGCGTTCGATATAATAATGCACTGAGAGTACTGCTGCGGCTACTGGCGTTGTTGTGCGTCAGGGTTTAAACCTACTGGCGGTCAATAGTCCCGGGAAGGAACTTCGTTACAATTACGGGCTGTGTTCCTTTTGTAGTCACAAAATTTAAACCTTCGGATTTCTGTGTTTTATTAATATGAAATTACGTTAAATCTTCAGGTGGATACCTTACAAGAGCTTCTGCTGCGCGAAGGGGTTGAACCAGAGACGTTGGTGTCTGGTGACGCCGACCAACAGCTGTTTGCTGTTCTCAAGGTCAGGAAATAAGTAAATATTTTTTTAATGAAGACTCGATTGCGATTAATCCTAACTAATTATAATGTGAAACTGAGTTTGTTTGTTTGTTACGCTTTCACGCTAAAACGGCTGAACGGATTTGTATGAAATTTGGCACATGGGTAGACCACTATGAGCTGGACTGGGGCATAGAATACTTTTTATCCCGATAGTACGTTCCCCTGGCATAATTTCCGACCTACACTCGGGCGAAGCCGCGGGCAAAAGCTAGTAATGGCCATAAACCGTGTTCCTTTCTAACAAAAGTAATTCTTCAATAATAAAAATACGAGTTAATTATTAATAATAAACATAAACATATACAATTACAGCTATCTCAAGAAGAGCGCAGACATCTGCTAACGAAGCAAGAACAACTAGAAGCAGAGCTGAACCAAACCAAGACTGCGCTCGAAGAGAAAACCAAAGAAAATGAAAACCTCGCGGAGAGGATACGGTAACAAACAGTTTTATCCACAGTACTCGGGTGACAGAAAGGGACAGGTATGAATGCCAGCGATAACGCTATAAAAAGCCAAACTTTTTCTAAAATTCAATGTGCTATATTTACGGATGTAAACTGGTAATTGGCAAACACACTACACGTGGAACAAATAAACGGCCTTTATTTTAAAAATACATAGTTTGCAAGACTACTGCATACAGGGATAACCGTCGGTTGGTGCCTCCTCATCATTTAAAATTGTCTATGGGGCCTCTGCGAGTTGGCTTGGGCCCCTCGTACACCTTCTAAAGGTCCGGTACCCCAGGATCCCAAGATATGTAAAAAAAAACTGTTTATACCCACAGTGCGTTGGAGGCTAACGTGGAGCGTGCGGAATCAGAGCGAACGCGATGCGAGCACGAGACTGACACGGCTCAAGAGCTCGCCGCTTCGAGGCAGCATCAGATCGCCACACTCACTGATTTACTTGATGCTGCTAAAGCTAAGGTAAGGTGCAGAAGTTTTTAATAAGCAAGTTTTATTGCTGGAAGACTTTAATCGTGGAAACATATCGCAGCAAGTCTATATGCTGTATTTTGTCGGAAATGAAGA
This sequence comes from Cosmia trapezina, assembly GCA_905163495.3. Lineage (NCBI taxonomy): Eukaryota > Metazoa > Arthropoda > Insecta > Lepidoptera > Noctuidae > Cosmia > Cosmia trapezina. The sequence goes on from LR991039.1 coordinate 10,742,887, forward strand.
TTACCTAACATATGCTATTAAACTTACTACTATTACAAACTCTACAGGGTGGAAGGGACATCGACGCCCAAACGGTTACCACGTATTCAGTAGGTACATCATTCTGAGCCCCCCTATATAGAATTTTTTCATCGGTTATTAAAAAAAAAACCTGCAGTTTCCTACAATAGTGCAATACCTACACGGTCAAAATGTACGGAAGACCAGATTTTTTTTTCAATAACCGATGAAAAATTTCTAAGGGCGGCTCAGAATGATGTACTGAATACGTGGTAACCGTTTGCGCGTCGATGCCCTTCCACCCTGTATAGAGATACTACGCATCTAGCTAGTGCTTTAACATTTGACTTGGACTTAATTCTTCCTATCATGAATAGTTTTGAGGTAATTTATTTTTCACCCTACTTTTAAATAACATTCGTATGTACTTACCTTATTGAAAAAATGATCCCCACATCCAGTTAGAAGAGCGAGATGGCGTAGTGGAAGGCGCAGCGGAAGCGGAAGCGGCGGCGGCGGCCGCGCGACGCGACGCAGACGCCGCAGCTGCGCGCGCGCTGGCGCTGGCGGAGCGGCTGGCGCATGCGCAGCGCCAGCTGGACAGGGCGCATTCCGATGCCAGGAAGATGCATGATGATGCTATGGTTAGTAATGCGCTTTATTTATACAGGGTGTAAGTGTAAACAGTGGCAATCTTTTAAGGGGTCATTGTACTCATCATTATGAACAACTTTTACTATGGGCCCAAACCTGAATTTTTTAACTGATTAAAAAATTGCAGGTATCACGAAACAACGCGAAGTCAACGATATCAGAACTAGAGTTCCAGATTGAGCAGCTGCGTCAGGAGAAGACTGCGATGCAAGGAGAGATGAAGACGTTGCAGGACAACGCGGAAGAGTTACAGATTCAGGTACATACAGGTTCAGTAGTAAACTCCGGGGTACCTGAAGGGCGGTCATTTTCAAAGGCGTTAAAGAATAGTAGATTATGCACGGAGGGGCTAAAGTTGTGTCTTATGTCACGGGCGTCATATTGAATCTCGAGCGCAATGAAGGATTCGGGATTTAACTCCCGAGCGCAGCGAAGAAGAAGAAAGCAAGAAAGAAAGCGAGCAAGAATCCTGAATGCAGCGAGGGATTCAAGCTAGCCCAAGGCAAAGACACCTTTAGCCCAGAGGAGGATACTCTACTTTTTACACCTACTGTAAGAAAATAATAGCCATAGTACGAAAAACAAAGTATTTATTAAATAAACAAACAGTAAGAATAACATATTTAGAACTAGTTAGTTGTATGCACTTACATATTAATTGAAGTTAATGGTAACATTTGAGACATTAGTCCAGTTGTGCAAAGATAAAGTTAAGTTTTTATTTGGTACCTACGTTTATAGATGTTGATGTGGAATTAAAGAAAAAAAAAAAATTAAAAATGGTTCCTAGTTATCTAATTATTCTTACAATATTATGTTTTCGAAAACATGGCAACGATATGAAGAAGCAGTCGTTATGATTTTGTAGGAAATCGAGAATATCATCCACGCGTAGTAAGGGTTTCGAGAATAGCTTTCCTCTTTCTGGCACCAAAGGGTGTTTGTTAGTACTATTATACTGCCAATTTAGCTGAGCATGTGAGATTCCAAATTCAAATCACATTATTGACCAGCGGGTCATAATGAAATTCAGTACAACATTATTGACCGGCTGTGGCCCCGGCCACTAATGATTCACTTTAGGTTAAGGTTGCTTGACATATAATTTGACATTTTCGAGCAGGTGGTGTGAAAAATATTTTTCATCCCATCGATTCGAAAAGAGCTCAATGGTTCCCCGATAAGTGCGAGCAAAATGGGTCATTCCGGTGCACTTAATAACAATGACGAAATGACTTTTGAATTTGGAACACTATTGAGTCCTGCTGGCCGGTAATAAAAAATCGCGCCTGCCAACGCAGCATTGGTTAAACAAATTTAAAAAAAAATAAGCGGGAACTTCTTATTTGTTTTTTTATGTACTTTTTATTTTAGCAAAATAATTACGGATAATTTTAATGGGGAGCCACACGCAAAGCTGTTTGTAGATGGCGCTCTGAACGACTGTACATTGTTTTACAAACAAATCCATACAATTTGACAATCGTTCGTTACGTCAAATCGTAGACAGAGAATTGTCTTCGCGTCAAATCAATGAAAAAAGTACAGTCGATCATGTGCCACCTAGCGTGATAAAAAGTTAGTTTTCCTCCCCATTTGATTCACACAAATTGAATAAAAGATGAGTTCTTGCTGTGAAAGTGAAATATTAACACCAGAAAGTGTAAAATTAAACGCAGAAACTGTCTTAAACAATTTACTACCAAACAAACCGAGAGAAAAATATCTAAAATCTTATGATTTAATTACATGGAAAAATGAAAAAGAAGCAAAGTAATTTTCAGAAACAGTATTTTTAGCATAAGTACAGCTGTTGAAAATAGGTAGGTATCTACCTATTTTCAACATTTAGCGAAGACCAAACAAACTTCTACTCTATGGAGTATACAATATTCGATGTTAAAAACCACGGTTAATACCAGAGTCTGAAGTTATTTCGAATACCCGAGTGATAAATAAGTCAACGACATTTTCTGTTCCCAACAAAGTAGTTACAATAAACTTCCAAAATTGCGAAAACGTATCTAATATTAATATAAATTTGTAATTTAGTTATGTTAATATGAATATTCGTCACGTGCTACTATTATTTATTTTTCTCATCGAGGGGCATGAAAAGCAGAGTGCCACACGGTTCCAAAATTATTTAACCTCGAGCGACGTACTTTAAATCCCTCGCTACGCTTAGGATTCTACTCTAGAATCCCTCGCAAAGCTCAGGATTCTAACAATCGCTCTCGCCCTCAATACATTATTTTGGTCCCTTATGACACAATCTACTATTTTGCCATATATGGCTCATATATGAGTTTCATAATATTTGTCTGAAAAGAATCTTTGCTTTTGACGATTCGTAACATGATAAATGGTTATTTCTTATCGTAGTAAATTAACGAATCGTCATGACGTGACGCTGTGTGACCGTTTCGTGTTTTTCCTTCAACAATTTTTTTTTAAATTATCTTTCCAGGTGCAAGTAGCATCAGACGAAAAGTTAGCTCTAATGAGTCGAGCGGGTGAAGCGCTCGCGAGAGTGTCAGACTTGGAGCGACAGTTACAAGACGCAAGAGCAAGACATGCACAACTCACCAGAGATAGGGAGAGAGATGTAAGTCCAATTATAAGATAATTTGCAGCAAGATTCGGTCATGAAGATATTATGACATTGAATAGCAAACCTTAATAACAGTATGTTAAAGTGCAAACGAGACCACGTCAGCGCGATTGTTGACGCTCGATGATCCGTTTTAGGTATGTCTGTTTTGATTTCGTCCAACTTAACAGTTCGTAGCACTAACCTTATGGAACTAACTACACTTATTCAGCTCAGTTTAGTTTTTTAGTCCATACAAAACACCAGCTTTGTATGAAGATGCGTATGCTTTCGTTTAGCTTTTCGCGTCTGAACGGATGCGTACGCATTTCCATACAAAACTGGTGTTTTCTATGGACAGAAGCTGAATTGAGCTGAATAAGTCTAGTTAGTCCCTAAGATTGATGTATTATTGATAGATATTTGCCGACAAACTGTCTTGCAGTTTGGCAGGTTTTATAAACTTGTATTTGTGTTTGGTCAAAATAAATGTTTTTTTTTATTATTTTTTTTATATATTAGGAATTCTTCTTCTTCGAGCTCCTTTTTTTGTTTACGTGGAATCTAAGATCCTAATATTCAACTTTGTAACAACGAGCTTAGTGATCAAATTCTAAAGAGAGAACTGCTCTCTTTTTTATAAGGTTTTTTGCTCAGCCACCTAAAAAACCCTATGTAATAAAATTCATACACACTTTTCCAAATAGGAAGCCGAATGGAAACAGTTCCAAAGTGACCTCCTAATGACGGTGCGGGTCGCGAACGACTTCAAAACTGAAGCCCAAAGGGAGTTGGAGCGACTGGTCTCCGAGAACAAGGTCGCAAGGGACAGGATACGACTGTTGGAAGATCAGATGCACTCGATCAAGGGTAAGTGAAAGAATGAGGGAGAGAACTTGCAGGTTTTGTTGTGGATGCGTTTGACAAAATTATAAATTGGCTTTGTATGATACACTGAGTTTGGTGATTTTTATTATACAACTCTTGTTATGGAATTAGTAGGTCGTCTATGTATACAAAGTATTGGAATTTGTAGATAGCCACTGCCCATGTCTAATGTGAAAGTTTGATTTGAAGTCTTTTATCTTCTTTTCTTGTGAATAATCTTTGTTCCCTGTTGACTCAATTTGATGCATTCTCTTTGGAATTTCAATGTTTCTACTCTGTGAGAGCACTGTATTATAAAGTTTTTACTAAATTTTTACATTTTATTTTGCTGCACCAAGACTGAAATTATAATGATTGGCAGAATTTTCAAAAAAATAGTGTTTCTGCTATAAAACGCGCAAGTGAGAGCTTTGCATGTGTATGACAGGTAGATTTGAAAGTAGTTTTGGAGTTTGTTAACATTTTTTAAATCTTGTCTTTGCTTTGTATCTTGCTCAAAAGGAAACGCATTAATTTCCCTTTTAAGAAGAGAGAAGGTTTATTAAAATGAGATTATGGAAGTTATTTTTCAGGTAATTCAACATTTTTGTATAAAATAAAAGTTAATGAGAAAATTATTATTATTTATTGTTCATTTTGCATGTAATTAAATTAAACACAAAATGATGTTTAAACATTTTAATCTGTCCAATAATTTCAGCAGAATTAACATGCATTTACCATGCGCTAATTCTGTGTAAAATGCTTAACTACGCAACGTAGACATTCATAAACTAACAGTGATCGACCATCAAATATATGTTAAACAATGTCTAATCTCAATTTGATGTACCAACACAGGTGTTGACAGATCGGAATCTATGGATAGCGTATATTCAGATGACAATAAAATAGACTCAAAGGAGTCTGATAATTGTGACTCTCAGACTAGCGATGATTTAAGTCCATCTAAAGACGTATTCAAGAGTATAAGAACTAGGTATCTGTCTAGAGTGCACAGTGTTACTGATCCTCCAGCAAAGGAAGCAAGCTTGATAGAACAAGCATTCTTCAGGTCCAGCGCGCCAGAATCAAAGAATGACTTGAGCGATCCGTTAACAGATGAATTCAAACTAGAAATCGAAAACGTCACAACAGACGAAACGAATGATGACGATAGTCCAAAATCATCAGAGGAAGACTTCCCACGTAGAGTATTAGCCAAAATTGTCTTACCTCCTTTCGAAACCAAGGAGTTGAAAAGACAAAATGCTATCGACCTTTACGATGAAAGGAATGAAAGTCCTCCAGTCGTACCAGAATTGCCGAAGAACCTAATCGATCGGAATCATAGTTTTAGGCTAATTAAATCAGATTCTAGTTTCGCACCGATACCAAGAGCACGAACTATCTTCAGTACAAATATGTCTGGAACATACAATGGAAAACCAAAGTCTTACAGTATGGATAATCTTAACACTAACGAAGAATATAAAGAAGCTTTAAATGAAGCCACTAGTGTAGATTTTTTCACTATTAACACTCAAAGTGAAACATCTTTATTCACGGAAGGTTCTGACAGTGTCTTTCTGTCACCTATTGAGAAAAATAACAACAAAGTAAATGTTATATTTGAAGCCAACAACAATGACGTAAATAAAGATATACCTGTTGTAAAAGCCGAAGAAGTGCTTCCTTTTCCATACCCTGATGATATTAAGAAAGCCCCCGCAATCGACATGATGCCTCCTAAAAATCAAATACGGAAAGATATTCATATTGATGATAACGTTGAGAAACAACTGAAAATGGTCAATGAGGAACTGAAAGTCACATTTAAAGCTGCAATAGATCGAATTATTGGTGATAACAGAACTAAAAGGGGGTCTCCTTGTAAAAAGATAATAAAAGAAAATGATAAGGAAATTCCTTCTGAACGTGTTCGTATTACTAAAGATGAAATAGATAATATAAATAAATCAAGAAAGGTTTCTCCACCTAGTATTCCGAAAATACTAGAACCCGAGCCTCGACGCGAATCAAAACCAAAACTTGTAGAAGCCAAAGAAAATAATAGTTTAGTAACCTCTAGTGTAAATATACCCAGTTCAAAAGATGACAGTAGCAATCCTTTTATAGAACCCTTAAATGATACTGTTCCTCCTGAACCTAAAACACCAGTTCCTATAGATGATAATGTTAGCTACCATCTTACAATAAATACCACTGACTTAGGTGATGCTATACCAAAGACAGTTCCAAGTAATCCTAATGCTAATAGTAATAGAGTTGCAAATACTTTTAGAACTTTCTTGGCACCTATCCAACTAGGTAACGGCAATATTGCACCGACTTCCCCGATAATTATAAGTCCCGTATTGATACAGCCAGTATTTTTTAAACCTCTTGCACCCCAAGAGGTCCCATTAGAACTAAAACAAGAGGCTAACAAAGGTACTGTATACTACAGCGATATTGATCAAGTGGATAAACATAACAAAAATGATAGCAAAGTGACAGAAGTAAAGAACCTCGAGGACAATACCACAAGGAAAGGCCTTTATCAAAAAAATGTTAAAGCAAAGCAACTGCCTTTTCTATCATGGAAAAACTTCGGGTCTAACGAAAACTTACCAGAAAGGGAAACCCCATCGCCCAGTAAAAATATAGCTAAACCTTTACCTTCGCCTTCGCCTTTAGAAATATCGAAATCTGCAAACAATTTTTCAAAGACACCAATAAAGGCTTTAGAGCCACCGAAAACTATCAACGTTCTGCCAAAAGATTCAGCAAAACCATCACAAGTAAGCACAACTGTTGGAAAGTTATCGAAGACACCGCAGTGGTTGATAGACAATAAATATTATCAGCCCGTAGCAAGCGTACCTTTCGTCATAAATTCAACACAGTCTTCTAAACCTAAACCAGTGCAAAGTAGTAAAGAAGACGTAAATATTACGACGAATTCTTTTACACCTCAAGTTGCACAAAGAAGATATTCCGAACAGGAAAATGTTTATGAAGAAATAGGACCAGTGATATCCGAAGTATTAACCAAAGATAAAAATATAGCCGATGACGAAAAGATATCAAATAAAAACCAATCGTTAAACGATGAATTGGCTACAATACCAAGGGAAGATCTGCTAAAAGTACCGAGACGAATCAAGAGACCTAAGACAAACGATAGGTATACGAAATCGAAATCGTTAGATTTCTTAGAGAGCACAAGTGCAGCGAAAGAGATGGCCAGCATTACCAAATCAATAATATCCTTATCAAAAGCGCCGAGCGCGAACGAAGATTTACCAAAGAAATCTACCGGATCTATTGTAGAGATAGTTCAACATTTAGAAAAGAAACCAGATCCAGGTGGACGATCAGAGGTTGCGCCGAGAAAATTTTCGCTACAACATCCAACTTCTCCAAGTATAGATACGAATACAGGTTCCTTACCAAGAGAGAAACCATACTGGAGGACTTTGGAGCATAAACGGTTGTCGCACCCGTTAAGGTCACTGAAAGATCCCCCGCCTCGAAGACCTCTACGTAAGTCAGCGCTTTTGTGACCGGAAACCTAAACGTTCGAGTGTGAATTACATGTAAATAACTGTATCAATGTATGGAAACATTAGTGTCGTGTGTTGCTGTCTCATTCGGTGGCGGTGACACGGTGGTGGTTTGTGTTCCATTTGTTTTTATTATTAAGCTTCTGAACGCTGAGTTACTTTTCATGCGTGTTAGGCAGAAGGTTGTGAGGAATGGGGTGGTGCTGGGTTGTGATGCTAATACCCTGTGCAAGGAATCAGTGGTCGGGCAGAATCGTGAGTAGGGTCGCAAAAACCACCACCTTCTAGATCTAACATGCGACATATTTTTATAGTGAATTCAATTTATTGTTGGATTGTCCATAATAATGCGAAAGCGTTCAGAAGTTTGCATGTAAAGCTTCGCCTTTGTGAGTGTTATTTCAATTATTTGGAGTCAAAATCAAACATACATAAATGAAAATCATTCTAGGAATCTTTAATTTAGAATGTAATTTTTATTTCAGGGGTTAAGGTTAAAAATTTAGCATGAAACATTATTATTATTATGCATTTTTTATTTATTTGTCACAATATAAAGCATGGTTTTTCGCTTCAGGTTTTTATAGCACTGGGATTTGTCAGGTGTGGGGTTATTAGATTATTTCTTGGTTATACATAACCAGACAAAGATTCAAGTTGCCCGGTCCCAAATGAATATGTAACTCGTGTAAAATGATTTGGTCTTGTAAATCTTGAAAAGTAAGTCTGACCCACAGATTCTAAGCTAAAATATTTTAGATTTTTTATAGTTCTTGAGACCCCAGAAACCGTTCTACTTCTTAAAAAAGTCGTAAATATTGACTGATCGAGCCCAACTTTATCATATTTTTTTTTACGAAGTGTTGTCTCTTAAGTCCTTGCAAAAACACTTTTTTAACTATACCACAGTCTATAACCTCGTTGTTACCTCCAGCCGTACCTCCCCGAACAGAGGAGACGCCGCCACCACCGCCACTGCTCACCAGTGCATCGCTACAAGACATCATGGCCACAGCTGCCTCACACAGGAGGACTAAAGGTAAACGACCACTTCTTACAATTATTATGTATTGTATATGTTACCGGTCAAACCCGATTTCAGTCCAAACTAGTTTGTCCTACTTGGCCAAAGTGGTTTATCCTACGCGTAATATGTCGCAGCCAACTAAGTTAACAGCCTAGCCTTTGGAAGTAGCGCTCGTTGGCCGCAGCCGTGGCAGCGCTCGCTTCACTCGCTCGACTCGCGTGCGGTTGGTCACAGTTCTAAACTAACTTAACCTATTTGGTCGGTGTGGGGGCTTAACAAGCTTGAACCGGTTGGGCCTAGAACAAACTAGTTTGGCCTGAAATCGGGCTTGGCCGGTAACATACACCTAAAGCCGCGTGTTCACGCTAGTTATCGCAAGGCCAGCAAGTGTTCTGCCAAGAATGGATAAACGTCCTTTGGTAAATATAAGAATACTTGATGTAATTCATTTAATATGATGTTCAGTATAATTATAGTACTGTTGATTTCCACGCACTAACCATACAGATCCTAGATCTGCACAATAACCAGTCTTGACATGTTTCAAGACTTTAATCACTCAATCACTTTAATCACAATCAGTAATCAGTAATCTGAACACATGCTCTTTTTTTTTTCTTTATTTAGGCAACCAACAACGATACACATAGTATGTTACAGAGTATTTGGATTACAATATTGTAGGGCTAATAATAGGTTTCCGTGTATAACTAGGATAAGTGTAAAACATGCGAATGGACTACTGAGATATATTTAAATTCAAAAGGTGCAATTTAAGGTATTGCTTAAAGTTAAGTTTAAATTTTAAAGAAGTTTCATTATTAAGAAAAAAAGTTTCATTTCAGTTTCATCAAGAGATTAGAACTTTGTCATTTTGTCTTTGTTTATGGTTTTTATTATTATTTTTTGAATGTAGAAGTTATTAAGGTACTCTTGAAGAGTCTTACAGTCATCGAGTGATCTTATTTTATAAAATGTTTGTCGTCTGCGTACATTAAGTGTGATATCAAATAAATATGCTTTGTAAAAGAGAGGCCCCCAAATGGTAAACCTGCGGAACACCGCTAGAGATTCCAATAAAGTTAGAACGTTATCCTATTATTAAAGCTTGTGATCTTTTAAAAAAATATGATTGGACCCATCGTAAAAAATCGCCGCGTAGGTATACCCAGTCTGTATAACTTGTTGAGCAGAATGACATGATCGACGCGATCAAAAGCTTTTTCAAAATCCGTGTAGACCTGCCCACCGACATCTGTATTCTCAAGGAAAAAAAATTAAATTCTATATAGGTAGTCGAGCGTTTTTTCATGAAACCGTGACCTCTTAAAATACTTAGTCAAATCGTAAAAAATGATAGAAGTCTCCTATATTATTGTGCATTGTTTTGTTTCAGGGGTAAGCCGTCAAGACTCCCGTCTATCAGTAAAATCTCTAATAGAAAGCATAGAAAATGCAGCCAAGGCAGCTAAGCAGTCACCTGCAACCACACCAGTAGGAGAGTGGCCTCAGGTAAGGGCCTAAGGACTTAAACCTTAGTTTAAGGTATCAGTTGGGTTTATGTTTTGATGGCCGCCATCTTAAATTGAGAAGCGTACCAATTCCTGGAGCTGCTACTTTTAATATGCAACAGATACAAGCCCCCCTTTGCCGAAATCGACTAACATAACCGAGCGACAATTTTTCAGGCTATACAGGCTGTTCACAAATCAAAGTCCAACAATGTATCAATAGTTTCTGGTACAGCCTTTATTTTTTATTTTTTTTAGCAAACTACAGTAGGCGTATCAACAACATCAACTACAATAAAGAATGGTATGGCGGATTCCACGGCGCCCACCAACGGTATGGGCGGAACCACCTTCTCTACTAAACCGCCCGCAGCGAGAGGCGCCCGCCCTTCACCTATCGCCAACGGTGAGTTTTAGATAAATTTATTTAGATTAGGATATTTTTATGTAGTTCTGATGATGATTCTGTTGATGCTGTATGTAATTCGGAATCTGTCTGCCTGTACTCGTAGTTATCAAAATACATAATAATATTATTATGAAACTGAGGATTAAAAAATTGGGTACTTTTTAACTGAATTCAAAATTAGATGCGCTTGTCACATTGTGCAGTAGTTGTATAGTCAGAGAATAATACTTCTAGAATGATATGCATGAAAGTAACCAATTTATTTTATAAATACCTACGTTGATGTACAAGTAAAAAAGAGAGATTTATTTATGTAGGTAATGAATGATTGAGTAGAAAACCAGCATGTTATTATTTTTCGTCGTCTTTAAAGTCTATATTTAACCCTGTATGCAGTGAATTATTTTATTTTCAATACCTAATCTAAAAAGCAATAATAATCCTAATTTAAGAATCCCAATTCAATTGAAATACGTGAATCCACCGGCTACATATAATCGCATGAAAGTCGCTTATTTTTTCCAGCATGGCAGCATGAACGCGGCGCATAGCCCAACCCTTGCCTAATTAATGGCCAATTAACGATATGTGTTGTGTGCGACCTTACTAATTTATTTATTAAACTCTTAGTTCATTACATGATGCATGCAAATAGACTTTTATTTTTTTAAACACTGTTTATTATGGAGATTGTTTTTTTTTTTGTTTAAATGGGTTTTATTTTTGAGTGGGGCTTATCCTTTGTCTAATTCAATAAATATTTTTTCTTGCATCTTTATTTTTACTTTTGGGAAACTATCTATTTTTTTTTGCTTTATTTATTTTCTTAATTTTCCAACCATTACTATACTTTCTGTATTGTGTTAGACAAAGGAAAACAAATATGTATTTATAATCAACCTTTACTCCAAATCAAAATGGAGGACGTCGGTATATTTTCCCGCCAACCTTTCCCCTTATTCTAATGGAGTCGGGTCTTGTGGGACTTTAGGTTCACTCATTGGGAACGGTACCACTCTGCATTGTTTGTGTCTACTCAGAAATATCCACACTGGCTGACTGTGTCGATATTTCGCTCATGTACCACCATCGACGGTTTTGTGATAAAGACAAGTAATTAAAAAAGTTACCCAAATAAAAATGGAGTAGAGAAAAACAGATCAGACTATAACGAAGGCTTGTTGTGAATGCCTGGGATATTTAGACTTTTACGACTTACCTCAGTACTTTTTTTTGTGCATTAAGCTTACAAGATTTATTATCATATAAGCCTCTTATTGCAAACTTCAGAGCTAAAACTTTGCTTGCGCGATGTAGTTTAGGATACATCAGTCGTAGTTCATATGTAGTGGCATAGATGTCGCTTCAGCTACACTGTATTTCAAAACTTTAAAAAACCTTCTCTACTATTATCACTGAACGTTATCACAAATCCGTCTGGCGTGCGCTTGTTTGACGTTGTGCCTAACGGGGCGGGGCAGAGGCTGCGGCTGCGCAGGCCAACATCCCCGACGAGCAGCGCGCGCTCACGCTGCAGCAGAAAGCCATCGAGTCCTTCGTGCGCCGGAACAGCTACGGAGATATATGTGAGTCTGTTTGTGTGTTTGGTAAAGGAATTGTAGATGAGTAGCCAGCTACACTTGGCCGCTAATACAGAGAGAGATCGCATCGGAATTTCGTGAAGTGGGACTTCAACTCACAAAACTGCTCAAAGCACCTAGGTTTTTTCCAAATCATTTACTCGCAAATACACAGTACCGCAGTACAATAATGTTACAGTAGTGTATCTTTATAAAAAAACGACGCGCTTTGAAATCTCAGTATATACCAGTACGCAACAGTTCGAGCGCGCGGCAGTTACGCACGGACGGACGCGTATTTATCTACCGAGCGGCCGTAGGTGATTAATACCTAGATAAACTACTGTAATAGCTTTATTCTTGTGCTTATACCTTGCTAAAGTAGAAGTAAAAATATGTAAATCAGCAGCCAGACCTACCTAATGTTCGTTTACGAAAGTTTTCGCTGGCACCTTCAAATAAATGGCGGTTGCTTCGTATTGTGTCATTTCTGTATGAACTTGTGAGACGAGAAGCGAGTGTGCACTCGAACTTCGATACCACATCACAACACAAAATAGATTTAACAAAACTGAACAGTGAGATTGATGACAAAGCTGGATTTTGATGGAACTGACTTTGAATTGACCGTAAGGCTGCGTTTACGCAACAGCAGCGCTTGTTGTGTAGTGCTGTATTAAAAAGAGAAAAAAAATAGTTCGTCATAAACACAGCCCGAGGCAGTTTGCACATAATATCGAGATGTAGAGTTAAAATATAAAAAGACAAACTTAAGCTTCGTGTCTTTTAGACTAAGAGTAGCATTGAACAGCAGGTCTTCCTATGTAAGTACCTAGATACTAAGCTTAGCTTCTATGTGTCTGCATGATAAGTGTCGCAAAAACAAACATAATTACACAATGTTCATTAACATTCACTGAGAAGACCCTATCGTTTACTCCCGACATCTTCGAGATTGAATTATATCTAGTTTGCTTCGATAAGTGACAATTTGACACTTATTCGTATCAAATTCGATTTGATTCCAATTCTTTAAGCTGACGAGAGCAAACCTGCAGGGCAGCTAGGTAACACTCCAAATTCTTATTAGAACTTAAATGAAATGTCTTGATGAGTGAGCATTTCTAAATAATCACAGGTGAAAGAAAGGATCCATTGAACGCGTTGCAAGTGAAGAATGGCGGCTCGAAACGCAATGCGCTGCTCAAGTGGTGCCAGCAGAAGACCCTGGGATATAACAACATTGATATTACTAATTTTAGGTAAGTGCTTGTTTGATTATAGATATACCCTGGAATACCTTGAAAATTCAAGGAGTGAGTTTGTGTGTGAATACACGGTGCGATTTAATTCCCTGCACCAGGCCATAAGTTAAGTAAGTCTAAACAGTATTTATACGATACAAGTAATTTATTGCTCCAATTTTAATGTACTTATGCCACAGCCAAGAAACTTTCATCTCATAAATGGGGCTTCATCATCATCATCATCATCATTTCAGCCGAAAGACGTCCACTGCTGGACCCCAAGCACCGGCACTTCCACCGGTTCTCTGCTTATCACATCCAGCGGATTCCTGCGGCCTTCACAAGTTCATCAGTCGTACGTTTTCCGGTACGCGGTCGCCACTCCAGAACCTTTCAGCCCCATCGGCCATCTGTTCTGTGAGCAATGTGCCCTGTCCACTGACAAGTTTGTCAATTCTTCGGGCTATGTCGGTTACCTTGATTCCTCTTCATTTCTGAATCGATCACGTAGGGAAACTCCAAGCATAGCCCTCTCCATTGCCCTTTGGGTGACTTTTAGCCTTCTAATAAGGCCCATTGTGAGCGACCACGTTTCAGTGCTGAGGTCGTCACTGGCAACACGCACTGGTCAAAGACTTTCGTCTTGAGACACTGTGGTTTGTGAGACGAGAAGATTTTGGTAGCGTCCCGTAAGTTGCCCAGACGAGTCGGATTCGACGATTGACCTCTTTCTCGAAGTTGGACCTACCTAGCTGGACAGTTTGTTCACAGCAAACAGTTTGTTTGTTTGGTACAACTGCGGCGCTCAAAGGGGGCTTAATGCGCTGAAATGAAAGTGTGCCGCCTGTGGCCCAGCTTTCAAAAGTATAGGCCTACTTTATAAGCTGGCACTTATATTTCTTTTCACTTCGGATCTAAAAGGTATCAAAGCCAATCTAGTCAAAGGAATAAAAGGAAAAAAGGAAAGGAAGAACCACTTGCACTGCCAACTAAAACTAATCATTAATGTATTATGTATCACTAAACATCTAGTTGGTCCAGTGAGCATGTGGTCCTGGGTCCCTTTCCCGGGCAGTCTTATTGGGTTTTTCTATCAGGAATTTCTCAGTAGCAGCCCAGAGTCTGAATTTTTGACCGGTTGATGGCAATAAATATAACTGGCGAAATGACTGTAGGTATTATATGTTCACCTCTGCCTAACCGTTCGGGGATTACAAACGTGATTATAATAACAATGTTTTTCTTTCTCCAGTTCATCGTGGAACGACGGCATGGCGATCTGCGCTCTCCTGCACTCGTACCTGGGCGACAGTCGCATCTCGTACGCGTCGCTCTCGCCGCACGACAAGCGGACCAACTTCTCCGTCGCCTTCGCAGCGGCGGAATCCGTCGGTATACCTACCACGCTGGTTAGTATCGAAAAACTTTTTTATTATTGGCTTTAAATTTAGAATTTTTTGTGTGAATGTGTTCGAATTACAGCGGCACCATTGAAAAAATAATAAGTCTGGAGATATGGAACATTATGAAATTTCCTATGCACACATTTTTAGTCAGATGTTGTAGTTTTTTTCGTATAAAAATCTTACAAGCATAACCGTCGAAGAAGCATTGGTATACTATATAGGAAATGACGTAAGACCACCTTAATTCCCAGGAAAGCAAACAAACCATAGTGTTGGGTCCCAAAATCAACCTGTAGGTAGACTTATTGTTATAGGTCTAATAGTGTTGGGTCCCAAAATCAACCTGTAGGTAGACTTATTGTTATAGGTCTACAGTAATGGTAATGTTGTACATAAAGAAGATTAAAGTACCAAAAACGTGATGAAGTGTGCTAAAGAGCTTTAAGTAATCAGTCAGTAATTTTTTTGCGAGTACTTCCGATTCATAGAAACTTCAGTTAACAAGTTGCCAAATAAGTGGAAAACAAAGTGGCGACATTTACTTTGTACCTAGCCTACCTACTTATATTTTTTTTATTTAAGAAAAGTTTGTTTTAATAAAAAATAACGAATTAATCCTTTCTTCTTCAACAGAACATTCAAGACATGATCCAACAAGAGAGACCTGACTGGCAGCAAGTTATGGCATACGTCACCAGCATTTACAAACATTTTGAAACGTAAACGAATGTGAACCTTAAAACCAGGGGATAGTGAGCAAATTTCATTACATTGTCTAGAAAACTCTTAGTATGAATTTAATGAAGATTACATTTGCGGGGCCATAGATGGCGCTCTATACCATGTTATTACATGGGCTTATGTAATAATTTTGCTTTTATGGGATACATTAACTACATGATATTTCAAGCCTATAAAATTAAATCTTGTAATCCATTCAAATAAAACGTAAAGATTCGTAGAATATATAGAACCAGATTGTAGCGAAAAATTATTCTTTCAGATACTTATTCCATAACGAAACAAGTTATGATTAAGTAGGTACTTCTTCCAATAACTTTAAAACCTTAGCAGAGTTATACCTCACCAGGACGCCATGGCGACGTCATCAGGTCGCGCTGCCAACTAAATATACAGGGTGCATTTTTCAAGTGGTCGTGGATGGCCAAATTTGAAACTATGAGGAATATTGTAATGGTGAATGCAGTACAATCCTTGAGACGTTGAGTCCAGCTGTGCATTGAAAACAATGGTCATCATTTTGAACAATTAATCAGTTCAGGTTTAATAGTGATTTCTTTTAGTTTACCGTATGTCATTACTACCCAGAATTCGATCCTTATTAGCGACACTATTCGCTAGTTCGATTCCTGGCTAGAAATATTGATTTTTCAAAAATCCAATGATAAAGTTTTAAATTTTCATCAAAATCGAGCCCGAGACTCCTTTCAGTGCTTTTCCACTACCTCATAGTTTCGGATTTGGCCATCCACGCCCACTTGGAAAATTCACCCTGCTGCTATACAGCTGTATAGTGGGTGGCTCACCTGGCGTCCGCTAGGTTACGCAGCCAAGCATACATTGTGTTCGCGACGCGACCTTGGCTGTGCGTCCCGGTGAAGTATGGCTCTTATTGTAAAAGTAGACTTTGAAAAACAAGTATTTTTTCATTCAAATATTGGAACAAAACTAGAACAATGCAAGTAAGTAAAGAGACTATATCTTTCGCTAGATGTTATAAATAGTCAAATCGTAAGAAATTACTTAATCCCAAAGGAAAAATGTAGGTTGTAATACATTCCTGAAAAAAAAGCCTCATATTTTTGGATTGCTGAAACTTTAGATTGGGAACAAATATATCGTTTAGGCTTAGAAAGGGAAATCTAATTAGGAAAAGAGTTAGCATGAATGTGATAGTGTTTTTCGGTATTGAACCTTATTGAAATGGAATATAATTCTTAGTTGAGTATCTTATAATTTTGACTCCATTTTATGGATTGTTGAATAGATTTCCTTTAAAGTTCTATATTGTCTTTGAAATAAGGTTCAATATCGTTCAACCGTTCCATGCTAAGCTAAAAGTGAGTGATAAAAAAAAACTAAAATTGCCTTGTTTCGGCCTTAAGGGTTGTTTTTGAGCCGTCTTTCCAGAATAAAGACTGATTCGCTAGATTGTTAGGAGGGATAACATCTTACTAAGGGATACGACCATTAATTTAGTCTGTCTAAAATTAAAATAACTTATGATATTCGCCTTTTATTAGTGATGTTAAAGTAACTATACTAAACTCGTCTATGATATGAAAAGTGATAATCCTGATTAAGGGTGACATTTTTTGTAAAACAATTTAGTACAGAATTTGTACATCCTGTATAATTTAGTATTTTTCTAACTATCGATGTTGTGAAAATCAAAAAGGTTTTTCTATTTTAAATAGTGGGAAAGCTAACATAAATATTGGTCTCAAAAACGCTATTTAAAATAAAGAACGCTTCTTTGTATGTAGGTATCTAAAAGTAGGGTAGTTCAGAGAAGTTTACGTTAAGTCAAAATGGCGCTGGTGTCTGTTAAGCTACGCTTTCTATATGTAACCAAAGCGATAAATCAATCAAGTAGAGTGAAAGATATGTCAAAAAAATTAAATGCACCAGTGTTCAATTCTTAAATGTAAACGACGAGGACTTTAATGGCTGAATATTCTTAAAAAAAAGACAGTGCCCAATATAATCTAATTCGTGGATATTATTAGTTCAGTCCAAAAGTTAAATAATAGATCCAAACAAAAGTAGTCTTTCATAATATTTAAAATAATGATATTCCATCTCACGAGATCTCGAAGTCAAAAAAGGGACCCCCTTTTTTGCCTTCAATGTATTTCATATCTAATAATAATATTGTAAGATACGATATGATATTGCCTTTCAATGTAAACATGATTGTGTATTTAATACTTTTAAGCATATGGCTAGGCTTTGACCATAAATATGAATAAGGTTCGGCTTTGCGCGTAGAGTGGAAGTGCAGTTATGGAATTGATGTGTACCTGGTAGGTAGGTAATGCCGATTTGTAGGAAGTTGACTCATTAAAAATGTTGCTGGCGTAGTATAGCAGGAAAAAAACAAAAATGACACGAGGACAAGTATAAGTTTTTCAAGACGAAAAATGCTATGGAAGTCGTCTAAAAATCTGTCTAAAATGTTTTGACAGTTCTAAATGTCTTAGTCTCTTTCTTGCTTCGCCTGATAGAAAGAGAAATGCATGTTTTTAAAGTAGGTAGTCACGTTTCTATAGAATCTGGCTCAATGTCTATTATTACCTACATTGTTGAATAGGTACTACATACTCAAAAAAATATGTAACATAATCTGTAACGCCAAAAACTTATGTTTTTTCAACATACGGGTGGTAAAAATAGCATCGTCTATAATCCAATAGAATTTAAGCGTTGTAGGTATCTACGCATACTGACCCGCTATTGGTTGATTTATTTTACCCGCTTTTCTAAATGGGTAGATAATCATTGTGATTTTATTTTGATTTACTCTGGGTTATTTTTGTATCTAGTCCAAAACATTGAGTAGATTTTACTCTTTAAAGTTACTCAATTGGAAATGTCTGCAATTTTATGAATTGGAGTAAAAATCGAGATCTATTTTTGTAGTAAGTTATTTTAGCATTTGATTTTGTGAACGTATGTTATTTGGCTGAATGTTTTGAGTATTATTGTTCGTTTTTTAAAACAGTGATTATGTGTTGACATCTTAAAATAATCGGAAATCAAATACACGCTGTATAAAACTTTTTAATTGAGTAGAATTTCTATGTAAAAGTAAATATTTAGAGGAGGCCGTTTCATGCAGTGTGTGTTTGTTCTACGAGGACTTTTCGGTTGATATTAGATTTTAAACTACTTTGTAAACTATCCCATATTGCATGACACCAACTGTAAACAAAATAATAATAAAAATCTAGACTTCCGAGTTATTTAAAAAAGTAAAATAAATGCATCTATTAATTTAGTAGGCTATGTTACTAATTAATGTCATAAAATACCTAATTGCGTTACAGATAATTATTTTATTTCATGCAATTTGTTGATGTAATATTTACTTTTTGTGTCATGCAGCATGGGGAACATAGGATATAATTTTAAGTAACATGCGCTGTGTTACATTTCTGACCCGGTTGTTGATGCTTAAAGTAGTTTAATTATCACATATTTTGAGATAATTGTATTTTTGTAAATATAGCTTTTAAATAAAGTTCCTGATTTATTTTATCTGATTTCATTTTTTAAAATTATATCCACATTATAACCACTTCATTTATCATTTTATAAATAATTTCTACCATTGGAATTTGTTCCAGGAACTTCTAAACTAATCGACGATGTTTAATGTCATTGAATCCGTTCGTTCATTCCCCACGACACCACTGAAAACGACACCACTGGTGGTGTCGTCGGGAATGACATAAACTACTATTCCCCACGACACCACTGACTGTATTGTGCTGTTAGTGATGTCCAGCTAATTTATTTAGATAACAATGATCGACAAGACTGTAAGCTCGAGGCAGTCGCTCTCATGTGAGAGTAGGACGGTGAATATTTAGAACGGAAAGCCCTAGAAAAACGCGGGAGCGAGAAGACACGAAACATCTCGTTCCCGCGTTTTATTACCCCGGTACGCAAAACAATCACTCGATTAATATTTAAAAAATCAAGGTGAAAATAAAACAAAACATAAATTAATAGGTAACCATTATTATTTACAAATATCATACAACATTAACAATAAATTGGCCAATTTATGTGATTATAAAAATAATATACAAATTATTTTATCTTTGGTTTTACTAGCTAAATTGCCGAAGGGGCCAAGACATTTAAAAAAAAGAAATTGATCCAAGAAACAAACAATAGGTACATAGAGAGATAAGTTAAAACATCATTTTATATCCTAGTGTTTTCAAAAATGTCAGTGTCTTTAGTAAATTGGTGAAGGATTTTATTCCAATAATTACATTTGTACTGTGCAGGGTATATGTTCGTACATCGGTCTACCACTCCAGCTCTCCTGGGATGTACTTCTCGATCAGCTTCTCGTAGTAGGGCCATAGAGCCTCAATGTCGGGCACACCGGAACTTTTGGTGTATAAGTCGTATTTGCTGTGAAGATAGTAGAAAGATTAGGATACATCATGCTGGATATTTATTTATTTATTTAACAGTTCAAGCACAAATGTACAGAGGCGGATATTATTATCTTTTATCTAACTTTTTTTTTTGTTATCTTTTAGAAGACCAATTCAACGAAGCTAGTGAAGTGGAGGATTAATCAAAAGCCCTCCTAGCTAACATACAAAAAAAAAATATCTGATCGAAAAGAAATAAAGATCTGGTGGTGTTTCACAAAAGGCCTACCGTTCGTTGCGATATTTCTGAGTGATTGAACCTTGCTTTTTCTAGGTTCGAAACAACAATTCAATAGACATTTTTGGGCAACAAATCCGAAACTGGTACGGCTATTTGAACTTACTTGAACTCCAGCACGTGTTGCATGATCTTCTCGTCTCCTGGCTTCATCAGGTGTTTGTAGTCACCGCCCGCGTGCCACGGGTACAGAGAGTGGTATCTGATGGACAAACAAACACTGAATTAGGCAGAAATCAAACACTGCTGACACGTTTTGTAACATCCGGGTGAGAAGGAATAGTTTTCTTTTCAGATAAGAAAAAATCTTGAAGAAAGTGTAGAATAGCTTCATCTATACCTATATAATAAGGGATATTTATTCATACACGAAAATCGGCTGTTCCCTACATTTTGACGAGTTATGCTAACATAAAACGTAGGGAACAGCTGGTTTTTTTTTTGGCGATTCCTGGTTTGGTCCCATACAAAGAGATTTAAGATTGCTAAGTAGACTAATGTCTTGCATGTATAATACATGTACTAATTAGACTAATGTCTTTGGTCCCATACTAAAATTTGTTCATAATGATGATGAGTACAATGACTCCTTCGTGTGTGAACAGATTACCCTATATATCTAACTAGGGCGCACACACACACAACACACACAGAACAGATGTAGGTATGAACGTACGTAATATGGAGTCCGCGAAACGATCAATTGCAATTGATCAAATTATTGCCATCAATTTCTATTGTAGTAATATTGACAATTGCTTTAATTGCATTTAGTAGGCGATCAATTTGCGCATCATGTGTATCAATCACGTAAAAAATTGACAATTGCAATAGACCAATTACCATCTTCATTTCTACTGTAGTAATCGCTTCAATTGCATTTAGTAGACGATCAATTTGCGCATCATGATTTGTATCAATCACGTAAAAAATTGCCAATTGCAATTGATCGTTTCGGGGACCCCAACAGACGAAGCAAAAGGAGTATGTGCAGGGATTGTAGCAGGTGGCGTTATGTACTTTCTGCCTACCCCCATGGGAAGAAGGTGTGAGTTACACAAAGGTAAAGATAGTATGTGCCACCTCTGCCTACCCTTTTTGAGGTTTACAGGCGTGACAGCTAGGTACGTAAGATAAAGTATTTATCATTGAAAAAATACTTTTTCAATACACTTCCTCGAAAACTGGTTCATATCTACGATTAGGTTCACACTGCAGAGTATGTCACACGCGTGCGATTTTTCATTTTCCCACCCGTGAAACGGAATAAAAATTGGCACAGATAACTTATACCTATACTTAGTCCAAATTGGTTCAATGCCTCTATTCACAAAATCACAACTCTCTATTCGGAGGTGAATGTTTTTTTTAAATCTCGGCAAAGATATGCGTCTCTATATAGAAATATTGTCAAAAACCATGATTATTACAATAAAAAAACGTTTATGAACAAATTAACATTTATTTGTGTAAACTCAAAAATATTTGAATTTTCTATTTTTCATAATAAGCAGAGAAGCAAAGGTATACCTAAAGCCGATAAACAATCGGTTTATACCTTTGCTTCTCTTTCAACTTGGCGAAAGCAAAGCGCGAAAAAAAAAAGAAAATTTAAATCACAGTTTCCTATTAATTCATGACAAAAATATTTGCCGTTATTTTATTTTATTTCTTCAAAAGTGTATTGAAAAACGTCGTTTGATACACGTGGACATTTGTTATTACAGTTCTCGGCTCAAAAACAAAACCTCGCCTACGGCTCGGGTTCCGCCTCGAATGCAATAACAAACGTTCTCCACTTGTATCAAAATATACTATTATATGTCACTAATAACTTCACGGCATATCAGTTTAGATCAAGAAACTATTGAGCATTAGGAAGTACTTAGGTAATAACTATAGACATAAGTATTTCTATTGTAATAACGCTTCATTATCACTTTGTAGTTGCAAAGTTTATCTCATAAAATTCTGTATATTCATTGAAAACTAATGTTTTATTATAATAAACAATCGTGACGTGTTACATCTTCAATGTCGCGGACATTTGCGGTGAACCACTTTTCGACCTTATTACTAAGGGTATAAGGTTCAAAAGTGGTTTGCAACAAGATTATTTAAATCGTAAAAAAAAATTGCTCGTAACACAAATTAAATCAGAAAACCAAAATAATTTTGGAACTTTGACGGTCATCAAACTTCGAAAACGAAATAAGATGAGCGGACACAATTGTTGCCATCGTAGTCGAATTCGGATGAGACTATAATATAGCGTCTGCGCAGGAGCATGGATACTGGCATAATCGGCATAGCACAGCCCAACTCCACCCACTTCTGGAACAATTCCTACCACAGAAAAGATAAAGAGGACCTCTTTTATCTGTTCTGTAATTCCTAGCCAACAGATGACGATGATGAAGTAAATTATTTATGTCACTAATTTTGATTCATACAGACGAGAGTTAAGTAATAAATATAATCCGGAGATATATTCCTTGTTATCGTGACCAGCAAAAAGTTCCTAAGTACTATAGTATATTACATACCTGATCATGAAGAGTCCCTCCTTGGGGAACTTGGCCTTGTTGTGTAACAGCACCCTGTAGAGGTACTCGTCATGTCCCCACGAGATCGTCAGGTTCTCTAAACCGCATTTAGGCTTGTATATGCCGCATTCAGTGCTGGAATAAACAACTCCGAATTAATGCCGCGCCGAAACCTATAATAAGGTCTCCGCAAATGTCGCTTTTACGAAAAATTGTTTGTAAAAAATATATCTAAGTACTTAAGTACCTACATGTCGAATTGAGAACCTCCTCCTTTTTATCGTCGGTGTCTCAAGAAACCCTATTAATCAATAATAACAATAATTAATAATAATTATATTTGTAATTTAGTCGTTTGAATTTGATCTATACCTACTCAGTCCTCTTTCAAGGAAATTGCAGCCATCTACGCAGAAAGGGTTGCAAACAACAATTCGTTCTACTCACTTGTACTTGGGGTTGTTTGTGTCAGGATTCTCCTTGAAGCTGTCATCCCCATAGACGATGGACGAGCCCCACTTACAGCCCACGGGGAACGTGTCACCCACCACACACCACTGAGGCTCGCCGTAGAAAGCCATCACCTGGATGGACAAAGACAATTCAACCGCTTCAGTTATGGATCTCCTTTTACGTTGCCGGGACACTAAAAAGTCTAAAATAAAATAAATAATTTAAAAAATCAAAAAACCCCACTGCAAAAAGTCAACTTACATGCTTCACTAAAAAGACCGAAACAAGATTGAGAGTAGAAAACAAAATTAAAATAAACGAATAACAAAGCAAACTCTACTTCGGTTTAACAATATACTAAGTATATATAATGAGCTGAAAGCCTAAGTTAAATACTATTACTCTAAGGTACTAAGTATTAAGTTTGGTAGCAGGCGGACCCATTAATTTTCTTTCGGTTTATAATTTGCAAATTGGGTGCATGCCGCCTGCTACCGAACTTAATGCGGGTATTTAACTTAAGCTTTCAGCTCATAATCTATTAAGTTAAACCGAAGTAGAGTTTGTTTTGTTTATAGTTTAGTTTTCTACTCTCAATCTTGTTTCGGTCTTTTTAGCGAATCATGTAGGTAAGTTGACTTTTTTGTAATGGGTTTTTTTTTATTATTTTTTAAATTATTTATTTTATTTTAGACTTTTTAGTGTCCCGGCAACGTAACTAACATTAAATTTTGAAATACTTTTTCTCGCCATCTAGTCTGTACCTTCCTTTTTTTACAGAGTTTACTAGGGTGAAAACTCAACAGATAAAATTGCGCATAAAAAAATCTAATAAGCAATCAAGTCACCAAAATCTTTACCTTTCCAAGATCATGTATGAGTCCAATAAGATGGAACCAGTCCTGATCAGGATGGTCTTCGCGGACCCTCTCGGCAGTCTGGAAGGCGTGCACG
The DNA here is from genome assembly GCA_905163495.3 of Cosmia trapezina. Taxonomy (NCBI): domain Eukaryota; kingdom Metazoa; phylum Arthropoda; class Insecta; order Lepidoptera; family Noctuidae; genus Cosmia; species Cosmia trapezina. The sequence goes on from LR991039.1 coordinate 10,767,139, forward strand.
ATGTTCGGCAGGTCTGTGTCAGGATCAGATTCGTCCACCAAATCATTCAACTTGATCAGGGCGTCCTTCACTGACATCTTGAAGTGGTTGAACTTCAGCCAGTGGTCCATCCGTCCTAGAAAGGGTTTTTATTTAACACTGGGTGTTCAAAAGAAATGTACGTATGAAGGAGTTATTAAGTTTTAAACCTACTTTTGTTTTTTTAAACCTAGGTACTTGTTTTAGTTTGATTAGGTACCTATCTTTTGCGTGCGTGCCAGGGACTATCTTATGCAATTTTGACGTTCAAAAAGGTCTATTTCAATCAATCAATCTGCCTAGCCTTTTCCCAACTATGTTGGGGTCGGCTTCCAGTCTAACCGGATGCAGCTGAAGACCAAAAAGGTCTATTTGTCAGCTTAATTTGAATAAATGACTTTTATTTTGATTTTCTTTATTCAATCTGATCGTCCTTTCTTGAGGAGCTCGTAGCTAAGTAATTACAGTCGCATGGGTCGATCTTGTCGGGGTTGGTCCGTGGATGGGTGACCATCTTTACATACCGAGATTCCTCCGTGCCTTGGAAAGCACGTTAAGTTTTGGATATTTATATAATAAATTGCAGCTTACCTTTAACAAAATCGAAGGTCTGTTTGGTATGCATCTCGTAATAAGTCCTGCGCACGCGTTCCTTGATCGGATCGTTCTCATCGATATCGTAATTCCTGAACGCTTCCACTGGTTTACCATCATAGACCTTCTCCGGCCGAAGCAGGAGTGAAGGGTCCATCATGGAAACGGGGGAATCCTGCAAAGACCCAGGCTTCATTATGCTTTGAAGAAAAACAGTCAACAAGGATTGTAAGCAGACGACTACACGTGTTGTTCTGAAATGGCAATAGGTAGTGGACTAAGATGTTATCCGTCGTGTGATCGCCCACGATTCTGTAATGACTCGCTTCCCTTGTCGTTTCAGTGTTGTGACATAGGCTGTTGATACATGGACACTTTTTTCAACAGATTTTTTTTATTAACTCTATGTACTTACTCCATTTACAATAAGATTAGAAACTTAAACAAACCTATTTTACAGTACGTTCAACCGATTTTGACTTCTATTGCGTTGGTGTCATGACAAATGGCAGCTGCAGTAAACAGTTGGTATTGTAATCACTTTTTTGCCTTTAATACCATCCTTGAACCTACGGAATAGAAGTCGGAGGAAGGAGTCGGAAGGAGAGTATGTCAAAATCGGTTGAACGGACTGTAAAAAAAGTTTGTTTAAATGTTTAATCTTATTTGGTGGTTGGTAAAAGATCTTTCGTCAATCTTTCGAATATTAAAAGTACCTACCTAAGCAATTTTTTTTTAAAAATTAAAAAATCCCTATCCAGTATTGTGTACAATACATTAGGTGGTCGATGTAACTAATCTATTTTCTAGGTCGCTGTTTCTTCATATTCTAATTAGCTGCACTTAATCCTTATTGAATGGGTTTGCAGATAAGACAAACGTGACATACACTGACTTTACTGACGGTGTTTAACTTTTGTTGCACAAAATTAATCGTATTGAACAATTTTTGCGGAGAAACGGAGAAAGGCGATAGGTGAGCCATGTAACAAGGTTAAAAAGATAAAACGTTTCCATCACTATCTTCCATGCCCTGCTATCTGGGAAAGTTTTGCATCATCACATCATCAACCTTTACAGACGATTTGGAGTACAGAATCATAAGACAATTAATACACCGAAGTCTATCCAGGGGACTATCCAGAAATCCAGCTATATCCAAAATAACATAGTTAAGTAAGACGATCAGTAATTTGTTTACAAACTTTTCTTCTATTTTCGTCATAATGATAAAAAAAACTGACTGACAAAAAATCTAGCCTCAAACAACAACATAATCATCAAATGGAGCTTAGCTTTTAGATCTCTATCTTGTCTAGTCTGTGGGTTTGGTTGTGGTTATATTCTAAATACAAAAAAAGTTAACTCACTGGTTTCGGCTTCATGGTTAGGCGTTACCGTGGCTATTCTCCGACCGAGCAGTAATGGGTTCTGACCAGTCTGTGCACAACTTAAATGTTAATTGATAACAGATGGGGGTCAAGAGTTAAGTCAGGCTATCGCAGCTATCGGTGTTTAGCGTTGTGATAAAAAACTCGCGAAAATATTACTGACCAATGACGTAACGCATTAATTAATTGTTGATGATATCTTTAATGTTTAATGTTTTTGAGATTTTTTTGGAGATCCGTAAGATAAACAAATGAATTCAAGAAAAGAAGAAAAAATGTGAAGCAATATTATGAATAACAGCGTGGTAAGGGATGAGTCCTTCTGACTCAGCCCCTAAGTCATTGTCATCACCATCACCATCACCATCTGATCGCCTTCTTCGGATGGGATGCACCCGAAAAGAACGACCAATCAAATCAATCTGCCTAGCCTTTTCCCAACCATGTTGGGGTCGGCTTCCAGGTTAACCGGATGTAGCTTGATAGGTAACAGTATTTTATTTACATGGAGTGACTTCCTATCAGACCTCCACAACCCAGTAACTGGGTAATACTATATACCCCTTGGTAAGACTGGTTGTCCGACTTTCGGGCTTCTCACGACCCTTAACGACTGTCGAAGATCCGTGCTTTCCGAGGTATGTACAGATAGTCACCCATCCATGGACCAACCCCAGCAAGCCTATCTTAACATGATGGATCGACCCGTGCGGATGTTATTACTTACCTGCGAGTTCCTCAAGATAGGACGATCAGATAGAATAAAAAAAAATCAAAATAAAATTAAGCTGAGACTCAGCACTTTTTGAACGTCAAAATTGCATAAGACAGTCCCTCAAAACGCCCACCCTTCACCACTTCCTCGCGCTTTGGAAGAAGTGGCGCAACAAACTGCCCTGCAGTTTGGTGGTTTGCTTTGTAGACCATGCGTCAGGGATCACTTAACATGCAGTTTCGGTGATATCAATGTCCAATGGGACCAGCGGTTTCTGAGGATCAATTGGCAAGCACACCCCCTTTTTTGAAGTCAGTTACAAAACGCGATTGATTCGGAACAAGACCTTATAGTTCAGATAGATTATCTAGCTCCACAGTATGCCATACACGTGGCAAACGCCTCAACGAGACGATTGTAGCATACGTTATACACTGCTTGTCTTCTTACATTAACATCTTCTTACATTAACATTGTCATATACACCTATAAAGTCTTCAATGGAACTGGTATAGATGAATAGTATGGTTGGAAGACGATAGTGTTTTGTTCACACAAGCATTGTTGGTTTATTTCTGGTACTTTGCTGATTGTTATGATGCTGTCAGAGAGATCTTTTTGTATGTTTTGATATTGCGTTTTGAATTTAAACGCATTAAATAAGAAGTATTGTGGTCAAAGTTAGCTAAGTTGGTTTCTACTGGCTGTAGACATGTAGCTGGTGCCAACTACTTGCTCAATGCGACTGGACTAAAGCGCAGCAGAACCATAATTGCGTAATACACTATCAATCGGAATCGGTTTCATTTTGACAGTTCAATAACATAATTGCGTTATTTACGTTGTCAAGCAGACAAATTGTACGAAAATAAGAAGCAATTTGCTTCAAAATAATTCAGATTCCGTTCGATAGTGTGTTATACGTAATTAGGGTGCAGGCCTCACTGGGTACGATGGGTACGAAGCGAAACGAAGCTAAGATCTTTTAACTATCATACTTCAGTTTTCGTTTCGCTACCTACGCGGCGCGGTGGGAACCGAAGTATGAAAAGACGCGGAAGAAAGCTAAACGAACTTAGCTTCGTTTCGCTTCGTACCTAACCAATGTGGCGTGCGCTTACGAAAGGTGTGTATGTGCTATTTCTGCTGTATTGCGCCACGACAAGTTGACATCCTACACCGATAAACTGAATGTGTAACATCTTTCCTGCAATCTGTGGGAGTGATTTCGTGAAAAGGGACGGAAGTGTGTAACAGGAAGTGAAAATATTTTTCTAAAAGTTTTTAGTGACTGATTGAAATTGGTTATGGAACTAGAAAGTACTTTTACCAAGGTGAGATGTCAGATGTCACATCATAATTATGTGACTACTGTAAGGCTCGCTCGTTTTTTTGGAAAAAGATCCCTTATGCAGTTTGAAATCATCAGCCACTTCAGTCTTGAGTTTGTAGTATAGGTATAGATTGTATAGACTCTCGTCTTACCCGCTATGATGGATGGGAATAGGTATAAGCTTATCTTTTGCCGTTGAATTTAAATGTAAACTGTTGACCATGTGACTTGATGTGACGCACATAACACATGTCGCAGATATTCAATTGTATGAAGATCAGGCGAAGAGACTCCTTGACCTTATAATACATAGAGTAGATAGATGAATAAATAAGGAAGTACTTATTCCATAAAAATAGAAGGCACTTATATGTTCTCTAGAGAAAAATCATGCAGTAGGTACCTATCGAAGATATGTAGATTAGATATGTATATGTGTATTTAAATATAACAGCGGGGTAGTTGCTTAACAGACCTACTTACTACAGTATCTATTTCATTTTGACAGTTCTACAACATTAATTGCGTTATTTACGTTGTTGAGCAGACTCAATACATATGCTTCAAAATCATTCGGATTGCGATTGATAGTGTGTTACGCAATTAGGGTATACATTTATAGGCATTATTGATGCTGTACAGAATTAATTAAGTAGGTAGGTAGCCCTACCTATAAGCAGAAGACTTTTGTATTGTCATCGTACTGAAGAGGAAATTAACATAAAGAAATCTTCCGTTCATCGAAGTGCACTGCACTGGAAAAGCAGTCTCAAATGACGTTCGTTTTTAGCATTTCATTTATTATATAAGAGTTAAATTTCTTTAAAATTTCTGTTCCGATTTTTGAAGTACTTTTTAACCGACTTCCAAAAGGAGGAGGTTCCCAATTCGTCGGAACCTTTTTTTTTTATGTATGTTCCCCGATTACTCGAAAATGGCTAGACCGATTTGGATTTTTCTTTTTTTGTTCGAAAGGGTATACGTCCCAAGTGGTCCCATGATCATCAAGTCAGGATCTGATGATGGGATCCCATGGAAATCGAGGGAAACCCTCAAATTTTATAGGCACACCTATATCGATTTCGGTATTTTTTATAGTAACTCGTGCATTTGCTCTTGGAAAGTACCATTCGGTGAGCTGGAACTGATGATGAAGACCACAGAGGGCCATCGGAAATACTCAATTATATCTAAGTATACAGTAACAGGTTGCGATTCGATTACTTTAATATGGTTTATGCTCGTCAAAATAATGGTAATGGTGACTTCACCATGAGTTCCATTTCTCCTGGTTCTTACTAGGAGAACTCCTCAAAAATTAACGGTCCTGCATCGGGAAAAGCAACATTTTGTAAAACGTGATGAGCAGCTGACATTGGGTTATTGTAACTTAGATAAATTACAAACTGAACCACTAAAAAGTGAAAAATAAAAACTTTTTTACAAAAACAAAAACCGACTTCCAAAAAAAACACTACAAAGTGAAAAATAACTTTAATTTCGGAAGTCGGTGGCAAAAAACTAAAATACAGATCCAAAGACACCGACTTCCGAAATTAAAGTTATTTTTCACTTTGTAGTGTTTTTTTTTGGAAGTCGGTTTTTGTTTTTGTAAAAAAGTTTTTTCTCAATAATTGAATGTGATGAAGTAAAGTTAAAAAAACAAAGACTGAGCATGAAGTAAAGAATCACATATAATTTCCATTTTGTTAAATTAAAAATAATAATATTAAGTAAACACAATAATAATATAAGATTGTATGACATCCGTATGTCAGTGCTTCTGTAGATAACAGTAGTTTTTGTTTTGAAGACCAAAACATAAGATACCATGAAAACATGAGATACGAAAAGAATAACCAAAACAATTTCTGTTTGGACTCACGCAATTTTTAGAAAAAAAATCACTAAATAGGAAGGTAACCGTGAAAAAGCTACTTTTGAAAACAGACGTCACACAATTCCTCGGGTTCCATTGGGCAGGTCATGGTCAGGTGATCACCACTCGCACACTCCTGGTAAGTACTTCTCGATCAGCTTCTCGTAGTACGGCCACAAACCCTCGATGTCGGGGACCTTCGTGCTCTTCGTGTATAAGTCGTATTTGCTGAGGGAGAAGACACATTATTAGAACACGATTTTAAAAGACTAGGCAATAGAAGTACCTAAAAGTCTACCTATACGAGTTGTTTGTTTCTATAAGCACTAAAGATCAAGATCATCATCTACTTATACATACAAACAACTATAATAGTTGACGCCGTTAACTATCTAGTCCTTTTTAACCGACTTCCAAAAGGAGGAGGTTCTCAATTCGTCGGAACCTTTTTTTTTTTTTTTTTATGTATGTTCCCCGATTACTCGAAAATGGCTAGACCGATTTGGATTTTTCTTTTTTTGTTCGAAAGGGTATACGTCCCAAGTGGTCCCATGATCATTAAGTCAGGATCTGATGATGGGATCCCATGGAAATCGAGGGAAACCCTCAAATTTTATGGGCACACCTATATCGATTTCGGTATTTTTTATAGTAACTCGTGCATTTGCTCTCGGAAAGTACCATTCGGTGAGCTGGAACTGATGATGAAGACCACAGAGGGCCATCGGAAATACTCAATTATATCTAAGTATACAGTAACAGGTTGCGATTCGATTACTTTAATATGGTGACTTCACCATGAGCTTCATTTCTCCTGGTTCTTACTAGGAGAACTCCTCAACAATTAACGGCCCTGCATCGGGAAAAGCAACATTTTGTAAAACGTGATGAGCAGCTGACATTGGGTTATTGTAACTTAGATAAATTACAAACTGAACCACTAAAAAGTGAAAAAAAAAACTTTTTTACAAAAACAAAAACCGACTTCCAAAAAAAACACTACAAAGTGAAAAATAACTTTAGTTTCGGAAGTCGGTGGCAAAAGACTAAAATACAGATCCAAAGACACCGACTTCCGAAATTAAAGTTATTTTTCACTTTGTAGTGTTTTTTTTGGAAGTCGGTTTTTGTTTTTGTAAAAAAGTTTTTTGGAACGACATGTTCGAAAAGGACGTGAAGGTTCGTGTGACATGTGATATGTCGTTCGAAAAGGACTAGATAGTTAACGGCGTCAACTATTATAGTTGTTTAACTTTAAGCTAGAAGAAAGATTTGATTCAAAGTTTACTGGAACTGGTGCAGCTAATTCTGACTTGAAACACTATATTTTATCAGTGGTTGGTCCTAAGTTCCTTGGTCGTGGTTGATCCTTATTAGTCTATCTAAATTAATACATTTAACCTGTGGTAATGTAAAGCTTGCATTTTTTTCGAGAGCTTAACTTACTTGAACTCCAGCACCCACTGCAGGATATCTTCGTCCTTCTTGTTGGTCAGATGGCGGTAGTCACCACCCGCGTGCCATGGGTACAAGGAGTGGTATCTGTGGACAGTCATCTGGATTTAGAAATGTTCACAATTTCACAACTCTATGAGACGTCAACTTCTTCTTCTTCGTCAAGATAATATAGTTTTTCTGGAGCCATTCCTCTAGCCTGTAGCGGACGAAAATAAATAGATTAATTTTCAAAGAATGTCACTTAATTCTTGAGTCCTACGTAGCACATTTTTATCACACACGTCAAACATCAAAGGGCGATGTTATCGCTTAAGAGGTTTTTGACTGACAACCTTCTCGAGGTTGTTCCGTATGTCTTTGCCATGGTTTTATCATCTACTAGCTTCTGCCCGCGACTTCGTCCGCGTGAAATTTCTTGTCCCCCAACGATGCATCGCATCGCAACGCCTGCCCTCGCAATTACTTCGTTTGCGCTTAAGCATCCTTTCTGACATTTTTTCTTTTTGCTCGGCTCCTAAGGTCGCTAGCGTGATGTTAAATAGCCTATATCCTTCCGCATCGCCTGCCCGCGCTATTACTTCGCGCTCGGCTCCTAAGGGCCCTAGCGTGATGTTAAATAGCCTATATCCTTCCGCATCGCCTGCCCGCGCTATTACTTCGCGCTCGGCTCCTAAGGACCCTAGCGTGATGTTAAATACACTATATCCTTCCGCGTCGCCTGCCCGCGCTATTACTTCGCGCTCGGCTCCTAAAGGCCCTAGCGTGATGTTAAATAGCCTATATCCTTCCGCACCGCCTGCCCGCGCTATTACTTCGCGCTCGGCTCCTAAGGGCCCTAGCGTGATGTTAAATAGCCTATATCCTTCCGCATCGCCTGCCCGCGCTATTACTTCGCGCTCGGCTCCTAAGGACCCTAGCGTGATGTTAAATACACTATATCCTTCCGTGTCGCCTGCCCGCGCTATTACTTCGCGCTCGGCTCCTAAAAGCCCTAGCGTGATGTTAAATAGCCTATATCCTTCCGCATCGCCTGCCCGCGCTATTACTTCGCGCTCGGCTCCTAAGGACCCTAGCGTGATGTTAAATACACTATATCCTTCCGCGTCGCCTGCCCGCGCTATTACTTCGCGCTCGGCTCCTAAAGGCCCTAGCGTGATGTTAAATAGCCTATATCCTTCCGCATCGCCTGCCCGCGCTATTACTTCGCGCTCGGCTTCTAAGGGCCCTAGCGCGATGTTAAATAGCCTATATCCTTCCGCATCGCCTGCCCGCGCTATTGCTTCGCGCTCGGCTCCTAAGGGCCCTAGCGTGATGTTATATAGCCTATAGCCCTCCTCAAGAACTGGGTTATAAAATGTAAAAAGATTGTTTCAAATCCGACCGTCCGCACTAATCATGTTCGCTCAAGAGCGACCGGTATGAATTAAAGTTATTTTGCGTTTTAGTAATTTTATATTATCTCCGAAACTGTATGACCAATTGACATACTGTAAACAAACAAATCTTATCTCCATGATGTCCTTGTGATCAAAAAATAACTTATTTTGACAAGGATTAATGTTTTGTTGTTTAAATAATCATCCAAACGTAAGTAGGTATGTCTAAAAAATACTTTTTTAAAGCAATAAAAGATGTTAAGATAAAATATAAAAGATAGAAATATGGTGTCGCGGACTTTTTTTGTAGAATTATTTAAGACGGACCAGACTGCCATACATTGTTCTCAATTATAAACAACCGTTTAGGCAGCGCATGCAAAAAAGTCTGTTTAAAGAGGTATTTCTTTCCGACTTTTTAGACAAAAATTGTGATAGCTCGGCTAAGATGCATGATATAAATAGAATTTATAGCCTATAGCACTCAGGAATAATGTAGCTTTCTACTTGTGATGTGAAATTTTTAGAATTGGATCATAGTTCCGGAGATTACCCCCTACATACAAACTTACAAACATACCTCTTTATAATATTAGTATAGATAGCGAAATGAACAATTGTTACGCGAGATTGTCGGGTAAGTAAACCTATCTATTATTGGTACAGTAGTAATGGCTATTAGGGAACCACTGTACAAGGCGCTTTTATGTGTATAAGTACTAGCTATTTTTTTTTGTGTACAATAGACCCTTTTTAGAGTATTTTTAAAAACAACAAGGTGCGCAAAATAATGGACGCCGAAAAAAAAAATTACAGTACGATTAACATTGACCTTGACCTCAAGGTCAATGACCCTGAGGCTTTCATCGTCTAATATACGAGACATTCACCGTCTCATCTAACCCAAATGATCACCAATAATACATATAGGGGATCTGGCGTTAAGGGTCACTGTTCTAACCTAACCTAACATAACCAACCCAAATGATTCACCAGCAATAGAGGTAATGGTCACCTAACCTAACCCAAATGATTCACCAATGTGAAGTTTCGGACGCACGGTTGTGATAGTACAGTGGAGCCGCTATTAGAGCTGCAGTTACCTGATCATGTACAGTCCCTTTTCGGGGATCTTGGCCTTGTTGTGCTTGAGGAACTGGTACATGTACTCGTCGTGGCTCCAGGAGATCTCCAGCTTGTCCAGGCCGCAGTGAGGCTCGTACATTCCGTATTCGGTGCTAGGGACAAGAAGGAAGTATTTATTGTCTTGGAGACTGTATAGAAACTGATTCGAAGGATTCCTAATGTAGGTAAAATTCATCGTCAAGAGAACGGGCTAGGATATTTCACTAAGCAAAGATTAATCAATCGACGGTAGTGGTTGTATATCTTGCTATAGATTTTGTAGAAGAACCACCTTTATATGAGGCTGCTGCTAGATATTAATATAAACATGCTGTCGGGACATCCGATACTACACTAACGGTCGGTATATTCTGTAAAAATCTCACCGTGACAACTTACAGGTAAAGTGAGCTTGAAGTGAGCTGTCACTCAGGGGCGGCTTTACCTATAGTGCAGGGTGTGCGATGCACGCGGGCCCCGCGTCCTAGGGGGCGCCAATCGCCGCGCGCCGGCCGGCGGTGGTGATCTCTGCCGTCCGAACCTGGAGGCCTACTCCCTAAGTCCGTCCGTCCGTCTGACATAACAATCCATCAAAACAATTGTAAAAGTTAAATTTTTCGGACGTGCAAAAACACGACGTGCTGTGTTCTTTTTGTATGAGACACTCTTACTTACCGGAAGAGTGCACTAAGGCTATTGTTGTGCCAGTGATCTGTATACATATATAAAAATGAATCCCTATTTCCCTTGGTCATCGCATCACGCGTAAACGGATGGAACAATTTCGCCAATTCTTTTTTTGTTGTGTTTATTATTGTCAGGAGAAGGTTCTTATGAAAGAAAAAATAAGAAAATTTCGCAGAAAATTGGAAAATTTCAGAAAACTTAACTACTATTTTAACTTTGCGCGTTTACATTAAAATATGCATAGTTAAGACAGGACAACGTCTGTCGGGTCAGCTAGTCAAGAATAAGATAGGAGATCCGTCTGATGGTTCCAACTATAGGCCCATCTCGCTAGCAACCACTGTAGCTAAGGTACTGGACAGTATGCAAGATAAACAGTTAAGTCGCCATAAGTGATGCACAGTTCGGGTTCCAAGCGGGACTGTCCACAGAAACGGCAATCTTATGTCTTAATCATACTGTCCGGTACTACACGGACAGGAAGACTCCAGTTTATGGTTGCTTCCTTGATTTATCGAAAGCTTTCGATTTAAGGCTCTTACAGACAGAGGCGATATCGCGTCGCGACGTGTCGCGTAGCGGTGTTGCGACGCGATAATATAGCAATATCGCTCGCGATATCGCCTCTGTCTGTAAGAGCCTTTAGTGTCCTATGAACGTCTTTGGGAGAAACTGAGGGCCATCTAGTGAGGTGGCCCTCAGTTTCCCCCGAGTGTCCGTGTGGGGAGTGCCCCGAGGAAGTCATTAATATTCTTGATTACAGGTATAACAATCAAGTCAATGTTGTAAGGTGGGCGTACGTTGTGTCCGATGAGTACAGTTTGTAGTGTGGTGTGAGACAGGGTGGTTTGACATCCCCTCGACTCTTCAACATGTACATCAATGAGTTGATTGACGGTCTCAGTAGCACTGCATCCACAATCCACATCCACATCTATTCAAAAAACTATGTGCAGTAAAGAAAACACCGATGCGTGCTCAATATGCTAATGAATTATGCCTTGTCAAATGTAAAACTGCTCTAATGAAGAAAAGCTTCTTTGGTGTTGCTCCACAAGTATACAATAAAAAAAACTATGTGCAGTAAAGAAAACACCGATGCGTGCTCAATATGCTAATGAATTATGCCTTGTCAAATGTAAAACTGCTCTAATGAAGAAAAGCTTCTTTGGTGTTGCTCCACAAGTATACAATAAAATACCCGATGAAATAAAATGTATGCCATTGCAGAAGTTTAAAAAAAGACTTAACGGGTTACTGCTTGAAAGATGTTACTATAGTCTAGACGAGTTTCTTAATGACGAATCTCTATAATTATATACAGGGTGTAAGGTACAGCCCTCCGCAAACTGATAGGGTGAATTCAGTATGTCATTCTAAGTTGACCGGTACACGAATTTTTTTCAGGAACGTTATGGGAATCCAATAAACCTGATTTGTTTGTGTTTTTGTGCACAAATCGGAGCGTCTATTACTGGTTGGGAGGGGTAGTTAATAGTATGCGGTGAGTTCGATGAACTCTGTAGCTAGACAGAAAGTGAACAGCTGATTTCACGCGTCATTCGTTAGCGTATTTCTACATCCATTGCTGGTTTTGTTTTTTGCTGTTTTTTTACATAAATGGAGTGCTGCGAACACACAATGTAATTTTACATTGAAATAAAGAAAATGTAACTGAAAAAAATATTTAAAAAATGAAAATTTTCCTGAGAAAATTTCCGGTGGAATATGATTCAGAATGAGCAGCTGAATGCACCCTGTTAGTTTGCGGAGGGCTGTCCCTTACACCCTGTAATGCTGACATTTTAAATACTTTACATAATTACATTTATTTTTAAAATGAATTGACTTTTAATTTTTTTTTTTTTGACATGAACTGAAATTGACTATAAAATTGTTATAAAATTTAATTCGCATTCATGCGTTTATAAAATTGTTATGAAAGTTAATTCGCATTAATGCGTTTACGTACTCAAATAATAATTATATTGTAATAAATTTATCGTTGTAATTTAATAGTACCCATGCAGTCATGTATTCGTTTTCAATCATTTGTATGTCAATATTGGCAAAGCATAGCGCACTAATTAATTTTTTAAGATCTTTTTATGTATTACCTATGTTTAACAAATAAATTATTCTATTCTATTCTATTCTACTGCAGTTGGATGCACTATTGATGGCACCACTATTAACAACCTAGGCTATGCGGATGATATGGTGTTGCTGAGTCCTTCAATTAGCGGTTTACGGAAGCTTGTTAGGAGATGTGAGGAGTACGCCTTGGCTCAGGGGCTCAGGTACAATGCGAACAAAAGCGAGTTGTTGGTATTCCTACCGCGGAATTTTAAAGTTGACACCGTCCCAACTGTTACTCGTTACTCTAAATAGTGTACCGCTTAACAGAGTAATGCAGGTTAAGTACTTGGGTCACAGGGTCACGGAGGATCTTGCTGATGACGTGGACGTTGAGAGGGAACGAAGGGCGTTGGCTGTCCGTGGGAACATGCTGGCTCGCAGGTTTAAACGGTGCCCCAAGAAGGTAAAGTGTAATGTTCAGGGCATACTGCCAATCATTTTATTTATGGACCCTGTGGGTCAGCTGTACTAAGCGGGCACTCAATACCTTTCGAGTACAGTATAATAATGCTTTTAGGATGTTTTTGGGGCTCCCGAGATGCTGTAGTGCGTCTAGCACGTTTATGGAGGCTCGGATTGATGGCTTTCATGCTATCATGAGAAAGAGAGCGGCCTCCATATTGCACCGTATCCCGGCTAGCTCCAACAGCATTCTGAAGGCAATAGCGGTCCCGTTAGACGGTCCTTTTCATAGGCACTGGATCGCACTCCATGTGTATTAAAGCGTTTTTATTATTGTTACTATTTTTTTTTGTTTTGTCATATAGGTAGGTACTAACATAGATCCTAAGTCCTCACTAACACAATTAGGGATGTATTTTATTTGTCTGAAATAAAGTTATAATTAAAAACACATCGGCAGTAGGGACAACTGTCGTATCGTGTTGTCATTCATACTTTGTTCGGGCCGCGAATCAATCATCTGTCCGTAGGTGATAGGGAGTAGGAAACGATCGTAACGAAGGCCGAAACTACGGACTTCTTGCTTAGGGAGTATAGCCCCTGGTCCAGCCCATGGTGCGGAGCGAGAGTGCATGGAAGGCCGTCACCTCCTTCTGCGAAGCAGTAATGCTCGCGAAGGAGGAGGCGGAACGCGTGAGGGAGAGACAACCTCACGCCCTCAGTCGCCGCAGGAGACGCCCTGGGCGGCGGGAATTGAGAGCCGATTCCCGGCCACCGCAGGCAAGGGTGGATTTACGAGGGGGGCACGAGGGTACGTGGCCCCCAGACGGTATTTTTGTGTACTGTGGAGATTCCATCACAGTACATACTTAGAAGCAAATCAAATTATCAGAGTAGTTAAAATATAATGAATAAAATAACAGAAAGAACATGAGTGAAACTCTTGTCTATTTCTGGCTGGTAATTGCGAATTTTGTTCGTTGCATCCCTTTCCGCACTTGCAAATGAAACATGATAATCAGCGTTTAAGAGAGCGTTTGAATGGATTGGCTTGCTTTAATGCATATCCATCAAGACGTTGCGGCAAAAATGGACGCTAATGAAGTGCTGCAAAGAAAAATGTCTTTATTAAACATTTAATTTTTCTATTGTTTTGATACTTTCATAAACCTTCCTATATATACCTACATGAACTTGTAGAAATAAACTTGAAGTATGATACTTCAAGTTTATTTGTAACAGTTAGGTATTGTTGATTTGTCCGCGCCCCTTGTGCCCCTCCCAGAAAAAAATCCTGGATCCGCCCTTGACCGTAGGCGTGGGCTTGCAGACGCCGAGTAGTGGGTAGCTCGCCGTCCGGTAAGGACCGGCCCGGGTCGACGACGCGTTGTGTTCCACACGCGCCTCAAAGAGATGTCAGCAAAATTATGGGGTCCGATAGGGCCGATGCCGCGGGGGTCGCGGGTTGTTCGAAATAGATACCGGGGCCCTGGCATAGGCAACTAAAGGAACACTGGTGGGTTTTAGTCAGTAAAAGTCTGACACGCCCTTGCGCTCCACTCAGAGCGGGAGAAGTCATTTGATGATTTCCCACCCACAAAAAAAAGGGTCGCGGGTTCCAAAATGTACCTACCTTTATACCCATTCCATTTTGACCGCGCACTTACTAGAGGGCGCTAGGGTAATGATTGCACACGGGCGCTACATACGCTAGAGACGCCTCTGCTGTCATTCCACCTGATGCTAGAGATTGACACTATTGACAGCTCACTTCACATAAGAACACGGTGATATATTTACAGAATAGACCGAATAGACTCAGAGCAGTTTTCAGAATATGCTCCGAAATAAAATCACCATCCAAATGACAAAGTTGACTGTTTATAACATCGATTTATGGGTTGATGGTATATGCAATGCACATTCAATGTTACAACAAGGTAATATTACAGTAATATAATTGTATACTTACTTGTATTTAGGGTTGTAAGTGTCGGGATTGTCCTTGAAGCTCTCGGGTCCGTACACGATGGAGTCTGCCCATTTGCAGCCCACGGGGAACGTGTCGCCCACCACGCACCATTGAGGCTCGCCGTAGAATGCCATCACCTGATCAAAGACATAGACAAATCTTGTTTAAAGCTTTCGTTTAGGAAAGAAGTAGTCAAGAAGAAGAAAAAAAGAAGTAGAAGTAGAAGAAGTAGCCAATATACGTCACAGAAACATTGGCTTTGCAACAGCCGCAAATCAGTTTACAAAGTCGTCGTCATTGTTGTACGGAGGCAGAGGAAATTTTACTGGCATATAGGTACCTACATAGTGATTAGGTATACAGGGAAGGGGATGTAGGAGAGATCATTTGCAAGCAAATGACCCCGTAATTTTGACCCCCTATGCAAATGCCGAAAAAGTACTTTTTAACAAAAAAAAAAATCGACTTCCATAAATCATTACAAAGTGAAAAATAACTTTGATTTCGGAAGTCGGTGTCTTTCGTTTTTTATTTACTTTTTTTTTTTTGCCACCGACTTCCGAAATCAGTTATTTTTCACTTTGTAGTGATTTATGGAAGTCGGTTTTTTTTTTTGTTAAAAAGTTTTTATTTCTCGCTTTTTAGTTGGTCTGTTTATAATTTGTATAAGTTACAATAGTCTAATGTCAATTGCTCATCACATGTTACAAAATATTGCTTTTCCCGATGCTGGGACGTTAATTGTTGAGGAGTTCTGCTGGTAAGAACCAGGAGAACTCCTCAACAACCACTCACCACACGCATTGTGTGACGAGCGGAAATTGCTTAGCAACCATATTAAAGTAATCGAATCGCAACCCGTGAAATATTTATCATTGAGTATGGTCTTCATCATCAGTTCCACTTCACCAAGTGGTGCTTTCCGAGAGCAAATGCACGAGCTACTATAAAAAATACCCAAATCGCTATAGGTGTGCCTATAATATTTGAAGAGTTCCTTCGATTTCTCCAGGATCCCATCATCAGAACTGGATTTTGACAAAAATGGGACCATTTGGGAAGTATACCCTTTCCAACAAAAAAATAATTTTTCAAATCGGTTGGCAAGCGACGGAGTTATGCGCGAACAAACATAAAAAAAAAAAAAAAAAAAAAATAGGTACATAGGAGATTAATAAACAATTAACGATCATCATAAAGTTATTCGACGTGTGATCATCATACAATGTTATTAAAGAACATATTCTGCTCTTATTTTCTAAATTAGGTAGGTAGGTACATAACTACTTTGATTGCTATAGAATATTTTCCACAAGTTTTAATCAATTTTACTTTGTTCATGTGATGTGGTCGTTAAAAATTCCAGCTGTGGCGTCGGTATCAATGGATCAACAATTAAAAGGTCGGAATCGTAAAAGAGGTTATCAATAACAAGTAGATTAGCTATGTTTATGGTTTTGTACTCACTTTTATATCAAGCTAGGTATAATGATCTCTCTCGAAGTCTCGAATTTAAACTTTAAATTTTATTTGATTTATTTATGAATTCATTAATTATTATTACATCTCTCAACAGATATCTACCTGTTTATATTTTATATTAAAGCCATTAGCTTATCTCAGAAAATACCTACATCATTAATTAATATAGTACCTAGTTTGCTAATGCCCAGTTTCTGAAGAATTCGCTTAAATAGATCATTCATATTGATCCGACAAAATTATCTATTTTCCTTCCATAAGCTCGGTTTTTGAGGTTCTCAGATAAATCTTCGATAGTAATTCTCTCGACTTTTAAGGCTGGGATAGTTGCATGGGCGTACCCAGCTTTTGGCCCAGGGGGGGGGGGGGCAAATCAGAAATTTCTTAAGCCGGGTCACATGTTTTTAGGGTTCTGTACCTCAAAAGGAAAAACGGAACCCTTATAGGATCACTTGTTTGTCCGTCTGTCTGTCTGTCTGTCTGTCAGTCTGTCAAGACCGTTTTTCTCAGGAACTCGTGTAGGTATCCAGCTGAAATTGATATCAAATACGTAGCTCTATGGTCCCTTGGAGTTCTAAAAAGATCAAACTTCTAAGTCAACGCAATAAAAAAATACGGCCATTTATGCGACATTTTTTGATACTCGCAAGTAAATCAAACCGTACTTTCCGTCGTCCTAGAATCATGAAATTTAGCAAGAAGCAAGATCTTACAACACAGATATAGGAAACAGTCCAAAAATTGTTAATTTGTAATTCTATCACATAAAAAAATATTTTCAAAGTTGTCAGTGTGTCAAGACCCTTTTCTGAGGAACGCATAGAGGTATCAAGTTGAAATTAATATCAAATACGTAGGTCCATAGTCTCTTAGAGTTCTAAAAAACTCAAGCTTCTAAGTCAACGCAATAAAAAAATACGGCCATTTTGCGACACATTTTGATACTCGCAACTGTCGCAAGTAAATCAAAACCTATATGGTACTTCCCGTTGACCTAGAATAATGAAATATGGCATGAAGCAAGGTCTCCCAGTACAAGTAAAGGAAAAAGTCCGAAAATTGTGAATTTGTAATTTTATGACATACATTTTTTTTTTTTTTTGATATCCAATGTTAAGTTTGTTTTTTGGATAAATTCTTTTCAATTACGGAACCCTTCATTGTGCGTGGTCCGACACGCACTTGGCCGGTTTTTTTTTCGCCTCATCAGTCTGCTCAATGTCCTCGGCAATATCTATGAGAGACCTATTTATAAGCGCCTCAAAGATTATGCCGAGACAAAGGGCGTAATTCCTAACGAGCAGTTTGGTTTTCGAACCCTCCCACTCATGACCTATGCGGGTATTTGCACACGCAAAGTCCCGAAACATCCATAGGATGCAGACCTGCTTACAAAACCGTTTCCTCCGATCAGCTAAAGGATCCCCTTGGTTCGTCCGGAATGGAGTCCTCCTCCTAGACCTTAAAATTCCAACTATCCATCAATTCTTGAAACGCTGCCCCCCCCCTTCCCTCCCTGGGTACGCCCATGGATAGTTGTAAAAACGCCGTTTTGTTTAGTGTTTTATTCGTAGATAACACGGATTAAAATTTTGAAAAAATATATTACTTAGGTACTTAGTTCACACTTCGATCTAGAAATTTCGGCCGTCCGATACACGATTACTTTCATTTTATTGCATCTAAATAAATCGCAGACAAGTCTAATTGTGATCTTTAATCTTAAGTATTGCATTTGAGTTTGGTACATTAGGCTTTGAACAATAAAACTCGAGATCGGCCGACATACCTAATGTGGAATATTAAAATACCTGTAGGTAGGTACCACTAATTCCAGCATCAATTGTTTTCACCTTTTCAAGCGAATCAATATATTGATCCGACAAAATTATCTATTTTCTTTCCTTACGCTCGGTTTTTGAGGTTCTCAGATAAATCTTCGATAGATTCTTCCTTAGCAATGTAATGATATGTTGTATTTTTAATTGCGTTGCAAATGGTCGTTAATTGTCTTATTTTTACTCGTTTTCCTGTTTTCAGTTTAACTATATTATTATAGTGTTGTATAGATATTACATGATTAATTTTTACAAAGGCATTTTTTATCAACTATGTACCTATCCATCCATCATCATCATCCGCCTAGCCTTTTTCCAGCGATGTTAGGTTCAGCTTCTTGTCTAACCGGATGCAGCTGAAAACCATGATTCATCCATACTAATATTAAGTTTAAATGCGTAAGCACAGAATAAATAAGCGTAAGTAACTCAGTCTGTCTGTCTTTTTTCCTTTTCAAGCCTTATAATGGCTGAACAGATTTGGACGCTTGGCTCACTGATTCATGCCGTAGATTAGGAGTTTAGGACATACCAACTAGGCATAGGTTACTTTTTATCCCAGTAGTACGATCTCGTGGGATAATTTCCGACCTCAACGCGGGCGAGCCCCGAACAAAAGCTAGAAGTACCTACTTAATAATAGGTCTTTACCTATGAAATTGCCGTTTTGTATGAAAAAATTTAAACGAATTTTTTTCATGTATTTTTTATTTGTATTAATCGAAGTAATCACCCATGCAATCAATGCATCTTTGCCAACGCAGTGGCAGTTTATTGATGCCCTACTTAAGGAAATCAGCTGGTCGGGAGGCAACAAGTTCTTCAAAGGCATTTTGTACTGCCTCTCGGGTATTGAATTTTTTTCCCGCCAAGAAGTTATCCAAATTCTGGAAAAAGTAGTAGTCTGTAGGCGCAAGGTCTGGTGAGTAGGGCGGATGACGGAGAGCTTCCAACCCCAGTTCTTGCAACTTGGAGACCGTCTGCTGTGCAGTATGAGGTCGCGCGTTGTCGTGCAGGAGCAGCGGAGACGAGCGATTGACCAATGCTGGTTGGAGATGTGCCAGCTTCTCCATCATTGTGTTCAGTTCTTCACAGTACACATCTGCAGTAATGCTCACCCCGTTTGGTAAGAAGCTGTGATGAATCACACCGGCGCTAGACCACCAAACAGTGACCATCACTTTTCTAGGGGTAAGTTTTCGTTTAGGGCATTGTTTAGGTGCTGAACCAGGATCCAACCAACTTGCTGAGCGCTTGCGGTTATCAAACGGAATCCATTTTTCATCGCAGGTAACAATGCAGTTCAAAATTCCTTCATTTGTGTGTCTGTTGAGCAGTGCAAGGCACGTCTCGACGCGTACTTCGCGCTGGCGATCATTGAGTTCGTGGGGCACCCATTTGTCAAGCTTTTTTACCTTGCCAATTTGACGCAAATGGACCAATATTGTTTTGACGCTAACGTCGAAAGCTGCTGCTAATTCAGCCGTAGATTGTGTATCATCAGCTTCCACAATCGCCTTTAATTCGTAATTGTCGACCAAAGCCTTCGGACGACCGCGAGGTTCATTTTTCAGGTCGAAATTTCCAGAACGGAAGCGAGCAAACCAATAACAGGTGGTGCGTTGGTTTGTAGTGTTAGCTCCGTAAACGTCGTTGATGTTGCGTGCCGCTTGTGCCGCGTTGCTGCCACGACGGTACTCATATTCCATAATTACTCGAATTTTTAACGTATCCATGATGACGAAAAAGATTGAAATGCGATGAAAATGTAACACTAATCAATAAACAAATGACTACTTTTGGAAAAAAAAATCCATGTTTTTAAAATAAAATAAATTTTAAATTAGAATTCTTAGCCAAACAAAAATTATTTTGATTTGAAATGGCCAGTACTGCAGAACGGCAATTTCATAGGTAAAGACCTAATATAAACTTCTGTCATGTTCAGCCAAAAACGCACTCATGTCCATTTAACGTGTTAATTTAGTGAACACAATTCTAAACTTTTCTGGTCCTTTTTCTACGTTATAAGAAAGTCACGACACTGCTTCACATCCATCACTTTGCATGGCATGGCTTTACCAGTGACGGTATAGACGCCATCAAGCTACTACAATCTGTCAAATTTCTTTAATAGATTTTCATCTTTATCGCTGAAGCATTAGGTTCAAGGTTGATTGGGAAAATTTTACAGTTTCGGGTGGCTTGACCTGCTGGCGTCTCTACATCGATACTTCATCCAGCACATTACTCGCTCAAAGAATCTACAAAACTTTAATATCCTGACATACCTTGCCCAAGTCATGGACGAGTCCAATAAGATGGAACCAGTCGTCATCAGGATGGTCAACTCGGATCCTCTCAGCAGTCTGGAAGGCGTGCACGATGTTTGGCAGGTCAGTATCAGGGTCTGACTCATCCACCAGCTCGTTCAACTTGATCAGGGCATCCTTGATCGTACTCTTGAACGTGTTGAACTTCAGCCATCTTTCTTTCTTTTCTGTGAGGAAATTAATGAAGAGATGAGTATTAGGTATAATTTTACTATCGACAGGGTAAATCGGTGTTGTAAAAAAAAAAGCAGCTGCTGCATGTTGTAACACTCCATGCAATATTCCGCAAAAAATATTCGACCTACCTATTGCGATTTTGCTTGTCAAAAATCGTGATTCTTTTAACAAAATTGGTACTTACTTACAAGAATAAAATAAGTAAATAGTACTTAGTTTTCCTATCCTGCTTCTAATAAATAATACCTATGAATCTGCAATCGGATATTCGAATCACCAATCCGTCTCACTGCGGGGGGAGTTTTTATGGCATTTTCGTCTTCTATCTACATTGTAATTTCCGTTAGAAGTCCATGCAGACTTTAGCTTCTACTGTCTGGTATGACAGTATTGATATTGCAACATAAACATATATTATAAGTACTTAACTCACTTTTAACGAGATCGACAGTAACATTGGTGTGCATGTCATAGTAAGTCTTGCGCACACGCTCCCGGATAGGGTCGGAGTCATCCACGGTATAGTCGCGGAAGGCCTCCAGCGGCTTGTCGTTGAACACAGGCTCCGGACGCAGCAGCTGCGATGGATCGATCAGGGAGATCTCATCTTTCTTCTGGGGAAATGTGGAAAAATCAGATATTTTTCGAGACAAACCTGAAGATTAAGATAGGCTTTTGAATTTGATGACCTAATCGACTTCAATTTCCATTTCTTTTGCACTCCGATTAAACCGGATTAAAAATACTTACCTTAGATTTTTTTGGAAAGTCACACGACTCCTCCGTTTTTCAACTTTCCTTTTAGCTTTTACTTGACAGACTGCACTTGTAAAAAGACTTCTTATCGTTTCAACTAAATAAATATCCAAGTAAGTATTTCAATTGATTACCTGGGACGCCATCTTCTTCAGGTAACTCCTTTGACACCTCTAAACTCTTGCTCGAAATGCAAGGGTTTGACGTACAGATAGATCTCCTAGACATTTTATAGCAGCTTAGGCTTAGGAGCATCTCGAGTAGTCGGCACTATCAGATAAAGAAGGCTTAACTTTATTGAGATAGTAATAATAATTCTTTAATAGACTACAAGTTTTGAGCATCTGGATTTACTTGTTGTTTTCGGTTTTGCTGATAAACAATCGTTGTTTGATGGGTAGGTACTATCGTTTGATCCGTCGGTGCTATTGTTATAAAACCATACTTACCGGTTTCGTCAGATTTTTGGGTAAGTACCTACTGTAGAACTATGTATTCCTCACAGGCCTCCTCTCTGTGTGAGGGAGTGGGCTGCCGTAATCCACCACGCGGCCCCAGTGCGAGTTGGTAGATGTCACATGTCTTCGATTTTTTGGTTCTAGGACATGCCGGTTTCCTCACGATGTTTTCCTTTACCGTTTTGAAAGCAGTGGTGATTAAATAATTTACACAAAGTAAGCGCCTGTCTGGGTCTGAACCTACGACCTACAACTCGTCAGTCGCGGCTGACTTACAAGTTGTAGGTCGTAGGTTCACGTAGGGGGTCGTAGGGGTACATAGTCCACCACACTGCACACCACTGCTGAAACGACCTCTGCGTATGACAAATGTTGAGAAACTGGTGAAACTAGGAGACAGTTCTTTCATATTTGTCCCTACTAAGACCACATCACCACACACCCACGTACTCCTTGCTTCCTTCTTATTAGAATGTATTGTTTCTTTATTCCTGAGCTTTCATTCCCTCCTTTTAGAAAGCAAACAGGCAAAAGTTGTGTATTTATACCTACTTATTTATGAACTGTATGTCACATAAACATCCAATTTAATTAGTAGATAGCATGTGAGTATCTAGCTGTTTTTAATAAAAACAAACATACAGATAATGTACGAGATGATTATATTATTATTATAATTTGTTTTCAGTTTCTGCTCTGTTAAATATTGTAGGTAGCGTATGACGAGATGTTATCTATCTCCTCATCTAGCTAACGTAATTGATAGGTACTCATCTCGGTAAGTAATGACCCATCTATGCGTGACTTAATTTGTAAACAGATCCTTCATAGGTGTTTACAATAGTAGTGCTGAGCATTCAATCTATCTTATTCCTTCAATGGTCCACAAGACTACTGGTTACCTAATATAAATATAGGCATTTTATAGCAGCGGCTTAGGTTCATTAATTAAAATAATCAAGGTCACGGTCTGTAGGCAATTTATGAAGAGAAATGTCCAAGGCATCGTCAGATTGTGAACTTGGCAGCGTGTGGCTTTTTATCATTCCTCTTGCCCTTATAGTAACGTAGGTACATTAATCGTGTAGACAGTTACCCAAGGAGACCATCTTAGATCTGAAAATATAATAGGTAGGTACTTATATATCGTTGCTGACCGTAGGTCCCTAAAGTGCAGAAGTGAATAGATAGGTACCTAGGTACCTATGTATTATGTTTGTTACATCTTACATACTACTTATCACAAAACTTTGTCTAAACTGGAATTTCCGCAAGTGGGGTAAGTACTTTTTGATTGACATAATAATACGTGGGAAACAAAATAATCAAGCCCTTTCATGGTAACCGAAACTATTGTGATAGTCAAAAGTGGTCTTTGACTCTTCCTGCATAAGATTCAAAGTGTAATGTACGTACGTACTACGTAACTAGATAATTCATTGTTTGTTCTTCAACATTTGATTGACAGTTTATCTGAAGTGGAATTTCGCGGGCATATCTCTGAGGTCTCCTTGCAAAATGTACTTCATGGCTTTCTATGCTAGCTTATCCCATGGATTAGATTGCAAAAATACCTAAAGTTATACTGGGTGTTAATCACCGGTACTCATCATTATGAAAAACTTTTATTATGGGACCAAACCAGAAATCGCAAAAAAAAAATCAGCTGTTCTCTACATGTTGACGAGTTATGCGAACATAACTTAACATAAGTAAATGTAGGGAACACCCTTTTTTTGCGATTTTATGTTTGTTCCCATACTAAAAGTAGTAGGTACATAAATGATGAGTACAATGACCTCTTAAGAGGATAACGGTGATTAAAATTACACTCTGTATTGTTCTGCAATAGTATATAGCAGCGGCAGCGGAAAAAAGAAATTTATTTTATTTACAGAAACCTTATTGAAATGAAGCTAGACATTTGAAATTAACGGAATGTTCACGCCGTTAAGTCCACTCTACAATGTCCTCTTAAAAATCACGATTTTTGTGATTTTACGCTATTTAACGCAAGGGGATTGCCAATGCCAGAGACAAAGTTAACATCTCATTTCAACTTATGTACGGAGCACCCTTCAAAGACGAACACAGCAACACTGCTTGGCTAATGCGTGGCTGGCTATTCTTCTCGAGGTATCGCCACTTCTCCCTTCCTCCGTCAAATTGAGTCCACCTATAACACATTCTCTTTCAGTAGGTAGGTACCTACCTACCTACAGACCTAACGTCACGCAAAGAAAAAACATTACGGTTATTTTTTTTGGGGCTAATCATTTTGGCCATAGCTAAAAGAAAGAAGCTTAATGTTCCGTTTGGTATCCACCTGTTTAGGTACATTATGGATTGCAATAAAGATTATTTAAATTGAATAGAATCTCATTGGTTGAAAAACTCCGCCTGCGTCCTGTGTCAGTCACGAATTTGAATCTTATAGCGCCAACGTCCATACTACGTTGAATACACCGGTTCTCGTCCGATCACCGAAGTTAAGCAACATCGGGCGTGGTCAGTACTTGGATGGGTGACCGCCTGGGAACACCACGTGACGTTGGCTTTTTGCATTTTCAGAAATGAAAATTCTTCAAATACTTTTTAGCTAATTTTGAATATTTTATTTGTATTTATACTTTTTAGGGTTCCCTACCTCAAAAGGAAAAAACGGAACCCTTATAGAATCACTTCGTTGTCCGTCTGTCTGTCAGTCTGTCAAGACCCTTTTTCTCAGGAACGCGTAGAGGTATCAAATTTAAATTAATATAAAATACGTAGGTCTATGGTCTTGTAGAGTCCTAAAAAATCAAGCTTTTAAGTCATCGCAATAAAAATAAAAACCGGTCAAGAGCGAGTCGGACTCGCTCACCGAGGGTTCCGTTCCGATTTCTGAAAAAGTGTGCTATTTAGAGATATCGTTTTATTTTTCCTGTAATCTTTACATAAACTTCTATCACAAGAATAATTTCAGATTTTTATCTCCGAAGTCTGCCTTACGGTATTTTTTTTTACATTTTTCATCAAAAGTCGAAAACACATAGTTTTCCGTAGGTACCAAAATGGTAAAAAAGGAACCTTTATGGTATCACTCAGTCTGTCTGTCTGTCTGTCACAGCTAGATATCTCAAGAACTACTAATGCTATCAACTTGAAATTTAGAACAGTTTTAAATGACGTTTACCCAACTATTTTGCAAATAAGAAAGAAATAAAAATATTTATATTTTTTTGCAACAGGGACTAAAAGGGGGTTAAAATTTCAAAGTGGGGCGACTAGGGCATGTAGGGTATCTTATGAAAGAGCGTTGATTGCACATTCTCAAACGATGTCTCTAAATAGCACACTTTTTCAGAAATCGGAACGGAACCCTCGGTGCGCGAGCCCGACTCGCTCTTGACCGGTTTTTTATATATCAATGATTTAGACTAATCGGTATATCAATGATTTAGACTAATCGGCAGCGTTGGCGTAATATTTACATTCCTTTCGATCACCCAACAGCCAACACCACACCGCGCAACGAACCGTCGCGCGTCGTCTCCGGGCGGCGCAGTCGTTGCAGTCTCGGTTACACGCTTCAGAATGCTCAGACATTTTCAATGATGGGCACTTTTTTATTATAATTTAGTTTATTTTCAATTACATGACGTCACAAAGTTGATAGTACATGAAAAATTCGACTTAGCATTCGCCAACGTCCATACTACGTTGAATACACCGGTTCTCGTCCGATCACCGAAGTTAAGCAACATCGGGCGTGGTCAGTACTTGGATGGGTGACCGCCTGGGAACACCACGTGACGTTGGCTTTTTGCATTTTTAGAAATAAAAATTTTTCAAATACTTTTTAGCTAATTTTTAATATTTTATTTGTATTTATACTTGTGCGAACACCACGTGACGTTGGCTTTTTGCTTTTGTATACCGACGTAAAAAAAGGAGAAGGTTTTTAAGTTTGCTTGGGTAGTTATAGAGTTAGCTTCAATTATTAATACAATTTGTGCGCCACAGACTAGATCGCTCAGTCTGTTGTTTGCGCTGCAGCTAATAAATTATTTATTATTGTACTTGGTTGATAAAAAAACACGAATCGTAGGAAACTATATTTATTTAATTTACCATATTGCTATGCTAGGTATTGTACATAACGTTACAAAAGGCTTGTGTATCTTCAGAGCATGCTTTTTACACAATTTTGCAGAAATTAATGACGTCACGACGTCACTGATTATTTGGTTAATTAATAGGTACTAGTCGACCAATACAAGTAGACACTGGGTGGAATTTGGTCCACCTGTTTGCTAAGTAGGTAGGTACCTAGTACCGTTCTTCCAACAAATATTTTCGTAGGTACATTTGTCTAGTTACCTTGGTCGGCTAGTATAGTAAAACATTCCGGTACCGCAGTAATAGGTACAAATGTTGATTTTGTTATTGAATAATGCTAATAAAATTCTAGAACAGCCCATCACCACATGGAAGGAAAATTCCTTAAACAAAAAAAGAGGAAGTAACATTTGTTTATATAATCAGCCTATGATGTTCCCACTTCTGGGACACAGGCCTCCTTCTCTTCGAGGTAGAGTGCGCTGCGCTGTAATCTACCACGCGGTCCCAGTGCGGGTTGGTAGATGTCACGATTTCTTCGAATTTTTGCTTATTATGCCGGTTTCCTCAAGATGTTTTCGTTCACCGTTTTTCGCGCCGCGATTTTTTTCGCGCACTGGATTTGCAACGTGCTGCTTAGCGTCGAGAGTTGAAAATCCAAGTGTTTTTTGACGCGCTGGGATGTGGTCTGTTGGATTTTCAATGCTCCACTCAATACCGAGAGTTGAAAATCCAACAGTGTTTTCTTGACGCGCTGGGATGCGCTCTGTAAGCTCTGTTGGATTCTCAATGCTCGGCTCAATACAGAGAGTTGAAATCCAGTGCGTGATAAAATCCCGCTACGATTATTTTTACGTATCCATAACACAAGTTAAATCTTTCTTTGGATACCAGAGTTCATACAGACTGCTTATAACACTGCTTATAACATATATAATTGTAATACGCTATTATTGTATACGCATGGTGTTGTTTGTGTTTGATTGTTCAATAAATATTTATTTATTTATTTACGTTCATGCGAAAGTAGTCTTGGAAAAACACCCTTTGAGCGTTATTAGAGCATACCATTGTTGATGTATACTAGAGTAATTGGCATAATAATGGGTGAAATTAAATTAGCTAGCGAAAAAACCGAAGCTAAACATAATAAAACAAAGAAGAATTTAATTGGAAGATGTTTTTTTTTTGGGTCATTGGCCTCCGGTAGTGTATTCACTTAAAATATCAGTAATTTTTGTATAAACTTCACAGACGTGATGGATCGATATCTCAACACAATAAAACAGATTTTATCAACTCACACTTCAAGTAACAACTAACAACACTACCAGCGGTCATCGACCCAAAAAATAATCTATCTTTTTTTTATTTTATTTTGTTGTGTTTAGTTATCGAAACCCATCACGTCTGCGGAGTTTTGCTAGCTAATTTAAATTGACCTTGTATATCTGAAAGACAATTCCCGTATTTTAATAACCGTTGGCCTTCAGTATCAATCTGTCACAAATACCTCTGATTTACTTACATTTTTGACATTGATAGCTACTGAGATGAAGATTGCGACAAGATTTTGAACAGTTTTAATGAGGGTTTTCTGAAATGACGTTCACTATACCAGAAAGATTTAGGTAGTGAAATAAAAGTAAACAATCTTGATGTGTCTTTTTACACAAACACATATTAAACAAATAAACTACTGCTTAAACTAATGGTTCAATTGATTTAGTAATCATTACTGTTGTATTTACAATGGTTTTTAGTAGCATTTTATTTTTAAACTATAGTTTTAAAATAAAAAATGATAAAAGACACATTAAGATTGTTTACCTTTATTTCACTACCTAAACCTTTCTGGTATAGATGGCAACACTGAAAAGACAGGTCCGGGCGCCTGTCAAAAGTGTCAAAGCGCTTACATTTTCTCATTTTCTTTTTTTTTCATTCATTTATTCATTAACAATATTAAGATCGTTTTGAACATTACTTATTAACTCTTTAAATAATAGCATTTAAAAGCCTAATGAACGAATGATGAACGTCATCATATATTTTTAATCATTGTCTAAATGGAAGACCCTTGTCAAAGTGGCGCCAACTGTTGGCGTGAATTTTCATGAAAACCCTCATAACGGGAATTGACATTCTTAGCTGAGATACGAATGCGTAAGTACACACAGCAGCCGGTCAAGTTACCACAAACTGTCAAATCTTTATATTCGATTTTGAACTTAACCGTCAAAATTTTAAGGTTTATAATCATTTGGAGAAATTTGACAGTTTGGTATAACCTGATGTGCTGTTGTCTGTACAGTCTCTGCATAACCCGACCCCTCTTCTTGTTTGTAAAAGGGGTCAAGCAATGCAGAGCACTGACCGTACTAAGTAGCAGTGCAAATACTTCTAATCCATACAAAATGTTTGTACGATTTGCGTTTGCGCATTCATGTCTCGAACTTGGCTATGACTAGCATAAAGTTCTAACCAGACATATCAGGTCTGTGTCCGGGACGTGGACAGCCCTTGCTCCGTCGGGGCCTCGATAAAATATCGGTGTGTATATTCATTTTATATGAACTCGTTCACACGCGTCTATGGCTGACTGAGCTTTAGTTCCTGGGACTGCAATCTCGACATAGATCCGGTTGCAAAGTCTTAATGGGGTCCCTAGACGGTCAAAATTGCTTGCACTTGATTTTTTCTTGCTTTTCAAGCAATTTTGACCGTCTGGGAACCCCATTAGGACTTGGCAACCGAATTCGGTCGTAAAGCGATCGCTATCTATAATATATCGAGACTGCCCGCCCTATGTGTGCCTTGGCCCTGTCACGTTCCAGGCACGGCCCCGATGTGTGGATAGACTTTAAATCACATATCTCACATAATCTACCTACACCATTTCTAAATAGACTGCTGTATTCACAAATAGTAGCGAGAGAGTACCACTGAAGCACACATTTTTTATACACAGTAAAGTTTTTGCTTGTAACAACATACAATACGATAAGGTTAAAATGTCGCAATGTATAATTGATTAAATGTCTACTTTTTGATTATTGTAAAAAATTACCTTTTATTAAAATACGATAGGAGTGCTAGGACATAATATTGTTATTGCACACTGTTTAAAAGTTAATTAATATTTATTTATTTCATTAGGACCTATTAACATAATGTGTGTATTGAAATTTGACAAAATCTGCACCCTAATTGCGTAACACACAATCAATCGTAATCGGTTTCATTTTGACAGTTCAACAACATACATTGCGTTATTTACGTCGTCGGGTTAACGAACATACTTTATGAAGCAATGGATTAGCAATGAGCTTCAAAATGTTTCAGATTTCGATTGATATTGTGTTACGCAATTAGCAATATTTTTTTATTGTACTTGATAGAGATATTGTATTCCTATAGCTATTGGAGTTTAATGCAACTAATATAATATTGGAATCACACAATTTTATTTAGGAATATTTCATCAATTAAAATTGGTTAATATCTTTATTTTATTTATCATCAAATGTAAATATATATTTTTTTTATATTTAAATAGTACTTAGATATAATTATAATTTTACGGATATATTTTTAATATTTCATTCAGATGTTAATAGAATACACATTAATTTGATGGGTACTCATATAAGAATAAGAATTATTTATTGCGTATATTTTGAATTTAATATCAAATTGGTGTTTGATGTTTGTTTGTATCATAGATTCATCTAATTATGACTTGAGTAAATGTAAAATAACAAGCTTTTTATATTAACATGTAAATATTTGGTCTAATAATTAATAACTTCTTTGTTATATTAATTCATTCATATTTTTTGTGTATTATTTATGCAAGCATGGTTTACATGAATATCTGCAATTAATACACTTTGCTGTAATATATATAACTTTACATGACTAAACGATTTTACAAAATATACATGCATAGTGGAAAATCTAATTCATTGAAATATACTATACTCCATTTCAAATGAGATTAGACATTTAAATAAACCTTTTTTACAGTTCATTCAACCGATTTTGACATCTATTCCGTAGGCATAAGGATGATTAAAAGTAAAAAAGTGGTTACAATATCAACTGTTTACTGCTGCTGCCATTTGTCATGCCATCAACGCAATAGAAAAACGAAGATCGCGATAAGACCCGTTCTCGATATTGTTTTATAATGTGTACAAATCGCGAAAGTTTAAAAACTTTAACGCAACAGAAGTCAAAATCGGTTGAACGGACTGTAAAAAAGGTTTATTTCAAATGGAGTATAGTCTACAATACGGCCGATGAATCATGGCCAGTCCGAACTTCGCGCAGAACGCTGCGCAATAACATTTTTTAGGAACCGAATGGTGAAATGAGGCGAGTGTGAGTGAGAGACCACGCGCAAAAGTTCGAAAAGACTATGTTCAGACCGGCCGGCCATGACTCATCTGCCGTATTGAAATTAGTGCTAGACGATATTTTTAAGTATCGAACAATGGTATTGGAGCTCTTCAAATTGGAACAAATAATAATTACACCGTTAATGTCTCCTAAAATAGACCTTATAAATGCGTAAGATGCTTTAAATCTAATTGTACATTTAATTCAAAGTTATCAAAAATAACCTAATCATATTCCAAGGATGATTTTAAAATGGTTTCTCTATAATTATATATTTCTATGTCTTATATATTAGGATTAAAATGTGGAAATTCGCATAACCTTTAAAAAGCCAGACTTTCTGACTGCAAGCCCGGCTGTGTTGTCTATATTATCACTTTAAAAATCAACCTTATGCAGAACTCAATACAGAAAAAAATCATCGAAACATCAGCTATAATTTTTTTTATTTTAGCATGCATTTCTATTAGAAACTTTAAACCTATTACACATAGTTCAATTTCCACTGCAATACTTTTTTGTCAATTTCATACACATTAGTTATTCTAATATCAACTTTTAACGTTGCTATCCACAAGCTATTAACGTTGAAATTTGTGTGATTCTCAAAGTCTATTCATCTTTCTTGCTAACAGAAGACTTGGAATCTCCTTCACTATCACTAGACCACTCCCCCTCACTGTACTGCCTCTCTTTTTTTCTCCTTCTATCTCTTACTATGTCCTCATCAGAGGACACTTGTCTTACAAAGCTTTGTTGTGTGTCTTCTAAGTCTTGGAGAACTAACTCTTTGGTCGGAGAAGAAGTGCGGAGTTCTTTCAAAGTACTTGTCAAGTCGATGTTGACGGCTATTGGCTGTTCCTCGTCGACTTCGGGCTGTCTGCGCTTGCGTTTGTTCTTGGAACTATGCTTTCTTTCCTTCTTGCGTTTTTTCTTTTTTGAACTGTGAATAGAAATGTTTATTCTTTATTATTTATTTATACTTTCAATAGTTTATATATTTTATATATTTATGTTGGTGCCAACATAAACTCATTAGAGTTTTACCGTGCACCAAAATCATCAACTACATAATTTAAATAACTTAAGAAGGCACTTGGTTAAAAAAAAACAAATAAAATTACAACGAGGGTGCAAACGAAATAGTAACAGTTATTTATGACTACGAGCGAACATCGGTGACCAATCTGACCGCCACGTCCGTCCTTAAAACAAGTGATGTTGGAATGTTTTTGAATTGATACAGGTTGAATATAATGTTATTTAGCATTGGGTGAGATTCAAACTTTCATATTTCCACTGTGTTAGATATGATATTAAGTTCTAGTAAAAAATACAACATAGAGAATGAGTTTTTTCGCTTTGGCAAGTTAAGAAGCATGTGACGAAAATATCTACAAATAAAGTGATTAATATTTATTTTATAACTTACCCGTCGTAATCCGACTCGTCGTTTTCATCCGACGATCTGCGAACAATATTTATTACGATTAGGCTGATAGATAATAAAATAGTTTTGACAGCTTGGTGGCTAAGAGATTTGCTTGCTGCACTGGTGAAGTGGGTGAAAATTACACCAACAGGCTTCCAACACAATGACCTTACATTCATCAGCAAATATATCCAGTTTTATATAAATTATAAGACAAAATACACACAGGCCCAAGAAACGCTGGTGTGACGACCAAGACTTGATTGGTCAGACAATGCAGCAGTTTTTTTTTAATTCATGATTTTTTATTGCTATCTATCCATTCATCTATCTATATAAATAAAAAGAGAAGTCCTGACTGATTGGCTGACTCATCAACGCCCAGCCCAAACCCTTGAACCTAGAAAGCTGAAATTTTGCACAGACGTTCCCTTTATAATGTAGACAAGGAACAAGGAAGGATTTCCCGGTAGCATGTTCCCGTGGGATATTTTCCGACATCCACGCGGGCGAAGCCGCGCGGGATGTGCTAGTGTTTGACATTATTAACGGGTTTGCACGGAAGTTGTACAGTGACTGCTCGTTTATTCTTAAAACCTCTTAAATAAGGTCTTGAGGAATCTTTTTTTAGTATTCTAGCAATTGGGTGTTCATCACGTGTACTGCACACACACACACTGTGTGTGTATGTTTGGATGATTCTTGATTCGTTCTTTATACGCTTTTGTCCTTTCTTGAGATTTATTCTATTACAACTTTGATGCACACAAAGATGGATGGATAAATATGGGGAAACCGTTGCCCAGCTGTGGGAAAGCACTGTTGCCCGCAACTTCATTTCGTATATTTTGTATTTTATTATTTTTTAATAGAAATTAATAGCCAGGATGATAGTAGCCTATGCACTAAAAATAGGTAAAATTTCATAACTACTAGTTCCATGGTTTAGGCGTAAAAAAGCAACAGACAGTCAAACAGAGTTACTTTCGCATTAAAATATTAGTAAACAAGGTGTAACTTAAATAACGCACTATCTCTTATGGGGTCATTGTATTCATCATTATGAACAACTTTTACTATGGAACCTGACCTTTATCGTGAAAAAATATCTATTGTTCCCTACATTTATGTTTGCATAACTCGTCAAAATTTTGGGAAGAGATTTTTTTTTCTCGATATCGGGTTTGGTCCCTTAGTAAAAGTTGTTCACAATGACCCCTTAAGAGGTTGTGCGTTCTTGAAGTTACACCTTGTAAATCGGAACTTACTTATACTTTCTGCGTTTGCTCTTTCTGTGTGACCTCTCACATTCGTCTTCGTAATCTGAAAACATAATAAAAAATTCTTCGCCATGACTTGTTACAAGACAGTCAAAGATCTCAACACCTGTTCTTAAACATTGCAAGACTGAAAAAAATATGTGTTCAAACACACATACTCAAATACCTGTGCCACACAATAACTTATTAAAACACTACGATAACAAAATTATAATACAGATAATACCGAAACATCTACTAAATAACATTGTTAGTTATGTACAGTGGGCTGCATCAATTGGGTACCCCAGTTGTATTAAAATTAACTTTGCTACAACTTTGCAATTCAAACAACACATCCTTAAGAATAATACAAAAAGTGTTTCACAATGCGGACGAGATTCGAACCATCGACTCATTGGTAATCCAATGATTACCGCGAGCTCTTACCAACTAAGCCAGTTAGGTAGTTAAGAATACAACGAATTATCAATCTACTTGGCGTTATATCTCTGTCTCTGTCTAATCGAATATGAACCCGTAGTTTATAAATAGTTTGATAATAGAGGGTAGTTATGGATAGATTTTACTAATCTATAATGAAGTTACCGTCTGATGAATCTAGTTTTGCTACACCTTTCGCATACTATACGTGTTTGTGCTAAAACAATTTAAAATGATAGATAATTTCTTGAGACCAAAGATTGTGGTTCTTTACGAACAAAATACAAGCATTAAAGGGATTGCCAGACAGCTGGGCATAGCGGTAAGTCAAAAAATATTAAGTATCTAATACCTAATAAAATAAATTGAATAATAGTTCGTGAACTTTGTCACTCGATTGACTAACTTAAAATGTATTTTCACACAGAGAAAAACGGTGCGCTTGTGGGTGCGACGTTATTTGGATACTGGTGATGTGAAGTCAAAACCTTTTGGGCGAAGTTCAGGCATCTATACAAACAAGTGTGAACGCCACCGTGATATAGTAAATGTTCACTTGAATTCGCCGTTCGCAACCACTCGCTCCAGTGCTCAACGACACGGCATCTCAATCGCCACAGTGCGGAGGCACCTGCACGCAGCAGGCATTCACAATTATCGTCCAGCGAAGAAAATTCAACTGTCAGAAGCTCATCGGGCAGCAAGAGTTCGGTTCGCACAGGAGTTTATGGACTTTGACTGGGAAAATAACATAGTTATTTTCACGGATGAAAAAACTTTTAGCTCCGATAATGATGGCAGAAAAATACTATGGCGGAAACCTAACGAACGCTACAATCCACAAAACATATTACCGAACAGGTCCAGTGGTAGAATAACATTAGGTAAGTAAATACACAGCTTTACTGTAAATAAATTATTGATTTCCATGTTATGACAGATTTAATTTTATTAACAGTATTATGAGAAATTAAGCTATTATTTAGCAATGTTTATCACCACAAAATTTTAAACATTATACTTACTACCCAATAAACTAATAGTATATTATGTTACTAAAAAAAACCTCATTTTCAGGTTACTGGGGATGGATGTCATCGATGGGTCCGGGCGAATTAACAGAAGTAGGCGGGCGCATGGATGGCAAGACATATCTACAAATATTGCAAGAGGTTATGTTGCCTACAGTGCGTGTTGCGTACCCAGAAGGACAAATATATTTCGTCCACGATAACTGTGCTGTGCATCGATCCCGAATGGTGAAGGAGTGGCTAAGCTTACAGGCTGATATAACTGTTATCGCCTGGCCACCTAATAGTCCGGATCTTAATCCAATTGAAAATATGTGGGGTCAAATGATTTTAAATTGGGACTCAAGTGAAGTAAAGTCCAAGGATAATTTACAACAAGAAGTCATAAGAACTTGGGAATTGATGCGTGGTAGGTATATAGGCTGGAACATGGTTACTCAGATGAGAAGCCGACTACAGCAAATAATACTAAGTGAGGGTCATCCACTCCGCTATTAACATAAACAATACTTATTAAAAACAAAACGATCTATAGTAATTAGGTAAGTGGAAATCTTAAACAAACCTTTTTTACAGTCCGTTCAACCTATTTTGACTTCTATTCCGTAGGATTAAGGATGGCAATAAGGGCAAAAAAATGGTTACAATAACAACTGCAGCTGCCATTTGTCATGCCACCGGCGCAATAGAAGTCAAAATCGGTTGAAGGGACTGTAAAAAAAGTTTATTTAAATGTCAATCTTATTGTAAATGGAGTTTAAATATTTTTGATCCCGTAATTCCGTTTGGTTTAAATAATATTATATTATCTGTGTTATAAATATAATATAATAAAATAAAGTGTCGACATTGACACATTGAAATATAAAGAATAAATCATTTGACCTCACGATTTCATTATTGTGATTAAATAGCTACCTAATTAATACCTAGTAGTTGGAGGTAGACATCGATCACTAATAAAAAAGTATGTTGGGCTTTGTGAATACAACTTTAAATATTATAGTTAAGGTTGAATTTACATTAACGCATATTTATTTCAACTAGAGTAGGTAAACACAACTGGCGACCGTTTTACGAGAACTTTTGCGTGGCATTGTGTGTCTATATTTTTATTAGTGATTGATGGAGGTAGATAATATTTATAATTTACGAGAGATGTAAATTGTTTATTCATTAGAACTATACTTATTGTTACTAATGATAACATGTTTTTTCACTCTTTATTATGAAAATTATTCTACTAGTTTGAAAGGTAAATTATCAAACAATAAAAGTTGTTGTTGTAAGCAGTGAAGCGATACAAACTTTTTTCTATTATGTATGTTACAGTTATCTCTAATGATAAATACTTAGTTAAGTTTTTCAATGTATAATAAATTTTTCTAAAATAAATTATATTTCTTTCATTTTTATATAAACCTACTAGTTATAACAATATGTAAAAAGAAAAAGTTGCATAAATAGTATAACTTAAAGAAAAATAAAACTTGACGAAAACAAAAACTTAAATTTTAAAATTGCCAGTATCGAACCTGAGCTAACAGTTTTACATGTCACATCCTCAACCTCTAGATCAACTAAACTGTTACTAAGAGCTTCGAAATATTATTGTGCATTGTTGTATCTTTAAACTGTTTGAAATGATATTATCACTTTTTTATGAAATAAATTATATTATTATTATATTAAATATGTTACATTTTATAAATAAATATATATATAAAAATTTATCCCTATTTCCCTTGGTCACGCCATAACTGGAGAACTGCTTGACCGATTTGTATTTGTTTTTGTTATAATCTCCTTTTTACTGGGGTGATATAAAAGAAAAAAAAGTTAGGAAAAAGCAAAAAAGAATTGAGGACAACGTCTGGCGGGTCAGCTAGTATTACAATAAAATACAAAACTTGCTATGCGACCATCGCGGGTTCGAACGTGGTGCTTTCAAGGGGGGTACCCACATCGTGAAGCTGACTGTACATTTACTTATTCTTACATTTATACTTACATGGGATTCCAAACTAAATACCGAAATTAAAATAAACAGCATTACTTTTTTTGTTACTGCTTAGCTTAATTACTAATGCTTTGAATAAAGCCGACGCCAAATATAGCTTCAAATATTTGAACAATGGGGAAGTAAAACTGCCTAATTAGTTCCGCGTAGATGGCGCTAAGGAAAATCCACATGTAGCTGGCACAAAATTATGCAAGTAGCTGGCATGCCGTAGGCACACATTAATACAGATGGGACACTCCCCAAAATAATTTAAATAAAAAGCAACTCTTGCTACGACACAATAAAGTGCAATTCAGGTCGCACAACGCTTATTACCTAAAGTTATATTCAACTACAAGTTGCCTCTCTTTCTATCACGTAACTCTTATACCTTCTGACCTACTGAATTAGCCCCGCGGATGGGGCCCGCCGCGTACTTGTAGCTTCATACCTAAACTGCGGAGTGTCCCATCTGTATTAATGTTCTGATTGGTCAATGTCACAATGCATATTATTATTTGGTACATACATAATTGCGTATTTGAAACTATGTCAGACGACGAGGTTACAAACAGTGTTTAATTTTGTAAATATCTCACCTCTTCTGTCGCGATGTCGTCTCTTGTCCCGTCTGCGTCGCTTCTCTTCTTCTTCTGCCTTCTTCTTACGGATCGACTCCAACGTGTCCACCTGTAGTAATAATAGTTTTTGTAAATAACATGGAAACCGCTTTGTGGCCTATGAATGAATCACTGAGAGTAGATTTTATTAAATTCTTACATAATGTTACACAGACTTTAAACCGAGTATGTTCTAGAGTGAAGTGAATCGATTTAACCATACTTTTTTCTCAATATTCTTAGTAGGTAAATACAGGGTTATTTTGAATAGGCTAGCTAAACTCCGCAGACACGATGAGTATTGATATCTGAACATTTGATTAAACTAAAAATAAATAAATTTGATGTTTTTTTGTGGGGTCATCGACCGCATTTATTGTAGAACTTACACTTGAAATATCAGTTTAATACTTTTTTTTTGTAAACTTCACAGAAGTGATGGGTAATTCTAAACACAATAAACCAGTTTTTTTCAACTCATACATCAAGTAGCAACACTCATGGCGTTCGTTAACCTCCCAAAAAAAAAAAGGAATCTGATTATTATTTATTTTATCGTGTTTAAATATATATCGGTACCGATCGCGTCTGCGGAGTTTAGCTAGCCTATTTAAAATAAACCCTGAAGAACTGGCAAGAGAAAACTAAAAATGCATTTTTGCTATGGACACCACTGATTCCAAGTTCAACACTTCTTTACATTTTTCTCAGTACAGAACAGTTACAATAAAGAACATGTCATGAGCCTTCATCCCACGCGGCCTGGCAACGTGACATTTTTAGAAGTTAAAAAAAAAAAAACAAAAAAAATTGCACCGGACCGGGACGTCGCGTCGCCGGCATGCCGACACCGATATCGGCGGCGGCATCGCTGGAAGTCATCGCCGTGCTGATACGGCGCCGGCAAGTGGAAAACCGTGCCCTATAATTTCATACATTTTTGCTTCCCCGGAAGCCGGGCCGATATCGGTGCCGGCGCCATGCAGGCGACGTCCCGGCCAGTGGAAAAGCGCAGATTCGGCTGATTTTATTAGGAAATTAGACGAATCCGGAGCAAATCTAACAGAGAAAGGTATTGATGATTTTTAACGTTAAAAATTATGTAAGTAAATACATCTTTTATAGTCACGAATGTCAAGATACATGGCAACCTTACACTGACCTGAAAATTGCAAAAAAAACTCAAGAAAATTTGAATTCCGCGGGCTACCACTGCACAGCGCAATCACCATAACTTCACATACCATGGCGCTAGCTAGCGAGGAGGTGGGCAGTGCGGCGGCGGGGTCCACTCCTACTTTCTTAAGGAACTCTGCGGCACGACGACGTCTCTCTTGTTGCTTTGCTCGTTCCGCCTCCGTTTCACCTTCACCTATTAAAAAATGTAACAATTATTGGTTGAAAGTACCATTTTCCCTTTACTGTCGGAGTACATAACTCGTAACACTGGTTGTCCACCGCACAACGTCAACGGGACGTCAACGTGACGGCGTGAGGTGGACACGCAGCCATATTAAATGTATGGATCTCTACTTCAGCCGTCATCTGATTCTCGTTGATGTCCGGTTGACGAGACGGTAGACAAAGGCCTTAGAAGTTAGAAAATAAACTGCAAACAATGTCATTTCATTTTAGTTGTTTATTTATTATGCAACTAGCTTCTGCCGCGGCTTCGCTCGCTTTTAGAATTTGACAATCAATTCGGGTTGTACTCTGTTTGTAATAATATAATTCAATCATGATTCGAAAGACACGTGGCGCCATCTATTATCATAAGAACGTTATTGTTGTTTTCCTCGGGAGCAGTACTTTTTTTCGGGATGAAAGGTAACCTATGTCCATTTCTGTACACCTAACAACGTATATGCAAAATTTCAGGGTGATCGGTTCAGTGGTTTAGGCGTAAAAAGGTAACAAACAAACAAACTTACTTTCGCATTTTAGGATACCTACACACCAACGACATTGTAACTTGTTCATTCGTTTGGAGAATAACTAAGGTATATTCTACAAATAGTTCCGAGTGGTTTCTTAAAATGGCTTTGGAGCAAGTAATACAAATTACTGAACCAACAACTTAAGTTTTGATAACAAATTTCTAGCTGCTTTAGTACTGGGTGGTCCTATATCCTAATTGCGTAACACACTATCAATCGGAGTTGGTTTCATTTTGACAGTTCAACAACATTCATTGCTTTATTTACGTTGTCACTTGTCAGGCAAACAAATTATTCGAACATATGAAGCAATGGATTAGCAATTTGCTTCAAAATGATTAAAATTCCGATTAATAGTGTGTTTCATTTAGGGTGCCGGTCGATAAAAAACAAGTGTTTAATGGGCAGAAATTATGGTTAGCTCACCTTTAGAATCCGACTGTTCTCCCGTCAAATCAATCAGATCATCGGAATTATCTTCTAAAGATATAATTTCGTTCTCCAACTCGTCCTTACTTTGTTTAGTTTTCTTGTTTTCTCTTTCACTCTCTTTGATTTTGTCCTTGTCTCTTTTCTTTTCTCTGTCCGCACTTCGTCTTTCATTCCTTCTTGACTCTCTACTTTCAGACTTGGATCTATGTTCCTTTTTACGGTCTCTATGCTTCTTTTTATCTCTTTTGTGGGAATTGCTGTCTCTTTCTATCACATGAGGACTGTCTCTCACGTGAGGACTGTCCCTTTTGTGAGAATTTTCTCTTTTGTGAGGACTTTCCCTTTTATATGAGCTTTCTCGCTTATTAGGACTTTCTCTTTTGCGTGGACTATCTCTTCTGTGAGGGCTATCTCTCTTTTGAGGACTCTCCCGTTTTTGTGGACTTTCTCTCTTGTGAGGACTGTCCCTTTTGCGAGGACTGTCATTCTTACAAGGACTCTCTCTTTTAGGACTCTCCTTTTTCTGTTTAGCTTCTTCTCTTTTACGAAGTATTTCTTTCTCCCTCTCAATAACTATCCGCATTTTATCTGCCACCACGGGAACCTCTACAAACGGATCTTCCTTCACTTCTTCAGTGGCTGGTGTTAAAGGTAATTCTGGTGGTATAACAACAATTTCTTCTTGCTTCGGTAATTCTGTTACTTCTGGTATTATTACTGGTACGGCTGTCATTTTGACTGGTTTCACAGGTTCGGCACAGACCCTCGTTAAGGGCTCATTATTAAATTGTGGGTCAATCTTGTACATGACCACGGGCGGTATATGGTTAATGGGGTATATTTGGGGATACACTTTAGGGGGTTCCCTAACTTCGTCCTGTGGCTGTTTGTCTAAGGGTTTCTCTGAGTCGTCGTCTGAACTGGACTCGTAGGGAAGCGCCGGTTTTGGTAGGATTGGATCTGGTTCCTTTAGTTTCTTTATGGAGAATGATACGGGTGCTGTGAAAGAAAAAAAATATTATTCTTCAACTCGTTACTCAGAAGTGTGCGAAGCATGCCTAACACTCTAAAATTAAAAACATGTCATAGTCAAACTCGCGGCAAGCAATTTGATTGGCTGTTGGCGTTGTTATAAGAATCAGCATATCAGAGCAGTTCCAGTCTATTAGCTAACTTTTGTGTTGATTATCCTTTCAGAAACCGGATGTCAAGTACTTAGATCAGCTAAACCCAAAAAAACCGGCCAAGTGCGAGTCGGACTCGAACACGAAGGGTTCTGTACCACCGTACAATATTTAATACAACATTTAAAAAAAAATATTTCAGTTTAAAAAAACAAGTTTCTTGTATAATTTTTAACTTTATTTTATTTTTAGTATTTACAAATACACAATCTGTGAAAATTGAAACTGTATACCATAATCAGCCTTTAACATTCCCACTGCTGGGAGAAAGACCTGCCGTGCGATTCTGTAACCATCTCACCGTGAAAACTTAGGTGAAGCGAGCGTGGAGTGAGCTGTCAATAGTGTCAATTCCTAGCAAAAACAAACTCACTTCACCTAAGTTTTCACGGTGAGATTTTTACAGAATCGACCGGCTGCTCTCTGTGAGAGTGAGCGGGCCGTAATCCACCACGCTGGCCCAGTGCGGGTTGGTTGATGTCACATGTCTTGGAATTTTTGGTTCTAGGACATTCCGGTTTCCTCACGATGTTTTCCTTCACCGTTTTGAGCCACCTGTCAGGGTTCGACAACAAACAATAGCAGTTGATAAAATCTAAAAACAACTTACCAGCCCTTTTCTTCTTCTCCTTCCCATTAACATCAATTCCTCGTTTCTGCTGCATCAGTCTCTTATAGTACCCATGATAAATATTCTCGGGGTGCAGGAACGTGAACCGCGGGTCGTTCTTAGCGCGCACTATGTCTGCAAACTCATCGCCATTGCGGGCCACATAAGACGCCATCTTGTCTATAACTATCTGTACGTCTTCTGGAGGTGTGATGATAGAGGGCTGGTCTCTGCTGTCCGTTGAGGAGCTATCGTCGTAATCTGTTGGTAAAATTAAAGAATACGGTATTTTACTCTATATGAGAAAAAAATTAAAAATATTATTATCTAGATAGCTTAGGCAAGTCGGAAATTGTTAGTTTTAGTTCATAAAATCAGATTCAGACTAATATTATAAAGGCGAAAATTTTTGAGTGTGTGTTTGTATGTTTGTTACTTCTTCACGCTCAAACGGCTGGACCGATTTGGATGAAATTTGGTATGTAGATAGCTTATACCCTGGATTAACACATAGGCTACTTTTTATCCCGGTCTACGAGCGTGAAACCGCGGGGCGCAGCTGGTAATAATATAAATTTCAAAATTCAGTTCTAAGTTTTCAGTTTTCTTAATCTGCTTTCTAACACCATGAAAGTACCCGCCATGTTATTACGTCATTACGGCTGTATAAATTAAAAAGTGTCAATGTCAACTGTCAACTGATCACAGCGTTTAAAAAGTGTTTGTTTACTCTGCAAACTGACGTCATGACCACAGAACAATATGGGCTATGGCGTCCACTGCGTCCAGCGTTTTCGCGCGAAATTTGAAAATGTAAAATTTAAATGCATTTTCATGGCACTTATCGATTGAATGAAAATTTCGTGTTTTTTTTTTAGTGGCTTTGCACTATAGAATCTAATTGAGACACTTTTCAAAAATGGGTGTAATGCCCTATTGTAAATCAAACTCAAAGCATTTATTTAATGTAAACCATTTAAAGACACTTTTGAATTGCCAAGGAGTTGGTCAGCCGGAAACCTTGCCCATTTCAAAGGTTTCTTCAGATGCACGAACTGGCGCACCTCAAAGCGGTCAGCAGCAGCAAATAAGCGAACAGTTTTTACTTCCCCAGTCGCGCGAAATAAACGTGAACAATGAATTTGAAACGGACAGCGGGGTTGTTCAGTCTGTGAACTGATTACGCATTCATAGACCATATTGAACTCTCTCGGCATATCACTGTCCGAGTCAGTGTTGTAGTTCTTCATCAAGCTAAGTCCGGGCGACTTTAGCGAGGGCGGTTTCTTGAGTTGCGACTGTTGTTGAGCTAAGTACTGCTGGCGATAACTTAATATTAACTCACCCGATATTTCGCTGTCCGAGTCAGTGTTGTAGTTCTTCATCAAGCTAAGTCGGGTCGACTTGAGCGAGGACGGTTTCTTGAGCTGGGACTGTTGTTGAGCTAAGTACTGTTGGCTATAACTTAATTTTAACTCACCCGACATGTCACTGTCCGAGTCAGTGTTGTAGTTCTTCATCAAGCTAAGTCCGGGCGACTTTAGCGAGAGCGGCTTCTTGAGTTGCGACTGTTGTTGAGCTAAGTACTGCTGGCGATAACTTAATATTAACTCACCCGATATTTCGCTGTCCGAGTCAGTGTTGTAGTTCTTCATCAAACTAAGTCTGGTCGACTCGATCGAGGGAGGTTTCTTGATCTGCGACTGTTGTTGAGCTATACTGCTGGCGATAACTTAATGTTAACTCACCCGACATGTCGCTGGCCGAGTCAGTGTTGTAGTTCTTCATCAAGCTAAGTCTGGTCGACTTGATTGAGGGAGGTTTCTTGATCTGCGACTGTTGTTGAGCTATACTGCTGGCGATAACTTAATGTTAACTCACCCGACATGTCGCTGTCCGAGTCAGTGTTGTAGTTCTTCATCAAGCTAAGTCTGGTCGACTTGATTGAGGGAGGTTTCTTGATCTGCGACTGTTGTTGAGCTATACTGCTGGCGATAACTTAATGTTAACTCACCCGACATATCGCTGTCCGAGTCAGTGTTGTAGTTCTTCATCAAGCTAAGTCCGGTCGACTTGAGCGAGGGCGGTTTCTTGATCTGCGACTGTTGTTCCTGCGCTAAGTACTGGTGGTAGTACGCCGCGTATTGTTGGTAGTGGGCTGAATGCACCGGTGGGGCGGTGGGATCTACTGGAATAGAAAGGTTTATGTTAGACAGTATTTCGGCTTTAACACACATGCGTTTTGTCTCTGTGCACATGCGCTTTGTTCTGTCTTAGTTTAAATAATAATAAGCAGGTTATGTAGCTAAAATACGTAACT
This sequence comes from Cosmia trapezina, assembly GCA_905163495.3. Taxonomy (NCBI): domain Eukaryota; kingdom Metazoa; phylum Arthropoda; class Insecta; order Lepidoptera; family Noctuidae; genus Cosmia; species Cosmia trapezina. Next base: position 10,811,048 of record LR991039.1, read on the forward strand.
GTAATTTCAAAAGTTTTACATAACACAATATGACGTCACACCTTTCCCCGACGGGTTAGGCAGAGGTGAACCTACGGTACACCAACATTTCGCCAGTTATATATAAGACCCATGTATAGGCGATTTATGAGATTGTAGGGGCGAGCCTATTGCCATCAACCAGGCACGAAAGTCTGTAAAAGCATTCGATCTATGTCAGTAAAGTTACGAGTACAAGTTGCACCACAGGTTGTTGTTACATACGTCAGTTACAAGTTGTACCGCGAATCAGACCAACAGATTTTACAGAACGAACGAATTACTATTTATTATAATTATATTATACTAACTATAATAGATATTTTACAGAGAAATATGACCAAGATAGTTTTGACGGTTGACGCACAGACAAACGTATCGGAAAGAAAAATTATTCAAATAATAAAACTTACCATGATTCCCATCCGGCCCCTTAGTATACATAACAGGCGCCCTGTATATCTCTGCGGCGGGCGGCCGAGGGGGCTCAGTCCCCGGGGGGGGCACGTCCCCACGCGAGCCGTCCTCGTCCGCCTCCCCCTCGCCGCGCATCTTGCTGATTAACATCGTGTAGTCGCAGTCAGCTGATGGTTTGTAGTGTATGCTTGGAATTGCGGGGGCCTGGGAGAGAAGTTGGGTGAAGATGTTAATCATAATGAAGCGTCTTCGCTCATGTTGGCATGAGCTATAAAATAAAATGAACAAAAAGCTTATTGATCTAATAACCACACATTACACACACTTTAGTTTATACCTTACGCCAGACAATAAAAAAAATAAAAATGTTTATTTCAATTACAAAGTGCTTTGTCATAAATGTATTGGAGATCTCCAAGCAAGAGTTGCTAGTATTAGGAGTCTCTGCTCTTCCACTAGGATTAACTATAATTGCAATTGAGAACAATAATATGGTAAAAGAAAGAAAAATAAAAACTTAAAAAAGAAAGAAAAATAAAAACTTAAAAAAGAAAGAAAAATAAAAACTCTAAATGAATAAACGTTTTACAAAGAAAAACGTAACAATAATAAGGGTGCAGTAAATGTTTATTTAACAGAATCAGAAATTGATTTGCTACTAGCTGCTGCCCGCGACTTCGTTCGCGTGAAATTTCTTATTCCCCCGACCCACCCCGTCGCATCGCATTGCCTGCCCGCGCTATTATTTCGTTTTCACTTAGCGTTATTTCTGCCTTTTTTTCGTTAAGCTCGGCACGTAAAGGTCCTAAGATTTGGGCTATAAAATGCAAAATAAAAATTTCAAAGTCTGTTAGTTCCAGAGATTAGCACGTTCGTTCACCGTATCCCCTTCCCGCTAACCTCTCCTTGCCCCTCTCACCCACTCTCACACCCCCTTCACCACTTCCACTTCCCCCTCTCTCTCTCGCCACCCCGTCCCCTCCCTCTCACCATCCTCCCCTCACTAACCCCTACCCTCCGCCTCACCCCTTACCACCACTTCCTCTCCTCACCAACCCCTGCCCCTATCCCCCTCCCCTATCTCTCCTCACCAGCCCCCTCCCTCTCCCCCTCTTTCAAGTTATCAAGCTCCGCAGTAAAATCCTCCCCTGAAAAATTTACTACCTCTTTTCACCCCCTTCTGGGTAGATTTTCGAAAAACCCACGTTATTCTCCATTTTTGCTCTCAAGTTTATAAATACTGAGTTAATCGCGGCGCGACGTCGAACGGAACGCGTATGGCATTTTTATACTCGTGATAACTTCGAAATTAAATGTCTGATTCGAATGAATTTTACTGCTACATAAATACCCTTAATGATAAAACTATTTATTTGAATAAGAATTAATACTACGATACGATTGTAACCAACTTTTGTTTCTAACGGCAATCTGATTAAATTTTAGAACACAAAAGCTGCTATTGTGACTAACTATGATAGTTAGATATATGTATGTTGTCTTGCGGACTTTTTTGAAGGTAATGATGAGTACTTTAATCATGTAGTACATACTTTCCATGTATCATCAATAGTTTCCTCACCGAATTTTATAGCCAAAATTTTGCTACTTTGCTTATTGCAATTTTCTTATGAATCTCTAAATTTTTTGAAAATAAAATATAGCTAAAATATAGCCTATGTTACTTGCTGATAATTTAGCTTTCTATTGGTGAAAAAATGGTTAAAATCGGTCCAGTAGTTTCGGACCCTTTTCGGTACAAACAAACAAAAAGATCTTTCCTCTTTATAATATTGGTATAGATGAATGTAGGTACAGGTATAAGATGTTGTCATAAATTAAAGAGATCGGCTACAGTCTACAACAACAAGTGGGACAAGAAGTAACAAGTGGGATTAATTACCACTTTTAAAAAAAGGTCTCGAAACTCAAATGTTAACAAAAAAAAAACATGCTACGTGCACGCGTCAAGGACGCCTCTTACCGCGATACGTTTGTTTGGATCGAAAAATCAGCTGTTCCCTAGATTTATGTTCGCATAACGCGCCAAAATGTAAAGAACAGCAGATATTTTTTCGAGATTTCAGGTTTTTTAGTACAATGACCCCTTAACCCCTCAAGTGTCTGAGTTTGGCTAATTTTAGACCCAAAACCCCAGCGAGTGGGGAGGGTTGGGGGTTAGTTGCGAACCCCATAGGTTCACAACTACTGATGATGATATGTTTTCCGTCGGATGATGTTTTTTTACAATTATATATATGTGATCTAAGCTTATATACCTATTATGTAAAGTTTTGTCCTTTTGCACACTTTGGGTGCAATTCACACGCGGGGGGGAAGGGGGTTAGCTACGAACTCCATAGGTTCACAACTAATGATCATGATTGGTTTTCCATCGGATGATGTTTTTTTACATTTGTATATATGTGATATAAGCTTATATACCTATTATGTAAAGTTTTGTCCTTTTGCACACTTAAGGTGCATTTGACACGCGGGGGGGGGGGGAGGGGAGGTTAGCTGCGAACTCCATAAGTTCACAACTAATGATTTGATTGGTTTTCCATCGGATGATGTTTTTTTACATTTATATATATGTGATATAAGCTTATGTACCTAACAAAAAAAGGGTTTTTCTTATGCACACATGGGGTGCATTCGACACTTGAGGGGTTAAGAGGTTGTGCGTTATTTAAGTTTCACCTTGTATTATGTATATTTTTCTATGTATGACATCGCCTTTCGTGTAGTAGGTCATTTTAATGCTAATATACATATATAATATTAACCAATGAGGTGAGAGTAATTTCAATTTATGTCCCCATGTCTATGTTAATTTAATGACTATTCAACCAAATGGAAACTGAATAGAAGTATCTAATATTCTTGCATTTGGCAGATTACGAAACTATTGACAGTAAGGTATTTGTAAACTTACAGATTCAATAACAGTGGATGCCAAACTTGGGTGCAAATATTCTTCATTTTCAGGTTGTTTTTCTGCAACAAAAATATAATTTCGACATTTACATCAGCATTTTTACATAGCCAAGGTTTCTGATATTTGTTATACATAAATCTCTACTCATGCCCGTGATAATAGAATGACGTGCGACCAAAGACCACTTTAAAGTATGAAAGACTGACAGTTAGTTTTCCGTAGTTGGGGAAAAGGATTTTTAGGCTCTAACAATTTCGATGAAAGTTGCAATATAGGGGTTTACGGGGACGAAAAATCGATCTAGCTAGGTCTCATATCTAGGAAAATTCGTTTTCTCTATTTTCACCCGAGAAGAGATTGGTCGACCAGGTACTTATAAATAATAATAATAATAATAAAATAGTAAAAATCTTTATTTATCGAAGAAACATACAGAGTTCGCCATACAGTTTGACATTTGGTTTAAAAATATAATAATCTTTTCTGTTGCAAAATCTGTACAAAACAATAATACTCTACCTCTTAAGCTAGGTTATACCTGTATTTTAAGAGGTAGTTGCGGTCAAGGTATACACTGATCAACAAAAACTTATCTTAAGTGGACTGTGTCATTCTACTGTATGGTATAAAAATAATAATAATAAAAAAAAAAAAAAAAAATTGTAGGTTTGTGTGTGTGAGTGGTGTGTGTGTGTGTAGGTGTGTGTGAGTGGTGTGTGTGTAGGGGTGTGTGAGTGGTGTGTGTGTGAGTGGTGTGTGTGTGTAGGGGTGTGTGGATAGGTGTATTACACAAGATAGGCAAGTAACGACTCCGTGTAAGAGTAGTCCTTAAGGAGCAGCCACTCTGTTACTTTAGATTTTACTGCATGTGAGTTTAAATTTATAAGTTAAGTAGGTACTAATTATTATTATTATTAGCCTTTTAATCGGACAAACAAAGTGTACTTTTCAGTCACGTATTTGGCGTTTTTTTATTTCTTGTATGTCCGTTTGCCAGTCGGCAAAGGCCTCCTCCAACTTTCTCCATTCCTGTCTCTCTCTGGCCATTCTGCCCCATGTCGTTCCAGCGACTTGTCTTATGTCGTCGTCCCACCTTTTCTGTGGTCTACCTCTCTTTCTTTGGCTGTTTCTTGGGTACCACTGGCTAACTATTTTGCTCCATTTGTCCTTCCTCCATATCATGTGTCCAGACCATTTCCACTTATGTCTTCTTATTTTTAGTGTTATGTCCTGAACCTTGGTCTTGTGTGTGATAGGTTTGTTTCTAATTTTGTCAGCTGTTTTGGCTCCTAACATGCAAGTTACTAATAATATTCATAAATCATAATCACACAACATACCTTCAACAACTTCAACTTTCTTCTCAGGCCACTTCTCTGCTTTCACTAGCCCTATAAGCGCCGTATAGTAAGGGTTCAGGTTCGAGTCCCGGTTGAGGAACTTGAACTGCGCGTTGTCTCCTTGCTTGGCTTTAATCAGGATCTCCATTTGAGCTCCTTGCGATGCTATGAATTTGGCTGTCTTCTCTATTATTGCGTTCTGTTTTAGGGATTCGGGCTGTAGGGTAGAAAAGTTGTGTTTAGTTTGAAGAAAGTTTTTACCTGACTGCCCCAGGAGAAGGGTAATGTTTTGCGAGAGTATGTATGCATGTAACTCAAAAACTAAAAAAAATCGTAGAACATACATGGGGGTTAAATCGATAAGTATGGTACACTGCTATCAGCTCGCACTGCCTTGACACCTTAAAAGAAACACCCTGTATAACTTAATACCGTAGCCAGTCTCTTGCAGTTGGAGGCAAATTCGAATTCGTCTTTATTGTAAAATTTAAGGAAGATGCCTCCGACTGCATGAGATTGTTTATTGTACTAAGTTATATACATAATAAACATTCACTAAAATATAATACTTAAGCAAAAAAAAAACACCTCTACACAACCCTTTGGGTCGTGATATTATGTCATCTGACTCATCAACACCCAGCCCAAACCCTTGAACCTAGAAAGCTGAAATTTTGCACAGAGGTTCCCTTTATAATGTAGACAAGGAATAAGGAAGGAATTCCCGGTAGTACGTTACCGTGGGATATTTTCCGACATCCACGTGGGCGAAGCCGCTGGCAAAAGATAGTGTCATCATTATCATATTATAATGCAAACTCACAAACACAATATCAATGGGCAACAGTGCCCTGAACGCGGGCGTGGGGACGAATGGTTCTTCATCCACTTCGGCGGGCAGTGGTGGCGGCTCGGGCTCTGCTGGCGCGTCATAATTGAACCCCACCTGCCCGTAGCCTGCTGCGTGCAGGCGCTTTAGTTCTTCCTCTGAGGAAAAAGCAGGTTAGATGAATTCTTCACCTACTTAATAAAAATCTTTTGGCGCTATGATCCGGCGCTGGAGCCGCATACTTAACTGAAGAACGTTCACGAGGGATTGCCTTGCCTCGCGGATTTGGTAGGTATAAACATACTTAGTAATTATTTTAATAATTTTATCACAAGACAAACTCAGCGTATTGTGCTAAATAATCTTACTACCTTTTAATTTAATTTTTCAATATATATTGAAATAAGAAAAAAATCTGTTTTGTTGCTATAGAAAACAGGTAACTTTAGGATTTTTTTATCCAGCAAGTTAATCTAATCGGGTTATTAACCCCTCAAGTGTCGAATGCACCCCATGTGTGCTTAAGAAAAACTTTTTTTTTGTTAGGTATATAAGCTTACATATATATAAATGTAAAAAAACATCATCCGATGTAAAACCAATCATCATCATTAGTTGTGAACCTATGGAGTTCGTAGCTAACCCCCCTCTCCCCCCGCGTGTCAAATGCACGCAAAGTGTGCAAAAGGACAAAACTTTACATAATAGGTATATAAGCTTAGATCACATATATATAAACGTAAAAAAACATCATCCGATGGAAAAAATATCATTATCAGTAGTTATGAACCTATGGGGTTCGCAACTAACCCCCAACCCTCCCCACTCGCTGGGGTTTTGGGTCTAAAATTAGCCAAACTCAGACACTTGAGGGGTTAAAAGCGATTGCACGTCCCCCAGGTCCATAAATGAGACATATCTTTTTTTTCAGAATTTTATAATACTGCTGTTTATGTCTCCCATGGATTAAAAAAAGTAGTAAACGCGGTCTCTGTCGGGTCATAGAGCCTTAAATGAATTCACTGACAGACAACCCACAGCTTTTAACAGCTGGGTCTAAAAGCATGAAATTTTTGCATAAGGCAGGATTTTAGAAAATTCATTCCTCAAATAAGGGAGTAGATATGAGTTCTTATGAAAGTTCGTAATTTTTGCCGATGGGAAATCCCATCAGGCAACAAAAGCACTCAGTTTTATTGTGGCATTAATTTAACTCATCTCAAAAACAGATTGTAATACTTATTGAGTTTCTATATGACAAAAATTTGATGATTTTTTTTTGGGTCCACGATTGCTGATTCAATTGTGTTGTTACTTGAAGTATGAGTTAAGAAATCTGTTTTTTTTTTTGTTTAGATATCGATCCGATCACGTCTGTGAAGTTTACAAAAAAAAAAAGATATTTTAAACTGATATTTCAACTAAACTGCGGTTGACTACCGCAAAAAAATCATCAAATTAATTTAGTGTTTGCTTTATCATTTGCAGATATCGATACCATCACGTCTGCGGAGTTTCACTACCAAATTTAATTTGACCCTATATAAAGTTAATGTAGGTAATGGTAATCGTTGTTATACAAAATTAATTGTGTGTGATAAAAACTTGTAATTATACGTCCCTGCATTGTAGATACTGTTTTCATTTTCACAGATTGCGTTGACCGTTGACTTTGATGTTAATATTATTCATGATAAACAATATTAATACATTTTATTTTGTGGTAGCAGCCAAGAGTTGAGTTAAATGGAGTGCTAAGAGAGGCCGATGTCCAACAGTGGAATGCTGTAGGCTGTAGGCTGGTGGACTGTTGTTTTAATTTCTATTTCCTCTAACTCATGATTTGGATGTTGAATTGGTTTAGAAATTAATCTCATAAGATTTATCCTCCTATTTCTAATTCTAATAATTTATTATCTACAGAAGCCTCCTGAAAATATTTTCTTACGCAATCTATTGCTTCTTGTTTACAATTTTAATTAAAATAACCCTTATAAAAATGTTTGACAATGATGATGGTGAAACAATGTTTCAGAGATACAATAAAAGTTCTCGTGTTTTCTTTGATTAACTTTAGGATCTGTTTATTTTATTAACCTCTCGACTGCCATAAAACACAGATCTACGGGAGACAATGGCTTTTTAAAGTATACCCGAATAAAGTATTCCCATACAAAGTTGTTTAAACTGTCCAGTCTGCTGGGAAAGTAACATCTGAATGCAATAATCAGAATAATCTATTAACAGTTATCATGACAATAATAGACTTTATTGTATAACAGTTTCAACTTGTTTATCGTTAGCACAACAACATAAGGCTGTTATGATGATTGCTATAAAGTTTTTAAAACTTTACATCAATTTCAGAATCACAAATGGTATTTCAAATAACATAAATTAACATTGCTTAGTTTTCATAGTTTTTTGGTCACAATCAATAGCAAAAGCAAAATAAACATACCTTTATACATTTCCTCTTCATCTTCATCAGTGTGCAGCGCACGATATCTCTCCTCGTCACATAGCTGTTCCACATCCAGCTCTCCCCGAGTAAGTTCCACCCGCCAGTCGTAGCCTCCCGGCGGTGCTTCAAGCCTGGTCAGGTCGTGCAGGGCTCCCCGTGCATCGTACCTGTCCAGATAATATTACCTTGCATCACTGGTATGTATAAATGATTAGAATAAGCCAGAATCATTTCATGGTTGAGGAACCATTTTGCAGTAGAGATGTTTTAATTTGATGGTCGAAGACATATTCTGGGTGTAAATTTTGGTGTTGTAATACTGTTTTAACCAGGTGTCAAAAGTAAGTAAAGAGCTGGTCTTTAGTAAAATTTATTAGAACTATGTTGTTACTATGCATTTGATAGTCAACATATTCTATAATACATTGGTTCCCAAACTTGACTGGACCGCGACCCTCCTAACAAAAACTTCCAAATTCGGGACTCACCTCTTGGCTGTCATTGAGAAAAAAAGAGCAAACTATATAAAAGAACGACTGTTCAAATAAGAAAACAAACATCCAGTTACAATTTGATAAATTAAATACAAGGAGTGCTATTTCAATGAGAAGGATGTATTTGTTTCCTATTTTTTGTCATTATTTAAGGCTTAAGCATCAACTTCAATTTTAGGTACATTTAATTGCCATGAGTTTGATTGATACATCCAATTTATTTTGGTATTTAATTTAAACATTTCAAGGTCCACCAGTGGGTCGCAACCCATACTTTGGGAAATGCTGCTATAATTATATTATATTTAATTTGAAAACAGATCCTTCTATAAAAATCAAACACTTAGTTCTAAATATTTTGTGTAATCTTCGAGAGCCTATAAATAAATGCCAGTATTTTACTTTACAAATCTCCTGAGTTATCATAGATACTCATGTTAGTAATAAGCCAATAGTCAATTTAAACAATTGAAGTAAAACAAAGTGATTTTGTAAATAATACAATGATATCAAATGGGATGTTACATCAATACCCTACAATTCTCTTTACTTCTATATCTAGCATAATATGACAAGTCTAGATCAACATCATCAGCTTGTAAGAACACAGAGAGAAACTTTCTTTAGGGATTGTTTGGATGTCTCAGAATCGAACGGATCTCTAACCTAATAAAACACCTGGATTTTAATACATACTCAAGTGAACCGTTGTAGGTTATACATACCACCGGCGGGTGTCACCATAACATTACACGATGCCACAAGCACCTGAGGCGCCCGACGCTCGATCTTCTTACACAGGACTTCGTACAAACATCCTCTGCGAAATACTTAAAGGTCTTCCGAAAATTTATTTTTTTCTGATACATAACTATCTTTGTAGGTTTATAGCGCCACAGTTAGCAGTCTTATAGTAAAAAACTGGTCGAACCTGTCGATCTTCAACGTTTCATCCCCCATCCACGGAATGAGGTGTTTGCCTTGGTCAATGTGAAGGGCTTTATCATCGTCCCTGAACAATTTGCACGAGTAGCCGAACACGAATAGGTCTTCTTTCTTCTCCTTGAAATCACTCTTTCTTAATATACCGGACTCTTGACTTCCAGTCCACTTCAAAGACATTTTTAAATAAAAAATTAGAAAATTATCAAAACTTAGAACCTATGCCGAAGGCGCACCATGATAAGAAACGTTCAGAAATGGGTTTATCAAATGACATCATGACAGCTACTCACAGATGCTACAGCTACTGTTCTTCTTCTTATTAAAAAACATGTCATTGCGTGGCAAAAGTTGGATTTTTGTAAATGTAAACATGAAGTATTTGAATATTGTGTACCCAAATAATTTCTACCAATAATAAAATTATATCTATTAACTGTTTATACAGAAAAATAGAGAATTTTATAAATAAATTAAATATTTGTTTTCAATTTCTGAACGTATTTGTGGAGCTGACACAGATAAAAAATTAATGTTATTACATTAATTTTTTATCTGTGTCAGCTCCACAAATACGTTCAGAAATTGAAAACAAATATTTAATTTCAATTTTAAATCGTTCGAAAACGAAAATCTCATAAAAAAATGTGGATGGTATATTTTATTCTGTGTAATTTCCACCACAACCACATGTGAATTTGAATGTCTACAATGAGTAAATATTGATAAGACTTCTCGGTGGTTTAATCATATAATTAAAACTGTTTCGTACCACTATGGTGATAGCAAATCTAAATTAGTTTGATAAAAAATTGCCTACAAATTGCCAATCATAAAACAAAACCTTTAAAATGATATTACAACCAAATAGCTGGCTTAATTGAGTTAATTTTATAGCAAGTTTTAAATGAGCATTCAAATATCCAATGAGTTGAATTAACTAGTTATCGATACTCTTCCATGTTACTTTCCATACCACAAAGAACGCCGTTTTTGTAAAAAAAAAACTAAACAATGGCAACTGGATATAACTCGAACAAGTTACGGATGCCAGAAATCACTCAATAATGCGCTGTAGTGTAGCAAATTGAAAACGGCCGTGTTATATACGTTTCAAAAGGCATATGGCGGACGTTTTATATATTTTTGCATCGAAAACTGATAAAATCTTTTAGTTATGAGTATCTTGTGACCGCTAGAGCGTATTTGTTAAAAATTAGATGATAAACGTTAGTTTGTAATGTGTAAATAAGTCTATTATATCTAGAGTCTTATAAATATTGATAGTATTTTCGTGCGTGGACGTTTTGATCCGTATTGTTGAAAAACGAAAAGTCTGTGATATAAACAATACATAGGTGATAGATTAATTTCCTGAACAATTTTGTATATATTGTAAAGTTGTTATAGAATTTTAGCGAAAGTAATATATTGCGAGAAGACTGAGTAACTGAGTGGAGGATTTGCGAGCTATGTCAGCTGTGAACCTATTGTCTTCCTTGAGGGAGAAACCCACCGACGAAAACCCGGATGATGGCTCGAACCCTGAAGGTAAGTTATCAACACGCTCCTTTTGTTATATTTTGTACTTATACCTTCATTGGTGCTTTATCTTGCGTCAAAAATTTCTATCCAGTTTACAAAACATTGACCCTGATTTCTTCAGTTTTCAAAGGGTTTTGTTGATGCCTTGCAGGTACCGTTACCAATTGGTAATTCTTCAACCATAGGGAGCTGTCAACTCTTTGTATTCACTGCATTTAATAAACAAATATTGCAGGTTTCTATGTAGGTCACAAGCAAAGCAAGATTAATGTATAGTTCACTATTTTTGGACTTCTAACAATTTTGCTTTTGGCCTAATCTTGGTGCTATAAACCGATAATTAGTATTAGAACAGGTACATCTTTCTAATATAAGACTTCTATTGGATCACTTAAGAGACAACCCACTGACTGTTAATTGCATTAGAAAAGTCTGCATATGTTAGTGTTTTGCATATTGTTTGCATAATGTAGGTGATTATAATAAGTCAGGTGGTTTATAATAATTATCACTATTGAAGATGATTATTATTATCATAACATGGTTATCATAATCTACAGAAGCTTGTTATAAATATTCAATTATTTCTTGATTTACTATGAAGGTAAGTGATTGAAAGTTTATCATATTTTCTATTGATAACTAGCATTCCTTTTATTGTGAGACCATTTTATCAGAATATATGCAATTAGTATTGTAGTATTATGGTACTGCACTTCAGTACATAATTGTCTTTAAACTATCTCGATGGATGGATTTCAGAGTATCTGAACTCTGAAAGATTAAACTATAGTTATATTTTATCATTTCTCCTTTATTTGTTTATCTATCTCAAAAAACCAATTTTACTTTTCCTTTTACATAATATCAAAACACCCCTCTGAAAAACAATTGCATAGCAAAACAAGTGTTTATTAGTACCAATTTATTGTTGATGGCAACACCAATAAATGCATGATGTGTACAAAAACTGTTTTGATGTTTCTCACTCAAGCATCACCAAGTTACTAGTGTACCCTTAACTGTAGACTGATTAGTAAAACAGAATTTTAAGTATACATTCCTAAGGACAAAAGGAATTGAACTCGGGATGTAACAGCCACTATTTTCATACAGCGTCTGGCTTTGTATGTTAATTTTGTGGGTGAACCTACAAAAACAATGTGTGGTGGGCTGGTTATTTATAATCACTTGTCAGTTATTCTGCATTGTTATGACTTCAAACTATTCATCATTTTGTGCAATAATTATGACACTTGATTGCAATATTGTTTTCTAAAGGATGAGCATCCTTTACAAAACAAAATCAATTCAAAATTTGACTTTCACTTACATTGCCAGAACAGAGGCACTTAAGAGGAAAGGCGGGTGGCCAGACTTTTGAAAATTAGGTATTTTAAGAAGGTATTGCTGTCGCTCTGCGAGTGCTCCGCCCTCTAATTCGTGCGATAAGGACAACTGCAGATCCGACTAAATAGCCTATGTAAAAAGTCACATTTCGAGGTTTGGCACTTGCCTATTTCCTCCTCCAATATTGGACCAATTTAAAAGATATTTCATAAACTGAATAAGAAGGATACATACTATGCCCCTATGTTTTTCTTTTTTCGTTAATAGTTGTCAAATTGGTACACTAGGCATCTGTTGACAGCGGTCTGAATAGGCAATTTTGAGCATTTTTGGAGGGTTCTAGTTCCTATAAAAATAATATATCATCAAAAAGGAAAACATAGGGGCATACAAGTAACTGATATTTATATTTCTGTAAAAAATCATTGCTTTATGGTCATTAACCAGAAAGAAAACAGGCGAGAGTGTTTGTATCTTTTTGTATGGAGAAAAGAGCACCCACATTTCCTCTTAAAAGATTTACGGTAAAACTTTAGTATCCGGGAGCATGAAAACGAGGGGGGAGGGAAGTAGGAGGAGTGCCCCCTCTCCCCTGGGACCACTCCAATGAAAAGAGAATGCAACATGATCTCCTTGTGTGTAAATCTTTTAAATGCATTAGTGCTCCAGATTATGTTAAAAAAAGTAGACCGGATGTGGAAGTGAATCAACACAGCAAAAAGGTTGCACCAAATTGCACCGTTTAGCTTATTATGATGAACTTGTTGAAACCACTGGCTGTTTCTTAACACTATGCCATTTCTGGCCAGTTTCTGCGAAGGAGTCCAATCAATCTGCCTAGCCTTTTCCCAACTATGTTGGGGTCGGCTTCCAGTCTAACCGGATGCAGCTGATTACCAGTATTTTACATGGAGTGACTGCCTATCTGACCTCCACAACACAGTTATTGGGTAATAATACAATACCCCTTGGTAAGTCTGGTTGTCAGACTTTCGGGCTTCTGACGACCCGTAACGACTGTCAAAGATCCACGAATGACAGCCGGGACCAACGGATTAACGTGCTTTCCGAGGCACGGAGGAGTGTCGGTATGTAAAGATGGTCACCCATCCACGGACCAACCGCGGCAAGCGTAGCTAACCTGATGGATTGACCCATGCGGCTGTTATTATTAGTCACGACACGAGCTCCTGTAGATATCTACATTTTGACGAGTTTGATGTAGGTAAATGTACTGAACAGCAGATTTTTTTTTGCGATTTTAGCTTTGGTTTGGGGTAAATAGTAAAAGTTGTTCATAATGATAAGTACAATGACACCTTAAGAGGTTGCTGGTGTTTTATCAATAACCCTGTACCTATAGCGTCGTTTATATGACGATAAAGTTTTCGTCTGCAGTCTGCAGCCCATCTCGGACGCCTTCGTCCACTTTGGTAACTAAAGTTACTTAACCAGTTAGGTACAAGAGAAGATTTTTCTTTCGCTGTTTGGTAACTGGGTAGTTGTGAAAGAAGAATTATTTTTCCATATTCGTAGATCAAATTATTTAAATGTACCCTACATTTATGTGTTGAGAGTTGTTTTTTTGTGTTGGTAGGTATTCGTAGGTAACGAAATAGGTACCTACATATCACGATGAATCACAACTTTCGCATTTCTTTCATTTTTCATAATTTCAGTGGTCCCTTATGACGACCCACTGACCGTTCTTCCTTCTGGGGTTAAGGCTCCCGCAAACAGGCGCGACGCCACTCTATTAGATCTATTTCTATGAAAACTTAATGGAAATTGTTCTACCAGAATAATAGCATCTCACAGTCGCGTCGCGCCTGTCTGCGGCAGCTTTAATGGACATGCAGCTTGATGCCGCAGCGTTTATAACGTTACCGTCACCTGTCCGTCTGTATTTCACGTCTGCACTTATTTCTATGCATAACGGGAATGCTCGGTACAGACAGTTAAGATCGATCTTCCGAATTGGCAGCCTTGCATGCAGTAACTGAAATGAATCGCGGGAGTAATCAAATCAGCTAGCTTTTAACAATTTTCTACATACAGACAGATTTACGATCTATGTACTGATTGATTAATTCATTATACAAACCTCAGAACAATAACAAAGCATAGAAGGAAGGCTAAAAACAGAATTCTGTAACTACCTTTATTCCCGTTCTATTATTAGGTACGATAAAGGTACGATAAAGGATGTGGGAAAGAGATAAATGTTTTACTCTTTGTTTTACTTTCTTGGCATGGTCACAAGATCAATTGTCATTTGGTTAAAAAAGTTATAGTATGACGCGGCCAAATTTGATAGTACTTTGTTTCAATGTCTGACAGTTCGTTCATTGAACTAGCTGACTTATTCGCGTGTTCATTGTTTACGTGTCTGTCGTAATATTCCATGGTTTTGCGATGTTTTAATAATATTTCTACTGTTAGATTGCATGAATTCTTTGTTTAACTACAAATAGTGAGTGTGTGGACGCTGTGGAGCAATTTCTTGTGTGGTTGGGGGCTGCAAGTCCCATTCATAGCGAAAATAAAATGAACAACAAATATTGACCTTCCATCGGTAAGTTTTTGCTCAATTTCTTGTTGCCTAAGATCTGATAAACGAATATAAATACATAACAAATATTGCTGTGTCACTATATAGCTGAAACCAGTCGTAATATTTATTCCAATAGAAGTTATTAGCGAATATTCGGAAATTGTTTTGGGGTTATCTTGATCAGCCATAGTGACGTAAATAATGTTGTCGATACTTTTCTTTTACAGATTTCCTAGACGATGTGAAAAAAAAAATGGATAAATTGTATTGGTAGACGAAATTGGACTCCAAACAGCACAGCCACATAATATGCTCCAAACATTTTACTTTGTATTCATTTGGTAATGAACCTATGAAATGCATGTAGCATGTTCTTTAAGTCGTCACTTAGAGAACATTATTTGTTATGGATAGAACAGATGAAATGGTCTTGATATATTATGATATAATTAAGGTATTTTATTGGCAATAAATAGTATCCCGTTCAAATTAAAACTTGATTTATTACATTACAGGAAATACTTATGGAAGTCTGCGAAGAAGGACATAGCGCAATACTGCAAATTAAAAAAACCGCTCACCATCAACAGTAATCTAACATGAAGACAGGCGATACAATGATATTATATTAAAAATATCATTGATGCGATATCATTCTTCTAATTATCCCAGTCGGAAATATAATCGAGTGCAAATTTATTTATTTATTTTTAATACAAAATACGTAATTGTAGGATCCCGTAGCAATGGAAGTTGAAACAGGACCTAGTACATCGGTACAAATTAATGAATCGCAACTGATCTTGACATCTCGTGAAATCATCTCACATCAGTCAGGTAAGACATACAAATAAAACTATTTACCTAAATAAAAATGTTGATAAAAAATCTTACATAAATTTTATTGAGAACTGTTTGTTTTAGGAATCCTTGACACAGATGACAATAACAAATTCAGAAATAATTGGATTCCATCCCGATTCAAGAAGACTGCGCTTTTGGCGAGTTCCTGGTCGCCAGAGCCGACTCCAGAATCCTCAGGAAGTTCATCCGTACCAGGGCGGAATGATTATGGTGTGGGCTGGAATTCGACTAACAGATTATTAAAGTGGCTAGGCATTTTATTTTTTATTTAAAATATTATCTGGTCGTTATGTTTTAAATTTTCATAATAAATTTTATTTTTTCACTAACAACCATTTTATTTAATCAAATAATTCAAATCTCTATTAAATTACACTTCTACTGATTTACAATAATATATGTTACATAAAAAGTATTAAAATAAAAATTATTAGGTACTTTGAATACCCTTTTTCCCTAGACTTTGTTGAGTAGTCTATGATGTAATCTAAAATTCAAATAAATATGAGAAAGTAAGTTGCTAAAAACATTTGCAAAACCGAATGTCTCCCACTTCTTTTCAATAAACTCATCAGTTATTATGGCAACTAAATACATTCTGGTTTAGCCGGGTCAGATTTAATACATGAAGAGCTGTCGGGAACCAAGGAAGACTTTGGTGATGATGATGACGAACTATTTAGTTCATACTTAAAGTATTGTTTCATTTTGAACGAATATAAACTACTTTGCAAAAAAAACGGGCACCTTACAGTCATTGGCTTTTCCTTGGATAATATTTATATTTTTAGTATGTCATTAGCATAAATGACTAGAAATTTCTTATTATCATTGAGAATATAGTTTTTAACCCTTAAATCCTGGAATCGGTGTTTTAGTCAATGTAAACAGAGAGTCGTGTTAAAATGGAAATTTTTAGGGTATAATTAAATTATGACTACGAGTATTTTCATGGTATTTTAATAAAAAAAGACATTAAAAAATAAAAATTAATAACGAGTATGACCTCCCCTTGCAGCGATTACGGCATGTAATCGTCTTGGCATGCTTTCCACCAGGCTTTTGATGGTGTCCTGTGGAATGTGTTCCCACTCAGCCGAAATCACACATTTAAGCTCCCTGATGTTTTGTGGAAGGGGTTGGACAGATCGTACTCGCCTTTTTAGGAGGTCCCAGACGTGCTCAATGGGGTTAAGGTCGAGGCTCCGCGCCGTGTGTTGCGACGCAGCCCGGCCACAGTCGATTTCGTAATTTATAGACGTGTCAATTAAATGTTCTTAAATTGTTCTTGCAGTACCAATGAATAGATTAAATGTACCACAAATATATCTTGTTAAAAAAACACTTGTTTGTGGCCGGGCGGTACCGTATACGTTGCAGCCCGGCCACGTGTATATCTTCTGGTAGGATGCTCAGAATGTTCTAAAATATATACCAAATAAATGTTCCTTTTGCGTTCTTTATTTTTTTCAATGAAATATACCAAGAAAAACGCTTATTTAAACAAGAAATGATTTCAAATAAGAATTTGCACTAAGCGCCTGTAGAACTAAAATAGCACGTCTGCTTATTTGTGCAAAGGACAATGGGTGGATTTGGTACAAATGTCCACCACTAACGAGACCTATGTACCTAAATAGTCGGCAAAAATTTAGAGTAACTTTCATTATGAAAGCAAAAAAAATATGCTGTCAGTAAAAAGTTATAATAAAACAAAAAAAAAATTTTTTTCATTGATTTTTTCATTCAATTACTCGGAGGAGCTCATGGCTAAGTAATAACAATCGCACGAGTCGATCCGTCAGGTTAAGCTACGCTTGCCGGGGTTAATCCGTAGATGGGTGACCATCTTTACATACCGAGACTCCTCCGTGCCTCTTAAAGCACTTTAAACCGTTGGTCTCAGCTGTCATTCGGGGATCTTTGACAGTCGTTACGGGTCGTCAGAAGCCCGAAAGTCTCACAACCAGTCTTACCAACGGGTATCGTATTACCCAGTTACTGGGTTGTGGAGGTCAGATAGGCAGTCGCTCCATGTAAAATACAGATATTCAGCTGCATCCGGTTAGACTGGAAGCCGACCCCAACATAGTTGGGAAAAGGCTAGGCAGATTTTTTTTTCGTTCAATTACTTTTGTATTCGTCACTGTCACCACCACGGGACCAGGGTTTTGAGCGATAGTACGATTTTTCGTCTCTTTTGCACCTACAGAACACAACAGTATGGATCGTGCGCGCTATCAGCTGCTAGTCGCTTAACCCCGTTACTCTGCCTCATGTTACATGAAGGTACTACCGTATCGACGTAGGGCAGAGCTCCCATATGACTCGCGACCGCACTTCATCGACGGAGGTGGCACCGCCTGCCGCGGCGTGGAGCCCCGCATCCATGTACCTTGGGCTGCATCAGTTGGGTACCCCAGTTGTATTAAAATTAACTTTGCTACAACTTTGCAATTCAAATGATACATTCTTTAAGAATACAAAAAGTGTTTCACATACCCGGACGAGTTCGAACCATCGAATCATTGGTTATGCAATGATTACCGCGAGCTCTTACCAATGAAGCCAGTTACAGTTAGGTAGTTATTAACTCAATGAATTATTATCAATCTACTTGGCGTTATAACTCTGTCTCTGTCTATGAAATCGTAGTGATTGAATAGTTTTTTATTAGAGGGTAGTTAGGCATACATTTTACTAATCTATAATGAAGTTGCCGTCCGATGAGTCTAGTTTTGCTTCACCTGTCGCATCGCATTTGTCTAGGAACCCGTTTGTCTCATTTGGCAAAATGTGTCTATTATAAATCTTTGTACCTAGTTTTGTTACACAATAAATATTATTAAATCATTATTAAAGTATTTTATTTCTTGAACTTTAAAATTCTTTATAAATATTACAAAAAAAAATAAATAAAAAAAAAAAATAAAAAAATTACATACAGGCACGCACGGCACTATCAGAACATAGTCCTACCATCACGACTCAATGTATGATACAGTGCGTACGCAAATGGTCACGGCGCACAGGCCTCCACGGCTAACGAAGCGCGTTAGCGTGTGTGCTCCACCCTACTCACTGTTATATGGCACGATAAATCGCGGGCGAGTGACAAGTCACTGTTGTTTTAATAGTGTGATTCCGTTGATAGTTTTTGGCATTTCGTTAATTATTATTATTAGTTAAAACTGCTACTACTAACAGGTGCAGGATTAAGCACGTGTGTGCACAGGTGGGCAGTGCCAGCGATACAGAATGTGGTCACAGGACTATGTTCTGATAGTGCCGTGCGTGCCTACTTTTACCGGGATCTCGCGTGCGGTGCCTAGATATTTCGTAGTTATGCGGCCATACATTGCATCTCAAAAAAGGAGTAGGTACGTATAATTTTTTGTTAACTTAGCAACAACCTGAACATGAAGGTACACTTAATCTATGTACGTACATACATGGATGCGGGGCTCTACGTTGCGGCGGGTGGTGGCACCTCCGTCGACGAAGTGCGGTCGCGAATCGTGTGGGTGCTCTGCCCTACGTCGATACGGTAGTACCTTCATGTAACATGAAGCATAATAACGGGGTCAAGCGACTAACAGCTAATAGCGCGCGCACGATCCGTACGGTTGTGTTCTGTAGGTGCAAAAGAGACAAAAATTCGTGCTATCGCTCAAAACCCTGGTCGCGTGGTGGTGACAGTGACAAATAGAAAAGTAATTGAACAAAAAAATCGATGAAAAAAAAAATTTTTAACGACAGTATGTTTTTTTTTGCTTTCATAATGAAAGATACTCTATATTTAGCGGACTATTTAGTTACATAGGTCTCGTTAGTGGTGGACATTTGGGCCAAATCCACCCATTGTCTTTTGTACAAATAAGCAGACGTGCTATTTTAGTTCTACAGGCGCTTAGTGCAAATTCTTATTTGAAATCATTTCTTGTTTAAGTAAGCGTTTTTCTTGGTATATTTCATTGAAAAAAATAAAGAACGCAAAAGGAACATTTATTTGGTTTATATTTTAGAACATTCCGAGCATCCTACCAGAAGATATACACGTGGCCGGGCTGCAACGTATACGGTACCGCCCGGCCACAAACAAGTGCTTTTTTAACAAGATATATTTGTGGTACATTTAATCTATTCATTGGTACTGCAAGAACAATTTAAGAACATTTAATTGACACGTCTATAAATTACGAAATCGACTGTGGCCGGGCTGCGTCGCAACACACTCCGCGCCAGGCAATCCAGGCGACGAATACCGACCTCTTGCATACAAGCATCTACGTCGCCAGAACGGTGGTCCCGAGCATTATCGTCCATGTAAATGGCATCTTCACCAATTACAGTCAGTGCGGGCTGTGCATGTTGACAAATTATTCCTGTTACGTACCTTTGCGCATTTAGTGAGCCATTTTCAATGAACACTATCTCGGTACGATAGCTGGAAGTTACGCCCGCCCAAACGGACCTTCCACCATAAGGGGTGATTTCTTCAAAACACACGTCGGCATAGCGTTCCCCTGGTCTTCATAACACTCGCCGACGTTGGTCCTCACCATTCAGACAAATTCGAGCCTCATCGGAGAAGAGTACGCTACTCCAGTTACCTAGTGTCCAAGATAGACAATTTCTAGTGAACCTCAGTCGAGCAATTCGGTGCTCACTGAGTAACTTGGGGGCCCGCGCTGGCCGTCGACTGCGTATATCAACCGCTAAAAGCCTCCTCCTCACTGTCCATAGGCTAACTTGTGCTCCTCGTACCTCTTCAAGGTTTCTTTTGAGGTCTATGTAACTGCATTTGCGGTTCCTCAGCGCCTGAGTCACTAAAAAGCGGTCGTCTCGTGGTTGTGTGCAACGTTTTCTCCCAGAACCTTGACTTCTTTGAACGGAACCTGTCTCTTGGTATCGAGTCCAGGCTCTTTGGACGGTGGAACGACCCACGTTTAACCACTGTGAGCCGTAACATTGTCTACACCCCACTTCCCGCAGCGCTATAATTTTACTAGCTCTTATTCCTTTTTCTGCCTTTACAATCGACACAAAGATATCTGTTTTAAGTCACAATAAGGCAGGATTATGCGACAAACATAAATTATTCTAATAAAAATAACGAGAAGTTAGTTTTAGTTGCCTGATAACATTTTACCGCAAACCCGCGAATAGCAAGTAAAAAGTCATAAACTGAAAAAGGGATTATTATTTTTAAAAACCAACAGTTTCGAATTTGAAATTAACTTTTTTTTCATACCCAGACTCTTTATTAAGTGCCAGTAATATAGTTTGGCTATTAAAACCTCTTTAGAACTAAATGATTAACAATAATGTAGAAAAATCCAAACCGCCCGTTTTTTTTGCAAAGGAGTGTATTAAGTATTGGTATCATAAGTATGCTTAGTTACTTCAAAATTTTTGGTACGCACGGCTACAGATCAAGCTATACATTTCCAGTATAAGCTGATCTCGCATTGTATAGGATTTCCTTACAATGAGCGGTCAGTGTAAACTGGAAATGTATAGTTTGATGTGTAGCCGTGTGTACCTACGGTTATTATTCTTGGCAGTGTAAGAAAGAATGTCATTGTAAATTCTATCGACGTTGAAATTTAGTGGGTACATCACTAGTCAGAATAAAATGAATGACAACCTACAAAATTTCGAAACGTCTTCTGTATACGTGTCCTTCTTTAACATCATAGCGGCTCCATAAGTCAAAATGAAACAAATATATTGAGTTCAGTTGCTATTTTAGGACTACTTCTATGCTTTGTTATTGTTCTGAGATACAAACACAATATTTATGTGTCGCGTCGAAATGTTTTTTTTTTTTATTAACTGACGCTGTCCTACTTACTGCTGGGCAAAGGCCATAGATATAAGAAATAAGGTTCTGTTTTTTATATTTCTATGGCAAACGCCTTGTTTAAATTCTTCCAGGTACCCACCTCTTACCTGGGCCAACTCGATCCAGCCTCTGTGGTTTAGAAATGTTAAAAAATATCCTAACATTCATTAAGAACGTTATTTTCACTTCTTTTTTTGTTATTTGTGTTTCACGAACTGTGTCCAAATAAACGTAATTCTTTCTTTCTTTATATTTTTTACCATTTCAGTTTTTAACAAGTCAGTTAAAAAAAAAAACCTAACCAACCTAACAAGTAACAACCAAAGTATCTAACTAACTGACCATCATATTCTAATATCATCTTATCTGCTCTGGAAATTAAAACAAATCTGTGCTATTTATTACTAAACTTTTTCACTGCACCGACCTACTTGTTTACAATACACGGTCTACCATCAATTTCTCCGATATTTTTACCTGACTGCGGCGAAGCAAAAAGGAGGGTTATTTTTTCAATATAAATACGATCGCCGTTCCAAGCAAATTCAACCGGGTGCGTGATACAGCAGCTATTGTGTCACGAATACAGATTTGTTTAACAAAGTTTAAACAAATTATAGGAAAAAGTTTACTTAAATTGTGACAACGTACCTATTAAAATACTAATTAATCAGGCACGTCTAAAGCTAGTTTTCTGTGCAAGTTTTTATTAAGTTGTATGCCACCCACCAGACCCACCATGTCCTATATGTACCATCGCGGACATTTGCGGTAAACCATTTTTCAACCTTATTCATCATCATCAGCCTATAGCAGTCCACTGTTAGACATAGGCCTCTCCTTTTGCACGCTATTCAACTCGATTCTCGGCAACTGTCATCCAGCTGCTACCAGCCACCCTGCGAAGATCGTCGCTCCACCTAGCCTGAGGGCGTCCTACCTTACGTTTGCCGATTCGCGGTCTCCACTCAAGAACTCTTCTACCCCAGCGGTCATCGGTTCTACGGCTAATATGGCCCGCCCACTGCCACTTCAGCTTGCTTATTTTGTGAGCTATGTCGACAACTTTGGTTCTCTGTCGGATCACCTCGTCGCGGATTCGATCCCTCAGAGACTCCAAGCATACCCTGTTCTATAGCTCGCTGAGCGACCTTGAATTTAAGGACCGGTTAGTAAGTGTCCACGTTTCCCTTAAGTCATAAACTCATAACAGGCAGGACGCACTTTGAAGACCTTAGTCTTTAGGCTCTGTGTAATACGTGACAATAAGACTCGACGAAGCTTCCCAAACGCTGCCTAGCCCAGCTGAATTCTTCTGTTAGCCTCCTTCAACCTCCATAGTAATAATGTCGAAAAGTGCTTCACCCTAAATGTTCGCGATGGTACTTTGAATCGCACGGAAAAATTCACCTACCAAAACGTCATTCGAAAAATAAACGATGAAATATTTTTCTAAATAAACCGAAGGGTTACGAGTACGAGATTATTCGTAAAAAGTCCATTGTATTTTTCCGTAAAACCGGTAGGTAGTGATTGCGTAGCGAGTGTCGATCCTTCGGTCAGCCCATGCAGGGGTAAGTATTGCAGGGAGGATCAAGGTCAATCGGGCCGCTCCCCCTGATTGTGCACAGTGCACTTCTCAATATGCATTATGCACCCGTCCGTTGCAAAGTTTCATCAGTTGAGTTAGGTGATTTAATGGCGTCGCTGTTTTCTGATTTTATAAAGAAAAAAAGTCTAGTTCGGCAATTAATTCTAGTTTTGCAATATTCTCTGTGTGCTTTTCTCAATAGTCAAGTGAACATCTGAAAAAGTTTCGTTCAGTGCTCCCTGACGCGTGGCGTGGACTGACCCATAAAATAAATTGTGATGAAGTAACTGTTATGCTAAGAAGTGATGTGGTGTAAAAAATTCATACAGTGGCATTTGACAAAGTTTCAAGCCGAACGACATGGAAATAAGGCTAGTATGTTGATGTGCATCACGTTTAATAGTAAAAAATCGGTCAAGAGCGAGTCGGACTCGCGCACCGAGGGTTCCGTGCCGATTTCTCAAAAAGTGTGCTATTTAGAGACATTGTTTTATTTTTCCTGTAATCTTTACATAAACTTCTATCACATAGAATAATTTCAGATTTTTGTCTATGCAAACTTCGGGGATAAGGGGGGAACGGTATTTTTTTTAAATATTTTTCATCAAAAGTCGAAAACTATGCGGCTTAAAAAAAAGAAAAATAATATTTGAGAATGTGCAAACAGCGGTCTTTCATAATTATGATACCCCACATGCCCCAGTAACCCCACTTCGAATTTTGAAGACCCCCTTTCAGTCCCGGTTGCAAAAAAAAACATGTATATTTTTGTTTCTTTCTTAATTGCAAAATAGTTGGGCAAACGTCATCTAAAACCGTTCCAAATTTCAAGTTGATAGCATTAGTAGTTCTTGAGATATCCATCTGTGACAGATTGAGTCACACCATAAGAGTTCCTTTTTTACCATTTTGGTACGGAACCCTAAAAACATGCCTACCAACGAAATTTTCTGAACATAATGTTTACAATTTAACGTAATTTTGAGTAGCGACTCAATGATATGAATATTTAAAATGTATGGCTGGGTTTTTGCAACATTGGCTCAATGGCTAGCCGCTTGTGTAGTTGGCAGCAAGTATACAAGTTCAAATACCACATTAACTCGGTTTTAGCATTATACTAGGTACCTACATACGTAAGCACAAGTTCTTAATTTCCGGGCTTGTTCAAAATTTAATCTTTATCTTCTGTGAATGGAGAGTAACACAAAAGAATTGGCAGTACATATTCCAACTTGCTTTATAGGTTTTTTCAGCACCCATTGAATTTCAGACGGATGAAAACAAAGAATACTGTATGCACATCATTACCTATGAGAGGAGCTCGTGGCTAAGTTATAACAGCCGCACGTGTCGATCCATCAGGTTAAGCTACGCTTGCCGGGGTTGGTCCGTGGATGGGTGACCATCTTTACATACCGAGACTCCTCCGTGCCTCGGAAAGCACGTTAAGCCGTTGGTCCCGGCTGTCGTTCGTGGATCTTTGACAGTCGTTACGGGTCGTCAGAAGCTCGAAAGTCTGACAAACAGTCTTACCAAGGGGTATGGTATTGCCCAGTTACTGGGTTATGGAGGTCAGATAGGCAGTCGCTCCATGTAAAATACTGGTATTCAGCTGCATCCGGTTAAACTGGAAGCCGACCCCAACGTAGTTGGGAAAAGGCTAGGCAGATTGATTGGCCTACGAATCCTACGATGCCTACATTATGCATTGAAAGTTAAGAAAATAGTTGCATCAGTAAAAAACCAATTGTTCTGCAAATGATACGCCTCATTTTACACCAAACTATTCCGAGAAGATTTGATACCTAACGACCTTCATATTCCTTTACTTGTGATGCATAACGTATCTATTTCAATTTACGTTTCAAAGTCAAAAGTCGAAAGTATTTCCGTATTCGCAAACTATACTGTTTCCGTAACAATACGCCTGTATGTGCAAAACCGCATTGCAGACGCTCTGCAGGATATTTTAACGCTTGAACTAATATCCATACGAAAATGAAAGCGAATAAACAGAATATTAATTGACATTGCATTGAAAGTTTTGATAAAAACATCATGTAGAATGATAGAGTTGCAAAAAACGTTTCAAATACACCAACTTTGTGAATTGCGTCTTTGTTCGTTTGCCGTTACGATTTGAACCAAAATAAAAATAATGTAAGGTAGATTTGCATCACAAAAATCTCTTGATAGCGATCTTGCGAAAATTATAAAAATGTTGAGGGTAGTCGAACTTCGTCGAGTGCTCAACGTCCGTCAATTTGAATCAGTCTTTGAGGCGTGTTCGTGCGTTCCGTGTCGTTTGTGAAAATCCGTGATTTTTTCTTTATCCTATAACTTTACGATTACCTATATTCTTCTTCTACTGTGGTAGGAAATATTACGTCGGTTTACACGTAGACCCCGCGTTCTGCGCAACAGTCTCTCTGACAAACCCCTAGTTTTATTTTAGCGTTTTAGTTAGCTTAGGTTTACTAGTTTAGTGTTGTATATATTATTTTATTTTTTACAATCGTTAATCTTATTTATTTTATCGTTAGGCTAAGTTTTAGTTAGGTTATTTTTTTACGACGCCATTTTGTGGTGTCGCGTCATCAGTCATGACTAATATGGTTAGAAAGGAGTCTCCGCCGCCGGTAGTTGAGGTGCAAAAGAAGGGGCGTCGTAAGATGCGCAGGGCCGGCAGCCGGGCCGCCCGGCGTCACAAGCCGACCTCCTTGGCCACGCTAGTCGCTGTTACAGCAACTACCACCTCTGAGAAGACAAGTTCCCATGCCAAGTGCGCGGTGCACGCGTTTCTGTTCAAGTATCGAAGTGCTTTGAGGATGATTCCCGCTCAGCTGCCTCCGAAGGTCCACGCTGGTCCGCCTACCAAGAGGGTGAAGCGCGTATCTTGGCGTAAGTTACGTCATTTTTTTTTTGTTACATATACCTACCTCCAATTTAATAACTTCAGAAAAAGTACTAAATTGAT
Source organism: Cosmia trapezina (assembly GCA_905163495.3). Taxonomy (NCBI): domain Eukaryota; kingdom Metazoa; phylum Arthropoda; class Insecta; order Lepidoptera; family Noctuidae; genus Cosmia; species Cosmia trapezina. The sequence goes on from LR991039.1 coordinate 10,837,225, forward strand.
TGATCAAAGTATGGAAAACGTCAAACGGTTAAATTGTTTTTCGATAGCACTATTAGTAGTTCGATTAGACTTCGTGATTGGTCGGATCGAGAATGGTCGAGTAGCGCGCGGTCGGATGCGAACATCCCGCCCTCGTGTGAAAGTGACTGTCGTTTAGCCGATACGATACTTCCATATTACCGACTTTGCGATTCAATCACGCTATCGTCTATTTTACAAAAATTGCGTAGTAATTATTTTTATTAGTGATTGTTTTGCTTCTGCATATTATCTTGTTTGCATAAGACGATTGTGAGTTGTGAAGCTTGACGTTTAGGAAGATTTAAACTAAATAACATGATTAGATTGAACAATTTAATGAGTAACTTGGCTTGTCGCTAAGCAATAGAGGTAATGGTCACTATTCTAACCTAACCCAAATGATTCACCAATGTGAAGTTTCGGACGCGCAGGTGTGATAGTACAGTGGAGCCTCGCTAAATGTCATAAAATAAACTGTTTAATAAACATTGCCTATAAAATACTTCCCAAGAATTTTTATATCGATACCCCCAAACACTAACTATGTGACATGCATTCTCCAAACAGCTAGAATGTTGTTACTCGTTGTCGTTACAGACATGAAACCTGCATAGAATACAGTGGAACGTCTTTTACGAATATGGCTTTACGGATTTAGCAGTTCTACTTAAGTATGTTTGTTGAAACGTACATTCAGAAAAATCAATACCAGCTACAAATGTTTACAAAATAGCTCCCTCGCGTCTGTTAGTCTGTACGTTCGGGTTTATCTCGGAAAATGCCGGAAGAAAATTTTTGCACTTTTGCCAATGAAGTTAAGTCTCTCGTGAAAATTTATTGAGTCAATAGATTTACTTTAGAATTTATCGGAGAAAGATTCTTGTGTTCACTACTATTATATTGTTATGTTTAATTGTAGATGTACGACAGTATAAACTCATGAGGAATTGACAAAATTATGCTTCAATTAATGTCTGGACTACTTCTAGTTTATAACCTTGAGTCATCCATTTCCGTCGCACTGCTCATTAGAATAATTGCACAAGAAAATATATTTACGTGCAGCGAAATGTGGAGATGCTCTTAGCGACCATGTTAAATATAGAGCATTGTTGTCGGTTGTCGTCTATTTGAGTGCACAGGCCGGGTTATATCAGGTGGTAACTGGCGGCTACCCAAGCCTTTCCTTTAATACTGTCATTTATTTTATAATTAAAGAAGCCAATAATGTCCAGCCAATCCTCGCTGTGTAAAAAAATCTGCTGTTCCATACATTTGTGTTCACTTAAATCGACAAAATGTATGAAACAGCTGTTTTTTTTTTCGCGATTTTAAGGTTGGTCCCATAGAAAAAGTTGTTCAAAATGATGAGTACAATGACCCCTTTTCGGGTTTAGGGTAAACAAAAATTAATGTTGTATAGTGTCAACATTTATTTCGTGCTCTGAAAAAGAAAAACCTGTTTTGTCACAATTCTCAGGTGTAAATAGGACGGCTTGTCTTTCTAAATATATTTTTAGTAGACAGACTAACCCGATTATGTTTCACTTAGTCATAGACTCGGTGCAGACATCAGAGTGTCCAACATCTTTACGATGCGTAAAACCGTATTGCTACATAAATTTTCATCCGATGCTATAGGAAAATCATTATTATCAAGTTTTAGAGATTTTGAGAATCCCTGGTCTGAAAGGTTCATCAAGTATCATCTGATCAGGAAATCTGCTACCGAAACTTTTGTCAGCTGATGTCTTGGCTTGGCTGTAGAGTGAAGAGAGTAGAGTGTAGAGAGCTTGTCTTGGGTGGTCTTCCAAGACCATAGCCAACGAAACAATACCTGATAAACACTAGGAGGCAAGATTTTATACTTTATCAGGAACCTTTAAATTGAACGGCAGTTTGAAGTAGCGATTTGGCAGCCATTGAGACTCTTCAACATTGCGGCACACGTTAGCGTATTTTCTATCGCTCGTCATACAAATAGGTCCGTGAAAGTATTTAGTAATCCATTATTAGCCATTGAAAGTACGCCAATGTGTACCATTGTGTATGCGTATGTAAGATATACAAAAGCGGTGAACAATTCGGAACTAAAAGTAATATTGGAACGAATTTTTAAACATAAACAATGTTTGTATTGTTACACTGTCGTGCAAATTGAAATACACGGTTGAACATTCGTTTCGTTGTTGTTATTTTGATTATTTGTTTTTATTATTTTCATGCTCGATTTGTGAAGCAATATGATCACACAATGTTATGGAAAAATAACAAGTTGCATGATTATAGCATTAAGTATTAAGTTATTCAAATTACAGTTGGTTTTTGTTTGACTCCTAGAGCAAATATATTCAACAAAGTTCATTGGCCTTTAGCTGTATTTTTTTGCACGTGTTAAGTATGTTTGTAATGTAAATTAGAATATTGTTTTGAATGTTATCAATGTTAAATTAAAACAGTGACTGACCTTATAGAGATCTGAAGACTAAAAATAGAAATATTATCTCTTCACGGAGGGAACTGCTTCTATGACACTTGCCTTTCTGAGGAGTCAGGTCCACATTGACGATTGAAATGATTGCTTGTGCAGTCAGCGACATAAATCAGCTGTCCAAAGTTTCAGCATAGATAGGTAGGTATACCCTACAATATCGCAAATGTTTACTTGAGATTGAGAGCAGTTTGACAGCCTTCAAGGAATTCCGTACTCTTCAATAAATTACTGTATTTAACAATCATTTTCATTAGGTTCCACCACAGAACAGAAAAAAATCCACGATATATTTTTTTGTTGCGGCCTAAAACTTGGCCACTTTGACTTTGTAAGTTAATTTTAATATTTCTACACCGGCAACGGTAGTGTATGTGAAACTGTATAATATTAAGATCTTAATGTACCATATACTCAGAACAAAATAAATATTATTATTATTAATTATTTGAAATGATCAATGACAAATTATGTCGCCGACTGTAGGTACCTACGTGCACTTAGTTTTTTTTTTACTGAACGTTCCTTGTTGTAATTACTCCTAAAAGTAGGTATATATTTATTATGTAATTGCCCCATTGAACTATTGAGTTGAACTTAATTTGCGCACGAGGTACACTCAAGGTCAGCTGACGAGGGGATAAAATAAGGGCATGGGGACATAATAAGGGAACGCACACATTGGTAATAGTAATGAATGAACACGTACACAACGACAGCACACTCAGCACTCATGTTGATGCAAATGTGTGAAACATAACATATCTTCACGCCTGTATGGCCTGATGTGGTAGGCAGAGGTACCCATACATTTCGCCAGCCTGATACTTAGAATTTTCTGATGGAAAAGCCTCACTTTACCTGACCATGGAAACCAAAGAGGCAGTGTGTAAAACTTCATTATTATCTCAACCAGGAATCACACCAAGACTTCCTTTCCTTTGCCATTCTGATAATGTTGTCAACTAAACCAGCTTTTGGATGATCAGGGTTTTTTTAAACCTTGACCATATTGAGAAAAAGTTAAACATTGTTTTGGTACTATTAGTAATTCGAGGCTTCTACATGTTGCCAGCAACATATTCCCCGCAACAGATAACAGTGTACTGAAACAATGTTGTGCAACTTTTGTTTCCCATGAATTTTATTTATTTACTAGCAGCGCCCTCGGTTTCACCCGCGTAAGTCTCGAACACGTAATAATACCGGGATTAAAAGTATTACTCATGCGTTAATCCAGGTTATAAACTATCTGTGTGCCAAATTTCATCAACATCCGTTCAGTAGTTTTTGCGTGAAAGAGTAACAAACATCCGAATAAATATGAATATACCAACTGCCTACCTTACCTACTTTATATAGCTTTATTCTAATGTCCTTCCGTTTCCCAGGTGAGGACAACGTGGTGTCGGGTGGCGGGGGCGGCGACCCGGCCGTGCTGGCGGTGGGCCCGGTCCGCAAGACGCTGCAGTACACCCGGGACCAACTCATGCGCCTGCGCAACTCGCCGCTCGTCAAGCGCAACTTGGAGAACGCGTTCGCGAACTGTGAGGCGCTTGCGTTGTGAGTACCCAAACAAAGTGTGTTCTACTGACGGATTTTTAGGGTTCCTTACCAAAATGGTAAAAAGGAACCCTTATGGTGCGACTCAGTCTGTCTGTCTGTCGGATATCTCAAGAACTACTAATGCTATCAACTTGAAATTTGGAACAGTTTTAGATGACGTTTACCCAACTATTTTGCAAATAAGAAAGAATTAAAAATATTTTTATTTTTTTTGCAACAGGGACTGTTCGGGGGTCTTAAAAATTAAAAAAAGGGCTACTAGGGCATGTGGGGTATCATATGAAAGAGCGCTGTTTGCACATTATCAAACATTTTTTTATTTTTTTTAGGCCGCATAGTTTTCGACTTTTGATGAAAAATGTAAGAAAAAATACCGTTCCCACTTATCTCCGAAGTTTGCAACGAGAAAAATCTGAAATTATTCTTAGTGATAGAAGTTTATGTAGAGATTATTACAGGAAAAATAAAACGATGTCTCTAAATAGCACACTTTTTCAGAAATCGGAATGGAACCCTCGGTGCGCGAGTCTGACTCGCTCTTGACCGGTTTTCTTCTCTGCAATGTACTTAGATGAAGACCACGCATCGGATGGATGGCTATAAGAGTAGGGGAAGACCAAAGAAACGATGGATGGATTTGTGAAAGATGATATGGCTAGTGGCTAGAAAGGGGGTGACTACCGATATGACGACTAACAGAGAAGTCAATCAATCTGCCTAGGCTTTTCCCGACTCTGTTGGGGTCGGCTTCCAGTCTAACAAGATTCTGCTGAATACCAGTATTTTACATACAGTGACTGCAGCCTATTTGGCCTCCACAACCCAATTACACTACGGCCGATTTATCTTGGCAGGTCCGAACATAGGCGCTAAGAAGTTTCGAGCATGTTCTCTCACTCACACTCGCCTCTTGTCACTATTTGGATGTGTTTCCATCCAGCGGGGCCCCGCCAGCAAGGCTCATGAAACTAGTGGCAATGCTTTGTTTGTTCGCAAATGGGGATGCACGTTTAAGCTTTTAACGTGCATTCTACAATGTTCTGACGACATTTTTAACAAAACAATTTACTTTAATAATAAGTATTTTTATTATGATTTGCAAAATACTTATTTCTGCTTCTATGGTTCTTTCATTCATTACTTATGGCTCCTCTGAACGTGTTTGTCGCTAGCCATTAATTACGATATTGAAAATTGTTCAACAGGGTGTTGAAGAGACGTTCCGATTCTCCCAACGAAGAAGACCGAGGCGCGAGAGGAGATGCACCCAACGAAAACCATAAGGTAACCAAAACTACGCTAAACGTATTAAATGCCTTTGTGTTATGGTGGAAATTTACCTAAACTTACGTAGCTTTAAACTATGGTAATAATAAGTAATTCTGAAATCACATGATAGTATCTTAAGTAGGGTTACCAGAAAGAAAATTTAAAAGTCCGGGGAAAAAGCCTGATTTTCATTGAAAAATCCTGAGATTTTCTCGAATTTTGTGAATTCTCTCGCAAACGTAATCTTAACGTGCGAAGCATTTTTAGAACAGTGATATAAGACAAAAGTTTACTTAAAAAGGTATCGCAAAATAAATATGACAAAACTGATGATTAGAATAGATTTCATAGATTTTACGTGTTGATTTTATTTGTATAATTCACATGACCAAGTTGATTTTTAAATTAGTCTTTATAAAGAAGATTATTATTTGTTTTTGTAATAAAAAAGATCTGAAAAAAAAATCTAATCCGGCCGAAAACCTGAGAAGAGCCTAAAAATCCTGAGATCTCAGGAAAAATCCTGAGATATGGTAAACCTAATCGCAGGTAACAAACAACAATCGACACAATATTACTTTAGCTTCCTTTGACAACGACAACGGGAACGCTTAGATGCTGTTACATGCCCACAACAAACGGACATTGTCTTTCATGTAGTTATTATGTTCCGGTCATATTCCATTAACACTGGTGTTGTAAGAAACTCGAGCCTTGGAATCTTATTTAATAAAACTTGAGCTATTTTTGAAGACTCGAGTCTTATAAATAAAACTTAGAGCTGAAGTCCTTCAGAATTTGGAGACTTTTGTAAAAAGACTTGAGTCCTGCCAAAAAGAACTCAAGACTGAGTCTTCTTTTGATTAGGTTATTTGCGTTTAATGCAATTTTTGTTGTGCGATTTATTTTCAATGAGTACTTTAATAAATATGGATGACGATATAAAAGCACCCAGTATTACTTCTTATAATACACAAACTCAAGTTCATGACTCAGTCTAGCACAAAGAACTTAAAAGACTCGAAAGGAATCGGAAGACTCAAAGGACTCGGACTCACGTGACTAACGAGCCCTAGTCTTAAAACTCTACTCAAGTCTCGAAATTAAGACTAAAAGACTCGAGTTTCTTACAACACTAATTAACACGTGATAAAATATCGTCAATCACCCCACAAACCTGACAGTTTGGTACAAACAGCACTCAATATTATTTATTTAATAATCAGCAGGGCGTGTACGGCCGCGACCGCGACCGCGAGCGTCGTTCCGCCGACCCTCGGGAGCGCGTCCGCAAGGAGAGCGAGCCGAGCGCCGGCGGCATCGTGCTGTCGCCGCAGCGCCGGAGCTTCACGTCTGGCTGTGGAGCCCCGGGCGCCGCGCCGGCCCCCGCGCCGCCGCCGCACCTCGCGCGCACTAGACCGGAGTCGCCGCTCCCGGCTGCCGCGCCCGCCGGGCCCCCGGCTCATCAGCCCGCGCTGCATCCGGCGAAACCTGAACAAGGTATGATCACAGGAATTTGTGACGGTTTATACTGACGACTGAAATGTAATTTAAAATTAGCAACCTGTCCCTACTTCGCACGGGTAGCACTAATTATCTATAGCCCTGATAGCTACCAAACTTCACAGGATCACCGGGCTAAACTAAAGATTGCCTGAAAATTTCATGAAAATCGCTCCAGCCGTTTTGGAGTCCATAGGGAACATGCATACAGTGCGTTTCAACTAAGAATAGGAATGACCTTGCGCCATATTGTGAAGATTTAGCAAAATAGCATCTCGTTTACACATTTGCATAGTCAGTGACATATTTTAACAAAAACAAATTCCAAAAACAGAACTAAAATGGATAAGGATAGCACTACAAAACTTTGCAAGCCTTAGATTTCTAGCTTCAGTTGGCAGTTAAAGGTCATTGACTTTCCTATTCTTAGTTGAAATGCATTGTACTTACACACATGCAAGCCTAGTACTTTTTAAATATGACACAAAATTACCAAAAACCCAAAAAAAAAACTGTTGATCTGATCGCTACCATACTTCACAGGATCACCCGCTGGGCTAATCTAAATTCATGCAAGCCTAGTACCTACTTTTTGTTAGGTTTACTGCTCAGAAATATGACACAAAAATACCAAAAAGCAAAAACAAAAAATGTTGTTCAGATTGCTACCAAACTTCACAGATCCTGTGAAGTTCTTTATTTTTCTTTTTTTTAACAAAAACTTTTCATTTCCAAAGGCAGTGCCATAACTCCTGTTTCCGCCGCAGGAGGTCGCCGCATCGGCTCGGGTCGCATCATGGTGCGAGATGTGCCGAACAATGCGTGGGAGGAGGGCGAGTACCGCGGGGCGGAGCCCTACCGCCCGCCGCGCGAAAGGGAACGCGACCGCGAACGTGAACACAACACCAGGCCTAATAACGACAGGTAGGTCTCGATTTTTATCATCATCTGCCTAGCCTTTTCTCATGTATGTTGGGGTCGGTTTTCAGTCTAATTAGATGCAGTACTTTACATGGAGTGACTGCCAATCTGATCTTCATAACCCAATTACTGGGAAACACGATACTCCTTGGTAAGACTGGTCGTCAGACATTCTGGCTTCTGACTACCCGTCACGACTGTCGAAGATCTTCGAGTGACAGCCGGAAAAACTGTTTTCCGAGGCACGGAGGGTCTCGCCGCCTCAGTATTTGTTGTCTTGGTTTTTGTGTTAAACTAGCTTTTGCCACCGGCTTCGACCGCGTGGATGTAGGAAAATATCCCACGGAACGTACTACCGGGAATTCCTTCTTTATACCTTGTGTACATTATAAAGGGAACCTCTGTGCAAAATTTCAGCTTTCCAGGTACAAGGGTTTGGGTTGGGCGTTGATGAGTCAATCAATCAGGACTTGACCTGATGATAGGTGCACCGCCGCCTGTGGACATCTGAAATACCAAAGGCATAGCTGGTTCCTTGCCATCCCAGAGGCTAAACTTACGGGTTTTTTTCTCGCTATTTTAGAGTTGGTCTCTTAAAGTTTGATCTATCCCGCTGGAGGCGGGATGTCGTGAGCGGCCTGCAGTCCCCCCGTCTCGCCGTGCACGTACCTAAGGCGCGGTACAGTGGTATCGGTCAAACTATAGTAAAAGTTGTTGTTATTGATAAGAACTTTCATCTCTTGACAGATTTCTGATGAATTCAAAATCAGCCTGAACTTAAACATTTGATAACTTAGAACTCAGCATTTCTGATTTAAATGCAGACTTATATATTATTAATTTAATTCGGTATTTAACTTATTATGGCCATTTCTGTCCAATATCTTTCGCATCAATCAAGATATTGTAAACAGATATATTTTGTGTCAATAGGCCAACGGTCAATCTCAACACTCGGCCATTGGACTATTGCAGCGGAATAGAAAAGAATATTGTAATGGTTGGTGGTGGTTCGTTGGTGGGTGGTGGTTTCACGTGGTGAACATTACTAGTATTCTATGGCCTAAAACAAAATGGCAGATAACAGGTGATGCGCGTATTAAGAATTTGCGTGCGTTGTATATTACTGCCTACATTTTATTATTCAGGTGAATTTAAGATGGGACTGCATGAAAATACGGAAATAGGATAATTTTAATTTTGGAGAAGAGTGTTCTTAGTTTTGTGAAAGAATAATTGGTCTTATAATGACTTTCATTAAAAAAATTATGTTTTAGTCGATAATTTTGACATTAACAAGTTAGCTGCCAGACAATAGACACAATAGAAAATTAATTGTTCGCCGGCCAGGCGTTAAGAATGACTTATTTAACAAATGTAAACCACAGAAAATCAGAGGGCCAATTCTCGTACCTAAAAACGTTTAAATTCTAGTCGCAATCTCATGCCAGCGACAATCAACTGTCAAAAATGTAGGTAAACGCTATACAATTTTTGACATATTGTGACTGAGATGAGATTGTGAACGTTGTTAAAAATACGGGAATTGCCCCTCAGTTCCTTCTATCTTCGGTTTTCGCCTTGCAGTCCAATTTCAAAAACTCACTGTATACTTATAGGTTGTCTTATTAGTGCAAATGTACAATACTATTTTTTAAGTGAGGCGCCTCGTCAATAGTCGAACTGAATGCGCTTTCAAAGCACTCTTTATAACAAGTTCTTTTTGCACAGGTTCGAACGGCGCTCGTTCGGTCGAGACTCCTACTCCTCTGACATCAAGAGGGAACGGGACGATCGATTCATCAACGAGAAGATGCAACACAGGTTTGTACTTATTTATTACTTTTGTAGGTACTACAAAGTGACACCGTGACAGAAAAGTTGTGTGGAAATGGTTGTCATGGGAATGTGATGCGGAGGAATGAGGAAAATGTCGTCAGGACAGTTTTGAGTATGAATGTGGATGGCTATACGAGTAGGGGAAGACCAAAGAAACGATGAATGGACTGTGTGACTAGAAAGGGAGTGACTACCGAGATGACGACTAATAGAGAAGTATGGACGAAAAAGATATGTTGCGTCGACTCTAAATAAATTGGGTTAAGGGCAGGCGAATGATCAGTTATTGTAGGCCATTGTGTATGTGTGTCTTTGTACACAATGGTTTTTGAACACTACTTTTAATTTTCTGGGCTTGGAATACAAGTCTGAAGTCGTGTTTCGTTACTCAATATACAACATTAGTTTTTGTTTTATACTAAACCTCTTAAGGGGTCATTGTACTCATCATTTTGAACAACTTTTACTATGGGACCAAACCTGAAATCGCGAAAAAAAAAATCAGCTGTTCTGTACATTTTGACGAGTTTGATGTAGATAAATGTACTGAACAGCTGATTTTTTTTTCGCGATTTCAGGTTTGGTCCCATAGTAAAAGTTGTTCAAAATGATGAGTACAATGACCCCTTAAGAGGTTTAGTGTAAACAAAAAATAATTTTGTATATTTATTTATAACAGGAACTCGGTAACTGTTGTTTCAGTCTCCAGAGGCTGGAATAACGTATAATAATCAAAATGCATTCCGTTTTACATTATATAGCAGGCCATTGCCGTTTTACATTATTTATGCTCCAGCCTCAAACGATCCTCTTGAGTGTTAGTCCAAGTTCATGGCCTTTATATCTACTAATCGCCGAAATGATTGTCTCAGATCCATGTGTCACATGTTATTATATTTTTTTTATTTACAGAGAAGACAACCGTAGATCTGGTGGTCGCTATTCTCAACGACGCCTTGAGAAAGAAGATGAACCTGAATGGTGAGACGAATTTATATTTCCACTTCTTAGGTAAATTAAATTGTCGTATCGGCCGGAACGTAGATCAACGCTCCGGCAGCCTATTGTAAGTTGTTTTGGAGTCCAAAACAACTTATAGTAGGCTGACGGAGCGTATATTCTACGTGTTATTACGGCAGATAGCACTTTATGTACGCGGTGTGGTCCAGCATACGAAAGGTTAAGGCGCGGTCTGACTACGATTTTAAACGTCACACAACCGCGTAATCTATTGTCACCATTAGCTGGTTTGAAATAAGGTTGAAAATTTAAAATAATATTTGTGTTGCCGAGATGTGACTAAGCTGCGAATGTGCATTTGTTTTCCCAGTTTTCTTTAGATTATTTAGCATAATACACAATGAATTAAATCATTGTCCGGTTAAAGTTTAAAAAAAATGCTAATTCTATTAAATTCTTAAAAAAAAAAGAATGTCGTTATCGTTATTTTTGTGGAGCAACTTCCAAATTTTTTATTGGGAATATTAAACAATTTTTTAATGTTCTATTCGATTAAAGTTTTTCTTTAAACCCTTCTCTGTCCACTGTATGTTTTTGGCGTCGGATAGTTTAATTGCGTTACGTCATACTCGACAATCCAAGAAACCAATATTTGTGAATACTGAGCTAGCACCGCGCCTTAAGTTACTCTTCAATGGTTTTTATTATTTGTACTCTAGCGAATTCTATCAGAAAATTGGTTCTCTGGAATAAGTTTTAGCGGGATATCCCATCTTTGATAAATGCTTCTGATCCAAATGTCGTTCACAGGACCTACAATTTTGTTTATGCGTCATTGGCTCATTCAAGAAAGCTGACTATGAAATGAATTAACCAACATCAAAGCTCAAGTTCTTTTTATTCAAATTGTAAATGAAATTATTTAAAAAATGTGCAATCGCTAATTCAATTTATGTTTGTACTTTAGGTTTAGTGCAGGCCCCACATCTAAGTTGGAGACGATCGAGCTGCGCGGTTTCGACGACCCTATAACTAAGAAGAATGACAACGCGAACAATAAAGAGACTGAGGTGAGTAAAACTACCATGTATTGTAGTTCTTATCTTTTTTATTTTTTATAGAACGAAGTTATCGCGAATACGGATAAACTATTATGCAAACTGCTTATTAGTAACCGCAGTATCTCTACGTTGACGTCATGGTGGGGCTTGCGTGCTCCGAATTCAGGTCTGTGCTGGTGGGAATTACTCTGCCGGAACAGGTCTAGGATGAGGAGCCAGACCAAGAGAGATACAGAAACCCGCAGGGCAGTCAAGATACATAAAAATAATATTAATATCCTTGGACATTTCACACAAAAAAAAGTAAATTGCATAATAGTAAAACCAAAGCTCCAGGTAGCCGCTTCGTACGGTTTTTACGACTTCACAAAACATGAAGGTTTCTATATTATATTTATGTTAAATATTAATGTATTATACACATAAACCTTCTGGAATAAATTCTCTAAATGATAGTAAAAACCGCATCAAAATCTATTGCGTAGTTTAGAACAACCAGCCACACAAACAGACACAAAAAACGACTTTATTTTATAACTAGCACTTCCCGCGCGGCTTCGCTCGCATGGATGTCGCAAAATATCCCACGGGAACCTGCTATCGGGAATTCCTTCCTTATTCCTTGTCTACATTATAAAAGGAACCTCTGTGCAAAATTTCAGCTTTATAAGTTCAAATGTTTGGGCTGGTCGTTGATGAGTAAGTCAGTCAGTCAGGACTTCTCTTTTTATTTATATAGATACGTATAGATAATCAATAAAATCTTCAATACCAGCTCTCTAAGTTCATATAATCATAATGAATTAATATTTAATGAAATCTTGACATTTAGGATTATACTATTAAGGAGTTGTATTACTGATTCTAATGATTATAATTTTGTAAATACATATACAGGGTGAAATTGAATAGATGCGACAAAATTGAAGGGGGTGTTCTACGCATCAATATGAACAACTTTTACTATGATGGGACCAAACCTGAAATCGCGAAAAAAAAATCAGCTGTTCAGTACATTTTGACGAATTATGCGAACATTAAATGTACTGAACAGCTGATTTTTTTTTCGCGATTTCAGGTTTGGTCCCATAGTAAAAGTTGTTCATATTGATGCGTAGAACACCCCCTTCAATTTTGTCGCATCTATTCAATTTCACCCTGTATAAGTTGTCGGTCGCGGATCATACAACATACAACCTAATACTGATTTGCAAATTGCATAAAACGTAAGAAAATTGGAATTTCGCGGGCTACCTGGAGCTTAGAAATGCCAACGGGAAATTCAGATTGAATTTCTGCTGAATTCGGATAATACCAGCCGGTAAGGTCCTACGTGCCTCTGAAACTGGTTAATAAACGAGCAAAAATTACAGTACGTTTTGATTGTCAGACGAAATAATGTCTCTGTCTTTCTCTTGACATAATCCCTTAGTCATCTTCACTCACACCAAGAGTCAGAAAAGGGTAGACTGATCATTGTCAGGAATTCACACTGTATCAAACACATTCGCGTATACTCTTTACAACCATTTATTTTACTTTTGACATAAGCACGCCTATGAAGTTCCTTATTTATTGATAGGCAACCACCAACCATAGACGAAAAAATGCAATACTTCATGGACTACTGTTTTTTCTTTACATTTGTCTTTAAAATAGAATATTGTGTTGAATCGATTAAAACTTCTTCATAAATAATGTCGATTGTTATAAGCAATCGAATCGGTAACGCATTAGGACATTACTAATTGCTAGATAATTTGAGTAGTTCTAAATTTGACCCATCTCTTTTACTCTACATTACGATACGTAATACTGTCTTGTCTTTGAATTTTATAACATGACATTTCATTTTAATCAGATTAACCGTGAGTTGCACGAAACCAACATTAGTATAACGGAGACTTTAAATTGATGCTATCACTTTCTTTTTGATACAAAATGTAAGGAATGGCATTTATTTAAAGTCCCCGTTAAACTAATTTTGGTTTCGTGCAATTCAACGTTAGTACTTAGTCTATTGATTGACGATAATTTCCCGACTGCGGCGAAGCAGACCGGTCAAAATCATAACTCTCCTTGGGTTATGATTTTGACCGGTATTTATTTGGGTACTTCTAAATATGACAGGTCTACATCTACAACAGCGCCCCTAAGAGGTATAAATTGCGAGAATCGTTGCCATTGATCAGTACTCGAGCTGTCAAAAGTAAAATAAATGGTTGGAAAGATTATTACATGACATTAGTTGTGTATACGTGTATGTCTGGTACAGAAGTGGAACAACAGCGGCGGGTCGCGCTCGCCGGCGCCGGAGCGCTGGCGCGAGACCGCCTCGCCCGGCGCGCAGCCCGCCGGCGGCTCCGCTGACACCAGCAATGTATGAAGCTTTATATTCTTCTAATATATAGTAGAACAGATGACCAGAAAGACAATTCTCGTATCTAAAAAAGTTCAAATTCAAGTCGCAATCTGTACTAAAATGTAGGTAACCGCTATATAATTTTTGACAGATTGAGAGTGCGAACGTTGTTAAAAATACGGGAATTGCCCCTCTGATGTATGAGCGTAAACGAAGCACGAGGAGTATGTAAGGATCGTAGCTGGTGGCCTTCTGTAGTTTCTGCCTACCCCCATGGGAAGAAGGCGTGAGTTTATGTAGTATGTATTTATGTAATACTAGCGGACCCGACAGACGTTGTCCTGTCTGAAGGAACGATCTTAGAACCCGACTGCAGCGCCACCTACCGGGTCCGATTGTGTTTTCAAACCACCCAGGAACCCATTCAAATATACACACAAAATTTCATCTAAATCGGTCCAGCCTTTGCTATACCACGTTTTATCCGTTTTTTTTAAAGTATCCTATGTCCGTCTCCTGGTTCTAATATACCTCCCCACCAAATTTCAGCCAAATCGGTTCAGCCGTTCTTGAGTTATAAATAGTGTAACTAACACGACTTTCTTTTACATATAGATTTAGTAGTAGTAGAGCTCATAATGAAGGAGTGATTTAAGTGTCCGTGGAGTTCTTGCCTTTTTTTCTCCATAGAAACCTACTATGCTTTGGAATGAACAAAAAACTTCTTCTGACTGACCAACTCCTTGACTATTCAAAAGTGCCTGGTTTAATTGATATAACTAAACCTACATTGTGTTCACCAGGATAAGGATTCTGGCGTGGAGTCGAAGAGTGAAGAGCCGCAGCAGAACAATGAGCAGCCGGAGTTCAACCTTGATGAGTTCCTCAAGTTTGACGAAATACCCGACGTTCTCACCGTAAGTGCTTACATTAAAAATAATGTTTATGCTGTATTTTAGGCTCATTGAGTAACTGTCTGAGAGCCTTAGTAGAAACACCGCATTCATGTTCCTATTTATTGCGCATTCATGTTCTTAGTTTCTTTTTCAACGTATCACAATCTCGAGAGAAACTCGACCGAAAGGAGTGAAAAGTTATGATAAACCGCTTGGATTATTGGATAAACTTATATATACCACGGTGAATTGAAGAAAGTATACACAAAACATTGTTACCAGTAATACCGAAAAGATGACAAAAAAAAAATGTTTTATTGCCATAAAAAATGGAGTAACATTTTCAATGGAAGCCCTAACTCCGGAGCTAGGTGGCTCTTATTCAGCAATCGTTTTCCTTAGATCTGTCGCAGCCAACTAGCTTAAAGCCGTTTAGTTAACAGACTAGCCTTTGGAAGTAGTGCTCGACGGCCGCTGCTGCGGCACCGCTTGCTTTGATCGCTCAGCTCGCATACGGTTGGTCACAGTTTTAACCTAACTTAACTCATTTGGTCGGGGTGTCCTGCTGGCGTAGTTATTGCGACCAATTGGGCTCGAGCGTGGTTGGTCACAGTTTCATCCTAAGCTAATATAATTCAGGCCGATAGACGAACGGCGCCGTTTAGTTAAAAGGCTAGCTAACTAACTAAAAGCTAACTAGCTAGCTAGAAGCTAGCTAGGTTAAGCTAGTTGACTGCGACATATACACCAGAAATATTTTTGAATATTTTGTAAGACCAAAGTTAGCATAAAATCCAATTGTTTTGCCTGCTTTTTTATTTATTTTTATTTATTAGCCTACATTGTGTCCCACTGCTGGGCAAAGGCCTCCCCTTTTTCCTTCCAAGCCTCCCTGTCTTGTGCGATCTCTGGCCATGTTGGCTCTGCAAACCTTATCAGATCGTCACACCACCTTCGCCGTGGCCTGCCTCGACGGCGATGTCCTCCCTCAGGCGTCCAGTGAGTGACGATCTTTGCCCGTCTCTCCGGGTGCATTCGGGCGACGTGTCCGGCCCACTTCCACTTCAGTCTGGCGGTTTTTACTCCAACATCTGCTACTTGAGTTAGGAGCGCAGGGTGGTGTTTCTAACTCGGTATGTACGCTTGACGCCTATTATGCTGCGCACCATTGCCCGTTGGCAAATCTTGAGTTTGGACTTTTGTTGTTCAGTAAGTGACCAACTTTGTGCACCATAGGTTAGAATGGGCAGGATGATATAGTTGTTATATCATTTCTGAATATTTCACCTAACCACACCACCACCAATGCGTACGCAGCCGTTCAGACGCGGAAAGCTGAACGGCTGCGTACGCATCTCCATAAAAAACTGGCGTTTTCTATGGGAAGAAGCTCAATTGAGCTGAATAAGTGTAGCTAGTCCCTGTCACCATAAAATCCTATACAGTATAAGTAAAAGTATACTCGTTTCAGAACGGCGGTGGCGAGTCGGAGGGCGGCAGTCGGTTCAGCCGCTGGTTCCGCCGCGAGAGCCCCACCAACGACGCCAAGCACTACGAGCGCCTGCTGCACAATATGGTCGACGGTGAGATTACTTACATCAACTAAATAAATTTTTTAACAACTGGTTTTATGAAAGGCTAATCAACATTAAGAAGGTGCATAGTGAAAGTTGGCAACGTCGTAAATATAGCTGTCAATTATTTCGCTGTTTTAATTAATTTGTTAATATTTCATAACATCACGCCTGTATTCCCAAAGGGTTAGGCAGAGGTGTTCCTATAGTACACCCACATTTCGCCAGTTGTGTTAAACTCTCATGTCATAGAGGGCGAGCCTATTGCCGGTGCCTATCAACCGGTCACAAATCCAGACTCCGGGCTACTGCTCCTTATGGAAAAACCGAATAACACTGCCCTTCCTGGGAATCGAACTCAGGACCTCGCGCTTAGCAGTAGCGCTTGCGACCACTAGACTAACGAGGCAGTTTTGTTAATATTATTAAATCAAATTATGAAATAAAATCGCATTTACCGTAGTGTCTATACAGCGTGGCGCTTCTTTGACGACATTAACTTGACAAGCGTGTATAGTTCCGCGTTTTCGTTTTGTAAAGATATTCTAATTTCATTAAACGTTATTATTTATTGTTTTATTTACAATTTCTAAAATAGCATCTTTGGAGCAACCTGTAGAGATGAAATTCAAACGAATAAAAAAGAAATGGTCACGCCACTCGAGTTTTTTTTCTGGGGGTTGTGCAAAAAAAATCATTCATTAAGCTACTCACAGCTGGGTCAGAACAATAGACAAATGATGAACAAAAAAAAAGGGTCAAAGTCAAATACCTTACCAGCTGACATAGAACAATAGCTTCATGAGTCCTTTGCATAGAGTGATCCTAATTTTGGTTATTATTTAGCTCGAATTTTTTTTTTTCAATTTATTAATTATTTTATCTTATTATAATTTTTAAGATTACTGGCCACTAGCACTACCTGTGTCTTTAGTTAATTTCGCTATAGCAACGGCACGTTGTATACAAATTTAAGTAGTGGGGCGCGTCATTTCAGAGTATACAAGCTCTACGCAATTAGAGTGCTGGTCCATCTGAATACCAAAGAACTGTTCAACATTTTTTTCCTTTCAGAGTTGGACGTTGGTCGTCCCTCCCCCCCGCCCGGCGCGCCGGCCCCGGTCAGCTCGGCGCACGTGTTCGCGCCCATCTCGCCCGCCGCGCGCGCGCCCTTTGCACCGCAGCCCAGCTCGCTGTTCGACCTGCTGTTGCGGGCCAATGCCAACAACCACGATAATAGACCTGGTGAGATCACCTGCTACCTACCCCTTGTGTATTAAGCATTCATTGTAAAATGGCTTGAATTTAATCAAACCCCAAAATAAGCCCATTTGATTTTTTTGAAAGTATTAATGGGCTCTCTAATATATTAATTAACACGTCTTTGTGAGTTTCAAATAAACCATTTTGATGTTCTAATAGCCAAGTACAGTAATCCTCAATCGTTTTGGCCGGGTTGAAGTGAGCGCGACCGCCATCTTGCGCATTCTGTGCATCGGCTCGCGCCGACGACCCGGCCAAAACAATTGGGGAACTACTGTAAGTGCGACCAACTTCAATGTAGCGCTGCCGCAACAGTTATCATAGTTTTAACCTAACCTAGCCCATTTGGTCGGGCTTACCATGTCCAACTTTCAGAATTGGTCAGAAAGTTAAAAAAATAAGCTCATTGTAGTTAGTAATGAGACAGAGTGACTTTCGCATTTATAATATAAGAATGGATTCACGTATGACAGAACCTATAAAATACTCAATATAAACAATTCTTTATGCAGAGGTGAACCACGTAAGTGGTGGCAAAGTGCATAGCTTGGAGGAATTGGAAGCGCGTCTTCGGCCGCAGCACTCGCAGCCACAGCAGCATCACAATGTACCTGATCATGATCTCACTGCCTTCAAACGACTCGTGAGTATCTCTTATTGGAACAGATTGGTGAAACGTAACATGAAATTGTAACACATGTTGTAATAAATTCGCCTAGATGTTGTGTTACATTTCATGTTGCATTACACAAATTAAGACGGCTAATTTGTTACATTTCATGTTACGTTTCACCAATCTGTACCCGGCATTATACAGAACTCCTTGACTACATATTTAATTACTCGGGTTTTGGAAACCTGATCAAGCTTAATCATAAAACTAAGAAGAAAATCATTATACGGACAAACCATTCAGGGTGTTTTACCTCTGATCTTGCATCACTATCAAAATTACAGTATCTTTATTTTACAATAAGGTAACTGTGGGATTGCTGCCACTGTCCGTCAAAATAAAAGTGATCTTTAGCTTCGTTACAATAAGGTTGATGTTGGATTGCTGCTGTCAGAGGTAAAATAACTGAACGGACTGTACATAAGCGACTGTCAGTCACGACAAACGGTATAGTTCTGTATCCCGTCAGTAACGTTACATTATGATCTCGAGCGCACGAACAACCATGCGAAAAATATCTGCTGTCAACGAGGGTTGCCAATTTTTTTTACAATAAAAATACAGTAATGAGGTCGCACAAAGAAAATAAACAGTATTTTCTATGATAAAAAAGTGTGCTTTATATTTTTTCTTTAATAAAAAAACATTTAAAAAAAATGATAGACTCGCTACATTGAGTGAAGCTCATTTTGGATTAATAAATAAGGTTCTATCACTAGGGATGGTTGGCAAAAACAGTAGTTTGGCTACTTCTACAGTATCATGAATTCATGTCTATTCGACGCAAGCGCAACTGACTGACATTTTTGATTTAGATAGCATCTTGTTTCCTGCTCGGCTATTGTGATTATAGCAGTAATTGATTATGAATTTATTAGTAACGTTATGTAATTGTTTGTCGCAGTTGGCGCAGGTGTCGGGAGGGCACGCGGTTACGGCCGCGCCCGAGCCGCCGCGCCCGCAGCCGCAGCCCATGAGCTTGTTACAGGTACACCACTTTATTTATGTGCACTTGTTTTTTTAGCTACTGATCCAAGAAGTAACTTTACATAGAACATACAACCGGTTTCCGAAATGAGAATTTGAAAATTTTTGTTTTGTAATTTTTTTCAAACTACTTTTGCATTATTTTATAACTTCCGGGACATGAAAAACCCATTTTTAAAATTTTTATTGCTGAATGCGTCTGCTCTTGACCTGGATCACGATTCACGCCTGGAGCGTGAAAGCGATGGATGACATAGTGGAACGAGCGTGCCCATAGAATATAGACGTCATATGTTGCGCGCGCAAGCGCTATTCACCGCCTTAGGTATGTGAGTGGGTGAGACGGAGGAGGTAGACAAAAGCCCTGTTAACTCAGTCTGCCAATCATGTCAATCGCGCCCTCCTCCGTCTCACCGCTCACATACCTCAGGCGGTGACTAGCGCCGAAGAGATACGCGACCACCTGCATAGGCAACTGAAGGAACACGGGTGGGTTTTAGTCAGTAAAAGTCTGACACGCCTTCCGCTCCACCCAGAGCGGAAGAAGTCATTTGATGATTTCCCATTCACAAAAAAAAAGCGGTGACTAGCGTTCGCACGCGCACTATAACAGTAAAACTTCCACTGTGTCTCGTTCAGCTCCACTAGAAAGTGTTAAGGTCCACGCCCGCAAAATTCAAAATTTATTTGCAATAAACGTAAGAATTTTTTAATTTTGCAGGCTACATTGAAGTAGTCACCTTAAATTATGCTTAAGTAGACCTATATGCAAGTTCTCAAATTCAAATTCTCAATTCAGAAACCGGGTATTACTCAGTTATCGGAAATATGTTTAATCTGTTAAAAAAAATACAATAGAAAGTACAGACACCTGCATTAATTGGGTTCCTTAAGGTTGATGCGCCAGGGTAGCCCGCGAAATTCAAAATTTCTTACGTTTTTTGCAATTTGTAGGTCAGTGTGAGCTTGTATGTTTATTAAAATATGATTCGCGGTTGTAGCTAATATGGCTTTACATAATTATAATCATTAGAATCAGCAATACAACTCCATAAGTTAGCATTTATATCAAATCTAGCGATTTCATGAAATCATGAGGTTTGAGGTAAATGCTAACTTATGGAGTTGTATTGCTGATTCTAATGATTATAATTCTGTAAAGCCATATTAGTTACGGCCGCGAATCATATTTTAATCAACATACAAGCTCACACTGACCTACAAATTGCAAAAAACGTAAGAAATTTTGAATTTCGCGGGCTACCCTGGCGCTTTCGCCTTAACGCATAATTCCCAAGCAAGAGCTGCAAAGTGGGTGAACTGACGGCGTCCTTGTTCACACATACCGCCTTATTAATAGAAGCGGATTAATATTTTGCCAAACTTTTCGTTACATATAATTTTTTTGTTAAAATGTCTCCAGAAGGTGGAATCTTTTACCTATACTTACATTCTCATATAACTCAATCATATTCGATTCCGTTCAGATGCTGAACAAGAGCATGGAGCAGCAACAAAAAGCGCAGCAGCAACAACAACAACAACAGCAGCAGCAACAACAGCAGCAGCAGCAACAACAACAGCAGCAGCAGCAGCAACAACAACAACAGCCGCATATACCGCAGGAGCTCCTTTACAAGCTCTTGCAAGTGCAGGTAATTTACTGGAAGACCTTTCACTCTTGTCTTATTATTCCTTGAGTCTTTTTAAGGGGTTGTTTACCGCAAGCTTCGCCGCGAGAAGGCGCTGTGTGTTTGTCACTTGTCAAAGTCATCTTGAAGACAAAGCGAACAATCGGCGACAAGAAACTTAGCACCATCTCGCGGCAAAGTTTTCAGCAAGGAACTCCATTGGCAGCTGAATTAAAGTAACAAACACTTAGGGCCATCTACGCGGAACTAATTAGGCAGTCTCTTTCCCTATTTAAGCAAATAAATTGCAGTGTTATTTCTATAAAAAAAGAATTTCATTACACAGTAGTTCCAATGGGCTTGCCCCGAGGAATTTAATTGGTGAATCACGATAGGCTAAGATGCTGTGTCGTTGCATCGACTGCAAGACCAATATGCCAATGCGTCGTACATTTTAGTTAACATGTTCCATTTGTAAACAACGGCTAACGGCCGCTTTCTATAATATATCTTAACCTTTATCCCGATCCTTGTCCGAAACTAATCAACGGCCGAGTGTCTCAATCTGGAGTCTTTGAGAGGGCGAATCACAAGTAGCCATCAAAGAGTGCGAATCAAGATTGGGATTAAGATACACTATACGATCATGGCATAAGTCAACGTTTCAAGAAATAGAAATGTTTAAAAAGAAACTGTATGACATGTTAGTGAAAATGCTACTACTCTGTTAAAGATTTTTTAACTGACAAATCACTTGCACAATATACTTTACCTCAACCATGATGCATACAGTAACTGTAAAGATACTATTGAATATCTACTATGGTCGGACATTTAATTAGCTTCAGTAAAATTACACTTCTACTGTCATTCCTGCTGCCATTTTGTTATAAAATGAGAACATTTTGTAACAAAATGACAGATAAAAAGTGTCATTTTACTGCAGCTATTTAAGAGTCCGACTATAGCATCTTTATTGACATTCAGTTTTAACATCTGTGGATAATGATCCGTAATTTATTGGAATTTATGTATTTTGACTTATTTAAATCTCTTATTATATTATTATCTCTTATTTAAATTACGATGCGATTGTTATTGTATGCCTAAGCGGCGGGAGTGTGTATTAAGTACCTACCTATGATCCACAATAAAGAATACGAATATGAACATAACATAGCCATAGATAAATTAGTGTTTTTTTTTTTAATTGTTTGATACTTTTGTCATCAGCAACACCAACAGCAGCAGCAGCAGCAACAACAGCAGCAGCAACAAGCGGCTTCATCCAACGAGATGGGAGGCGTACCGCCCGCAGACAGAGAGTTGTTGCAGCGACCTGAAGCACAGGCTATCGTGCGAGGTCAGTCTTTAACTTTAATCTACCCGAACGTCTCCGGTGTATTTCCGTTTCCGATGTTATTATCCCCAGGGCTTGTACGCGATGACGCGAGCGGATAAGATTAGGGGATGATTTACTTTGAGAATACATGTTTTAGGTTGCTATTGATGTTTTCTGCATGCTAGTATAGCTTTTAAGTACTTATATGTAAGGATTTTGTATGTTTAGACATCGGAAACGAATGCACTTTTGGTGCAACCGGCTACGGCTAGCTTTAGGTGTTTTAACCTCATTGTTTACGAGTTGATACCGAACATTCTGACTCTGCTCTTGGATAGAGATTGACGACATCCGGACTATAACAAAAGCGTTTGTAGCGAGCTGGACAATTCTCAAAGTACAAGCAGTCGAGATTAGATTTTAAAATTACAATTAATTACAAATAGTTTATTTTTCTTTAACATGGTTTGTACTACATAGCTAGTGATTAGAAGTGTCCTTTTAAGTAAATAAATGCCTGTATTAGGACACTCCGCTCTTCCGCAACTTAAATTTTAATTTTAATTAAACTACATTTTATTGTTTCGTATTGCACAGGACTGAAAACCGGCGAGATAACGGCGCAGCATTTGATGCAACAGCTAAGCAATCCAGGTCTTCAGAGCCGTCACCGGGAAGTGTTGCTGACCATACTAAGACTGCACCAGCACCAAAGACAGGTAATGTGATATTATAGTTGTATATGAGGTTTTAATTATACTTACTATCTTAGAAAACAAAACAAAACATAGAGACTTCTTTATTATATTTAAGTTTAATAGTAATGTGTATGAGTTATACATATGAAAACCTTCCTGAATAAATTCTCTAAATTATGAAAATCGCATCAAAATCCGCGGCGTAGTTTAGAAGAACCTTGCCGCGGTCGGTCCGTGGATGGATGACCATCTTTACATACCGAGAAACCCCGTGCCTCGGAAAGCACGTTAAGCCGTTGTTCCCGACTGGGAACATGGGTTTAAGAAAACTTTATCGGTCTTATTACAAAACGAGGTTTTTCTTCTGTCATGGTTTTTAAACCATCAAGGCAGTTTTTGTAATAAGAACCTAGCTGTGATAGAAATACAGTTCTTTATACAAAACTGACAACTTAGCCTGGGAAAAACTGACATCTTGGTGTGTCGGAATAAAGTTCGAAATTCAAAAAAGGGTATGGACCTTTTTTTTAATTTCGAACTTTATTCCTGGGTTTGAAGATGAACCTTGTTTTGTAATAAGACGGTATGAAACTATGTGGTAGTGGTTGTTATGGTTACCAGACCACACATATATAATACAGTGACTTTCTAGATGACTGCGTCTTGTGTTGTAAACAGGAATCACTATAGCAGCTATGCTTATTATGTATGTAGATTTGTTGCTATGAAATCTACATACACACACATACATACATACATGCGAGATCTTTATGTATGACAAAGACGCTGGGTTAGTGCTGTGTATGTGTTTAGTTGGTAAGCCTTTATAAATAAATATATAAATAATAAATCTACGTTTTTCACGCGAATGAAACCAAAAAAAAAAATCTTTATGATCGGAAATATTGCAAGAACAAAATTCGCCGAAATGGAACCCGTCGTTTTAACAAACTAAGTTGTATGGACACGTCATTTAAAGTTACTACAACATTTATATTTTTCTTATTTTTCTGTGAATATAACTTAGCATTATAATTCCCATCGATTACTGTATACAAAGTAATTGTTTGTTCCTTGCGTCAGATGGGCGAGTCGCCGCTGCCGGGCCCGCAGCATCTGATCGTGCCCCCGCACCATCAGCCGCTGCGTTTGTCGCCACTGCCGCACCAAGGTAACAACAGTAACTTTCAGTCATTAACGGTATAACTTACAAATTAATTAACTGATACTGAAATGCTATAGAACTAAGTTTATTAATCTAACAAAAATAAATAGTGTCCGACCGAAGGTGCAATTCTGGCCGAAGCCGAAGCCGAAGCCGATTAATCGGTATTCACCAAAACCTTCGGCCGAAGCCGAAGCCGAAGCCGAAGGTGTCATTGACCTTGAGCAATACGATAGTTACTTTGATCTCAGAATATACTAGATACATATTGTGAGAGCTTTAGAGATTTAGCCCAATAACGAGCCGAGTGACCAACATATACAAGTAGGTAATAAAATATTGTCTAAAATAATAAACACTTATTAGAATTTTAAGACGCGCTCTCAAACTTGTTTTGACTCGGTTTAGTTTACTAACTGCGATTCGTTTGGTCCGGTGCGGCGGCGCGGCGAAACTCTGCTGCTCTGCACACTCCGTCTCGCTCTAGCATCGTTCAGTAAATTTCAAATTTTGACAACTAGCAAACCTTCGGCTTCGGCCAAACCTTCGGCAAATTTTTGGCCGAAGCCGAAGATTTGGCCGAAGGTGCTTTTTTGGCCGAAGGTGGCCGAAGCCGAAGCCGAAGCCGAAGCTTCGGTCGGACACTAAAAATAAATAAAAAAAAATTCTTCCAAAAAAAAAATATTCGAAAAAAAAAATATTCAAAAAATAATTATTAATAAATAATAATTATTAATAATAATTATAATTATTAATATTTAAATTATATTTATTATATATATTATTATTATTATTTTTTATATTAGAAATATTCTTCTTACTTTACCATATTATTAAAAAACTTTTTTTTTTTCCTCCTTTCATTTATTTTTTTGATTAATCGGTAGGCGAGTGAAAGATTTCGAGTGCCGAAATCCAATATCGTTGGATCGGTTCACTATTATAGTACTCGCGTTATGAACTGAGTCCTTGGGCCTAAATTTCAGTAGTAATAAGAATGTGCATCGTGCCTTGTGTCTTATCGCACATCATTATGGCACTTTATAAGTGCGAGCGAGACAGACTAATAACAATGATTTATGGCCCGATGACTCAGTTTCAATGCAATGAATTCATATTTTTCTTTTAATTTATTTTGTGTTCATATGTTTCACTTTGAGTGAAATTTGCTGAAGGCAAAAAATAACAAAAAGTGAAGTGTCTGATTTCGGCTTTATTAACACATTCATGTAATTTCTGTAATGGACGCAGCGTTCTGTGTGTCGCCTATAATGGCCACCAGTCCCAACACGCTAGCCGTGCACCACCCAGGTAGTATATGTTTCATTTCAATCGATATAAGCGGGAATAACCCAACGGCTAAGGTGCTGACTGACGAGCTAGGACGTGAGTTCGATTCCCACTCATTGCATTGCAGCGTAATCATAATAATTATGTAGCTTAAAGAGAGGGGCTGACTGGATTAATAATACTATTTTTACGTACTGTTAGCATCAGAAAATATTCTAAATGGGAAATATTTTACTGAAACAGTGGCTGGCAACATTGCCACCAATACCAGCCAGTCTATGAAATATTGCAGAAATGTCCCGGCCATTTAGCCACACGTTTGGTATGGCAACATTTTCATGTATATATTCGGCATATTGCCGAAAGACGATCGCTTCACATTCGAAAATACTGAAATATTGCCGAGTCAGTTATATTTTTGTTTCGTTTTCCGGTATAAGTGCATCCCTTTAATTTAAGACGGTATGGCAACATTTTCATGTATATATTCGGCATATTGCCGAAAGACGATCGCTTCACATTCGAAAATACTGAAATATTGCCGAGTCAGTTATATTTTTGTTTCGTTTTCCGGTATAAGTGCATCCCTTTAATTTAAGACGCAACGATGATGATTGGCATGCGACATCGCAATTAGTTGATATATTCTGCGCATTCTTTTTTAGAAATAATCTATATACAGGGTGAAATTGAATAGATGCGACAAAATTTAAGGGGGTGTTCTACGCATCAATATGAACAACTTTTACTATGGGACCAAACCTGAAATCGCGAAAAAAAATTCAGCTGTTCAGTACATTTTGACGAATTATGCGAACATAAAATGTACTGAACAGCTGATGTTTTTTTGTCATCATGGATACGTTAAAAATTCGAGTAATTATGGAATATGAGTACCGTCGTGGCAGCAACGCGGCACAAGCGGCACGCAACATCAACGACGTTTACGGAGCTAACACTACAAACCAACGCACCACCTGTTATTGGTTTGCTCGCTTCCGTTCTGGAAATTTCGACCTGAAAAATGAACCTCGCGGTCGTCCGAAGACTTTGGTCGACAATTACGAATTAAAGGCGATTGTGGAAGCTGATGATACACAATCTACGGCTGAATTAGTAGCAGCTTTCGACGTTAGCGTCAAAACAATATTGGTCCATTTGCGTCAAATTGGCAAGGTAAAAAAGCTTGACAAATGGGTGCCCCACGAACTCAATGATCGCCAGCGCGAAGTACGCGTCGAGACGTGCCTTGCACTGCTCAACAGACACACAAATGAAGGAATTTTGAACCGCATTGTTACCTGCGATGAAAAATGTATTCTGTTTGATAACCGCAAGCGCTCAGCAAGTTGGTTGGATCCTGGTTCAGCACCTAAACAATGCCCTAAACGAAAACTTACCCCTAGAAAAGTGATGGTCACTGTTTGGTGGTCTAGCGCCGGTGTGATTCATCACAGCTTCTTACCAAACGGGGTGAGCATTACTGCAGATGTGTACTGTGAAGAACTGAACACAATGATGGAGAAGCTGGCACATCTCCAACCAGCATTGGTCAATCGCTCGTCTCCGCTGCTCCTGCACGACAACGCGCTACCTCATACTGCACAGCAGACGGTCTCCAAGTTGCAAGAACTGGGGTTGGAAGCTCTCCGTCTTCCGCCCTACTGACCAGACCTTGCGCCTACAGACTACTACTTTTTCCAGAATTTGGATAACTTCTTGGCGGGAAAAAAATTCAATACCCGAGAGGCAGTACAAAATGCCTTTGAAGAATTTGTTGCCTACCGGCCGGCTGATTTCTTTAAGAAGGGCATCAATAAACTGCCACTGCGTTGGCAAAGATGCATTGATTGCATGGGTGATTACTTCGATTAATACAAATAAAAAATACATGAAAAAAATTCGTTTAAATTTTTTCATACAAAACGGCAATTTCATAGGTAAAGACCTATTATATGAATTTTGAATATGAGAGTCACTTTTAGGGGGAAAATAAGAAAATGTAAAAAAAAAGTTTTGTAAACTGTACCTTGTGACATATCAAATGAAAGGGCTTACTATGAGGGTCTCAAATATATTTTTTTTATAATTTTAAAATATATTGTTTTAAAGTTATTTAAGAAAATAGACGAAAATTGACCATTCCCCCCCCCCCCCCCCCCTATCTCCGAAACTACTAAGCCTAAAATTTTTAAAAAAATATAGAAAATACAAACATCCGAATTGAGAACCTCCTCCTTTTTTAGAAGTCGGTTAAAAATAGTTCTATACCCGTAGATTACAGGAAAACCTATAAGAAGTCTGTGGTCTTGAAATAACATGGTAAATCTATATATATAAAAAAATCAAAGTCCTGACTGAGTCACTGACTAATATATCAACGCACAGCCCAAACCAATGGACCTAGAGACTTGAAATTTTGCACATAGATACCTTTAAATATAGTGTAAACATCCACTAAGGAAGGATTTTTGGAAATTCTATCCCTAAGGGTGTAAAATAGGGGATGAAGGTTTGTATGAAAAATCCTATCCCTTGAGTTAATAGACTTGAAACTTAGCACGAATATTCATCTAAGTAAATTATAAAGTTTATCATTTTGAGTTTTCCTAAACCTCTGGATTGGGCGTGTCAAAGTTTGTATGGAGGAATTTTAACACGCGGTCCGATTAACTCAAAACTCAGTTTTTATACTTGAGACCAAAAATGAAGACTAACGTGTATCAGGGTTTTCCAAAAATCTACCCCTAAGGGGTGAAAAGTTAATTTTATAGCGGAGGATTTTATTGGGGGCTTGATTAACTCTAAAATTGGTGTAAATAATGTTTGAGTCAAGTTATGGAAACATACCAGACGATTTTTGAAATTCTTTATCTGTGTTCGTGAAAACAGAGATACAGTTTATATGAAAAATTTTATTAATTTGGTTAATGAACTTGAAACTTAGCACAAATACTTGCATAAGTAATAATGTTTGTCATTATTAGTTTTTCAAAACTACGCCTCAAATGAGGTTTAGGGATGTTAAAGTTTGTATAGAAGAATTTTAAAGCGCAGTCGATTAAAAAAATGGTACTTGCCAAACGAATTTTCCCAGATTTTGACGGCATATAGCTGATGTTTTAAGTAGTAACAAAGGCTATTTTTATTTTAGAAAAATAATTAGGGTTACGTGCAAGAAAATTAAAATCCATGAAATCAGACAACCACGTACAGTCCAGTACAAACTTACTAAGCCTCCGCTGTCTATTACGGCTATAACAACAAGTAATAATAAAAATAAAGCAAAGTTAATTTAAGGGGTCAGTCCCCATACAATAAACTTTTCATTTTGAAAAAAAAAAAAACAATCTAGCATGTGGGGTGTCATCGTCTAGAACTCATTGAGAAGAGCAGAAACACATTTTTTTTATCTTCTAAAATTAAGAAATTCGCTAGCGCAACAATTCAACAAATTAGGAATTTGAAACTTCTTTATACCATGTAGGTACCATAAATACTGTATTTAAGCAACAATACTGAAAACGGCGATTCATAAGGTATTTTGTTTAAACATGGGTGATTTTCTGCAACTGCAAAAAATAACCTTGTAATTCACAGTATCATTATAAAATAAGTAAAAAGTTATCTTTGCGATTGCGTGCGCGAGTCCGACTCGCACTTGACCGGTTTTTTTTGTGGGTTCTATTGTCATTTTTGATTAAATAGAAATGGGAACATATGCGCCTAGAATTGCTTCATAAATATCCAATACAAACAATACTCAATTATACAGGGTGGCCGGAACATTGACGTCCAAAAATAAAATTTCGGTCCCTCGTATCGTGGGGTATTCGAATCACCCCCATGTATGTTCCGCGACTTTTCATAGTTTTAGAGTTATGAATTTTTTTCTGAATGTTTGAAAATTTTCGACCTGACCAACCTAAAAAAATTCTAAAAAAAAAGTAGAGGGTTTTATCGAGTTTCTTTTTTTGCAACTGAATTTTCATAAGTAGTACTTTTATGCATAAAATAATCAGCTTCGTAACTGTGATGAAAGTTATGAAAATGTTGATCTAAAGTGAAAAATTTACGTTCGGTAAATTATGACTCAAATTTTCAACTTTAAATTAAAAATCTTAACAGGTGACTTCATAATTCCTAAGTAGGCTTCAAGAATGCGCCAGACTCTCAGCTTTCATAATCATAAAAAAATGAAGTACTTAATAGGGCTACTTTGTTTAAAATCGGCCTTCAAAGACAGCGAGGTGGAAAAATTCTTAAAATTACCCATCTGAGTAATTATTTTTTTTTGGCTATTTTCTCGTTCCTAAGGTTAATTAATGATAAGAATACTGAAAACTAACCAACAAATAGTTTCAGAGTTGGGTAAGAAAAGTTTTACGTAAAAAGTGGTTTTGAATAAAACACAGATGATAATGTGAAAAAAGTACTTAATTTATTTTTAACATTTACAAAAGGTTTTCAAAGTGGTCACCACCAGCAGCAATACACATTCTACACCTACGTAAGAAATTGTCTGGCAATCGTCTAAAAGCGTCTCTGTTCTCTCTCACAACACGTTCAGCTTCTGCAATCAACTGCCTCAGCTCTTGTTCACTTGAACAGTCTCGGGCGTATGCTATTTCCTTGTAATAGCCCCAAATAAAGAAATCGATGGGGTTGAGATCAGGTGAGCGTGGAGGCCACCTAATTGGTCCGCTGCGTCCGATCCATCTGTTGGGGTATGTTTCATCTAAGTAATTTCGGACCTGGGTTGCATAGTGACACGGGGCGCCGTCATTTTGCAACACCATGGTTCGTCTGAGTTCGATATTCACATCTGCCAGCAACAATGGAAGTTCATTTTCCAAAAAGTTTTTGTATGTTTCTCCATCAAGTCTGGACGGCAGTTCAAACGGACCAATTAGTTCGCCATTGAGGATACCAGACCACAAGTTAACGCTGAAGCGATGTTGAAATGTCGAAGCTCTCACTTCGAGTGGATTTTCATTCGCCCACGTGTGGTAATTATGAATATTGAATATAATGTGGTTAGTTTTCAGTATTCTTATCATTAATTAACCTTAGGAACGAGAAAATAGCCAAAAAAAAATAATTACTCAGATGGGTAATTTTATGAATTTTTCCACGTCGCTGTCTTTGAAGGCCGATTTTAAACAAAGTAGCCCTATTAAGTACTTCATTTTTTTTATGATTATGAAAGCTGAGAGTCTGGCGCATTCTTGAAGCCTACTTAGGAATTATGAAGTCACCTGTTAAGATTTTTAATTTAAAGTTGAAAATTTGAGTCATAATTTACCGAACGTAAATTTTTCACTTTAGATCAACATTTTCATAACTTTCATCACAGTTACGAAGCTGATTATTTTATGCATAAAAGTACTACTTATGAAAATTCAGTTGCAAAAAAAGAAACTCGATAAAACCCTCTACTTTTTTTTTTAGAATTTTTTAGGTTGGTCAGGTCGAAAATTTTCAAACATTCAGAAAAAAATTCATAACTCGAAAACTATGAAAAGTCGCGGAACATACATGGGGGTGATTCGAATACCCCACGATACGAGGGACCGAAAGAAGGACGGTCAAATCGTACCTGACTACGAGGCGGTGGTGTACAGATATGCCATATATATGTAAAAATCTAGTATTTTTTAAGGTCTTAAAAAACATAAGAAATAGATATTTAAGTCGCCAGAAAAAAAAGCACAAACACATTTTTTTTTAATAGCATAATTTGCAAATTATTTAGAATAACATGTTCAGAACGCACCTTTGACGATTCATTTTGCTTAAGAAATGATTTAGTACTCAAAGATTATAATTATTCACGTTATTAGATGTAATTCAATTCTATATACTTGTGTATCAAACCAACTAGTGCTGTTTTTATTATGTACTAGCTTTTGCCCGCGGCTTCGCCCGCGTGGATGTCGGAAAATATCCCATGGGAACGTTCATGTGGAAAACATAGGGCATATCCCTAACTTAAGAAATGCTGGGTTTCCCATACAAACTTTCATCCCTTTTATCACCCCTTGTAGGATAATGTTTTAAGACAAAAAGTAGCCCATGTCCTTTCCCAGGATGCTATCTATAGCCTTGCCAAATTTTATCGAAATCCGTGCAGTTTTGTAAATTTTAAAATCAATCCCTATTTTACCCACTTAGGGGATGATTTTTAAAAAACGCTGACCCGCATATTTCTTAACTTCTTACCAATAGCATAAATTTGTTATCCCTAACTTAAGAAATACTGGGTTTCCTTACAAACTTTCATCCCTTATATCACACCCTGTAGTATTGTTTTTGAAAGTATTCTATGTCCTTTCCCAGGATGCTATATAAAGCCTTGCCAAATTTTGTCGAAATCCTTGCAGTTTTGTAAATTTTAAAATCAACCCCTATTTTAACCCCTTAGGGGATGATTTTTCAAAAACGCTGAACCGCATATTTCTTTATTTCCTATCAAAAGCATACATTTTAATTTTCACATCCCTAACTTAAGAAATACTGAGTTTCCCATACAAACTTTCATCCCCTATATCACCACCTGTAAGATTATTTTTTAAGACCAAAAGTAGCCTGTATCCTTCCCCAGGATGTTATATAAAGCCTTGCCAAATTTTATCGAAATCAAGCCTTGCCAAATTTTGTCGAAATCCGTGCAGTTTTGTAAATTTTAAAATCAACCCCAATTTTACCCCCTTAGGATATGATTTTTCAAAAACGCTGAACCGCATATTTCTTTATTTCCTATCAGAAGCATACATTTTAATTTTCACATCCCTAACTTAAGAAATACTGAGTTTCCCATACAAACTTTCATCCCCTATATCACCCCCTGTAGGATTATTTTTTAAGACCAAAAGTAGCCTGTGTCCTTCCCCAGGATGTTATATAAAGCCTTGCCAAATTTTATCGAAATCCGTGCAGTTTTGTAAATTTTAAAATGAACCCCTATTTTACCCCTTAGGGGATGATTTTTCAAAAATGCTGAATCGCATATTTCTTAATTTCCTACCAATAGCATAATTTTTTTATACCTAACTTAAGAAATACTGGGTTTCCTTACAAACTTTCATCCCCTATATCACCCCCTGTACTTGTTTTTGAAAGTATCCTATGTCCTTTCCCAGGATGCTATATAAAGCCTTGCCAAATTTTGTCGAAATCCTTGCAGTTTTGTAAATTTTAAAATCAACCCCTATTTTACTATATTTTACCCCCTTAGGGGATGATTTTTCAAAAACGCTGAACCGCATATTTCTTAATTTCCTATCAAAAGCATACATTTTAATTTTCACATGCCTAACTTAAGAAATACTGAGTTTCCCATACAAACTTTCATCCCCTATATCACCCCCTGTAAGATTATTTTTTAAGACCAAAAGTAGCCTGTGTCCTTCCCCAGGATGTTATATAAAGCCTTGCCAAATTTTATCGAAATCCGTGCAGTTTTGTAAATTTTAAAATCAACCCCTATTTTACCCCTTAGGGGATGATTTTTCAAAAATGCTGAATCGCATATTTCTTAATTTCCTACCAATAGCATAATTTTTTTATCCCTAACTTAAGAAATACTGGGTTTCCTTACAAACTTTCATCCCCTATATCACACCCTGTAGTATTGTTTTTGAAAGTATCCTATGTCCTTTCCCAGGATGCTATATAAAGCCTTGCCAAATTTTGTCGAAATCCGTGCAGTTTTGTAAATTTTAAAATCAACCCCAATTTTACCCCCTTAGGGGATGATTTTTCAAAAACGCTGAACCGCATATTTCTTTATTTCCTATCAGAAGCATACATTTTAATTTCCACATCCCTAACTTAAGAAATACTGAGTTTCCCATACAAACTTTCATCCCCTATATCACCCCCTGTAGGATTATTTTTTAAGACCAAAAGTAGCCTGTGTCCTTCCCCAGGATGCTATATAAAGCCTTGCCAAATTTTATCGAAATCCGTGCAGTTTTGTAAATTTTAAAATCAACCCCTATTTTACCCCCTTAGGGGATGATTTTTCAAAAACGCTGAACCGCATATTTCTTAATTTCCTACCAATAGCATAAATTTGTTATCCCTAACTTAAGAAATACTGGGTTTCCCTTACAAACTTTCATCCCCTATATCACCCCCTGTAGTATTAATTTTGAAAAAAAATAGTATCCTATGGCCTTCCCCTGGATGCTTTATAAAGCCTTGCCAAATTTAGTCGAAATCCATGCAGTTTTGTAAATTTTAAAATCAACCCCTATTTTACCCCCTTAGGGGATGATTTTTCAAAAACGCTGTACCGCATATTTCTTTATTTCCTATCAAAAGCATACATTTTAATTTTCACATCCCTAACTTAAGAAATACTGAGTTTCCCATACAAACTTTCATCCCCTATATCACCCCCTGTAGGATTATTTTTGAAAAAAAAAGTAGCCTATGTCCGTCCCCAGGATACCATCCATAGCCTTGCCAAATTTTATCGAAATCCGTTCAGTGGTTTAGGCGTGAAAAGGTAACAGACAGACAGACAGACAGACAGACAGAGTTACTTTCGAATTTATAATATTAGTATGGATTGGATTCTTGTCATAAAAATAATTATGTGGGTTCATAGTAAGTATCAGCATTTTGTTCAATTGTGTACAACGGAACGTCATAATATGTCATCGACGCGCGCCATGGATTGACAGTGTCAATACTGTCAATTACAACGGGTGTCAATTTGACACTAATATACTGTAGTGTGTAGTCTTTGCACCCGGCGATCTCGCATTGTTGTTGTGTTGTTGTTGTTAGTGTGAATATTGTGATAAGTACTGTACTGTTTTGGATTTCCTTCTGTTGTTTGACCTTGGCATTGTTTTACAGACTGATAACTAGGTACCGCTTGTGACGATTATTCTGTGCTTTTGATTTCCGGACACCGATAACCTCAAAAGTATTTTTTGCATTATTGAAATATCTTGGCTATTTAGATATTATTTTCGAAAGGGATGGTGTTAACTACATAAAACAATCAAATCTCACTATAATTTGCTTCTGTACACTGAAAATAAAACTCAGGTCCAGCTTCTATAGAAATATGACCGATGTTCTTTTATTTTTGGACGTCAATGTTCCGGCCACCCTGTATACTTACAGTTTTTTTTGTACGAATTATTTTCAGTATTTTCACCTTCAAAGTAACGAAAACTTTAAGATTTTTTTAAAAATAGAGTATACAAAATTGGCACACGGGAGTTCTATTCGTGCATTTTTAGTAAACTATTGAGTAGAAATATTCAATAAAAAGCTGATGTCACTTTTTTGGGGCAAAAAAAACACTGTGCTATGAGACCAAAACTAAAATCGCGAAAAAAAATCAGCTGCTCTGTAGTCGCTATATTTTGACGAGTTATGCGAACATGAATATATGGGGCAGCTGATTTTTTTCGCGATTTCAGGTTTGGTCCCATAGTAAAAGTTGTTTGTTATCAAGATCACAATCATGTGTTTAGGTATCGGTCACTAATTACCCGTCGCCCTATATATTGCAACACATGGCCCAGCCATAGGTTGCTCAGCCAGAAGCAGTAATAAAATGTTTTTGTGATGGCCGAGCAATAGTTGCCAATAGTACAGCTACACATTACAGTAAAAGTATGGTCCGTTTAGAAGCACCTTAAGAGGTTTTAATTTTCTCGTGCAGTTAGCCAGCCAGCAACATAGGTAACATGGCTGAGAGCCCACTCCACGTTGCTTTTAAAGGTGCATCACAGTGGGGTTTCTTAAATCCTTCCTGGCAGAAGAGTGTTTTGGATGCATTGGTTAGTTATAAAATGATTTGCAGAAAATAACTTTCATTTCTACAGTGTTGATTTATTTCAACGGTATTTGCTAAACGGGAGTTTTACACAGGTGAGTCCAGTCCATTAGCAAAGTGTATTTTTGCTTCTTTGGATGTAGTTTACGCCAAGACCACCAATGTGGCATGTGTTATTATTTAGGCTTGCCGCACACGGGCCACACGCTACAGCCACAAAACCTCGCCACCTGCAGCTATAAGCTGCTACTAAGTATCGAAAGTGCGCGACAGATACTTATGGTCGGTGGTCGACACAAGTGGCCGCGTAGCCGCTACTTTTATAACCCATTGCTATCGTGTAGTTTAGTGGCCTGTGGCGGCCACACGAAGTGAGAAGCGGCCTATAGTGGCGTGTAGCGTCCACCGGCTATATCCGTGTGCGGCGAGTTCATACATATAAAATGTACAAAATCTGTAGTACGCAGCTCGGTGGCGGTGTTTTGTGTACAGCAAGGCTTATACTGGATGACTTCTTTTACCGTCTTTAAAAAAAAAATAGGCTATAATAGGTGAACGGAGTAGAAGCCTATG
Organism: Cosmia trapezina; assembly: GCA_905163495.3. Taxonomy (NCBI): domain Eukaryota; kingdom Metazoa; phylum Arthropoda; class Insecta; order Lepidoptera; family Noctuidae; genus Cosmia; species Cosmia trapezina. The sequence goes on from LR991039.1 coordinate 10,873,115, forward strand.
GCATACGTAATGTTTTTTTTTTTTTAATTAAAAAAAAAACAAAATTCAAATCATATGCAGGTTAGGTTGCATATGATTTGAAATTTTATATATTTTAAAGATTTTAAACGATTTTTTTTTTTTTTAATTTCTGTTTTATTGTTCTAATGTGAAAAGTTTACATCGATTTTGTAGTATTTATTGATACTTAGATAATTTTTTCTGTCTCCAATATTAAAAAAAAAACTAGGTATGCCATAGGCTTCTATTCCGTTCACCTAATGTACCCTATTTTTTCAAGACGGTAAAAAAAGTCATCCGGTATTTAGGACAGTCAGTGTAACATTTGAACTACACAGACGTGCGGTTCACTGTGCAAGGAATAACTGTAATAAAACTGAAGAATAAAGGTGAGCGTCCACTGGTCCGCACCGGCCGCAATGCACGCAAGACATGCAACGGATATTAGTTTGTTTGTATGAATAAATGAAAATGCGGGCGGTACCGATAGTGGACGCAGTGCTATATGAATTCAAGAGTCCAAAATCCGTTGCGGCCGGCGCGGACTAGTATAGTGAGTCTCACTTTAAGACCGTGTTAGCAGTTTGTCTATCTATGGTATCGGATGAGTCCCTTTACGTAGCACTAACTTTTCTATCTAGCTGTACACGTTGTATCAGAAAGGTGTGGTCACATTTAAGGGTGTGGTACAGACCATCAAACTGGACCGAACTGGACTGGACTGGACTGGACTGGACTTTCTCCATGGGACCAACATCGTAATCGAGAAAAAATTATCAGCTGTTGTAACAAATCTACTGGCGTAATAAAATAAAAGTGGTAAAAAGTAGACTTGAACAATATATAATTTAGAAGAAGGATAAAAATACAGTATTGATTAAAAACCTAGGACACTCTCAGATGGAAGTAGGAGGAAGGTTTTGAAAATAAGAATTTGGAACTGCGTCAGGCTAGGTTGTATTGTACGTCAGGCCTCGTCAGCTCTGAGGCGTGAAGATGCGCTTCCCAGTTTAAATGTGAAGATACTCAGCAGTGCAGGTCACACAAGTAGTGAAGAAGTTTGTCCTCTTGGAGTCAGCGTAGGCTCTGTCTTAGTGAAGGTAGTTCCTGACCAAGAAGGTTCCTGTAAGTCTTGAACATGCAACACACGCATCACGCGTGCGTGTTTGCGTATGTAGCAGCTGATTATTTTTTCTCGATTACGATGTTGGTCCGATGGAGTAAGTGGTTCAGTTTGATAGTCTGTACACACGGCTACACATCAAGCTATAAATTTCCAGTTTACACTAACCTCTCATTGTAAGGAAATCCTATACAATGTGAGATCAGCTTATACTGGAAATGTATAGCTTGATCTGTAGCCGTGCGTACCACACCCTTAAATTTGACCACACCTTTCTGTTACAACCTGTACATAGCTGTACGTATCAAATGACTGTCTTGTTCCACTAAATTAATGAATGAACCTTCCTGGCAGGCGTGCCGGCCCGCATTCCTTCGCCGCGCGAGTTAGCTGCGCACACCCAGTCCATAATGCAGAATGCCCTCATCAAGAAGAAGCTGGAGGAGCAGCGAGAGAACTACCGTCGCAGGCAGGAGATGTCGCAGCCCAAACAGTCCACACCTATATCATTCACACCCACCTCGGTGAGTACTCCAGTAGAAGTAGTAAAAGAGCTCTATGTGTATGGGACCTTCATCGTTAAGCAACGCTTGTCCGGGAGGAAGCGCCCGGGTGTCACCATTATGTGGATCGGTTGTTCGAAAGAGATACCGTATTATTTATTTTTTTGTTTTGCCTCTTTAATTTAGTCTGTGCTAAATAAATGTGTTTCTTTCTTTTTTTTTCTTTATACCGTAGCCGTGTACCGTGGCACAGGCAACTGAAGGAACACGGGTGGGTTTTAGTCAGTAAAAGTGACACGCCCTTCCGCTCCACTCATAGCGGGAGATCCAAAAAAAAAAGAGCATCGCTTGTGGTGGTCGGTCCATGGATGGGTTTCATTCTATTACATACCGAGACTCCTCGGAGCCTCGGAAAGCACCTTAAGCCGTTGGTCCCGGCTGTCATTCGTAGGTACCTCTTTGACAGTCGTTACAGGCAGAAGTTCGATAGTCTGACAACCGGTCTTGCCATGAAGTATCGTGTTACCCAGTAATTGGGTTGCACGCAGTCCATAATGCAGAACGAAAATGATTAATGCATCTAGAGAAAGCTGGAGGAGCAGCGAGAGAACTATCGTCACAGACAAGAGGTGTCGCAGACCAAACGGTCCACGCCTATATCACCATATCACCCATCTCGATGAGCAGTTCAGTGTACAGAGTGCAAGGGACAGCCCTCAATTGACCCTTAATTGTGTTGTTTCAGGTATTACGTAAAATGACTGCAGAGAAAGAGTCTGACGCGCCAAGTCCAAAGCAGCAGCAGTGGGTGCAGCCACCCAAGGTGCCGCAAGGCAGGCCTATAGTTAAGGTGAGCCCTAAATACACATCAAACGTGCCTACAATACGCTAGAATTGAAATATCAACTATGGTCTTTGACATATTCCACTAGATGTCGCTATGTTTGTCTTAAAATACCAAGCAGTATTCCGTTGGGTATTTGTATAAACGTTAAAGTGAATGCGCAGTGGTATCCCGCGAAATTCAAATTTTCTTGCGTTTTTTGTAATTTTCATGTCAGTGTCAGGGCGACAATAACATATGTATTTACATAATTATTTACCTTAAGAATCATCAATAAAGTAAGATTTGCCGCGATTCGATCTGATTTCCGAAATCAGATCGAAACGGCAAATCTTCAGTAGTAATAAATTAGGTTGGCCTGATGGGACATGGAAGCAGCCCTTTATCGTAGATACAGACACTAATAGATGCCAGAGGTTATGATGCTTATATAGACTCGTATGGTTGTTACAGGGTAACCAGAGCGGCACAGCGCCAACGATGGGCTACGCGACGCCCAATGATTACCAACAACATTATATCAACCAGCAGCAGGTACGTTACTTCTCTTCTCATGTTTCATGTCATTTTTTTGACGGCCATTTCCATCGTATAATATGACAAGTATCTAAGCGTGGTTAATGTTTTTGTAAGTAGACCATACAGTCACGACACTCGCATAAATATCTTACCGATAGACAAAATTTGAAAGCGTGTTTCTCTGAAAATAAAAATAAGAACTGAGAAAATTGTACGGTGGTTGTAGGGTTTATTTATGCTCGTGACTATGCAATACAAAGTCGACATGGGTATTTTATTTACTGTCCTGGAACTTGATTCTTGAGACACAGTACGTCTTTTTGTCGTGTTTTAACCATTTCTGACGACTGACGAATAATGGCAATTTCTTCTGTGGTAAGTCTTAGTTGTGATTTGAATTTACGGGCAGTTTAAGTTGATCGTGAATTTGATTGTTAATCAAATCAAAATTACTTTCAAAGATCCATAATGTGAATAATACCTTAAAGTAGTATGTGTAAGTAAATTATTATTGTTAGTTGTGGTTGTAGTTGAAGCATTTTGCATCACAGAAGATGACCAAGTAAGGTGCGTGGACTTCCTCTCCACAAAATGCCTTAAAATGGGAAAATAGAAACTATTTGTCAGTTAATCAAGTTCCTTGACCGTTTATGTGTTAAAGTGTGTATCTGTTAGGGTCAGTCTCCACCAAGCGGAAAAACCCTCGCGAATGCTGACCCTAAAGAGAGCTTAACTCATATTCACACCTCTTGGTGATATTTTTTTCATGTTGAAGCGAAATAACTATATATTATAACGTTACAGCAAATGCTGGGTTCAGTTCGTCCCTTCCCTCATCCTCCTCAGAGGCAACAAGTACCAAACTCGGTAAGTTGTATTGCAAAACAGAAAGATCTTATACAACAAAGAATTTTAATTCGTTTAATATCTCACCAAGAACTAGAATTAGCTAGCCCCTAATTACACGAGACTTACAACTAGGAATACAGGCGTGATATTTTTTTTTTTTTTTTTAATCTTGATCCATGTGTATTGGTCTTTCGTATGAAACATGTTTTTTTTAATATTTCCGAGTTGGTGCCAGGCACTCTAAAAGTTGTTAATTTTTATGAGTATTACTCTCCCTTATAGTACACATGGTGTAAGGGACAGCCCTCCGTAGACTGAAGAGGTGAAATTAGTATATCATACTAAGATGACTGGTACATGAAATTATTTCAGGAACGTTATGGGAATCCAATAAACCTGATTTCTTTTATTACATCACACGCAATGTATTGTTACTGTGGCAAAACACACGTAGCGAACGGTAGCGCAGCCAGCCTACACCAGCTGATTTCACGCGTCGTTCGTTAGAGTATTTCAACATCCAGTGCAGTTTTTTTTTATTTTAGCTGTTTTATTTACATAAATGGAATGCTGCGTACAGACTACATATAATGTAATTTTACATTGAAATAAAGGAGTAGTAACTGAACAAACGATAAAAACAATGAAAATTTTTCTGAGAAATTTTCCGGTGGAAAATTATTCAGAATAAGGAGCTGAATGCACCCTGGTAGTTTGCGGAGGGCTGTCCCTAACGCCCTGTATGTCCCTCGTTTAACCAAACATATTTTATTATAAAACTAGTGTCCAATAATGTGTTTTATTGAATTTGCAGTACAATAACATGAACAATATGGTCCGCGGCATGGCTGGCGGCACTTCACTACATAAGCTACTCATCCAGTCGCACCAGAGGAGTCTTAATGGTGAGTACTCGAACCTCGCACTGAAATCTGCTCACGAGAATTTATCATCATCTCATCTGCTATGCTTTACCCAACTATGTTGGTATTAGTATTTTACATAGAGCGACTGCCTATCTGACCTACACAAACCATTTACTGGGTAACACGATACGTCTTGGTAAAACTGGTTGTCAGACTTTCGTGTTTCTGGAAACCCGTAACGACTGTCAAAGAACGTACACAGAACATCTCTATTGGATTAATGTTTCTCGACACACTAATGGACTTGAAATTACGTAATGCAATACTCAATACTTTTTGAGAAAAACAATTGTGGTGCCGGGCAGCGTATATAGAAATGCTACTTCAGTACGTCCCCTCAGGCGGAGACGATAGTCATTTCCAGGCGTTAAACACGCGTAAATGGTAATTCCGCGTAAATGCTACTGAATACTAGCATTTACGTGTGTTAACGCCTGGAAATGCGCTAACTCTAGGTATTCGTCTCCGCCTGAGTGGACGTACTGAATTAGCATTTCTATATACGCTGCCGGGCACAGCATAGTAGGAGAGGAAGAGGGCTTTAATTTGACAGCTTAGTTGATAATCTTAGGCAAATTTTTCAATAGTCAGATAACTTTTATCTGAAGAACAAATATGACAGTTTGACAACATTATTTTGTTAGAGAAAAAGTGTTTTAATAAGATTCTATTTTTAAATTTCGGTATTGTGATTAAAAGTATGTCAATATAAACTAGTTTTGAAGTTTATAATTCGAATTTCACGATATGAGAGTAGATAAACTAAAAATTATATAAGTAATCAAGTATTTAATAAAATATGTAATTTAATTTTTAATTTTTTGTCATTTAGATATTCATTGATAAGTATTATAATTGCATATAAATAACAGAAATTGTTTTAGTTCATTTGAATTGAGTTATTATTATTTTTTAATTATTTCCGGTAAAGTTTTAGTTCACGACAAAAATAATGTAAGAATTAGGTAATTTCGCAGACATGGGCGGCGCGGGCGGCACCGGTGGCGGCGACAACCAGCTGGCGCGCTGGTTCTCCCCCGAGCTGCTGGCGCGCGCCTCGGCCGGCAAGCTGCCCTCCGTGCACGTGCCCAACGCGCTGGCGCTGGAGGACCTTGAGCGCCACCACCACAGCTCGGCGCCAGTACACAACTGAGCCACCCTCCTGCCACCCACCAGCCGCCAGGGCGACGCCAGTGAAATAACTACTCTAACCGTGGAACGTCTTCCCTATATAAAGTTATACATAACACGCTCAGTGCGTTTCGGAATTTTTTGAGTCGAGACTTCTCGCCCAAAACGACACATCAAATTATTGACAGTGAAAGGAAGATTTCTTTTAGGTTTATGAAATGCTCATTTGTTCAAATCGACCCTCGATTCCTGTAATAGCAATAATGATTTTGTCAAACTCCCATTTAGAAGTAATATAGTATTAATCTACTCCCTTTGTATAAAAGCCGAGGTAAAACGTATAAGAGAGTATTAAACTCGTATTGTGCGCAAAAATAGCGTAAATGAATGACGCGTAAAAGATTGCATTGTATTCATAATTTTATGCAAAAATAGTCCAACAATTAGAGATTTAGATCTGAAATATTTATTTTCGGTTCCGTAGATTTGTCACTTTTTCTATTTATTTGGAACATTGAAAAGCAAGATTAAATTACACCAGCAATCTACTATAATAGAAACTAAGATATTGAGCTGCTAATAATCTCAAGACATCGAAATACATTGAAAACTTACAAGCACGGACGAAGTATGAAATATGTAGGAAATAGTTTAATGTATATCATAAGACCTGATTTTGTCTGTTAGTAGAATATTGAAATTCATTAATACGTCCGCGACTTGTAACCGTAACGTAGAAATCTCAGAACGAAGAAACTTTTATGAAACAAAATTAAGATGTCAATGTTCCCTTCATATTGTATTACTGGACAGGACTAGTATTGAGAAAAGATGAAGCTGATGGCGAGTAACAATTTCGATGTATTAATTTGTCTAGGCTGTTTCGACTGAGTCATTATTTTAATCCGCTGTCAGCTCCCAACTTCCAATTGACTTCATTATAGTAGTAACTCCTTCCATGACACTCATGGACAAGCGCTGAACGCAAGAAACAAACGGCCAAATTGAAGAGTGACCTCATTTGATCTGGTTTTCTTGTGTGTCGGTGCCACGTTAGGTCGGTTGAGATGCAAGCGAGTGTGATCGAATTTGAGAGCGTGAGTGTATACGTATGTCTACGGTTGTGTTTGTAAGCATTTTTGTTACTACGTCGTTTATGTGAGGAGAAGGATTTTTGTTGATAAAATAATAATAGAAGTATAGTCTTTCCCCGCGTCTGGACTCAGCGAGGTGGGGAACAGACGTAGTTAGGGCGACCGTTTTAGTTCCGAATCGCGATTTCATTTTGTAATACGATTTTGGAATTTGACACAAGTGTAACAAAAAAAATAAACACTCGTGTTTTAAATTCCTTGAATATATTTTTTTATGAATTTTACGATTCGCGTGCGATTTTAGCGATTCTTTTTTCATCATTGAGACCTGAGCTAGATGCATGTCAATTATCATTTCGGTTAGCCGCACAGTAGGAGCGTATACAGATGTGGTTCGCGACAGTATACATACTCGTATTACCAGCCTGTTTTAGCTAAATGTTCCCTGTGTACGCCCTTACGACAAATGTAGAGTATTACCGTCCAGAAAGCGTATGTCAATCTCTTTGTTAGAAACTCAAGCAATTTTATTATACTACGTACATAACGCCTATGCCTTTTAATTAATTTAAAAATAATAAAATATAAAACCCTATTGTTTTAGACCAGCAGCATGAATTGTTCAGAATGGACATTTTAACCAAAGTTTACAGATGTTTTAAAAGATGCAATGTGTGAAATGTTTATTTATCTATATTCAATCTGTTGTATAACTATCAAATATATAACGGAAGCTAGTCCTTGGTCCATCTGAACGTACACTGGTCGTATAGCGCAGGTTTCAAAGCATTTTGATGACATTTTGAGACGGATTTGACGGACTCTAATCATGAATTGATGATTTATTTGTGAGGGGACGTGGTGCCGTGAGTGACGTATGAGATGCGTCACTGGCGGTACCAAGGTACCAAGTTTTACTGGCGAAATTTTAGTTTAACGGGATTGTGAGCCGTGGCGACTAGCACGGCGGCACGCAGCAGTGCCGACGCTTACTTGTAACACCACGAGAATGTCTGTAAGCTTTAAATTATTGATTAAAGAAAAAATTGAAAGTTTCTCTTTGTTTTATTGTTTGTACGAACACTGTAGCAAATTCAGTTCCATCCAATCAATCTTCTTCAAAGTAAAAGTAAATTTTTGCTCATAATTTTCAGATGAGTCGCAATCGCAACTTCCTGTTCCATATTTGAAAACTTCTCATCTATCATGGTTGTTTCGACGCATCAGTGTCTGGATGTGAAAATATCTTCATAATTGAGAATATCTGCTTCAATTAGGTATGTAATTATTTAGAAAAACTGTTGGCACAGCTGAAAAGTCTTACAAATTAATTATAAAACAAAAAGTCGAGACATTTTATGAACAATTAAAAAACTCATTTGTTTAAAAATCTTTATTATCACGAAGTACATTATGAAGAGTCCGTTACAAAGATAAAAGGGAAAACACCACCTTATCTCGTCGCCTGTTCGGTGATACTAAATTAAAATATAAAATTGTCGGAAACTCGATGACTAACAAGGTCATATTAACGTTAAAAACAAAAATAAAATAAAACTATACGAGCCGCAGATTACGTACATAAATATTGTAATAAGTACCACTATACCTACGGTCTTTATCAAAATTCAACACTAAGTGAAGATAAAATTATGCTAATATAATAATTACGTGTATTGTTATTTGAAACAAAATATTCTGAACGGCTCACACACGTTAGTAACTACATAAATACTTAATATTCGACGTTAGGAGGCTGATAACAACTTGCTACATAGAGGAAGCATTAAATTCCTAAAGGGTCTCCGAAACGATAATTGCCATTGTAGTAATATTGTCAATCGCATTTAGTATTGACAATTTCAATTGATCGTTTTGGGAACGCGTTAAATCATAATTTCATAACAACCTACTTTAAAGGTACGTTCTCGGCATCAGCAGCATAAACTTGTTTAAAGAGAAAACTTCAGTGGCTGGCCAACTTGCGTAGTAAATATTATATCAATACTTGTTTGCTACGTAGCCGTAGTTAGAAATAAAATATAATTTTACATAAGTAATTGAAAACATTTCAGCAAATTAACACTTCCTGAACTTCTTTTTATAAAAGTTAACTCGTAATGACGACTACTTTTATCGAAGTTTCCTGCTTATTATAGAACAAATATTATGTTTTCCAAATACTACAAATAGATTGAAGCCTAAAATAACACTTCTTGTTGAACGTCTAAAACAAAATACAGCTCCTTAGGTCTTGTAAACCGCATCCTGTTGCTATAGCTCTGTAACTATAGTGATGAACAAAATAATTACCGTGATGAGGAAAAAGTCGATGTTTATCGAATAAACTGGCCTTGGTAACCGTTAACAATGTAGACAAGATAAATAGAAGCAATTTATAATATACAGAATAATATTTTATTTATTCTCTATTTATAGCCCTGAGAATGCTTACGTGTAAAAATATAAAATATTTTCCTCAAAAAAACACACTGTTAAACTTATTGAAAGGGAAAAACACTGTTATACCTCGTAAATACTTAATTAAAAACTTTACAATAAATCTACTTAATTAAAACTGTGGCGATATTTCGTTAATAGACGTTAATAAAATTTTGTTGTATACACTTTTAATATTTGATCCACGTACGAAATAAAAACGTAAAACTCGATAAGTACAAAGAAATATTAATTTAAAAAAGGCGACACGCCCGTCCCCTGCTTTGGTTATAAGCGCACTGGATTGTGGCAAATGGCAAAGTGGCGCGGCGCTGCGGACTGGTTCTGTCGTGCCAAGGCGGACGACCGCATTTAGCTCTACGTATACAGTATACATACATACAGACAGCTCATATCGTGGAGCGGGGCGGGGCGGGAGGGTGTGGGGGGCATGTCAACAGACATGCGCAGTTAGCACAGTAGATACCTACCTACTCATAGGATGGAAGTTGGTCGATACAGAAATAGCCTTGTAGATAAAATGTATAGTGAGTAGTAACTAGTAACGTGTAGTCAAGAGCTACAGGATTAAAGTTCAACAGATATCGAAAGCAAAAATTGTTTCGTAAGAATTAATGATGAAAAATTGTGTTAGCAAAAAAATATGAAATATTATTTTAGTAACTTGCTCTGCCTTTTTAAGATTATTACAACCGTAACTACATAATCTTCCATACGAAGTACCTAACGTTTAAGTTTTTGTACACTACGAGGCCGAGGTCAGCAGAAAATGCCATACTTCGTCTTTACCGTATAATTGGAATCTAATTACTCCGTTACTTAAGTGCTCCGTCGCAGTTGTTTGACGAACAATGACCAGAAGGAATGTTATTGATAGTATGGAAAATAAGTATATCTTTTGGACTCACAGCGCATGTTGAGATTCGCTATACAAGCTATAATTAACTGCTATGCACACTATATTCTGCTCCAAACCAGGCAGGTAAAACCCGAACAAAAAAAAAATGCAAATTTTTAAGCGAAGAAAAGTTGTCGACCGCGCCCGGCTGAGTGCAGTGCCTCAACGTCCTCTCGTTCTCACATCGACCGGTACGTCCAGTTTTCCAACTTCCTGAAATATAAATTTCTGAAATATCTTTGAAATCAGTGCAAACTCCACCACCAGTGGGTTCCAGTTTGGTTCGACCAATGAGCTACATAGATCTACCTGTTTGTAATTGGGAAAGTCGCGGACTGCGAGCTGTGACTCAAACTTTTATCGTAGATAGTTCATATCACACGAAACACATTAGCGTTTTTTTAGATAAGTAAGTTAACAATTCGAGTTCGGTCGACTAAAGTTGACTATTAAACTATTGCGCAATCGGCGCTTTTTCGACGTCTTCTAGCTCATTCTTGTTATATCAATGACTCCGTTTCTTCTTTGTATAAAAACTATAGTTCTGCAGAATCTTGTTGAAGATGGGCGTGGATTTTCCCATATGATTGTCTTATTGCCACCAATGACACCACAAACATAATATGTTCATCTGTACCTATCGTTGGAATTTTCAAATGGCTGCTTGTATAAGCTGTGACCTGACGAGCCGTCACATCCCCATTAATTGTAAATCATTGTGTAGTCCAAGCCGTTTTCGTCAGGTCTCAATACTTCTTCGAGAGTATTTTCACATGTTTGTTCTCAAACTGTTGCTCAATCTCAGCGTGTGGTCAGAGTGATTTTTTCTACAGAATTATAGCTCTATTCTTTTACTTTTGTTACTTGATCATAGCATGGAATAAAGACGGAATCCTCTTTTTTTGACTCCTGTTCTTATATGTCTGCATTTATGCTTCTCCTAGTTTTTTTTTTATATCCAGTAGCATAGACTTATAAAAAAAGATTTTATAAGTCTATGTCCAGTAGCTTGTCTCTGTGAAGCTGTAGAAACTTCCTGAATTAAACTATCAGTGTCACATTTCCGGCTCCCACACTCAATTGGGCTGCAAGCTGCAAACGATAGCTGTTCAACGTATTCTTGCAACAAATGTTGAATTTTACGCTTTTTCGTTTTCGTGGAACTATTATCAAAACTCTTTTTTGGTCTGCCAATACTACTGGAACTCTGTTTCGGGAACTGTTTATGTTTTTGTCATTCTAAGCACTAACTATTATTCTTCATTTAACCATGTTATTGGTTGGCAAGGGTTGGCATTTAAAAATAAGTCCAATCGTCTATATTTGCGAAGCCCGAACCGCGAGTCTATTTTCGAGGATGAATCTTCTCGCATTCCTTTCTCAAAAAGGCTCTTCTGATCTTGTGGGAGGATCAAATCAAGAAATCTTGACTTGACAAACATTAAAACTTGGTCTAATCTGCCTTTGGCTGGGGTATAACCAACTGAACCAAGGTTTAACGCCAAAAGTCAAATAGAGATTTTCGTCCAATTCGAGCACCTAAGTATAAAGAAAAACCGGTAAACCGGTACCGGTGCACCGATGCACCAATCGGTGAAGAAATATCGCAATAAGTCGCTTAACCAAATCAAGTTTTTAACAAAATTAAACTATATGAGAATATTTTAAGAGCTTGATCGCGCTACCTACTAAGACAAGACTTAAAGAATTTATTATCTTTTATGTTTAAGAATTTGTTTACCTACTCTGTAAATAGGATATCGAAATCTATGTTTTTTGTTGTTTGGAAGGTCTATTTTAAGACAATATAACTATTTTTACTAGCCATTATTGTCGGACTTCTGGCAAAGGCTTACTCTCTTTCCAAATAGGTACTTAACAAGATTAAAATCAATTAATATACTTACTATAGATATTAATTCTCCTCTAGTTGAAGAATGGCAAAGGCCTATAACTATTATTTCCAAGTAACAAGATTAAAATCAATTTATATACTTATAGATAATTCTCCTCGAGTTGAAGAATCCATCACTAATAAAAGTACCTACTTGAAATTCCATTTTTAGGGTTCCGTACCAAAATGGTAAAAAAGGAACCCTATGGTGTGACTCAGTCTGTCTGTCTGTCTGTCTGACACTGCTGGATATCTCAAGAACTACTAATGCTATCAACTTGAAATTTAGAATAGTTTCAGATGACGTTGACTCAACTATTTTGCAAATAAGAAAGAAATTAAAATATAGGGGGTCTTAAAAAATAGTGGGGCCACTAGGGCGTGTGGGGTATCATATGAAAGAGCGCTGTTTGCACATTGTCAAACATATTTTTCTTTTTTTTTAGGCCGCATAGTTTTCGACTTCTGATGAAAAATGTAAAAAAAATACCGTCCCCCCCCCCCCCCCCCCCCGCCTTATCTCCGAAGTTTGCAAAGAGAAAAATCTGAAATTATTCTATGTGATAGAAGTTTATGTAAAGATTACAGGAAAAATAAAACGATGTCTCTAAATAGCACACATTTTCAGAAAGCGGAACGGAACCCTCGGTGCGCGAGTCCAACTCGCTCTTGACCGGTTTTTTATAAATCAATGTTGAAATCACACAAAACAGAGAAATTCGATCACAAACGCCAACGTTTAGAGCATTTGTGCAGTAACTCGATTCGATTCGTACCTATTCGTGTTTTTATGCTGCTGTGCTTTTATGCTGTGCTGTATTCGTGATTCGTTTTGGGGATTTTTTTATGATCCATTTTAAAAACACGAAAACGAAGCAGTGCACAAACAACCATATTTATATTTACGATACTAAGGTGTGGCTGACACTGGCTTGGCCACCATCAGGGATTTTACTTTTGATAACACAAAGATTTAGTCGTTAATTAGTCGAAATTTGTCGCCAAATATCAGAATTTGTCGGTCACTGGTTCAAAAGTTATAAGGGGTCATTGGTGGCCAAGCTGGGGAGACTCTCCCCAGCTTGGCCACCTTTATATCTCAAAAACTAGGGCACCTAGCGAAGATCTGTTTTCTCCCAGATTTAGTCGCTAATTAGTCGAAATTAGTCGCCAAGTCACAGATTTAGTCGGGTCTTAGTTTAGAAGATATAATGAGTTCAATTTTTAAGTATAGACCAAGAGCTAGATTGAAGAGTTTACGATAAAATCTTTGATCTAGCTCTTGGACTATACTTAAAAATTGAACTCATTATATCTTCTAAACTAAGACCCGACTAAATCTGTGACTTGGCGACTAATTTCGACTAATTAGCGACTAAATCTGGGAGAAAACAGATCTTCGCTAGGTGCCCTAGTTTTTGAGATATAAAGGTGGCCAAGCTGGGGAGAGTCTCCCCAGCTTGGCCACCAATGACCCCTTATAACTTTTGAACCAGTGACCGACAAATTCTGATATTTGGCGACAAATTTCGACTAATTAACGACTAAATCTTTGTGTTATCAAAAGTAAAATCCCTGATGGTGGCCAAGCCAGTGTCAGCCACACGATACTAAGTAAGTATGCAGGCTATTTCGAATCGTATTTTCACGAATCACGAATACGAGGTAGTGCACAAACGCCCTTGCGGTCGCACTGACTGAGGAGCCGGCGTCTACCTGAATCACCCTGAATTCGACACAGTAACTTCGACCATTGATTGAGGAGATCGCGGCGCAAAAACTGCTTTTCTGAATACAATAAGTAGGTACCTAACAGTTGTAAGGTTCGGAAAACGCTCTGTTTTAGAATTATGATCTTGAGACTTCTGTCTCTCTGTCTCTATACCTATTTTGGGAAAAGCAAGTTTGGGACGCAGGACATGATAGAGCTACTGCTTGGCCAAATTAATCATCAGATCCAAACTGTAACGCGACGCAGCTATCTATAGTCCACTCAACAAATGACCAAATAGGGGGTGTAGAGTGCGTGAGCTGGGTCTTCAGAAAGCTTTCAGGGTGCTTAGGGAGTAAACATACTAAAAGTCCCCGCGTCTAGGGGGTGCGCTGGAGTGAGGGGGGGGGGGGCGATAGAAGTTCCCACTTTTGAGTTTTTCGCTAATATCTTTAAAACGGTGCGTCGTAGAGAAAAAATATATTCTATGTAATGAAAGCTCATATTTGTTACTACTTTTACCTCATATACTTTTTCGAATTCCTACCTATTTTCGAACTATATGTTCCGGAAAAGTGAAAATTGTCGAAAAAACGACTTGTATCAAACACTAGCCGTTGCCTGTTCTTCGTTCGCGTTTCGGGATAAAAAGTAGCATATAATTGTTAATCCAGGTCCTAATCTATCTACCTACCAAATTTTATCCAAATTCATTCAGCCGTTGAGTTATCGAAACTTTTATCTATGTAATATATGTTTTATGTATGTATATCGCCCGCGTGGATGTCGAATATTATCCCACGGGAACCTATTACCGGGATAAAAAGTTTCCTATGTGTTATTCCAGGTTATAAACGTTCTGTGTGCCGAATTTCATCTAAATCCGTGCAGCCATTTTTGCGTGATTGCTCATCACGCACTCTACAAACCATTTGTTAAGTGGACTACTACTTATTTATAAATTGTATGCTGCACTCAATTATTTCTTTCGTGTCAGCAAAAACTGAGCTCACTTGCTCAGTGATCACTAATGTAGGTTGATACGTGCTCAATCACTTCCCAAAAGTAGTACTTACCTACATAAGAGTCGATTCATGATTATTATGCTTTGGTAATTTAACCTACTTACTACTCATTATAATTACCAATAAAATAATTATTAGGTAGGTACTTATCTTCTATATTCTTGTACTTATACCTATATAAAAAAAAATCAATTGCTGTTCGTTTGTCTCGCTAAAAACTTGAGAACGGCTGGGCCGATTTAGCTGTTTTTGGTCTTGAAGTGTTTGTCTTAGTGGGAAGGTTTAAACGGTGAGAACAATTGGAAAAGTTGCCGGGAAAATTGTAAAATTCGGGAAAACTGAAAGTGGATTTTCTATGGGAATTTTGAATTATTGAAATTGGGACAGGACAACATCTGTCGGGTCAGCTAGTATTATATAAATGAAAGCCTACCGCAGGATTAGCAGGCCACTATAGGAGTCTGTAAGACGTTAAGTACTTACATCATTGAACAAGACCATCAGACATTTTGATTCCAGAAAATAAATTTTACCATGAATACATGAATACTATCTCCTTCCTGCAATGGCGAAAGCCATCACCGACTGTGTTGCCCGGAAGTTTTTAGCCCATCACTCATACTACAAAAAATACCACGTTTTATCTGCTAACTAAAGGCAGCGCTCACCAGCGCAGCTGCACAGTACAAAATATGGATCCATATTTTATATTGTAGCAACTGGCTTGTGGCCTGCAAGATGGCATGGCAAAGGATCGATTTTGGAAGCGGAAATGATTTTGAATCTTATTTTAATACCTTTAGCACTCACATTTCGTTAATATCGTCACAAGGTGACTTGAGCATAGGTACTGCGGAAAGCGCGGTATTAATACCGTAGCAGGCTTTGCCATACAAATGTTGATGCTTTGCCGTGCCATGCCGCATCGTGCCGTCGCCGCCGCGCCGGCGCCGGCCTCACTATTATCTATAGAGAACTTATAATACCCGGACTAAATGCTGATGCTTGTGGACTGTGGTGCGCTATTCGATTTTATTTTTGTCGTTAGATCATTTAGCATAATACTTAGTGTGTATCAATGTGTATTGTGTTAATTTAGGTGTTCGTGCGTCGATGACTGATTCGTGTACCGTGCCGTGCGTGTGCCGTGTGTATAAGGTTTATATAATTCTGGGGGCCTAAAACGGCCACATTAAGCAATTCCTCTAAAAGCGGTTCATTTCCTGAATTCCCAGCAACTTATTATGATTGTGCTATTTGACATTAAACTTCAATAAAGCAATTCATAATTTGTGGACCATTTTACGAATCTCCATACAAAACTGTCAAACAGATGAATTGCGTGCTGTGAATTGTACGCAGCTAAATTATGAATTGTCAGTTTGTGACCGTTTTACGATTTCAAATATTATGTTTCATAATACCTATTATCCTATTATGATTCTGCCAAAGTGGCCGTTTTAGCCCCCCCTGTACAAATACATTTCAATCACTGTCTCATGTCTGCTGATGACCTCCTCTCTCTCTCTCATGTGTGCTGAGTTTTTTTTTCCACCATTCATTTTTCTAATGAATAGGTCCTATGTATAAAGTATTCCAGTCATAGACAGTAGGTATGTGATGCATCCCAAGTGGAAAATGCATCCGTGCATTGCAAAGAAGTCGCATAGCTACTAAGTACCTAGGTAGGTAGATGAACTTCCTAACGTACTTTTGCAATACAATTGAAGCTAGTTGTAATAGGTAAGTAATTGATATACTTACCTAATTATGTAGGATTGTAGGTACCTAACCATTTGAAGACAGTCTGGCTACGATCAATTTATTAGGTATATATTATACTTATAAGTACGGTCAGCAACAGAAGTCGGTTAACACTGCTAGGTACTTTTTGACATCATCTAAATTAACACAAAATGATACGATAACCTGCTTTTTAGCATTTCATTTATTAGACAAGAGTTAATTTTCTTAAAAATTTACATTGTTCCGATTTTAGTAAAGTATTTTTCTCAATAATTAAGATTTAGAAAACGTAAGTGTTAATTGACTTTTTTTGCTGACTGTACCTAATGGTCGAGATTCCGGGTAGCGTCAGAGGTTTATGGGTTTGTACAGGTAAGTAAGTACCTACTTAAAGGAAAAGAGTTATAATTCCAAGTAATTAGGTAGGTACTTATTTAACACTCGTATTTATAGTCAAGTAAAAGTAATTACTTCAGTACAAGTAATTGCTCAAGTATTGATTTTCATTTGTATTATAGTAATTGCTTGAAGTTAGAACTGTCAAAGCTTAGAATTCTTAGCCAAGTAATAGTCACCATTTTCTTTACTTAAGAATTCTACCCTCAAGTAATGACTTCATTAAGAAGTTACTATTATCAAGTAATTACTTGATTATAAATACGAGCCTAAGCACCTACTTATAGTGAAAAACTTACACTAATTCTAATCTAAGTAGGTAAACACATTGTTTTTACATGATAAGTCTTCCGAGAAAGGGTTGGTTCACTTGGTACGGTCAGCAACAGAAGTCGGTTAACACTGCTACTTTTTGACATCATCTAAATTAACATAAAATGATTGATAAACTGCTTTTTTTTTCGTTTAACTGTTAAGAGTTAATGTTCTTGAAATTGTAAGTACTTCTGTTCAGATTTGAATTAAATATTTCGCTTAATAATTAAGATTAAAAAACTGCAAGTGTTAATCAACTTTTGCTGCCGACTGTACCTTTAGATGTATCGTTCAAGTGCCTACGTCACGTCTTTGTAAACATGATAAAGAAGAGTAGGTAGATACCTACTAGGTAGGTACCCATCTTATCACTAGTACCTAATAATTTACGTTTAGGTACCTGCGCTCAGTGGATAGACGGTAGGTAGGTACCTACTTAATAAAATCGCACATCTTTTACCTATGAGTGTATGTATAGTAGGTAGGTAAAAGATGTGGGGAAACTTGAGTCGTAGGTATAGAGTAGGTAGGTACCTACCCAAGTTTCCCAAAATCAATGTCGTAACCACTCGGTCGCCCTGTTTAAAGACCCTGACTCCCTGTTTCTTATTAGGTACACTAACCGGTCTCGAGGGTAGGGCCCAAGAAATAATGTACTTAAGTAATTTAATAGGCCCTTTAGAACTTAGGCGGTGCTGGAGCTGGAAACAACTCCGAGTAGTTATTACCTACTTAGCTAAATATAATTCCTAGGGTACCTAAGTAGATACCATTCTAGATAGGTACTTTGATGGTGGGCATCTACTAACCAACCTCATCTCTCTGCCGATTTCTTAAAACCTGTAAGATTGACCTAAATAAATGAGGTCTTGAATAGTCTTGATATTCGCGCGCGACGATAAATTTTATTATGTAAATTTCATAATATAAGGTAAATTATACATTTTGCCAACAAAAATAGGTCAATGACTGTAAATGTTAGGTAGGTACTTCTGCAAATACGATACGATTTTTTTAATAACCGATGGAATCTTTAAAACCAAAATCGCAATATTCACTTAGTAACACAGTGTTTCGTTACGTTACACTTATCACAAATATTTTGTAAATGACGCCTGACTTTGCACTTGACATACCTAACTGACAAATAGACTTTCTTTTCTAAACTTACTTGCGCGAGGCTGCGCAGTTTACAATATCGATCGTTGATGCCATTTACAATTTGTTTCTGGCTGATCGGTGACAAAACAATCGACGTCACGGAAAAAAAACTCGCGAATATTCTAGAACGTGTCACTATTTCTCCGAGTCCGTGTGATGTGAGTGCACAAAAATGTAATGGCGACGTGGCGGGCGTAGGAGCAAGACAATAAAGGACCTAAGTGAACGAGCTACACACCCGGCGTGCCAGAGCGGCGGCCGTCCGTCGAATGATAATAATTCCAACATTTCCACAACGCGTTTGGTGGAGCCCTAGTCGGTGCGGTGGGGCGTGGGTCGCCGTCCTTGCGCCGTCGCTACTAACCCGTCAGCAGTCGCCGTCGCCATCCGCGCCCGAGAGACGAACAAAGAAAAACAGGAATCGAAAATACTAGTCTTAAGTGTTAATGCGTATTGTATTCACACTAAAATGACAACAAATCCCTGAAGGAGTGTTAAAGAAGCCTAGGATTGTTGGTTTTTAATTGATTTTTCGAAAGGTTAGTAGTGCTTCTTTGAATACCTACCTACGTGATTTGGCCAGATAGCGTTGTTATTTAACACATCATGCATGATGGCGTCGTGAACATTTCTTATTGAAATAGGAATAATGTAGGCCAGTGCATGACGTTATTAAAGTGTAACGCCAAGTGAGACGCAAAAACACGAATAGATGTTGTGATAAGTACCTACTTTATACTGAATTAAGTACAAGAACTATAAGTATACTTACCCTTTTAAATTGAACCAAACAAGTAGTTACGTATTGATTAGCTAGCCTAAACCTAATTCCTTACGCTAGGAAAAGTAGGTGTAAATTATCAGGTATCAGATAAACATTACTGTTACCTAATTATATTTTTTGCTATTTAATAGCTGCTCAAGCGGATCAAGATTGGCCATCGGCCGTATATTAAAATGTCGTGGAGTAACAGGTATGTCTGAGATGAAATAATATTCATGTTTTTACTTCCCACGACAGTTAAATCTAGGCACATTTCTATGGTATGTAGATTAATAGCTAGAGGTTAAAATTAACCTCAATACCTCATGATGATAATGAGCACCACTTGGTTTCGTATTATTAGGTACGGATGTGACATAGGTAGGTGCAAGTATGACCACCCATGATACAACAACGCTATTTCGGTTTCCGTTATGTTGGTAAAACTGATAAAAGTAGAAGCAATTCTACATACCTATCTATAATAAACTTAAAAAATTAGTGATAATTAATGCTATATTTTTATTAACATAAACATTAAAAATATTGAAAGGACAAAGAGTCAGTACGCTCATTGATTTTACACTTTTGTGGCATGAGTCGCCATTTTGTTTCGCGTTCATTTCTTGCGGCGGCACGACTCGAAGGGGACGCTAGCAAGGCGTGCGGCGCAACTGCGCTAGCTGGTGTATGACGCCATTATTGTTGCGAGGAATCACGTTTCAACGATTGGTTTTTAGAAGTGTGTGCGTGATGTTGTATCGCCATTTATAAATTGTTAAGTTTGTTAATATTTGATGAGTGATTTGTTTACTCTAGGTGTACCTACTTAAATAGAAGGTAGGTCATTCACTTTGATTTCCGTCTGATCGTGTGGAATTTTAAATGTACATTTTTTTTGTGTTCTATATCTTCGCTTGTTTATGTCATCGTTAATTTACAAAAAAAAAAAACATGCACAAAATACTTGAATTCCGTAATAGTAATAATTGTGTAGTACCTAATATTAGTGATAAGTGAGTAATTTCAATAACTAGGTATCTAACTAAACTAACCTACGGTGTAGTCGCCGTGTAGTACGTCTAGTAACAGTACTATTCCAAGTGCATCAAGATTTCTACCTACCGCTTTATTTTCGTCTACAAAATTACTGAAGAATCATTCAGACGAATTACTTATCGTAAATTAATCGGACAGAGATGATACGTAATAATTAGTTCGCGCGACCGCGTACTCACAGAACTCTGGAACTGCAGCACTCAGGTCAGGGAGATAAAAAACCCTCAGGAATAGCTTTTCCTTTGATTAAGCTTGTTATTTGCATGTGGCTATTTAATATTCACAATTTTATTTTGATTTAAGATGGTACATAATTAAATAGAATGCTAAAATATTATCCACGATAGTTTTTAGTTTTGGACTAGTGGCTTTTGGTTGCTTTTTTTTTAAAGT
Source organism: Cosmia trapezina (assembly GCA_905163495.3). Taxonomy (NCBI): domain Eukaryota; kingdom Metazoa; phylum Arthropoda; class Insecta; order Lepidoptera; family Noctuidae; genus Cosmia; species Cosmia trapezina. The sequence continues at coordinate 10,893,925 of LR991039.1, forward strand.
TACCAAATGACTCGGTAACACCCACATCGTTGTCACCATGTATGTGATGTGTGTAAGAGCGAGCGCGCACTGCGGTGCGTTTCCGGTAGTTCTGCCGCACTGGGCGGGGCCTACAGTAACAAAACGCATGACCGCAGTGCGCGCACTTCAAAGACATTCCATACTTCACAGATTTTGCGGTAGAAAAACGCACCGCAATGCGCGCTCGCCCTTAAAGGGCGGTCATGCGTTTTGTTACTGTAGACCCGCCCAGTGCGGCAGAACTACCGGAAACGCACCGCAGTGCGCGCTCGCTCTAAGAAACTTGTTAGATTAGAAGAGTATATTGTTGCAATACATTTTTTTTATTGGCAACATCGTGAACTGCTAGTGATGTAAAGGTGGGAATCGACTATTTCGAGAAATTTTTTTAGGGTGGCAACATACAGTCGGAATTCCGTTTCGAAATATCGATTCGGAATTTTTCGAACGCATAGGTAATCTGAAAACAGTACATAAGTAATCTGAAATTTATTCAGACCAACCTGTGTCCATAAAATACTTACGGTAAATCTTTTTTGACGTGATTTTTCTGGAACCGACGATAATATTTTTGTTGCATAATTTATTAACTACTACTCAAGTTGTAGGTACTAGTGGTTTTCCTAAGACGACTCACTGACCGAAAGGAAAAATAAAAGAAAGAGACTGAAAATGTTTTAGAACTGTCAAACCAGTTGACGTCTTGGAATTTAAACTTTGTTGGGCAAATTCTATTCCATTTGCGGTAGCGTTAAGATTTGTGCACATTGTTTAGTGAAAATGACATTTGCAAATACCCTATCTATTCCATGTGATTTGCATATTTGTGAATAGGTAATGAATGACTGAGGCGATCGAGGTCAGTAGGAATCATCATAATTTGACTTTTTGCAATAAGTACTGTGTCTAACAAAATGATTATACGGAAACAAGTATTTTTTACCCGACTACGCCAAAATCAAGGGACTTGTGACTAACAGGCTATTTTATGTAGGTATGTTAACTTGTTCCCTCATAACTCCCTAAACTTCTCGTTCGTATTTTGACACACGAGGTATCTTTGGAAGTTGAAATCGTCATGTTGTCCTGCGGGTTATAGGTTATTAAATGACGTCACATAAAATCCAACATGGCGGCTTAGCGGATGTACCGAGTGTAGTGTTACCGATGTATATTTTTTTTAATGATTTTAATAATAAGTCAGGTTTGGTATTTAATAAAAGGTTATAAGTAGTGATTACCTACTTTCTAACAATATAAACCCCAAAATAATTATAGTAAAAAGAAAGTGAACTACACCGCAACTACCACAAAATCGCCATAATGCTTTACAAATGACATTATTATGCCATGTAAAGATGTAAAGCATAAATCCTACAGATTAAGTGACTGACTCAGGTTATACGAAAATCGATGTCATTTTTTTATTTGTCTGTCTGTGATGTCTTGTTTACACATTTTTAGCTGGCGTTTTTGTCGTAGTTGGGATTAGTTTCTTTCTTTTTTATTTTAGTTCTCCGATTGTTTGATCCACGCCTAATGAAGCTTCTAAATCCGATATTTGTTTAACAAATATCGAATATAGGAAGGAGCCTAATGAGGCTTACCTGAAAATTTATTATACTGTAAAACTAGTTACCTATTTTGTCCCGTCTTGGCTGGCTTTATAGAAAATCAATTTTAGTTTTTACCTTATTCGATTCTTGCTGTTTAATATTTAATAACATGCGTGTGTTCCCGAAGGATCGAGCAGAGATGTATAGCACACTTACATTTCATTACACCCACACTATCGATATCGATAGATTGATGGTATTGATTAACGTCAATGGGGTCCATGCAAGATTATTTTACCACCAGAGCGGCGCCACTTTAGATTGGGCTGAGTTTGACAGTTCTGACAGATCTCTTTGCGCAGAGATGATCATATCTTATTATCTAATGGCGCCTCTTCATAACTAAACCACTGAACGGATTTCGATAAAATTTGGGATGGAGATAGATGGCATCCTTTTTTTTTGTGGATGGGAAATCATCAAATGACTTCTCCCGCTCTGGGTGGAGCGGAAGGGCGTATCAGACTTTTACTGACTAAAACCCACCCGTGTTCCTTCAGTTGCCTATGCCAGGGCCACGGTATCTCTTTCGAACAACCCGCGACCCCGGTGGCATCGGACCCCATCTTTTTTGCTGACATCTCTTTGAGGCGCGCACGGAACACAACGCGACGTCGACCCGGGCCTGGTCCTTACCGGACGGCGAGCTACCCACTACTCACCGTCTGGCAGCCCGCGCCTACGGTGGCCGGGAATGGGCTCTCGATTCCCGCCGCCCAGGGCGTCTCCTGCGGTGACTGAGGGCGTGAGGTTGTCTCTCACTCACGCGTTCCGCCTCCTCCTTCGCGAGCATTACTGCTTCGCAGAAGGAGGTGACGGCCTCCCATGCACTCTCGCTCCGACCATGGCCTGGACCGGGTTCGGACGCCAGAGATCGCCGCCGCCGATCGACTCCGTAAGAACACGGCGGTGCTCCGCCCAAGCCGGGCAGGCCTCCACTGTACCACACCGTGTCCTCCGGGCGATCCACACAATGGTGACACCCGGGCGTTTCCTCCCGCCTTATGTGCAACAGGAACCTCCCGAAACAACCGTGTCCGATGAGGACCTGCGTCAGGCGGAAGGTGAGGACGCCGTGGCGCCTCTCCAACCACTCCTCAAAGAGGGGACTTATAGCCGCAATTGTGGCGTGCATCATCGTGTGCATCCTGGGGAAGGACATAGGCTACTTTTGCCTCAAAAATAATCCTAAAAGGGTTGATATTTTTGAATGGATGAAAGTTTATGATCGCCGATTGTGAAGAGGCGCCATTAAACCTGACAATAATGTAAAAAAACTACGATAGTACGGTTTATTAAAATTAACGTAGTCTCCGACCTTCTAACTACTTGTATTTTGAATAGTGTAGTTACAGATAACACGACCCAGGTGAAATCTGGTGAGCTGGAATTGACAAGCCTTCGTTGTAGACCTTTCATCGTCAATCGATTTGTCATATTTTTTATGATTTAGGACACGAACCAATCTATCGTTAATGGGATGACACCATTATCGCTGGTAAACGTTAGCTGTCCTATATGTTGAAGGTTTTCAAGGATATTAAAAAGTAAACGCGCTCTCACGCTAAACAAAATATGGTGTTTGGTAGCTGAACAACACAACACCAGCGACGATGCGACTCCTAGCGGGATAAATTGGCAGTGTCCCATTATTGTGATCGATCCAATGGCGAATGTATTGCCGATTGATCGATGAGAAAAAAAACTGGAAAGGTTGATTGATTTACAGACTAGCATATTGTTGATCAAGGCATTGATGCAACGATGTCGATTGTATGGGTGTAATAAAAACCTTTTTATTTCGAGATGAAGGAACGAGGTGTCTCCGATGAAAAGTGGGAATCCTCCAGCCCGTCAATTGGATTTTTATTCCACCAAACGCTTGCTTAGTTAGAAAGAGAGGAATTGAAAAATTGGTTTGGGTGACTGTAGCAATCGATTGCGCTGTGCGGTTTGGATTTGTTCATCGGCTATTTTTGGGTACACCTACCGTTTGCGTTTGTCATATCGCGTCAGGTCGATTTAGTTTTTGTTTTTGTCGGTTTGTCTAGTTCGGATTATAGATACGATACGATTTGTGATGAAATCGAATTTTAGATACGTTTTGATATAACTGACGTATGTCTACTGCGTGGTTCGGTTTAGTTTGTGCGCGTGAGATTATTATTGTACTTGCATATTTCTGAAACAGGCATGCGCAGTGCGAGCCGTCGCGGCGTGTGTGCCGACGGTGGCCAGCGCGGCTATAATGATAATATTCTTACCGTCCATTTAAACTATCTGTACAGTACAACGTTCAAAGGTCCCATCGTTTATCTTCGGTAAAACCGAAACATAATCGACAGACTTCCGTAATTCCGTCACTTATTGGACCAGTACCAGTCACATTTAATTCGGCAAAGTTGGAAACCTTAGAACGTTGTCGTACTGTATTTACCTACTTAGATGATTAATTTAAAAGTAACAACTGTTTTATTATAAAATATTTAAACACATTTTCAACCAGTTCAACGCTTGTTTTATGTTTTTTTAGGGAGTGATATGTAGGTTCAAATGACGTTTTTGCGAAGGTCGCCATTTCGAAAAAAATTGCGAGTGGTACGCCAGTTCGAAAACTCATTAAATCGAAAACCGTTATATCGAATGATGCTATCGCGAAGGTCGCCATTTCGAAAACTTTTGCGAGTAGGAGTTCGGAAGTCATGGTATCGAAGTCCGATGTTGAGTTAATTTGTCTTTCTTTCTTTTTCCCAAACCAAATCAACAGACCATGCTCTCTGTGTCTCGTCTCATAGGGGTCGTGACGTCGTGAGTTCGATTCCCAGACAAATTAACTCAACATCGGATTTCGATACTATGTGTCTAAACACACTATGCCGAAGTTACGCGACCGAAGTTCCGCGGCTGATGTTACGTTCCCACGTGTTCGGCTGATATGACACACCATAAGCGCTGAACTTACGCGGCGGAAATTCAGTTGCGGAACTTCAGTGTCTTGAACGCTGTCATGGCGTCGTGTCGTGTTATCTAAACAGGCGGACAGACAGACGCAAAAGAAAGTGATGCTGTTAGGATTCCGTTATTACTTTTTTAAAATACTTGCATAGAAAATAGAGCCATGTCGTTACATTAATAAGAGCACACACTCATTGTTTGTGTCACATCACTAGCACTGTCAAATTTTCGTAGTGTTCGTATTTACAAATAAAAATACTTTGAACTTCCAAGGATTTTTTCACTGATACGATTATGCTCTTTATTTACAAGGCAACACGAATCAATTTCCTATGCAAGTATTTTAGTATTTTGGTGGTTCATCCATTTATTTAATCCAAATGAACTGACCGTGAGTGCCCAGCTTAAAGCTATAGCACCGTGGGGCGGACACGCGGGGCGCGGGCATGCCTGCCTCCCGATGCTCTCTTCTTCGGCAATCGAACCGAACTTCGGTCGCGTATAATGTGTGCTCTACAGAATACGTTGCCGTCGAATTGTCGATGAATTTACGCCCGACCGAAGTTCGGCTGTACGCTAGAACGCAACGTAATTTCGGCATAGTGTGTCGTCAGTAATTCAAATAGCATTGCAGGCGTAACCATGCCGAACTTTGTTCGCGTAACTTCGGCATAGTGTGTTTAGACACTATGACTTTCGAACTGGCGTAGATACTGCTCGCAAAATTTTTCGAAATGGCGACCTTCGCGATCGATTTAGCGGTTTTCGATTTAATGAGTTTTCGAACTGGCGTACCACTCGCAATTTTTTTCGAAATGGCGACCTTCGCAAAAACGTCATTCGATATAGCAGTTTTCTGATTTAATGAGTTTTCGAACTGCCGTACCACTCGCAATTTTTTTCGAACTTTCACTACCGTTTTTTTATGTATGGAGTTTGAGGTAAAACACGCGTTGAACATGTGTGTTTAAATCTTTTATACCTAATAAGACCGGTGTTTTAAGACCAGCGCTAACCCCGCAACAAACTGTCAAGTAGTTTGGTAGTTTAAGGGCCTATAGAAATACTCCCACTGCTGCTGCTTTTGCTTTAGGTACTTACTGGGAAAGTTTTTGAAATTGAAAACTTGCTATGTTTCATTCAGTAGCAAGGAAACTAATAAACTTTCCTTCATCTCCATAGAACTTGGCTTTGATATATCTCAAAACTTTTATCGGCGAACTTGGCCCCTTTTTTACATTTCTGTTTTTGGTGGGCCAGATTTCTCATGAAACTTTGCGCGGTGTTAGGTTTGTGGACGTCAGTTGGGCACACATAGAATGCTTTACAATGATATCACAATTTCTAATGTATTTTATCAGGTTACTAGGTACTTACCTATTTACTCAAACCAATTTTTGTATCATAATATTCATAATGGATGGTGATGATATTTTTTAATGATAGCAGAGCAGAGATTTCAAAATTCAGTTGAGCCTCTTCCATTATGTATTCTACCTACGTGGTATAAATTACATTACGTATTTTAACTGGGTAAAGCAGTTTTATTATTAGTGAGTGGGTGAAGTTAGTAGGCGGTTTATTATGGTGCCGATTTTTCAATCGTCAGATAACTTTTAACTGGGGAATATGTTTCACGTTTTGACAGCTTTTGTATAGAAAGTATGTCAAACCTCCTTAAAATTATATTTCTCTAAGTTATCTGACGATTGAAAAATCTGCCCGCAGTAATATAACACGTGATATGGGTGTGGCGTGGCATGACTAGGACTGGAGTACCTGCTCGGAGCCTCTCGAGGCTCAATAATCATCCTAAACGTAGTAATCTACAATGTAGCGACAGTTCGCGTGAGGTATGCTTGTGGCGCGGCCATGACGTAGACCTGACGCAAATTTTAGAAGAGATTTGCTAACATTGAGAGTTCCATGCCATGTGACTGACCATTTCGCGTGTCTTCGGTATAAGCCCTTCCGCAATTATTATGTTCTATTATTTACACAAAAACTGACATAGTAATAATCTAAGTTGAAAGTATTTACAATATCCTCTTGTGGCTCGTCACCTTTAAGAAGCTAATTTTAGCCCGGGACAACCATATTCACGAAATATCCGTGTTTATACTAGGATTAGGGTAAGTACTTAGGTACCCGAATCCATAAAAAAGTCGAATTCGAGATCGTAAACCAAATATGTTTCGCTATCACTGCTATCAGCCGGTCGATTCTGTTAAAATCTCACCGTTAAAACTTAGGTGAAGAGAGCTTGAAGTGAGCTGTCAATAGTGAGTGGAGAGTGTGAGCTGGCATTCCACCGGCCAGATTTTTACAGAATAGATCGGCAGTTCCTCGGTGACTACTCGAAAGGATATTTGGGTACGTGGGATATTTACTAGCGACCCAAGTGTGAATCGACGAAACAAACACATTCAACGTCACGACATGCAAACCTGGAAATAGTTATAAATAGATAAGAATAGGTAGTTCATTGAATAAGAATCAAAATTACGAAATAATGGCCTTAATCAGTACAGTACTGTATTTTAGAAAAAAAAATCTGTAATTGTGCGAAACCACGTCGTGCGTGGCCTTGTTAATTTCCGATTGTCTTACACTTCGTCTAGCTAGTTAATGAAATATTCCAAGGTCGTAACGATCGATCTATAAGATGCTCGCCATAGCGTCTTGTTGGCGAAAATCAAATGGTTTAAAAATGTTCTTATAGGAAATTGACCAGTCATCAACATTTTGGGAATTTTGGGTCCTACTTAATGGCTTGTGCACACATGGGGTTACGGAGGTTAAGGATTTCCCTCTACGTATATTTTGTTATTTTATGATAAAATATTCAATTATTCACGTTTGGGAACAATGGTAGCTAACCTCTGCGCATACAGAGTTGTTAAAAAACCATGATTAAAAAAAAAACATTTACCTATTTGATTATAATTTGATTTAAATCGGATTTTATTTATTTATTCACATATTCCAATCTTTTTTCATTTCGAAGGGCGGTTGTTATTAAAAAAAAAACCGGCCAAGTGCGTGTCGGACCACGCGCAATGAAGGGTTCCGTAATTGAAAAGAATCTCAAAAACAAACTTAACATTGTATGTAGTTGAAAAACATGTTCTCCCATACATTGATATAGGTAACGGTAAATTCTGTAAATTTAAGTTAGTAATAGCAAAAAACTATTTTTCTTTCGGACTTTTTCCTTTACTTGTGTTGTGAGACCTTGCTTCTTGCGAAATTTCATGATTCTAGGTCAACGGGAAGTACCCTACAGGTTTTGCTTTACTTGCGAGTATCAAAATATGTCGCATAAAATAATGGCCGTATTTTTTATTGCGTTGACGCATGATTTTTTTAGAGCTCCAAGGGAACATATACCTCCGTATGATGTTAATTTCAACTTGATACCTCCACACGTTCCTGAGTAAATTGGTCTTGACAGACTGACATACAGACAGACGGACAACGAAGTGATCCTATAAGGGTTCTGTTTTTTCCTTTTCTGGTTATAAAATAAAAAGAATCAACATTTACACACCGCTTTGTTATACTTGCCGCAAGCATACTTTTTCATCAAAATAAACCCATACTTACAGCTTCTTTTTTCTTCCAGCCAGTTTGTTGTACTCACGCTTTCACTAATCAATCACGAATGACTGGGCGAATCACATCCAAGTTGCTTGTTTATATTTCGGAGAATAACCGGACTGTGTAGATAAACAGCATCGCACGAATGTGTGCGCCGAGTTTATGTCGGGGAAGTCCCTTGACACTTTTTGATTGTTTTTGTTGCATTAAGGCGAGTAGTGCTGCCAACTAGCGCCACTATTGAGAGAAAAAAAATAAGTCTGTAGATATGGAACATTTTGAAATTTCCTATGCTCACATTTTTAGTTAGGTAGATCTGTGACAGAATTTTTTCCCCCATTCCACATAGGTACCTTAATAAGAGAATGGATTGTTGAAGATTATTTGATTGAGATGCTAAAAATGAAACTTAGCATTTTTTTGGCATCATGGTCAACGTTTTCTCGAATCGGATATGGCTTTCATAGGGAAAGTTACTCAGTTATATGACGAGTAGAATCACACTTAACGTAATCGCAGGTAACTAAATCGCCAGCCAGTAGTATCGAAATATGAACTGAACCTACCTGTAATTGAATTGTCTTAGTAAAATCGTATAAACGCTACTCCTATTATTTAATTTAACACATTGAAAACAGATCGTGTTTGCATAGTGCGGGAGAATACCTATCACGACTACTACAAATAGTTGCATCGGGGCCGAGCGCAAGGTTAAGGCTCATTTGGTCTAAGTTGGAAAATAAACAATTTGCAAGTTAAAAGCAACACAAATTAATTGTAGTTTGCTTAAGACTTTTAAGACTGAAAAGTTGTGCGGAAATCGTTGTCATGGTATGGGCATGTGTTGCGGAGGAATGAGGAAAATATTGCGAGGAAAGTTTTGAGTATGAATGTTGATGGTTATAAGAGTAGGCGAAGACCAAAGAAACGATGGATGGACTGTGTGAAAGATGACATTGCTAGAAAGGGGGTGACTACCGAGATGACGACTAATAGTGAAGTAGGTATGGAAAAGGGACATGTTGCGCCGAACCCAAATAGATTGGGGTAAGGACAGGAGAATGATGATTTGCTTAGGACTTATAACAATGGCTTTAAAAAAAATCAAAATATGATATTTAAAATTAAGTCGATTTTAGGAATTCGTGTAAAAAATTGTGACTTGCTGAAAATCTTATGTTGATAACCTACTATCCGGTGTCCGGCCTGCGTATTTCCTTTTCCATGTTCAGTAGGCGACAGTGGCGTTCCGAAACGCGCACGGGTATGTAGACCTTAAAATGCCACCAAAGCAGTCTTTATTTGAACGCCATTATCGCACGGTTTTGAAATTATAATTAAGGCATGATTGTGTTCAACAACTTAAAAACCATTGGTTAGGTATTTAAACAGTTGATTCGAAATTTGACATTAATCAACTGTTTAAATACATACGGATTTAGTGTTGGTGAACACAGCCCTAAATCTCCTAATTTATGTCAATTTCGAGCCAAATGAAACACGCTTTCTCTGGTTACTAGCTATTACAAACAAGTGTATATCTAAGTTTGTAGATCCTAAACGTTTACACTACAATAGTATTTGACATAGTAAAATGTAAAATGCTAAAATGTTTGTATTACTAATGTTTGTATTACTTTGTTTGTTTGTATTAATGTTTGTATTACTTTGTTTTTTTGTATTGTTAGTTTGCTCTTTTATAAGACTCGTTTGATTAATTTTATTTTTTTTCACTTTTATACCATCAACCCTTTACAATTTAAAGCATTATTTTACGATAGTTTATATCTATCCATGGGAAACCGACAAATTGTGAACTAGTATCAAACTTAAAAATTGCTTGCGAGTTGTGACGTAACGCCCTTTGCGCTAATATTAAATAGCCTGCCTAGCTGCGAGCAATTTGGAAGTAGGTAGCGCTCGCCGGCCGCTACCGCAGTACTGCTTGCTTCGCTTGCTCGACTCGCGCGTGGTTGGTCACAGTTCTAAGGTTGCAAATGACTCCTACATCCCCTTAAAGGATTGTCCACAATAACCCTGTATATATACATCAAAGGGGCTGTGCGTATCAAAGCATTGTTCACTGTTTTGTCTACATCAATAACTGTATTTCGCGCTTCAAATCCGTGCATTATTGTCGTTCAAATGAAAACTGCTTCGGTGGAATTTTAAGGTCTACATACCCCATGCGTGTTTCGGGACGGCACTGTCACCTACTGAACACGGAAAAGGAAACATGCATCCGGCCTTGTTTTACTATTGAGTAGAGCGGATAGTTGTCAGATGTCCGTTTCATCTCTAATTTAAGTGGCTCAGAATTTTATGTAATAATTTTTTGTTTTACTCAGTTGTCTCTAACTAAATATTCATATCGTTCTTTCCGTGTTTTGACTTCGATAAAGATAATTATAAGAATTAGTGATAGGTACATGCCTAAAAAGAAACATTTATTCGTATTGTAAGACCGGATGCCAACAACGTAATCGTCTGCAGCGATAAGAATTATACTTCTGTAGAATACGTATCTAAAGAACAATAGGTATAGAACGTTACATATAGACTATTGTTTTACTTTTCAAATGTACATGTATTTTAAAACTATTGTTTGCGCTTATAGTTTAAAAAATCGGTACTTACATAGGTAGGTACATGATTGAGACACAGCTTAATTTATTGTATTTTGCCATTAATGTTTAAAACGAAATTACTTATGCAATTGTTTTTCAGCCGCCAAAATGGGTTCAGAATACGACCAAAAGTTCGACGAGATGAAGAAGTATATACCATTTCTGGACGGCATGATCAGGAGACTGGAGATTAACGGCAAGGCGACTGGGAATCCTCGGCAGGCACAGCTCGAAAAGATTCGATCTCTAAGAGAGTTGCTATCAGTCAAGAAGAAAAGGTTATTCGATTAATATAGTATTTTTTAACATGATCAAACATAAAGGACGCATACTAGCGGTAACACCGTTTTCGAAATATAAGTTTTTAAACTGTCATGTTCATTAACATTATTATTAACACAAACGGGATATTTACCATGTTTACTGTTATGTTCGAGTTCCAGATATTTCGGCACTGTTGCAAGCACCATGATCACGGATAAACATGGTAACAGTAAACATGGTAAATATCCCGTTTGTGTTAATAATACCGTTTTCGAAGTATAAATCATTAACTTAAAAAAAAAATTATTAAGGTGCGCACTGAATTGATTTCAAGTATTTGTTCGTTTTTCACAGTTCGTATTCGAGTAATGAAAACGATAAAATCGAAAATATAATATCTAATTCTGGGTTCATAACAATTATTGTAATCCTTTTTTGATTGTGTAATTTCTAGTAATATCTGGCTTACTAATATACGGACGATAGTCTTGTCGATATAATTTTGTGATTACATTATGTTTTTGTTTATTTTTAGAATGAAAATGGAGAATTTACATAAATGTGAACAAGTTCTGGTTAATTTATACGCAAAAGTGGAGTCGCAGGACTCGCATGTAAGTTTATGTCTGTTATCTGTTAATTTTAATAAAAGAACGTTGTTGGAAAAACCATTATCTCATTTTTTCCATTGCAGAACATAGGAACAGATCCAGGGTTTTCCATAGATCCTCCCACGCCACAAGAAAAGTCAGATTTAGAGGCTGTAAGAAATAAGCTCAAAACCGTGGCCAAACGACAAGATGAGGAGACGTTACCTGAGATTCTGAGGGTTGATGAAGTTGAAGAAATGCACACAGCAGGTTCTAAAGAACCAGCCCTTTTTCAGAGGAGGCCAAACAAATCGTCAGTATCGCCGACGCACCGCTCTCCAACTAAAATAAAAGAAGATAGAGTTTCACCTCAATCTTCAGCTTCGAAGCGAAATTACACTCGAGTTTTAGTGTCACCCGATAAACCTCTTTTTAGCCGGCGGTCACCCCGTAGATCTCCGAGAAGGTACTCTCCTTCCTACCATAAAAAAGAAAGAAAAAAATCTTTAAAAGAATCAACACGTAAATCTAAAGGTTTAAATATTACTTTGAATGTGCCTGAAGATAGTTTAAGCAGTTTGAATACGAAGGATATATTCACCAGAATTATTAACTGCAAAGATGGTGACGTAGACATCGATACGTTACGGGAGTTGCGAAAGCAGATACTTACTGAACTAAAGAAGACTGGAGCTAGAGATGACATATCTGACTTAATATTGAAGTCTTATAACAAAAAGAAGGGAAGATTTAGAAGAAAGGAAGAAGTAGAAGAGGGAGAACTATCCGACAGTGAGAGTGAAGTTATTGAAAATGTATATGGCAGTTTGAGCGGTAACTTGGTACTTAAAGATCAAAGTGAGGCCAAAACTTCTACCGACAAAGACAAAGCTCGTAAAATTCAAATTTGCCTTGTCATAAATTCTGATAAGAATAACCCGCATCCTAATACTAGTGCAGAATTAATTAATAATTTCGACATTTTGGAACTAGAAATGTACGATAAAGAGAGCAAAGTGCCAAGTAAAACTGGTTATAATAAGGAGAAAAATGAGCAAGACTTGTTAAAAATTGTCGATCATGATGATTCGATAACGACAGTACCCGATAGGAAAGAGAATATTAAAGAGGATAGTTCTACTGATAAAACAAGTAAAGTCACTGACGTACAATTACAACAACCCTCAGACGAGGAAAAAAAAGCCATAACACCAAAAGAGCCTGTCAATTATAAAGCTAACTTCTATAAACCTTTGACAGATAGTTCTGAACCTATAGAAGAAAATGTAATACAGGATAGCAAAGAGGCTAGACATGCACAGGTTGAAACTCAATGCGGAACTGACAGTAAAAATGAAACTACTGTTTCGCAAGTTCTTGAAACTAGTAAAGGTGTGTGTTTGATTGAAGCAGAATTAGAGAAAATGGAGAAACCTGTTGAAATACCATTACTCAATGAGCCAACAATACCCGGAACACCAACTAATAGTATGCTTTCAGAAATAGACATTCTTCAAGCCCTCAAAAATGAAATATTGAGCGAGTCTATAACTATCCCCGGCTCAGAATCAGGCACACCACTTTTACACCAACCTAAAGTCAACAAAGTGGCTAGCGCCAAAGAAATTTTACCCAAGAAAAGGATATCTATAGAAAACTATAAACAGAAGACAGACAGAGATAAGATAGCGAGTTCAATAAAGTTTTATTATGAAGATAATGAGTCTAAAGACGATCTAATCAAGAAACCCAGTCTTAAATTGACAGAGAAAGAATGTGAAAGGTTTAATATACAAAAGAAAATGTCTTTCGATGATGATAGTTCAGATGGTGACGATGGAGGTGAAATTCAAGCAAGTGATCTTTATAGCGATCTCGCTCCTAAATCGCCTGACCGCGATGAGTCAAGTAATATGGAATTGTCACCTCCAGTCATAATTCCTGGTGATTCTGTGAACGCTGTGCCAGTAAATAGCAATGTAGATGTAGACATGAGAACTTTGCCGATTTTGTCTCCTAATCAGAACAAAGCACCTACGTTGTTCAGTAACATTGCTGGACTTTCGAATACGAACACGATAAGTGCTACAAAGACTGATTCAAAAACTGATCAAATCAAAAGTCAAAACAGACCTGTGCTTTTGGATCCTCGTGTTAGAAGGGATGTAAATTCTAGCCAAAGTCCTAGTCCGCATACTGCTCATCCTGATAAGACGCCAAGATCAATGTTTTCGAGTATTAATCAAAGTCCCGCGTCAAATGCAATTATGACCCCTAATGCCAGGTCGTACGAAATGACTCCTAACCACCAGTCGTATGACGTCGACCAATCTAACAAGAAGCACGTATATATGCCGTCGTTTACTATGATTGATTCTAGAGAAAGAGAAAATTCAGTGGCAAAAGATTCGAAGAAGGAGACATCTCGTGAAAGAAAATCACGTTTTGAGGATTTTGGGGACACCAGTAGTTGGAGTTCAAGTGACGTGTCGATTAATACGCGTTATACCGACTCATTCCCTGGAGACAACAAATACAGTAAAGGAAGAAATGATAGGTATAGCCTCGATAATCGGGACTGCTTTTCTTATAAAAGATCAGAATGTCCCAGGACACCTCTACCGTCGTTTGGAAGATCTGATGTACCGGTCTCGTCGACTCAAACATTTAGTCGATTAGACAAGCCAATGACTCCTCTGCACTCGTTTGGGAGGGCTGAATGCCCTACTACACCAAGTCATCACTTTGGAAGATCGGAATGCCCTCCCACTCCGATTCACTCCTTCGGAAGGTCAGATTGTCCTTCTACCCCTAGCCATTCATTTAACATTAATGACCGCCCTCTTACTCCAAGTCATCAATTCGGTGTGACTGAGTGCCCGCCAACGCCATACTATGGAAGAAATGAATGCCCGCCTACACCAAATCACGGATTTGGTAGGTCTGACTGTCCATCGACGCCAAACCATCCGTTTGGGAGATCCGATTTTAATGCACAAAACTATAATAAAGATCCCAGAATTAACAGAAAACCTGAGTATGAATCAAATTGTCAGATAAACGAAAGAGACCGCGGGTATTATAAAGATAGTGGCTACTACCGCGGAAGCTCTTACAAATCTCAAAAACCGTTCAGTGGATCGGATACTTATCCAAGCCAGGATAGAGAACAAGGCAGGAATAGTAAGTACAGGTACTATGCGCCAGAACAAACTGGACGTCAATTTAGTAAAGATCCACCCAGACGTGAACAAACTGTTGGTGGTTCAACGTCGAACGAATATGAACATGATCGACTGTTTTCACCAAGAGAACGCGGACAGTACAACAGCGGGTATGAAGAAGTTGCTTCGAGACGTGGCAACCAGCGCGAAAGAAGTATTGGTCGTAGCATGCATCCAGAAGATAAACATGAAAGGGGTGTTGGACGGCACAATCGCGACGAAAATACCTTTACACGGTCATCGTCGAAAGGACTTAGTATTAGAAGAAATAGTTCTATTGAACCAGAACATAAATCAATATCAGTCAAATCTCACTCTGGAAGTTCATTTAAGATTGATACCAGTGTTAACGAAACATTCCAAAAGTTCCTTGAGAGTGGCAAAGGTATTCAAGTATTTGAGTACAATTTTGATGCAAGAAGACAAAGAGCTGCGAGCGTAGGAAGAGCATTAGTTCGAGAATCCCGTTGTGAACAGGTGTCTGACGGTTCCAAACCGATCACTGAAACTCGTAATAAAAAAGAAGTCCTTCGAAGAGCGTCAAGTATGGGTAGAGAATTGGCAGATTCTTCAGCTGAGGAAAGAAGCTTCCAAGAAGTTAAAGCTGATTTTAAAACTTATAGACATCCTGTAAAAGAGCCCAGTAAATTTGACACTGGTAAAATACGAAATATTGATACGAAATCAAAAACTAATCCGGAAAACATAGCCCGTAGTAGAAGAGAAAAAGAATACTATGAGAAATATAAAGAAGAAAAACGCGTTCAAAGTACTTCTAAGCTGACTTACTCTCCTAAAAAGAACTATAGAGATCCCAGAATGCGCAAAGAAAATAAAATAAAAAATAAATATGAAGATCCTCGCGCTAGGAAAAGTGGAATAATATACTCGAATGACAATATTGTTAAAGGTGCTATTTTGGCTTCCGGTTATGGTGTCAAAAACTATAAAATTCCTAAAATTAAACGTGTGGTGGAGGAGAAAGAGGTAGAGATACCTAAAAAAGAGGAACCTATAAACAAAAAGGATGAGAAAGAAAAAGATAAACGAAAAAATATTGAAAAAAGAAAAGAAGAAGAAACAATTATAGAAAAAGCAAACGATAAAAGTAAAGACAAAAAAGTAACACCAAAACAAAAGAACAAAGATACGCCAAAAGAAAGATTCAACGAAAGTCCTAAACATAAAAACAAGGAAACACCCAAAGGAAAAATTACAGAAATTATAAAAGAAATCGATACTAAATCTGATACAGAAACAGAAAAACTTCAAATACATATCGATGATACGAGTGAGACTGATGACCAGATTGGAAGAAGATCATCAAGATTAAGTAGAAAACTGGCAGTTACAAACATGAAAAATGCAAGGACTAAAAAGCAGAAGTCAATTATAAGTGACACTGATTCCGAAACGGATAACAGTGTCACAGAGAAACTTCCTGAAGTCGATGAAACTGATTTAAATACTACGACACCCGCACCACCGCCACAGGTAACTCCTGTCAAGGAAAAAAAATTACCAAAACAACCGAACGCTATCGATATTCACACTAACTTTGGCTTAGAACTAGAAATGTTTACCGATAGTGTTGTGTCGGATCCCGTGCTCGATAATATCAATGCGCTGATTGCAGACCTTGATAACGACCTTGATGGTTCTAAAAACGAGTCGAGTAATAATTTTACGAATGAAATTACACTTGAGAATATGATGCAGAATATCACTTCTCCACAGGAAAATTCAAGTGAGATTAGAGATGACTTTACAAAAGTACTCAAAACTGTTGATGAGTTATCTAAGACCACTGATAACAAAACGCACAAAAATTCTTTATCACACCTAAATGAAGCAAATGAGGTTAATAGCGATATTTCTCATGTTAATAAAGAAGTTACACAAGAACTTAAAAATACTGAAGATTCCAGCTCAAACAAGAATACTGCTACACAAAATTTCGACAACCTGCTTGCCTCAGTAAAATGTTCTGAAGGTGTATCTATGCAAAATGAAGATGTGAAAAATAAAAAGAATGAAGTCTTAAATTCAAACAACTTAAACTTAAGCAAACGTACCAACGAGGATATTGTTTCCACTACCGAAACTGAAAAAGATACGACACCAATTGAAGATAAATCAAAAATAGATGAACGAAGTATGGATGGCTGCTCTACTCCGGACAGTACCATCAATATTGATGTCTTAGACAAAAATAAAAGCGATGACTGTATTGCTGACAGCACAAATGAAGAAGTGCACAGCGAAACGAATGTTACTTCTACTGATTCTGTCGAACCTAAACCCGAAGCAGAATCCGATTTAGAATTAGGTAATTTGCTAACAATGTTACAAGACAAATCTAAAATAAAAAAATTGCTTAGTATGTTAGGTGATCAGTCTGGAGATAACGATAAAATTAAGAAAAAGCTTGAGAAATTAAGCGAAATAGTGTCCGATGACGAAATTGAAGAAACGACGGAACAACCAGACAAAAGTAAAACTGAAGCTTCCGTTTTCACTGATGATAAAAAAACAGATGCGAATTCAACAGTCAATGAAGAGGCAACAATAGAAGCGGTGTCGCAATTACATGGCGATGAGGAAACGAAATTAAATACAGGCAATGAGGAAAAGAAATTGAATAAGAACGATGGAGAAACGCCATTGAATACAAACAATGAGGAGACGCAATTGAATGAAAACAGCGAGGGTTCGCGATTAAATAAAAACGATAAGGAGACGCCATTGAATAAAAACAATGAGGTAACGCAGCTGAATAATGATGAAGACCAGGAAAATGATGAAGATCAGGATAAAGATGAAAGCTTTGAGGATTTAATAGGTGAAGACGCCGCCGAAGCAGAAGAGACAGATCTTCAGGTAACAAAGACTAAATATAAAAGGAAAATGACTGGCAAGAAATCTAAATTTTCTAGGAAAGGAAAAGGTCGGTGGGCTAAAAAAGCTACTTCAGTTGCAGAGAAACGTGTCACTCGAGCAACAGCTGCGGTCGAGACAAAAAAAAAACCTAAAAAACCACCACGTGAGCTACAACAACTCCATGAAGACATTAGAGAAATGTTTATCAGAGATGATGTTTTAAGTGCTACTGGTATAAGAATGTGTCGTTTAGCAAAAATGGCCGAAGAAAAAACCGTAACGAAAGATGACGTAGTGTTACCGGAATCGGAACCCGTAGTGGTTTTGCAAAAGTTCAAGAGTTCAGCTGACAAAAGCCGTGACAATCCTATTCCTGAAAAAGTCAGAAAAAAGCCTGGACCTAAACCTAAACCTAAAATATCCACTGGCAGTCTTCCTGAAATGGAAAAGCCAAAATATAAACCTGGACCCAAGTCAAAGACTAAAAATAAAAAAGAATTAGACCCTTATGCATTTGAAACAGAATCAGTAGGCGACACCAATATTGAAAAGGCGAGCGAAGATGAATCTGACAACAGTTCTGATTCCGAAGTTCGTTCACTGGCATCTTCGAAAAGCTATGGTAGCAGCGAAATTCTATCTGAAATAAAGAAAAAGAAACGTAAACGAGGGCGTTGGCAAGATGGAGTGATTAAACCCAAAAATAAAAAGAAAAAACTCGAAGTTAAAGCAGACTCTGCTCTAGAACCTCCGGATTGTATCATGCCAACAGAAAAGCAAATTATCGTTCCAGATCCGAATGCTCATTATACTGATAAAAACTACTGCTTCCGTAAAAATGAGTTACATTATTCTTGTCGCTTATGTGGGTTCGTTGGTGCCGACATCGTACATCATTATGTAATTGAGCACCCGCACGTTGAAATCCCGTTGTCACGAATGGCTCCGGCGCTAGCTAAAGAAGCCATTGATCAGTGTAAAGAGATTAATTTTAACGACTTTAGCAAGATCTCTTCTGATAAATACGTTTGCATATTCTGTTATCAAGAATTTGCTTATAACTCCTCGGTTTTGGAAACTTTCTTTTGGCATATAGTGAGCATGCATACTGGTGAATACAAGCACACTTGCTGTGAGTGCTCAAATGAGAATCGATGCCCGTTCAGTTTGGATATTCCACCACCTCCAAAAGAAACCAAAGGTCAACTCATTGGCTACATTTGCAAAAAATGCAATTTCACTCAATTATCTCTTGAGAATCTTAAAAATCACGTCATCCGTCGCCATAATGATGAACAAACTGCTGTTTATACCATTAATTTATCAGCCATGTCTAAAAAGACTTTGAAGGACTTTTTAAGTTGTAAATTATCTAAGCCACCAGCAATACAGGCTAGCAGTCCTCGAGTGATAACAGCCAGGCTAAGTGAAGAGCCAAGCAATGTCACAAAAAGTAGTGAGTCTAAGGCACCACAACGGCAACCATCAATAAACGGTCCGCTAGCAAGAATGAAGTCTAAGCTTACCTTTGAAGCTGATGATAATGTAAGTGATTTATTAGATTTGACTAGCGAAGAACCCATCGACTCTAAAATAAAAATTGAACGTGTTGATTCGGAGAACACGGATGAAATTTTGAAGGACGAACCGCAGTCTATGGACGCAAGTGAAATAAACCAACCTGCAGAGGTAGACCAACAACCAGTCCAGCTTACGCATCAAAAAGGACAAGAATCTAGTCTGAACTCGGGACTAGAAGAACTAGCCAGTCAGCCTTCTAATGACATTGTTGACTATCCACATTTCAAAATTAACATCACCGAATCAGGCGCTAAAGAATACATTTGTTGTATCAATGGGAAAGACAATCACTTTAAGACTACTCTTTTGATTTCAATGAAGAAACATGTGCAACTGAAGCACTCTGAGAATTGGGACGGATATTGTTTCATTTGCAAAGTAATCGTTACTCCACAAGGGGCACATACATTCAAAGATTGTTTCCAACATTATCTTGATAAACACATGGATAACTTTCCTATTTACCAAGAGGAAGTTTTGCCTGAACCTACACCTGAAGAAGTTTCGGATAAACAAGTTAGGCAAACTGAAAGCCCTGCTCTCTCTAAGCCGTATATCAATGTTAGACATATTAATGAATTGATATCTACAGCAGCAGATGATACGCCAAAGGAAACTTCGAATTTCCCGATAATCCAGAGTGTAGTGAGCCTCGGAACGGAATCTCCGCGGTTGAACCCTACCTATCCGACAGTGAGACAAGAGATAAAGCAAACTGAAGTTAGCTTTAAATACGAGGAAGTGCAGGCCGAAGTGATGTTGAATAAACACCGAGTGGTTCTAGAAACTATGATGGCTCGAGACAAACTGATTAAGGTGTACAAATGTGCGGGTAAATTCTGTTCATTTACATCCGACTCTGCGGAGGATGCGCTACTTCACGCCTCCACGCACCAGCGCATCGGAGGTGCCGACGCCTTGAATTGTTCCTATTGTGATTTCGATGCTCTGGGCAACGCTATCGATCTGGTGATGCACGTGTTCAAAGCGCATGGAAACTGCCAGTATTCTTGCGGGCAGTGTTTCTACCGAGCTGCGGCGAGCCAGTTAGTCGGAGCCCACGCGAGCAGGGTGCATGGAGTAGCACAATCTGGGGCTACCGTCCTGCGAACAACTGTCGCAACTAACTCTAGTGATGGAGGTCGCATGCTGACTCGAGAACAGGCTGTGCCGTATTATATTTGTCACCACGGTAAGTTATTTTAAAATGATTTTAAATTTTGTTAAGTAAGAGTGCAGACAAAAGCAGAACACCGTTTTGTTTATGTAACTCGAACGTACGTCGTCTATTGTCTTAACACGCTTGCATTCTTTGAAGGACGCAGTTTGCTAATTGCCCGATCCCACTGCGTTGCGGGGTTTGGCCGCATCGGCATTGCTTAACGACACAACATCATCCATCTCCGCCATGCCTTATTTGTCCCGGGTGCATGCGCACACTTATTCCACGGATTGTTATCACTGCCTATAGAAAATGGTAGTTTCTTCCTATTTTAAGATTTGTTTGTCTCGGTTTTCAGCGGAGAGTGGGAGCAAATGCAAGTTCCGTACTTATACTCCGGATAAGTTCTGCGAGCATTTACAACAGAAGCACGTTGGCGCCACCTCGCATCCTTGCTATGTAAGTAATTTAAAGTATAAACACGATAAAATGTATAAAAATTGAAACGGATAAGGAAATTTACCATAGACAAACAATATTGATAAGAAAGTTATTGGTAGCCTGGATGAAGGGCCGCTATGGATGGAATAATACTGCCTCACAATCCTTGCCATAATTTCTTGCGTCCATAGCGGCCTTTCATCCAGGCTGATGAAAGGCCGCTATGGATGGAATAATACTGCCTCACAATCCTTGCCATAATTTCTTGCGTCGAGTGTCTTGTAATTTTTCTAATGTTTTTTTTTTTGAGGGAAACTTCAAATGATTACCTACCTACTTACATTCTCATTATTTATAGCTGTGAAGTGCACTCCGAAAGTTGCCAACAGTCGCAATTGTCGCAAATAGCTGTCAGATACTTACATGTTTTGATTAATTTGTTAATAATACCTGTAATGCTGAATGGAAATATGAATTAAGTATGGCTATAAATAGTGCATTTAATAAATATTGATTATGAAATGCAATCATTAGAATATTTACTTTCAAAAAAGCATCTGGAAACAATATACACCTCAAACTGTTACATTGTTGTAGCAGTTTGTCTAATTCAGTGTTATTATTGCAATTCATAATTCAATTTTTTTCTTAGAGCGATATTTCATATTTTCTTTCAGTAATATTATATGACCGCTATTTGCGACGTTGTTAACTTTTAGAATCGACATTACAATATGAAAGTGCACAAGTGTATATGCACGTAAAAAAATTGGAGAAGCAAAACATTTTTATGAAAACACTAGCTTCTGCCCGCGACTTCGTCCGCGTGAAATTTCTTTTTTGCTCGACCCACCCCGTCGCATCGCATTGCCTACCCGCGCTATTACTTCGTTTTCACTTAGCGTTCTTTCAGACTTTTTTTCTTTTTGCTCGGCACCTAAGGGTCCTAGAGTGATGTTAAATATGCCTTCTATAAGATTTGGGCTATCATTACTGCAAAAAGATTTTTTAAAGTCGTGACTGGTAGGGTAGTTCCAGAGATTAGGTCGTTCCTTCACCATATCCCCTTCCGCTACCTCTCCCTCCCCCTCTCACTCACTCTCACACCCCCTTCATCACTTCCCCTTCCCTCTCTCTCCCTCACCACGCCGTCCCCTCCCTCTCCCCCTATCCTCCACCTCCGGCTCACCAACCCCTACCCTCCCCCGCAGCCTTCACCACGTCTTCCTCCTCTCCTCACCAAGTCCTGCCCCTTTCTCCCTGCGTCCATCATCCTCCCCTCACCCTCCTCACCACTCCTCCCCTTCCCTCTCCCCCTCTAACCCTCCCGCCGGGGTAGTTTTAAAAAACTAATAATGACAAACTTAGGCAAATATTTGTGCCAAGTTTCAAGTCAATTAAAACCAAATGAATAACATTTTTCATGTAAATTGTATCCCTGTTTTCACCCCCACAGGGGTGGAATTAAAAAAAATGGTTTGAGATATTTCCACAACTTGACTGAAAGATTATTTACACCAATTTTTGAGTTAATCAAGCCACGCAGTAAAATCCTCTCCTGTGAAATTGACTACCCTTTTCACCCCGTTAGAGGTAGATTTTCGAAAAACCCTGATACACATTATTCTTTATTTTTGGTTTTTAGTATAAATACTGAGTTTTGAATTAATCGGATTGCGCGTTAAAATTTTTCCATACAAACTTGGAGACCCCCCAATTCCCCTTTAGGGGGTAGCTTAGAAAAACCAAAAATCACAAAAATCATAATTTACTTAGATAAATATTCGTGCCAAGTTTCAAGTTTATTAACTCAAGGAATAAGATTTTTCATACAAACAATATCCCCCCTTTTTACCCCCTTGAAGGTCGAATTTCCAAAAACCCTTTCTTAGCGGATGCCTAGGTCATAATAGCTACCTGTGTTCCAAATTTCAGCCCAATCCGTTCAGTGGTTTCAGCTGTGTGTTGATAGATCAGTCAGTCAGTCAGTAACGCTTTCCTTTTATAGATATAGATAATGGAGACTATACAGTATCCTCTACAGTTCTATCATTAATTCCATTACAGATATGCCAACTGGAAGTGTCATCGCCATCAGAATTGGTCCAGCACACGAAGTCCCATGGGTTGATGTTATACCAATGCACTTGGTGCGTCTTTGGGGCTGACAACGAGGGGGAACTACTGGCCCATGTATCCACCCTGCACCCGACGAAACAGCCCCAAGCTTACTTGAGAATCATCACTAACAAAGTATGTGGGGTTTCTACTATATTCTACGTATTTTTTGTGTGAAATCAAGCTAATCTATTAATATCTTCTATATACGTCTTTTGTAACCAAGGTATTTTGAGAGAGAAAGAAAGCACGTTATGCTGTTGGTCCCGGCTGTCATTCGTAGATGTTTGACAGTCGTTATGGGTAGTCAGAAGCCCAAAAGTCTTGACAACCAATCTTACCAAGGGGAATTGTGTTACCCAGTACTAACTGGATTGTGGAGTTCAGATAGTCATTCGTTCCATGTAAAATACTGATATTAAACTGCATCTGGTTAGACTGGAAGCCGACCCCAACACAGTTGGGAAAAGGCTACGCAGATTGATTGACGTCTTTTGTAACCCGTTAGGATTGTCGCCGTTTTTTGCTTTTTCCTATGCTTAGTTTTTGCATAAAATTGTCGCTATAATGCCCAGTTTCTTAAAAGTATTAGCTTTTAACTGTTATCTGAGATAACAATAGCCAGTCAAATCAGTTGACATGAGTTTATAGTCCTTTTTGATAAGTCTTTTAGAAACCGGTAAGTCTGGCTATAATGCCTTACAATACAAATGATCGCCACTGTTCTTATGTACCATTTCTATTGCAGGAGGGTTCACAATACAAATGATCGCCACTGTTCTTATGTACCATTTCTATTGCAGGAGGGTTCTAACGAGCTGAGGGTCCTTCCACTAGCGTTCCTGAACAAAATGAAAGTGCCAACCGAAGATGTGACTCCGAGCGCAACCAAGGAGAACCCAGTGCGTGAAGCAGAACGGTCCATAGACCTGGAGAAACTTATCGGTCTCACTATGATGGAACCACAGCTAGAACTGAGCGAACCCACTCCGGAAGAACATCCTCAAGATATCATTCCTAAAGCTGTGGGACAACCAGTTGCACCTATTGCGCCTGTTGCACCAACTGTCTCTGTCGCTGAACTAGAAGCCGGAATCACCGGTCCTAGCCTGACAGATACTCCACTCGCTTCTGTCACAGCTGAATCGCCGCTAACTGTCACTAGGGAACCTATTAAAACTGAGATCGAATATCCTAAGAGCTTGCCTGGCGAGGTAGTAGTGCTGGACAGTGACGACGAGGACGCGCGGCATCCCGTTATCGACCTCTCGGACGAAGACACCTCCGTCAGCAACAAACCAGCGCCGACGCAGCCCGTCAACCAGAAGGTGCCGCTCGCACTCCTTAGCACGTGCCCCAAATGTCTGCAAATATGCAAATCCATAAATGGCTTGAAAAAACATCTCTACTACTGCTATCCCGACAAAGAACAGGGTTGCAAATGTGCGCACTGCCCATACATGGCCAGCAACAGAGATAACATCATACACCACTACGTGCACGACCATTGTGACCGAAACGTATACCAGTGCGGTGTCTGTCGCAGCAATCAAGTGAACCTGGCCTCGGTTAAACGACACCTCAAATATGTGCACAAAGAGAGAGACTATGTAATCTCGGCCACCACAGAGAACGGGATCTCTTGTTTCGTCGTTAATGTAGCAAAAAAGGAGAAGAGAGAGCTGCCAAAGAGGAAATTGAGCGGCAGTGCTACCGAAACCACGATTAAGCGGCGATTCTGGCCTCGAGAAATTAATCAGCTTCCTATAAATCCAATTTTGGATCACTTGGTTTATTGTGAGATTTGCGAGTTTAGTACAAAAGTGCGGTTGAATATGGTACGGCACCTGCAGCTGCACGCGGAGCAGCAGCCGGTGGCGCAGACCGCGCCCGTGAACCCCGTGCCGCACCTCGAGACCAACGAGAAGCACTTCGACCGGATGGTGAACCTGGCATCCAGCTCGCTGGTGCCGCGCGACCGCGCCGCGCCCGCGCCCGCGCCGCCGGCCGCGCAGCCCGTGCCGCGCGAGCTGGCCGCGCGCTACCCGCAGCAGATCTCGGCGCGCGCGCGCAACACGTGTGGCGCCGTGGGCTGCAGCTACACGTCGGTGGACGAGCCCATGCTCAAGCGCCACTGGGAGGCGCTGCACTCCGGCCCCGCTAGCTTCAACTTCCGCTGCGTACACTGCCCCAACAACCAAACCACTGACACGTCGAAGCCTATCACCGCCAACCGAGTGGTGCAGCATCTGAAGATGCACGACGACACCCTGTACGCTTGCTCTAAGTGTCACATCTATCACTACAAACGTGATTTCATTGAGAAGCATATGATGGAGTTGCATCCAAACGCTCCGCTATACATAGTGCGGGAGAGCGCGAGCGCGGTAGCGGCAGCTGCGTCGGCGGCGGGCGCGGCGTCAGCCAGCGCCGCACCGACGATGGACTTGAAGCCGTGGCAGTGCGGCTTCTGTAAATTCAAAAGCATGTTACGCCCCGAAGTGGCGGAGCATTGCTTCAAGTTGCATCAGTCGAAGATGCAGTTCAGATGTGGCTACTGTCCGTACAGGGCATCCGCGTTGGAGAATGTGAACAACCACCTGGCGCATTCACACGCTAACGAGCCTGAAGATGTGATCTATTACTACTATAGAGAAGGCTCACTACCGGACGAGGCGGACGGAACACCGCGGTGGATGAAACAGCGGCAGAAAATGGGTTCAAACTTGCCTGAGGTTAAGACTGAGGAGCAGGAAACCCCAGACCAGACACCATTAGTGCCGACCCCTCCCGTCAATATCGACCTGAATTTGGTCAAGAAAGAAGTTAACGAGGCGGTTCCAGAGTCAGCAGAGTCCTTGGAGGATTTGTGCAAGAGATTCGGACAGTTCTGTGAGCCGAACGGAATCAAGTTCAAGTGCCCACTATGCAATGTTATATCGGAAGACACCAGGGAGGCTATGCAGTCTCATTTGTATGAAGAACTGCAGTACAGGAAGTAAGTAAACTTATTTTAATAGGTACTATGACAATTCACTCATTTATGTCAATTCAGTGATAGTTTGGCTCCTAGAACATAAAATTAAAACACTGGAATTGCTGTGCTTCTTGCTATGCAGTATCAAATCGCTTTTTATGCTAATAATATTGAATTGTGCAATTTTCTTTTTTAACTTTAGATTTTCATTAGCTTTTAATTGATATAAGATAATTTATTGAATAGCAAACCTTGTAAATTTAACTTATGTGCTTTTGACACGTGTTTTGGTCAAAAACAAAAGCAGCATGTACAATTGTTCATTTTCAACGAAAAATCTTCCAGATGGGGATGCGGCCTCTGCAACTACAAGGCTTTCCACAAAGCCGGCCTCACGGAACATATGAGCATCGAGCACTTCAGGCAGTACGACCACATCGAGCTGCCCAAAGACGTCAACAAAGAGAAATGGGTCGCGGGACAGTTGGACCATCAAGCGTCTATTATAGACAAGCATAAGGCCAACTTGGCTAAACAGAAAATTACTGTCGAAAAAGTAACCAAGCCTGTACCTGTCGTCGCCCCTCCTACCGTGGATGTAGTTGAAAAGTATACGAAGGCACAGTTGGTGGAAGCTTTCGGCGAGTTCGGAGCGCCCAGTCATAGCATGTACTGCTGCCCTAAGTGTGGCTCGCTGCATAAAGACGAGGCGGCCATGCGAGACCACTTGGAGATGGAGC
Source organism: Cosmia trapezina (assembly GCA_905163495.3). Lineage (NCBI taxonomy): Eukaryota > Metazoa > Arthropoda > Insecta > Lepidoptera > Noctuidae > Cosmia > Cosmia trapezina. The sequence goes on from LR991039.1 coordinate 10,920,721, forward strand.
TTAATAAGATCAGGTAACTTAAGATCCGGTCCACTTTGTAAGTTTAGTATAATAATTAATTAGGTATGTTATTTATGTTCTGTTGTTTTATTTTGTGGCTGTCTTACTTTCCAATTTTTTGTTTGTAAATTAATTTTTCATTTACATTATGAATTTATGAGGCTTCAATAATTATTTTAAAATTTTCAGGTGGGGTTGCACTAACTGTTCAATCAAATATCAGACGTATCATGAAGCGCAGTTTCATTGCAAGGGTCACGACGGCCCGTCCAGGCCCACGGAGGCGATACGAGACCCGTCGATGCGCGCTGCGTGGGTCACCAACATCATACAGCTGCAGAAGAAGACCCTGCAGTGTGCCACCGTCACACCCGCCACCTCAGAGCCCCCAACTCCTGAAAAGAGTTTTACCGAAACCGATAATAATTCTCTTCTCGTTGTCCGATACGAAGAGCGCGTGCCTACACCCGATTTAGTGCCTGCCAGCCGGAAGAGATCCGCGCCAGATAGTGATGACGAACGACTCGTCATTGACGAGGCCGGCCCCAGGAAGAAGGCTATAAGACCATGCCCACACTGCCCCTTCAAGTCTAAATATTACAACTCCTGGAAAGAACACGTACTTAAACATCATAATCTGAAGCCCTATTCGTGCTGCTATTGCGACTACAACTGTTCCTACCGGCAAGGCATTATAGGACACACAGAAAAAGCTCACCCTGGTAAACCGCTGGTGATGAAAATGACAGGCATACCCCCCGCAGAGTCATACATTCTTTCGCCGAAGAAGAGACTATCAGCAGAAGAGGAAACTAATGTACCCAAAATAATATGCTTATTCTGCGAAAATTCAATACCAGAAACTGATGTTGACTCTCATCTACATGAAAATATCAAACCCGACTTTGCTAGAAAGGGCGATGTGGTCGTCAAATGCTGCATTTGCTTAGTTCTGCGCCTCGACGTGAAATCTCTACAGGAGCACCACAACTTAGCGCATCCACACATACCGGTCAACTATGCGTGGTTCAAGCTGCATCATGACACCAGAGAAACACATTTCTGCGGTCACTGTGACGATATAGGATTTAAATTCCTAAGAGACTTGAAGACACACCACAATGCTGTTCACCCCACGCTTCTGTTCAAATATACAACTGTGCCGTATGTACCTGCGGATGGCAATAGAGAAAGTAAGAAGAAAGAGGAGCCTCTCCTGAAGAGATGCGCTAGGAAGTCGACCACCAAGCTCCCGGGCGGCAAGACTGTCGCCAAGAAGTCCACCACCAAACTACCTTACAGTGTTCCGAGTACTTCAGATGACGGGTATTCCTATTATAACACAAAGCCTGAATCCCTAGAAAACTATGCTAACGTCACTACTCTGATGTCATTCTGCAACAGAATGATGCCTTTCACTTTGAAGAAACTCAGTGAAATCATCAACATTGAGCCTAAAGTTATTGTGAATGACATTCGAGCTGGCACCTCCAGTGATATGACACTTTAAAAGTTAAAATTAAGTATAACGCGCGGACTAAGTGTTGAACGATCAATTATTGAACATAAGTTGTATTAGTTTAGGAGTTGTATCGTTTTGAGGTCAGATTTGTGTTAGTTGTAACGTCGCTTAGCGATTAAAAGACGCTATCTTCATACTTGAAGACTGATATACATTTTAATTAGTGCGATGTGATTAGACTAAGCGCACTTGCACTAAACAAGGTATGTGCAGGCCGTATGTGCTTTCTTAAGAGTGAAATAGCCAAATTAGAATTGCCAATCATTTTTAGTATACAAAGATAATAATTATATAAATATGTATGTAACCTTTCTCTGTCAATGGTATGAATTGTAATAATAATATGAAACATTAATTTGTTAAAAATAAATGCAAATATATGCTAAAAATACGCAATTAAGTATTTAGAATAGACTTGTTGCACGAGCTAGCTTACCCTATTGCAATTTATTAATCACACATTTCCTCTATAAATAACACATTAAAAATAGCGCATATTATACCTGAAACGATATTAAACATTAATTAGTATGGAAATCTGTGATTTACGATACATTCTTGTAAGATTTATATGTTAGTAGTAAGTAGGTAGGTATGTATAGTTAACAATTTTGAGCATTTATAACACCTTAAGCGGTAGAGTTCCTTTTTTTGTTTGTTTATGTGTCAAGCCGCGGATTCGATTCTTGTAAATTTTAGTCCTGTAAGAAATCTTTGTAAGCTTTTTACAGGACTAAAATTTTGGAAACATAACAAACATTGGGATAAAAATATTACTATCATATATGAAGAATACAATTACGCTTCGTTTTTTGATACTTAAGACTTCATATTTTTTGAAAACTTTAAACTGCATTCAACTAATGTACATACATACATAACAGGCAGTTAGGCAGAAACTAATAATGTATAATTCGTATCATAGTAATAAATAATTACCTGTAATGTGAATATATTCTGTCGGTAGAAATAATAGTAAACACATTATATTCTCGGCGTGAAACCTACCTAAAGCTATCTGAATGTGAAACGCTAAAAACATTTTCTGCAATTTCTTCAATTATGTGACGTGATTTGAGTACAGAGTCTGTACTATTGTGAATTGTCTATGTTCTCGAGTTCACGGCTTGAAACTTACATAACTCGATGTAATTTTTTTTTCTTTCTCTAATTCCAAAACTGCATCTGAATGTGAAATTACAAAATGTTCTGCCATTTCTTCAATTAAGTATGTATCGTGTTTAGAAGTACAGCGTCTGTCTGTACTATTGTGATTTGTCTTGTTAATAATTACAAAGAATAGTTTATTTGCCAAATTATATTTCCATTCAGACAGAATAAACATTTTTTTGTAAAATACTGTTTTATTTTTTTATGTACACTTACCCATCGAAAAAATAATGAAATCGTGGCCCTATTTCGAGTTTTTATATTTAGTCGTGTGACTGACATTGGATGGCATGGCCATCATCAGCATATGTTACTTGCCGCACATCAATTATTTTCTAATAGTTTTTGGATAAAGGTGTTTTGTCTTTTTTAGATATTTTCTTATAATTGTTTTTTCCAGCACGGCCCCCTATCCACATCTATAAATTATTTATTATTACGAATTCACAATATCTGTTGCGGCACATATAACGTGTTAATAGAGTACATTCCTTGAGTTTAAGAAACTTTTTAATACGCTATATATTTTTCAAGTTACACGGGGGCCGAGCTGAAAACGTTTGGCTGGCACGACCCCCTTTTTTTGCATATTTCTTCAAAAGTACAGAGGCACATTGAAAAATAAACCGGTACATATACTCCTAGAGGCGAGTACATTGCATTGGTGCACACCCAAAACGCAAATTCTGGGGGGCCGTGCGGGGCAAACGGACATGCTGAATCGGATATAATAATGTAAAGCCGCTAGCCGTTTGCTATTATTCTACGAATCGGCTGCGACATAAGCACGAAAATCCAATGATGGGACTCTATGTATGAGTAAGAACCAAATATTGTTTTTCTCTTTCGCTAACAACGGAAGATTTAAAACAATTTAGGTGCCACGCCATCTCTACGGGCGAGAGAATCGCCGCGATCTGATTTCGCCGGTGTGATGGAGATAGCTTCTTATAGAGTCTGGCACACGAAACATGTTCCTGAAAAATAGCGGCAAATTCAAAAATCTGGCTCTGGTATCACTGCGTATAATAGGTAAATACATTTTGATACTTGAAATGCTTGAAATACATCATTGTCCTTTTACATCATACAATTTTTCACGGCTCAACCAATTTTGATCTCGATTTTTTGAATTTGCCGCTATTTTCCAGGCTCATGTTTCGTGTGCCAGACTCTAGTTCTTAAGGCGAAAGCGCCAGGGTAGCCCGCGAAATTCAAAATTTCTTACGTTTTTTGCAATTTGTAGGTCAGTGTGAGCTTGTATGTTGATTAAAATATGATTCGCGGCCGTAACTAATATGGCTTTACAGAATTATAATCATTAGAATCAGCAATACAACTCCATAAGTTAGCATTTGCCTCAAACCTCATGATTTCATGAAATCGCTAGATTTGATATAAATGCTAACTTATGGAGTTGTATTGCTGAATCTAATGATTATAATTATGTAAAGCCATATTAGCTACAACCGCGAATCATATTTTAATAAACATACAAGCTCACACTGACCTACAAATTGCAAAAAACGTAAGAAATTTTGAATTTCGCGGGCTACCCTGGCGCATCAACCTTAACTGAAGTAGCTTTTGCCCGTGACTTCGTCCGGCTGAATTTTTTTTTGTTCCCCCCCCGACCCACCCCGTCGGCGTCGCATCGCGGCATTGCGTCGCCTGGCCGCGCTTTACTTCGTTTTTGCTTGGCGTTCTTTCAGACTTTTTTTTCTTTTTACTCGGCTCCTAAGGGTCCTAGCATGATGTTAAATAATATATAGCCTTCCTCAAGAATTGGGCTATCAAATGCAAGAAGAATTTTTGTAATCCGACTACCAGTCGGATTAGAAAAATTCTTCTTGTTCTTAGTTCCAGAGATTAGCGCGTTAACCCTTAATTTGATACCTATTGTTCACTGTGCTATACATTCATAAAAAATAAATGTTGAGCGATTATTATCTACTATTTTTCGGGTTTTATTTCAGTTAAGTATAGCAAGTTTAAAGTATTTTTGTCGTTATAAAAAATAATTTGACTAGTGGCAACGTCATTCATCTGTCATCATCGAGACCATAGACTATACACTAATATCTGGAATAGATGTGCAACTCTACGAATTTTAATTTAAGTTGTAAATTACGTGAAAAATAGATGGCACTGATAGCAACTAGATAATTAATTCTATTATCCGCTAGATGGCAGTATACTTAATTGCAAATGGATATGGTACTAGATAGGTGCCATGCTTGTGCCATGTATTTATTTGTATTTATGTAGGAATATAATTTAAATAAAAGAACAATTCCCTTAATAATATTTACTTCTTAGCTTAATAACTTACAAGTTAGAAAGAAGTTACAAGTCAAGTTTCAATATTTTCTTTAATTTTTGTTTTTTCACATCTAAAATAGCGTTTTTTCCAAATCAGTAGGAAAGTATCACAAAGTCCAGGGACGGAAGCAGCTTATGGGTCAATCGGTGAACAAAGTATCACGAAGTCCAGGGTCGAAAACAGAGTTAACAGTAAAGCCAGGTGTCACAAAATCCAACAATCAATGCAAATCTCTCGAGAAATCCGAAAATAGTTAGGTATAAGCAGTAACGAACGAACGACGGCACGGAAACTTCAAAAAACTTTGAAATTTGAATTGTGTCAAGTGCCAATCTGGCATCTTGTTCATAGACTACTATTATATATACTGATCTTGTTATTGCAAGTTATTATTATTAAAAGCTCCATCTATCAAGAAATAGTATACTTTTTATTAAAAGTTTTCAAAACGTGAACTATGGATGTCGCCACCTTCCATACATTTAATATTTACTGTCAGATGTGTGATGGTTTCACCAGGTTTCACCTCCCTGATCTTATGTCCCCCTGATCGAGACAAGATGTCAGCGAAGCACGGGCACTCGATTCTTCGCAAGGAAAATGTTTTTATTTTACATGTTTTACGTAGCTAAACAGGTTAAGCTACGCTTGCCGGGGTTGGTCAGTGGATGGGTGACCATCTTTACATATCGAGATTCCTCCGTGCCTCGGAAAGCACGTTAAGCCGTTGGTCCCGGCTGTTATTCGTGGATCTTTGACAGTCGTTACGGGTCGTCAGAAGCCCGAAAGTCTGACAACCGGTCTTACCAAGGGGTATCGTATTACCCAGTTACTGGGTTGTGGAGGTCAGACAGGCAGTCGCTCCATGTAAAATACTGGTATTCAGCTGCATCCGGTTAGACTGGAAGCCGACCCCAACATAGTTGGGAAAAGGCTAGGCAGATTTGATTGACGTAGCTAAACAAACCATTTTTTTGTGGTTTTTATTTACTAAACAATGTTTGTGCTTTGGTTTGGAATAGGTTTTATGTAATGTTTTGTGTTTTTGGTAACTTGTTTTTGGAGGAAAACTTGTTTGTTCATCACAGTGAACACCGCCAAATACTCGAACAAGTATTGTCAATTTGATACGTTCATTGTAATGAACATTGCCAAATTAGATAGGTATAACTTTTATTTACAAATGAATTTGTTTTTTTCTGCTTGATAGCAGAATAAAATACCTACAAGACCGCACGCATAGAATACTAGCACTGGTTCCTGTCTCAATTAACTCCAGTTTTGCAGGAAATTTGCCCTAATACATCATCCAGAGAACTAACTTATGATAATGTTCCATCATTATCTTCAATAATATCGCTTCCATCTGGTATACAATCACCAACACCTGGTACGTCTAATACTAGAAAAACTAGAGCAAAAAAGCAGATAGCTCCAGCTGCCAAGAAATCGCAGAAAATTTCAAAATTTTCTCTCTCTTCCAATTGGAAGAAAGTTATTTTTCGTCACCGTGCCGTCATCGAAGAAAAACCCGGAACCTATGTCGATTTTCCAAATGATGACCCCCTTGATTATTTGTATTTTTTCTGAAGATACCTATATTTACTGATTTAGTAGACCAGACCAATCATTACTCCGTTCAACAAACCGGAAGATCGATACAACATCAGAGAATGACATGAGGGATTTTATAAGCATTCATATTCTGATGGGAATTGTTGAAATGCCATGCTATCTGGATTATTAGAGGAATAAGGTTTCGATACGGCCGGATAGCAGACATTATGATGTTAACACATTACCAACTAATCCACGGTTTTTTACCGACAATAACCTGCAGGACTCAGACAGATAACAAATTAAGACCTATTACCCCAAGTAATTTCAACGTCTATGTTTGTAAATTTTAAAAAAGAGTATTCTATCTATCTATCTAAGTAGAGCCGAAAAAATCCGAAGAAATAGTTTAAAACAAGAAAACGGGAATAATTTAAGTATAGACGAGATGATGATACCATAAAAGGGCAGGAAAGCAGGAAACAGAAAACAGTACCTATATGAAAGACAAACAAATAAGTGGAATGATTTATGATTTCTTTATATATGCAGGAATGTAAAATTATAAACCCAAGATCAGCTAGACCTACAAGCCCCATCAGATTCTATAATTATACAGAATATTATTCCAGCAGAAGCATGGGGCGATGCAAGTTTTGCCAAAAAATACAACTATTTAGTGTATTAAATGCAATATGAGACTTTGCTTTGTTATGGGAAAAAAGCCTCGCAATTGTTTTTTACATTTCCATAATAAATAATTTGATTTATTGATATACATAGTATTTATATTTTACCTGTTTATATGACACTAATTTGACTGTAAAAAATCTGTAAATAAAACATTTTTTTTTCTATTTTTCCTAAGTTGTATTCCTATTTTTCCCTAGGACTTCAGTAATACATCTTATTTGATAAAATAAAGCAAGTCGGATCTCTGCCAAATTAATTGTTAAAACATACAAAAAACAAGCTTCAGTTCTAGTATAGATTTGATGTCACAGGGGGTGGCGTGACTATTGTCGGGATTCTTTCGCCCGTGTAGATGGTTCCATAGCAATTAAATAAACACCAAAAGAGGCTTCAGCAGAGCATTTAATTAATAATATAATCACATTTTCCTCAGTAGATTTTATACTTCAACCGTCAATGTTGCGTTCTGTGCTCCAAACTTGCTGACCGGTGGAGTTACACGAACTATCACTCTGATGCACATCACGGCGGTGTTAGTGTCATCCAGGATCCTGAACTCGATAGGCAACTGAGTTCCCTGTAATTAAGAAAACAAACTTGTAAATATAGGGCGACATTTTTCCCCTGGAGAATAGGCTGCTAGTGTCAACTCGTTAATGCCTAGACTAATATATATTTTATATCATATATTATTTGATTGATTAGTGTCAACGACACGAGTTGACACGAGTTGTCGGGTCCGCTGGTTATATATTATACTAGCTGACCCGACAGACGTTGTCCTGTCCCCATTTCAATATTCCATGTAAAATCCACTTTCAGTTTTCCAGAATTTTCCAATTTTCCCGGCAACTTTTCCAATTTTTCTCATCGTTTAAACCTTCCCTGGACTACGTCAAACATTTCAAAACCAAAATCAGCTAAACCGGTCCAACCGCTCTTGAGTTATAAAATTACAACGAAAAGTGGCAGTGGCATTGATTTTTATAGATATAGATAACTAGCGGACCCGACAGACGTTGTCCTGTCTGAACGATCCTAGAACACGACTGCAGCGCCACCTACCGGGTCCAATTGTATTTCCAAACCATCCAGGAACCCACAGGCACACAAAATTTCATCTAAATCGGTCCAACCGTTTAGGAGGAGTTAGGTGACAAACGAAGAGCTCACTTGATAATAAAAACATACAATTTATACCTACTACTATCCTTAACCACTACCATTGATATGAAATGAGGGATCCAAAATAACTCGGAAACTACAAAAAATCGTAGAACATACATGGGGGTTAAATCGATAGGTATGGTACTCTGCTATCAGCTCGCACTGGCTTGACACCTTACAAGAAACATCCTGTATATATACTTGTTGCAGAGGTAATTTTTTGGACTTCTTTCCTTTTACTTACCTCAGGCATGAAATCCTCGATGGGCATGTTGAGCGTGTACAGAATGACCTCGTCACGAATCACGGGACAGTAAGTGTTGCTCAGAAAGTTACAGGTCTCTGCCTTCTCGCCGAGGCCGTACGGAAAGGGTATTATGCTTAAGTATGCCCAAGCTACAGTCCTCATCCGGTGTATGACGTAGGCTGAAAAATAAATAAGTGACAAAATCAGGCGACTCTCTTGTTGACTATCAAATTTCATCAAAAGGATACGGGGCAAAAATGTATGGGGCTTGGTCGACACCACTAACGAGTACCATGTATCTGAATAGTCTTTTGTAATAGACTATTCAGGTACATGGGAGTAATTGTTGTTATTAAGACACACATAAAAAATCTGTCAGTAAAAAGTCATAGGTAGGTCTGTAGCTAAACGAAAATTATTATTTATTTAATCATTAATAGTACAGTTCGACTGATTTAAAAAAAAATTAGGTCTGTATCATTATAATTTTTCCAACCATAAGCACGCCTATGAAGTTTCTTGTTTATTGACAGGCTTGTTTATAGACGAAAAATACAATAATTCATGGACGTTGTCTTTCAAAAACACCGGGCAAGTGCGTGTTGGACCTCGCACAATGAAGGGTTCCGTAGTTAAAAAATTGTATCCCAAAAACAAACTTAACATTGTAATTTTCATCAAATTACAAATAATTTTTTTTTAGTATTTTTCTATTACTTGTGTGCCTGCCAAACCTCATTTTTCTCATTTTTCTTGTGTACCTTGCTTCTTGCCAAATTTCATGATTCTAGGTCAACGGGAAGTGTGGTTTTGATTTACTTGCGAGTAGCTATCAAAATATGTCGTATTTTTTACTGCGTTGACTTAGAAGCTTGATTTTTTTAGAACTCCAAAGGACCATAGACCTACGTATTTGATATTAATTTCAACTTGATACCACGCCTACGCGTGCGCCACGTGCGCTCCACGCGTTCCTGAGAAAAAGGGTCTGACAGACAGACAGGCGGACAATGAAGTGATCCTATAGGGGTAACGTTTTTTCCTTTTGAGGTATGAAACCCTAAAAATCTCTAAAATGTTAGTTCCATAGACGCTCACGTAAGCTCACGTTGCTATCAGCGCCAAAATGGCGAACATCAAAAATGTCTTCATTTTGACATCGATATCATGAAGTCCAGCATCCTTGTGGTCAGTGCTCTAACGCAATTGGGGTGATGGTTAAAAACAAGGTACCTAGGTACTTACGAGCTCTGAAGACAATTTGGATGACGGCATCCTGCCCCTGTGGCAAAAGGCAAGGCTGTGTCTCGCAGCCTGCTATGTACGCGTTGATCGGAAGGGGACCGGACGAGCTGCTAGAGCCTAAAAACAACAAAAATAAATTCAAAACACACGCTTTAAGGATCCACAGATTGCAGCCGCGAAATTAAATTTTTCTTACGTCTTTTGCAATTTGCAGTTCAGTGTCAGGTTGTATCTTGATCAAATATGATTAGCGACAATAATAAATATGTATTTACATAATTATAACCATATTTGAATCATCAATACCTACATCTCTCAAAGTTAGCTTTGTTCTATTTAAGTTAGATTGAAAAAATCATGACATTTTGGAACAAATCTAACTTAGAAAGATGTATTAAATATATAAATGCAAAAAACGGAAGTAAAATTGAATTTCGTGGGCTACTATTGCGCAATCACCTTATGGAGGAAGCGCCAGGTTAGCCCGCGAAATTCAAATTATACGTTTTTTTGCAATTTGAAAGTCAGTATTAGGTTGTATGTTGATTAAAGTATGATTCGCGACCGACACATTTATGTACCTATTTACTTGGTTGTCAACGCCATAAGTTAATATTACACAGGGTGGAAGGGACATCGACGCGTAAACGGCTACCACGTATTCAGTACATCATTATGTATTGAAATTTTTATTTATTATTGAAAAAAAAATCTGCTCTTCCATACATTTTGACCGTGTAGGTATTGCACTATTGTAGGAAACTGCACATTTTTTTTTCAATAACCGATGAAAAATTTCTATACAACGTGTAATGCTAAATGCGCAAAACCTCTTAAGGGGTCATTGTACTCATCATTATGAACAACTTTTACTATGGGACCAAACCTGAAATCGCGAAAAAAAAATAAGCTGTTCAATACATTTTGACGAATTATGCGAACATAAATGTACTGAACAGCTGATTTTTTTTTCGCGATTTCAGGTTTGGTCCCATAGTAAAAGTTGTTCTTAATGATGAGTACAATGACCCCTTAAGAGGTTTTGCGCATTTAGCATCACACGTTGTATAGGGAGGGGGCTCAGAATGATGTACTGAATACGTGGTAGCCCTTTACGCGTCGATGTCCCCTTCCACCCTGTATAATAATAACTTATGGCGTTGACAACCAAGTAAATAGGTACATAAATGTTACGGACGCGAATCATACTTTAATCAACATACCAAAGCAGCAAGCATTAGGTTTGCAGCAGCAAGCATTACTAGGTTTGCAAGTCAGCATTACTTGCAAATTGGAAAAAAACGTAAGAAAATTTGAATTTCGCGAGCTATCCTGGCGCTTTCGCCATAGGGCTCCCCGCAGATAGGTGCGACGCGACGATGCGACGCGATTCTGGTAGAACAATTCTGCCCTCGTAAATGAAAACACAGTAACTCCGAAAATGCCATTTTGTAAAAAACGCGGTTAAAGTGCATTTTTCATACGTAAATCGAGAACTTGGGAGATTTTGAAGTGATTTTGGTCACATAATTTATTTTTTTAGCTTCTTTTGACTTCAATCATCGTAATTATCATATATTTTTATTTAAAGTCTATTAAAAAAAACTTGTTCAAATTGAATTATTGACTACGAAAACAGTCGATTTCGAAGGCGCGATTTCCAGATGACGCGTGAAGGCTCAACTTTGAACTAATCTTACACCAATTATTACTACTAATTAAGAAGGTAAAGTGGTATTCATTCGAAGAGGCATATCCTGAAATTTAAAATGCATTGAGAAAAGTTTGATTTTTAATTCATTAACTTGTATTTTAATCACGTCTAAGATAATCAAAAATCGAGAAATCGACTACAAAAAAACACGTCATTTCTCAGAATCTAAAAGTCATTTGGCAACACAAATCATTTTATACGTAAGAAGAAAGATTGTACTATATATGTGTAAAAAATAAAACATATCTGTCTTCAATCATTTACGAAAATAATTTTTTAAAGTGAGTATAAAATCGGGTGCATCGAACGGCCTAAGTCAGTCGCGCTCTGGCGCTCTTCGACGCAGGACCTATGTCGGTTGACCTCCCGCCGCCGCGCATGCGCCTCGCGTGATATATAGTCAATTGTAGTGCGACTAAATATTTTTAATCCTTTCATTTAAGTAATATTTTAAGAAGCTAATGTGGTAGGCACACTTACTTTAGGAGAATTATGTTACAATTCTTGAATTATGTTGTATTACTTGTAATATTGATATTGTAATTACAATATCAATAATACAATATAATTTGGTCAAAATGTAAATCCAAGATGGTGGCTGCGAAAATTTTTAAATTTTTCGTCATGGGGATCGTTCCCATTGTTCTCGAGGATGCTAAAGCCGATAGTGACGTTAAAATGTAAATCCAAGATGGCGGCTGCGAACATTTTCAACTTTTTCATCGTGGGTATCGTTTTCATGGTTCTTGTGGGTGCTAACGTCGATAGTGTAGTCAAAATGTAAATCCAAGATGGCTACAAGAATTTTGGAGGATGAATATGGAGAAAACATTTATATCAGATTTTTATTTGAAATCTCTACTGCCACAATCTCTATTGTGGATCCGTGACAAAGGAGACGGAAACCATGTCATATAAACTTGGGCCTGGGCCTGGGTTGTAAAAAGATGAAATTGGTGTCAATTTATAGCTACTATATTATCAAACCATCACTGAACATTTTGCGGATTTTCGCGGTCTGAGTTCCGAGTTAAAAGAGATGTAATAAAAGTGAGGTTACGTAACGATCTACATATAGGTACTTAACAGCTGATTTTTGAAGTTCTTCAGCTCGACGACCACGTAAACTACAGCCTCTAGTCACTTTGCCACAATTTACACAACGATCCATGGTGCCAATATGAAATCAGTAGGCTGGTCGTAATATACAAAATAACAAGTTCAAGTCCAACGTTTATGCAGGGTTCTCCGTACCGTGTCCGTTGTGGTAGCAAGGTTCGTACAAGAAGCAAGATCAGAAGTCCGCAGAAAGAAAACATTGGTCGAGGAAAACATCAATAAAACTGTGGGAAATATACTCAAATCGCGACCGCACTAAACGATACGAAACGAGTGAGGCATAGATAAAGGCACTATATAAAGGTGTGTCCAAATATAGAGCGGCATTTGAGCGCGGCTGCCACGCGCGGCTAGCCGCGCTCTGATCGGACAAGGGCCGCGCGCGGCGGTGTTGAGCGTAATATATCTTCTCGTCTCACATCAGTGATGACCTCTGGCACTGAAACGTGCTCGCTCACAACATAATGGGTCTCAATCATAATCAGCCTATAATATTCCCACTGCTGGGACACAGGGCTCCTCTCAGTGAGAGGGAGTGGGCCGTAATACACCACGAGGACCCAGTGCGGGTTGGTAGATGTCACATGTCTTCGAATTTTTGGTTCTAGGCGGTTTCCTCACGATATTTTCCTTCACTGATTTGAGAGTAGTGGTGATGAAATTATTTACACAAAGTGCCTGCCTGAGTTCGAAACCATGACCTACTCGTATGTCGGGATCGTTACCATTGGGCCACCATTGCATTGCTCTCTTGGGCCGCATAGTGCAGTCAATCATCCCTTCTAGGATGATTGACTTCACTATCGGCTTCATCCTCGAGAACTATGAAAACGACATCCATGACGAAAAATTTTAAAATTTTCGCAGCCGCCATCTTGGATTTTAATTTTGACTTCACTATTGGCTATAGTCGAAATCGAAAACTATGAAAACGATACCTATACAAATCCTTATCACTTACCACTGACGTGCGACGTGTGGTCGACTGTATAGTCATTAGGTCGACTGGGCACGTACAATACCTGCCTAGGCTAATAAACATTATAAAACCAACCTCACACGAACGCAGCAGTACTATTATTTATTCTGAGGCAGCGGGGTGACCTACCTATTTGAAATTTGAAAACAGTAAACCAAACATTTGCGCATGAGGCGGCTTTATGTATTTATGTATTATTGTTGGTTCAAATTCAACTGTTTTATGAACTTGATGCGGTTGCTAAACCTATAATGCCGCAAGAAAAATAAATAATTATAGCTAGCGCGTGGCGTTTTTATCTATATTGAAATTGGGCTTAAATTGAACTGTTTTACACAAAAAAACGATGATTTTGGACAAAAGATGGCTCCGCTGTTAACAAAATTTTATTCTGATTGTGTTCTCCCAGAAATTATAGATCCAAGGAAAAGTCGATCAATCCCCTTAGACAAATAAATAAAATAAATAATAAATAAACATCCTTGGACATTTCACACAACGCCATCTAGTCCCAAGCTAAGCAACCTAATGCTTGTGTTATGGTAACGAGATGGCTGATAAACTTCTTATATACATTTTTTTTTGTAAATACATACATATTATAGATAGAAAAACACCCAGACTCGGAAACAAATACTTGTAGGTCGTACAAATATTTGTTCCGTGCGGGAATCGAACCCACAACATGCTGCGCAGCAGTCAATTGCTCAGCCACTGCGCCAACCGTGTCGTCAAATACAAATACTTTTATAAAACTTCAATTACTTATAAGTATACAAATACTTAAGCAAATAAGTAAAATGAGTTTAGTTTTTATAAGTACCTACATAATATTATTTTCTTCATCCATATTTGTATAAATTTAATTAAAAACTTTTTAACAAAAAAAAAAAACCGACTTCCAAAAATCACTACAAAGTGAAAAATAACTTTGATTTCGGAAGTCGGTGTCTTTCGTTTTTTATTTACTTTCTTTTTTTTTTGCCACCGACTTCCGAAATCAAAGTTATTTTTCACTTTGTAGTGATTTTTGGAAGTCGGTTTTTTTTTTTTGTTAAAAAGTTTTTATTTCTCGCTTTTTAGTGGGTCTGTTTATAATTTGTATAAGTTACAATAGTCTAATGTCAATTGCTCATCACATGTTACAAAATATTGCTTTTCCCGATGCTGGGACGTTAATTGTTGAGGAGTTCTGCTGGTAAGAACCAGGAGAACTCCTCAACAACCACTCACCACACGCATTGTTTGACGAGCGGAAATTGCTTAGCAACCATATTAAAGTAATCGAATCGCAACCCGTGAAATATTTATCATAGAGTAGTTCCGGTAGCCATCTGTGGTCTTCATCATCAGTTCCACTTCACCAAGTGGTGCTTTCGGAGAGCAAATGCACAAGCTACTATAAAAAATACCCAAATCGCTATAGGTGTGCCTATAATATTTGAAGAGTTGCTTCGATTTCTCCAGGACCCCATCATCAGAACTGAATTTTGAAAAAAATGGGACCATTTGGGAAGTATACCCTTTCCAACAAAAAAATAATTTTTCAAATCGGTTGGCAAACGACGGAGTTATGCGTGAACAAACATAAAAAAAAAAAAAAAAAAAAAAAAAAAAAAAATATAAACATCCGAATTGAGAACCTCCTCCTTTTTTAGAAGTCGGTTAAAAATACACTAATAATGTTTTGTGGACAGTCTTTTTATTTTCTCCGTAAACCTCTAGCTTTTACTTCAAAAAAATATAGGTACGCGCCATAGCTACAGATCAAGATCGTTTAGTCGTCGCAGCATCGCAACTGTGTGCCGTACATGAGGAAAAACGCACACACGCGCACTCGCTACGCGGCGTCGAGCGTCAGATGTTTAAAATCCGAGCGCGAAAATAGGCGACCACAGTCTTAATTGTTAAATCATTTTGTTATAAACAAACCATTTAAGTTAGGTTGAAAATTATATTTTTATAAGTTGTAAAATGGACAAAGCTTTAATTCAGAGTATAAAGAACTAATATTTTATTGTTTTTTATTTAATAAAATCAGTTAATGTGTTATAAAAGAGGAACATACTTCATATTTTTTTTTTTAAGCTAAAACCCAGTAACTGAGTGGTTACTGTGGTCTAGGTTAGTTTTACACGTTACTGTGTATTAACCATTTAAAGACAGGAACTCTAGTGATAATAAAACACAGTAACTGTAGGTATAGGTACATACTGGGTTGAAACCAACGAATGTTGAAACCTAATAACAGTAGGCTTCGATTACCTAACTGAATACATAGTAACTGAAGATGCTGTATTTAAGACTAATTTATGATTATAAAATCTAAAATGCAATAATAAGTATCTAAGTAAATATACTGTGTTCTATGTTAACCTTTTTCATTTGTGTATGATTCCTCAAAATAATAATTACCCTGGTTTTTGTCATAAAAGGTATGAAATTGAACCACTTTAAGTTATTTTTGAATCGACTAAAAGTAAAATCACGTTCTTATTATTAACTAGTACTTCCCGCGCGGCTTCACCCGTGTGGATGTCGGAAAATATCGCACGGGAACGAAAATCCTTCCTTATTTGTTGTCTACATTAAAAAGGAAACCTCTGTGCAAAATTTCAGCTTTCTAGGTTCAAGGGTTTGGGCTGGGCGTTGATGAGTCAGTCAATTTCAGCTTTCTAGGTTCAAGGGTTTGGGCTGGGCGTTGATGAGTCAGTCAATTTCAGCTTTCTAGGTTCAAGGGTTTGGGCTGGGCGTTGATGAGTCAGTCAATTTCAGCTTTCTAGGTTCAGGGGTTTGGGCTGAGCTTTGATGAGTCAGTCAATTTCAGCTTTCTAGGTTCACGGGTTTGGGCTGAGCGTTGATGAGTCAGTCAATTTCAGCTTTCTAGGTTCAAAGGTTTGGGCTGGGTGTTGATGAGTCAGTCAATTTCAGCTTTCTAGGTTCACGGGTTTGGGAGTCAGTGAGTCAGTCAGTCAGTGTCAGGACTTCTCTTTTTATTATATAGATTTTAATTGCTAAATTCGAGATCAGTCTTCTTTTTTAAGTCTTCATTAATTTTATTTATCTATGTGGAACGACAAGATGAGGAGATAGTGAGATCAAATATTCTAAGTAATTTGCCCTTTGCCAGTCATTATTTCATAATTACTTTTTAAAAAACTAAAAATATTGAAAACAACATATAAAATAAACTTCTTCATTTATATAAATGCAACAAATGAAATCAGAATAATCATATTATGCCCTAGTCACAACTCACAAACTCACAACCATCAATAATCATATTATGCCCTAGTCACAACTCACAAACTCACAACCATCAATAATCATATTATGCCCTAGTCACAACTCACAAACTCACAACCATCAATATTATTGGTTGGTACGTAAATCGACGGCCAAATTATTCTCAGGCAGTGCTTGCCAAAACAAGAGTTTTGAAGGCATGAGAGGTTCCAGTTTCATAATTATATCGGATTTTCTTTGCTCACTAATAATAACAGGTACCTACCTCGTGCTGTAGTTTTTGGAATAGGCTCAGCAGGCATTCCGTTATTTTCCTGTTTCGTTTTCAAAAAATAAGTTGCAATAACTAATGATTTTCTCTAAATGATTTCTTTAAGTAAATATAATTTTAAAAACCCTCGCCTAACTTGAACCTCTTTAACGATTTCACGCAAGTAAATTCTGGTCGGTGTGCAGAAAGAACACAGTCCTGGTAATCATAAAAATCTCCAACGGCCATTACTTTTACGTCAACTTTTTCAGATCATGCAGACTGCACAGTATTGTGAAAAATCATCAGTCGTAAATTTTTGGTTTGCTTACTCCACTTGATGATGAAAGCTATCGGCTGACATCAAGCTGTGTCCAGACTCAAAGTACTTTATTGTTATTACACCGTTACGCGCAAAAGGTTAGGTTAAAAGCCAGTAAATCAATAGTTACTGTTGTTAAGCTAAGTATTTTTGAAATTAATATTAAAACTGCAGGCATCTTAAGCCCAGTAACAAGATACTGTGATTAATTTAAGTATAACAAATGATAAATTTTACGGAAATTTTACATAAAACCACAGTATTTGAAAAAGCCGTGTTATAGCCAAGTAAAACATATTTATAAAAAATTATGAACACATATTACAGCACAGTAAATAGTAATTTACTGTATTCAAACCTAAAAATTCTAACGCACTGTGATTTTTATTAAAAATGTCTTGATTTTTAGCAAAATACTGTGTTTTTAACTATAGTATCTCCTTAACGGTGGTAGATACAGACAAACCGAACATTTTCCCAGATAGCGCTCGATCTCGTTACTACAATAACCAATACAAGCATAAACGCAGTAACTGAAGTTACTGTGTTTTCATTTACGAGGGCAGAATTTCCATGAAGTTTTCATAGAAATTGTTCTATCAGAGTCACGATGCGCTGTCGAGTCACGCCTGTCCGGGAGTCTTTACCGTTTTGCTACAAGTTGGTGTCGTTGGTGGCTTGATCTCTGATCGCGTATCAAATTGTTCTATCAGAGTCACGATGCGCTGTCGAGTCACGCCTGTCCGGGAGTCTTTACCGTTTTGCTACAAGTTGGTGTCGTTGGTGGCTTGATCTCTGATCGCGTATCAAATTGTTCTACTAGAGTCACGATGCGCTGTCGAGTCACGCCTGTCCGGGAGTCTTTACCGTTTTGCTACAAGTTGGTGTCGTTGGTGGCTTGATCTCTGATCGCGTATCAAATTGTTCTATCAGTCACGATGCGCTGTCGAGTCACGCCTGTCCGGGAGTCTTTACCGTTTTGCTACAAGTTGGTGTCGTTGGTGGCTTGATCTCTGATCGCGTATCAAATTGTTCTACTAGAGTCACGATGCGCTGTCGAGTCACGCCTGTCCGGGAGTCTTTACCGTTTTGCTACAAGTTGGTGTCGTTGGTGGCTTGATCTCTGATCGCGTATCAAATTGTTCTATCAGTCACGATGCGCTGTCGAGTCACGCCTGTCCGGGAGTCTTTACCGTTTTGCTACAAGTTGGTGTCGTTGGTGGCTTGATCTCTGATCGCGTATCAAATTGTTCTATCAGTCACGATGCGCTGTCGAGTCACGCCTGTCCGGGAGTCTTTACCGTTTTGCTACAAGTTGGTGTCGTTGGTGGCTTGATCTCTGATCGCGTATCAAATTGTTCTACTAGAGTCACGATGCGCTGTCGAGTCACGCCTGTCCGGGAGTCTTTACCGTTTTGCTACAAGTGGTTGTCTTATCGATGCTTGATCACTGATTGCGTATCAAATCAAATCACGTGTAGGTTATACAGGGTGTATTGGAAAGGTATGGTCAAACTTACGGGTGTGGTACAGACCATCAAACTGAACAACTTTCTTCATGGGACCAACATCGTAATCGCGAAAAAATATCAGCCATCCCAAACATTTGCGTCGAGTAGGTATTGAAGTTTTGTACGGGACAGCTGATATTTTTTTTTCGATTACGATGTTGGTTCCATGGAGAAAGTTGTTCAGATTGATGGTCTGAATCACATCTTTGTGATACACCCTGTAGATTGTTACACATTATAAGGGTATCTCTGTGTCCTGCCACAGTAAGTTGCATACAAGATATTAAAGAAATAATAAAAATTTAAAAGCATGATCGATGATTGCAGCTCAAACGACAATTAAACAAACTTTTGTGTTGTCTATCCATCACTCAACCTCAGGCAGCCAAGATTGATCTGGCGTAGGAGGTAGGTATGTTAAAATCAAAATGAAAAGTAATATATTCAAACTAAGCTGAGCTCATCAGCTTTTTGAACGAAGCCTCAAAGAGATGTCAGCAATGATGGAGTCCGATAGGGCCGATGTCGCCGGGGTCGCGGGTTGTTCGAAAGAGATACCGTGAACCTGGCGTAGGCAATTGAAGGAACACGGGTGGGTTTTAGTCAGTAAAAGTCTGACACGCCGTACCGCTCAGCCCAGGAAGTCATTTGATGATTTCCCATCCACAAAAAGTATGTTAACATCAAAATCAATAGTCATTTGTTCAAACTAAGCTAAGAATCAGCTTTTTGAACGTCAAAATTACATAAGACAGTCCCCCAAAACCTCACCCTTCACCACTTCCTAGTGCTAGCTCCAGAAATGGCGCAACAAACTCCCCAGATTAGTTAGTTATTTATTATTGTATTTAGTTACTCACACTGGCTAACTAGAGTGGTCTGCCCTTTGGTCAGAGCCAGCAAGGCACTAAAAATTACCACAGCACGAAACATTTTGGCTCCCTTAATTATGTGTGACTGATTAATTACTGCGATTAACTTATATTTAAACACACAAGCCGTTATCTGGTTGAATGATAATCTGCACGTGTGCTCAAGTACGTTGAAATCGATGATAAAAAATCGATTACGGTTCACAGCTGCTGTTTTGTTGTGATTCACAGCGTAATCGAAGGCATAAAAAACAAAAAAACTAGGTTTGGTTTGGAGTTTGGACATTACCTTGCAAAATTCGTTTCATTGGCTTTGCGCGCAATTATGCTGGCCCGTATGTTCGCACGATGTAAGTGCAAATATGCTGGCTCGTATGTTCACACGATGTAAGTACAAATATGCTGGCCCGTACGTTTGCACGATGTAAGTGCAAATATGCTGGCTCGTATGTTCGCGCGATGTAAGTACAAATATGCTGGCCCGTATGTTCGCACGATGTAAGTACAAATATGATGGCCCATATTTTCGCACGATGAAAGTACAAATATGCTGGCCCGTATGTTCGCACGATGTAAGTACAAATATGCTGGCCCGTATGTTCGCACGATGTAAGTACAAATATGTTGGCCCGTATGTTCGCACGATGTAAGTACAAATATGCTGGCCCGTATGTTCGCACGATGTAAGTACAAATATGCTGGCCCGTATGTTCGCACGATGTAAGTACAAATATGCTGGCCCGTATGTTCGCACGATGTAAGTACAAATATGCTGGCCCGTATATTCGCACGATGTAAGTACAAATATGTTGGCCCATATGTTCGCACGATGTAAGTACAAATATGATGGCCCATATCGTCGCTAATCTAACTAAGTGACGTAACTGATTCGAAGAAAATTTTACAGGGCAAGCTATTTTTTTTTTTTTTTGTAAACTGTACATGTATCGGTCTCGATTTTTGCATTATCATGGGGACCGTACATAGGTACAGAACCGCCGATTAGACAGATCGATTCGACTTAGAAAATGTGTCAAATTACTATAGTTAGGTCAGCTCTCGGCTTAGTCCAAAATGTCAGATACGTCAGTTAGTTAAATTAGCGACGATATGTTCGCACGATGTAAGTACAAATATGTTGGCCCATATGTTCGCACGATGTAAGTACAAATATGTTGGCCCATATGTTCGCACGATCTAAGTGCAAATATGCTGGCTCGTATGTTCGCACGATGTAAGTGCAAACATGCTGGTTCATATGTTCGCACGATGTAAGTGCAAATATGCTGGTTCATATATTCGCACGATGTAAGTGCAAACATGCTGGCTCGTATGTTCGCACGATGTAAGTGCAAATATGCTGGTTCATATGTTCGCACGATGTAAGTGCAAACATGCTGGCTCGTATGTTCGCACGATGTAAGTGCAAATATGCTGGTTCATATGTTCGCACGATGTAAGTACAAATATGCTGGCTCGTATTTTCGCACGATGTAAGTGCAAACATGCTGGCTCGTATGTTCGCACGATGTAAGTGCAAACATGCTGGCTCGTATGTTCGCACGATGTAAGTGCAAATATGCTGTCCCGTATGTTCGCACGATATAAGTACAAGTATGTTGGCCAAAATCACCCTTTTTATAGCATACCGCACATCCCTGTACTTGAGCGCTTTATGGATCAGCTTCGGGGAATACAGCCGAGATCCGTGGGAACATCGGCTAATGAATGTTACTTCAAGATACAAAGTACCCAATCCCTTAAATCTCTCAAAAAGAGGTACTTACACAAACATTTTAATAGTGTTTGTGAATTTTAAAATCTATCCCTAGTTTACCCTCTTAGGGGATGATTTTTTCATAAATCAAAAACATAAATTTTAATATTCATATCCCTAACTTAAGAAATGCTGGGATTCTCATAAAACTTTCACCCCCTGTAGGATTATTTTTTAAGACAAAAAATAGGTTGTGTCCTTCCCCAGGATGCCATCTATAGTCTTGCCAAATTTTAGCGATACCCGTGCAGTTTTGTGAATTTTAAAATCATCCCATTCCGGATGATTTTTCAAAATCGCTGGACCACACATTTCTTTATTTTCTACCAAAAGCATAAAGTATTATCATAGCCCTAACTCAAGAAATGCTAGGTTTCCCTTACAAACTTTTATCCCCCACATCACCTCCTGTAGGATAATTGTTTAAGATAAAAAATAGGCTGTGTCCTTCCCCAGGATGCCATCATAGCCTTGCCAAATTGTATCGATATCCGTGCAGTTTTGTAGATTTTAAAATAACCCCTATTTTATTCCCTTAGGGGACGATTTTCCAAAAACGCTGAACCACTTATTTCATTATTTCCTACCAAAAGCATAAATTTTAATTTTCATATACCTAACTTAAGAAATGCTGGGTTTCCCATACAAACTTTCATCCCCTATATCACCCCCTGTAGGGTTATTTTTGATACAAAAAGTAGCTTAAGTCCTTCCCTTGGATACCACCTTATAGCCTTGCCAAATTTTATCAAAATCTTTTCGGTGGTTTAGGCGTGAAAAGGTTACAGACAGACAGAGTTACTTTCGAATTTATAATATTAGTATGGCTGATTGTTATTTTCCTCGCTAGAGAGGTCCGATAAACGCGTGCGATCGCTCGGCCTTCGACGCGCTATTTATGTACCACCGCGCCGCCCGCTATGTCCCTGCATTTTAAATCTGTAATATCTTCGAAAATATTCATTTAAATTACATGCTCTAAAGGGCCATATTGATCTATAGTAAGTGCAAAATTTATTTAACGTACTTAATTGGATAAGGATTAGTGCTGTATTGCTTAAAATCGCTTTGCAAATAAGCCATTATTTCTCGTAAAAAGTAAAGGATAAAAATGGTTATTGTGGGTTATCCCTAAGAGATAGACATATACCATCGCGAACTTTTTTGCAGATCTTTTTAAGGTGTACAATACTGTACATTATTTTGATCTATCTGGTAGGGTTCAGTCAGCGTTTGCAATGTAAACGCAAAAAAATGTGTTTATTTACGACATCACATTAGAAACCTCTAAAATTATCAGTGTTTCTCTACTATATTATGCATGTATGTATTATACATATAAACCTTCCTCTTGAATCTCTCTATCTATTAATAAAAACCGCATCAAAATCCGTAGCGTAGTTTTAAAGATCTAAGCATACATAGGGACAGACAGACAGCGGAGCGACTTTGTTTTATAATATGTAGTTGATAGTTGATAGTGATAGTGATAGTGATAGTCATTCACTAAACTCCCATAAGTCGGGCAAAATCAAAATCGTTTTTACTGGTAACACTGATGGCAAAAACAATGTTTGGTAAATTTTTGTATAATCTGAAGAAAATTCAGCAAAGTTAATTGTGAAATGTATCAAAGCAATTGCTCACTTGACGTCAAGCTGACAACTGAAGTCAGATATGCCTGCGGCGCCGAAGCATCGCATATGTCCATATACGATGTAGTAACGCTTCGGCGCCGTACACTACTGATCTAGTACTATATAACATCATTGACCTCATGGATGAAAAGAGAACCCGCAGGCTAAAACACAAAATTCCACAAGATCTCATCAAACAAACTTAGCTTTATGCTTTAAAAGTAATAGGATGTATCATAGGACGCATACCAAGCAAGACATCTAAAGCCTCCTCTACACTACTCGCGAAGTTGGTCGAAGTTAGGCGAATACGATAGTGTGGACCAGAGGCCTTAGTGCGAGTTTTTATACTTACTCGATCACGTTAACGTAAACGTCAGTTTGTACTGAAAATTAATAAGCGCCGCCTGGTGACTATAATGGGAAACACAATTATTCCATACGAATTGACATAAGGTAACGATAACGTAAACGCGATCGAGTAAGTATAAAAACTCGCACTAAGACCACAGAGGGCTTAGTGCGAGTTTTTATACTTACTCGATCACGTTAACGTAAACGTGAGTTTGTACTGAAAATAAATAAGCGCCGCCTGGTGACTATAATGGGGAAACACAATTATTCCATACGAATTGACATACGTCAAATTTAACGTAAACGCTATCGAGTAAGTATAAAAAAACTCGCACTAAGCCCTCAGGGATGTTGCGAATATTCGCATCCGCATCCACATATGCGGAACATCCGCATCGATTTAGACATCCGCATCCGCATCCGCATAAATTGATGCGGAGCTGATGCGGATGCGGATATGTAGCAGGTCGCGACAAGAAAGAAAGGGGCGGGCCCGGCGAGAGCCCGCTTTGATTAACACTCCACCATTTAAGGTTGATGCGCCAGGGTAGCCCGCGAAATTCAAAATTTCTTACGTTTTTTGCAATTTGTAGGTCAGTGTGAGCTTGTATGTTGATTAAAATATGATTCGCGGTCGTAGCTACTATGGCTTTACAGAATTATAATCATTAGAATCAGCAATACAACTCCATATGTTAGCATTTACCTCAAATCTAGCGTTTCATGAAATCATGAGGTTTGCACGCAAATTCTTATCAGCTCCACCAGCCAGTGTTCCAAGTGAACAGTTATTTAGTAGCGTAGGATTAATATACGAACTCTTGCGAAACAGACTGGAGTCCGAAAAGGCGGCCATTCTACTTTTAATTAAATATAATGCTCCAATATTCCAATTTAATTACTAAAATAATGAATCAGTAATAATTCACTTGCTACTTTATTATTAAATAAAGAAAGAATGAATATTACTGCCTTTTTTTTATTCTACCCACACTTAAGTTTTTTGTACAGATCCGCATCCGCGGATGTGAGCCTCTTAAAATCCGCATCCGCATCCGCATCCGCGGATGTGAAAAAATCTGCATCCGCAACATCCCTGGTGTGGACGGCCACTTCGCTTCGCTTCGTGTACCTATATAAAAAAGTACTCTGTGGCTTCGTGCAACCTCGGCTCGCCTCGCGCGACTTCCGAGCGTTGTCGGTTTTTGCGCCCGAGTCAAAGGGCCCGAAGTGCTCCGACGAAGCGGCGCCCGAGTCAAAGGGCCCGAAGTGCTCCGACGAAGCGTCTGACTACACTACTCGACTCACTTCAAATTGTCACGTGATAAATTCACACGTAATTATAATATGCGAGAGTGCACATTGCAACGGCAGCTGCCACTTCAACATTATCCATGGTGCAAATAGTCTGTGGTGTAAAGCGCGCGGGTGCCACCGGGCGACTGAGCCCCTCGCGAAGTTGCACGAGTGTGTAGACACGTACTTCGGACTTCGATCAACTTCGACGAGTACTTTGTTGAAGCAACTTCGCGAGTAGTGTAGTGGAGGCTTCACAAGCCATAAAAATTAGTTAATGTCCTAATACATAGTGACAGATTGTAAGAAAAAAAGAGACAAAAAAAAAGGTTCTGCTTTTGGAATACCTATCGATTCAAATAATCGATTATTTATTTATAATATTTTTTTTTACTAACTAATGAGTAACGAATCTAAAAAAAAGAATAATAGGTAATCACCTTAAACAAGTGATGACAGTGATCTAAATATCTAACGCAAGCGGAACGGACACTCAATAGCTCGATTTTCAAAACGCATCTGACGTTTTCGTTTTGATATTTCTTTATTATTTACTAGCGGCCCCGACAGACGTTGTCCTGTCTGAACGATCCTAGAACCCGACTGCAGCGCCACACTACCGGGTCCAATTGTGTTTTCAAACCATCCAGGAACCCATTTAAATATATACTTACACAAAATTTCGTCTAAATCGGTCCAGCCGTTTAGGAGGAGTTAGGTGTGACAAACACACGTACAGAAGAATTATATATATAAAAGTATAGGTACTATGTCCTTCTCCTGGTTTTAAGCCCCACCAATTTTCAGCCAAATCGGTTCAGCCGTTCTTGAGTTATAAATAGTGTCACTAACTCGACTTTCTTTTATGTATATACCTATAGATATACACATATTTTTCATTTCATTTTCTTATGTAAGTAGTTCATCCACGAGCTCAAAAAAATGCTGTCGTGCATTTTATGAAAAACTTGCTTCGGAATTTTGCCTATACAGGGTGGAAGGGAGATCGACGCATAAACGGTTACCATGTATTTAGTACTTCATTCTGAGCCCCCCTATACAGAAAATTTTCATCGGTTATTAAAACAAAAATCTGCAGTTTCCTACAATAGTGACACACGGTCAAAATGTATGGAAGAGCAGATTTTTTTTTCAATAACCGACGAAATACAGGGTGTAAGGGACAGCCCTCCGCAAACTAACAGGGTGCATTCAGCTCCTCATTCTGAATTATATTCCACCGGAAATTTTCTTAGAAAAATTTTCATTTTTTCAAATTTTTTTTCAGTTTCATTTTATTATTTCAATATAAAATTGCATTGTGTGTTCGCAGCACTCCATTTATGTAAAAAAGCTGCAAAAAAACACCAAAAAAAAAAAACCAGCAATGGATGTTGAAATACTCTAACCAATGACGCGTGAAATCAACTGTTCACTTTCTGTCTAGCTACAGAGTTCATCGAACTCACCGCATACCTCTTACCTACCCCTCCCAACCAGTAATAGACGCTCCGATTTGTGCACAAAAACACAAACAAATCAGGTTTATTGGAGTCCCTTAACGTTCCTGAAAAAATTTAATGTACCGGTCATCTTAGTATGACATACTGAATTCACCCTATCAGTTTCGGAGGGCTGTCCCTTACACACTGTATTTCTGTATAGGGTCTCAGAATGATGTACTGAATATGTGGTAACCGTTTGTGCGTCGATGTCCCTTCCACCCTGTATATAAATAGATAAGAAAAAATTGCGAATAACTAGGTATTCTTCACCAATCAATAAGTCAAAGTCTATTGTCGAAGTCTTTCAGTTCGTCAGAATAAGAACGGCAAAGTTGTCCGAAATGTAAAGTTGCGCGTCCACCAGATTCGGAGCATACGGACCGTACGGAGCGTTCGAATTTACAAAATGCCGATAGTGCGGTGGATTGCATTCTGATTTTGCATCGGCAATATCAACCAATGTTTCCACTTTTAGGGATTTCTCCCCATTTTAGAGTAAAATTACTAATATTATGCATGGCTTATGGCTATTAGGGTTCCGTACAAAAATGGTAAAAAAGGAACCCTTATGGTGTCACTCAGTCTGTCTGTCTGTCTGTCTGTCTGTCACAGCTGGATATCTCAAGAACCACTAATGCTATCAACTTGAAATTTGGAACAGTTTTAGATGACGTTAACCCAACTATTTTGCAAATAAGAAAGAAATAAAAATATTTATATTTTTTTTGTAGCAGGTGCTGAAAGGGGGTCTTTAAATTTTTAAAAGTGGGGCTGCTAGTGGGTTCTATGTGGTATCATATGAAAGAGCGCTGTTTGCACATTCTCACACTTTTTTTTTTTTTTTTTTTAAGTCGCATAGTTTTCGACTTTTGATGAAAAATGTAAAAAAAAAATACCGTTCCCCCCTTAACTCCGAAGTTTGCAAGAACAGAAAAAAAATCTGAAATTATTCTACGTGATAGAAGTTTATGTAAAGATTACAGGAAAAATAAAACGATGTCTCTAAATAGCATACTTTTTTAGAAATCGGAACGGAACCCTCGGTGCGCGAGTCCGACTCGCCCTTGACCGGTTTTTTATTTTGACAGGACTTTATATGTACGCACGGCTACAGATCAAGCTATACATTTCCAGTATAAGCTGATCTCGCATTGTATAGGATTTTCTTACAATGAGAGGTCAGTGTAAACTGGAATTGTATAGCTTGATGGGTAGCCGTGTGTACGTAGCATTAGCTTATCTGCATTACGACAGGTCGCGGAACAATAGCGATAAAATATTTTTAAGTGTTCTATTAGTTATTCGTTTGAAAGTAATCTTAATTAAAAAAGTTTTTGTTTTGTTATCACCTTTGTTAAGGAGCTCGTGGCTAAATAATAACAGCCGCACGGGTCGATCCATCAGGTTAAGCTACGCTTGCCGGGGTTGGTCCGTGGATGGGTGACCATCTTTACATACCGAGTGATAAATAAGATAAAACCTTTAGAATAAATGGTTTTAATCAGCAAAATAGAAAGAATAATATTACAGTTGTGTTGACAGAATTACAAGATCAAATTAACGAGTCCGCTACGTGACCTCGAAAAATGGTACGCCGAATAATGCAGTGTGAAAGTTTGTAGTAACGAATAACATAATGACGAAAGCACGCAGCAACGAATATCATTACAACGAATGCATTTATAACGAATCACGGAACAACGAATGCACGTTACAACGAAAAACTTCACACCGAATTACGCGGCCTCAAAACAACGTAACAACGAACGTAGCAACGACAGCAAAACAATCTTTTATAACAAAAAATTGGTACCACTAATAATATGGACATAAAAGCTGTTAATATACAGATCTCATAATTTGGAGTAGTTACTAAAGTTTTGCTAAAATAAGATTATGCTAACGTAATAATGTTCTTATTGATCTACTAGTAGGTGTAATGAACAAAAAACCGGCCAAGTGCGTGTCGGACTACGCACAATGAAGGGTTCCGTAGTTGGTTTAAAATTATCCCAAGAACAAACTTAACATTACAGTTGAAAAGCATGTTCTCCCATACATTCCAACAGTAAATAAACAGTAAATAAACAAAAGTAAATTACGTAGGCTACTGCCGGAGGACTCAAAAAAAACCGAATTTTATTGCAAACTAATTTAATTAAATAAAAAAAATTACAATTAATAAAAATCAAATTGACCCGATCGATGGTGGATACGAAGTGCGCGGGCTCGGTCACGTAGACGGCGCCTTCGGACCTCATGTTCCGCGTCAGCAGTTTCCCCTCGTAGCAACTGGGTCGATGATGCGCACGCGGCGTGCCTCGTGCCATGGTGTCAGCGCTTTCCTTAATAGTGATGCGCGTAACACCTCCCCCCTCAGATCGACGACTATTTCAGATTTTGAGATGAAAATATCGTCGAGAGATTAGATAGATCTTGGGGTGCTGGCTGGTTCCGGCGGGTTCCAGATGTTTCAGGCTCGGCGTACGTGGCTTCTTCTGGAGTTGTCATCTGCTTCTTTCGGCGGTTGTGGACTCGGTATAATAGTATTGCTCCCAGTACAGATAAGGCAAGTAGTGTACCATAAAATGGGATTGTCGTATGGTAAATAGTTGAGGTTGGTTCAATGTGGATTGACTTCTGTGAGTCTATTCTATCTTGAATATCGTGCAGCTTCTTTAAGTTAATAGCACTGATATGAAGAGGTGGCATGGTTGATCCGTCGATGTCATCTGGCACGTTGCTTATCTTCATGGGTTGTCCCCTAATGTGGTCGTTGATGTTGATAATGGTGAACTCGTCTGTCCGTAGCTTGCAATTATGTGGAATAGTGGCTAGGAAGCTTCCGGCTAGGGTTATGGATTCTTCTTGTTCGCAGATTAACTGGACTTGTGTTGGTTTCGGGAACACGAGAGCGTAGCGGCGGTCATCTAATTTTTCCATCGCGGGCTTCGTCAGGCTAATGGTAATTGTGTTGCATGATTTGTGTGGTGTTTGACTTCCAATGATATCGCAGATGCAGTCTGGTTGAGTTCTCATTTGATGGTTGAGTTTTTCTTCGCAGAGATACTCTGAAGCTACCTTCGGGCATTCTGCCTCTATGTACGCATGAATGTTTCCAGTGATTGCTAGGAATGGGTAGGACGGGATGATGGCTTGCTTATTTCTATTTGGTACAATGACTAACTTATACAACAGGAATTTTAGAGGAGACGTTATGAGGAATTTAAACGCAAAAACTATTTGATTACCGCGATAATAAGCTAATGGTTTAATGATGTCATAATATTCTCTAATTTCTAATTCTAGTAGGTGGTCTTTATTATAAAGCACGCTTAGTTTGCGTATCATATCGCTTGGTATTTCTGTACCTAACATAGAATGATGAGTATGCAATTGACCGGAAAGTGCTATTGCGTTCTCTAACCTACTTAATTCGCTTAATAAACTATATACGTTACTGCTAATTATTTGCAGTATTTGCGAAAACTTTGCAAACTTTATGAGGTTGTATTGTTTATACTTATTGGCGTCAAGTAAAATATGCAGACTGTCATTTAATTGTACTTGGTTTTCTACTAATTTTGTAATAATTTTTGTATGCTCATTCATCAAATCTTTGCTCAGGCTTATATGATGATTTTGCTCAATAACCATTTGTTGCTGATTATCATTAAGGGCTTTAAGGGCGTTATCATATTTAATGGCATCTGTATGATCCAGGTTTCCTGTAATGCTCTTGATTACAGATCCAAGACCATCTACTAGACCTCTCTTGAATCGATTAGGCTTTAGGCTTTGTAGATGAGATGAGGCTTTATTTAATTTCAGGTTCAAACTGTCTATTTGAAGCTCGTATAAAGTGCGAGTGTAATTGTCTAGTCTATCTGTGGCTTTAATAAGTTGAGTTCGTATTTCATTAATGTTGTTATCTATGTCTGTAAGTTCTATGTTCTGCAGGAATGTATGATAATGAGTGATGAGTTTCATGGGTCCTAGTTTGAAGGGCAATAGTCCTGGTCCATTCTCTAGTCGTTCTAGATTGATTTCCTGCGCCCATGTTAGGCTAAGTGACAGCATCAGGGGTATCCTGCAACAATTTCGCATTTTTAGGGACGCGTTTTAGTCTAGATTTAGCTATAGGTCCCTTTTTCCTAGAAGTATAAATGTGAATTGGTAAATTGGCTAGGACGGTGTCCTGGTTGTATCTAGGTGCGAGTTTAGATCTACTAGCGGAGGGATTACTGATGAATATTTGCTGGTCGGGTTCATAGTCGAGCTCCTCCTCTCGGGTTTTATTACGACTCTCTATGAGCGCCGTTCGATTAGCGAGAGACGTCTCATTAATTAGTTCGTACACTTTTTGCATGCGCTCTCTATGCGTTTCAGTATATTGTTGTAGTAGGTGTCCGGTCAAATCTATGTCAACCGGGTCTCGTGGGTCAGTGTGTCCTAATGTAAGGTCATATGGCTTGCATCGTGTAAAGGAATGGATCGAACTATTATACGCTATGATAGCATATGGCATCAGATGTACAACTGGCTCATCCTTGTATTTTAGTTTCAAAATACGAAGATGTTCCAGTATAGTGGAATGGAAGCGTTCAACGTTACCGTTAGCGTTAGGTGAGTATGCGAGTGTTTGGTGATGAATTATTTTATGCACCTTGCAGAACTCGGAGAACATTTGGTTGGTGAATTCGGTCCCTTGATCTGTAATAATGGTTAGTGGTAGGCCATGATGCGTGCTGAAAGTTAGTAAAGCTTGTATAATACTAACTGCAGTCCCATCTCGAAGGAGGTAAGCTTGACCATACTTTGAGAAGGCGTCTATGAATGTTACGTATTTTTCATTCTGTGCTGAAAAAGTATCCATATGTACTATTTCGAACGGTCTGGTGGCGGGGGGCGCTATTTTGAACTTCTGCTTTATGGGGTTCCTATCGTACTTTGCTTGCCCACATATTGTGCAGTCATTTATGAATTATTTAACAGATAAAGCTAGAAAGCATTCGTTAATGCCACGATGGTTGGTCTTGCCTTCGTGGTAATGACGAATAATTTCCTGCTGCCTTAGATATTCTTTTACGTTTTCAAGTTCTTTCTTTGCCAATACCAATTTCATAGATGAGCTTTTAAAATATTTTTGTAACAGAGGGATTATGTTGTACATTGCAAGGGGTGGATTTATTAACAGGGCAGTTTTGATCTTAGGGTTGACGTATTCTTTAATGGCGTTGACCAGATCCTCATCTAGGTTAGATTCAGATAACTGGACGGATGTTCGAGTATGGGTGTCAAATGGCTTGGTTGCAGTAGTCCGTTTTTTAAAGTCACCTACAACGGTTAAGCACAACTGTCGGTGAAATTTATTAAGTGGTTCGTCGGTGATGGGTATTTCAAGTATAGGACTTTCCTCAGAGGTATGTGCTGTCAAGGTGTTGGAATTAGCTAGGGATGGTGGTCTGTCAGTTGCGTTTGCGATCATCGAACTAACCTCCTCGTTGTAGATCTCGACGCGAGAAAGGGCGTCGGCATTGGTGTTGTGTTTGCCTTTTTTATAGATAACGGAAAAATCGTATTCGCTTAATTTTAACCGCCATCTGGTTAATCGTGAATTTGGTTCCTTGAGGCTCATGACCCATTGTAATGGTTTGTGGTCCGTTACTATTTTAAACTTGCGTCCAAAGAGGTAAGGCCGAAAGTATTTTGTTGCCCACACAATAGCTAGTAATTCCTTTTCTATTGTACTGTAATTTACTTCACTTTCATTAAGTGTCCGTGACGCGTAAGCTACAGGTTTATCCGAGCCAATAGAACCCTGTGAGAGTATCGCGCCGATTGCAAAATTGGAAGCGTCAGTGGTTAAGATGAATTCTTTGTCAAAGTCGGGATATTTAAGTATAGGGTCATTGGTCAGTAGAGTCTTACACTTCTCAAAACAGTTAATGTACTCTGAGTCTAAAGATACCTTCTTGCCTTTCTTTAAACATTGTGTCATGGGTTTGGTAATACGAGAAAAGTCTGGAATGAATTTTCGGTAATAACCGAGGAGTCCGAGAAACTGTTTAATTTCCTTAGGTGTTTTGGGTATGGGGTAATTTTGAATAGCTTTGATCTTATCTGGGTTAGGCTTTATCCCTTCGGTACTGATGACATGACCTAGGTACGCGGTCTCGAGTTTTAAAAACTCTGATTTATCTAATTGGATTTTGAAATTAGATTCTCTCAATCTTTGGAACACTTTCTCCAGGTTGTTCATGTGCTCCTGGAGAGAGGTACTGAATATAATAATATCGTCAAGGTAGACGAGACATATGACGTTTTGGAGCCCTCTGAGTAC
The DNA here is from genome assembly GCA_905163495.3 of Cosmia trapezina. NCBI lineage: Eukaryota > Metazoa > Arthropoda > Insecta > Lepidoptera > Noctuidae > Cosmia > Cosmia trapezina. The sequence goes on from LR991039.1 coordinate 10,953,570, forward strand.
ATTGTCCATCACTCTTTGGAATGTAGAAGGGGAATTTTTTAGTCCCATGGGCATTCTCAAAAATTCAAAGTGCCCATGTTCAACGTTAAAAGCGGTCTTAGGAATGTCATTGGGGTTCATTTCAACCTGGTAAAAACCTGATGCCAGGTCAAGTGTACTGAAATATTGACACTTACCTAATTTGTCCAATACGTCTGTAATATTCGGGATAGGGTATTTTTCGTCAATGGTTTTTTCATTTAACTTCCGGAAGTCTAAAACTATACGCCATTTCTGTTTTCCAGAGGCGTCAACCTTTTTTGGAACAACCCAAATTGGTGAGCTCCATGCGGATTCAGAAGGCCTAATGATTCCCTGATTTAACATCTTCGCTATTTGATCACTAACTTCTTGACGGTGTATGAATGGGTATCTGTAACTTTTAGTGTAGATTGGAATTTCGTCAGTTGTCTTAATATTGTGTTTTATTTGGTTGGTGAAGGTTAATGTCTCGCCTTCAATGTAAAAGACGTCAGCGTACTTTGAACATAGTGCCAGTAAATTTGCTTTTTCCTCCTCGTTTAGGTGATCGGTGCGTAATCGGGATGTAACATCTTTAGCACGTGGTAGCATTTGCTCACTACTATTGCATTCAACATTAAGTATCGTCGCCTGGGTAGCATGGTCTAGCGAAAATATTATATCGTTGTTGGTTGGGTTCGTCACCTCAACCATACCGCGGCTGTTAGAAACAGTGGTCAGGCACTCGGATATAATGCAATTACAAATTATTTGTTCCTCTACAAAAACTTCACCATCTGGTGCGTTAACAGGTAATCGAATTAATTTGGAATTTCCAGCGGGTATAATTTCCTCATAAAGATTTAAATTTCGAGAATTATAAATTTGGATAGGATTAATGGCGAACCTGGTTATTAATGTAAGATCCTTCAAATCCAATTTAGCCTCCCATTTGGTCAGCAAATCCATTCCTATCAAACCGTCAAAATGATCGTGGAATCTGTATACGAATAATTTAATTGATTCTGTGTCACCGAATTCGGGGAAGCAAGGTAAATTAACGGAGTAGTCATTTCTACTTGTGGCATGAACGTTAGTAACTTCGAATGGATCGTAGTTAAGGGGTATGTGCGGGAAATAATTTTGGACTGCTTCCGGATTGATGAACGATTGATTTGCCCCGGTATCTATAAGTAGGTTTAAAGGAGGGTTATGGATACGAATATACGGCAATTGTCTTTGGGTCTGTAGATTCAATTCTATCCTGAGTTGTTTGACTTCGGAGCTTTCTGAAAATCCTGACTGGTTGAGGGTTGCTGTTGGTCAGCAGTACTTGGCTTGTCCTTGTCGTTACTCCCGTCGTCGGTCCGTTCCGGTGTGACGTAGTCATATGTACAGTCGTTAAAGTAAAAGTAGTCTTGGTTATAGGGGTCAATATAAAAATAGTCAGATAGGTCGGGGTAATAGTAGTCTTCTCCATAATTTGAACACTCGTTCACATTAACATCGCGGGTTTTAAGATAGTTGGAAGGTGGTGGATTGCCCTGTAGTGCCCAATTCCAGCTGTTGGAAGCAGGCAGGGGCCTGGGCACGAAGTGGCTCACGCCACTCATCGGCCTGGGACCGTTATTTGACGGATGCGGGTTTCTCGGAGGTGTTCTGAATCCAGAACCACCTTGATTATTATGAGGCAGTGGAGCGCCAAATACTTGTTGCGTACGGGTCGGGCCACGTGGTTGCGTGTTATTTGAATTAAATGGCACTGCAAATTGGTGCTGAGATGGCCAAGGCCGTGGTATAAATTGCGGTCCTTGCGGTCTAAACGGACCGGGCATATTGAAAGGATTAGGCTTAAACGGAACAAGCATGTTATTTGGATAGACTGGCATTTTATGACTAATTTCGTGTTGCTGATTAGGTGGTATTCGAGCTGAAGATTTTTTATCCGACAAGCTATCATTTCTGCTCTGCAAATATATAGTATTAGTCTCCTCATGCACGAACTCTAGAGCCTTCTCAATAGTTCCTGGTCTCATACATCTAATACGTGCGCCTAAAGGATCTTTCAAACCGCGGAGATAGGCCTGCAAAGTTAGTTTACGATATAAATCGCGTTTAGCCGCAATAGTTGAATCTAGGGTATCGTACAATGAAACGTATGTCATGATGGTGCTAAAAAGACTCTGGCAACGCTCATAAAATTCCTGCGGCGTGCCGGAACCTTGTGTAAGTAAAGCCAAATCGTTGTAGAGAGCGGTCTCATCTCGCTGGTCGGCAAAATTATTAACAAGAGCACTACGTATGCCCGCCCAGTCGTCAGGTATTCCGTTAGCGTTAATCAGGCGGGCGGCGGGCCCCGTAACCTTGTTCAGTATGCCATTTAATAGCGCTAATTTATTTAACGGTTGATCCTCTCGAATATACTGAACTGCTAACTGGTCGCACAATTTGATGAACCTGGTAAGTACATTCGGATTCCCATCAAAGTCGGGAACTAAGCGGAGGGCTTTAAGTATACAATCTAAATCGGCCATCTCGGGTTCAGTTTCAGGACTAATACTGCGTCTAGAATCTACACTTCTATTCCTACTACTAACTAACCTAGGTGTACTCGATCTACGTGGATAAAAAATGTTGGATAAGGTATGTGGAACCTACACACTAAAAGGAAACAAGCAACCACTAAGAAAATTCAGCGGACTTACATGAACATTCTGGTCTTCGTTGAGCGGTATCGATATCTGGATCCCCGGCGTAGTCTCGTTGTTCAGGATCTCCCGGTGCGACGTTGAAAGTCTATCGTAACGAACGCGGTGCGATATACCGATAATCGCAAGTACGACCCGGGAATCCTACCGACTGCGCCAATTACGTAGGCTACTGCCGGAGGACTAAAAAAAAACCGAATTTTATTGCAAACTAATTTAATTAAATAAAAAAAATTACAATTAATAAAAATCAAATTGACCCGATCGATGGTGGATACGAAGTGCGCGGGCTCGGTCACGTAGACGGCGCCTTCGGACCTCATGTTCCGCGTCAGCAGTTTCCCCTCGTAGCAACTGGGTCGATGATGCGCACGCGGCGTGCCTCGTGCCATGGTGTCAGCGCTTTCCTTAATAGTGATGCGCGTAACAAGTAAGTAAACAGTAAATAAGTAAATAAACAGTAAATAAAAGTTTGTACTCACAATATTGAGAGATTTACCATGTTATTTTAAGACTACAAACTTCTGATAGGTTTTCCTGTAATTTACAGGTAATCTGTAATCTGTTCTACCTATTTTCGGTATTTTTGTCAAAATTTTAGGTTCAGTAGTTTTGGAGATAACGGGGGGGGGGGGGGGTGGAATGGTCAATTTTCGTCTATTTTCTTAAATAACTTTAAAACTATTTGTTTTAAAATTATAAAAAAAATATATTTAAAACCCTTTTTATGTCACATTTGATATGTCACACGGTACAGTTTGCAAAACTTTTTTTTTCAATTTTCTTATTTGCCCCCTAAAAGTGAGCCCCATATTCAAAATTCATTTATTTACTTTAGCCATAAGTGTTTGGGTCACAGAAATCCATATTTGTACCAAATTTCAACTTAATCGGTCAGACAGACAGACAGATAGACAGATACACGAGTGATCCTATAAGGGTTCCGTTTTTTCCTCTTGAAGTACGGAACCCTAAAAATGGAATGGAACATCAGCACGTCAACATTATGGACGTGCTTACTTTGCTGCCGCTAAGCAAGCGCCCAATAAGCTTCAACGGCAACCTAAGCCTAGGAAGAGTGCCCAAGGGCCCCCAGAACCAGTCCGAAGCACTTTACCAATGGTAACAGGACAGGCCGATAAAGATGGCTTCATCAAAGTGGACAAAAAACGAAAGAAGAAGCCAGCTTCTCGCAATCAGTGCGGAACAGCATTGACTGGACCGGAAATGATGCTGCGTCTCGCAATTCAATCGACCCAGCTGTTACGTGTCCCGACTACAATCATTACTCCACGAAGGTAGAGGAGATCGTGAAATACATTCGTATAAAAACCAAGTGCACCTTGAGAGTCGAGAAGTTGGGAGTTGCGCCATAAGATTTACCCTCAATTTTCACAAATATTGGTTTCTTGGATTGTCGAGTATGACGTAACGCAATGAAACTATCCGACGCAAAAAATACAGTGAACACAGAAGGGTTTAAAGAAAAACTTTAACCGAATAGAATAGTAAAAAATAGTTTAATATTCCCAATAAAAATTTTGGAAGTTGCTCCACAAAAATAAACTTTGGCGTCGAACATCTCTGTATTTTCAGCGATAACGACCTTCTTTTTTTAAAAATTTAATAGAATTAGCATTTTTTTAAAACTTTAACCGGACAATTATTTAATTCATTGTGTATATTCTAAATAATCTAAACAAAACTGGGAAAATAAATGCACATTCGCAGCTTAGTCACATCTCGGCAACACAAATATTATTTTCAATTTTCAAACTTATTTCAAGCCAGCTAATGGTGACAATAGATTACGCGGTTGTGTGATGTTTAAAATCGTAGTCAGACCGCGTCTTAACTTAAGTCTTTTGTGGTTCGGGTTTCGACTCATTATCTGGAGATCTCTATGAAGGAGAGATCTTAGAGATATCTTAGAAATCTTCATTTTTATGGTGTGCCTAATAGAGAGTACCTATTATATATAACTACGTATCTATCTTCATGGGCACTTTTCCTAGGCTTAGGTTGCCGCTGAATTTGGGAGCCTGCTTAGTGGCAGCAGAATAAGCACGTCCATATGTTGGCGTGCTGATTTTCCATTCCATTTTGTTCATTATACCTAATAGTAGATCAATAATTTTTTACGTTAGCATATCACGATTTAGCAAAACTTTAGTAACTACTCCAAAATTATGAGATCTGTATAGGGCTTAACAGCTATTATATCCATATTATGAGATCTGTATAGGGCTTAACAGCTATTATATCCATATTATGAGAACTGTATAGGGCTTAACAGCTATTATATCCATATTATGAGAACTGTATAGGGCTTAACAGCTATTATATCCATATTATGAGATCTGTATAGGGCTTAACAGCTATTATATCCATATTATGAGAACTGTATAGGGCTTAACAGCTATTATATCCATATTATGAGAACTGTATAGGGCTTAACAGCTATTATATCCATATTATGAGAACTGTATAGGGCTTAACAGCTATTATATCCATATTATGAGATCTGTATAGGGCTTAACAGCTATTATATCCATATTATGAGAACTGTATAGGGCTTAACAGCTATTATATCCATATTATTAGTGGTACATAGCAACAGTAGCTGAACAGAGCAACGACCGTATCGAATGTAAAGCTTGAGGAAGAACTTGTTCCCAATTTTCTATTGTTAGATTGCGTGAACGTAGAGCCAATTGTATTGATTTCCATCGGGTCGATTCATCAGGTTAAGCTACGCTTGCCGGGGTTGGTCAGTGGATGGGTGACCATCTTTACATAGAGAGATTCCTCCGTGCCTCGGAAAGCACGTTAAGCCGTTGGAACCGGCTGTCATTCGCGGATCTTTGACAAACGTTACGGGTCGTCAGAAGCCCGAAAGTCTAACAACCAGTCTTACCAAGGGGTATCGTATTACCCAGTAACTGAGTTGTGGAGGTCAGATAGGCAGTTGCGCCATGTAGTTGAATATTCTACTCGCAAGTAAATCAAAACTTATAGGGTAAGTACTTCCCGGTGACCTCAAGAAGCACGGTCCCACAGCAAAAATAAAGTCCGAAAATCGTTAATTTGTAGTATTATCAATTTATCACTTAAAATTTTTTTTTGCGATTGCACACTGTCTTGTCATAAGTTTGCATTTGGAGAATTGACCGTGACTACCTATATTGATGTACCAGAGAACATATTTTTCGACTACAATGCTAAGTTAAAAATAAAAAATAAAAGTTCGTTTTGGGATAAATTTATCCCAAAACGAACTTTTATTTTTTATTTTTTGTATCATTAATTAAAGATTTACTTTTATTTATTTTTATCCCAACTACGGAACCCTTCTTGTACGTGGTCTAACACGCACTTGGCTGGTTTTTCTTTGCAAAAGCGTTTTTCCGATCTTGTTGACCGGAAAACTTCCAATAAAAAACACTACGTACTGCAAAACACGAAAATACAAAACCAAAGATATTAAAGTAATTTTTCATTTTGTAGTGTTTTACTGTGGAAGTTTTTTTTTTGTAAAAACGTTTTTCCAATCAGCAAAACACTTCCTCATCGTAGTCATAGGATAACTAACTCATTAGTTTTTTTTCCCAATTTTTATCACTAAATCTAAACTTGGCAGATGTGGAGCTGACTCTATTATCAACGCAGGTGATTCTCTCTGATAAGACTTCAGGTGTTCAAGAAATGACCTGTCATAGCCACACAGCACATGTGTGGTAAACTGGGTATTCCCATAAGGTGGAAAGTAATAGTACATTATGATATAAGTGCGGTAAGTTGAAAATTACAGCCGAGGCGATATTGCTAGCCCGAGCCGAAGGCGAGAGCTACAAGAAAGCAGAGGCTGTAATTATCAAAGCGCACGTATGTCATACGACGTTTTATAACATATTTGCGAGGAAATAAATAAAACTCGGACTTTCTTAAACGAATAAATCTTTAAATGCACACTTTCTGAAAATGAATTTGCATCTTTGCTTGTTTTTCATATTATTATGATGAAATTTTTATACGCTTGTAAGTACACTGGATAGCAAATAAACCGGGCCACCCGCTACCTTGGAACTCTGATTCGATTTTCTCAAAAAGTATAAAATTAACAACTATCAATTTATACCTACAGAAAGAGCGTTCCATGATTATTAAAATGACTATAAATTTATTCTAAAGTACCGTCACCGCACATTGTAATCAAGCAACAAACACAATGCTAACGATTTGCTCTGTTTCGACTAGAGTTCACGATTAGCGTTCATTTTTTCTACAGTGAGTGTAGTCGGATATTTCTTATCATTTCTTTAGTTTTTGTCCATCGTTTGCTCAGACGCGTGTATTTTTGCTACTTTTTTCGGTCAATAATGGATACGACACCTCAGGAAGCAGCTCAAGCTGTAGCACTACTTCAAGCAGGCGTTGCGCAACGTGAGGTCGCTCGGAGACTTCGAATCAGCAGATCTTCGGTGCAACGAGTTTACAGACGATACTTAGAGACTGGAGCATTCGATCGCCGTCCAGGTACGGGCAGACCTAGGGCTACATCAGCGGCAGATGATCGTTATATCCAACTTACTGTTCTCCGAAATCGCCGCCTCAACGCAGTTCAAGTCCAAAAAGTCTGCGTGACGTACGCCAAGTGGTCATAAGTTCAGATACCGTCAGAAGGAGACTTGCAGAACGGAACCTGACTCCAAAAAGAGCTGCAACAGGCCCAGCATTAACGGTAGCCCACCGTCGAGCACGACTTGAATTTGCTCGAGAGCATAGAGATTGGACGTTAGAACAGTGGGGTAATGTACTCTTCACTGATGAGACCAGGGTGAGTCTACATGGAAGTGATCGACGTCAGAGAGTGTATCGTCGTCCTGGAGAACGTTATTCTCAGTGTTGCATCGAGGAAACTGTTGCTTATGGAGGAGGATCTGTAATGGTCTGGGGCGCTATCTCGTTAACTGCACATACAGCGTCAGTTTTCATCGAACCTACGGGCCGTACACGTGGATTGACTTCTCATCGCTACATTACTGAAATACTCGCAGACCATGTGGTTCCGTACGCAGGATATATCGGGCAAGATATTTTGAGTTACATTATCCAATTAATAGAGCGCTAGATGAGCTAGCGTGCTAAGTTTGTATTGTGTAAAGGCAGTTTACACAATACAAATGAAGCAAGCTATCTCATCTAGCGCTCTATAAATTGGATAATGTAATGGGCGCTTAAATGTAATTAAACTAGCAAAAGTAAAAAATAAACTTTTGAAAAAGTCGATCATTATCATCTGCCTAGCCTTTTCCCAACCATGTTGAGGTCGGCTTCCAGTTTAACCAGATGCAGCTGAATACCAGTATTTTACATGGAGCGACTGTCTATCTGACCTATTTCGAAAAAGTCGATGTGACAGTATAGTACATTTTGATACAAGTGGAGAACGTTTGTTATTGCATTCGAGGCGGAATTAACACCCGAGCCGTAGGCGAGGTTGTTTTTGAGCCGAGAACTGCAATAACAAATGTCCACGAGTATCAAACGACGTTTTTCAAACGACGTTTTTCTTTTGAAGAAATAAATTATAATAACGGAAAATATTTTTGTTATGAATTATTAGGACAGGTTGAAGGAGAAGCAAAGGTATAAAGCCGATATACATAATATGAAAAATAGAAAATTCAAACATTTTTGAGTTTTGAACACAAATAAATGTTAATTTATTCATAAACGTTTTTTTATTGTAATAATCATAGTTTTTGATGATATTCTATATATAAACATTATTTAAATATTCAAAAAATATTAATGCCGTAAAGACGCTTTAACTCTTTGCCGAGATTAAAAAAAAACATTCACCTTCGAATAGAGAGTTGTGAATAGAGGTATTGAACCAATTTGTACTAAGTATAGGTATAAGTTATCTGTGGCAATTTTTATTCCCGCACACTTGCGGGAAAATAAAAAATCTCACGCGTGTGAAATACATTGCATTGTGAACCTAATCTTAGTGCGATATGAAAAAGTTTTCGCGGAAGTGTATTGAAAAATAATTACTGTTATTTTTCCTAATGAAAATAAAGAGTTAATCAATGAATTGATAAGAATAAATCAAATTAATCAGACCATAATTACCCGACTACGGCGAAGCATAAAGGAGCATTATGATTTTGACCGGTATGTATGTATGTATGTTCATCTGTTCCCTCATAACTTCTAAACTACTTGTCATAATTAGACAAATGAGATATCATTAGAAGCGTCTTGACCGTCCGCTGGTTATAGGCTATGTGACGTCACATTAAATTGAAAATGGCGCCCTCTAGAGGATATAAAGTCATGAACTAAAAAAAAAACTTTTTTTAATGCTGCCGTGTTGGGTGTCAAATGAAATGGCTTAATTAGCACATTTCAAATATATATATATATATTGTTAGCTATTGCACGCGGCTTTGCTTGCATGCACCCGATAATTCGGAATAATATCTAAAATCACGCCTCAGATGTGAGCTAAACATATATTATTGTCTCTTCAAATCGGGTAGAAAAGACATAATTATTCTTCTTTAAAAATTTAAATTGACTCTAGCCAAAATTAAATTATAACCCCAAAATAATTTAAATAAAAAATAAGTTTAAAAACTAAAACCCGACTACTGAAAAATTACGCTCTAAAAAGTATGAAACAAGAAAATATTCTCATCTGAAATTAGAAAAAGACAGACAAATTAAAAATCCGAAGTCACACGTCATGTTAATGGCATAAATCGAACAGATTACGTGTGACTCCGGATTTTTAATTTGTCTGTCTTTTTCTAATTTCAGATGAGAATATTTTCTTGTTTCATACTTTTTAGAGCGTAATTTTTCAGTAGTCGGGTTTTAGTTTTTAATTTTTTTTTCTTTATTGTCTCTAGTGATTTAGGTAGTATTAAAACTAGTACAATGAATGTCTTCAATTGATTAAACACACGTGCGTACTATCGCGATTAACTGATTATGAGTTTTGTATAAATAACATAACTGTGGAGATGTCTTCATTCAGTCATCCATCACACCAGTAACAATTTACTCGCTACCTATAGCAAAATGTTCCGATTTGTAATTCTGTCCTGTGCCGTGTTCGCCCTTGCACAAGGGAGCACTACTCAAGTTAGCCAGTGTAAGTATCAATATTTACTTTTTCTATTTTTATGTATCGAGTTTTTTTATAGTAGCTATGGGACTTGGAGTTTGTGTTTGTTATAAAAAGTTTCTGTTCATTTGGAAATGCTAAGACTTTATTAATTTAGCTTTCTTAGTAACATTTATGAAAAAATTTTGAACTCAGTAGTCAGACCCATTCAGCAGCTTATATAGGTACTGAGTCTGTGCCCCCTTGTAACTAGAACATACTAAGGCCCGCTTGCGTCACAAATCACTGAATTCATTTAGTTAGCGCTAAACATAATTGAAAACAACATCCAGCCTCTGTCATTTTCTCACGATTGTCGGAAAATAAAAGAAATGAAAGATATTAATGATTTGTGGTGTACGCGGGCCTAAGATTAGAACGTGTCCCTTTGGAACTTATACCATACATAGACTGACTAATTTTCTTTTTAGTTAAAGTGGCCAGGCCATCATTTTAAAGCCACCATTTTGTTGCGTTTGACTAAATTCCTGTAGAAAACGTATATTCAGCTATAGTTGTTATTGTTGCTAATATTTTATTGTTTTATCCCGGTCCCGGCTGTCATTCGTTGATCTTTGACAGTTGTGACGGGGTGTCAGAAGACCGAAAGTCTGACAATCAGTCTTTCACGGGGTATCGCTACCTCAGTACCAATACCCCAGTAACTGGTTTGTAAAGGTCAGATAGGCAGCCCCTTAATGTAAAATACTGATATTCAGCTGCATTCGGTTAGACTGAAAGCCGACCACAACATAGTTGGGAAAAGGCTAGGCAGATGATAATTCTATTGTTTTACGTGACAGGTACTGCCAACTCCGGAGCCCTGCCCATCAACACGTACATCGAGGGGTGCTCCACTCCGCCGTGCGCGCTGCCGCAGCTACAGGACGCTGTCATCAATGTTGACTTCGCTACACGTTAGTATCATTTACTAACTCATCTATTTAAACCCTACCTTCTTCCATTTGGGTTTTCTAATGCCTGATTTCACTAACACTAGGAAATACCTTAATTAACACCTAAATACTAATGCTCTGTTAAATTTTCAACTCTCGGTCCTGAGCCGAGCGTAGGCATTACAAATCTAAACAAATCCTGACATGTATTGTGTTGGCTTCTGTAGATATTACCAATTATATAATATAGGTATATAATATAGTTTAAATTCAATATCTTAGTATTGTATAATTGCATAGCACATGTGTGAGCATTATGTAGCTAATATAAAGCTACCTTTTACTGGGTTCGTCTTTCACTGACTTGAATGTGCCCTGGCGGTTGAGAGTAGGTATGTCATGCTCACTCAAATGTCATCATTAAGTTGGATCATCAAAATGGTTGAGCTAATTGGTGCTGATCCATGCGTCATGTTAGTGAACGGGCGCCGTTAGTTGGGACTGGTCATCTCTTAGCTGTCACGGCTTATTTTTTAATTTAGTTGTTTTTAGTTTTTATCTTTTAAATTACGGATGCTTTTAACGTGCACGTCTTTCTACATTGTTCTCACATCTATATTTTCAATATGAACGATGTAACCAATATTATGTAAAATATTTGATTTAAAAGAGTGTCCGTGGAGTTTCTTGCCCGTTCTTCTCCAGGATCTACGTTTTGGAATGGGCAACTAGCTTCATTTTTCTGACTGACCGACCCAAGACCGACCCCTTGACAATTGAAAAGTGCCTGTAATTGGTTTATTTGAAATATATGCTTTGAGTTTGAGTTTGCCACCCAAAAAATACCAGCAACTTCAAAGTACATGTATTCATATTTTCTTTACAGCTGGTCCGGTTCAGAGGATGAGGACCCTCGCCACAGCATACTTGCCCTTTGGAGCGATATCCTTACCCATTCCGTATGACTTGGCGGAGAACTCCGAGACCTGCAACTTCCTGACCAACGCCTCATGCCCTGTGCAAGGAGGTCAGCTGTTGAAGTACTCTCTGAGGATGCCTATTGAGCCGTTCTTCCCTGTGGTGAGTTGTTTCGCCATCACCATTTCAAAGACGTTGATTGAGGAGGAGAGGCCTGTGGCTGGTCTCTCCCTAGCGTCTCCACATCAACTGGTCCTGTGCTTCTCGCATGCAGTGGAATCCCGCGACCTTTGCCAGGTTAATTTTTTGAGGGGGTTACCTACGCTGCGCCTTAATTGATGTTACTTTGTTCAGTGAGTTTAGACCGACTAATACCAAATATTTTCTTCTTTTCAGGGCACCCGAGTGACCATCGAGTTCCGTGTTGTTGACGACAGCAACAACAACTCCCTGATGTGTCTGCGGGTACCTATCCAGATCGTCGCTCCGCTTGCAGCACTAAGTGATTAATTGTTTAGATGTGTGATGGTGTAAAGCAAGCTGATGGTTAAATATATTCTTTAAGCATATATTGGTGATTTTTATCTATTCTATATACTTTTATTCTCATTATACAACTAGAAAAAAATATGTAACACTAGCGAATACAATTATGTATTTACATAAATTATAACCATGAGAATCATCAATACACCTCTCTAAGTTAGATTTGCCGTGGTTTGGTCTGATTTCGGAAATCAGACTAAACCACGCCAAATCTACATAATATTTATTATTGTCGCGAATCATATTTTCGAGACTACTTACCAATTTAATTCGGCAGAATTGTATTTTTCGGAGGAACCACGGGCACAAAAATTCCCCGTGGTCCCTTCCAGGGAATACGGCAGTGACCACGCGTAATAAACGCCGAATATGTGTTTGCGAATTTGATACTTAAAAATAAAATTTTCCCACTGACATGTCAGGAACGCATTCGATGGCCGGACTAAAGTTACATGCTCTGTGGGCCGGACTGTAAAGCTGTAAAGAGAAAACGGCGCCCAAACTTTTATTTTGTTATTGTGGTGCCACTCTTTTCTTTTGATACTCAGATGTTATCCAGTTACTTTAGAGTTTAGAATAAAGAGAAAAAGACGCAGGTTTCAGAATTATCGTATTCATTCTCTTGTATGAAAAGTATTTGATACATATTTTAGTAGAAACACTTTATTCTAAGCACTTTTAATTTTACGCTAGTTTCTTGTAATTTATGAATGTAACTTTGTTACTTGCTGATTCTAGGAGCAGACTTAATTTGCGCAAATTAAAATTACTTGATATATGCAATTTTAGATATGAAATTGTATGATCCTGTGGCCTTATATTAGAAGTCCTTAGAATAAATTGTTTTACTAAAATACACAATTCAACACATTTCACAATCTAGGGATATTTTAGTTAATCATATATCGAATCGAAACTACAAATAATTTCTTAAAAAATCCGTAACGCGCAGTTTTTTATGCCCTAACAGGTAATTAAATAAACATCTGATTATAATTATGAAACGGATTTAGAGAAAAAATTAAAAACGTTAACATTGTGCCAAAATAAAACGTTTTGTTTGATTATAGAAAGAAAAACATATTAAATGAAACATAAATTTTGTATGACATAAGATTTAAGTGAGTATCTCAGCGATGAATGCTCAATATTGTTTGGAGTCCCACAGGAAGCATTCTGGGCCCTTCTTTATTCCTGGTTTACACAAATGACCTCTGCACATTGTCCCTCTCAATCACTGCATTCTTCACATATGCTGGTGATGCCGCTGTCCTTGTATGACTAAACGTACTACAAGCGGTCAAGGGGAAAGAGAGTGCAGAATTTTCCCTTTCCAAAATAATGACCTGGCTAAGACAATATTTGCTCACACTAAACCTAAACAAAACCAATTTCCTACCGTTCACCATGACATCCAATACTAAACCACCTCATGATTTAGCTATAAAAGCACATATCAACAGTACAAACATGACATTTTATGTAGGTACGCTTTAAGTCCACCGTGACCTGTTTCTACACCCAGCATTGGCCCCAGACAAAGAAACTCCTCAACGTTCAACGTTTACGTTAGCCCAAGGTGTAGTCCATGGTCCGATGATGGAGCAGGGAGCACACAATAGGAATTCTTCACAAAAACAAGATAGCCTCGTTGTGTTTCGGCTATAGTGATTTGTCTTGACAAGTACTATAGCCCTGTTTGAAGTCTAGACTGATGGTGGAACCAGAAGGTGGCTACACGAACTCCTTAACTAAGTAAGTAAGACAGCCCCGTTGTGTTTGGGCTCGTTAGTTTTATCTTGACAAAAACTCAGTAACACCTCAACTTTACAAGGTAGCCCTGTTATTTTGGACTAGTTGGATTTGTCCTGACAAGTTCCTTACATACATGTGAAGGTTATAAAAACAGATATTTTATCAAATTCAAAATGATTAACCCCTCACACGGCAAGTGCACACACAGGTGTGCATAAGGAAAAACCTTTACATAATAGGTATATAAGCTTATATCACATATACATAAACGTAAAAAAACATCATCCGATGGAAAACCAATCATCATCAGTAGTTGTGAACCTATGGGGTTCGCAACTACCCCTCCCACCCCTGGGGTTTTCGGTTTATAAATTAGTACAAAGCGACGCGTGAAGGGTACTGTACAAAATAAAAATCATTAAAAAATAAATTCAATTTCAAATTCTTTATTTGCTTAAAACATGGTGTTTATAGATCTTACAATTAAAACAGAAGTACAAACATGTTTAGCTATTGGAACTATAGCATGCACAAAATCGAGTCTTAGCTTAAACCGAGTCATAATTTATTTTCTAGGAATGTTTTATGGGAGTAGAAGTTGTGGGCTTTCAGCCATTCCAACAATTTATTCTTAAAAAATATATTATTTTGAGTTTTAAGTTCTCTAGGTATTTTATTATAAATTCTTACACACATAGTTTTTTTTGAAAACAAAAGATTTTATTGAACTAATAAATCGTATAACAATGACAACATACATAAAATACCTACTAATAATACAAATTTATGTAAAAACTGTTTTAAAAACAAGGTTTTTTTGAACTAAAAAGTACTAATTAGAACTTGCGTAAACATAGAAATTTAATATTTTGGTAAAATCTTGACGTGAACGTCCTGCCTCAAGCTTTTAAGAAAATATTAAAGTTTTATGTTTACGCAAGTTGTATTTAGTACTTTTTAGTTCAAAAAACCTTGTTTTTAAAACGATTTTTACTTATATTTATATTATTACTAGGTATTTTATTTATGTTGTCATTGTTATACGATTTATGTATAGACCATTTGCCATTTTCCATTTTAAAGGGAATATGCCAGAATTTAAGGATTAACTGTAGGTATACATGAGCATAAGTGGATACACTAAGAGTAAGAATAAATATGTATTACCTCAATTAATTTCTAAACTTTTGAATTTTCTGAGTATGATATCAGAGCTAATACTTGGAACTTCCCTCGACAGCCTTTCGTTTCCAACATCAGACCCTCGATGACAGTCATACGCCACCTAGATTATAGAATCTCAGCAAGATGAATGAAATAAGCCCAAACACGATTTAACTGCTGTAAACTAACGAGGAGCTCTCTCGACTGTCACCAGTCTCCATAATCAGATCAACTCCAGTCTCTATTTTGTAGAAGTGTCATCAGAACTACATATGTGTTCAGTAGGTAAAAAATCAATTAAACTCTATTTTTCTACTCTTACCATAGCACCGAGAACGGGACGTCAACGAGAAAATAGCGTCATAGTTAAGAGCCCATATTACCTCAGGTTATTATTTCGCTCACTCAGTCCGCGAGCAGTATGGCTGCTCGCAGTCTGAGTGAGAGCGAAACTGAGTTGACTGCTGGGTGCCGATAGTTTAGGTAATTGCTTTTTACGGTAAAAAATAATGGTATTTTGAGAAAACATAAGACGTGCTTTATAGTTAGTTCGTTTAGTATGCCAAGTTTCATGATCAAATTAGAAGTATTTATTAAATACCAGTTGTTTATTGTTCGGTTTGGAGGTAATTTTGGAATTTAAAATATAAAAAGAATCGGCAAAATCTATCTGTCTGTCTGTCTTTCAAGACCCTTTTTTTCAGAAACGCGTAAAGGTATCAAATTGAGATTAATATCAAATACGTAGCTCTAATGATCCCTTGGAGATCTAAGAAATCAAGCTTCTATGTCAATGCAATAAAAAAATACGGCCATTTAAGCGACATATTTTGATTCTCGCAAGTAAATCAAATCCTATAGGGTACTTCCCGATGACCTAGAATAATGAAATTCGGCAAGAAGCAAGTTCTCATAGCAGTATTAAAGGAAAAAGTCCGAAAATTGTTAATTTGTAATTTTATCACTTAAACAAATTGTTTTGGGATTTCAATGTTAAGTTTGTTTATTTTTTATAAAAAGGTTTCTCCGATTAGCAAAACACTTCCTCATCGTAGTCACAGAATAATTAACTCATTACTAAATCTAAACTTGCCAGGTGCTCCACACTAGGGCATGCAAACCGGATACCCGGATAACCGTAAAAACTCTATAATCAACGCAGGTGTTTTCATTGCATCTCTGATAAGATTTCAGGTGTTCGAGAAATTAACTGTCATAGCTATACAGCACATTTGTGGTGAACTGGGTATTCCCATAAGGTGGAAAGTAAAATGGCTGGTTTCTGTGGTGCTTTGGGAAACTTTCAATAGCTATTTATTCGCACAGTCATCTGATACTGCTGAGCGTGAGGTCCTGGGTTCGATTACCGGATCGGGCAAAGTGTTATTGGGGTTTTTCCATCTGGAATTTATCAGTAACAGCCCGGAGTCTGGATTTGTGCCCGGTTGATGGCAGTATGCTCGCCTCCTGTTACATGGACATAAATATAAGCTGGTGAAATGTGGGTGTACTACCTACTATAGGTACACCTCTGCCCCCCTTCCCTCCCTTCGAGGAATACAGGCGTGATGTTCATCTCTTTGTTCAGGGGTCTCTTATAGCAGGGCAGAATTTGAACAGTTCCAGCGTGAAAGAGAGACGGAGCCATATACCACCTATAGCACCATCCTTGTTTCTCAACGGATCCATAATGGACCCATGATCTTTTTTCACGTCATAGTACGGCCCCAGCTCAATTGTTTTATTGAGATTATTGTAGAATCTAGATATTTACCTCAAGCTTCTAATATTTTAAAAGCATAGAATTGATTCCATTTAGAGGTCGGCTTCCATCTAACCGGATGCAGCTGAATACCAGTATTTTACATGGAGCGACTGTCTATCTGACCTATTTCGAAAAAGTCTGTGTTCGAAAACAAAGAGGTAAATCAATGAATGGATAAGATTAAATCAAATGAGTCGGACCATAAATAATGTCCCTAGTGATTTAGGTAGTATATTACCTATTATCAATGAATGTGTTCAATTGATTAAACACACGTGCGAACTATCGCGATTAACTGATTATGAGTTTTGTATAAATAACAACTGTGGAGATGTCTTCATTCAGTCATCCATCACAGCAGTAACAACTTACTGTCTACATATAGCAAAATGTTCCGATTTGTGATCCTATCCTGTGCCGTGTTCGCCCTTGCACAAGGGAGCACCACTCAAGTTAGCCAGTGTGAGTATTGATATTTACTTTTCCTATTTTTATGTATAGAGTTTTTTTATAGTAGGCATGGGACTTGGAGTTAGTGTTTGTTATAAAAAGTTTCTGTTCATTTGGAAATGCTAAGACTTTATTAATTTAGCTTTAGAATAAGAATAAGAATAATAATATTTTATTTTCACAAAAAATTACAATCAGGTGAGATTGAATTCCTGGACCTCACACTAGGATTCCCCGTGTTGTGAGATCCAGGCTCCTTCGTTCCGTTAGCATTTTATTTTAAATTTACATTTTAAAACTTAAACTAGGTATAAATAAACTGTGCATGTGTGTTGCTGTGATTTGTGTCAGATGTGTTGGTGTTGGTATTGTAAGAGAGTGTCAGGATGTTATACGTATGTTAGTGAGTGTACGTGTGTTGTGAATTGGCTTTCTTAGTAACATTTATGAAAAAATTTTGAACTCGGTAGTCAGACCCATTCAGCAGCTTATATAGGTACTGAGTCTGTGCCCCTTTGTAACTAGAACATACTAAGGCCCGCTTGCGTCACAAATCACTGAATTCATTTAGTTAGCGCTAAACATAATTGAAAACAACATCCAGCCTCTGTCATTTTCTCACGATTGTCGGAAAATAAAAGAAATTAAAGATAATTTCTTTGGTGTACGCGGGGCTAAGATTAGAACGTGTCCCTTTGGAACTTATACCATACATAGACTGACTAATTTTCTTTTTAGTTAAAGTGGCCAGGCCATCATTTTAAAGCCACCATTTTGTTGCGTTTGACTAAATTCCTGTAGAAAACGTATATTCAGCTATAGTTGTTATTGTTGCTAATATTCTATTGTTTTATCCCGGTCCCGGCTGTCATTCGTTGATCTTTGACAGTTTTGACGGGGTGTCAGAAGCCCGAAAGTCTAACAACCAGTCTTTCACGGGGTATCGTATTACCCCAGTAACTGGGTTGTCAAGGTCAGATAGGCAGCCCCTCAATGTAAAATACTGATATTCAGCTGCATTCGGTTAGACTGGAAGCCGACCACAACATAGTTGGGAATAATTCTATTGTTTTACGTGACAGGTACTGCCAACTCCGGAGCCCTGCCCATCAACACGCACATCGAGGGGTGCTCCACTCCGCCGTGCGCGCTGCCGCAGCTACAGGACGCTGTCATCAATGTTGACTTCGCTACACGTTAGTATCATTTACTAACTCATCTATTTAAACCCTACCTTCTTCCATTTGGGTTTTCTAATGCCTGATTTCACTAACACTAGGAAATACCTTAATTAACGCCTAAATACTAATGCTCTGTTGGATTTTCAACTCTCGGTCCTGAGCCGAGCGTAGGCATTACAAATCTAAACAAATCCTGACATGTATTGTGTTATTGTGTTGGCTTCTGTAGATATTACCAATTATATAATATAGGTATATAATATAGTTTAAATTCAATATCTTAGTATTGTATAATTGCATAGCACATGTAGCTAATATAAAGCTACCTTTTACTGGGTTCGTCTTTCACTGACTTGAATGTGCCCTGGCGGTTGAGAGTAGGTATGTCATGCTCACTCAAATGTCATCATTAAGTTGAATCATCAAAATGGTTGAGCTAATTGGTGCTGATCCATGCGTCATGTTCGTGAACGGGCGCCGTTAGTTGGGACTGGTCATCTCTTAGCTGTCACGGCTTATTTTTTAATTTAGTTGTTTTTAGTTTTTATCTTTTTAATTACGGATGCTTTTAACGTGCACGTCTTTCTACATTGTTCTCACATCTATATTTTCAATATGAACGATGTAACCAATATTATGTAAAATATTTGATTTAAAAGAGTGTCCGTGGAGTTTCTTGCCCGTTCTTCTCCAGGATCTACGCTTTGGAATGGGCAACTAGCTTCATTTTTCTGACTGACCGACCCAAGACCGACCCCTTGACAATAGAAAAGTGCCTGTAATTGGTTTATTTGAAATAAATGCTTTGAGTTTGCCACCCAAAAAATACCAGCAACTTCAAAGTACATGTATTCATATTTTCTTTACAGCTGGTCCGGTTCAGAGGATGAGGACCCTCGCCACAGCATACTTGCCCTTTGGAGCGATATCCTTACCCATTCCGTATGACTTGGCGGAGAACTCCGAGACCTGCAACTTCCTGACCAACGCCTCATGCCCTGTGCAAGGAGGTCAGCTGTTGAAGTACTCTCTGAGGATGCCTATTGAGCCGTTCTTCCCTGTGGTGAGTTGTTTCGCCATCACCATTTCAAAGACGTTGATTGAGGAGGAGAGGCCTGTGGCTGGTCTCTCCCTAGCGTCTCCACATCGACTGGTCCTGTGCTTCTCGCATGCAGTGGAATCCCGCGACCTTTGCCAGGTTAATTTTTTGAGGGGGTTACCTACGCTGCGCTTTAATTGATGTTACTTTGTTCAGTGAGTTTAGACCGACTAATACCAAATATTTTCTTCTTTTCAGGGCACCCGAGTAACCATCGAGTTCCGTGTTGTTGACGACAGCAACAACAACTCCCTGATGTGTCTGCGGGTACCTATCCAGATCGTCGCTCCGCTTGCAGCACTAAGTGATTAATTGTTTAGATGTGTGATGGTGTAAAGCAAGCTGATGGTTAAATATATTCTTT
This sequence comes from Cosmia trapezina, assembly GCA_905163495.3. Taxonomy (NCBI): domain Eukaryota; kingdom Metazoa; phylum Arthropoda; class Insecta; order Lepidoptera; family Noctuidae; genus Cosmia; species Cosmia trapezina. Next base: position 10,973,596 of record LR991039.1, read on the forward strand.
AAGCATATATTGGTGATTTTTATCTATTCTATATACTTTTATTCTCATTATACAACTAGAAAAAAATATGTAACACTAGCGAATACAATTATGTATTTACATAAATTATAACCATGAGAATCATCAATACACCTCTCTAAGTTAGATTTGCCGTGGTTTGGTCTGATTTCGGAAATCAGACTAAACCACGCCAAATCTACATAATATTTATTATTGTCGCGAATCATATTTTCGAGACTACTTACCAATTTAATTCGGCAGAATTGTATTTTTCGGAGGAACCACGGGCACAAAAATTCCCCGTGGTCCCTTCCAGGGAATACGGCAGTGACCACGCGTAATAAACGCCGAATATGTGTTTGCGAATTTGATACTTAAAAATAAAATTTTCCCACTGATATGTCAGGAACGCATTCGATGGCCGGACTAAAGTTACATGCTCTGTGGGCCGGACTGTAAAGCTGTAAAGAGAAAACGGCGCCCAAACTTTTATTTTGTTATTGTGGTGCCACTCTTTTCTTTTGATACTCAGATGTTATCCAGTTACTTTAGAGTTTAGAATAAAGAGAAAAAGACGCAGGTTTCAGAATTATCGTATTCATTCTCTTGTATGAAAAGTATTTGATACATATTTTAGTAGAAACACTTTATTCTAACCACTTTTAATTTTACGCTAGTTTCTTGTAATTTATGAATGTAACTTTGTTACTTGCTGATTCTAGGAGCAGCCTTAATTTGCGCAAATTAAAATTACTTGATATATGCAATTTTAGATATGAAATTGTATTATCCTTTGGCCTTATATTAGAAGTCCTTAGAATAAATTGTTTTACTAAAATACACAATTCAACACATTTCACAATCTAGGGATATTTTAGTTAATCATATATCGAATCGAAACTACAAATAATTTCTTAAAAAATCCGTAACGCGCAGTTTTTTATGCCCTAACAGGTAATTAAATAAACATCTGATTATAATTATGAAACGGATTTAGAGAAAAAATTAAAAACGTTAACATTGTGCCAAAATAAAACGTTTTGTTTGATTATAGAAAGAAAAAAATATTAAATGAAACATAAATTTTGTATGACATAAGATTTAAGTGAGTATCTCAGCGATGAATGCTCAATCTTGTTTGGAGTCCCACAGGAAGCATTCTGGGCCCTTCTTTATTCCTGGTTTACACAAATGACCTCTGCACATTGTCCCTCTCAATCACTGCATTCTTCACATATGCTGGTGATGCCGCTGTCCTTGTATGACTAAACGTACTACAAGCGGTCAAGGGGAAAGAGAGTGCAGAATTTTTCCTTTCCAAAATAATGACCTGTCTAAGACAATATTTGCTCACACTAAACCTAAACAAAACCAATTTCCTACCGTTCACCATGACATCCAATACTAAACCACCTCATGATTTAGCTATAAAAGCACATATCAACAGTACAAACATGACATTTTATGTAGGTACGCTTTAAGTCCACCGTGACCTGTTTCTACACCCAGCATTGGCCCCAGACAAAGAAACTCCTCAACGTTCAACGTTTACGTTAGCCCAAGGTGTAGTCCATGGTCCGATGATGGAGCAGGGAGCACACAATAGGAATTCTTCACAAAAACAAGATAGCCTCGTTGTGTTTCGGCTATAGTGATTTGTCTTGACAAGTACTATAGCCCTGCTTGAAGTCTAGAGTGATGGTGGAACCAGAAGGTGGCTACACGAACTCCTTAACTAAGTAAGTAAGACAGCCCCGTTGTGTTTGGGCTCGTTAGTTTTATCTTGACAAAAACTCAGTAACACCTCAACTTTACAAGGTAGCCCTGTTATTTTGGACTAGTTGGATTTGTCCTGACAAGTTCCTTACATACATGTGAAGGTTATAAAAACAGATATTTTATCAAATTCTAAATGATTAACCCCTCACATGGCAAGTGCACACACAGGTGTGCATAAGGAAAAACCTTTACATAATAGGTATACAGGGTGTTCGGCGCATGGACCGACACAATTTTTTGGGGCATTGGGGGTGTCATTTGCTAGGTTTCACCTAAAGACCTCCATGTCCTAAGTGTGACGGTAATTGAGATATGTTTTTTTTTGTTCTTTCTTTGAATTACCCAAAATCTCGCCTTTGAATCGATATATTTTTTTTGTTTATGGTTGTAAAAGAACAAAATAATTTTTATTATAGTCTACAATGTATTCTTATTCGAAATAAAATAAAAAAATATAATTACCGTAATAAATCTTTTCTTAAAACACTCCATAACTGACTCTCTAACTAGTATTTTGACTACATTTGAATTGTTTTTCATAGCGTGTAGCATACCCTTAGAAAGGGTACAAGCTAAAGAACTTTTTGAGATAAAAATAAGGTCAAAATGGCTTTATTTAAAAAAAAAATGAATTTAAGAGTAGTAATTTTTCATACATTTAAACATTTTTAAGACTTTGGAAGCACATAAGTCATTTTCTACTGATAAATTACATCAAATAATAATTTATTTAGAATAAAAATACATTGCAGACTATTATAAAGTTTATTTTGTTCTATTGCAACCATAAACAAAAAAAATATATCGATTCAAAGGCGAGATTTTGGGTAATTCAAAGAAAGAACAAAAAAAAACATATCTCAATTATCGTCACACTTAGGACATGGAGGTCTTTAGGTGAAACCTAGCAAATGACCCCCCCAATCCCCCAAAAAATTGTGTCGGTCCATGCGCCGAACACCCTGTATAAGCTTATATCACATATACATAAGCGTAAAAAAACATCATCCGATGGAAAACCAATCATCATCAGTAGTTGTGAACCTATGGGGTTCGCAACTACCCCTCCCACCTTTGGGTTTTCGGTTTATAAATTAGTACAAAGCGACGCGTGAAGGTACAAAATAAAAATCATTAAAAAATAAATTCAAATTCAAATTCTTTATTTGCTTAAAACATGGTGTTTATAGATCTTACAATTAAAACAGAAGTACAAACATGTTTAGCTATTGGAACTATAGCATGCACAAAATCGAGTCTTAGCTTAAACCGAGTCATAATTTATTTTCTAGGAATGTTTTATGGGAGTAGAAGTTGTGGGCTTTCAGCCATTCCAACAATTTATTCTTAAAAAAAATATATTATTTTGAGTTTTAAGTTCTCTAGGTATTTTATTATAAATTCTTACACACACAGTTTTTTTTGAAAACAAAAGATTTTATTGAACTAATAAATCTTATAACAATGACAACATACATAAAATACCTACTAATAATACAAATTTATGTAAAAACTGTTTTAAAAACAAGGTTTTTTTGAACTAAAAAGTACTAATTAGAACTTGCGTAAACATAGAAATTTAATATTTTGGTAAAATCTTGACGTGAACGTCCTGCCTCAAGCTTTTAAGAAAATATTAAAGTTTTATGTTTACGCAAGTTGTATTTAGTACTTTTTAGTTCAAAAAACCTTGTTTTTAAAACGATTTTTACTTATATTTATATTATTACTAGGTATTTTATTTATGTTGTCATTGTTATACGATTTATGTATAGACCATTTGCCATTTTCCATTTTAAAGGGAATATGCCAGAATTTAAGGATTAACTGTAGGTATACATGAGCATAAGTGGATACACTAAGAGTAAGAATAAATATGTATTACCTCAATTAATTTCTAAACTTTTGAATTTTCTGAGTATGATATCAGAGCTAATACTTGGAACTTCCCTCGACAGCCTTTCGTTTCCAACATCAGACCCTCGATGACAGTCATACGCCACCTAGATTATAGAATCTCAGCAAGATGAATGAAATAAGCCCAAACACGATTTAACTGCTGTAAACTAACGAGGAGCTCTCTCGACTGTCACCAGTCTCCATAATCAGATCAACTCCAGTCTCTATTTTGTAGAAGTGTCATCAGAACTACATATGTGTTCAGTAGGTAAAAAATCAATTAAACTCTATTTTTCTACTCTTACCATAGCACCGAGAACGGGACGTCAACGAGAAAATAGCGTCATAGTTAAGAGCCCATATTACCTCAGGTTATTATTTCGCTCACTCAGTCCGCGAGCAGTATGGCTGCTCGCAGTCTGAGTGAGAGCGAAACTGAGTTGACTGCTGGGTGCCGATAGTTTAGGTAATTGCTTTTTACGGTAAAAAATAATGGTATTTTGAGAAAACATAAGACGTGCTTTATAGTTAGTTCGTTTAGTATGCCAAGTTTCATGATCAAATTAGAAGTATTTATTAAATACCAGTTGTTTATTGTTCGGTTTGGAGGTAATTTTGGAATTTAAAATATAAAAAGAATCGGCAAAATCTATCTGTCTGTCTGTCTTTCAAGACCCTTTTTTTCAGAAACGCGTAAAGGTATCAAATTGAGATTAATATCAAATACGTAGCTCTAATGATCCCTTGGAGATCTAAGAAATCAAGCTTCTATGTCAATGCAATAAAAAAATACGTCCATTTAAGCGACATAGTTTGATTCTCGCAAGTAAATCAAATTCTATAGGGTACTTCCCGATGACCTAGAATAATGAAATTCGGCAAGAAGCAAGTTCTCATAGCACTATTAAAGGAAAAATTCCGAAAATTGTTAATTTGTAATTTTATCACTTAAACAAATTGTTTTGGGATTTCAATGTTAAGTTTGTTTTTTTTTTATAAAAAGGTTTCTCCGATTAGCAAAACACTTCCTCATCGTAGTCACAGAATAATTAACTCATTACTTAGTTGTTTTTTCCGAATTTTATCACTAAATCTAAACTTGCCAGGTGCTCCACACCTGGCAAGTTTAGATTTAGTGACTCTATAATCAACGCAGGTGTTTTCATTGCATCTCTGATAAGACTTCAGGTGTTCGAGAAATGAACTGTCATAGCCATACAGCACATTTGTGGTGAACTGGGTGTAAGGTGGAAAGTAAATTAATGAACAATGACTAATGGCTGGTTTCTGTGGTGCTTTGGGAAACTTTCAATAGCTATTTATTCGCACAGTCATCTGATACTGTTGAGCGTGAGGTCCTGGGTTCGATTACCGGATCGGTCAAAGTGTTATTGGGGTTTTTCCATCTGGAATTTATCAGTAACAGCCCGGAGTCTGGATTTGTGCCCGGTTGATGGCAGTATGCTCGCCTCCTGTTACATGGACATAAATATAAGCTGGTGAAATGTGGGTGTACTACCTACTATAGGTACACCTCTGCCCCCCTTCCCTCCCTTCGAGGAATAAAGGCGTGATGTTCATCTCTTTGTTCAGGGGTCTCTTATAGCAGGGCAGAATTTTAACAGTTCCAGCGTGAAAGAGAGACGGAGCCATATACCACCTATAGCACCATCCTTGTTTCTCAACGGATCCATAATGGACCCATGATCTTTTTTCACGTCATAGTACGGCCCCAGCTCAATTGTTTTATTAAGATTATTGTAGAATCTAGATATTTACCTCAAGCTTCTAATATTTTAAAAGCATAGAATTGATTCCATTTAGAGGTCAGCTGCCATCTAACCGGATGCAGCTGAATACCAGTATTTTACATGGAGCGACTGTTTATCTGACCTATTTCGAAAAAGTCTGTGTTAAAAAACAAAGAGATAAATCAATGAATTGATAAGATTAAATCAAATGAATCGGACCATAATTATTGTCCCTAGTGATTTAGGTAGTATTACCTATTATCAATGAATGTGTTCAATTGATTGAACACACGTGCGAACTATCGCGATTAACTGATTATGAGTTTTGTATAAATAACAACTGTGGAGATGTCTTCATTCAGTCATCCATCACAGCAGTAACAACTTACTGTCTACACATAGCAAAATGTTCCGATTTGTGATTCTGTCCTGTGCCGTGTTCGCCCTTGCACAAGGGAGCACCACTCAAGTTAGCCAGTGTGAGTATCGATATTTACTTTTTCTATTTTTAACCGACTTCAAAAAGGAGGGATGATGGGATCCCATGGAAATCGAGGGAAACCCTCAAATTTTATGGGCACACTTATATCGATTTCGGTATTTTTTATAGTAACTCGTGCATTTGCTCTCGAAAAGTACCATTTGGTGAACTGGAACTGATGATGAAGACCACAGATGGCCATCGGAAATGCTCAATTATATCTAAGTATATCACAGGTTGCGATTCGATTACTTTAATATGGTTTATGCTCGTCAAAATGCATAATGGTGATGGTGACTTCACCATGAGCTCCAGTTCTCCTGGTTCTTACTAGGAGAACTCCTCAACAATTAACGTCCCTGCATCGGGAAAAGCAATATTTTGTAAAACGTGATGAGCAGTTGACAATGGCTTATTGTAACTTAGATAAATTACAAACTGACCCACTAAAAAGTGAAAAATAAAAACTTTTTTACAAAAAACAAAACCGACTTCCAAAAAAACACTACAAAGTGAAAAATAACTTTAATTTCGGAAGTCGGGGGCAAAAACCTAAAATACAGATCCAAAGACACCGACTTCCGAAATTAAAGTTATTTTTCACTTTGTAGTGTTTTTTTGGAAGTCTGTTTTGTTTTTTGTAAATAAGTTTTTATTATGTATCGAGTTTTTTTATAGTAGGCATGGGACTTGGAGTTTGTGTTTGTTATAAAAAGTTTCTGTTCATTTGGAAATGATAAGACTTTATTAATTTAGCTTTCTTAAAAAATATCTATGAAAAAAATATTCTTAATATAATATATATAATATTTAATATTATAATTAAATATTCTTATTTATGAAAAAATTTTAAACTCAGTAATCAGACCCATTCAACAGCTTATATAGGTACTGAGTCTGTGCCCCCTTGTAACTAGAACATACTAAGGCCCGCTTGCGTCACAAATCACTGAATTCATTTAGTTAGCGCTAAACATAATTGAAAAAAACCGGCCAAGTGCGAGACGGACTCGCACACAAAGGGTTCCGTACCATATTATATGTTTAACAATCGCAAAGATAACTTTGTATTTCGTAATGATACTGTGAATTACAACGTTATTTTTTGCAGTTGCAGAAAATCGCCCATATTTAAACAAAATACCTTACGAATCGCCGTTTTTAGTATTTCTTGATTAAGTACAGTATAAGGTACATTATATAATAGAGCTCGTAAATTTTTTTTATAAAATTAACAACTTTTACGGCACCCTATTTCTTCATTTTAGAAGATTAAAAAAAATAAAAATATCTTTGTACTCTACTCGACGAGTTCTACACAATAACATCCCCACACACAGGTTATTTTTTTTTTTTTTTCAAAATGAAAACTTTTCTGTATGAGGAAAAACAAAAGTAAAGTTAAAATTAAAGGGGGCAGCCCCTTTAGTTTTAACTTTACTTTATTTTTATTATTTGTTGTTATAGTCGTAATAGAAATACACAATCTGTGAAAATTTCAACTCTCTACCTATTAAGGTTCATGAGATACAGCCCTGTGATAGACAGACAGACGGACGGACGGACAGCGGAGGCGGCGGCGGCGGTAAGTTTGCACGCACAATATTGAGATACTAGCTAGACTGCCCGTGGCTTTGCCCGGCGAGGATGTCTGATTTCATGGGTTTTAATTTTCTTATTATTGTTTACTTTTCATCAAAAGTATAAAATACTGAGTACTGAGTTTCAAGTTAATCGGACTGCGTTTTAAAAATCTTCCATACAAACTTTAACATCCCTAAACACCTTTTGAGGGGTAGTTTTGAAAAACTAATAATGACAAACTTTATTACTTACACTAGCTTTTGCCCGCGGCTTCGCCCGCGTGGATGTCGGAAAATATCCCACGGGAACAAAAATCCTTCCTTATTCCTTATCAACATTATAAAGGGAACCTCTGTGCAAAATTTCACCTTTATAGGTCCAAAGGTTTGGGCTGGGCGTTGATGAGTCAGTCAGTCAGTCAGTCAGTCAGGACCCCGGCGCATCGCATTACCTGCCTGCGCTAATATTTTCGCTTAGCGTTCTTTCAGACTTTTTTTTCTTTTTGCTTGGCACCTAGGAGTCCTAGAGTGATGTTAAACATGCCTTTAACCTTCCTTAAGAATTGGGCTATCAAATGTAAACATAATTATTAAAGTCCGACTGATAGTTCCTGAGATTTGCACGTTCCAATGAACAAAAAAAAGGGTGTGTGTGAGCTCCGACGCACGCCTGGAGTTTACTGTTTTTTGTGCCGTTCCGAGATTCTGGCTTTCTATTTTTCGGTAATTTCTGTCGGGCTGGGTTTCTTCAATGAATCAGTGCTATATAAAAAGCAACTTTAAAGTGTGAAGGCACTCTTCCCCCTTTCACCCCCTCCCCTTCCCAACCACTCTCACTTCTCCCATATCATACCCTTTACCACCACCCCCTCTCACCCTCTCCATCCTTCTTACGCCTCTCACCACATCTCTTTCCCGCTAACCTCCCCTTCACCCTCTCACCCTCTCTCATACCACCCCAACCGTTTTTCCCTCCCTTCTACCATCACCAACTCCTGCCCTACCCCTCTTCCCTTCTCCACACCCTCCCCCTTACTGCGCCCTCCTATCCCTCTCCCCCTCCCTCCATCATCCTCCCCTGTCCCTCCTCACCACCCCTCCTCACCACCCCTGCCCAGTCCCTTTCACCACACTTCCCTCCTTACCATGCCCTCCACTTCCCCCCTCCCCTCAACCCTTCCCTCTGCAAACTTTATTACTTGCTTAGGCAAGTACTTTTGCCAAGTAAATGAAAAAGATTTTTCATATAAGTAAACTATATTCCCTGTTTTCACCCCCACAGGGATGGCATATAACTTCACTGAAAGATTATTTACACCAATTTTCGAATTAATCAAGCCCCGCAGTAAAACCTGCCCTGTAAAGTTGACAACCCCTTATCACCCTCTTAGGGGTAGATTTTCGAAAAACCCTGATACACGTTATTCTTCATTTTTGGTCTTAAGTATAAATACTAAGTTTCGAGTTAATCGGACCGCGCGTTAAAATTCCTCCATACAAACTTTGACACCCCCCAATCCCTCCTGAGGGGGTAGTTTAGGAAAACTAAAACTGACAATCTTTATAATTTATGTAGATAAATATTCATGCCAAGTTTCAAGTCTATTAACTCAAGGAATAAGATTTTTCATACAAACTTTCATCCCCTATTTGTCCCCCTTAGGGATGGAATTTCCAAAAATCCTTCCTTAGTGGATGCCTACAATGTATAAGGTATCTATGTGCAAAATTGCAAGTCTCTAGGTTCAGCGGTTTGGGCTGTGCGTTGATATATCAGTCAGTCAATCAATCAGTCAGTCAGTCAGGACTTTGAATTTTATATATTAGGTCTTTACCTATGAAATTGCCGCTCTGCAGTACTGGCCATTTCAAATCAAAATAATTTTTGTTTGGCTAAGAATTTTAATTTCAAATTAATTTTATTTTAAAAACATGAATTTTTTTTTCCAAAAGTAGTCATTTGTTTATTGATTAGTGTTACATTTTCATCGCATTTCAATCTTTTTCGTCATCATGGATACGTTAAAAATTCGAGTAATTATGGAATATGAGTACCGTCGTGGCAGCAACGCGGCACAAGCGGCACGCAACATCAACGACGTTTACGGAGCTAACACTACAAACCAACGCACCACCTGTTATTGGTTTGCTCGCTTCCGTTCTGGAAATTTCGACCTGAAAAATGAACCTCGCGGTCGTCCGAAGACTTTGGTCGACAATTACGAATTAAAGGCGATTGTGGAAGCTGATGATACACAATCTACGGCTGAATTAGCAGCAGCTTTCGACGTTAGCGTCAAAACAATATTGGTCCATTTGCGTCAAATTGGCAAGGTAAAAAAGCTTGACAAATGGGTGCCCCACGAACTCAATGATCGCCAGCGCGAAGTACGCGTCGAGACGTGCCTTGCACTGCTCAACAGACACACAAATGAAGGAATTTGAACCGCATTGTTACCTGCGATGAAAAATGGATTCTGTTTGATAACCGCAAGCGCTCAGCAAGTTGGTTGGATCCTGGTTCAGCACCTAAACAATGCCCTAAACGAAAACTTACCCCTAGAAAAGTGATGGTCACTGGTGGTCTAGCGCCGGTGTGATTCATCACAGCTTCTTACCAAACGGGGTGAGCATTACTGCAGATGTGTACTATGAAGAACTGAACACAATGATGGAGAAGCTGGCACATCTCCAACCAGCATTGGTCAATCGCTCGTCTCCGCTGCTCCTGCACGACAACGCGCGACCTCATACTGCACAGCAGACGGTCTCCAAGTTGCAAGAACTGGGGTTGGAAGCTCTCCGTCATCCGCCCTACTCACCAGACCTTGCGCCTACAGACTACTACTTTTTCCAGAATTTGGATAACTTCTTGGCGGGAAAAAAATTCAATACCCGAGAGGCAGTACAAAATGCCTTTGAAGAATTTGTTGCCTCCCGACCAGCTGATTTCTTTAAGAAGGGCATCAATAAACTGCCACTGCGTTGGCAAAGATGCATTGATTGCATGGGTGATTACTTCGATTAATACAAATAAAAAATACATGAAAAAAATTCGTTTAAATTTTTTAATACAAAACGGCAATTTCATAGGTAAAGACCTATTATATAGATAAGCAAGTATTTGTGCTAAGTTTCAAGTTCATTAACCAAAACAATAAGATTTTTCATATAAACTGTATCCCCGTTTTTACCCCCACAGGGGTAGAATTTCAAAAATCGTCTGGGATGTTTCCATAACTTGGGTCAAACATTATTTACACCAATTTTCGAGTTAATCAATCCCCAATAAAATCCTCCGCTGTAAAATTTGCTACCCCTTTTCACCCTGATACAACGAGTATCAGGGTGAAAAGGGGTAGCAAAGTTAGTCTCTAGTTTTGGTCTCAAGTACAAAAACTGAGTTTTGAGTAAATCGGACCGCGTGTTAAAATTCCTCCGTACAAACTTTGACATCCACCAATCCCGTCTCGTATTGTTCGAATAAGAATAAGAATAATTTATTTGTTAAACATAGGTAGGTAATACATAAAAAGATCTTAAAAAATTAATTAGTGCGCTATGCTTTGCCAATATTGACATACAAATGATAGAAAACAATTACATGACTGCATGGGTACTATTAAATTACAACGATAAAATTACAATATAATTATTATTTGAGTACGTAATTGTATAAACGCATGAATGCGAATTAAATTTTATGATAACAATTTTATAGTCAATTTCAGTTCATGTCAAAAAAAAAAAAATATATAAAAATTTAAAAGTCAATTAATTTTAAAAATAAATGTAATAATGTAATAAGTATTTAAAATGTCAGCATTATATAATTATAGAGATTCGTCACTAAGAAACTCGTCTAGACTATAGTAACATCTTTCAAGCAGTAACCCGTTAAGTGTTTTTTTAAACTTCTGCAATGGCATACATTTTATTTCATCGGGTATTTTATTATATACTTGTGGAGCAACACCAAAGAAGCTTTTCTTCATTAGAGAAGTTTTACATTTCACAAGGCATAATTCATTAGCATATTGAGCACGCATCGGTGTTTTCTTTACTGCACATAGTTTTTTGAATAGATGTGGTTTGTTTTTACAAATAATGCAGTCTCTAGGATGTATAAAGCCGGTAGAGGTAATATTTTTAAGTTTTTAAAATATGGAATGCAACTATCTGTTCTTTTTAAACCACACATTGCACGTAAACATCTTTTCTGCATCTTGAAAACAAGTTCTCTATTTGTTGAATGTCCCCAGAAAATAACACCATATCGCAGAACTGAGGCGACTAGTCCATGATAGGCTGTTAACAGTGTTTCAGTATTTACTTTCTTCGACAGTTGAGATAGCAAATATGCTGATTTACTTAATCGCTTGCAAATTTCCTCCAAATGAGGTTTCCAAGTCAGTCTATCGTCTATTGTTATACCTAAAAACTTCGCAGTACTAGCTTCTTCTATTTCGGAGTTACCATAAGCAACTTTAACAAGTGGTTTCTCAAGCCGTTGTCGAAAATGCATAACTTTTGTTTTATTTAAATTAATTATAAGATTATTATCATTTAGCCAATTTATTATTTTATATAGAGAATTATTAATGTCATTTTGTTAATTGTCGAAAGAGATACCGTGGCCCTGCCATAGGCAACTGAAGAAACACGGGTGGGTTTTAGTCAGTAAAAGTATGACACGCCCTTCCGCTCCACCCAGAGCGGGAGAAGTCATTTGATGATTTCCCTTAAACAAAAAAAGGGGGTAGTTTAGGAAAACTAAAAATGATTGATTTTATAATTAACTTAGATGAATATTCGTGCTAAGTTTCAAGTCTAATAACTTAAGAAATAAGATTTTTCATACAAACTTTCATCCCCTATTTTATTCCCTTAGGGATGGAATTTTCAAAAATTCTTCCTTAATGGATTTTTACACTATATAATGTATCTATGTGCAAAATTTCATGTCTCTAGGTCCAGTGGTTTGGACTGTGCGTTGATTATAATCAGTCAATGAGTCAGTCCGGACTTTGATTTTTTTATAAATAGATTTACAAGACCACAAACTTCTGATAGGTTTTCCTGTAATCTATAGGTAAAGAACTATTTTCTGTATTTTTTTCAAAATTTTAGGCTCAGTAGTTTCGGAGATAAGGGAATGGTAAATTTTCATCTATTTTCTTAAATAACTTCAAAACTATTTATTTTAAAATTATAAAAAAAATATATTTAAGACCCTCACAGTAAGACCTTTTATTTGATATGTCACACGGTACAGTTTGCAAAACTTTTTTTTTAATTGTACTTATTTTCCCCCAAAATCCCACCCCTATATTCAAAATTCATTTATTTACGTTACATGTCCGTGTTTGGGTTACCAAAATACATATGTGTACCAAGTTTAAACTTAATCGGTTCTTTAAATTCGGAGCAAATTGGCTGTGACAGACGGACAGACGGACAGACAGACAGACAGACACACGAGTGATCCTATAAGGGTTCCGTTTTTTCCTTTTGAGGTACGGAACTCTAACAACATCCAGCCTCTGTCATTTTCTCACGATTGTCGGAAAATAAAAGAAATTAAAGATATTAATGATTTGTGGTGTACGCGGGCCTAAGATTAGAACTGACTAATTTTCTTTTTAGTTAAAGTGGCCAGGCCATCATTTTAAAGCCACCATTTTGTTGCGTTTGACTAAATTCCTGTAGAAAACGTATATTCAGCTATAGTTGTTATTGTTGCTAATATTCTATTGTTTTATCCCGGTCCTGGCTGTCATTCGTTGATCTTTGACAGTTGTGACGGGGTGTCAGAAGCCCGAAAGTCTGACAACCAGTCTTTCACGGGGTATCGTATTACCCCAGTAACTGGGTTGTGAAGGTCAGATAGACAGCCGCTCAATGTAAAATACTGATATTCAGCTGCATTCGGTTAGACTGGAAGCCGACCACAACATAGTTTGGAAAAGGCTAGGCAGATGATAATTCTATTGTTTTACGTGACAGGTACTGCCAACTCCGGAGCCCTGCCCATCAACACGTACATCGAGGGGTGCTCCACTCCGCCGTGCGCGCTGCCGCAGCTACAGGACGCTGTCATCAATGTTGACTTCGCTACACGTTAGTATCATTTACTAACTCTTCTATTTAAACCCTACCTTCTTCCATTTGGGTTTTCTAATGCCTGATTTCACTAACACTAGGAAATACCTTAATTAACGCCTAAATACTAATGCTCTGTTGGATTTTCAACTCTCGGTCCTGAGCCGAGCGTAGGCATTACAAATCTAAACAAATCCTGACATGTATTGTGTTGGCTTCTGTAGATATTACCAATTATATAATATAGGTATATAATATAGTTTAAATTCAATCTCTTAGTATTGTATAATTGCATAGCACATGTGTGAGCACTATGTAGCTAATATAAAGCTACCTTTTACTGGGTTCGTCTTTCACTGACTTGAATGTGCCCTGGCGGTTGAGAGTAGGTATGTCATGCTCACTCAAATGTCATCATTAAGTTGGATCATCAAAATGGTTGAGCTAATTGGTGCTGATCCATGCGTCATGTTCGTGAACGGGCGCCGTCAGTTGGGACTGGTCATCTCTTAGCTGCCACGGCTTATTTTTTAATTTAGTTGTTTTTAGTTTTTATCTTTTTAATTACAGATGCTTTTAACGTGCACGTCTTTCTACATTGTTCTCACATCTATATTTTCAATATGAACGATGTAACCAATATTATGTAAAATATTTGATTTAAAAGAGTGTCCGTGGAGTTTCTAGCCCGTTCTTCTCCAGGATCTACGCTTTGGAATGGGCAACTAGCTTCATTTTTCTGACTGACCGACCCAAGACCGACCCCTTGACAATTCAAAAGTGCCTGTAATTGGTTTATTTGAAATAAATGCTTCGAGTTTGAGTGTGCCACCCAAAAAATACCAGCAACTTCAAAGTACATGTATTTATATTTTCTTTACAGCTGGTCCGGTTCAGAGGATGAGGACCCTCGCCACAGCATACTTGCCCTTTGGAGCGATATCCTTACCCATTCCGTATGACTTGGCGGAGAACTCCGAGACCTGCAACTTCCTGACCAACGCCTCATGCCCTGTGCAAGGAGGTCAGCTGTTGAAGTACACTCTGAGGATGCCTATTGAGCCGTTCTTCCCTGTGGTGAGTTGTTTCGTCATCACCATTTCAAAGACGATTATTGAGGAGGAGAGGCCTGTGGCTGGTCTCTCCCTAGCGTCGCCACATCGACTGGTCCAGTGCTTCTCGCATCCAGCGGAATCCCGCGACCATTGCCAGGTTCATTTTTTTGAGGGGGTTACCTACGCTGCGCCTTAGTTGATGTTACTCTGTTCAGTGAGTTTAGACCGACTAATACCAAATATTTTCTTCTCTTCAGGGCACCCGAGTGACCATCGAGTTCCGTGTTGTTGACGACAGCAACAACAACTCCCTGATGTGTCTGCGGGTACCTATCCAGATCGTCGCTCCGCTTGCAGCACTAAGTGATTAATTGTTTAGATGTGTGATGGTGTAAAGGAAGCTGATGGTTAAATATATTCTTTAAGCATATATTGGTGATTTTTCTTTATTCTATATACTTTTATTCTCATTATACAACTAGAAAAAGATATCTAACACTAGCGACTTGACTTGACTAGATTTGCCGTAGTTTGGTCTGATTTCGGAAATCAGACCAAACCACAGCAAATCTACATTATACTTGTTACTGTCGCGAATCATATTTTCGAGACTACCAATTTAATTCGGCAGCATTGTATTTCTCGGAGGGACCACGGGCACAAAAATTCCCCGTGGTCCCTTCCCGGGAATACGGCAGGCACCACGGGTAATTAACGTCGATTACCTATGTGTTTTGCGAATTTGATCCTTAAAAATAAAATTTTCCCACTGACATAACAAAGTGAGACAAGCATCTATTATGGTTTTATTGCTTTTCAAAATATTCGCCATGATGATCGATGCGCTTTTGCATACGTTGGAACCAATTTTCGTAGCACTTTTTCCATTCGGATTGAGGTATTTCCAGAACTAAAACCTTACTCCGCTGCGGGTCCAGATGAAATTCCGCCTTTTTTGGTTAAAGATTGCATTTCGGTGTGCAACCACTTTTGTACATCTTCAACTTGTCGCTAGAGATTTCTAAATACCCCCGACATTGGAAGACATCTCGAGTTACTCCAATACCTAAAACCGGTGCAAAAAATGACATAACAATGTTTAGACCAATAGCAGTGCTGTCGGTTCTCGGAAAAGTGTTCGAGTCCATTATAGACAACCGTATCCGACAACAATTAAACGTATGGATTCCTGACGAACAACACGGATTTCGAGCTTCGCGATCTACGGCAATCAGTCACATTAACTTTGTTGATTACATGACGACAAAAATGGATGCTGGGCGGCAAGTGGATGCCGCCTACTTTGACTTCCGAAAGGCATTTGACGTCGTTGATAATGATATCCTATTCGATAGGCGCATGAGTTAAAATAATGAGTGCCGTTGATTTTACACGCACACGAGATAAAATAATGAGTGCCGTTGATGTTACACGCGCATGAAACAAAATCAAGCTCTTTAAGCATTATCACAACACAACACTTAGTAACGCTTTCTCAAACCCCTTGACAAGTTCATTGTAACATTGTAACTATATGAAACGATAACTTTCATCAGGCTATCCAGCGTATTTATCAATGGCCAGCGTAGTTATCGCTCCTCGACGCTAGGCGAAGCACTGTAGAATACGTTCGAATATTCTGGAAACTTCTAGAACCGGAAGTGGTCGTAAATGTTAATCCTTTTCCGCCCACTCTTAAATTTAGATAGTTAGTCCGCTTTCAGAGCTACTATGGTGTACAAGTTTTCGTAATGTTCTAGCGCGTAGTTTGTAGAGGGTCGGTAATTATTTAACCAAAGCCATGTTTGCCTATATCAGTGCGTGTAATTAATTAGTTTGTTACTTGTTAGCTATGGAATACCGACAATAAATCGGGCAATAACGAGTCGTGGTTTTATTATTCGATTTAGTCCTCTGTCCTCAACAGTACGGGTTACCTTATTAAAGAAACTCGTGCGTTTTACTTTACGATAACGCACAAGTACGTAATGACATACATTACGATATTGAAATTGGTGAAATAAGAGACCCTTTACGAGCAAATGTGTTATAAAATTCATTACTTTAAGTTAAAAAAGACAATACAAAGAAGTAAACCTAGCGATGTATTTCTAAGTAAATGAATTTACTACAACACAATACACACAACAACACACAAATAGGGGTGGGGGTTTTTAGGGAGGTAGGGGGTAGGTTGAGGGGTGGGGTGGGGTGGGGTTTAGAGGCATGAGGAACAGGGTGTAAAGTTCACTCATCCGCTATTGAAAAGGGAGGATCCTCCGACCAGACGGGTGTTATGTCTGGTGGGCTACTGCCCGACGGTTGATGTCGGGACGTTGTATATATGCTAATCGCGTGGTAAACTCTAATTGCGCGATGCAGGTTTGCGTGACGTCATGTCATTGATGCGTAGTTCATATGTGGCGATGTAGATGCCGCCACATCATTCCTCTCCGGAGGCCGGAGGTCGATAGTGGGCGGAGTCGTGTATCTTGCGATGCTTGCCAGTGCCAGTTGTGGTTCCAGTGAGTCGGAACCGGATGCCGCATAGTTCACGGTGAGTCGGAACTGTCTGCGGTGATACCCCAGTGAGTCGGGGTGGCGCTGCGTTATGCTCCAGTGAGTCGGAGTGTACAGCGCTGGGTTGAGGCTGAAGGTGATGACCAGGAATGCGCGTCCGCTGCATGCTGGTGGTCAGGATACCTGTTGAAGCCGTGGATGCTGGCTGGCTGTATGACTCGCCGCTCGAAAGCTTGAGGAAGTGATGCTGATGACGTCACGCTGATGTAGTTGCACGAAGGTTGCGCTGACGTTCATGCTCGGGGTCACCAGTTTAGAGGCATGAGGAACAGGGTGTAAAGTTCACTCATCCTCTATTGAAAAGGGAGGATCCTCCGACCAGACGGTTGTTATGTCTGGTGGGCTACTGCCCGACGGTTGATGTCGGGACGTTGTATATATGCTAATCGCGTGGTAAACTCTAATTGCGCGATGCAGGTTTGCGTGACGTCATGTCATTGATGCGTAGTTCATATGTGGCGATGTAGATGCCGCCACAAGGGGGGGTAGGTAGGGGGTGGGGGAGACAATTTTGATCATTTAATACATTATCATAATAATAATTTATTTTACAATACATCGCTGGGTTTACTTCTTTGTATTGTCTTTTTTATCTTAAAGTAAAATCTTATAAGTAAAAAGTAGATCAGTAATTAGAGTTAATGTAGAACTAATCGCCCTAGATTTTGTTTTTTTTTAAAGTGCGTAATTTCAAAGTACATCGCCGGCTAACTGTTATAGAAGAAGTCATTTTTCATAAAAACTAAAGCGGAACAAACTGCGTACCATGCATATTTCGATAGAACAAATATAGATCTAATTATTTAATGTATTCGTTAAAATGCAGGGCATGATCAATCGCTAGGTACAGAGACATTTTTTCATTTTGTAGTATTTTTTTTGGAAGTCGGTTGTTTTTTTTTTTTTGTAAAAAAGGTGTTTTATTTTTTACTTTTTAGTGGGTCAGTTTGTATTTATCTAAGTTACAGTTAATGTCAACTGCCTAACCTTTTACAAAATATTGCGCTTCCCGATACAGGGACGTTAATTGTTGAGGAGTTCTCCTAGTAAGGAGCCAGGAGCACTGGAACTGATGTTGAAGTCACCCTCAGCTCCACTTCACCATTTGCATGTGACGAGCATAAATTGCTTAGCAACCATTTTAAAGTAATCGAATCGCTACCCGTGAAATACGTATTATTGAGTAGTTCCGATGGCCATCTGTGGTCTTCCTCATCAGTTCCACTTCACCAAATGGTGCTTTCTGGGAGCAAAGCACGAGTTACTATAAAAAATACCCAAATTGCATTAGGTGTGCCTATAAAATTTGAGGGTTTCCCTTGATTTCCATGGGATCCCCTCATCAGATTCTGACTTAGTGACAATAAAACACTTTCCTTTAAAAAAAAAAAGAATTTTCAAAATCAGTCCAAAATTGACGGAGAAATCGGTGTACAGTAACAGCCAGAAGTCGACTAGCAATCTCACAAAACCGTGGCATAGCAATATTAGTTGTACTTATGACCTTCTTCTTTAAGAACGTTTGACAACACTACACATTGGCAACTTGTTGCCCGCTTATGATTGTTATTACAAATTTCAATTAGTTTTGTAAGCGTTACGGTGGCCAAAGTGGTTAGCACTGTGCCTCGCATGGCGGACGTTCGGGTTCGAGTCTCAGATCAAACATGAAAAATATTTTTTAAGTATTACATGTGAAATAAGAATGCCGAGTTGCTAACAAATATGTTAAATATTCCACAACTATACGAAGATTCTTTCATTTTACAATTATTTTCAATCTTAGCGTCGTTATTAAAATATGAGGGTAAATTTGAAACAAAGTGATAATTTCACTTTGTAAATCTACCTTCATATTTTAACTACTTTACTAGTTCACATAAATTATTCCACTATTAGCTGTTGTTGGTTGGTGAGCGTTATTACGAGCGTTTGTGTTATCTTGCTGTTGCTATATTTGTATTCTTCTGAATTCAGTATGCAGGCTAATATTAGTATTGAAGCCAAGGCAAATCTTGTGGCCCTATATTCGAATGGCCTTAATATATCTCAAATATCGAATGGAACCGGCTTATGCGTAAGTTTATTTTTTTAATTTTATGTGATTACTATTATTACGCTTGTTGCAAGTGTGTAATATAGTTTTTTTTTTTTTAGGGAGTGACTGTTAGTGGGTGAAGAGATTTGAGGAAGAAGGTAGCCTGAAGAGTCGTGAGAGAAGCGGAAGACCACCTCTTATTAGCCAGCCTCAGCGACGTTATATGGTAGCTGAATATGAGACGAATGGTTTCATCCCAACAAGGCGTTTTGCCGATGAGTTCGGCACATCAGTACGCACCGTTCGCCGCATACTCCAGGCCGAAGGTCTTCATCACCGAACGCCAACGCTAAGAAACCGTTTTTAATGCAACGGCATACAGAGGAGAGGTTAAGTTTTGCCCGGGAATATTTGGACTTTGGGAGACGACAATATTCACCGATAATTTTTGAGCAGTTCCCTCGATTCCTCATAGATCTCATCATCAGAACTGGATTTTGATAAAAATAGAACCAATCTGGAAGTATACCCTTTCTAATAAAACAAGAATTTTGCGAATCGGATCATAAATGACGGAGTACTGAGGTAACTAACATACAAAAAAAAAATACAACCGAATTGAGAACCTCCTCCTTTTTTTGAAGTCAGTTAAAAATTAAATATGATTCTTAGCCGAATCCAGGTATTCAGGTATCAAAAGTATCTTGGTCACTTTTAATAAAACTAGGCGTTTGTCGGCTTACATAAAACGGTATATAAAACTGCTGTAATATTTTTCACAAAGCTCTATAAAAACGGTGTCGCACCTCTAGTAGTATCATCGGAGGGTTAAGGCTAATCTTTATGATCTACTCGCGACGCAAGTGGGTTAGCTCCACTTTATAGTGTGCCGTTCGTGTCATAATGGACGTAATACAGGGTTAGCCCCATTTATCTTGGCGAAAATAATTTAAAATACCTAACTACATTTTCTCATGGCTGGCTCGCAAAAATATTGTACCTATGCACTTTATAAGTAAATCTTAAGCTAAGCGTATATTATAGTCGCAGGGAATCGCATTTTAATACAAAAACACCGGCCAAGTGCGAGTCGGACTCGTACACGAAAGGTTCCGTAGCATCGTACAATATTAACACTACGTCATTTAAAAAAAATATTTTGTTTATTAAAAAAACATGTTTCTTGTATAAAATAAATAATATATTAATAAATTACATAAAATAATTTTTAACATAGAAAACAGTTTGGTTCGGGGGAAAGATCTAGTTTTATAAATATTGTGTAAAAATGTGCGCAGCCTAGTTGACGGTTGACATACGTCTCTCTCTGCAAGTCAACGACAAGGCTGCGCGTCATTTGTTTCGAAGCTTCTAGAACCTTCTAGAAGCTTCGACTCGACCTTATTGGACGAGCGGATTGTGGCGGTAGCGGTTAGAAAAGGGTTTGCGTTATAAATTTCATTTTATTTTTGTGTTTAACATGAGATTGAAAGATGCAGAACGCTAAAAGCGTTTGTAATAAAAATATAAAACAATTAAAATAAACTGTGGCAGCTAAGATATAACTAGCCTCCACTGACAGCGCCCATTGACGAACCTGACGCATGGATTAGCACCATTCAGCTCAATCATTTTTAATGGCTCAACCATTTGCATCGTAAGGGACTTAATTAGGTACCTACTGGTCTGTAAGTATCTGAAGTCGCCAATGTGTAGTGAGCAACCAACGTGGTTACCAATGCTGGTTCCTTCTCTATCTTTGCCCAAAATTGAACTTACAAATAACCACTGCTTGTCATGGACTATTTTACTTGCTCTCGGAGACACGACCCTTTTTAACTGAATTCAAAAAAGGAGGTTTTATGTTCGTCCTTATGTATTTTTTTTAATCCTCCTTCCTCAGTCCTTATGTATTTTAATCTTCATCGATGTTTTCGTCAATTGTGGACTGAATTTAAAAATTCTTTCTTTATTCGGTATTCGGCTTGCGCGGTAGTCCCATATAAAGGAGGACGGGCAAAAATGTATGGAAGCCAGCCTAGGAACCAATAACAACATGCGATATATCATTAGAAAGGTTTTTTTATGTACTTCAACTATTGTTATGGCGATAAGTCCCAAATCGCTGTGTGGATGAAGTTATGGTGCAATAAAGCTAGACTTCATTCACATTCACAAAAATGCCATTTCCCTCTAATTGTGAAACCGGTGTTTTATGGCACCTCAAAATACCTTATCTATTGCATTATTTAACGTTTCAATACACCGCGTGGAGTAATGTTTAACAGATAGCTCTGTTTTTGTTATACTTTACTAGTTGCACGTGTTTCATGGTGCCAAATACTGTTGGCCAAGGCTGTATTTTGCTCTCACTCATCTCATGCTACTGGCGCTGGTATGCTTAAACTCAAAGTACCTACATACTAACACAAGTAGTGTTAAGGTCTGGGGAACCTAAGATCTTGCTCTACAAAATAAAACAAAAAATGAATTTAAACGTTTTACAATATTATACTTTGTTAAAGAAACATTTGAGACGGTCATTAGTGACAATATATACAAGTTAAAGGATATACAAGGAAGACAAAAGTAGTAATACTCCAGCGTGCCCTAATACATGCCTTATAAAATACAATACAATAACAAATCAAATACATATTATTTTCATTAGTTAGATGAGGGAGGAGCTCGTAGCTAAGTAACAACAGCCGCACAAGTCGGTCCATCAGGTTACGCTACGCTTGCCGGGGTTGCTCAGTGGATGGGTGACCATCTTTAGATACCGAGACTCCTCCGAACCTCGGAAAGCATGTTAAGCCGTTGGTCCCGGCTGTTATTCGTGGATCTTTGACAGTCGTTACGGGTTGTCAGAAGCCCGAAAGTCTGACAATCAGTCTTACCAAGTGGTATAGTATTACCCAGTTACTGGGGGCCTACTCCCTAAGTCCGTCCGTCTTTCCGTCCGTCCCGCTCATCCGTCCGTCTGACATTACGATCCATCAAAACAAGTGTAAAAGTTAAATTTTTCGGACGGGCAAAAACACATCGGGAGTAGGGACAACTGGTAAATCATGTTGTCATTCATACTTCGTTCGGGCCCCGAACCAATCATGCATCCGTAGGTGATACGGAGTAAGAAACGCCCGTAACGAAGTCCGAAACTACGGGCTTTGTGCTTAGGGAGTAGGCCGCCTGGATTGTAAAGGTCAGATAGGCAGTCGCTCCATGTAAAATACTGGTATTCAGCTGCATCCGGTTAGACTGGAAGCCGACCCCAACAAAGAATCAAATCAACAAAAAGAAAGATTTATTTTTGTATATCAAAAGTAAGAAAAAGACAGTAGACTGACGTAAAAAACAATAAAAATATTAAAAGAGGTGCGTTTTGCACACCAGTGGTATAACATATAAGAAATCAAAGAGTCCAAAATAAATAAAAAATATAAAATAATAATAATATATATATAATAAATAATGCCCAACGTCGTAGTCGAATGATAATGACGACGAATGGAAATGGTAGTAGTAAACCTTACGCTACACTCAAATCAGAATAACGACTAACGAATATGCGCGCGTGTCAAAGTGGCAGTCAAAATCACGTTGAACAGCTGGCTCCAAAAAAGATGAGACTTGACACAGTAGACGATTTTAGGTCTCTTTAGCGGTGGTGTCTGAACGCGGGACGGGACCGGGCGTCATCAGGGCGGCGAAAAGAGCGCAGGAGGCGCGTTCAAGTCTAATCTTTCGTGGCGCGTATTGTACAGACATGTTACCGTTATAATATACATTTTGTATGCGCCCGCGCATATTGACATAGGTTGATATTTTTGTCAGTACAGGCTATCTGAGTTGTAGGTTATATGTTAAAGGATTTGGTTTCCGCACTTAGTCCTTCATGTGCACCGTTGTGCGTTGGCAATGGCGGCCGTTGGAGGTTATTCCAATCAGCCCATTTCCCTCCAGAAGTTGATCAAATGTCCAGGTTTGATAACAACAAAAAAAAGACGTATTGGTTGCTAATATACCATTTGACGAAATGCTGAAAAAATGTTTTTACTTAAGTCTAGCTTTATTGTGCAATAACTTTTTCCACACAGCGATTTGGGACTTCCCCCCATAACAATAGTTAAAGTACATAAAAAAACCTTTCCAATGTTATATCGCATGTTGTTATTGGTTCTTAGGCTAGAACGCCCGTCCTCCTTTGATTATCTTTCCTTGGGTAGTTTTTGACTTAGCTTCGATAATACGTATTTAATCCACTTTGTGTGTCTTGATGATGTTATGTTGTTTACATAGCAAGTAGAATACAAATTGGTATGGTAGGTATGTACCTAAACAGAGAAAAATAAAAAAACTTTTTACAAGTCAGGGGCAAAAAACTAAAATAGATCCAAAGACACCGACTTATTTTAACTTTCTAGTATTTTTTGGAAGTCGGTTGTTTTTTTTTTGTATGGACCGAATAGAATTTGATGTATAGCCTTTTCCTAATGAATTTTTTGTATAGCCTTTTCCTAACTATGTTGCGATCGTCTTCGCAGTCTAACCGGAAGATGGCAGTACCTATTTTACATGCAGCGCCTGCCTATCTGATCCCCACAACCCAGTAACTGAGTAACTCAAAACCTATGAACCTACTTTTATACCTACTTTAAAACTATTGCTCCAAACATAGACGTATAAAAAAAGTAGGACTCCGCGCCACGCATATCGAAAGTGAAGCACCGTACCGATCTATGTGTGCGTGATTTGAGTACCTGCAAAGACGCCGTCGCTCGTGTCACGTAATGGCGGCCGGTCGGCATACTATGATGTAAATGTGTGCGTGAGGCGTATTTGTACAAACGGTCCGGCTACTTACTGTGCTTCACTTTCGTTCGATATGCGTGGCGCGGAGTCCTCCTTTTTTTATAAGTCTATTGCTCAAAAATACGAAAGGAAAATATAGTTCAACTCCTCAAGACACCCCTGAATGATACAGGGCGGGGTAATCTGTCCCATCAATCATAATTTAACACTTTCGATATGCCAGAACGACGTACATTGATAACGGGGTGCCTCTGTGACGTGAGGCTCCTTTGATAAGAGGATGTGACCCTTATCGCTCGAGTTGCTCTCCGGAGAAAAGGGGGGAATAGTTTTAGAGACGAGTGGTTTTTGCCGGTGTACTGTAGGTACCTACACCTCTGCCTAACCCATCGAGGAATACAGACGTCATGTTATAATGTGTAAAAATATAAATGAAATGTTTTTTTTTTTCATGAATAGTAGAGTAAACGAGAGGTGTCCTAAAATATACCAAATGTTCACCTAAGTGTTTCATTTCCGTGGAATTTCGTTTATCTATGGTATGGTATTACTTTTCCAATTGAGTCTTCGTCTTCTTTCCTGCTCATTGATCACCTGTATTGTGTTCAGAAATGATTTCTCTCTTTTTGTATTGAACGTTATTTTTTTTCTGGTATCAATAAATGTTTTGCCCGTTCTTGGAGATCGTTTGGTAGTGTATGCTTTAGATATTTTTTTTATAACTTACTTACTAGCCCGCGATTCATTCGCGTGGAAGTCGATGAAATTCAGCCCAAGTTACTCGCTGATAAAGTAGCTTCCTATGCATAGATGAAAGAATTTTTTAAATCGGTTAAGTATTTTTTGAGTTTATCCATTACAAACGAACATACAAAAACAACTTTTCTCTTTATAATATTAGTTTAATAAAAGGGGCTATGTTTTTTGTGAGCCTTTGTTATAGGTATCCCACAACTGGGCAAAGACCTCCTTGTTTTTAGTTTCTCCGTTCGCTGCGTCAATCCCCAAATGTCAAGCGCACACATGGGGTGCGTAAGGAGAAAACTTTATACAAGGTGTAACATAAATAACCCACAACCTCTTAAGGGGTCATTGTACTCATCTATTATGAACAACTTTTACTATGGGACCAAACCTGAAATCGCGAAAAAAAATCAGCTGACCAGTACATTTATCTACATCAAACTCGTCAAAATGTAGGGAGCAGCTGATTTTTTTTTCGCGATTCCAGGTTCGGTCCAGTAGTAAAAGTTTTTTGCCGTCTCGAAAAAAATTGGGTGTATTAGGTGAACAGAGTAGAAGCCTATGGCATACCTAGTTTTTTTTTTTAATAGCTTAGACAGAAAAAAATATCAAAGTACCAATAAATATTACAAATTCGATGTAAACTTTTCATTTTTGTACCATAAAAACAGAAATTTTGAAAAAAAAATAATAAATCGTTTAAAAATATGGAAATTCAAATCAAGCAGCCTGCATATTATTAGAAATTTTGATTTTTTTTTTGAAAAAAATAAGCCGTAGGCTTCTACTCCGTTTACCTAATATACCCATTTGTTTTCGAGACGGTAATCACAGTCATCCGGTATATACTTACGTACATCATGGCGACAGCGGGCTTACAGTGAACCTATGGGGTTCAGTTGACATTCGAGCACACATTGACATGAACCTATGGGGTTCATAAGTATATAGCGACATGTGACGGGTTAAAAATTTGTCTTGACCAACTTTTGAAGTTCAAAAGCTACTTGAATTAACATTGGCGTTTGCTTCGTGCCTTATTAAAAGTTTGAACACATACCTACAATCCCCCACATCATCATAATCCTTCTTTAATAATCCTCTCACAAAGTGGAAAATATATTATCTCCATATTTCACCTTTCACCTTTCTAAATCCTCCCTCCTTATACTTGAATAAAACTTTAAAAAATATACAAAGAAATTACATTATCCCCAGATCGCACACTTTCGAAATTATTCAGCAATTTCCACCTCATTCAGCGGCCGGCTGGTCGCCATTTTACCTGATTTGGAATAATGCGACCAATTTCCCGCCACTTCGGGCCCAGATTCGGGATAAGAAAAGCGCCGCTTAGTTTGAAATATCGCTGGCTCTAACCTGTAAATGCTGTCGTAAATGGGATTGTCAAAAGCGTGGCATGTGAAATAGGGTGGTGTATGGTGTATGTTTAACCATGCTACGCTTGGAGGGTTGAATGGTAGAAAGAATAGGCATGTTTCCTGGGTAAAAAAAAATGAATTCTATTTGAGCCGTGTAACAAATCTACTAGCCAAATGAAATAAAAGGGGCTAAGGAATTAGATTTGAACATAATATATTGGAAGAAAGATAAAAAAAAATACAGACCGATTTAAAAAAAACACACCCTACCTAAAAACGCACAGATAGGATGACAGAGGTTTGCTTGTAGTGGATATTTGAGTCAGGCCAGTCAGGTTCATGGAAAGGGCAGGGAAATCTTCTTTTCCAACATCCAAACACCCTTTCTATTAGATTCCTTGTACGGATTTGGCTTACATTATATAATTTAGCTCCATCACTAACAGGATCACGCAGAGGTGTTAGCAAATACGCCTTTAATGCATAGCCTTCTGCTCGCATCTTGCAATTGCGCGGCTCACCCTGTATATTATGCGTGATACAGTTGACTTAAGGCTGTTACAGACAGAGGCGATATCGCGTCGCGACACGGTATTGTTCTACGGATATAATATCGCAATATCGCGTCGCCGACGCGATATCGCCTGTCTGTAACAGCCTATGCACAGCACAGCAGCTGTATCGCCAACGCATCTTTGGAACGAACCACAAGCATAATATTCTAACGCGATAAGTAGGTACTTGCTGTACTGACTCACTGCTTTATTTCTGAAAAATAAAAGGTGCCTTAACTATATCATGACGGAGGGCATTCCAAAAAAATAAAGTAACAAAAGCCCACTAAATAAAGGCATGCACTATAACTACCTAGGATTCAGAGTAATTAAACTAAAACAAAAAAAAACCGATCAGAAGCGAGTCGGACTCACGCACCGAGGGTTCCGTTCCGATTTCTGGAAAAGTGTGCTATTTAGAGACATCGTTTTATTTTTCCTGTAATCTTTACATAAACTGCTGTCACATAGAATAATTTCAGATTTTTCTCTTTGCAAATTTCGGAGAAAAGGGGGGGCGGGAAACGGTATTTTTTTACAGCTGTGCGGCCTAAAAAAAAATAAAAAAAGGTTTGAGAATGTGCAAACAGCGCTCTTTCATATGATACCCTACATGCTCTAGTAGCTCCACTTTGAATTTTTAAGACCCCCTTTCAGTCCCTGTTGCAAAAAAAATACATATATTTTTATTATATTTGAAAAATAGTTGGGTAAACGTCATCTAAAATTGTTCCAAATTTCAAGTTGATAGCATTAGTAGTTCTTGAGATATCCAGCTGTGACAGACAGACAGACAGACGGACGGACAGACAGACAGACAGACAGACAGACAGACAGACAGACAGAAAGACAGACAGACAGACAGACTGAGTCACACCATAAGGGTTCCTTTTTTACCATTTTGGTACGGAACCCTAAAACGCAACTAAAATAAAAAAAAGCTCGGTAGGTATCTAAAGGCAGTATTTAGATAAGTACTACATGCTAGATGGTAGGCATAAGGAAACTTACTTCATCGTTGGGAGCTTAGCCAGCGTTGCAACCTTAGAGTCAGCCACCAAGCTACGTTTTAGGAGACAGGAAATCTCGCCAAAAAAGACGCTTCGTCCCATGTGAAAAGCGATCGGGTCTAGATAAAGAGGTACCGACACTATTCTTTTTCAAGACCTGACACTGACCAGGTCATCACCTTCGTCTTCAGAATTACCTAGTTTCCGCGAGTATTTGTCGGAGCAGAGACATGGTATTCGACGCTTCTGACAGAAATTTAACTTTAACGATAACATTAACCGGCGAAGCGTGGACGGTTAAGGTTACGGTTAAAGTTATGACGTCAGTTAACAAATTGTCAAATGGAGCATCCCGTTTTTTAACCGACTTTGGATTTTTCTTTTTTTGTTCGAAAGGGTATACGTCCCAAGTGATCCCATGATCATCAAGTCAGGATCTGATGATGGGATCCCATGGAAATCGAGGGAAACCCTCAAATTTTATGGGCACACCTATATCGATTTCGGTATTTTTTATAGTAACTCGTGCATTTGCTCTCGGAAAGTACCATTCGGTGAGCTGCAACTGATGATGAAGACCACAGAGGGCCATCGGAAATACTCAATTATATCTTAGTATATAACAGGTTGCGATTAGATTACTTTAATATGGTTTATGCTCGTCAAAATAATGGTAATGGTGACTTCACCATGAGTTCCATTTCTCCTGGTTCTTACTAGGAGAACTCCTCAACAATTAACGGCCCTGCATCGGGAAAAGCAACATTTTATAAAACGTGATGAGCAGCTGATATTGGGTTATTGTAACTTAGATAAATTACAAACTGAACCACTAAAAAGTGAAAAATAAAAAAAAATTTACAAAAACAAAAACCGACTTCCAAAAAAAAACACTACAAAGTGAAAAATAACTTTAATTTCGGAATTCGGTGGCAAAAAACTAAAATACAGATCCAAAGACACCGACTTCCGAAATTAAAGTTATTTTTCACTTTGTAGTGTTTTTTTTGGAAGTCGGTTTTTGTTTTTGTAAAAAAGTTTTTTTTTGTTTAACTAATACTTTAACTGAAGGTGCAATTTTTGTTATAGTTAAAGTAAGATGGTGCAACCCAGCCTAAGTATAAAATCTAGCAATGAGTGACGTCATGTCACATTTTAACTCAATGTATCGCCGTAATCTTTTGATTAAGTACGTAAAAAAAGAAAAAATACGTTTCCAATATTTTTTAATCCATACTAATATTATAAATTTGAAAGTAACTCTGTCTGTCTGTCTGTCTGTCTGTCTGTCTGTCTGTCTGTTACCTTTTCACGCCTAAACCACTGAACGGATTTCGATAAAATTTGGCAAGGCTATAGATGGTATCCTGGGGACGGACATAGGCTACTTTTTTTTTCAAAAATAATCCTACAGGGGGTGATATAGGGGATGAAAGTTTGTATGGGGAACTCAGTATTTCTTAAGTTAGTGATGTGAAAATTAAAATGTATGCTTTTGATAGCAAATAAAGAAATATGCGGTTCAGCGTTTTTGAAAAATCATCCCCTAAGAGGGTAAAATAGGGGTTGATTTTAAAATTTACAAAACTGGACGGATTTCTACAAAATTTGCAAGGCTTCATATAGAATCCTGGGAAAGGACATAGGATACTTTCAAAAACAATACTACGGGGGGTGATATAGGGGATGAAAGTTTGTAAGGGAAACCCAGTATTTCTTAAATTAGGGATAACAAATTTATGCTATTGGTAGGAAATTAAGAAATATGCTGTTCAGCGTTTTTGATAAATCATCCCCTGAGGGGGTATCATCAGTGGCGTGCACTCCATACATGCAAATAAGCTCTGCATACCCTGTAGTCCCATACATACATGCCCCTCTAAATGATAAATAACTATTTAAATTAAAACATGGTAGGTATTAAATGAATCTAATTTAAAATCCGTCATTTGAATTCCCGTGTTTATAATGCGAT
The DNA here is from genome assembly GCA_905163495.3 of Cosmia trapezina. NCBI lineage: Eukaryota > Metazoa > Arthropoda > Insecta > Lepidoptera > Noctuidae > Cosmia > Cosmia trapezina. The sequence continues at coordinate 11,003,344 of LR991039.1, forward strand.
TCCGCGCCATCTATTACTTTGTTATGGAACTAACACGTTGGAGCGGCGAACACGCGCCACCGATTCACCGCGTATGCAGCGCTCCCGTGTGAGCAAAAGCACTACTACGCATTGCTTATTTTTCATACAACGCATCTCGTGAATTCTCGTGTAGTACACAGCAAAAGTGTGACTGTGTGCGTGAAAATGTGTGCGCGTGTTGGAGTTTTAGAAGCAGAGCTTACATTGCAAACCGTCCAAATTGAGAAGCCGTAAAAGCACCGCTTATTTGTTGATTGTAGAGGATCAACTTTTTTTAGTCGGATTAATCAATTTATTTGTTCGTATTAGTTCGTAATTGTTATTCGCCATATTTATTGTTTCGATTGATTTAATATCATTGTTCGGTTGTATTTCTGGGCGGAACTGATTGATTGTCTAAGTAATTATTCAGTAAGTTTATTGTAAAAAACTAAAAATTATACCCGTGAGACCTGTGCTGGCCAAGTGTGTTCAAATAAATTAAAATCTGCCGCTTTTTCGACGTTATCTTTTGAGGAAGAAGTTAAATTGATTGCAAAGGGGTCCGTGTGTACGCGGGGTTTGGTTTAACACAAAAAAAGGTAATGCTACTTACTCGTTATTTACATAAAAAGTATTATGATAATTGTTACTGGCTAACAGCTAAAGGCTGTGTACACACAAACATATTGTATTGTTTACCTTGCACTTTATTTACAAATCAACATAAATATTATATATTTGGATCTACATATAACGGATGTTCAGATTTAAATAATTTAGATATTTTTGGTGGTCGCAAACAAACGCCATGCGAAGCCAATGGCGCCGTGTGGTAAGAGTCGAGTATGTAGGTAACTAGGTACCTACTGGGTAGGGTATCTAGCCGGTAGGACGCCGACCGAAAGAAGCTGAAACTGGTACTTAAGTTTTTTATTTTATTTTAACCGTGCATACCCTGTCTGAAATCTCTGTGCACGCCACTGGGTATCATCATCCTGGGGAAGGATATAGGATACTTTTTGTCTTATAAAATAATCCTACAGGGGGTGATATAGGGGATGAAAGTTTGTAAGTGAAACCCAGTATTTCTTAAGTTAGGCATAACAAATTTATGCTATTGGTAGGAAATTAAGAAATATGCGGTTTAGCGTTTTTGTAAAATCATACCCTAAGGGGGTAAAATAGGGGTTAATTTTAAAATTTACAAAACTGCACGGATTTCGATAAAATTTGGCAAGGCTTTATATAGCATCCTGGGGAAGGACATAGGCTACTTTTTGTCTTATTCACCAAAAATAGAGGGGATATGGCGCTCGGCGGCCGCTGCCGCGGCACCGCTCGCTTCGCTCGCTCGCCGTCGCGCGTTAAGGGTCACTGTTCTAACCTAACCTAACCCAAATGATTCAAACAAAGTGTTTATGCTAGTGTTATCCGCCCCATCAAATCAGAATAGTGGGGCATATTCCACTGCAAAATTTTAGGCAGTCCACTTTGCCACACCAGGGTGGCGGGCTTGGTGGGGCAAAGTGGAACTCCCCAAATAATCCTACAGGGGGTGATATAGGAGATGAAAGTTTGTATGGGAAACTCAGTATTTCTTAAGTTAGGGATGTGAAAATTAAAATGTATGCTTTTGATAGGAAATAAAGAAATATGCTGTTCAGCGTTTTTGAAAAATCATCCCCTAAGGGGGTAAAATAGGGGTTGATTTTAAAAATTACAAAATTGCACGGATTTTGACAAAATTTGGCAAGGCTTTATATAGAATCCTGGAAAGGACATAGGATACTTTCGAAAACAATACTACAGGGGGTGATATAGGGGATGAAAGTTTGTAAGGGAAACCCAGTATTTCTTAAATTAGGGATAACAAATTTATGCTATTGGTAGGAAATTAAGAAATATGCTGTTCAGCGTTGTTGATAAATCATCCCCTGAGGGGGTAAAATAGGGGTTGATTTTATAATTTACAAAACTGCACGGATTTCTCCAAAATTTGGCAAGGCTTTATATAGCATCCTGGTAAAGGACATAGGATACTTTCAAAAACAATACTACAGGGGGTGATATAGGGGATGAAAGTTTGTAAGGGAAACCCAGTATTTCTTAAGTTAGGGATAACAAATTTATGCTATTGGTAGGAAATTAAGAAATATGCGGTTCAGCAGTTCAGCGTTTTTTAAAAATCATCCCTTATGTGGGTAAAATAGGGGTTTATTTTAAAATTTACAAAACTGCACGGATTTCGATAAAATTTGGCAAGGCTATAGATAGCATCCTGGGAAAGGACATGGGCTACTTTTTGTCTTAAAACATAATCCTACAAGGGGTGATATAAGGGATGAAAGTTTGTATGGGAAACTCAGCATTTCTTAAGTTAGGGATATGAAAATTCTTTGTGCTTTTGGTAGGAAATAAAGAAATGTATGGTACAGCGTTTCGTAAAAATCGTCCCCTAAGGGGTACAATAGAGGTTGACAAATGTTTGTGTACCTACCTCTTTTTAAGAGATTTAAGGGATTGGAAATGTAGTCATAGTTCGAATCTTGAGGTAACATTTAGTCTTTATTTCATTCGACGTTTTTACGAGGACACTCGGACAAAAGTTATTTGTTATTAGAGCGCGTGACTGGCATAATATATTTTAAGTAATTATCAAAGTTACGTTATTTTTATTTAATTATTTTTTATTTATTTTGCCCGCGGCGTAAGTCTGTCTGTTTGAATGCGATAACGTCAAAAAGTACCGAACGGATTTTCTCCAATGAACGGAGTGATTCAGTGTAATTCAATATGGTTTTTTTTTTAAATTGGCTGAAATATGACGACGACTGTTGAAGATATCGGAAAAAATCATGCCGACTGGTAGCTTTATGCCCACTATACACGGTAACGATATATCGTAGCGATTTGAGTTTGCACAGTTATATCGGACGGCCCTATGTTTTCCACATGAACGTTCCCATGGGATATTTTCCGACATCCACGCGAGCGAAGCCGCGGGCAAAAGCTAGTAATCTATATGATGGACAAAAAAAAACCATTATTCTACATCCATAGTGTTGCTAGTTGAGAAACTATTCTAGCGAAACATTGGATTTTTGCGTATAGGCTACAGTAGGTGTGTAAAATGGGAACACCCAAATACTCCGAAATATTTTATTCCGAATTTCAATATTCCTACTTCCTATTTCCTACTGCAGATGCAATCATAATCGTGTAACTAAGTGATAGGAACTATTTTCCGTAAATAATATAGCAATTATCTTTATGTTTAAGTAATTATTAGTGTATAAGTAAATTTTAAATAATAAATTAAATAACTATGTCACTATTATATGTAACTGTTAAATATTGTTAAAAAATTAGTAGTCCAAATAGTAATTCTAAGAACTCTTGCCGCCTGTGATACAGGTTTATCCTAGTACAGGCACCATACTTTGTAATACCTACATTATTTCTTACATTTATACTGTATTTTATTTTACCAATTTTTATTTTTGAATAAATTTTATTATTATTATTCCGATTTTCAAAAGTCCGAATTTCATAATACCTAAGAATTATAATGTCTAATAATAAAAATCACGAAATTTATTTTACCGAAAGTCGTAAATGCGATTTGTTAGTCTTCCGATTTTCATATGTCCGAAGAATCAAATGCTCGATGAGTTCTCGGTCCGAAAAACGACATTCCGATTTTCAATACTTCGAATAAACTACAAAAATTAGGATTTGACAAGATGTGCTACAAAATTTAGTGACAGAAACGAATTGCTGCAAAACCGACTTCACGCAGTCTTGTCTGCCCTATACTAGAGTGTAATTTAAAAACGCGTAGGCGCGGAGGGGTGGGGCGGCCCGCGAGCTGAGGAGCAGGTGGTTTGAAGGCCCGCCGCCGCGGCTGAGGCTGGCCGGCAAAGCCGGCCAGCAAGCCGAAGCTGCGGCGGTGAGCGTTAAAACCATCTGCGATGATAAGCTCGCGTGGGGCCGTCCAAACCCCGCAGCGCCGGAGCCGTGACAGAAACAATGCATGTTGCATGCCTGCTTGCAACCTCCATGCTTACTTGCATGCTGCATGCATGCTGCATTCCTGCTTGCATGCTGCATGTCTGCTTGCATGTTGCACCTCTCCTTGCATGTTGCATGCTTGCTTGCACGCTGCATGCATGCTGCATTCCTGCTTGCATACTGCATGCCTGCTTGCATGTTGCATGCCTCCTTGCATGTTGCATGCTTGCTTGCATGCTGCATGTTGCATGCCTGCTTGCATGCTGCATGCTTACTTGCATGCTGCATGCCGCTTTGCATGTTGCATGTCGCCTTGCATGTTGCATGCTTGCTTGCATGCTGCATGCCTGCTTGCACGCTGCATGCACAATAAACATAATATTCGGAACTCAATCGTAGTAAACTTCACGAAGACGGCACTGTAAGAGGTATAGAGTGGAGATTTAATCCTCCTGGTGCGCCTGAGATGGGAGGCGCCTGGGAACGAATGATACGGACGGTGAAGACCGCATTGAAGGTCGTACTTAAGGAACGCGCTCCACGTGCGGAGACGTTAATTACATTGTTCGCGGAAGTAGAAGCGTTGGTAAATAGTCGTCCTATAACTTATGTATCCTGTGACCCTAACTTTCCTGAAGCCCTAACACCTAATCATTTCTTAATAGGTACATCGTCTAACGGTCCGGCTTTCGGTATCTATAATAATGACGACCTATGTTTACGTAAACAATGGCGCATAGCACAACGTTTAACTGATGCATTTTGGGGGCGGTGGATAAAAGAATATTTACCTACCTTGCTACCTAGATATAAGTGGAATAAAGAGCAGAGAGCGTTGCGAAATGGAGACTATGTTCTTTTAATTGAGCAAAATTTAGAGCGAGGTTCTTGGCGCCACGGAGTGGTGAGTGCGACTCATGGCGGCGATGATGGTCGCATCAGAGTGGTCGATGTGCGCACACGTACTGGCGTGGTTCGGCGTCCGGTGACGCGCGTCGCCCTACTCTTTCCAGCGGAATGTTAGTGCTGAACTGAACTTGTTGTTTGTTAACTAATTTATATTCGCTTGTAGATCTGTAATTTCTGTATTTAGCTACTAAAATAAATAATTTGTTTGTTTTCCTTATGTCAGCTCAGCTCAGCACTAGGGGGCGGATTGTGGACGACGCACGCCTCAATCTTAGTTTATTGTTTATTTATAAGTAAGTGTTTCCTAAGTGTCATCTGTCGGCAATATGTCAAAGTAATTTTAAATAAATAGCAATGTTGCAAGGTGCGAGTGGTGCCGGTCTAAGTATTTTTTGTGGTTGGCAACCCAGTCTTCTCTCTGTCAAAGTAAGCTACGCCGGCTAACACGTATCATTTTTAGAAAAATAACAAGAAGCTGGATTTTCGAAGCCGTGCAACCAACCGCACCCTCCAAATTGATTCTGGAACCAAATCTGCATTTCATTTCGCCTCCATCTGTAATAAGTTTTGGTCTTCGAGCGGATTTCAATGCGATGTCTTCAACTCGTGAGTTGAGAAAAATGGCGGACCGGTCACAAACACCGACAATGCAGACGCGTCGTATGCGCAAAGAACAAATAGAAAGTCTCAAATTGGATTGTGCACCTATGAAGATGGACGAACGGACTCTTCCCCATGGCAGCGATTGTCCCATAACGCCACGGGAACTTAATTATTCGATGACGCCGGCGACATTAAAACAGTCACCGCGTGCTACCGTGACGCAATCTACGTGCGCTTCGAAAACAACAGTGTGTTCTAAGAAATCAACAGCTTCTTCTATAGCACGGCGTAAACAGCTTGAACTGCAGGCTGCTGAAGCAAAAGCGAAGATTCAATTGGAATTAATTGATAAGAAATTAGAAGCGGACCTTGCCCTTGTCAGCGCCGATGATGAAAAAAACGCTGACATCGAGGGAATTCATAATGAAGATCAATGCACGAACGGTTCTGTATCCCTACCGGATCTACAGAAACATGATGTTGTGGAGAAGTGGCTGGACCATGACTGTCCTCCTGCTCAGCCTCCTCAAGACAGCATTGAGCAGCTCGCACACACTTTAAAAGATATGATGAAACAGACAGCCACCCAGCACGAGGATCGTCTGCTCAGCCGACTCGCTACACCGCGCGAACTGCCTATTTTTAGTGGTGACTGTATAGAGTGGCTACATTTCAAAAATGCATACGAAGACTCAACCCGTGTGTGTCGGTTCAGTGACTCTGAAAACTTGTGTAGACTACGTCGAGCACTTCGAGGTGAAGCCAAAGAAGCTGTAACGGACCTGCTGATTGGCAACACACCGCCGTTGGCAGTGCTCAATGCGCTAGAACTGAGATTTGGTCGAGCTGAAACCATTGTTTACAATATAACGACTCAACTGAAAAAGTTACCATCGTTGCATAATTATTATCAACACGAGATAAGCTACTTTGCTGTGAAGGTCAACAATTGCGTGGCAACAATACGCGCACTAGACCAACATGACTACCTACGAAGCCCTGAGCTCGCTGCAGCCATTGTATCAAAAATGCCGAGCACGCTGATAGGTAAATGGACAGATTTTGCCTATAATCGTCTAGGAGAAGGCACATCGAAGCTGGAATTACTAGCTACATTTTTGAAAACTGAGGCAGAGATGTTATCAGTCGTTGGATGTACTCTGCCACGAGAAATAAAGAAAACAAATGACACAGACAATAATCGAAAAACTGATGATAAAACTAGACACCGCTCTGTGTTCACTTCTGTCGCTGTTGAAGAAACAAAATGTTTATTTTGTGATAAGGAAATTCATAGTCTACCAGAATGTCGTGTATTCAAACGAGCAATGAGAAGAGATAGATGGAGATTCGTCAAAAAGCACAGACTATGCTATTGTTGTTTATCAACTAAACAACACAGTAGTAAAGTGTGCCCTGCGCCTGTATGTGATGTCAACAGCTGTGGTATGGCTCATCATGGCCTTCTGCACTGGACGAAAGCTACGACGACGTCACAATCAGCTGATGCGCCGCAGGCACAGAAAAGCCAAGATAGCACGGAACAAGATTTACCTAAAACTCCCGACGCATCGATAACGCACGTCGCACGCGATGATGACGTCATTCACGCAGCTACGAGTTCGACGACGGACGACTTCACGTTGTTAAAAGTAATTCCCGTAAAAGTGCGCGGACCCAACGGTACAGTGAGTACATACGCTTTACTAGACGAGGGAGCTGCAGTGTCAATAATCGACTCGGAACTATCAGACGATTTAGGCTTAAAAAGTGAAAATTCTTGCCCTATAAAGTTTACTGACGCGTTCGGTTTAGAAGTTTATCAATCGGAAGTGCCAAAAGTGAAACTACAAATTTCTGGACAGGACAATGCTTTCTATGACATTAATTTACGGAAATGTGACAAATTAAAATTAAGTGCTCAAAATATGTCACGTGTAAACAAAGTTGAATGTGCCCACTTAGCTCATATAAAACCATTAATCGACGCGCAAAGTGTTGTGCCGCGTATATTGTTAGGTCAGGATAATTATTTTATTATAGCTCCGCTCGAGATTGTTGACGGGGAAAGGAACTCGCTGTATGGATCACGTTGCAGGCTGGGATGGACCATCCATGGCCACTACAAAGGTCGTACTCACTCTTCGGTAAGTGAACTTAATGTCTTCCATCTCGCTCGCTCTTCTGATAGTGATAACATACATGTAATTAGTGAACTTAATGACCTTATCAAAAATTCATTTAATCTCGATTCCGTTGGAATATCGACCTTATCTCGTGAGAATAAAGATCATGTCAGAGCTATTGACATTGTTGATAAAACTGCACGTCAAGTGGGTACTCAGTGGGAGGTAGGTCTACCTTTTAAAAAAGACAATTTCGATATGCCCGACTCGTACAGTAATGCACTATCACGTCAACAAATGTTGTTACGCAAATTTCATAAAGATAGTGACTACGCGAGTAGGTATAAACAGGAAATTTCGAAGTTATTTGACAGTGGTTATGCACGAGAACTACAGAACGCTGAATTACTCGCCGCTAATCACATTTGGTATCTGCCGCACTTCGGTGTGCAAAATGTAAACAAACCGGGAAAACTGAGACTAGTGTGGGATGCTGCCGCGAAGGTAAATAATGTTTGTTTAAATGATTATTTATTGACTGGACCCGATTTGTACAATTCTTTGTTCGGAATTATGCTTAGATTTCGTGAAAATCAGTTCGTAATAGTAGGCGACATACGCGATATGTTTTTACGAATTAAGATACGACCTGAAGACCAACATGTATTTAGATTCTTATGGCAAGAGTCCACAGGTAGTACGATTAAGCATTGTGTTATGCAAAGCCTTATTTTTGGCGGAACAATGTCACCTTTTATTGCACAGCATATAAGGAATAAGAACGCGATAAAATACAAAATTATTAACTCTGAGGCCGCTGACGTAATAATAAAAGATCATTATATGGATGACTGTTTACATTCGACTAGCGATGAGAGTAACGCGATTAGATTAGTAAACGATATAACGTCCATACATAAAAAAGGCGGATTTGAGATAAGAGGTTGGTCAAGTAATAGCAAACGTGTTTTAGATTCTATACCTACGGATGCGTTAGCCCACAGCGCTATACAGTTCAAAGATGGTGTAAACAACACAACTGAGCGCACTTTAGGATTAATATGGCATCACACGGATGATTCGTTCGGTTTTAGGATTAATTTGACCCGTATACCTAAAGATATTTTAGAAGGAACCGTGCCACCTACTAAAGCAAAAATGCTTAGCATTATTATGTCAGTTTATGATATTCACGGATTTTTATCACCGTTTCTGATAAAAAGTAAAATAATTTTACAAGACGTACATAGATCTAATGTCGACTGGAAGTGCCAGATTCAACCTGCCGAGCAGATTAAGTGGGTAAAATGGCTTGATGAATTAAAACAATTAGAATTGTTACGAATACCGCGTTGGTATTTTAATGCAGGTATGTGGACTCAGCGCTGCTCAACTACTGTAGGTACACATGACGTCAACACTATTGTAGATACACAGATGCATATATTTTGTGACGCTTCCATTAAAGCCTATGCAGCGGTTATTTATTGGCGTTTGACTCGGTTAGACGGGAACGTACTCGTGTGTTTTGTAGCCGCGAAGAGCAGAGTGACCCCACTCCGCCCTATATCAATTCCTAGGTTGGAACTACAGGGCGCACTGATAGCTTCACGTCTTGCTGATACTGTTCAGCGAGAACATTCAAGTTTAAAGGCTAATAAGCGCTTCTTTTGGACAGATTCGCACACGGTCCTCCAATGGATTCGTAGTGACCCTCGGAATTATAAACCCTTCGTTGCTCATCGTCTGGGTGAAATTGACGAATTAACTAAAATAACGGAATGGCGGTACGTACCGACAAAACTAAATGTAGCTGATATAGCTACCAAAGAAGAAGCGCCACCACTTATGTACGACAATGTTTGGTTTCAAGGACCTGGATTCTTACGGCAGCCAGAGAATACATGGCCTAAGGATCTCGGTCCTACCAAGTCATCAGATGACACGGCATGTGAGGTACGGAGCATTAACGTGACAATGACGTCACATGTTTTTCAAAATTCATTACCTAATGAGGACGATTTCTCGTCTTGGACGCGACTCGTTCGAGTTACCGCTCGAGTATTATTATTTATAAAGCGCTGTCGACGTATTGACACTCAACTTAATATTGAACTATTGTACGAAGCGGAAAAACTTTTAATTAAAAAGTGTCAACACGACTCATTCGCAAAAGACATTGAACTACTTAGACAAAATAAGTCCTCTAGTCGTTTGTTATGCCTGACACCCTATATTGACTCGGAAGGTATTTTACGAGTTCAAGGTCGAATTGACAAGGTTCAAGGTGTTGAACAGTCAACAATGAGACCTGCTATACTTGATGGTCAACACAAGTTGACACGACTGTTGGTAGAATACTATCACAGGAAAGCGCTTCATGGAGCGCACGAACTAGTCGTAAATGAATTACGGCAGCGATACTGGATCATAAAAATACGGCCTACCGTACGCGCCGTAGCTTCGCGTTGTTTATTCTGCCGGTACCGCCGCGCAGCGCCTCAGCCGCAGCGCATGGCTGGCCTTCCCGCCGCGCGTTTGCAGCACCACCGCAGACCTTTCACATTTACGGGAGTCGACTTCTTCGGCCCCATGGAGGTTACAATAGGCCGAAGGAGAGAAAAGAGATATGGTGTAATATTTACGTGTTTGACGATACGCGCTATTCATTTAGAGTTAGCAGATAATCTAACTACTGACTCGGCCATTATGGCGCTTAGGCGGATGATATCTCGTCGCGGTACGCCCAGCGTTATTTACTCTGATAACGGGACAAACTTAAGAGGCGCCAATAATGAATTAAAACGTAGTTTATTGGAACTCAATCGTAGTAAACTTCACGAAGACGGCACTGTAAGAGGTATAGAGTGGAGATTTAATCCTCCTGGTGCGCCTGAGATGGGAGGCGCCTGGGAACGAATGATACGGACGGTGAAGACCGCATTGAAGGTCGTACTTAAGGAACGCGCTCCACGTGCGGAGACGTTAATTACATTGTTCGCGGAAGTAGAAGCGTTGGTAAATAGTCGTCCTATAACTTATGTATCCTGTGACCCTAACTTTCCTGAAGCCCTAACACCTAATCATTTCTTAATAGGTACATCGTCTAACGGTCCGGCTTTCGGTATCTATAATAATGACGACCTATGTTTACGTAAACAATGGCGCATAGCACAACGTTTAACTGATGCATTTTGGGGGCGGTGGATAAAAGAATATTTACCTACCTTGCTACCTAGATATAAGTGGAATAAAGAGCAGAGAGCGTTGCGAAATGGAGACTATGTTCTTTTAATTGAGCAAAATTTAGAGCGAGGTTCTTGGCGCCACGGAGTGGTGAGTGCGACTCATGGCGGCGATGATGGTCGCATCAGAGTGGTCGATGTGCGCACACGTACTGGCGTGGTTCGGCGTCCGGTGACGCGCGTCGCCCTACTCTTTCCAGCGGAATGTTAGTGCTGAACTGAACTTGTTGTTTGTTAACTAATTTATATTCGCTTGTAGATCTGTAATTTCTGTATTTAGCTACTAAAATAAATAATTTGTTTGTTTTCCTTATGTCAGCTCAGCTCAGCACTAGGGGGCGGATTGTGGACGACGCACGCCTCAATCTTAGTTTATTGTTTATTTATAAGTAAGTGTTTCCTAAGTGTCATCTGTCGGCAATATGTCAAAGTAATTTTAAATAAATAGCAATGTTGCAAGGTGCGAGTGGTGCCGGTCTAAGTATTTTTTGTGGTTGGCAACCCAGTCTTCTCTCTGTCAAAGTAAGCTACGCCGGCTAACACGTATCATTTTTAGAAAAATAACAAGAAGCTGGATTTTCGAAGCCGTGCAACCAACCGCACCCTCCAAATTGATTCTGGAACCAAATCTGCATTTCATTTCGCCTCCATCTGTAATAATGCATAATAAACATAATATTATACCTACTTCTCTCTGACGAGCAATTGTGTTTACTTGTCTTGCTATTTAGTTTTACTAGGCGTTTTTATTTCGGAATTTTAGTAGTAGTTTTGATGTTTCGAATTATTATTAAGTCGGACTTTTTGTTATTCGATCAATTGAAACTCGGTATTTTGAGAATTGTAATTATAAACGTTAGCAATATTGAAATTTAGGAATTATAAAAATAGGAGTAATGATAAGTCGGAGTTGTTATATTCGGAATTTTGAACCATTCGGAATTATGAAAATTGGTATTTTGAAATTCGTACTTGTGACTGTCGGAATAAAGTTTTTCGTATTTATGTAGTGTACCCGTGTAAAATACTGCCAGATTGAATGTTCAAGTGTCACAATACGTTTCTGAGTAGTTCTTCAAAAAGTATTCTCCGCGTAGCTTTCGTGGCGAATTTTTTTTTTAGAGTAATCTTCAAATAAATGGACACACATTTAAGATGCTCTAAAAATAATAAGTGCAATTTTGATTATATGTAAATCGGTGCATAAACTACAGAGATATTCTATTTTGAAATTTCGGTTCCCACGAAAGTTACGAAAGACGCCACAAAAGTTACAAACGTATTTTCTATAAGCAAAATACAGTTTTAAATCCTTATTTTTTCATAAATTTCCTGTGGATTGAAGTTTATAAAATGAAATACTTATTATTTATGAATCAAAACTTGTATTTGAGATCAACATAGTGTTTTGAGATCAAACTAACTACTAACTTTGGTTGCTAATTTAGCTTTGGTCCAGTAATTAAACTGTAAAATTTACATGATTATCATCATCATCATTTCAGCCGAAAGACGTCCACTGCTGGACATAGGCCTCCCCTAAGCACCGCCATTTCGACCGGTTCTATGCTTCCCAAATCCAGCAGATTCCTGCGGCCTTTACAAGGTCATCTGTCCACCTTGTGGGAAGCCTTCCAACGTTACGTCTTTCAGTAAGCGGCCGCCACTCCAGAACATTTTGGCCCCATCGGCCATCTGTTCTTCGAGCAATGTGCCCTGCCTACTGCCACTTAAGTTTAGCAATTCTTCGGGCTATGTCAGTTACCTTCGTTCTACTGCGGCTCTCTTCATTTCTGATTTGATCACATAGGAAAATTCCAAGCATAGCCCTCGCCATTGCCCTTTGGGTGACTTTCAGCCTTCTCATAAGGCCCATTGTGAGCGACTACGTTTCAGTGCCGTAGGTCTTTACTGGCAACACGTACTGGTCGAAGACTTTCGTCTTGAGATACTATGGTATGTGAGACGAGAAGATATTGCCAAGCTTCCTGAACGCTGCCCAGCCGAGTCGGATTCAACGATTGACCTCTTTCTTCAAGTTGGACCTACCTAACTGGACAGTTTGTCCTAGATACTCGTCCACAACCTACAGTGTAGTGTCTCCGATCTTCATGAGAGTGGGTGCTACATGGGCATTTGAGATGCCATTTGTCTTATCCATTTTCATTTTAAGACCGACTCTTTCGGAAGCTCTACTGAGGTCATCGAGCAGTGTACTGAGCTCCTCCATAGTCTCAGCCATGACTACTATATCGTGTGCAAACCGAAGGTGAGTGACGTACTCTAGCCCTTTCCAATCCAGAAACTTGAAGACATCCTCCAGTGCAGTGGTGAACAGTTTCGGAGAGATAACCCGTCTCTGTCTCCCCCTCGCCAGAAGGATAGGTTTCGAGGTCCGTTCCTGGAGTCGGACTGACATAGTGGCGTTTTCGTACAGGCACTTCAGCACCTCAATATACCGATAGTCGAGACTGCAGTACAGCCCATGCCTTAATCGAATCGGAGGCTTCAGTCTTCTGTATAATATGTCGCAGCGTATACGTATGTAGTTTATGGTGCTATAGCCTTTACGGAATCCGGCTTGTTCGGGAGGCTGGAAGTCATCAAACCTGCGTGCGAGACAGATCGTGATGACTCTTGAAAGCAGCTTGTAGACATGGCTCAGAAGTGAGACGGGTCTGGAATTCTTAAGAAGAACATTATCGCCCTTCTTAAAGAATAATACCACCACAGCTCTGTACCATGCCTGCGGCGTTTTGCCCTCGAGTATGACGGAATCAAACAGCTTCTGGAGGGCCTTAAGAACGGGTTTTTTATACTTTTGTCTGACAAGCACTCTACATAAAAAAATTCATAAGGTACTTTCTTACTGTCAATTAGCCCATTGGCTAAACAGCACAGGTTGAGGTGAAGTAAGCTGTTAATTTGGCTACGAGAAAACATACAAACAGAAACACATACTACGAGTCGTTACAAGAAAAAAATTGAAACACATACTCGTACACTCATAAATACTTATACAAATACATAACACCTTTATTTTGAGATTCGCGACAATCGAGTAAATGCATCAGCGGCGTCACAAAAGATCTGAAGTCATTATGTAATGGAGATATAAAACTTTCATGGTGCGCTAGATGACTTTCGTGGACAAATAACCACGAAAGTTGTGCCACGATAGTTACGAAAATTTCACATTTTTGAGAATTACTATTGAAGTTACAGGTAAATTAACGAACAAAGTACTTGGGAATAATCTCAAAGATCTATCTTATTCCTTCATTCAAAATGAGTTGGAAAATTGTAAACATTATCCTTCAAAATTTGCGCATGAAAGTTTCGTGACCAAGGCTACTTGAAAATATTCAAAGGTTAACTTATCTCATATTTTTTTTGTTTATAAGCAATGAATGTATTTGTCTCCCCCACTGATGCCGGGACACTACTGAGCGTCCGCGCAACTAAAAAGTGTAGCGACAAGTTGCCCCTCTTGGAAGATAGGTGCAGTTTTGTTGCGCCCTCGCGAAAGTAGGAAAATCGTGTGACAGAGACATAATGCCTATTAACTATTGTACATTAAGAGATACAATTAATATTCTTTAATGATTATGATGCCTAATTAAATACGATCAATTTGATGTATTACATTATATGCTTATGAATAGAATACAAAAGTTATCAAAGTTTGCCGTGAGCGCGAACAGAGTGTGACGCGCGAAGAACACCGATTTTGCTCCCGTTTTGGACACTAGATATTTTTTAAAATAAATATTATTAATAATTTTAGATGTTTATTGTTGAAATTGTATATATGTATAAATAAACAAAGAGTAATCTGTATTTGGTCCTAAGACTGAATATTAAATAGGTTAGGAATTAAGACCGTGTGACCGCGTTTTGAGGGACCTCGAAGAACTACCCTTCTACTTTGATGAGATGAAAGGTGGAATAACGGAAGCCAAAATAAGGTAAATTCGAAAACACGAAAACATTATTGAAAATGGCTACACTAATAAAATTTCAACTGGATGGTTTAAGGTGAGTATAGCTGCTAACAGCACCCTCATTGAGAAAAAAATAATAAGTCTGGAGATATGGAACAATTACCTATGCTCACATTTTTAGTCAGATAAGGTAGAATTTTCTGTATAAAAAAATCAACAATAAACCTCCTAGGTTCTATGTTATAGCAGTTAACGCCAAAAACGGCTAGGAAATTTCAAAATGTTCCATATCTCCAGACCACGGACTAGAAAGAAAAAAGAAGCACTGCGCCACGCATATCGAAAGTGAAGCACAGTAAGTATCCGGGACCGTTTGTACAAACAAACACGCCTCACGCTCACATTTACATCATAGTGTGCCGACCGGCCGCCATTACGTGACACGACGGCGTCTTTGTCAAATCACGCACACATAGATCGGTACGATGCTTCACTTTCGATACGTGTGGCGCGGAGTCCTTCTTTTTTTTTTTCTAGTCCGTGCTCTAGACTTATTGATTTTTTTCTCAATGGTGGCACTAGTTAGCAGCTTTACTCGCCTTAAGCAAAACTGTTTGCTAGCTGACAGTAACGGATCGGCAACTAGTCATTTGAAATACTTACACGATCGGTTTAAAACGATTGCAATATGTTATGTGGGCTTAAGTAACTGACCTAAGTAGTCTTTTTCTATGCTACTGCTTAACGCTATTTGGGTCTGGGTCAAATAGATGTGTCTATGCTACCGCCTAACGCTATTTAGGTCTGGGTCAAGTAGATGGCAGGTACTATTTTTGACCCAAATGGAGCTCTGCACGAAACCAAACAAAAACGGGTTCCGCGAAAAAGTACAACATTATATAGGTAACGGATTCAAAAACAACATCAATGTAACTTTGTGTTTCGATAGTCATGTAAACTGGAATTCAATTTACTTTTTGTGAAAAAAAAAATGTCGGAAATCCTTACCCCAGTGCGGCTGACATGTATTTTCCATTCGACGCTTCCAACGCTGGTGGCGTCATCTATTTTGGGAACGAGTTCATTCATCACTACCAAATCCGGATGACCGCAGACGCCATTCTGGAGTTTCAATAAGCTTCCAGATTTGAAATTGGTTTTAAAATGATGAAAGTTTCGCCTTCGCCATAATGATGCGAACTCGTCTTTCTTTGATTTATTGGGAATAAAACAGGTATGTTTCGGTACCTGTTTGTTTAAAAGTAAAAATATAATTAGGTATGTGTGTTGGGTGTGTCGTGTAGGTAGGTACTCACTGGCAAATCTACTGACTGTGAATATGCTACTCACTATGCTTGGACTTTTAGCTTCAGTAAAATGACACTTCATAACTGTCATTTCGTTAAAAAATGTAGCCATTTGATAGCAAAATTACAGCAGAAATGACAATAACTGTGTAATTTTACTACAGCTAATTAAAAGTCCGACCATAGCTAGGAACCGCAACCCAAAGTCCCATAAGAAACAACCACGGATACCAAACCAGAAAAAAAAAACCGTAAAAAGGGCAAACCAGAAATGCTGAATTTATTTATATTTGAAATAGGTACTACAGCAATAATATATGCGAAAGTGATGCAGCATTGGCACTCATGGATATAATCCAATATCAATTTGAGAACAGTGACGGGCTGCCATTTTGGCGCAAGGGGCGTCTGACAGCTGCGAGACCACGCTTCGATGCGTTCAGTTTACGCGAATGACATATTTGTCGCGAATGCAACGAAATATAAATGAATTGTGGTTGATAAATAAGCCTTTTATTTTGTGTACCTATTGGATTTTAAAAGAGCCCGCACGAGTGACGATTTTCTATGCTCCCTGGTTTGCCATCTAGCGGATCGGACAGTCAACCCTCTCAACATCGCTAATTGGCTAATCTTTCCACCATGAATAACGGTTACAAACATAGCTGGCGTCGACATGAGACAAAAACGGACTAATAAACAATCGAATGTCAGACACGGCGCTATGGTCGTTAGGCTGTTCGTGACCAATTGGAGGAGGCTAGATGACTAGTACTATGCGAGACAAATAAGAATAGGATTGCGTTTACTGCCAACTACACACGATAGCTGTCAAATTAGTACTGCCGATAGCTGTCAAATACACGATATCTGTCAAATTAGTACGCTTTGGTAATGAAGTACGCGAGTATTGCGGAACAAAATGGCGTCTTGACAGTACGTATTTGGCTCGCATAGAAAATAAAGATGACAAGAGAGGAAGAGTAAATGGAATGGAGTGATATAATTAGAGAGGCAGTTGTAGGTGATCTACACCTTGTTTGAGCGTAGATGATAAACTAGCGTACATGTGAGCGTATGTTAAGTTCTTTTGGGGATATTATTTATCCCCGGAATTAGTTTCCTGTTACAAAAATGGAAAATAAAAAGGTATCTACACCATGAATAAAACCAGAGCCATGCCTATAGTTGTTGAAACCAGTTTTATCCACGAAAAATGTCTCATTTCACAGAATCTCTATGCATTTAACAGTCGGTCAGGCAGCGCGCATTTAATTCTGTCTTCAATTTAACTGATTGGTAGCCATTTTGGCACGCGCGGCGACTGACAGACAGCTGCCCGCCACGAATGGATGCGTTAACGAATTTCCAAACGGATGACAAATAAACACCGCGTGGGCACTACGAACGACGAGCTGTGCAATAAAATGGAGACAGGGATGAACTGAGGGACGAGGTGCGCTTTACGCAAGTAGGTAGGACAACTTTTGACAGTTTTGTTGAACAACAGCACCTTTTTTTTTGTGGATCAAATGACTTCTCCCGCTGGGGGGGCCGTGTCAGACTTTTACTGACTAAGACCCACCCGTGTTCCTTTAGTTGCCTGTGCCACGGTATCTCTTTCGAACAACCCGCGACCCGGGATCGGCTCTATCGGACCCCATCACTGCGGACATCTCTGGACACCAGCACCCTAACTGCGTAACACACTATCAATTGGAATCTGAATCATTTCGAATTTTATTTCTAATTGATTGCTACATATGTTCGAAAAATTTGTCTTCTCGACAACGTAAATAACGCAATGACAGTTACTGTAATTGTTGAACTGTCAAAATGAAACCGATTCCGATTGATAGTGTGTTACGCAGTTGCCCCTCAGGTAAACACTAACCAACATACCTACATATAAACATGTTTTATTTTTATTAATAAATATAAAAATTAAAGTTTATAGTTAATTAATTTTACACAGGCTATAATGTGTTATGTGTTTTTTGTATCCTCATCCGTTCCAGTCCCTGAGGTATTTCATTCATTATTCCTAGTTCTTTCAATCCCCGTTAAGTAAAGATAGTTTCATTGCAACGACTACCCAATACGGTCCTGTATTGTCGCATACAACTGAAATATTGTCAGAAACAATTAATTTATTATCCAATTATATTTTAATAAAATCCTTCGTCAACGTCCAGGAGTGAATTAGATTGTAAATGGGTGACAATAGTACATTATTATATAAGTGCGGTAAGCTGAAAATTACAGCCGAGGCGATATTGCTACAAGAAAGCAGAGGCTGTAAATTATCAAAGCGCACGTATGTCATACGACGTTTTATAACATAATTTGCGAGGAAATAAATAAAACTCGGACTTTCTTAAACGAATAAATCTTTAAAAACACACTTTCTGAAAATGAATTTGCATCTTTGCTTGTTTTCCATAAGATGAAATTTTGATACGCCTGTATTGTATCTATCGGTCGATTTTTCGGGCAAGAGGCTTAGAGTACCTACCTTTTTTCGCTGCATCTGAGACTTCTAGCTGTGTCGAATTAATAAATTCATCATTACTTGAAGACAGGATCTTCCAGATTCTTCCAGGATCTTCAAGATTCTTCCAGAGTCTTCCAGGATCTTCCAGATTCTTTCAGATTCTTCCTGAGTCTTCCACGATCTTCCCAAGTATTCCAGATTCTTCCAGGATCTTCCAGGATCTTCCCGAGTCTTCCAGGGTCTTCCTAAGTCTTCCGGGATCTTCCAGATTCTTCCAGAGTATTCCAAGATCTTCCCAAGTCTTCCAGGCTCTTCCAGGATCTTCCTAAGTCTTCCAGGATCTTCCAGGGTCTTCCCAAGTCTTCCAGGCTCTTCCAGGATCTTCCTAAGTCTTCCAGGATCTTCCAGGGTCTTCCAGGATCTTCCAGGTTCTCCCCGAGTCTTCCAGGATCTTTCTGAATCTTCCAGATTCTTCCAGAGTCTTCCAGGATCTTCCAGATTCTTCCAGAGTCTTCCAGGATCTTCCAGATTCTTCCAGGATCTTCCAGGATCTTCCAGAGTCTTCCAGGATCTTCCAGATTCTTCCAGGATCTTCCAGGATCTTCCAGATTATTCCAGATTCTTCCAGAGTCTTCCGGGATCTTCCAGATTCTTCCAGAGTATTCCAAGATCTTCCCAAGTCTTCCAGGCTCTTCCAGGATCTTCCTAAGTCTTCCAGGATCTTCCAGGGTCTTCCCAAGTCTTCCAGGCTCTTCCAGGATCTTCCTAAGTCTTCCAGGATCTTCCAGGGTCTTCCAGGATCTTCCAGGTTCTCCCCGAGTCTTCCAGGATCTTTCTGAATCTTCCAGATTCTTCCAGAGTCTTCCAGGATCTTCCAGATTCTTCCAGAGTCTTCCAGGATCTTCCAGATTCTTCCAGGATCTTCCAGGATCTTCCAGAGTCTTCCAGGATCTTCCAGATTCTTCCAGGATCTTCCAGATTCTTCCAGGATCTTCCAGGATCTTCCAGATTCTTCCAGGATCTTCAAGATTCTTCCAGAGTCTTCCAGGATCTTCCAGATTCTTTCAGATTCTTCCTGAGTCTTCCACGATCTTCCCAAGTATTCCAGATTCTTCCAGGATCTTCCAGGATCTTCCCGAGTCTTCCAGGGTCTTCCTAAGTCTTCCGGGATCTTCCAGATTCTTCCAGAGTATTCCAAGATCTTCCCAAGTCTTCCAGGCTCTTCCAGGATCTTCCTAAGTCTTCCAGGATCTTCCAGGGTCTTCCCAAGTCTTCCAGGCTCTTCCAGGATCTTCCTAAGTCTTCCAGGATCTTCCAGGGTCTTCCAGGATCTTCCAGGTTCTCCCCGAGTCTTCCAGGATCTTTCTGAATCTTCCAGATTCTTCCAGAGTCTTCCAGGATCTTCCAGATTCTTCCAGAGTCTTCCAGGATCTTCCAGATTCTTCCAGGATCTTCCAGGATCTTCCAGAGTCTTCCAGGATCTTCCAGATTCTTCCAGGATCTTCCAGGATCTTCCAGATTATTCCAGATTCTTCCAGAGTCTTCCGGGATCTTCCAGATTCTTCCAGAGTATTCCAAGATCTTCCCAAGTCTTCCAGGCTCTTCCAGGATCTTCCTAAGTCTTCCAGGATCTTCCAGGGTCTTCCCAAGTCTTCCAGGCTCTTCCAGGATCTTCCTAAGTCTTCCAGGATCTTCCAGGGTCTTCCAGGATCTTCCAGGTTCTCCCCGAGTCTTCCAGGATCTTTCTGAATCTTCCAGATTCTTCCAGAGTCTTCCAGGATCTTCCAGATTCTTCCAGAGTCTTCCAGGATCTTCCAGATTCTTCCAGGATCTTCCAGGATCTTCCAGAGTCTTCCAGGATCTTCCAGATTCTTCCAGGATCTTCCAGATTCTTCCAGGATCTTCCAGGATCTTCCAGATTATTCCAGGATCTTCCAGATTCTTCCCGAGTTTTCCAGGATCTTCCAGGGTCTTCCAGGATCTTCCTGGATCTTTCAGGATCTTCCCGAGTATTCCAGGGTCTTCCCAAGTCTTCCAGGATCTTCCAGTTATTCCAGATTCTTCCAGAGTCTTCCAGGATCTTACAGGATCTTCCAGAGTCTTCCAGGATCTTCCAGATTCTTCCCGAGTCTTCCAGGATCTTCCAGGGTCTTCCAGGATCTTCCTGGGTCTTTCAGGATCTTCCCGAGTATTCCAGGGTCTTCCCAAGTCTTCCAGGATCTTCCAGATTATTCCAGAGTCTTCCAAGATCTTCCCAAGTCTTCCAGGATCTTCCTGGATCTTTCTGAATCTTCTAGATTCTTCCAGTCTTCCAGGATCTTCCAGGATCTTCCAGGTTCTCCCCAAGTCTTCCAGGATCTTCCAGATTCTTCCAGAGTCTTCCAGGATCACCCAGAGTCCTCCAGGATCGTCCAGAGTCTTCCAGATTCTTCCAGGATCTTCCCGAGTATTCCAGGGTCTTCCCAAGTCTTCCGGGATCTTCCAGATTCTTCCAGAGTCTTCCAAGATCTTCCCAAGTCTTCCAGGATCTTCCTGGATCTTTCTGAATATTCCAGATTCTTCCAGAGTCTTCCAGGATCTTCCAGGATCTTCCAGGTTCTCCCCAAGTCTTCCAGGATCTTCTAGATTCTTCCAGAGTCTTCCATCAGGATCTTCCAGATTCTCCTGGGAGAATCTGGAAGATCCTGGAAGACTCGGGGAGAACCAGGAAGATCCTGAGAGAATCTGGAAGATCCTGGAAGACTTAGGAAGATCCTGGAAGAGCCTGGAAGACCCTGGAAGTATCTGGATGAATCTGGAAGACTTGGGAAGACCCTTCCAGGATCTTCCCGAGTAATCCAGGATCTTCCCAAGTCTTCCAGGATCTTCCAGATTCTTTCAGTCTTCCAGATGGTAAATAGGGTTGATTTTTCGCATTTGGAAGTAGAAAAATATAACCCTTTTTCTAAACCACTCCTCAACTTAATGCAATTGGGCCTACAGGGCCTGACTCAAATTACTACTTCAAGCTAACCTCTACCTTCCTAAATAACTGTGCGTTTTAGGTAGGGTGTGTTTTTTAAAAACCGGTCTGTATTTTTTATCTTTATTTTTTAATATATTGTTCAAATCTTACCTTAGCCCCTTTTATTTCATTAGGCAAGTAGATTTGTTACAATACCAACAACATATTTTATTACATATACCACACAAGCAAACAAATTGGACGACCCATTATGTAAGCAACTACACACAACTTAGATTTGTGTGGAACAAATTTCCGCAGTTGAAAATAAAATGTTCACAAAACAGTACCGTACACTTTTTGCTTTGGACTTTTGTGAAAAATAAAAGCGTAGAGAAAGTTGTACGTTCACATTTCACCGTCAGTGGCAGTTTCGAGTTCAGTTCTCGAAAATATAATCTTTTTTCCGGCGATTCGGAAAAGTTTCGCTTTTTGCGGGACGGCAGCCTCCTATGTTCGAGTGGCTTATGTTTTCCGTGTAGTTGCTGTCCGAAATGATGCTGTGGTGTAGCGTATCAGAATCGCGGCTTTAATTTCCAAGATTTTCCTTATAACTAAGAAATAATCGCTGTAAAGATAATAGAAAGAAAGAAAGAAAATACATTTATTTAGCACAGATTATGAGGCACACCAAATAATGTAACAATAATAATAAAAATATAAAAAAAAAGAATCAACATGAGCTAAAACAATAACAGAGCGATGCAGGAATGTGTGCCCCATGGCTGCGCCAAAAAGGCCCAGTTCAGCAAAAAATGCCTGCCAACTATAAGTAGTGCCTGACGCTGGTTTTCAACTGGACATAATAATAAATAAATAAATATCCTTGGACATTTCACACAACGCCATCTAGTCCCAAGCTAAGCAAGCTAATGCTTGTGTTATGGCAACGAGATGGCTGATAAACTACTTATATACATTTTTTTTTTGTAAATACATACATATTATAGATAGAAAAACACCCAGACTCGGAACAAATACTTGTAGGTCGTACAAATATTTGTAAATAATAATATTGTCTAGTAGTTTTCTCTTGATTTCATTCCTTTGTCACATTAACTCTGGTAATGTCTGCCGTGGATTTTGTTCGACAGGAACCACTGACAATTAGAACATTCATGTTTATATAAAAAATGAATGTTCTAATTGTCAGTGAGAGAGCTCGTGGCTAAGTAACAAACAGCCGCATCGCTCGATCCATCAGGTTAAGCTACGCTTGCCGGGGTTGATCTGTGGATGGGTGACCATCTTTACATACCGAGCCGTTGGTCCCGGATGTCTTTGGTTGATCTATGACGGTCGTTACGGGTCCTTAGAATCCCGAAAGTCTGACAACCAGTCTTACCAAGGGGTATCGTATTACCCAGTTACTGGGTTGTGGAGGTAAAATAGGCAGACGCTCCATGTAAAATACTGGTATTCAGCAGCATCCGGTTAGACTGGAAGCCGAACCCAACATAGTTGGGAAAAGGCTAGCCAGATTGATATTTGTAAAAAAATTACCCTCCTTCTGGGGCAGTCGGGTAAAAATAAAGTTATAAACTAAAAAGGGGGTAAAGAAGACAACGATGTCGATTTTTTCTATTTTCGTATAGCCGGAGTCACACGTCGTTACCCAGTCATGAAAATAAGGCGTGTGACTCCGACTATACGAAAACAAAAAAAAAAATCTTATCGATGTCTTCTACCTTTTGTAGTAGGCGTTTTTGTTGTTTTTTAAAATACGACTAGTAGTTTAGGAGTTACGAGGGAACAGATGAACAGACAGTTTGTAATACATAGCCTGTCAAAACCATAACCCTCCTTTGGCTTTGCCGTAGTCAGGTAAAATACCTACCGGTACACCATTTCTATGGGTAAGTACCTACCTACACCTTTCCAGTATGTACCAATTAGGTACCTATGTTTTTTTTTGTATTTTTAGTAACCATTTTTTGCGTTAAAAGAGCAAGAATTTACATAGACTAACAGCTGGTGTTTCTCTATGTTTTATTTCTCTGAACAGGGAAAAGCGGAAGCTGCAGGTAGAACTTGATTGATGTTTCGGCTATAAATCTGTAGACGAGGCGTTTCTGTACCTACATTGCAAATATTTAAAAAAAAAAATGTTGGGTTGTTAAAGAATCGCTAACAGATGCCATTTCTACTATTTTGTCATTTTTGTCTGTTTGTCTGCGAGAGGTTTGATTGTTCTAGTATCACGTAAAAAGTACAAAATCAATATGGTTAAATTTTATAGGTACTTAAATATTGTGTGCAACTCATAGTTATATTTAGTTTTTGTTTCATCGAAATCGCTTCAATTGATCAAAAGATATATGAATTTAAAGTGTTCAAGAACAACTTTTCATTACGCTGCTGTAGGTAAAGTTCATACACGTAACGACATCTATTGACACCAAATGGTACTAATGAATATATGTGTAATCTCTAACCTTATTTGTTATAACGGTATCACGATCGTAACAAAAGTAACGAGTATAGTTAGGTACTCACCTTTACTCAAAACTACCTACTAAGTAAAGCGCCCATTACACTATCCAATTTGCAGAGCGCTAGATGAGCTAGCATGCTAAGTTTGTATTGTGTAATAGTACATTATGATATAAGTGCGGTAAGTTGAAAATTACAGCCGAGGCGCTATTGCTACAAGAAAGCAGAGGCTGTAATTATCAAAGCGCACGTATGTCATACGATGTTTTATAACATATTTGCGAGAAAAAGCCGAAAATACTTTCGAATTTTTACTCACATGGCCACTTGAGCGTCTTTTTAGAAATGCCAGCAAGTTGGAGTATTACTTGATATCAATACCATGTTTTGTTTTCACAGTGCTTTTTAGCATTGAATAGTAGCACCACAATGCTTGACTTATATTTTTGAGAAAGTTCCATGAAATAGGCTAAAAACACAGTTTCTTAAAAGGAATTTGCATCTTTGCTTATTTTCCATAAGATGAAATTTTGATACGCTTGTAAGTATCTATCGATCGATTTTTCGTGCAAGCGGCTTAGAGTGGCCGTTTTCGCTGCCTCTGAGACTTCTGGCGGTGTCGAATTAATAAATTCATCATTACTTGACGACAGTTTCAAATAAAAACAATACAGCGAAAAGAAAAATCGCGCGGAATAATGTTTACTTGTTCACAAATTAGCGATGCGCGCGCATCAGCGCTTTTTTTTAAGGCAAAGGCACAAAAACAGCCAGTATTACTAGTAAAGTAAATTAATATTTTTTTGTTTTTGTTACAGATAAATTTACAGATAAAATTAATTAAATTAAAGAATTAATTGTTTATTTTTTATATTTTATCTCCCAAAGTTAATTTTATTCATAAAATGTTGACCACTTTTCTGACATAAAAACTCTTTGCTAAGATTTAAAAAATACCGTTCGTTTTTGACGGAGCATCTTGATAAACCCTACGTTTTAAAGAATCTCGTGCGTTTTACATTACAATAACGCACAAGTACGTAATGACATACAGTACGATATTGAAATTGGTGAATTATGAGACCCTTTACGAGCAAATGTGTTATAAAGGCAGTTTACACAATACAAATTAAGCAAGCTATCTCATTTAGCGCTCTGCAAATTCGATAATGTAATGGGTGCTTGACTACTACTTGTCTCGCTCAAGAGTAGGTACTGTCGCACGGTATTCATGCTTTTAAAGACTGCATATCAGGGCCCCAAGTCTGCTATTTTTTACATTCCAACACGATCCCATTGTCACTGCATTGTCATTTTGCTAAAAGTTCGTAATCTGCTAAATTTATAATTTCATACAATGGAGTGTCAGTGGTTGACCATTGGAAAGTCATAAGACGCCATTATGACGCCATTATATTAGTAGATTACCAAACTTGTCAAAATCAACAATTATGAAATCAATGATAGACCATTCTGACACTATTGTAATAGCAGACTTTAGGCCCAGGCCACATTTCTTCGATTCCCATTATTTTCAGTCCCGCAAATTCCACAAACCCCACATGTGTAGTCCTGCATTACTGATCCCGCAACAACAATACGGGATTGGATTCCCTAGTTATGATATTATATTTTTAACTTAATTACTTCTTTATATAGTAAGTATAAAATTAAGTCGCTTCTGCTGTCTGTTCGCTTAGATCTTTTACACTACTCAACGGATTTTAATGCAGTTTTCAGCAATAGGAAGGTATATATATTTTGTATGGTATTTTATTGTATTATAATGGAAGTAACGACACCCACGCGGGCGAAGCCGCGGGCAACAGCTAGTAATATATGAAATACGTATGAATGGAGTGTCGGTGGTGTGTCTAACATTTAGAAGTAAGTACCAACCTACGAGTACTACGTATTATTATATTATCTGTGGTACCTGCTAACGTATCTCTACCAGACAACATAATTACAACATTATAATGATATTATAATTCAACATCGGCAACACTTTAGTCAGATCAAAGCTACGTTGTGCTGTTACGGGACATATCGTGACATTATGGGGCCCGTGGGTCCGGCCTGAGTAGCCTGAGGTTTGGGCGCGTCTCACTGTGATTTATAAACATTGGAGTTTGATTTAAGGGGCTTTACGATTCCATTAGTTTGAATGAGAGGTTTTAAATAATTGTTATTATTAAAACGAAGTGGAGAGTTTAATATTTATACACGGTTAGGTACTTGTAATTCGACGTATTCCTTGCAGGACGACATAGTAGTGTTAAAATGCAACAAATTGAGCCACCAAATGTTCTACCGAAATTCAATAGTTTTTGAGTTATGTAGTTAGATTTTTAGTGAACAATACAATTCAAAAATGATTTACGGCGCGATTTTACTGGAATTTAAGTTACTATCATAGCTGATGCCATAGCAGATCTTTGTTAAAAATTAAAATTTGAAAAAAAAAAATTAAACTATTCTCTGTAAAAATACTTCAAAGATCACAAAATTTTCGTAATTTATAAGGGCTACTTATACCTCTTTAGGGGTCTATTTCACGATGTCCGAATAGCCACTACTCACCGAATAAATTCAAAAATGGAACAGAATTTGTATGAAATTATCTGCCAAGTAAGTTATTAGGAACTTAATCGTAGGTGGTGAAACAGGCCCTAAATCTACTAAGTAAGTGGGTCATTGTCATAACCCTAAAAAAAACTGTTCATACGAATCTTAAGACACTTTTAATAATTGCGTCTTAATTTTACATCATAATAATAAAGTAAACGAAACGTACCAGACCATAACTGTAACAGATTTACTATAAATTTATTTATTTTTTACTTTATACCACTGTGCTACCGAATTGTCCACTTCGGTGGACTGTTCGTATTCTACCTTTCAATAGAATGTAGCCTATAATAAATAAATGTTTTTATTATTTTACAAAAATGATATATTTTCCTAATCTACGTATGTCTGCCATTTAACGTTAAAAATATTAAAAAAATTGATAGAAATAAAACACACTTTTTGCATCATTTAATCTTGTCACAACATTTTTTGTCTTTCCGGTGGACGTTACTTTCGATACTGACTAAAATGAAGTAAATGTCAAATGATGGAACGGAACGTAAATTTGAATGCAACCAATATCGTACTATACCTGTCAAAGGCCATTTTGCCGCAACTCGTATGCAGAAAACGTTGATGTAGTACTAAAAAAAATATTTGGTGGTGTCAAAGTTGAGTTGTCTTTCCGGTTACTACTGTATTTTGGTATATAAATCACTATAAATTCATCAAACATTCTTAATAACTAGTTAAACAATGAATATTTATAAATATACCTTGGCTTTTGACATAACCTATAAACAGCGCAAGGGGTCAATGATTTTGTGAAAAAAGTCCATTCGGTGGACATCTTTTTGGTGGAACTTTCGTCCACCGAAACGACAGATTTCCACCGAGTGGACTTGAATGTGGGTTATTTAGTTATTATAAGTTTATAACTTATAAAATTGCTTCTGATTATTGGTTTTTTTATCAGTTAAGGACTAATGACCTATTTTTGCTTTATTTTTATGATTAAATATGTTTTAAACCACCACTTCCCTCACACCTTTCTACACCATGCCGACTTGTAGTTAATGTAGTTATCCATACCTACATATTCTAAGTTAACAATGATTGGTACCGTAATGCATTTCTAACGGCATGGGAAATAATATTTTTTCATAAGCACGTCGTTTCCCCTATGCAAATTTTTTTACTAACAAAATCGGCTAATAACGGCTGATAGGCACTTCGCTCAAGGAAACGATGTCCATAGTTTGGATGCCTTCATGGAGTGTGTTCTTCAAAACTGTAAAGGCATTGAAGTCATTAGAGTAGATGTGACGCATGTGGAGTCTATAGAGAGTAAAATGAAAAACAGCAATATTACGACGTTTCGTGGAACCATTAAAGTCCATCAGGTTACTTGGAGTCGCCGTAAACCGATGATGCTTCAGTAGGTTTCTTCGCAGGTTGAGTTGTATGAAATATAGTCCAGAAAATACTTGTGTACATTACGGTTTAGGTAGCAATAAACTTGACATAGCACTATGTCCTAGACCATTCCAAAATAATGTCCCAACTCTATCAAGTCCAGACCTGCATGGCGACTCCTCTGCAAAGTCCTTCTCGGAATGACACATCAGCTCCTGCCGAGAGTATGAATTCACCGAGCCCAACCTTGACTCCTATGCACAGTCCAGTGGCAAGCCGATGGTCCAGTCCAATTGCGAGTGGCTCGATGCAGCAACCATTGAAAATTGGCGAGCACAGTCCAACACTGATTGGAGGTAATGTCCATAAGCGCATAAAATTTTCGGTCGTATATTCTGATAGATACTTCAAAACGTTAAAACCATAGAAGCCACCAATCCCCCTTTCTCTGGCTGAACGGATTGAACGCTTCTGGTCTTCTGACGACGAAGACATATTTTGACCACCGAAATGAATTGTCTTTTCGGTAGACAGACACAAAACATTTTTTATTTACTTTTTGAATGCTTTTAACTGACTGATTTGTTTATGATTATGTGAAGATAGCATTAACGTTATTTTTGTTCAAGAAGTTAATCACTCTTTGTTTTGTTTTTTGTCAATAATTAACATTTTAGTCAACTCGGTGGACAGATTAGTCTTTTCGGTTGAACCGAAATATTGTTATTTCCTTATAAATCGCCTTTTTCGAATTATTGATCTCAGACTGAAACTCACTTTTGTTGTACCGTAAAGTAAGAGTCATAATATACCTTTGATTTTTATAAATCACGTGTTTCATTTTTTTGCAAAAAAAAAGCCTAGGCTTGACAATGACCCAAGTAGTACACACGCATACGAGTCCCAGAGAATGAACCCGCACCGAAATCACTCAGAATAGAACAGAAGACGATCACAAAAACCATAGGTTCATTTATATAATAGTACATATAGATACAGATCCATTCATTTATATAGTACACTTCTCACAAATTAGTTATGGTTCGTAAATAATTTAGAAATCATAATCTTGTTAGAATAAAAGGCTCCATTTTTACAGGCCACTTATTTTCAGGGATCGGGAGTCACACCAATCATGGAAAAAATTACGGAAAACCGCCTAAGATGGTATGAACACGTTAAAAGACGCAATGAAGATCATGTGGTACAAATTGCACTTAACCTGCCGGAACAAAAGAGAGGCAGAAACCGGTCAGATATAAATGATAAATGATTTATTTTCTGTAAGTAGGTTTGTACAAACACTTTTACACGTCAAACATATTTTTTTTAAACTAGATAAGTTCGACGTTTCCTATCTGACTACTCTGAGAAGAAACGCCGAAACAAACTCAGAGGTCACAGTCTCTTTTAAAGTCCAGACATAATCTTGGTCAGATCATGTGAAGACCATGTAGATTGCAGTCAGAAATGGTCTTTTGATGAAAGAACCACACAGATTGAGTGGACCTGTCCAGTCAGTGCACGCATTTGTCAGTAATCGTGCAGCTCAACTCAAAACTTAAGGAGCTTAACGATTCGACGAACAATACCAAAGAAAAGACATTTGGGTAGGCCGCATAAATTACTCAAACTGTCAGACTATAACTAAAACTGAGAAAAGGATAAAATAAATAAAAAACAATGATCCACGTAGTCTTCACATTCACAATAATTAAAAATAGTATAACAAACAAAATATTCATGTCATTGTATAGAATATGTAAAAAGGTATTTAAATCAACATTAATAGTGTAAATTTATTGGAGCAGCTCAAACCCAAGCCTTTTTGTCCTCAATATAGTCTTTGACAGTATAAAAGGCTTTCTGACAAAGTTTCCGCTTTATACAATTTTTGAATTTATTAAGGCTTAGTTCTTGAATGTGGCTAGGTAGTTTATTATAAAAACGTATACATTGGCAACTAAACGAACCACTTATTTTCTTCAGCCTGGTTGTAGGAACAACAAATTTGTGTTTGTTTCTAGTATTCACATTATGGACGTCACTGTATTTTTTAAACAAATTGATATTTTTATGAGCATACAAAAGATTTTCATAGATATACTGAGAAGGCACAGTCATTATATTAATTTCTTTAAATTTATCTCTGAGGGAGTGTCTGGGACTTAATTTGTAAATTGAACGAATAGCCCTTTTTTGTAAAAAAAAAATTGTCTGAATATCGGCGGCATTTCCCCACAACAGAATACCGTACGACATCACACTATGAAAATGACTAAAGTAAACTAAACGGGCTGTCTCTAAACAAGTTAAATCACGAATTTTCCTAACGGCGTATGCTGCAGCGCTAAGCTTTTTCGACAATTTATCTATATGGGGGCCCCATTGAAGTTTGGCATCCAAAGTTATGCCCAAGAACACTGTGGTATCTTCGGGAATCAACTCTTCACCCTTTATGAGAACACTAGTTTTTACTTGTCTAACATGAGGTATAGTGAACTTAATACACTTAGTTTTTTTCTCGTTAAGAAGTAGGTTATTAACATTAAACCAGTTAACTACTTTTGCGAGGGCGCTATTTACATTGTCAGTAACCAGCTGCTGACGTTTGAGTTTAAATAAAAGTGAAGTGTCATCTGCAAACAACACTATATCATGATTATCCTTTATGAGGTAAGGCAAGTCATTAATATAAATAAGAAACAAAAACGGGCCAAGAATTGAGCCTTGGGGGACCCCCATTGTTACTACGGATCCGGGTGATCTTTTCCCGTTAACATCAACTCTTTGAATCCTATCACTTAAGTAAGAAGTGAGAAGATCCAGAGAGGCGTTCCGGATTCCGTAGTGATGCAGTTTCCTGATTAATGTTTCATGAAGAACGCAGTCGAATGCCTTGGACAAATCACAAAAAATGCCCAAAACATCGCATTTATCCTCCCATGCATTATAAACATGACCTAAAAGTTCAACACCGGCATCAGTATATAATATATATATATATCCTTGGACATTTCACACAACGCCATCTAGTCCCAAGCTAAGCAACCTAATGCTTGTGTTATGGTAACGAGATGGCTGAGTAGTCGAACGACCCCTTGTAAAACCAAACTGTTTGTTATGTAATAATTTATGTTTATTAAAAAATCTTTGCAGTTGATCTAAAATAACTTTTTCAAAAATTTTACTAAAGGTAGGTAGCACTGAAATAGGTCTATAATTAGTAGGGTCAGATGTACTACCCGATTTAAACAACGGTATTATTTTACTATATTTCATAAGATCAGGAAACTCACCACGGTCAATACAATTGTTAAAAATAACTGCTAAAGTAGGTGCTACAATGTTTATAATTGATTTAGCAACGTCCACAGAATTACCCCATAGATCAGCAGTCTTTTTAATATTTAACGTGTGAAAGGTTTTAATTATGTCTCTACAGGTAACATATTGGAATTTAAACTCAGAATCACAAACTGAAACGTTTTCTTTAAGTAAAGACTCTGCAGCAGTGGGTGATGACCTTAGAGATTTAGTAGTTGATACGGGAATCTCAGCGAAGAACTTTTCAAAGGCCGCGGCGACTTGGGAATCTGATTTAATTATGTTGTCATCAATAGCAAGGCTGTAGTCACTACTTCGGTTGCTTGACCTTCCTGTTTCGCTATTAATGATATTCCATGTCATTTTTATTACATTACTACTATTTTTAATTTTTGTACTCAAGTAACGTGACTTGGCCATACAACAAACTTTTTTAAATAATTTAGAATAATTCTTAACATATAAATTAAATTCAGCAGTGTTAATACAAGTCCGTTCATCATACAACTCATAAAGTCGTTTTCTACTTTTATGTATACCAATGGTGGCCCAGTCACTGAAGCAAGTGCTTTTATTAACCGAGAATGCCTTTGGAATGAAAGTGTTATCAAATTGTGTGCAATACATATTAAAAAAATCATTATATTGTTCATTAGGGTCATCATTAGTTGACAAAAGTGGTAATTTACTCAAAAGTTTAGTTTTAAATCATTCCAAACGATCAGCTGTTTTTGGATTAACAGTGATATCCTTTTTATTATTTTTTTTTATTAGATTTGGAATGGTAATCAATTGTCCGCAATGATCTGAGTCTAATAAATTAATAATTTCTTTGTGGGTTGGTGTAATATTTGTATAAATGTTATCTAGGCATGTGGCACTAGTGGGAGTTATTCTAGTGGGCTCTAAAAATTGGTTAGCAAGATTGTATGACTGAAACAAACTTATAATTTTAGTACTTGACCCAGAATTTTCTAACAAATTAACATTAAAATCACCACAAGTGATGATAGACTTGTTAGAATTATAGATTTTGTGCAAAACTTCATCCATAACCTTCTCAAAACAATCATACAATCCTGATGGAGGCCTGTACACACTTAATATAATGAACTGCTCCAATTCTATACAGGCTAATTCAATTGTCCGCTCAACAGATAGGCTCACAATATCCTTACGATCTTTAAATTTAAGCTGTTTATTTACTAAAATTAATGAGCCACCGTGTATAGCATTTACTCTGCTGAACGAACTACCAACCTGGTGATTACTAAAATTGAACATGAACTGGTGGCTTTTAAGCCAATGTTCTGTCAAACAAAGAATGTCTATATCGTTACAATTCAGGAATAATTCTACTTCTAAATCTTTGTTCATAAAACCTTGAATATTTTGATGCACCAGGTTGATACTATTTAAATTTTTTACACTTTTATTTGATTTTACCTTCCTTACATTTTTGCAAGAGGTTGCCTCTTTTGTCCTAAAAAGAGACCTCAGGAAATCCCAATTGCCTGAACCGACAACCCAAGATATCACTTGGCGCAGGAAAGTGAGGAGACCCGACCCCAAGTGAAGGGATCAGGGACGGAAGAAGAAAAAGACTTATTTTCAGGGATCGTGCAAAACAGTTATTGATTAATTCCATTACTAAAATCAAAGCTCTAAAATTATTCCGACAGTGTAGTCAATAAGCTGAGTATAACATCATTGCATCTGCTCTTACCCTAGGGGAGTGCCGTGATGATATTTTAGCTATACAAAATACCTCCTTATCAATATTCCGACCTCGTCCAGCACGTGATAAGCTTGTTGATCGTCAATGATTGAGACCCCATCGGATCTGCTAATAATCTGCCTATTTGTTGAGAATATCTCGTTAACGAGATATTCTCCACAAATATAAGCATTTCGTATCATTTATTTTATGTTAGGTACCTAGTTACACTAAGTATTTTTATTCAGCAATAAAAAAAACCGGTCAAGAGTGAGTCGAACTCGCGCACCGAGAGTTCCTTTTCGATTTCTGAAAAAGTGTGCTATTTAGAGACATCGTTTTATTTTCCTGTAATCTTTCTACAAATTTCTATCACATAGCATAATTTCTGATTTTTCTCTATGCAAACTTCGGAGATAGGGCGAGGGGCGGTATTTTTTTTACATTTTTCATCAAAGTCGAAAACTAAGGTCTAAAAAAAAGAAAAAATTTTGTTTGAGAATGTGCAAACAGCGCTCTTTAATATGATACCCCATATGCTCTAGTAACCCTACTTCGAATTTAATACCCCTTTCAGTACTTGTTGCAAAAAAAAAAACAAAATATATATTTTTAGTTATTTCATAATTCATAATAATTCATAATTCATTTATTAATTGTTTGTCACAGGTGAAAATAGTTCTTACAGTTATCATTTTTGTATCACTGAAACATACCCATGGGGTGTACAATATTTATTACGCATGTCAATATTATTGGCTATGTTAAAAATAATTTTATAAAAATACAATTACATTTTTTTAATGTTTGGTGGTTATTATCCACTGCATTGGTTGTTATAATCGACCTCGTTTTACATTAATTACTATACATAAGCATTACGGTCATTCAATTTACGTTTACATTAGGCAAAAAAATAAATAAAATAAAAATAAGCATACATGTCGATTTTTAGTCGACCTCATCTTACATTCACTAATAGACACTGACGTTGATACAGCTCGGTTAGTCTATTTTAGTTATTTCCATAGCGTTATGTCCTACGGTATTCTGCTATGGGGCAAAGCGGCTGATATTCAAAATATTTTTGTTCTTCAAAAACGAGCTGTTCGAGCAATTTACCAGCTAGGTGCTAGAGTTTCTCTGAGAGAATTTTTTAAGGATATTGGTATTCTCACGGTGGCATCACAGTTCATCTTCGCCAACATCTTATACATTAGGCAAAATATACATTTGTACAGTAAAAACAGTGATATTCACAATATTAACACCAGAAATAAGGACAAATTACGTGCTCCATTTCATCGGCTTCATAAGGTTCATAACTCATTTGTTGGTCTTGGTATAACTTTTTATAACAAGCTACCTTCTTCTTTGCTAGATTTGCCTTTTAATGCGTTTAAAATTAAAGTAAAATCCAATCTTTGTTAAAAGGCATACTATTCTATCAACGATTACTTAAACGATAAGAGTAGTTGGTCGCTGTGATTAACTCAAGACAATGTTTATGTTATGTTCTTTCTCCAGAATCAGCTTACATAATGTTAGGTGCCTGTACTAGGATAAACCTGTATCACAGGCGGCATGAGCTTTTATATGGTAATTGTAGGACAGTTTCTTAACAATATTTAACATTAGAAGTCTTGAAAAGGACAAAATTTAATTAATTCATAATTTTATACCTAGTTTACTTAATACTATTTACCTTAAAATAAAAATAACAAAAAGTTATAGGTACAATACAATACAATTTCTTATTTAATTTGGGACAAATAGTTTTTTGCACTTTTATATCCTACCTTAAGACATAATTATTATATGATTTTGCGTCAGCAGAATTGTTAAGTCGGTTAAAGTCAATGTTATTTATTTATTTATTTGGTTTACCAACAATTATATACACTGGTACAAACAAATTAACGGAAGCAACAAAACAGATAAAGTGTAACAATCACTTACAGGTAAACACTGCATGCACAAAAAACGTTGTAACTTACAAAATCAAAACAAAAAAAAAATAGAACTAAAAGAGCAAGTTAAAATAAGTAATTTAAAACAAAATTAAAACAAACTAAAACAATCTAAATTAAATAAAACTACGTAAAATAAAAAAAAGTAATATGTAGCCTAAATTCATCCACCGAGTAAGATAATGTAAGGCTAAGAAAATCAATTTTCGGGGAGGTACCTATAAAAACTGGCCTTCAATTTGCCTAAACTGTCAAAATGGAGGTCGATTCGATCACTGCAATCGTTCACAACCCTGCAAAACCTCGCGTAGGGAGAATTAGCACCCAGAACCGTTATTCTCTGCGGAGGGCAAAGTGGCGTTATAGGATTGCGAGGAATTCTGGAGGGGGCAATTATTTAATATTTGCGGACAGTCGATTGCACAAAATTAAATCTGGTTCGAGGCTATAATTATGTATTGGTATATTCAATTTTTGCTGCGGGGACTAATGTGCTTAGACATCAACAAAATCGAGGTTTTGTAGGCCAGTGCAGTGTTTTGTTGAGTCAGTAGCAGAGTCTGACCTTGAGTATGACGCTCTAGGCGCCCTCATAGTCGATAGAGTTGATGTACCTGTATTCTGCTATTTTTCTAGCAAGGCACTCAGCATCTCCCGTTTTGTGGTTATTGGGCTTTTTAAAGCGTGAGCAAGTTGCACATTTCGGTGTGTCAGCTTTCTTCGCGTACTCTGACATCGAGTGTCCTTCTTCACTGCAGTGACCACAAGTAGATTTCAGCTCTCTGCATGTTTTTGCTGCATGACCATATTGTTGGCATTTGTAGCATCTGGTAACCAGGGTGAAGTCCCTAACAGGGCAGGACGTCCAATTTATAAAAAGCCTGGATTGAGATAATATGGCTTTACGTAATAGGTTTTACATATGAGAAATTCTTTTAGCTTTAATTTAAAAATATTTAATGTTGAGATATTCTTAATACAGTTAGGGAGTTTGTTATAGATCTTAACTCCAATACCAAATACACTCGATTTAAATTTTACTGAATAAAATTACAAAAATACTTTAAAGAAGAACAGGCAAAAAAAACCCAGACCCGACAGAAAAGTAACATACCTCAGTTATTTTGTTATTATTTATATAATCATATTATATAGTTTTTATATTCGAAATCAATGGCTAACACCAAAATATTGCCTTATGTTTTTGTTCAGGCTTTACACTAAAAAAGTACAAAATGCCTACGTATCTACACAATTCGTAAATATATGTAACTAAATGACGTAGAAAAGCAAGTAGTTATGGGATGTATTAAAAAAAAAAGAAAAATGTTCGTATAGGAAGTTATTTGTGTGTATGTATAAAAACGGTCACGTACTGTGTGCATACCTACTACGGCTCAGCTGGTTTTTGGTGACGGAAACCAATCATGCTATCTCACTCTACCTACTAACTAATACCTGTTATCGTAACGGTGATTAATGAACTTTTTAGTTCTCTAATCACCGATATAAGCTCGAACTGGCGTCAACGAATTAGTGGAATAATCCGATCTGAATCATCGAATATGACGATTTTAATTAATCCTAAGTTGAGGGCGAATCCAGAAGGGCATGCTCTGACCCCAGTACCAGAGGCAAAAAGGAACGGGGTGGAATTTTGTAGTCAGTAAGAGTCTGACACGCCCTCTCGCTCCACCCAAGGGCGAGAGATGTTATTAGATGATTTTAAACCACCTTAAAAAAAAAAATCCTAAGTTGAATGTTGTACTCGGAGTTCAAAAATTATATAATACAGCTGTATCTCCAGGTCTCCTGGATACATCCCATAACTATTTATCGTCATTTAGTTACATACATTACGAATTGTGTAGATAAGTAGGCATTTTGTATTTTTTTAGTGTAAACCCTGAACAAAAACATAAGGCAATATTTTGGTGTTAGCCATTGATTTCGAATATAAAAACTATATAATATGATTATATAAATAATAACAAAAAAACTGAGATATGTCACTTTTCTGTCGGGTCTGGGTTTTTTTATATGGGACGTGACCGTTCTTCTTTTACTTAAACATTGAATGCCTTTAAGTTCAGTTTTGTGGCTCGCACTTTTCAACGTTTCATACTTATAACTATATCGCGTTTTATCATCATTGCCGCATCAAATATGTACAAAGAAGGTAGGGTTAAGATTTTCAACCTTTTGAAAACTGGTCTACATGAATCAATCTGTCTAAGTCCGCATATGCTCCTAATGCACTTTTTTTGTTATTTGCAAAATAGTTGGGAAAACATCATCTAAAACTGTTCCAAACAAGTTGATATCATCAGTAGTTCTTGAGATATCCAGCTGTGAACGACGGACAGACAGACTGAGTCACACCATAAGTGTTCCTTTGTACCATTTTGGTACGGAACCATTGATGTATAAAAACTATTAGCAAAGTTATCATTTCACACTAACACTATTGGATTGCGTAAAAGGCCGCTTCTAGGTGTGCCTTCTGCCAGTACGAATTATAGGCGTAATGCTTTTCTTATAAGGAGCGCTCGAAGCTTCAATGAGGTATCTTCTGAACATAATGTTGACTTATTTTGTACTAAGATAAGCACGGCAAGGACGCTCTTAGCCAAGTCATTTTTTGTGGATGATGCACCGGCTAGTGGTTCTTAAACTTATATTAGCAACATGAATAAATAAAACTAACCTACTAATAAATAAATCTAACCTGCTAATTGATAAAACTAACCTACTAATCAATAAAACTAACCTACTTAACTTTAACTACTGTTCAGCTTAAATTAATCGCTATGTTATACATTTGTGGAGGCTTGTTATTAGCAAATTGATAATACGTTGTGGTTAAATATTGTTTGTAATTAGCCTGTACCTAAGCCTTCCTAAGAGTCATAATAAAAAAAATAATAAAAAAAAAAATAGGAAGATAAGTAGGCCATTCTCTAAGGTCACGTAAACATTATAGGACTAGAAACACTTACATGTAAACACCCACACAACTACATTTCCCGATGTCATACGTCATGAACTCAACAATCGATGTAGAGAGACATATTACGCGGGCTGTAGCGGGAACGACATAGCAATAATGGTTACTGTTACGTACCCATGAGTAATTCATCAACTCGTCCTACGGCCCATTTGGGACGACTTGAAGAAAATCAAAATAAATAATATTTTCATTCTGCAAGTCGTCCCACGTTTCTTTTTATGTGGAACTTTAAACTTTATCAACTTTTGGTACAGTTAGTAAGACAAGGTATCGGTGGTAATAATATTTTTTAAAGAATTTTTATTTTTTACTTTCGTTTTGTTCATAGATTATTTAATAGGTATTAAAAAAGTAAGAAGAAAAAAAAACAAAGAAACTTGTCCACAAGTTTATATTTCAAAGCAAGTTGCTGGTGACTAATCCTGGCCACTTGGTTATGCCTGTGCAAGTACTCGCCGTTAGCCAGACGAGAACAACCAGAGATAATATGTCTGATAGACTCACCCGGACGGTGGTATGCCCGACACACGTCAACCGTCCCGACCTTCATAATATGTCTCATAACTTTAACGATAGTTATTCTTCAAGATAACTTCGTCAATAACCTTTTCGGGGAAACTGAAGGTTTCGTCTGTGCAAACGAAACCTTCAGTTTCCCCGAAAAGGTCACCGAAACGTAGCCAGGAAACGGAAGCTAAGAAATCAACACTGGACTCATGAAGAGCCCGATAGAAGCGTCCGTGAAGCTCCTTGCTTTGCCATACCATCTTGCGATCATCGGTAATAAGTACTACAGGTTTGCGCCAGTTCTCTTTAGCCATGGACAGCGGGGTGAGCCCCTTGTGCAACCACATCACGGTTTTTTTTTTTTTTTTCTCTTTATTTAGTTTGGGGTTTTTATCTAGACAGATATGTCAACCCCATCGTGCCTTTTATCTTAACCATAACCATTTCGGCTTTTAAAAAATATTCCCTGAAACTGCACATCTCGCGGTTAATTGTGGAGGGTCTTCGCATTTAAAAAGCCTCGACCCCCGCACTTCCGCGGGATGTAGTCTCATCACCGACGATCGTGGGTGATGCATCCGGTTTACGGACCCTCCTACTCAGGGCATCGAGTTCGGTCTGAGTCCATTTGAGTATGCCGAAAAAGTACATCAGACCGGCATGATACCCAACCGTTGAAGTCGCGCACCTTGTTTCCGCCTGAAAGAAGACTAATGAATACCTCCTTTAAGCAGCCAAAAGAAGCGCTTCTTCAACGATTGCTTCATGTCAGTAACGTTGATGCCTAACACTTCCGACATACCCAAATACTTATAGCTTGCGGATGAGGAAAGGGACCTAAGGAGTATGGCATCCGAGAGTTGAATTCCCTCAGATTCCATAATCTCCCCTCGTTTTACGTGCATGACTGCACATTTTTCCACATCAAATTCCATCCTGATGGCGCTACTGAAAGTTTCAGTTACCTTCAGTCGAAATTTGTTGGGGTCAAAGAGTTTCAAATCATCCATGTAGAGAAGGACAGAGAGATATGACCTGACCACCTCTCTTCAGCCGATAGCCTAGACCTGAACGCTCCAACAGTGTGCTTAGAGGATTCAGGGCTAAGTAGAACCAAAGTGGACTCAAATTATCGCCCTGAAATATTCCCCGTTTAATCCATACAGGCTCATCATTCCCCTGAATCTGTTGACGCCTCGGATAGCGAAGGACCGTCCTCCATTGCCCCATAATACGACACAAGGAAGGTGCGTAGAGTTCCATCAATAAATTTGTGATGATTTAATATTTTCTGTTTAATATGTGACAAAGTTGTGATGATTCAATATTTTATAACAAATTCATTTTTTTATTATTTCCACACTAACAATTTTGCCACTGATTGTACCTTTTCTCATTTTGATAGTAACGTAAATCAAAATAAATAATATTTTCTTTCTACAAGTCGTCCCACGACTTGTAGAATGAAAATATTATTTATTTTGATTTTCTGCAAGTCGTCCCAAATGGGACGTAGGCATGTGGGACGAGTTGATGAATTACTCGTACCCATAACAACTCCGAAACAAACTACGATGTTGGCCGAATGTTTACGATTATGAATGAAATTGTATCTATCTCGCTCTCACAAACATGGCGAAGCAGACATTAAATATCATTATAATTTTCAACAAATTAACATTTTTGGCTGTAGGTACTTACGAGTGAAAAGTAATCCCGTGGAACTTGTTTTTGGTTCTTGAACTATTTGTGCACATTTTGAAAGCGCAGGATGGCATTGTTGCTGCTTATTAAGATGATTACGGTAATTTTACTTAACGTGCTACACATGTGCTGATGCACAAACGCCAGTTCGATTGTGACTAAGGTCAATTGTGTGCGTGAACCTATTATATGCGGTCCACGTCGAAGAGCATGAACCATATCTTCCTAATTTTATACATCAATGTACGGAACCCTAAAAATAGCAACATTTTAACATACCTACCTATGTTAAAATGTTATTATAATGTTACTGAGAATTTCCCCTTGCTTGTCACAATTTAAGTAGGTTCATCCAAAACAATGGTTAGACCTGCTGTCTTGTTTGAATCAGAATGTTGGTCCACAAAAAGGATGAACGAAAGGCAATTGCATGCAGCTGAGATGAGAATGTTAAGAGGTATTTGTGGTGTTACGCGGATGGATTAATAAGAAATGAGTATATAAGGTGTATCTATTCAAACACGATATCTCTTAAGGGGTCCTTGTACTCATCATTATGAACAACTTTTACTATGGGACCAAACC
The DNA here is from genome assembly GCA_905163495.3 of Cosmia trapezina. Classification (NCBI taxonomy): domain Eukaryota; kingdom Metazoa; phylum Arthropoda; class Insecta; order Lepidoptera; family Noctuidae; genus Cosmia; species Cosmia trapezina. The sequence continues at coordinate 11,044,233 of LR991039.1, forward strand.
TGAAATCGCGAAAAAAAAATCAGCTGTTCAGTACATTTATTTACATCAAACTCGTCAAAATGGGAGCAGTTGATTTTTTTTCGCGATTTTAGGTTTGGTCCCATAATAAAAGTTGTTCATAATGGTGAGTACAATGACACCTTAAGAGATTTCGTGTATGAATAGATACACCTTATATACACATAGGATATGAGAAAGTCTGAAAGTAACAACGGTGACTGAAAAGATGTGTGGGAAATCGGTTGTCGTGGTATAGGCATGTGATGCGGAATGAGAAAAATATCTTATGTAAATATGTAATGAGGAAAATATCGTGAGGAAAGTTTTGAGTAGGTATGAATGTGGATGGCTATAAGACTAAAGAAACGATGGATGGACTGAGTGAAAGATGACATGGCTAGAAAGGGAGTGACTACCGAGATGACGACTAATAGAGAAGTATTGAAGAAAAATACATGTTGTACTGACCCCAAATAGACTAGTATAAGGGCAGAACAATTATGAGGTTCATCCAAAAACAAAATGTCGTTTACCTAATAATCATACTCAAAACACTAAATTAAATAAACACCACAAACAAGTTTTGAAATTCGTTTCCATACCCATTGTGTCTAAACTGTACGTAATGTCTCTCTGTGCAAAATGTAAAGGTTTTATTCGCTAATTGTTTAACTCGATTGTGGTAAACTTTACAATGGACATTTATATAATGGTTTAGCCGGATTTGTTTATTATGGGTCTTTAAGCAAGTTACTATGTTTATTTACTAAATACAATTATAATACTGTGGTACTTATTCGTGTGGTATTCAGGATGGCAGGGACATCGACCTTGGATTAATAGTAGCCATTGACACTCGCGCTACCAAGACAAATCTAAAGACGTAAAATTTATCCAAATCCGTTCATTCGTTTAGGAGTTACGAGGGAACAAAGAAACGGACACATAAATACATACAGGTCAAACACATAACCCTCCTTTTGGGCTTCACCGCAGTCGGGTAAAAAAAATACTGTTCCATACATTTTGACCGCGTATTGCACTTTTGTAGGAAACAGCACATTTTTTTTTAATAACCGACGAAAAATTCAACATAATTATGTGGTCCAGAATCATGTAATACTGAATCCATGGTAACAAGTTGTGCGTTGTTGTCCCTGCCACCTTTTCTAAGTAATCTAAAAACGGTGAAGGAAAACATCGTGAGGAGCCCAGAACCAAAAACTCGAAGACGTGAGATACTTACAGCAACACGCACTGGAGGACTACGGTTTTTCATTACACTTGAGTTGTATGTTATGTGTGGTCTTCATTGTCAGAAGGCAGATTTCGTAGCCTCGTTATCTCCGTCAACTAAAACTACGCCTACCAAACTTCTGACACGACTTAGCGCGACGTATTTGCCTTTTTGCAAAGTTTTTATTTGAAATGGTATAGGTACTCCTGAGATGGTCGTAAAAAATATCTTCAAATTCTGATGAGTGGCTTTTGAGTTGGCTTCAATAATCTAGTACGTATTTTTCCCATTTAGTCTATGTGGATGATGCTCTAATTTATTTTGCAGAGTGGTATTCAGATTTGTGTGGGGTAGGCACCACTAAAAAGTGAAAAATAAAAACTTTTTACGAAAAAAAAACAACCGACTCCCAAAAAAACACTACAAAGTGAAAATTAACTTTAATTTCGGAAGTCGGTGGCAAAAAAACGAAAGATAAAAAACCAAAGACACCGACTTCCGAAATTAAAGTTAATTTTCACTTTGTAGTGTTTTTTTGGGAGTCGGTTGTTTTTTTTTTTGTAAAAAGTTTTTACTCTCGCAAAGATGCGATGTGAAATAGAGATTTTAGAGTAATTTTAAAATAACAGGTTTTTAGCATGTAAAGTTCAATGAAAACGATTTACTTATAACCTGAAACGATAAAATAGTTACTGTAGTAGGTAGCACCAGTCAATAATAGCCAGATTTAGCAAAGACATTGGTCATTGCAGTAACCCATCATCATGAACAATATCCCATAATCACACCCACAGAAAGATCCAGTATATTTCAACCTCTACGACCCAAAAAGATAAACTGACAAAAGAAAATACCCCTTCGTTGCATCATAGTTTATTTGAAATATTAAAATGTGCCTCAGCCCACAATGGCCGCGCGGAGTGACAAAGTTGTCTCCATACAAATAATATCTCTACATGCGAGCTCGGATGATGTATTTTTATTCGTATTTCAACAACAATGCATTGTCAGAAGACGTACTTGTGTTTTCCGGGCGACTGTTACACCGAAGCGAGTAATTTTCCTGTTAGAGTTATTATTTATTATTTTTATTGAAATAAGTACGTAAGCTGGACACAACTGGAACATTGGTTTTGCAACAATTATTGTATTGACTATAGTTATGACTATGAGCATTCTATTTTTAAAGACTGTTGCTTCTTTTCATAAGGATTTAATTGAGAAGATGAATGAAACGAAGATGTTAAAATAGAGTAGGTCTAAATTGCTGTGACACCACTCGCTGTTTCTTCATTCCATTCTTGCTGTCGCCTATCAGCTGTGGCTAGAAGCAAATGGTAGGGATGCGAGACCTAAAGTTAGAAAGGAGAAAACTGAAATACTATGGAGCCTGGTACTTTATTCAAATTGAACGCAACCACAGGTTATATAGTATTAATCGGAAGGGGATAAAATATAGTTTAACTTAATTATATCCCAGTCACGTAAATATCCTGCAAAATAAAGATTTTCATTTTTAAAATACGCTTGGTAGGATTTTGAAGTTCACAATGCAACACAGGTAGATTTTGGCAACACCATGTTTTGCGATCCTATGCATACCGCAGCGCTAATGATTAATTATGAGGATGGTTGTACTGAAACACATTTTTAGTAATCAAAGTCATAAGAATGGTTACGGAAAGAAAAATAATGAGGAAAATTAAATAAAAATGAAAAAAAAGGGTGTACCTACCTACATGTTTGTGCTTTGAGCAGAGATACTTGAGAATGTATTCAGCGTAATTAGGAACGCGCTGCGTTGAATGACGTTTGAAAAAAGCTAGATGTCATTGTCACTGTCACGATCATAGAAATATAAAATATCTATGGTCACGATAGATAAATCCGTATTATGTTTGGGAACATTTGTCAAATTAAACAAGCTCGGTTGGTTATACAGTTATACTAAGGGGAACATATCCGAGCAAATTATTCATTTATCGTGCCTCTTAGTCCCGCTCTCGTCCCCGCAGCTCCTACCCGTAGCGCGGCCCAAACGACGCGACCATCTGACCTCCTGATCCTACTGCTCCCCCGGCAGAGCCCGGGCCTATAAAGAAAACAGGCCGGGCTGATGATGACGGCTTCGTAACGGTGCGACAGAGTAGCTGTAAGAACAGCTGCGGCAAGGCTCCTACGAAGCCCAACGAAAAACTGCGTGCTGTGGAGCCGAATACTCCGGTGAATATTTCCCACCTCCACTACACCACTGACGCGGAGGACATCGTGACGTATGTGCGCCAAAGGCTGAAGTACGCGTCGAGAGTACAGCTGCTGGAGTCACATCGCAACGTCATTACTTTAATGCGTTTGTGGTACCAACATGCTACCTGCACTTGGTGATGGATGAAAGCTTTTGGTGGCAGGATGTGGTATTCCGCAGCTTCCGCGGACAAGTGCCACCGGAACGCACAAACACTTAGTGCAAATAAGCGAAACTAACGTAGTTATTAAGTTTTATTTACTAACAAAATTGTTACTATATTATTATTTATGATTAGGTTATGGTATGTATCTATGGGTCTTTGTTACCTGAAAATAAATGGTTTATTATTTATTATTATATAAGGTACAAGGAATTAGCTACAGAGTTAAATGTTGTTCGTGTACAGTCGCCGTCGGATATATTGTAGCAGACAAGGTGATCAAATACTTCTGAACAATCTAAAATGTCAATAAGTTCCATACACTACATGTTACCATTAATATCTGAACATTCATTAATATCTGAGCAGATGCTTGTCAGTAATTTCTATACACACAACTATCCAAAAATATCTGAACACTTACAACGTCAAGTGTAGGATCCAAGATCTACTTCCTTGATCCAAGATTATATTTTCTTTCAATAGTTTGACATTAACATAACAGTTGTATCATTTTCCATACAATTGTATTCCCTTTTCATCGTATATAAACCTCAGACACTCAGTGTTGGTTTTTGGTTAGTCCTATAGATCACGCGGTAGTGAATTAGGTAAGCTCAGTGTTTGTCTGCGTAGAATATACTTGACGTTGTAAGTGTTCAGATACTTTTGGTTAGTTGTGTATATAGAAATTATTGACAAGCATCTGCTCAGATATTACTGAAGTAATGAAAGTTTAGATATTAATGATAACTAGTAGTGTATGGAACTTATTGATATTTTAAATTGTTCAGAAGTATTTGGTCACCTTCTCTGCTACAATATATCTGACGGCGACTGTACCAGGTATCTCCGCAAGTGAGCCCGTCTTGAGGCAGGATAAGATCACATAACCACAGTCGGACTCGGGTCACTTTACTCCTCATTATGAACAACTTTTACTATGGGACCACACCTCAAATCGTGAAAAAAAAATCAGCTGTTAATTTTGACGAATTATGCGTACATAAATGTACTGAACAGCTGATGTACAATGAACCCTTAAAAGATTGCCACTGTTTACACTTACACTCTGTATATTATTGGACACGGTGTCAAATAACTGGCAAGAGAGCATATTCTGTGCTTACTATTGTAGTTGCATTAGATATAGGCAAGGACCGTTGGTAGTTGTGCTCATATTGTTAGTATTGTTTGGTGTTTGGGATGGGCACGGTCAATCAAGAGTTCAAGACAATATTTCCCCACCTGCACCTTTTTTAGATGGAATATTAGTTTTTTTTTTTTTTTTAATTTATTTCAACAAAAGTTACACAAGAGTATTTTACAGATCTTCTGCCAAACTGCAGGACAGTTTGTCGGCAGTGTTCTCGTGGACACAGCTCTTAAGTTTTCTTAACACTAATGCAACACTATAAAAGGTAAAAGGTAAGGGGACGCATAGGTTCTGTACCTCGGCTATATCAACTTGCCCGCCATCCCAGCACGCTCAGCGAAAGCACATGCTCCTAGCGTCAGTAAGAGAGGATTTTGATTAATAAATACACATTTAAAAAAATACTTGAGTATTGTTTTTTTTTAATTTTATTTCCTCATCTCCTACCTATTATCAGTCACAAGACAATACAATTTTCCGAATAGTACGCACTGCTACAGATCAAGCTATACATTTCCAGTATAAGCTGATCTCGCATTGTGTAGGATTTCGTTACAATGAGAGGTCAGTGTAATCTGGAAATGTATAGCTTGATGTGTGGCCGTGTGTACAACATAATCTGTGGTTGCGTTCCATTTGAAGAAAGTACCACGATTCATAATCTTAAGGCGAAAAGGCCAGGGTAGCTCGTGAAGTTCAATTTTTTTTTAGTTTTTTGCAATTTGCAGGTCCGTGTCATGTTGTATCTTGATCAAAGTATGACACCCGACAGTAAAACATGTATTTATATACAAAAAAACCAAAAAAAATTGAATTTCGCGGGCTACACAGCGCAATCTTTTGAAATTATTTTCTGGAAAATGCAGGCAATTTCCAGCTCGAAACTTGAGATTAGGCAGTCTATTGTGCAGTATTATCTGTGATGATTTTCTTTACAGTGGTTAAATTATCTCGAAATAAAGTACCAAAAAAGACCATGTCCTTTGAGTTTGACGAGAGTGAAACGAAACGAGTAAATTTAGCAAGCAATGAGTATTCGTGAAGCAAAGGTTACTACAGACTACAACAAGGGTTTCCGACGTTTTTATAATAAGCATAATAAAAAAGCATCCATAGGAATTTCTTAGTAACAGTTTGGAGTTTGGGAGTTGGCGGTGTGATGTGCCTCGGAAAGCACGTTAAGCCGTTAGCCTTGCGCCTGATCTCTCTCCGGTCGTGTCAGGTTGCCGTCCCATCAGACTATGAGTGAGAGAAGAGATAGTGCACCTGTGTCTGCGCTAGAGATTGCAACCCGGTATGTTTCTCAACCCGGCCGGGCCCGGTTGCATTCGTCGCCAACCCGGCCAGGTCCACCGGGCCCGGCCGGGTTGTGTGTTAGCGATGAAACTTTTAAATTATTTTATGAACATTTTCTATACAATGAATGGAAAAAGACAATGATGTTAATATTCATTTCAAACTGTCTTATGAACAATTGTCACAATTCTCACTCAAGTCTCAAAATCACACTTAATACAGAATTGATTACTTTTACTTATAGACGGAAAAGTAACGTTAGTATTAGTAATATTTTATTGATTTTTATAATTTTAAACAAGCAATTGCCGTATTTTTAACAACGTTCACAATTTGAAAACATAGTATTAAAATAAGAAACTAATAACGCAGCCTAAAGTACTAAACGTGTCATAAAACAAGATTAGATTTGGTATAATGTATATCATGTTACACCTTTTTTTAATGAGCACAACATTTTAAAAATGAAAGCTAGGCGTAAACTCCACTTGGCAAGCCTTCTCTTTGGTGTTATTAAGTCTCATTCCCCTTCTTATTTATATGACAGACTATCATGGACAAGTAGGCACAGAATCGGTGAGGGAAGAAAATGTTCTCAACAGCTTTCTATCCCACGGCACAGGTCGGCAGCTTTTAGAGGCAGTTTTCGGTACGCAGCTACTAAATGCTGGAACAATATCCCTCCTCCCATAAAATATAGTAAAAGTTGCTCGACTTTCAAATTGAAGCTAAAAGAATTTTTATTAAACCAGCAAAAAGATTTTGAAAATGTTCGAGCTGACATATCCGCCATTTAATACAATTTACTTACTTATTTATTTATTATAATTTTTTTACTATTTTTTATCAATATTATAGCAATTTTATCAGTTTTATTTTTATTACAATCAATTGTTATTGTCTTATACTCTGAATCTTAATAAAACCGCATCAAAATATCAAAATATTATACGTTTCGTAGTTTAGAAGAACAATGCAATCTCACGATTTTGCTATGAAGGTGCTTTCTACTTAGATATAGATTTATAAAAAAAATTAATGTAGTTAATATTGATATTGGGTATTTATTTTAGTTATTTATTAATTACAACACAACACACACACGCATGCATGTCACATTCATTTCATTTTCATTTATTATAACTCGGACACATACTTCCTTGTGTTAATTTAGATTATTCGAGCGTATGGCACTCGTGGGTTGCAGCTGAAAATCAGCGTCAGGTGGCAGACCTTGTGTTGTCATCTGACAATATGCTGAGCTGAGGCCCTTTTGGCATTGCAATAATTGTTTTACGTTTTTATAGTTTTAAGGTGTACCTATTTATATTTTGCTGTAATGCCAAATAAACGCATATAAACAAATCAAATTCTTATTTGCTGAAAGTAAAGTATTATGTTTTTTCTTAAACTTTGCCTATTAAGACTAGTGAGTGTTACTATTCCTAATTGAGAAAATAGCGAAATCTTATAGGCTAATCTGTACTGTACCGAGTCCGGCGACCGGGCCCGGTAAGAATGGCCGGGCCTGGTGGGTGTCTGAAAGGGCACCAGGCTCGGGCGGGCCCGGCCCGGCCGGACCCGGTTTGCAATCTCTAGTCTGCGCAGACACTTGTGCACTATAATATCTCCCGCGCATAAAGCTGGTCTCCGCTGAGATTGGTCCCATGGCTGAAATTCGGTCTGGAGGACTATTATTATTACCACCAGACTATTATTATTACTTATTAGCTCCGTGGCTAGCTCGGCTGATTCATTTTACTTTTTCCACAGGACACTACGGTGTGATTAGCAGCCACGTCTCGTACCCCCAGTAAATAACATGCATTTCTATAAAAAGGCGGGCATTTTTCCACGTCGGACGGACATCCCTGTGGGTATTGGGGCGTAGTGATAGCATCCAGCATCCGGTCCAGCCGGCTTCAGCCAGCGTACAAATGACGTCAAATTAGTTGATAAAACTGGCTTGTGTCGCTGTATTTCTTATTTATTAACTTTATTTTGACTTTTTTTTTCTTGTTTGTAGATTTTTGCAAGTGCCATGTTGTTTCATTCGAATATACGAATACAGGGTTATTTTAAATTGACTAGTTAAACTCCGAAGATCCGATGTGTATCTACACCTAAACGCGATAAAATAATAAGGCTTAAGGCCGGGAGAGCCGTAAAAACGTCGTTTTGTTTAGTGTTTTATTCGTAGATAACACGTATTTAAATTTTGAAAAAAATATATTACTTAGTTCAGACTTCGATCTAGAAATTTCGGCCGTCCGATACACGATTACTTGCACTTTACTGCATCCAATTAAATCGCAAAGACAAGTCTAATTGTGATCTTTAATCTTATTTCATTTGAGTTACATTAGGCTTTGAACAATAAAACTTATACCATAATAAAGGTCGTAAAAAATTCGAGATATAACGGCCGTCATAATGTGAAATATTAAATACCTGTACCACTAATTCCAGCATCAATTGTTTTCAGCTTCGCAAGCGCTCGCCCTGAGCCGTTTAGTCCCGAGCGGAACGTGACGGAGGTCGGACGTGTGCCAATTTTTCGAACCCGCCACCCCCGCTAACTTCTGTCACCGGCTGCGACCGGCACAAATTAGCATGTGTTGAAAACAGTTGAATTTGAACGCTATGCCTATGTAAATAAAGACGTCACGCGCGCAAAAGCTTTATTGGTATTTATTTTTATCACGGCCTATGTTTACCAATCGCATCAAGTGTGTAAAACAGTTGAATTTGAACCCTACACTGGAGCTTATAAAGCCGCCTGACGCGCAAATTTTTGGTTCACTATTTTCAAATCTGAAATAGGTAGGTGCCACAGAATAAAGTTAGTACGGGTGGTTTTATAATGAATATCGGATAGGAAATGAGATTTCTTCATAACATCACGCCTGAATTCTTTCAAAGGGTTGGGCAGGGATGTTCAGAAAATAAGTAGGCCCTCAAATGTATTTTTCTGTATACCTACATAAATAAGATTTTTTTTTTAAATTAAGTTTTTTTTCTAATTAGGCATCTTCTTATTTTTTTTTTGTATTTCAAGGTCAAAATGAAAATCCAAGATGGCGGCTGCAAAAATTTCCAATTTTTCGTCATGGGTGTCGTTTTCGTGATATTTTAGGTCGCTGAAAATGATAGTGGGGTCAAAATGAAAATCCAAGATGGCGGCTGCGAAAATTTCCTAATTTTTCGTCATGGGTGTCATTTCCGTGATATTTTAGGTCGCTGAAAACGATAGTTCAAATTCAAATTCAAATTCAAATCATTTATTTCAATCAGCAACTGGATCATAGCATTAGGTACATTAAAATAAAAATTACTAGAACTATAAAATAAAAATCAGACAAAAACACAACACACAAGATTATTTCATTTTATTATTTACTGTCACTACATTAAGCATACAGCAATGGTTAATGTAGTGACAGTCGAACCTCTCAGCCATCATCCTCAAGATGGTGTTGGAGCTGGCGCGGACCCTGCGCACCAAGGATATGCACTGTTTCCGCATTGACGCATAGAAGCAGTCAATGCGCGACTCAGCGAACATCCCCGACGCACTGCAGTACCGAGGCAGCCCCAACAACACCCTGTAGGCATTGTTGAATTGGACTCGTAGGGCGCCGTACTGTTTTTGAGTATAGTTAGCCCACAGGGCGCCCGAATAAAAGCAGGTGCAATACGCTCTGAAAAGAGTGTTGTTATAGTGGGGTCAAAATGAAAATCCAAGATGGCGGTTGCGAAAATATCCTAATTTTTCGTCATGGGTGTCATTTTCGTGATATTTTAGGTCGCTGAAAACGATAGTGGGGTCAAAATGAAAATCCAAGATGGCGGCTGCGAAAATTTCCAAATTTTTCGACATGGGTGTCATTTTCGTGATATTTGAGGTCGCTGAAACCGATAGTGGGGTCAAAATGAAAATCCAAGATGGCGGCTGCGAAAATTTCCAAATTTTTCGTCATGGGTGTCATTTTCGTGATATTTTAGGTCGCTAAAAACGATAGTGGGGTCAAAATGAAAATCCAAGATGGCGGCTGCAAAAATTTCCTAATTTTTCGTCATGGGTGTCGTTTTCGTGATATTTTAGGTCGCTGAAAACGATAGTGGGGTCAAAATGAAAATCCAAGATGGCGGCTGCGAAAATTTCCTAATTTTTCGTCATGGGTGTCATTTTCGTAATATTTTAGGTCGCTGAAAACGATAGTGGGGTCAAAATGAAAATCCAAGATGGCGGCTGCGAAAATTTTCAAATTTTTCGACATGGGTGTCATTTTCGTGATATTTGAGGTCGCTGAAACCGATAGTGCGGTCAAAATGAAAATCCAAGATGGCGGCTGCGAAAATTTCCAAATTTTTCGTCATGGGTGTCATTTTCGTGATATTTTAGGTCGCTGAAAACGATAGTGGGGTCAAAATGAAAATCCAAGATGGCGGCTGCAAAAATTTCCAAATTTTTCGTCATGGGTGTCGTTTTCGTGATATTTTAGGTCGCTGAAAACGATAGTGGGGTCAAAATGAAAATCCAAGATGGCGGCTGCGAAAATTTCCTAATTTTCGGTCATGGGTATCATTTTCGTGATATTTGAGGTCGCTGAAAACGATAGTGGGGTCAAAATGAGAATCCAAGATGGCGGCTGCGAAAATTTCCTAATTTTTCGTCATGGGTGTCATTTTCGTGATATTTGAGGTCGCTGAAAACGATAGTGGGGTCAAAATGAAAATCCAAGATGGCGGCTGCGAAAATTTTCAAATTTTTCGACATGGGTGTCATTTTCGTGATATTTGAGGTCGCTGCAAACGATAATGGGGTCAATGACTGACTATCGTTTTCGATCGGAATGACTATCGTTTTCAGCGACCTAAAATATCACGAAAATGACACCCATGACGAAAAGTTAGGAAATTTTCATAGCCGCCATCTTGGATTTTCATTTTGATCCCACTATCGTTTTCAGCGACCTAAAATAACACGAAAATGACACCCATGACGAAAAATTTGGAAATTTTCGTAGCCGCTATCTTGGATTTTCATTTTGACCCCACAATCGTTTTCTGCGACCTAAAATATCACGAAAATGACACCCATGACGAAAAGTTAGGGAATTTTCGCAGCCGCCATCTTGGATTTTCATTTTGACCCCACTATCGTTTTCAGCGACCTAAAATATCACGAAAATGACACCCATGACGAAAAATTAGGAAATTTTCGCAGCCGCCATCTTGGATTTTCCTTTTTACCCGACTATCGTTTTCAGCGACCTAAAATATCACGAAAATGACACCCATGACGAAAAGTTAGGGAATTTTCGCAGCCGCCATCTTGGATTTTCATTTTGACCCCACTATCGTTTTCAGCGACCTAAAATATCACGAAAATGACACCCATGACGAAAAATTAGGAAATTTTCGCAGCCGCCATCTTGGATTTTCCTTTTTACCCGACTATCGTTTTCAGCGACCTAAAATATCACGAAAATGACACCCATGACGAAAAGTTAGGAAATTTTCGCAGCCGCCATCTTGGATTTTCATTTTGACCCCACTATCGTTTTCAGCGACCTAAAATAACACGAAAATGACACCCATGACGAAAAATTTGGAAATTTTCGTAGCCGCCATCTTGGATTTTCATTTTGACCCCACTATCGTTTTCAGCGACCTCAAATATCACGAAAATGACACCCATGACGAAAAATTAGAAAATTTTCGCAGCCGCCATCTTGGATTTTCATTTTGACCCCATTATCGTTTTCAGCGACCTCAAATATCACGAAATTGACGCCCATGTCGAAAACTTCGAAAATTTTTGCAGCCGCCATCTTGGATTTTCATTTTGACCGTAATCACGTCCTCTCAAGAAAAAAAAACTAGAGCATAAGAAGTTATGCCCCTCCGTTTTTTTTTTTTGTGTTGACATAACGAATAAAATAAAAAAAGAACTTTCCAAATCGGCTTCTAAATGACGGAGTACTGCAGTAACAAACATAAAAAAAAAAAAAAATACAACTGAATTGATATTCTCCTCCGTTTTTTAAGTCGTTTAAAAATAACACATCATTGTTACGTTTAAAAATTAGCTGGACATCACTCACAATGCAGTCATTGGTGTCGTGAGGAATACTAGTTTCTGTCACTCCCGACGACACCACCAGTGGTGTCGTGGGGAATGAACGGTCATTTCGTAGTATTTAAGTTCGCTGAAAACGATAAAGGTCTCAAGCTAATTTCGAGCTTATTGACATTTTACAAACCCTTTGTTTTTTTTGTCCAGAATACTCGGTAAATGATCTGGAAGCTGAATTTAACACAAAAACATGAATGTCAATAAGGTCTAAATTCGCTTGACACCTCAGAAAGTGTCTAGATTATTATGCACATCATTTTTAGAGTGTCAAGCTAATTTCGACCTTATTGATATTTTACAAACCCTTTGTTTTTTTGGCCCAAGATACTTGGTAAATGATCTGGAAGCTGAATTTAACAAAAAAACATGAATGTCAATAAGGTCTAAATTCGCTTGCCACCTCAGAAAGTGTCTAGATTATTATGCACATCATTCATCACCCATGACGAAAAATTAGAAAATTTTCGCAGCCGCCATCTTGGATTTTCATTTTGACCCCATTATCGTTTTCAGCGACCTCAAATATCACGAAATTGACGCCCATGTCGAAAAATTCGAAAATTTTTGCAGCCGCCATCTTGGATTTTCATTTTGACCGTAATCACGTCCTCTCAAGAAAAAAAAACTAGAGCATAAGAAGTTATGCCCCTCCGTTTTTTTTTTTTGTGTTGACATAACGAATAAAATAAAAAAAGAACTTTCCAAATCGGCTTCTAAATGACGGAGTACTGCAGTAACAAACATAAAAAAAAAAAAAAATACAACTGAATTGATATTCTCCTCCGTTTTTTAAGTCGTTTAAAAATAACACATCATTGTTACGTTTAAAAATTAGCTGGACATCACTCACAATGCAGTCATTGGTGTCGTGAGGAATACTAGTTTCTGTCACTCCCGACGACACCACCAGTGGTGTCGTGGGGAATGAACGGTCATTTCGTAGTATTTAAGTTCGCTGAAAACGATAAAGGTCTCAAGCTAATTTCGAGCTTATTGACATTTTACAAACCCTTTGTTTTTTTTGTCCAGAATACTCGGTAAATGATCTGGAAGCTGAATTTAACACAAAAACATGAATGTCAATAAGGTCTAAATTCGCTTGACACCTCAGAAAGTGTCTAGATTATTATGCACATCATTTTTAGAGTGTCAAGCTAATTTCGACCTTATAGACATTTTACAAACCATTTGTTTTTTTGGTCCAAGATACTTGGTAAATGGTCTGGAAGCTAAATTTAACAAGAAAACATGAATGTCAATAAGGTCTAAATTGTTATGTAACACATCATTGTTATGTAGCTGGACATCACTAACAGCACAATACAGTCGGTGGTGTCGCATGGCGTCGGGAATAGTAGTTTCTGTCATTCCCCACGATACCACACCAGTGGTATCGTTTTCAGTGGTGTCGCTGTCGTGGGGAATGAACGTAAAGTAAAATGGTGCGCGGCGCTTAGTTTTGAATCGTACGGGTAAAGGTCTTCGTGTCAGTCAGATTTTAAATCCACCTTATTCACAAAAATAAATAAGTATAAGTAGTTATTTTTATTTATTTTAACTGTTCAAGTTTACAATGAAATAATAATCTGTCTAAAACTTTCAAAAATACTTACTTGAAAAATAAAACAAAATAAACTTGTATACTAATCAGTTCAAGTTTATCTACTGCATTGCTCTATTCTGTGACGCAACATAGTACCTACTCGAGTTCTTGAACTCATGAGCGGTGCGCTTGGCGCGCGTTTCCCGCGCATCGTAATTTATTACGTATCGCTACTCCTTGCGGGGGCTGCGGTAAGCATTTAATACCTACGGCGCTTGCTTGCACCCCGCCTTAATTTTTTTCCTTCAACGACCGCTATGAAAAAAAAAATGTTTTTGAGAAAAATTGTTTTCTTATGTTTTATCGTGTTTCGATACCGATACCCCGATATCCATCACGTCTGTGAAGTTTACACAAGAAAACAGATTTTTTAAACTGATATTTCAAAAAAAAAAAAACATTAACCGGACTATCTATACAACAAGCTAAGTTGGGTGGCGAGTAGACGGGAATGCGGGAGAAGGCATTGCTCGCAACAACTCACGACTCGGTCTCAGGGTACAGCCGCTTTTAGGGGCAGTTTTCGTTATGCGGTTTCCAAAATATGGAATAACCTGCCACCACCGATTAGAGAAATGAAGACGACCTTTTAGACGACGCTTACGGCAGTACCTCATAGAAGAGCAACAGAAGCTGGATATGGTCACACTAAATGTCTCAATTATATAATGTATGTATGTATCAGTGTTTCTGTCGGTGAATGTTGCACGGAAATGTAAATAGCTGCTGTTTCTGGGAATTGCTCTCGCTCATGTTAACGCTCGGTTTGGCTCGCTGGCTCATGTCTCATAAGGCTCAGCCCGAAGATTGTTGTTGCGATATCCGCGGCATCGCTTGGTCCCATTTGTCCCAAAATCACACTACTATATTATGTACACTCTGCAACAGAGATAAGTAACCAGTGTTATAGTGTGCGTGACACTACAAAACTGTATTGCTACTGTTAAAACGATTCATTATGTACAGCACACAATGCCCTCACGCACACATCGCGTTCATGTGCGAGTGAGTGCGCTAATGTCTTCTCAATTATAGTATAACATAATTTCGCATTGAAAACTTAAGCGTTCGTAGCCCAACGAATAAGGCATCATACATCTGAGTACTACTCTGTGAGTTCAAATCTCTGAAGTGATGATTCTTTTTGCGATTTATTATTTTAAGCTAAAGCAATTAGAACATTTTTTGTTAAGAAAATGTTTCATTAATTTAAAATTGTTTAAATAAATAAAACCATTTTTAATAAATATCTTTATTTAAAAAAAAGAACATCACAAGTAAACATGTTTTATTATAAATACAACAATATGTTTAGAACATGCTATTACATCTTTTTATACCATTGTATATGTGGGCGGAGTGAATAAACATGTCACATAGATAACAAATAATAATATAATCTGATCCAGTAACAATAACATCACTCACACACTCCTACCTACACAGTACCGCCGACTTAATTTATTATGGCTAAATATGCTGTGAAAGTATTAAGTATTTCGTTTAGGTATCTATCTACACTCCTTTGCAAAAAAAACGGGTGGTTTGGATTTTTCTACATTATTGGTAATAATTTAGTTCTAAAGAGGTTTTAATAGCCAAACTATGTTACTGGCACTTAATAAAGAGTCTGGGTATGAAAAAAAGGTTATTTTCAAATTCGAAACTGTTGTTTTTAAAAATAATAATGCCTTTTCAGTTGATGACTTTTTACTCACTATTTGCGGGTTTGCGGTTAAAAGGTTATCAGGCAACTAAAACTAATTTCTCGTTATTTTTATTAGAATAATTTATGTTTGTCGCATAATCCTGCCTTATTGCGACTTAAAACAGATATCTTTGTGTCGATTGTAATGGCAGAAAAAGCACTAAGAGCTAGTAAAATTATAGCGCTGCTGGAAGTGGGTTGTAGCCTATGTTACGGGTCATAGCGGTTAAGCGTGAGTCGTTCAACCGTCCAAAGAAGCTGGACTCGATACCAAGAGACAGGCTCCGTTCAAAGAAGGCAAGGTTCTGGGAGAAAATGTTGCACACAACCGCGAGACGACCGCTTTTTAGTGACTCAGGCGGTGAGGAACCGCAAATGCAGTTACATAGACCTCAAAAGAAACCTTGAAGAGGTACGAGGAGCATAGATTAGCCTATGGACAGTGAGGAGGAGGCTTTTAGCCGTTGATATACGCAGTCGACGACCAGCGCGGGCCCCCAAGTTACTCTGTGAGCACCGGATTGCTTGACTGAGGTTCACTAGAAATTGTCTATCTTGGACACTAGGTAACTGGAGTAGCGTACTCTTCTCCGATGAGGCTCAAATTTGTCTAAATGGTGAGGACCAACGTCGGCGAGTGTTACGAAGACCAGGGGAACGCTATGCCGACGTGAGTTTTGAAGAAATCACCCCTTATGGTGGAAGGTTCGTTATGTTTTGGGCGGGCGTAACTTCCAGCTATTGTACCGACATAGTGTTCATTAAAAATGGGTCACTAAATGCGCAAAGATACATAACAGGAATAATTTGTCAACATGCACAACCCGCACTGACTGTAATTGGTGAAGATGCCATTTGCATGGACGATAATGCTCGGGACCACCGTCCTGGCGACGTAGATGCTTATATGCAAGAGGTCGGTATTTGTCGTCTGTTTTGGCTAGCGCGGAGCCCCGACCTTAACCAAATTGAGCATATCTGGGACCTTCTAAAAAGGCGAGTACAATCTGTCCAACGCCTTCCACAAAACATCAGGGAGCTTAAACGTGTGATTTCGGCTGAGTGAGAACACATTCCACAGGACACCATCAAAAGCCTGGTGGAAAGCATGCCAAGACGATTACATGCCGTAATCGCTGCAAGGGGAGGTCATACTCGTTATTAATTTTTATTTTTTAATGTCTTTTTAAATTAAAATACCAAAAAAATACTCGTAGTCTTAATTTAATTATACCCTAAAAATTTCCATTTTAACACGACTCTCTGTTTACATTGACTAAAACACCGATTCCAGGATTGAAGGGTTAAAAACTATATTCTCAATGATAATAAAAAATTTCTAGTCATTTATGCTAATAACATACTAAAAATATTAACATTATCCATAGAAAAGCCAATGACTGTAAGGTGCCCGTTTTTTTTTGCAAAGGAGTTTATTATAAAATAAAGTCGTTTTTCGTGTCTGTCTGTGTGGCCGCGTTGTTCTTCTAACACCACAGATTTTGATGCGGTTTTCACTATCATGATAAATATTTAACTTATATAATATAGAAACCTCCATGTTTTGCCAAGTCGTAAAAACCGTGCGAATCAGGGCCGGGTCGCTAGTTCAGTTATATACAGATGTAAATTACCTACATTTTTGAAAATTAAAATTAAAATAAAAACATTTACCACCTGTATCGGGAACAGTAGGTATTATAATTATTACCAACCATTATTAATTATTTGTAGGAAAATAATAGATATGTTACGATAAGTCGGTGGTGATTTTCGATGAAGACATTTTTCATCAGTAATGTTTTCTTTTTGGCGCAGCCGTGAGGCACACACTATTGTGGTTATACTATTATTTTCGCATTGTTTTATTCTTTTGTATTTTTGTGTTTCACGAACTGTGTCCAAATAAACGTTTTTCTTTCTTTCTTTCTTTTTCTTTTTTTCTTTTAATTATGACGACATTGTTTTGTCAATCGAAGTGCCGATATTCCGCGATTTTGACGGTGCACGGTAGATAATAAAATTTTACGCATCGGTCTGCAACATGTCAAACCGTCCGCTTGCAGGTGGTTCCGTACAGTTTGCATAGTGACGTTGTGTGCTGCTGCTGTTATCCTGGTCTAAGCGAATGGATCTGATGTATGGGTGGCAACAATCTCACGCACGGTGCCGAGGCGAAACATTTGTGTAAGCCAATGGTGTCGGTCCAGGCAGGCGACGGTTTATTTCGCTTGTCTCAGTGACAATGCACCCACAGTCGAACGTTTTTTCTCTACAAAAAAAAGTTAAAATATTAGGTCTAAACATACACCTCCCAAATTATAAATTAAGAAATAAAAAATACACAATATAAATACAATGCAGAGAATATATATCTATATACTTAAATACAATTGATATATAAGGCTAGTGGTCAGTAATAATGAAAATTAGAATACGATAAAATAGAAATAAAAAGGCAGGGCGAGTGACCTAAGTAATACACAATATCATACTAATCACAAATAAAAAATAATATATAATATAATAATGACACTTATTATTTACTTTATTCATTAGTGCACATATAAAATGTCATTTTTTATTTTTTTTATAAAAAGTATTAAACAATATTATTATACTTTATTTAGAATATAAATCCTTTGTTTAATTACCATACATGCAATTTACATTTTTAAATGTTTAAAAAAAATTTAATCTTTTCAAAATTGTATTTTATTATTATTTTCTAATCATTTACAAACATATTCATTACTTATATTTTTTAATATTTTATTACAAAACATAAAAAAACTATTACTGTAATACTGTGTAAACCGTTAATGGAAATGATTAAATAATTATCGATATAATGAGTGGCAGTTAACAAAATTAGTATTTATTTGTTAACTGCATAGCCACTCATTATACTAAATTCAACTATTCCGGTGTCATTTTCTATTAGATTCAACTATTCATATCCACAATTCGTTAAATGAGATACAACAGACAATCATAATAAAATTACTGGGTGGGATCACGGTGACATAATATGTAAATTAATACATTCTTATTAATAATAATTTCACTCACCGATAGCATTGGGCGCCTTGCGATTTCACTAATAGAAATAATTTTTTGCTCATGCAAAACAATAATCTGAGCTTTTTGAAATCTTATTAAATGATGCATGGTCTAAATTAATCAATATATCACAATCACAAACTTCAAGTGCAAAAGAAAGAGTATATGTGTAGTTGCTAATGCAGACTGACTACATAAGTTCACAATTAAAGGCAGGAATATATTTTTAAAGCGGGTAGTTAGCTTCTAAACTGGGAAATAATTTTAAGTAGGCGAGATACTTGTGGTAGATTCTCAAACTGGTCAGAATATTGCTTTATTCAGTTAGTATATTCATTTTAAATTACGAAATCTCAAAAACAATATTTTAGTAAACTCGTGGCTCGAACTCGGATCATTCTGTCCCTGTAGGTTGAATGCTTACCTTTTGCGCCACGAGAGCAACTGTCCTACATTGCGAAATCATGTTACACTATCATTTAAAAGACGTCAGCGCACTCACTCTATGAAAGGGATGTGTGCGAGGCTGTCATTGTGAGCAGTACGTACAGTAGCGATATAGTTTTGTAGTGTGCGTGTCTGGTTACTTAACTCCTTTGCCCTGTGTACGTACACGATATTATTTATTATTATCTGACACAAACTTATTATTATTTTTTATTACACACGTTGCAGTATATTTATTTATTTATTAAAACTGATTTACATCCGTTACCTCACACTTCGGTCAAGTTGAAAACCAGCGTCAGGCACGTCTAGTTGTCTGGCTTTTTTGCTGAACTGGGCCTTTTTGGCGTAGCCGTCGGGCACACACTCATCGCTCTGTTATTTTGTTTTATTGTTTTATTATTTTTTATTTTTTATTAAGTAGGTACCTATTTTTATACCTATTATGGTGTGTGCCTTTTAGTATGTGCTAAATAAATCTATTTTCTTTCTTTCTTTCTTTCAATTATTTTATTTTTTGGTCTATCAAGTTTAGATATTCGATATCCCCATCGCGTTTGTGGAGTTTTTTTAGCCAGTTTAATACTGGGTTATTTTTAAAATTTAGGTCCCGTCTACGTAGAAGGGAGCTAACTTTCTCATCATAATTACTACGACTCAATTGTTAATTTTGCTCATGGACCTAAAAAAAAAGGCGGACGCCGTCTCCTTTAACAATAACTGAAGCACCCATAGTAAGTCAGTGCGCTAATGTCTACAAGCCAGCACGCACACATTCACACCATAGTAAGTCTACCGGCTGCCATTACGTTACACGAGCGACGGCGTCTTTGTACTCAAATCACGCACACATAGATCGGTAGGGTGCTTCACTTTTTTTCCCCACCGAGGGTGTCTCCACGTTGTCGTCGTGGTGGGGCTTGCGCGTCTCAATGATCTTGGGGCTTCGCCGGTAGAGTTACTCATGCCGGAAAGGCCCAAGTGAGAGATCTGACTAAGAGAGACACAAAGAGGGGTCGCTCCTGATCGGTCGACGGTGTTCGATCGACAAAGGACGTGGCCATGCCGCAGCGATGCAGGCGCATCAATGCGGCCGTTGTTTCTCTCCTCGAGAGGAATCCTTAAAGGAGAGAACTTTCGGCGGGTTCGCTGAGTCGAATTGCCCGGACAGCGAACGCAGGTATGTATAATACCGCCGTCGGGGACTTGGCTTAACCGCCTGGTCCAGAGGAAGGATACCTCTAAGATAAAAAACCACCCAATCCTAAGTTTTGAGGCGCGGCGAGAGGATGAATGGCTGGAGGGAGTTCAGTCGTTAGCGCCTCCCCTGTAGAGCACCTGCCGCACTCTACAGTATATAGGCTTACCTAGGTAAATAGGCTCTGCCTAGGTGGACATCTATATCCTTACAACTCGTGGGAACTATATGGAGAACAATTTAAAAAACACACAAAACGAACCAATTGGATTGGTGGAGGAAGTGGATGTGGAGTCAGACCTTGACCTCACATCAAGCATAATTAGTATGGAGAGCGGAGCGAGCGCAGCGAGTGGTAGTAGGGTGCAATTGCGGAAGAGAATGCATGCCAGACCGAAGCTCTTGGGGTCAAACCTGGCCCTGAGCGATGAGGATGTACCAGCCCCTAAAGTCGCTACGGCACAAGGAAGAAAAAGGAGGCCGGTGACGACAGGGAAGTGCGTTGGTTGGGTAAAAGCACAAAAAGACCTAACGGCCCTAAAAATGGCGGAAGAGATAGCAGAGAAGGAGGGGCAGAGCGCAAAACTGGCTGACAAGGGGTCCACTGGTCAAGCAATTTGTCTGTTGGAGTCGTCTGAGGTCTTGGTGGATGAGCTTTCTGCCAACGACCTCAATCAGAGGCTGACGAATGCTGTTGCGGCCATACAAAAAGTCGGAAAGGTATCCAAAGGCCTCAGCGGTGTGTATAAGAAAACACTAAGGGAGGCCACTGCTTCCATTGTAGAGACTGCCGAAGCTCTCCTTCGGCGCACCTCGTCGAGGGAAACTGCCAGGCTCCAAGCGCAAAACACCCGGCTGGAAGTCCAAGTGGCGGAACACCAGAAGGAAATAGATGAGCTCAAAGCAGAAATGGCTAAGTACCACCGGGAGCTACGTAAGGAGGTGAGGCAGCCACAGTCTCAAGAGTCGGAGTTGGCTAAGCTCCGGCAGGAGATGGCGAGCCTAAGTGCCCGATTCGGTGTCTTTGAGGGAAAACAGCTGCGACCTCCCCTTGCTGCGGACCGCATAACTGCTTCGAAAACAACTTATGCGGTAAAAACCTCAGCCCCAAGGACGGAAGCGCAGCCTGATTGTCTGACGGAGGTGATCCAGCCTGTCCCGGTACCTCTTATGTCTCTAGAAGCTAAAAAGGGTAAGGGCAAGGGGAAGAAGACGGCTGTTAGTGTAGCTCCGAGGACCCCGGGAACTTCAACCCAAGTCCCCACTCAGAAGAGCTCCGCGGCGTCCTATCTTGGCGAAAGCCAATGGGAGACAGTCGGGGCCAAGAAGAAGGCCAAGAAGGCGATCCAACAAAAGGCCAAAACCGCGAAGAAGGAAAGTGACAGGCTTCGTGCACCCCGGTCAGCGGCTGTTGTATTGACGATGCAACCGGAAGCGCAAAAGCGAGGCCTCACTTACGCAGAGGTCATCCTGAAAGCGAAATCCCAATTTCAGCTCAGCGATGTTGGTATAACGAGCATCCGGTTTAAGTACGCTGCTACCGGAGCCATCAAACTAGAGATCCCTGGTGTCAACACCGGCCCTCAAGCAGACGCCTTTGCTGAAAAGCTAAAGGCGTCCCTCGACGCAGAGGACGTCAGAGTGTCCAGGCCCGTCAAGTGCGCAGATCTGCGCATAATGGACTTGGATGACTCTGTAACCACGGAAGTGGTCGCAGCTGCTGTTGCAAAGGCCGGAGAATGCCCGCTAGACCAAGTTAAGGTGGGAACAATTCGTCCGGGCTTCTCCGGCCTACGGACAGTACTGGTCAGCTGTCCCGTCGCGGCAGCTCGAAAATTAAAAGATGGTCCCAGACTGGTGGTAGGCTGGGATTTTGCACGAGTCAAGCTTCTGGCAAATAAGCCCCTCAGGTGCTACAGGTGCATGAGAGAAGGACACGTGGGAGTACGATGCACCTCAGAGGTCGATTGCTGTGGTCTTTGTTTCCGCTGTGGTCAGCCTGGTCATAAGGCCAGCTCTTGCAATGCCGCGCCGCACTGTGTAGTGTGTGCGGCATTGAACAGGTCGGCTGACCACCAGACGGGCAGCAAGGCATGCACGAGGGATAAAAAAGCTGACTCGAATGGGAAAATTGGGCCCTCGAAGTCGGCTTGCCCACCGCCCGGAGGCAATAAAGCCCAAGAAAGGGCTGAGGGGGAGGCGATAGTTATGGACACCCAGTAATGGCTCTACACCTTCGTCTTCTCCAAGCCAATATCAACCATTGTGCCAGGGCTCAGGACCTTTTGCTCCAGAGCATGGCGGAGTGGTTGATCAATGTTGCCATTGTCGCCGAACCATACTTTGTTCCTCCTAGGGATGACTGGGTGGGTGACATTGATGGCCTGGTGGCACTTATCTCGAGGCCAGCCGCTGGCACACCGCCCCTTGAGTCCGTGACCCGGGGGCGGGGCTTTGTAGCGGCCTTAGTCGAAGGTATCATGGTCGTGGGGATTTATTTCTCAGCCAACCGACCTCTTGCCGACTTTGAGAGTTTCATCACAGAATTGGGCACAGTCATCAGTCGAAGCCGTCCTCACCCCGTCCTTGTCATGGGGGACTTCAATGCCAAGTCCACGACTTGGGGTTCCCCAGCAACAGATGCACGGGGGGTGTTATTGGAGGAGTGGGCGGTGGAGTCAGGCTTACTACTCCTAAACCGGGGATCCGTTCAGACCTGTGTGCGGCAGTGGGGTGGGTCTATAGTGGACTTATCGTTTGCTAGTCCCGCTGTCGCACGCCGTGTTCAGGACTGGCGTGTATTGGAGGAGGTGGAGACGTTGTCGGATCACAGATACATCCGGTTCGACGTCTCTGCCCAAATCTCGAGTGGACCGGTCCAAGCGGCCCCAGCCGGGGTTGTGGATGGCTCGCGATGGGCGCTCAAACGACTGAACCGGGAAGCCCTTCTGGTGGCCTCAATCGTGCAGGCCTGGTTGGACTCACCAGTCAGGCCTGTTGATATTGACGAGGAGGCAGAATGGTTCCGGGAGGCCATGACACAAATCTGTGATGCTGCGATGCCCCGCGTTCAGTCTCCATCTGCCAGGCGCCAGGTGTATTGGTGGTCGCAAGACATTGCGCAGTTGCGCATCGCATGCGTGGCGGCGCGACGCCCTTATACCAGACACCGACGAAGGCGCCGACGAACACCAGAAGCGCTGGTAAGAGAGGCGGAACTGTATGAGGTGTACAGAGTGGCTAAGAAGGCTCTTCAGCAGGAAATAAAGCGGGCAAGGGCCCAAGCCCATAAAGAATTGCTGGCTGTTCTAGAAAGTGATCCGTGGGGGCGTCCTTACCGTTTGGTTAGGGGCAAACTTCGCTCGTGGGCGCCCCCCCTGTCCCGTAGCCTACAGCCGCAGCTGCTGGAGAGAGTGGTGAGCAATTTATTCCCCTCACAAGGTGAGCACACACCACCACGTATGGTTCCGCCTACTATGGTGCCCAACGCGGAGCATGACGATGACGACGTGCCTGAAGTGACCCAGGCAGAACTGAAAGCGGCAGTACATAGGCTTCAGGCCAAAAACACTGCTCCGGGACCTGACGGCATTCCTGGCCGTGTATGGGTTCTGGCCATCAGGGATCTCTGGCCCCGATTAGTAGGACTCTTGAGCGCATGTTTGGAGAGGAGCCAGTTTCCACGCCAGTGGAAGACTGGAAAGCTGGTTCTGCTGAAAAAGGAAGGGCGTCCTGCGGACTCACCATCCGCTTACCGGCCCATTGTGTTGTTGGATGAGGTGGCCAAACTCTTCGAGAGAATTATTGCAGACCGCCTTATCCAGCATATGGCAAGAGAGGGGCCGGATCTGGCAGATAACCAGTTTGGTTTCCGTCGGGGGCGCTCTACAATAGACGCAATCATGCGCTTGAGGGTCCTGGCGGAGGAAGCAGTGGCTCGGGGTGAGGTCGTCTTGGCAGTGTCTTTGGACATTGCCAATGCCTTCAACACCTTGCCCTGGAGTTGCATTAGGGAGGCACTCCGGTATCATAGGGTGCCAAACTACCTCCGCCGCATTATCGGGGCTTATTTGATGGACAGATATGTCATTTACCCGGGTCGAGAAGGATGGGGTCGACGAAAGATGGCATGCGGTGTTCCACAGGGTTCGGTTTTGGGGCCGCTCCTGTGGAACATCGGATACGACTGGGTGCTGCGCGGTGCGCTCCTCTGTGGCGTCAGCGTCATCTGTTACGCTGATGACACGTTGGTAATGGCACGGGGGAAGACGTTCCAGCAGGCGACTGTTAAAGCGACAGCTGGTGTTGCGCAAGTTGTAGGCAGGATCCGGCAGTTGGGTCTCGAGGTGGCATTGCATAAATCGGAAGCCATTTGTTTCCACGGGCCCCGGAAAGCGCCACCTTCGGGATCCAACATCATAGTAGGAGGTGTCCACATCGGTATCAAGTCGACGATTAAGTATCTAGGACTCGTCCTTGATAGCCGGTGGAACTTCGGGCCGCATTTTCACGGGTTGGCTCCCCGGTTGATGGGCACCGCGAATGCACTTTCGCGTTTGCTGCCTAATCTGGGGGGGCCAAGTAATTCCTGCCGGAGGCTTTATGTCGGGATCGTACGGTCCATGGCGCTCTATGGAGTGCCTGTATGGGCGGACAACCTGACGGCCCGCAACATTGCAATTCTGAAAAGACCACAGAGAGCAATGGCCGTCAGGGTGATAAGAGGATACCGTACGGTCTCCTTCGAGGCGGCGAGCCTCTTAGCCGGATCACCACCCTGGGATCTTGACGCCAAAATCCTAGCGTCACTATATCGGTGGCGTCGGGCCGCACTGGAGCGGGGCGAGCACCTGATGCCTCGTCATGTCGAGGTGTACAGGGCTGAGCTCCGCCAGACCCTAGTGGTGGCATGGGAGCAGCGACTTGCGCAACCCAGCGCAGGGCACGCTACTATAGCGGCGGTAAGACCCGTTGCGAGGGAGTGGCTGGAGAGACGGCATGGCGCCCTTACTTTTCGGCTGACACAGGCACTGTCCGGACATGGGTGCTTCGGAAACTACCTGTGCCGCATAGGTCGGGAACCGACACCCGGTTGCCACCATTGCAGCTGCCTCGATGACACGGCGCAGCACACCATTGAGGAATGCCCTGCTTGGGCAGTGCAACGCCATGACATCGTCGAGGCGGTTGGTGCTGCGGATACTCTCTCGCTTCCGGACATGGTCCAGTCCATGGTCAGAAGTGAGAGCGCGTGGGACGCCGTCGCCTCCTTCTGCGAGGAAGTGATGGTCGCCAAGGAGGCGGCGGAAAGGGAGAGGGAGGATACAACCTCCCTTCCAATCCGTAGCAGACGCACCGGGCGCCGGAGGGCGCGGAATGATCTCCGGCCGCCTTAGGGTGAGGCCTGCAGGCAACAGACTTGGGGAGTTTGTTGCCTGAACAGTGAAAGGCCCGTGACGGCGGCGCGCCGTGTTCCGCGTGCGCCTCCCTAGAAGAATTGCGGCCATATATGGCCGCTGAGGGTGACGGGGTCCGCATGAATTCATGCGGGCCGACACCTGGCCGGGGGAGCGTGATGAAATGCGCAAGCACTCCAGCACCCCGGCTAAAGGTAGCAGCAGAACACCGTGTGGTTTTAGTCAGTAAAAGTCTGACAGACCCCTCCATTCACCCCAGGGTGGAGGACTTCCATGAGGATTTCCACACGTTAAAAAAAAAAAAAAAAAAAAGGGTGCTTCACTTTTGATATGCGTGGTGCGGAGTCCATCTTTTTTTATAAGTCTATGATTTTGCTTGAGTTTTTTGATAATTAGGTAGGTGGAGTAATTATTGCTGTAGTAATTGACCACGCTTTAGTAACTAGTAACTCATAAAAAAACAGGTAGAAACAAGGAGAAGCTCATGAATGAAAACGACGAAAAAAAAATATTTTGTCCTTTTCATCCAAGAGCTTGCTTGCATTACCTACCTTGTTTCTACCTCTTTTTTATGAGTGGCCAATTACTAAAGCATGGTCAATTACTACAACAGAACGTTACCCTACCTACTTACTTTAAATCTGTGAAAATTATTGAATGGAGGCGACGTAGCTCTATCAACCTAAAGATCACTGCGAAGATAGATGATGTTTTTCGTAGCTGTCCTAGTCTAATCCTTTCAGCCCAAAGTCAATACTAACAGGTTGTGCCCATTTCTTTCACGTCAAACCTTACACAATAACTTATTTTCTTAGAGTAAAAAATGTGTTTATAACGAAGAAAAGGGTTCACACTATCTTTTATTGTTCCTTCCTCCATGTTGAAAACCTTTCATAAGCAGGAAAACAGCTGATAACATGTCATACGTCACACAAATGACGAAAAATGAATATGGTGTCCAAGTCATTTGACGCCTTTCAAAGAGACAATTTATTTTCTTTCGTGCAAATGTATAACATGAAGCTATTATATGAATATTTTTTTGTGTGTGTGAGGCCTTTAAATTGAAATGTGTGTCTAAAATTGGGACACACATTCAACGTCACTTATTGTTGACGTTCCTTGAAAAGTAATAAACACTGGCCGTTAGCTTTTAACGAGATACGGAGATTGACAGCTGTCAGAGAAACATCATACGGAGGCGGCTATTATTGACTTCAGCCTGCGTTAGCCGAAAAATGCCAATTCTCATTTTGAATAGTCATTGGTTTTTTAATTTATTTATTTAAGTTTTTACGCTTTTGTTTTGACAAGGGTTAGAGTGAGACATCGTTAAAATAATTAAGTAAGTAATTATGATAGTTATATAATTTTGTTTTTTTTTTTAATTTTTTTTTTGTGGGAATTTCTTCCTGATTTCTAAGGAAAAATGTTAGTGTGGGAATTTGTTTATACCTACTGCAATATGTGCAAACATTATTAAATACTTTGAAAATTTCGCAATAGGTACGCACGGCTACAGGGCCCCAAAGTCTGCAATTTTTTAGAAATTCGTCATTCCAACACGATCCCATTGTCACTGCATTGTCATTTTGTGCAAGTGTCATTTGCTGCAGAATCTGCTGGTAATTCTGCTGGTAAATCTGCTGCAGAATCTGCTGCAGAATCTGCTGGAAATTCTGCTGATGAATCTCCTGCAGAATCTGCTGGTAATTCTGCTGATGAATCTCCTGCAGAATCTGCTGGTAATTCTGCTGGTGAATCTGCTGGTAAATCTGCTCGTAAATCTCCTGCAGAATCTGCTGGTATATCTGCTGCAGAATCTGCTGTTAATTAGAAAAAGAAAGAAAGAAAGAAAAACGTTTATTTGGACACAGTTCGTGAAACACAAAAATACAAAAGAATAAAACAATGCGAAAATAATATTATAACCACAATAGTGTGTGCCTCACGGCTGCGCCAAAAAGGTCCATTTCAGCATTAATGCCAGACAGATGCTGCCTGACGCTGGTTTTCTAATGAACCTTTAGGGACAAGTGACGGGGAGTACAAACAGTTTCAACATACATAATATATAATTTATAGATAATTTTTAAACTTATAAATAAATATATAAAATAACTAAATAAATAAACAACTTAATACTCAATCAAAATATAATTACAACGAAGAAAAATAAAATAATACCTACTAATTTTGTACCTACTTGATCTAAATAGTTATTTGTTTTATATATATACGTAGTATTTAAGCATTTAAATGTATATGAAAAATAGTACCTAAATAAGTTAAAATTACAAAAACAACAAGAACTATCTCAGCAGATCCTGTTTTTGCAATTGGCTAGATTGATCCGGGCCCGATACATTCGTACAACGCTACAGACCGCCGCCGAAAGTTATTAAGTTGAAGTTGCTAAATAATATTATATATGTGAAATATTTAGGGCGACCATATCCAATTTCTGTTGCGAATCTATCAGATACTGCCGTAAGCGTGTTCGGAACGTGTGGATAGTGCCCAGTACCCTTAAGGGTGGCGGGATATTATTCCACACTTTAGATGCAGCGTATCGGAAAGAGCCTCTAAAAGCTGCTGTCCTATGGGACTGTGTTGAAAGTTGTTGTGCACATAGCCTGGGCGCGCAATCTCGTCTAGTAGCCATCCAACTAAGCTTGTCGCACAAATACTTCGGTTTCTTAGACTTAACTACACCGAACATCAAGCACGCTAAGTGTAACTTTCGTCTCGACTTCATCTTGAGAATGAAGTGTTTGTTAAGAAACGGGGTGACATGACTTCTAGGTGGAATAGAGTAACAGAAGCGCGCACATGCATTTTGGACTCTTTGTATAAGTCGATCGGTACGAGCCAGCAAGCGTGGGCCGTAAACCGTATCAGCGTAGTTTAGTTTAGACAGAACAAGGGTTTCGACTAGCTGTTCGCGAAGCTTTTCAGACAAGTACGGCCTCATTTTGTAAAGCAATTTCAGACGATAGAAACAGTTTCTCACGGAGTTAGCAACGTGTTTCTCAAATCTAAGGCTGTTGTCCATGCATAACCCAAGGTTCCGCGCTTCATTCACGCGGTCAATAGGCTCACCCATTAGTGTTAAATTAAGGCATAAAGGTATCTTCTTTAACTGCTGCCTCGTACCAAACAACATATACTTGGTTTTTAATGGGTTTAATGCCAAACAATTCTCATCTGACCAGGCCGCGATTCTCTCAAGGTCGTCATTTAGGTCTCTAATGGCCGAATCATAATCCTCTGGTCTGAAAGATAAATACAGTTGGACGTCATCGGCATAAATATGATACTTGCATTTCTGAAGGCACTTAATTATGTCTGCACAGTATAGAATAAAAAGAATTGGACCTAAAATTGATCCCTGTGGAACTCCTCTCTCTATAGAAGCAAGGGCTGATGACAAGGTAGTACCATCCGACAAACGCAATTCTACAAGTTGTTTCCTGTTACTAAGGTAGCTATGGAACCACTGAATGGCATTGTCGTCAAAACCGTAGTATTTTAACTTTGACAGTAATAGCGGGACGTTAATGCAATCAAATGCGCGAGAAAAATCAAGTAGCACCATCAGTGAACACATGCCCTTATCTTGTGCTGATAGAATATTGTCCGTAACATCCAGTAACGCCGTAGAAGTGCTGCGCTGTTTCCTAAAACCGGATTGTAGATCAGGTAACACTTCGTTCTCTTCTAAAAACCGAGTTAATTCACCAGCAGAATTACCAGCAGATTCTGCAGCAGATTTACCAGCAGATTTACCAGCAGATTCTGCAGCAGATTTACCAGTAGATTTACCAGCAGATTTACCAGCAGATTCACCAGCAGAATTACCTGCAGATTCTGCAGCAGATTTACCAGCAGATTCTTCAGGAGATTTACCAGCAGATTTACCAGCAGATTTACCAGCAGATTCACCAGCAGAATTACCAGCAGATTCTGTAGCAGATTTACCAGCAGATTCACTAGCAGAATTACCAGTAGATTCTGCAGCAGATTTACCAGCAGATTCACCAGCAGAATTACCAGTAGATTCTGCAGCAGATTTACCAGCAGATTAACCAGCAGATTCGCTAGCAGAATTACAAACAGATTCTGCAGCAGATTCACCTGCAGATTTACCAGCAGATTTACCAGCAGATTTACCAGCAGATTCTGCAGCAGATTTACCAGCAGATTTACCAGCAGATTCTGCAGCAGAATTACCAGCAGATTTACCAGCAGATTTACCAGCAGATTCTGCAGCAGATTTACCAGTAGATTTACCAGCAGATTTACCAGCAGATTCACCAGTAGAATAACCAGCAGATTCTGCAGCAGATTTACCAGCATATTCTGCAGCAGATTTACCAGCAGATTTACAAGCAGATTCACCAACAGAATTACCGGCAGATTTTGCAGCAGATTTACCAGCAGATTTACCAGCAGATTCACCAGCAGAATTACCAGCAGATTCTGCAGCAGATTTTCCAATAGATTTACCAGCAGATTCACAAGCAGAATTACCAGCAGATTCTGCAGCAGATTTACGAGCAGATTTATTACCAGCAGATTCTGCAGCAGATTTACCAGTAGATTTACCAGCAGATTCTGCAGCAGATTATCCAGTAGATTTACCAAAAGAAAGAAAGAAAAGAAACTTTCTTTTTTCTTTCTATACTTTTCATTCCGCTACAAGGTTCCCGTGGGATAATTTCCGACATCCACGCAGGCGGAGCCGCGGGCAACGGCTAGTAATCCATAAATTCCAAACCTCGACATATCCTAACGATGCTCTTGAAACCAGCTATTACTCTAACTAAGGTAACCACCGGAACGAAGCCGCCTCCAGGTGGCAGCACAGAGTTACTTGAGGTCTTGTTTAAGTAGGCTATCATACCATGGATCTTGCAGAGATCTCGACTTTACAGAGGAATAATGAATGTAGACATATTCAGAGAGCTATTACGGATGAAAGATGGTCACAAATAATTACGAATTGGTATCCAATATACAATAAATCAAAAATTTAAAAAACCCCCAACGCAAAAAAGAAACATTTAAAAAGTCAAAAATAATATATATAGGTATTACTCAATCGAATTTGATGGCTCAACGATAGGTATTATTTTTGACTTTTTAAATGTTTCTTTTTTGCGTTGGGGGTTTTTTAAATTTTTGATTTAATTTTTATTTTAACATTTTTAAACTTTTTAAACAATTTAACAATATAGAAATGCATTTTTATTACTGCAGAATGTTAAGTTTCTCTGCAAATAACATTAACTTATAATGACCATCGTACTGCAAATAGAATCAAATACTGATCATAACGGATCCAAACACGACATATCTGCTATATTATTTTACCAAGAGTATTCTAGTGTGCAGGATATCCTGGCTGCAGCATCAGCTCATCGTGTTGCCACCATTGCATTGTATGTAGAATAAAATACTGATCAAAACGAATCCAAACACGACATATCTGCTATTACTTTTTCAAGAGTGTTCTAGTGTGCTGGACATCCTGGCTGCAGCATCAGCTCATCCTGTTGCCACCATTGCATTGTATATAGAATCAAATACTGATGTAAATGAATCCAAACACGACATTTCTGCTATTATTTTTTCAAGAGTATATCCAGCACACTAGTGCTGGATATCCTGGCTGCAGCATCAGACCGAGAATTCTATAATCTTGAATATATAGATAGCATACATGGATGTTTCAAATTGTAGGTCACACTAAGGTTTACATACCGAGACTCCTCCGTGCCTCAGAAAGCACGTTAAGCCGTTGGTCCCGGCTGTCATTAGTCGTTACGGGTCGTCAGAAGACCGAAAGTCTGACAACCAGTCTTACCAAGGGGTATCGTATTACCCAGTTACTGGGTTGTGGAGGTCAGATCGTCGCTCCATGTAAAATACTGGTATTCAGCTGCATCCGGTTAGACTGGAAGCCGACCCCAACATAGTTGGGAAAAGGCTAGGCAGATTGAATAAATGAATGTAGACAGTCATGAAAAGGGGAGTGGTATGTAGGTTCGAATGACGTTTTTGTGAAGGTCGCCATTTCGAAAAAAATTGCGAGCAGTACGCCATGCGCCAGTTCGGAAGTCATGGTATCGAAGTCCGATGTTGAGTTAATTTATCTTTCTTCTTTTTTTTTCCCAAACCAAATCAAAATACCATGTTCTCTGTGTCTCGTCTCATTGGGGTCGTGAGTTTGATTCCTAGACAAATTAACTCACCATCGGACTTCGATGACTTCCGAACTGGCGCATGGCGTAGGTACTGCTCGCAAAATTTTTCGAAATGGCGACCTTCGCGATAACGTCATTCGATATAGCGGTTTTCGAGTTTTCGAACTGGCGTACCACTCGCAAAATTTTTCGAAATGGCGACCTTCGCAAAAACGTCATTTGAATCTACATATCACTCCCCATGAAAAGATAGTCACTGCAATATACAAGGTCAAATTAAATTAGCTAGCTAAACTCCGCAGACGTGATGGCTATCGATATCTTTAAAAAATAAAAAGAATTGATGTTTTTTTTGAGGTCAGTTCAAGTAACAAAACAACACTACCAGGGTGGTTACCCTGGTAGTGTTGTTTTGTTACTTGAAGTGTGAGTTGATAAAACATGTTTTATTGTGTTGAGATATCGACCCATCACGTCTGTGAAGTTTACACGGAAAAACTGATTTTACACTGATATTATAAGTGACTACACTACCGTCGGTTGATGACACTTATGTTCGCATAATTCGTCAAATGTAGGGAACAGCTGATTTTTTTTCGCGATTTCAGGTTTAGTCCCATAGTAAAAGTGGTTCAATGACCCCTTAAAAGATTGGCACAGTTTACACTTACATCCTGTATAGCATAATCAGCCTATACGTTCCCACTCCTGGGACACAGGCCTCCTCACTGTGAGAGGGAGCGGGCCATAATCCACCACGTGGGCCCAGGTTTGGTGGATGGCACATGTCTTCGAATTTTTGGTTCTAGGATATGCCACTTTCCTCACGATGTTTTCCTTCATCATTTTGAGAGCAGTGGTGATGAAATAATTTACACAAAGTAATGTTGCCTCTCTGGGTTAGAACCCACCTACGACACGTAAATCGGGGCCGTTACCACTGGGCCACCACTGCTCTAAAAGAAACTTAAGGCTCCTCCTTCCTAAAATACAGCAAAACTAAGTAACTTTGTGACCATTTTTTACAGTAACTAGGTATAGCATCTTTTTGATAGGAAAAAATACACAGCTATCTACAATACATAAGAAGTGATTTCATTTGTCCTGAAATCTATTTTAGTTTGTAAACTAAGGTCCACTTAATCCAGGTCTATTTCTGTCTATTTTTTCTAGTTTTTACCATATTACGCCTGCAATTTTCATTAAAAGTGTTCATAAAATACAGTTGTCTACAAAATAATAAGGAATGATTTCATGTCATTACTTTTTTAGTCCAATCAATAGATTTTTTGTAAATCGATCATTTTTACTTCATATTTTGCAAGCGTTGCGTCATCGCGCTTCTCTTTCTTTTCTATGCAGTCCGACAGTGACCGCGCTTTTTACTATATGCTGATAATCAACGTGTCTGTCGCAGGCAATTTGTATGATTCCGCGTTTTACAAACGGCGTCGTCCGTTTAAAAACGCTCGCTGTTTTAAAATATGCCGAAGGCAAATTGGCGAATTGTTCAATTGTTAAAATTTCGACATTGATTGTTATAGTGGGGTAACCATCATAAAACACGGGTTGGACAAATCAGACTTTATTTCAGAAATCAGGTAGGTACCTATTCAAATAGGACTAACTTAAAATACCGGCACTCCTAAAGTAATTAAATTAATTAAGTAACAAAAACAACACTAATCTAATTTAAACTGATGACGTACGTAACAATAATGCAACTTTTATGAATAATATGGCATTTTAAATGAAAGACAAACGGATAGGGGAACCACTTTACAAACGCACCCGGCGATTTTATATACTAGCTATTTTTTTTTGGGTACAATAGACACTTTTTAGTGTATCATTGAAAACAACAAAGTGTGCAAAATAAAAGATGCCGAAAAAAAAATTACATTACGAGTACCATATTGACCTTGAAATCAAGGTCAATGACCCTGAGGCTGTCATCGTCTAATATATGAGACATTCACCGCCTCATCTATCCCAAATGATTCACCAAAAATAGAGGGGATATGGCGCTCGGCGGCCGCTACCGCGGCACCGCTCGCTCGCCGTCGCGCGTTAAGGGTCACTGTTCTAACCTAACCTAACCTAACCCAAATGATTCACCAGCAATAGAGGTAATGGTCACTATTCTAACCTAACCCAAATGATTTACCAATGTGAAGTTTCGGACGCTCGGGTGTGATAGTACAATGGAGCCCGGATAGGTAGGTGTACAGAGGCCAGCATCAAGCTAACCCAATCTGTCAAATTTTCACAATTGAATAATAACTTTGTTCCTCCGACCACCAGATTCCATGGACACCTTAGCGTTTTTTACGTGCCGGATAACCTCAAAAACTTTATCATTTGTCCACGGCTTTTTTACTTAATTCCCTATAATAAATGTCTTTAAAACAATACTTTTTTTGTGAAAAGTCCTTTGAACACGTAGAATTTGCACTGTTTTCAATGTTTTTCTGTGTCACAAAACCACTACTCGACGCCATTTTTCTTGTTTTGATTAGCAGCGCCACGCGTGGTAAGAAAAATTACTAAATATTTCAATTTGCCGCGGCATTTTGTAAACGGAGATTGAATTGTATATCAAATGATGTGGCACATTGATATATATACACTAGATTAGCAATTACCGCGCCAAGGCGTTGCCACTGGACATACGGCCACGGCCGTATGCGTAGCTAACGTCAGTTCAGTGCTCTGTATGACGGCAGCCGAAGTGAACCGAGTGACACGCGACAAAAAATATCGCCAAAACGGGTAAATGCGTAATGAAAGAATGCGATTCAAGATCACAAAAACTACCGGAATTACTTTTCACACGTAAGTTTATTGTTTCTGTGTTTATATCATCGTAAAAACGCAGTAAAATAAATAAAATGTAGATTTTTTTTTAATCATGATCAGTGTTACAACTAAAAACTATGTTTTAGTTTCCCACATTTGTGGGAGTTTTTAATTTATGGAATACGCGATTTTAAATATTTTTAATGATAATTAACAATGTTCCAGAGTACCTAAAGATGCAATCAATTTTCTCAATCAATAATCCGATTGCTGAGAAAAGAGACTGACTGGCTACCTACTAAATCTACTGTCATTTGTTTGAAGCACTTCCGTGATCAAGATAAAATAGGCCCAAAAAGCGAATGTGGCCGTGTTTATTTGTCCAATCAAGCAATTGTAATGCTTATTGTAAGTAATGATTTTATGCGGCAATTAATATTATCGAATTATAGGTAATGCCAACAAAACATGCCTTCTCATTGAACTCCCACAGCAACAAATTAGTTTATATCGACTCAAACTAAATTATGTACTGAATGTTTTTTTCAACTTAGTTTTTAGATTGTAAAGAGCTGTTTTGCCTACAATAAATTGTATATTTTTCAGGACAACCGTTATTCTAAAGAGCAGGTGGAGCTTTCAGAAGAACAAAAAATGGATGTGGATCCTGTGGAAACCGACGGAGAGATAGTCGAAATAACTGAAACGCCCCGAAAGCGCAAAATGAGGAAAATAATTCACCGTTTGAAAAATTTTTCGGCTAGAAGACTAAGAAAAGGAAAAAATATATCACAAAAAATAAAAGACTAGAAATAAAAAAAATAAACGATGATGATAGAGGAACTGAAAAAAAAACGTATGTTGAGCGAAGAAGACGAAATGCAGCTAAATGTAAATGATGAAACAGTGCAATTCATAGAAGAATTAAAAAAACCTTCAAAAAGAAAAGGACTTATAGAAAACTGACTCTTTGGGGAAACCGAAGGTTTTGTCTTTGCGATTATGGACGAAGTTATGATGACGAACAACTACCGGAAATATATTGTGAAGGACGGCACGGTTGACATCTGTCGGGCATTCCACCGTCCGGGGGAATCAATCCGTCACATTATTTCTGACTGGTCTCGTCTGGCTAACGGAGACTACTTGCATAGGCACAAACTTGTAGCCAGGATTATCCACCAGCAACTTGCTCTGAAATACAGTCTTGTGGAATTGGAAGTACCGTACTGTAGGTATGTGCCCGACCCAGTTCTCGAAAATGGCAATATTACGTTGTATTGGGATCGATCTATCATCACTGACAGGACTATTGTTGCCAATAAGACAGACATAGTGGTGATAGATCGATTAGAGCGTCGCACAATGATTATTGATATAGCGGTCCCGCATGACGAGAACCTCGTGAAAGCTGAAAAAGATAAGCAGATTAAGTATCTTGACCTGGCTCGCGAGGTTGTCGACATGGGGGATGTGATACAGCAATCGTTATGCCGATAGTCGTGACGGCCAATGGCATAATAGCCAAGAGCCTCGATCTACACCTGAACAGGCTCTCGTTAGGCAGCTGGATTAATGAAGATTGCTCCAGAAAGCGATACTTCTGGACACCGCGCGTATCGTTAGGAGGTTCCTCTCTAAGCAGCCCTGACCACCGGTACCTTGGACCCTGTTCCCGATACCGGTGGGCTACTATTTTTAATATTTTTTAATGTTTTTATATTTAAAAATGTAAATTATATGTATGAAAATTAGCTAAAGGAAATAAAAAATGTTCAAAAAGAAAATGCTTTGATTATTTTCATTACATATAACCTTCTAATACACATCTAATAAGAAATACATTATTCACATACTTAAAAAATAATTTAACGTTTACCGTTTAAACGTTACGTTTTTTTTTAACGTTTAAAAAGTTAGGTAAAATTTCGCATGGGTAGGCAACCCCATCCCGCCATTGCATGTTTATATTGCGGTCTTCGTCTAATCTAAGCGACAGTATTGTTCTTGCGACTTGTGTAAGTGAGACAGATATATGTTTACTTTTAAATGTTTAGTGGTTTCAAAGCTACGTCGTTGCATTTAAATAGTGGTTATACTTTTTTTACACATTTTAATGAGGTTTGCTTCTCTAGTTATATAACTCAATGATGTGGCATATTATAAATTGACTAGGTAATTTACATTTTGCCTTCGGCATATTTTAAAACAGCGAGCGTTTATAAACGGACGACGCCGTTTGTAAAACGCGGAATCATACAAATTGCCTGCGACATGTCTAACGTTAACACAAGAGAGTTCTCTCTTAGTTCTTACTCCTGAGTTCGTCTCTAATGAATGATATAAGTGAAGGCAAAGAAATGTGGAAAAAAGCTTTCAAGAGGTCTGAATATTTCAGAGTTTTCTTTTGAATTGAAAACGTGTTTGAAGTAGGAATAGCTGTTTGGGTGAGATTTATGTGTAATGAATAAGTTGGTTATAAGTGTAACTTGTAATTTTAACTATGTTTCAACATACTACAGCGGGTAACGTCAATTAAGAATTATGGAGGATCTGCTGCCTTCGTAGATCTTTGATAATCATTACGGGTCGTCAGAAGCCTGAAAGTCTGTCCACCGGTCTTACGCCAGAGAGACCGGTAACCAGTGACCGGTGGTTTAGAGCTCCAAGGGAATTGATATTAATTTCAGCTTGACATCTCCACGCGTTCCTGAGAAAAAGTGTCTTGATAGACTGACAGACAGACAGATGGACGGGCGGACGGACAACGAAGTGAAGGATCACTTCGTTGTCCGTCCGTTCGTTCCGTTTTTCCTTTTGAAGTATGGAACCCTTAAAAGATAACAAAATAAAGAAAGAATTGTTTATTTGGAAAATGAAATCGAAGTA
This sequence comes from Cosmia trapezina, assembly GCA_905163495.3. Lineage (NCBI taxonomy): Eukaryota > Metazoa > Arthropoda > Insecta > Lepidoptera > Noctuidae > Cosmia > Cosmia trapezina. The sequence goes on from LR991039.1 coordinate 11,081,805, forward strand.
TAGATTTTTATGCTAACATAATTATAATCTTATCAGTTCACTAAAAAGCGACTCTTAATCAAAATAAAGCAATTATTAACCCTATAAGACAAAACCAATTTTATCTGAGAAAACACTTCTTGATAAACAAAAAACCCTTCTAAATTGAAAAACAAAAATATTTTGATAGGTAAGTACCTACTTCTATCGAATAACAAATTAAAAAGTCTTATCACGTGGTTTAGGTACAGTCAGCAACAAAAGTCGATTAACACTTGCAGTTTTTTAATCTTAATTATTAAGCGAAAATTTAATTCAAATCGGAACAGAAGTAGGTACTTACTTAAAATTTAAAGAACATTAACTCTTAACAGTTAAACGAAAAAAAAGTAGTTTATCGAATCATTCTGTGTTAATTTGGATGATGTCAAAAAGTAGCAGTGTTAACCGACTTCTGTTGCTGACTGTACGACAACAGATATACAAAAAAATAATGTAAAACCTTTATTCTCCACAACACTTCTTAGGCTATTGAAAAAGTAGACACAAAATATTCGAGCCTCAATATGACTCCTCATCGAGCTTTACCTCGCGTCCTAACCAAAAGCGATCGTAGTGCGAAAGCGCGATCATCGCGTTCATAGTATGTAGGTACTTATGTCATTTTTTGATCGGAAAACTGGAAGGCGCCCTCTGTCGGCGCGATCACGCGTTACGGTTACCGAACAATACGTGACATCCTAACTAATATTATAAATGCGAAAGTAAGTTTGTTTGTTGGTTTGTTACCTTTTCACGCCTAAACCGATCATCCTGAAGTTTTGCATAATTATACGTTGACCAGTGTATAAAAACGGACATCTATGTACCTTTCATCGCGCAAAAAAGTAGAGTTCCCGAGAAAAACAACAATAACGTTCTTATGATAATACAGGGTGTATTGGACAGTCCTCCGCAAACTGATAGAGTGAATTCAGTATATCATACTAAGATGACCGGTACGTGATTTTTTTTCAGGAACGTTATGGGAATCCAATAAACCTGATTTGTTTGTGTTTTTGTGCACAAATCGTAGCGTCTATTACTGGTTGGGAGGGGTATGTAATAGGTATGCAGTGAGTTCGATGAACTCTGTAGCTAGACAGAAAGTGAACAGCTGATTTAAGGCGTCATTCGTTAGAGTATTTCTACATCCATTGCTGGTTTTTTTTGTTTTCAGTTTTGTTTTCTGCTGTTTTTTTTCTCATAAATGGAGTGCTGCGAACACACAATGTAATTTTACATTGAAATGAAGAAAATGTAACTGAAAAAATTATTAAAAAATGAAAATTTTCCTGAGAAAATTTCCGGTAGAATATGATTCAAAATGAGGAGCTGAATGAATGCACCCTGTTAGTTTGCGAAGGGCCGTCCCTTACACCCTGTATAGATGGCGCCACGTATCTTTCGAATCATGATGATACTATTAGAAGCAGAGTAGAACCGAAATTGATTGTCAAATGTTAACGTGAGCGAAGCCGCGGGCAAAAGCTAGTTATCCAGGGTGGAATTTTTTGACCACACCTGGAGGGACTAAATACTGGAGATAGCAAATTTTACTCAAAGGAAACATTACTTTATTTTTAAAAAGAAACGGATCTGCATTTAAAGATTTTCGAAAATTCGCTTGCCACACTCGGTAATCGAACCGGCTAAAATCCGAAAAAATAACCCCCTGTACTTTTATAGCATCAATCGATAGGGTCAATCATGAGGATCAAATCTGAAATGATAAATTAAATGAAAGGAAAACCATGAAATCTAAACTTATAAATTAAATGAGACAAGATAAAGCACTTTCACTCAAAGGTCCATCAGATATTATTATTGAATTATATTGTAATTTTTAATTCTATTTATTGACATTATGTATCTTTATTTTATTTGTTTTGATATTGTTTGTATTTGATGTTGTTTTTGATATTGACTGTTTTAATAATGATCTATATTGTAATTATTTCAATTTTTAATTTTATATTTAGTATGGTGTGTAATTCTTTTAATTTTTAATTTTGTAAACCCCTCAAGTGTTTTTTATGTACTAATTTATAAACCGAAAACCCCAGCGGCGGGTGAGGGGGGTTAGTTGCGAACCCCATAGGTTCACAACTACTGATGATGATTTTTTTACCATCGGATGATGTTTTGTTACGTTTATATATATAGGTACGATATAAGCTTATACTAGCTATAGCTATAGCTATATATATAGTGATATAGCTTTTATTAGCAATTATATATAAAGGGTTTTTCCTTATGCACACATGGGGTGCAGAAAACACTCTTGGGGTTAAGTGTGAAATTTCAAAGAATAAATTTGTGTATCCTTCAAAATGGAGCTCATTTCGAGCAACTAATTTGTAAGTTTACTAAACAAGTTTAGATTTCATGGTTTTACTTTAATTTAATTTATCGTGTTTGTTAGAGAGATTTTATCCATATGATTGACCCTATCGATTAATGCCATAAAAGTACAGGATGTTATTTTTCCGGATTTTAACCGGTTCGATTCCCGAGTATGGCAAGCGAATTATCGAAAATCTTTGGGAACAGATTTGTTTTTTTTTTTTTAAATAAAGAAATGTTTCCTTTGAGTAAAGTTTGCTATCTCCAGTATTTAGAGTACTTTCCCTCCAGATGCGGTTAAAAAAATCCACCCTGTATAACGTAACGACCGCGTATTCGCGCGGTGATTGCTTTTGGTTAGGACACGGTCTTAGAAGTTTTGATGTGTCATATTTGTGGCCGATTGTTGTAGATAAGTATTTAAATTAATTAAGGTTGTTAACATTCCTATTCAAAGAAGTAAATCTATATTTAAAAAAGAAAGTCGTGTTAGTTGCACTATTCATAACTCAAGAACGGCTGAACCGATTTGGCTGAAAATTGGTGGGGAGGTAGCTTAGAACCAGGAGAAGGACATAGGATACTTTAAACGGATAAAACGTGGTATAACAAAGGCTGGACCGATTTAGATGAAATTTTGTGTGTATATTTGAATGGGTTCCTGGATGGTTTGAAAACACAATTGGACCCGGTAGGTGGCGCTGCAGTCTGGTTCTAGGATCGTTCAGACAGGACAACGTCTGTCGGGTCCGCTGGTATGATGTATATACTAGGTGACGTGGAAGTCATCGGTTTGAAAAACAAAAATGCAAACACAAGGAAGATTCCTGTCAAATCCATGTTCTAAATGACTGTGGATATTTGAGTCTTCATTCGCCCCACCTCTGCTTCTATTCTCTCTATGTCTGCTAGTCAATGTTGGAGTCGTTTGAACGCCTTCGTCTCTGCGTTGGCTTTCTGGGTTTCCTTCAGAAAATGGTTCTTCCTGTGAATGAGTTCTTAAATGTTAAAAACCGCAATAATAAGTACCTACCTAAAATCTATTGAATAACCATGAAAAGCTTAAGAAACAACTTACTGTTTTTAAGGCCTGCTTGCACCACAAACTACTTATATGCTTTTAGCGCTAAAATAATTTAAAACATCATTCTGTCTCTGTCATATTAAAACGGTTGACAGAAACAGAGCGATGTTTTAAATATGTTTAGCGTTAAACGTATTTAGCGATTTGTGGTGCAAGCAGGCCTTAATTTTCATGTGTCATATTTATGGCCCATTGTTGTAGGTAAGTATTTAAATTAATTAAGATTGTTAACATTCCTATTCAAAGAAAAAAATAAGTAAATATGACTTTAGTAGGTAACGGGGAGTCATAGGTTTCATAAACCAAAATGCCACCAAACGGGAGATTCCTGTCAAATCTATGTCTAAACGACTGTTGATATTTGAGCCTTCATTCTCATTATCTTTTCCTCTATTGTCTCTATGTCTGCTAGTTAATGTTGGAGTCGTTTGAACGCCTTCGTCCCTGCGTTGGATTTCTGGGTTTCCTTCAGAAAAAGGTTCTTCCTGTATATGAGTTTTTTAATGTTCAACACCGCAATAATAAGTATCTACCTAAAATCTATTGACTAACCATGAAAATCTTGAGAAACAAAGCGTCTTCTAGAGAAAAAAATTTACTGGGTCCTTAGGTACTTAGACAAACATTTAAAAACAATTTCGGAACCAATTTCTACCACACGTTTGAAAGGGCATGGAATTTATGATTTTAGATTTGTCTCTGTGTGAAGAGCGCAATTCTATGACATATCTAGAAAGTCTTAGCTCAGCATCATAACCATGCATTTGATTTGGTTGCGTTACAGCTTAAGGCGAAAGCGCCAGGGTAGCCCGCGAAATTCAAAATTTCTTACGTTTTTTGCAATTTGTAGGTTAGTGTGAGCTTGTATGTTGATTAAAATATGATTCGCGGCCGTAGCTAATATGACATTACAGAATTATAATCTACTCATGATTTCATGAAATCGCTAGATTTGAGGTAAATGCTAACTTATGGAGTTGTATTGCTGATTCTAATGATTATAATTCTGTAAAGCCATATTAGCTACGGCTGCGAATCATATTTTAATTAATATACAAGCTCACACTGACCTACAAATTGCAAAAAACGTAAGAAATTTTGAATTTCGCGGGCTACCCTGACGCATCATCCTTAACGTCTTTGCTACGCGTAGTTTAACGGGTTGATAGAGAGGGACAGGCATACACAACTCTATCCACAATTTCATTTCTACTCTTACTAATCAAAAGTGAAACTAAATCATTACCTAATGTATAAAATACTCACCGCATCATTTTCCTGATTCACATCGCAACTACTTTTGGCAGTTGTTCCCACGTGTTCTGTGTCTAAATTGTCATCATCAGAGCAGTGATCATTATTAGCTTCTTCATTAGAATTTGTAACATTACTAAGAATGTTGTCATTTGGAGATCTACTCATCGTAATTCTTGATGTCACTTTTACTGTAGGATCAGTTCTGCATCGCTTTGTTGGCGAACATGATGAATCTGTAATATTAATAAAATTATATGTTGAAATGCTGGCCCCATGACCTACTAAAGATCGCGGAAATCCTTTCTTCTCTCTCGTATTTTAAATGCTTTCGACATCAAAGTGAGTATACCTATACTTTATCTTCGGGGTACACTACATAAATACGAAAAACTTTATTCCGTCCGTCACAAGTACGAATTTGAAAATACCGATTTTCATAATTCCAAATGGTTCAAAATTCCGAATATAACAACTCCGACTTATCATTACTCCTATTTTTATAATTCCTAAATTTCAATATTCCTAACGTTTATAATAACTATTCTCAAAATACCGAGATTCAATAGATCGAATAACGAAAAGTCCGACTTAATGATAATTTGAAACATCAAAAATACGAATTCCGATTATTAAAATACCGATTAATAGAATTCCGAAATTAAAACGCCTTGTTAAACTGTAACCTAACCTAAACGAAGTGATTCCCCAACAATACATAGGGGATTTGCAGCATGCAAGCAAGCATGCACCGTGCAAGCAAGCATGCAGCATGCAAGCAAGCATGCAACATGCCAGCAAGCATGGAACATGTAAGCAGGCATGCACCGTGCAAGCAGGCATGAAGCATGCAAGCAGGCATCCAGCATGCAAACAAGCATGCAGCATGCAAGCAAGCATGCAACATGCAAGCAGGCATGCAGCAAGAAAGCAAGAGTGCAACATGCAAGCAGGCATGCAGCATGCAAGCAAGCATGCACCGTGCAAGCAAACATGCAGCATGCAAGCAAGCATGCAACATGCCAGCAAGCATGCAACATGTAAGCAGGCATGCACCGTTCAAGCAGGCATGAAGCATGCAAGCAGGCATCCAGCATGCAAACAAGCATGCAGCATGCAAGCAAGCATGCAACATGCAAGCAGGCATGCAGCAAGAAAGCAAGAGTGCAACATGCAAGCAGGCATGCAGCATGCAAGCAAGCATGCAACATGCAAGCAGGCATGCAGCGTGCAAGCAGGCATGCAGCATGCAAGCAGGCATCCAGCATGCAAGCAGGCATGCAGCGTGCAAGCAGGCATCCAGCATGCAATCAGGCATGCAGCATGCAAGCAGGCATGCAACATGCAGCAGTGTCCTCTATTATATTTTAGTACTTTTTTTTGTGTATCTGTTTCTATATCTACCTATATTAATTAATGTAATTGTTGTTACCGTTTTAATTAACAATAAACAACAATAATATTTTTAGGGAAGGGAGTCCTTTGCCTATAAATCATATAATAATGTTCATATAAAGGCCAGTAATTGTTAATATTACTTACACGCAAAGCTAACCCTAGCTGGTTGTCTCATTTCTTCGGGTACTTCATCTTCTGCTTCGGTGACCATGGGTTCCGCCGTCGAATCATAACTTGAAGCTGTAAACCGTAGATCTGATGATGAATCTGTAATATTAATAAAATTATATGTTGAAATGCTGGCCCCATGACCTACTAAAGATCGCGGAAATCCTTTCTTCTCTCTCGTATTTGAAATGCTTTCGACATCAAAGTGAGTATACCTATACTTTATCTTCGGGGTACACTACATAAATACGAAAAACTTTATTCCGTCAGTCACAAGTACGAATTTCAAAATACCGATTTTCATAATTCCAAATGGTTCAAAATTCCGAATATAACAACTCCGACTTATCATTACTCCTATTTTTATAATTCCTAAATTTCAATATTCCTAACGTTTATAATAACTATTCTCAAAATACCGAGATTCAATAGATCGAATAACGAAAAGTCCGACTTAATGATAATTTGAAACATCAAAAATACGAATTCCGATCATTAAAATACCGATTAATAGAATTCCGAAATTAAAACGCCTTGTTAAACTGTAACCTAACCTAAACGAAGTGATTCCCCAACAATACATAGGGGATTTGCAGCATGCAAGCAAGCATGCACCGTGCAAGCAAGCATGCAGCATGCAAGCAAGCATGCAACATGCCAGCAAGCATGCAACATGTAAGCAGGCATGCACCGTGCAAGCAAGCATGAAGCATGCAAGCAGGCATCCAGCACGCAAACAAGCATGCAGCATGCAAGCAAGCATGCAACATGCAAGCAGGCATGCAGCAAGAAAGCAAGAGTGCAACATGCAAGCAGGCATGCGGCACGCAAGCAAGCATGCACCGTGCAAGCAAGCATGCAGCATGCAAGCAAGCATGCAACATGCCAGCAAGCATGCAACATGTAAGCAGGCATGCACCGTCCAAGCAGGCATGAAGCATGCAAGCAGGCATCCAGCCTGCAAACAAGCATGCAGCATGCAAGCAAGCATGCAACATGCAAGCAGGCATGCAGCAAGAAAGCAAGAGTGCAACATGCAAGCAGGCATGCAGCATGCAACCAAGCATGCAACATGCAAGCAGGCATGCAGCGTGCAAGCAGGCATGCAGCATGCAAGCAGGCATCCAGCATGCAAGCAGGCATGCAGCGTGCAAGCAGGCATCCAGCATGCAATCAGGCATGCAGCATGCAAGCAGGCATGCAACATGCAGCAGTGTTCTCTATTATATGTTAGTACTTTTTTTTGTGTATCTGTTTCTATATCTACCTATATTAATTAATGTAATTGTTGTTACCGTTTTAATTAACAATAAACAACAATAATATTTTTAGGGAAGGGAGTCCTTTGCCTATAAATCATATAATAATGTTCATATAAAGGCCAGTAATTGTTAATATTACTTACCCGCAAAGCTAACCCTAGCTGGTTGTCTCATTTCTTCGGGTACTTCATCTTCTGCTTCGGTGACCATGGGTTCCGCCGTCGAATCATAACTTGAAGCTGTAAACCATAGATCAAGGTCCTATGAGTTTGGATTTGGAAGTGAACGGGTAGTAAGTATTACATTTGAAAGCACATCCTAACAATAACAGACTGATGTAAAGTTCAGATCTTTTCCAAAAGATAAAACAGTCGGGGCGAAGATCAAGTTTTGTAAATCTATCTAAAAATGTGTACAGCCTAGTTGACGGTTGACATACGTCTCTCACAAGTTAACGACACGACTGCGCGTCATTTGTTTGGAAGCTTCTAGAACCTTCTAGAAGCTTCGACTCGACCTTATTGGCCGAGCGGATTGTGGCGGGAGCGGTTAGAAAAGGTTTCGCGTTATAACCTTCATTATTTTTATGAGCATAACGAAGATCGCTAAGATTCGTATTTTGCAGACAACATTATTACTTAGAACCAGTTTATCAATTACAAACATTTTATCAATTATTATGTTTATTAAACTTTTTAAACTTTCGCGATTTGTACACATTATAAAACACTATCGAAAACGGGTCTTATCGCGATATTCTTTTTAACGAGGTAAACAGGTACCTACTTGTTTCCCGACGTTTCGACCGCCTTGCAGCAATCGTGGTCACGGGAGGACTGGAGGAATATCGCGATAAGACCCGTTTTCGATTGTGTTTTAATATGTTTATGTCACAATACACACGCAGCGCATTTTGTCAACCTCTCGCTCACACGGGGCCAAATTTTTAAGATTGTTAAATGAAAAGATGCTTTTTGAAATGCGTAATCAACTATAATATTAGACGTGGGTGTAGATCGGACAGAGTTTGTGGCATAGTGTCGGCGAAACTTGAAGTGGTCCGACGGCAACACGATTTCTTTAGTTCGAGGCTGTACAATAAGGTAACCAGTGTACTCCATATTCATTCTCGTTCTTATAGGGATTGCAAAACACTCACTGACGAATGGCTTCAACACAGAACATATTATGTTCTGTGGGCTTCAAACCCTCACCTATGAAGACCTGGAGAGCTTGGTCAAACCCTGATTTGTTTCCAATATCGACCTCTTCCTTCCGAAATAGACTCATTACACATAAATTAAGACACACTCACGCACACACACACACACACCCCTACACACCTATGCAAACACCCACACGCACATAATACATTCGCTCGTACCTACACATATTCACATTATTTTTTAACCTATTATTCTAGTTTGTAATCAATCTCCTGTGTTTAGCATATATTCTAGAACGCTATCGTCCTTTTCCTGAGGTGGGCGTTAATTCCTACGACACAGTATTTTACTAATGTAGGTATTATCGCACTAAATGTTATTGTCATACTGTGTTTTTTGTTCAATAAAGAATTTATTTATTTATTTATTTATTTATAATAGGACTAGTAAATAATGTTAATTTAATAGGTAAGTATACATAATTATTAAAACACATTTTTATTGTGTTATCTAATACACTCTGTTCAAAAAGTATTATCTGTTTTTGAGATGAGTTAAATAAATGCCACAAAAAAATGTGTTTTTAATAGTTACTATACCTATTAAATTAACATTATTTACTTATTTACCTTTAATTGATTACAGTTTTCAAAAAAGTATCTTTTCATTTAACATCCTTAAAAATTTGGTCCCGTGTGAGCGAGAGAGGTGACAAAATGCGACAGCCTTCTGTCATAAGTCGTCGGCGACTCACGCGCGATTTCAAATCACCGGTGACTAAAGTCTTTGCATGTGTACTATGCGAGCCAACTAAGAATAGGATCGCGCTTGCTGCCAACTTCACACGATAGCTGTCAAATTAGTACTGCCGATAGCTGTCAAATACACGATAGCTGTCAAATTAGTACGCATTGGTAATGAAGTTCGCGAGTATTGCGAATCAAAATGGCGTCTCGACAGCAGGTACTATAAGAAGAATAGTACTGTCAAGACGCCATTTGGCTCGCATAGTACCAAGCCTAAAAATTGGGCGAATTAATTGCCTTCGAATCTGTCTTCCGATTGTATCCAGCTACTTATTCAAGTTACAATGTCACAACAGCAGTGAGTGATCACACGATGTAATGTGAAAACGAAGCTTTGATATTATTCATGTTAAGTTACTGTCCGGGAAGTTAGCAATAAACCTTACGAGTGGTAGTCTGCAGACCCTCCCATCTGTACTAACTTAACTACATCAATCCATGTCCTTCAATTGAGTTTCCAAGTAGTGATGGACATCTTACGTGCCTCTTTAAGTCTCAGACTTGAAGTTTAGGGCGCAATTTTCGTGATGGAGTTAAGTTTAGGGTGAGATTATACGACTACTTAAGGCGACGCTATCTGACTTTTGATGATTTTAAACTGAAGATCACGTCTAAACGAGTAGTGTTAATGATTTGAAAAAAATATATGTTAAATTAGAGCATTTTCTTAATAACATAATATGTGAATATTTTAGATTATTGTTATATTAAATAGTGTAATTAATTTGTAAAGTTATGTCTAACGCAGATAAAAAGCTGAGAATCACGCAAAAACTGTCAGGCGTATTTTTATGAAACCTTCACCATTTTAAAGGCAATTTAATTATTTATCTTTTAGTATACGTGTTTTATTAAAATGCCTTTTGTTTTATGTATAATAAATTAATAATGCGTCTAATTTGGATCAGCGCTCCTTGATGGGCGAGTCCTATTACTGGCTGGACGTACGACGCGTTGCGTGAGCTCAGCACAGAACGCGCAAGATAACCACTAAAATAAATAAAATAAATAAATATCCTTGGACATTTCACACAACGCCATCTAGTCCCAAGCTAAGCAACCTAATGCTTGTGTTATGGTAACGAGATGGCTGATAAACTAATTATATACTTTTTTTTTTGTAAATACATACATATTATAGATAGAAAAACACCCAGACTCGGAACAAATACTTGTAGGTCGTACAAATATTTGTTCCGTGCGGGAATCGAACCCACGACATGCTGCCAACTCAAGGTCATTGGCGTATAGTTCCACCTTAATTAGACACAGAAATAGATGGGTTCTATTTCCGGGTCGGGCAAAGTGTTATTGGGTTTTTACATCTGAAATTTCTCAGTAACAGCCCAGAGTGTGGATTTGTGCCCGGTTGATGGTAATAGCCCGCCCCCTATTACATGGGACTTAAGCATAGGTAACTTGCAAAATGTGGGTGCACCATAGGTGGACCCCTTGCTTCTGCCTAACCACAGTATTGTCGGAGACAATACCACAGTATTGTCGGAGACAGGCGTAATGTTATGTTATGCTCGAAGGTTTTGGCAGAGGATACATTCAGGGTGGTCCAAATAGTGACGTCAAAAAGAAAAATCTGAATTCCTCATATCCCCCTGGGTATTCGAAAGTACCCCATGTATGTTCCGATATCTTTTGTAGTTTTCGAGTCATTTTTGTTTTTGTAATTATTTAGTTTACTGCCGGTGGAGCTTCAAAAATTCATATCTTTTTTTATTTTTCAGATATATTTTTTGTAACATGAAAGTACCTAAGTTTCATGACGAAAATGTGACAACAAAAAATCTAAAAAATACCCTTTACAAAAAAAGATAGGAGGTAGCTCCTGTCCTCTCATAGTTTTCTTACCTCTGATTGTGCATCACACACAGTGATCTTTATTTTCGTTTCGTTTGTTACTTACCCATCCGTCACTCCTCAAGTGTCGAACGCACTCCATGTGTGCGTATGGAAAAATCAATAAAACGCCTTTTTATAATAGCTATATAAGCGTATATCTTATACAAGGTGTAACCTCATCATCTCATCATTATGGTCATTGTACTCATGAACAACTTTTTATCTACATCAAACTCGTCAAAATGTAGGGAGCAGCTGATTTATTTTTCGCGATTTCAGATTTGGTCCCTCAATAACACTTGTTCATAATGGTGAGTACTATGACCCCTTCAGTGGTTGTGCGATATTTATGTTACACATTGTATATATAAACATAAAAAAACATCATCCAATGGAAAAAAAAAGCATCCTCAGTAGTTGTGAACCTATTGGGTTCGTAACTACTGGGGCTACACATTGTCATGAACCTATGGAATTCATAAATTAGTATACAGGGTGAAATTGAATACATGGGCAATATTTTAAGGGTTCATTGTACTTATCATTCTGAACAACTTTTACTATGGGAACAAACCTGAAATCGCGAAAAAAAAATCAGCTGTTCCCTACATTTTGACGAGTTATGCGAGCATAATGTATGTGACAGCTGATTTTTTTTTCGATATTTCAGGTTTATTTCAATAGTAAAAATTGTTCATCATGATGAGTACAAGGACCCCTTAAAATATTGTCCATGAATTCAATTTCACCCTGTATAATATCGGCTGATGATGGCGGGATTAGTGGGCCAATTGTCGTACCTAAAAACGTTCAAATTCACATGCCAGCGACAATCAAATGTCAAAAATGTAGGTAAACGCTATACAATTTTTGACAGATTGAGTCTTGAGATGATATTGCGAACGTTGTTAAAAATACGGGAATTGCCCTTAAGGTTGCCGCCATATATACCTAATAATAAGTAAAATAACTATGAAAAGACAGGTAAAATAATCTTAGCTGTGTAATATTATTATGAACTTACATGCTGCCAAGCTGTCAAGTCGTTCTCTTTTGCGATGACGGCGACGGAATATTATGTCTTCGTCCAGCTTTTTCACATCTGTTACGGGTAAAAGGTTTCGTCAGTTCAATTTCGTCACAATATACAATTTTGTGTTAGTGTATTACTAATTTACAATGTAGGACTATTGCAAAAACAAAGTATTATATACAGGGTGTTTCTTTTAAGGGACAGCCAGTGCGATCTGATCGCAGAGTACCTATCGATTTAACCCCCATTGTCGATTATCGATTTATCGATTTTTTGTAATTTTCGAGTTATTTTGGATCCCTCATTTCATATCAATGGTAGTGGTTAAGGATAGTATTAGGTATACAATTTTAGAGGCATGAGAAACAGGGTGTAAAGTTCACTCATCCTCCATTGAAAAGGGAGGATCCTCCGACCAGCCGGGTGTTGTGTCTGGTGGGTTACTGCCCGACGGTTGATGTCGGGACGTTGTATATATGCTAGTCGCATGGTAAACTCTAATTGCGCGATGCAGGATTGCGTGACGTCATGTCATTGTGATGCGTAGTTCGTATGTGGCGATGTAGATGCCGCCACATCACTCTCCTCCGGAGACCGGAAGTCGATATTGGGCTGAGTCGTGTATCTTGCGATGCTTGCCAGTGCCAGTTGTGGTTCCAGTGAGTCGGAACCGGGTGCCGCATAGCTCACGGTGAGTCGGAACTGCCTGCGGTGATACCCCAGTGAGTCGGGGTGGCGCTGCGTTTATGCTCCGGTGAGTCGGAGTGTACAGCGCTGGGTTGAGGTTGAGGCTGAAGGTGATGACCAGGAATGCGCGTCCGCTGCATGCTGGTGGTCAGGATACACGTTGAAGCCGTGGATGCTGGCTGGCTGTGTGACTCACCGCTTGAAAACTTGAGGAATTGATGCTGATGACGTCACGCTGAAGGAGTTGCACGAAGGCTGCGCTGACGTTCATGCTCGGGATCACCAGTTTAGAGGCATGAGGAACAGGGTGTAAAGTTCACTCATCCTCCATTGAAAAGGGAGGATCCTCCGACCAGGCGGGTGTTGTGTCTGGTGGGCCCGACGGTTGATGTCGGGACGTTGTATATATGCTAGTCGCGTGGTAAACTCTAATTGCGCGATGCAGGATTGCGTGACGTCATGTCATTGTGATGCGTAGTTCGTATGTGGCGATGTAGATGCCACCACACAATTTATGTTTTTATTATCAACTGAGCTCTGCTTAAACGTAGAGAAATAGTAAATATTAGATTGATAAAAATATGCAAAGATATGAATAAATTATAAAATATGAAAATCACAATATTTCAGATACACTACTTTCAACGACCGATTTCAGCAAATAATGCCCTATTTAGTACATTCTTATTCAAAGTTGACCAAAAAAAAAAATAATATAATGTTTTAAAGCCATCATTGAATCAGGAAAAATATAACTCGAAAACTACAAAAAATCGTGGAACATACATGGGGGTTAAATCGATAGTTATCTGCAATCAGCTCGCACTGGCTTGACACCTTAAAAGAAAAACCCTGTATACATAAAATTGAACATGAAGCAATACCTACATATACAAATATGTTAGTATGTCCTGCCTAGATATCTCTTTTGTTGTCTGTACATCTTAGTAGTGACAAAAATTGAAAAGAGTATGCTTAGATGGTTTGGTCACATTGAGAGGATGTGTGAAACCCCGGGACTAACAAAAGGTATTTACAAGGCAGATGTGAGTGGAAACGCCGGGAGGGTATGCTCTTCGAGGACATGACCTTATTGGTGATGTTCTTCATAAAGGTCAGGTACGTATTAGCCGAAGTTCGCACGGATGTAAAAATATCGCAGTGGGATTTTATCGCGCACTGGATTTTCAACTCTCGGTGTTGAGCCGAGCTTCGAGAATCCAACCTACAACAACAGAGTGCATGCCAGCGCGTCGATAAAACACACTGTTGGATTTTCAACTCTCAGCGCTAAGCAGAGCGTTGAAAATACAGTGCGCGAAAACAAATCGCCGCGATATTTTTACGTCCGTGCGAACGTCGGCTAACTCGCTACCGGCGTGCGTGTATGACTAGTTGTATGAACGCAAACGAAGCAAAGGGAGTATGTAAGGATCGTAGCAGGTGGCCTTCTGTATTTTCTAACTAGGCCCATGTGAAGGTGTGAGTTTGTGTGTCTATAATAGTAGCAGCTTCACAAAGCACGAATCTTAGCGGCCGCAGAGGCGACTCCGTGCTCTGTGCTATGGTATTTACTACATTCGGCTAGTAATTTGATTTCCAGGGTTCCGTACCTCAAAAGGAAAAAACGGAACCCATATAGGATCACTTCGTTGTCCGTCTGTCTGTCTGTCAGTCTGTCAAGACCCGTTTCCTCGGGAACGCGTGGAGGTATCAAGTTGAAATTAATATCAAATACGTAGTTAGGTCCCTTGGAGTTCTAAAAAAATCAAGCTTCTAAGTCAACGAAATAAAAAAATACGGCCATTTAAGCGACATATTTTAATACTCGCAAGTAAATCAAAACCTGTAGGGTACTTCCTGTTGACCTAGATTAATGAAATTTGGCAAGAAGCAAGGTCTCACAGTACAAGTAGGTAAATGAAAAATTCCGAAAATTGTTAATTTGTAATTTTATCACGTAAAAAAAAAATGTTTTTAGAATACAATGTTAAGTTGGTTTTTGGGATAAATTCTTTTCAACTACGGACACACACTTGGGCGGTTTTTTAAATTGCGAATGTCCACTGCTGGAGGTGATCGCTATACTAATTAAAATCATCAGTACAACTGAAAATAACGATCCTAGGCCACACGCATTCAGCTGCTACTAACCACTCGCAAAGACCACCGCTCCAACTAGCCTGAAGGCGGAAATTTCTTAAAAACGGTCAAAAAGGTGGTTTTTTAAAGCTGTATTACTGTGTATCTCATAAACCGTAAATAATTCTGACAAATAATAAAAATATAATATGTTCAAGTCCTTTTCGCATACAGTGATGGAACTCAAAACATAATTAAACATACTATAATGCACCAAAAAAATCTTCAAACATAACTCTTATTAATCTTTAAAAGCTGTTTATCCCTTCATTAACAATTATAATTATAATTCAAAATATACCATAAAAGGTCAAATGCCAAACTGCATCCAGTGATGGATTATTTATTATTAAATAGTTAATTTCTAATTTTATACGATTTTATTTTCACTTTTACGACATAATTCAGGTGCGCGTGAGACGCCATTTCACTTACACACCGAGCTAAACCACACTTGGATCTGGGCCTTAATCTATCTTTACCAACTCACGGTTGCTGAACAGATTACAGGAACAACTTGCGACCAACGGATGTCCCTCAAGTTAAAGGGGAAAATTTACAAGTCCATGATAATGCTGGGCAATGAAGAAGACGTATGAAAAAAGATTGCATACAACGGAGATGAGAATGTTGAGATGAATTTGTGGAGTGATGAGAATGGAAAAAGTAAGAAATGAGTATACAGGGTCATTGGTAAAACACCAGTAACCTCTTAAGGGGTCATTGTACTCATAATTTTGAACAACTTTTACTATGGGACCAAACCTGAAATCGCGAAAAAAAAAATCAGCTGTTCAGTACATTTATCTACATCAAACTCGTCAAAATGTAGGGAGCAGCTGATTTTTTTTTCGCGATTTCAGGTTTGGTCCCATAGTAAAAGTTGCTCAGAATGATGAGTACAATGACCCCTTAAGAGGTTGCTGGTGTTTTACCAATAACCCTGTATAAGAAGATGTTTGAAAGTGGCGCCAGTGACAGAAAAGTTGAAAGGAAATCGTTTGGCTTGGTATGTGATGAGGAGAGACGAAACGCATGTGACTAAAAGAGTGATGAATACATTCTTTGGCCTTTCTCTACCTCTCCATCCATCAAGGATGGAGAGGTAGAGGTAGGCCAAAGAAAAGATGGATAGATTGTGTGAGGAATGAATGATATGAAAGAGAAGTGAGTGAATGATAGCGTGATGGTTGAAAGGGGGAGAATGGAAGAAGAAAACTTGTTGCACCGACCCCAAGTGACATGGGATAAGGGCAGGAAGATGATGACCAATTCACGGTTGTGCGGACGTAAACCATTGACGAAAGACTTTACTTTATTTTATTTAGTTGGTTCTGAAATACACGTATACACACTCCCGGGCTCCTAAAATCGAGCCTTCATGCTATTCCATGTGAGGTATTATGGCCGAAAACAACAAAATAATATTTTTTTATGCGTTTGTAGTTTGAAGCCGACATACTGGCCATAATTATGAGTGTCGTCATTGTTCCGAATTTGAATTCACGACCATTTAAAAACTTATGGACTTCTGTAAAAAAAGTGCTGGCTCGATTTAGGAGCCCAGGAGTGTATTACACAGGGTGGCTTATAATTGACGTATTCCTTCCAGCACCCTAATTGCGTAACACACCATCAATCGGAATCGTTTTAAGAGTTCAACTACATTTATTGCGATATTTACGTTGCTGAGCAGTTAAATTTTTCGAACAAATGAATCAGTGGATTAGCAATTTACTTCAAAATGATTCAGATTCCGATACATAGCCAATAGTGTGTTAAGCAATTAGGATGCAGGACGTGTTAGTGTGACCCAGTAAAGCCTACGCGAAAATTCATGGGAATCGAGAAAACCCAATTTTTATGCATTTTTGAATTTCCCAGTTTTTGTCATTAAGGCCCTGGTTCCAAGCTTCGTTTAGCTCGGTGTGTAAGTGAAATGGCGTTATGGCTGTCTAGTTTGATGCACGAGATAGAAGATTCTCCCGCGCACCGGAATTATGTCGTAAAAGTGCAAATAAAATCGTATAAAATTAGAAATTAACTATTTAATAAAAAGTAATCCATCACTGGATGCAGTTTAGAATTTGACATTTCATGGTATATTTTTAATTATAATTATAATTGCTAATGAAGGGATAAACAGCTTTCAAAGATTATTAGGAGGTATGTTTAAAGATTTTTTTAGTGCATTAAAGTATGTTTAATTATGTTTTGGCTTCCATCACTGTATGCGAAAAGGAATTGAAAATATCACATTTCTTTTACATGTCAAAATTATTTACGGTTTATGAGATACACAGCTTTAAAAAACCACCTTTTTGATCGTTTTCAGGAAATCTGCGCCTTAAATAATAAATTTTCTCTAAACTCTCAAATTAAATGGCCTTCATTGCATAAAGCGTACAAAATACGGGGAGGACATCTTCATTTAATCAGCTATCTATCATTTAATTTGAGAGTTTAGAGAAAATTGATTTTAATCACGAAAACTGGGAAATTTTTCAAAAATACATAAAAATTGGATTTTCTCGAATCCCACGAATTTTCACCTAGGCTTTATGGGGTGCAATGGGTTACACTCACTAACATCCTGGAAGGAATACGTCAAATTACAAGTCACCCTGTACTGCCTGTACACATTTTAGATGATGCAAAGATAAACTCATTGGTGTTTTAACGTTACACCACAGTCTTCGACTACTTACATAATTTAGAGAATAGAACATTACGATATACAATAAAACAGTTTCTCACCGTCAAACAGTTTATCCAAGCTTAGTTTATAAAGCTTGGCGGCTCCAGAAATGAGATGTGATGATGCTCTGAGCGACAATCTTCTGGTAGCCAAGACTGAGTCATTCGTAATCTTTGAATTTAATTCATTGCTGAAAAAAAAAATGGAATCCCTATTATTTTACTGTAGCCTAATACTTAAGTATTCTGTGCACTTCTTCCCCACTGCTCAACTAGATTGCTCAACTAGTTGAGCAATTGAGCTGTAGGACATAGTTTGTATTACCGAACATTTTATGTTGCTCAACTATTTTTTGCTCAACTTAGTTGATCAGTAGGTCATCCTGTTGTAAAGTCGAATATATAACCTACTGCTCAACTGCTCTTGTGGCACTGGCCACTAATCTATTGATTTATAATATGAAAAATAATAAGCATATGAACTTAGATGAATGATAGGTCTCGCTGGCGCGAGCGCAGCGAGACTTATCATT
The DNA here is from genome assembly GCA_905163495.3 of Cosmia trapezina. Lineage (NCBI taxonomy): Eukaryota > Metazoa > Arthropoda > Insecta > Lepidoptera > Noctuidae > Cosmia > Cosmia trapezina. The sequence continues at coordinate 11,100,253 of LR991039.1, forward strand.
CATCTATGCATATGAAACTTGAAATGCAGCATGCAGCCCTATATGACGTTATGTGAACAACATTCTATAGAAAAAGTGCTTCATAAAAATTATCAGTAAGTATGTTAGGAGAGCGACATAGAACCAACAATGTGCTCGAAAGTTGGAAAAAAAACAAATCTATAAACAAATCAAACAATAACAAATCTATAAACAAAAACACTAAGACATTGTTAAGATTATTAAAAGTATTAGCCGACATTGACGTGCTTGCTCTAGATAAAATAGCGAACAGGAGAAGAAAGAAGTATATACATAATGATGATATAATTATTTAGGTACATAACAACGCAACAAATTCATTCAGAAATCTCAATTGGGCACGCTCTCGAAAAATTACGATAAGTAACACATTCAACAAGCAAAAAGAAGAAATATAAATAATAATAGTTACTTTTAGTTTTATTGATGGTCTGACATTTTCAGTACTAGCGACCTACCCAAAATGTCCTTTCTTTGGTATTGTTCATCGAGTTATTGAGCTCCTTAAATCCTGAGTTGAGCTACACGATTGTTGGCAAATGCTTGCAGGCTGGACAGTGGACAGGTCCACTCAAATTTGTAGTGTGGCTGACACTGGCTTGGCCACCATCAGGGATTTTACTTTTGATAACACAAAAATTTAGTCGTTAATTAGTCGAAATTTGTCGCCAAATATCAGAATTTGTCGGTCACTGGTTCAAAAGTTATAAGGGGTCATTGGTGGCCGATCTGGAGAGTCTCCCCAGCTTGGCCACCTTTGTATCTCAAAAACTAGGGCACCTAGCGAAGATCTATTTTCTCCCAGATTTAGTCGCTAATTAGTCGAAATTAGTCGCCAAGTCACAGATTTAGTCGGGTCTTAGTTTAGAAGATATAATGAGTTCAATTTTTAAGTATAGTTCAAGAGCTAGATTGAAGAGTTTACGATAAAATCTTTGATCTAGCTCTTGGTCTATACTTAAAAATTGAACTCATTATATCTTCTAAACTAAGACCCGACTAAATCTGTGACTTGGCGACTAATTTCGACTAATTAGCGACTAAATCTGCTAGAAAACAGATCTTCGCTAGGTGCCCTAGTTTTTGAGATATAAAGGTGGCCAAGCTGGGGAGACTCTCTCCAGATCGGCCACCAATGACCCCTTATTACTTTTGAACTAGTGACCGACAAATTCTGATATTTGGCGACAAATTTCGACTAATAATTAACGACTAAATCTTTGTGTTATCAAAAGTAAAATCCCTGATGGTGGCCAAGCCAGTGTCAGCCACACAAATTTGTATGGTTCTTTCCTCATAAGACCATTTCAGACATGGATGTACATGGTCCTCACATGATCTGACCAAGATTATGTCTGGACTTTAAAAGAGACTTTGATCCTTGAGTTTGTTTCGTCATTTCTTCTCAGGGTAGTCAGATATGAAATGTCGACTTCATCTAGCTTATTTTTTAATTATTTTTTTTATATGACGTGTAAAAGTGATTCCGAAATCCTATTTACAGAATAAAAAAAATCTTTTCACGTATATTAGGGGTACCTACTTGCCGCCGGGGTCGCGGGTTGTTTGAAAGAGATACCGTGGCCCTGGCATAGGCAACTGAAGGAACACGGCTGGGTTATAATCAGTAAAAGTCTGACACGCCCTTCCGCTCCACCCAGGGCGGGAGTAAGTCATTTGATGATTTAACATCCACAAGAAAAAAAAAGGGGGTACTTACTAATTAAAGTGTTTAATTCGAAGTTTTCTTAAAAAAATATATTTTAAGATTTCTTAGTAGCTGGTGAAGTTTATTATTAATTATGAGATTTGGAGTTTTTATTTTCTAGTCTATAAATATAGTTGTGCAGTTTTAGTTGATCAGCGGGTATTACCCACTGCTCAACTATTCATAGTTGAGCAATTACCAGTTGAGCCATTGGTAATACCCACTGCTCAACTTTATGCAGTTGAGCAATCTAGTTGAGCAGTGGGGAAGAAGTGATTCTGTGCTGCAGCCGGGTTCCGAGATTATTGAAATCAAACAGATTTATTTTTTAAGAGATTACGAAATTTAAAATTACGAAAAAAAAATCGACATCCTTCATGCCAGTGTGTCAACGTTAACTGAAAAAAAAATACACCACACGTAATAATTTATGCAAACGTACCAGATCTCTGGCAAATTTGTGTCTTCGATATCTTCAAGTATGTTGTGCGCCAGCTTCCAGACACAGCCCAGCGTTCCACTATCAGCTCTAAACATGACGAGCGTGATAAGTTTCAATCACAGAATACAGTAATATAGTGAACGGTTTCAATGGCCGAAGATAAGTTTTGCCGATTACCCGCGCTAAATACAAAATGTGCTCAGTATGTGCTCTGTGGCCTAGTAGTTGTGAATGTAGCAATAAAATATTCTGGCAAAACTAATTGTTAGTCTATGTTTCGTGTCTATGATAGTTTCTGTATAAGTAAAGGTGAATCCACACAGTCCGGCCGCTTTGCCCCGCCGCTTTGCTATGTGTGTGGTGACCGGCGGGCGCGGCGGCAAGGCCGCCGGCTGCTGTGTGGATCCACCTTAATGGACGCTCACTAATTGTGTAATAATTTGCAAGTAGTTGTTCTAAATAAAGTTCAAGAACCAAAATCTTTGTTCTAATTCCAAGACCCAGTAACAGCAGTTATTTTTTTTACAATTTTCTTATTTTCCTAATTGTGCCTTATAAAGTTTCAATTAGGTAGTATTTTGTTATATTGTTCCAAAATTAAAATATTTTGAGAATGTAATTAAAGTTTTGATTTATTTTTCTCAATGTAACCTTTTTGATATCATTCAAAATGTCATTGGTGGCAATTATTAGTAAAATTTTTTTTGAATGGCAGCTGTTATTACTTAGCCACTAGCTCCTCCATATACAGGGTGTTCGGCGCATGGACCGACACAATTTTTTGGGGGATTGGGGGGGTCATTTGCTAGGTTTTACCTAAAGACCTCCATGTCCTAAGTGTGACGGTAATTGAGATATGTTTTTTTTTGTTCTTTCTTTGAATTACCCAAAATCTCGCCTTTGAATCGATATATTTTTTTTGTTTATGGTTGCAATAGAACAAAATAAACTTTATAATAGTCTGCAATGTATTTTTATTCTAAATAAATTATTATTTGATGTAATTGATCAGTAGAAAATGACTTATGTGCTTCCAAAGTCTTAAAAATGTTTAAATGTATAAAAAATTACTACTCTTAAATTAATTTTTTTTTTTAAATAAAGCCATTTTGACCTTATTTTTATCTCAAAAAGTTCTTTAGCTTGTACCCTTTCTAAGGGTATGCTACACGCTATGAAAAACAATTCAAATGTAGTCAAAATACTAGTTAGAGAGTCAGTTATGGAGTGTTTTAAGAAAAGATTTATTACGGTAATTATATTTTTTTATTTTATTTCGAATAAGAATACATTGTAGACTATAATAAAAATTATTTTGTTCTTTTACAACCATAAACAAAACAAATATATCGATTCAAAGGCGAGATTTTGGGTAATTCAAAGAAAGAACAAAAAAAAACATATCTCAATTACCGTCACACTTAGGACATGGAGGTCTTTAGGTGAAACCTAGCAAATAACACCCCCAATGCCCCAAAAAATTGTGTCGGTCCATGCGCCGAACACCCTGTATTCTCATATGGACAAAAACATCTATTAATTAACTAGAAGCTATGATTATTTCCTTAGAGCCATCAATATAAATAAGTATTTCTGTTTACGCGAAGCAAAGCAACAATTTTCTTTGAAACTACCGTTTTTCATTATCTTTGTTTGAAAAATATGGGTGCATGTTTTTACTTTACTGTCTGTGGTAAACAGTACAGAAACGTGGCATTTTTATTGCTTCGTTTATTCTCAGCTAGGACTTCACAGACAACATAGAGATATACCTACAATGACTTCCAATGTGCGCATCCTAAATAATAAAAATTGTGTGCAACTATTGCTAACATACAATGTTGGAGCGCCTACGCAATCAGTTTTAGCTTTAAGTGTTCCGTCCTACGTAAACTATTATGTTTTTGTTATGTGCCCGTACGTACAGTCATGTTAAGTGTCATTCTTCACATCAAAATTAAAACTCATAGACGTTACATGTGCCTGTTGCCTTTTTATTTAAAAATCACATACAATCTATCAAAACTTATATATTTGAGGGTAGATTTATATTAGTATGGCATTATAGCATTATAGTGAACAGTCCATGTTTAGGTCTTGTTAATCGAGTTACGTTTGTGTCATTTTGAAACCTATAGAAGTCAGTGTCAGTTATCAAGTCATTTGACATTTGAAGTAATTGTCAATTTAATAAGTTAAGTTGCCGACATGTTTAAGGATGGAGCCATTGCACTAATATAAAATTGGAATTGGAAATTGGGCATGTTTCAGTTTTGAGCACAGAGTGTTGAGCGAGGCACCGGACTTCGGAGTGACAAGTTTTAAGGATAGTGAAATAATTTAAAATGTATTGAACTAAGTATGTTGAATAATTTATGATAACGTATTGTTATTGCGTTGATTTATTTTTTGTTTAAATTCTATTATTCCCTTCAATTCACTATAGCCACCCAAACCCAATATGTTTTGTTTCTATGTTCTGCAATAGTCCTGCACCAACTGCGGGTTGTTCTTGGGTGCATTTGCATAGTGCATGTCAGGGATAATCACCCGTTGGTGCATCCTATGACATTTAAAATGGTATAAGGGGGCCTCTGCGAGGTCCGGGACGCCGAGATATGTCAGTCATTTTTAAAATAATAATTATTTTATTATCAGATAACTGACAAAGGGCTTCCCATACCTATAGATAAAATGCACAAAATTATTTTAAATAAAAATGCCTACACGCCCCGCGCCGTTGGTAACGTGTAGCTCGTTTAAAAACCACTCTGATCGACAAGATTTTGACATATGACTTGCATATGACATCCCAGCTGACTCAACGGGATGGTGCGAATTACGTTATGATATTCAGGAATTTACGTCAAGTTTCAGCATTCGAATTTATTAAGAAAAATGTGTTATCGCAGCTCAATCAATCTGCCTAGCCTTTTCCCAACTATGTTGGGGTCGGCTTCCAGTCTAACCGGATGCAGCTATTTTTATCGCCGCTATTTTATACAATAAGTGTGTGGCAAATATCTTTAATTGTATGTTGAGGTCGTTCAAGCCACGTCAGTCTACTGCGAAAGTTGTATAAAATCCTGTATTATTAGTTACTATACACCTATCCAAAAGGTAGGCAAGGTTTCGCTGAAAATCCTACTTTACAATATTACTAGCTTTTGCCCGCGGCTTCGCCCGCGTTTATTATAGATATTAACCTTCCTCTTGAATCACTATCTATTAAAAACCGCATCAAAATCCGTTGCGTAGTTTTGAGAATCTAATCATACATAGAGACAGACAGACAGCGGGAAGCGACTTTGTTTTATACTATCGCACTATCGCACTTCGCACTAATATTATAAAGGCGAAAGTTTGTGCTCGTGTGTGTGTTTGTATGTTTGTTACTTCTTAACGCTCTAACTGCTGGACTGATTTGGATGAAATTTGGTATGTCGATATCTTATACCCTGGATTAACATATAGGCTACTTTTTATTCCGGTCTACGCGGGTTAAACTGCGATGTGAAAGTTTGTATGTTTGTTACTCAATCACACAAAAACGGCTGAACGGATTTGGATGAAGTTTGGCACACAGATAGTTTATAACCTGGATTGACACATAGGATACTTTCATCCCGGTAGTAGGTTCCCGTGAGACAATTTCCGGCATATACGCGAGTGCAGCCGCTGGCAAAAGTTAGTTTTATATAAATCTGTCCGATTTGGTTAATGATTGAGTGTCTTTCGTAGATTAGGAGCCTTAGGCCGTGCGCTGCGTTAGGCGTGCGCACGGCGCGGGCGCCCGCGTGGCGTGCTGTTTTCATGCAGCGCAGCGCAGCACACATGAAACAGTACGCCACGCGGGCGTCCGCGCCGTGCGCACGCCCAACGCAGCGCACGGCCTTAAGGAAAACCAGGAAGACCTTTATTCAATTGCGCCATATTTCCCGGTCTATTCTTATTACAAATACTATTAGATTTATTTTGAGTACCTCACCAAATACATAATATTCTCATATTAAACTAAGTTAAAGTAATATGAATTACAAATTGAAACAAAACATACCTTCAAACAAAGTCGAGATAATACTCATTAGTATTGACATTAAAAAGTTATGTAGGTAATTAAAAAAAACAAAACAACAACAACAATTAATAAATGCGAAAGTAACTTAGGCCTTACCTTTCACGCCTTACGGTATTGGATGAAAGGGATAGACCTGGGTTAGGTTTTGAGGATAAGTTACAATAACTAGTTTTTCTCAAGAACGGTGCATTACCTTCTCATGGAAGTGGTACCAGGGAAGTGGGGACACACCACACTACCCCTAACACCCCCCCCACCCCCCCTCTCCTGCCAAACGACACTAGATTTCAACCGCCATATCAATGGAAAGAGCTTTTCAAGGAGAACCTTTGCTACTAACACGACTTTTGTCAGTTCGGAATGAATTACCTAAATAGGTGACAAGTTTCCTCACGATGTTTATTCTACAAACAAGCAAACATAATAATCGAATTAAATCCTGAACAAATAGTCTATCAGCTGGTTCTAGATAAGTGCTGCGTCGCCATTAACACAAACAATGTACTGTGAAGGTTTATTGTGTACAACTGGCGCAATTTCTTTTGTTTTGCTTTTATCAACGTCTTTGAAACACGCGATTGTTTAATAGATGGGGCTATTTATTTTTAGTTTTGTTTTAGTTAGAGAAATATTGCCCGGTAGTTTTGCGGGATTTGGATAAAGTGTGTATAGTATGTAGGGCCCGGCCCGCCCGGCAGATGAGTTTTTTTTTTTTTTGAAAAAAGTTTTTAACGCAGCTTGCGGTGGTTGACTGGTAGAAATCGTCACGCGAAAAAACATTCATACACGTTAAGGGTATTCTCCCTCCATGCGACTTTCTTTTTCTTCACTTTAAGTCGTTTTCATAGTTTTCGAGGGTGCTAAAGCCTATAGTGAAGTCAAAACGTAAATCCAAGATGATGGCTGCGAAAATGTTCAAATTTTCATCATAGGTGACGTTTTCATGGTTTTCGAGGGTGTTAAAGCTGATAGTGACGTTAAAAGGTAAATCAAATACGAAAATTTTGTTTTTGTTAAAGATTTAAGTAAATAAAACTTTTTACATTCCGTTCAACCGATTCTGACTTCTATTCCGTAGGCATAATGATGGGTGGTTACAATACCGACTGTTTACTGCAGCTGCCATTTTTGTAACGCAATAGAAGTCAAAATCGGTTGAACGAACTACAAAAAAAGGTTTATTTATATGTCTAATCTTATTTCAAATGGAGTATACCTACGTGAGATGCCGTTCTCGTGTAATAATTGTCCTGTATTACCAAACTGTAACTCTTATTAAGGGCTTATTTCAAGATGTCCGAATAGCCACTACTTACCGAATAAATTAAAAAATGGAACAGAATTTGTATGAAATTATCTGCCAAGTAAGTTAATAGGAACTTTATAGTAGGTGGTGAAACAAGCCCTGACTGTTACTTTGTACTACTGTATAATGTGTACTTTTATCCATTTTATATTCCCTTCCATGGTTTCGGCCAACACAACCTGTCGCCTTCAATTTTGTCCGAAAACCGAAACTATAAAGGTGGGGTTCTATCAGAGCTTTTTGCGAAATAAGCAGAATGGCTTGGAATGTAAGCGGGTAGTCAGCGGAATGTAGGAATTTCTTGTAGCGTTCTGACCACAGCTACTGGTAGTTAGATACCCAATAAGGAAGCTACAGACTAGGGGCCTGTTTCATAGTACATGTTCATCCATCAAAGTCAAAGTCAAAGTCAAAGTCATTTATTTGCTATAACTGCGGTAATACAAAGGTGGCATAAATATTCTTGTGCGATGACACATTTTGCCATATTTTGGCATGCAAATATTAATGGTAGGTAAAGTGCTTATTTATATAAACAATCTAAACAAACAGTTGAATAAAATATTAATTCGGAACATGAAAATAAGTTTTCAAAGTACAACTTACACAACCAATAAAAAAAAAGAAGAAAATACACGTTTGGCACAACACAACATAAAAAATAACAATAAAATTTCTGATTTCAATAATAGGTAGGTATTCAAATTTCAATAATCTACGTCTAGTCTAGTACAATGCATTCCTGTAATGATAGGACCGACAAGAAGTCTTTTTTAGAAATTCACCATCCATGTTTTTGGTGTTTGTTGTCTTAAGCCTTATTTATTAACACAAGTTTTGTTTATATTCAGATATGTATGTTTAGGTTAGGGTATGCACGGGCCTGTGTCGCCTGAAATAAATAATGGTTTATTATTATTATAATCATTCTGGTAGGTAGATCTCTTAAGAGTAACTAGCTTTAGAAATTATACCACGGGAATCTACCTGGATAAAAAGTATCCTATGTGTTAATTCAAATTATAAAGTATTTGTGTGCCAAATTTCATCAAAATCCGTTCAGCCGTTTTTGAGTGATTGAGTAACAAACATCCAAACTTTCACATTTATAATATTAGTAGCATTACCTTAAATTGATCGTATTTGAAGGTATCTTTCTTAATGTGTCGTTTGGAAATAATGATATTTGATGATTTATTATCAGCAGCACTTTAACGTGCCTACTATTCTCTAAAAACTGCAAGTCTTGGCATGGTGATCGTCTTTTTTACTCAATGCTCTTCTATTATCTTTTTGGTCTTTTTAGGGTTCCGTACCCGAAGTTCAAACACGTGTCCGTCTGTCCGTCGTCTGTCACACAAGTTTTACAGCCAAACGGTTGGAGCTACAGTCTTAAAATTTTCACAGCAAAAGCATCGTGTTGACCCAAAGCCATACAAATGGGCAAAAAATATTTTTATATGTTTTTAAGAATGGCTCCCATAGGTAGGTACAGCTAAACAGGGGCGCGAAGAAAAATGTTGACCTTCCTCATTGAGTGAGGTATCATTGTTTAGAACTAGTTGAGTAGATAAATATTGTACCACCAGTCAGCTTTTTTTTTACAAAATTTTGTTTCGAGGAATTTTTTTACTTCCCATTGACCTAAGAACTTGAAATTTGTTGATAATATTTATTATTACGTATATTTTACTAAAAATACCAATATATTGATAAATCTTTGGTACGGAACCCTAAATGTGCGAAGTCCGATACGCACTTGGGTTTTATTCTTAACGTTTTTTAGAAAATGGTAAATATTTGACAGTTTCTCTTAGTAAATAAACATATTTTCTTACTTGTTTACTTTAAAAATAAATGTCGTGAAAAGGACAGATTATAATAAAATAAAAATGTAGGTTCATATGAAAAATAAACCCACGCTCATTCTTGTATATTTTCACCGAAAGCTCACCTTCCAAGATGAAGGATCTTCCACCTACAAAATAATTAGTAGCGATATTTCCCGCTGCCGCGTCGTAATACAACAGAAGTAATTAGGGTGATCAATCCTGTTGTCAAATGCTGCTCATCCGGCAACCACAATCTTATCAGGAGTCGTTCACCCCGCGCCGACCACTCTTATACATGTTGGGGTGTCTACAGATTGGATGTGTGCCGCGCAATTTGACGGCAAGATGTGTTATTCCAATCAACGAAGAGATTTTGTTGTATGGAGACTTCCGAAAAATTCTGTGAAATTTGGCATGTGATGAAGTTAAGTAATATAGATTACAAAATAATTTACAATAACTTAACAAATTGTTTTACGAGAAGTTAGATATTTTTACCTAAACATGAAAATCGCTTATTTTAGGTCTCTGTACCTAAATATTTCCTCAGACTGAAATACGTTCTGCATAATTATGTAGTGTGTGCTATGCTGAAATGTGAATATGTAAACACGCAGCTTACCTACAGTAAGTTATTTTATGTGAGGGCTTTTCTTGTAGGTCTACCTATGTCTTTACTGTTTTGACATCATTATTTATCACATATAAGCTCGCAATTATTAAGGCTTAATCCAATTAAGCGAGATTAAGGTAATTTATTTGCGATTTTTCATTTCCATTTAATTGCTGAAATAAAATAATATCTGATCATAAGTACTGCAACTTACTACCTACTGTGAAGTATGGTGCGATCCTCCCGTAACGTCTGAAGAGGCAGCATACAGACGGAAATTCGGCAGATACGGCAGAGCGGCAGTAGGAATAGGTAACTCATACCTCCCCCGTGTGTCGAGTCGGGAGGACGCGTCGGTCGGTTCGGAAGCTACGCGCGACGCGGTTGTGACTGTGATTGTGTGATCGAGCATGTAAGTTGACCTTTACTGTTCTGATTTAATTTTTTAAATTAAGAATGTGGTGATTTTTTATCGCGATATTTTTCAAGTGTTTCTATTTTTAAATAATATTTTGGGACATGGTAACAACCATGTTTTATTTTTAATTCAAATGAATTGGAGTTCCATAATCTTTTTTTAAGTTTGGAAACGGAATATTAAGTCGTTTCATTCTGCGTTTGAATTAGAATCACTAAAAAAATTGACAAAGTTTTGTTGGATAGGCAATGCAATTACCTACTTACATACTTAAAAATGATTTAGGCATAGGTAATACAAGTACTCATATTTTTTTACATAGCTATATACGAGCTATTTGTAACTATTTTTATACTAACACACAAACGATAATTTTAATAGGTACCTACCCAGCTTATTAGATACCTACTTAGCTTATTAAAAGCTTTAAATAAATAAATTATAATATAATCAAAGTTAAATATATAATCAAATATAATCAAAGTTATATATATAATCAAAGTTAAATTAATAAATAAAACAGCTTAACCATTTGAAAGTGAAATTAAATTACAGATGTTTTAAAACAAAAATGAAAGAAATGCCGCAATAAAATATTCAAGAGCAACTAAGTAATTAATTACGATAAATGTCTCACTTTTCAAATAAAACTGTCTCGGACTTGGTTTGTCAAAGCTCAAATACCTAATAACGAACTTTCTCAAGTTTCCCTTCAATTCCCTTCAAGATGTTTTTAATTTTAATAATTTTATGCTTTTCATTTCCATTTTTTATTTAGAAACGTTTGACTTTAAACGTCTAAAATTAATACAGTTTTCAATTAATTTCAATCTGTCTAGTCTTTTAGGTACCAACTATGTTGGGGTTGGCTTCCAGTCTAATTGGATGCAGCTGTCTACTAGTATTTTATCTGACCTCCACAACCCAGTAACTGGGTAATACGGTACCTCTCGGTAAGACTGGTTGTCAGACTTTCGCGCTTCTGACGACCCGTAAGCGTACCGACTGTCAAACATCCAAGAATGGCAGCCGCGACCAACGGCATAACGTGCTTTCCAATCGGCACGGAGTAGTCTCGGTATGTAAAGATGGTCACCCATCCACGGACCAACCCCGGCAAGCGTAGCTTAATCTGATGGATCGACCCGTGCGGTTGTTATTAGCCACGAAAATTAATACAGTTTTCCGGGTGTTCATTAAAAACCTTCGTTTTAGTAAAACCCTGTAACCTATCTTTTTCATGGATTATCATTTCAAATTCTTAATTTAATCAGCTCAGGTTCTTTTAATTATGTCGGACGCATTTTCTTACGATAGAAGAAGTTAAAAATCCCATTTTCAATAAAAAAATAAAATCTGAAACTAAAAATATAACCCTTATTAACAACAACTTAAAAAGTACAAACCAACTATTGTTTAGATATTGAACAAAACGATAAGTACAGTTAGGTAGATGTGGTAGCTACCAAAGTGCTCTCATGTACCTGCATCAACTAAATAAGCTATCTACATAGATAGGTTATTTAGTTACCTACCTATCTAATGTAGATAGCTTATTTAGTAGGTACAAACATTTAAACATACCTATATCTAAAAATATTATAAATCAAAGTCGATTTCGTGTCTGTCCACAGACAGACAACAACAACAACAACGCCAACGCACACATGCGTTGGCGTTGTTCTTAATTTAACTACGCAATGGATTTTGATTCGGTTTTCACCATAAATTAATATTTAGAGAATTTATTCCGAAAGATAGAGGTGTAATAGTTATTTATGCAACTGACGTATAATAAGGGGTACTTATTATAAAAACTTTTTAACAAAAAAAAAAAAAAACCGACTTCCAAAAATCACTACAAAGTGAAAAATAACTTTGATTTCGGTAGTCGGTGTCTTTCGTTTTTTATTTACTTTCTTTTTTTTGCCACCGACTTCCGAAATCAAAGTTATTTTTCACTTTGTAGTGATTTTTGGAAGTCGGTTTTTTTTTTTGTTAAAAAGTTTTTATTTCTCGATTTTTAGTGGGTCTGTTTATAATTTATATAAGTTACAATAGTCTAATGTCAATGCTCATCACATGTTACAAAATTATTGCTTTTCCCGATGCTGGGACGTTAATTGTTGAGGAGTTCTGCTGGTAAGAACCAGGAGAACTCCTCAACAACCACTCACCACATGCATTGTGTGATGAGCGAAAATTGCTTAACAACCATATTAAAGTAATCGAATCGCAACCCGTGAAATATTTATCATTGAGTAGTTCCGGTAGCCATCTGTGGTCTTCATCATCAGTTCCACTTCATCAAGTGGTGCTTTCCGAGGGCAAATGCACGAGCTACTATAAAAAATACCCAAATCGCTATAGGTGTGCCTATAATACCTATTTCAAGAGTTCCTTCGATTTCTCCAGGATCCCATCATCAGAACTGGATTTTGACAAAAACGGGACCATTTGGGAAGTATACCCTTTCCAACCAAAAATATAATTTTTCAAATCCGTTGGCAAGCGACGGAGTTATGCGCGAACAAACATGAAAAAAAAAAAAAAAAATACAAACATCCAAATTGAGAACCTCCTCCTTTTTTAGAAGTCGGTTAAAACACGACCGAGTGTGATAAACCCACATTCACATGAGTGTTTTAATACCTAATTATGTACAGTTGCATACAAGACTTTATCTACATCCATATTATCAATCCTTTATGGTTCTGAAACAGTTTTTAGCAATTCTAATACTCGTATCGAAAATGGCGGCCGGCGTCATAGTATAACTACGACGTGAATTCGATTAAGTTCTTTTTTTAAATTACGGCGCTGTTGTAGTGAAACGCGCGTGCATTACAATGTTCTTTTTTTGAAAACGAGTTGCATTATGAAATTCAGTACAACATTAAAACACCCGTTTGGATGCTATAATGGTTACCATGGTTACTATGACACTGGCTGTTTTAATGTTGGCAATAAGCTAACTGTTTCAGAAACTTTTATAGAGGATGTATAGCATGGGTGTAGATAAAACACATTATTAATCGGTTGAAGGAGATTGAACGAGACAAAAAGATAGATTTTTTATTGTTATTACGTCTGGGGGCGTTAAGTGTCCCGCAGTGTTAGACACATTAGAAATCTCCATGTTTTATCAAGCCGTAAAACCTTGCGAGACAGTATCAAGTTAAAAAGATCGAATATTAACTGAGCCAACACATCGAATTGACGGCAATCATATAAAAATTATACATCTCATAATTACAGCATCATGACATCGCACAACCGCTCAAATAGTCACAATAAAAAATGAAAAAAAAATAAAATTATTATTAAATAGGTATTATAAAATTATCTATATTTTATTATATTTTTTTTTACTTACGTCACTATCTGAGCGGAGGTGTAACATGTTTAAATAGGTTACCTACCCAACATTCGATATTCAAAAACGGCACAATTAGATGACACGTGGAAGTAGGACTGCATGTCGTAATTATCGGGAGCGAAAAAGAGACAAGACGACGAAAATGTGGCTAATTAGCCAGATTTTGACATGCCACTTGCGGAGCTTGTATAAATAACCTATCTACCTCTTTTTACTTATATGTAATATCATTGCCGAGCACAAATCAAGACTTAGGGCTGCTACTGAGAAATTCCTCATAGAAAAACCCTGACCTGATAATCGAACCCAGGACCTCGTGCTCAGCAGTATCGCATGCAAATACTAAACCATGCAGTCTTATTGTTATTACTGGTATATTGGTACCGAATAATTTCATTATTTGTTTATTAAAACTGTGACCCATTTCATTTAGTAGGTATGCTACAGAGATAAGGAAATGATAATGATTTATTGAACTCAAATTGATGCTTTAATGTTGCCTACCTACTTATTTAATTTTCAGTTACTGATGAATGAAACTGAATGAAAACTATGGTATTATTGTGTAAGATAAAGACATGTTGGTCTTCTTCATTTTAAGTTCACAACCCTATTGTAAGTTGGCGAGCAAATCGATAAACGAATAGTCATAACCATACTTTAAAATAAATACCGCAGTGTGGAAAAAAAACTGTCCATTTCTGTCATAAATTAAAAAAAGTACCACTCGGGTTTTCAAACGTTCCAATTTTAAAATTTAAAAACTATAAATTAATGTTATATACAGGCTGCGTCATTATTCGGTTCTTTCATCCAGCACGCTGGGTTTGCCTAGAACTTGCCATTCAAAGGCTATAAACGCTTGTTAGTAAAAGCAAAACGCCGACCGTTTGACAAGCTTTTATGTCGACAAACTCCTAAGAATTGATTTTACTTCAAGTAAATTATGTTTTCAAAAATTTCAGTCTGTGTGTTCTATATATTAAAATGAGTTTCTTAGTATTTGAATTTTCGTTTTCTGACCTTCAATTCGACATCAACTGTAAAGATTTTATTAATAAACTTAATTGATATTTTACACTGTCCACTCAAGCACAGAACCGGTCGAAGTGGCAAAGCTTGGGGGAGGCCTTTTACAAGCAGTGGACGTGTTCGGCTGAAATGATGATGATGATGACTCAAAGGATGTACCTACATCTATATATATAAAATTCAAAGCCCTGACTGACTGACTGATTGACTGACTGTTTGATTGACTGACTGATATATCAACGTACAGCCCAAAACGCTGGACCTAGAGACTTGAAATTTTGCACATAGATACCTTATACAGTGTAGGCATCCACTAAGGAAGGGTTTTTGGAAATTCTATCCCTTAGAGGGACAAATGGGGGATGAAAATTTGTGTGAAAATTCTTATTCCTTGAGTTAATAGACTTGAAACTTGGCATGAATATTTATCTAAGTAAATTATAAAGTTTGTAATTTTTAGTTTTCTTAAACTACCCCCGCAGGAGGGATTGGGGGGTGTCAAAGTTTGTATGGAGGAATTTTAACGCGCGTTCAGATTAACTCGAAACTCCGTATATATATATGCTTGAGACCGAAAATGAAGAACAACGTGTATCAGGGTTTTTCGAAAATCAACCCCTAAAGGAGTGAATAGGGGTAGTCAGTAGTCAATTTTACAGGGCAGGTTTTACTGCGTGGCTTGATTAAATCGAAAATTGGTGTAAATGATCTTTCAGTCAAGTTACGGAAATATCCCAAACGCTTTTTTAAAGTTCCATTCCTGTGGGGGTGAAAACAGGGAATATAGTTTATATGAAAAATCTTATTTATTTGGTTAATTAACTTGAAACTTGGCACAAGTATTTGCCTAAGCAAGTAATAAAGTTTGTCATTAATAGTTTTTCCCTTATAGGGAAGGGTAGAGGGGGAGTGGAGAAGGGGAGTGGGTGGGGAAGAAGGTAAGGGGAAGGAGAGGGGTTGATGAGGAGGAAAAAGAGAAAGCGAGGGTGTACTACATCCCCTTCTCACTTCCCCCTCTCACCACAACCCCTTCACCGCTTTCTGCTCCCTGTCTACCCTCACCAACTCCAGCTCCCCTCAGTCTCTTCCCTTCTCCAAACCGGGAGGGTTTGAAGAGAGAGGGAGCAGAAAGCGGTGAAGGGGGGTTGAGAAGGGGTAAGAGGGGTAGGGGAGGTTAGTGGGAAGGGGATGTGGTGAGGGAAAGGTTTGGAGAACGGAAGAGGGGGAGGGTAGGAGTTAGTGAGGGTAGAGAGGGAGCGGAAAGCGGTGAAGGGGTGTAAGAAGAGGTAAGAGGGGAGGCGGAGGTTAGTGGGAAGGGGATGTGGTAGAGGAAGGGAGGGGTGGTGAGGAGGGAGAGGGGGAATATGATAGAGGGAGGGGAGAGAGATAGGAGGGTGTAGTGAGGGAAGAGGGTGTAGTGAGGGGGAGGGTGTGGAGAAGGAAAAGGAGGGAGGGGTGGAGTTGGTGTGGGTAGAGGGAGTGGGGAAAGTGGTGATGGGGGTGTAAGAGACGGTGAGACGGGGAGGGGGAGGTTAGCGGAAAGGCGAAAGGGTGAGGGGTGTGAGAGGGAGAGGGGTTGGGAAGGGTGAGGGGGTAAGAGGGAGCAGTGAGGGGAATGATAGGGGAGGGTAGGAGGGTGAGAAGGGGGTTACAGTGAGTAGAGAACGGTAAGAGCGAGACGGGGAGACGAGTGCCTTTACACCTTAAAGTTGCTATCTGTATAGCACTGATTCATTGAAGAAACCCAGCCTGACAGGAATGACCGAAAAATAGAAAGTTGGAAACTCGAGACGGCACAAAAACAGTAGTAAACTCCAGTCGTGCGTCGGAGCTGACACACTCTTTTTTTTGTTTTTTTGAACGCGCTAATCTCAATATAATAAAAAGAAAAGTCCTGACTGACTGCAATCGACGCCCAGCCCAAACCCTTGCACCTATAAAGCTGAAATTTTGAAAAGAAGTCCCCTTAATGATGTAGACAAGAAATAAGGAAGGGTTTTTGTTTCCGTGGGATATTTCCCGACATCCACGCGGGCGAAGCCGCGGGCAAAAGCTAGTATTTACATATTTAGGTACGATACTGCCAACAATTCGACAAGCACTACTACTTAGGTAGTAGCAAAAAGGCCAACGTAGGTTCGAGCCGACCGCACCGCATTGCAAAAATCGTCCTGCACCATTTTCGTACATGTACGAAAAGAGCTGAGTGCTTGTCGAATTGTATATTGTAAGAACTATCGGATCGGACACTACAGGCGTAGGCGGGCTGACCGCGCATTTTTGTGTAGGACTGCGATGCGCTGTGGCCCGATGGATGAGGCTGTAATGTGCGCTTAGCTTTGAAGGTACTTACCTACTCGCAAAACCACGGAATGAATGGGTGAACCTTTGTTTTCCAGGCTGTATACAGGTGACTTTTTTTAAGTGGGCGTGGATGGCCAAAGCCGAAACTATGAGGAATAGCGAAAAGTACTCAAAGGAGTCTCGGGCTCGATTTTGATGAAAACTAAAACTGCATCATTGGATTTTTAAAAAATCAATATTTCTAGCCAGGAAACGAACCCGTTGATTTTGCAGTTAAAGCAGTTTATTAAAATCCAACATTCTCCTTAAATTTGCCGTATGTCATTACTTCCCAGAATTCGATCCTTATTAGCGACACTATCGGATGGTGTAATAAATAATACAGTGTTTTTTTTTAAATCTACGGGTTCGTTTCCTGGCTAGAAATATTGATTTTTCAAAAATCCAATGATGCAGTTTTAGTTTTCATCAAAATCGAGCCCGAGACTCCTTTGAGTACTTTTCGCTATTCCTCATAGTTTCGAATTTGACCATCCACGCCAGCTTGAAAAATTCACCTTTACGAGTATACCTAAATAAGTTGAAGTAGGTACTTAAGTAAGGGTGAAACCAATTAATTACATTTTATTATAAGCTTTATGTAAGTACCTCTATCGTAACAACAACAACATAGGCACAAATTACATTACTAAACGAGCAGTTGTGCTGATTATATTAAAAGCGAAATACAATTAAAGATAAGAGAATTAGAAGGATTAATTTGAAGTGAAAACTTCTTTAGGCCCGTTGAGCGATTTTTGGTAAGGGGAAAATATTATTTGTTCGCGTCCTAACAGTAGGTATATTTGTAGCTATGAGTATGACGGGGTGCTTCATAGTTTTAAGTTTTCACTTCTCTTTCGACAGTCCCCTACAGACTACCTAGGTATGTTTTTTTTATTTACATATTCAGCAGATATCTATAATGAGGTAGGTAGGTACTGTTTTCAATTCTATTAAAAATTCGGTAGGTTTTTATACTTAAAAGCATCCAATTTTCTTATTTTGTATTTCCTCCAAATTGTTTCTTTCAGTTATCCTCAGTTTAGCTCGATGCGAACCTAGGTATGTTTTTTTATTTACAAATTCAATAGATATCTATTTAAGTAGGCACTGTGTTCAATTCTATTACAAATTCGGTATGTTTCTATAGGTACTTAAAAGCCTCCAATTTTCTTATTTTGTATTTCTTCCAAATTGTTTCTTTCATTATCCTCGGTTTACCTCGATGAGAAACAATATATTTGGTAAATGTTTTCAATTAGAAACCCTTTTCTTTGTCGGAACAAATTGGTTCAAGATTAGGTAGTTCTATTGTAAATTAATACCACTTTGGAACAATGGCAAACTTAGTTATTTTTGGTAAACAATATTTTGATTTGGACTTTCAGATAAGTATAATTTAATTTTGTATATTTCGTGTTCTCCATTTCTGTAGGTAAACCGCCTTTATGAAATGTTTCCTGTGCCCAACTGACAGAAATATTACTAAGCAGCCTACTTAATAAATTTAGATTTTTGGATGAAAATTTTAATGCCTAAAGTGGTTCACATAATTTTTGTTTGTCTGAATTAAAGTTGTAGAGAAATGCTAATTTTACAAAAAAACTAATGATGAACAAATAATGAACAACCTGTATATTACAAAAGTCTCATTTCTAATTCTAAATATTCAAATTTCGAATCCAAAACAAGGAGGTCCATTTTTCTAAAACGCAAGCACAATGCGGCCAGTTCTTCAGAACAATAGACAAACAGATGAACAAAAGGTGTCAACGTGGGGTTTTTACAGCCCTTTCTATGCTATGCCCATTCTACGGCCTTTCTTTAGGAATGACTAGACAGTTTTCATTCTAAGCTGTGGGCCGTTGTTGTCGCCCTTTCTAAATAATTGTTTGGTTATCTAATGCTTTTCATGTTGGTGGCATGAATTAGTTGGTATTGTTACAATGTATTTCATGGTTTTGTTTGTCATTGCCGGTTATTGAGGAGGATTGTTTGTTTATATTTATGGGCACTTGCCGATGAAAGGTGTTGCGTCAGGTATAGGGAAGTTCTTTTTAGGGTTCCGTACCAAAATGGTAAAAAAGGAACCCTTATGGTGTGACTCAGTCTGTCTGTCTGTCTGTCTGTCTGTCTATCTGTCACAGATGGATATCTCAAGAACTACTAATGCCATCAACTTGAAATTTGGAACAGTTTTATATGACGTTTACGCAACTATTGTGCAAATAAGAAAGAAGTAAAAATTTTTTTTTTTTTTTTGTAACAGGGACTGAAAAATTCTAAGTGGGGCTACTAGGGCATGTGGGATATCATATAAAAGAGAGCTGTTTGCACATTCTCAAACATTTTGTTTGTTTTTTTTTTTAGGCTGCATAGTTTTCGACTTTTGTTGAATGTAAAAAAAAAATACCGTTCTACCCCCGTTATCTCCGAAGTTTGCAAAGATAAAAATCTGAAATTATTCTTTGTGATAGAAGTTTATATAAAGATTACAGGAAAAATAAAACGATGTCTCCAAATAGCACACTTTTTGAGAAATCGGAACGGAACCCTCGGTGCGGAGTTCGACGCGCTCTTGACCGGTTTTTTCAGTTTCTGGATGTTAGTTGAAACCATTCAAAGAGATGTAGTATTAAAAAAATGGCATCCTGTATACAGTTTTCTAGGTAAGTACATACACTTAACCCCTCAAGTGTCAAACGCTCCCCATCTGTGCAATTGGAAAAACCTTTACATCATAGGTAGGTATTGTATATAAGCTTATATCACATCTAAATAAACGTAAAAAAACATCATCCGATGTAAAACCAATCATCATCAGTAGTTGTGAACCTATAGGGTTTGCGACTAACCCCCAAATCCCACCACCTCCCCACGCTGGAATTTTGGTTCTAAAATTACCCCATCTCAGACATCTGAGGAGTTAATGGGTAATCTTATTGAGAGTTCAAATAAAGGTGAAGAATTTTAATAACAACTCAAACTACTAGACAATATTTATAAATATTTTTATATCTTTTATAAATATTTTGGAATTTATTTTCGCTTGACCTTTAGCATAAATCAAATCGTCAATATCTCTTTAGGTATGTTTTCTACAGTAATTAAAAAAGTGAACAGTAAATAATGGAAATACTCCAAAGTTTATTTAGAAACTATTTTAAAACTGCGTTTTTTGTCTTCCTGGATATTATTATGTCGCTTAAGATTTGCTGTTTTATATAACCGCTAGCTGTTTTACAAAACAGCTCGTTATGTAAAACCGCTGGACAGGTTCAGCTGGATTGCCATTGCGTTACGTTTATCTAAATTTCTACATTTATTACTTTAGACGTAATGTATGGCTTATCTGTCGCAGTAACTAAACTAGGGCACCCTGACCAATTGGTTTAGACTACAAAAATGACGATTTTCCATACAAATTTTCATCCCCTATTTTACTCCCTTAGGGTTTGAATTTCGAAAAATCCTTCGTTATTTTCTTGTAGCTACTTACATTATAATGCAGGGAACCTCTGTGCAAAATTTCAGGTTTCGAGGTCCTAGGGTTTGGGCCGGGCGTTGCGATCGATGAGACTGACTCATTTTTCTTTTTATTATTTTACATAACTAAGTAGATAGATAATTTTTAGGTTTCTAAAAAACCGGCGAATAGTCTTGGCCCCGCGATAAGAAAGACTGGTCTATTTGGAAATGTCGTAAGCTATTTCAATATATACCTACAATACTGAACGAAATAGCAACAGGAGCATAGTTTTGTAATCATACATTAAAGTACATTCATACAGACTGGTGGGTCCTACGTACTGTAAAGTTATTTGACAGTCGTGCCATTTTTCATTATGGAAAACAGACGTTTTCCATAATGAAAAATGGCATAAAAATTGTAAAGAAATTGTAATAAAAGCGTGTGTTGAAAACTTTCTTGTTGGAACTCTTTACATTTGACTATTCTTATTTTTATTAACATTGAAATATTAGGTCTTTACCTATGAAATTGCCGTTCTGCAGTACAGGCCATTTCAAATCAAAATAATTTTTGTTTGGCTAAGAATTCTAATTTCAAATTAATTTTATTTTAAAAACATGGATTTTTTTTTCCAAAAGTAGTCATTTGTTTATTGATTAGTGTTACATTTTCATCGCATTTCAATCTTTTTCATCATCATGGATACGTTAAAAATTCGAGTAATTATGGAATATGAGTACCGTCGTGGCAGCAACGCGGCACAAGCGGCACGCAACATCAACGACGTTTACGGAGCTAACACTACAAACCAACGCACCACCTGTTATTGGTTTGCTCGCTTCCGTTCTGGAAATTTCGACCTGAAAAATGAACCTCGCGGTCGTCCGAAGACTTTGGTCGACAATTACGAATTAAAGGCGATTGTGGAAGCTGATGATACACAATCTACGGCTGAATTAGCAGCCGCTTTCGACGTTAGCGTCAAAACAATATTGGTCCATTTGCGTCAAATTGGCAAGGTAAAAAAGCTTGACAAATGGGTGCCCCACGAACTCAATGATCGACAGCGCGAAGTACGCGTCGAGACGTGCCTTGCACTGCTCAACAGACACACAAATGAAGGAATTTTGAACCGCATTGTTACCTGCGATGAAAAATGGATTCTGTTTGATAACCGCAAGCGCTCAGCAAGTTGGTTGGATCCTGGTTCAGCAACTAAACAATGCCCTAAACGAAAACTTACCCCTAGAAAAGTGATGGTCACTGTTTGGTGGTCTAGCGCCGGTGTGATTCATCACAGCTTCTTACCAAACGGGGTGAGCATTACTACAGATGTGTACTGTGAAGAACTGAACACAATGATGGAGAAGCTGGCACATCTCCAACCAGCATTGGTCAATCGCTCGTCTCCGCTGCTCCTGCACGACAACGCGAGACCTCATACTGCACAGCAGACGGTCTCCAAGTTGCAAGAACTGGGGTTGGAAGCTCTCCGTCATCCGCCCTACTCACCAGACCTTGCGCCTACAGACTACTACTTTTTCCAGAATTTGGATAACTTCTTGGCGGGAAAAAAATTCAATACCCGAGAGGCAGTACAAAATGCCTTTGAAGAATTTGTTGCCTCCCGACCAGCTGATTTCTATAAGAAGGGCATCAATAAACTGCCACTGCGTTGGCAAAGATGCATTGATTGCATGGGTGATTACTTCGATTAATACAAATAAAAAATTCGTTTAAATTTTTTCATACAAAAAGGCAATTTCATAGGTAAAGACCTATTATAACACCAATCAAATCTTTTCCCAACTATTATGTTGGTCCGGCGCGGCACTTGACCGGATTTCAAAAAAATGTAGATACATAAATATTTACATTTGAAAAAGCTGCGAAACATAATCTACAGAAATACTTAGGTAACGTGGATTGTCAAAGGCTTATACTTTAGGATGGACTCAATCTAGGAATTTATATTTTCGCATTTAGAAAAATATTAGCATGATAAAGAAAGACGATAAAAAATGCTACAAACACACTTTATAAAGGGTAGTATTTAAATGCACATCAAAAATTCTTATTTGTAAGTACCTACAAGTTTTGATTTTCAATTATAGTTAATTAGTAGTGCAATTACTTATAGTATTTGATGGAAGAATATTTTTCTGATGTGCCATTAATAATTTCCCTTTGATAAACTAAAATATTTTGTTGGACTAAGTTCTAAAATCATATACCTACTAAGTACACGTAAGTACCTACTAAGTATAAGTTCTAAGTTGAAAAAAAATGCTAAAATCCAACCTAAGGTTTTAGAGTGTGCAAGTCAGTCTAAAATTTTAAAACCTTAGTTATATGTTGGAATTCAGCAGAAATATTTATAACAAGCTTTTGCCCGCGTCTTCGCCCGCGTTCATGTCGGAAAATACCCCACGGGAACATAGTACGGAGATAAAAAGTATTCTATGACCTAATCCAGGTCAGGTCCTATATGCCAAATTTCATCCAAGTCCGTTCAGCCGTTTTAGCGTGAAGACTAACAAACAAACTCATTTTCGCATTTATAGTATAAGTTAGGATATCACTTTGCTTTTAGAACATTTAAGTGTAAGTTAAACACTTTCGCTTAATATTATAATTTTAGAGTGTAGAGAGTAAACTAGTCAGTCTTATGATCTCTAAACTCTAAAGTCTAAAACCATCATAAACGCCTCGTGAGGCGATTATATCAAGGAGCTGTTTAAGTTTATTAGGGATAAACATGAGAGGGTCTAGATTAGTCTAGACTTAAGTTAGGACTAAAGTCCATGAGATTAATAATGATGATACGACGTAGACTGGCTCCTGGAGGAGCTTGTGGCTAAGTAATAACAGCCGCACGGGTCGATCCATCAGGTTAAGCTACGCTTGTCGGGGTTGGTCCGTGGATAGGTGATCATCTTTACATACGGAGACTCCTCCGTGCCTCGGAAAGCACGTTAAGCCGTTGGTCCCGCCTGTCATTCGTGGATCTTTGACAGTCGTTACGGGTCGTCAGAAGCCCGAAAGTCTGACAACCAGTCTTACCACGGGGTATCGTATTATCCAGTAACTGTGTTGTGGAGGTTAGGTGAAGGCATTCGCTTCATGTAAAATACTGGTATTCAGCTGCATCCGGTTAGACTAGAAGCCGACCCTAACATAGTTGGGAAAAGGCTAGGCAGATTGATGTAGACTGGCTCCTTTATCATCAATCTATTTTTTTTTTGCGTGTCTCTGCGAATTATTTTTACTGGTCACTAGTTTTGTTTGAATCATAAAGGTATAGTGAGTAAAATGGTAAAAATAAGAAAATAACCTTTATACCATTCCCCCTCTAAAAAGCTTATTTTATTCACTGAAAACAGTGAATAAAAAGCACTTTTACTCACTGTTTTGATGTTTGAAAATGGAACACAATAGTGTATTCGACCACAGATTTAGAGTACCTAGGCTAGATACGGCATGTTATTACATAGTATGAAAACCGAACGTCTCATCTTTTTTATACCTACGATAACTTCACCCCAGCCATTTAGTGATGTGCTCAAAGTAAACAGAATTGTTTCAATCGCTAAGCGTCACTGAGCTAACAGACTTTTTTTAGTACGAATACGAACAGTCGAACATGCAGAGCACGCTTGGTCGGATGGCTTGCCGTATCTAGTGTAAGTGTACCTAATCTGTGTATTCGACCTATATTGATGTGTTCTAAATTCAATTTGATTGGTCGACATTTTCGACAAGGAGTTTAGCATTAGAATAAAAACTGTTTTGTGGTCTTTGCTGTCCTTAGTAAATTGGCCCTATTTTGAATACTGTAAGTTGTACGAACACAAAGTTTAGTGTTACTTTAATCTTTAATTTTGTGTTTGTTTAGTGTTGTTCTAATCGATTAAAAATGCATTCTAGTGATGAAGATGTGTTGACACCTGAGTTTATGAAAGAGAGGGCGGCTGATATAGTGGAAAACTTGCTACCCAAAAAATCACGGCTGGTTTACATCAAAGCCAATTTAACTTTCCCTTTTCTTCATTATATGTCTATTTTCACTTAAATCTTTCTGTTTCTCGTAGTCATGGTATAAAGTATAGTATGCAACTCTTGAATAAAACGGATTTATATCGAGGGCCATGAATCACTCGCGTCGCTCAGGATTCTAACACTTGAATCACTCGCTACGCTCGTGATTCAATCATCATGAATCACTCCCTACGGTCGTGATTCAATCGTTGGAATCCTTCACTAGCTCGTGATTCATCTATGGCCCTCGCTTTAAATCCGTCCTTTATTCACTAATTGCATAATATACTATTTTAGGGTTCCATTGGCGAATTTCAAAAACGGTCTTATAAATTCGTCATGTCCGTTTGTCCGTCTGTCAGTCTGTCCAGATACACAGTGAAAATTTTAAAGACGATAATCTGTATTCTGTGCATCTTTAAACAAAAGCTTGTATTAATCAGCGGTGGCATTTCCAATACAATTATATAAACGAGAGAAAGTAAAAAAATCAATGCACCTTAATAATTGAAATAAATATGACGTGACTTTGCAATTTAAGTCAATAGTTTCTAGATTTCGGGATATTTTCGGTTACAACCGCAAAAATTATAAATAAATCTTGTTGAGCGAATCCAATATTCCGTCCCTTCAAATCCTCCATGACATCCCATCACCAGGTTGTTTCATATCCCTTTCCGTAAATCCAATCTTGGTCTCAACGTTCCCATTCTCCGAATGTGCAGAAATTACAACAGTTTTTGTAAATCCACTTACACGGTGTATCGCTTTTAACAAGTTTAGAAGATCAGTCTCTGAGGTACTGAGTGCATATAAACTAACCAACAAGCAATTTTTTTTTTGTAATTCATGTTCATAATTAAATTTTACACTCATAAAAGTCGTATCCTTTCATATTCCGTGGTAACATTTTATATCTATCATTTTATTTAGTACTAGAATAGTACATTTTGATACAAAATGTCCACGTGTATCAAACGACGTTTTTCAATACACTTTTGAAGAAATAAAATAAAATAACGGAACATATTTTTGTCAATAAATATTAGGAAACTGTGATTTAAATTGTCTTTTTTTTCGCGCTTTGCTTTCGCCAGGTTGAAAGAGAAGCAAAGGTACAAAGCCGATAAACAGCATAATATGAAAAATAGAAAATTCAAATATTTTTGAGTTTATAACACAAATAAATGTTAATTTGTTCATAAACGTTTTTTTTATTGTAATAATCATGGTTTTTGATAATATTCTTTAAAGAAACATTATTTAAATATTCCAAAAATATTAACGCCTTAAAGACGCATAGGTATCTCTTTGCTGAGATTAAAAAAAAAAATTCACTTCCGAATAGAGGCATTAAACCAATTTGGACTAAGTATAGGTATAAGTTATCTGTGGAAATTTAAAAAAAAAAAAAAAAAAATCGTACGCGTGTGTTAGAAATGATATAATATAACTATAATTGTGTATATAAGTGTATAATATAGATACTACACAAAAAGCAAACCTTGAATGTCAGAATGGTTATTATTTATTTACTGTGTATTAAAGTATTATTGTTTACTGTGTTTTACTGTGTTCCATGAATATGGTGTGTAGGGGAAAGGATTTGATAAACAAAAGCACAGACAGACAAGACTAGATAGGTATTTATTACTTCAATCAATCTTGTCAATAATTATTCATATTTAACGATAAAGCTATGTCCGTTCGCAAAACTAGGTCTTCGTGGAGAAGAACGGACAAGAAACTCCACGGAAACTTATCTTTAAAGTATTTTATCAACACGTCAACACATTTCTTATATTTCCATAAATTATCGTTATCTCGAAAACAGTTCATTCTATCTGAGGGTACTCAGAATAATAGCAACATAATAATAGGAAAGGAACAAGAATAATAAACAGTTAATTATATCTGAGACTACTCAGATATTCTATCCGAGGGTACTCAGATTAATAGCAACATAATAACAATCTAGGAAAGGAACATTAATATTAAACAGTTAATCATATCCGAGACTACTCAGATATTCTATCCGAGGGTATTCAGATTGATAGCAACATAATAACAATCTAGGAAAGGAACATGAATATTCCTTTGTTCAATTTGACACCTTGGAAATATTGGCCATATTCATAACACATACAGAACAACATAGTAACAGTAGAAATCAAACATAATACCAATAGAAAATAGAAATAGAAATTGTACATATTACTTAACTTTTACCTGTAGGTTGGAGCTCCGTTCTGGTCAACTTCTGGATCAAGAATGTGCCCAAATACTCAGAGCTCCCCCTTTTTTAGTCGTGAACCAACAACTGACTCTATATTTACCGTCATCTAAAATATCAACGACACAATTGTACCAATCGTTTGAAACAGCTTATTATATTAAAATAACAATATAAATTCTAAAATATAGTACAAGTACTATTAAATATTACGTAATTATTTACAGTAATAATATCTATACGATTTTTACAAGTTAAGAGTGGTATATTTTATAAACACAATAACTAGTCAAATTAGATACTTCTACATTAGTTCCAAACTTCGTAAATGTGACAGATGGCATTATCCAACAAACAGTAATAATACCAACATGAAATATCTAAAGCTGGTTATATTTTATAAACACAATAACTAGTCAAATTAGATACTTCTACATTAGTTCCAAACTTCGTAAATGTGACAGATGGCATTATCCAACAAACAGTAATAATACCAACATGAAATATCTAAAGCTGGTCTTACAATGATGTTACGGTTTAAATCACAACCGAACCAATTTCCGGAATCAAGGTAATCTCAATTAGATATTTTTAAATATTAGACACATAATAATTACATGTTACAAGTTTGTAGGTTATGCAAAACATACGTTTTAATAATGAAAGGATTACTCATAATAATAACAGTACCTATAGTTAGGATAATCTATCACGGCCATACTGACCATACTTCGTCCTCGAAGTATCGCCAAAAAAAAAATTTTTTTTTTTGTTTTTTTTTTTTTGTTTGTTTGTTTGTTTGTTTGTTTGTTTCGGCCATGCCTGACCCAGATAGGTCAGCCTAACCAGGACATCACTAAACCAGTGGCATCCTGACCCAGATAGGTCAGCCTAACCAGGACATCACTAAACCAGTGGCATCGCTTAACAAGCGGCAACACTCAACAGAGTGGCAGGTACAGTCATCACTCAACAGAGCGGCATAACTCCACAAAGTGGCATCACTCCACAGAGTGCCAGGAACAGTCATCACTCAACAGAGCGGCATCACTTCACAAAGCGGCAACACTCAACAGAGTGACAGGGAAAGTCATTACTCAACAGAGCGGCATCACTCAACAGAGCGGCAAAACTCAACAGAGCGGCAACACTCAACAGAGCGGCAACACTCAACAGAGCGGCAACACTCAACAGAGCGGCAGTCATAGTCATACATCAGTCTCAGTCAGCCATTTATAATTATCTAATACGGCCATACTGACGTGTACTTCGTCCACGAAGTACAAGACAAATCATTATACAAAAACAATAGTGTAAAACTCAATAACATCTTACTGTATGCGGCCAAACACCCGCCGTCGGTGAAGCCCAATCACCCGCAGTCAGTGAATGCCGGAGACATCTTACTGTATGCGGCCAAACACCCGCTGTCGGTGAAGCTCAATCACCCGCAGTCAGTGAATGCCGGACAACAGTCAAGACAAACCACTTTTTGTATTAATTAAATAAGTAATCAAAACAATACATCGCTCGGTCAATCTGACAATATTATTGGAAATTGTATTGATCATCTTTATTACATTTTCTGTTAAATAATTCCAAATGCTAACATGGTCACTGTGTTGGCACCTAAGTACTCTACTTTAGTAAAAGGTTATAATTATAAGCCAAATCAAAATAAGAACCACAGCATAATCATTAAGCACTTTGAAAGTGAAAAACAATAAAATAAAGACAATTATTGAAAACCTTGTCATATTTGTTTATCGACAAGTTTTGTAATATTCGGATTTTTTTTTTATACTAGTGTAGCAGATAAAAGAAAAATATAATTATTTTTTACGTATCGTTTGTCCATAGTTACTTATTGTAAAGTTCCAAAGCTATCTTTTAAATTAATGTGTGAACAACAGAGCAATAATATCAGCAATTAGATAAAAGCAAAATATAATTATTTTTTACGTATCGTTTGTCCATAGGTACTTATTGTAAAGTTCCAAAGCTATCTTTTAAATTAATTTGTGAACAACAGAGCAATAATATTAGCAATTTTTAAATTATCTTTCCGTGAACACTTGCATTTTTTTTTGACCATACAACTCTCAGCCTCAACTACCGTGAGCCAGAGTGTCATGTCAACCAATGCCAAGTTTCATCGTTATCAGTTTCTTTTACATCGCAATGATCCAACCTCTCAAGCCTCATCTTTGCGAGTACCGGAAATCCGAATCAAATACGACATACAACAATTATTTCATAATTATCTCTTTGAAATAAATCTCTTTGAAATAACATGCTCACAAACTAATTTTTCTACAGATAAAATATCAATTTGTAATATAATTCATAAGCCTCCAAGCTTAACATCTGGAATTGCCAAGTGTTAACACTTGCATTTTATTGAAAGCCTCATTTTTGTGAGAACTACAATCTTAAATCTTTGTTGCCAAGCTTTATCCTGTCTCAAAAGTTATATCCTATGCTCAGACCTCTTTGTGAGAACTAGAATTAACTATAATCTAGTAGGTAACTAAATTATGTTGGCTAATCTAGCATAACTTATGCACAACCAGCACAACAGGTGTGAAACATACAAATATCCAAACCAACCACCCGGGGCGGGACTTGTCGGAAGACCGCCACCTCACGACTCGTTAGAGACCTACGGGAGGCATAACTTTGCGTGTGTGAATCAGTTCACATAAAAGCATGTCACAAACCAATACTATACAAAAATCATAGTAACAACTTAGAAGCCAAGGTTCAATCCCATCTTACTTTAAGTGGGTACTTTTATAATAGTGGTCTTTTTATGCAAAATACTGGTCATTTTCTTATAACAAAACTTAATACCAGTTGAAGCTTAACTTTTAATGACAAATTTTTGTTTTAAGATTCTAGTTTCACTGGTGCCGATTCTTTTGTTCAATAATTAAACCAAAACTAGGAAATCGCTGTCTTTTACTATAAGGCAGCGTGAGAAAAGGACGGCTATAGCTATGAACTAAGTTAGAAATGTCAAACTAGTTTACGCCTTGCGTTTCACAGTCTTTTTAGTCGACATGTTTTTACGTCTCATCCAAATCTGCATGGAAATATTAGTTCAGCTAAATTTGACAGCTCCAACTCACGTCCGACTCTTTCTTGTTTTATTAGAAAGAAAAAGTAAGCAATAGCCTAAATTATAATTAAAACCAGTATCAGGTATAGGTAGTTTCAGATTTCAAAGTAATAAAGAAGAGCCTTAGAAATTTTCCTAAGATACACCATCAAAATAATAAAGCAGAGCCTCTAGAGGCGTTACCGATTTTAGCTAATTCGTAGGTACCGCTGCTCCATTGAATCCTTGGAATGGTTTTCGAAGATTTTACAGCAACTCAGTTGGCAGCACGTTGTCATCGTTATGGTGAGAGTTGAACCAATGACTCGCCGTTACACCGTCGCCACTGCCGCTGCCGCCGCCGTTGCTGGCTTTCAGCAGATCACAGATTGCTCCAACGTTGATCATGAAAATAGCAAAATAAAATTCATTAGAAATCTATTATATGAGACAGAGCACTATCCCACTTCTGATGTTAGAAATGATATAATATAACTATAATTGTGTATATAAGTGTATAATATAGATACTACACAAAAAGCAAACCTTGAATGTCAGAATGGTTATTATTTATTTACTGTGTATTAAAGTATTATTGTTTACTGTGTTTTACTGTGTTCCATGAATATGGTGTGTAGGGGAAAGGATTTGATAAACAAAAGCACAGACAGACAAGACTAGATAGGTATTTATTACTTCAATCAATCTTGTCAATAATTATTCATATTTAACGATAAAGCTATGTCCGTTCGCAAAACTAGGTCTTCGTGGAGAAGAACGGACAAGAAACTCCACGGAAACTTATCTTTAAAGTATTTTATCAACACGTCAACACATTTCTTATATTTCCATAAATTATCGTTATCTCGAAAACAGTTCATTCTATCTGAGGGTACTCAGAATAATAGCAACATAATAATAGGAAAGGAACAAGAATAATAAACAGTTAATTATATCTGAGACTACTCAGATATTCTATCCGAGGGTACTCAGATTAATAGCAACATAATAACAATCTAGGAAAGGAACATTAATATTAAACAGTTAATCATATCCGAGACTACTCAGATATTCTATCCGAGGGTATTCAGATTGATAGCAACATAATAACAATCTAGGAAAGGAACATGAATATTCCTTTGTTCAATTTGACACCTTGGAAATATTGGCCATATTCATAACACATACAGAACAACATAGTAACAGTAGAAATCAAACATAATACCAATAGAAAATAGAAATAGAAATTGTACATATTACTTAACTTTTACCTGTAGGTTGGAGCTCCGTTCTGGTCAACTTCTGGATCAAGAATGTGCCCAAATACTCAGAGCTCCCCCTTTTTTAGTCGTGAACCAACAACTGACTCTATATTTACCGTCATCTAAAATATCAACGACACAATTGTACCAATCGTTTGAAACAGCTTATTATATTAAAATAACAATATAAATTCTAAAATATAGTACAAGTACTATTAAATATTACGTAATTATTTACAGTAATAATATCTATACGATTTTTACAAGTTAAGAGTGGTATATTTTATAAACACAATAACTAGTCAAATTAGATACTTCTACATTAGTTCCAAACTTCGTAAATGTGACAGATGGCATTATCCAACAAACAGTAATAATACCAACATGAAATATCTAAAGCTGGTCTTACAATGATGTTACGGTTTAAATCACAACCGAACCAATTTCCGGAATCAAGGTAATCTCAATTAGATATTTTTAAATATTAGACACATAATAATTACATGTTACAAGTTTGTAGGTTATGCAAAACATACGTTTTAATAATGAAAGGATTACTCATAATAATAACAGTACCTATAGTTAGGATAATCTATCACGTGCGACATACATTGCATTGTGAACCTAATCGTAGTGCGATATGAACCAGTTTTCGAGGAAGTGTATTGAAAAATAACTTTATGCATAGACAAATAATGAAATAAAAGACTTATTTTTGCGGCTACTAAAATCACTTTTTGCGTAAATATTCATCCTGATTTACTAAACCCACTTCACTGTGCGTGGTCCAACAAGCACTTGGCTAATTTTATAATTCCTAGCGTAGTTGTTATGGTTTCGGTTTGACAACAGGACCATTACTATGGCTACGCTGTCCATCTACAAAGAAAGAAGAAAGTTTCTTGTTTAAGGACCCCCTTTAAAAATTAAAAGGGGTTTCCCGCCTGATACAAGAAACTAACATTTTTAATATTGTACGGTGGTACGGAACCCTCCGTGTGCTAGTCCGACTCGTACTTGGCTGCTTTTTTTATTCACTAAAAAATATGCTTCTTATAGACGCAATTCCGATCTTAATATTGCGAAATGCTAATCTGAATAGTTTATTTTTTCCTGGCAACCCACTGAGTTTTTTTTGGCGCGAATAGTGTCATTTTATCTTTTTAAAACGCTGGTTTGTCTCATAGAGCTCTTTGCTCTTCAAACAAACTAAGTGTTCCGGAGCGAGTTAAAAATATACCGTTCTCTGGAAGAGAATATTTTATGAATAATTTTAAAGTTCTTTTATTCACAAATATGGATCTTTTTCAG
Source organism: Cosmia trapezina (assembly GCA_905163495.3). Classification (NCBI taxonomy): domain Eukaryota; kingdom Metazoa; phylum Arthropoda; class Insecta; order Lepidoptera; family Noctuidae; genus Cosmia; species Cosmia trapezina. Next base: position 11,132,844 of record LR991039.1, read on the forward strand.
AGAATATAAAACAGTTGTATATTCTGTAGCCTGCCTGTTATTTATTTATTTAATACTTTATGCACACAAATGTAGGCAAGTCCGCCTGGACTTAATGCCATAGATATTTTCTTCTACCAGTCAACCTTTGGGTGATGCAGAGACGAACAGTGGTAGGTGCCATAACGAAAATTGTGGAATAAATGTTTATATAAACATATTAAGGTTAAACCTACTTACATTAAAAAAATCACCTGTACCTAAGGACATTTTAACAAGTTATGCGAACATAAATGTAGGTAGCAGCAGATTTTTCTTTCGCGATTTGGTTAGGTCCCATAATAAAAGTTGTTCATAATGATGAGTACAATGAATGACCCCGTAAGGAGTTGTGCGTTATTTAAGTTCCACCTTGTAATATAATTAGGAAGGTGTTAAAAAAATAATTCTAAAAACTTTAAGGAGTCCTTTAGAGACCATCGAACTGAATAACTTTTACTATTGGTGGTCCCCGTAATACTTTGACTTTGAAATCGCAAAAAAAAAATCATCTCTTCCGTACATTTTTACGAGTTATGCGAACATGAATGTAGGCAATAGTTCCTGCTGATTTTTTTTCGCAATTTGGTCCCATAGTAAAAGTTATTCAGTTTGATGGCACTCCTTAAAGTTTTTACAGTTAATTTTTTACACCTTATAATATTTATTTTACTTTTACATAAAACGCCAACCAGCGAAAGATAATAAAATTATACACACAGCACACATCATATCTAATTTATGTATGACTAGCTGCGCCACGCGGTTTCACCCGCGTATCCCGGTCTGCAATAAAAAGTGTATACCGGATGACTTTTTTTACCGTCTCGAAAAAAATTGGGCGTATTAGGTGAACAGAGTAGAAGCCTATGGCATACCTAGTTTTTTTTTTTTTAATAGCTTAGACAGAAAAAATTATCAAAGTACCAATAAATATTACAAATTCGATGTAAACTTTTCATTTTTGTACAATAAAAACAGAAATTTTGAAAAAAAAATAATAAATCCTTTAAAAATAATTATCGAAATTCAAATCATATGCAGCCGATTATGATTAGAATTTTTGATTTTTTAAATTTTTTTTTTTTAAATAAAAAAAAAAGTTAGGTACCTATGCCATACATAGGCTTCTACTCCGTTCACCTAATATACCCATTTTTTTCGAGACGGTAAAAAAGTTATCCGGTATATACATACCGAATTTCATTCAATTCGGTCTAGTCGTGTGAGCGTGAAGAAGTAACAAACATACACACACACTCACAAACTTTCGCCTTTATAATATTATTGTGATAGAGGAACTAATTTTCAATCAAACTGAACTAATTTTATCTATTGTCTAACAACATTAACCCCAGGGTTGCCACATCAAATGAACAAACCAAACAATTCGCCCAAAAATTAATTATTCGTTCAAGAGTTCATTACACTTGGGGACGAGAAAAATGACCCATTATTAATAGATAATTATGTTCGTGAATTAAACTGGGTTGCGTATCTGAGGGCAAGGGTGACACGATAGGCCTTGCTTGTAGTGAAGCAACTCTGTCGCGACAGTTTGTTGCCTCAGATAGGCTTTTTAGTTGCTATTAAGTGTTACAGGGAATTGTTCCTTTTACGATTCATGATTTTGCAACGTTATTATAAATCTACAAAGTCAGTTTTGTCGCAAAATGTCAAGTTTAATCTCTATTGCTCGGATTTGTTTGACACGCGCGATAGGCCTTAGAGGCAATTCCCGCATTTTATACAACGTTCGCAATCTCATTTCAGTGTCAATCTGTCAAAAATTGCGTTTACCAAAATTTTTGACATTTGAATTGGCTTTCTTGCTTGTAGTGAAGCATTTTCAATTGCTGATAAGTGTTTTGAAGAATTGTTTTCATGATTTTGCGAGATTCATACAGGTCTACGAATTCAGTTTGGTCGCAAAATGTGTACTTATGTATAGTTCTTTAGTTTCATTGGATTAATTTTGTAATAATTTAATTATTTTTATTAATTAGTAGAAACTAATAGGTAGCTACCCGTTAATGATTAAGAAAAACATCACAAAAACATTGATGAGCCGTGCGTTGAAAATCCAACAGCGCTCTTTTATTTAGGCGTTCATTTAGATGTCTCTTAGTGCTAGTGAAAACCTCAACACAAAATGATGAGCAAACGTGATGATCCATTCTCGTTGGCTCTGTTTAAGGGGACTACAGGACTTAAAGCGCGGTCACTGTCGGACTGCATAGAAAAGAAAGAGAAGCCCGATATGACACAACGCTGGTAATTTATTGCAAAATATGAAGCAATTAATTATTTAGAAAAAAATCTATTGTTGGATTATAATATTAAAACATTATTACGTTAATCACAAACCGATATCGTACCGTGTTATTATCGTTATCTGTGCTAGTCACAATAAATACTTTTTCTTTATTTATTTCTTTTACTATGTTTCTTATATTATTTCTTTAGTAATCTGACAAAAAAACAGAATGATTGCATGCATATCAATATGGTTTTTTATCGTTAAAAGAAAGTAGACGTATGTTCGTGATTTTTTCTATCGTATTGATCAAATTAGTGTTTTATGTTTTCAACACACTTTCTAACTAGCATAATACTTATATCCCGAAGAATATCATAAATATTTTTCAGTTTTTTTTTACTGCAGTGGATCATATACTTTTAGTCATAAAACTTAAGTTTAGGTCCTGTAGTCCATTTACAAAAAGTCTGGAACTTTACGAAAGCAGTGAGACGGAAACTGGCTGATATTATTTTATTTATTACCTACAAAATATAGAATATTCCGCTGAAACATGCTCAAAAATGAATATTAGGTAAGATTAACATCGTCCCAATATATTTTCGTTGTTTATACCTTTATCCGTGCGTTATGCCAGCGAATAATAAAACCGTACAGAACGGAACTAAAGCTACGGTTTCGTAGAAGAATCATATTGTAATGGCCGTCAAGACTGTGTTTACTTATTGCTTAAAACCTCAAACGGCGCAAATACTCCAATCTAATTGGGACTTATTATGTTCAAGCCGTTTGAAACACTAGGGTTATGGGATCCGATTTTGAGACGCCGTCAAGCGGTTGGTCACGTGATCAGAGGGCTGGCCTATTTTTTTGCCAAAGAATCAGCATTGCCATACAACGTGGCACGTACCAGCCTTTTGGGGAATTTTCCTGTTGACAGCGATGCGGACAAATTTTTTGATGCCCTATGATTATTTCCCCTTCTTTTTAGGGCAAAAGGAAAAAACGGAACCTAAGGGTTCCGTTTTTTCGTTAGGATCACTTGTTTGTCCGTCTGTCTGTCTGTCTGTCAGTCAGTCTGTCAAGACCGTTTTTCTCAGGAATGCGTGAAGGTATCAAGCTGAAATTAATATCAAATACGTAAGTCTATGGTCCCTCGAAGTCCTAAAAAGATCAAACTTCTAAGTCAACGCAATAAAAAAATACGGTCTTTTATGCGACATTTTTTGATACTTGCAAGTAAATCAAAACCTATAGGATACTTCCCGTCGTCCTAGAATCATGAAATTTGGCAAGAAGCAAGGTCTCACAGCACAAGTAAAAAAAAAGTCCGAAAATTGAAAATTTGTAATTTTATCACATAAAAAAATATTTTCAAAGTTGTCAGTCTGTCAAGACCCTTTTTCTCAGGAACGCGTTAAGGTATCAAGTTGAAATTAATATCAAATACGTAAGTCTATGGTCTCTTGAAGTTCTAAAAAACTCAAGCTTCTAAGTCAATGCAATAAAAAAATACGGCCATTTTGCGTCACATTTTGATACTCGCACCTGTCGCAAGTAAATCAAAACCTAAAGGGTACTTCCCGTTGACCTAGAATCATGAAATTTGGCAACAAGCAAGTTCTCCCAGCACAAGTAAAGGAAAAAGTCCGAAAATTGTGAATTTGTAATAATAGTTTATAAAGAGTGTTAAGTTTGTTTTTGGGATAAACTCTTTTCAACTACGGAACCCTTCATTGTGCGTGGTCCAACACGCACTTGGCCGGTTTTTTTTTATAATAACATACTTGTAGGTACATTATTATTATTTTAAAAATGTTAGCATTTTGAATTATGTAAATATTATCTTGGAAATTGAAATAAAAAGTCCGAGATACCGTTTAAAATTGCCCCGATCGCCGTCAGATTCATTTCTATACATTTTTTATTCTATGGCCGTTCCTAAAGAACTCGCTGAAAATATTTGAACGACAAAATTGCCTCGTTACTTTTTCATGTGCCTAAACATTGCTGATGAGGACTGTAATTGAGTTTGTATTTCGTTCACTGGTTCCTGAAATACATTTTTTATGTGAAAAAGTGTGTTTGACGTAACCGTGTGTGCTTTTATAGTCATCATGGCGATTATGTAGATAGGTACTGAGTTTGATATTTATACGATGAATGTTTTTTTTTTAGCTGGACAAAATAATCCTTAATTGTGACATCTTACAATGTTATTATTTATACGTCCACATAGTCTTGTACTTAGTAGAATCTCAACTTTTTTAAATATTTTTACTGCAAAACCTTCAGGGTAGAGAATACAAATACAGAATGTAGTATTTTACACATTTTCGAAAGACTTATCCAGTAAGTACCTATATGTACTTAAGCTGCTAGGAGATAGCATACCTTTTTTTTTTTTTTTTTTTTTGAGGTTGGGAAATCATCAAATAACTTCTCCCGCTCTGGGTGGAGCGGAAGGGCGTGTCAGACTTTTACTGACTAAAACCCACCCGTGTTCCTTCAGTTGCCTATGCCAGGGCCGCGGTAACCCCTTCAGACAACCCGCGACCCCAGCGGCGTCGGCCCTATTGGACCCCGTCACTTGCTGACATCTCTTTGAGGCGCGCGTGGAACACAACGCGCCGTCGACTCGGGCCTGGTCCTTACCGGACGGCGAGCTACCCGCTGCTCACCGTCCGCAGGCCCGCGCCTACGGTGCGCGGTGGCCGGAAATCGCCCCGCGATTCCCGCCGCCCAGGGCGTCTCCTGCGGCGACTGAGGGCGTGAGGCTGCCTCTCCCTCACGCGTTCCGCCTCCTCCTTCGCGAGCATCACTGCTTCGCAGAAGGAGGGAGCAATTACAATCCTCCTGAACCGAGCCACTACGCATTTTTTTGTGAATGTCAGTAACGTTTTAGATGGTCGTATAATTCAAATTTGGAACAATGATGACACCAAAATTATGGCCAGTATTTCGGCTCCAAAAATGCATAATTTTTTTTTTTGACTCGTAAATTATTTTGATGTTTTAGAACTTTAAACCTACTTGAAAATATGCACGGTGGTTCGATTTAGTAGTCCGGTAGTGTATATTGATTCCTTTCGTTGTCAATCTAGTGCAAAGTGAAGTGCTGTTAACATCACCCTTATTTATTAATACAAGTTTGTTTATATTCAAACATGAATGTTTAAGCACAAAATACATACTTATCGAGCTTTAGTTAGCCATTATTTTGGTAGGTACAGTTCCAGCCAAAGGACAGTAGACACTGTTTCAGCTTTTTTAATTCCTTCATAAAGGCGGTCTTTTTGTTAGTCTAATACATAGATTTATGGAAGGAAGGAGGAGGAGGTGAGGAGGTTACTTGAGAAGGGATTAGTAGAATTTGTTCGTGGAATGTGAAGGAAGAAAACAGTCGTTTCGTCTACCTGCTGTTTTTTACTCAGAATATTTGCTTGGAAATAAACTGCTTGAAGGCACAGAAGACTTACGATTTACATTGAAAAAATCACAGCAACATTCTCATATTAAGTTTATTTGGGGTCGGCGCAACATGTCCCTTTCTTCCATACTTCTCTATTAGTCGTCATCTCGGTAGTAACTCCCTTTCTAGCCATATACTCGTATCATCTTTCACACAGTCCATTCATCGTTTCTTTGGTCTTCCCTTACTCTTATATCCACATTCTGAGTTCTACACAACTTTTTAGTCACTGATGAAACTTTCAGACTTCCTCTTATCTTATTCTATACATTCGTGTAGCACCACACATCCCTCTTAGCATTCTCATCTCAGCTGCATGCAATTGCCTTTCATAATAACAACATCACTATCTTCATCTAAGTATCTAGCCTTTTCCCAACTATGTTTGGGGTCAGCTTCCAGTCTAACCAGATGCAGCTGAATATCAGTCAGTATTTTACATGGAGCGACTGCCTATCTGATCTCCTCAACCCAGTTACTGGGTAATACGATACCCTTGGTAAGACTGGTTACCAGACTTTCGGGCTTCTGAAGACCAATAACTACTGACAAAAATCCACGAATAACAGCCGGGACCGAACCACGGAGGGGTCCTGGTATGTAAAGATGGACACTCATCCATGGACCAACCGCAGCAAGTGTAGCTTAACCTGATGGATCGACCCATGCGGCTGTTATTACTTAGTCACAAGCCCCTCAATAATAACATCGCTAATGAAAATAAATACACTAACCCGTTTCTACCGAGTGCCGTTATATTCCCCAATAAATATAAGGCTGAGCACACACGCTTCGACGAGAACTAAAGCAATTACGGTAACTGCTCTTATTGAAGGGTTTTTTCTTAACCCTTTTGAGGCTCACTCGAGTGCCGTAAGGCTACCTTTTATGGTATTGGTATTTTGTGTTCCGGGGTTTATAATTGTATAGGTATTTATTGTGTTTTTTAGTGTTGTCTTGGTCGCTTGTTTAAAGTTTTTTTATTGATCTAAAGAGGTAAAATTTGTGAGTAGTTCCGAAGTGTCAGTAGTTCCGATGATTACCCCCTACATACAATGTGGGGGGTAACATCGGAAGTAATGATCTGATTCCGAAAATTAATTCACTATAGGAAGCTACAATAATGTCGAGAGAAGAGATGATGAGATGTTGAGATGTTGAGAGATGTGTGTTGTGTGTAGAGTTATTTCATCATATCTCTCTCTTGTATTTGTATATAATATGTATTATATATATATATGGTATACGTATATTTTATAGAAAGTAGGTATGTATGTGTATTATTAGTTTATTACCTATTTATGTACTTGTATACGTAGTCTATTTATAATTAATTAAGATATAGTTTTATTTTATTTTTTCTATAATTATTCCTCTCTTACTGAGCACCTGCCATCAATCTCTTCACCACCCTTGGTTGACTGGTAGAGAATGCCTAAGGCATTAAGTCCGCCTTTGTACTGTTTTTTGTGCGAAAAGATTAAATAAATAAATACATAATGTCGAGTGTCTTAAGATATATTTTATGTTACAACAAGAAAAACAAAAAATAAACAAGAAACAAGAAAAAAAAAACAACAAGTCAAAAGACCATTTCAGACAGCAATCTACATGGTCTTCACAAGATCTGACCAAGATTATGTCTGGACTTTAAAAGAGACTGTGACCTCTGAGTTTGTTTCGGCGTTTCTTCTCAGAGTACTCAGATAGGAAACGTCGACCTCATCTAGTTTAAAAAAAAATATGATTGACGTGTAAAAAAATGTTTGTACAAACCTACTTACAGAAATAAATTATTTATCATTTATTTATCATTTTTTAACAATAACAAACAACAACTGTTTGTTAAACAAGAAATTTCACGCGGATAAACTCGCGGGCAAAAGCTAGTAACCTAATAAAACTGGCGATTACCATCTCTCATCGTATGAATATCGAGATCCAATACTTAACGCTATTTTCGGGATACTAGGTTTACGACGGCTCATATTTACCCTTGTAAATCACAGGTAATGTTTATCATAAAATAAATCATGTTACTATTCTGTAAATGACACTGACTTACGCCTACCTTCTGATTAAGGCCCTATTTCTCGTTGCCCGAATAGCCACTACTTACCGAATAAATTCAAAAATGGAACAGAATTTGTAAGAAATTAGAAGTTAATCGTAGGTGGTGAAACATTGAATTTAGTTTTGACATACTTAATTATCACGACATTGGTGCCGATTCTCTTGTCACAAATGCCTCTAAACTCTCTAAAAATCACTAAAATTTAGTTTATTCCTGTCAAACGACGATTTCCCATTCTGAAATGGATTAAAGTGACACAATTTAACTAAATTTTAGTTTGACAGCACTAAGATTGTACTGAGATAATAATTTAGTGAAAATGACAATTTTGCTATTCTGAATTTGACGTTTTCACCTAAAATTTTGATTGTCAAACTAAATCAGACTATTTTTAATCGCGATTAAAAAGGTGTGGAATAAGATTAGTTGTCATGATCTAAAATTCACACAAACACCTTGACTTCAAGTGCAAAAACAGTACTGTATTTTTTTTCTTTTCCATATATCTCAAAAACGGTGAGTCCTATCGCAAAAATAATGAAAATTTGGCCCCCCTTTATAAAACACTTAAACCTCTAACCCTCAACACATAGGTACCAAAAAAAAAATCCACAAAAACACGCTGAAGCTGCCCCCTCCCTGCCCCAGCTCTAAAAAATATCTGACACGGTAACGGCGGCGATGTCGGATTGTCTGTAAACAAAATATGACTAGCCTTCTCACTTTTCATAGTGATTTCGTTAGTTCCAATTAAAGCCACCGGGTCAAATATAGCACTATACGACGCGGGGTCACGATTGTCAAACTCGATTTTAGTTGTGTCAAATTTTTTTCTAAATTTAGAGGTTTTTTTTTGCAGAATAGCTCTAAGATTCTCATAGCCAAAAGTAAGGAATTTTAGTGATAGTTTAGTTAGTTTAGTTCGGTGTACAACAGAATCGGCACCATTGTATTCCAATTGAAGATATTTAAATTTATGATTTATTATAATAATAATAATAAGTATGAAGTAGGTAATCTCAAAAATAATTTAAATATGTTATCATTTTCATCTCAATTTAATATTTTAATTCACTCATTGTACAATAATGTTGCATGCCTAGTTTAAGGTAGATTGTACAAGGATCATCCATATTTTACCTGTCACTTTATTTACTGATAGGTAAGTACTGTGAGGGCTCGAACCTCACAGCGGGAGGCTAACTACTTTATAATAAAAGACAGTAGTGTACTGAAGAAATGGGGCTGAAGCCCGCTATATTAAAATAGAAATAAAATTATAATTCACTCCCGAGGTCCTACGAGGAGCCCTAGCTATCAGCTATCTCTCAATTCTTACGAAAAGCGACCATCACTTTTTATAAGAATATTCGATGTTTGAATGATCGTTAGAATGTCAGCCAGTTAGTCATACTTTGGCTTGTACATAGCAAAACCTCTACATGAGCTATCGAGCCAGAGGGAGGAATGCGCCAGGAAGTCAAAATTCTACCGTAGAACCTAACTCATGTTCAATCTCGAACCTCACAGCCTAAAATCTGTGCAAATAAATGCTTACCTACTTACTTACTTATAATCGCATGATAAACTCTTTAGTAAGTACCTACCTCTAAGGGCCTATTTCACGATGTCCGAATAGCCACTACTTACCGAATAAATTCAAAAATGGAACAGAATTTGTGTGAAATTATCTGCCCCAGGCGGTGAAACAGGCTCTTAATGGCATAAAAATACAGAACAGAACCCATTCAATGCGAGCTTTTGACCGCTTCTTTTATATTCCTCCTACCTATATGTACTTAGGTAGATAATATACATCAGATACGTGAGGTCCACAGCTGTATTTGTGCTTGGATTACGGAAATATATAGAGGTGGACCTCCACTTAAAGAAACTTGGTATGAAAGAAAAAGTTGGAGATATTTTTTCGTTCCAGGATTAAGTCGTCGTCAATAGGTTATGAAATGTTAGGGTTAGGAATAAAAATAGTAAGGTTTTACCAGTATTAGGAATGGCTGTAGTGACGACTGACGGTTCATACTTAAGTTTTTTTACTGTACGTACCGTACTCAAGTTGTGAGAGAATACTTGTGATTTTTATATTTTTACAGCACGAATCAGTCTAAAGACTTTAATAAGTTTTTTAGGAATTAAAAAATAAAACCGGGTTTTTAAAAATAATCTATACAAAAATAATTTATGTTTACTACAAATAATTTATTTTTAGCACTAGTTTTTATGTACTGGTAACATTGACCACTCGATTATTCTCTGTGTCTCTGTGACTTGTGCTCTTGTGTAAAAAATATAACTATTTTGGAAATACCTACGGTACACTGTAAAAAATTAACAAGCATTTTATTTTACATACCTACTAGTTATGGTCCTTCGAGCCGGATGACAAGCATTTTATTCTACACCGGATTTGACTATAACGGTAATATTTTTGGAAATTAATTAATTTTGAACAATTTTCGGTATGAATCAAACAGGCCATTATTAAATTGTAGTTTAAAAAAAACTAACTAAATAACGAAAAACAATTACCTATACATCAAACAAAAGAACTATAATTAAACACAATACTATGCGTCGCATGGCTAGCTAAATTTAAAACCAACATTGCCAAGTGGTTGGTCGACTCTTTACGTGACCAGAGGGCTAGCCTATTTTTTTTTCCAAACATTCAGCATTGCCATACAACGTGTCAATGCTGCCTGCTTTTTTGGCACTTTTCCTGTTGTACAATCTCTATTTATTTGTGCAATGTAAATATTACTACTATTATTTTAAGTCTGTTAGCTTATAATATTATGTAAATATTATCGTGTTTGAAAATAAACAGTAAAACAAAAAAATATTAATAATCCTTTCAACTCAATACGTTATTAATGGTCCGGTATTCCCAAAACCTGTCAAATAACAAAAGGCCTGAAAATACCTCTTGTTTAAAATGTCACCCACAAACGAAACACAGCCGCTCATTGAATTCAAAAGGCATATTGCACCGGTTATGCGATTCAATCGAATATTCGATGTGTAATCTCGATAATCGGATACTGCAACGATATATCGGAATGAGCGATTTAAGCATTGTGCTTCGATATTGCGAGCATTAACAATAATTTAGATGGAATTTCGTTATACGAGTTTCACTTTGTTTTAGTAGATTTTGCCCGATATTTTGTAATCATTCATTAGAAATTATAGTTAGAAAGAATGAAAGAAAAATAGATTTATTTGTCAAGAAATACGTGCATATAAAAAGATAATATAACTCGAATTAAAAAAAAAAACGAAACAAAACAGATATATTCACGAACACAGTAGGTACATAAACAGTCGGCAGCTGCAGGCCGTGAATGTTACAAGAACCCCACTCACCGTGATGCTGTACAGCACAGCGCTGATTGAGTTGAAGGTTTCGTAGCAAAGGTGCACTAGCAAAAATAGCTCGCTTTGACCCCCAAGTAAGGAACATAATGTATGTGTCGCAGTAAGATGGTTTTAGCCGTGATATAGGTTTATCCCTAGGGATATAGCTAAATACCGTAATATAGTTATATGAAAACTGTCTGATTGTCCTAATTTTCTTACTACGACCAATTTCGACGTAGCGCTCGCCGGCCGCTGCCGCGATATCGCTCGCTTCCCTCGCTCGGCTCGCGCGTAGTTGGTCACACTTCTAACCTAACCTATTTGGTCGGAGTGCCCTAATACTTATATTAGTACTAGATAGATCATGCTCGTATCATAGTTCTATAAGATCGTAAGATAGTTCTGTGCCGCTTTCATATTTAAACTATATTACGGTTTATAGCTCGTGGTGGAGGAACTTGTGGCTAAGTCATAAAAGCCGCACAGGTCGATCCATCAGGTTAAGCTACGCTTGCCGGTGTTGGTCAGGGGATGGGTGACCATCTTTACATACTCAGTGCCTCAGAAAGCACGTTAAGCTATTGGTCGCAGCAGTCATTCGTGGGTCTTTGACAGTCGTTACGGGTCGTCAGAAACCCGAAAGTCTGACAACCAGTCTTACGAAGGGGTATCGTATTACTCAGTTACTGAGTTGTGGAGGTCAGATAGGCAGTCGCTCCATGTAAAAATAATATTGGTATTCAGCTGCATCCGGTTAGACTGGAAGCCGACCCCAACATAGTTGGGAAAAGGCTAGGCAGATTGATTACGGTTTAAGGCTATATCACTAGATATCCCTAGGGATATAACTATATTACGGTTACAACAATTCGGAAACACGAAGATTACCGAAGGCCAAAGTATGCGCTTCGGTAATCTTCGTGTTTCCATCTTACTACTACATAAGTATCTTCAAAAATGTTCTATCATCATTGTTCAATGGTTTATACCATGGTATAATAATTAATTGGGTTTATACTGCGCGTTGTTTCATTCCGTCAGTCAGTCAAACATTCAATTGTTTTAACGTGATAGAGGTGTAGTATTCAATAACTCTTCCACAAGGTTTTTAGGATTTCTGCTAGGAATACTAAAATGAAGAAAGTACTAGGACATAGGAGTACAATCCGTTTTTGATACCCTAGATTTGATATGATTCATCACACCATACCTACAGTGCGTAAAGGATCTTTTGACTCATTAATGTACCATGGCGTAGGTATATTTAGTAGTACCTTTATCTTAGTAATAACAAATGAATGGCAAAGGTCAGACGTAACCATAATAAGAGTAAGATAAAAATGTGATTTATTTTTATTTACCTTTTTGTATCTTGTTTTATGTCACGTAAAGTCTTGTATTACTACTAGGTCTAACGGGCAAACTTAACTCCGTGTTTCTCTATCAAAGATTCACGTAAGTGTATCAATGCTAGGCGACATGTTATCGTTACTTACATAGATTATCCTATCCTATACTATTAAATGAGCAATATTTGTATATGTTCATGGTGTATCGATCTAGCTAGGTCTCATATTGTGGCTAATTTAACTAACTGACGTATCTGACATTTGGACTAAGCCGATAGCCGACTTAACTATAGTAATTTGATACATTTTCCAAGTCGAATCGATCTGTCTAATCGGCGTATCTGTACCTATGCCTTACGGTCCCCATGATAATGCAAAAATCGAGACCGATGTATCTACAGTTTACAAAAAAATTATATTGTTAGGTCGGCTTAGTCAAAATCAGATACGTTAGTTAGATTAGCGACGATATCTGAGTTTAAAACAAAAATCGTTTTCTCTCGTTTTAACCAGAGCTCAGTCGACCAGATACTAATTTATATACCTACAATAATTTAATGGCAAAAAAAAAATGTAAAAGTGTACATTGATATCACCATAAGTGGCCACACTTGCCACTGTGGCCAGTCAGTATAATCTTGAATTCTCGAATCCAATATGAAAACCAGCGAAGTACACGTAATTAAATAACAATGCAATGTTCTAAAGACTTCAAAGCTTATCAGCACTTCCTAGAATGAGACAAACTTGCATATCGGCAGACGTGAGAGGAATCCGTTGTACATACTAGGAATTGTGAGTCAAATAATTGGCTGAGACAACAACGGAAGATGTAGACAAGATTTTAAAAGAGTATACTTAGATGGCTTGTAGTTGAGAAAATGAATAAAAGGCGACTAACAAAAGGTATTTACAAGGCAGATTTGAGTGGAAACGCCTCCGGGAGGACGACCTAGGAAGACATTAGTGACCTTATTAGTGATGTTCATCAGAATTTTTGCGCTTACATTGCAAACGCTGGCTGAACCCTACGAGATAGATAAAAATAATGTACAACAGTATTGTACACCTTAAAAAGGTCTGCAAAAAATCCGCAATGGTATATGTTTATCTCTTAGGGATAACCCACAATAACCATTTTTTATCCTTTACTTTTTACGAGAAATAATGGCTTATTTACGAAGCGATTTTAAGCAATACAGCATTAATCCTTATCCAATTATGCATTTACTATAGATCAATATGGCCCTTTACAGCATGTAATTTAAATGAATATTTTCGAAGATATTACAGATTTAAAATGCAGGGACATAGTGGGCGGCGGTACATACATAGCGCGTCAAAGGCCGCGCTTCGCTCTATAGCACTTTATGAATAGCAGCGATCGCATGCGTTTATCGGAGCTCTCTAGCGAGGAAAATAACAATTATCCATACTATATTATTATAAATTCGAAAGTAACTCTGTCTGTCTGTCTGTAACCTTTTCATGCCTAAACCACTGAGCAGATTTTGATAAAATTTGGTAAGGTTATAAGGTGGTATCCTAGGGAAGGACTTATACTACTTTTTGTCTCAAAAAAAACCCTACAGGTGAAATAGGGGATGAAAGTTTGTATGGGAAACCCAGCATTTCTTAAGTTAGGGATATGAAAATTCAAATTTATGCTTTTGGTAGGAAATAATGAAATAAGTGGTTCAGCGTTTTTGGAAAATTATCCCCTAAGGGGGTAAAATAGGGTTTATTTTAAAATCTACAAAACTGCACGGATATCGATACAATTTTGCATCCTGGGGAAGGACGCAGGCTATTTTTTTATCTTAAACAATTATCCTACAGGGGGTGATATGGGGGATGAAAGCTTGTAAGGGAAACCCAGCATTTCTTAAGTTAGGGCTTTGAAAATTCAAATTTATGCTTTTGGTAGGAAATAAAAAATGTGTGGTCCAGCGTTTTTGAAAAATCATCCCCTAAGGGCGTAAAATAGGGGATGATTATAAAATTCACAAAACTGCACGGATATCGATAAAATTTGTGTAAGACTAAGATGGCATCCTGGGGAATGACATAGCCTGCTTTTTTTCTTAAAAAATATCCTACAGGGGGTGATATAGGGGATGAAAGTTTGTAAGTATAGGAAACCCAGCATTTCTTAAGTTAGGAATATAAACATACTTTTTGCTTTTGGTAGAAAATAAAGAAATGTGTGGTCCAGCGATTTTGAAAAATCACCCCCTAAGGGGGTAAAGAAGGGGATGATTTTATAATTCACAAAGCTGCTCAGATATCACTAAAATTTAGCAAGACTATAGATGGCATCCTGCGGAAGGACATAACCTATTTTTTGTCTTAAAAAATAATCAAACAGGGTGTGATAGTTTTATGAGAATCCCAGCATTTCTTAAGTTAGGGATATGAAAATTCTAATTGATGGTTTTGATTTATGAAAAAATCATCCCTTAAGGGGGTAAACTAGGGGTTGTTTTTAAAATTCACAAACACTATTAAAATTTTTGTGTAAGTACCTCTTTTTAAGAGATTTAAGGGATTGGGTAGTTCGTATCTTGAAGTAACATTTAGTCTTAATATTTTTTAATTCTCACGTGATATCCCAATAAAGAGGATTTATATTTTCGCTTTAAAGTTGCTTTCAAAGGCATGCAAGTTGGTAATTTTCCGTTTACTATTGTTTGGTTTTAAGATTTATTATCCTCCAGCAATCAGATATCAATCTGCACGCCGCTCCTCGAGTACTACATAAGCAGTGCGAGAAGATATTATCTAGCCGACGACGTTCGCACGGGCTTAAAAATATCGCGGCGCATTTTTTGCGCGCACTGCATTTTCAACGCTCTGCTTCTCTGCACTCTGTTGCCTGTTGTTGTCTGTTGTTGTTCTTTTTTCTGCACTCTGTTGTTGGTTTGGTGGTGTTGTAGGTTGGATTCTCGAAGCACGGCTCAAAACCGAGAGTTGAAAATCCAGTGCGCGATAAAATACCGCCGCGATATTTTTACGTCCCGTCCGTGCGAACGTCGGCTTACTTGGATTACTTACTCACTTAGGGTACTTTTAATCCCGGTACTAAACACAGCTACACATCAAACTATACATTTCCAGTTTACACTGACCTCTCAATGTAAGGAAATCCTACACAATGCGAGATCAGCTTATACTGGAAATGTATAGCTTGATCTGTAGCCGTGCGTACTTTCCCGTGGGATATTTTCCGACATCCACGCGGGCGAAGCCGCGGGCAAAAGCTAGTATATTATAAATGTGAAAGTTTGTGAAGATGTTGGGATGTTTGTTACTCAATCACGCAAAAACGGCTGAACAGACTTGGATGAAATTTGGCACACATATAGTTTATAACCTGGATTAACACATAGGATACTTTTATCCCGGTAGTTCCCGTGGGATAACTTCCGACATCCACGCGGACGAAGCGGCGGACAACGGCTAGTAGTAGTTCATAATTCCTAAAAAAATAAAGACTGCCGAGACCTTGCATAAGAAATTAGAGTATACCTACAGAGGAAAGTTCATCAAACTACAAAATATATAAACTAACAAAAACAATAGAATCTATCAGTGATTGAGTGTCAACGTTCAACCTTTCACACGGCGATACTGACGCGACACACGAGTGACGACTGATATCTTGACACTTATAGCCTGCAGACAAGAATAGCGGGCGTGTTTGATCGACGTAATGGAGTTACATTGTTTTACGTGTAACGAAAAACGTAACTTCATGCACTTTTTTTTCTTCAACGTGTCGATGGCACGACAGTACATCAAATTTTGTTGGTCCAAAACTTCGCCAATTCCACGGCATCGGCTGTGGCAGCGTAGAGGTCGCTATGACTGCATTTTTTTGGGAACAGAGGGTATGATTGACGGCACGGTTGGTGCCGTGGCCTCTGTGCTACGTGTCACGGTTTCAAATCTGTGATGAAAGAGATCCCTGTACAGTCTTTTTCATTATGTAACTAGGTACAAACTTCGTATTTCGGATGTGGGCAAGAGATCTATTTGTTTCTACTCACCTAATGATACAGGAGAAATCACAAGTTTAGGGCAACTTATAAGCAAAAATGTACTATAAAAATGCACGTATATTCATTGACTGAAAACTGTTAAAAAAAATAGTCGGGAAAACACACTGACTCAATGATGACATGAAAATTGTTTCTCGTTATAGAATTTCAATTAGTCGCGCGTACGTGACAAAACGGACCAGCTGCAAATGTTGAAAATACAACACTGTCCTCTCAATATATTCAAAATATTGTAACTACAATATTTTGTGTAAAACATCATAACTGCATAAATTCATGGGCATTCGTATTCGGTTCAATTCACAGAATATATTATAATTATCGTTTAACTTTTAGTTATTAAGTGCGGTTTATTGGTTTGAATATTCTGTAGCATTATTATTATGTTATTCAGCATATTGGACAACCTAACTGGATAGGTATAGGTACGTAGGTAGGTACTTCGTTAGGGATAAGCACTACATCTATAAGTACTAATATTAACACTGTTAACACTTATTTGCTTTTGCTTTCTTGAAAAGCCAATTATTTTTAAAAGAGTAACCGTGGAGTTTGTTGCCGGCTCTTCGAAACGACCAACTGGAACCGTGCACCTAGCTTCTGACAATTCGTAAGTGCCCATGTAGTTAGATGTGAAATAAAACATTTTGATTTGATTTGATTTGAATATTTTAAAGAAGTATTAGTGGGTTGTGTGTATATCTTCGGAACTACTGATCTGATTCCGAAAATTCTTTCACTAATTATGGGAAGCTATAGTAATGCAGAGTGTCATGATCTCATGATGTATTTTTTTTATGATAAAACAAGAAATTTTAAGCAGACTAAGTCGCAGGCAGGATCTAGTCATTTAGAAATGGATTATCTAGAAGTGACAACATAAAGTAATAAAAAGGGATGGATCCCAAACTTTCAATTTCGAAACTTAAACTGACAAATAAAAAAAATATCAAGTCCTGTAAACCACAACCACTAAGTAGACTTATTTATTTATTGAAAAACATCAACATTGGTTTACAAAAGTATTAAGGAAAGTTTTTACTGCTTATAGATACACAATAGTATATTATGCAATTAGTGAATAAAGGACGGATTTAAAGCGAGGGCCATAGATGAATCACGAGCTAGTGAAGGATTCTAACCACTGAATCACGACCGTAGGGAGTGATTCATGATGATTGAATCATGAGCGTAGCGAGTGATTCAAGTGTTAGAATCCTGAGCGACGCGAGTGATTCATGGCCCTCGATATAAATCCGTTTTATTCAAGAGTTGCATACTATACTTTATACCATGACTACGAGAAAAAGAAAGATTTAAGTGAAAATAGACATATAATGAAGAAAAAGGAAAGTTAAATTGGCTTTGATGTAAACCAGCCGTGATTTTTTGGGTAGCAAGTTTTCCACTATATCGGCCGCCCTCTCTTTCATAAACTCAGGTGTTAACACATCTTCATCACTAGAATGCATTTTTAATCGATTAGAACAACACTAAACAAACACAAAATTAAAGATTAAAGTAACACTAAACTTTGTGTTCGTACAACTTACAGTATTCAAAATAGCGCCAATTTACTAAGGACAGCAAAGAACACAAAACAGTTTTTATTCTAATGCTAAACTCCTTGTCGAAAATGTCGACCAATCAAATTGAATTTAGAACACACCAACACAGGTCGAATACAAAGATTACACTTACACTAGATACGGCAAGCCACGACCAAGCGTGCCCTGCATGTTCGACTGTTCGTACTAAAAAAAAGTCTGTTAGCTCAGTGACGCTTAGCGATTGAAACAATTCTGTTTACTTTGAGCACATCACTAAATGGCTGGGGTGAAGTTATCGTAGGTATAAACAAGATGACACGTCCGGTTTTCATACTATCTAATAACATGCCGTATCTAGCCCAGGTACTCTAAATCTGTGGTCCAATACATTGGTGTGTTCCATTTTCAAACATCAAAACAGTGAGTAAAAGTGCTTTTTATTCACTGTTTTCAGTGAATAAAATAAGCTTTTTAGGGGGGGAATGGTATAAAACAATTTATACCATTCCCCCTCTAAAAAGCTTATTTTATTCACTGAAAACAGTGAATATAAAAAGCACTTTTACTCACTGTTTTGATGTTTGAAAATGGAACACACCAATGTATTCGACCACAGATTTAGAGTACCTATGCTAGATACGGCATGTTATTAGATAGTATGAAAACCGAACGTGTCATCTTTTTTATACCTACGATAACTTCACCCCAGCCATTTAGTGATGTGCTCAAAGTAAACAGAATTGTTTCAATCGCTAAACGTCACTGATATAACAGACTTTTTTAGTACGAACAGTCGAACATGCAGGGCACGCTTGGTCGTGGCTTGCGGTATCTAGTGAAAGTGTAATCTTTGTATTCGACCTATATTGATGTGTTCTAAATTCAATTTGATTGGTCGAAATTTTCGACAAGGAGTTTAGCATTAGAATAAAAACTGTTTTGTGTTCTTTGCTGTCGTTAGTAAATTGGCGCTATTTTGAATACTGTAAGTTGTACGAACACAAAGTTTAGTGTTACTTTAATTTTGTGTTTGTTTAGTGTTCTTCTACTCGATTAAAAATGCATTCTAGTGATGAATATGTGTTAACACCTGAGTTTATGAAAGAGAGGGCGGCCGATATAGTGGAAAACTTGCTACCCATAAAATCACGGTTTGTTTAAATCAAAGCCAATTTAACTTTCCTTTTTCTTCATTATGTGTCTATTTTCACTTAAATCTTTCTTTTTCTCGTTGTCATGGTATAAAGTATCGTATGCAACTCTTGAATAAAACGGATTTATATCGAGGGCCATGAATCACTCGCGTCGCTCAGGATTCTAACACTTGAATCACTCGCTACGCTCGTGATTCAATCATCATGAATCACTCCCTACGGTCGTGATTGAATCGTTAGAATCCTTCACTAGCTCGTGATTCATCTATGGCCCTCGCTTTAAATCCGTCCTTTATTCACTAATTGCATAATATACTATTATTTATTTGTTAACTTAATCTCTCTTAAAAGAAAAAAATCAATATTAAAATGATTGTGATACTTAGTATAATCC
The DNA here is from genome assembly GCA_905163495.3 of Cosmia trapezina. NCBI lineage: Eukaryota > Metazoa > Arthropoda > Insecta > Lepidoptera > Noctuidae > Cosmia > Cosmia trapezina. The sequence continues at coordinate 11,152,554 of LR991039.1, forward strand.
ATACTATATACTATAATATTACTGTGACGTCCACTTGTCACCTGGGGTAAGTATTAAATGTAATGGCAGGTAATAAAACACTATAGTGCTATTTCGTAATAGTCGCGCCGCACGTCCGCTCGGCTTGGCAGTCCGTTCGCTCCTGCCCCCCACCTCGCGCCCGCGCCCGCGACTATACCATTTATTTATTTATACATTAATCATCACACCTTTCCCTTTTTAACAAATTCAGTGGGTACAACTACAAAATAGTATTTTAAAAGAAACCAGCAATAGTATACAAAAATCAAAAATATATATAGACATTTTTTCCATGATTTAGTTTAATTGGAGTGGTTAGTATTTATGATTCACTATCGACACTACTATCACTGATGTTGTCCGAATCAATTTTGTTATCTTCACATACTTCCCATTGGCCTTCATTACAGTTAATAACAATGTGTGTTGTTGGATTAAAGTTTGTTTTCTTTTACCATATTCTTGACACACACCTTTTCTCCAATTCCTATATCTACATCTCCTGCTTTCCTTTTCCTATCCCCATTTTGCTTTCCTTTTTCTCTCATTATTTTGTCTCTGTCATTGATTCCGGAAATTGACGGCGATTCTAAATCTGATTGACGTCTAACCCTAGTTTGAGCACGTAAAGAGATATAGCAGTAGCAGTAGTTTAGAGGCATGAGGAACAGGGTGTAAAGTTCACTCATCCTCCATTGAAAAGGCAGGATCCTCCGACCAGACGGGTGTTGTGTCTGGTGGGCCCAACGGTTGATGTCGGGACGTTGTATATATGCTAATCGCGTGGTAAACTCTAATTGCGCGATGCAGGTTTGCGTGACGTCATGTCATTGATGCGTAGTTCATATGTGGCGATGTAGATGCCGCCACATCACTCCCCTCCGGAGACCGGAGGTCGATAGTGGGCTGAGTCGTGTATCTTGCGATGCTTGCCAGTGCCAGTTGTGGTTCCAGTGAGTCGGAACCGGGTGCCGCATAGTTCACGGTGAGTTGGAACTGTCTGCGGTGATACCCCAGTGGGTCGGGGTGGCGCTGCGTTATGCTCCAGTGAGTCGGAGTGTACAGCGCTGGGTTGAGGCTGAAGGTGATGACCAGGAATGCGCGTCCGCTGCATGCTGGTGGTCAGGATACCTGTTGAAGCCGTGGATGCTGGCTGGCTGTGTGACTCGCCGCTCGAAAGCTTGAGGAAGTGATGCTGATGACGTCACGCTGATGTAGTTGCACGAAGGCTGCGCTGACGTTCATGCTCGGGGTCACCAGTTTAGGGGCAATTTTGTATTCATCACCATCATGCTCTGTTTCCTGATCGTCTGGTAAATTATGGTATATTTATTGTAACGTCAACCCACCTAAGTGAAGTAGGTTAGCCTTCCGCTTTTTTTGGATCACTCACATCCGTAGCTGTTAGGAAAATTTCCAACCCACGCTTCCACTTTTCCCAACGCAAACCCACAGACGCAGGCTCGCCTTCGCAATCAAATGTTTCAAGAGGTGGTATTTGGGCATTTTTTGTTTTTTTTTTTAACTGCTACCTACTTTGAAAACAGCTTACTAACATTGTTTTGGATATTTTAGCAAATTCTTGATTTAGTCGAATGATAAATTTTACGAATTTTGCTAGTTATGTATTTTTTTATTATATGGAGCTTATTTCAAATAATATATGTAAATAAATAGTAACTTAGATACGTTTTGGTCATGACCGTTACCAAATATTATGGACAGTACTGCAAGACGTAAGATGCCACATTTCAGGATTTAATTTTGTTACTTTTTTTTTTTAAATTTCTGTTGGCAATTTAAGTAAAAAAGAAAACTAGTCTTTTGGAACTATTTAATAATTACTCGACACTTCTATGTTATAAAAATGTTAATTATTTGCAACTTGTATGTATGGGACATCCCATAAGTGGGTTGGTAGACATTTTGACGAAAATGCCCATTTGGGACATTTAGGGTAACCTGCGACAATAGTATTTTGTTAGTACCAACCGACGTTGTCAGTTTACTACTCAGTGCACAATTAAAATGTAATAGTATTTTGTTAGTACCAACCGACGTTGTCAGTTTACTACTCTGTGCACAATTAAAATGTAATAGTATTTTGTTAGTACCAACCGACGTTGTCAGTTTACTACTTTGTGCACAATTAAAATGTAATAGTATTTTGTTAGTACTAACCGACGTTGTCAGTTTTACTACTCTGTGCACAATTAACATGTAATAGTATTTTGTTAGTACCAACCGACGGTGTCAGTTTACTACTCTGTGCACAATTAAAATGTAATACATAGTACCTATATTGTTAGTACCAACCGATGTTTTCGGTTTACTACTTGGTGCACAAATAAAATGTTTTAAATAGTACCAACTGCATTGCCAGTTTACTACTTGCTATAAGCATAACTAAACACTTTAATTTGCTTTTTTTTTTTATTAGTACCAATTGACATTGTCAATTTACTACTCCGTCAAAGTAATGCAAATTATCTTTATTACCAGTCAAATATTAATTTTGGCTTAATACTGTTATTGGCTAAATTTACTCAATGTCAAATTACTGCACTACAATAATTATTTGACAAGTAAATAATTTGCTTAGTACCAGCCGTTGATCGCTTACTACTAAACCAAGAGGGTAGGAGTAGTTATCATAACATTTATATCATAACCAGGCAAGTAAGTACCCATCCCCTACCGTAACTAGCGCAAACCGTAGCAAATAATGATAATGTACCTTTAGTCCCGATATATAACAGTACGGAAGTCGCGAACTTAGCTTGCAATTTGCATGTGGTTACGTAATTTATTAAAACGGTGAGTATAACAGCGCAAAATTACTTTACAAGTGTCTACATTTAATCGCAGATTTTATTATGAACATAGGTACTATACCCAAGTACAAAAGTTCGAAAGTAGAATTTTGGCCATTCATGAGATGAAAACTGTGCCTATTATGACCATTGGAATTTACTATGGTATAGGTATTGGAAAACCTTAGTCTAATGAATTTTTAAAACCTTTTGTAACTGAAATAAAGGAAATTTTGCAAAACGGCATTGAAATAAATAATTATTTACTAAGAATAATATTGCAATAATAATTTGTAAGTGACACTTAATTTTCCTTTCCTTATACCTACCAAACCTACATCTCAATTATATTTTTCATTCAGCGGAAGTGAGTAAATATGCATTTATCAATCCATTCTTTACATTTATCAATTCATTCTTCATACCGGGGCCTGTACACAAACATTGGTAGGTACCTACATAATTACCTATAATATGTTTGTATTAGTGCTACATCAATAATATTAATAATTTGTTTTTATAACTTCAGACATATCTAGCTAATTTTAACAAATTTTTTTTTTTTTTTTTTGCTGAGTTTGGTAGTCCTCTAAAGAAATGAGAATTATATGGTTATTTAATATCACGTACTAGTACCGCTGAATTTAAATCCTTGTGTTCTATTATGTTTGGTCGAATTTAAACATTAGGTATAGGTAAGTATATTAATTTATCGTCTATCTTGCATAAACTTCTATCCACCACAAAATAAACAAGAACAGTGAAATGATAAGTTAAGAAAATATTAAGACATAATACGTCTTAACTAAATCAAACTATAGAATCACGTAATACCACAAGCATTAAATTGTTCTTCACCAATTCGGTTTTTAGTATAAATAAATTCAAGTGCAACTTGGCTTTACTATGTCTGACCTAAGCTTACAAAATCAGTATTGTCTAAAACCTTACTTCGTTAGGCAAAATAAGATTTAACGCCATCTAGCACTTTAGGTGAAAAATAATAAAATATTTTCCGACAACACTTCATCAAAAACTAGAATATATTGAACTTATATTTATGTTATAGTAATACCTACTCCATTAGTAACTTACAGAATTATAGGAAAATCTATGCACTCTATGCCACAAAATTTTTCATTTGTAATATTATTATACAACAATATATTGTTTGTTTTCTAGTATTTTAAAAGCCCGTCTGTTTTATAGCAATATCTATAGATTTTACACGAGAAACAATCATGCGTTTTAAATTTCCTATACATTCAACGTCTTAAGACAGCCTTTTCTAGACACAAAAATTCGCCATTTTTATAAATCTTAGACATTGACTTATCTTTTTATATCAATGATCTTAGAACAGTTTATGTAATAATCTAAAATTTCACCATATTTCTAAAATAAAGTTACTTAAAGCATTTTAAAGCAAACTAAGTTTTAAATTTTACTTCACTAAGATAAGATCGAATATCTGCAATTCAATATTGATAGTTTTAGCCAAGACAACAGCTGGAATTCGTCAACTTGCCTTCAAGATCTCTGCAATACCTTTTTAGGACATTTGTTTGCTACACAAACAACAATAGGTAGGTAACAACTCGGAACTAAGACTTTGAAAACTAAAAGACTTATTCGTTACGAAGCATTGTCTCAATTATCGTGGGGTAGGTAAATATTCTCATTATTTAACTCGAACGCTTTGAATACATTGTTCACAGCGCTGGGACACACATTCATAAAAGCGGAACGCTTAGATAAATAGGTTAGGTACTTACTCACTAGTCCTTTTTACTCCTATTTTTTTTCTGTTTGTTTCTTCTTTTTTTTTTTTTTTTTTTTTTTGTGCTATTTGTGGCACTTACCCGTAGACTCGTCGCCACGTGTGACGTCTACTTGTCACCTGGGGTAAGTATTAAATGTAATGGCAGGTAATAAAACACTATAGTGCTATTTCGTAATAGTCGCGCCGCACGTCCGCTCGGCTTGGCAGTCCGTTCGCTCCTGCCCCCCACCTCGCGCCCGCGCCCGCGACTATACCATTTATTTATTTATACATTAATCATCACAATTACGAATTCGAAAGTAACTCTGTCTGTCTGTATGTCTGTCTCTCTGTCTGTAACCTTTTCACGCCTAAACTACTGAACGGATTTCGATAGAATTTGGCAAGTCTATAGATGGCATCCTAGGGAAGGACGTAGGCTACTTTTTTTCTGAAAAAATAATCCTACAGGGGGTGATATAGGGGATGAAAGTTTGTATGGGAAACTCAGCATTTCTTAAGTTAGGAATATGAAAATTCTAATTTATGCTTTGAGTAGGAAATAAAGAAACATGCGATTAAGCGTTTTTGAAAAATCATCCCCTAAGGGGGTAAAATAGGGGTTGATATTAAAATTCACAAAACTGCACAGATTTCGATAAAATTTAGCAAGATTATAGATAGCATCCTGGGGAAGAACATAGGCTACTTTTTGTCGTAAAAAATAATCCCACAGGAGGTGATTTAGGGGATGAAAGTTTGTATGGGAACCCAGCATTTCATAAGTTAGTGATATTTATGAAAATTGAAGTTTATGATTTTGGTAGGAAATAAAGAAATACGATTTTCAGCGTTTTGAAAAATCATCCCCTAAGGGGATAAAATAGGGGTTGATTTTAAAATTCACAAAACTGCACTGATTTCAATAAAATTTGACCAGGCTATAGATAGCATCCTGGGGAAGAACATAGGCTACTTTTTTTCTTAGAAAATAATCCTACAGGGGGGTGATATAGGGGATGAAAGTTTGTACGGGGAACCCAGAATTTCTAAATTCAAGTTTATGATTTTGGTAGGAAATAAAGAAAAATACGGTTCAGAGTTTTTGAAAAATCATCCCCTAAGGGGGTAAAATAGGGGTTGATATTAAAATTCACAAAACTGCACGGATTTCGATAAAATTTAGCAAGATTGTAGATAGCATCCTGGGGAAGAACATAGGCTACTTTTTGTCGTAAAAAATAATCCTACGGGGGTGATATAGGGGACGAAAGTTTTTATGGGGAACCCAGCATTTCTTAAGTTAGGGATATGAAGATTCAAATTTATGCTTTTGGTGGGAAATTAAGAAATATGTGGTACACACGGCTACATAACAAACAGCTCCAGTTTAAGGTGATCTCACATTGTATAGAATTTCCGTACAATGAGAGGTCAGCTTATACTGTAAATGTATAGCTTGATAAGTAGCTGTGTGTACAGCGTTTTTGAAAAATCATCCCATATGGTACAATATGGGTTGATTTGAAAATTCACAAATAATATTAAAATGTTTGTGTACCTACCTCTTTTCAAGAGATTTAAGGGATTGGATATGTAGTCATAGTTCGTATCTTGACTTCTTGAGGTAACATTTAGTCTTTATTTCATGCGACTTTTTTACGACGAAAGGATTTTCATACGGTTTTCACCAAAGCAGTGATTCAGTGGTTATTTGTTATGGTTTTTTGTAAATTGTCTGAAATATGACGATGATTGTTGAAGATGTCGGAAAAAATCACGCTGACTGGGAGCTTTAAGCCCACCATACACGGCAACGATATATCGTAGCGATTTGAGTTTGCATAGTTATATCGGACGGCCCTATGTTTTCCACATGAACGTTCCCATGAGATATAGGTACTCCAACATCTACGCGGGCGAAGCCGCGGCGGGCAAAAGCTAGTGTGATATAAATTGTAAGAATAGTATGATCTATCATATAAATCTGACTCATCAACGCCCAGCCCAAACTCTTGGACCTAGAAGGCCGACATTTTGCACAGAGGTTCCCTTTATAATGTAGACAAGGAATAAGGAAGAAATTCCCTGTATAGTAGGTATAGTACGTTCCCCTGGGATATTTTCCGACATCCACGCTGGCGAAGCCACTGGCAAAAGCTAGTATAATATAAAATGTATGAATAATGATAATTAATATAATATAACATAAAGTGTATAACAGTAATATTGAGTATGTAGGTATATATATTTTTTTAAATATTTATAACCATTTAATTTTTTTTTTTTTTTTTTAATAAATAAATAAATATCCTTGGACATTGCACACAACGCCATCTAGTCCCAAGCTAAGCAACCTAATGCTTGTGTTATGGTAACGAGATGGCTGATAAACTACTTATATACAATTTTTTTTTGTTAATACATACATATTATAGATAGAAAAACACCCAGACTCGGAACAAATACTTGTAGATCGTACAAATATTTATCCCGTGCGGGAAGCGGACCCGCGACATGCTGCGCAGCAGTCAATCGCTCAACCACTGCGCCAACCGTGTCGTCAAATTGCAACTAAGTTCTAAGAACCTATCTATTGTTAACATCTTCAAAAGTCTACACTTAGTTCGCAATAAAGAATATGACACACCTAACATAAAACCAAACCACAAGACAATGATTTCATACATTTTTATTTTAAAACAGTTATGATGTTATCGCATCACATTTTCAACGAATAAAGTCGATTTACGACATTTTGCAGCGCTCGTTCGTTTTATTAGGGTCCCTCTCCATTAGCGGGCCCTCTGTGCCCAGTTAACGGGCGACACCTTTATGAGCTGAGGCTCAAAGGATACTGTTTTATAGTCACAGGCCTACAGCTATCCAGTTGAGTCACTTAGGTACCCACGTGTGCAAAGTAATTAAAAAGAATTGTGAAGGAAGATTTTGTTGTTGCATTGGATAATATGTAGTAGGATTAATGTAGATGGGATTGTGGCTAAATAATAACAGCCGCACGGGTCGATCCGTCAGGTTAAGCTACGCTTGCCGGGGTTGGTCCGTGGATGGGTGACCATCTTTACATACCGAGATTCCTCCGTGCTTCGGAAAGCACGTTAAGCCGTGGTTGGTCCCGGCTGTTATTCGTGGATCTTTGACTGTCGATACGTGTCGTCAGAAGCTCGAAAGTCTAACAATCAGTCTTATCAACGGGTATCGTATTACCCAGTAACTGGGTTGTGGAGGTCAGATAGGCAGTCGCTTCATGTAAAATACTGGTATTCAGCTGCATCCAGTTAGACTTGAAGCCGACCCCACCATGTTGATCGATTGATTAATGTAGAGGGGATCGTGGCTAGATAATAACAGCCACACGGGTCGATCGATGGTTAAGCTACGCTTGCCGCGGTCGGTTTGTGGATGGGTGACCAACCATTACATTTCGAGACGACCCTGCGTGTCTAGGAAAGCACGTTAGGCCGATGGTGCCGGACTGCCAGCTGTCATTTGTAGATATTTGACAGCCGTTACGCCACGAGAAGCCATAACACGATACCCTTGATAAGACTGGTTGTCAGACTACAGTCTGACAACCAGTCTTAACAATGGGTATCGTGTTACCCAGTAACTGGATTTTGGAGGTCATGTAGGCAGTCGCTTAATGTAAAATACTGGTATTCGGCTGCATTGTGTAGTTGGGAAAAGGCTAGGCAGATGATAAATTATGTACGATACTATGAACCTATCAAATAAGAAAATAACTAGGTATATAACTCTTTTTAACCAACTTCAAAAAAGAGGAAGTTGTATGTTCGTCTGTATCCTACTATTATTTTTTATAAATGTTTAACGATATTTTCTTCAATTGTGAACCGACTTTGAAATTAATTTTTCATTTGGTAGAATAAGCTTGCGTAGTAGTCCCATACAACTTTTACTAACTTTGCTTCGTTAGTTTTTGAGTTAGCTTCGATAATACGTTTTTAATCCACTTTGTGTATCTTGATGATGTTATATACTTCCTGTCACTGTTGTTTACGTAGCAAGAAGCGGTATACGAATTGGTTAGGGATCATAACTAAAAAGTGAAAAACAAAAAACTTAAGTAACAAAAAAAAAATAACCTAAGTAGGTACTTACTTCCAAAAAAAACACTACAAAGTAAATACTAACTTTAATTTCGGATGTCGGTGGCAAAAAACTAAAATACAGATCCAAGACACCGGCTTCAAAAATTAAAGTTATTTTGGAAGTCAGTTTTACTGTATAAAATATTATTCTAACTCTGTTTACGTTTTGAATTCCAAAAATCATAACAAAAAAACCTAGTCAGCAGTTTTAGCTCATAGTAGCTAACTCAGCAAAACTGTCGCATGAAACATCAGCGTTTAGAGTTTTCAGTTGACACTGCATCATATCGTTCAAATGAAATACTTTTTAAAACATTCACTAGCATGCGATACAGCGTTTTTACAGTAGCTTTTACTCGTATAAATATAATTTATTTCTCGTATCTTTCGTACCTGCTAGGTATTTTACGTTATAAAATTTTCTGTTCAGGAAAATGTTGGAAAAATGTTTCGTTAGAAACTGGGACCCTTTAACTGCGTAGCAGATCAACATTATGACTTCACAACATGTTTTATTACTAGATGTACCTACTGCCTCCGACCGCGCGTAATGTTTCTGATTTTCCGGAATGAAAGTATCTTCTTTCCTTTCTCCAGGTAATTCTATGTGAAATCTTATAAAAGTTGGTAGGGTTGGTTGGTTGGTAGGGTTGGTTGGTTGGTTGGTAGGGTTGATTGGTTGGTAGGTTCTTTAATTTAGCTGTAACACCGTATGAAACAACTAACTTATGGCGGACTTTGTGCTTTATCATCAACCACTGCGTTAAAACGATATGTAAAAGAAATAAGTAAATCTAAATAAGGGAAAAGTACTGAACATAACTTTACACCTGTATTCTCCGAAGGGTTGGGCAGAGGTGCACCATAGTACACCCACATTTCGTCACTTATGTATAAAAGAGGGTGAGCCTATATTGCCATCAACCGGACACAAATCCAGACTCCGAGCTGCTACTGAGAAATACTAGATGGAAAAACCCAAAAACATTTTGCCCGACTTTGGAATCGAACCCAGGACCTCATGTGCAGCGCTACTAGACCAACGAGGCAGGGAAAATAAAGCCATACAAAATAAATAATTACAAGCTTTCTATACACAAAGTTCATAAACCCATCACCCACTCATATTTCACAAAACATTACAACTGCACTTACACTGTTTTGCCCCACCGACCGTATCCGGTCCCAACCTCTTCGACATAATTGAATACGTAATACAATTCATAAATAACTTTGTTCTAACTTCGCTAACAACCCTTTGTAGAGCACCTTGGACGATTTACATACAAATCGCATGCACATACTCTCTAATTACTTTTAAAAGTTATAATTAATGAATTATACGTCGGTTTTCGGGATTTTGAGGAATTAATTTGTTGTGGATTTGTGAGGATGTTCTGTGGTGCTCGGGCAGTCGGCCACTTATGAGGTCTGTCGCATTTCGTCACCTCTCTCGCTCACATGGGACCATAAGAATGTTAAGGGGTTGCGCAGTGGTAGCCCGCCAAATTCATTTTGTTTTTTTGGGTTTTTTGCAATTTGCAGGTCCGTGTCAGGTTGTATCTTGATCATAATATGATACGCGACATTAACAAATATGTGTTTACATAATTTTGACCATAAAAATCAATACAATATTAGATAATTATATTTGCCGTGGTTTGGTCTGATTTCGGAAATCACACCAAACCACGGCAAATCTAACTTAGAGAGATGTATTGATTATTTTTACGGTTAAAATTATGTAAATACATAGGTATGTTTTATGTCACGTACCATATTTTGATCAAGATACAACCTGACATGGAAATGCAAATTGCATAAAACGCAAGAAAATTTGAATTTCGCGGGCTACCACAGCGCATCCTTCTTAAGGCGAAAGCGCCAGGGTAGCCCGCGAAATTCAAATTTTCTTACGTTTTTTGCAATTTGTAGGTCAGTGTGAGCTTGTATGTTGATTAAAATATGATTCGCGGCCGTAGCTAATATGGCTTTACAGAATTATAATCATTAGAATCAGCGATACAACTCCATAAGTTAGCATTTATCTCAAATCTAGCGATTTCATGAAATCATGAGGTTTGAGGTAAATGCTAACTTATGGAGCTGTATTGCTGATTCTAATGAGTATAATTCTGTAAAGCCATATTAGCTACGGCCGCGAATCATATTTTAATCAACATACAAGCTCACACTGACCGACAAATTGCAAAAAACGTAAGGAATTTTGAATTTCGCGGGCTACCCTGGCGCATCAACCTTAAATGAATAAGCTTTTTTGAAAAATGTAATCAATTAGCGAACTAATAAACATTTTTATTTAGACACACACACAACACAACAAGACAACACATTTTATCTAGATGATTTTTTGAAAAATGTAAAGAATCTTTTCATTTACCTACTATTCTTAAAAAATCGGTCCCCTGGGAGCGACATAGCTGGCAAAATGCGACAGGCCTCTTAAGTTGATTGTGTAGTGGAACGGACTGTCCCGTGTATTCCGGCACAACTTTAATTAACAATGTGTGTTTTCATTATCTTTCCTGACCTTTAGTGAGGGTCTGAGAGTCTTAGCCTTAAGGAGTGACTACGATTTTAAACAGCACACAACCGCGTAATCTATTGTCACCACTAGCTGGCTTGAAATAAGGTTGAAAATTGAAAACAATATTTGTGTTGCCGAGATATGAGTAAGCTGCGAATGTGCATTTATTTTCCGAGTTTTCTTTAGATTATTCAGAATATACACAGTAAATTAAATAATTATCCGGTTAGAGTTTTAAAAAAATGCTAATTCTATTAAATTCTTAAAAAAATTAATGTCGTTATCCCTGAAAATACAGAGATGTTCGACGCCAAAGTTTATTTTTGTGGAGCAACTTCGAAAATTTTTATTGGGAATATTAAACAATTTTTTACTATTCTATTCGGTTAAAGTTTTTCTTTAAACCCTTCTGTGTCCACTGTATTTTTTGCGTTGGATAGTTTCATTGCGTTACGTCATACTCAACAATCCAAGAAACCAATGTTTGTGAATATTGAGCTAACACCGCGCCTTAAGGCTTGTCCGTCGCAAAAAGCGCGGTCACTGTGGGACTGCATAGAAAAGAAAGAGAAGCGCGATGACACAACGTTTGCAAAATATGAAGTAATTATCGATTTACAAAAAATCTGTTGATTAAACTAAAAAAGTAATGACAAGAAATCATTCCTTATTAGTTTGTAAAGAACTGTATAAATTTATAAACACTTTTAATGAAAACTGTAGGAGTAATATGGTAACAACAACTCGAAAAAATAGACCGAAATAGACCTGGATTTAGGTTTTTTTTTCCTTAATTCTACAAACTAAAATAGATTTCGGGACACATGAAATCACTTCTTATGTATTGTAGATTACTGTGTATTTTTTCCTGTCAGAAAGATGCTATAGTTACTGTAAAAGATGGTTACAAAGTTACTTAGTTTCGCCGTATTTTAGGAAGGGTGTAGTGGAACGGACTGTCCCGTGTTAACCGTCACAATTTTAATTAACAATGTGTGTTTTCATTATCTTTCCTAACCTTTACCCTCACGTCTGAGAGTCTTAGCATGAAGTCCGTGTTTTGCCGCGATTAGGTGAAAACTTACTCACTGGAAAACCCAGTGAAAACCTGCGGATTTTTTGAACAAACCAAATTACACTCCTCTCGACTAAGCCAGAAAATGAGTGGATTCTTGTTACATAGGTATTCTGCACGACTTTTTTCATCAAAGGAAAAGGAACGTAAGGCTGGAAAGTAATACATCTCAAATTGTTACTGGCAAAATTAATTTGGAATGAAATCTTTTGTGAATGAACACAGCGTTTTGTGGTTTTGCTCGTGCGACTTGTAATATTAGATTTGGTGTCGTTTGTTCGTGTTTAAATTCTATTAACTCTCTTCCTGTTTACTCTATTGGGTTATTCCTCTCTCAGGGCTGGCCTATTTTTTGGGCAAAGAATCAACATATTGCCATGCAACGTGGCATTGCTGCCTACCTTCCTGTTGACAGCAATGCGGACAACAGGAAAAGGACCTAAAAGGCGACTTTTTTGATGCCCTATGATTACCCCCTCTTTATATTTATACATTACTAGCTTTTGCCCGCGGCTTCGCCCGCGTGGATGTCGGAAAATATCGCATGGGAACGTTCATGTGGAAAACAAAGGGCATATCCCTAACTTAAGAAATGCTGGGTTTCCCATACAAACTTTCATCCCTTTTATCACCCCTTGTAGGATTATTTTTTAAGACAAAAAGTAGCCCATGTCCTTTCCCAGGATGCTATCTATAGCCTTGCCAAATTTTATCGAAATCCGTGCAGTTTTGTAAATTTTAAAATCAACCCCTATTTTACCCACTTAGGGGATGATTTTTAAAAAACGCTGACCCGCATATTTCTTAACTTCTTACCAATAGCATTTGTTATGCCTAACTTAAGAAATACTGGGTTTCCCTTACAAACTTTCCTCCCCTATATCACCCCCTGTAGTATTATTTACAAACTTTCCTCCCCTATATCACCCCCTGTAGTATTATTTTTGAAAAAATAGTATCCAATGTCTTTTCCCAGGATGCCATATAAAGCCTTACCAAATTTTGTCGAAATCCGTGCAGTTTTGTAAATTTTAAAATCAACCCTTATTTTACCCCCTTAGAGGATGATTTTTCAAAAACGCTGAACCGCATATTTCTTTATTTCCTATCAAAAGCATACATTTTAATTTTCACATCCCTAACTTAAGAAATACTGAGTTTCCCATACAAACTTTCATCCCCTATATCACAACCTGTTGGATTATTTTTTAAGACCAAAAGTAGCCTGTATCCTTCCCCAGGATGTTATATAAAGCCTAGCCAAATTTTATCGTAATCCGTACATTTTTGTAAATTTTAAAGTGAACCCCTATTTTACCCCCTTAGGGGATGATTTTTCAAAAATGCTGAACCGAATATTTCTCAATTTCCTACCAATAGCATAAATTTTTTATCCCTAACTTAAGAAATACTGGGTTTCCCTTACAAACTTTCATCCCCTATATCACCCCCTGTAGTATTGTTTTTGAAAGTATCCTATGTCCTTTCCCAGGATGCTATATAAAGCCTTGCCAAATTTTGTCGAAATCCATGCAGTTTTGTAAATTTTAAAATCAACCCCTATTTTACCCCCCTAGGGGATGATTTTTCAAAAAAGCTGAACCGCATATTTCTTTATTTCCTATCAAAAGCATACATTTTAATTTTCACATCCCTTTTTTTTTTTTTTTTTTTTTTGAGGGTGGGAAATCATCAAATAACTTCTCCCGCTCTGGGTGGAGCGGAAGGGCGTGTCAGACTTTTACTGACTAAAACCCACCCGTGTTCCTTCAGTTGCCTATGCCAGGGCCGCGGTAACCCCTTCGGACAATCCGCGACCCCAGCGGAATTTTCACATCCCTAACTTAAGAAATACTGAGTTTCCCATACAAACTTTCATCCCCTATATCACCCCCTGCAGGATTATTTTTGAAAAAAAAAGTAGCCTATGTCCGTCCCCAGGATACCATCTATAGCCTTGCCAAATTTTATCGAAATCCGTTCAGTGGTTTAGGCGTGAAAAGGTAACAGACAGACAGACAGACAGAGTTACTTTCGAATTTATAATATTATAAAGTATACAGGGTGTCCCGTAAATAATGGATCAAACGTAACGGGTAGGTAGCTTACCTAATTTCCAACAACTAATTTGAATATTTAAAAAAAAACCGTTACAGTAACCAGGATATTAATTTTTTTTCGAATTTTACGATTTTGTCTTCCAGAATTAAGCTTTTTTAATGCTGTCGCTGCAAATGATGACATTTTTAGGTATGATTTTTATTTAACATTTCTGAATAGCTTACTAATGTTATAAGATACCATTTTTTTGAATACCGTTTTATTTGCCTTAGAAAAAAAATCTTGAGTTGAAAAGTTTTTTCTTTACGATGTTAGGACCAAAATTGAAAAAATTCTCCTGTAAAAAAAATGTATGACACCGAAGACCACCATTATTTTAAAAACTTGTACATTTAATAAGGTTTGCAAATTGGTATAAAACTTACGTCTAGTCCTTATCGTTACAAAGATATTGCTATGAATGTGATGAAGAAGACAGAAAATAAATTAAATTGGTACTATTCCATTTTTCCTTTTCGTAATGGCTTATGCTTGAATGCTTGTAATCGAAGCAGGTAGTTAAGCGGATAGCATAATTCCGACCCGATGACGTCATCTGTCCGGAATTTGGGACCGCTACCTGTGGCGGAGTTGCACCTCAGTCAGTGTGAAAGGGATAGATAGCGCCGCTTTTTGGTAAATCGGTTAAATCGGTATGAAGTTGCGCAGGTTCTTTTGTTCTTTCCTGCGCCCTTCACTCGTACAGGCTTCATTGTTGCTTGATTTTATTAGTTTAGTTGTAACTAGTCTCTCTTCGAGTTGCTACGTCAGACAACTTTCGCTCCCGGTCAGTGGCTCGGTGTTTTCTTCTGTAAAATTTGACTTGTGCTGTGTTTTTGGACTTTGCTTTGCCTATCGATTTGGAACTCTTTGCGTATTGGACAAACGACTTGGCGATCCTACGGACTCCGAAAACATTCGTTTGTGTGTGCTTGTACGTGTGTGCAGTAGCGCTGAAACCTTATTCAGCCCAATGCCTCGTTATGAGTACACGCCACGGCAGTACGCCGAAATGCATTTTATCTACGGAGAAGCAAGAGGTAATGCCAGGGCGGCTGCAAGATTGTACCGTGAAAGATACCCGAACCTGGTTCGTTATCCCGATTATCGCGTCTTTATTAGAGTGCATAACGCGCTTCTTGAGGGAAGAATTCTTGGCACCGGAGTTGGTGGTACCCGTGAAGGACGACCGCGACAAGTTAATGACGAAGTCATTCTTCGAGAAATCGAGGAAGATCCGTCAGTCTCCGTTCGCGTCATAGCGCGACGCGTAGGAATTTCTAGATCGACGGTGCATCGAGTGCTACAACGGTGCCGATTGCACCCATATCACGTGCAACGTGTTCAAACGCTGACGTCGCGTGATTACCAGCCAAGAATAGAATTTTGCCAAAGGATGCTTAGAATGATTCGGGCGGACCCGCAGTTTTTTAACAAGATTTTATGGAGTGACGAGTCTTCATGCCGCCGAGATGGATATTTAAATTTGCATAATTTGCACAGTTGGCAGCTGATAAACCCACATTTGATGCGAGAGGACAGGAGCCAACATCAATTTAAAATAAATTTATGGGCGGGAATAATCAATAGGCAAATAATAGGGCCCTTTGAACTACCAGCTACTCTAAACGCCGAATATTATCTCCATTTTTTAAGGAATGAGTTGCCAAGGTTATTAGAAAACGTTCCAGAAGACGTACGGCAAGCAATGTGGTTGCAAAATGATGGGTGCCCCGCTCACTATGCGACGGCAGTAAGGGCGCACCTTGATGAAAGTTATCCGGACAGATGGATCGGCCGATTAGGACCAATTTTGTGGCCTCCGCGATCTCCGGATTTAAATCCCCTAGATTTTTTTTACTGGGGATGTTTAAAAGACAGGGTCTACAAGAATCCAATAACGTCGGAAGAAGAATTACGACAGCGCATCCAATCTGCTGCATCAGAAATAAACCAAAGCCGTTTTGTCCGTCGGATAAGAGCTTCCTTTATTAGGAGATGCAGACTTTGCATTCTTGTAGAGGGAAGGCAATTCGAACATTTATTGTAAAAACCAAATAAAACGATTTATTTGAACTAACTGTTTTTTTTAGTACGGCCTCCTAATTCTTTTCATACGCCTCAATAATTCAATGAACATTGCCTCTGAAATGCTACAGTTACACATTTTAAAGAAAAAGTTTAAATGTACACACTTTTTTATTTTTTTTATTAACGTTGATTTGGAGCACCTCTCAGATTCATAGCAATTATCTTTGTAACGACAAGGACTAGAATGTACAACTTCATACCAATTTACCAAAAATACAAAAGCGGCGCTATCTACCCCCTTCACGCTGACTGAGGTGCAACTCCGCCACAGGTAGCGGTCCCAAATTCCGGACAGATGACGTCATCGGGTCGGAATATGCTAGCCGCTTAACTACCTGCTTCGATTACAAGCATTCAAGCATAAGCCATTACGAAAATGAAAAAATGGAATAGTACCAATTTAATTTATTTTCTGTCTTCATCACATTCATAGCAATATCTTTGTAACGATAAAGACTAGACGTAAGTTTTATACCAATTTGCAAACCTTATTAAATGTACAAGTTTTTAAAATAATGGTGGTTTTCGGTGTCATACATTTTTTTTACAGGAGAATTTTTTCAATTTTGGTCCTAACATCGTAAAGAAAAAACTTTTCAACTCAAGATTTTTTTTCTAAGGCAAATAAAACGGTATTCAAAAAAATGGTATCTTATAACATTAGTAAGCTATTCAGAAATGTTAAATAAAAATCATACCTAAAAATGTCATCATTTGCAGCGACAGCATTAAAAAAGCTTAATTCTGGAAGACAAAATCGTAAAATTCGAAAAAAAATTAATATCCTGGTTACTGTAACGGTTTTTTTTTTAAATATTCAAATTAGTTGTTGGAAATTAGGTAAGCTACCTACCCCTTACGTTTGATCCATTATTTACGGGACACCCTGTATAAAGTATGGAAGTATGGATTATTACTATTTTAAGATTCGTGAAGAGCTCGTGGCTAAGTACTCGTAATTACAGCCGTACGGGTCGATCCATCAGGTTAAGCTACGCTTGCCGGGGGAAAGCACGTTAAGCCGTTGGTCCCGGCTGTCATTCGTGGATCTTTGACAGTCGTTACGGGTCGTCAGAAGCCCGAAAGTCAAAACAAGTCTTATTAAAGGGTATCGTATTACCCAGTAACTGGGTTGTGGCTATCTATCTGACCAGATAGACAGTCGCTCCATGTAAAATACTAGTATTCAGCTGCATCCCGTTAGACTGGAAGCCATCCCCAACATAGCCCAACTATGTTGGGGATGGCTTCCAGTCTAAAAGGCTAGGCAGATGATGACATATAAATATTAGGTATATTGGAAATTAAAAAGTTTACTCTATTATGTTTGTCAGAGTTACAGAAGAATCCCTAAAATTAAAAATACACATAATTTAATAATAACTTGTACATTTATTAGGACTTTCATAATATTTTGGACTAACCCTGAAGCACGTACAAGCAGCGATGATACTCTAATGTTAGCCCCTTGAGATTTGCGGTCCGACTAGAAACACAATCTTCATAACGTATGGCAGACCGGGGACTTGCCATTTATACTAGCTAGGTACTGGATATATTACGTGAATCATCATCCTATTATTATAAAGGCGAAAGTTTGTGAGTGAGTGTGTGTGTTTGTTACTTCTTCACGCTCAAATGGCTGGACTGATTTCGATGAAATTTGGTATGTAGATAGCTTATATTTTAACGACACGGTTGGCGCAGTGGTTGAGTGATTGACGTTGAGCGATTGACGAACAAATATTTGTACGACCTACAAGTATTTGTTCCGAGTCTGGGTGTTTTTCTTTTTACAAAAAAAAAAGTATATAAGTACTTTATCATCCATCTCGTTACCTTAGCACGAGCATTAGGTTGCTTAGCTTGGGACTAGATGGCGTTGTGTGAAATGTCCAAGGATATTTATTTAATATTTTATTTATACCCTGTATTAACATTATAGACTATACTTTATATACCGGTCTACGCGTGTGAAACCGCCGAGATTTCAATAAGGTGCACGTATTTTATACCTAATAAATAACAATAATAATAAATATCCTTGGACATTTCACACAACGCCATCTAGTCCCAAGCTAAGCAACCTAATGCTTGTGTTATGGTAACGAGATGGCTTTTATACTACTTACATACATTTTTTTTGTAAATACATACATAATTTATAGATAGAAAAACACCCAGACTGAGTAATATGATTTAATGAACGAATTAATTAATTTCATTTCATTTCTGACTTTTATGATTACTTATACATAGAATATCCAGAAAATATTTGTTTCTGTACGGTGGGTCAAAAGTACTATCTATACCTACTCTATGTCAGTACAATAAAAAGTTTAAAAAACTGTAACTACGGAAAAATAAAAGTTCTAAATATTTATTTAGTCTAAACAATAATGACATAGGTATATACATATTTGTAATGTGTTCGTCAAGACCTTTCTTTTAATACCAAACATGTCATGATTATCTCAATAAAATTTTTCTCGAGGTCAGAAATTTACGTGTTAAGTCCACCATATTAAATTTAGGGAGAATTTATATAGCCTATGTCACCCGGACCATTATTTCGAATCTACTGATACCTCATTCATCAAAATCGGTTCAGTAATTTAGGCGCTGCGGTGGAACACACGTAAATACATACTTATATACATACATACACAAGTAGACTGCTAAAATCATAACCCTTCCTTTTGGTTTTGCCGTAGTCGGGTAAAAATACATACTTACATAGGTACATACATACATACATAGACTGCTAACATCATAACCCTTCCTTTTGGCTTTGCAGTAGTCGGGTAAAAACAAGAGGTTTCGTGGGACAACCGGTTGGAACGAAGTTCTATTCGCTTTTGAACACTGAGAATGAGAGCTACACCGAACAAGGAGGGTTCTATACCTCATAAGGAAAAACGCTTAAGTACCTATAGGATCACTTCGTTGTCCGTCTGTCTGTCAGTCTGTCAAGACCCTTTTTCTCAGGAACTCTTAGAGCTATTAAGTATCAATACGTAGGTTTACGGTCCCATAAAGCGCTAAAAATCAAGCTTCTAAATCAACGTAATAAAAAAATACGGCCATTTATAGATACGATAAATGTTGATAGGTACTCGCAAATAAATCAAAACCTATGGGTACTTCCCGATGACCTAGAATTATGAAATTTGTCAAGAAGCAAGGTCTCACAGCACAAGTACCTAAAGGGAAAAGTCTGAAAATTTGTAGTTTTATCACATAATTTTTTTTTTGCGATTATTAACTTACACGTGCAGTTGGCAAAATCGATATATTGGAGAACATGTTTTTCAACTACAATCTTGTACAAGTTTGTTTTTGGCGTAAATTCATCTCAACCGCGGAACCCTTCATTGTGCGTGGTCCGACTCACATTTGGCCGGTTTTTTTCGATCTAGCTCTCATTCGAATATACACAAAATTCAGTTAAAAAGTAATTCCATTCACAATCCTCAAGATGTTATGATGTTATTTCTATAAGAAATGGCATTACTAATATAGAATCATCAAGCTATAGTTCCTTAATGAATTAATTAACTAAATTAATTTTAATAGGTACTAATTTGACGTGCTCCAGTGTCTATGACCATTGAATTCCCACCATTTATACCTGTCACTTTAATAAGTGTTGGATCGACTAGTTCGAAACTGGAATAGTTGCGATTAAATTAATCGAGTCAGTCGATTCGATTGAATCGATTCATATCGCCGCATTGAAATTCGTGCTCGATGGCGTAGAACTTTGGAAGGGGATAGATTGCTGCCGTTTTGTTAATTCACCTGTATTGAGTTCGTAGAGGAATCCGAAGGCAAATAAGGGGAATATAGATATAGTTGGAGTTTCGTCATCTAAAAAGGCAATTTGTGAATAAGTTTCATATTTTCGGTTCGACGGCTTAGCGGGATATAGAATGAACGAATCCGTAAGAGGAAAAATAAAATAAAAATAGATTTTCTCGGAAACCAGAAACTTTATAAATGATTGGTAGGGGAAAAAAGTTCGTGCGGAAATACTTCCTTATGGGAAAATAAACTTTGAAATATAGGTAATTAGATACTTACTAACATAATCTAAACTTCTAAACTAAATAATTAATGTTACATAGAGGTAAAATCGTGGCTAAGTAATAACATAACATCCGCACGGGTTGAGCCATCAGGTTAAGCTACGCTTGCCGGGGTTGTTCCGTGGATGGATGACCATCTTTACATACCGAGACTCCTCCGTGCCTCGGAAAGCACGTTAAGCCGTTGGTCCCGGCTGTCATTCGTGGATCTTTGACAGTCGTTATGGCCACGGGTCTTCAGAAGCCCGAAAATCTAACAACCAGTCTTACCAACGGGTATCGTATTACCCAGTTACTGGGTTGTGGAGGCAGTCGGTCCATCTAAAATACTGGTATTCAGCTGCATTCGGTTAGACTGGAAGCCAACCCCGCCGAAAATTGGGTTGTGATCTGCCACGCGGTCCCAGTGCGGGTTGATCTATCAACTGGTCCGAATATGCTGGCCCAGTGGTAACGGCCCCGACTTACGTATAAGAACAAGTACACACATCAAAAAAGTTTGTGATCACTAGTAAAAGCTTACTTATATATTTTTTAAATTTAACTTTATCAAGAAAAAGTGTTTACGTTACATACAATAAAATACACTGTGTATTATATATATATATTTAAAAATATGTATAACGTAACCACTTTTTCTTGGTAAAGATCAATTTTAAAAATATATCAGCTTTTGCTAGTGATCACAAACTTTTTTTTGTTGTGTGTATATCGTCTGTTGTTACAGACTAGCAATTCCCGCGCGGCTTCGCCTGCGTGGATGCTGGAACATAAATCCTTCCTAATTCCTTGTCTACATTATAAAGGGAACCTCTTTGCAAAATTTCAGCTTTCTAGGTCCAAGGGTTTGTGCTGGACGTTAATTGATGAGTCAGTCAGTCAGTCAGGACTTCTCTTTTTATTTATATAAATGTAAACACACTATGAGTGTCAATTAATTTTAACACACACTTTAAAACATTAACAAAATAAGTAATTCACCAGAACATTAAAATTAAATGGTGTGAGAGAAACAAAGTACCTAACATGTTGATATCATGTTAATAAGTTAATCATTGCTTAATGAAGTGTAATGAGTTCGCATATCAAGTTGTGCTTGTGTCTTAACTTAAAGTTGTTACGGTGCAACTTTAAGCTAAGATTTAAGCACGCGTCGGTGGACAATGGCGGGTTAATTCATAGACGATTGGCGATTTTTAACCAACTTCTAAAAAAGGAGGAGGTTCACAATTCGGATGTTTGTATTTTTTTTTTTTTTTATGTTTGTTCGCGCATAACTCCGTTGCTTGCCAACCGATTTGAAAAATTATTTTTTTGTTGGAAAGGGTATACTTCCCAAATGGTCCCATTTTTGTCAAAATCCAGTTCTGATGATGGGATCCTGGAGAAATCGAAGGAACTCTTCAAATATTATAGGCACACCTATAGCGATTTGGGTATCTTTTATAGTAGCTCGTGCATTTGCTCTTGGAAAGCACCACTTGGTGAAGTGGAACTGATGATGAAGACCACAGATGGCTAGGTACCGGAACTACTCAATGATAAATATTTCACGGGTTGCGATTCGATTACTTTAATATGGTTGCTAAGCAATTTCCGCTCGTCACACAATGCGTGTGGTGAGTGGTTGTTGGGGAGTTCTCCTGGTTCTTACCAGCAGAACTCCTCAACAATTAACGTCCCAGCATCGGGAAAAGCAATATTTTGTAACATGTGATGAGCAATTGACATGAGACTATTGTAACTTGTAGAAATTATAAACAGACCCACTAAAAAGCGAGAAATAAAAACTTTTTAACAAAAAAAAACCGACTTCCAAAAATCACTACAAAGTGAAAAATAACTTTGATTTCGGAAGTCGGTGGCAAAAAAAAAGAAAGTAAATAAAAAACGAAAGACACCGACTTCCGAAATCAGTTATTTTTCACTTTGTAGTGATTTTTGGAAGTCGGTTTTTTTTTTTTGTTAAAAAGTTTTTTATATTAATGATACTGTCATCACTATCTGCCTAGACTTTTCCATGGTACAACTGCCTATGTTGTCCTCCACAACCCAGTTACTGGGTAGTACGATACCCCTTCGTAAGACTGGTTGTCAGACTTTCGGGGTTCTGACTACCCGTAACGACTGTCAAAGACCAACGAATGACAGCCGGTACAAAAGTGCTTTCCGAGGCACGAAAACTCTACAAAACTACTCTACTCTCTGTCTTTACAAAAAGTATCATAATATTCTTTAACAATATCAAAGCCTATATTTCGCTAATTAAGGCCAGCAATCAAATAAGTAGCTACGACTACTCTCTAGCTGACCATGCAATTTAATATAGAATTTTTCAGCATATTATTATGCTAGTTTAATTTTCAGCATTTAGCATTTTATTATTTTGTGTGCCTCATAATTAGTCTGTGCTAAATAAATTTATTTTCTTTCTTTCTTTCTTTTCTTTCATTTGGGCTGTCAGTATTACACAAAAACAAATTCTTGGATTATACTCTACCTGAATCACATCTAAAATTCGGAGTTTAATATTGAAGGATATGGCAGTAGTAAAGAGAAAAGATAGTGTCCATGCATTAGTTTATTTCTTAGAAAAAAAAAAAAACAAAAAAAAGCAATTTTTTGCAAAGTACACACAGCAGCAGGTCAAATTAATGCAAACTGTCAAATTTTCTAATTCCATTTTTAACTTAAGGTTGATGCGCCAGGGTAGCTCGCGAAATTCAAAATTTCTTACGTTTTTTGCAATTTGTAGGTCAGTGTGAGCTTGTATGTTGAATAAAATATGATTCGCGGCCGTAGCTAATATGGCTTTAGAGAATTATAATCATTAGAATCAGCAATACAACTTCACAAGTTAGCATTTACCTCAAATCTAGCGATTTCATGAAATCATGAGGTTTGAGGTAAATGCTAACTTATGGAGCTGTATTGCTGATTCTAATGATTATAATTCTGTAAAGCCATATTAGGTACGGCCGCAAATCATATTTTAATCAACATACAAGCTCACACTGACCTACAAATTGCAAAAAACGTAAGAAATTTTGAATTTCGCGGACTACCCTGGCGCTTTCGCCTTAACCATCAACATTTGAAGGATTAACTACTCACGCTACAAGACAGCCACCGTCGCATTTCATACTGAAATTAGTTGCGCGACATTACTTTCGCTTGGCACGAAAGTATTTAGATTTCATGAAATTAATGCGTGCATAATGAAATTGGAAGTTTAAGGTTTCACGTGTAAAGAAAGGCACACATATCAACTCGGAAAGGAATCGTCACCGTATCGCCTTTACCGCCTTTTTGTCCCGAGGCGAGGTTATTAATACGTTACGATTCCAATTAGTGTGCGTTGCAGTAGATATTCATACAAAGAATACTGCACGGCTCGAGTTGATTACGGTGACCATCTCTTTCCGAGTTGATATGTGTGCCTATCTTTACACGTGAAATTTTTAAGAGCCTATAATACCTCAAATGGCTTAGCATGATCCTCGGAAGTCGAATTTTGAAATAAATAATTATATGGTAAAGTTGAGGATTAATGTTAATTACTATGTTTAACGAAAACACGATTCCATAAAATTTTCTCGATTGAAAAAAAATCCAAAGTTACCTCCAGTCCAAACCGAACAATAAACCGCTAGTATTCAAAAAATACTGCAATAAAGATCATGAAACTTTGCATAGTAACTGAACTAACTTTATAGCAGGTCTTATGTTTTTTATTATTATCAAATTACCATTATATTCACCGTAAAATGCAATTACCTAAACTATCGGCGCCCAGCACCGCACTCAGTCACGCTCTCACTCAGTCCGCGAGCAGTATCGTGCGAGCGAGATAAAAAGCTGAGGTAGTGTAGGCTCTTAAGAGGAAAGGCGGGTGGCCAGTTAGGTATTTTAAGAAGGTATTGCTGTCGCTCTGCGAGCGCTCCGCCCTCGAATTCGTGCGATATGGACAACTGCAGATCCGACTAAATAGCCTATGTAAAAAGTCACATTTCGAGGTTTGGCTCTCGCCTATTTCCTCCTCCAATATTGGACCAATTTAAAAGATATTTCATAAACTGAATAAGAAGGATATATACTATGCCCCTATGTTTTTCTTTTTTCGTTAATAGTTGTCAAATTGGTACACTAGGCGTCTGTTGACAGCGGTCTGAATAGGCAATTTTGAGCATTTTTGGAGGGTTCTAGTTCCTATAAAAATAATATATCATCAAAAAGGAAAACATAGGGGCATACAATTAACTGATATTTATATTTCTGTAAAAAATCATTGCTTTATGGTCATTAACCAGAAAGAAAACAGGCGAGAGCGTTTGTATCTTTTTGTATGGAGAAAAGAGCACCCACGTTTCCTCTTAATGAAATTAATCTAAAAATAAATGTCACTAATTTCGTCTGCTGCAGGAAGATGGATGATGGATGGAGGTACAATAATTCGCTTCTCGCTCCTCCCTCACACTGCATCCTACAGGAAACTCCCCGATGTTATGATTAATAATTCAAGAGGGACGGAATATACGTATCTTAATCTCACATAACGAAATAAACTTCCACCGCTCAAGTTATTTGTTATCGTAGCATTACATACTTAGTATGAACTTAGCTGCGGCTTCTCAACACTAAGTATTTTCATTATTAACTTGGCCGTTAAGTTACGTTCAGGAATTTAATTAAAAATTTTTGGGAGTTTCTTTTTTTGAGGGTTGAGTTTGTGGTCGTGTTAGTGGGTTGGTAAAGATTTAAAGAATTAATGAATAATGGTAGGTAGACACCTACAGGTAGCACGTTGCTTCACTTACGATCGAAGTTGATTGGATATAGATGCTTTGTTAATTTTAACAACAGCGCTGTGTTACGTATTCTTTGTCATATATTTTACTTCAAACGTTTTTCTTATCCATACCTACATAATAATTATGTATATGTCGGATCTTTCATTCATGAGTAGGCACCTAAAACGAGACACAATTAAGCGTCTTTGTTTGGCGTTGTGTGGAGTCTGGGATTGAGTATGGTGTCCATGGAGCGAGAGTGATCGTTCAGACATGGTCGTGGTGACATACTGGCCTAGGAACTACTCGTGTTCTTTTAAGTTCAGAGTGAAGTGAGTGAGTGAGTGAGTGAGTGAGTGAGTGAGTGAGTGAGTGAGTGAGTGAGTGAGTGAGTGTGTGTGTGAGTGTGTGAGTGAGTGTGAGTGAGAGTTTTGAGTTCAGAGTTTTAGTACAGTAGTGTAGTGTTAGTAATTGATTCTGTAATAATCAACTGTGTGGAAGTTAAAGGAGCTATTTCTCTCGTTTACCTGAAACCCAAATCTGCGCCCACCTTGGCTTTAACAGATATTATGCCTAATTACGATCCTATGTAGAGCATACGACATATATATATAAAAGAAGTCTATTTGTCTGGATGTATGTTTCGGATTGGCGCAAAAACGGCTGAACGGCAGTTTATAGCCTGGATTAACAAATTGGGTACCTACTTTAATCCCGCTAGTACGTTCCCGTGGGATATTTTCCGTCATTCACGCAGGTGAAGCCGCGGGCAAATGCTAGTGTAGTTAATAAGCCTTTGGTCTGGTGTGAATGTAACTTCCTCGCTATGTTCTAACCAAGGAGATCATTTAGGGCCTATTTCACGGTGTCCGAATAGCCACTACTTACCTTACTTCATACAAATTCTGTTACATTTTTAATTGATTCAATTAAAAATGTAACAGAATTTGTATGAAATTATCTGCCAAACAAGTTAATAAGAACTTAATCGTAGGTGGTGAAATAGGCCCTTATGCTAAGCGTTATAAGCTTGATTACCTGCACATCTCGTATTAAACTTATCAGAACGTTACTCGTGTTTTTTTTTTAGTTTTTGACACCATCTTTGTACATTAATAGTTTTAGTAAAATGTTTTCTACTGATCGATTGTAGATTACAGTTTACAGCCTACTCGCTCTCACAGAGAGGAAGCATGTCCTAGAAGTGGGAACATTACAGGCTGATTATGCTATGCTATGCTTTCTACTTAAGGCTTGTCCGTCGCAAAAAGCGCGGTCACTGTCGGACTGCATAGAAAAGAAAGAGAAGCGCGATCGTTGACACAACGCTTGCAAAATATGAAGTAATTATCGATTTACAAAAAATACTAAAAAAGTAATGACAAGAAATCATTCCTTATTAGTTTGTAAAGAACTGTATAAATTTGTGAACACTTTTAATGAAAACTGTAGGAGTAATATGGTTACAACTCGAAAAAATAGACCGAAATAGACCTGGATTTAGGTTTTTTTTCCTTAGTTCTACAAACTAAAATAGATTTCGGGACACATGAAATCACTTCTTATGTATTGTAGATTACTGTGTATTTTTTCCTATCAGAAAGATGATTACTGTAAAAGATGGTTACAAAGTTACTTAGTTTCACCGTATTTTAGGAAGGAGCAACCTTAAGATGTACTTGGGTATTTTTCGCAACGAACTATTAATTCCTTCTCAAATTTCTGCTTTCGTCTCGATATCTATCTGCCTAGTAAAATACTAAAAAGTCCCGTCAAATAGCGCCACACACGACACATATTTGAACTCGTCTCGATCGTGGATCGCTGCCTATTTGACTAACAAATTCTCCCATTGTTTGTCTCGCATCAATTGTTTGCTCCACTCGTTAACGGAATGCCATTGCTTCCAGTTTTTTTTTTTTTTTTTTCATAAAAAAAGTTTTACGTGCCACTAAAATTAAGTAACAGTTGTGACCTTTTTGAAGTTATTTAATGTGAAGTTGGAAAGGTTATTGTTTAATAGATTTTTCTATTTGGCTTGAATATAAAGTAGGAGTAACTACTTTATATTCAAGCCAAAAAGACTATTTATTAAAAAGGGAACTACTCGATATAGGGTGCAAGGAAATCTCAGTTCTTCACCTGTTTCTGCTCAACTCATGTGCAACTTTAGTGCAAAACCCGGGCAGTTTTGGATTCAATATTTTTTGCCGCGTTAAAGCATTTGTCCATATACAGGGTGTCCCGTAAATAATGGATAATCTCTTAAGGGGTCATTGTACTCATCATTATGAACAACTTTTACTATGGGACCAAACCTGAAATCGCGAAAAAAAATCAGCTGACCAGTACATTTATCTACATCAAACTCGTCAAAATGTAGGGAGCAGCTGATTTTTTTTTCGCGATTCCAGGTTTGGTCCCATAGTAAAAGTTGTTCATAATGATGAGTACGATGACCCCTTAAGAGATTATCCATTATTTACGGGACACCCTGTAGATACTTCTGTACTATATGGACAAATGCAACTATTTATTTTATTTTAGCGTGAATGAAGTAGGTATTGCATTTTTTCGTTTATGGTTGTCTGTCAATAATTACGGAACTTCATAGCGTCCATGAACTATTGCATTTTCGTCTATGGTTGCCTGTAAATAAATAAGGAACTTCATAGCGTCCATGAAGTATTACATTTTTTCGTCTACGGTTGCCTGTCTATAAATAACGAACTTCATAGAGTCCATGAAGTATTGCATTTTTTCGTCTATGGTTGCCTGTCAATAAATAATATGGAACTTCATAACGTCCATGAACTATTGCATTTTTGTCTAGGTATGGTTGCCTGTCAATAAATAACGAACTTCATAGAGTCCATGAAGTATAACATTTTTTCGTCTATGGTTGCCTGTCAATAAATAACGAACTTCATAGAGTCCATGAAGTATTGCATTTTTTGGTCTATGGTTGCCTGTCAATAAATATGGAACTTCATAGCGTCCATGAACTATTGCGTTTTTTTGTCTATGGTTGCCTGTCATTAAATAAGGAACTTCATAGGCGTGCTTAATTAAGTCAAAATTTAAAAAAAGGTTGGAAAGAGATTAGGGCTTGACCAAATTGCCAAATACTATACCTACCTATTTCTGTCTATTATAATTATCCCATGTTTAATACCTTTAGCTTGGCATTGAGAAAAAGACGTGCTAAAGCATCATTTCTAAGAAATCAAAGCCAGCTTAAACCCGCCACACGATAGCACGGTCGTAAAGCAGTTTCACGGTCTTAAAACTGCTAAGTAATTACCATGTTCTTTTGTCGGCTCTTGGAAGAATTCCTTTTATGTCTTTCTTACTAACACTAGGCGACACCTAAATAAAGGCCTAAATAAAAGCTCGTTGTTGGATTTTCAACTTTCGACGTCGAGTCGAGCGACGAAAATCAGCTTTTGTAGTATCTAATACGTTTGGGGGGTCAGAGCCCATTCGTCCCCTAAAATTCGTCCCCCAGCATAAAAGTTGTAGATTCGGCCCCTATATAGGTGCCCATTGGTCTCCTGGTAAGAGACCAATTAATATTTTATTAAAAAATATTATTTTTAAGGTACCCATTCGTCCCCTCTAATATATATACAATATAAGTTAAAGATTCGGCACCTATTCAGGTGCCTATTGGTCCCCTGAGATAAAATTAGCTATATTTTACATAAGAAACGGTTAACATAGTACACTTGTGAACAGTTTATTAACGGAATTAATTTAATAAATCATAACAGATCATTGAAAAAAGAGCTATGATGAATGATAATCCGTCATGATAATAATATAACCTGTCGATAGGCTTACGATGTAAAATTGTCTCACTACGAATGGCTTGTCAAAAAAACGGGTTACAAATAATAGATAAGGTGTTTAAAATTGGTAAGTACTCTCCAGATGTGTGCGGGGTGTGGAATGCCGAAGCGGGAGGGGTAATTTTAGCCAGAGTATCTGCGCGCGAGCAAATAACAAAAGTTTTGTAAAAGAGTTGTATTTTGTTAGTTTCTAGGACATTTTGATTTTGTATGTGTTAATCTTATTTGAAATAAACATGATATCTACCGAATTACTATATTTTTTATTTTAGCCTTTTCTGCGCGACTGTACCAGGACTACCAAGCTGCAGTATACACATATACATGTACTTATATTAGAAGAATGAATAAAAATAAATATTCATCAGGGGACGAATGGGCCCCTCAAAAGTTCCAGGGGACGAGTGGGCACAGGGTGCGAATCTTAGGAGACGAATGGGCTCTGACCCGTTTAGGGCATAGTCTTCAAAACATAGACCTATAATCTCGTAGTCGAAGTTAGGTAGACTTGTATATATTGGACATCCTTGGATTTGGCAATATAAACCAGGACAAATGGGGGGGGACGGTAATTTCTCAAGCCGTCAAAGCCCTTTTAAAAATATCATCGGCACCTATTTTCTGTAAACGCAAGAATGTGCCCCCCTTTTCCAGGTCAACCACTTATCTCTAACTTACTGTAATATAGAAGAAAGTAAAAATACCTTCACGTTATAAAACATAAGTTTGTGTCTAGAGTTTTAGACTCAGTTACGTCGAAGCCTAGGCGGCAACTGCACCTGATACCCCACCGCCCTTATCCGCGCCTGATTTAAACGGAAGATCCAATTTTGGGATTCTGCTGAGAATGCTATTAGGAAAGTCACGTCTAGCGTTTGTGGGGATCTGACCAGCGGGGTAGTTGCGTATCACACTTACAGCAGCAATGACTTTCATTTTGACAATTCAACAACATTCATTGCGTTTTACGTTGTTGAGCAGACTTTTTCGAACATATAATTATGAAGCAATGGATTAGCAATAGGCTTGAAAATCATTCAGATTGTTAAAAAAGGAGGAGTTTATCAACTCCATCAGAAGGATTTTCTTTTTCTAATAATTATTAGTAAGTATTAAAGTACCTAACAAAAGTGATTACTTAGTTATTTTATTTTTGTTTTTGTAAGTACCTACCTACACAATGTGTAACATAAACCCTGTTCGATCCGATAAGGGGTCATTGTACTCATCATTATGAACAACTTTTACTTTTTTTTTAAATCAGCTGTTCCCTACATTTTGACGAGTTATGCGAACATAAATGTTGGGAATAGATGATTTTTTTTCGCGATTTCAAGTTTGGTCCTATAGTACAAGTTGTTGATAATGATGAGTACAATGACCTCTTACCGGATAGAACAGGGTTTTTTTACACATTGGATATTATAATGGTGTTAGAAGTTGTTATCTTATCACTTAGGTACGTAGGTAATGTCAAAACTCTGTTATCTGTATAAAGTGGAGTTATTTCAGAATAACTTCAGAAATACTTTTTAGTTTTTTTACACGTAATTAAAACACATTTAAAAATAGGTTAGTACCTACCAACCACATTATCGTGTTAAAGTACAACCAACATTTTTTTAGCTTTAAATAAAAGTTAATAGAAAAAAAAGCAATTAATTTTTAAGCAAATTAGTTCGGTTTGATATATTTAAGTAGTGGAAGATAAGAAAACCCATAAAACAGGCACGCAATAAAGCCTTTTATGTCATAAAAACAACCACGAATTTTCTAATCAAAAACCATTAAAAAGTTTCAAAACCTTTTTATTCCACATTCAATAATACATACTTAACCGAACTTATAAACCCCGTTCAGAATTAAAATAGAATAGTAAACCGCGTCCCCTTAACTATCAGTTAACGTGAACCAGTTGGTGAAGTTCACCGAGGTCAACAACCCCGCTCCCGTATGCCTCTGCTTTTTTTCTTTTGTCATCTTAAGGCTTTTGTTATGTTATGTTGGTAGTAGGAACTTCAAATAATAACTTTAGGTACTTACCTATTTACTTTTTTCTGCTGGTAAATTTACATGTCACGAAGCTTATTTGTGTTTTTTTTATCGGTTTGTACCTACATGGGACCATATCAATGACCAATTTTATTGGCCTGAGGACATTGTCCAGTGTGTGGGATAAAAAGTTTTTTAAAAATCTTTTTTTTATTTTTATCTTGGTAGGTACCTAAGTATTTTGTTTTCGGTAGGAACTGTAGGTACCTACCTAATTACATGAAAAATATTGTAAAAAAAAAAATATTGTAGAGTTAATTTTTATTTCTAAGTTTCTCGTGGATACCGAACAGCTATTTCGCCGCTCCCTCCCAAGCCTCTTTAGCTCAGTGGTAGAGCACTGGTCTCGTAAACCAGGGGTCGTGAGTTCAAACCTCACAGGAGGCACAAGTCAAAGTAAATTTTTTGTAATGTTCCTATGTTTTGTATGCTTATTTTTTTGTTTTTTTTTTTATTTTTTTAGTAAACCTGCTGCTTACATTTTTAAATATTGAAGTCTGCCTTTTTTTTCTTTAAATACATAGTGTACCTAAGAACTAAGACATTGAATTTCCATTGAATGTTCGTGTTTACTGATTTCTCTAGGTTTATCAAAGTTTTGTTTCATTTTAGAAGACAAAAAATCAAAAGTGTAACTTTAACCTTAAGTTTAGATACTTAAAGGAAAGCATTATACAGTACGACTCGGTACGACACAACTGAGATGTAGCATCGGCAAAATTCGTAAAACTGATCACCATCCGATCTGAATGCGCCTTCAAAATCATCAATCTTTATTACTGCTTTAGGCGAAAATGATCTTTACACAAACGCAATAACTTATAAAGCCTTTATTCTATAAGTAATCTGAAAGTCATAGATATCCAATATATATAATACCTTAGAGTAACTAGACTTAATTCTATGTATAATACATTCGTAAAATTGAAATTAATTAATGCAAATAAGTTGTTTGGTTGTACCTACTGTTCAACAGGATTTGAAAATAGAAACACTTGAAAAGTTACGCATAATCAACAACAACCAAGAAAATAAAAAACATTGTCACGATAAAAGTTGAACAAAAGAAAGAAAGTTAAGAAAAAGGTAAAAGAAGTTACGCTCGAACGCAACCCTAACGTAATTTATTTTTTTGTTACAGAACTGACGGTTCGCAGAAATTCAAATTCGGAATGACACATAACAACGCGACTTCAAATTTCAAAATTTAGAGAACACCCGAACGAATTTTTCAAGATTTTTTTATATTCAGCCATCTTTGTTCTTAAAAAGTATCTGTCAAAAAAGTTCAGTTGTTTATTTTAGAAAAAATTGTAAAAAAAAAACAAAATGCTTCGATATTGGTTGTGTTTCGCGAGTGCAGTGTGTTTGGCGGGTCATTGCGGGGCGAATTATTGCAGGGACGCGAATCTTTGTTGTCCGGGGCGGGATAGTTCATGTGTTATTCAGAAAGCGCATCAGAACGCCATCATTGAGGACTTGACTGATAAACCATGCTACTGTGACCATGCTTGCTTGAAACTGGGCGACTGCTGTCCTGATTTCCGGGAAACTTGTGGAGGTAAGTTTTTTAATTATCTTCTTTTTGTTATAATAACGGGAAAGTTGCTTTTTATTGTTAATGAAATGCTGATCGATAGTTAGCACCTTGTGTGCTAATTGACAGTTTGTATTAAATTGTGTATAACAACGAAAGGTTCTTAGGTTCTTTTAAAATGACGCCACGAACGTGGTCCTCGAATGATCCTCCCCTAAACCCAAGTGAACTAGTCCGCGATCGGCTATCTTCGGGTGCGGTCGTAAATTTTAAAGGCAAAAAAGCCAAATTATGTCGTGACGGGTTGCGTGAACTACGACAAAAAACATAACAAAAAAAATTATAACATTTCATATCACCTGTAAGTCAAAAATATGTCAATAAATCAACTTCTAACATTATTTAAAACAATTTTCTTTTCTACTTTCCTGCTACAAGTAAATTGTCTTAGACGACGCGAGGCCACGCCCACAAGACCGTACCGCTGTGCGACATAACTTTGCAGCGGCGTGCGTTGTTACCGATGAAATAAAGATTTAATTATATTACAATAAGATTTAATTTTATACAAACTCTCACTCAATGGAACAACCTGTGTTATTAATCATAAATTACATTAATTAAAGGTCAATAATTGAATGATATACAATGTCAGAAAACAGTACGAATCCAAAATGGAAAATATGTCAAGAATAACAAAAAGGCCAATGAAAATTTTATTATTTATACAAACAAACTGCAATAAATATAATTTTTGAAAAATAAAAGTTTTCATAATTTCTTTATATCTCGAAAAATACCACGCCGCTCTTACAAGGTTACGTCTACGAGCAGCCTGCGCCGATCAACATCGTAGTTAAGAGTAGTTCTAATAGATGGCGTTAGTGTTTCTGTGTGGCGAACGCGTCAGGCAAATGTACGGACGACCGTATCTTTACTTTTTATATCAATGGGTTCTTACCTATTTGCTACGACACCCCAGCCTGTGCTCCAGCTAATTCGCTGAAGTCTGTTTTATAATCTCAGAGACTAAAATGACAAGTGCAAATGTCAAACTGACTTAAATTGACGTTTGCATTTGTCAATTTAGTCTCCGAGATTAAAAAACAGACCATAAGTAGCTTAACATAATAAATTATACAAAATATAGGTAACCTACAACAATTTAAGAGCGTTAACGCCGACCAGCATTTCATACAAACTTTGAAGTCCTTGTTTTTCAAAATGAATGAACCGATTTTAATGAAACTTCATACGAATAAGCAGGATACATGAGTCTAAAAAGTTAGTTAAGAACATTTTTGAAAAATAGTGTTACAGCTAAATGCATCCGATTTTCCGATCCGATATTCCATAGAAACAGAGATTTCCAATTATCTTCTTTTAAATTAGACATTTTGAAAATGTTCTTAACTAACTTTTGAGACCTATGTATCTTGCTTATACGTATGAAGTTTTATTAAACTCGGTTCATTCATTTCGAAAAAAAATGACTTGAAAATTTGTATGAAATGCTGTAGGCGTTAACGCTCTTAAACATCAAATTGCAGGTAATTGGGGCCATTTATGTAGATAAGTGCTCATTTTTCTCATGTAGTTGGATCTAGCTACAGTATTTTAGTCTACAAGCAATTATGGCAACTAACACAGCATCACCAAGGCAAGGGATGGATTGGTACACGCCCAATCATTAAAATGGAAGTGGGCTGGACATGTGGCGCGTCTACGAGACCAGAGATGGACCACAAGGGTGACCACATGGGCAGGTCCACAAGGCAAAAGAAGTAGAGGTAGACCTGTAGCTGTCTGGGAAGATGAACTCAAAAAAACAGGCGGCCTGAAATGGATTCAAGTAGCCCAATCTAGAGAGGACTGGCTAGCTTTGGAGGAGGCCTTTACCTATAAAGGGGTTCTTGCAGATAATTAAATAATACTTTCGATATTTAACATAGAATTAATTAAAAGTTATTTAAAAATCAACTAACAACTAAATTTAAGAAATAAACTTAATTACTAACAAAAATCTATAATACTAACATACAATTTAATTTTTCTTTTGTAATCTGCAACGAAATATAAGGCTTTTTATTTTTTATTTTATTTTATTTATTTATTTTATAACCACAGAATTAGTTCATTCAATTAATTACTGTTTTAGTTAATTACATTTCAGTCTAGTTGTGTGACTGTGAAGGATACAACACAGTTATAAACTATTTTAGGTTGAAATTATTTTGTAGGTATAGACACAGTAAAAAAAAACCGGTCAAGAGCGAGTCGGACTCGCGCACCGAGGGTTCCGTTCCAATTTCTGAAAAAGTGTGCTATTTAGAGACATCGTTTTATTTGTCGTGTAATCTTTACATAAACTTCTATCACATAGAATAATTTCAGATTTTTCGCTTTGCAAACTTCGGAGATAAGGGTGGGGGAACGGTATTTTTTTTTACATTTTTCATCAAAAGTCGAAAACTATGCGGCCTAAAAAGAATTAAAAAAATGTTTGAGAATGTGCAAACAGCGCCCTTTTATAAGATGCCTCACATGCCCTAGTTGCCTCACTTTGAATTTTTCAGTCCCTGTTGCAAAAAAAACATAAATAGGTATTTTAATTTCTTTCTTATTTGCAAAGTAGTTGGGTCAACGTCATCTAAAACTATTCTAAATTTCAAGTTGATAGCATTAGTAGTTCTTGAGATATCCAGCTGTGACAGACAGACAGACAGACTGAGTGACACCATAAGGGTTCCTTTTTTACCATTTTGGTACGGAACCCTAAAAATCAAGACGTAGAGCTATCAACAGTGACGTGTGGCGGCGGCGGGCGGCGCCTCACGTTTCGGGTTTCGTAAACGTGTGTGCACGTAATGTGGTGTAGTTTAATTGTAGTTTGGTGTAAATGTGTGAGTGTGTATACACATAGCAAGGTATAGTTTTGCGCATGCTTCACTGTATTGTTCGCAGCGCGTTATGTCTGGGTTTTTTATTTAGTCTGAGGTAGGTATGGAGTAAGTATTCCATGATAGGACCTACTTACTATAATTTTGACGTAATTTCTCTTAAGACTTTTAAGGGTCCCCGAAACGATTAATTACAAAATAATTATCAATTTAATTACACATTGATGCGCAAATTGATCATCTACCAAATGAAAAAGCGATTGATAATATTATTACAAAATCAATTGATGGCAATTAATCAATTTATAGTTTTTAGTCATTTTTAAATACCTACAACAAAGTCAAAGTAAAATAATTTATTTCAAGTAGGCCATTCAAACGAACTTTTGAACGTCAAAACAACACTCGGACAAAATCGAAAGACGAAGGTAAATATGGAAATAACAATAAACAAAACACCATCGATTTTAAATTTGTAATTTACTACGGCACGAGTTGGAAAGGTAAATAAAATCAAAAAAGAAAATACAAGAGCTATCCACCTCCTAACCCCGCCGTGGAACTGGAAGTATACGAGAAAATTAATTATATAAACAAAAGCAAACATGTAGCAAACCCATTTTCATAATACAAAATAAATGTACTTAATTCCCAACCGCAGACCACGAATTTGTGGCAGAGCCATGCAAAAACAAACAGGTACAGTCAGCCACAATCGAAACACAAAAATAACTTGAAAATCCCGCGAGCCTTTTAAATCCTCCTTTTAATCCCTTTCATTCCCCTTATTCAGTTCCAATTACGCGAAATTCCACGAATGATTAATTTTTAATCTCTACTCTTCAATACGGGAGGGTTAAAAATAATAAATCTGTTTCAAAGAAAATGAATTTATTAATATTCTTTGAGATTATGATATTGCAGTTCGTAAACGAAATTCGTTTTTAGGAAGTAAATTAATGATGACGGTGGATGTTTTGTGTAGAAGACTTACAGAATTTTATAAAAAGAAATACCTTTTTGCGTCGATCAATATTGCTGTTGATTGAAGTGTTAAAAAGAAAAATTGCTTGGTACAGGTAAGCACAAATTACATTTGATTATTTCAATAGTCTGAGAATTTTTTTTTGGGACTGACTGATCGTTTATAACCCTATTATAACGTAGGTCCTAATGTTAGGAATTGAGGGTACTCATTACTAACATTTTCAGCAAAAAGTTGCTCAAGGCTCAGGGCGTAATTTTGGCCGCAACA
Organism: Cosmia trapezina; assembly: GCA_905163495.3. Classification (NCBI taxonomy): domain Eukaryota; kingdom Metazoa; phylum Arthropoda; class Insecta; order Lepidoptera; family Noctuidae; genus Cosmia; species Cosmia trapezina. Next base: position 11,189,570 of record LR991039.1, read on the forward strand.
AAAAGTTGCTAATGTAATTATTGTTCGCTACAAGAACTTTGCGTGTTATTATTGATCATAAACTTGCCTTGTAATTATCTTTAGCAATTATTATACTCAAATACGATTAAAATTCATCGTAATACGTGTAATTTGGGGACAGGTGTTCATAATTGCAAATATTCAAAACATGAACAATATTCGAACATTTATAATGGTTTCTTGTATGTCGAGGGAGTACTAACTTAGACTTAGTTATTTTAAAAAAGTATACGGTATCGTATGTAATAATTGGTACTTAAATATTTCAATGAAACTACAAACATCAATCCAAAAGTGTTGATTCTTGCCTTTATATCGTACTAGCAGCGCCCGGCGGTTTCACCAACGTAGACCGGGATAAAAAGTAGCCTATGTGTTAATCCAGGGTATAAGCTATCTACATACCAAATTTCATCCAAATCGGTCCAGCCGTTTGAGCGTGAAGAAGTAACTAACATACAAGCACACCCCAACACACACACACTCACACACTTTCGCCTTTATAATATTAGTGTGATGTGATAAAACGACAAGGGCATAACAAGATCGGCTGATTTATAAAAAATGATGCTCTTTCTCATGTTTGTCCCGGTTTTACCAAGGGGTATCGTGTTACCCATGCAGTGGGTTGTAGAGGTTAGATAGGCAATCGCTCCATGTAAAATACTGGTACTCAGCTGCATCTGCTTAGACTAGAAGACCCCAACATACTTGGGAAAAGGCCAGACAGATGATTGGTGCTCTTTCTCATGTTCACCATCTAAACTAATATTAGACCAGGTTCAATTTCAGCGTGCTTTTATTTTACAATAGCGATCCGCCCCTGATTCGCACTATTGCAACTAATGTGCGAACATGTGAAAATATCGAGATTTGTGTTCAATAACTAAATTATTATGTAAATTTATTTTAAATGTTAACCTCCCGGAATAAATTGTCTAAATGATGACGAGCACCGTATTAAAATCCATCTTTGTAGTTCAGAAAATCTAAGCAATCTTACAGACAGACCTGAAAAGTGACTTTGTTTTAGAATAGGCACCAGAGAGAATTAGAGAAAAAGGTATGATTTCGTGTGAAACAGCCCAGCACTGATTTGCTGGATTCATGTTCTCGTCTACTGATGTTATTTTTCTCGTGACAAAGTTTATATGTTTGTATTTATTATTGTATTTTATAGTTATTTTCGTGTTATCTATCCCTTATGTTGCACCTGCCATGTTTTCTCTCTGCATCACCCTAAGGTTGACTGGTAAAAAATGCCTCAGGCATTAAGTCCGCCTTTGTACAGTATTCTTTTTTACTTGTGCATAAAGTTTTGCAGTATGAAAAATATTCTTAATCCAACTCATAAATCGCACAGACGTGTCATTTCCTATCTTAATCATAACCAGATCAGTATCGATCTCCTAACTAGGTTTGCTTCATTAAGCGTGTCGCCTTCATCATTGTTGCAATCGCTGACAGCAATTCCGAGGGAATAAGATTGGATTCCGATGTAATAAGCAAAGCAAACGGAGCGACCGATGAGGAGCTGATAGAGGCTTTTCTTCATGTTTCCAATATGTTCTACTGGCTCATAAACTCCTGGTGATCAGTAGTCGTTCTTGATCTAAATTAGAGGAGGCTTCACCTACAATATTAATAAAAACATCGATTTCTGGCTAGAATGGCCCTTAGCCCCCAAACGTTAATGGACCTTACAAAGTATATAGCAAAAATTGCGTTACTAAAAGTATAGCTTAGAACTATGTTAGTGTACTTGGTATACTGTGGTACTTGTTAAAGCTATAAATTTTAAATTGTAGGCTGATATAATTAAGCCACAGTTGTCCCAAATATTGTTTGTAATTACTTTAACATTAATAAAGAAATCTTTCAGTCTCAGAAATTACCAGTCTCTTATCCCACATACTCAACCCAGCCACCATTCATACTTATTTAATAAATAAAGTAGGTACTCCTGTAATTCTGTTCTGAAAGCTCACAAATATGGTTGGTGCGGCGTTAAAAAAATGTACATTTAATATTTTGCCAAGGTAATAACAGACTAATCCTCGAGTAATACAGTCTGAGCCCTACACCACCCTTGCCTCCAACCTCTCCCCTCCCCTCAAAGGGCTTGCCGCCCCTTTATATAAATCCTGGTCGTTTGCATACACCGGTTATATGACGCCTTAGTTAAGTTTCACTGAAAAAAAAAGTTTGTATAGACGAGGGTAGAATGTTTGTTTATAGGTGAGGAAAAGTTCGGAATTTAAAGCCTGTCAATGATTTGTACGTGTTTGTTGTTAGGGTTTCGTAAAGAAAAAAACCGGTCAAGAGCGAGTCGGACTCGCGCACCGAGGGTTCCGTTCCAATTTCTGAAAGTGTGCGTGTGTGTGAAAAGTGTGCTATTTAGAGACATCGTTTTATTTTTTCTGTAATCTTTACATAAACTTCTATCACTTAGAATAATTTCAGAATTTTATCTTTGCAAACTTCGGAGATTAGGGGGGGGGGGGAACGGTATTTTTTTTACATTTTTCATCAAAACACGAAAACTATTAAAAAAAATTAAATTAGCGTTAAAAAAAATTAAAAAAATGTTTGAGAATGTGAAAACAGCGCTCTTTCAAATGATACCCCACATGCCCTAATAGCCCCACTTTGCATTTTTAAAGCCCCCTTACAGTCCCTGTTACAAAAAAAAAAAAAAAATATTTTTACTTTTTTCTTACTTATTTGTAAAATAGTTAGGTAAACGTCATCTAAAACTGTTCCAAATTTCAAGTTGATAGCATTAGTAGTTCTTGAGATATCCAGCTGTGACAGACAGACAGACAGACAGACTGAGTCACACCATAAGGGTTCCTTTTTTACCATTTTGGTACGGAACCCTAAAAACGGAACCCTTATATGATCACTTCGTTGTCTGTCTGTCTGTTAGTCTGCCTAGATCCTTTTTCACAGGGCGTGTACTACACGCCCTGTGAAAAAGGCAAAAAGGAAAAACTTGATACCTACACGCCGTGTAGGTACCTATCAAGTTGAAATCTAAGTCATCGCAATAGAAAAATACGACCATTTTAATCAAAACCGTTGACCTAGAATCACGATATTACCTAGGTCTTACAGCACAAGTAAAGGAAAAAGTCCGAAAATAGAATTTGTAATTTTATCACTAATAATTTTTTTTTTGATGTTACCATCTTAAATTTGCAGTTGGAGAATTAACAGTGACGTATATCAATGTATGGGAGAACATGTTTTTCAACTATAAGGTTAAGTTTGTTTTTGGGATAAATTATTTTCAACTTCAACGCACAATGAAGGCTTCATTGTGCGTGGTCCGACATGTGAGTTAGAACTGGAAATTTATTAGGATTGTTGTGACTTGTGCATAAAATTTTACAAACAAATTAATGAGCCATCACTTGTTTGTAAAAGTTTATGCACAAGTTAGAGAGAACACAAAATAATGAATATTAGTTGATTTCCCGCCTTTGACGAAAAAAAAACTATTGTGTAAAGTGTTGCTACAATCTAATACACTATACTACACATTCTGAGCGCACACAAAAGCGGATAAAACAATTAAAAATTCGCACCACGCTTAATCATATTGACCGCGAAACACTTTACTACGCCACTGTAGCACCAACAAAATAGAACACGAGTACGAGAACACGAGATTACATTTTAATAATGTTTTTAATATCACTGTACTCGAAGCGTACCTACCTAGTCGTTCGTGCTCAGAATATGATAATGAGTAATCCAAAATTTGAGGGATTGACTGTACATCGAGTAATCGCGTGGCTGTGAATAAATCAATCTGCCTAGCCTTTTCCCAACTATGTTGGGGTCGGCTTCCAGTCTAACCGGATGCAGCTGAATACCAGTATTTTACATGGGGCGACTGCCTGTCTGACCTCCACAACCCAGTAACTGGGTAATACGATACCCCTTGGTAAGACTGGTTGTCAGACTTTCGGGCTTCTGACGACCCGTAACGACTGTCAAAGATCCACGAATAACTCAAAGATCCACGAATAACTGGCTGTGAATAAATATTCTGAGGATTTACCTTTCTTTGATTTTTTTAAGAATATAAAAAGATTACAACATTCTGTACTATTTATGGTAGAGGTGGGTCATGCGATTATTTATGCATGAATGAAAAGTTAATATTATTAAAACCGTTGACTTTTAAATAATGTAACCTAAACTAACTAAAAAAAACCGGTCAAGAGCGAGTCGGACTTCGCATACCGAGGCTTCCGTTCCGTTTTTTTTTTATTTCAGATTTTTCTCTATACAAACTTCGGAGAAAAGGGGGGAGGGTATTTTTTATATATTTTTCATCAAAAGTCGAAAACTATGTGGCCTAAAAAAAATAAAAAAAGGTTTGAGAATGTGCAAACAGCGTTCTTTCATATGATACCCCACATGCCCTAGTAGCCCCACTTTGAATTTTGAAGACGCCATTTCATACCTGTTGCAAAAAAAGTATAAATATTTTTATTTCTTTCTTATTTGCAAAATAGTTGGGTAAACGTCATCTAAAACTGCACCATAAGGGTTCCTTTTTTACCATTTTGTTACGGAACCCTAAAAAGCCAGTATAGCTTACTGACAACTGAAGCATGTTGCGCTTAAAAACTTTACGAACTCAAGAACTTTATAATTTTGTTACAGTTCATGTTTTAGCTTGGTCTTTCTACAGTCAGGTTATCACTATCTTACTAAGTTTCAGCAGAGGTTTTAGAGTATAAACTTGCTAATTTTTATTTGTTGAACAGTAGAAAATACCTACAGTACTTGATTATTGATAAAAATAACAATTAGGTTAAATGATAAGTATTATCGACTCTTCGCATTAAAAGTGTAGGTACTTGCAATCTGAAAAAACTTAATTGAGTTAATATAAGTACTTTCGCGACTGAACAGCTGAACCGATTTTAATGAAACTTGTTGGTATGGGGATACTTTGAACCCGGGGGAAGGACACAGGCTTTTTATCGACATACCAAGCGCACGAAGCCCCGGGCAGAAGCTTACAGTAATCACATAAAAGGCACTTTTGAACGTCAAATGTGTGTGTATTATACAACTTTTAAACTTTGTACAAGCTTTTGTAGTTACTAAACATACCTTTAGAGTTGACATTCGTATGTTTTGTGTCATTTATTATGGTCTAAAGTGTAAAGAGAACTCAAATAAACCACAGACACCAATGAGTGATGTACTACTCACTTACACTTGGAGCCATAACTAATGACCCACACTGGTTTAGTTTTATTCCTTACACTTTGTCACGCTATGTTAACTTTAGTTCCCATACTTACATTATTTAGGAGTTCAGAGTTCAGAAAAAAAAAAACTTACTTTTAATTCAGACATGGTTCATAACATTGTTAGTAAAACTTAAAAATTATGTTAGATTAAAAAAAAAAAAAAACTTAAGTAAGTACTTTTAATTCAGACATGGTCATTGTTAGTAAAACTTAAAAACTATGTTAGATTAAAAAAAAAAAAAACTTAAGTACCTACTTTTAATTCAGACATGGTCCATATCATTGTTAGTAAAACTTAAAAACTATGTTAGATTAAAAAAAAAACTTAGTTTTAATTCAGACATGGTCCATATCATTGTTAGTAAAACTTAAAAACTATGTTAGATTACAAAAAAAAAACTTACTTTTAATTCAGACATGGTCCATAACATTGTTAGTAAAACATAAAAACTATGTTAGATGAAAAAAAAAAAAAACTTTTAATTCAGACATGGTCCATATCATTGTTAGTAAAACTTAAAAACTATGTTAGATTTAAAAAATAAAAATAAAAAAAAATAAGTATTTGCCGCCTTCTGGGGCCCAGTGCCCCAGAAGGGGTCTGTCCAGCTTGTGGCTGAGCACGTTCAGGATGGTGTTAGACGGCAAAGTTTGTTTCTTTTTGTAGGTGAATAACTTGTAGAGATCTCTTAATAAAATATAACATAACATCACGCCTAAATTTCCCGAAAGGTCTGGCAGAAGTGTATCTATAATACACCCACATTTTACCAGTTACGAGTACTTATGTTTAAGTCCCATGTACTATGGGCCGAGTCTATTGAATGGTTGGTGAATATTTGACCTACATTGTCCTGTATTTCAGTGAACAAGAAATATAGCTGTTGTGTATTCCTATTCACCTGGCATTATTTCATTGTTAGTTAGTTTTTTACAACGTAAAATGAGAAATTACGGTTATTTAGTTGAAAGGAAATGAAATATAGCACCCATTTTATATTCTTTTTAATGTATTTTGTATGTAAAATGTAGTTGATTTATTATGTAAATGGAGTAAGTTTGTTTTTAATTAAATTATGTTTCTCTGTTGATGAATGGACGAAAAACACGGATCTTTACACTGTGGGTGAAATGGATAATTATAATTTATGATGATCACAACTACGTACACAATAATTATCTTCAGTGTGTATCATTTTAAAACATGTTGTAGCTCAATTTTTTAAAGTTTAATGTATGTATGCAAACTAAGGTGTTCATTTTTTTATTCTAAGTAAATACCTGCCTTAGGTTTATTTTTTTTGGAAACAACACGTAGGTACCTCTAGTAGGAACATTATGTTAATACTTTAAAATATAAAACACTCTTCTAGTTTCTATTTACAGTTTTAAAAAAAACCGCGAGTCGGATTCGCGCACCGAGGGTTCCGTTCCGATTTCTGAAAAAGTGTGCTACTTAGAGACATCGTTTTATTTTTCCTGTAATCTTTACATAAACTTCTATCACATAGAATAATTTCAGATTTTTCTCTTTGCAAACTTCGGAGATAAGGAGGGGGGGGGGGAGTATTTTTTTTACATTTTTCATCAGAAGTCGAAAACTATGGGGCCTAAAAAAAACAAAAAATATTTTGAAAATGTGCAAGCAGCGTTCTTTCATATGATACCCCACATGCCCTAGTAGCCCCACTTTAAAATTTTAAGACCCCCTTTCAGTCCCTGTTGCAAAAAAAATATAAATAATTTTATTTCTTTCTTATTTGAAAAATAGTTGGGTAAACGTCATCTAAAATTATTCCAAATTTCAACTTGATAGCATCAGTAGTTCTTGAGATATCCAGCTGTGACAGACAGACAGACAGACAGACAGACAGTCAGACAGACAGACAGACAGACAGACAGACTGAGTCACACCATAAGGGTTCCTTTTTTACCATTTTGGTACGGAACCCTAAAAATACATTCCAAACCCCGATGCCTGCCTTGTGACGAGACAAGCCGTTCCTTACTAGGAACATTTAAAACAGGATAACATAAAAATAAAACAAGAAGGTAGGGACCAAGTCCGGACTCCATACATAGTTGTAGCTTGAGCTCATCAAACTGGTTTGACCTCAGTCAAGTTAAACTATTAGTTAGGAGCATCATTTATCACAATACGTCAAAACAACATGATGCATTGAGCAGAACAAAGTTGTCTGTCTGTCTATTTATTATGTGTAGGTTGAATGGTGGAGAATGCCAAAAGGCAAATATGTATGTTTGCTCTTTGTCCCATTTTTGTAATCATAAAATATTCGTAGAATGTACAACCATCTTTTGGCGCGTGACCAAAATCGTAGCGAAAGCGGCCATCTTCTTTTTCAATACAATTTCGATAAACAACTGCACAAATGTTTACACCGACCGTCTAACTAACCGGTCCTCTATTATACTGGTTTATAAGCCGACGTTCGTAAAAAAATCGCGGCGATATTTATTCGCGCATTGCATTTTCAACGCTCTGCTTAGCGCCGGGAGTTGAAAATCCAACAGTGTGTTTTTCGTCGCGCTGGGATGCACTCTGTTTTTGTTAGGTTGGATTTTCGAAGCTCGGCTCAACACGGAGAGTTGAAAATCCAGTGCACGATAAAATCCCGCCGCGATTTTTTTACGAACGTCGGCTACCAGTATAAGGGTGCGTTTCCACTGACGCGGAGCTGGGCGGAGCGGAGCGGAGACGTGCAGGAATCGACCAATAATAATGGATGAAATCCTCATCGCGTCTCTTGCCTCGTCTGTAATTGGACGATTCCTGCACGTCTCCGCTCCGCTCCGCCCAGCTCCGCGTCAGTGGAAACGCGGCCTAATAGCGGACCGGTTAGACGGTCCTTTTCATACGTACTGGATCACACTCCATGTGTATTAATATGTTTTTATTATTGTTAAGGGTGCATTTACGATGGATAGTCAAATAATTACTTTTTTAAACAAAAGTATGTTTATTAAATAAAATCGTTATATTCTTAAAATGTTTTTGTGACGAATTGTAGGTAGATGTGCAAGGTACAATTCTTAACTATAAATATAATTTTAGATATGTCCAGTTTCTCAATAAATGTACCGAAGTGAAATTTTTACTTCGGTACATCCCGGTGAGAACCCGGAATTATGTACAGAAATATTTGTAGTTCAGAATCGTACCTTGCACATCTACCTACAATTCGTCGCAAAAACATTTTAAAAATACAAAGCATTTTATTTAATAAACATACTTTTGTTTAAAAAAGTAATGATTTGACTACCCACTCGTAAATGCGTCCTTATGTACATTTTTTTTTTATCATATACTAACATAGAAAGTCTTAAGTCCCCACTAACACAATTATGGATGTATTTTATTTGTCTGAAATAAAGTTATAATTAAATAAAACTGCAGTAGTTTATCTGGGCAGTGACCTTGGTAGATAAATACGTGTCCATGCGTAACTGCCGCGCGCTCGTAATGTTGCGTACTGGTACTGACTGAGATTTCGAAGCGCCTCGTTTCTGCCGTTTTCTATGAAGATAAACTACTGTATCATTAACATACTATGGCCAAAAGATTAATTATTATACTGTAGCAGTATACTTACTTGCATAGCTGTATTGAACGAATATATCGACTCGTATTATGTTTTTTCACGTTCTTAAAAAAGATAGGTATTTGTAAACGAGATGTGTAAATTAAGATAATTATTGATCAGGTATGTTGGTTTTGAGAGCAATGGTGGTGGCCCAGTGGCAACGGCCGCGACTTACGAGTGTAGGTCGTAGGTTCTGACCCAGACAGGCGCTTTACTTTGTGTAAATTATTTCATCACCACTGCTCTCAAAACGGTGAAGGAATACATCGTGAGGAAACCGGCATGTCCTAGAACCAAAAATTTTTAGACGTGACATCTACCAACCCGCACTGGGCCCGCGTGGTGTATTACGGCCCACTCCCTCTCACCGAGAGGAGGCCTGTGTCCCAGCAGTGGAAACTTTAGAAGCTATTATGATATATGTAGCTTTTCAATGGGTATAACATCGGTAGGATTAAAATAGTTAATCCTATAACTCCTGTCTAACCTTTCAGGGATTATATTACAGGTGTGAGGCTTATAATAATATGTTAACACTGGTGACCCGCTCCTCCCTTGCTTCACACGGTTTTTACGACTTGACAAAAGTTGGAGATATCATTATTAAATGCAAGTATGATACTCATGTATTATATACACATAAACCTTCCGGAATAAATTCTCTAAATGATGATGAAAACCGCATCAAAATCCGATGCGTTGCTTAGAAGAATAACGTGGCTATACACAGACAGACATGAAAAGCGATTTTATTTCATGACTAGCTTTTGGCCGGTGCTTCGACCGCGTTTATTGAATAACTCTATCTATTAAAAACAACCGCATCAAAATCCGTTGCGTAGTTTTAAAGATCTAAGCATACATAGGGACAGACAGACAGCGGAAAGCGACTTTGTTTTATAATTTTTATACTATGATGATGATGATGATGATGATGATGATGATGATGATGATGTAAGTAGTAAAGATATATTAACGATATCTATCCATAAAGTACCTATCTAAATAATTTCATTTCTCTTGACTTTTCCCTAGTAATACTTATCAATTAATAAAACTCTGAGTACTCATGTATTTTTAGAGTTCGTGACCTATTTTTAGAACATAATAAAGTAGGTATGCTTATCAAATAAACCTTATCTACACGATCCTCCTGAAATAAGTCCCCTCCCGTACACACAAGGTCCGTATTTATGTCCATAGAAATGATATCTATATGTGTATGTCCGTTCCCTACATAGATATTTCGTGTCACCAAAACCTCAGTTCTATCAAAATAATGCGGGGGACACTTTAATGGATATCTGCCATCCGTGACAACCATCCTTGCCCATCCTTGCCCGGGGCAGCATAAATAAATCCGCCTAAATCAACACTCCACGGATTTACCGAAATATGAGGGTATGAGGCGAAAAAGTGGGCTATAAAAGTGACCAGTGCATGTTGGCCAATGTGGGTGAGTTTCCGGGAAGTAAAGGCTAAAAATATGGCTAAAAATTCGTCTGATCAATCACGATGAAAATGAAATAAGCGTCAAGAGTTCCGATTCTTAAAATAGTTTCAACGAGTGGTGATAGGTAGGTACTTGAACTACTTACTACATTACACATACCTAAGTATTTCACGGGGTGCGATTGGCTATTGTATCTTAAAAAAAATAACAAACTGACTCTCTAAAAAGTGAATAATAAAATCTTTTTTACAAAAAAAAACAGTCTTCCAAAAAAAAACACTAGGTACATAGAGAAAAATAACTTTGATTTCGGAAGTTGGTGGTAAAAAACTCAAATACAGATCCAAAGACACCGACTTCCAAAATTAAAGTTATTTTTCACTTTGTAGTGTTTTTAGGGTTCCGTACCTCAAAAGGAAAAAACGGAACCCTTATAGGATCACTTCGTTTTCCGTCTGTCTGTCAGTCTGTCAAGGCCTTTTTTCTCAGGACCGCGTAGATGTATCAAGTTGAAATTAATGTCAAATACGTAAGTCTTGGTCCCTTGAATCTCTAAAAAAATCAAGCTTCTAAGTCAAAGCATTAAAAGAATACGGCCACTTATGCGACATATTTTGATACTTGCAACAAAACCTATAGGGTACTTCCCGTTGACCTATGTAGCATGAAACCAGGTCTCACTTCACAAGTAGCCGAAAAAGTCTGAAAATCATTTTATCGCATAAACAAATTTGTTTGCGAACAAACTTATATTTACAGTTGGAGAATCGACCATGTTTTTCAACTACAATGTTAAGTTTGCTTTTAGGATAAATTATTTTCAACTACGGAACCCTTCATTGTAAGTGGTCCAACACGCACTTGGCCGGTTTGTTTTGGAGGTCGGTTGTTTTTTATTTTGTAAAAATGGTTTTACAACCGTATGAGCAAAAGTAATTATTTTAAATAGTTCGTACCGATTCTGGAGGAAGAGATCTCAAAGAACCGAAATAATTACTTACATATTATTGCTTATTTTTTTAATTAAAATTATTAAAATGATTTGCCAAATAATTTTGGATGGTATTTAAAAGTACTTCAATTTATTCCCATTTCATTTACCTAATTATGCCTGTGTTCCACCAAATATACTGAATGTGCACCAAAATATGTTCATTAAAATATGTCATAACGAGCATCTATTGGATATGGCGCTCGGCGGCCGCTGCCGCGGCACCGCTCGCTTCGCTCGCTTGCCGTCGCGCGTTAAGGGTCACTGTTCTAACCTAACCTAACCTAACCCAAATGATTCTAACCCAAATGATTCACCAATGTGAAGTTTCGGACGCGCGGGTGTTTTGTGTAACATTCAGGAATATTTGGTGCACGATCAGTATTTTGATGTACCTTTAGATTTTTGGTGAACACAAAAAAGATTTTTGGTGAACACAAAAAAGATTTTTGGTGAACACAAAAATATTATCCAATAATTTTTGGGTTTTATTGTCCTAAGTTAGTACCTACTTACCTTTAACATTGTTGTTGTTGATTTTCCTTGCAAGTAGTGTAAAGCCTACATGAAGGTCAACTTAAGCTGGGTACTGTAAGCCTGAGATTTGATTCTGCCATGTTTTAGCCGGGATTGGAAAATATTGTATTTGTTTAGGTTTCTCTTTGTTGTGGTTATTGAGCGAATTGCATTGTTGAATTGGTTTTCCATAGAGCTTATAGTTAAATAGATAGAATACATATGTATGTACTACACCATTAAAATCGATACCAATCTACATAAATAAAAATCAAATGCCGAATGTATGTACGCGCATCACGTTAGAACGGTTGCACCTATTTGGTTAATTAATTTTTGTTATGTTTGTAAATTGACAGGACAAGGTTTAAATGAAAAAAAAATAAATGTTTGAAAAATTTTCCGGAATGTTTCCAAATTCAAAAAAAAAAAAAAAATCCGAAACAGTAACACAAGAGGTAGGTATAAAAGTAAAACGATGGTAGCTGCAAAAGTATAAACTGTGCGCAACTAACAACGCCCTTCACCAGATACAGAATAGAATTTTAAATGTTCCATGCAAAAAGAGACTAATGGCTAATTTTATTAGTTTGGATAATTTAAATTAGTTAATAAAAAACAAGATAAAAATAAAAATAAAAAGTAGGTACAAGACCAATTCTTAAAAAACATAAACAACAAAAACTGAAAAAACTATAACTGGATGCCTTTTTTTCTATGGGATTGTTTTATGTAAGTAGGTATTATTGTTTGGACAGGACAACATCTGTCAGGTCAGCTAGTTACAGATTGATATGTAGAAATTTTGCTTATATAATGCATAAATACCTGCCTGCAGAAAATAAAAACCGGGCAAGAGCGAGTCGGACTCGCGCACCGAGGGTTCCGTTCCGATTTCTGAAAAAGTGTGCTATTTAGAGACATCGTTTTATTTTTTACAGGAAAAATAAAACGATGTCTCTAAATAGCACACCTTTTCTTCTTCACATAAACTTATCTTTACATAAACTTTTATCACATAGAATAATTTCAGATTTTTCGCTTTGCAAACTTCGGAGATAAGGGGGGGGGGGGGGGAACGGTATTTTTTTTACATTTTTCATCAAAAGTCGAAAAGTATGCGGGCTAAAAAAAGAAAAAAAAATGTTTGAGAATGTGCAAACAGCGCTCTTTCATACGATACCCCACATGCCTTAGTAGCCCCACTTTGAATTTTTAACACCCCCTTTCAGTCCCTGTTGCAAAAAAAATGTAAATATTTTAATTTCTTTCTTATTTGAAAAATAGTTGGGTCAACGTCATCTAAAACTGTTCTAAATTTCAAGTTGATAGCATTAGTAGTTCTTGAGATATCCAGCTGTGACAGACAGACAGACAGACTGACAGACACACAGACAGACAGACAGACAGACTGAGTCACACCATAAGGGTTCCTTTTTTACCATTTTGGTACGGAACCCTAAAAACAAATTTTCCGAGAGCCACCCCACCACTCAATCCACAATACCCCGCGACTCCACCCCATTTTATTTACATGTGCGAATGACCTACAAACAAGGTCACATCCACATGTCACATATACGTAGGTATCCCTTATTCATCACCACGGGACATGTGTCAGTATAATGCTGGTTGAAGCCTTTGTTCATCTATGTATACATATTTTATAAAACAACGTCGCTTTTCGTGTCCGTCTGTGTGGCCGCGTTATTCTACTAAACGGTGGTGTGCGGTTTTCTCTACCATTTGGTTATTTTATTCCAGAAGGTTTATGTGTCAGCAACAAAAGTCGATTAACACTTGGGTTTTCTAAATCTTAATTATTGAGAAAAATACTTCATTATAATCGGAACAGATGTAAATTTTAAAGAAAATTAACTCTTACAATGAAATGCGAAAAAGCAGGTTAACGTATAATTTTGTGTTAATTTAGATGATGTCAAGAAGTAGCAGTGTTAACCGACTTCTGTTGCTGACCGTACATTCATCTTAAGGACATTGAGAAAAATATTAATAAGTCAGGAGATAAGATGGAACATTTTAAAATTTCCTATTTAAGTAAGTACCTACACATTTTTAATCAGATGTTGTAGAATTTTTTGTAAAAAAAAAAAACAACTCTAAGGGCCTATTTCACCACCTACGATTAAGTTCTTATTAACTTACTTGGCAGATAATTTCATACAAATTCTGTTACATTTTTGAATTTATTCGGTGAGTAGTGGTATTTGGAAATCGTGAAATAGGCCCTAAACCTCCTAGGTTCGAAGTTATATCAGCTAACGCCAAAAGTGTCTGTTTTTGGCGTTAACTGATATAACTTTGAATGTATAGAAAATTTCAAAATGTTCCATATTTTGTGATTTATAATTCTTTTTCTTAATGCTTAGCGTTTTTAGCGGCTACACTCGTCGCCTTAACTTAGGAACATGTAATAAAGAAATCTCGATGTTTTGTCAAGTCGTAAAAATCGTGAAAGGTAGGGACGAGTCGCCAGTGTTAGAAAATATACAGTTCCGAGCCGTTTTCGGCTTAATTAAAAGTTCTGTAATAATCAATTATATTTTACCTCTACACCAAAAAAATGTAATTTAATTATTACCTAGCCTTTTCACAACTATGTTGTGGTCGGCTTCCAGTCTAACCGGATGCAGCTGAATACCAGTATTTTACATGGAGCGACTGCGTATCTGACCTCCACAACACAGTTACTGGTAATACGATACCCCTTGATAAGACTGGTTGTCAGACTTTCGGGCTTCTGACGACCCGTAACGACTGTCAAAGATCCACGAATGATAGCCGGGGCCAACGAATAACGTGCTTTCCGAGGCACGGAGGAGTCTCGGTTTGTAAAGATGGTCACCCATACCTCGGCAAGCGTAGCTTAGCCTGATGGATCGACCAGTGCGGCTGTTATTACTTGGCCACGAGCTCCTTTCGTATACCGTAATATCGTATCGTATTACCTAGTGTCCCACTTACATTATTAAAATTAATAATACCTATGATAACTAGGTAAGTAGTTAGGTAACTAGGTAACTAGGTAAGTAGGAGCTCGTGGCTAAGTAATAACTGCCGCACGGGACGATCCATCTGGTTAAGTTACGCTTAACGGGGTTGGTCAGTGGATGGGTGACCATCTTTACACACCGAGACTCCTCCGTGCCTCGGAAAGCACGTTTAGCCGTTGGTCCCGGCTGTCATTCGTGGATCTTTGACAGTCGTTACGGGTCGTTAGAAGCCCGAAAGTCTGACAACCAGTCTTACCAAGGGGTATCGTATTACCCAGTTACTGGGTTGTGGAGGTCAGACAGGCAGTCGCTCCATGTAAAATACTGGTATTCAGCTGCATCCGGTTAGACTGGAAGCCGACCCCAACATAGTTGGGAAAAGGCTAGGCAGATTGATTGATTGAACTAGGTAAGTAGTATCACAGTATAATAGTGTTACAGTAGTACATCTTCATAGAAACCAGCAGAAACGACGTGCTTCGAAATATCAATATACAGGGTGTTTCTTTTAAGGGATCAAGCCAGTGCGAGCTGATAGCAAAGTACCATACCTATCGATTTAACCCCCATGTATGTTCTACGATTTTTTGTAGTTTTCGAGTTATTTTGGAATAGTTATAATAAAATTTATATTTTTACTATCAGCTGAGCTCTGCTCAAACGTAGAGGAATAGTAAATATTAGGATTGACAAAAATATGCAAAGATAAAAAATAAATTGTAAAATATGAAAATCACAAGATTTTAGATACACGGCGGTATATCTGAAATTTTGTGTTTTTCATATTTTATTCAACGACCGATTTCAGCAAATAATGCATTTAATGCATTCTTGTTCAAAGTTCACCCAAAAAAAGTTATAATTTTTTAAAGCCATCATCTCGTTGAATCAGGAAAAATATCGAAAAAAAATTATGACTCGAATACTACAAAAAATCGCAGAACATATATGGGGGTTAAATCAATAGGTATGGTACTCTGCTATCAGCTCGCACTGGCTTGACACCTTAAAAAAAACAGCCTGTATATTGAGATTTTGAAGCACGTCGCTTTTGCTGTTTTCTATGAAGATGTAGGTACCAGTAGGCAAAGGACACGTATTTGTCTACCGAGCGGCCGTAGGTAATTAATTCAAGGTCACTGCCCAGATTGACTACTGTATCTTTATTATTCTGTGGTAGTATGTTACAAAGACATGCCCCAAGTGGCCATCGACTGGCTTTTATGACGAAATCCGTGCCAAAACAAGCAATTTCCACACCCCAAGTCAGAACCAGACTGTCCGAACTAAAATGTTATACGTACAGTCAATGGCACATCAGTGTAACATTTAGATATTGCCAGCGCCATTACACCGAAGGAGTAAGAACGATTTTCGTAGTAACACTGATGTTCGGTTGATTGTATTTACTTGGCGCACTCCAAAACTTGCTGTCAGAAACTTGTATCATTGGTAAATTGCAGAGTACAACTGTGTCGAAGCATGACAACTGAAGTGACAGGTATTACGTTTAGTCGGTTAACCAGACACGTGGTTTTTTTTTTGTTTATCTTTATTTAATTACCCAAAGCGATATAGCTAAACAGAAATAGATTTGCGAAGAAAGCGCTTGCCGGGATCAGTTTACAGATCGGTTACCTTTCTGTATGTTTGTCGTCATAAAGTTTGAATTTGGGGGGGTATGTGACCTCTCTAAATTAACAACTCTCAACAGTAGCTGATAAACAAACTGCAGTACACACAATATGACGTAACTAAGTCTACACTAGCTTGGGACATCACAATGACCCATTTTCGCTATCCATTCACTTACAGGCTGACAGCAGCCGGTCCACTGTTTATTCAGTATAGAAGCACAGATTACCTTAAACACAGAGGCGGCATGCGGCACCTCATA
This sequence comes from Cosmia trapezina, assembly GCA_905163495.3. Classification (NCBI taxonomy): domain Eukaryota; kingdom Metazoa; phylum Arthropoda; class Insecta; order Lepidoptera; family Noctuidae; genus Cosmia; species Cosmia trapezina. The sequence continues at coordinate 11,206,346 of LR991039.1, forward strand.
ACGACATAGATTACCTCAAGAACAGAGGCAACACCTAGTCAGCCAGTTCTATGCATACAGTACCCGGGTGTTAATACAGGGTGTATTAAGACCCATCACAAGGACCTCATGGTTCGTTAATAGCAGCCGCACGGGTCGATCCAACTGGCTTGCCGGGTGTATGGGTGACCATCTATCTATACATACCGAGACTCCTCCGTGACTCGGAAAGCACGTTAAGTCGTTGGTCCCCGATGTCATTCGTGGATACGTTTTGGAATGGGCAACTAGCTTCAACTTTCTGACTTACCTACTGACCGACTCTTTGACAATTCAAAAGTGCCTGTAATTGGTTTAATTGAAATAAATGCTTTGAGTTTGAGTTTGAGGATCTTTGAAATTAAAGGGGAACATCGTATATAGCCGCGAAATTCTAATTTTCTTTAGATTTTCGCTAATTGCAGCTCTGTTTTACGTCATAATTTTGTTATGTTGTTCTAGATGTTGATTGCGCCCTATAACCATTAATATATTTGCTAAAAATAATTAAAATCATTTCATCTTACATGGCTAACATCAAACCAAATGTTAGACGAAAAACCCACTCAGAAACTAAATTGATAACCCACAATAAACAATAATTAGTGGTAATAAACAAAGTTATTTTAATTTTAATATTACAGATAATAATCATTTGAATAGGTACTTAAAATATCGACATTGCTTACAACTTGGTACAACCCTATCGATACGCATGGATTTCGCAGAATTCAAGCTTTGATTCGGCGCTCGCGACTTTCGCAGTAACGCAACATATTGCGCGATCGCTCACGTGGTACAAGATGGTACCCGTGCATTGCAAGCAATGTATAATATTGCATCCGTTTGCGATTGTATCGCTTTTGTGTACAAACTACATAATACTATTGTAATAATTACAAATATCACTTGTATTTTAATGTTTTTGGACTTAACGGTGAAAAGAAATCCCTTGTCTTGCTACACTACACCACTTGCTACTTTTCCCACACGTTTTAACAGCGCAACACGGCATAATTCTTTTTTTTCGCGGAGCGTCCGTCGTACGCTGTCACAGTAAGAGCGCGATTACTGGCCGGTGAAACACATTTCGGCTGACATTTGTGCGTCTACACATAAGTGCGGCGCGCCTGCCCCGCCCACAAGGCCCTTCTAACCTCTTTAATCTGTTCTGTGATTAAGACCCATCACGAAGCCGTCATCTACGCATTCTGTACATCAAACTAATAAGTAACTTTGTGCAAAAATAATTGCTGGGAACATTGATGTATTAGAGGAAGATATGTTACGCGCTAACATCGCAATCACTAAACCCCGGGATCGGTGAATGACTATGCACCAAAACACTCTTGATGGTATGTTTACACCCGTTAATATTATGGAGCTTTAAAAAGAGTGTCACACAGACACAGGTCACAGGCGACGCTCTATTAATATGATAATTAGGTTGTCAGAACAAACTTACATAAACAACCGACAGCGACGATACCTTAGCCAGTGGGTTAGTTTCATTTATTCGTGAGCAGTCTAAGCTGACAGGCTAATCATTAATTTCTCCACGGTGCGGCGGCGTATTAGCTATTTTAGTATACATACACTGCAAGAATACAAGAATCTTTTGGCGCCCGAATCAGGTTGACAGGGGGGCGTTGTCGGTAAAAATTTGTTAGGTGAAATGAAAAGACGGCGGCATTAGTTCCGATTTTGGCCACGCACCAAAACAAACTTATAGCGCTATAGTTTTTTAAGACATGATAAAAAAATTCCAACACCTATTTCTGAGAATAATTATGACCTGCTTCATAAATAGGTCACATTAAAAATAGGTCATTGGTCAACTGGGCTATCTAGCAGGGAATCATTTTAAAATCGATTACCTACTAAGACGCTAAGACGGGCAGAGGATTTTCCAATTAAAATTTTCACTTGGCTTAGACTTGCTGACATGGGCGACTTTATTTATAAACGTTGCTTGAATGGGGAAGGTCGGGAAAAGCTAATTGTAGATGGCGTGATCATAGCTAGGTCCCTAAGGCCTATAATAAATTTGAAATTTCGTTCATTCCTGAGTTTGGTTTTATTTCGTTATTTTCGGTAATTTCAATATTTTTAATCCAGTATATAACTAGTATAATGGAAAGGCACGGAATTTAAAATCTTAAATTTTTCCTCGTAAATAAACACTTTCTTCAAAATTTTTCGTAATCCGTTTCATTTTTTTTTAAATCTGTACGAATAGCCACCCACCTATAATTAATCCACAACCATCTAATTTTAGGGTCTCTCGGGAAATGGTGGACTCCAATGTCGGAGTATTTATGAACACCACAGACATTTTCGCAAAAAACAAACTAAAACTAGGTACCTCACGCCTTCTCTATTAGCTTGTGTTGGGAACTAGCTACGACGGCGCTATTTTGGCTGTTGCCTTCCCCATTAAAAGATACCAGACAGACATGGACAGTGTAAAAAATAAAAGATGAGCAGTCGCTAAATGATTACTTTTACAATTAAAAACCGGAGTTATTGAGAAACTTGCCTAATCAAGTACGTATTATTAATAATTTTATAACTTTCGTGCGGAATATGCAGAAAAACCCAAACCTCGCTTGCTATAACGATAACTACTAAACACACGAGTAGGTAGGTAAGTACATTAATAATATCCTAACTCCAACCAAAGTCCATTCGCCTGTCCTACTTTAATGTAAGTAAGTAAATAGGTACTGCAAACTTTACCTGGATTCAGTCGTGCATACAGTCGTGAACCGGAAACGTACATCGGAAGTCCAGTCGGAAGCATTTTCTTGCATTATTAATTTCCCCGCGTAATACCACCGGTAATTCCGCGCGTAATTCTTGCTAATCCTCGTTTAATTTCCGAAGGGAACGTCCTGAAAATTATCCGGGGCCGTCATTGTGTACATTTGACTTCAGGTTTGAAGGAAATAAATGACTTCCATGTCTACCTAAGTCTGGCTTTATCTACTACTAGCTTTCGTGGAGGTCGGAAATAAATTTCAGAACACAAATCTGTGACTTAACTATGATAGTTAGATATATTGCCTCACATACCTTATTGTAGGTAATAATGAGTACTTTAATCATGTAGTACATCATTTTTATGTCTCAACAATAGTTTTCTCAGCGCACGCCAAAGAATGAGTTTTATAGGCAAAATTTTGCTACTTTGGGTTACATTATTGCAATCTTCTTAATATCAAACTGTAGGTAATTGTCCCACTGCATTGAAAAATCTATTTTCATATAGCGAACAACAGGCTTTGATCACCATGCTTGCGTGTAAGACCTTCGACCATATTACCATAATCATATACGAGAATCTTTCTACCCACCGTATTGACAGCAACAAGAGTGACGATGCCATAAATAATGTACCACCCGTAGGATTAAAGCCACCCAAAGCCTCACTTACTATACGTGATCCTCCTATATGGGAGAATGACGTATATAGTCGTATAGTATATATGTATATAGTCGGTTCCTATCCTCTATTATCTATCCACACAGTTCAAAGGCGATCCCAGCTTATTGGACGAGGTTGCATCGCTACGTACTATTATTTATTCTGTGGCACATCGCTGTAATAATTCAGAACCTCATTGTCCGCTGAACATCAGCTTCTAATAAATCAACAGTTGCTTCTATGTTGAATATAGCTTCATAAAATAGATAGAGGTACAGAAGGCCCGAGCGCAAACGCATGCGCACATAGACTCGGGTGAGATCGTCATAGGTATGGTTTGTTCCAAAAGTACCTGACGGTATTGTAAACAAATGGATCAGAGAACGTACTTGGATGCCAATTTGTAGTCATCTGCCTAGCCTTTCCCAACTATGTTGGGGTCTGCTTCCAGACTAACCGAATGCAGCTGAATACCAGTATTTTACATGGAGCAACTGATATCTGGCCTCCACAATCCAGTTACTGGGTAATACGATACCCCTTGGTAAGATTGCTGTCAGACTTTCGGGCTTTTGACGACTCGTAATGGCTGTCAAAGATTCACGAATTACAGCCAGGACCAACGGCTTATCGTGATTTCCGAGGCATGGAGGGGTTTTGGTATGTAAAGATAGTCACCCATGCAACCGCGGCAAGCGTAGCTTAACCTGATCGATCGACCCGTGCGGATGTTATTACTTAGCCACAGGCCAATTTGTAGTGCCACTTACAAGTTGAGTGTTTTGATTTGATTGGTGATGTTTTTCATTTGGCAATTTGAGGTTAATTTTATAACCTCAATTTTCTTAGATGATTTATCAATTACTATTAGGCATTTTAATAATGTTATTCAAATAATTATTGTTGTAAGAAGTGTTGAGAAATAAAGTAGAAAACTTCGAAATACAGATAAATTACTAATTCCCTTTAGTGAGCGCTTGTGTCAGAATTTAACCTGAACGGGGTTTGTTTATACTTTCATCAGTTAGTTTTGGAACAGACTACAGGTACGCGTCTATGTCTGTTTTTGCTCATTGTATGGAACCAACCTTCTGTACCTACCTATCTATTCTTTGAGAACACTATCAGCACAGAGTAATAAACCTACAGTGGTTTATCTGGGCAGTGCCCTTGAATTAATTAAGTCTGCGTCGTTTCGGCCGCTTTCTATGAAGATAAACTACTGTATTATTATTATAGGTACTTTGCTATCAGCCATACGCACAGTATGTATCTTGTTAGTTAATTACATGCCTGAGAGATGGGCTCCTTTGGCCATTTAATAATACCTACACTGTCGGGTGCACCTGTAATCCTTCGTATTAGAGTGATGTCTATACCTACTACATCACCCTATTCATGGTACAGTTGCTTACATGGGTATTATGTCCTCAACTCCTGTATTGATACATCGTAGTCATCCAGAAGCGTAGGACTAGTGTAGGTATATTTCATAAATAATGCGATTTAAATGAATACCTTAATAGTTACGTCTCCTAAACCAAGTATGTCACAGTGCTCTCCTTTACATTACAAAGAGTGCATAGTAGTAATAAACTAGACACTAACGATACAGACATGAAATTGCAAGTAGTCCAATTATAATGCCTTTTCTGTCTCTAGTAGGTACTTATCCTAACAGTCTCTCCTCATCCTTTTGCAAGTATTTTTCATAAAATGTAATATAATTTCAGTCACACACTAAAAGCTTGCTATTATCTTTGTGTAAAACATGTAAAGCGAGCCTGTAAATAGAATTTCACGATCAACTCGTCATAAACGCCTGACAAAAATTGTAACGCAATATAAAAACTTGTAAAATAAAATAACGCGTTCCCTTACAAAGTGAAATTTTGTTCAGGCGCTTGATAAAACTAGTGGCTCGTCGGTAGTATGTAGATGTTCGCATTTCTCATTTATTTTCCGGACTAGACGATTATAAATATGCCCACCACAAGCCTAAAAAAAGTGAAGAAAGGTTTATGCTTAAAACAATTTCCTGAACAATTTTTCCTAGCTTCCCGCACCCCTTAATTTACAGCCCCAAAGGCCTTCTCTATTTAGCAACGCTTGTATGCGAAGGTTCTATAAAATTTTAGTGACGATGGAATTTGTTTTACAAACAAGAGAATGTGTAAAACATTTTTGCAAGGGAATAATGACACAAAAGAGGTTTGTTGTTGACATAACTGGCTCTAAAAGTATGTTACGGTATGTTAAGTTAAGAAATATGATTACTTTATGAGAAGAATCTCTTTTATGTGAGTTATTGCTGTGATAAAATTATTAGGCGCGCTGAGAATATTTTAGAATCTTACTGAAACACGGTTATTCAGGCGGCAGAGAAAATCTGAATGTTTGTTATTTTTAAAGAATAGCGTTAGCGTAACAGCATAATTTTTTGATGGCGGATCTTTTTACTTGAATTTCGTAATAATTTAAAAGTGAAAAGTGGTAAAGTGCCAGTGTAGCTACATAGGTACTGTAACAAATCTACTTGCCTAATGAAATAAAAGGGGCTAAGGAATTCGATTTGAACTATATATTAAATACTAAAAGATAAAAAATACAGACCGGTTTTAAAAAAACACAACCTACCTAAAACGCACAGATAGTTCGGAAGATAGAGGTTAGCTTGAAGTAGAAATTTGAGTCAGGCCAGGTTAGGCAAACACGCACGGATAGTATGGAAGATGGAGGTTTTGTTGAAGTAGAAATTGAGTCGCTCCGTTATAATTAACTGCTTAAATAACTGCTTAAATAACTGCTTAATTAACTGCTTAGATTAACTGGTTATATGGGTAGGTAACTATAACCCTCCTTTTGGGCTTGGCCGCAGTCGGGTAATACACAAGTCACTTGCAGCGTAGACTGAGAGATTTCCCGGACGTAGTTTTATGTTAGTGAAGGAGATGTTAATATTTCAGCTACCAGAGCAGAACTGCCTCCAATGTCTCCGAGATCCTTCCATCTTTTTGTATCAGCGTTTTTCAAAAAAAAAATCTTCCAATTTTAGATCCTTTCCACACCATGACATTATTAGGGTGACTGGTAATTAGTGACCGATACCTAAACACATGTTTGTGCTCATGATAACAAACAACTTTTACTACCTATGGGATCAAACCTGAAATCGCGAAAAAAAAATCAGCTGCTCCCTACATTTTGACGAGTTATGCGAACATGAATATATATGGGGCAGCTAATTTTTTTTCGCGATTGATTTTTTTTATCAGACGTTGCCATGATTACAGTGTGAAGTGTGGAAGTGAGACACATATATACGAAATAATTAGGAAAATTGAGACAAAGCATCGTATCTTCTGTCCCTTACGGCATACCGTGAAACACGCCAACTTTGCCCACTTTTTTCGAATAATTACAATTTTAATACGATGTTTCTATGGAGACGTAACTATTTTCCTTCATCAGCTACAACTGTAAGATCATGTGCATGTGTTAGTATTGCTAAATTTACTATTATTCAACATTTAATTCAATATTTGTTTGATTTTGTTGGCGGGCAAAGTTATCTGGACTTTTAGCCAACTTTGCCCACATTGATTTTTGACCCAAATATGGCCTTTATGAAGATAACATAAAAACCAGTACAAGAATTTTGGTAAAGATGGCGTTTACTTTAGGAATGTAGACGACACTATGAAAAGTTTCTTACTAAAATGACCGGGCAATGTTACCCTGGCATTATTTCTCTTTTTCATACAATCTACATTTCGCCTTTTAAAAGTGCTAGGGTTGGTACATGGTTACAATTTTACTCTGTTTTTTTTTTGTTTTCTACAAAGAATATTATTATGTGTTTAGGTAAATTAAACAAAAAAAAAAACGCAGGAAAATGTTTCACGCTTATTAGTATTTAATAGAAATTACAATTAAGTAACACTTGAAACTACTCATACGCCCGCGAGGCGCATCATATTTGACTAATGATTTTATTCAAAACCTATAAGTATGATTGTTATGTTTTGACTGTTTATATAATTGTGTTTAAAACTAAAAAGAGAAAAATACAATTTTAAATAATATTTATATATTTTTATTATACAATCTTTAATCAAATAAATCTTAGGAACAAATTTTAGGAACATAAGCAATTAAACAGTCTTCTCATTAAAAATTAAAAAAAAAACAACTTACAAGTATACACTTCTCTTAAAAAATAGTAAATTATGAAGTAATTAACTAAATAAAACTAACAAAGTAAAAAAAAAAATATTTTAAATGCATTCGATAGATACCTACCGTATTTTTGCATGGCACAATTTAAAAATGTTGCCAAACAAAGTACTTTGACTGTTACAAAATTTATCTTGCGTCGATTAATTTAACATTTTTGGACAGTTTTTGCATTGTGCGAATGTATTGACATGGGTTTTAGTCCAAAATATTGAAGATTTCTTACGTTAAACCTCACTTCTCATACCACATAACCTAGAAAAAGTATAATATTGCTGTCTCATGACCGGCCACGCGGTGGCTCGATCTAGATGTATATTATCTGAGTTTCCACATATGAAGTTTTCCGTCATCAGAATGCCAAATGAGTCAATGCTTGTAGCGGCCAGTAGCATATACGTTGAAAAACCTCTTCGATGAATTCTGAGTGCGTGTGTATTAATTTTATAAAAGTAATTTAAGATACAATTATTCAATAATAAATCAAAATTATCTATAAAAAACAATATTTGACCTAACATATTGATAAAAAAAATTTAGATTACATAAATCAAAAGAAACGTTCATAGTCTATGCGAGTATGAAACTCTATGAGAGAAAGCCAGATACTCAGAAGAATAACTGATAGAAGAAAAGTAATGACAGCTTCACAGCCTGACGTAAGTGTCATAACAATGAAAAATATAAAGAAAACTAATCGGTTTAGACCGATTTGCAAATTACAATGTAAATAACAAGGAGATAATAAAAAATGGATGCAAAGTCTAAGTATTAAATGTAGCTAGTGTATGAGCATGTAATATGTAGATACTATAGTACCTATAGTGTAGTGCCTACTGTAGCATTAAAAAATGAAAGATAAACATTTGCCACAATAATACGTATAATTTTTAAAATAATAAAAATCCGAGAATTAATAAAAATATAAAAAATACAAAATTAAAGTAAAAAATTGGTACTCCGATTTTTAGGTTTAAATGTAAATAAAATGACAAAGATTTATAAGGAAATTTTGGGTTTCTTTTTAAAAATAAGTAAACTATGGTTATAGTGATTTAGCAGTTCAAGTAAACGAGAAGAAACTTGGTTAAAAATAAAAAAAAGTCTGTCCTATAAAGGGTTGCAACGCTCGCAAATTTAGTTAAATCGCTATAATAATTTGAGGAGTAACAAATAAATCAATCAGACAGTTAAATTATAAAAAAAATGCTAGTCTACATAGAAAATTAAACTACTAAGTAAATAAACAATTAAAATTATCTGAAGTAGGTCCAAGGATTCAGGAAAAATAATTTCGTAGCTGCAGTATCTCTTAGGAGAGCTGGCAAGTTGGTTTAAAAGCACACCACGCCAAAAAAATGTGTTAAACCACACATCAGCTTGCACGTACTGTACGGAAAATTCGCTGCCCCGTGGGTGGAACCAGTTCTATCTGGTTTGGTGTATCAAAAGGCGCTATGCGCGTTTACGTAGTTTCTTTCGAATTAACATGTATTAACGAATATCACGGATCAACAATAAATAGACAATAGGGCTTATACCAAAAGCCTCATGAGTTCACAAAAATTAATATTTCACAAAAATCATGGGATCAGTATGGCAACGGGAATCGGAGTGACGAAAAACAAATTTTGTGTCAAAGACCATCAAATTCAAATGTCTACGAAATTTAAAATCTAAAAGAAGAAAAAAACAACCAGTACACAGGTGCACATGTTTTGAAAAGGCCGACTGACAAAACAAACTATTTAGAGAGCGAAAAGGTTTTAACATCATAAAAAAAATATATTATGTAGTGTTTGTAACACTACACTACGCACGACCTATGTCACAACTGGCTGCCCCTTCGCTTAAAACTGGCGTGTTCTTATGATATTGTCGTGTGTCAATGATATTTTATAATACGTCATTGGTCGTAATTCCATAAAAATTACATACTTGCTATTTTTAGCGACATATATCGCAAGCTATGTAGATAATAAAATAGAATATATTACAATATTATCATTAATTCTGAGTATAAGAAGAATAATAAGATAAGATCTTAATATCATTATCTACTAAACAGCTTCACCGCTTCAGCTTTACCTATCATTTATTTGCTCAAACATGAGTTTAATACATACTTAACACAAATTGTCAACATGAATGAGATGTTAAATGTAGAGTAGGTAACAGATCATCATCACGTTTGCCATAAACAGTGGCATGCAAATATTAATAAATTAAAGTAGGTATATTGTCACTCCAAGTCTAATTATTGAAAAATGTCATGATATTAATATAGATAATTAAAAATAATAAATTAGTAAAACATATTCAAAAATCTGTCATCTAAAAACTCATTTAAATTAAGCTTTGTCTGCTAGAAAATGTATAACTCAATTTTTGAACGCTACGTCACTTAACTTGCTTATAGCTTTTAGGTTTTTTCTACCTTTGCCGGTGTAGTTTATTATTTTAATTAGCAAATTAGACTGCACCTATTGTATATATTATATGTATTCGTTTTGACAAGCTTCTATTACAAAAGTTTCTAAAGCCGGATACTAACCATCAAAATCAAATTACGCTTTCACAGACAGATAGAAAGTGCTTTAAAAGTTCATAAAACGTCGATATCGGCTTGGTATTTGGTAGGAGCTTCTTGTATATTGCATTCATTTCTGAAGCAATCGGTGCTACTTGAAAAACTACTCAATGCTCTATGTAGATAGAGTTATATTGCATTTCCTTTGAGCACCGTATTTTCAGAATCACTCGATATTTACTTCACTGGTTTTGTAAAGGGCGGTTTAATTTTTTGTACGGAACTTGCTTACTTAATTTTAAATAGACTGTGGGTACTTATGGAGTCTTTTCTCAGGAAAATTCTTATTCATCAGAAATAACTAGTAATGCTTTATTGATGAATAAAAAGAATTTTGTACAGTTGCACTTATCTCAACCAATCAATCTGCCTAGCCTTTTCCCCTTTGTTGGGGTCGGCTTCCAGTCTAACCGGATGCAGCTGAATATCAGTATTTTACATGGAACGACTGGCCTCCACAACCACAACCAAACTGGTAAGACTGGTTGTCAGACTTTCGGGCTTTTGACGACCCGTAACGACTGTCAAAGATCCATGAATGACATTTTTATGTGACACTGAAGAGTCTCGATATGTAAAGATTGTCACCCATCCACGGCCCAACCCCAGCAAGCGTGGTTTAATCTGATGGATCGACCCGAAAAATAGTACTTAAATAAAAAATCAAAAACCCGACTGCGTAAAAAGTGAACTTTAAAAAATATGGAAACAAGATGACCTATTTTTTCATCGGGTGAAGACACTGACTCCTGTAACACAGGTACCACCTAGCTCAGGAGTCAGGGCTTCAATTGTAAATGTAACTCCATTTTTATGTCAATAAAATATATTTTATTATTATTATTATTACCTATTTTGTACCCAAATAATCTCATGCGGTCGGAGGGAATAGGTCGTTATTGTTAAACTTAAGGCCTCCGACTGCATACTATTTTGAGAGATCGATCTCGAGATCGATTTTTCACCCCTAAAACACCTTTAATGCAACTTTCATCGAAATCGTTAGAGCCGTTTTCGAGAACGTGATTACAAAATTTTCCCAATTATTAAGCAAAATTATAGCTTCGCCCCGCGGTTTCACCCGTGTAGACCGCGATAAAAAGTAGCCATGTGTACCTATAAGCTATTATTTACATACCGAATTTCATCCAAATCAGTTTAGCCGTTTGAGTGTGAAGAATTAACAAATATACCTACACACTCAAAAACTTTCGCTTTTAAATATTAGTGTGATAGAAATATTGCTCATTTTTAATAGCATAGAATGGAAGTAAACAATCAATGTGGAAAATTACCAATAAATTAAAATACTGCTTTACTATTTATTACCACAGTCAAGCACAGACCGGTAAAAAGGACCTTTTCAATCTCAATGCACAATTTCCAAACAGCTAGGTACTCGTGTTTGTGAAATTTCCCCTGAATTGCTGTTGTGAACTCGCTCGGGATATTTCTAAGGAAATACTTGAATTCTTAGAAAAGTTTGAGCGTAGTTTGTTCTTTGTGGCAGGAAGCGAAGATGTAGAAATGGATTGTACAAGCCTATAGTTAGTGCAATGCACGAAGACGCGACCCACCCACAGTTTACAGTACAAGTATGGAACATTGTGCAAGTGTACGCACTAATTACCTATACCTATAGATAATTACCTGCAATTAGTGTGTATCGACAAAGCTAAAACACTAGCGGAATGGTGCACACTTGCACTGTAAGCGGTTAGGAAGAAGAGTGGGGCGCGTCTTCGTGGATTGCACTAACTATAACACTGTTTGTATCCATCGCACCGGGAACAGGACATCAACGAGAAAACTGATGACGGCGCCACAGTAAATGCAGTACGGTTACTGTGGCGCCGTCATCTGTTTTCATTAAGAAAGTAGTTGTATTACTTAAATAAGCAGGTATCGTCTGTACTAGAGCCATTTTTATGGCATGATATAGTGAAATATCTGTAGAAAACCTCTCCCATCCCCTCCCCCCAACCCCCGAACCCCTCTGACCTTTAAAATAGTAACATAACATCACGCCTGTGATGAGAGATGTATTATAACTCATATCGCCAGTTAGCTACAATCAATCTGCCTAGCCTTATCCCAACTATGTTGGGGTCGGCTTCCAGTCTAACCAGATGCAGCTGAATACCAGTATTTTACATGGAACGACTGCCTATCTGACCTTCACAACACAGTAACTGGGTAACACGATACCCCTTGGTAAGACTGGTTATCAGACTTTCGGGATTCTGACGACCCGTAACGACTGTCAAATATCCACGAATGACAGCCGGGCCCAACGTGGTTTCCGAGGCACGGAAGAGTCTCGGTTTGTAAAGTTGGTCACCCATCTACGGACCAACCCAGGCAAGCGTAGCTTAACCTGATGGAACTACCCGTGCGGCTGTTAATACTTAGCCACGCTTATTGTCATAAATCTAGACTCTGGTCTGTTAATGCGAAATTCCTGATGAAAAAAACCTAATACCTAACACTTTGTCCGGCCTTGGAGTTGAACCCAAGATCTCATCCACGGCAGATCGTTAGACCGATAATAATGTGGCAGTTTGACATATCTAATTTGGTAATCAGATTTATTCCCGCAATTTTGTCACATGATAAACAACAGTAAGTACACGAGGTGTGTCTGATTTCAAAAGCTATTTATGCGTTTGTAAGTCCTCTTGAGCTGTTTCAAGATGACAAGATCTCTAACCTGCCTTAATTAGCATCAAAGGGTGAAATGATCCCATGTCTAGAGTTGGGAATCAGAGCGGAACTCGGCACGACCCTTGTAAATCAACCAATTGGATTGGATTGCCGAATTTGAGTCAAAGTGACTTTTGGGGTCCTTTGGTCTGTTACTTTGATGGATGGAAAGGTTGTCAGGAAGCCGCTCATAGTATATTAGACAAGTACAATCAAAATCAACTTCTATTCTTCTATCAACTTCTACATCTAACATGTACCGGACTTAACGCACAACTTCTTAAGGGGTCATTGCACTCATCATCACGAACGACTTTTACTATGGGACCAAATCTGAAATCGCGAAAAAAAATCAGCTGTTTCTCTACATTTATGTTCGCATAACAGACTCGTCAAAATGTGGGAAACAACAGATTTTTTTTTCGTGATTTTAGGTTTGGTCCTGTAGTAAAAGTTGTTCATGATGATGAGTACAATATTTCAGAAGGAGTTCCCTTATACCTTTTGGGTTATTGTTATTTTTTTTACTGCAGGGATAAAACAATTTTTATGGCATAATATAGGTACTTTGGTGTTAACGTATATCATACTCGTAATAACATAATAAACAGCTCCATCATGGTACTCACATTATACTAAATTGAAAAAATGCTTCTAAATTATACAAAAATTACAGTTTGCAATTTTTTTTGTAATATTTTATTCATCTCTCAAATACGAGAGATGAATAAAATTTTAGTAACAAAACAAAGAAAAAAAACCATAACTTAAATCCAAAATAACCACCGAAACTAATAACGTAAGAAAAAAAGCTCCCATTACCCATCGAACCCAAAAACCTATTCATTTCTTTACGGTAACTATTTTATCGGTCATTTCGTTCACTCACACACAACAGAGGTATTATATTCATTTAAATAATATTATTAGTACCCAATAATCACTGACCGAATTTAATGTATTGGAAAATCTCATGGAATAATAAATGGGGGATGGTTTTATGGACGTTCGAGGGTTCAATGTGAACGGCTTACATTATTCTATCTGTATTGTAAGTACAGTCAGCAACAAAAGTCGATTAACACTGCAGTTTTTTAAATCTTAATTGTTAAGCAAGATATTTAATTAAAATCTGAACAAAAGTGAAATAATTTAAAGATCTACTATTAGGTACCTATTTGAGTAAAAAAAAACCGGCCAAGTGCGTGTCGAACTACGCGCAATGAAGGGTTCCGTAGCTTAGTTGCGATGAAATTATCCCAAGAACAAAAGTCGAAAAACATGTTCACCCATACATTCCAACAGTTAATGTAAGTCTGAGCCAAATAACATGGTAAATCTGCGATGAAATTATCCCAAGAACAAAAGTCGAAAAACATGTTCTCCCATACATTCCAACAGTTAATGTAAGTCTGAGCCAAATAACATGGTAAATCTGCGATGAAATTATCCCAAGAACAAAAGTCGAAAAACATGTTCTCCCATACATTCCAACAGTTAATGTAAGTCTGAGCCAAATAACATGGTAAATCTCAATATTGTGAGTACAACACAATATTGAGATATTTACCATGTTATTTTAAGACCACAAACTTCTTATAGGTTTTCATGTAATTTACAGGTATAGAACTATTTTCTGTACTTTTTTCAAAACTTTAGGCTCAGTAGTTTCGGAGATAAGGGGGAGAATGGTCAATTTTCGTCTATTTTCTTAAATAACTCTGAAACGATTTATTTAAAAATTATAAAATAAATATATTTGAGACCCTCATAGAAAGACCTTTCATTTGACATCTCACACGGTACAGTTTGCAAAACTTTTTTTTTAAATTTTCTTATTTGCCCCCTAAAAGTGAATTTTGAATATGGGGGATATTCAAAATTTATTTATTAACTTTAACTGTACGTGTTTGGGTCACAGAAATCCATATGTGTACCAAATTTCAACTTAATCGGTCCATTAGATTCGGAACAAATTGGCTGTTATAGACGCACAGACAGACAGACAGACACACGAGTGATCCTATAAGGGTTCCGTTTTTTCCTTTTGAGGTACGGAACCCTAAAAAGGAGATAATCAAATATTTTGTATTAATTTACATGACGTGTAAAAGTAACAGTGTTAATCGACTTATGTTGCTGACTGTACCTCGTTGATAATGTAAAATACTATTTAAACTAGGTATTATCACACTAACATTATAAAGGCGAAAGTGTGTGTGATTGTATATTTGTTATTTTTTCACGCTCACACGGCTGGACCGATTTGGATGAAACTTGGTATGTAGGTAGATATACCCTTTTTTTTTTTTTTTTTTTTTTTTTTGTTCCGGGGTGGAAAATCCTCATGGATGTCCCCCGCCCTGGGGTGAGCAGGGGGGTCTGTCAGACTCTTACTGACTAAAAACCACCCCGGTGTTCCCTTCCCACACTTGGACCGGGGATCATGGGAACTTGTGCGCCTTCCACGATCCCCGGCTAGTGCAGGCCCGCCTTTGCGGGCCTCCTCAGGCCTGCGAGGGAAGTGAGGTGTAGAACTCCCCCCGCGACGTCCAATAGGGGCCCGCGCGGAACACTACGCGCCGCCGCCTCGGGTCCAGCTGGATGTGGGCCGGCGGACGTCCCCGAGTCCGCCGTCCCTCCGGACCTGTTTACGGGGGCTGGAAGAGGGCGTTGTCCGCCCTCCGCCGACGCCCGGCCCTCCTTCTGCGGGTCGGGAGAGCCGTCTCAATCTCCCTCTCCCTTTCCGCAGCCTCCTTCTGCGAAACGACGGTTTCACAGAACGAGATCACTGCATCCCACGACTCAGCGCTCCCAACCATCGAACGAGCGACGGCCGGCAGCGACAGGTCAGCTCCGATCTCTGCTACGAGGGCACGGCGCGGCTCCTCCCATGCGGCACACTCTGCCAATGTATGCCACGCCGTGTCCTCCCGACAGTGGACGCAGTGATGGCACCGAGCGTCCGGCTCCCTGTTTATGCGACACAGGTACTTCCCGAAGCAACCATGCCCCGAGAGCACCTGGGTCGCCCGAAACGACAGGGAGCCGTGCCTCCTCCCGACCCATTCGCCGAGCACTGGTCGGATCGCCTCGACGGTAGCGAGGCCGGCAGTAGGGCGCAGAAGCCTGTCCCGCCATTCCGCCACCAGGACCTCGCGGAGCTGTGACCGGCGATGCTCGACCTCTCGCTGCATCGGTTCCCCGCTCCGCGTCCGCGCCTCCTCACGCCATTGGTACAGTGACGCGAGGGCTCTCGCCTCTAGGTCCCAGGGCGGGGATCCGGCCAGTGCACAAGCCGCCTCGTAGGAGATCGTGCGATACCCCCTGATAGCTCTGACGGCCATCGCCCTCTGCGGCTTTCGCAGTATTGCGATGATGCCAGCCGTCAGGTCAGAAGCCCACACCGGGGCTCCGTACAGAGCCATGGATCGCACGATCCCCAGGTACAACCGCCTACAGGCGGTGCTCGGCCCTCCCAGATTGGGAAGCAGTGTTGCGAGCGCGCCCGCCGCACCCATCAACTTGGGCGTCAGCCGCCGAAAGTGGGGGCCGAAGTCCCACCGGCTGTCGAGCACCAATCCCAAGTACTTCATGGTTGACTCGACAGCGATACGAGCCCCTCCGACCACAATGTGTAACCCCGGCGGTGGCGCCCGTCGGGAGCCATGAAATGCGATGGCCTCCGACTTGCTGAGGGCTACTTCCAGGCCTAGGCGCCGGATGCGACTCACGACCTGTGAGACCGCAGCCGTAGCCAGCAACGCTGCCTCCCTGTACGAGCTCCCCCGGGCAGTGACCAGCGTGTCGTCCGCGTAACACGTCAGGTCCACTCCCGGTTGGAGCTCGCCCCTCAGCACCCAGTCGTATCCGATGTTCCACAGGAGAGGGCCTACAACCGAGCCCTGTGGAACACCGCACGACATATCGCACCGGCCCCCGTCATTGCGTCCCCTGTAGGTGACACTCCTTTCCGCCAAGTAAGCCCCAACGATGTCTTGGAGGTATGGAGGCACTCTATGATAACGCAGTGCCTCACGAATACAACTCCAGGGCAGGGTATTGAACGCGTTGGAGATGTCTAAGGACACCGCCAGCATCACCCCGCCCCGGGACACCGCTTCCTCCGCCAGGACTCTTACCCGCATAATCGCGTCGACAGTGGAGCGCCCATGCCGAAAGCCGAACTGGCTGTCATTCAGATCTGGCCCCTCTCTGCACAAGTGGCCGACGAGGCGGGCTGCAATTATCCGCTCGAAAAGCTTACCCACCTCGTCTAACAGCACTATAGGCCGGTATGCGGACGGCGAGTCTGCTGGGCGCCCCACTTTCCTGAGCAGGACCAGACGACCTGTTTTCCACTGTATGGGAAACCGGCCCTGCTCAAGGCAAGCTGAGTAGAGTCCTCTAAGCTGGGGCTCTAGCTCTTTCAGGGCCAGGACAAGCGCGCGGCCGGGAACACCATCGGGCCCCGGGGCAACGGTTTTGGACCGGAGCCGCGTTACGGCAGCCATCATCTCCGACTGTGTCACCTCAGGGACCTCCTCATTTCCCCCAGTCTCTGCGGCTGTGGGCAAAGCCATCGGCGGCGGCACATGCTCTTGTCTAGCAGGGAAGAGGGCTGCGACCACTTCCTCTAGTAACTGAGGCTCTAGACTCTCAGTGAGTGGGGGCGCCCATGCACGAAGTTTCCCCCGAACCGCACGATAAGGGCGCCCCCAAGGATCCCCGTCTAGGGTCGCCAACATCTCTTCCCTGGCTCGCGTCTTCGACTCGCCGACGGCCAGCCACAGAGCTTCCTTCGCCGCGTGGTACACCTCACCTGGATCGACCACTCCGCCATGCTCTGGAGCAATAGATCCTGAGCTCTGGCAGAGTGATTGATATTCGCCTGGAGGAAATGAAATTGCGCCATCACTGACATTGCATTTCCTCGGCATCTCCTCCTTCCCTGGGTTGGGAGTCAGTTTCTGGGTTGCCAGGCTGTGGGAGGGGCGCAGAGCCTCCGACAGCCATTGTCTTCCTGCCAACATTCTTTTTGGGCGCCTTGCAGGCTTTCCCTCCAAGTCTGTGCTCAGTAGGCATTCCTGCAGCTGCGCAAAGAATGCAGTTAGGTGCCGCGGAGCACTTGGCCGCCTTGTGGCCGGATTGACCGCAGCGATAGCATAAATCACTGCGATCGATTTGTGCAGTGCACTGTGCCCGGACATGCCCCTTTTCCAGGCACCTGAAGCACTGCAAAGCCCTTGTTGGCAGGAGTTTTGCCCTGACAGAAACCCATCCCACCCGGAACCGTCTACCGTCTGCGACCTTGTTTGCAGCTGCTACCGGGCACTGCACCCAGACCGTGCCCAACCCAGCCGCGTTGCAGTGAATTTCACCCGCCTTCACATTTTCGGGTGGACATCCGCCATTTTCGGCAATGGCCGCCACTACTCCCTCCGGGGTCGCGGTGTCATCAAGCCCATCTATGCGTAATTCAGCTGTTTTAGTGGGCCTGGACACCCGGGCATCCTCTGGCTTGAGGACCTCTCGAAGTTTGGCGGCCAGAACGTCCGCCCTGTCCTGCCTGGCAGCACCCGACACCTCAAACACTTTGGCACCCGTGGCTGCCGTTCTAAAAACAAAGCCATCCGGTGTGCCAAATTCACTGAACTTCAGCTTCTCCTTGATCTCCGTCAGGACCGACTTATAAGTCACTCCCCTGTTTGAGGCTTCGGGCTGCAGAGTGATTACTACAGCCTCGGAGCGTGGGGTCATGACCTTGGGCAGCCTCGTGCCCTCTTCTGGAGCCGAGCTCTTGGTGGGTGCCGGCGGTGCTGCCTTCTTCTTACGCCCCCTTTTTACCACTGTCGTCCAGGCCTCTTGGGTGGAAGGTACGGTCGTCGGAAGTGTGGTTGAGTGGGTAAGGGGCGTGGACGCACTCGGCGCGGTCTTTTCGGGGCCCTCATTGGGCTTTTTGCTCTGCTCCGCAGGTTCCTTGGCCACCTGAACGGCCTTCGTCGTGGTGGACTTCCCTTGCCTCCGTTTATCTGCCGCTAGTGGCGGCCGGAGGATTTCGGCTGGGGGAAGTCGCATCTCCATAGCCTCTAGGCGGGCATTTACCATGCCCCCACACTGCTGCATACAAATTCGGACCACCCTCTCAATGTCGTGGTCCGACAGGCCAAATGCAGGCGCTGAAACAGGTGTAGGGGCCAAAGAAGGCGTATCAGGAGGGGGGCTGGTGGCCGTGGTTACTGCCTGCCGCTGCCAGTCATTCTTCTGAGCGGCAAACTCCCGCTTGAGGTCTTCCAGCTCGGATCGGAGACGGCTATTCTCCTCCCACAACTTCGCCGTCTCCTCCGAGGTCGTGCGATCAAGGAGACTCTCCACAGCCTCCCTGATCCCTTCTGCCGCTTCTTTAAGGGCGCGTGTGAATGAGCCCTTCAGGTTGCCCGATTTAGTAGCAACCTTTAGAACAACATCCACACCGTCCAACACTTGACGGTTGAGAGCCTCTGCTGTTAAGAACTCCCCTGTAGCCGCTTGGGCAGACCGCCGCTCCCGAGCCTGACGGGCCATTTCGGCGACCTCGTCGGCCGCGACAGCTCTACTTTGAGCACGTTTCGCGGCGTTGACCTCCGCCTTTGTGCCCACAAGTGAGACAGTGACCCCTTCAGACTCCTCAGTTGAGACCCCGGATGAGACTCCGGGGTCACTCTCGTCGCCGATTCCTGGCGTATCAGGCCGCTTGAAGTAACCCCCTACGCGGCGCCCTGACATCTTAGTGGAAGATCCACCCGCCACCGCGCGGCCTCGGCCTCCCCTCACCTTTGCTTCTTTAGCAGCTGGCAGGTTTTCCTCGCTTGAGGAAAGACCCATCGACCCCGCTTGGTCCGATACTGCTTTATCGCGCGAACGTTTTGAATGCCCGCGCGAGTCCTGGTCGGACATGCTTGTGTTCCTTGAGGAACGAGAGCCTCCTCGACTCTTTTGGCCGTCGCCGGCAAACGGTACCTCCGCCAATAAATTTGGCACGTTTTCTTTTTTCTGTTTAGTGTTTTCTGATTCCATTTTGTTCCCACGAGTAGTGAGGAAATAAATGTCCGCCTAGGCAGAGCCTCTTGCACTAGGTAAGCCTATATACTGTAGAGTGCGGCAGGTATCTACAGGGGAAGCGCTAGCGACTGGTCCCCCACCAGCCACTCATCCTCTCGCCACGCTTCAAAACTTAGGATTAGGTGGTTTTTTATCTTAGAGGTGTCCTTCCTCTGGGCCGGGCGGTTAAGCCGAGCCCCCGACGGCGGCATTATGCATGCCTCCGTTCGCTGTCCGACTAACCCGACTCAGCGAACCCGCCGAAAGTTCTCTCCTCAAGATTTCTCTTTCAGAGAGAAACAACAGCCGCGTTGGTGCGCCTGCACCGTAGCGGCTCCCCCGCCCGCAGAAATTCGCCACGAACAATACCCTCTCCGAAAAACCCCAACACCTTTTCCTAGAAGAGACTATTGTTCATGCCCAGGGTGCACCGGCCCGACAACTGCTGTTCCCCTCGGACTTATCCATAAGGGACCAGCAGGTATCAGGCACACGAGGAGGTTTTCTGCACGCACCCCAGGTACCCCAGGTAGATATACCCTGTATTAACATATACGCTACTTTTATCCCGGCCTATGCGGGTGAAACCGCGGATCGCAGCTCAATGATATAATGAGGAATGATGTCAAAAGACAACAGTGCGGTTTAAAAGCTGTAATCTATACTTCTATACTAATATTATAACTGGGTAAAATTTGTATGTAAGTTTGTAAGTTTGTATGTAGGGGGTAATCTCCGGAACTAATGATCCAATTCTAAAAATTTTTTCACTGGTAGAAAGCTACATTATTCTTGAGTGCTATAGGCTGTAAATTATATTTATATCATGCATATTAGCCGAGCTATCACAAGTTTTGTCTAACAAGTCGGAAAGAAATACCTCTTTAAACAGACTTTTTTGCATGCGCTGCCTAAACGGTTGTTTATAATTGAGAACAATGTATGGCAGTCTGGTCCGTCTTAAATAATTCTACAAAAAAGTCCGCGACACCATATTTCTATCTTTTATATTTTATCTTTTATACATCTTTTATTGTTTTAAAAAAGTATTCTTTAGACATACTTACGTTTGGATGATTATTTAAACAACAAAACATTAATCCTTATCAAACTAAGATATTTTATGATCACAAGGACATCATGGAGATAAGATTTGGCCTTTACAGTATGGCAATTGGTCATACAGTTTCGGAGATAATATAAAATTACTAAAACGCTAAATAACTTTAATTCATACCGGTTCCTCTTGAGCAAACATGTTTAGAGCGGACGTTTTATCAATTTACCCATAGATGGCGTTGTGCAAAATGTCGTAGAAATACAACGGAAGAGTTTGTTTTTTTGTTGGTTTGTTTGAACGCGCTATCTCTGGAACTACCCCAGTCAGATTTGAAAAAATCTTTTTGCATATAGGCTATTTAACATCACGCTAGGGCCCTTAGGAGCCGACCGCGAAGTAATAGCGTGGGCAGGCGATGGGGAAGGATATAGGCTATTTGACATCATGCTAGGGCCCTTAGGAGCCGAGCGCGAAGTAATAGCGCGGGCAGGCGATGCGGAAGGATATAGGCTATTTAACATCACGCTAGGGCCCTTAGGAGCCGAGCGCGAAGTAATAGCGCGGGCAGGCATTGCGATGCGATGCGTCGGGGTTGGTGGGTGGGGGGTACAAGAAATTTAACGCGGACGAAGTCGCGGGCAGAAGCTAGTGGTGACATAAATTGAAAAGAGTATGCTCCGATGGTTTGGACATGTTGAGAGAATGTGTGCAACGCGACTAACAAAAGGCAGATGTGAGTGGAAACGCTGGGAGGGGAGACCTCCAGAAGAACATATAGTGTCCTTATGGTGATGTTCTTCAGAAAGGTCAGGTGCGTAGTACTCGCAACCGGCGTGCGTGTGTGAACAGGTGTATGAACGTAAACGAGGCAAAAGGAGTATGTAAGGATCAAGGGCGGATTTAAGGGCGGTCACGGGGCACGTGCCCCCCACAGACGGTATTTTTATGTAGGTACTGTGGAGATTCCATATCACAGTAAGTACATACTTAGAAGCAAATCAAATTATCAGACTTGTAAAAATATAATGAATAAAATAACAGAAAAAACATGAGTGAAACTCTTGTCTATTTCTGGCTGTAATCGCGAATTTCACGCACTTGCAAATGAAAGATGATAAATAATCAGCGTATTGGCTTTAATGCATATCCATCAAGACGTTGCGGCAAAAATGGACGCTAATAAAGTGCTGGACATCTTTAGCAGGAAACATAAAAGAAAACTGTCTTTAAGGCTTGTCCGTCGCAAAAAGCTTGGTCACTGTCGGACTGCATATAAAAGAAAGAGAAGCGCGATGACACAACGCTTGCAAAATTTGAAGTAATTATCGATTTACAAAAAATCTGTTGATTAAACTAAAAAAGTAATGACAAGAAATCATTCCTTATTAGTTTGTAAAGAACTGTATAAAGTTTTGAACACTTTTAATGAAAACTGTAGGAGTAATATGGTAAGAACTCGAAAAAATAGAGCGAAATAGACCTGGATTTAGGTTTTTTTTTTCCTTAGTCCTACAAACTAAAATAGATTTCAGGACACATGAAATCACTTCTTATGTATTGTAGATTACTGTGTATTTTTTCCTATCAGAAATATGCTATAGTTACTGTAAAAGATGGTTACAAAGTTACTTAGTTTCGCCGTATTTTAGGAAGGAAACATAAAATGTTTCTATTGCTTTGACACTTTCCTATACCTTCCTATACTTAATTGAACTTGTAGCAATAAATTTGAAGTATTTCAAGTTTATGTAATAAAATCGCGGCGGGATTTTATCACGCACTGGATTTTCAACTCTCTGCTTAGCGCCGGGAGTTGAAAATCCAACAGTGTGTTTTTCGTCGCGCTAGGATGCACTGTTTTTGTTAGATTGGATTCTCGACGCTCGGCTCAACAACGAGAGTTGAAAATCCAGTGCGCGATAAAATCCCGCCGCGATTTTATTACGCTCGTGGAAACGGAGGGGGGCGGAAGGGGGAAGTCGACGTTCGCACGGACGTAAAAATATCGCGGCGGGATTTTATCGCGCACTGTATTTTCAACTCTCGTTGTTGAGCCGAGCATTGAGAATCCAATCTAACAACAACAGAATGCATTCTAGCGCGACAAAAAAACAAACTGTTGGATTTTCAACTCTCGGCGCTAAGCAGAGCGTTAAAAATACAGTGCGCGATAAAAAAATCGCCACGATATTTTTGCGTCCGTGCGAACGTTAGCTTATTGTTGATTTTTTTGCCCGTCTGCCCCTTGTGGACCTCCCAGAAAAAAATCCTGCAAAATCAAAATCAAAAGTCATTTATTCAAATTAGGCTGAGAATCAGCACTTTTTGAACGTCGAAATTACAGTAAGACAGTCCCCACAAAACGCCCGCCCTTCACCACTTCCTAGTGCTTTAGCTGGGAAGAAGAAGTAGCGCAACAAACTCCCCAGCAGCACAGCTGTCTGTTCAGTTAGAAGAACTAGATTCTATACAATAGTACCTATGCAAAATAATTTACGCAACACAATACATTAAATTATATTTTTGTCAAATAAAATAAGCAATTTTAGTACTTACCTAACTCATATAACCTGTCATTATGTAAGCTGATTCTGGAGAAAGAACATAACATAAACATTGTCTTGAGTTAATCAAGACAATGTTTATGCATCCGCCCTTGGTAAGGATCGTAGTAGGTGGCGTTGTGTAGTTTCTGCCTGCCCCCGTGGGAAGAAGGCGTGAGTTTATGTGTGTAAGATAATATTAAGGGAAAAAAGTAGATACTTAATAATATAGTGATAGTGACGTCTAATTTCCCCCAACTTGCTCCTTTAATTATTTTTTTTGTGTGTGTTCTTTGCGTAATATTTACCGCAAATAAACTTATTTTCTTTCTTTCTTTTCTTTTCTTTTAGATATTTAACTATTATGTCACAGTAGGTAAGTATATCGCTGTTTGTCTTTTGTACTTCATAACACCTGCATCCATCTTATATCGGTACTTTGGGAGCGATAAAATAAATTAGAAGTCATAAATTTATTCAAGTTAGAGTAAGAATCAGCACGTTTCCATCGTTAAAAAATACAATAGACATGAAAAATAACAAACTTTATAGAAAGAACGCATTTTAACTTTACTCACGCTAATAAAAATCAGAGAAAAATAATTATTATACTTGATACTTGTATATGTATTTTGGGTAGGTTTGGACAGAAAATATGTTTGGCTCACATCTTAGGCGTGATTGTAGCAATTATTCTCAACTGTCGGGGGCATGAGTCCTTTCATTTGATAACACGGCATCATAAAATACCATTTATTTTTTAGTTCATGACTTTATGTCCTCTAGAGGGCGCCATATTCAATTTAATGACATCACATAGGTAGCCTATAACCAGCGGACAATCAAGACGCTTCCAACGATACCTCATTTGTCAAATTATGATAAGTAGTTTAGAAGTTATGAGGGAACAGATGAACATACATATTCTTTTTGCTTCGCCGTAGTCGGGTAAAAAGTTAAACGGCATCAAATTTCTCATAAGAATATTATATCTATAACTGAATGAAAAGATCCTAAGCAGAAAGAAAAAGTAAAAAACCTTATTCCCGTAGTAAAAACATACAAAAGAGCACACCCTATGAAGACAAACAGACACCAACAATATCGGTGACTTTCCAAAAGTTACAGCCTCCAGTATTCAACAGGCGTTCTTATGTAAAGATGCATGAATATGGAAGAGGCTACGAAACGTGTAGCGCTCGTAGGCTCGTAGCGCGTAGCACGTAGCCGCAGCCGTAGCGAAGTTTGTACACCTATTCTCTAGAGAGGAAAGCGATATGAAAGTGCACGTGTATGTTATAGAATGTGCATTTTTAGAGAAACATTTTGTGTTATTGTAGTTTTATGGCTTTGTATCGTCTGCGTGATGTATTCTTGTGTTTTTTCTATGTAACTTACCAATAGTAAGGTTACAATAGATATTTAACACTAGTTCCGTTATTACGACGCTTTGTGGCAAGCGCCATGATCGCGGAGGGTGACTTTTATTGTATGTGTTTCGAGTTCGACACATGCTTATCTGACTTAAATTCCACTAACTTGTGTCTATATTTTATGTCACCGTTGTTCCATGTACCAAATAATTTAAATAATAAAAAACCGGCCAAGTGCGTGTCGGGCCACGCGCAGTAATAGGGTTCCCTAGTACTTTTTATAAGTTGGTTGACTATTACTCGGTAACTTGAAAAGCCTACTTAGCTGTAGTTTTCCTTTTAACTTCGTTAAAACCGCCCTAAATCGCGCTACTGCCGTAAATTTTTTCACCCATTCAAAACTAAACGTTTAGCTGGCAGGGGTGGGGGGGACACTTGACTCTAATAAAAATTAGCACTTTAATGCTTAATATTTCAGAAACGTACGCCTAAATCGAAAAATTGTTTTCACAAACCCGCAATATTTTTGAAAGACCCATCCAACAATACCCCACACCATAGGGTAGACGAGAAAAAAAAAACATCCCCACTTTACGTGTACAGAACCCTAACAACATTTTTTTTTCAATACACTTCCTCGAAAACTGGTTCATATCGCACTACGCTCAGCTTCACAATGCAATGTATGTCGCACGCGTGCGATTTTTCATTTTCCCACACGTGTGCGGGAATAAAAATAGCCACAGATAACTTATACCTATAATTAGTCCAAATTCGTTCAATGCCTCTATATTTACAACTCTCTATTCGGAGGTGAATGTTTTTTTTTTATGATAAGAATTGTAGCAAAACAACAGGTTTATAGAGACAAAACGACTTTTATTATTTTTCATTTCAACGCTCCATTAACAATTGAATACCTACTACAAAACTTCATCATTGTAATGGCCAACAGTGTTGCTAACTAAAAAGTACTTATTACATTGACCTATTCTAACACCCCCCCTCAATGTAATACAAATTACATACATACAAATACATCTTGGCAAGACAAAACATTTTCAACATTAAAATCTTTAAGTAAATTTATAAGCCAACAGGCTTCACTTGAGGCCATACTAATCGCTATGTACTCCGATTCTGTTGAAGACAGACTAACACTACCTAGCTTGTTTCTTTGAGGCCCAGAAAAAATTAAACAATTCAATTTGCAAACATAAAACAGATAACTTAGCTACTAACGCATAAATCTCACATAATGCAAATATATCATCCTGTTAATTCTGTTTATTGCCTCCTTCCACTTACTTGTATCTCTCCTTTTCATAGATTCATTGTACATAAGTGGCTCACTCTCTACACTTTCAACATTGAGACATTCATAGAATGCTGTTTGTTTCCGCACTAGTCTGCTTCCTTTTTGGACTTGCAATATTTCATCATAAGCCTCTGATGATCCATCATCTAAGGGTTCACATTCACTTTGGGACTCGCTTTCACCTGTAGGTGTTTCAATATTATTAGTATCACTTAGAACATTTTGAGATCCTTCACATCCAGTTACTTCATTTACTGTCACTGTTTCTTGCATGCCATCTTGTGTATATGGGTCATTCAAATCCAACTTTACTGGCAATTCTTTCTCTTCATTTCCCTCTTTGTTCAAAACGACATCTCTTCTCACATCTACACAGTTTGTCTCCGATAAGTAAACTTTAAATCCTTTATTATTTTCACCTTTCCGGTGTATCTTTCCTTTCAAGCAGCTTTCACAACGAGACACATAAGCTTGCTTTATTTCAATGTTATTTTCCTCCAACACTTTCTTCAAATAATCAAATTTTTGATGATCAAGTTTTTCATGACAATAATTTCTATCGTTCTTTATTCCTTTTGCGACACTCGCAACCTCGCATTTATAGCGAAAAACCATATAGTACATTTCTCCGTTACGTTTAGCCACCGCTGATAATTTGTTTTGTTTGTAGAATTTACATAAATTTTCGTTTGTTACCATGACATAACCTCTATCTGTCGCACAGTTCACAGAGAATAAATTAGTTTTCAAGTCCGGCACGTACAAGACATTGTCTATGGTCGTGTTTAACCATTCGCGGCCATTATTAACCTGTACCGCCACCTGTCCACAACCATGTGCACTAATTACATTCCCATTACCGACAATCACTGATTTATTCGACAACGAAGAATATGTTGTAAATAAATCTCTATCACAGCACATGTGTTGGCTTGCGCCGGTGTCCACTAACCACTGTGACTGTTGAAAATGTCCGCTTGAACTGGCTATTACAAACGCGTTACTGTTTCTGTCCTTATTTTTCTTAAACCAACACTCGCTTTTAACATGTCCCAATTTATTGCAATAGAAACACTTTTTATCCAATTTATTGTTATGTGCATGTGCCGCACTTTCATTACGATGGTTTGCATTACTCTGACACTCTCTTTGATAATGTCCCATTCTGTTACACTTGTAACATTTCACGTTCTTTTTATCCATTTTGTTAGCAACAAAAGCGGATGACTGCTGGGGCACCGGGACCCTTTCTTTCAATCGTTCCTCTTCTATCAATAATCTTGCGACGAGATTATCGTATGTTTGTTTATCATCCGGCGCCGACTCCCACGCGGACACAAAATGTTTGTAACATTCTGGAAGCGACATCAAAACCTTCGTAATGACGAATTTTTGTGAAATGTCTTCTCCCATCTGCTTTAATTGGTTTTTCAATTCTTCAATTTTTGACAAAAAATACAGACATTTCTGCGCCTTCCTCGTACCTATATTGGAAGAAACGTTGTTGTACGATATGAATGCTAGTTTCCGACTTTTGTTCATAAACACTAGCCAGTTTCCTCCACATCTCCGCGGACGTAGTACAAGTTATGATATGCATCATCGCATTTTCTGACATTCTTGTCACAAGCCATGTTTGGGCTCTTGCGTCTTTCTTCTCCCATGCTTCCTTAGCAGCCGCCGCCTCCGGCTTGACACTTATCCCTTCTACCACATCTAGTAAGTCTTGACTCCGTAGCAGAATGACAGATTGAAATTTCCACAAATTCCAATTTGATGCTCCCTCCAGCATTATATGCAAACAAGGAGTTCTAAAGTTGTCCATCGTCGTGCTTACTTCCTGCTCGTCCCGTCCTTGATGAATCAAGTAATTTTCCTTCCTGCTGGCCTACCCTCACGCGTGCTCCGCGCTGATGCCGACAGTATTTTTTGACGAAAGCAGTATCCGACCCTTTGTTTTGCTCACAGATACAGGATTAGGTGTCTGGGCCCATAACCTGATAAGAATTGTAGCAAAACAACAGGTTTATAGAGACAAAACGACTTTTATTATTTTTCATTTCAACGCTCCATTAACAATTGAATACCTACTACAAAACTTCATCATTGTGTATATGGCCAACAGTGTTGCTAACTAAAAAGTACTTATTACATTGACCTATTCTAACATTTTAATTTCAGCAAAGAGATATGCATCTCTAAGGCGTTAATATTTTTTGAATATTTAAATAATGTTTATAAATAGAATAACATCAAAAACTATGATTATTACAATAAAAAAAACGTTTATGAACAAATTAACATTTATTTGTGTTTTAAACTCAATGAATTTTCAATTTTTCATATTAGGCTGTTTATCGGCTTTATACCTTTGCTTCTCCTTCAACCTGGCGAAAGCAAAGCGCGGAAAAAAAAAGAAAATTTAAATTATAGTTTCCTAATAATTCATGACAAAAATGTTTTCCGTTATTTTATTTTATTTCCTCAAAAGTGTATTGAAAAACGTCGTTTGATACTCGTGGACATTTGTTATTGCAGTTCTCGGCTCAAAAATAACCTCGCCTAAGGCTCGGGTGTTAATTCCGCCTCGAATGCAATAACATACGTTCTCCACTTGTGTACTATTTCATGATTCTATTTTACCACTTTGTCGCCGTGATTAATATGTATATTCATGCCAAATTATAGCTTTCTAGTACTAAGAGTCTCTGCGCTGAGCTGCGGACGGACAGACGGACAGACAGACGGAAGGACATAGCGAAACTATAAGGGGTTTCTTGTTGACTACGGAACCCTAAAAAGCCTCTCCTTCATAACTAACAATGAGTCTATTGTCGTCATTATTACGTCTCATTATCGCCTCATCATTTCCGCAAACCGTCATTACCATATTTCAATGAAAGAAAGAAAAGTCCTGTCCCACTGCATTTACATGTTCGCGCCCACAAAGTTAAACTCCCCCTTAATGCTTAAGGGTAAAACACGACAATACAAAAATTAAATTTTTAAAGGCCATTGTCGCATCTACAATTCAAATATTTCTTTCTTTCTTTTGTATGGCGTACTTGCGAGAAAAATGCTTTGTTTTTTTTTCGATGTTTTTTCGTTGATACCATTGATAATGTTCTCTTTGAGTTGTCTTGGCTTTTTTAAGACGTTTGTTAGATAAAAATATAAACCATAGTCAAGTATTGTGAGGAACAGCTGTAAATGCCTAATATCTTCTGGATGGCAATTTAGTAGACAAAAGCATTCGATTAGTAAGCAAATCCTACTAATATTATAAATGTGAAAGTTTGTATGTTTAGATGTTTGGATGTTTGTTACTCAATCAAGCAAAAACGACTGAACGGAGTTGGATGAAATTTGGCACTCAGATAGTTTATAACCTGGACTAACCACATAGGATACTTATTATTCCGATAGTAGGTTCCCGGATTTCCGACATCCACGCGGGCGAAGCCGCGGGCAAAAGCTAGTCTGTTATAAAATAGTAATGAAGAATTTTTGTCCTTTTGTTTGTCTGGATGATGTTCCAGATTAGCGCAATAATGGCTGAATGGATTTGAATGAAATTTGGCGCAAAGATTGTTTATAACCTGGATTAACACATAGGGTACATAAAATAACGTTCCCTTGGGATAGTTTCCGACTTGCCGCACGCAAAAACTAGTAATTTAATAAACCTCTTTTGACTACCCCGAAGATACTTCCCTGCAGGGCCCCAAGTCTGCTATTTTTTAGAAATTCGTCATTCGAACACGATCCCATTGTCATTTGGCATTGTCTTTTTGTTATTGTTATTTTGTTAGTGTTAATCCATCTTATAACTACTGTTCGTTTTAATGAAGACATGGTACGAATTAATAGGACAATTTCAGAACGTTTAACTACCAACTGTGTCATTGCCAACCACATCAATCTGCCTATGCCTAGCCTTTTCCCAACTATGTTGGTGTCGGCTTCCAGTCTATCCGGATGCGGATGCGGTCTATGCGGATGGGTCGGATCCGGATGTCTATGCAGCTGAATACCAGTATTTTACATGGAGCGACTGCCTGTCTGACCTCCACAACCCAGTACCTGGGTAATACGATACCCCTTGGTAAGAGTGGTTGTCAGAGTTTCGGGCTTCTGACGACCCGTAACGACTGTCAAAGATCCACGAATATCAGCCGGGACCAACGGCTTAACGTGCTTTCCGAGGCACGGAGGAGTCTCGGTATGTAAAGATGGTCACCCGTCCACTGACCAACCCCGGCAAGCGTAGCTTAACCTGATGGATCGACCCGTGCGGCTGTTATTACTTAGCCACGAGCTCCTCCTTGCCAACCATATAACCATTAGAAATAGATGGCAAAAAGGTACAGTACTACAATTTTAAAGAATATATTCTAGCTAGAGCAATATGACAGTTTTAGTAAGCCGAGTTAAAGGCTTAATTTATTAAAACTGTCAGACTTGAAACGAGTTTTAAAGGAAGATTCA
Organism: Cosmia trapezina; assembly: GCA_905163495.3. Classification (NCBI taxonomy): domain Eukaryota; kingdom Metazoa; phylum Arthropoda; class Insecta; order Lepidoptera; family Noctuidae; genus Cosmia; species Cosmia trapezina. The sequence continues at coordinate 11,237,182 of LR991039.1, forward strand.
TGTCTATTTCCTTACAGAATACGGCTCTAAACACCCCATTCCCTCTAAGACAGCTATAACATAATAAAAATGACACATACTAACCTACATGAGCGTTTTATACTGTTTCATTATGCTGTATATTTTGGTCTTATGGCCGGGTAGTCGGGTTCATGCAATGCAACGATCCTCGTTTGTTTTGATGTCCTCCTAGAAATCCGGATAATGGGGGGAGTGCCTCCGAATGTGAGTGAAATAAGGTTTTAGTTACAAACTATGTCATTGTCTTGTAGACTGGCGGATAGCTAAGAGGTGAATGGCTAGATGGGAATGAAGTGTCATTACCTTACATTGACTAGCTTTTGCCTGCGGCTTCGCCGCGTGGTTGGCAGGAACGTATTACTGGGATTAAAAGTAGGCTATGTATGTAACAGGTCATAAACTATCTGTGTGGCAAATTTAATCCAAATCTGTTTAGCATTTTTGAATACAAGCGTTATTTTATGTTACTTCTATGTATTACATACTTACTAGTTTTCTAGATCCATTTTTAACATTAATAGCACGAAGAAACAGTCTGTTTTATAAAGAAAGACTGAATTATTTCACCTGTGGTGATAAGGTGTGCTGGGAACAAGAAAGTAGGGATTAAATTAAAGTCAGTACTTTGAACTAAGTCGTGTTAGAAAAGCTATGAAACAAATGTTTTCACAAGCGGTGGCGTCTCTCGCTCGAGATATTATTATATTTTCTTTGTTCTCATTTCTAGAAGTTACAGATAATAATATGGTGTTACAGTCTACTTTATTAAAATAACGGAGTTTTTATTTATAAGTCGTTTAAAAATTTCGAGCTTGTAAGCGGTTTTGATTTAAACAATACTTAGCAAATGGGCTCGCCCGTATTACATGGGACTTAAACAAAAAATATATTTAACACAGGCATATGGGTAGGATATGCCTATGCATATGCATGTGCCTATTTTTGTGAACCTCAACCCATCCATTCCATTCTATTTTGTGAACCTCAACCCATCCATTCCATTCTATTTTGGGGTCCTAAAAATTCTTGATAAGTAACGGCTACAGCAAAATGGCCAAGTAACTGCGACCATTTGTGAGAAAAGGCCAGAAAGTAAAATAAAAAAATGAAATTCGTTTAAGAGGCCAATTACATTTCGACCGTGATTTTTGGGTTAAATGGCGTTCTTATTCTGAGAAACTGAAAGACTTCGACAACTTTGACTTATTGAGTGGTGGAAAATAGTTATTAGAATAGTTCATAGCGGCCATACTTTTCGTATTTTTTTCTTATCTATACAACGTGTAACGTTAAATGCGCAAATCCTCTTAAGGGGTCATTGTATTCATCATTATGAACAACTTTTACTATGGGACCAAACATGAAATCGCGAAAAAAAAATCTGCTGTTCAGTACATTTTGACGAATAAAATTATGCGAACATAAATGTATTGAACAGCTGTTTTTTTTTCGCGATTTCAGGTTTGGTCCCATAATAAAAGTTGTTCATAATGATGAGTACAATGACCCCTTAAGAGGTTTTGCGCATTTAACGTTACACGTTGTATATGTAGATACCTACTTAGAGCCAAGTTTTTCATAAAATGCGCGAAAGCATTTTTTCGAGCTCGTGGATTGAACTATGTAGTACTATTAGTAGGTATAAAGTACATAAGCAAATGAAGTGAAAAATATACAATAATATCTCTTTAATTAGTGGTATAATTCATAGCGGCCTCAGAATTTTGAAATAAGTATGTTTGCAATACTTATCTATAAAAAAATCCCATTCAAAAGCAATTACCTACAAAAAATTGTCAATTTATTAGCTGACGTCATAACTTTAACTGTAACCTTAACCGCCCACGCTTCGCTGGTTAAAGTTATTGTTAAATATCCGTCACTTCTGTCAGACGCGTCGAATATCGTGTCCCTGCTCCGAACTTTAACTTTTACATTTGGCATGACGTTGCAACAGCAGGTATTGTAGTTAGATTGTATGGTCGTTGTTAATATTACTGTTAAAATTAACTTTGACGGAAACTACGTAGCCCTTGGTGCAACCTACCCTTATTATTGTAATATTAGCTTGACCTTGCTCTGTATTTTCTATCGGTTGCGGTGTGGTCTATTTTGCATGGGCCGTTTTTCCTTCCATATCTGCATATTAAAATTTCACGAGCAGACTAACAGTCTATTAAGTATCTCATTTAGAGCCATAACGGAACAAAACGGGTAATATTCACAGTTAACTTAACCTGTGGGGTAGTTATGGGTTATTGTAAGCGTTTATAGACATAACATTACAGTTAAAACAGTATTCCCCGATGGGTTAGGCACAGATGTAGGTAAAGTAGGCCCTCATTTCGCCAGATATTCATCCCACTAATATTATTAAAAATGTGAAAGTTTGTATAACGTTTATTACTCAATCACGCTAAAACGGCTTAACAGATTTGGATGAAATTTGGCACACAGATAGTTTATAACCTGGATTAACAAAAAGAATAATTTTTATCCCGGTTTCTGGACACAATTCTGAATTCCACACAGACAAAGTCGCAGGTAGAAGCTAGTATGTAATAATAACTGTCGATCCTATTACTATTAACCCGCTGAAGTCCAGAGGGGCAATTCCCGTATTTTTAACAACGTTCGCAATATCATCTCAAGACTCAATCTGTCAAAAATTGTATAGCGTTTAATACAATTTTTGACAGATTGAATCTTGAGATGATATTGCGAACGTTGTTAAAAATACGGGAATTGCCGCTCAGACCGGACTTTTACTGAGAAAGACGTCCATATCGGAAAACCCAAAACAAAATAAAATACTAGATCAACATGCAATCCTGTTATTTATTATTTTTTTATTATTTATGTTTTTTTTTTTAATTAAACCGTTGTTTTGTTACCACCAGAAATATTCGGTCTATCTCATTCTCGATGGCAATAGTGAGTACCTAGGGCCTATGGCCCTCTATTAATTACGGTAAATATTTAATTTAATTCTTAAATTAAATAGTTACCGTCCACATGTATTTTTCTTCCATACTTCTCGTCATCTCGGTAGTCACGACTTCACTAGCAACAACACACACACACACACACTGATGACTAGCACTGATGGTAACAATTGAGTTTTCCAAGTATCTTTATTCGTGTCTCATCATTATTCAATTAACAAATTAATTTAACATCTGCGTTGTAACTTACTAGGTGAATTAATGACGTCAAATTGACATGAAATTAATGAGATTACTTACCCTTGTTTTAATTGCAATTTATTTCTTCAGACCCTACAAGGAAACAACGCATCCAATATATGTACTTTACGATCTCAAACGGTCTTAATAAACTGCTCAATTAATCACCAATTCTTCGCGTTGTTTACATAAAAAAGTATCCTTTATTTACCCAACTAAGGTTTAAACCGCCTCTCTCCAAAGCCCGGTTCTCTCTAATTATTCAAGTTAATTGAAGTTTTGTCGGGATCCCAATCTCGCTCGGAGAGTTATACGCCCTTTCGGACCCTAATTCGTTGTTAAATTAAAAAATACTTGTGAAATTAAACCTGGAATGAGTATGGGGAAGTTTGTAAGTGGAGAGGAAATCAGTATTGTCATGGTATGAGCATAGGTGTGATGCAGGGGAATGCACAACATGTCGCGTGAGTTATGTTTTGAGTGCGAATGTGGATGGCTTATCCCGTGGTCACGACTCCTACACGCCTAAGCGACACGCGTCTTGCGATTGCGACAGTGACTGCGGAGAAAACAAATGAAAGAAGTTGTTTAGACTAGACTCTAGTATGCCACGATAGTCACCACACGAAGCAACTTGCGGAGTCACGGACGACGGCAACTTACAGATGACGCGGCCGCGCGTCGCTTGACGCAAGTTGCGTAGCATTCGCATCGCGAAACAATGGTTAGATTATGTGAAAGATGATTTATAGGCCGGGGAAAAACATTTTCATATTTTATAGTTCTAAAGTTGTAGTAAAGTCTCTTTGGCTGTTGTACTGTTTGTATCTGGCTGGTTTTGATGCCATTAAATAGATAACATTTAAAAAAAGAATAATTAAAAATTAAAAACGATTTCCCGCCTTTGTTGATTGTTTTTCTGTCCGTCAAAATGACTGAATCTAACGAAGAAATTCGATACATTTTGAAATTTTATTACAAAAAAGGAAAATACGCGACAAAAACCACGAAGTTACGTTTACGCAGCCCGAGCGCAAAGTTGGTTCAAGCGTTTTCAGTCCGCGAATTTTGATGCCAAAGACGCAGCTGGTTGCCTCTGGTCGCCCTATTACGATAAAGTCGAAGCCATTTTTGAAAAAGTGGAGCAAGATCGGCCGGCATATTAGTAGTTACATAGCTGAAGAGTTAGGGGTTGACCACAAATCCATTTGGCAAATGGCACCTACTTTAGTATATAATAAAATGTAAATAAACTATGAAAAAAAGTCTTGAATTTGTAAGTAAATAAAATACGAAGAAACTTTTCCGCGACCTCTTAAGTAGCTAGGCAGGTGAATACTGAGATGACGGCTGATAGAGATGTATGGTAGAGGAAGGCATGCTATGCCAACTCTAAATAAATCGGGTTAAGGGCAGGAATGTGACATTTACAGCAGGTATTTTATGGTCACCATTGATATACCTGGCTTTGTGTTGTATACGTAAATAAAAAAGATTTGTTGTTGTCGGTACACGTTCCTATTTTGTTTTTTTCTGTGGACATTTTTTTGGAGTTCGTGTGATTTTTTTCAGGACATTAATTTGATTGATGACATACATTTTCCCTGTTTTTATGATTATGTCGTTATGATTGAATATGTTTTTTTTTTGTTTAATTGGTGTACGTGTTTCATGTTTTTATGTAAGGTAGCTTATTGACTGGAATGATAAATCGGGTCTGGTCGCATTTGGGTAAAATTTTTGGCTTTATTTTGCTTTTTACTTTCTCTCCAAGAAATGTTTTGGAAACCACATTATGATTTAAAAACTGTAAAGACATTATTTCTTTTTAATTGGTAGATGAAAGAATTTTGCTGTGGGCTTCTCTTTTCTTTAGAAGATACCTCTTGAAATATAAATTAAATAAATATACACTTTATAATATTACATAAAAGGAAACCTACACCGCGTACGCCGCGTAGTTTCATGTGGAAATAATTTACTTTGCGCCGTAGCATTAATCTTCATTACCCTGGGGGCTGAGTAGTACCACAGGCACAACCACTCGCGTATCGTTTGAAAGGACATGTCAATGATCGGCTTATACGTTGTGTATAATTATGTATATTGTACCTATAAGGATGTCGTAGCCAGACCTTAGAATTGATCATTTCATGAAGTATTCGACCATTTCATGAAATAGAACATCGGTCACAACATGATATAGTCTGGACAGATCGTTGATACATTTGACGATATGAACAGTTAAACGCACAACTACTTCATGATGTGGCCAACCATCAGTAATCATATCGTAAAATAGTTAGATCATCCACCGGTAGAGGCGTTGATGTCCCTTTGTTTTTGTTGTGCATTTGTCCTAAAAATACTAAATAGCCAAGTAACTGCGACCAACTTGGATGTAGCGCTCGCCGGCCGCTGCCGCGGCACCGCTGACCTAACACTTCATGAAATGATCAATTCTAACATCTGGCCACGACCTATAACGAATAAAATAACTAATATAGGAATCATATTTTCATAATTAACACTATCTTACTCGTTCTTTTAGTCGCTGAAAATATTACGGAAACATGGACAACAAAACAGGGCTCGGAAAGAGTCCTTAGTTTTCATAAATTAGAAATTCCTTCCTTAGGGCTCTGCGAAGCAGTGATGCTCGCGAAGGAGGAGGCGGAACGCGTGAGGGAGAGGCAGCCTCACGCCCTCAGTCGCCGCAGGAGACGCCCTGGGCGGCGGGAATCGCGGGGCGATTTCCGGCCACCGTAGGCGCGGGCCTGCGGACGGTGAGCAGCGGGTAGCTCGCCGTCCGGTAAGGACCAGGCCCGAGTCGACGGCGCGTCGTGTTCCACGCGCGCCTCAAAGAGATGTCAGCAAGTGACGGGGCCCAATAGGGCCGACGCCGCTGGGGTCGCGGGTTGTCTGAAAGGGTTACCGCGGCCCTGGCATAGGCAACTGAAGGAACACGGGTGGGTTTTAGTCAGTAAAAGTCTGACACGCCCTCCCGCTCCACCCAGAGCGGGAGAAGTTATTTGATGATTTCCCACCCTCAAAAAAAAAAAAAAAAAAAAAAGGGCTAGTTTCTTGATCCGTAGTTAACTCAACCAATGGTTTAAAATAATAACTAATGGCTAAACATGAATGAGTTAATATTAATGAAACTTATTCATGTTAAAAAATAGTAAGTAACTAATGGCATTTTGGCAAACACATGTTGCCAAAATTCAACAACTAATCTTTAACCTTTGTTTGAGACTTTGAGTTAACTACAGATCAAGAAACCAGCCCTAAGTTCTGTTTACGCCGCTCCTCGTCCTTATCCCATAAAATAGGTACTAAACAGCCACAAATTAAAAAAAACCGGCCAAGTGCGTGTTGGACCACGCACAATAAAGGCTTTCGTAGTTGAAAATAATTTATCCCAAAATAAACTTAGCATTGTAGTTGAAAAACATAATTATGTTCTCCTATACATTCAACTGCATTCTCATTAATTTTCTCCAACTGCAAATTTAAGTTTGGAATCGTAAAAAAAAAATTTTATGTGATAAAATTACAAATTAACGATTTTCGGACTTTTTCCTTTACTTGTGATACGACACCTTACTTCTTGCTAAATTTCATGATTCTGGTTAACGGGAAGTACCGTATACTTAGTTTTTGATTTAATTGCGAGTAAAAAATATGTCGCATAAATGGCCGTATTTTTTTATTACATTGACATAAAAGCTTGATTTTTTTAGAGCTCCAAGGCACCATAGACCTACGTGTTTGATATTAATTTCAGCTTGATACCTCCACGCGTTCCTGAGAAAAGGGTCTTGACAGACTGTCAGACAGACGGAAACGGTGCGATCCTATACTATAAGGGTTTCGTTTTTTCGTCTTGAGGTACGGAACCCTAAAAAACTCTAGAAATATTCATAACAGTGAGATAAGTAACATTTCAGTTCGTCTTTCTCTAAATAAAGACGATGTTCTTTACGAACATTAACTGAAGCTCGTTTAGTTTCAACAAACATTGCGACAACAAGACAAATATTCAACCCACTAAGCCGAGACATTCTCTTCTAATTAAAAGGCTTTAATCTTGAGGCTCAAAGAGGAACAAGCCTAAGAACATCACTTAAAGGGCGAGCAGACGAACAACTAATCGGAGCAACAATTAATTGCTTGAAAAAGTATTAAGCTATTTAAGGGGAAGCGCCAGGGTATCCCGCGTAATTCAAATTTTCTTACGTTTTTTGCAATTTGTTGTATAGAGTATTATTCGCGACTATAACAAATATGTATTTACAGAATTATGATCATTAGAATCAGTAATACAACTCCTTAAGTTAGTATAATCCTCAAATGTCAGGATTTCATGGAATAGTCATTCAATAGAATTACTTGGTCTTAAAGAGGTTTTGATGACTTTAATGATGATTATTCTGTAAATAAGTACTTATGTACTTGTTACGGTCGCGAATCGTATTTTTTGTCGTGTTTTTTTTTCTCTCCATCCCTATACATTTTATATTCATCACTCGTTTATTCACATGCGTATCGCTAAAATATTGTAGTCAGATCGAGTTCAGGTGACTATTGTCGGAGCTAATGATAGAACGGGTTGAATACAGAAGAACTGCAAAAACAAATTCACTGCAAGTGTTTTTAAGTACGTTGAAAATCTGGTACCAACTGTCGGGAACAAATTGAAAGTGGTTACCTGTGCTATTTTTCTCTTATTGAAGGCGATTGTAATTGCTGGATCTATTGTGCAAAAATTAATGGCTTTAAAAAAAGAGCCAGACGAAAATAAATAATATAGATGGATTGTGTGAAAGTTTACATATTTGTAAGTGAACACAGTCATAATGATAGAGATATAAAGAATAAAAAAACTACTGTTGATGATTACTGAAAATAAATTAGGATTGAAAGTTAGGAGAATTATGATGATGTGATAAAATAGCAAACCGAAGTAATAGTGCAGCCAGCATAGCGGTGGTGTAGCCATTGTACGGGCGGCTACAGATCAAGCCATACATTTTCAGTATAAGCTGATATGACATTGTATAGGATTTCCTTACAATGATCGGTCAGTGTAAACTGGAAATGTATAGCTTGATGTGTAGCCGTGTGTACAATTGAAATTCCTGAAATGATACTGAACAAAACTAAGTAACCGGCTTGATGCGCCACAGTCTTCGGCAACAAATTATCGCTCAAAAAAGTTGCCCGTGTGCAAGTTAAGGCCTTATTTACATTGCTAATTGTCGAGTGTCGTTTTATGCAATCTCTTATTCAAATCCTCGACTGTGTTCAGTTGGATTAATGAGAAAGTTAATTAAGTACGTGGATTGATGGCTAAGTGGGGTAGTTCGTTTATTGGGACTTGTCCTCTGTTCATTCTTTGAAGTTTAAAACTGGTGGTTTGTTCCTTAGTCGTTGTTGAGCTGTTTATTTTTGGACTGGTAGATCCTCATCATCATCATTTCAGCCGAAAGACGTCCACTGCTGGACATAGGCCTCCCCCAAGCACCGCCACTTCGATCGGCTCTGTGCTTCTCGCAAAAATAACCCAGCATAAATAAGTGTTACCGCCTCATTGATGTTTAATAATATACATAAATATCGAACGAGTCTTTTTTGTTTAGACAAAACTCTTAATTTTTTGCTTTTGAGAGATTATAATTGGACGTCGCGGAAGTAAAGTATAAAGTATTTATTTCTCAGTATATGGTACATAAATAATAATAAATAATATATGTATATATACGTGTATATGTATATGTGTTTGTGTGTGTGTAGGTATATAAATGTGGTAATTTATATATACTTACCATAATACTCTTTGTAGTTCAAACTTTCATAACAGAAAACGATTCAATCAAGTCAAATGTAACATGTTAATATCCATATACTTTACCACACACAAACATTTTCCTTACATTGATCTGAACAATGTATTTTAGATGCCTTTTGCTTTACAGTTCTTGATATAAAATCAGCAGCAACAGTGCCAATTTTGCGCTTTCATCTTAACAGTAACGTACCTAATGCAGCCATGCATGCTACTACAAATAGCTAGCTTGCGTAATGAAAACATGCTTGCTTACAAGCGTACAAGTTGCTTTATCTACACCCCTGTTATATAAATCCTCTATAAAAGTTTCTGAAACAGTTAGCTTATTGCCAACATTAAAACAGCCAGTGTCATAGTAACCATGGTAACCATAATAGCATCCAAACGGGTGCTTTAATGTTGTACTGAATTTCATAATGCAACTCGTTTTCAAAAAAAGAACATTGTAATGCACGCGCGTTTCACTACAACAGCGCCGTAATTTAAAAAAAGAACTTATTCGAATTCACGTCGTATACTATGACGCCGGCCGCCATGTTCGATACGAGTATTAGTATTGCAAAAAACTGTTTCAGAACCTTTTATAGAGGATTGATAACATGGATGTAGATAAAGTCTTGTATGCAACTGTACATAATTAGGAATTAAAACACTCATGTGATAAACCCACATTCGTGTTTTAATACCCCTTATTATACGTCAGTTGCATAAATAACTATTAATATTGAATAAAAATGCATAATGGTACAAGGATCTTTTGGCGCTAAAATTTCGTAGACACGCGCTGTTGCTAATTTTTGCAAATATATTTTTAAAAGTATTGAAAAAGCAAGATGGCGGCGCGCTGCCAATCTTGCAAGCGGCGTTCCACCGCTTGCGTGTCCCGACTACTGTAGTAGCCTCGCAGAATTTATACAAACGTTATAAAAAAATATTACCTACCTACTACCTATTATGAAAATGAATTAACGAAAAAAATAAAAAAAACTTCCTGACAGCTGGAATTCAAGTGGAATTCTTGTATGTACAGCTATACAGTCCGTTCAGAGTTATTTTACGTCTGACAGCAGCATTCCAACATCAACCTTATTACAACGAAGCTAAAGATGATTTTGATTTTGACAGACTTGTCAGTGGCAGCAATCCAACAGCAACCTTACTGTAATGAAAATAAAGATCACTGTAACTTTGACAGTGATGCAAAATCAAAGGAAAAAAAACTGTGAACTGTCTGTACCTACGTGTTCGTTACTTTTTTTAAATTTTTATACTAGTAATAATATCCTGTCTCCGAAATCCATATTAGGTGACAGTACTTGCAAATTCAATTAAGATCTTCACAGTATCGAACTCGACCATATTTTCAATCAAATTGAGACAAGCATTGAGCATGAGCATGTCATGTCTATGCATTAATTATTACCAAATCAACCAATAATCAAGTGTTTGAGCACTAAGATACAATACTGTTGAGCTTTAAGATACTATACTACCTATCTATTCTATAGGCTCTTCAATGTCTATTAAGATATTAGTGGCAAGGTGTTTGAACAGCAAATTAATTGATATGATGTGGCTAATGGCATATTACATGACGCTAACTCAAACATTGGTATAAATTTCATAAAGGTGTTTTGAGAAACTTCTTAATTATATTGTGTCTGGGTTTACTTTTGATGGCACAGTCTGAGATTTTGAGTTGTGACACTAATATAAATTAGTGTAACACTGTTAAACATGTTTTTTTTTTTTTAATTATTAAGTAGGTACCAATAATTATTCTTTGTTTGCTTGTATAAAATTAGGTTGTTTTAAATAGTTGTTATGTAAATAAGTTGTACATGTTATTTGTTGACAAAAATAAATAACTTTTTTTGAGTGAATACTTTAATATCACCATCTGTTATAATTATGCTTGACTTAAAAGACCTGATGATTGGAAGGAACAAAGGGTCATAGGGACATCCATGATCTAATAGGATGCATTTGCAGGATTTGTTATTTTTACCAACCATACATAAACTGCAGAACCTAGCCTTTTCCAAACTTTGTTGGGGTCGGCTTCTAGTCTAACCGGATGCAGGATGCAGGACTACCAGTATTTTACATGGAGCGACTGCCTATCTGACTTCCTTAACCACTTACTGGACAACACGATACCCATTGACAAGACTGGTTGTCAGACTTTCGGGCTTCTGACGACCCGTAACGACAGTCAAAGATCTATGAATGACAGCCAGGGACGGAGACACGGAAAGTCTCGGTATGTAATGGATGATGGTCCCCATCTAGGGACTGACCTCACCAAGCATAGCTTAGCCTTCGACCGAGCTGTGCGGCTGTTATTACTTAGCCATGAGCTCCTCAACTCTTACCAACCACACAATCAATCAATCTGCCTAGCCTTTTCCCAATTACTTATGTTGGGGTCGGCTTCCAGTCTAACCGGATGCAACTGAATACCAGTATTTTACATGGAGCGACTACCTATCTGATCTCCACAATCCAGTAACTGGGTAATATGATACCCCTGGTAAGACTGGTTGTCAGACTTTCGGGCTTCTGACGACCCGTAACGTCTGTCAAAGATCCACGAATGACAGCCGGGACCAACGGCTTACTTACCGTGCTTTCTGAGACACGGAGGATTCTCGGCATGTAAAGATGGTCACCCACCCACGGACCAACCCCGGTAAGCGTAACTGAACCTGATGGATCGAGCCTTGCGGCTGTTATTACTTAGCCACGTGTTCCACTTACCAACCACACATTGTTGCAAAAATTACCCAGTCACCTTTTTATTATGTAAGTCGGTCAACTGAATTCAAATCCCATTTTTTGGTTGTCTCACGATTTCTCTGTGCTGTCCAAGATTTTGGTTAGCGTCAGAATGGCTGGTTGCCTATGGCAAACGCCTCTGAAAGTATATTCAAGAATTGCTACATAATTGCTTATATTTGCTACATTTCTTCAATAATTGCTACATACGATGGATTCAGAGAAAAATGAATATTTTTTTGACCAGCCATTCTGACGTCAGGATGGCTGGTCGCCTCCGTGTCCAGCATGAAGGACACAGAATTTCTAAAAGTTTGTTATGTCAATAATTGCTACCTAATTGCTTCATTTACGAATTTAGGTTTGAGCTTCATACATACATTAGGTAAAAAGATATAGCTTTTATTAATTTTTTTACGAAGAAGTGCCTAATAATTTGGAAAGGCAACAGATTTTTTTACTACAACGCAGCGCGCGTCTTGTTTAAATCTTGCAGGCGTTCGCTTAGAGTGATGTTGTTTAATGAATAGCTTTTAAAACGTACCTACCCTCAATAACACAATACATTTAGGTACTAGTATCAGTATGTAAAATAGCTGGGTCAGATAATACGTTGAAAACTTTTAACTTATTTGATAAGTACATCAAAAGAAAAATATTGCACTAAGTAGTGAAAGAACAAAGGCGAAATCGTAGCTGAATTTAATTTGAGCGACTAAAAGTGACTTATATACGAAGGCAGCTCTATTATTTTTCTACGTTTTTTCAAAATATCACCTTAACTAGTTAAAAATACTAGTTTAAATGAAAAGTTATTTGTGTGAAAAGTGTTTAGTGTTGCCATTTTGTATTTATTCTTCCAAGTGACAGTAAGTACAGCATTATTGTATTATAATCCAAATTTTTCGTCATGGGTGTCATTTTAGTGTTATTTTAGGTCGCTGAAAACGATAGTGGGGTCAAAATGAAAATCCAAGATGGCGGCTGCGAAAATTTCCTAATTTTCGGTCATGGGTGTCATTTTCGTGATATTTGACGTCGCTGAAAACGATAGTGGGGTCAAAATGAAAATCGAAGATGGCGGCTGCGAAAATTTCCTAATTTTTCGTCATGGGTGTCATTTTCGTGATATTTTAGGTCACTGAAAGCGATAGTGGGTTCAAAATGAAAATCCAAGATGGCGGCTGCGAAAATTTCCTAACTTTTCGTCATGGGTGTCATTTTCGTGATATTTTAGGTCGCTGAAAACGATAGTTATTCATTATGAACCCACTATCGCTTTCAGTGACCTAAAATATCATGAAAATGACACCCATGACGAAAAATTAGGAAATTTTCGCAGCCGCCATCTTGGATTTTCATTTTGACCCCACTATCGTTTTCAGCGACCTAAAATAACACGAAAATGACACCCATGACGAAAAATTTGGATTATAATACAATAATGCTGTACTTACTGTCACTTGGAAGAATAAATACAAAATGGCAACACTAAACACTTTTCACACAAATAACTTTTCATTTAAACTAGTATTTTTAACTAGTTAAGGTCATCATTCTCCTGCCCTTATCCCAATTTATTTGGGGTCGGCGCAACATGTCCTTTTTTTCCATACTTCTCTATTAGTCGTCATCTCGGTAGTCACACCCTTTCTAGCCATGTCATCTTTCACACAGTCCATCCATCGTTTCTTTGGTCTTCCCCTACTCTTATAGCCATCGACATTCATACTCAAAACTTTCCTCACCACATTTTCCTCATTCCTCCGCATCACATGCCCATACCATGACAACCGATTTCCGCACAACTTTTCAGTCACCGGTGCCACTTTCAAACTTCCTCTTATGTACTCATTTCTTATTCTATCCATTCGTGTAACACCACACATTCCTCTTAGCATTCTCATCTCAGTTGCATGCAGTTGCTTTTCATTCATCCCTTTTGTGGCCCAACATTCTGATCCATACAAGACAGCAGGTCTAACCATTGTTTTATATATCTTCCCCTTAAGTTTAAGGGGAATGCGGGGGTCGCAGATTGTTCCCGTGACCTGCCGCCATTTCATCCATCCAGTGTTAATTCTGTGCTTAACCGTCCGATCTACTTCGCCATCGCTGTGGACGAGTGAACCGAGATACCGAAAGTCGGAGCAGACTGGGAGAAGCGCGCCATCAAGCGCTATGGCTCCAGCACTGGAGATACCGCCGAAATCGCAGAACATGTATTCGGTTTTGGTTCTGCTGATTTTCAAGCCAACATTCTCCAGCTTCTGTTGCCATTTCTCCAATCTGCTCCGAATCTCAGGTACATCTTCACCGACAAGAACAATGTCATCGGCAAACAGCATGCACCAGGGTGCCTCTTCCTGTAGATTCGACGTCAGAGCATCCATAATCAACAGGAAGAGGTAAGGACTTAAAGCAGACCCTTGGTGCAAGCCAACAGCCACATTGAACTCGTCGGTATTGCCAGCAGCCGACCGGACGTAGGTACGAGATTGACTGTACATAGCACGAATTAACTCTACGTACTTCCCGGGCAAACCTTTCTCTTTCAGGGCCCACCACAACACATCCCGAGGTACCCTATCATACGCTTTCTCCAGATCAATGAACACCATGTGCAAGTTCTTGTGTGCACGTCTGTACTTCTCGCACAATTGGCGGAGTGCAAAAGTGGCGTCCATTGTTCCTCGACCTGGCATAAACCCAAACTGGTTCGGGGTAATTTCACTCTCCTCTCGCAGTCTTTTAGTTAAGGTGATATTTTAAAAAAACGTAGAAAAATAATAGAGCTGCCTTCGTATATAAGTCACTTTTAGTCGCTCAAATTAAATTCAGCTACGATTTCGCCTTTGTTCTTTCACTACTTAGTGCAATATTTTGCTTTTGATGTACTTATCAAATAAGTTAAAACAGTTTTCAAAGTATTATCTGTCCCAGCTATTTTACATACTGATACTAGTAAATGTATTGTGTTTTTGAGGGTAGGTACGTTTTAAAAGCTATTCATTATACAACATCACTCTAAGCGCACGCCTGCAAGATTTAAACAAGACGCGCGCTGTAGTAAAAAAATCTGTTGCCTTTCCAAATTAGTAGGCACTTCTTCGTAAAAAAATTAATAAAAGCTATATCTTTTTACCTAATGTATGTATGAAGCTCAAACTTAAATTCGTGAATGAAGCAATTAGGTAGCAATTATTGACATAACAAACTTTTAGAAATTCTGCGTCCTTCATGCTGAACACGGAGGCGACCAGCCATCCTGACGTCAGAATGGCTGGTCAAAAAAATATTAATTTTTCTCTGAATCCATCGTATGTAGCAATTATTGAAGAAATGTAGCAAATATAAGCAATTATGTAGCAATTCTTGAATATACTTTCAGAGGCGTTTGCCATAGGCAACCAGCCATTCTGACGCTAACAAGATTTTGTGCACGGAATTTGTTTCTAGTCCAATTCGGATTTCATTTGTTTTGTGTTGTAGAAGTAGAATTAAAGTTGTATGGTTGCTTCTTACGAGAAGGTAAATCTTACACGATTCTTACAGTTGTGTTCAAAAGGATTACAAAAGTGTGTGGTCAAATTTAATGGTGTGATACAAACCGTCAAACTGAACAAATTTCTCTGTGGGACCAACATTGTAACATCGAGAAAAAATAATCAGTTGTTCAATACATTTGGGTCGAGTAGGTATTGAAGTTTTTTAGAGGGCTTTTGATATTTTTTTCGCGTTTACGATGTTGTTCCCATGGAGAATGTTGTAAAGTTTGATGGTCTGTAGACTGAACCACACTCTTAAAGTTGACTCACCTTTCTAATACCTACATGCTGTATAGATGTAAAACTTTCTTCAACATTCTATCCAGTATAAAGTAAAGTCACCATAATTTAGCGACGAAGATCACAAGTGATGATGCCTTTGTCCTTCTTTATCAAAATGATCGATTTTAATGAAACTTCATAGGCATAAGCGGATACATATGTTTAAAAAGTTAGTTAAGAACATTTTCGAAAAGTTCTATTTAAAAAAAGATAATTGGAAATCTCTGTTTCTATGAAATATTTAAAATCGGTCGAATTTAGCTGCAACACTATTTTGAAAAAGCATCTTTTCATTAAACAATCTTAAAAATTTGGTTCCGTGTGAGCGAGAGAGGTAACAAAACGCGACAGCCCTCTTAATTAGTAAGTTTTCCACCTAGCTCCGTGCAATCAAGCTTACTTCTTGTCAAGTATAAATTTCTACTCAATCCTATGTAACGCAACACAATAATTTGTCAATTTCACTTCGAGACTTGCCCGAATTCCGTCTTCGGAATTGGGTCAGTTCGGAACTGATATAGCGCCTTGCTCCGCCGGCCACAGAGTCCCTATTGTCCTTCATTACAAGCTGGCAGCTTTGTGACGGCCTCATCCTTATTAAACAGCTGAATATAGACCGCGTATTCATGAACTGGTTTTCGATTCAGGCCTGTCGTGAAAGCCTTTTGATTCTAACAAACATACCATACCTACTACCGATGCCTAATAGTGTACTTTTCCTCACACGTCGTATTTTTAGGGTTCCGTAACTCAAAAGGAAAAAATGGAACCCTTTTAGGATCACTTCGTTGTCCGTCTGTGTATGTCTGTCAGTCTGTCAAGACGCTTTTTCCCAGGAACGAGTAGAGGTATCAAGTTGAAATTAATATCAAACACGTATGTTCGTTCATGTTTCCTTGGAGTACAAAAAAAAAATTAAGTTTCTCAGTTAACGCAATAAAAAAATACGGCCAACATATTTTGATACTCGCAAGTAAATCAAAACCGGGTGCTTCCCGTTGACCTAGAATAATGAAAGGCAAGAAGCAAGGTCTCACAGCACAACTATTTTGGGGTCGGCTTCCAGTCGCTAATATTTATCAGTATTTTACATGGAGAGACTGCCTATCTGACCTCCACAACCCAGTTACTGGGTGAAATGAAATGAAATGAAATTGTTTATTCTGTAAATAGGATATCGGAATCACTTTTACACGTCATATAAAAAAAAAATAAAAAAACAACCCTGAGAAGAAATGGCGAAACAAACTCAGGGGTCTAAGTCTCTTTTAAAGTCCAGACATAATCTTGGTCAGATCATGTGAGGACCATGTAGATCCATGTCTGAAATGGTCTTTTGGGGAAAAAACCATACAAATTTGAGTGGACTTGTCTAGTCAGTGGAAGCATTGGAACAATCGTGTAGCTCAACTCAGGATTTAAGGATACCCCTTGGTAAGACTGGTTGTCAGACTTTCAGGCTTCTGACGTCCCGTAACGACTGTCAAAGATCCACGAATGACAGCCGGGACCAACGGCTTGCACACACATGCTTTCCGAGGAACGAAGGGGTCTTGGTAGGTAAAGATGGTCACCCTTTCACGAACCAACCGCGGCAAGCAACGCTTAACCTGAATGATCGACCTGTGGGCCTGTTACTACTTAGCCACACGCCTATTTAGTACACAAATACGGCACAAATATATTAACGTCTTGATTTTCGTCAAAAAAGATGTAAGAACATTACTTACTTGGGGTGAGAGACGTTGGATGGAACAAGTCGTTATCTTAGAGCGTTTAAGCACTGCAACCAATCCGGATTCGAGAAATGATGGTCCGAAAGGTCCATAGTAGGTACTTTGTATGAGTGATTGCGCAATAGATCCGAATTCCATCCATCCGAATTAGAAAAAATTGTTCAGATTCAGACTGTCATTTTTCGAACACAACCACTCTGAACCTTCAATACAGCTTTGCTACTATATCATCCAATTTACGTTTAAATGTCGTTGTTTCTCAACATTTGGCATACGACCTTCAGAATAACATACAGCAGGTAATAACTTCACAGGATAATGTAGGTACCTAACTGTAGCTATTGCTATTGCAGATCCAGTAATGCAATATGATCGGATAGCATGTAGCAATGGGTCCATTGTGTGTCAATACAGTGCAATAATGATATGGAGATAGATTACGGACCAGTTAATGGATATCTTGAAAACTGTAGTAGTAGAACACATTAAAAGTTGAATGTTCTGTTGAAGAGTTTTCGAAAAAAAGGACCTTTTGCAAATAGTATGTACCCACAATTAAACAAGTCCCGGCTTTGATACGATGCTACCACTGAATGAAAACTTCTAAAATATTATGATGCATAGTTATTCGGTTTTTATAATGTTAAAGGTCTTACAAATCCAACAATTCAAAAGTTTAACGATGTTAAAAATGTTACAATTCAGTATAGTAAAGTATTTGTTTGATGGGTTTTTTAACACGCTTGATTGCAAACTAAAGTTTCAGATGTTTGATCAACAAACAAGGTGAAAGGAAATTAAAGAAAAACATTTAATCCAACAGTTTAACTTTGATAAGGAACTTTTTAAACACTTTGGGAGCGTATTTGTAACATAAAAGAAACTGGGATACGTTTGTTTTGGACATGAGCTGATGAGCTGAGGTTTCTTTTTACTAATTTGTTAAACAAGTAGTGAAATAATTTGAATTACTTGACTGTCCATGCGTTGTAGACAAAACGAAGTAAGTACCGGTCTAAAATATAGATAAAATATGCACTGGTAACAAACACTGACACGAAGTAGACTTGAGCATTATTAAAAACTTTCCATTTATTTAAGAAAACGTGTTAAGAAATAGAAACTACATTAACTTCCAAGTGGTTTATTTCCAGACAACTCCGCTCGTCCGTTTTAGCAATAAATTGGTAATAGTGTCAGCCGTTTATAGCGACGCAAAGATACTTTACTGAGTGAATCTAAAAATACTTTGTATGCTTCTAAAATGTCACATCCTACATTCTTCCAGTTGAGCACCAATAAATCCCCATTTTTGCCTAGGTAAGGAAATTGAGTCAGCTAAAATGCAGTGCAAACGATCAGGTATTACGTGCTCCTACGAATGTCAATAAATTTGCAATAGACACCCGCGAACGTAGTGCCACTCGTTCATGATAAATGGCCTCTTAGGGCCATTTTATAGGCCATTACCCCCGCTCGGTACCAGTGTTCGAACATTCTCAGGCCTCGTAACGACATTTTTGAATATATTGCTTATTTAATAATGTAAAATTGTTTTATGCCCGTAAATCTTTGTTGTGATTTATGTAGGAGTGGGGCGAAGGCCTAAAGTAAATGACGCGGCAAATTGGTGCTTACGTGGAGTGAACTGAGTATCAAATGTGAGCCCTAAAGCTGGTTGTAGCTCCTAATTTATTGCTAGCGATGTTGGTGAAGCCAACGTTCCAATCAATCGATACAAAGGAGTTTTAATTCACACCCTTGCGCGCAGGTGTTCTCTTTATTGATGACATGACAGAACAGAAAATTACAGTACCTGGCAGTAAATATTTAATATCGAATTTAAAAAAAAAACTCGTCGATGCAGAGGGTTAACGGCAAGATTAGAAAGCTGTGGGAGACACTTTTGCCAGCATCATCTCTATCACTCAATAAATGTGTGACAGCCAGTTTAAACCATCGAGCCAGTTTTTGTAATAAGAACCTAGCTGGATAGAAATACAGTTCTTTATACAAAACTGACGACTTAGTCCGGTACTAACTTGTCAGTTTTGTAAAACTGACATTTTAATGCGTCGGAATAAAGTTCGAAATTCAAAAAAAGGTCCATGGTTTAAACCTGGGTTTGAAGATGAACCTTGTTTTGTAATAAGACGGCATGTGTCATTACCACCCAGGTACAGTCTTCGTCACGCAAGTTGGGAAAAAAGTGGGGATGCGCAGTACGGTATCCTGTTGTGGATTCCGTACTGCGCATCCCCACTTTTTTGCCAATTTGTTTGGTGGCTATCTGTAGGCACTGTATTTTTACTTTAGTACTGAACGTTTGCATACTAAAGTGCAAAAATAATAATTAATAAGATATCCTCTTTGGTCTAAAGGCTACTGCTGAACATGAGGTCCTGGGCTCCCGGGGCAGGCAAAGTATTATTGGGTTTTTCCATCTGGAATTTCTCAGTAGCAGCCCGGAGTCTGGATTTGTGCCCGGTTGATGGCAATAGGCTCGCTCCCTACACATGGGATTTAAACATAACTGGCGAAAATTGGTTGCACTAATAAGTACTACATCTCGTCGTAAGCCTTCGGTCAATACGGCCGTGATGTTGTGAGGACATATGTCTAAGCAAACACCCGTCAATCTCATCCTTTTAACAAGGAAGAAGTATATAAACTCAAACTCAAAGCTAATTTCAAATAAACCAATTACAGGCACTTTTGAATTGTCAAAGGGTCGGTCTTGGGTCGGTCAGTCAGAAAAATGAAGCTAGTTGCCCATTCCAAAGCGTAGATCCTGGAGAAGAACGGGCAAGAAACTCCACGGACACTTTTTTAAATCAAATAGGTATTGTACATAATATTGGTTACATCGTTCATATTGAAAATATAGATGTGAGAACAATGGAGAAAGACGTGCACGTTAAAAGCGTCCGTAATGAAAAAGATAAAAACTAAAAACAACTAAATCAAAAATAAGCCGTGGCAGCTGAGAGACGACCAGTCCCAACTGACGGCGCCCGTTCACGAATATGACGCATGGATCACGATCAAACAAATAGGTCCCTGTTTACCTCGTAAAAAAGGAATATCGTGTTAAGACACGTTCTCGATGTAGTTTTATTAAGAAGTTTAGAGTAACAAGACACTATTTAACACTACTACACACACACACACTAATACGTACTACTGTTGTTGTATGTAGTTCATATATTGGAAAAGATTAGATAACCGTAGCGAAAGAGCACGTGGAACCTTCTTGAAACAAAACTTACACTCCAGTCAAGCAAGACACTATGTGACCGTTGAGAAATCCAAGCGCAAAGTTTTAGCTTTAAAACTTGCAGTGACAAGTCAGGTTGCGATTCGATTCGGTAACGACTTTCCAAGTTGGTGTAACCTACTACAAACTGCAGTGCAAACCGCGATGTGTGGTTAGTGCCAGTTGTCGTGGACAGGTGACCGCCACGGACTGTACGTATAGATACGATTAGCAACAGAAGTCGGTTAACACTGCTACTTTTCGACATCATCTAAATTAACACAAAATGATACGATAACCTACTTTTTAGCATTTCATTTATTAGATAAGAGTTCATTTTCTTTAAAATTTACATCTGTTCCAATGTTAATGAAGTATATTTTTCTCAATAGATTTAGAAAACACAAGTGTTAATCGACTTTTGTTGCTGACTGTACAAAGCTTTGGGGGTATGCTGTAAGTATTCAATTGCTATTTAGGTTTTTTTTCTGTTAAGTTTGTAGGCTGAAGGCAAGTTGTACACATGGAAGTGGACGAAGTGGTTCACGCACTGACGAACACGACGATTTTAAAACTTTAAAAACTTATGTGACAAGAGGGCGGGGTTTATGTCATTCTGACAGTTGTGGCACATTATTAACCAATCGCAGCATTCGCAGCTATGGCTGCGTTCACACATAATAACTTCCTAACAACAGTTTTAAACTGTTTTTTTAAATTGGTTTGTAAGAACTTTATTCTGTGTAAATAATTTCATCATCACTGCTCTCAAAACGATGAACGACAAAATCGTGAGGAAACCGGCATGTCCTAGAAGCTAAAATTCGAAGACGTGTGACATCTACCAACCCGCACTGGGCTCGCGTGGTAGATTACAGCCCACTCCCTCTCTAAGAGAGGAGGCCGGTGTCTCAGCAGTAGGAACATTAAAAGCTGATTATGTTGTAAGAAGTTATCTGCAACAATAAGTTAACTGAAAGCTAACTAGAGGTGGGTGAAACATGCACTTCCTTAATGTTTTATTTTCTTTACTTTTCTAGGTTGTTGTTGTTTTCTAGTAGGTATGACTGTGTTGTCTAGCAATCAGTTTATGGATTCACCGAAAACTATTTTTTTTTTAACCGACTTCTAAATAAGAAGGAGATTATGCATTCGAAGAGTTTAAAAAAATTGATGAACACAAAGATGGAGCATTGAAACTTCTTTTCTCACGCTACGAAAGCTGCAGCTTTGTTAAAAGCATAACTTTTTATATCTATCGCAGGTTTTCTTGAATTAAATCTAGAAAGCCATCGTTCGAAAAAATATTTCCATAAAAAACCTATTTGGCCAAATCAAATAAAAATGCCCACCATAATCAATTGTATACAGCAACAGTAAAATATTGCCACCACTCGCAAATACAGCCAATGTTTCCAATCCATGGCCCCCGCTCAATAGCCTTGGGCCTTTTTGTCAAATTGCCCGTCCCAATGATTTTTTGGACCACTATAAATAAAGCGTGGTACATTGTTGCTGAAATTTCTACTAAATGGATTCATGTTGGCTTTACTGTGGTCTGTATTTTATTTATTTGTCGATTTAGTTTCACTACAGTGCATTTCTAAAGGACTCTCCACACGGTGAGTGAATATTTTTGAGTTAATATTTCAAAGGAATAAAGTTTAGGATTTTTATTTTGTTGGTTGGTGTGTTGGACTCGGAGCTATTGAGTTGGAATGTGGTATTTATTTGTTCAATGAGAATAGTTTGACGGTATTGTTGAAAAGTATTGACAAACATTCTTGATCCTTACACACGCAATGTTCAAAAGTAATTTTATCGCGAAATAACAATTGCAACTTTTTAGCAAAGACATTTTTTTAGTGGTATGGTTTCGTAAATAGGTATAATATTTTGTAACACCATAAAAATTCTATTAATACTTTATGAAAAAATCGAGGGGCTCGTGGCTAAGTAATAACAGCCTCACAGGTCGATCGATCAGCTACGCATGGATGGGTGACCATCTTTACGTAAGCACGCTAAGCCGTTGGTCCCGGCTGTCATTCTGGGATCTTTGACAGTCGTTACCGGGTCGTCAGAAGCGCGAAATTCTGACAACCAGTCTTACTAAGGGTATCGTATTACGCAGTGACTGGGTTGTGTCAGATAGACAGTCGCTCCAAGTAAAATACTGGTATTTAGCTGCATCCGGTTAGTTAGACTATAAGCTGACCCCTACATAGTTGGGAAAAGGCTAGGCAGAAGAGGATGATGAATAATAGAAAATCGCTTTTGAAATCTTGCGTACCTAGTTTAACGCCGACGTCGTCCCTCATTATGTTTGGTATTTCAAAAGTATGACCAACATTTGTTAGTGAGTTAATAATGTAGACGTGCTCGTTTTTCTCCATCGGAAATCTTAAAATGTTAATCATCTTCGTAGGTACCGGTATCTGCCAACAATATAGTAAAATGATTAATGAAGCCAACATTATTAAACTTTATAAATACCACAAGCCTGGTGGCCTACTGCCGAAGGCATTGACCTGAGAAGGAGACCACGCATGCAAATCGGTGTATAAATAAGTCCTCTAGTATTAATACTCTAGAGAGACACCTAAACTTCGTACTTAACTAACATGTAAGTAAATTTAAACTATTTTAGTAATACGTAGGTGGATATAAATTAAGGTATCCAAGAAATTTACTATTTAGGTAAGTGGTTTATTTCCGTAATACGTACGTGACATAAATCTGATGTAAAGTGCTTAGTTCCAGCCAATAGCAAAGATTTAAATCGTTAGATTTGCCCTTAGTCGCGCGAAAAGGTTCATAAGCAGAGCGACCTCATGGCGTTTCCATGACAATCACGTCAAGTCACTGCGTTAGTCCCTTTCTATCATGGAACACCTGTTCCGTGCTTTGTGTACATGTTTTTCCCGCCGTGAAAAGCTACGGTTTATTTGTCATGTGTAGGAACGGTCGTCAGTGTTGTATGGATCACTATGGAAGCTTGTTGATAGACACGGCGGCAATACGGCACAGTGCAGTCATTGTTTGTGCCGTGTCTGTGCACGGCGTGATTCACATCAGTGTTGTATGACAGTTTAGGGGAGTCTGTCGACGGCACCAGGTGTTTTCACGGCGGCAATTATTTTCGTGACGGCTTACGTACGATGATTTGGTTTTAAGATGGAGATAAATCAAGAATCATTCATTACAAAGGCCTGTAGTATGGGATAAGATGATCGGATGTATCCAAAACCTTCTTGTCCTTTTTTTTCTTTTTTACAAAAAAACGTGTGTGTATGGTGTGTATGTGAGTGTCAAAAGTCTCAAAACGAAACGGAAAAGTGACCATCTTTTGACGCGGTAGGGCGAATCTAATGATTTAAATCTTTGAATGACAATAAGTAGGTACTTATATTTTTGGATCAAAACCTTTTTGCCTCGTAAACATTTTCTTTATCTGCAGATCAATTTTCTATGACAATGTTTGAGGATTAGCATCTAAAAACTCTACAGTCCTCCTACTTCCTCGTTCAGTATAGGCAAGAATCACTTAAAGACCAAAACTTTTTTTTTAAGTTGAGAGGATTAAGTACTTATAAAGTTCTGCTAGCATCTGGATCGACTGTAATTAATGATCCATCGAATTTAATCAGGACTCAGGTGATATTACAAGTCAGCTTTCAGGTTCTTTTTACTTTAATAAATGAGATGGTTCTCAACTTATCTTCGATAAAAACTTGTGGTACAGTTAGTGGTCACGTGGTCAGCGTGGTCACACACAGGGTGACATGTTAACACCAGCATTTGGACCACGTTGCTATTATATGTGCTACACGCTCAAACGGCACAGGCGCAAAACGTCTCTTACGCTTAATGTCGCTTTCGCAGAATGACTCCTTCTCAAAAGGTCGATGCATGTTTCGCAGAATATCTTTTTCGCAAAATGTCGCATAACTCTAAACATGTTGTTTTTTTCCAATTTCTTATTAAATGTTTACAAGTTTTACAACATATAAGCTATATTTGGAGTTTCCTAATGTGACATTTTGCGAAACAGATATTCTGCGAAAGAGGCATCGACCTTTTGAGAAGGAGTCATTCTGCGAAAGCGACATTATGAAAAAGCGACATTATGCGAAAGAGACGTTTTGCGCCTGAGCCGCTCAAACAACGCGTGTCTTGCTACAGCTACTGCGGGGAATACAAATAAAAGAAATTGTTTCGAGCATGCGACGCATCACCGCGTCGCGACTTGCGGTGCGACGGACGGAAACAAATGACGCGCGCCAGTGACGTTTGACGCAAGTCGCATCGCTCGATTTTCAATAACCACAAAAATTAGCTTTTGTTCTCTCCTTGTCCTCAGTAATAGACTGCGTTGTCTCCGGCTGGGGTCCGTGGTCGGACTGCGACACAAACTGCGGGTCAGGCAGTATGGTCCGAAAGCGGCGAGTGGTTCAGGCCCCTGCACACGGTGGCCGCCATTGTTCATCATTGGAGCAGCGACGAGCCTGCCAGGAGCATCGGGGGTGTTCCGCTGACAGTGATGTTCCTTTAAGAGGTGAGGGTTTATACTTTACTTGCGCCTTCTGCGCACGAATGCAATGTAGAGTGCTACAAAGATGTTTTGGCGCTCGAAAGATAGTCATGGGGCCACTATTGGTATAATTACCTACATTTGTGAAATGTACTGAAAAAACCGGCCAAGTTCGTGTTGGACCACGCACAATGAAGGGTTCCGTAGGTGGGATGGATTTATCCCAAAAACAAACTTAACATTGTAGTTGAAAAACATGTTCTCCCATACATTGACGTACGTCATGGTCCGTACGTAATTCTGTAACTGTAAATGTAAGTTTTTAATAGCAAAGAAATATTTTTTTATGTGATTAAACTACAAATTAACAATTTTCGGACTTTTTCCTTTACTTGTGTTGTGAGACTGCTTCTTGGCAAATTTCATTATTCTAGGTCAACGGGAAGTACCCTATAGGTTTTGATTTATATAATAAATATTATGTAACTTCTTTCTTATATCTATGGACGAAACTATCTATCGAGCTTATCTTATCGCCTGCGAAAACTCATAGTACAAGCATTCCTTTTGGCGCGATTGGTCCAGTGTTCAAAAAAAATTCCCATTCATAGTTGGTCCAATTCGCAGTTGGTCCAATTCGCAGTTGATCCGATTCGCGGTTGATCCAAAATGGACAATGTACGTTTCTCTTGCATCATATGATGATGGAGCTCCGCTTCGCGGGTTGAAAGTCTTATTGTGGTTAGTTCACTCCGTTCCTTGTATAAAATAGTTTAAGTATAAATAACTTTAAACAATGTTTTTCAACAGATGAGACTGCAATGCTCCTGCCCGGAGGCCTGTCAGTGAGTCGCCATTCCAACGAAACTGTGGACATCCGCAAGAACCTGCGTTTGCGCAACCCTGACGACCCAGAATCTAACTCACATAGAGAGTAAGTAACAAAACATTGTACCTACTACACATTAAGGGTAACTGTAAAGGCAATCTATCAGTGTCAGTTCTACGGAATTCCACATTTAGATCAGTCTGACTGACCTCACTGAAATCCGTACCGTGTGTGTGGATGTTACGACCACAGACTGGACGTGACCACGGCGGCGATGGAGTGTTTAAACCTGTGGTTGTTTCGTGTAAGTGTGTGTAGTACACATTACAAAATTCTCAATATTAATAAATGCTATCCGTGTCTATTATTAGAAAGCGATCGTCGCGAAAGCGCATCAAACGGAGATTGAAGTACCTAAATACCTATGTATGCGCACAAAGTCGCGGGGAACAGCTAGTGTAGAATAATTATAATCAGAAAGCCAACGGTCTTACTACAAAAGATGTTACACATGTTCAACGTGTGTCCTACGTCAAACTCCATACAAAATACGCTACAACACGCGACACGCGTTGAACATGTTTAAAATCTTTTGTAATAAGACAGAAAATGTTTTACACAATGAATAGATCGATAGACTTTTAATGGTCAAGATGGCAGTCCAGTTAGGTTTCTAATAGATTATTATAGGGCATGGTCACTGAACCGAATAATTTATGATCCAAAAGGAGATTAAATAAACAAGTGATGCCTTTAAAAAAGCAAATTATATGTAAAACATTGTACACTTCAAACAATGCTCATTCAAAACATTTTAGGACGAATGAAACAATGTTTTATCTGAAAATCCTTTGTTCTTCAAAACTGAATAAACAAAACAGGTTGTGACTAAAAACATCCGTTTTGTGATGTAAAATAAATTACTTTTACAACGTAATTTATTATAGATGAATGAACCGGCTCACACTGGATCGAAAATCGCGTTTAGAAGCCCTAAGGCCTATTTCACGATGCCCTTAAAGACACTATTTATCGAATAAATTAAAAAAATGAATAGAATTAGTAAGTTAATAAGGCGGTGAAACAGGCCCCTAACGATTCTATCCTAATTTTAAGTGTCATTTTTTGGCCATGAAATGGTTTCTGTTTAGTATTACTATTGCCAAATACTCGTATTATGTCACATTAACTAATTTGGCTTGAAAACCCTACAATTTACCCTATACTTTCCCTATTACACACCTAAGCTTAGTAAGATATACCTACGGCTTATCTCAAGCTGCTTATTCCGATCTACCAAAGTCAATCATTGTCCCACTGTATACGAGACCGCTACACTGTGGTAGAACAATAGGTTCCTGGCTCAGATACCTCGGTCAGTTCGGTACAAAGACTATAGGATCGATATCTCCCAGCTATTGACATGACAACAGGAAATGAGAAGCTCTGTAGCTCTGCCAACCAAACAACAAAAAGTGATTCGTATGCATTTAGTACTATGTTTGTACATTCTGTTTTATCTGTATAGAAATTGGTTTGTTTCGTCTGTTCTATTTCGATAAAATCAGCAAACGGACCATTGAACGGAAGAAATGTTTTAATGATGACTAAGTAGAACGGATTTTTTTTATTAGGTAGGTACGACTAAATATCACGTAGGTACCTACTTACCTAATATTTGAATTTTTACCAAGAATAATAGAATAGAATAGAATAAGACATTTATTTCAGACATAAGTAGTCCATAAATTGTTAGTAACACAAAAAACCTTAATGCTATTGTAATAATGTATAATGTTATATTGTATAATGTTATTAGAATTTTTTTTTGGACTTCTCTTTAATTATTTATAAACAAATCTTAATTGCAATAAATATACAAGCTAACACTAAATTATGTATATTATGAACAAGTGAACAAGTATATAATCAAAAATAAAAAGGGCTAGGGAGCTTTTAAAGGCCATCAAAAAAATTTGTCCGCATCGCTGTCAATGGGAAAAGTGTCCAAAAAGCTGGCTGTAGTGCCACGTTGGATGGCAATGCTAATTATTTGGACTAAAAATAGTCCAGACCTAATAAAATAATAAATAAGTAAGATTGAATTTATTGAAGGATCAAAACTTCAAAGCCTACTTCTATTATGATTTTTACCAGGAAACTTACTGATGTAAAAGTAACTAGAATATTGGTTTGTACGTCTGGATTCAATCTTTCGAAATGCCGAATCAATTTCCGAGGGCTCCGAAAGCATTATTTGTCATACATTTGAGACCAGAATAAGCATAAAACCATACGCAGGCTAATTTCCTGTACGGAATCGAACCGATATTTTTCCAAATACGTTTTATAACTGTTATTTGTACCCTTATGTTTCATTTCCACGTTCTTTTGTTCAGATACTGTGCCCAGTTCGAGGTCACCAAGGTATCGAAGGCCTGCCACACGGATTCCGACTATAAGGCGTTGAGAGAAGGTACGTTATTTTTTGTGTAAACTTAACGATGAGAAAATTGAAAAGTGGGGAAACCAATCTGGAATTTCCGGAGCTTGTGTTGTATAAAGGTTGTAAAAAGTTTCCTCTTGAGTGCATTTTGAGCTTCAGGTATTGAATTAATGAAAAGACGGTGTGGTTAGTTTTCTGAGAAAAGGAAAATGAAGTAACTTGCTTAATTAAAAGCAATAGACATCTTTTGAGCCGAACTTTGATTGGACCCTTGATTTTTTGAGAATTACCGCCCATGTAAATTACAGCTAGGGTATAATGGATGAGAGAGGTGGAGAGGTGGTGTGTGCGTCGTGGACTCGTGGCGTAACCTGGAATAGGCCTATGTTCAGGATTGGACTACGATTGATTAGATCTATCAAGTCTAGTGATCTGCAAGCTTCCATGGGAGATTTAGGGCAGATTTTTCATCGTCAGATAACTTAACCGAAGAATACCTGAATACGGCTGTTCCAAAACAAATCTGCTGTTTTTTACATTTTGACGAGTTATGTGAACATAAATGTAGGGAACAGCTGATTTTTTCCGCGATTTCAGGTTTGGTCCCCTCGTAAAAGTTGTTATTAATGATGAGTCATTGATCCCCTTATGAGATTTCCTGTATGAATATATATACCTTATATTCTCGATAAAATAAAAGCTATCAAACCGTTATTAAATTTCTCAGAAGTTAAAATAATCGGCCTATAGTCCAAGAAAGCTCTATAGGTTCTTTTAATTTCGCCTCCTCCCACCGCTCCTGCTCGCCCCATGGACTTAACTTATAGGTACCTACACCTCTGCCTAACCCTTCGGGAATTACAGGCGTGGTGTTATGTTATGTACACATAATTAGCCTATAATGTTCCTACTGCTGGGACACATGCCTCTTCTCAGTGAGAGGGAGTGGGCCGTAATACAGGACGCAGGCTCAGTGCGGGTTGGTAGATGTTACATGTCTTCGAATTTTTGGTTCTAAGACATGCCGGTTTCCTCACGAAATTTCCTTTCACCGTCTTGAGAGTAGTGGTAATGAAATAATTTAAGTACACAAAGTAAAACGCCTGTCAGGGTTCGAACCTACGACCCCTGTCTCGTATGTCGCGGTCGTTACCACCGGGCCACTGCTCAATGTTACATGTTCTTTTAATTTCAAATCTGTCTCCATTCCCCCAGGCGCGACGGTATGCGTCCTCTGCGAGACAGCCGCTCTCCGACGGGATCTAAAATGGCGCTGCAGCGGGCACGGCGTTGCGGGACATGCGACACGCTTCTACGCTCTAGTCGCCCCCCACTGCCACGGGAAATGGGTGAAAGCCCCACAAAACCCCGACAAAAGGAGTGACTGTTGCGCAAACCCACACTTTATATTCGTTTAGACGTGATATTTTATCTATAGACCGTTCACAAGTAATTTTACCTCTGACAACAGCAACCTAACATCAACCTTAACGTTACGAGAATAAAGATCATTGTGATTTTGACAGTGAAGCAAAATCTGCTCAGGTAAAATAACTATGAGTGGTCTGTATTAGGTATGTAAAAGTATGACTTTTCCGCCCTAGGGGACAACATCATGTACTCGTACACCCGCGGTTGACCACCCTTTCTTAATGGGTTATAAGGTTGAAAAGTGCCCAACCGCCACTGTTCACGGTTGTACCTACATATTGTGCGACTCGACACATGTTCGAGATAATTTTGCTGTCGTATTCTGTAACATGTGCTGATAGAACAGTCTCCTAGTGTGGATAAGCCTTTAGATTTGTTTGATGAATGAATAGTTATTTGGAATAAGTTTAGATATTTTTTGGGGGAATAAAATTGTTTTGGTAACAATGAAATTGCTTTTGGTTATTCTATTTCTGTATTTGAGACTAAGAATTTGAGTTGAATGAAATATTATGATGGACTGTTGCATTTTTTATTTTATTAGAAATCTCGTATGACAGGTAATAATAGAAACAGTCACGATGGCATTTTAATAAGACTCGTCTTGTAAGCTCAATGTAACATGTAAATAAAATTCTCATGTACTTTTAGGTATTGGTTATATTTTTTTATTTTTAATGCTATTGCCTCTAGTGTAGAACACGGCTACGAAAGAATATTGGGTGCGATACCCGTGTCGAGCAAAATAAAAAAAAAACAGTTAATTTTATTTTTACCTACAAGAGGTTAGTGTCAAAGTTTTAATGATTTTTTAACTTTAGAAATAATTTTGATAATACTACCTACTTAGTTAATAAATAATAATAGTTTGTGAATACATATCTTAACGACTTATGTACATAATAATGTTAAATAAACTCATTATGAAGTGACATTATGTATATTTCTTGATACCTACCCCATTCGTTATTTCCCTATGTGTGGTCACGTTTCATCCCTTAATAGGGTGCGTTTCGCCCCCAGGGGTGTCATTATAAGATGCGTAAGTACCTCACGACTCTGCTTGGAAATTAATATGAAACAGGGAGTGCTGACAGGCCACAGTACGACTCAACTCAGAAGTTCCAGATTTTGCCAGCGGCTTCGCCCGCGTGGATGTTGGTAAGTATCCCACGGGAAGGTACTACCGGGAATTCCTTCCTTATTCCTAGTTTACATTATAAAGGGAATCTGTGTACAAAATTTCAGCTTTCTAGGTCTAAGGGTTTGGTCTGGGCGTTGATGAGTCAGTCAGACAGTCAGGACTTTTCTTTTTATTTATATATAATAGGTATATATATATAATAGGATTAGGTATTTATTATATCATTGGTGGCATCTATATCTATATGTCGCAGGTTTATGACAAAATCAGGTTTTTGATCATGAAACGGAACAAGATAAAATTATTACTTTATCATAACACTGAGAAAATCCAGTTTTTTTTTGTAACCTATTTTATTTTACACATTCGTAATACATGTCAATATTATTTACTTCCACACCCATATTTATTTGAAACCCAAGCAGGATAGAAGTGGGTAAATAAGTAGTATTGAGCCCAAAACAATAAAAAAGGGTTGCTCAATCGAGCCTCTTAACTGTGACGGACAGATTTGTTCCGTAAGTGGATCAGGTAAGGTTTCAGGATACTAAAAAGGACTGCGAAGGCAATATTTTTTTTGTTGTAAGTATACACTTGTAGGTACTTACACACATAAATTCACGCCTTTTTCCCATGGGGGTAGGCAGAAACCACCTGCTACGATTCTTACATACTCCTTTTATTTTGCTTCGTTTACGTTCATACATCAGCCGATATATTCTATAAAAATCTCACGGTGAAAATTTAGCTGAAGTGAGCGTGAATTGAGCTGTCAATGAGCGAAGTTACCTCACTTCACCTAAGTTTTCACGATGACATTTTTACACGCACGCGCCGGTTGCGAGTACCTTACTACGCACATAACCTTTCTGAAGAACATCACCAATAGGGTCAGTGTACTATTGGAGAAACGAACATCTATACACCGTAAGGACTATTCTTGCTTGCAGTGCTCGGCTGTTATAGTAACGCTTGCTCTCTTCTTCTTGGTCATCGTGTGCACGGCATTTTTTTTCCACGGTGTTCTTAATTATTATGTTCGTTTCTCCGATGGCACCTACATAGGTATGCCCCTACTGGGCGTTTTCTCTTCTTGTGTATTCTTCTAATATCGTCGCTAATTTAACTAACTGACGTATCTGACATTTTGGACTAAGCCGATAGCCGACCTAACTACAATAATTTGATACATTTTCCAAGTCGAATTGATCTGTCTAATCGGCGAATCTGTACCTATGCCTTACGGGCTCCATGATAATGCAAAAATCGAGACCGATATATCTACAGTTGACAAAAAATAAATAAAAATAGCTTGCCCTGTAAAATTTTCTTCGAATCAGTTACGTCACTTAGTTAGATTTGCGACGATAATATGATATACATGTCTACTGTATTAATAGTTACCGATCAATCTCAATTGGTCAACTTTCCAAATCGACAACTTAAACAAAACTCCGGATTCCTGAAAAAAAGGTAGTTATGTACCTAACTCCGAAACTAGCGAAGCGTTTTCCCAACTATGTTGCGATCGGCTTCCAGTCTAACCGGATGCAGCCGAATATCAGTATTTTACAAGGAACGACTGCCTATATGACCTCCACAACCCAGTTATTGGGTAATACGATACTCCTTGGTAAGACTGGTTGTCAGACTTTCGGCCTTCTGACCAGGAATGAGATCCGGGACCACCCGGGAGCACACGAAAACTACATAATACATTACATAATATAATAAAATTGTTCCACTTGATTTGGAATTACAATATTAGGCGCAGTAAGTATTCAGTTAAGTAGGTACATATTATTTTTGTAGACACCAAATATATATATAATATATGTATTTTTATGAACAGGAAATGGCATCGACTTCCAGCACCGATAAAATCCAGAATCGCTCATCAAAAAATAATATCACAACTTCGTGTGGCTGACACTGGCTTGGCCACCATCAGGGATTTTACTTTTGATAACACAAAGATTTAGTCGTTAATTAGTCGAAATTTGTCGCCAAATATCAGAATTTGTCGGTCACTGGTTCAAAAGTTATAAGGGGTCATTGGTGGCCAAGCTGGGGAGACTGTCCCCAGCTTGGCCACCTTTATATCTCAAAAACTAGGGCACCTAGCGAAGATCTGTTTTCTCCCAGATTTAGTCGCTAATTAGTCGAAATTAGTCGCCAAGTCACAGATTTAGTCGGGTCTTAGTTTAGAAGATATAATGAGTACAATTTTTAAGTATAGTCCAAGAGCTAGATCAAAGATTTTATCGTAAACTCTTCAATCTAGCTCTTGGTCTATACTTAAAAATTTAACTCATTATATCTTCTAAACTAAGACCCGACTAAATCTGTGACTTGGCGACTAATTTCGACTAATTAGCGACTAAATCTGGGAGAAAACAGATCTTCGCTAGGTGCCCTAGTTTTTGAGATATAAAGACCAAAGACCCCTTATAACTTTTGAACCAGTGACCGACAAATTCTGATATTTGGCGACAAATTTCGACTAATTAACGACTAAATCTTTGTGTTATCAAAAGTAAAATCCCTGATGGTGGCCAAGCCAGTGTCAGCCACACCACAACTTCCTCCTGTTTCCCGAATACGAAGCAATTATTTGAAGAAGCCAGTTGTTTACACGCACCAATATCTTCCCTATTGTGATTCGACGCCATATTTCTTTATTTGCCGAAATATATATATGTACAGACAAGAACACATCAGGTTATACCAAACTGTCAAATTTCTCCAAATGATTTTGAGACTTAAAATGTTGATGGTTAAGTCCAAAATCGAATGACAAAATTTGACTGTAGTAACTTGATCTGCTTCTGTGTGTACATTTATAACTTTCATCCGATTTTATTGGTATCAGGGGGTAAGTTTGGATTCGATTCTAAGAGGTTTGGATTATAAACATACATAAACTCACCCCTTCTTCCCGTGGGGGTAGGCAGAAACTACAGAACGCTACTTGCTACGACCCATACTGTGCATACATACTACTTTCGGTATAACATCTGGTGATGCACGCACTTGCACCGGTTGCTAGTACTACGCACCTGACCTTTCTGAAGAAAATCACTAATAAGGTCACTATAAAATCTTCCTAGGGCGAGGGCGAGGGGTATATAGGAGGGGTCCTGCACGAGTAGTATGACCACCATAGAAACAGGTTTTGTCGACGGAAGAATAGGTACACAAAATGACATTTCCGTGTAGACTTTACAGCGAAAAGAAGAAAGATTTTAAACAGCCGTATGATTTTGTAAGAGTAAGACCTCATTCTAAACTTCGAATCTGCCGGTCGATTCTGTAAAAATCTCATCGTGAAGACTTAGTGAAGTGAGTTTGTTTTTGCTAGGAATTGACACTATTGACAGCTCACTCCACGCTCACTTCACCTAAGTTTTCAGCTCACTCCACGCTCACTTCACCTAAGTTTTCACGGTGAGATGGTTACAGAATCGCACTGCTGAATCCGCTGTGAGTTTCTCAATTGGCGTTCTAAATTAAAAGTGTCAAATAAAAAACAAGTGAAAAAAAGAAGTGATGCGAAGTGAGAGTGAATAGCGATGTGAGGTGCGAGTTGTTGTTTGAATTTTACAGAATCGACGTTACACTATTTCAGTCTACATTGGACTTAAACAAAGATCGTTAGAAATGAAAGACAAAATGACATATTGTTGAAGGATTTCTTCGGTGTGATGTCAAAAATGGAGAAACTATGTCACTTTGTATATGAGATGTGTCTATTCTTCGTAGAGATAAAAGTGGTCATGTTACACGTGCTGGCGTTGTATGATGTATTTTTAACCGACTTCTAAAAAAGGAGGAGGTTCTCAATTCGGATGTTTGTATTTTTTCATAACATGTAAATGCTTACATTAAATGAATATTATACTAATGTGTGTTATTTCTCACACTAGTGTAAATTAAAACAAGGGTTAATTCTTAGTTTCACCAGTGCCAGTGCCGAAGGGGGGAATACAACAAGAAAGCATGGCAGAAGAAATTCTCAACTCTTGCCAAACTCTTCAATAAACATTCTCCAACTAAACCATGTCAACAAAATCCAATTATATTTGAAGAAGTCACTCGTTTATCAGTCATCCTTAAATAAATACTTACCTATCTATTGTGGTCTCTCTGAAGCCGTTTTTCCGAGAATATTTCATTGTAGACAATGGTTGTAGGCAATCGTCGGTCGAGTGGTCAACAGAACTAGCGAGAACTTTGCGTTTGAAGCGAGATAATTTATAAAGTTTTGTAGGAAAAATTTTCCCGGAAGTGGATCGAAGGAGGCTCTAAAAAAACTTTTTAACAAAAAAAAAAAAACCGACTTCCAAAAATCACTACAAAGTGAAAAATAACTTTGATTTCGGAAGTCGGTGTCTTTCGTTTTTTATTTACTTTCTTTTTTTTGCCACCGACTTCCGAAATCAAAGTTATTTTTCACTTTGTAGTGATTTTTGGAAGTCGGTTTTTTTTTTTTGTTAAAAAGTTTTTATTTCTCGCTTTTTAGTGGGTCTGTTTATAGTTTGTATAAGTTACAATAGTCTAATGTCAATTGCTCATCACATGTTACAAAATATTGCTTTTCCCGATGCTGGGACGTTAATTGTTGAGGAGTTCTGCTGGTAAGAACCAGGAGAACTCCTCAACAACCACTCACCACACGCATTGTGTGACGGGCGGAAATTGCTTAGCAACCATATTAAAGTAATCGAATCGCAACCCGAGAAATATTTATCATTGAGTAGTTCCGGTAGCCATCTGTGGTCTTCATCATCAGTTCCACTTTACCAAGTGGTGCTTTCCGAGAGCAAATGCACAAGCTACTATAAAAAATACCCAAATCGCTATAGGTGTGCCTATAATATTTGAAGAGTTCCTTCCATTTCTCCAGGATC
Source organism: Cosmia trapezina (assembly GCA_905163495.3). Lineage (NCBI taxonomy): Eukaryota > Metazoa > Arthropoda > Insecta > Lepidoptera > Noctuidae > Cosmia > Cosmia trapezina. The sequence goes on from LR991039.1 coordinate 11,273,133, forward strand.
CCATCATCAGAACTGGATTTTGACAAAAATGGGACCATTTGGAAAGTATACCCTTTCCAACAAAAAAATAATTTTTCAAATCGGTTGGCAAGCGACGGAGTTATGCGCGAACAAACATAAAAAAAAAAAAAAAAAAAAAAAAAAAAAATACAAACATCCGAATTGAGAACCTCCTCCTTTTTTAGAAGTCGGTTAAAAATAGCCTCAAGGATATAAGTAGTCTATTATTGGTTTATTTGAGGACTTCAGGATAAAGGTTCTAAATATGGCCTCATCATAGGTAGGTACAGTCAACACCCCATCGGTGGTAATTTGACAATTACAACAACTATAAGTTATAGCACTAAACATCGTTGCAAAAGTAGAACGTTGCCTAAAGTTAAGTATTAATAGCGTCCTCTTAAAGGCTGACAGCTGCGACTCTAGTAGAACAATTTCTATGAAAACTTCAGGGATTTTTTTCTAAGTACCAAAATCGAATCGCATCTTCGTGTCACGCCTGTCTGTGCAAGCTTTTTTGATGTTAACTTTAAAAAAAGCAAAATGTATAAAAATAAGGAAAATGTAAAAAATGCAAAATGTATATGTATAAGGGGTGTATTTGTGCAATGCTATTCTGTAAACATCTCACCGTGATAACTTATGTGAAGTGAGCGTGAAGTGAGCTACCCGATGCTAATAGGGATTGATACATGGATGGACAGCAGATGGACATTGATACATGGATTGACAGATGGACATTGATACATGGATGGACAGCTCACTTTAAGATCACTTCACCTGAGTTTTCATGGTGAGATATTTACAGAATAGCACTACAGCAATGCTATTCTGCAACCATCTCACCGTGAAAACTTAAGTGAAGTGAGCGTGGAGTGAGCTGTCAGTGTCATTCCACCTGATGCTAGGGATGGACCAAGCACATTTTTACAGTCGTAATCGAGATTTTAATAATATTTTTTACGCTATTCCAGTAATCATTTTATATTATTTCAAAGCTAGTACAAGTGTCTAAACATTATTATTTTAAATAAAATAGCATAACAGAAATAGAGTTTGGTCTCAATTTCTATTTGACTATTTTATTTTAAAACCCAATAAATAGTAATGTTTACACACCCTAGCTTACAAATAATAATATAAAATGATTGTGTTTTAAAATTTGCATAAAAAATATAAATAAAATCTCGATTACGATTGTAAATGTAATTTGGTCAATCCCTAGTCCGTGGGATGACACTGACAGCTCACTCCACGCAAGTCTTCACGGTAAGATTTTTACAGAATCGACCAGCTGGTGGGTTCGTGATCACCGGATCATCAGAACCTGCCTCAAGCCTTCAACAGCCTGTTGAGCACGAACCATTATTATCCGTATTCCTATATCTATCCAGTTCAGACCTTTGCTCATCAATATACAACATGTCCCAGAATTGAATGCACAACTGCTTAAGGGGTCATAATTATGATCAACTTTTACTATGGGACTAAACCTGAAATCGCGAAAATAAAATCAGCTGCTCCGTACATTTTGACGAGTTATGAATATGATGTAGATAAATGTACGGAACAGCTGATTTTTTTTTCGCGTTTTGGTCCCATAGTAAAAGTTGGAGTCCGCTACGTGACCTCGAAAAGTGCTACGCCGAATAACGCAGTACCGAAAGTTTGTAGTAACGAATAACATAATGACGAAAGCACGCAGCAACGAATATCATTACAACGAATGCATTTGATAACGAATCACGGAACAACGAATGCACGTTACAACGAAAAACTTCACACCGAATTACGCGGCCTCGAAAAACATAACAACGAACGTAGCAACGACAGCAAAACAATCTTTTAAAACTAAAAATTGGTACCACTAATAATATGGACATAAAAGCTGCTAAGCCCTATACAGATCTCATAATTTGGAGTAGTTACTAAAGTTTTGCTAAATCGTGATATTCTAACGTTAAAATGTTCTTATTGATCTACTAGTAAGTATAATGAACAAAAAGGCTTATTTAGAAAGGCTCTAAATAAATAGAAATACATTACAGATCTAAACTTAAATACTAAATCAATCTGCCTAGCCTTTTCCCAATTATGTTGGGGTTGGCTTCCAGTCTAACCGGATGCAGCTGAATACCTACCAGTATTTTACACAGAGCGACTGCCTATCTGACCTCCACAACCTAGTAACTGGATAATACGACACCCCTTGGTAAGAGTGGTTGTCAGACTTTCAGGCTTCTGATGACCCGTAACGACTGTCAAAGATCCAAGAATGACAGCGGGAGCACTGCTCAACGTTCTTTCCGAGGCACGGAGGAGTCTCAATATGTAAAGATGGTACCACCCATCCACGGAGCAACCTCGGCAAGCATAGTTTAACCCGATGGATCGACCCGTGCGGCTGTTATTACTTAGCCACGAGCTCCTCTCTAAACATAAATACTACTTAAAATTCAATTAAACCTGGGGTACTAGACCCCAGTATAATCGACGCACATCAGTCCTCTGGCTTGTGACGTCACAGTGTAACTAATTTAGAGCAATACATCAGCGCACCATGTGTGTGATCCATTAATAACCATTTAACATAATCACGGCAGGACCATCACTTTACCTATTATGTTGAAACTTGCTTAATTGGCAGCAGTGTGGGTGCACCTCTACTTATCCCTTGCAGAGACTACAAGCGTGATATTATTTTTAAGTTGTTTTAGTAGAAACTGAAAACTTCGTAAAATATTTAGTAGAATTAATGTTCACGTATAAATAAACATGGCAGTATTGTATGATGGCTTGTCACTCGTATAGATATTCGAAATTCGAACGTAGGTCCACGCGAGACACAATGGCTTTTTTATTAATTGTTTCTGTAATTATGGCATAGGGGTGAATATTGACTGCTAAAATGTGAGGAAACAAATTTAATGCCGTAAGTAGATACCCTACTACATATTTGTATGGGCCGCAATACCGCTAAAACTGTAATCTATTGCGAGGATAGGTTAGCTGTCTTTTTAACCGATTTCAAAAAAGGAGGTTCTGTATTCGATCCGTATGTTTGTATGTCCGCGATTTTCTCAAAAACGAATCAACCAATTTTGATGATTCTTTCACTAACTTGTACATACTTTTATATCTTTTTACCCGCTTATGTATCCAACCTTGTTTATATTAGGCATGGTTGGATACAATGAGCTGAGAGTTAGGCGTGAGTTCGCACTTGTCTCTTATTTATTTAAAGTAATTAGAGGCAAGATACATAACGCCGACATATTAGGGTTGGTGTGTTTGAGTGTGCCCGACAGATATGTGTGGCGGCGAGACGGCGGCCTCAGCTGCTGGCTATACCTCGTGGCCGCACTAATCTGTTAAATGAGGCGCCCCTGACGCGGGCTCTTCGCACTCTTAACCTTGTAGCATAGGAGATAGACGTTTTTGCGTGTACACTGAGTGAATTCACAAGGATAACATTATAATTATGTAATAAGTTTTAGATAATAAGTTTTTAAGTTTGCTTCACTATTGCATTGGGTTATACCGGTAAAAATAGTTGTAAGTGAGGATATAAATAAATAAATAAAATAAAATCTTCTTAGAATTCCCTACCTCAAAAGGAAAAACAGAACCCTTATAGGATCGCTCGTGTGTCTGTCTGTCTGTCCGTCTGTCACAGCCAATTTGCTTTTTTGCGTAGATGTGACGCATATTTTCCCCAAACTTGTTTTATAAATTGTTATTTTATTTTGTTGTTCTTTGCGTCATGTTTACCGCAAATAAACGTATTTTCTTTCTTTCTTTCTCCGAATGTAATAGACCGATTAAGTTGAAATTTGGTACACATATGGATTTTTGTGACCCAAACACGTAAGGTTACAGTAATTAAATGAATTTCGAACATGGGGGTAACTTTTACAAATATGAAAATTAAAAAAAAAAAGTTTTTCAAACTGTACCGTGTGACATATCAAATGAAAGGGCTTACTATGAGGGTCTCAAATATATTTTATTTTATAATTTTAAAATAAATTGACATATAATCGAAAATAGACGAAAATCAACCATTCCCTGCCCCTTATCTCCGAAACTACTGAGCCTAAAAATTTGAAAAAAAAAAATACAGAAAATAGCTCTATACCTGTAGATTACTGGAAAACTAATAAGAAGTTTGTGGTCTTAAAATAACATGGTAAATCTTTCAATATTGTGAGTACAAACTTACATTTAGTGTTGGAATGTATGGGAGACCATGTTTTTCAACTATAATGTTAAGTTTGTTCTTGGGATAATTTCATCCCAACTACGGAACCTTTCATTGTGCGTACGCACTTGGCCGGTTTATTTTATTTTGTTTTGTTATGTACGAATTTATAAGCCTAAAATAATGATAATAATAACGCCACCGCAGTATCTCTACGTTGACGTCGTGGTGGGGCTTGCGCGCTCCGAATTCTAGGTCTGTGCCGGTAGAGTTTATTTTGCCGGAACAGGTCTAGAATGAGGAGCCAGACCAAGAGAGATACAGAAACCCGCAGGGCAGTATGTGGCGAGCTGTTGGGCAGTAGCGACCCCACGGACCCTATCTCCCGGGAGAAGTCTTGTTCCTCACCTCTCGCTTGCCTTTATTGGCCGGCTGGAGTGAACACTGACGAGGAACAGAGCTCAAATTTAAATTAAAATTCAAATTGTTTATTGTGGTACACAGGTAATAAAAAAAGTAATTAAAAAAACTAAAAAACCCGACTGCGGTTAAAGTTAAGTTAAAAAAAACTGAAATGCTAAAAACAAGCCCATTTTAAATTAAATTAAATTTGGAAGCAGGCGGGACCCATTCCATTTTTATATTTTCAAACACAAACGGGTCCCGCCTGCTTCCAATTTAAAATGGGCTTGTTTTTAGCATTTCAGTTTTTTTAAACTTAACTTTAACCGCAGTCGGGTTTTTTAGTTTTTTTAATTACTTTTTTTATTTCCAGCTTTTTAGTTTACAAATGTGAAAAATTTCGCAGACGATTTAGTTCTTGCAAGGAGTTTTGAGGGTTATTTTCATTTCGATTTTCTTTTCGTGTTTTTTACGATTTGTCACTTCGAATTGCTTTTAACCATATAAGTTGTATATATTTTTGTAATCACCTTTTAAAACCATTCAATTTGATATCCCACTCGATGGTATAAGAAGAAAAACAAAATTGTTGATCTCCACAATATGGCACCCCAAAACCGCCATTTTACTTTATTTTTATTTTAATGTAGCCAGTGACACTCGCGCTACCAAGACAAACCTAAAGACGTATAATTCATCCAAATCCCTTAATTCGTTTAGGAGTTACGAGGGAACAAAGAAACGGACATACATACATACATGCATACATACTTACATACAGGTCAAATACATAACCCTCCTTTTGGGCTTCGCCGCAGTCGGGTAAAAATATGGTGTTACAGTTTATATATTAAAGTACATCTGTGACCCGCCTTTCGGCATACAATAATTTAAAGTCTTGCCACTATAATAAATCAATAAATAGTCAGTAATTGTAGTCAATAATTAGTTAATATTTAAAACAATAGGCAACAATTTAATAACAATTATGGAATAAATTCAATAAATTAAAACCTGTCATCTATGTACTCATTAACGGAGTAATATACCTTCTTATATAGTAGTTCTAATAAAGCTTTTTGAACTCAGGTATGTCATTTAATTCTTTGATTTTAATAGGAAGCTTATTATAGATTTTATCTACACCCATGCTATAAATCCTCTATAAAAGTTTCTGAAACAGTTACCTAGCTTATTTCCAACATTAAAACAGCCAGTGTCATTGTAACCATGGTAACCATAATAGCATCCAAACGGGTGCTTTAATGTTGTACTGAATTTCATAATGCAACTCGTTTTCAAAAAAGAACATTGTAATGCACGCGCGTTTCACTACACAACAGCGCCGTAATTTAAAAAAAGAACTTATTCGAATTCACGTTTACTATGACGCCGGCCGCCATGTTCAATACGAGTATTAGTATTGCAAAAAACTGTTTCAGAACCTTTTATAGAGGATTGATAACATGGATATAGATAAAGTCTTGCATGCAACTGTACATAGTTAGGTATTAAAACACTCATGTGATACTATTATCACACTCGGCTTCGCCTCGTGTGATAAACCCGCATTCGTGTTTTAGTACCCCTTATTATACGTCAATTGCATAAATAACTATGGTGTCATTCCAAGAAGACTTTTCGAAAATAATGCAGTTTTGTGTGGAATGGTACATATCTCTCTGTTGCGACGTTTGGATTTCAGTGTATTAAATATATGAAAGTTAGATTTAACAAATACTGCTATTTCAAAAGTATACATACAAGGAAATGTTAGGAGTTTAAATCTTTCAAAATATGGGATACAGCTGTCAGTAGATTTAAGCTTAAATACAGAACGCACACATCTCTTTTGAGCTTTGAACACAGTTAACCTCTGTGGAATTTCCCCAAAATATAATGAGCTCCCACCTCTTTCTTGCCTTTATTGGCCGGTTTGAGTGGAGATTCGCAAGAGCAAACGTGCTCGGAGGAAGGAAGTATTCCAGTAAGATGCTGGTAGGGATCTTGACCGTACTTCCGGGATTGTCCTGATAGCCGTGAGATACCTCTCCACTCCTCACAAGCGCCTCAGGACATGTTGCCCCTTTGCCGCTACGACACTCTGTGCTAGCGACCGTTTTCGGGGTCCCATTATTGAGTGTGCAAGTCACCCCCTGCCATTTTATCTGTGTATATTACATAAAATTGGTCAGGTAGGGGACATAGTTCTTCTATAGTTCAAGGTACCCAACCCACTATAGCCACCCAAACCCATAATCCGATATGTTTTGTTTCCATATTCTGCAATAGTCCTGCACCAACCGGGGGTTGTCCTTGGGTGCAATTGCATAGGGCATATAGGGATAATCATCGGCTGGTGCCATCTTTTCATTTAAAATTGTCTAAGGGGCCTCTGCGAGTTGGCTTCGGCTCCTCGTACGGCTTCCAAAGGACCGGGACCCCAGGGTCCCGAGATATGCAGCTGGGGTCGCGGGTAGTTTTAAGAAGATACCGCGGCCCTGGCATAGGCAACTGAAGGAACACGGGAGGGTTTTAGTCAGTAAAAGTCTGACACGCCCTTCCGCTCCACCCAGAGCGGGAGAAGTTATTTGAAAGGGTTCCGAGATATGTCAAAGACATCTTAAAAATAATAATAATAACAATAATAACTGTACGGTAATAATACTGCATCACCGGCATTTCTAAGCGAATTTTGATGATTCTTTTTTTCGTTCCTCTTATTTAATTGTTGTTGTTGTTTTGTGTGTTTATTGTTGTTTTTGTTTGTTGTTGTTTTGTTGTTGTTTTTGTTGTTTTGTTATTCAGCTAAAAATAGAAAAATAAATTTAGTTTTAAAAAAGTAGAAACTCCTTTCTTGGATAGTCGTGTAAAAACCGACTTCAAATACGTAAAACACTTGGCTTATAGATTGGTAATTGTAGTGAGTCACCCAGGACACTACTGCTCATTTATTTTCTCAGGTTAAGCAAGGAATATTTCCGAAAAAACTGTTATCAAACTAATTCTGACACACTAACCTCATCTAGTTTTTAAAATATTATATTTACACGCACTTGTCGTGAGCACAAATTCCAACTTTACTTTAGCTGCCTTGTCAGTCATCATCATTCATCATCATCATCGTCATTATATTGATTTAATTGCTCCCGGTCGTGTCCAACCTCCCGTGATAGGAAATAAGATTCATTCGGCCTTATTAAGAAACGAGCTCTTTCTTCTGCCATGGTTATTGGTTTAAACCATCGAGGCAGTAATAAGAACCAAGCTGTGATAGAAACACAGTTCTATAGAAAAAACTGACAACTTAGTCCGGTACTAAGTTGTCAATTTTGTAAAACTGACATCTTAATGTGTCGGAATAAAGTTCGAAATTCAAAATAGGGTCCATGGTTTTAACCTGGGTTTGAAGATGAACCTTGTTTTGTAATAAGACGGATTAGGTTTAAGATTAGAGTTTGTGCTTACGACTCGTGCCGGCAATCACACTAATATTATAGAGGCGAAAGTGTGTGAGTGTGTATGTGTTTGTATGTTTGTTACTTCTTCAAGCTCAAACGGCTGGACCGATTTGGATGAAATTTGGTATGTAGATAGCTTATACCTGGATTAACACGTATACTACTTTATCCCGGTCTACGCGGGTGAAACCGCGGGGCGCAGCTAGTTACTTATAATAGTGTTTGCATGCACCTGCTTACCTACTTTAAATATCATCATTATCATCATTTACTCATTAATTTACTAGGCGCCGGTTTTCTAATGTACTTCACACAAGTCACCACTGCACCAACAAAACTATAAGTTAAAAATTTAATTGCAAAAATGAAGGAACATTAACCTCGCCAACAAGGAAACCACATAGAAGACTTAAGAGCTAATAAAGTAACGAGACGTGATATACGGACGAGCCGTTAATGGCTTAATGTTCTGTAACAGGATAACTGTACGGTAATTGACATACTGCGGTTTGTTATACTGTGGGAGAGTGGAGGGAACGGTACACTCGAGTATAGTATAAAGCTGTAACAAATTTTTAGGGATGGATTTTTTTCAAAAAGACCTTGTTGAGTATAACCCAAGTGTCGTAAAAGATTTCTAAAAGAAAGATAAAAAGATTTGTTATAAACATGTCTTGTAAAAAACATGTTGTGTTGAGGTTATTTTTAGAGATGGTTTTTTTTTCAAAAAGACCTTGTTGAGTATAACCCAAGTGTCGTAAAAGATTTCTAAAAGAAAGATAAAAAGATTTGTTATAAACATGTCTTGTAAAAAACATGTTGTGTTGAGGTTATTTTTAGCGATGGTTTTTTTTCCAAAAAGACCTTGTTGAGTATAACCCAAGTGTTATAAAAGATTTCTAAAAGAAAGATAAAAAGATTTGTTAAATACATGTCTTGTAAAAAACATGTTGTGTTGACGTTATTTTCAGACATGTTTTGTTAAATATTTTGTTCACCTTTTTGACAAGTTCGTGTTGTTTACAACTAGCAACAACAACAACACAAGTCTGTACAACTTATTTTGTATTACTTAGGTGTAAATTATGAACGAAACAAGTAGACAGAACTTATAGAATACCAGGCCTAGGCTTAGTTTAGACTCCTGGGGGCTTAATATGAGCTTTTATCTACACCCATGCTATAAATCCTCTTTAAAAGTTTCTGAAACAGTTAGCTTATTGCCAACATTAAAACAGCCAGTGTCATAGTAACCATGGTAACCATTATAGCATCCAAACGGGTGTTTTAATGTTGTACTGAATTTCATAATGCAACTAGTTTTCAAAAAAAGAACTTTGTAATGCACGCGCGTTTCACTACAACAGCGCCGTAATAAAAAAAAACCGGTCAAGAGCGAGTCGGACTCGCGCACCGAGGGTTCCGTTCCGATTTCAGAAAAGTGTGCTATTTAGAGACATCGTTTTATTTTTCCTGTAATCTTTACATAAACATCTATCACATAGAATAATTTCAGATTTTTCTCTTTGCAAACTTTGGACATAAGGGGTGGGGGAACGGTATTTTTTTTTACATTTTTCATCAAAAGTCGAAAATTGTGAGGCCTAAAAAAAATAAAAAAATGTTTGAGAATGTGCAAACAGCGTTCTTTCATATGATATCCCACATGCCCTAGTAGCCCCACTTTGAATTTTTAAGACCCGCTTTCAGTCTCTGTTGCAAAAAAAAATGCATATATTTTTATTTCTTCCTTATTTGCAAAATAGTTGGATAAACGTCATCCAAAACTGTTCCAAATTTCAAGTTGATAGCATTAGTAATTCTTGAGATATCCAGCTGTGACAGACAGACAGACAGACAGACAGACAGACAGACAGACAGACGGACAGACGGACAGACAGACAGACAGACAGACAGACGGACAGACTGAGTCACACCATAAGGGTTCCTTTTTTACCATTTTGGTACGGAACCCTAAAAAGAACTTATTCGAATTCACGTCGTATAGTATGACGCCGGCCGCCATGTTCGATACGAGTATTAGTATTGCAAAAAAACTGTTTCAGAACCTTTTATAGAGGAGGAACATAGATGTAGATAAAGTCTTGTATGCAACTGTACATAATTAGGTATTAAAACACTCATGTGATACTATTATCACACTCGGCTTCGCCTCGTATGATAAACCCACATTCGTGTTTTAATACCCCCTATTATACGTCAGTTGCATAAATAACTATAATAGCAGGGCAGAAGTTGACCGTTTCCAGTGAGAGAGAGTGATGGTGCTATAGGTCGTATATAGCTCCGTCTCTCTCTCACTGGAAACGTTCAACTTCTGCCCTGCTATAAGAGCTCATAGTAAGCCCCCAGATTCGACCTTCCACAAATAGCAAATTGTCTACTTATGACTTATGAAACCTGTCAACTTATGTAATTTGTGGAGATAAATAAACTTCTTTTTTTGGAATAGGTAGGTACTACATGTTTTATCTCTACCCGACTCTTGATCCATTCCTCTGATATCATCTGATGCACAGCATAGCATCCAAATAAATAAGTGGGCGTTGCAAAACAAAATACTGTCCAACATCTAAAGTCCAGACCGACGGACTGACTGACTCATCAACGCCCAGCCCAAACCCTTGGAAATTTTGCACAGAGGTTCCCTTTTTTAATGTAGACAAGGAATAAGGTAGAAATTTCGGGTAGTACGTTCCCGTGGGATATTTTCCGACATCCACGCGGGTGAAGCCGCTGGCAAAAGCTAATCCTGCATAAACCAGTAGGCAGTCATAAATTCATAATCTTTGGTTACAAAAACATTACCCTGGATGAATGGCAATCATTTATAGTTAAAATTACACCTCCGTAAAATTGCTACACCTCTTCATGCGTACCTATGCCTCAGTTTCATTCCTAACAACACAAAAACCAAAAACAAAACACACTCAGTATTCCTTACACACCAGTAAACAAAGTCACAGTATCTTTCCTCAGTAAACAGTTGTCCAAGTCTTTTAAACTAGATCCATCCACCCCAGCGCCGCCTGGCGGTCGCCCCTAACACAATTTGTTCGTCTACGCCGAATTTGCATGTATATTGGCACACCTTCCATTTATTTCGGCCTGATAAGAGAGTACGTACCAAAATTCGGCTTTTCAAACGTTTTCTAGAAATTTTTAGAATGCTCTTGCGATGTAATTTTAAGGGTAAAGTCTGATAGGGACAGTAAAAGGGGATTGTTTTAAGATTTTGAACGTTTACTTGATTTTCGGGACTGAGTTTTATGGCAAGTAGATTTTGTTAGTTCTTATTGTGCAAGATTCTCAGTTCGCACTTTAACACTACTTCACTAATTAAGCGTTCCATACGAATATAAACTTTATTTATAAGCGGCTTTAATCTTAGGTTTTAATGTTGCAATTCGTACAGGTGAGCAAGCGCTTCATTCGATTATGAACATGTACGCATTTTCTTTCGATTTCCGAACGTTCATCGTTCGGAATTCGAACGTTTACATTCGTATGCGACGGAGCGAAAGAGGAGCTCGTGGCTAAGAGAGGAGCTCGTGGCTAAGTAATAACAGCCGCACGGGTCGATCCGTCAGGTTAAGCTACGCTTGCCGGGGTTGGTCAGTGGATGGGTGACCATCTTTACATATCGAGATTCCTCCGTGCCTCGGAAAGCACGTTAAGCCGTTGGTCCCGGCTGTTATTCGTGGATCTTTGACAGTCGTTACGGGTCGTCAGAAGCCCGAAAGTCTGACAACCAGTCTTACCAAGGGGTATCGTATTACCCAGTTACTGGGTTGTGGAGGTCAGATAGGCAGTCGCTCCATGTAAAATACTGGTATTCAGCTGCATCCGGTTAGACTGGAAGCCGACCCCAACATAGTTGGGAAAAGGCTAGGCAGATTGACATTCGTATGCGACGCTTAATATTTACCTACTAAGCAAAATGCGGTCTGTGAATCTTACCCCTAAAGTTTATCTAAAAATCGTTTGGGTAAAGTTTGCCGTCTGGCCGAAAGATGTCTTTTATTCGGCCGAGACTAGATAAGATTTTGAGGGGATTGCGATTTCAGTACCTACCTACTTTATTTTTCAATAGTACCTATAGTTCGATTCAAACTTAATGGAGCTAAATCTTTAAAAAACCATAAATATTGAATAAAAAAAGAACTTTATCGAGCTTAACTAAATTATTCTATCTGTCATAAGTTTTTAAGATCACAGAAAAAATAAAATGATGTCTCTAAATAGCACACATTTTCAGAAATCATCAACAAAAATACATGTATGATGGTAGGAACCCTCGGTGGGTGAGTACGACTCGCTGTTAACCGGTTTTTTTCCTCAAGCTTAACTAAAAGCTTTATCTCAACAATCCCATTCAAAATAGACACTATTACCTACACCAAATAAAACAAAATATACGCCTTTATTAACCTAACCGAGCCTATTACAAGCCAATTAAGAGAATAATGACAATATCAGCGGCTCCGTAATGGCGGCCTGAAGCTGAAGTTTAGAACAGGGGAAGTTTAACCACGGTGAGAATAGGAACAGTACAATGGGAGCCGCTGACTGGAACTAATTACTGTGCAGGAGATTGGAAGGTATGCCGTATTGTTGGGTTATTTTAGGGGAGAGGTGGCGTTTTGAGATTAGATATGTTTAGGTTTTTGAGGTGACTATAGTGCCTACGGTTATACAAAATACGATAGTCTTCTGTGATGTCATGTCAATAAATTATCATTAAGGCGGCACGATGCGACGGTGCTGGTAGAACAATTTCCATGAAGTTTTCATAGAAATGGTTCTACTAGACTCACGTCGCGCCTGTCTGCGGGAGTCTTTAGCCTTTTAGTCGGACAAACATAAAGTGTAGTGGTCAGTCTCGTATTTGGCGTTTGTTTACGTTTTGTATGTCCGTTAGCCAATCGGCAAAGGCCTCTTCCAACCTTCTTTAATCTTGTCTCTCTCTGGCCACTCTGCAAAATGGGGCAGCGACCTGTCTGCTGCATCATCCCACCTTTTCTGAGGTCTACCTCCCTTTCTTTAGCCGTTTCTCGGGTACTACTACTGGGTAACTATTTAGCTCCATTTGACTGTCCTTCTTATCATAAAATAGGCACCATAAGATCCCCCATCTTAGGGGCGCCCATTTATTTCATACGACTTTATTTTTCGTATGGTTATTGACTAAACTGATGTCAGGGTTTTTATGCCACCCATGGGCCTCTGGCGTGGCTTCACATGCCGTCGAGAAATATCTCTCAGGCATGGCCGGCTACCTCACGATGTTTACCTTCACCGTTTTTGGTTACCGTTTGGTTATGGGGGTAGGTAGTAATGATGTTATGGATGTCAACCTGCCTAGCTTTTTCCCAACTATGTTAGGTTCGGCTTCCAGTCTTACCGGATGCAGCCGAATACCAGTATTTTACATGGAGCGACTGCTATCTGACCTCCACAACCCAGTAACTGGGTATGCGATATCCCTTGGTAAGGCAGGTTTTCAGAATTTTGGGCTTCTGACGATCCTGTCAAAGATCCACGAATGACAGCCGGGACCAACGGCTTAACGTGCTTTCCGAGGCACGGGGGAGTCTCGGTATGTAAAGATGGTTACCTGACCACGGACCAACCCCGGCAAGATGGATCGACCCGTGCGGCTGTAATTACCAACGAGCTCCTCTGTTGATGATGAAAATAAATGATGTTAGGGATGTATGGTGACAAACTGTCAACATTCTAGTTAAAGAGTTCTTTTTCGCAACAAATGAAATACACAACAATACACAATTTTAATTTCAATCAAGGGATAATTGAAATTAAAATTGTGCAACATTGTTCAGATGTGGTGACCCATTTTCCCGCAAACTAATGATAGCTTCATGTTTACCTACTATGGTTTCTCCTTCCGGTTTTTTCTATTAGATAGTGCAAAACTTTTATACAAAAGAGAAAAAAAACACTACGAAGTGAAAAATAATTTTAATTTCGGCAGTCGGTGTCTTTGGATCTGTATTAGGTTTTTGCCACCGACTTCCGAAACCTAACCTACCTAAGGTTTGTCTTTTTCACGTCTGTAATGGTAACTATTAGCGGGTGAAAGTATTTTTATCTAATGTCGAAATTAACCGTCAGCATCTATACATCTATACACCTTAAATTGTGTCCATTCCCAAAGTAATGCCGTGTGCTCAATTTTAATTATGTAGGGATGTTTTGCAGTCCGCTTGCTATTTCGAGTGCGACCCGGTGAGCCGCGGTCAAAGGCGCTCGTACAGGAATTTAGTGTTTCACGTCGCACAAAGCTCTGGAAATACCTATAGGTACGGAAATTATACAAATATTTGCAATACCTATCTAGTAGTATTGACGTGTTTACTGGAAAATAATGGTGGATAGTTCTTCAAGAAGTAACTTCCGCGTAACTTTCATGGAGATTTTTTTTTAGAGTAATCTTTAAATGAATGGACATACATTTAAAACGCCTGTAAAAATAATACGTACAGTTTTAGTAAAGCGGTGCATATAACTAATAAATTTTGACATTTCGGTGGATTAGGTACATATTTGGAAATGAGCATGAAAGTTGTGCCACGAACGTTACGAACATTTTCCATTTTTGAGAATTATGATTAAAGTGATAGGTAAATTAATGAACAAAATACAAGGGAATAATCTCGAATATCCATCTCATTCCTTATTTCAACATGAGTAAATTATAAACAATATCCTTCAAATTATGCGCATGAAAGTTTCTTGACTAAGGTTACTTGAAAATATTCAAAGAATAACATAACACGTATTTTTTTATTTTTGAAGCGGTGAAAGTACCTAGCTACTTATCTCTCCCACTGATGCTGGTACACTACTGAGCGTCTGTCTGCGCACCTAAAACTTGTAGCGACAAGTTGGCTCTCTTGACAGATAGATGCCGTTTTGTTGCGCGCTCCTGGAACTAGCAAAATCGTGTGACAGAGACATAGGTAATGCCTATTAATTATTGTAAATTAGGAGTTCCAATTAATACTCTTTGGTAATTAAGATGCATAGTTAAACACGATTAATTTGATGTATTACATTATAAGCGAAAGTTATCAAAGTTTGCCGTGAGCGCGAACAGTGTGACGCGCGAAGAACACCGATTTTGCTCCCGTTTTCGAAATTAGATTTTTATATTTAACACTATAAATAATTTTAGATGTATAATGTTAAAATTATACACGTACATAAATAAAGAGTAATCTGTATTTGGTCCTAAGACTGAATGTTTATAGGTTAGGAATTAAGACCGTGTGTTTTGTGGGTCCTCGAAGAACTACCCTGGTAAACCTGTAGAGAGTTTAATTTTAAGAGGATGCCCATCATTAACAAACTTCTTTTAAGTATCTGTCTACTTACCAATTGTGAAAATTATTGTGGCAATTTTCTATTTTTATTCATGACAGTGGCCCTGCAGGCCTGCGATAATTATCAATGCATTTTTTATTCTTCGTCTCGGACCATACAAGTTTCTTTTCTGTTTCAGCAAACTCCAATTGAAAAAATAAAATGTTAAAATTGGAGTTTCTTCGTTAAAAACAATAGTACCCGAGGGTTAAAAAGTTTTTATTAATTTAAACGGAAGTGTGACTCGCATCGAGAAGTTCTTTTTTCTTTTATTTCTTTTAAGAAGCTTTATTTATTTATTTCTTTTACAATTTTTTTTTATGTTATGCTAAATTGTCAAACTCAAACTCAAAGAATGTATTTTAATTAATCCATTTACAGGCACTTTTGAATTGTCAAGGAGTCGGTCAGTCAGAAATACGAGTATGAAGATAGTTGCCTATTCCAAAGCGTAGTAGGTACCTATGGAGAAGTATGGACATGAAACTCCGTGGACACTCTTCATTCTTACAAAAATGCTAATTACATTTTTGAACCAACCTTGAAATCGCGAAAAAAAAATCGTCTGTTCCATACATTTTGTCGATTTAAGTGAACACAAATGTATGGAACAGCAGATTTTTCTTTCACGATTTCGAGGTTGGTCCCATAGAAAAAAAAAACAAAATGATGAGTACAATGACCCCTTTCGGGTTTAACTTAGGGTAAACAAAAATTAATGTTGTATAATAGAAAGGAGATTGAATTTGAATACTCAAAAGTAAGTATGATAATAATTTTGTTAAATTTTGCTGTACAACGCCTTAGATTTATTTAGATTTATTACGTTGTATACACGGTATATCATCACTATCACTACATAGTATAAAACAAAGTCGCTTCCCGTTGTCTGTCTGTCACTATGTATGCTTAGATCTTTAAAACTACGTGACGGATTTTGATGCGGTTTTTTTTAATAGATAGAGTGATTCAAGAGGAAGGGTTAAAATGCATAATAAACGCGGGCGAAGCCACGGGCAAAAGCTAGTCTTAAATAAAAAAATAAATAAAAATACAATAATAATAGTCTAGGAACTAGAACGACACAATCATAAGCTTCCGTGTCCTGTCAGTCCTGCTTTTGACCATCCCCGCACATTGATATCCTTAAAAAATGTAATTTTATTTGGAGTAGCCACTACTTACCGAATAAATTCAAAAATGGAACAGATTTTGTACGAAATTATCTGCCAAGTAAGTTAATAGGAACTGAATCGTAGGTGATGAAACAGTCCCTAAGGCCCGTATTAAGAACGCCACTCAATACTCAAGCATTACTTAGAACTAGATTCTAGCCATTTGATTGGTTGAAACTAGTTTTAAGTAATACTTGAGTATTGAGTGACGTTCTGTAATACGGGACTAAGTGTTGGTATAATTTTCTCCATCATAAGCTAACTGTGAGTAGTGTCTTTACTTACTTGTACATTTTTAAATGCAAAAAAACCTCCGAGCGACTTTTCTCCAACTAAGTTATAATATTTATGTAGTTTAATTGACACAGTCGCACATTTTACTCGGCTTTCTGTAGCTCAAGTTGTGACAACGTTATTATTACAGGAACTACTGAAACTTCAGTTAAAGTAAAAGGAACGAACGTCCTTTATAATTTTCACCGAATAAGTAAGTACCTACTCTACTAACTACTGAATCTGAATGTAACTGAATTCTCTTGAAGACGTAGTCTTGTTCTGATTTTACATGAATCTATCTAGGCTATGAAGGCTAGAATAGAAGGATTTGTTCTCAAAAGATAAACATATTTGATGATATTATTTAATTGGAAAACAAAAAGTCAGCACAAATTGTAAACAATCAGCAATGAACAAAGGCTTTTCCAAGGTCATTAAAAGTATGTATCTCTTTTAACATCAATATAATATCACACCTGTTTACAGTAAAGTAAATCAACATTTCGTCAGTTATGTTTAAGTCCGATATCATCATCATCATCATCATCTTATTGCCACCAACCGGGCACAAAATCCAGACTCCAGACTTGTAACAAGAAATTCCTGATGGAAAAACACAATACGTCTTTTCCTTTTCCAAAAGCATTAAAACCAACCAGCAGCTTTGAACGTACACATAAAAAATAAAATACAATATGAGTAAAGGCACCTATTTCAGTATTTTTACTAAAACTCGAAAGGAGATCGAAAATTAAGCATTTACTAATACCCCTATTTTTACCCTTATGAAGGTTTGGCTATTTTTATCAGAACCATTATTGTTTCTAGTCTTGAAATAGAGAATAGCTTGGCTATAAAATCTTGATTTGTATTCCAAATTAATTAAATACGAGAAGAAGACGGAGGCATCTCATACCGATGTATTTGGTTCCTAATTCCGAGTGTACAAAATGCAAAGAAAAATGATAGGAAGGTGGTGATAGGAAGGACATGGTGTCTAAAAAATCAACTCCATTTATTAATTTTCAGTTAGCTTATATGAATATCAGTCTTCTTAGATGAGTTTATAATGTTCTTATGAAATAATGTCACAATCAATCAGTACTCGTAAACGCAGTTTTCTACATACCTCGGAATATGGTGCCAATTTTAGAACCCTTCGGAATAAGGTGCCTTTATCTTGTAGCTACAGTATCACAACTCTTCGTAAAAACAGCGTAATTATATAAAAAAACATAACAAAGTTTTCTGAAAGTTATGGGCAAACCTGTTAGTGGCGTCACCATATTCCTAAGTATAATTTACGGGCCCACATGGAGCCGCCAAGTTATGAAACTACATTTATTTTAGATATGGGGGGAGACAAAAGGAAGATCTGGAAATAAATGGTAAGTAGGTGGTTATGACTATGAGTGATTTGGGGATTTAATTTGACGTTTAAAATAATAATTGCTGAATAAAACTTTATTTTTACACGACTGCCAATGATTATGTTATTATCTAAAGTTATTATGTTTTGTGAAAAGGGTAAAATTAAATTAGCTAGTGAAACTGCGCAGACGTGATGAGTATTGGAATAAAATGATGATAAAAAAAAACTTAATTTCAAGTACTTACTTACAGCTGATCTGATCCGCTGAAATTATTAAATAAGAAAATCTTTTTTTTTATTTTTTTTTTATAACCAAAATATGAACTCCCAATTAAATCAAGAAAAAAATGTGGGTTTGTTTTCCGTAAAAGTGCCATAGCTCGATGAAAATGTCTTTCTACGTATCTAAGAGAATCATCAAGGGAAAAGGTTTATGTGTAACTATACCGAAATACTACTTTCTTTATCAAGAATGACTGGGAAGTAACTACGCAACTTTATCAATAAATATAGATTTAATTCCTAATCTCAACTAAATAATACTCATCCACTCATCATTGGATCTCCTGAATTAACACATGCTCTGAATTTCCCTTTTTTATTATTCCCATACGTAGGCATAGTTATTTGTGTTCCCTAAATATTATCTAAAAAGGTCTGCAGGTTATTTTTACTCAAGGACAAACTATCTATAACTCTAAATAGATCGTCCCCAAAAAGCTCAAATATTCTACTAAGCCATGATTTATTACATATTACAACATTTACACAGTGTTGCCACATCCATCGTTATATGTGCCACGTCCAATCACAAAGGATCGTATATTTATGGCACGTTCGCTCTGTCAAACATTGTTGATTTATTGTACGAGAGTTGATACATGTGTTGTGTGGAACTAACAATAACATAATTAGGTACGTTAGTTTTGGATCGTTTGAGGTTCTACTTACCTATTTCTTAAACAGGTATTTGATAAAAAAAACTGATTTTAAATTAATAAAATTACTGATGAAATTGATAAAATTTATGATAACCTGAAGTAATAATTTTATTTTGTGTTCTACTGGTTCTTGATCAAAAGCCTAGGTTTTTCATCAAAAACTAGATTTTTCATAAACCTGCGACATAAACAGGTTGTATCAGAAATAATCAGAATATCTATATAATTATATACCTAATTTCAACCGACCCATAAATTTGGGTTGAGTAGGTATTGTTGTTTTGTACGGGACAGCTGATATTTTTTCTCGATTACGACGTTGGTCCCATGGAGAAAGTTGTTCAGTTTTATGGTATGTACCACATACTTAAATTTGACCACATCTTTCTGTTAAAACATGTAAGAAATGTCGCAGGTTTATGCCAAAATCAGGTTTTTGAACAAAAAGCTATTATGAGCTTTTGATCAAGAACCAGAAGAACACAAAATAAAATTATTACTTTAGTTGGTATGGTTTTTGATTTAAAAAAAACTGGATTTTCTCAGATTTATGATAACATAAGGAAAAAAATTTGTCTTCTTCCGGTTCTTGATCAAAAACTTAATTTTATCATAAACCTGCGACATACAGACTTTGGGTGATGAATTTTCCTTTATCATCCACTAGCCACATAAGTTTTTCAATTCTTTAGGTTATCCGGTGACCATGGTTATCCTGCGGAACTCTTCATTTCTGATCGATCATGTAGGGATATTGCTCGCAGAACAGATGGTAGATGGAGTGGAAAAATTCAGGAGTGGTGACCGCGTACTGGAAGACGTAGCGTTGGAAGACCTCCTACCAGGTGGACCGATGCCCTTGTGGAGATCGCAGGAATCCTCTGGATGCGAGAGGCACAGAACCGGTCGAAGTGGCAATGCTTAGAGGAGGCGTATGTCCAGCAGTGGACGTCTTTCGGCTGAAATGATGTTGATGTTGATCCTCTTGACCCTCTATTATTTGGGGTTGGAGTAGGTTATTTATCAGCCGTTATCTTAATACCTTGCTAATCTGTATATACAGGGTGTTTGGCGCATGGACCGACACAATTTTTTGGGGGATTGGGGGGGTCATTTGCTAGGTTTCACCTAAAGACCTCCATGTCCTAAGTGTGACGGTAATAGTTTTATTTTTTTTTTGTTCTTTCTTTGAATTACCCTAAATCTCGCCTTTGAATCGATATATTTTTTTTGTTTATGGTTGTAAAAGAACAAAATAATTTTTATTATAGTCTACAATGTATTCTTATTCGAAATAAAATAAAAAAATATAGTAACCGTAATAAGTCTTTTCTTAAAACACTCCATAACTGACTCTCTAACTAGTATTTTGACTACATTTGAATTGTTTTTCATAGCGTGTAGCATACCCTTAGAAAGGGTACAAGCTAAAGAACTTTTTGAGATAAAAATAAGGTCAAAATGGCTTTATTTAAAAAAAAAAAAATGAATTTAAGAGTAGTAACTTTTCATACATTTAAACATTTTTAAGACTTTGGAAGCACGTAAGTCATTTTCTACTGATCAATTACATCAAATAATAATTTATTTAGAATAAAAATACATTGCAGACTATTATAAAATTTATTTTGTTCTATTGCAACCATAAACAAAAAAAATATATCGATTCAAAGGCGAGATTTTGGGTAATTCAAAGAAAGCACAAAAAAAAACATATCTCAATTACCGTCACACTTAGGACATGGAGGTCTTTAGGTGGAACCTAGCAAATGACCCCCCCAATCCCCCAAAAAATTGTGTCGGTCCATGCGCCAAACACCCTGTATAAAAATGAATCCCTATTTCCCTTGGTCATCGCATCACGTGTGAACGGATGGAACAATTTCACTAATTCTTTTTTTGTTGTGTTTATTATTGTCAGGAGAAGGTTTTTATGACAGAAAAAAATAAGAAAATTTCGCAGGAAATTGGAAAATTTCAGAAAACTTAACGACTATTTTAACTTCGCGCGTTTACATTGAAATATGTATAGTCAAGACAGGACAACGTCTGTCGGATCAGCAAGTATATCATAACATTAGCCTTGTTTTCCCGAAGGGTTGGGCAGCGGTGTACATTTGCACACCCACATTTCGACAGTTATGTTTAAGTCCCATGTAATAGAGGTAACCCTTTCTAGCTTTATCATTTTCACAGAATCCATTCTATTCGAGGAACACGCCTCTAGTTATTATTTTACTACCAAAAAATGAAATCATTCCGAGCACTACAGGCTGTCACTATGGTTTTGTTTTGTTTACTAGCACTGCGTTTCATACATATAAAATGGTATAAACGTGGTGAAGTTGCCTCGCCGTGCCGTACTCGGAAAAAAAACAAAAGCGAAACGACTCGCCGCATTGCACCGCATGTAGACCTCTTTGCTAACAATCACATTAGGATGCTATTTTTACCCGACTACGGCAAAGCCAAAAGAAAGGGTTATGATTTTAGCAGTCTATGTATGTATGTAAGTAAGTAAGTAAGTATGTAAGTATGTATATGAGTATGTATTTACGTGGGTTCCACCGTAGCGCCTAAATTACTGAACGGATTTTGATGAATGCGGTATCGATAGATTCGTAATAATGGTCCGGGTGACATAGGCTACATAAATTCTTCCTAAATTTAATATGGTGGACTTTACACGTAAAATTCTGACCTCGAAAAAAATAAAATTGAGGTAATCATGACATGTTTGGTATCAAAAGAAAGGTCTTGACGAGCACATTACAAATATATATATACCTATGCCATTATTGTTTAGGTAAATAAATATTTTGGACTTTTTAGATCAATTTTATTTTTCGGTGGTCGGGTTACAGTTTTTTAAACTTTATTCTTGTTAGAAATTCTGGAGACCAAAAGTCGTACAGTTTTTTATGTATTACATGTATTAGTTGTTTGTATGGATTTTATTTTTGGATATATGTTTATTGACTATAATTATGATAATACTTTGACTGAAGGAAAACACAATTGGGTTAATTTACCTCGATATAATTTAATTTCGAAAAGACCTCAAGTTTTTATGTTTTATTCTGTAATTCTAAAATCCTAAGTAATTTCATTACAAAATTGTATTCAAAATGTGCGTATTACTTTATTGAAAACTTTGACTGAACATAATTTTTATAGATAGTTTAATTTATTTTTAAACAATTTTTATTTGATTTGCCGCTAATATTTTGATTCCAGCGCATTATTGCGCTCTCTTTTTTTCGCATGTGGAAGTAATTGACTCTGTCACTTTCTTATTCCCGCCCAGTTCGTATTTAACATATCACCTTAACAGAAATATTGGTACAGCGTGTAAAATATTTTTCGACGTTATTGAGAGGAAAACGTTTTTCTCATAAATGAAAAAAAAAAAAAATTCAGATAAAAGTAACCGATCAAACAAAAATAAAATTCAATCAAAATTTAAATAAAATTACACAGTATTTTACAGAGTTAGGTGGCTATAGTGAATTAGGGCCTAAATAAAGTAAAGTCGTGCATTACAATCAAACCTTGGTAGCTGGATTGCTGCGTGCGTTACATGCTTTTGCAACACACTGTAAAGTAGTTGTAAAGTAGGTGTAATGTGTGTGTATCATAGGAAAGTCTACAAACTGTGCACGATTGTATTGCCTTTAGAATAAAATAAAAGTACTTAGTACTTAGATTTGTTTGATTTTTATAGCACCAGAATATGGCTTGATAAAATGTTTTATTTTCCTCAATATGTTTTACGCGTATTCATTTTCCGGTTAAGCACATAGCAAATCGAACCAATTACAAGCTAAGCAAATATAAATCGTATTTCTAGAAATAATTTCATATTAGAAGACGAGAAGAAAATTCAAAGTAAGAAATACGCAAAGTAAGGTGGTTTTATTCTAAAAACAACTGCAAATAAGTTTTAATTTTGTTATACCTACCGTATTCCTTGTACTTACTGTTGCCAAATAAGTTTTAATTTTGCTATACCGTGTTCCTTGTACTTACTGTTGCCAAATTAGTTTTAATTTTGCTATACCGTGTTCCTTGTACTTACTGTTGCCAAATAAGTTTCAATTTTGTTACACCGTGTTCCTTGTACTTACTGTTGCCAAATAAGTTTTAATTTTGCTATACCGTGTTCCTTGTACTTACTGTTGCCAAATAAGTTTTAATTTTGCTATACCGTGTTCCTTGTACTTAATGTTTTCAAATAAGTTTTAATTTTGTTATACTATGTTCCTTTAAGTACTTACTGTTGCCAAATAAAAGTGATTCTTTCTTTCAAATGTATTAATGAATAAATATTGTAATGAAACATCAGTCCGTAGGCAACCGTGATTGCCGAAAATGGTCCTCCTAATGATGGTTTCCTTAAGTTACATGTTGAAAGAGGAAATTGCTCACCAGTCTTGGCACACGGATTGATGATATCAATCTGTTTTTACTAGCAGGCGGAAGTTAGTTACTTTTCACCTCTTGACAACCACGGGGGAGGCAGATATTCATCGCATGTAGGTAGCTATGTGTGGTCTAGCTAAGCGCACAAAGCCGCGGCGCGGCGGGCCGCAGCAAGTCGCATTGTAAAGATTTGTCAACGCACATTAGTAGCCGCGGCGGGCCACACCGCAACGCAGTAACTGTTTCAGACAAATTCAAATTTCAATACAATACATTGCAAGAATCGTCCTAGATCACTTTAGTACAATTTGTATGAACCATGGCACACTCGCACACATTATGACTTATGATTATGACAGTACCTACAGGTGGGCCGCATTGCAACGCAAAATAATAGCCTCAAAAATTCGCTTGGGGAGCGATCCGCCCGTGCGTTGTTCTATCACCCTGTCCTTCACCTTCCACACCCATTCTGTCCCAGCCACCTTCTTATGGTCGTCGGTCCATCTAGCTGGGAGGCGTCCCACACTACGCTTGCCGATACGCGGTCTCCACTACAGAACTCTTCTGCTCCACCGGCCATCGGTCCTTCGACAAACATGGCCAGCCCACTGCCACTTCAGTTTGCTTACTCTGCTATGTCGGTCATTAAGGTTCTTTTCCGGATAAGTTCACTCCTGATTGTATCCGTCAAAGT
The DNA here is from genome assembly GCA_905163495.3 of Cosmia trapezina. Taxonomy (NCBI): domain Eukaryota; kingdom Metazoa; phylum Arthropoda; class Insecta; order Lepidoptera; family Noctuidae; genus Cosmia; species Cosmia trapezina. Next base: position 11,297,487 of record LR991039.1, read on the forward strand.
AGGTATGGATTATTTTCAAAATTTAAGGGCAGATCGTATTTTTTTTATATATGCTGCCAATTAACTGCTATAAGTAATGGTTGGCTAAGTTTGTTTTAATTTACGAGTGTTTCCATCACTTATTTTATTAATCCCCTATAGCCAAAAACATTAAACTGTTTGATGATAATTATGATATTTGGTAAAAAAAAGGATCAATGGAAATGTATAAATGTGACAGGTTCACGCGGACGAATTAATGATAAATGATTCCGATTCAGACTACGTCGCTATGACAGATTAAAATCGGTTGGATTTGGCCATGAGAGCTGCGGGTATTGAACATAAACATAATATCACGTCTGAAATTTCCGATTCAGAATAGGCAGAGCTATAACTATAATAATATGGTGGATTCTTAGATTCCGAGTTGGTTATAATACCATTCAAATTCATCTAATATTTTGAAGTTGACGTAACAACTGATAGTTGTCTAATATACGAGGGGGCCTAGACAAAATCCCTTTTCTATATATACCTATAGGCCGACCGTTTAACTCGCGTATCGCCTGCGCGGTTGGGTGAAAGGGGTGCGCGGAGCAGAGAGCTGCTCCGCGCACCCCTTTCACCCAACCGCTAACATCTCCCCTCGCTCCCTTCTTACCGCGCAGGCGATACGCGAGTTAAACGGTCGGCCTATAAGCGTTAACGCCAACGGAAAGATCAAATTGTATGTAGTTGACAGCAGCAGTCACGTGACATCTCTGAAGCTAATGTCAACTCCATACAATTTGATCTTTCCGCTGGCGTTCTATACAACTCTCTAATATAGTTAATATTACCTACCCTATTGAATGACTATTTTATGAAATCATGAGATTTGAGGCCAATTCTAACTTATGGAGTTGTATTTATGATTCTAATTATTGTAATTCTGTACTTAAAGCCATATTAGTGATGGCCGCGTATTATATTTTAATCAGCATACAACCGATCTGCAAATTGCAAAAAATGTAAGAAAATTTGAATTTTGGGGGCACCTTATTCTACCTTATTATTAGTTCTTGGCTCGCCCCATGTTATTAGGGGACTTTGACATAAATGGCGAAATGTGAGTGTACTATACTATAGGTTATCTCTGCCCAACCCTTCGGGTAGACAAGGCGTTTTGTTATGTTGTGTAATTTATTTATTTATTTATTTATGTAACAATTGCTTGCTGCACTTACAGTGTACACCAAAGCGTGCAGCAAGCCAACAATATGTTGTTGCATGAAGTTTTCTAGTTGTATGCTAATGCTATGGCATTCAACTAAAAAACCTCATGCAAACATTATACATAGATTTGCTGCTGTAATTAAATATGTCAACATCCGGCTCCTGAGCAATCAGGGCGTTCAGCAGATTGATCGCCTGTGTTGTGGGGGCATATCGAGCAGTATGGGTACGCGCTGGCGGAGCCGCGAACAGGCCCCGCGAGGCACAGGCGCGCGACTGCCGCAGCCGGTCCGGAGCAAACAATGAACAGCGAGCTAGAGTAGTCGCGTCATCGATCTTATTATTTAGCAATAAGTAGTAGTGCATCAAAAGCGCACATTTGCGTCGCAGCTCCAACGTGTTGATGCCTACCATTCCTGCAACAAACAGAGACGGATACAAATAGGGATAATACCCATATATTTTTTTATATAGGTAGCGAGCAAATTTTCGTTGGACCCTTTCTATCATGAGCTTATACTTTTGCTAATGTGGATCCCATACCAGCGCATTGTATTCAAGTTTGCTACGTACAAACGAATAATAAAGAGAGTCTTTAAACCTACTTGCCTGTCTCAATAACAAACCCAAGAGATTGGAAAGCCTTGCTACAGATTATTCACATCTAAGGTCAGTCCAAGATCTTTTATTTCGTTGACGCGCTCCAGAGGGACACCCGATATGTGGTAGTTATGCTGAATGGGCGCACGCGAACGGGTAAAAGAAATAGTCTTGCACTTAGAAGTGTTAAATTCTAAGTGATTGGCTTCACTCCATTTTACCACCATATCAATATCCCTCTGCAGCGCCTCACAGTAATGTGTACTAACTTAAAAAAAAAATGCCGTTGCCATTTATAAATGCCGTCAGGTGTCAAAAATGGGACACACAATTAATTACTCCAGGCAAATTGACGTAAGTGAATGTTAACTTTGACGCGTTCGAATAAATAAAAACAATTCACAATACTCCATTCACAATAAGATTAGACAGTTAAACAAAACTTTTTTCAGACCTTTCAACCGATTTTGACTTCTATTGCGTTGGTGACATGCTGACAAATGGCAGCTGCAGTAAACAGTTGGTATTGTAACCACTTTTCTGCCTGTAATGTCATCCTTAATCCCACGGAATAGAAGTCAAAATCAGTTGAACGGACTGTAAAAAAAACCGGTCAAGAGCGAGTCGGACTGACTCGCGCACCGAGGGTTCCGTTCCGATTTCTGAAAAAGTGTGCTACTTAGATACATCGTTTTATTTTTCCTGTAATCTTTACATAAACTTCTATCACATAGAATAATTTCAGATTTTACTCTTTGCAAACTTCGGAGATAAGGGGGCGGAGGGAACGGTATTTTTTTTTACATTTTTCACCAAAAGTCGAAAACGAATGTGCAAACAGCGCTATTTCATATGATACCCCACATGCCCTAGTAGCCTCACTTTAAATTTTTAAGACCGCCTTTGAGTCCCTCTAAAATAGTTCTCTCAAAATAGTTGGGTAAACCTCATCTAAAATTATTCCAAATTTCAATTTGATAGCATCTGATAGTTACTGAGATATCTAGCTGTGACAGACAGACAGACAGACAGACAGACAGACTGAGTCACACCATAAGGGTTCCTTTTTTACCATTTTGGTACGGAACCTAAAAAGGTTTTTTGAAATGTCTTATCTTATTGTAAATGGAGTATAGTACTATTATTTATTCTGTTGTATAGGGCCCTCTGATTGTTACCCCTCAACAGTTAGCAATATAAAGCAAAAGCAAGGTAAGAAGCAAAGCAAGCTGGAGGGCATACGGACATACCTTTGTAGCTGTAATTTTGTGAACTAAGCTTTGGATAATAAACAGGTCGTAACCTAAAATATAAACCGAGTGATATATGTAGGTACAGTCACCGCCAAAATAGCGGGACGAACCAATGGGGACGAACAGACTGTTCAAAATGATCCCAATAACTAAGAAAATTAAACTTTATCTCAATTGGATAAAGTTCTTGTCAGAATGACAGTTATCGTGTAAGTACTGTCTTCATTCTGAAACATTCCTTGTGTCATTGAGTTAATATTTAATTTGTATAGTTGTTTAGATTAACAGTCTGTTCGTCCCGATATTATTGACGCAGAATGAATAAATAAATAGCTTTACATTTTCACAAAAGGTAGTACGGTCCTAGACAGTCGCTACCTTCATGGCTCGCGCCTCGTGTTCAGTGCCAACGTCAAATCCTGATTCCAATCCGATTAGCCGCTGTGATCGGGGGCCCAATATTTTATGCCGTTTCATTCTTAAACATCCCTATTGATTGAAATCAGGTTTGCGATGTAAAACTGAATGGCTCCCTACATTTCTATAGGTACGTTTCGGAATTAAAGATAACTAAGTATGTACTTATATATTTATTTTATTTATTTGTTTCATGAATTAATCAAGCTTGCTTTAAGCTGCGCCCGCGTCCCCACTTGTAATGCCGGGGCCACATTAACTTCAACTTCAATGCCAATAAACGCCATATATATCGTGGTAGTTAAATCTCGGTAAGGATTCGCGTTACACACGCACATTATGCGTACGGTACCATTTTAGACAATAGTGTTGTAATGTTTTCCAAGACCTAAAAATCTTTTATTTTAATGAAATTAAGGATTTTCTTAAAATACTTACCCTTTCACTCTATAGAATAGAATAGAATAGTGTCTTTATTAGAGTAACCAAGACTCAACAAGATTGTTAGTAAAACTTACGACTATGTTAGTAAACACAGACACTAAACAAAAACAGAACAAGAAATAACAAGATAGATAAGTATATAAGATAGATAAGTATAGAAAACTTAAAGTAGTAGATATGAAAAAAAAAACGCCTGGCTAGATCAAGAGTTTCACCAGTCAGTGAAAAAATTGGATTGAGGATAATAAATATATAAACCTTGTACCTTGTCCTTGTCCTTGGTTGTTTCTTGATTGTAAAAAAAATAATTGAATAGGTATCACTAAAAACATGCAAAAAGCACTTACGTATTTTGATAACTTCGGCGTAAATAAGATGTTTTTTTTATTTATTTTTTAACGATCATCTACAAGGTTTATTTATCCTCAATCCGATTTTTTCACTGAGTGGTGAAACTCTTGAGCCAGCCAGACGTTTTTTTTTTCGTGGCTACTACTTTAAGATTTCTATATAAACTTATCCAAAAACACATAACACCATTTTCTAGTGAAAGGGGTTACAGTAAAACAACAAAGTATCATTAAAATTAATATATTGAACTTTCCCATGTACAAAACCCCTGCTTAAACGTCTATAGACAATAATTTATTACTTACAATTAGTTCAAATGCCTACCTATTTATAAAATTCCCTTTTCAAATATTCCCCTCCGTTACGTTTAAATTACTTTAAGTTTATGTTAAACTTACTTGACCCCTTAAGTTATACTTAGTGAATATTTGTTTGGTACTGGTGTCCTACGACTTCTATCTAACTACATCTATCAGTTACTAAGTAAGTTATTATATTTATTAAAATACGGCCATTTTTTATTATTATTTTTATACACAACAATAAATTAAAACATTAATTCAATCTTTATCCCTTACCTTAAATAAGTTAATACACGAAAATTACTAAGTACTTATATACTATTTAATAAAAATCGGATACAAAAGTAAAAATCGGATACAAAAAGTAAAAATCGGTTATGTTTTAGGCTTGGACTTCCCTAGCGTTCTCAACAATGCTTGTCACAATATTATCTGTAGCCTTTCCTTTCTGGCCTTCATTTTCGACTACAACCCTGTTGATGATATTAGCACAATCCTTATTTTCAATTATACTGACATGATTGCCTTCCAGATAATGTACAGTGACTGTGTTCTCGGTGTACTTATCAAGGCCGTAGTTCTCTTCAACGACGACGTAAGGAGGGTTTTCTTTCGGACGGAGAAGAATGATAGGAGATTGCAGTTTGGTGAAAGCTTTAGGATTGAAGTTAAGAACTGCTTTGAGCCTGTCGTAGGCGGTTCTTGCGATATTGGCGATAAATTTATCGGAGTACTTGTGTTGAACTGGGGAGCTTTTAATCGTGAGGGCGACTCTATCATCATAAGATTCGATTTCGTTGAGTTTGTCCATAAGGCCTTTGGTGACGTCATTGTTCGGGGCGATGATGTCGACGGTGTGACAAAGGAGGTTGTTCTGCAGTTGCAGGTCGTTCTTAAAGCTGATGGTCATTGTCAGGACCGCGTAGAGGAAGTCAGGGGCGCCGTCCAAGCAGAATACTGTTCCCTTGAAACCTGGAAGGAATAAGGAAGGTCAGTTGGTGGTACCTGTGGCTCGAAACGTGATGAGGAGTAAATTATAGTGGTTGTTTGAAGTTGAAGTTTTTGTCTAATAGGCTACATTAGATAGCTTTAACGTAGCTAATCAATCAGATTGGTGCCCTTGGTGCAACCTACCTTAACAAATGCTTAGTAAACTGTACGACTTTTGAATACATTCAAACTAAGGCCGCGTCCTGTTTGAGCGCGATTGTTGCGCGATTACGCCAGCGTCGCGTTTACCACTACACCACTATCACTACCACTCTTCACTACTATTATACTACTCCTATTACTACTACAACTGTTTATATCACTTTTTGGTTGGTGAACGCGTGGTCACGCCAACAGAGGGCGCCTTCTGGTTTTACAAACAAAAAGTGACACATGAACGCAACGATCGCATATGCACTGGGTAAGTCTTTACTATGCAAGGTGACGACCGCTTACCTTCTTTCTCCAGTCTCGAAGCTAACTCCAAGGTAAGGAGAGAACCGAAACTGTATCCAAGCAGCCAGAACGGAGCACCAGGCGCCAGTCTTGAGATCACCGTCTGAAAATGAAAAAAATACTTGAAATACCACAAAATCTAAAATTATAAACGATAAAAGTGACATATTGTTTTTATTGAGACCATTATTTGTTTCCAAGTTAAATGATTTGAGTCGTTTATTGCAAACGTCAATGAAATCAAAAATGGAAAGTGAAAAGTCAATTAAAATTGGACCTTCTCCCAGAAACTATGTATCAGTAATTAATAGAAGAATCGGTAACCTTTGAGTCTCATAACATAACTGGAAAAACGCTGATGTTCTATTTTCCTTCAGAGAATACGGTTGTGATGATATTATGTTGATTGATTCTCCAAACGGCTACAGGTAACTTCTTTCCGTAAAGTAGACCATCAGCCTGTTAACCAACCTATCAACTAAGAAAGGAATCCTCACCTGGTGCAGTCTATCAACCATCTGGTCCAACGTCTCATCCTTGTGTTCCACTCCGAGTTGCAGCACGCAGACCTTGATCTTCAGTCTTTTGCAGAGCGGTTCCAGGACTGCCGCGCAACCTTCCAATCCTGGCAGCATGAACACGACGCGCTCCATCACGTGGATAGCCTCATCACCCTAGAAAGAAGCAATCAAATTTTATAAAGGTTGGTGACCATGCTGGAAAGTGCAGCGTGGGTAGGAAGACCAGGTGAAGCTCGCCGGAATCCGCTGGATGCAATGCAAGTCATAGGACGCTGTAGCGATATTTGTGTGGTTTATGTCCAATAGTGGACGTCTTTCAGGAGGAGCTCGTGGCTAAGTAGTAACAGCAGCACGGGTCAATCTATCAGGTTAAGATACGCTTGCCGGGGTTGGTCCGTGGATGGGTGACCATCTTTGACATTCGTTACGGGTCGTCAGAAGCCCGAAATTCTGACAACCAGTCTTAACAAGAGGTATCGTTTTACCCGTCACTGGGTTGTGGAGGTCAGATAAGCAGTCGCTCTATATAAAATATTGGTATTCAGCTGCATCCGGTTAGACTGGAAGCCTTCCCCAACATAGTTGGTAAAAGGCTAAGCAGATTGATTGAGTGGACGTCTTTCAGTATACCTAAAATATCAATCAAATATTATACTTTCAGTATACCTAATGATGATGTTTTAGTAGGAATATATACACTGTCTTGAAATAAGAAATAATGTCAGGGACGTACATAACGGGACTTTGGTTAAGGTCTGTTAAGTATGTAGGTACTTATGAATACTATTCGTAACTGCTCTTCTTGAAATGAAGTATCAAAATAATTCACAAGACAGTGATATTCACAAAATTGTATACAGAATATAGAACTAATATAGAAATATACAACTGTATACAGACTACAATTAAATACACCAAGCAAATATAAATATTATTTCGACTAAACAAATAGAACTATTTTTAGAACTAAACGGATCCTCAGAAGCTGTTTCTGACCAGAAAGTTGTAGTGAACTTGCACCCTCGAGATGTTTCACATTTATCACGACTTTCGCAAGTTCGATCCAGTTTCTTATTGAATGATCTATTGGAAAACTTCGCAGTCTGAGTGGAAAGTGTTGAAACTACCTATTGGAGAATAAACAGCAGCGATCGTTTGCTACCTTTTCTCAAGGAAATAGGTACAATAAACCTATTGTGTTTCCTTGAGAAAATAAATTTTGCAGTGAATCTAACTTGATTATGGACCATTCGCTTGTATCAGAAACTTCTGCGTGTATAATTTTACCTATATTCTGTTTTCTTATAGTTTTTTAACTAAAAGTAACGTACGAGCATTTTAAATTGAAAAAAGATCATTAAAATCTATCAACAATGATCTTTTATGAATCTTCAGCATGCTGATCTGCATCTGCAGCATCATTATAGAGTGCGTTTTTTGAAACCGTGATGACAAATATCCACCGTCATTGCGGCCGCACTATGATGTTTTTCAACCGACAACTTTAAACCCTGGCCCGTTCACGGTCTCGAGCGATGCGTCTAACAAACCGACTTGAATCAAGCGACACGCGCGCGCTGTCTACGTATGTCGCTCCGCGTTGCGGTAATTCGTCGCTTGCTCTAACTAAACAACTTCTTTCATTTGTTTTCTCCGCAGTCGCTATCACTAGACGCGTGTCACTAGAGCATGTAGCTCCTACACGGAAGGGTAAGCACATATTGCTCGATGGATGCATTTAATAGGTACAATTTCTTTTCTAACTACAATACCCCTTGAAAAAGTTCAATAGGTGGGTAATCTTACCTCAACAGCATCGCTGACCATGGTAGGCATGTATACAAGGGGTTCAGATACGGTGTTCTCGTCTCCGAAGTTCCTCATGAGCACCCTAAGACCGACACCTCCTTCGATGTTGACGGGACGAGACGCTGACGTCGAGGCTGCGGCTTCACGCTGTGCTGTTAGTTCTACCAGCCTGGTGGGAGACGATTATTTAATTAGGAACGTGTAGGTATATCTAGTATAGGATCGGCGATCGTAAATAAGTGGCTGGAACAGACTGGATGCGGGAGGCGGAGAAATGGGTGGTGATTGGTGGTGTAGCGGTGAATGTAAGGCTGAGTGGAGCATGTATGGAGAAGTTTTTGTCCGGACAGTGAGAGTGTAAAATAAATTCTGCTTAGTGAGTTCTTTAGAATCACAATTACTAGGCGATAAAGTTTGTGCTAAAAAGCGTGCAACGAAGTGGAAGAATCGAGTCAATATCAATAAACCCCCAGTCAAAGGCTCCCTCCCGGAGACGAGCGACGCGATTCTGGTGGAACATTTTCTATGGAAACTTCATTGAAATTGTTCTACCGGAGTCGCATCACGCTTGTCTGTGAGTGCCTTAAAAGGCCGCCCAGTCGTTGAATAAAACGTAATTAGGGTTCCGTACGAAAACGGTAAAAAGGAACCCTTATGGTGCGACTCAGTCTGTCTGTCTGTCTGTCACAGCTGGATATCTCGAGAACTACTAATGCTATCAACTTGTAATTTGGAACAGTTTTAGATGACATTTACCCAACTATTTTGCAAATAAAAAGAAAGAAAGAAATAAAAATGTTTTTTTTTTGCAACAGGGATTGAAACGGGTTCTTAAAAATTCAAAGTGGGACTACTAGGGCATGTGGGGTATCATATGAAAGAACGCTGTTTGCACATTCTCAAACATTTTTTTATTTTTTTTAGGCCAACTTTTGATGAAAAAAAAAAATACCAAAGAAGAAGAAAAAGAAAAGAAGAAGAGAAGCTTGCATAGAGAAAAATCTGAAATTATTCTATGTGATGGAAGTTTATGTAAAGATTACAGAAAAAATAAAACGATGTTTCTAAATAGCACACTTTTTCAGAAATCAAAACGGAACCCTCGGTGCGCGAGTCCGACTCGCTTTTGACCGGTTTTTTTTAAATATTTTAAATACTTGATGATAGAATTCGAATTTCCATCTCTAATCACGTTTTGACTTCGATTGAGGATCACGATCAACAGAAGATGAAAGAAAGATCAACTAAAGATAAGTCTGTGATTGACGCTTTGACGTTAAGTAATTAATTAGCTACATTAGCTTACATCTCAACGATTAAAATCCATCATTATGTACAGGTAATCAAGATCACGAACAAAAACAATGGCGCCTGAAAATAAAACCGAATATTGATGAAGTAAAATTATATAGAAATCTGATCTTTCATCTAATTTACGGCAAAAGTCTGTTACCTCAGAGGCCGTTATGAATATCTCAGATCTCAGAAAACATGAACGAAATGGAAATATAATTCGACACACATTTGCTTCGAGATTTTTTCTTTGTGTGCTTGGAATAGCATGTTGTATTATAAAGAGTTTTGTATTATTTTCTTTAGCTAGTTTATTTCTGAAAACCTTGTTGGAAAACCGAGTCGTTTCGGGCAGAAAATGTTATTTCAAGTTTGTATACGCAGTGGTATGGGAGATTTTTTCCGGTGTTTAGATAGCTGAAGAGTTATTTGTCGACAATTTGAGCGATAGAATGCGTATTTTACTACTGTAACAACTAAATGTGTAGGTACACATGAATGCAATAAAGAATTTGAGTTTGAGTTTTATATTTCGTGATGATATAGAGATATTATGATGATAGATAGAGAAGTAGAGGAACTCCAAAGAAAAGATGGATGGATTGTGTGAGGAATGTTATAAAAGAGAAGGGAGTGAATGATAGAGTGACGGTTGACAGGGGAGAATAGAAGAAGAAAACGTGCTTGCGCCGACCCCACTTAACATGGGATAAGGGCAGAAAGATGATGATGATAGAGATATTATGATAATGAGTCACAATTTGGTGAAATTATCATAATATATTCACTTCAGAACAACAACTCAAACTTTCAAGTTTGTAATAGATTATTGCCGGCTTTTCACTATGGGATATACCTTATGATGGGATTGCCTTGAGATTAATATTTTATCGCTCGTCATACATTTTGTTCGAGACCGTTTACACTGTGCTATTACATCGCATTCATAGATAGCTCAAGATGAAATATATAGGGTTACTTTTAATTCGACGTATTCCTTGCAGGCGTCATATTAGGGTTAAAATGCAACAAATTAAGCCACCAAATGTCAGTCTTTTTTTTGTAATTTTTGCCTAATAAAAATATAAATTACGAAAAATAAAATGTTTAATTAGTGATCTTTGCCAAAGTTTTAGGCTTTTTCAACTATTAATTTTTAACAAAGATCTGCTACGGCATCAGCTCCTAAATAAAAAAAAAAAATTTAAATTCCAGTAAAGTCGCGCCGTAGATCATTTTTGAATTGTATTTTTCATAAAAAACTAAAAATCTAGCTAACTCAAAAACTATTGAATTACGGTAGAACATTTGGTGGCTTAATTTGTTGCATTTTAACCCTACTATGACGTCCTGCAAGGAATACGTCGAATTACAAGTAACCCTGTATAAGTATTACATCCCATAGTGAAAAGCCGGCTTTAAATCACAGTTTTTTATGCAGACAAAGAAGTGCTATCTAGCCTGTTGAGGTAATCACACTAATATTATAAAAGCGAAAGTTTGTGAGTGTGTGTGTGTGTTTGTATGTTTTTTACTTCTTCACGCTCAAATGACTGGACCGATTTGGATGGAATTTAGTATGTAGATAGCTTATTAACACATAGACTACTTTTTATCCCGGTCTACGCGGGTGAAACCGCAGGGCTCAGCTAAACTTTAATAAGCCTTTGACAAAAGAGTGGCCTGCAGCCAAAAAACACATGAAATCTTGATCATTCGGTTTGTGAAATTTTAGGTAGAACACAATTCACGCAAAAAGATGATCTAAGGTTGAGCACTATTCATGTTTTGCTTACCTGGCGAACGTCAATGTCCTAATGTCCTGGGCAGTGAGGAAGATCTCGAACTCTCTCTCCAGGGTCTGCTTGATCTCCACGGCCATCATACTGTCCATACCCAGCTCAGCGAGAGACACTTGTTGAGATACTGTCTTCAAGTCCTTGATGCCTGGTGGAGAGACGAAATATTGTAGTGAAGAAATTAAACCGTTGAAATTGTTGTTAGGCGGATTAAAACGTGGCTGTAGTGTAAAGCCTCGTTTACACGAGTAGACATATCACACTAATATTTTAAAGGCGAATGTTTGTGCGTGTGTCTGTTTGTATGTTTGTTACTTCTTCACGCTCAAACGGCTAGACCAATTTTGATAACATTTGGTATGGAGGTAGCTGACACCCTCGATTAACACATAGACTACTTTTTATCCTGGTCTACGCGCAGCTAGTGCTCCATAAATCACTTGGCCGTTCTCGCTTCTCCCATAGGCATTCTCGCCTCTGGAGGGTCGAGAAACTTATGCCTTGAGAAAATGTTGAATGTAGATGCTGATATTCCGATTTGCTTAAATTTTGAAAAAAAAAAACAGGTGCTCTCTTTTGGACGGAATACCATGACAATAAGTGTAAGATACAAAGCAAATTTAAAGTATATTCATAGTACATTCATTAAGATAATTATAGGTACCTACCTACCTACTTACCTAACCGTTTCAAGTTTAAAAGTCCGTTAGAAATTGGAGTGCATAGTTAAAATCACCATTTTGAGCGCCAAATCTAATTAGGACCTACCTAATTATGGCGCGGTATTAGCTTAATATACATAAAAATTGGTTTCTTGGTTTGTTAAGTATGACGTAACGCAATGAAATTATCCGACGCAAAAAATACAGTGGACAGAGAAGGGTTTAAAGAAAAATTTTAACCTAATAGAATAGTAAAAAATTGTTTGATATTCCCAGTAAAAATTTGAAAGTTGCTCCACAAAAATAAACTTTGGCGTCGAACATCTCTGTATTTTCAGCGATAACAACATTCTTTTTTTTAAGAATTTACTGGGATTAGCATTTTTTTTTAACTTAACCGGACAACTATTTAATTTATTGTGTCTATTCTGAATAATCTAAAGAAAACCCGGAAAATAGATGCACATTCGCAGCTTAGTCACATCTCGGCAACACAAGTATTATTTTCAATATTCAACATTATTTCAAGCCAGCTAATGGTGACAATAGATTACACGGTTGTGTGCCGTTTAAAATCGTAGTCAGTCCGCGCCTTATGTAAACGATTTCCATTTGTACACATCTCTAAATACTCCGCCGGGTATAATTGAGATTATCTGAGTATTACCAATATCATATCAATGGAATTATTCGCATGTAACTAATCTTACAGCAGATATTGTTCATGTTAATGGTTAGGCCCTAACCATATTGTTGTCATTGTTTAATGATACGACAATGTTAACAACAGTTCTGGCTATAATTTAATTGGAAACTACAATTATCATTAACTTAGTGATTGAATTTGAAACTTCAGGGTAACTAACTACATATACTGTTTTGTAGTTAGTTACCCTGAAGTTTCATCATGCATCAGAAAGGTGTGGACTTATTTATGGGTGTGGTATATACACCATCAAACTGAACTTACGGACAACGAAGTGAAGTGATAAGGCTTCCATTTTTCTTTTTAAACCCTAAAAATACCTAATACGGTATTACACCCATTTTTGAAAAGTGTTTCAATTAGATTCTATAGTGCTAATAAGCCACTAAAAAAACACATTTTTTTTATTCAATCGATAAGTGCCATAAAAATGCATTTAAATTTTACATTTTCACGTTTCGCGCGAAAACGCTGGACGCAGTGGACGCCATATTGCTCTGTGGTCATGACGTCAGTTCGCTGAGTAAACAAACCTCAGAAGAACGACTCAAACACTATAAATACGCTGATCAGTTGACAGTTGACATTAACACTTTTTAATTTATACATCCGTAATGACGTAATAACATGGCAGCTACTTTCATGGTGTTAGAAAACAGATAAAAAAAACTGAAAACTGAGAATTGAATTTTAAAATTTCTAACATTTTCCGACCGCCTTTTTGCACAAGCTATTTACCGAAAGAGAAAAAATCTAAAAATATACTATATATTTTTAGATTTTTTCTCTTAAAGGGTAAAATACCGTATTTTTGAAAAAAAGTGTTGAGATGTATAGTTGGAAAACGTTCTAAATACAGATGTAAGTGTATCTAATTGCCTTTGTGCGTAAGAGTTTAACCTGAACAGAGTTTGTTTACACGTTCATTTGATGTTTTCAGAATATATGTATATTTATTTATTTATTTATTTATAGTTAATTAAAACGGTACAACACCAATTACATTAATTAACGTAGAAACTTACTTTACTTAAAAACTAACATGGTACAGTAGACTCCCTTGCATACTTTCTCTCACAGAACACCAGACATATACGCATAATTTTACTCCATTCATCCGCAAAAATATCACATTACACATATTGTATGACATTGACCAACTCACCCATAATCTGTGCTACAGCATCCACAATGTTGCCACATCCGGATCCGCCAGCCTTCTTCTCAGCCACGACGATGGATGACACGATGGCTGCGTCCTGCTTCATGAACTTGTCGAGGGCAGACAGACAAGAGGAGATCCTCTGCTGGAGGGTTCCTCCGATCTCGAGTTGGACGTCCTCGTCTTGCATATCGGCTACGAGACCGACCTGGGGGGATAAGGTGGGATTAGTTTTGTGGTTTTTGGGATGGTTCAAGTCTTATGCTGATCAATGGATTATTCATGCCATAGGTCGCTCAGCGCGCTATGGATCGGGTTATGCTCGGGGTTTCTTTGAAGGATAAGATCAGAAATGAAGTTATCCGGAAAAGAACTGGAGTTAACGACATGCTTGCAGAGTAAGCAAGCTGAAGTTGCAGTGGGCTGGCCATGTTTGTCGAAGGACCGATGGCCGGTGGCGCAGACGAGTCCTGGAGTGAAACCTTTTTGATTTAAAAGAGTGTCCGTGGATTTTCTTGCCCATTCTCTCCATAGAGATCTACGATATGAAATGGGCAACTAGCTTCAACTTTCTGACTTACCTACTGACCGACTCTTTGACAATTCAAAAGTGCCTGTAATTGGTTTAATTGAAATAAATGCTTTAAGTTTGAGTGCAGACCGCGTATCGGCAAGCGTAGTGTGGGGCACCCCCCAGCTAGATGGACCGACGACTTTATAAAGTTGTCTGGCACAGACTGGATGCGGAAGGCGGAGGACAGGGTGTTGTGGCGCAGCCTGGGAGAGGCCTATGTCCAGCAGTGGACTGCAATAGGCTGAGTTGATTAATGGAAGGGATTTGAAATAATTGACAACGCTTGTCACGGTAAGTTGCTGGTTCTGTGATTTGTTATAATAGGTCTTTAGGTAGGTATCTATGAAATTGCCGATTTTTGATACCGGCTAGTGTGAAGATCAATATCTTTCATTCTATTTAGAATTCCAAATTCAAATTAATTTTATAATATAGCTATGATATTTAAAAAAAAATCAGTTGTTCATTTGTTTTCGCGCCGTTCGATTTTTCTTTGATATCGATGTTTCTGTAACCATGGAAAAATCAAAATAGCGCGCTATTTTCGAATACGAGTTCCGTCGCCAACAATGCAGCACAGACAGCACGTGTATGGACAAAGTACCGCAAGTGTACGCACGGTACGTTTTTGGTTTGATCGCTTCTGTTCTGGAAATTTTGATCTCAACAATGAGCCCCGGAGAAAAATTTCAAATCCAACGAGAAAGTGAAAAATGCCTTTAAAGAATTCATCGATTCCTGTCCCCTAGGATTTCTATATTGTAGAGGCATCAACGAACTTTCAATGTTTATTTAAAAAAAAATTGATTGATTATTTTTCTATGTAAAATGGCAATTTCATAGATAAAGACTAACCCCCTTATTCATAAAAAAATAAAACGCTCTAAACACCTGCTTTAGTTAAAATAGTGTTTTGTCAATTTCTTTCGAATTATGATTTGAATTTGAAAGAAGAAGACAAAACACTATTTTAACTAAAATTGGTTTATAGAGTGTTTAAGTTTTTTTATGAATAAGGGGGCTAATGTATTGGGACGGTGACAAGTCAGCGGTCAACTACACGTTTGGTGTGAACGCGGCCTTACAGGTCTGTGGAGGTTGGTCACATTTGTAGTATAAAAATAAATTACGGTCGGTTGGTCGGTCGGTCATAAAGGATTATTTTATATATTACAAGTAGGTACTGTCCAGTAACTGAGCTTTTAAATACTGTCATTCAGCTGCGTCGAATAAGACAGAGTCGGAATTCATCACAACGAATATTATAAAAGCGAAAGTGAGTTTGTTTGTCACGCTTTCACGCTAAAACGGCTGAACGGGTCTGGATGAAATTTGGCACATATGTAGACCATGACCCGGATTATAATTGGGAGTGAGAATAATTTTCGACCTCCATGAGGGCGAAGCCGCGGGCAAAAGGTAGTAAAAGATAAAAACTAAAGTGACACTATAATTTTTAACATGCTTCATTTTCCTATTTGTTTCAGCTTGCTTGTTTATCTAAAGAAAACAGAATAATACTTACGTCACCAACAGCTCCCCACTGCACGGCCAGGGCTGGGAGGCCGAGCTTCTTCCTCCATTCGCAGATCCTCTCCATCACGGAGTTGGAGAGACCGTAGTTGGTCTGACCAGCGTTACCACGACCACAGGATACGGATGAGAAGATAACGAAGTCCCTATGAATAAGAAAATACTATAGAAATCTGTTTCTGTTGAGGTGGAGTTGTCCTGAAAGAGACTTTGACGAATGAAGGTCAACAAAACAATAAGCATCAATCTTATGGTAAAAAAATAAACAAAGCATAACAAAGCCTTAAACTTGAATTTAAAGTTTAGACAAGCTGTTAAGTCACATCTTATTATAAAAATCGATGTAGTATGTTTCCTTAGGACTCCAAAACGGCTGGAGCGATTTTGATGAAATTTTCAGGCAATGTTCAGATTAGCCCAGCGGGTGATCCTGTGAAGTTTATTTTTTTTGCGATCTAGCTAGTATAAAATAAAAATTCAGACGATTTCTTGGAACATTTCAAAGTTCACTACAGATAGCGCGCGAGTTGAATGCAGAGCTTAGGAATGCGGTAGTGCTGTGACCTAATTATAATTACAATACACTGCAGGCGCGTGAGGTGGGGCGTGCGGATAGCGGGGGGAGATGCTCCCGCTCTTTACCTCAGACCCCGACTGCATTCAACTCGCGCGCTATCTGTAGGTACTTACTATTCAATGACAATTAAATATAATTAAAATGAAATGCTGTTGCCTGTTCGTTGGTAAACACATCACTTGATAACGTCTGTACAGATTTAACAATTTTTTTTTTTATTTATAAAAATGTTCATGATGGTCCGAATTAGGTTTTTAAGGGATGAAAAATAATTGTAAAAGTTGCCCGGAAAATCAAAAAATTGGGAAAACTGAATGTGATTTTTTCTATTTCATTTAATATAAGAATTACGTATTGAAATATCGAGTCAGCTAGTAAAAAATAAAAAATGCTATTTAAACCTTAAAAGTAGTTGATACAGCAGTAGATACAGCAACGAAAAATATCCGCCTTAAAGCACTTCCTTTATAATATTTTACTGTTAATGAAAGAAGAAATAGCTCAGCAAATCAACTTAATCTAACCATCGTAAAATAAATATTAAATTATTGTATTATTTTACTGCTGAAGAGTTATACTGTGTTACAAAAACATAGGCACAGAAACCTACGTATTAAGTTTGTAAATACTGCCCTTTGTTTTTGCTTCCACAAGGGATTAATAAATAAATTCTGGACACTATAATTGAACTCCCGGGGAGAAACTTCAGTCGTAAAACTTGTTCAATAATCTACTTCACTGAGATACTTCAATGTTGCTATCATAAAATAAATTTGAGAGCAGATTGTATTAAGTACCGGATAATATTTTATCTTCTTTCATTTTACAATGGTGCACCAACATTGGGTCGGAGAAACTCAAACTCAAAGCATTTATTTCAATTAAACCAATTACAGGCACTTTTGAATTGTCAAAGAGTCGGTCAGTTAGTTGAAGAAAGTTGAAGCTAGTTGCCCGTTCCAAAACATCTCTATGGAGATAGTGGCGTATAGTCGTACAACGAAAAAAATCGGATATTCACTGTGGCCATAATCGATGACCACAGAATTATCTCTACCATATTTCCAAATAACAAGCGAGAGGATATATTGAAGCGTATACACTGCACAGCCTATAGTGCCATTTAAATGGCACTATAGGCTGTCTAGTTTGACGCGCAAGATAAAGACTCTCACGCGCACCGGAATTTAACCGCGCTTCGTTTATATGTAGGTAGATTTATTATTTATTTATTTATTTATTTACAGCAATCTTACCTACATCTACGATTACAGATCTGAGATCCAATTCGATAGCGTGGCCTTAATGCTAAATCCTAAATCTACATCCTATAAAATTACAAAGATACTATATGCTAAATCTTAACCTACATCTAAATAACATGTTATATATAATGCAGCTTTTGCGAATTCACTCAAGTTGCACCACAATACATCAACCCTCTCGTGAACCTCGTTATGACAAAATGATATGATTAAATAAATTTTTAGCTCAGTACCTAAGTTCTTGACATATTTAAATACCGTCAATTTAACGCAAATTTTACTGCACAGTAAGGAACTGTTTACGTGTACCAGTATAAAACAGTGAATTTTTTCTACCGAAAAAATTTCAAGTAGTCATGTTTCGGTTTTAGTACAACAGTAGACAATGGTGCCGATTCTGCTGTGCACAAACTAAACTTAATTTAGGCTATTGCTAACTTTTTCTTTTTATTAAAACAAGAAAGAGACGGACGTAAATTAGAGCTGTCAAATTTAGTTGAACTACTATTTCCATAGACATTTAGACGACACGTAAAAACATGTCGACTAAAAACACGATGAAGCGCAAGGCGTAAACTAGTTTGACATTTCTAACTTAGTTCATAGCTATAGCCGTCCTTTTCTCGCGCTGCCTGTTAGTAAAAGATAGCGATTCTCTAATTTTGGTTTAGTTATTGAACAAGAGAATCGGCACCAATGTAGTCAAATAACACATAATGGAAAATCCAAATGACTTAACCATTACATTTGGACATAAAGGAAAAAAAAACAGAAAATGATCGTTGTTTCCCTAGATTATTACAAATATTGTATACTGAAAAATTTTCAACAACTGATCTTTTTAGGGTTCCGTACCAAAATGGTAAAAAAGGAACCCTTATGGTGTGACTCAGTCTGCCTGTCTGTCTGTCTGTCTGTCACAGCTGGATATCTCAAGAACTACTAATGCTATCAACTTGAAATTTGGAATAGTTTTAAATGACGTTTACCCAACTATTTTTCAAATAAGAAAGAAATAAAAATATTTATATTTTTTTGCAACAGGGACTGAAAGGAGGTCTTAAAAATTCAAAGTGGGGCTACTAGGGCATGTGGGGTATCATATGAAAGAGCGTTGTTTGCACATTCTCAAACATTTTTTTTTCTTTTTTTTAGCCCGCATAGTTTTCGACTTTTGAGAAATAAACATTTATCTTATCTTATCTTATTTGATGAAAAATGTAAAAAAAATACCGTTCCCCCCCTTATCTCCGAAGTTTGCAAAGCGAAAAATCTGAAATTATTCTATGTGATAGAAGTTTATGTAAAGATTACAGGAAAAATAAAGCGATGTCTCTAAATAGCACAGTTTTTCAGAAATCATCAACAAAAATTACATATAAATGATGGTACGGAACCCTCGGTGCGCGAGTCCGAATCGCTCTTGACCGGTTTTTTTTCCTCTACATGAGAGTTTAACCTTAATGCTTGGTAGATTGGTGCCTAGTCTCCATTGATCAGATATAGATAACTAGCTGTGGCCCGCGACTTCGTTCGTGTGGAAGTCGTAAGATACACAATATACTAAAATAACAGCCACATTTTAATAAAACTTTCTCGTCCCCGATCCGCCGCGTTGCATCGCCCGCCCGTGCTATTTGTTCACAATTTCATGGGTTTTCATTTTTTGCACGGAACCCTAATTCTTTTTCTAAAATAAAAGTTAAGCCTAAGTTACTCCTTATAACATCAGCTATCTGCCAGACCTGTCAAAATTGGTCCAGACGTTTTGGAGATTAGCTGGAACAAACAGAGAGACAGACAGACAGAAAGTATCCTATGTCCGTTTCCTGGTTCTAAGCTACCTCCCCACAAATTTTCAGCCAAATCGGTTCAGCCGTTCTTGAGTTATAAATAGTGTAACTAACACGAACTCCTTTTATATAATAGATGACAGTATCTATTAAAAGGTAACCTATCAAACAAACATCTCTAAAAATAAACAAAATTGTTTCCCACTTACTTCAAATTAGGGCACATTTTCCTCGACAGCTTATCCAAATGCACGGTAGCCATCGCCTTAGGTCCGTAAGAGATCTTGAAGCTCTCAGGAGTCTGGTTCTGGAAGATGGAGTCCTTGAGGATCACAGCCAGGTTGAAGATGGCGTCTACAGGTCCCATCTTGAGCGCCATCTGGAGCATTTGTTCGCATCCAGCCTCGGTGGTGATGTCGTGTGTCGAAATTTGGACGTCGGCACCGTATGATGCCCAAGCCCTATAGAAGGAAGGAAAACCTTTAGCTATTCTATTACTAAAGAATTTGGACCTTGTTCTTTCTGCCACGAAGTCTAATTTCGCAATAATTACGGTGCCAATCGCTTAGTACCTACAAAACAATGCATGATCTATAAATAAATAAGAATGCATTTGGGCAAAAAAAAGAACTTTATTAAAACTCGATTTCCAATATAATTCAGTAATTCGGGTTGGCATGATTGCGGCTATGTGCCAAGAGACCCGAACCTGATACAGCGAGGGTAGATGCCGAAAGAGTTTCTCTATCGGCACGAGCCAAATGAAAGCCGAATATGTAATTGCTTCAGCTCGGTTTTGTTGTTCGACGAATACTGCTAAATTGAATGTGCCGATCAAGTAGAATAGAGCACCCCTAACATATTGTAGGTATAGTATATTATAAAAACCGTGCAGGAATCGACCCGAGATAGCAAGCACAGAAGCTAACGTCCAACAGCACCAGTCATGTTATCATCATTTTCATTAAAGTTTCTTCAAAAATACTAAAAATCCACAATGGACTTAAATATCAGAATAACAACATACCTGAGCCTCGAGGACTGGTATCCGTTGGTGATTCCTCTGCGTGAGGTGAGGAGGATCTTTCTGCCGCCTCGCATGATGAGCCAGTCAGCCAGTTCCAAACCGAAGCCTCCCAGACCCCCAGTCACGATGTATACGTGGTCTTCGTGACATATGTACCTGAAAGAGTAGATAGATTAGTATAATCAAGGGAAAGTAACGGATAAATTACAATTTCCGAGATACTATAATATTTTAATTTTCTAGTTGACCTGTTCGCTTCGATCTTGAGCTAAGCCCAGCATATTGCATGTACAGTGGGCTACATCAATTGGGTACCCCAGTTGTATTAAAATGTTAGTGTTTGTTGTGTTTAGATTGCATAGTTTCGAAAAGTATCATGATTTGAGCGCACTTACCTAGGTACAGCGTCCATGGGTGTGACGACGGATTTCACTGGACGATTGCTGCGCTCCTCATCACGGATCTTGATGATAACCTGTCATTTAACAATAACATATCTGTTAGAATATGAGATATTCAAATAATAAAAAAACGACCCAATATTAGGAACAGAAAATAAAATCATAGTAAAATAATCTTCGTTACAAAAAATAAATCAAGTACGATTTGACACACGTTGCAAGATTTAGAAGTGATATTTTTTCTGGTGATACACTAAAGGTAAGAGATCCACAGATCGAAATTTGACTTTAATAAGTATTTACTAAGCGGTTCATACGAATATGAACCTTATTACTATGCCAATAATTTTCATAAGCGTATGTGAGCAAGCATTCCATTTGAATATAAACATTAACGCTATACAAATAATACTGCTAATCATTTGCGACGATACTACGAGCAAATTTCACCAATGAAACAGAACACGATCAACACATCTAAACCGCGTTCAAGAGCTGTCAGTGGCATCTTTGTTTTGGAATATTGACTCGCAGTTAAGATGTGCTGTAATCACATTCAGTTTCATTGGCGATATTCGCCCTTAGCAACGGAAGGTCAAAGGGTTTTTCATAATAAAATAAAGTTTAACCTTTCCAATGTGTTTTCCGGCCGCCATGTAACGGAAGGCGGTCTCCACCTCGTTGGCCTCAAACGTGCAGTACGTCAGTGGTCTGACGGCACCGTTCTCAATACCACTCAGCAGCAGGCCTTGCAGGCGCTGTTCAAAAATAGGAGAAATCGAATAAAAATATCAAGGATGAAGATGATTACTAAAAACTAAGAAGTATTTTTAGAGTTTGCAACACAACTTTGTTACTTTATCGCGAATTTGAAGAAAAAAGGTTGTGTCATTTGGGAGACTAAAAAAATAATGTGGTTGAAAGAAATTTTAATTAATCCATTAACACTTTGCGGCGTAAAAAAAACGTGTGGGCGTTTAGTGTAGTATTGTCAACGTAAAACTTCTATTGTGTCTCGTTCAGTGGCCCGCAGTGATAATGACATTGTCCATTTAAAAAATATTCTGTCAAAGTTTCTACCACAGTAAAAGTAAAAATAAAACTAACATTGTAACAAAGTCATTAAAAAAAAAAAACAAAAATGTAAAAATTAATTTACATAAAATGATACACTTAAGAAAACTATTTAAATAAATAAATAAATATCCTTGGACATTTCACACAACGCCATCTAGTCCCAAGCTAAGCAACCTAATGCTTGTGTTATGGTAACGAGATGGCTGATAAACTACTTATATACATTTTTTTATGAATGTAGGGCCATACTAACCTTCCTGAAACTGAAGGTCTGGTCGAAGATGTAATCCAACATGATACCGTGGAACGAGGTCTCTTTCAAGAAGAAGTACATTCCAATGGGCGTGTTGTTGCTGATATCGAACTTTCCGATCTCGAGGAACCGACCACGGTAGGCTAAGCAACGGACGGAAGCCTGTTGGTGAAAAAACGTTAAAAAATTAATTTTAGTTTGATTCCTGGAACAAGAAACCATATTCGCATCGATTCTTGAAAACATTGAGGTGAAAAATCAAGAAAAAATTGTGTGTTCAATATTTTGTTTCAGAGAGCAAATTATACATAATTTATGAATTTGTTACAAATTTAATATGTATACTATTCGTTTGAGTTGTTTTGTTTCTTGTAAGTTTACCTGCAGTTTCTCGTCTGACAAGGAGTTGAGCACTATGTCGACTCCCTTGCCGTTGGTCTCACGACGGATCATGTCCTCAAACGACGCGTCACGAGAGTTGCCGATGTGACTGTCTGAAATGTTATTACTCATTTAGTGTATTCAATGCGCCCTCGGGCTAAGTGGAGCGATGATCTTTTCAGAGTGGTAGCAGCTGGATGTGAGTTACCGAGGATCCAGTTGAAATGCTGATGATGACGAGTCGAGTTATAAGAAACGAATAAAAAGGACAAATAGATAAGAAGTGAGTAACACAGAGCAGAAATTTAAAGTACTAAGAACTATAGTCAAGCATTGCTTACTCATGAACTGCCTAAAAATATATTACTTTCATTTATTTCTTGCAACTTTTTTAGTTGTATGTCTAAGGGGAAAAAGATCAAAGTTAAATGTAAATAGATTAGATTCCAGTAAACCAACCTTTAAGCTGCGGGAACAGCTTCTTGATGAAGGCCCTCTTCTCCGCGGTACCCACAGTAGTGAAGACCTCGCAGCCATAGTGGAGGGCCACGTTGATGGCCGCCTGGCCCACTCCACCCGAACCAGCGTGGATGAGGATGGACTCACCACGTTGGACCTGACCTACCATGACCTGTATACAAGGAGGGTTATATTAGCAACGAGAGTAAGTACAAGTCCAAGGAATCAAGATTTTCCAAGAAATTATTTTATATGAAGAAAAGGCCACGGAATTGTTCAAATAAGTAGATACTATTAAAGCATGATGCTTTCATGTGACAGATTTAGGAATGAGGGTTGTGAGATGACTAAGTTACTATACAGGGTGTATCAGAAAGGTGTGGTACAAACCATTAAACTGAATAACTTTCTCCATGGGACCAACATCGTAATCGAAAAAAAAAATATCAGCTGTCCCGTACAAAGCTTCAATTCAACTCGTCGCAAATATATGGGACGGCTGATAATTTTTTCTCGATTACGATGTTAGTACCGTTGAGAAAGTTGTTCAGTTTGATGGTCTGTACCACACCCTTAAGTTGAACCACACCTTTGTTTCACTGAAATTAATATTTTTCTAACGTAACAAAATTAATCTCCTTTCCAGAACTGTAGACTGATTCCCAGTTGATTCGATTTTATGGTCTGCGCTAATCTTGGGAAGAGTTGATTTTAACAGCATATGAAGGTAAAATGAATTATAACAATGCTGATAAATAAACATGCTAATAGAAGAAATATTATAACACTGACGATAAATAAAACATGCCAGTAGATATAAATAAACTAACTCGTGACTCACCATGGCATAGTAGACAGTTCCGTAAGCAACTGGAACGCTAGCAGCTTCCTCGAAACTCCACTCATCAGGAATAGCCCACAGCAGAGCCTTGTCTCCTTCAACCAAGTTAGCCAAACCTCGGTTACGGATCATACCCATGACGCGGGAACCACTGTAGGAACAGTCATAATATAAAAATAGTATCCTACCGACCCAATTTTGGTCACGGCGCCTAAACTCAACGGAAACAAGCCATGAACCCATTAGATATTATAGCGCACAAGTGTAACGCACTTGGTGGACTCTTTGTTTCTTTACACTCATAATCCGATGGGACGATAATCCTACCAGGGAGAGATCAGGCGCAAAACGAACGGCTTTACGTGCTTTTCGAGACACGGAGCCGTCACACCACTAACTTCCAAACTCTGGGCTGCTACTGAGAAATTCCTAACAGAAATACCCAATAACGCTTTGCTTGACCTGAAAATCTAACCCAGGACCTCACGCTCAGTAGTTGCGCTTGCGGCCATTAAGCACCCGAAGCATAATGTAGTTTTAGAAGCGTTACAAAGAGAATCAAAGGAGTAACAGGAAGGTGGTTTGGTGAGACCATTGATTTTGTCCAAGGATCGCAAATTGATAAAAAGTGGCTTCGCTGCATCAAGAGCTGCAAGCGGTTTACTGATAATTATGTCGCCAACATTAGCTTTGGAATGGCAATAAACCTAACTCATGTATCACTGAAGAAATAATTGTGTCAAAGATTTTGCATAATTAGAGGATTAGTAAGGAGATAAGTTGTTTGACTTTATTAAATAATTGCTACGGATATTCAAACTTGAAGCCTTTTTCCAATGATCATGGGGTTGGCTTCCAGTCTAAAAGGATGCAGCCAAACACCAGGATTTTACACGTAGCGATGTTAATTTAATAAAAACTGGTCAATTTAAATAAGAAAGTTTCGTAAATATAACATACTTGGGAGTTTTTCCGACAATCTCGAAGCCTTGCACGCACTCCTGCGCAAGTCGACCGCGAGCGACCGCGTCCACTGTTACACGACCGGTAGCTGTCATGACGTCACGGAAGTTCAACGCCGAGCAGTACACCTGGTTGAGAAAGATTATTTACGTAAGTATAATAATAGCTAGAGGAAGCTACATAAATAAAAAGACTTTATTGTTTCTCACTGTAGACTTCTCCAATGGTTAGTAATTGGTGGCACAGTGTATGGGATTCGATTGAAATAGTTTAGCGTTCATACTATGTTCTATTATTGGCAATCCTAATTACAAATTGGTTTATTTTGAGTAGCGTACTGTAATAACGAATTCACATAATCAAAATGACGAAATAGGAAGCCTGGTTTTAAAATATTTGTTGGTGTCCCAATGGAAAACTAACGTTGGGAATATTGCGGGAACATAACAGTAAACATGGTAAATATCCCGTTTGTGTTAAAAATAATATTGCAGGAAGCGTTTATTGGTCTAAGGAAAACTATTGAGAGGTAAAAAGAAAATAATTCAAACAGATTACTATGAATTTGTTCTTGTTGTTTACAAAAAGCGGGTCGATATCGATTTCCGTAAAAATTAAATAACAAAACAATACTTACATTGACAAGCACTTTTTCTTTGTCCTTGAACTCTTGGTTCTCCCTGATGGGTCCTTCCACCCATCTCAATGAGGACAGGTCTCCAATCGTCAGGGTGTTGACGTAAGCGTGGTTGGCACGGACGGTCTCCAGGTCACCCAGGAGAAGATGGCGGTACGTACCCCATTGACCCTAGGATGAAAAGGGGAATATGAGATATATATGAAGTAAAAAAATACTAGGAACCTGTCACAAAATTTAAATATAAGACTATCGCTGAAAGTGGGTTGTTTTTTTTTTTAACAATCATACGATTCGAACTAAAATCATAATTCAATTAAAATCTATGTTCAGTAGAATTCAATAAAACTACAAAATATATATATTTCATATAACTATATATATTTTGTAGTTTTAGAACGATGCAAAAGTTTAAGTAATTTTTTTTCTTGGGATTCTCGCTCGATTCTGCAAAATAATGTCTCACATTGGAATATTGATTCAACTCGATATGTTTGAGTATCAATTTATCACAACGTCGAATTTTAATTATTAAGCCTGTTGTCGGTTTTACTTCGTTATCTCATCGCAAATATCTCAGAAAATTAATGTGTATTTTATCTCCACATGACTAGTGGTGAGCCAATGCTCACGATTTATTTAAAATTACTTGATAATTTTATGTCAAACGTAAATTTTTCTTTGATAAAATTTATAGGCTTGCCCTAATATCTCTCCACTACACTTGGTTGACTGGTAGAGAATGCGTACTTAGTACCTTTATTTTGCACAAAGTTTAATAAATCTTAATTAAAATAATACTAACTTTAATAAACATAACCTATAAACAACAAAATTATATCCTAACTAAACTATTAAAAAACTAAAATATGGCGTCGAAAAATTCCTCCGCATCGCTGTCGACTGGTAGAGTAAATAATAAATCTTAATATATAAAACAAAGTCGGGTTTGTTCGAACACTTATAACTCGAGAACGGCTTAACGGATTTTCATGGTTTTTGATTTGTTGTATTTTTCTTCGTCCCGAATAGCAGAATAACTATTAAAAATATAGGAAAAGTAAAAAAAAAAAATATGAAGAAAATTCATTTTCACAAAACATTTGAACAGGGCTGTAATAGAATGAAAGATTCCCGATCTTTCATTCTATTAGAATTCCAAATTCAAATAAATTTTATAATCAGAGGGCTTAGTGCGAGTTTTATACTTACTCGATCACGTTAACGTAAACGTCAGTTTGTACTGAAAATGAATAAGCGCCGCCTGGTGACTATAATGGGAAACACAATTATTACATACAAATTGACATACGTCAACGTTAACGTAAACGCGATCGAGTAAGTATAAAAAACTCGCACTAAGGCCACAGTTGTTTTCCCGCCGTTCGATTTATTCAAATTTGACAGGACACCGTCTGGCGGGTCAGCTATGTAGTATTGTAAAATAAAAATCAATTGCCACTTCAGAACGGATGCAGGACAAGGTTAGTATGAAAGAAACTTCTAAACAGTTTATTGTTACAGAGTTAATTTACTAACACTACTGTACTAAATATGTGGAGATTTGATACAAATACAAACGCACTATCCCAATTTATTTGGGGTCAGCGCAACATGTCCCTTTCTTCCATACTTCTCTATTAGTCGTCATCTCGGTAGTCACTCCCTTTCTAGCCATGTCATCTTTCACACAGTCCATCCATCGTTTCTTTGGTCTTCCCCTACTCCTAAAGCCTCGACATTCATACTCAAAACAATTTTCTTTTTTCAAATTTGTTAGCTCCTATTAATCTTTTTCATATTTTAGACTTTTTTACTTTAACTTTATTCCGGTATTTTACTTTCAGCAAAAAATCGTAGTTAAATTCTTAAAATATAAATTAAGTTTTCTTACACAATTCAAAACGTTCTCAGCTTGCGCCTTTGGGAACTTCGCGCGTTTACATTGGAATATTCATAGCTAAGACAGGACAAAGTCTGTAGGGTCAGCTAGTAAATAAATAAAAGGTACTTACATCCTGGTAAACATTGAGGGCCAAATCCTTATCCAGCTGTTCTTCATAGAATTCTAAGTCAGGGTTGAAAGGAGGTGCAGATGGGTCAGAAATAAGTAGACCATACACGACCTCACCACCAGGTTCCTTTCTCAAACAGTTGACCAATCCCAGAAGACCGTTGATGTGTTCATCTTGGGTATATAGGACTACTTTCTGGCCTTCTTTGAGTTCCTCCTTGACTTTGTCGATCCAAGCGAAGCTTAGATCTGAGGCGAGGATTCTGACAAACTTGGCGGGCCGGGCTCCAACGCGCTTACGGAAGAGGACCAGGTATTCTACGCCGGTGTCATGCACAGTGACGATGTCGTATTGGTCAGAATATTGCTTGGGGTCGGGACGTTGCTTTTCACGACTGATGAGGAAGCATTTGTCACGAAGGGTGCCGGCTGCTTGTGTAAGGATCTGATGGTGGAAATAATACGATTAGTATTTTATTATCTAGTATCCTAGTTGATACCAATAAGACTCACTTAATATTTTTGTAGTGTGAGTGAAAAGGTTTATATTAGACTTTGATTAAAGTTTTTATCCAAGTAATTTTTGGGCAACGAATTCAAGACTAATAATGAGTCTAAGTAATGGTTTCTTAAAAAAATGGTTTTTCAAACATTTAATTTATTTATGTTTTCTTACCTCAGGCCTGCCCAAAAGATTAGCACCTACAAACAGGATAGTATTACTCTCTCCAGTCAGTTTCTTGTTCTCAACGGTAATGTGAGAAGGCACTTCAATAGGCTCTTCGGAAATCATGAGAAGCTCAGCTTGTACCAAGGGCAAGTCTCCAAGCATGTCTCCAATAGTTTCCAAAATGGGTTCTAGTCCGTTCTTCTTGTACTCCTCGTCGACTAATTCTATGCTCTTGACTTTGTATGTCTGGATGTTCTCGAGGATCAGTTGGATGTTGGCACGGAGGATGTCTTCAATCTGGTAAAGGGCGAAAGGCTTATGTAGATTGATTTGGGAACTAATACAATTACTTCTATAAATTTTTGAACAGACAAACCTTTTAAAGATGAACATTTCTTCATCTCTCATTCTTTAGACCGTCATCTCTGTGACAGTCT
Organism: Cosmia trapezina; assembly: GCA_905163495.3. Taxonomy (NCBI): domain Eukaryota; kingdom Metazoa; phylum Arthropoda; class Insecta; order Lepidoptera; family Noctuidae; genus Cosmia; species Cosmia trapezina. The sequence goes on from LR991039.1 coordinate 11,326,351, forward strand.
CTTTCTCAAGTTCTATGTGCTATATTTACAGATACAACAACTTATTCTATATGCAAGAAATAAGTAGAATGTATATATTCCTTACCTTCATCTTAGATTTTCCAAAGTTGGCAATGAACTCGTTCTTCTCAAGCACAGGCACTCCAAGAGGCAGCCTCTTAGTGATGGGGGTAGCATGGAGACCACGGACCTCGACACCACCAGATCTGAACAAAAAAAAAATTTAATTAATTCCATTAGTTAGGCAAATAAAATAATAATAGTTAGGATTAAAATTTTTGATCTGTTCGATCACTAAAATCTTACATTACATTAAAATCATAAAAAAGTAAGTGAGTAGGTATATAGAAAACATTAGGGAATTTTGAATTTTGGCAGAATTGACAGATTGACGTTTAGTTGTTCAGTTTCTTACATTTAAAAAAATAATAATAATTAGCTGTGTTCGTTGTTTTATGAAAAAAGTAGGTAGAAAAAAAGTTGTAGAACGTTAGATAGTATGAGTACCTGGTCTGCTATTTTTAAAAGTACGAGCAATAGTAGTTTGTAGAACTCAGTCAGTGTGTTATCTGTCACTTAATTGCCATAAGTCTTGGTTTATTTCATTGTTAAGAATGCCACCAGTGTTGCAGTGAAGCGTCAAAATATTGGAAAGAAAAAATAAAAAAATTGCCGGGAAAATTCGAAAATTCGGGAAAACTGAAAGTGCATTTTCTATAGGAACTTTGTATGAATTAGGTATTGAAATTTGGACAAAACAATGTCTGTCGGGCTAACTAGTAAATAATAAATTTTGAAGGATATACCCAGCCATTAACAAAAACAATTAAATTAATACCATCAGTTACTAAGGCATTAGAAATGTAAGAGCAGAATATTGCTGGCTGTAAGGACCATAAAATATTGAATCGATTCCTGAAAGATGATTACTTAGGAAACTTATTTGGAAAAAACTTGGGATGACTTTTATTTCTCGTCTAAATATAAGTACTTGTATGAGTGAAGTAAGAAATAGAAAAGGGATTAGTAAAACTCGGAAATAGATTCCAGGCTAGACAAACCTAGGTTCTACAACTACCTACATCGAAACTTAAATAAATCAGTAACTTGACCAAGTGATTTGATAAATTGTATTGTTTCCGTAGTAGAAAATTGTTGGAGTTTAATCTTTTTTTTTAGGCAACAAACAATAGTCACATTTGTCTTTTAACACTTTTCTTGGGTTTATATTACTGTGCTTTATTGAGTAAGCAATAAAAAATTAAATGCACATTCTCCTATTAGTGTGCTTGTCACAAAAATGATAACCAAAACGCTATAATAAAGTTTTATTTTCGATTAAAAAGTCGTTCGACGTCGCGCGTTCATGCTAGAGTTAGGGTCTATGGTAACCTGTATTTGTATCTATGTAAAAGTTAAATTACATAAAGTCAAATAAACGGCCCTTTGCAAGTTATTCGCATCTTTAAATCCTACCACGTCCTGCAAATAAATTGGGTGGTATCTGAGCGGCTTTGTTAAACCGATCCTAACTAAATTATAAATGCTAAGTGTGTTTGTGCCCGTTTATATTGGCACCGTAAGCTAAATCTGTTGATGTTTGTCCAATGGTTAGAATAATTTGATAGGTAAATTACCTTATTGACACAACACCCTACGAACTTATGGGAGGTAATGGGTTACGAATTGATTAACCCTTTGTGTGCCGGAACGTGGATCCACACGAGACACAATGGCTTTTTAATTGTGTATGTCATTACGGCATTCGCCTAGTTAATAGGTAGGTATGTGTAATATGTGCATCCCAATTGCGGAACACTCTTTCTAACACAATCCAATTTTGAAGGAAAATCGTAATCCTTTACTTCATTTGTTTGAAAAATTTGTCTGCGCGACAACGTAAATAACGCAATGAATATTGTTGAATTGTTAAAATGACGTTGACGTTGAGACGTTGGGATTGAGTATGTTACGGAATTATCCCGCTGAATAATATTGCAGAATTCATGTAGGTAAGTACTATTTTCAACATACAAGTAGAGAATAATCAATACTGAAAGACACTTCCCGACGGCGGTTTTTCCGCTAGACGCTTTTTTTAACCTTAAGTAAGATGACGTCATTTTTTGCGAGCTTTAAAGCGTCTGGCGGAAAAAACCGCCGACGGGAAGTGGCTGTCAGTATTGATTATTAATTATTAACAATATTCTGTTAAATACCTACTTACATATAAATCAGCAGTCAGACTTAAAAAAAAGTGAGTAATATTTTTACGTAACTTGGCACCTAATACCTGAAAATTGGCCGTCGGCCCAAGCTTGCAGTACGTTCAAAGTCTACTCTATCCCATACATGTTGTTAGTCCGAAAATAAGTAAGGTCTGGCGGCTCTGGGATCTTGGACTATATCTATCTCGGCCTCAGACATGCAAATGTCGGGTTCTCAATAGTTCCCATCATAATCTTGTAATTATCACCCCACCCCAAACATAATATTTGAAAATCTTTGGAGAAAACCTTAGTGATTTTATTTAGAACTTCAAATATAGAATAGAAGGCAAATAATAAGGAATTTTTTAAGTCTCAAATTAAGAAACAAAGTTTTAGATTTAATCCAATTACACTGAAGGTAAATCATACGAAAGGCAAAAGACAAAATCTTATATTCTTTGAAGTAAGCACCCTATTTTTCTTCAAGTTTACTTTTTTCTTTTTACGTAAGCTTAAGATTCCAATATTTGTTCTAGAAAATTGAGACGATCCTTCGGGAATATCTGAAAAACTATTTCTCCTGCCCAATTTATGACGTAGGCGTAGGTATAAGATTGGTGCTTGTAGCTACTTACATGACTAAATATTTAATTTTTCATCCCAAAAGGGTGAAGTTTATTTATACAGTTCGTAAACAATATGTACTTACGTGATTGTAATTTTTACAGTAAGTTTCGTTTTTTTTAAATAACTTTACCAGATAAAGAGGAAAAATTAATACCTCGTATAAAGTTTCAAGTACCTACTAAGCAATTCTTCTCATTCTAATTATTAAAAACAGTTTCTAAGCGATATTTGGTTAAAATGGCTTTTAATAATTAATTTAACATGTGTCTACCTTTGAAAGTAAACAACCAAATCAATTCATAATAAATATTATTATTTTGTCTTCTATTTACAATTTGCCTTCAATCTGAAGTTCGGTTTTTACATTTCCGTCACTAAATAGTTTAATACACTACCGTACCGACGCGGCTTAGCCCGCGTGGTATGTCAATGAAAAGTAGCCTACGTCCTTTTTCAGGTCATGGTCTACCCGTGTGTCAAATTTCATCCCAATCCGTTAAACCGTTTTTGCGTGAAAGCGTTACAATCAAACAAACCAACAAAAAAACTCACTTTCGCATTTAGGTATAACATTGGTTATAGGATATTCAATCTGCGACATCCGTATCGGAAACATATAAAAATTATTCGTGTGTGAGTTTCTAGCCAGAATACGGTAAGGCCAATACATTGAACAGTCGCCCAATATAGGGTTGATTAAATACTTAATTTATAAGGGTTGTCGCGGAGCAGAAGAGGTAATTACTCGTGTCTATAGAGGATGAAGAGATACTGTAGAGCGCGTCTACGTCTTCTTCCGTGTCTGCAAGAGCAAATTATGTAGCGCATGACATGGCAAAGATTAGAAAGATTGCTAGCGGGGCTAACTAACGGGCCAAGGTGATGTCATAAGGGGCAAACACTACGGTAGCCCGCGAAATTACAATTTTCTTACAATTTTTGCAATTTACAGCTCAGTGTCTGGGTTTATGTTAATTAAAGTATGATTCACGACTGTAACAAATGTATTTACATAATTATAATTAGTATCATTAGCACAACTCCTTAAATTAGAATTCGCCTCAAAACTCAAATGTCAAGATTTCATGAAACACCTAATGACTACTTCATGAAATCTAAAAAATAAAAAAAATCTAAGAAATAGGGTAGTATGAATTAAAACTCTCTAGAATCAATATAATTATGTATAACCTGATACTGACCGAAATTTTGCAAAAAATGTAAGAAAATTTTAATTCCGCGGGCTATCCTGGCGCTTTCCCCTTAAAAATCTAACATTCCACTCTCTTTTATCTGTAAATCTCTCGTACGTTGCAGTTTTTTTCCCGTTGAAAGGATAATATTCAAAACTAAAGAGTCCACAATAATCTTTTAACTCTACTATACCTACCTACCTGTTCCATTTGCGTCATTGTCGGAATTTTCGTTCATAAAAGTTGATTGTTCATCGATAGCTTGTCTTATTCATACTCTAAGCTCAAGCCCTTGGAATTAATACTGTTCTTTGTAATTTCGTTATCGTAAGATATTGGACGGTAATACAAATATCCCTGTTTAATTTAACCCAATTTATTTGTTACTACTATAGATTGACATTGTTTATTTAGTAGGATTTAGGTAATTGTTTTGTGACTTATTTTGGGAAAGATCGTATTATTGGTTAATACTTCCAAGAATGATGGCAATAGGTTCGCCTCCTCTTACATGGGACTTAAACATAACGGGCGAAATGTGGTGTACGATCAGCATCAAAAATATCGGGACGAACACACTGTTCAAAATGATCTCTCAGAAAATTAAACTTTATCTTAACTGGATAAAGTTCTTGTTAGAATGAAAGTTGTCGTGTACTGTATTAATTCTGAAACATTCCTAGTGTTATTGAGTTAATATTTCATTTTCATAGTTGTTTAGATCATTTTGAACAGTTTGATCGTCTCGATATTATTGACGCTGACTGTACTATAGGTACACCTCTGATTAACCCTTTGGAGAGATTACAAGCGTGATATTAAGATGTTATGTTACTTCCAAGGATCATTTTACGCAGAGATATATACGACCAACGCGAACGTTCAGTGTTAGTCAGTCTAGGAATTGGTTAGGGACCCGATAAATGCTGTATGATTCACAATTATATTTAGCGTATATTATGTCTGTTACAGGCGGGCGCGTATACGTAACAAGATACCTTGATACAACTGTGTGTGTGTGTCCTTACATCAGAAGAACCTAACATCAATATGTCTTCTCCAGGCAGAAAATACTCATTCATGGTTCCATGATTAACAATTCCAATTACAATAATTATGCTCGTGAATAAAACCGAGCACAACATATTAAATAATTTGAAGAACAGAGTGAAGTTATTGAACGATTTCGTAGATTAAAGAATGATCTATAAAAAAAGCAGAGAAAGAAATAAAACATAAACGCTTACCTGATAACATCAACATCAGGGTACACGCGAATCTCGAACGAATTCTTAGTAGAATCAGGGTTCATTTTAGAGATGGCGTTGTAGTGCATATTGGCATCGATGGAAAGCTTCTCGATCCTGGTGGGAACGAACAGTCCCCTGGTGTCCTCTCCGATGATCTTCATCTGCAGCATGCAGTCCATGAAAGTGACCCAGTTGTTGACCCAGGAGAGACGGCCACGGGTACCCTCGACATTGCAGCCGAGGACGCCACGGAAGAGACCACTGTTGAAAGAGGAGAGAATAAGAAATTGCAGTTGGGTAAAGGTGAGATATATGACTGTGGCCCTCTACAAGGTGGACCGATTTCCTGGTGAAGATCACGGGAAATCTCCGGATGAGAAACATAGGGCCGGTCGATATGGCAATAATTGAGGAGGCCAATGTTAACCAGTGGACGTTTTTTGGCTGAATATGATGAAATAACCACAAAGTACCACACTAGGCACAGTGACGGATAGAACAATGCACACTTTTGTTTCGAAAATGCTTTGATTTCCATTACCGTGTTGAAATGATTTATTTTGATTGTTTTTATAATTCTCTCTGAAATCTTTAATAATAGTGGTATCTTGATAGACTAATAAATTTCAAATATTTAGTTAAAGTTAAATGAATGGATAGTGTTAGGCTTGAATTAGGCGTTACAAGAATTACTTAAAAGTATGCAAATTGTTTGTCTAAAACTGTAATAGTACATGAAATATGAATCAACAGTCTTCAGTTAAAAGCTGGTACCTATTCAGTCTATTTTAAATACGATGCTAAGTAAGTTCAAAGTTAACGAAGGTCTTCTATGATTAGTTAATTACAACACTAGCCTTCTAGCTCATAATTGTTAACATAACTTGAAAGTTATTTCGTGTTTCTATTAAAATTAAGACAAGCTGAAAATGCCTTGCGGTTTTTGACAAAATTAGTACTGAGAAAAGCACTTATTGAACAAATAAGTAATGCAAAAGCTCTATTCATAGAAATACTAATACTTTTCAAATACGAAAAATGAAAACATCTGCTTTTAATAACCAAGATCAGACGTCACTAAACATGTTAAGCCAAGATTGAATGTAAGACCTACGTCAAATCCGCTTCAATCGCGTCATGAATTTGTAATGGAGCAAAACAAATCTGTATCTTGGTGGAAACCAAGCTATCTTTTTTATAGACTTTTCATTATCTTGCGGTTACTTTTTTTGTGAAGTTGAGGAATGAAGCACTTCCTGTTTCTCGTGTAAAATATCTTAGATCTACTGTTGACTATCTCGCTATACCTCTTTTTTATTTTTTAAAATCTGTCATCTACCTCTTTAGGAGTAAAAACTGAGCTATAAATATTTACCTGTACTGGTATCCCCTAAGACGCAGTTCCTTGTAGAAGTCCTTGGTGAGCATGTGCTTGATGCCTGGGCCGGTGACTTCGGGCAAGTTCGGGAGCACTCGGTAGTCCTGACCGACGTTCTTCTTCGCGTAGATGCGACCCGTCACGATTGAGGCACCGCTTTCTACGATCTAGGGGAAAATGGAAATCATTTTTACCAAGTGAATTAAGAAGATAAGCACAGTAGTTACGCAAACATATTTCGTTGAAAATTTGATATTTACAGCTGTTTCAGCACAACCATCGAAAAACATTTTCATGAATCAATCCAAGGTAGAAGCGAAAAAAATTAGAAACTATCGAATTAGTGGGTAGAGGACTTAAACCTATCATTGAAAATCTGGACCAGTGAAGGCCCTGTCTCATTAAAGCCAAATTGACACAAACATAAATCTGCCAAATAAGTTTACTGATTTACTATAAGTAAATTCTTGATTAGCCAAGAGGTGACGATTCAGGTCATAAAATCAAAAACTCTTTCAATATCTACCTCAAAGTTACCACTGCCTTTCTGGATCATGATGATGAACTCCAAGTTTCCTTCCTTGGGAATGTTGGTGGCTCTCTGGAAGCGAACGTTCTCGAAGACCACTGACACCTCAGTGTAGAGCTCTCCCATCATCATACCGAGGGTCTCCCAGACTAGGACCAGGTAGCCGGTAGCGGGGTATAAGTTACGGCCTAAGGAGAAAAAAACATGGTAGAATAATTAATTTGATTGTTGATGAGGTGAACAATAACTAAATAGCAGCAAAATGCAGCTATTTTTTTTTTCTTTTTGGCAACCATCTTCGGGTTGATTGGGTCCACTGGATATTATGATCACTGCCGCTTTTCAACATTTGCAATATCAGAGGCATCGCAGATAGGGTGGATATCCCAGCGACAGAGCTCAAGTGTCTGTCATGTGCTTGTGATTACATCGGCAAACCAAAACACAGAGTAGAGGCATCAGGAATATGGTCTAAAGTTTACTCATCCTCCATATAAAATGGAATAAATCAGACCGGTGTTGTGTCTGGAGACGACGACGACGGGATATTGTATAAATGACAGTCGCACGGTAAACTCTGCTTGCGCGATGCAGGATTTGTGTGACGTCAGGTTTTTGATGCGTAGTTCGCATGTGGCGATGTACAGATAGATATGGTGCAAGTACTTTCTTGAAAGAGCCTCGCAAGAAGCTGTAATACTACTAAAACTGTCAAAGGTCCCCTTAATTTTAGAAATAGTCTAAAAATTATTGTTACAGAGTTAGGAGATTGAGAAAGCTCAAGTTTTGGGAATTGTGTAATACTTACTGTCAACAACGTGACCAGCCATGTACTCGCAGTCCTCATCAACGATGGACATCCTGACGGTTCTTTCTCCAGACTTCATCTTCTCTTGGGCCTTGTATGATGTTACGTACCTGGAGACGAAATATTACGTTATAAACCTTCCAATCACAACGTCGTCGTAATATTTATCAATATCTTATTTACTTAAAGTAAAAAGCTTTTAAGAATGCTGATTAAGATGATATCAACTTATTGCTTGTATTTATACTTATTTATTGCTTGTATTCTACTCTACGAATAAAACTGAAATTGTTTGCTTTTGTAACCTTTTAATTTTAGCTGTCGGTACCACTTTTCATATTTGATAGACGGTAAACAATTTTGGCACGTTTATTCATAAAGAAGAATTACTATAGTTACTCATAGCTATCAAAGAACCTCCATCCAACTTTAGATTAGCATCGTATTGAAACTATTACCAATCTATTCTCAATGCACTAGCTATCGATTCAACATCTAAACTCGCTATTGAATCCACAATTACTTTCAACAAGTGTTTGAGCTTGGCTTAGAGATATTCAAGTTCTAAGATCCATCAAGTAGATTGTGGTTAACTCTTGACGAATTGTATAGAGAACAATACACGATTTGTTTTGAAGTTAATCTTATAATCCTTTATAAAGCGTTTTAAAGTGTCCTTCCGAATAGGGTAAGGAAAATTCTAGTGACTTGAATGTATATAAAATCTCCACATCGTAAATTTAATTTATGTTTTGTTATGTGTATTAATTTTAAGTTGTGTACCTATCTGTTGTCTTTTATCTTGTTTTAAATGTATGTTATAATAGAGCTACAATTTATAACTTATCTGTATATATGACCCAAAAGATATATTTTACTATTAATATAAGCGGGTAAATTAATAAATGAATATAAATATAATATGTCTGAAATATTAGTTTTACGTTACTTGATTAAAGCCGAAGATAAAACAGCGGTATATGGAATGAAAAAGGCTCAAAGATCACAACTTACAGGTCATAAATATCTACAATTACAAGAATATAATATAATAAATTGGCACCTTAAAAAGGACACATCATTTTCCGTCATAATTATTTTAAAAAAACCCTGACGCTTTCAGACTATTCAACTCCCTAACTCCGCACAAAATGCACCAGAACCATTTTTAATTCCCTTCTAACCGCATTGCACCAATCGCAAGTTCATCAATCATAACAAAAATGGAACTGGCCAGTTCTCTTTGAAAAATAGCCGTTAACGTCCCGGTATATTGAAGTCGGTACAAAGTGGCTACTATAGATCACACCCCAACGATTTGTTTGTGGCCGACTGACGTATGGCCGGCAATTAATATAACCGGCTCTTTATTGGAACTGAAGTTTGGCTGCGTGTGGTTTACTGTAGCGTTGGCTTGAATGTCAGGAATATTTTGAAGACTAATCATTATGGTGGGATGTTTGGTAGCACTTTTTTTTTGTAAAAGTCTTCTGGATTTTCTTTTCTTTCAGGTTGTTAAATAATTTTCGTTTTTTCTTTACGCGGTACGGAGCTTGCACTAAGTAAATAATAAGGTTTAGAGGCATGAGGAACAGGGTGTAAAGTTCACTCATCCTCCATAGAAAAGGGAGGATCCTCCGACCAGACGGGTGTTGTGTCTGGTGGGCTACTGCCCGACGGTTGATGTCGGGACGTTGTATATATGCTAATCGCGTGGTAAACTCTAATTGTGCGATGCAGGTTTGCGTGACGTCATGTCATTGATGCGTAGTTCGTATGTGGCGATGTAGATGCCGCCACATCACTCCCCTCCGGAGACCGGAGGTCGATAGTGGGCTGAGTCGTGTATCTTGCGATGCTTGCCAGTGCCAGTTGTGGTTCCAGTGAGTCGGAACCGAGTGCCGCATAGTTCACGGTGAGTCGGAACTGTCTGCGGTGATACCCCAGTGAGTCGGGGTGGCGCTGCGTTATGCTCCAGTGAGTCGGAGTGTACAGCGCTGGGTTGAGGTTGAGGCTGAAGGTGATGACCAGGAATGCGCGTCCGCTGCATGCTGGTGGTCAGGATACCCGTTGAAGCCGTAGTTGCTGGCTGGCTGTGTGACTCGCCGTTCGAAAGCTTGAGGAAGTGATGCTGATGACGTCACGCTGATGTAGTTGCACGAAGGCTGCGCTGACGTTCATGCTCGGGGTCACCAGTTTAGAGGCATGAGGAACAGGGTGTAAAGTTCACTCATCCTCCATAGAAAAGGGAGGATCCTCCGACCAGACGGGTGTTGTGTCTGGTGGGCTACTGCCCGACGGTTGATGTCGGGACGTTGTATATATGCTAATCGCGTGGTAAACTCTAATTGCGCGATGCAGGTTTGCGTGACGTCATGTCATTGATGCGTAGTTCGTATGTGGCGATGTAGATGCCGCCACAAAGGCATTCCAAAAAATACGATTTGACTTTAAAATTAACTGTTCATAACTAATTACCTATTTGAATTAATAAGTCTGTGGTCCACGTTAATTATTTTTATTACTATACTTACTTATATATCAAACGTTTTGACTGAAGATGAGTAAATGGTTTTGGTCAAATCATTTTCATGGGTACCTATGTTTATGTATAGGAACTTTTTGGCTACTTACCAATCTTCACTGTGTTCCCATTCGACCAGGTGAGAAATCATGGGAGTTCCTTGTGACACGGGGAACGGCACGTGAGGGTAGATGTTGGCGAGGTGCGGGTTCAGACCCGACTCGTACAGTCTGTGGAATTAATACGTTTTAGTAGATACTCGCTGAACTAGTGTCAGAGTGACTCGTACGACTAAAAACAGGCCCAATATAGTTTAAAGTGATATTGCATTGCATGACAAGTTATAGTTTGCTGAGACGTGCAAAAAGTTAATTTTTACAGAATGGGTTTTCAGAAGAAAAAAAAAATTGGAAAATTGAGACTATTCAGTATTTGCACATGCTAAAAAGAGGGAAAAGGTTAAAAGGTTTTATCGCAACTATTTTATCACATTTGGAAACTGTTGTCCTCAGTTTTTTTTAAACCATACTACTGTTGCAATGCATGCCAGCCAATCAAATATCGAAAAATGACAACGATGAATTTTAGATAAAAAATTAGCAGAAAAATATATTAATCACACTCACTTTCCGAAAGCCGTGAACATAACTTGCACGTTATCTTTGTGGTTCCTCTGGGTCAGCGGAATATTGATGACGTCCTTCTTCAGTGACCTACGCAGGATTGCCTGCAGGAGGCCGTGCGGTGCGATCTCGATGGTGATCGCGTTCGAGTGGATCAGGCGGGCTGTCTCTTCGAAGAGGACTGGGCTCTGTGGGACGATGGTGACATGAGATTTGGATACAAGGTTACTTTGGCGCGCGGCCAAAATCTGAACTAACCAACCATTTTGTTTTGTCAATACAATTTCCGTGACAATTTCACAAAGTTAACTACAAACGTCTTATTACAAAACAAGGTTCATCTTCAAACCCAAGTTTAAACCATGGACCTTTTTTTGAATTTCGAACTTTATTCCGACACATTAAATTGTCAGTTTTACAAAACTGACAACTTAGTACCGGACTAAGTTGTCAGTTTTGTATAAAGAACTGTATTTCTATCACAGCTAGGTTCTTATTACAAATACTGGCCATGGTTTCAACCATGACAGAAGAACCTCGTTTTGTAATAAGACTGCAAATGTTTACCAACAACTTCAATGTCCTTTCCTATTCCTGTCAATATCATTCCGGCGCCAAAATATCATTGTAACACTCTAACGGCCAAACCCAATAACCAATCTGTCACCAGTTTTGGCATACCTACTGGAGATAGAAAAACCTATTTATCTATGGTTTTAATGTCCCAATAATCTAACGGACGAACTCAATAACCTATCTGTCACCAGTTTTGGCAAACTGGAGATAGAAACGCCTATCTATCTATGGTTTTAACATCCCAATAATCTAAGATAGAAAAAACAAAAGAACACGAACAAACTTAATGACAAATAGAATTATATTGACAGTAGGTTATTGGGTTCGGCCGTAAGTAGGTGTTTTCGTGTTTAAATTATCTTTGCTGATAAAAGAACAAGACACTGCTTTGCTAATTTTGAGCCTTGCACTTTTCATGCAAGGTTCAAATTTTCTTATCACGTTTGAAAAATCACGCGTTTGAATAATTAGACCCAGCGATCGATGTTGGTAAGTATACGGTATTTACCCGAAGAAGACATTTCTAAGATTAAAATATTATGAACGACCTCTGAATTTAAATTTACGTAAGTCTAGACTTTTCTAATCGTTTCAAAGAAAAATGTTTTAAGTGGACCTTTAAAACATTTTTCTTTGAAAGAGGTATTTTTTACGAACCATTATTATTTTGAAGAGAGCACTCTTGCCAGCAAATTATAGTAACTGAGCTATAGAGGTCAAATAGACAGTCGCTCTATGTAAAATACTGGTAGGTATTCAGCTGCATCCAGTAAGACTGAAAGCCGAACCTAAAATTGTTGGGAAAATTCTAGGCAGATGATGGACTTACCAGCAAATTGTTGGTGTGGTATTCAGCTGAAGAGAGTGCAGCCTTGGCGTCCTTCCATTGTGCTTGAGGCAGGGAGGTGGACACCCACTTTTCTGAGCGAGGTTTAGGGTCCTTGATGACCTGCCTCAGGTATTTCAGGAGGGTTGGGCCTAAAAATATTTTGGAATTTTAATAATCCCGTGACGGGTGACCATCTTTACATGCCAAGACCCCTCCGTGCCTCGGAAAGCACGTTAAGCCGTTGATCCCGGCTGTCATTCATAGATCTTTGACAGTAGTTACGGGTCGTCAGAAGCCCGAAAGTCGTACAACCAAGGTCTTACTAAGAAGTATCGTATTTCTCAGTTACTGGGTTGTGGAGGTCAGATAGGCAGTCGCTCCATGTAAAATACTGGTATTCAGCTGCATCCGGTAAGACTAGAAACCTAACCCAACATAGTTGGGAAAAGTCTTGGCAGATGAGTAAGCCATGTTTATGTTCCTGGAAAGTTGCCGAAGTTCGTGTTGAATGACGTGGGATTGGAAAGGCCTATGTACCCAAGGCTGATGATGATAATGATGAAAACATGTCCTTGGATTAAGAAGGCGGAGAACCGGGTGCTGTAACCGCATTTAGCAGAAGCTTAATGTGTGAACCGCGATGGGCTGAGTTGATATTCTTATTTCCGTGTGACGAGTTTTGGGGGAGGCTTATGACCAGGAGTGGACGTCTTTCAGTTGTTATGATAATGATATTTCCTTTCCGTATTTAAATTGTAAATTTCATCACTCCAGATTTCAAACAACAAATATTTGAGCCATGAACTTTGAAAACTTTATTATTTGTAATTGAAGTTACCGTTTTATATCAACAAATTAGAGAAAATGTTAATAAACAAAAGTTTGAGTTCAAAATGAAAAGTTTCTAAAACTTTTCAGACGTTAATAACTTTATTATCAGCGCAAGTCCTGGTCTTACAAATAAGTTTATTTCTTAGAATTTCTCTTTACTTAACGATAAAGCTCTTGGTGGCGTTTTGTCACTTCACTTTAACTCGGAAATACAAGTAAAATTGTAATAATTATTTGATTAGTTTATTAACTGTTAAGCGTAAAGTCCAGAATCGGGACTATTCTGAACATTCTCAAATCAAAAACTGATAAAACCAATACTGATATTATCTGATTAAGACTAAGCCTCGCCTCTTGTTATCCTCGTTTATCAATAACTAGAGCAATGTGGGTATATGTCACATGAACACGGAATTATCAGCCATAACGTTACATAAGCTATAAAATATATCTTACCAGCTTCAGAGATATAACGGGAATGGTAAGCGATGTTGGAGCAAGGCACCTCTTTGGCGAAGATGCCTTGTTCGCTAAGTTTGGCAACGAAGGTCTTCATGATGTCAGCAGGTCCTGAGATGGTGCTGGAGTCGGGGCCATTGTGGCAGGCCACCTCGATCTCAGGGGGGCACATGGTCTTGATCTATTTAAAAACAGAATCTAGCATGAACCTCCTGATTCGTTTTGGAAGTAGATTATCAAAGCATATGAAGACTTTGTACTGGCTGGTTTTGAATTTACTGGTAATATTACAATCGGTGAAAATACAATAAGTACTCGTACCACATATGATGCAGAAAAAGCATTTGTTTCTTAAAGTTTTACATTGTTTTATGAAACAATACATATTTTATCGATAATTGGTTGCAAAAGTAAAAAGTTGGTCACCATAGTTCAATTGTTTAAATTCATAAGGACCAACTCTTACTCCCGTTATATTCACAATCAATTCAAAGTCAGTTAGTATAAAAATGTGATCATGATTGTCACCAATTACCTGACTGTATCCAAGACCGATGGCAGCCATGGATCCCTTGATGAAGGGCGTCTCGATGGAGGCAAGACCTCTGCTGTATGCTGACAGAATCATCTCCTCAGCGGTGAAGCAGCCATCAGCATACGCGCAACCAAGCTCACCGACGCTGTGTCCTGTTGAAACATTTTAAACTTAAGTTAGGAAGACTTAAGACATCAAGTGAATGGACCATTATACCATAAACCCGACAAAAGCAAGTGTACAAAATATGACATAGCGACATTTAGAAAGAGACCGTCTGCGCCTTACTTAGCTTTTATAAGGTTCAGCTTTGTAACATTTGGGACTTGCGGTACAATAAATGTGCCTAAGAAAAATGTACCTAGTGAAACTATTTACATAGAAACAAAACGGCTATAAATCAGGAGCGCTCTAAACGAGAAAGTTTTATTTTCTGGAAAATATCAATAAAAATTTCCGACAATTTTTTACATCTAAAAATTATGCCTTTGTCAACAAGCAACTAGATATATTTGAATTAGATTTTTTTAAAATATATTTAAAGCAATATTTCATACAAATAAGTACTGTAAAAGGTCAAACTTACCAATGATGTAGTCAGGTTCAACGCCAATAGTCTTGAGGACATCAGTAAGACCGACCTGGACGGCGGCGATACCGATGAAGGAGTTCAGGATGTTATCGTAGATCTTCGGATCTGGGTCAGTGATGATCTTCGTCAGGTTTACGCCTTTAGGTGCTAGAGCTTTGTGGCACCTGGATAAGGTAAATGAGGAGTTAGTTCAGTACTGTACACTGAAAAGGGGATGAGACTCCAACTTTATGCAATCATGATGAGAGATGAGAAAGGCATAGGTACAGATAAACCTCTATATATGTATAAATGATAAATGATTTTATTTCTGTAAGTAGGTTTGTACAAACAGTTTTACACGTCAATCATATTTTTTTATAAACTAGATGAGGTCGGCGTTTCCCATCTGACTTATACTCTGAGAAGAAAGGCTGAAACAAACTCAGAGGTCAGTCCAGACATAGGTAATCTTGGTCAGATCATGCGAAGACCACATGGTTGCCGTAACGACTATTATGTTGTGCCTAGTAGCGAGGCGAGAGCATTTATTAAAAAAAATACACATAAACGTGTGGGGTATCGTTGGATCCCATAATTATAAAGATCACGATGTTTCTAACTGACTTTAAGTAAATAGTTTGTGAGATGTTTTCGGTTATAACATTGTTTTTCGTAGTTTTTTCGAGAAATACTATGAAATACAAACTTATTTTTGCGGTCAGCAAAATCAATACTGTACATGCGTAAATATCCATTACTTACTAGCTTTTGCCAGCGGCTTCGCCCGCGTGGATGTCAGAAAATATCCAATGGGAACATACTACCGGGAATCCCTTCCTTGTCCTTTGCCTTCATTATAAAGGGAACCTCTGTGCAAAATTTCAGCTTTCTAGGTCCAAGGGTCAGTCAGTCAGTCAGTCAGGACTTCTCTTTTTATTTAGGTAGGTATATAGATTTTTTCACAGTGCACAGAGGTTCAAAGGTAACCTCTACATAATGTAGACAAGAAATAAGGAAGGATTTTTGTTCCTGTGGGATTTTTTCCAACATCCACGCGGGCAAAGCCGCGCGGGAAGTGCTAATAAAATATAAAGTGAGAATGGCTAGCAATGACAGTCGTCCAACGATAAAAACCGTCTGAATAAAGTAAGAACTCGACAACTAATTTTCTATTGGTTGAAAATAAGCTCAAATAACTAAGGTTTTCCTTTGCTCCCTTGTGTGCATTCTCTCGTAAATTCTGAAAGCGAACCAAAGGAAGTTATTTGATTATATTTAACGGATTAGTGAGCGCAGATGGTAATTGCATTAGCATTGACTCGCAACTTCAAACGCATGCAAGAGCTCTCTTAATTGCATTGCATGCAAAAGCTTATCCTTTATTACCCGTCGAAGTTTATTACGTTAGAAAAACGAGTCGTTAACTTGAATATAGTTTTTAACTACTTAATAGCAGCTTACCTACGTCATTATTACATAAGTTTTCTCTTAAAAAATGTTTTTGCAAAATAGATTGTAGTCACGGACTAGAAACAAAAGAAGGACTCCGCGCCACAAATATCGAAAGTGAAGCACAGTAAGTATGCCGGGACCGTTTGTACAAACATACCTCACGCACACATTTACATCATAGTATGCCGACCGGCCGCCATTACGTGACACGACGGCGTCTATGTCAAATAACGCACACATAGATCGGTACGGTGCCTTGCTTTCGATACACGTGGCGCGGAGTCCTTCTTTTTTTTCTAGATCCGTGATTGTAGTCAACAATTTGGATCCTATGTTTACGTGAAGCTTGCTTAGACGCTATGCGGTACGCTCATGCGTATTTTTTTAATTATGCTTATTACGTTTTCAGATTCAAAATTAATAACGTTAACTAGAACAGGTAAGTTTAGTACTACTAACTGACTGACTCTGTGACCATTCAAAAATAACAGCTGTATAAAATATTTAAAAGAAATAAATAGTTTGAGTTTGAGTCCATACGTCCATCTAAATTGCAGGCTTTTAAAATTGTCTACTTACTTCTCAATAGCAGCAGCGAAGACCGGGATCCTCATCAGCTCCTTGCCCATACCGGCCCACTGGGAGCCCATGCCAGAGTACACGAACCACACTGGGCGACGGACTCCGGAGAAGTACTCGACTTCACGCGCAAGGGACACGCTCTTCGTGGGGGTTGATCCTGCAAAGAAAAGGAGGGGTTACCATGGCACTCTTATATTTGACAAAAGTGAGGTGTCATTATGAAGTGTCACGGTTCAACGATTACTGTCACTTTGATCTGCCCAGTGCTTAAGCTGCCCTGTAAACGTTTATTGTAAGGGCCCAGGTCTGGTAAGAGATATCTACTTTAGAGTATACATTTGGATAGGGCAATTAGAATAAATAAAGGGAAGAAAATTTGTATTTCAATTAATTTTAGATCAGTTTTCAAACTACTAACTCTGAGGACCTTAACAATAATCCAATTAAGTTAGAGATCCTACTAATATTTCAAAACCACCTTTTACTAGTTCGAAAATTTCCGTCTGTTTGGGAGACAAGGCTTTTAAATTTCTTAATTATTAATACTCAAGCCAGAGCGTTTGATTGATTACCGCTATCGACTTGAGACTAAAATTATGTGTTTTCGACGTCTATTATAATTGTCTGGAAAATTCTGACAAATTGCGGTACCTACCAATTTTGCCGATAGGCTTATTATAGCTTAGAAACTGCCCCATAAAATATTTAAAGCCCTTCCAATATTGCCAGAATCCAAATAGGTTTTAAAACTCACCAAGCAGAGTATATCCCCTAACAACATGCCCAGCGATATCATCATCGTGAATCGCGTGGAGTAGACGGACCATCTCAGCGTCCACAGTCCTGGACTCCAGGTCATCCAGGATCCTGGCCACTGCTGACTCCGTGCGGCCTGATGCGCAGACCAGGCGGGGAAGGTCGTCGAATGGTATGCCGTTGTTAACCTAGTGGTGATAAAGGTTTTAAATAAAGGGTTTGGTAGATTGTATTACCTAGTTAATGCATCTGCGAGTACAATGCTAATGCGCTAGGTACAGTCAACGAAATTAATTGGTAAAAACCAACCAACCAACAACATAATTGTAGGCATTTCATACAACTGTCAAAGAATTGCAGGTGAATATAATACGCACAATTTAAATTGTTACACAATTTGATAAGCAATTAATTTATCTGACTTTACATATTACTGAAATCATCATTATAACGGATCACCTGTTTTGTTTCATGGTTTTTCAAGTTAACCATGATTAAAATTGGAAATCAAATCAACCAAACCACAAAAAGGGATACCAAACAAATACCATGTTTAAATAAAATTAATCTACTCAAAGTTCCGAACAAATTGGTTGCCAGATTCCATAACATTTTAGGAACTCATTTTATTTGATGTTTCATCAATGAGCACAATAGACGGACATAAACAGTAGATTGGAAATCAGATAGAGCTTCGTTAACTTTTTGAGCTCGATGAAAATGAGCGTTTTACTTTATGGAATTAATTATTGCGGCTTCAAAGAGAGATTGATATTGGCTTCAGGCGGCTTAGTGAACAGAACAATTTGTTTTAGATAATAGATAATAACGACGTCTATTAATATACCAACTTGGTAAGTAGCTTTGTTGTGTTTTTGAATTATAATATCTTTCGTTTTAAAAGATGATGTAGATAGGTGATTAATTTTTGTTTTAGGACGTGAAATACTTGTCAGACACATACAAAAAAATTAAATATCAGAGGAAATCCCTTCTATAAATATTACAAGCTTTTATTTAGTTTCACATGTCCCGGTGTCTGTATGTCATAGTCATATAATCACATACGGTCCTACTATTTTGTACCACCATGACATACCTACCTGAGCCATACGTACTGTAAAAACGAAAGTAACTCTGTCGGACATAGGATACTTTTTATGCGGTACGGCTCTATAATAATCCTTCCCTATCCTAAGGCACATCTTCCCTATCATTATCGCGGCCCCCAGTCTACTCCTTGATAAGCCATCGTCTCTGTAGCCCCGTGTAACATGAGGCTCCAGGGGCTAGTGTGAAATCTTTTGGTTCATTCGAATAATCGAGTCTGGTCAAACTACGCTGGGGTGGGTCTGTGCATTTCTATCATTCATACTCCTTACCTTGACTCTCGCGACATCCTTCAACAGAGCGTGGGCGTTAGCGCCTCCGAAACCAAAACTGTTGACTCCAGACATGCCCCTAGACCAGGGGGTCTTGTCAGTCACCACCTTCAACCTGTTCTTAGCGAAGGCTTCTACTCCCTCTCGAGCCACGTGGTAGTTTAAGTTGGGGGGCAGGTAGCCCGTGCTGTAGGCTATGCACATCTGAAAAGAGAGATTATGTTAGAACACTCCAAATGCATAACACATTTTCAATCACAATCCAAAGAATTTTGAAGGACTACTGCTGATCCATTGCTTTATATTATGATGCAAAGGATTAGCAATTAAAAAATAGTACATTTTGATACAAGTGCGCCTTTGAGCAGAGAACTGCAATAACAAATCTCCACGAGTATCAAACGACGTTTTTCAATACACTTTTGAAGAAATAAAATAAAATAACAGAAAATATTTTTATACCATTCCCCCTCTAAAAAGCTTATTTTATTCACTGAAAACAGTGAATAAAAAGCACTTTTACTCACTGTTTTGATGTTTGAAAATGGAACACACCAATGTATTCGATCACAGATTTAGAGTACCTAGGCTAGATACGGCATGTTATTAGATAGTATGAAAACCGAACGTGTCATCTTTTTTATACCTACGATAACTTCACCCCAGCCATTTAGTGATGTGCTCAGAGTAAACAGAATTGTTTCAATCGCTAAGCGTCACTGAGCTAACAGACTTTTTTTTAGTACGAACAGTCGAACATACAGGGCACGCTTGGTCGTGGCTTGCATCTAGTGTAAGTGTAATCTTTGTATTCGACCTATATTGATGTGTTCTAAATTCAATTTGATTGGTCGACATTTTAGACAAGAAGTTTAGCATTAGAATAAAAACTGTTTTGTGTTCTTTGCTGTCCTTAGTAAATTGGCGCTATTTTGAATACTGTAATTTGTACGAACACAAAGTTTAGTGTTACTTTAATATTTAATTTTGTGTTTGTTTAGTGTTGTTCTAATCGATTAAAAATGCATTCATTAGTGATGAAGATGTGTTAACACCTGAGTTTATGAAAGAGAGGGCGGCCGATATAGTGGAAAACTTGCTACCCAAAAAATCACGGCTGGTATACATCAAAGCCAATTTAGCTTTCCTTTTTCTTCATTATATGTCTATTTTTACTTAAATCTTTCTTTTTCTCGTAGTCATGGTATAAAGTATAGTATGCAACTCTTGAATAAAACGGATTTATATCGAGGGCCATGAATCACTCGCGTCGCTCAGGATTCTAACACTTGAATCACTCGCTACGCTCGTGATTCAATCATCATGAATCACTCCCTACGGTCGTGATTCAATCGTTACAATCCTTCACTAGCTCGTGATTCATCTATGGCCCTCGCTTTAAATCCGTCCTTTATTCACTAATTGCATAATATACTATTATACCATTCCCCCTCTAAAAAGCTTATTTTATTCACTGAAAACAGTGAATAAAAAGCACTTTTACTCACTGTTTTGATGTTTGAAAATGGAACACACCAATGTATTCGACCACAGCTTTAGATAGAGTACGTAGGCTAGATACGGCATGTTATTAGATAGTATGAAACCCGAACGTATCATCTTTTTTAAACCTACGATAACTTCACCCCAGCCATTTAGTGATGTGCTCAACTTAAACAGAATTGTTTCAATCGCTAAGCGTCACTGAGCTAACAGGCTTTTTTTAGTACGAACAGTCGAACATACAGGGCACGCTTGGTCGTGGCTTGCATCTAGTGTAAGTGTAATCTTTGTATTCGACCTATATTGATGTGTTCTAAATTCAATTTGATTGGTCGACATTTTAGACAAGAAGTTTAGCATTAGAATAAAAACTGTTTTGTGTTCTTTGCTGTCCTTAGTAAATTGGCGCTATTTTGAATACTGTAATTTGTACGAACACAAAGTTTAGTGTTACTTTAATATTTAATTTTGTGTTTGTTTAGTGTTGTTCTAATCGATTAAAAATGCATTCATTAGTGATGAAGATGTGTTAACACCTGAGTTTATGAAAGAGAGGGCGGCCGATATAGTGGAAAACTTGCTACCCAAAAAATCACGGCTGGTTTACATCAAAGCCAATTTAACTTTCCTTTTTCTTCATTATAATATGTCTATTTTCACTTAAATCTTTCTTTTTCTCGTAGTCATGGTATAAAGTATAGTATGCAACTCTTGAATAAAACGGATTTATATCGAGGGCCATGAATCACTCGCGTCGCGCAGGATTCTAACACTTGAATCACTCGCTACGCTCGTGATTCAATCATCATGGATCGCTCCCTACGTTCGTGATTCAATCGTTAGAATCCTTCACTACCTCGTGATTCATCTATGGCCCTCGCTTTAAATCCGTCCTTTATTCACTAATTGCATAATATACTATTGTCTAATTACTAGGAAACTATGATTTAAATTTTCTTTTTTTTCGCGCTTTTCTTTCGCCAGGTTGAAGGAGAGGTAAAAAGCAAAGGTATATAGCCGATAAACAGCCAAATATGAAAAATTGAAAATTCAAATATTTTCGAGTTTAGAACACAAATAAATGTTAATTTGTTCATAAACGTTTTATTATTGTAATACTCATAGTTTTTGATGATATTCTATTTATTAACATTATTATATATTAAAAAAATATTAACGCCGTAAAGGCGCATACCTCTTTGCCGAGATTTAAAAAAATCATTCGCCTTCGAATAGAGAGTTGTGAATAGAGGCATTGAACCAATTTGGACTAAGTATAGGTATAAGTTATCTGCGGCAATTTTTATTCCCGAACACGTGCGGGAAAAAGAAAAATCGCACGCGTGTGAAATACATTCCATTGTGAACCTAATCGTAGTGCGATATGAACCAGTTTTCGAGGAAGTGTATTGAAAAAACATATTATACGGCCTTATTACAAAAGTAAAGTCTATTATGCTTTAGAGCTAGGTTGAAAGCATCTAATCATTTTTGAATTTCGAACTTTAGTCCGACAATGTCAAAATTCTAATTACAAAAACTGACGTTAGACACGAGTCTAAGTTGTTGATTTTGTATTAAGAACTTTACGATTATTGGAATTAAGTTTAAAATACAATAACTGGCTCAAGGTTGGGGCTTGAATTAAAGTTAATTAGAACTCGGATCGTTTTGTAATCAGACGGATTATGTTCTGCCTCGTTGGTCTAGTGGCCGCAAGCGCTAATGCTGAGCATGAGGTCCTGTGGGTTCGATTCCCGGGTTGGGCAAAGTGTTATTGGGTTTTTCCGTCTGGGATAGCAGCCCGGATTCTGGATTTGTGCCCGTTTGATAGCAATCGAAATGTGGGTGTACTATAGGTACACCTCTGCCCAACCCTTCGGGGAAACTGGGCGTGATGTTATGTTAAATTATAATTATAATGTTTTGAAAAAATCGTTGGCTCGACAACATAAGGACGCAATGAATATTGTTGAATTGACAAAATGAAAGCCATTGCCTGTATGTCTGTTACGTAATTACTCCGCAGACTATTAGTTTTGGCTTGTGTTTAAACGCCTACCAGAAAAGTACCTATTTTACTACCAAAAAAATCGAAATAGCTCACCAACATTATAACTATTTTATTGTGAAATTATAACTTTAGAAAATTGACAGCAGGTCGACGGAGCCCCACTTCGCGGGGATCCTATTTCTGTCTGCAGGGTCTATTTCTGTCTGCAGGGTTTAAAGGAACCTAATGAGGTCGTGACGTCATTACAAGCCGTCTTAATTGACGGAGACGACTTATCTCTACTCCATATTGCTTGTGTTAATTAACGCTCTAAACAGGCTAGATGTGACCAGTACCTAGGTATAATATACCTGTGTAATATATTATACCAACAGTGTCGGTACCTACTTCTCTATCATAGACTTAAAAAAAAGGAGGACTCCGCGCCACGCATATCAAAAGTGAAGCACCGTACCGATTTATGTGTGCGTGATTTGAGTACCTGCAAAGACGCCGTCGCTCGTGTCATGTAATGGCGGCCGGTCGGCATACTATGATGTAAATGTGTGCGCGAGGCGTGTTTGTACAAGCGGTCTTACTTACTGTGCTTCACTCTCGATATGCGTGGCGCGGAGTCCTCCTTTTTTTATAAGTCTATGTTCCCTATATACATAATATTATTCATGTGTATCTAGACATGTAACGGCACTGATAAGGATTTGACAGTCTATTTGTGTTGAATGGATCTGGATTATTGTTGATGTTTGATTGGCAAATGAACATCAAAACAAGTGTCACTTCTACGATTAGTCTATGAAAACAAAGCATTCGAGTGATGAAGATGTGTTAACACATGAGTTTATGAAAGAGAGGTCGGCCGATATAGTGGAAAACTTGCTACCCAAAAAATCACCGCTGGTTTACATTAAAGCCAATATAACTTTCCTTTTTCTTCATTGAATGTCTATTTTCGCTTAAATCTTTCTTTTTCTCGTAGTCATAGTATAATAGTTGTTTATGCAACTGACGTATAATAAGGGGTATTTAGTATCACATGAGTGTTTTAATACCTAATTATGTACTTGCATACAAGACTTTATCTACATCCATGTTAAATCCTCTATAAAAGGTTCTGAAACAGTTTTTTGCAATACTAATACTCGTATCGAACATGGCGGCCGGCGTCATAGTATACGACGTGAATTCGAATAAGTTCTTTTTTTAAATTACGGCGGTGTTGTAGTTAAACGCGCGTGCATTACAATGTTCTTTTTTTGAAAACTCGTTGCATTATGAAATTCAGTACAACATTAAAGCACCCGTTTGGATGCTATTATGGTTACCATGGTTACTATGACACTGGCTGTTTTAATGTTGGCAATAAGCTCAGAGACTTTTATAGAGTATTTATGGCATGGGTGTAGATAAAGTATAGTATTATATATACCCTTGAATAAAATTGATTTATATCGAGGGCCATGAATCACTCGCGTCGCTCAGGATTCTAACACTAATCTTTCACTAGGTCGTGATTCATCTATGGGCCTTGCTTTCAATCCGCCCTTTATTCACTAATTGCATAATGCATATTTTTTTGAATTATTCATTTATCACTTGTTTAAAAAAAAGACTACATTTTCTATCTGACTATACCATAGAAATGGTTTCACAAACAGCATGCTAAAAGATTAGATAATCATCCCTAATTTCTCGACAAATCAAACCACTTATTTACGATCTCCTAGTCATTGTAACTTTATACACACGATTACACATCAAGCTATTCATTTCCAGTTTACACTGACCTCTCATTGTAAGGAAATCCTATACAATGAGAGATCAGCTTATACTGGAAATGTATAATGTACGTAACAACCCTACTTACATACAAAACACGATAAGGCATACATTCGAGAAGACATCCACATAATTTATGAAGTTACTTTGTCGCAAGATAACATTAATTACGACGCGACAGTTTTCCCAGGAATCAGGATTGAGGGCATTCACTGAGTACCGGAGGGAAAACGTCGTTGCAGATCCGAAGAGGGTAATCCTCTGGGCGTTTTAACAGAATTAACTCTGGCAACAGATAATTATTTTATTCGGATTAAAAGTTCTTGTAAGTACGTTGAAAATTGAATAAAAAAATGGCGCTTGGGAAATGACTTGTATTTTTTTTAATGGAATTGTAGATTTTTTATTTAATCCGTTTTGTTTTAGTCGCAATCTCATGTCAAAAAAGTAGGTAAACGATGTATACCTAGTTTTTGACAGACTCAGATTAGTAAGTAAGTATGTGAAAGTTCTTAATATTACACAAATCGCCCCTCAGCTAACAATATTTAAACTAGCCGTTAATTGTCAAAAGTCAAACATACAGCGGTTATTAACGCTTTGAAGGACACTTACGAGACACAATAGAAGTTTTATTGTTATTACTGCTATAGCCGCATATAAAGTGTATCTATTCATACACGAAATCTCTTAAGGGGTCATTGTACTCATCATTATAAACAACTTTTATTATGGGCCCAAACCTGATGTCGCCATAAAAAATCTGGTGTTTCCTACATTTTTGACGAATATGCGATCATAAATGTAGAGAAGAGCTAATTTTTTTTTTCGCGATTTCTGGTTGGTCCCATAGTAAAAATTGTTTATAATGATGAGTACAATGATCTCATAAAAGATTTCGTGTATGAATAGATACACCTTATATAGTATGCTTCAAAGCGTTGAACAATTATTTTTGTCAATTTTCTGACATAACGCCGAGTTTGTCGTTAACAACACTTTAATATAAAACAAATATTTACCTTAGCAATGGAGCAGAGACCAGAGGCAGGCTCACTGTGTCCCAGGTTGGACTTGATGGAACCGATCCAGAGAGGGTCTTTGCGACCCGTACAGAAGATCTCGTCGATGGCCAGCAACTCCTCGGGGTCACCGACACGGGTACCTGGTGACAAGGACATAGACGTTAGGAGGCTAAAGGAGTCGTGAGAAAGTGCCAAACATGTTGAAATCCAAGTGGTCAATAATATTTGTCAGGATTTCACGAAGTTTCCAAATGTTTTCACTGGTACGGTCAGCAACAGAAGTCGGTTAACACTGCTACTTTCGGTATTTTTTATAGTAACTCGTGCATTTGCTCACGGAAAGTACCATTTGGTGAACTGGAACTGATGATGAAGACCACAGATGGCCATCGGAAATACTCAATTATATCTAAGTATATCACAGGTTGCGATTCGATTACTTTAACATGGTTTAATATATGGTTTATGCTCGTCAAAATGCATAATGGTAATGGTGACTTCACCATGAGCTCCATTTCTCCTGGTTCTTACTAGGAGAACTCCTCAACAATTAACGTCCCTGCATCGGGAAAAGCAATATTTTGTAAAACGTGATGAGCAGCTGTTGACATTGGGTTATTGCAACTTAGATCAATTACAAACTGACCCACTAAAAAGTAAAAAATAAAAACTTAAAAAAACCGACTTCCAAAAAAAACACTACAAAGTGAAAAATAACTTTAATTTCGGAAGTCGGTGGCAAAAAACTAAAATACAGATCCAAAGACACCGACTTCCGAAATTAAAGTTATTTTTCACTTTGTAGTGTTTTTTTTTGGAAATCGGATTATTTTTTTGTAAAAAAGTTTTTTTCGTTTAACTGCTAAGAGTTAATGTTCCTAAAATTTTAAGTAAGTACCTTCTTCTGTTCCGATTTGAATTAAATATTTCGCTTAATAATTAAGATGACTGCAAGTGTTGATTGACTTTTGTTGCTGACTGTACCTGTCTTATTAACTGCACTTACAAGTAAGAGAAGGATTTTGATACTGGCAAGTTTTCTAGTGCCAGCAGGAAATGATAAAAAAACAAACTGATTTACGAGTAGGACGATACTGACAAATGATTCATGAATAAGGTTGCGATGTGACTTATTTAACAGACAATCTTGCATAGTAGCATTCTTTGAAATAATTCTGGTTGTGTACTTAATAGCTTCAAAAAAATAGTCTCGTTTCATTCTAATTTCCAAAACAGACCACACTATTCGACTTACAATTCAAAAGGCAACTCTGTCATTACCTAGCTATTTCAAATGCAAAAGGCAAATCTATAAAGGTTGGCTACAACGTCGCTTGTCGGATTGTATCGTTGCCAAAAGTCACCGACGGAACGTAAATGCACTCTTGACCTAACCCTTTTGCTGCGAACTGAGGCTTCGAATAGTACAATTTTATGAACTCCAAGCGCCAAAGCTTATTCTGGCCTAGGTTTTGAAGAGGGATTTCCAAAAAAGTATTGGCTTTTCCGGAGAGGAACCGAACGGAGCTTCGAATTTTTAACTGGAAATACAGATTTACACGTAGGCAGCAACAAAAGTATTAAACTAAGTTAATGCTTAAACAAAGATTTGAAAACAAAGGTTGACACTTGTAGAAAATGCCTATGCCATTAAGTCCACCTCTGTACATTTGTGCTTGAACTGTTAAATAAATAAAAATAAATAAATAAAGATTTAGAAGAGATGAATGAAAACATAATCATTATTATTTATTATTTTATTATTTATTACTTGTTTAAGTACCTATAACAAATTGTTTAAGAGTCAAACGTACTTGACATGGACGGTATGCCATCCTTGGTTTTTTCCCTACACTTTTTGCTAGTAAGAGCGGTAAAGATACAGTTTATGAATACAAAAACAGTCAAAATAACGTCAGGAGCCGATAGGACTACTGGTGTCCGATTCACAGACATCGGACCTTCGTGGTCCCTCTCGCAGCTAAGAGGTTATCAAAATCCGGAAATAAACATCGACTTTTATCGCAGTAGATATTTCAATCTTGAATTATATAATGATATTTAAACATTTTGCTTTGATGTCATTTCAATGGTGACCTGCTAATTTCAATCAAAGAGGGGAAGAAGTGCTTTAAGAAAATAATTACTCTAAAATGTCTCTCTCTCTCTGTCTCAAAGATTTTTGAGACAGAGAGAGTGACCTTGAATTAATTACTTACAGATAAATATGTGACTGTAACTGAGACTGACTGAGATTTTGAAGTGCGTCGTTTCGGCCGTTTTCTATGAAGATAAACTACTTACTGTATCATTAATAAACTGTCACTGTGCCTGTGTCTACCCTAATTTAAAAGCAGGGCAATATATCGATAAAACATTAACTTTGTTAATTTTCTTAAAGTCAAAGTTCGTTGGCACTCAATTGAACATAATCATTTTGATAAATTTAATTTAAAGAGCATGAAAGTGTATACGACGAGCGATGAGTTAATATTAAATTAATTATTTAAGCATTAAGTGGCTCATAGAAGGTGTTTTTGAACTTAGTAACTGATGAGATTTAATATACTTGGCTAGTCTTCTCATTTCCTACAGTCGCTCCATGTATAATAATGAATTAGCACCATAATAGAGTAACATACTATCAATCGGAATCCGAGTTATTTTAAAGCAAATTGCTAATCCATTGCTCCATTTGTTCGAAAAATTTGTCTGCTCGATAACGTAAATAACGTAATAAATGTTATTGAACTATCAAAATGAAACCGATTCCGAAGTATGTTACGCAATCAGGGTGTTGGTATTCAGCTGCTTAAGGCCCAGATTTCCTGAAAACGATCAAAAAGGTGGTTTTTTAAAGCAGTGTATCTCATAAACCGTAAATCATTTTGACATGTAAAAAAAATATGATATTTTGAAAATATCATATTTTTTTTACATACAGAGTCTTTTTCGCATACAGTGATGGAAGCCAAAACATAATTATACATATTTTAATGCACCAAAAAAATCTTTAAACATACCTCCTAATAGTCTTTAAAAGCAGTTTATCCCTTCATTAACAATTATAATTATAATTAGAAATATACCATAAAATGTCAAATTCCAAACTGCATCCAGTGATGGATTACTTTTTATTAAATAGTTAATTTCTAATTTTATACGATTTTATTTGCATTTTTACGACATAATTCCGGTGCGCGTGAGAATCTTCTATCTCGTGCGTCAAACTAGACAGCCATAACGCCATTTCACTTACACACCGAGCTAAACCAATCTTGGAACCGGGCCTTAAGGTAGACTGGAAGCCGATCCCAACTTAGTTGGGGAAAAAACTCGGCAGATTGACTATGTAGGTAACATTGAGTTCTCACTCCGAATTAAGCTATCACAGCCAATCATAAGACTACCCTTTCACTAAAGTACACTCGCCCCCTCATCCATGTCAATGATAAGTAAGTACCTAATAATAAAACTTTCAAAATAGGAAGGTTTACAACATAAATTCATAATGTCACTCGTGTGTCCCTCCTATTATTTTTGAAAGGGTTAGGCAGAGGTATAATTAGGTACAGACACCAGCACATCAAGCTACTACAATCTGTCAAATTTCTTTAATAGATTTTCATCTTTATTACTAAAGCATTAGGTTCAAGGTTGATTGGGAAAATTTCAAAGTTTCGGGTGGTTTGACCTGCTGGCGGCTGTACATTCTTCTGCCTGTCAAGGGGCGCTGAGCCCAATTGTACCGAGTCGAATAAATCAAAGAGGCATTTGTATTAATATATTAATTACTAGCTTTTGCCTGCGGCTTCACTCGCGTGGAGGTCGGAAATTATTCCACGGGAACATACTACCGGGATAAAAAGTATTCTATGTCGTAATCCTACAGGTCAAACAAACAAACTCACTTTCGCACTTATAATATTAGTTAGGATTTTCTTTTTTTAATTCAGCCTACACTGTCCCACAGCTGAGCAAAGGCTTCCCCCAAATGCTTCCAAGCATCCTTTTCCAGGGCCACCTCGACCAGTTAGGATTAGGATAGTAATATACAAGTTGTTTCTTTTGAGGTGTCAAGCCAGTGCGAGCTGATAGCAGAGTACCATACCTATCGATTTAACCCCCATGTATGTTCTACGATTTTTTGTAGTTTTCGAGTTATTTTGGATCCCTCATTTCATATGAATAGTAGTGGTTAAGGATAGTAGTAGTTAGGTATAAAATTTATGTTTTTACTATCAACTGAGCTCTGCTTAGACGTAGAGGAATAGTAAATATCAGGATTGACAAAAATATGCAAAGATAAATTATAAAATATGAAAATTACAAGATTAGATACACCACTTTCAACGACTTATTTCAGCAAATAATGCCATAGCTAGCTAAAAAAAAAAATTTAAAGCCTCTCTCTCTCTCTCTCGTTGAATCAAGAAATATATCGAAAAAAAATTATAACTCGAAAACTACAAAAATCGTGGAACAGACATGGGTATTAAATCGATAGGTATGGTACTCTGCTATGTCAGCTCGCCCTGGCTTAACACCTTAAAAAGCAACACCCTGTTTAACCACTGAAACAAATAAGTAGGAATACACCCCTGCCTAAAACAAAATTCCAACTGTTATAGAATCTATTACTTGGTACAATTCTGGATCTACACTCGGCACTCCCACAAATTACCTACATTAGCCTAAAATCTCCATCTCTGAAATATAATGATAAAGTTTAGGAACAAACATTTACGCACGCTCAAAGTTATGGCACATTTGAGTGAAGGCACGTATAACGGTTGGCCGGTTCTCGACCAGTCCAGTTGTAACCGTTTTGTCGGTTGTTTGTCAAAGTTGGGGGTGCGGGCTATAAATATCTGGCGGTACGTTGGGTTGTAATGCCACTGGCAGTTTTGCTTGGGAATTGTGGAATTGTTGTCTCATTTCACAGGAATTTAACAATCACAAGAACTATTTAAAAGCAGACTCATAAATGGCGTGAAATTCATAACTTTTTTTATGTATTGCAACTGATGTTGTTCGCTAAGCTGTTTAGAAAGAACGTGACAAAAAGACTATTTCTTCATCAATCATCATTCTCCTGCCCTCATCCCAATCTATTTGGGGTTGGCGCAACATGTCCTTTTTTCCATACTTCTCTATTAGTCGTCATCTCGGTAGTCACCCCTTTCTAGGCATGTCATCTTTCACACAGTCCATCCATCGTTTCTTTGGTCTTCCCCTACTCTTTAACTGAATAAAACTGAACTCCAAAATGAATAAGAGATTAAACATGTGAACTGACCCGTTTGTATGAAGCACATCATCATCTGCCTAGCCTTTTCCCAACTATGTTGGGGTCGGCTTCCAGTTAACCGGATGCAGCTGAATACCAGTATTTTACATGGAGCGACTGCCTATCTGACCTCCACAAACCAGTAACTGGGTAATACGATACACCTTGGTAAGACTGGTTGCCAGACTTTCGGGCTTCTGACGACCCAAAACGACAGTCAAAGATCCACAAATGACAGGCGTGACCAACGGCTTAACGTGCTTTCCGAGGCACGGAGGAGTCTTGGTATCTAAAGATGGTCACCCTTCCACGGACCAACCCCGGCAAGCGTAGCTTAGGTTAAGCTACGCTATGGATCGGCGGCTGTTATTACTAGTATGGACGCCAGTCTCTCACAAAGGATCATATTTTTGATTTTGTAATGTTATTATTCTAGTCTCTATTTATAAAATAAACTAAGTGAACCTTTGTGAAGAGAGAATTAAATAAAGATTACTATTACTATTATTACTATTACTTAGCCACAAGCTCCTCAGAAAGTACATACGAATTGAAAAAGTCACATTTTTGTACTTGTCTGGTTGAACTCACAACCTCATGCACGAGAGGCGAGGCCTTAGCCACTGGACCACCACGACAATTTGTTTTTGTTTGTTCAAAACAAACTTTATTTCGTGACAAAAGGAGGTAGCATCTATTTCAGCACCACACCGAATGTTTTAGCAATCAAAATGGTCTAAAAGCTGTAAAACTTTGCTTTTATATTTTACAGTTATGAGTGAGTGGGCGACATTTTTGTCGTAAAAGTGTTTTATTTCGGTATTTCAGACTGTTTTACGTTGAGATATTATATTTCCTGTTGCGGCTCTGTTTTAGCTTTCGAAAAATATGGTTTGGGACCTACTAGGAAGATATTTATTTTATACGATCATGAATATGATAATTGGAATAAAATTGTGATATATTTGG
Source organism: Cosmia trapezina (assembly GCA_905163495.3). Classification (NCBI taxonomy): domain Eukaryota; kingdom Metazoa; phylum Arthropoda; class Insecta; order Lepidoptera; family Noctuidae; genus Cosmia; species Cosmia trapezina. Next base: position 11,358,046 of record LR991039.1, read on the forward strand.
GAAGATAGAAAGGCTTTCTATAGTGAATTTATCTTTGCGGATTTATTAGTAGGTATGCATACTGAAAAAAAAACCGGCCACGCACCAAAAGCCTTTAATGAAATTATAATATCTTTATAAAACCAAAACGCGTAACTGTATAACAATTGCAGCGGCACATCTTCTATAAGGAATGAAATTTAAAACACGTTCCAAATCGAAATGGGAAATTGTACTCATCATTATGAACAACTTTTACTATCGGACCAAACCTGAAATCGCGAAAAAAGAAATCAGCTGTTCTTTATCTACATCAAACTCGTCAAAATGTACTGAACAGAAATCTCTATGTTTTGTCAACTTGTAAAAACCGTGCGAAGTAGACGGTTCGCTGCATTTATACATCCAACAATTTTCACACTGTAATTACCCTAAACTAATTACAAACACAAAATCCCATGTTGTTGAGGTTTCGTTTCCTAAGGTCTTTTTAACGAGGGACGTCCGCAAAATGGCCAGTACAAATATGAAAAGAGAGAAAATAAACAAAACTAATTGTTAGCACTCGCGATTCTATGTACTTTGTACCTGTAGGCCGCCATTTTAGTTTTTCACGAGGTAAATAGGACTTTCAGGAATGTAAGCGTTGGCAATAATCGTTTGAATGGTCATTTGGGTTTTGTTGCTACGAGTACATTATAGACTATGGTCGGAATTTTAATTAGCTGCAGTGAAAATAGACTGCTAATGTCATTTTTACTGTAATTTCGCTGTCAAATGGGAACATTTTTTAACGATATGACATATAAGAAGTGTCATTTTACTGCAGCTAAAGGAACAGTAGACCTCGCGAGACAAACTTTTTTGCAACAATTAATTTATACCACTAATAGTATATTATGCAATTAGTGAATAAAGGACGGATTTAAAGCGAGTGCCATAGGTGAATCACGAGCTAGTGAAGGATTCTAAGGACTGAATCACGACCGCAGGGAGTGATTCATGATGATTGAATCACGAGCGTAGCGAGTGATTCAATTGTTAGAATCCTGAGCGACGCCAATAATTCATGGCCCTCGATATAAATACGTTTTATTCAAGAGTTGCATACTATACTTTATACCATGACTACGAGAAAAAGAAAGATTTAATCGAAAATAGACATTCAATGAAGAAAAAGGAAGGTTAAATTGGCTTTGATGTACTTAAACCAGCCGTGATTTGTTGAGTAGCAAGTTTTCTACTATATCGGCCGTCCTCTCTTTCATAAATTCAGGTGTTGACACATCTTCTTCATCAATCGAATGCATTTTTAATCGATTTATCATTAAGGATGATGCGCAGTGGTAGCCCGCGAAATTCAATTTTTTTTGGGTTTTTTGCAATTTGCAGGTCCGTGTCAGGTTGTATCTTGATCAATGTATGATACGCGGAAATAAAACATTATGTATTTATATAATTTTAACCATAAAAATCATCAATACATCTCTATAAGTTAGATTTCGTGCAGAGTCGTCAAACGAACGAAATCTAACGACACTGCACGAAATCTAACTTAGAGAGATGTATAATATGAAATTAACATTATTTACTAATGCTTTAATTGATTACATTTTTCAAAAAAACTTCTTTTCATTTAACATTCTTAAAAATTTGGTCCCGTGTGAGCGAGAGAGGCGATAACACGCAACAGCCCTCTTAAGGTATTACAGCCAGCGGTCTTACTTAAACCGATACAACCAGTTCTAAACTCCGAAAACAAAAGCAAAGCGACAGTCATTATCAACTTTTGCATTCGACAAAAAACTCATAATCGTCGTTACAAACTTCCCTTTTAAGCTCGATTAAAATTAATTTCAATCCTCTGCATTACAAGCGTCAACAAAAGGTTTACAACCCCGCTTTGTACTGTAAACAATAGTTCATTTTAATTTTCATCTCGAGTGCCCTTAACTATGCTTGCGAAAGTTTTTATATCTCTCTTTTCATTTTTCTCTGTTTTCATTTTTCTCCCTTAAAATTTTTTCGCTAAGTTAATGTGCCGTTTCTGTTTTAAAGTGCAGATGCTTGAAAGTTTTGTGAAATGCTCGGATTGTGACTAATAAGGTGTTAAGGTGAGAGGTTGTTGGACTAGCTAGCTGTCTCATTTATTTTAGTAGTTCTTAAGTTGTGCTCACCGGAGAGTTCACTTGAATTATTTTTAGGTGTCTTTTTTATGTTTTAGAGTTTTATTTCTTGACAGTCTTTAAAACTTTTTGTGAGGATTTTATTATATTATTTATATTAAATAAACAAAAAGAGAGTACCTACCTACTATTTTTATTTTAAAGGCTAGTTTTGATGTACCATCGCGAAAATTTGCGGTGAACCACTTTTCGACCTTATTACCTACTATGGTAACAAGGTTCTAAAGTGGATCACCGCTAATGTCAACAAATCCAAAATTAAAAGGTCTTCTTTCTCTTCTTAAACTTATTATGTATTTGCCTCTTTAATGATACCAGATCTATCTATACTTGTATTTATTACATTTTACTTCCGCGATAGAATTCAGGTAATAAATAGAAATGGAATTCCATTAAACTGTCCGTGATAAATAATTAGGTAAGGTCTGAGTTTAGATCGTCGTTCGAAAGGTCAAAGGTCCAATCCTATCCCGGGGAATTATTGTGGTCAACCGCTTTTAACCCGACCATATTACCTGCCTAGGTAGGTAGTTTTGTTGGGACATCGGAAATTAGGATAATACACTGAGTAGCTCTAGTGAAGGCATTATTTTACTGATGAAGATAGGGCTGGTCTAATTCGATTCGGGCGTTGATAGCTGCGAAACAGATAGGTAATAATTTTTGTAGCTATCATCGTTGCTATTATAAATTATGCCTATTGTTCCAAATAAAAAACTTTTTTTTAACTTTCTTGATACTACTAAGTACCGCCAGCTACGTACACTCAGGGAAATCAATTGTTCATCAAAATGATACACGACCTCAATTTGCAGTGTTATAGCCATTATAAACAACTGTCAAGGAATTACAGTTAAAGTAATTGCCAATTTGCTAAAAAAATATATGTCCTCCTGTCCTGTCTATGGATTTTCGGTGTGTTGATGCTTGGAGAAGGCAGCAATGGACATCTTGAAGATGCAAGATGATTATGAAAACCAAAACTTTCTTACCTGTGCCGTGAGCCTCAACGAACTCCAAGATGGACGGAGGGATGGAGCACTCCTCGTAGAACTCACTGAGGAGCAGCTTCTGGATGTGGCCAGCTGGGTATGTGATACCCTGCTCTTTGTAGCCGTCGCAGTTGGTCTTAGAGTGGAGCAGCTGAGCGTATACCCTGGTAGAAGAAAATTAAGTTTACCTTAATTACGCCGTTAAGGTAAAACATGACTGTGATCCTTTCTGCAATGTACAGACGCCAGCACATCAAGCTACTACAATCTGTCAAATTTCTTTAATAGATTTTCATCTTTATCGCTAAAGCATTAGGTTCAAGTTTGATTTGGAAAATTTGACAGTTTCGGGTGGCTTGATGTGCTGGCATCTGTACTTAACATCTTGCATGCTTTGTGGGTGCATACTTCTGTTTCGGACAAATAAATGTCCGATCTCTCTCTCTCTCTTACAAACTTTCATTTGTTTTAAGAAGTAGGAGATTCAGATTGCCTTTCAACGAAGCTAAGTTTCTCATATACGCGCAAAACTCTGGTAGAAATGGACACATTAGTATTGTAGCTTAGCTACCTCGTACATTTCTTGTGGATAGGTAGTCTTAATCTGGGAGAATTGATATGAAGTAAACATGAATATAGCAAGATTTTAAATGCTGGACTAAATATTACACAATATTTTATCTGTAAAAGTATTATAATCTATGTGTGAAGTCCTTTATCCAGTCGAGAATCATAAGAAAATGTTGGAGGAACTAAACTTCAAGAAGTATAAATCATCACAGTCTTTCATACATTTTCTTCTAACGATTATCTGATTGCGAGGATCGCTTACCTTCTGGAGTCTTTAGCCTTTTGTAAGAAGACAACAACGATAGCTTCTGAACGCGCATAACCGTTGGCGCTGTTGTCGAAACTCTTGCATCTGCCGTCTGGTGACAACACTCCCAATCTAGAAGAATAACCAAAGGCATGAGGTGCAATGTAAGGGAAGATGAAAGACGATGATAAGCCTCTCTTTGGCTTAAGCTAAGCCAAAGACTTCAAGGATTTCGTTGTAAATCTTTAGAAATTACAATCAATCTGTTTAGCCTTTTCCCAGCTACTGAATACCAGTATTTTATATGGAGCGACTACCTTTCTGACCTCCACAACCCAATTACTGGGTAATAATATGATACCCCTTGAATAAGACTGCGTCAGACTTTCGGGCTTCTGACGACCCGTAACGACTGTCAAAGATCCACAAATGACAGCCGGAACCAACGGCATAACGTGCTTTCCGAGGCACGGAGGAGTCTCGGTATGTAAAGATGGTCACCCATCCACGGACCAACCCCGGCAAGCGTAGCTTAACCTGATAAATCTTTTGAAATTACGCTGAGAGATAATAAGTCTGGTTAGTCAGATGAGGTAGAATTTTTTGTAAGTATCAAAAAAATCAACACTAAACCTCCTAGGTTCGAAGTTGAAAAATTTTACCTCATCCGACTAAAAATGTGGAGCATAGGTTTCAAAATGTTCCATATCTCCAGACTTATTATTTTTTTTAATAATGGTGCTGCCCGTTATCAGCTCTACTCGCCTTAAATTAGTAGTAGTTCACTATGGTCAAGCGCACCTCACAAATAATACTTGAACAACGAAAACAGCATTGCGATTAAATAAAGGCCCTGTCAAAGTCAAATTAATACAAAAAATAAAAAAAAATAAATAAAAAGTTTATTGCATAATATTAAAATAACGTACATGGAAATGAACTCTTGACTTCTAAGTACTTTGCGCTGTGTAGCCCTCGAAATTCGTTTTTTTTTTGGGTTTTTTGCAATTTGCAGGTCCGTGTCAGGTTGTATCTTGATCAAAGTATGATACGCGGAAATAAAACATATGTATTTATATAATTTTAACCATAAAAATCATCAATACATCTCTCTAAGTTAGATTTCGTGCAGAGTCGTCAAACGAAAGAAATCTAACGACTCTGCACGAAATGTAACTTAGAGATGTATTGATGATTTTTATGGTTAAAATTATATAAATACATATGTTTTATTTCCGCGTATCATACATTGATCAAGATACAACCTGACACGGACCTGCAAATTGCAAAAAACTCAAAAAAAAAGAATTTCACGGGCTACCACTGCGCATCATCCTTAAGGAATAGACGTGCGGTGTATTTTATTGCTATTATCTTGCTTGCAAGCACTTAAAAATCTGAATTTACCTTTCAAACTACCACGAGATAAAAACGTGCACTTCCAATAATTCCCTTCACAACAGTAAAATATTACGACATGACGTCAGGACATAAATAATGCTCTTCTACCCGCGTTAATGTTAAAAACTACATTAACGTTGCTTACTAAGCAAAGACTGCATCACGACAGAATAAATAATAGTACGATCAGCAACAGAAGTCGGTTAACACTGCTACTTTTTGACATTATCTAAATTAACACAATATGATACGATAACCTGCTTTTTAGCATTACCTGTTCCGATTTTAATGAAATATTTTTCTCAATAATTAAGATTTAAAAAACTCAAGTATTAATCGACCTTTTTCTGCTGACAGTACTAGCGTATCACTGCGACTTTTCCGGTAGCTAACTCTTTGTGAATTTTTAATGTATAGTTTTCCACGTAGAGAGGTGAAAATGTATTTTTAAGTAAGTAAGTAAATAAAAATAGCTCGTTTTTATAGCAGTATCTATATATTTTGCCCATGTATTTCTGAACCGTGAATCTTAGCAACCACTTCAGAATACGATAACGAGGTACTACAGAACCCAATATTATTATGTCAAAACTTTTATGGTTGAGCATTTTGGTGCTCATAGTATCATCATCATAATTCTTTCTTTACTTAATATTGGGGTAAGTTTTCTATTATTCAGTCCAGTTGAATAGTTTATTTTGTAGTTATACAATGTGATTTTTTTAAGTGGGCGTAGGTGGATGTCCAAATTCGAAACTGTGAGGAATATTGTAATGCTGAATACAATAATACAATCCTTGAGACGTCAAATCCAGTTATGTATTGAAAACAATGGTCATCATTTTCAACAATTACATCTATATACAGGCATGCCTAAATTGGGAATCCAGTAATTCAAGAATTTTCTTACTACGGACGTTTGAGGTAATGTTTTAGTGAGATGATGGAGCGGCCCTAGTGTCCGTAACACAGGTTAATTCCTAGCACGGAACTGGGTTTTGCTCCGCTATCCATTATGACATTCCTAACTCTCACTCGTGATGTAGTATTTAAGTTAACCTGTAGGTACTCAAAGTTTTGAAAATAAAGATTTTATTTATTTAATTAATCAGTTAAGGTAGGTAACATAAGAAAAATAAAAAAGTATTTGGTTAAAAATGAGCTCTTTCCTTTAGTTTACCGTATGTCACTACTTCCCAGAATTCGATGCTTATTAGCGACACTATCGAATGGTATAATAATACAATGTGTTTTTTTTTTAAATCAACGGTTTCGATTCCTAGCTAGAAATATTGATTTTTCAAAAATCCAATGATGTAATTTTAGTTTTCATCAAAATCGAGCCCGAGACTCTTTTTAGTACTTTTCGCTATTCCTCATAGTTTCCGATTTGGCCATCCACGCCCACTTGAAAAATTCACCCTATGTATCTTACTTACTTGCATGATGAGGAGCTCGTGGCTAAGTAATAACAGCCGTACGGGTCGAACCATCAGGTTAAGCTACGCTTGCCAGGGTTGGTCCGTGATGGGTGACCATCTTTACATACCGGGACTCCTCCGTGCCTCGGAAAGCACGTTAAGCCGTTGGTCACGGCTGTCATTCGTGGATCTTTGACAGCCGTTACGGGTTGTCAGAAGCCCGAAAGTCTGACAACCAATCTTACCAAGGGGTATCGTATTACCCAGTTACTGGGTTGTGGAGGTCAGATAGGCAGTCGCTCCATGTAAAATGCTGGTATTCAGCTACATCCGGTTAGACTGGAAGCCGTTACGGGTCGTCAGAAGCCCGAAAGTCTGACAACCAGTCTTACCAAGGGGTATCGTATTACCCAGTTACTGGGTTGTGGAGGTCAGATAGGCAGTCGCTCCATGTAAAATACTGGTATTCAGCTGCATCCGGTTAGACTGGAAGCCGACCCCAACATAGCTGGGAAAAGGCTAGGCAGATTGATAGTGATCTTACTTACTTGCACATCCTAGTCAATTTTTGGTGAAACTTGTACAAAAATGTGATACATTTGTTTTATCATTACCTGGAGAACTGCAGTGACACATAGGGATGGAGACAAAGATTGGAGCCTCCAACGATGGCGGCGTCACAGTGGCCATCACGGATAGCCCTGAAGGCATGCTCCAAGGCGTAGAGAGAACTGGAGCAGGCAGAGTCCACGGTGTAGGAGGGACCGGTAACTCCCAACCAGTAGGAGATACGGTTGGCTAACATAGCACGGGAACATCTGAAATGAAAGTAACGTTAGGTTTTCTGATATGGTTTTTAGGTTTTTATTTTCAACATGACTTAATTATAACTGCGGTTTTTAAAAAGCGCAAATCGTAGTCCATTTTAAATATATTTTAGTAGTAAGTAGGTAATTTTGCAGATTTTGAAGTTATCCTAGGATATGAGGGTGTTAGTCTATCGCCTAAAATCACAAGTTTGCCATACATGCACATTATTAAGACCATAGCTGCGAGATTTCCGAATCCAAACCATGGTCTCTACATATCGGCAGCTTTTTTACGGTTCCGTATCAAAATGGTAAAAAGGAACCCTTAGGGTAGGTTCAGATGACAAGCGCTCAACGCGCGTTTTGATAACGCGCGTTTACAACTACATACATTTTATTCAGGCCGTACACATGCTAACGCGCGTTTTAGTAACGCGCGCGTTCAACGCTGCGCTAGCGCTCGACTGTTGTCAGCGCGCGTCAACGCCGCTTTGAGATCATTGGTTTTCTATGTTTCCGTTCAGTTGAGCGCGCGCTTTCGACGCGGATAGACGTATTTTAGGGTTCGTCGACAAATGTAGAACTCAAACTGGCCGCAACAACGCGCGTTTAACGCCTGACAAGCGCGCACCATGTGAACACTATACAAAAATTCAACGCGCGTTCAACGCGCGCTGAGCGCTTGTCATCTGAACCTACCCTTATGGTGCGAGACAGTCTGCCTGTCTGTTTGTCAGTCACAGGTGGATATCTCAAAAACTACTAATGCTATCAACATAAAATTTGGAACAGTTTTAGATGATTTTTGCCTAACTGTTTTGCAAATAATAAAGAATTTTTTTTTCTGCAACAGGGACTGAAAGGGTATCTTAAAAATTCGAAGTGGGACTACTAGGGCATATGGGGTATTAAATGAAAGAGCGCTGTTTGCACATTCTCAAACATTTTTTTTTATTTTAGTCCGTGTAGTATTTTTGATGAAAAATTAAAAAAAAAAAATACCATTCCGCACCTTATCTCCAAAGTTTGCATAGAAAAAAATCTGAAATTATTTTATGTGATAGAAGTTTATGTAAATATTTCAAGAAAAATAAAACGATGTCTCTAAATTGCACACTTTTTCAGAAATCATCAAATGAGTACGGAGTACGCGAGATCGACTCGCTCTTGACCCGTTTTTTACTGTTTTAGATTCAACTTCCAGAAGCATGGCTAAGATTAATATTATTTATCTAAACCCAGAAATACACAGCATTCAAAACAAGGCCATGTAAGCCTACATACATGCCACACACTCAGCACCACTACCAGTCCTCAGAGAATTCCATCAAAATATATAAATTATGATTGGAACTATGATCTCGCTCCTCAGAAACCGCGGGAAGCAATAACGTGTAGGGTCTGATCGCAATATTACGTATCATAAGCTACTTCTGAATCCTGTTGCTATTAGTATCCAGAATATTAAACTTACTGGTGGCACATATAATTAGAAAGGATGGACTTTGTACCTAGCTGATATAATAATCCTTGGAAATTAGTAGAATGGTTTTTGGAAATCAGTCATAATAGGATATAGGTAATTAATTTCTTGATGAGTACTTTGTTTATTTTACATAGTATAGGTACACATAAAGAGAATAATTAAGTTAAAAATATTATATCCTAACCTAAATAAAGCTATTCCAATACTAAAATATGGCGTCTAAAAATTCCTACGCATGGTTGTCTACTGGCAAAGTACTCATGAGACTGATGGTATGGCAATGCTAAGCCTCTGGCCAAGGTAAAAGCAATAGTATATTAAGGGTAGGTTAAGACAGGACAAAGAAAGAAAGGAAAGGTACCCGATATCAGCATACTGCAATCCTTTACAGGGAGTAGCATTAAAAAAGCCCCCACTAGTATACTTAAATGTATCTGGCGCACCCCAAGTGCGCCTAGCACATTGATGTGTAATTATTGTTGACTAGCGATTGCCCGCGGCTTCGCCCGCGTTGATGTCGGGAACATTCCACGGGAACCTACTACCGGGATAAGTATCTTATGTGTCAATCCAAGTTATAATCTATCTGTGTATATTCTATTTAGTCCGTCAGTCAGTTAATAAAAAAATATTAGACACGTATATTTGCTATATTAATAAAAAAATACATATACCTATAACACCCATTAAATTGGCTCGCTACGTCACTTCTACGTATAAAATTTAGCTAGACGTGACGTCATACCATATTTTAACTCAATGTATCGCCGTAATCTTTTGATTACGTAAAAAAAGGAAAAACACGTGTCTCATATTTTTTAATAATCTACAAAACAGACAAAAAAATTATTAAGTCATCATCCCTATTAACAATTTATGTTAAAACTAGCTTCTGAATTTTTCACTTCTCTCTGGACCCAATTCTGAAGTCCACGCAGAAGTCACGGGCAAAAGCGAAGCTAGCTATAATAAAATTGCAGTACCTACCTAGGTAAATAAATAAATAAATATCCTTGGACATTTCCCACAACGCCATCTAGTCCCAAGCTAAGCAACCTAATGCTTGTGTTATGGTAACGAGATGGCTGATAAACTACTTATATACATTTTTTTTTGTAAATACATACATATTATAGATAGAAAAACACCCAGATTCGGAACAAATACTTGTAGGTCGTACAAATATTTGTTCCGTGCGGTAATCGAACCCGCGACACGCTGCGCAGCAGTCAATCGCTCAACCACTGCGCCAACTGTGTCGTCAAAGTAATGTTACTAATGTCAAGATAATGTTACTAAAGATTCAATTATGTGCATATTACGGTTTTACATTAGTACAAAGGAAATTACAAAAGGACTGTTATAAAATAACTATGACAAGTTTTAAACGCTTTTGTAGCCGTCAAGCAATTGTAATAATGAACACTGAATGGAGTTGAGGCGCGAAGTTGCATTTAACCGCTTTATCCCGTCACGATTATGTTGGAATGAGTTTAATGGCTGTGTGGGTGAACATTTTAATAGTTCTGATGAATTTTAGAGCATAAAAGGATTACTGGATGAAGGTATTCTGGCAGTTTCGTGAGGATAGAGGCAGCGTAGGTACAAATAGATGCATAATAGAAGCTTATAAGTAATTTGACTGATGACCGGTGGAGCGGACGAGTCCTGGAGTGAATACCGCGTATCGGCAAGCGTAGTGTGGGACGCCCCCCAGCTAGATGGGCCGAAGGTGGCTGGGACAGACTTGGATGCAGAAGGCGGAGGACAGGGTGTTGTCGCGGAGCCTGGGAGAGGCCTATGTCGAGCAGTTGTCTGCGTTAGACTGAGTTGATTGATTGAAGTAAATTGTTCGTTCGGTTGGTTTAATTGGTGTGAACGCTGTACCAATTCGAGGATTAATAAAGTAAATATAAAAGGCACAGAGAGGGTTTCATAATATAGGTGACTATAGCAACTTGAAATCAATTTCTTTTTGATGACGACCGATGTGCCAACTAAACTGTTTACTTTTTGAATATACTCCTAATAATTACGTATAATTTTAGTATATCTACCACTATGCTTAACCTGTGTCTATGTATCACTCTGGATAAATAAACATTATTTATTATTATTAATGTCCAGTGGCCAGTCCTTTTATTTGACTGTAATTTTATCATGTAGCGTTAATATAAAAAAACCGGTGAAGAGCGAGTCGGACTCGCGCACCGAGAGTTCCGTTCCGATTTCTGTAAAAGTGTGCTATTTAGAGACATAGTTTTATTTTTCCTGTAATTTTTAAATAAACTTTTATCACATAGAATAATTTGAGATTTTTATTTATGCAAACTTCGGAGATAAGGTATTTTCTTAGGAATGTGCAAACAGCGCTCTTTCTTATGATACCCCACATGCCCTAGTAGCACCACTTCGAATTTTAAGAACCAGTTTCAGTCCCCGTTGCAAAAAAAAGGGTTCCTTTTTACCGTTTTGGCACGGAATCCTAAAAAGGAAAGAGAAAGTAGAGAGAAAAATAAAATACGAACTAATATTATAAACTCACCCAGTGATACCGAAGCCGTTGACCTGCATCTTTTCGTAGAACCATGTCTTCTCTGACTCCGAGAAACAGGCTCCCACGAACACACCGGTCTTTGTGTCGCGAAGTTCTTTAGGATTCACACCTGGAGACAAAATTATGTTTTTTAAGACTCTGGAACTTAATAAAAAAATATACAGGGTGTAAAAAGACCGTTCTGTAAATCAAACTAAGTAGGTAACATTGAGCATGAAAAATCACTGTTTGCGGCAGGGCGCAATATTTTAACACACATGCAAAACATTGTGTTAATAGGTGCATGCAACGGTATAGGAGTTGTTGGGGTATTGAAAGTTAAGTTATTTAAGTAACACTAGCAGCCCTCCGCGGTTTCACCCGCATAAGTCTGGAACTGTTAAGAATATCGGGATAAACAGTATCAATCTGCCTATTAGCCTTTTCCCAACTATGTTGGGGTCGGCTTCCAGTCTAACCGGATGCATCTGAATACCAGTATTTACAAGGAGCATCTGCCTATCTGACTTCCACAACCCAGTAACGGGGTAATACGATACCCTTTGGTAAGACTGGTTGTCAGACTTTCGGGCTTCTGACGACCCGTAACGACTGTCAAAGATCCACGAATGACAGACGGGGACAACGGCTCAACGTGCTTTCCGAGGCACGGAGGAGACCCGGTATATATGTGTAAAGATGGTCACCCATCCATGGACCAACCCCGGCAAGAGTAACTTAACCCGATGAATTGACCCGTGCGGGTGTTATTACTTAGCCACGAGCTCCTCTATCGTGATAAACAGTATCCTTTGTGTTAATCTAGGTTATATACTACCTGTGTGCCAAATTTCATCAAAATCCGTTCTAGTAGGCGCTCGCTCTAGGTATACCTTTATACGCATTAGTTTTCAATAGTTTATAATCCATCCATGGGAAACCGACACACTGTTAACATGGTATCAAACTTGCTTGTGACGCGACGTAACACACCTTGCTCTACTACCAAATAGCCTGTCTAACTGCGAGCAACTTAGAACTAGCGTTCGCCGGCCGCTCCCGTGGTACCGCTCGTTCGCTCGGTCGACTCGCGTGCAGTTGGTCACAGTTCTAACCTAGCCTAACCTAAGACACAGATTAATACAGATGGGACACTCGGCAGTTTAGGTATGAAGCTACAAATACACGGCGGGCCCCGTCCGCGGGGCTAATTCAGTAGGTCAGAAATTATAAGAGTTACGCGATAGAAAGAGAGGCAACTTAAAGTTGAATATAACTGTAGGTAATATGCGTTGTGCGACCTGAATTGCACTTTATTGTGTCGTAGCAAGAGTCGCTTTTTATTTAAATGATTTTGCAGACTGTCCCATCTGTATTAATCTGTGCCTAAGACCTAGCCCATTTCATCCCGTTTAAAATTTTTCGACAGTTTGTAATAACGGTTCTCACAATCTTACGGTGTATTCATGAGTACAATCTGTAACATAATATTATAGTTACACGATGTAACTGATATAACTGAAAACTTGAAAATGGGCTCAGGGTTAGATAGAATAAGTTGTAAATTCTATGGGACTAACCCTTAAATCGCATATAAAGCAGCTGATTTTTTTTTCATGATTTCAGGTTTGGTCCCATGGTAAAATTTGTTCATAATGATCAGTACAATGACCCTGTTCAGGTTTCCACTTAGTTCAATTACGCCTTGTAATATTAAGTATACCTAATAAGCCAGTCAAACTTCTCATTTGACATTTCTTGTCGATATTCCATCAGAAGGATTTATGAATACTTCAGAATATTTCGTGCTAATGCGTATCTTGGCTGCTGAATTATTCAAGAGAGCTGTCATGTGGTAATCTATTTGCACGTCGCATCATTCTCTGAAATATTTGGAGAGAAATCTCGAGGTTTGCAATGGGATACGCGTTATCAACTATTATTTTAATAATGATCTCTTTAACATTGGTATCAGTATTTTTAAGGTTGCGTACCTCTAAAGGAAAAAAAACGGAACCCTTATAGGATCACTTCGTTGTCCGTCTGTCCGTCTGTTTATCTGTCTGTCAGTCTGTTAAGACCCTTTTTCTCAGAAACGCGTGGAGGTATCAAGTTGAAATTTATATCAAATATGTAGATCTATAGTCCCTTTGAGCTCTAAAAAAATCAAGCTTCTAAAACAACGCAATAAAAAAATACGGCCATTTATTTATGCGACATATTTTGATACTCGCAAGTAAATCAAAACCTATAGGGTACTTCCGGCTGACCTAGAATAATGAAATTTGGCAAGAAGCAAGGTCTCACAGCACAAGTAAAGGAAAAAGACCAAAAATTGTTATTTTATCACATAGGAAAAAAATATTTAGGATGACAATGTTAAGTTTGTTTTTGGGATAAATTCTTTTCAACTACGGAACCTTTCATTGTGCGTGGACCTACACGGACTTAGCCGGTTTTTTTTTCTAACAAATCCTGCTATACCGTACGCGGAATGGCAGGAAAAACCTCAAAGGCAGTTTTATTCAATAAAATCTACTAAGACTGTAGGCAAATAACCTTTACTTTTTACTTTACGTAAGGGACAACAAATACTCGACGAAGTCAAAAGACAAGCACTTAGAAGTTCCAATTCATTAAGTATTCTGAGACTCAGAATAAATAGTTGTTTTCAAAACAAACCACCTCGTAATGAACAAATCGTCTTAGTAATTAATTAAATTCTTAATTTATCTTTTTACGACAGTATGTCATAGCTGATATTTATTGGCGCCCAGTATGGGACTACTTTGGTGGGCGCCAATAAGAATGATGCCTAAGATTACAAATAATAAAACCCGAAAAACCTTCAATTTCTTGAACTACCAAAGAAATCTACGTGATCGAGTCCACTTTTAAAGTTTTATTATCAAATTTGAATTCTCGGGGCCTGTCGCAAAGGCAATATTGAGTTATAATTACTCTGTGGACTTGAAACTTTTAATGGACGTAAAGATAACGGGACGGTTGCCCGCCTGGTTTGCGGAATGACAGTCACAATTGCTTTATTGTGCCTTAGATAAGAATTCTTTTTTAGTACTTTGCGGAAAATTATTTTTGGTGACATAATTTCGTTGCTTGTTTTGAAGAAATTACTTCCATTTCTATGTTATTCATTACAATGTGATAATTTATTAACAATAATTAATTATAAAGGTTTCGGAAAAGAAATAATAAACTTTCTTTTAAAGCTCCCGTAGATGCGACATACGACACGACTCTCGTAGAACAATGTCCATGAATTCTTCATGGAAATTATTTTGCCAGAATCTCGTCGCACCGTCGCGTCACGCCTGTCTGCGGGAGCCGTTAGGTGCATTGTGCCATACAGAATCAAGTTGCCATCTCTGTCAAACGAATTCGGGAAAGAAAGCGAGGAATGATAAAGGCAGTGTGCTTTTGACGAATTTCGGGCCTAATTGGGGCATGGAGTTAATGAGATTCATGTTTCTTTGAACATTTCCTACAAATGATAAAGCAAATAACGACAACTGAAAAAAAAAATGTGCTGACGCTACTCGTCTTCACGAACACATACACAGCGTACCTATTTGTACCTACCATTTTAGGTCAAAATAAAATCACTTTCATCAGTGTTTTTATTTGCTTGGATATCTTTGGTTAGACGTACTGAACGCTGTGTTAAAATTTGTCCATCTATTTTAATGGGTCCTTATATACCTTGTTATCTATCTCCCGATATTATCTAGAGTCTAGAGAAATCAATATAATATTCTCTGTCGGCTCCTAACTTAGTTCATTCAACAATGCAATACATTGTTCATTATGTAACTGATACGCTGTCATCCAGTTCCATTGGCTGGAGTCTCAACCAACTTTAAACTCAGTTGTTATATTATCTGTGGTCTAGGGAAGTGTAGTGGTGGGAAATTTTATACGATAAAGGGAAATGACGTATACTGAGTTCCAGGGACTAATTTCGGAGTTTTACGCTATAAAAGAACTGAATTAAAAATTTAATTAATTAAAGTTTATGCTGCAATAAGTATATTGATTTTATGTGGAACTAGCTTTTGCTCGCGGCTTCGCTCGCGTTTATTTAGAATTTGACAATCAATTCGGAATGTACTCTGCTTGTAATAATAATTCAATCATGATTAGAAAGACATGTGGTGCCATCTATAAGAACGTTATATATTTGTTGTTTTCCTCGGGAACAGTACTTTTTTTCAGGATGAAAGGTACCCTATCCCCGTCTCTGTACACCTGACAACGTATATGCAAAATTCCAGTATGATCGGTTCAGTGTTTTAGGCATGAAAAGGTAACAAACAAAATAAAAATATCTAATAAAATGAGCACATTGTCTTCCGTTTAATTCCGCCCAGAAACAGAACTTTGAAAAATCATTCAACTCAAACCATCCTGTCCTTCGCATCCTTACTATAAATCAAAGTAAATAAAGAACAGGCTGCACGTATATTGCGTGGTCTAGTCTGCTACTTATGATTAAAGTTGTAATTGGCTCGGAAAACTTCGGCAGCTAATTGAAACTAAGTTGAGTCGAGACGATGCGATGTGGCGAGCAGCGTGAACTGTTCTAGAAATTATGAAGAACAATCTGTTTGGAATGACTAGATACGTTTTAATATAAAGGTGTTTGGAAAAGGCGTTGGAGTATTGAAGAAATTCTATATTTCAACGATTTGAGAATAGTTTTGCAAAGAGATATTTTTCTTAACAAATGTTGTGAGTTATGTTACTAATGTAGTAAAAGTAGGGGAAGACTAAAGAAATGCTGGATGTACTATGTGAAAGATGATGCCTTGAAAGGGAGTGGCTACTGAGATGACGATTAATAGAGAAGTATGAAGAGATCTAAGCCGATCCCAAACAAATTGGGATAAGAGAAATAGAATGATGATTGGTACAAAAGATGGTCGAGCAGAGAACAGGGCCAGGGCCTCAAGACTCGGCCATAAAACCTAAAGGAAAATGCTAAACGCACACCAATAACGCTTATTGCACACCAAATTCAAACTAATATTGAAAACTCTAGGTTCAATATATCTAAGGCAGTTATCGATTTTTAAAGAGGTGAAGAACGCCATGTGCTACGATCCTCAACATTTTGCGATTCACTCTTAATAAAACCCCTGAAATAGCATTTTAAAGATCTAAGAAGCGATAAAACTTTCTAAAGATGGCTCTCGTAGCGGATTTAATTCATCCGAGTGGTTTGACTCGCGGCATAGAAAATTGGCCTTATTGCCGCCGAAAGAAAAGTAGCAATCGACTGAAATGCCTACACTGTGGGTGGTAAGTGTTGGCCGTCGTAACACCGAAACGAACAAGGATCAAAAGTGTGACGGAAGAATATAGGAGTTACACAATGATCATTCACTGTGTCTCCTTTCTTCTTGAAAAGAAACAATATAACACTCAATTATAGTATTGAATTATTGAGTAGTTAATACCATTTACAACGTGAAAACTGTAATTTAACTGGACTACTCATTTGCAGGTTATTGTTTTTTCACCTGTCATAAACACAGTAAAGAGAATAAATAAAAATTGAATGCTATTTCACAATATTGATTCACAAATCTGATCCAATATTTTCTGCTTTCCTTCAATTATTTTAAAATAAAACACATTTTACGAGTGTATGTGAGTTTAAACCGATTTCAATAAATGAAATTTCAACAAACAGAATGAAAATCGATGTTCAGAATAAATAAATAAACAAAACAGGAAACATAATAAGCTTTTAATCCGGAAAATCTTTCATGTTAAATATTTACAATGTACGATTTTATATCAACGAATTTCAATATATTTATGCTGAATATATTATATTCATTATTGAAGGTATTTTCCAAACTAGCGTCAAATAAAATTGAAAAATACGAAATTTAGTTACGAAACTGAATTGGATTATTGTGAGTTACCTACTAATTGCTACGTTAAGTAATAAATCTTGGATAAAACACATTGGAGTTGAAGGACCACAAGATGAGTTACCGAGTCACTCAGTAACCATGGAGGCAGAGAAAACACATTAAGTTAAAAAGACAACGAATCTACCACGAAAAGTCATCCTATGTACAATCATTGCAATAGAAGTAAGGATCTAATAATTTTTCTGTTCGTAACGGTGCAACCGACGGAACTTTAAAAGTTAACCAGAATCAATGTTACTGATTGCGAGGGAGGAGGGTTGCTAAAATGTTCCGTTTTCCATCCGGCTGATCACTCCCTAAGTCGCTATTCTTTAATCTTAACTTACTGTATATTGGATCTTCCTAATACCGGCTAACAAATTGGTTAATAATTTACAAATTCTATTACCAAATCGTGATTGTGGCACATGTTTTTTTGTACAGGAAGTTTCAGACGCGGAAATGTTGTCATTCGGTTTGTTTTCCGGTCCCACACACACGATTTTATTATACGTAGTTGTTATTCTTTTTTCTTGGCAACATAAGCTTATCCACTTTCGTAACGTAGATTGGTATTACAGAAAATACTATTTATGTTACAAAAAAAGGCTTTGAACTGTTCGAAAGCGAATATTTGAGTAAACAGAATATTGTTCATTGCGGTTTTTTTACTCGCAGTTTTTGTACTTCACTTGGGAACCTAATTCACTCCGTTCGACCGTATTGCTCAATAGAAAGAATTTTCGACGTATGCTCCACCAAAATTCATATCATCCGTGGCAATAAAGAAAAGTTTTTACCTCCTGGACGACTAGTCTAATCTAACCTGCCTAGTCTTAACGTATGAGCTGAAAACCAGTATTTTCCATGGAGCGACCTGACCTGATAGGATCTGACCTCCACAAGCCAGTTATTGGGTAACACGATGC
Source organism: Cosmia trapezina (assembly GCA_905163495.3). Lineage (NCBI taxonomy): Eukaryota > Metazoa > Arthropoda > Insecta > Lepidoptera > Noctuidae > Cosmia > Cosmia trapezina. The sequence continues at coordinate 11,376,544 of LR991039.1, forward strand.
CCCTTTGGTGGGACTGGTTGTCAGACTTTCGCGCTTCTGAGTACCCTTAACAACGGTCAACGTTAAGACTAACAATTACGAGCATAAAAGGCTTACCAGCATCAATAACAGCTTCATAAGCCTTTTCTAGGAGGATCCTGCACATGGGATCCATGGTGTGGGCCTGCTTATAGTGGACACCGAAGAAGGAAGCGTCGAATTTGTTGACATTGTTAATTTTGCCCGTGCGTTGTGGGATCTCGGGATGAGCCAGCTTCCAGCGACGAGAGTCTCCGGAGATTAAATCCACCTGGCCATGAGAAATTATAAATTAATTTAAAGAAGTAGAGATCTTGCAATCATTGTAGTTCGACTACGACAGAGCGTTTGACTACGACAGATGCTATTGCCTCTATAACTGACTCAATCAAAACAACTAAGATTGATACTAAGGTTATATAAAAAAATTGTACACACAAACACAACACTCTATCTGACATCTTCTAGAAACATTGAAAGACAGTTGAACATGCAGCCTTTAGCTCTCATCCATTCTGGATGAAACAAACTGGGAGAGGACTTTTTTTACAGAATCATCTTCTTCTTAGCGTTTGGCCCAAAATTCGGCTTAGCGGATTCAGGGCGCGGCATAAGATGGAAGGTTGGCCATTGTCTGTAGAGAAATGCCACATACGCATCTCCCTACACTGAATCATGATAAAGTGCGTTCTTAGCATAACTTATTTACGCGCATTGGACCGCTGGCGCTGTGGATCGCACAGCATTAGATAGTTAATAATTAACTAAAACTATAATTAAACTATAATTATTTTGTATCATTAGTCAAGCCTTGTAGGTCCAATAAAAGACTTCATTAGGTTATTTATTACTGACCTTATTAAAAAGGTTTTCCTGCAGGTGTATGACGGAGTCTGAGTCGGGGAAGTACCCCGATACGCCTGAGATGAGGACCTCGTCTCCGGGTGGGGGGTGCGACAGTCGGTGACCTGACGTCAGCCTGTCCTCTGCTATTGTTGTCGGCGCCATCTTGAAAAGAAGAATAGACGTTAGAGATCGGATTAACGATAGTTTAATACAACACATAGTTTGCATAGGTCTCCTCTCAGTGAGAAGGAGTGGGCCGTAATCCACCACGCGGGCCCAGCGTGTTTTGGATGTCACATGTCTTAGAATTTTTGTTTAGGAAAATATCGTGAGGAAACTGGCATGTCCTAGACATGCCAGTTTCCTCACGATATTTTCCTTCACCGTTTTGAGAGCAGTGGTGATGAAATTATTTACACAAAGTAAAGCGACTGCCTGGGTTTAAACCTACTACCTACAACTTGTAAGTCGAGGCCGTTACCACTAGGCCATCACTGCTTCTACAACACATGGTTGTCATATAGCTGCTCTATCATGGTTTCTGACTATTTGATTATTGATAAAATTACTGAAATATCTAATACTTTTAACATCTTATTTAACACAAATACTATAACTTTTCTGACAGTTTTGGATGGATCCAAGAATGATTAAGTTAGATGACCCAAGCAGAGTAATAGGAAAAGAGTTATTGAAAACCCGGCTTCTTCGTCTATGAATAAATATTAAATAATCTTTATTTTTATGAATAAAATATAATCATCATAAAACAGACGAAGAAGCCGGGTTCGTTTTTTGCTACAGCAAGTTTACATAGTTATATTTATTTTTTACTTTAGTTTGATTCTACGACAAAAATAAAACTCCTCCGTCATGAAGTAAAGTAAATACGCCTCTCATTTGCCGGCAAAATCAATTAATAAAACCATTCCAACCTCCATTTATTTTGTACCTGTATTTTTACGCTAAATTGGTATTGCAAATTCCATTACGTACGTCAACGAACGTTTTTTTAATGAATGAACTTGTTAATTTAACTTTAAACTTGCACTGTGAACCACTTGATTTAAATATTGGCTCGACTTTGAATAATTTCGAGCGACGCATTAATATTTAATTTCTTTACAGTGTCGTGTGTAGGACAGCAATGTTAATTTAACGTGCGAAAATATTGTTAAACAGACAATTATGTTTACTGAAAATATTAACTATATAATTTAAACGATGGTAGATTTTTTTTTTAAGTTTTGTAGCTCTTTCATATCTATTCTATCTCTTTTTACATGTAAAGATTGCTGAATCAGATGTGAAACCATATCATATGATAGAGATATTGATTTTCACGGTTTTAAGTCAGTGTGAATGTTGGGATCTCGCAAGGTACTATTCTTGGACCAATCTTAAAATCGTTTGAAACTGCTGACTTCCCTTTAAGTCACTAAAAGAACCCGCTCTCATGAGGTTATGACACAATATTTTATTATACAAAATGGATATAGGTAGTTAAACGTTCTACTCTACAAATATCCTAGAGTGATAAAAGACGTCGTCTTCAGATGACATTTGTTTGGACGTTGCATAAGTGTGCGTACGCGCTTGCGTGTATGTAGTAGACGGCAACTGTAAGCCGCCAAAATTTGATTTGTTGTGCCTACAGTACAGATGTTGGACACTTGCAAGTTTTGGGGGGCAAAAGTTCAACCAATAGCATTTACTATGGCATCCTGGCGTCGTGAGACATAGTGCAAATAATAACATATTTTAGTAGCCGTAATTAGACGTTGTGTTAACAATAAATTTTACAAATTTGTCGTTATCAAATTTGATAGAGGCTTTATTATTACGTAGTTATTTTTTCGCATTTATCCTTAACGGCACAATATTCCTTTCGACCACTTTCCTGTTAATTTGACCTTCTACATATTTTCGTAGATGTGTGTCTGAGTTTGCAAGATTTTTCCCTATCCTAAGGCTATGTGAACAAATCTGCGGGTAGCTTAAGTGCCCTCAAAGACTGTACATTATACGTAGATAGATGTACTTATTTATCTTCAAATGTAACTAAATCTTAGCTATTTATTTGTATAACATTATGTTGTGATACAATCTCTTACCAAAATTTATTTATATCCAGTTTTGTAACGACTACTTTGACTTTAACATTCTTATCATAATCAGCCACGTTCCCACTGCTGGGACACAGCCTCCTCTCTGTAAGAAGGAGTAGGCCGTAATACACTATGCGAGCTCAGTGTTGGTTGGGAGATGTCACAGTCATGTCTTCGAATTTTTGGTTTTTGGAGAGTTTTCTCACGATATTTCTTTCACCGTTTTGAGCGCAGTGGTGATGAAATAATTTACACAAAGTGAAGCGCATGTCTAGGTTCGGACCTACGACCTACAACTTTTAAGTCGCAGCCTTTAGCACTGGGCTACCACTGCTTAATTCTTCCTTTTCCATTTTAATTGCAAGCTGCATAAAATCGATTGAAAAAAACGGCAAATACATTAATTACATCGTCAGTAAACATATTTATTTTCATTCCAATGTTTTCAACGATTAGGTAATCAAGTACGCCATGTTAGACATTTCACTATCACGTGTTCCCTGGTCACCTTTCGGTTCAATATTCATTATACAGTTACATTTTACCCGACTGCGTAAGTATGTATTGTGCCTGACAATGGCAACTAACCCCATGTCAACGCTATGTCTGAATAATGACTGCCTTCAAAATATATACATTTTAATTGAAATTCTGTATTGTTTGGCTTTATTGAATTCTAAGTAGCTAGTTATTTCGTGGTCTATTTTTGACTTATCACTTCATTTATGGACTACCCAAGCATTAATTCCTGATTTATATGATATTTATTTCTGTAAATTGGTTTAAGGCGAAATGGGTCCGAATAAGATATTTTGACACGTTACGGATGCACGCAAAATCAATTTTTATCCTTAAAAACTACAAAGCCTTATCCTTTTTCATGATTATAAAAATTTAAGAATTAAATTATGACGGCCAAAACACGAATAACACAATTTCCTGAAAATATGCATTTTTTTTTGAGAAAAATCTAAAAAACTGTTTATTCGATTGAAATTAAAGTAAGTAATGTCAATAAATTTTTATCTACACGTTCGCCATTAAAGACACGAGGGGATTATGGGTTTATTCTAATATAACAGAGCATAAATAATTAGAACACTAGCCGTCAAACAGAAATAATTACATTCTAAAAGTACATAGATGTGGTCGGTGTTAGTTAACCTAACCAACTACCTAATCTGAGAAAAAAACCAACACATTATCTTGGGTCAGATCATGTGAGGACCATACAGGATCAGCAGAATACTGGATTAGATCCCCATGTCGGACAGAGTTATTGAGTATTTCTAATTGGAATTTCTTAGTAGTAGTCGTCGGAAGTCAGTCAAAAATACATAACCTAAAATCGCGAAAATTAATCAGCTGTTCCCTACATTTTGACGAATTATACGAACATAAATATACTGAACAGCTGATTTGTTTTCGCGATTTCTGGTTTGGTCCCTTAGTAAAAGTTGTTCATAATGATGAGTAAAATGACCTCTTAAAAGATTGGCACTGTTTACACTTACACCCTGTATAGACGTAATGTTACATAGGATCTACGAGAATTACAGCTGGAACTACGTAACAAGAAATTGAAAAGGCAAGTCTCCATCTATTTATCTTAAAATAGAATGTACCTTTATCGATTTATGATTGAGTTGTTGAAGCCTTTCATCTCGCGTTCGTTACATTAAATTAAGTTTTAAGATGACAAAGACTACGTTGGCTTAAAACAACTTAAGTACTTGTAATAGCTTTAAGTCACATCACAGAAGAAAGTATCATAAAGTCATTATTTCATTTATTTCTAACGATCCATCTGGTTCAATGTTTATAACTCCTTCTTATAAAGAAAAAAAAACGTCAATCTCTATACCTGTATATGAAATCTAATGCTGTTCGTTGGTAAGCGCATCACATCACCGACCGGTGGACCGATTTTGCTATTTTTTTGTTTTAAAATGCTCGCATAGTTTGAACGCAAAGAAAAATTGGGAAAGTTTCGCGGAAAATTTTCAAATCTGGCAAAAACGGAAAGAGCTTTTTGCTATGGTATTTTTGTCTGAGTTATTGGACAGGACAACGTTTGTCGGGTCAGCTAGTTTGTTGACCGAGCGAGCGAAGCGAACAAAGCGAAGTGCTTGCTTTTTGCTTCAAATCTGGCAAAATTTGCTTTGCCAGATTTGCGTCTGTCAGTTTGTTGCTACTCCTCTACAGGTCGTATTTTACAACCGATCTGGACGAAACTTGGTACCTATACAGGTTTTACGTCTGCATAGAATTTTTTGTCGTCGGGGATTTTTGATTGGAGGGGCACTTCCTCCAAAAAGGGCAAAAAGGGGGCTACTGGATATCTCCGCCTTATGAGATCCGATTTCGATGGTTCTTTTTTATTTGAAAGGTAGTAACTTTAAGTTGGTTGTTGCAGAAAAAGTTTGTGCTAGCGAGTCTACTGTTCGCAGAACTACTGTTATTTAAATATAAGGTGTATCTATTCATACACGAAATCTCATTAGGGGTCATTGTATTCATCATTATAACTTTTACTATGGGACCAAACCTGAAATCGCGAAAAAAAATCAGCTCTTCTCTACATTTATGATCGCATAAGTCGTCAAAATGTAGGAAACAGCAGATTTTTTTTCCGTTCCCTTGGTATAATTTCCGACCTCCAAAGTGGTTTGTTATAAATAAAACTATTATAGCCAATAGATACTTATATTTAATCTGCCAGTCAGCGCTATCCCAATTCTAGCACAAACAAATAGATTTACTCGCAGAACTATTTTTTCTGTTTTAATGTGGAAAAGGTTAAATCTTCTTCTAGTTATCTATGTACGTCGAAACACCGATAAATTCTTTCATACCGTCTAGTAAGAAGATTCAATTTCCAGGTATTTTATTCAGCTGGAAATCCTTAAGATATATTACTGAATAAAATAGAAACAGCTTTGGTTAGGTTCATAGAAAAAAACCGGTCAAGTGCGAGTCGGAATCGCGCACGAAGGGTTCCGTACCATAGTATATGTTTAACAATCGCAAAGATAACTTTTTACTTATTTTATAATGATACTGTGAATTACAAGGTTATTTTTTGCAGTTGCAGAAAATCACCCATGTTTAAACAAAATACCTTATGAATCGCCGTTTTCAGTATTGTTGATTGAATACAGTATTCATGGTACTTACATGGTATAAAGAAGTTTCAAATTCCTAATTTGTTGAATTGTTGCGCTAGAGCTCGTACAAAAATGGTCAAAAATATACAACTTTTGCGGCCCCCCATTTCTTAATTTTAAAAGATAAAAAAAAATATGTTTGTACTCTACTCAATGAGTTCTAGACGATGACATCCCACATAACACATAATCAGCCTATAATGTCCCCACTGCGGGGACCAGGCCTCCTCTCGGTGAAAGGGAGTGGGCCGTAATCCACCACGCGGGCCCAGTGCGGGTTGGTAGATGTCACATGTCTTCGAATTTTTGGTTCTAGGACATGCCGGTTTCCTCACGATGTTTTCCTTCACCGTTTTGAGAGCAGCGGTGATGAAATAATGACGTGACACCCCACATGCTAGATTAAAATTTTTATTTTTTTTTTAAATGAAAAGTTTATTGTACGGGGACCGACCCCTTAAATTTTTAACTTTGCTTTATTTTTATTATTTGTTGTTATAGCCGTAATAGACAGCGGAGGCTTAGTAAGTTTGTACTGGGCTGTACGTGGTTGTCTGATTTCATGGATTTTAATTTTCTTGCGCGGAACCCTAATTATTTTTCTAAAATAAAAATAGCCTAAGTTACACCTTAAAACATCAGCTATATGCCGTCAAAATCGGTGAAAATTCGTTTGGCAAGTTTCCTAACTTGACTCAAAGTACACATTTTTTTAATCGGACTGCGCTTTAAAATTCTTCTATACAAACTTTAACATCCCTAAACCTCATTTGAGGCGTAGTTTTGAAAAACTAATAATGACAAACATTATTTCTTACTTATGCAAGTTTCAAGTTCATTAACCAAATTAATAAGATTTTTCATATAAACTGTATCTCTGTTTTCACGAACACAGATACCTAAAGAATTTCAAAAATCGTCTGGTATGTTTCCATAACTTGACTCAAACATTATTTACACCAATTTTAGAGTTAATCAAGCCCCCAATAAAATCCTCCGCTATAAAATTAACTTTTCACCCCTTAGGGGTAGATTTTTGGAAAACCCTGATACACGTTAGTCTTAATTTTTGGTCTCAAGTATAAAAACTGAGTTTTGAGTTAATCGGACCGCGTGTTAAAGTTCCTCCATACAAACTTTGCCAACCCCAATCCCTCCTTAGGGGGTAGTTTAGGAAAACTAAAAATGATAAACTTTATAATTTACTTAGATGAATATTCGTGCTAAGTTTCAAGTCTATTAACTCAAGGGATAGGATTTTTCATACAAACTTTTATCCCCTGTTTTACCCCCTTAGGGATGGAATTTCCAAAAATCCTTCCTTAGTGGATGTTTACACTATATAAGGTATCTATGTACAAAATTTCAAGTCTCTAGATCCATTGGTTTGGGGTGTGCGTTGGTATATTAGTCAGTGACTCAGTCAGGACTTTGATTTTTTTACATATTTAGATTTACCATGTTATTTTAAGACCACAGACTTTTTATAGGTTTTCCTGTAATCTACAGGTATAGAACTAATTTCTATATTTTTTTCAAAATTTTAGGCTCAGTAGTTTCTGAGATAAGGGGGGGGGGAATGGTCAATTTTCGTCTATTTTCTTAAATAACTTTAAAACAATAAATTTTAAAATTATAAAAAAAATATATTTGAGACCCTCATAGTAAGTCCTTTCATTTGATATGTGACTCGGTACAGTTTACAAAACTTTTTTTTTAAATTTTCTTATTTTCCCCCTAAAAGTGACTCTCATATTCAAAATTCATATATTTATTTTAGCTGTACGTGTTTGGGTCACAGAAATCCATATGTGTACCAAATTTTAACTTAATCGGTCCATTAGATTCGGAGCAAACTGGCTGTGACAGACGGACAGACAGACACACGAGTGATCCTATAAGGGTTCCGTTTTTTTCCTTTTGAGGTACGGAACCCTAAAAATCGTGAAATCATTTCAATGAAAGCTTATGAAGAGTGTCTTGTGAATCTGATGCTAAAAAGTAGGCAGAGAAAAGTAAGATGAGATAGAAGATAGTGCTGGCCAGTCAAGCAAGCGTGATAAATAATGCCGCCGGGGTCGCGGGTTGTTCGAAAGAGATACCGTGGCCCTGGCACAGGCAACTGAAGGAACACGGGTGGGTTTTAGTCAGTAAAAGTCTGATACGCCCTTCCGCTCCACCCAGAGCGGGAGAAGTCATTTGATGATTTCCCATCCAGAAAAAAGAGAAAGAAAAAAAAGCGTGATAAATAATGCTGTATGAGAAGATGCCTTTGACTTGCATTAGAATGGGCCTGGATAACCCGAAAAATAACGGATGTAAAAATACCCTTAACGGAGCTAAAAAGCACTTGTTCTTCCCGTTATTATGATATTTTTTTTGTTCTGGGCCATACCTGGGAACCTTCTGGTTACGGAGATATTGAAGGTCAAAGGTCCAACATTTTTCGACTTTAAAAGCTATACAGGGTTATTTGTAAAACACCAACAACCCCTTTTGGGGTCATCATACTCATCATTGTGAATAACATTTAGTATGGGACCAAACCAGAAATCGCGAAGAAAAATCAGCTGCATCAATTACATTTTGACGAGTTTGATGTAGATAAATGTACTGAACAGCAGATTTTTTTGCGGTTTCATGTTTGGTCTCATAGTAAAAGTTGTTCACAATGATGAGTGCAATGACCCCTTAAGAGGTTGTTGTTGTTTTACAAATAATAACCCTGTATACATTTAACTTTAAAACTCCGACGATCCCTGATGACCCTGCACAATTTTTTGCGAGAAACATATTTGTTTTATTCATGTAGTGGATAGTGAATTTGCCCAGCTGTGGGCTAAAGCCAAGGTAAATCACATTGAAAACAATAACAGGGGCCTTTTAAAACAGTCTGTTTCTTACGCATAGGACCTTCTCTATAAGTCGCGGCAAAAGTGGTAACTAAGAGGATTAAGGGCGAATTTCACCAGTGAAACTTAACGCGTTGAGTACATCTAAACTGCGTTCAAGTTCTGCCAACTCAGTGTCAAAATTGTTATGGAATATTGACACTAAAAGAGCTCTTGAACGTGGTTTATAAGTGCTGATCGCGTTCAATTTCATTGGTGAAATCCGCACTAAACAATTTTCTAGAAGGATTGGCAGACCTAAAGAGTTCTTCGAAAAAAACGTTTTCTTATCTGTGGTATTTCGAAGCAGCTAAACATAAATATACATTGAGTAACATCATGCATAACCGGCATAAGTGTCTTCAAATTACCTCGTCAATTTTAAATTCGTTTACACATTAGACGACTGAATCAGTAAACAACATTTATTATTCAAACCGTATGCAAATGAGAATCGACGTATTTGACCCCCAGGTTACTTATTGTGAGTGATTCTGGAATCGAATCAATTTGACAGAAAGCGTTTTTTTTTCAGTCAAATATTTTAATAAATTGATACGGTTTAGGTAATTTAGTGCGTTCTAGATACGTAATGATAACTTAGTACACACCTGAAAAATTATTTTGAATTTGAAAGGGGAGGATACAAATACTTTAGTTGATAACAAAAGACATTCAGGTGGCGTTCTGTAGTTTTTGCCTACCCCCATGGGAAGAAGGCGTGAGTTTATGGATGAAAAAAATATTCATAAACTTCAATACTTTTTATGACTAAAAGTTTAATCTTTTATCCCTCGATATGATAGCAACCATGTGGTGAAATGTATTGCAACATCAATTGATTTGTGAAGTAGTTTTGCCAATATCAGGAAGTTTTTAATCGAAATCAGAACGATTGTAGATACATTGAATACAATAGCCCTAGACATAAAGAATCGTTATTTACCTCACAAAAAAGGATAAATTTATATGATATCATATTCATTAGGTACTTCAACATTATTAATTACCTACATTACTTTTATCAAGCATGTCTCTAAACAATATAGTCAATTATACCTGAATATGAGCCTCATTGCTTGGCAGGACAACGTGATATAATATAGTATTAACCCTGTAGAATATATTTAGGCATATCACCAAAAAATAAATGAGAGTGAAATAAATGGCTCGCCAGCACATAGATAAACCCTGAAAGGTTTTGTTTGTGTTGCTAAAACCAATGTAAAAAAAAAAAATTAAAATAAAAAGAAATACCTATGCAGAAAAACAAGTTTCATTACAGGATTGCAGCCGTGTTCCTAACATACAAACTACACATTTCCTTACATGCCAGTTGCTTTAGCATGCATGATAATCCACTTGCATGTTTTACGGCGAATTTTACCAATGAAACTGAACACGATCAGCACATTTAATCCGCGTTCAAGAGCTGTCAGTGTCATCATTGTTGTGGAATATTGATACCTACTGACAGCTCTTAAACGTGGTTTATAACACATCTAAACCGTGTCAGTTGCATTGGTGAAATTTGCCCTTATTGTGCACGTTGACTTCTGCAACCGAGTTGGGCAATGATTAAATCAAGAGATTTTCTGCATTGATATTTGCGTAAAATCTCAGGAGCCGTGCTATGACGTGAAAAATGATCATGGATCCATCATGGTTCCGTTGTGAAAAAAGGATGGTGCTATAGGTAGTAAATAGCTCCGTCTCTCTCTCACACTGGAACCATGATGGATCCAGTGTGAGAGAGAGACGATGATCTTTTTTCACGTCATAGTACGGTCCCTGTTCTCTCGATAGATGTCAATAAGTCGGTATTTGCGCCATAAAATTGGATATGACATTGTGCCGAAGCCTGTAAGTTGCTTGTAGCAACGAGCTTTTATAAAACCGTTTTTAGTTTTGTTAATAGAGTCACTTCCTGCAGATCGACTACTACAACGTATGCACTTATATTAGGTACCAAACTATGTACCGTAACGCTAACTGAATAGTTACTATCGAGGAAACTCACATCTGACCAATTTGAAAACAAAATCCCGTCCACACGATGACCACATCTGTTAGCAAGCGTTACTATAGCGGCCGAGCGCTGCAAGCAAGAATAGTCCTTACGGTGGTGGTATAGACGTAAGTTTCGTCAATAGTACATCATATAAAATGCAGGGATTCCGCACGGTAAAGGTATTCATAACCGGAGTTTATCTATTCGACGATTGTGCAATACACCGCGTTACTGAACGTTTATGACGCGTTATGGAACAACTTTGCTATACCAAAGTAGATAACTTTATCGAATCAAAAGCTATTGAGAGTATATCTAAGAAACCAGCACCCTAATTGCGTAACACATTATCAATCGGAGTTGGTTTCATTTTGAAACAAATTGCTAATCTGTCTATTGCTTCATTGTTCGAAAAATTTTGTCTGCACGACAACGTAAATAACGCAATGAATGTTGTTAAACTTTCAAAATGAAACCCACTCCGATTGATAATGTGTTATGCAATTAGGGTGCAGGCATTAATTAATTTGAAACGTCCATTAGTGTTGCATCCACAGGAAGTTAACACTATGATAAGTACGCACTTCATCAAACCTTTCTTTCACTTATAAAAAGTTAACCCTTCAAAAGTCACTTTCCAAAAAAACTTGTTTAAATAAACTGAAATCCGCACTCACCTTTCTATTTTCCTTTTAAAGTATATGAAATTCACAGTCTGGGATCAAACCTGGGACGTGGACACCGGCAGCCGACAACCACTCGTCTGGACTCTGTGACGATCGCGTTGTAGTATTTAAAACAAATAATAAAAAAAAAATTGTGGTACAGGATGTTCACAAAAGAGACCACATTTTATGTTGCATACTGTTTTGGCAGAATAGTAGGTACATTTTAATACAAGTGGAGAACGTTTGTTATTGCATTCGAGTCGGAATTAACACCGGAGCCGCAGGCGAGGTTGTTTTTGAGCCGAGAACTGCAATAACAAATGTCCACGAGTATCAACCGACGTTTTTCAATACACTTTTGAGGAAATAAAGTAAAATAACGGAAAATATTTTGTCATGAATTAAGTAAGTATTAGCCCTTTGATTGACGCGCAACAAAATACTATCCAATCGCGTGTGAGCTGTAGAATAATATATTTTTCAATACACTTCCCCGAAAACTGGTTCATATCGCACTACGATTAGGTTCACAATGCTATGTATTTCACACACGTGCGATTTTTCATTTTCCCGCACGTGTGCGGGAGTAAAAATTGCCACAGATAACTTAAACCTATACTTAGTCCAAATTGGTTCAATGCCTCTATTCACAACTCTCTATTCGGAGGTGAATATTTTTTTTAATCTCGGCAAAGAGGTATGCGTCTTTACGGCGTAAATATTTTTTGAATATTTAAATAATGTTTATAAATAGAATATCATCAAAAACTATGATTATTACAATAAAAAAAACGTTTATGAACAAATTAACATTTATTTGTGTTCTAAACTCGAAAATATTTGAATTTTCAATTTTTCATATTAGGCTGTTTATCGGCTTTATACCTTTGCTTCTCCTTCAACCTGGCGAAAGCAAAGCGCGAAAAAAAAGAAAATTTAAATCTTAGTTTCCTAAATAAACCCTTCAGATAATAACAACCAGTTAAGGTTTTCCGCTTTTAAAACAGCTTTATCTTGTTAGTGCCGACAAAACATCAAGATGATGTCAAACGCGATGCTTAACGAAGGATTAATAACTTACATAGAACTTTAAGTTTCGCCAAGTTTCAATAATCCAGCAGAATTTTCTATTGTCACGTATTTTCGGTGAAATATAGAAGTCGAAAATATCATGGCAACCTATATCTAGCTGACATTCATCTTCCTAGCATTGTCAAACTATGTTGGGGGTCGGTTGATGGTTGTTGGGGATATGTTGAGATGAATGTGTGGAGTGACGAAAATGGATAAACAAATGAGTATAATTAAAGGTAGGTATGGGGAAGTTTGAAAGTAGCGCCAGTGACAGAAGAGTTGAAAGGTAATCGTTTGGGGTATAGGCATGTGATGAGGAGGGAGGAAACGCATGTGACTAAAAGATTGATGAATATAAAATAATGTTGATGGATGGAGATGGAGAAGAAGGCGAAAGAAAGGATGGATGGCTTGTGCGAGGAATGATATGAAAGAGAAGGGAATGATAGACCCTATGTAAAATTTCAACATTTATATCTGTAATTTTTATGGTGTGTATAATAAAGAGTATTCTATCTATCTATCCATGATAGCGTGACGGTTGACAGGCGAGAATGGAAAGAGAAAACTTACGCCGACCCCAAGTAACATGGGATAAGGGCAGGAAGATGATGATGGTATGCTATGATTGACCAGTAGTTAAACTTAGGTAGATACCAAGACATTACTTTTAGTAGCCTAAAACGTATTAGGGTTATTTATAAAAAAAAAAATATATAAATATTGGGGTACAACTTATTAGAACTGCACGCTTAGCATGACGACGTTTTGTCGACGGAAGAATAGACAAAACTACACATTGCCGTGCTTAGACGCGTAGAATGCGTACAAATATTTCTACTATCTTCCATTTTGTCTATTCTTCCGTCGACAAAACCCGTTTCTATGGCGGTCATGCTAAGCATGCTGAAGTGGTGATTGAGATCTCTGTACTATACCTACCTAATTTAATTTATATATTATATACGAGGTCTAGACTCAAAAAGCTTTCGGAATAAATTTTCTAATAAAAATGATGATGAAAACTGTATCAAAATCCGTAGTGCAGGTAATTTCACGATAATATTCCAGGATTTGGCTAAGTAATAACAACCACACGGGTTGATCGATCAGGTTAAGCTACGCTTGTCGCGGTTGGTCTGTGGATGGGTGACCATCTTTACATACTCAGTGCCTCAGAAAGCACGTTAAGCACTACACTAATATTATAAAGGCGAAAGTTTGTGAGTGTGTGTGTGTGTGTGTATGTTTGTTACTTCTTCACGCTCAAACGGCTGGACCGATTTGGATGAAACTTGGTATGTAGATAGCTTATACCCTGGATTAACACATAGGCTACTTTTTATCCCGGTATACGCGGGTAAAACCGCGGGGCGCAGCTAGTTTTCTAATAAAAATGATGATGAAAACTGTATCAAAATCCGTAGTGCAGGTAATTTCACGATAATATTCCAGGATTTGGCTAAGTAATAACAACCACACGGGTTGATCGATCAGGTTAAGCTACGCTTGTCGCGGTTGGTCTGTGGATGGGTGACCATCTTTACACACCAAGACGAGGGGTCTTGGTGTGTAAAGTGCCTCGGAAAGTACGTTAAGCCATTGGTCGCGGCTGTCATTCGTGGATCTTTGATAGTCGTTACGTCGTCAGAAGCCCGAAAGTCTGAAAACCAGTCTTACCAAGAGGTATCGTATTATCCAGTAACTGCAGGATTGTGGAGGTCAGATAGGCAGTCGCTCTATTAATATACTGGTATTCAGCTGCATCCGGTTAGACTGGAACCCGACCCCAACATAGCTGGGAAAAGGCTAGCTAGATGTTGATGATTCCAGGATTCGTCTAATTCAATTCAAACGTACAATGCGTCTTAGTAGTGAAGGATTGTTCCTGTAGTTTGCAGGCAATCAGCAAGTAATAATTTAGCGCTTGAACTAAATTATTCATACAAAAGCGTGCATGTTCCTCCACTATTCTGTATTATTTGAAGTGACATCGAGAATTGCGGTGGTTTATTTGGACTGGGAACCGTATTAAGTGTCTAAACACAGTATGCGGAAGATCCGCGATGGAAGTTCGGCATGATTACGGCTGCAATACTATTTGAATTATGGAAGACACATTACGACCGAAATTACGTTGTTGTTGAATCAGCCGCGGAACTTCGGTCGCGTAACTTCGGCAAGTGTGTTTAGACACTAAATGACTAAATCAATGCAACTCATAAAACCTCTTTTCAAAGTGTCTAACGTTCTTGAAGACATCGATGCATTCTGAATCTAAAACCATTTTAAAATCAGCCTGTATATGAGTTACGTTACTTTGGTCAGCTAACGTCACACACAGTTCATTTTAAATTCAGTATATTTACAAAATTTCTAGGATATCCGTTTGTTTATTAACATTGAATAACTCTGTATTCCCAATAAAAAAAAAAACTTATCCTATTTACAATTACGTAAACTTAGTGTATTTTTTAATCTCGCAGACTAAATTGAAAAACCGACTTATATTACATTATCATGTAAGTCAGTTTGACATTTGCACCAGTCAATTTAGTCTCCGAGATTAAAAAACTGACTTTAGATAGTTAGGAATTATACAAATAATGGCACCAAGTTGTACTGAAGATTTTTTTTGGAATATAGTGTAAAAGTCCTTTGCAACGTCACTAACTTTTGACTCTATCTTTAACCACAAACTTAAACAAAATTAGGCGTTTCAGAAAGAGCATGATCACTTAAAATCCTACACCTAAACCATTTTCAATCGTCAACACAATTATTTGTTACAACACAAACAACTTACCTCATATAAACAGTTCTAGACACTTCTTCAACTGCAGAATTTCTCACTTGCACAGCAACAATTACGGCATTATAGCTGCTTTGTTTGTTAATTAAATGTTTTCAGTTCGTATCGAAGCATCCCCTGACCTGTCACTTTGAATTACCATAAGTGTTAAACTAGTGGCTTGTGAATACACTAAAATATTGTAAAATACTATTCTATAATAGGCACAGAAAAGTGGATTAGAAGAAATAGGTACTAATCTATTTACCTATCTATCTTCTTCTATATAAATAAAAAATGAAATGCTGTTCATTGGTAAGCGTATGTCTTGAGGATGGCTGGATCGATTAGGCTATTTTTTGTAATAAAATGTTTGTAATAGTCTGAATTAGGTTTTCATGGAAATAAAAATTTAAAGATTTGTCCCGAAAACTCGAAAATTCAGGAAAAACCGATAGTTCTTTTTTTATGGAATTTATGTATGAACCCAAGACCATATTGAAATTCTAGTTCTTAATTAAAAAAAAAACAAAATATACGATTATGTATATTGCCGCCAAAAACAAATGAATTGCGCTGGTCTATAAATTATTATAGATGTAGGTAGGTATAGTTGTTTTATCTCACGAAAGCACTCAATTTTTAAGTGGCGCCACAAAAAATGTGCATCCAATAGGGTACACCCATATTTGAAAAGTGTCTCAATTAAATTCTATAGCACTAAAAAAAACACAAAATTTTTATTCAATCGATAAGTGCCATAAAAATGCCGTTTAGTCCACTCTCGGCTCCTCGACCCCCAATAAATAATGTGTCCACTGGACCCCTTAATATAGTTTATTCTCGACCCTTGGGGGTCGAGAGTGGATTTTATTTCCAGGAAAGTTTTAGTTTCCTCTCGACCCCCAAAGTAGTCAGTTACGATGATAAATCTACCCTATAGTTGAATACTATTTAACGAAAATACCCTCAATATAGTTTTAGGGTTCCGTACCCCTTAATATAGTTTATTCTCGACCCTTGGGGGTCGAGAGTGGATTTTATTTCCAGGAAAGTTTTAGTTTCCTCTCGACCACCAAAGTAGTCAGTTACGATGATAAATCTAACCTATAGTTGAATACTATTTAACGAAAATATCCTCAATATAGTTTTAGGGTTCCGTACCCCTTAATATAGTTTATTCTCGACCCTTGGGGGTCGAGAGTGGATTTTATTTCCAGGAAAGTTTTAGTTTCCTCTCGACCCCCAAAGTAGTCAGTTACGATGATAAATCTACCCTATAGTTGAATACTATTTAACGAAAATACCCTCAATATAGTTTTAGGGTTCCGTACCCCTTAATATAGTTTATTCTCGACCCTTGGGGGTCGAGAGTGGATTTTATTTCCAGGAAAGTTTTAGTTTCCTCTCGACCACCAAAGTAGTCAGTTACGATGATAAATCTAACCTATAGTTGAATACTATTTAACGAAAATATCCTCAATATAGTTTTAGGGTTCCGTACCTCAAAAGGAAAAAAACGGAACCCTTATAGGATCACTCGTGTGTCTGTCTGTCCGTCTGTCACAGCCAATTTGCTCCGAATCTAATGGACCGATTAAGTTAAAATTTGAAAATTGTTCTAAACTTGTAGATTTCAGTAAAAGCTATAAGAAGTTTGTGGTCTTAAAATAACATGGTAAATCTCTCAATATTGTGAGTACAAACCCTTCTGGCCTACAATGTTGAATTTGCAAAATGTTGAATTCGAAAAATGTTGAATTCGCATAATGTTGAATCCCAAAATGTTGAATTTGCAAAAAATTGAATTTCCCATCCGGACTACAATGTTGAATTTGCAAAATGTTGAATTCCAATATATTGAATTTGTAAAAAGTTATTTTATCGAGAATATTCTATTGTAGTCCAGAAGGTGTATTATTATTTATCAACGTACTAAATTAAAAACAAAAACTCTTTACCTACTTGTAACCCTTAACTAAAAAAAAGGAAAATGTAAAAAGTCGTTAAAATGTCATTAAAATCCTAATCTAAGTCTTAATATAACTTTTCTCAAAAATTGCAAAGGCTGCAATATCTTCTTTTCAAGTTTTTTCAATAACAACGAATGTCGTTTATCGAATAATAAGTCTTTTTATTTGTATTTTTGGGAGAAAAGGAATAAAAGCTGTGAGACCACAAAAGAAACAGCTTATGATGAAAAAAAGACTGATTTGGGCAAAACAATATGATTATTGGACAGAAGAACACTGGGGAAATGTCTTGTTCTCAGATGAGACACACTTTTTAGTGCAGGGATACCGATCAAAATTCGTGCGAAAAGGTAAGGACGAAAATTTAACTGCAGCTCACTTGGTCCAGACAGTAAAACATCCAATGAAAAAGATGTTTTGGGGGTGTTTTTCATACATGAGGACAGGGAAACTTATACCCATCGAAGAAATGATGAACAGTGAAAAATATAAAGACATGTTAATCACGTGTTTGTCCAGAGAACTGGAAAAAGTTCAAGCAGTTTGCAACAATCTTCAACAATCAGTTTGACAAAATCAAATGGAATTGCAAAAACTAAATTGACTATGCCAAAACGAGTTGAAGCTATAATAAAAGCCAAAGGGGACACATACCTTATTAAATAATACCAAATGATTTTTAAACTAGTCCTGTTTTCATTTTTAGGGTTCCGTACCAAAAGGGTAAAAAAGGAACCCTTATGGTGTGACTCAGTCTGTCTGTCTGTCTGTCTGTCACAGTTGAATATCTCAAGAACTACTAATGCTATCAACTTGAAATTTGGAACAGTTTTAGATGATAAAAATATTTATATTTTTTTTTGCAACAGGTACTGACAGGGGCGTCTTAAAAATTCAAAGTGGGGCTACTAGGGCATGTGGGGTATCATATGAAAGAGCGCTAATTGCACATTCTCAAACATTTTTTTTAGGCCGCACAGTTCTCGACTTTTGATGAAAATGAAAAACGGTATAATAAGGGGGGACGGTAATAAGGGGGAACGGTATTTACCGTTCCCCCTTATCTCCGAAGTTTGCAAAGAGAAAAATCTGAAATTATTTTATGTGGTAGAAGTTTATGTAAAAATTACAGGAAAAATAAAACGATGTCTCTAAATAGCACACTTTTTCAGAAATCGGAACGGAACCCTCGGTGCGCGAGTCCGACTCGCTCTTGACCGGTTTTTTTTTCTTTCAATAAAGAATGTTTCAGCTAAATACGCCTGAGTTCACATTAATTTGCACAATACTGTACTTACGTAAATAAATATAAGTCTGTATACTCATTTTACCAGGTGGTAGATTCCTTTACCCTGTACCTATACCAAGGCCGTTTATGTGGGTACCACTGCAGTGCATGATATTTTCCCGTGAAGTAGAAGTGTGCTCAATATAATATTTGCCAAAAAACGTCCCCGAAATGTCTCCACCGCAACTGGTCCTGCGCCTCTCGCATCTACAGGACTCAACATTTTGGGATTCAACAATTTGCAATTTCATCCATAAAATTCAACTTTTTGCTAATTCAACATTTTGGGATTCAACATTATGCGAATTCAACTTTTTGCGAATTCAACATTTTGCAAATTCAACATTTTAGGCTAGAAGGGTACAAACTTACATTTACTGTTGGAATGTATGGGAGAACATGTTTTTCAATTATAATGTTAAGTTTGTTCTTGGGATAATTAATTTAATCCCAACTACGGAACCCTTCATTCTGCGTAGTCTAACACGCACTTGGCCGTTTTTTTTTAATATCAATTCCTGAATTTTGCTTTCTGTAGCTTACTGTACCAAAATATTAATTTTAGGTAGGTACTTACCGAACCGGACAGGCATACCTCGTCCACTTTCGAACCCTAGGGGTCGAAAGTGGATGTTTGGGGGTTTGTTGTGAAGGTGATGTTTGGTGGAGTTTGTATGAAAATTCAGTCTCACCCTCGGGGGGTCGAGTGTGAACTATGTTTAGGGATTGAGAAGAAACAAATCTTTTTCTAGGGGTCTAGGGGCCGAGAGTGGACTAAACGAAAAATGCATTTAAATTGTTCATTTTCAAATTTCGCGCGAAAACGCTGGCCGCGGTGGACGCCATATTGCTCTGTGGTCATGAAATCAGTTAGCAGTGTAAACAAACACTTTATTACGCTGATCACTTGACAGTTGACATTGACACTTTTTAATTACACAGCCGTATGACGTAATAACATGGCGGCTACTTTCATGGTGTTAGAAAACAGATGAATTGTTAAGTAAAATGTTTAAAAAAAAACTTTGAATTGAATTTTAAAATTTATATTGTTATTTTACTAACTAAAACTAAAATTTTCCGACTGCTTTTTGCCTAAGCTATCTAAATAATATATTTTTAGATTTAGAGTATTTTTAGATTTTAAAATACCGTATTGTACTTTTTCTGAACCATTTGTTTACATTTCAATTAGATACTTTTGGAAAACCATACGCATACAACCACAACCTACACTAAAGGTACCTCTGTTCTGTATGAGAAAATCTCGTAAATTCTATTCTAAGCTATAAACCACGAAGTAATAACTTAAGCATTACCGAATCACCTGTTTAAGTATCACATAAGTATAAGTTTTGTAATCAAAGTAAAGTTGCTAACTTGTAATAGTTTGGAACCGAAACACAGTTCCTAACTTAGTTACGAGTCCTAATTTAGTAAACACCTGCTTTGAAAGATTATGCGTTGTAAATTATAATGCATTTTATAGGCATGGTAAGGAAGACTTGGAACTATTCTACTCATTACATTAGGATATTGATATTTTTGAATTTTTTAACCCGGCCTGTTAAAATCATAAGCCTCCTTTGGCTTTGGCTTTGGTTGTGATTTTAAGCCGACGTATGCACGGCTGTAAAAAAATCGTGGCGATTTTTTTTCGCGCACTGCATTTTCAACGCTCTGCTTAGCGCCGGAAGTTGAAAATCCAACAGTGTGTTTTTCACGCGCTGGGATGCACTTTTTTTTTGTTAAGTTGGATACTTGAAGCTCGGCTCAACACCGAGAGTTGAAAATCCAGTGCGCGATGAAATCCCGCCGCGATTTTTTTACGTCCGTGCGAACGTCGGCTGACAGGGCTATATATCATTTGTTCATCTGTTCCCTCTTATCTCCTAAACTAATTGTCATATTTTGATAAACGAGGTGTCTATGATGGAACAGTCGTGCTATTCCGCAGGTTTATGACGCCTGGGCTATATGACGTCACATAAAATCCTAGATGGCGGCTTATAACGGATGTCGTGTTTGGTGTCTAATGAAAGTTCGTAAGGAGTACTTTCTGAAAATATATTGGTTTTAAATCTGTATAAATAAAAAGAGAAGTCCTGCATCAAGGCCCAGCCCAAATCCTTGAACCTAGAAAGCTGAAATTTTGCACAGAGCCTTTATAATGTAGACAAGGAATAAAAAAGGATTTTCCAAGCCGACCCCAAAATAGTTGGAAATGGCTAGGCAGATATACCTTAGTGCCCTTATACAAGGTGGAGACGACAATACGACGTCACCGAAAATACTGCAGCATTAGTTTTGAAATAAATATATGTTATAGTTGAATATATGTTATAGTAGAAACACGATTCCATAAAGTTTTCTCCATACAAAAAAAAACCAAAGTTACCTTCAAACCGAATAATAAACCGCTGATAATTTGAAAAAATCTTCAAATTAGATCAAAAAACTTTGCATACTAACTGAACTAACTATAAAGCAGGTCTTATGTTTTTTATTTTTTCAAATTACCATTATTTTCACCGTAAAAAGCAATTACCTAAACTATTGGCGCCCAGCACCCCACTCAGCCTCGCTCTCACTCAGTCCGCGAGCAAATAAATAAAATAAATAAATAAATAATAATTTATTTCATAAACAAGAGGTACAGTCTGTTACAAGTAGGTTGACAACTTAGGATAAGTATACATCTGAGATGAGTTAGTAACAAAACAAGTTTACGAACTGATGTCCTAGCTAGGTTACTTAGTAGCCTGTATTAAGGACAATCAGCGCTCATTTCCCGAAAATAAGACAAAAATATTGATTAGACTGTTACATAATTATTATCAAAAAGAACAAATTAACAAAAGTCCAATACAAGAATGTGTGGTGCGCGCGCGTGTGTGTTGTGTGTGCTTGTGTGCGCGTGAGTGTGTCTGTGTGAGTGTGAGTGTGTCGGGGTGAGTGTGTGTAATGAATTACTTCATTGTTGTAAGAAGGGATTCGGTATCATCATAGTTTTTGGTACAAAGAAAGAGCAGTATCTAGAAATGTAATTTTACTGCAGCTAGTAAAAAGTCCGACTCTAGGATTTATTTGATGGTTCGAAAATACTCTTATGCACTTAGATCTATCATTCATCTATGCTTATGCACTAGTATTAACAGTGTTTTCATTTACTGTCGTATTGTTGTCTCCATAATGTATTTCCACTTCAAAAATAAATTAAAACTATAGCAGTGGAATATTTAACATCGTAGCAAACTAGAGGCCATCGCTTAGTATAAAATCGTCGCCTACGCATCAATATTCAAGTTTTATGTTAATTTATGTATGTATTGTATTTGGTAGTCAAATATATTGTCTTCGGTTGACAGCTGCATTGAGTTTGTGTGAAGATGCTCAATTGTTTTGTATGGCGTCCGTTGCCATATACATACACATTGGTGGATAGTGGGCAAATAATTGCGATGGTTTTAGTTGATTGTTACGAGCCATTTCATGTTTTCGCGCGAATATCTAAGATTTTAGTCGCCTAATTTACCATGTTAGGTAAAACTCTGACATTGTTGATTACATTTAAAAGAAAAACCATCTTTCGTATTGATTCTTAATGTAACACATTTACAAAAACTTATTTGTTTACTTTGTGGCGATTAATCTCCCACAACTAATTGCAGAAAAATCATCGCAGAGTCAATTTCAGACTCATAAATATATCATTAATATTCATAAATTTTACTTTAAAAAATACATAAAGCATCAGAAATATAATTTTGTTGACTATTAATATACTAGAATATCAATTATTAATAACATTAATTAGTTAAAAAAATAAAGCCTCGGGGCAATTTTTACGTTTTATTACGGGCTATTTAATCGCGATTTTTTGGCTTGAATAAAGCGTAATTAAATTTTTAAAAATATGTCAAAATAAACTATGTTCTTTAACAAAACTAATTCTAAAGTTTTATTAAAATCCCTTCATTTATTTAGACATAATAAGAATATTAACATCACTCTAAATTAGAATAAATTACGTTGCATAAGCGGGCACCGATTATTACAGCGCGAACGCCCATCGAGGAAGGACCTGTGCTATTTTTTCCCGCCTCCAGATGGCCAATTCTCGTACATAGAAACGTTCACAATCTCATGCCAGCGTCAATCAAATGTCAAAAATGTAGGTAAACGCTATACAGTTTTTGACAGATTGAGACCGAGATGAGATTGCGAACGTTGTTAAAAATACGAGAATTGCCCCTCTGATGTCCGAGCTCACGTATCGTGAACGCATTATTTTACTACGACTGCAATATTAAAATTTTGTGAAATGGCTCTTACATGATTTTATTTCTGTAAGGTTTGAAGTATGGTGACAGTACTTTCAAAGGAAAGCTACTTCACAAAGAGCACTACTACTTTTTACTAAATTCAAAATCAACCTGTGTACTCGCGCCATCTCATCTTCCTAGCACGGCGAGCTGTGCTGGGGCGGCTGCTGTAGGTAACGCAAATGTACTTGCACTATCACACTGACAGCGGATGAATTTTTTGATGCCCAATGACATTTTCTTTTTTTTTTTCCTTTCTATACTTGTACACATGATATACAACGTGTAAGATTAAATGCGCAAAACCTCTTAAGGGGTCATTTTACTCATCATTATAAACAACTTTTACTATGGGACCAAACCTGAAATCGCGAAAAAAAATTAGCTGTTCCCTACATTTTGACGAATTATGCGAACATAATTATGTACTGAACGGCTGATTTTTTTTCGCGATTTCAGGTTTGGCCCCATAGTAAAAGTTGTTCATAATGATGGGTACAATGACCCCTTAAAAATTGCCACTGTTTACACTTACACCCTGTTTAATTTGACCCTGTAAATTTTAGTGTTAAATTGTATATTGTATTTAACATGTGTCAACTCTAGTGTACATAAATAAACAAATCAAAATCAAAATTCATTTATTCAAATTAGGTTGCTAAGGAACAGCACTTCTTGAACGTCTAAATTACATAACACCGGCCCTCAAAACGCCCGCTCTTCACCACTTTCTAGCTATAACTGTGAAGAAGAAGTGGCGCAACAAATGAAGAATAATATACTAACCTACTTTGTTTCAAATTCAAAGCCATGTTTGGAGTCATAAGTATCAACATCGGTGGGGGCTGAGAGGTGTTTAATTAAATATGCTTAATTAACAAAACAGGTGGGTTGCGTTTTTGTTGGAACGGAACGCACTGAGAGAAGAAAAGGACTGGCGTTTGAAACGCTTGGGCACAAACTAACTCCACGCGTTTTGGCAGTAAGTTGTCAATCAATCAAAACTATGTTTCAAATTATAATGAATATTTAAAAAAAAAAGCCCACTGCAATCGAATGCATTTAGTGTGGTGCGGTGTGGTTTGTAATTGCAGTACCGATCGGTGTTGGTTTTTTTACCTCTTCCTTGAGATATTTCTCAAGGAAGAGAAAAGAAGAGAAGAAGGAGAAGGGAGAGAGGTGTTGGTGGTGGTAGTGATGGTTTCACATGTGAAATTATAACAAATTCTGGTGAAATTCAAATATTAACTTCTGAATGTCCAAAAAATCAAAATAAATGTTAATATATAATAAAGAATTGGCGCAAGATGGCAAGGAGGAGCTCGTGGCTAAGTAATAATCGCCGCACTGGTCAATCTAACAGGTTAAGCTACGCTTGCCGGGGTTGGTCCATCTTTACATGACCGAGACTCCTCCGTGCCACGGAAAGCAAGTTAAGCAGTTGGTCCCGGCTTTCATTCACAGATCAGTCGTTATGGGTCGTCAGAAGTCCGAAAGTCTAGTAACCAGTCTTACCAAGGGGTATCGTATTACTCAGTTACTGGATTGTGAAGGTCAGACAGGCAGTCGCTCCATGTAAAATACTGGTATTCAGCTGCATCGAGTTAGACTGGAAGCCGACCCCAACAGACTTGGGAAAAGGCTAGGCATATTTTTTATACAGGGTGGCAAGGATATCGCACAACTAAGGGGGCTCCCATACAACAAACGTGATTTTTTTTGCTCAATATTGATAACGGCAACAGGTAGACGCTTCAAAATATTCACAGAATATTTAGTTATATATTTCCAATGGATTCAGTTTAGTTTTAGTCAAATTTTTAGTCAGTTATTTAAAAAAAAGCCTAGAATTAAAGATTCCTACACAAAAGTGCAATACCTACACGAACAAAATGTATGGAACATTTAATTTTTGTTTTTTTATAACCGACGAAATATTTCAACGCAAGAGGATCCAGAATTGTGCACTGAATCCAATTATGGTACCTAACAGTAGTACAATCCAATTATGGTACCTAACAGTAGTACATTATTTAACATTCAAAGCATTGGTAAAAACAAAACCAATCATATCCTACTGTCAAAACAGATCTACTTACAAATAATTTGTATACTTTTATTCCGGCTTATAACCCGCTTAAGAATACAACGCAGCGTCTAATCCACCCAGTGCGTCACTATTACGACATTGTCTAAGTAGCATTTTCTCTTCATCTCACACTGTTCAGCGCTTAGCACTAATTTATGGCCTTTCATAAAAGCTGACAGCTTAGAGAGGTGTGAATACACCCTCGTTGTTAAATGCTAATTAAAGTCTTCGTTATGAGGTGAGTTAGAATGTTGTAGAAGAGCGGGCTCTTATGAAAACAGTAGATAGCAATGGATATTGACTCTTTTTTTGGGTTCCGTACCTCAAAAGAAAAAAACCGACCAAGTACGAGTCGGAGACGAAGGGTTCCGTACCATCGCAAAGATAACTTAGTATTTCTTAGTGATACTATGAATTACACAGCATCATTAAGAAAAACATTTTTTGCAGTTGCAGAAAATCGACCATATATAAACAAAATACCTTGTGAATTCTGTATATCGTTTTTAATTGTACATGATAGACAGAAGTTATTTATATACAGAAGTTATTTTTATTACAGAAGTTATTTAAATTCCTAACTTGTTTAATTGTTTCAATGATGTAGTACAAAAATGGTCTAAAATTGACAACTTTTACGGCCCCTTATTTCTTCATTTTTAAGTACCTACCTAGTAAGTAGTAAGAGCTCATCATTGAATCACCAATGATTCGATGGTTCGAATCTCGTCCGGGATGTATTGTTTGAATTGCAAAGTTGTAGCAAAGTTAATTTTAATGCAACTGGGGTACCCAATTGATGGTGTACATAGTTTTTAATTTGTGGAAGCTTTTAAATGGCAATTCTAAGCGATATTAGGTATATACATAACTTACCTTTCAAGATACTGACAACAGATAGAGACTGTAAACTTTCCGAAGAATAAATAAATAATATAATGTATATAAAAGGCAAAAGTGTTTGACTGATGTATATCAACGCATCAAGCCCAAACCGCTTGGTCTAGACATTCCAAATATGGCACGTAGGTTCCCTATAAGGTCTAGGGGTGCATTAAGAATGGATTTTTCAAAATTCACGCCCTAAAGAGGTGAAGGGGGGGTCCAAAGTTTGTATGAAAAATCTTATTCCTTGATTTAATAGACTTGAAACTTCACACGGGACAAAACTAGTAAATAAATAAATGTGTGTTTAGTTTTAAGTAAATGTGTCTTTGTTATTGATGGAAAAGTATCTAACTACAATATTATTACAAAATATAAAATTATGTATGGGAGCTACATCTGCCAACAAACTGCCGTACAGTTTGGCAGAAGTAAAACTTTTTGTAATATGATGTCACCACGAATAAACGCTTTTTCATTATATATATATATTTTTTTTCGTATTTATAAATTCTCACAGTTAAGTGGAAATATTTGAATAGAGACACAGTTTTTATATCGTGAATGCTAGGCGGAAGTGAGTTCCACAATCTTACAGCATGGACAGAGAAGGAATACGAATAGTAGCTAGTTTTTATGAGGATTAGATTTAAGACGCGGACTGACTACGATTTTAAACGGCACACAACCGCGTAATCTATTGTCACCATTAGCTGGCTTGAAATAAGGTTGAAAATTTAAAATATTATTTGTGTTGCCGAGATGTGACTAAGCTGCGAATGTGCATTTATTTCCCGGGTTTTCTTTAGATTATTCAGAATATACACAATAAACTAAATAATTATCCGGTTAAAGTTTTAAAAAAATGCTAATTCTATTAAATTATAAAAAAAATGAATGTCGTTATCCCTGAAAATACAGAGATGTTCAACGCCAAAGTTTATTTTTGTGGAGCAACTTCCAAATTTTTTATTGGGAATATCAAACTATTTTTTACTATTCTAATAGGTTAACATTTTTCTTTAAACACTTCTCTGTCAACTGTATTTTTTGCGTCGGATAGTTTCATTGCGTGCGTCATACTCGACAATCCAAGAAACCAATTTTTGTGAATATTGAGCGGTATAGGCGGTAAGTGTACTGTAAGTTTAATATAATTATATGATCAACGCCGGCAGTAGCGACGCCGGAAAAGGTAACAGTCAACCTATCGCATCGCTCGATGTCCAGCTGGTGAGATGCCCGTATTGCTCTCAGGCACGCTTTTTTAAAGGCGAACGGGGGCTGAGGATACACTATGGCAAGATTCACAAATCGCATAGTGTACCATTGTGCCCCCCAGCCACATCCCCAACATCAACACTTCCAGAGCAAACATTGTGGAAAACCTTAGCAAAATTAAAAAATTCTACCCTAGTTTTAAAGAGAGTTCCCCGGGGCGCGAGACAGTCTGTTGCACAGAGTTTGACACGTTGTCTCCGTCTTGCGACCCAGGAGAACTCACAAAGTGCCTGGGAACAATTACTCACCTTCCCTTATAGGATTCTACATGTCCAAAAAAATTTGGCATCTAAAAAAACGGCTCCATCTCAGAATACCAGATTCTCAAAATACCAGATTCTCAATATAGCAGATTCTCAAAATACCAGATTCGCAATATACCAGAAGTACAGTTAAACACAAAATTTGTTTCGGGCAATTATGTATCACATAATAAAAATAAAGAAAAAAAACATCAAATTATATGTAGCTGTATTTATTTTACACAATAAATCGTGAAAAACAGTAAGTTAAGATGTCATTTGGGAATAATATTGATAGATTTTATAGTAACGGTTCTCACAAAATTTTTTGATATATTAATATCTAGCTTTTGCTCGCGTGGATATCGGAAAATATCCCACGGGAACGTACTACCGGGTAATCCTTTCTTATTATATTATAATATTATACTATATATATTATTATATTATATATATTATTATTTATATTCCTTGTCTACATTATATAGCAAAATCCTCTGTGCAAAATTTCAGCTTTCTAGTTCTAGGTTGAAGAGTTTGGGCTGAGAGTCGTTGATGAGTCAGACAGTCAGTCAGGACTTCTCGTTTTATTTGTATAGATAGATATAATAATGCTATATCTCTACGTTGACTTTGTGGTGGGGCTTGCACCCTTTATTTTGCCAGAACAGGTCTAGGATGAGGAGCCAGACTAAGAGAGATACAGAAACTCGCAAGACAGCATGTGGCAAGCTGTTGGGCAGTAGTGACCCCACGGACCCTATCTCCCGGGAGAAGTCTTGTTCCTCACTTCTAGCCTGCCTTTATTGGCCGGCTGGAGTGAACATTGACGAGGAACAGTGCTCCTATCACTTTCGTGCCTTTATTGGCTGGCTTCACTGGAGATTCGCAAGAGGAGCAAAATGCTCGGAGGAAGGAAGTATTCCAGTAAGATGCTGGTAAGGATCTTGACAATCACGTAATTCCGGTATTGTCCTGATAGCTCAAACCCAAAGCATTTATTTCAATTAACCAATTACAGGCACTTTTGAATAGTCAAAGAGTCGGTCAGTTAGTCAGAAAGTTGAAGTTAGATGCCCATTCCAAAACTTAGATCGCTATGGAGAAGAATGGACAAAAAACTCCACTCTTTTAAATCAAGATAAGGTACCAACACCCTGGGTACATTATTTTTGTTGCTTCTACATGTGAGAACAATGTAAAAAAAATAAATAAAAAATACTTAAAAACAAGTCAAAATATAAAATTAAGTATAAATAACCCCTGGCAGAAAAGAGATGACCAGCCGCCGAATACCTCTCCACTCCTCATAAGCACCTCGGGACATGTTGCCCTCTTGTCACGACGACACTGTGCTAGCGACCGTTTTCGGGGTGCCATTATTGAGTGTGCAAGTCACTCCCTGCCATTTTATCTGTATATTGTATATATAAAACATTGGTCAGGCAGGAGCCATACCATATTCTTTCCATAGTTCCAGGTAACCAATTTTGTTTCCATGTTCTGCAATAGTCCTGCACCAACCGGGGGCTGTCCTTGGGTGCGCTTGGGTCTCCTCATAATTTAAAATTGTCAAAGGGGCTTCTGCGAGTTGGCTTCGGTCCCTCGTACGCCTTTCAAAGGTCCGGTACCCCAGGATACCGAGATAAGTTAAAGACATTTTAAAATATAATAATAATACATAATAATTAAGAAATGTGAAGAATTAAAGAAAAATACCTACATTTTTCAACGTCATGACAGACAATGCTAATAAAACAATATAGGTAGGTAGGTAATCCTAAAGGAAAACCAGACATTATGTTTATGCACAACCCGAACTAAGCAATCCATTTCCCGCAAAAAGTAACTAGGCTTTTTCATACCTATTAGGTATTAGGTGGTTTAGGTTATTAAGATAAATATTTTGATTTCGAATGTACGAAATCTGATATATTGCGAATCTGGTATTTTGATAATCTGTTATATTGAGAATCTGGTATTTTGAGAATCTGGTATTCTGAGATTGAGCCAAAAAAACATTAACGAATCAAATTAAAGATAATTGCAATAATTCGACCCTAAGTTTAGACCCAAAATTACCAGCATTTAACAACCTTTCACCAAAAGGCTTATGTTCACATGTGGAATCAAAATTAAGTGAAGGTGACATCAAGGGTGCGGCCAGGATATTGTTCAGCAGCGATGTGGTGGCGCCTTACTCTCCAGAAACACTAACAGCTCTGGAGAGTAAACACCCAGCGCCTGCGGATGGTCTCACCTTTCCCGACCCCCCCGACCCTTCCGTCCTAAATTCAGCATTCCTAAACGTTTCGGCCCCGCAGTTATTTGCAGCCGTGAGCTCCTTCCGAAGTGGTTCCGCCGGCGGCCTCGACGGCTTGACACCACAGCACCTAAAGGATTTAGTGAGTTCAAGCGCCGGGGAAGCTGGTGAGTCGCTTTTGAAGGAGCTTGCGGCCCTGATTAACCTAATGCTCACCGGCGGTGTGAACGAGGCCGTCATCGATGTCTTGTACGGGGCCAACCTATGTGCCCTGCGCAAGAAGGACGGCGGCATTCGTCCCATCGCCGTTGGGTGCACATACAGGCGTACGGCAGCCAAAATATGCTGTAAGTTGTATAGCGAATCGCTTACAGCTAAGTTTCAGCCCCTGCAGCTTGGTTTTGGCTCGAAAGGGGGCTGTGAGGCTGCTGTACATGCCCTGTCTACCTTTTTAAACTTCAAGAAAGGTGAGGTCATCCTCAAGGTTGACGTTAAAAACGCCTTTAATTCTGTAAACAGGGACACTTTGTTGGCTGAAGTCAAAAAGGAATTACCCGAAATTTATGGTTTTTTGTGGCAATGTTACAGGTACCCTTCCAAATTATTATATAAGGACAATGTTTTGGAATCTGCAGTTGGATGCCAACAAGGTGATCCTCTCGGGCCAGTCATTTTCAGCTTAGCTATTCATCCAATTATTCAGAAACTAAATTCAAAATTTAACGTGTGGTATTTAGATGATGGAACGCTAGGAGGTGATGTAGACACCGTTTTGAAAGATTTACAACTCCTCAAACAAGAATTTAAATCTATTGGCCTGGACCTTAACCACTCAAAATGTGAAATTTACCTTTCTGACATTACCGACAGACAATTGACCCTAGACAAATTTAATGCAATAGCCCCGGAAATAAAAATTTTAGAAAAAAGTTCACTGAACCTCCTAGGTTCCCCAATTTTAGAAGACAGCTTTTCTCCTTTCATCGAAGAAAAAATCAAAAACTTCAACGAAATTTCGGACAGACTCTCCAAAATTAACTTACATTCGGCTTTCACCCTGATTAGATACTGTTGTTTTGGCCCAAATTTCATTTATTTTCTACGTTCTTCCCCTTTATGGAAGCAACCACATCTATTGGACAAAATTGACCAAATTATTCGCAGCACACTAACATCCATTTTAAATGTGGCCTTGGACGACCGAGCGTGGCTTCAAGCCACACTACCCATCCGTTTTGGTGGCCTCGGCGTCCGCAAAATTAACAGTATTAGCTTACCGGCGTTCCTGTCCTCTGTCCACAGCACTGAAAAGTTGACCGGGAAAATTTTAGCCCCCTGCCTGGTTGACTCTGAAGTGCCGTGCTTGACCGACGCGGTGAACGCCTGGAAAGCGGCTTGCCCGGATACAGATCGGCCCGTAAACCCATCTTCCCAGAGGCAGTGGGATGAGCCGCTCTGCAGGTTGGTACGGAATAATCTTATCAATACGTCTACCAATACTGCTGAGCGTGCCCGCTTACTGGCTGTGGGTGAGTGGGAGTCGGGCCTCTGGCTTCAGGCACTTCCGTCACCCAACATAGGCACTATGCTGGGTGACACAACCTTCCGGCTCGCTACCTGTCTGCGTCTGGGCGCTCCTTGCGTGGCTCCGCATCGCTGCCAATGCGGCGTAGCTGTCGACTGCCTCGGACATCATGGACTATCCTGCAGTAAAAGCGCAGGCCGGATAGCACGGCACGCCAGCATCAATGACATCATCCGTCGTGCTCTTGTTACCGCCGGGGTGCCAGCTGTTTTAGAACCCATTGGCTTGGCACGCGACGATGGGAAGAGACCAGACGGAATGACCATAATGCCTTGGAAGGTAGGTAGGCCTTTGGTGTGGGATGCAACGTGTGTCGACACCCTTGCGCCATCCCATCTTCCTAGCACGGTAGGCTGTGCTGGGGCAGCTGCTGCAGGTGCGGAAAACCTCAAACGGCGCAAATACTCCAATCTTATTGGGACTTACATGTTCGAGCCGTTTGGGGTTGAAACACTAGGGCCAGGGGGTCCGAGTGCCCTTTTGGTTTTTCGGGACATCGCCAAACGGTTGGTCGACTCTACACGTGACCAAAGGGCTGGTCTATTTTTTGGACAAAGAATTAGCATTGCCATACAACGTGGCAATGCTGCCAGCCTTTTGGGCACCTTTCCTTTTGACAGTGATGCGAATGAATTTTTCGATGCCCTATGATGGGAAATCATGGGGCATCGAAAAATCCTCCTTTTTGTATTATACTTGTACATATTAATTTTTTTAAGTCTGTTAGATTTTAGCATGTAAAAAACTAAGAAAATAAACTATTTGAGTTCGGTGTTTCATAACTAAATATTGAGCTAATACCGCGCTTTAACTTCAAAACAAATCGTGTATTGTTTTCTATACAATTCGTCAAGAGACTCAATTCGTACAATCTACTTGATGGATCTTAGAACTTGAATATCTCTAAGCCAAGCTCAAACACTTGTTCTTGGCAATCCAAGACACCAATTTTTGTGATTATTGAGCTAACACCGCGCCTTAAGGAGGGATCTAAGGTGTGATCTACACAGATGTAGATGTGTGTAGATAGTGGTTATCCTTGACTCGACTTCCATAAACCTATACGAGTAAGAATTTAATTCCTGTATTTTAAACAAAACATGTTGACGTCAAAATGGCAAACCTTGTGTGCTATATTTTATTTAAATTACTAAGTACATTGCTAAAGTACCTTGGTAATAATTAATTCTGTAATTGAATTTGTTGAATGTCTTTCTTTGTCAGTAGATACATACCTAATAATTAAGTGTAAGAACAGACAGTCTATTCTGTAAAAATCTTATCGTGAAGACTTATGTGAAGTGAGCTGTCATTGCACCTGATGACACTATTGACCCAAGCCTAACCTAGGTGTTTTGAAGTTAATTAGTTTGAATGGTCAAACCCCGATTTCATTGAGTTTCGACGTCTGCCTGACCAACTTACGTTTCTCCTAGGTTTGACGAAAATTCTTTAGTCAGAGGCCGAAAAACTTCATTTGTATGGCTTTGCCTAAGACTTCAAGTCAAGTCAAGATTGACTAGTCAAACCTAGGAGCGCCGGAGCTTCGAGGTTTGACTATAACACACACAACTTTATTATTGGCCAGGGAGCTACGATAGTGTTGTCTGTATAGATACGATAGTGTTGTGTTTAAGTACTCATCATTATGAATAACTTTTACTATGGGACCAATCCTGAAATTGCGAAAAAAAAGCAATTGCTTCAGACATTTTGACGAGTCATGCGAAAATAAATGTAAGAAAAGTGAGTAATATTTTTACGTAACTTTGGTACCTGATTAAAATTGGCCGTCAGCCCAAGCTAGCAGGTAAAGTACGTACTAAAACTACTCTATAACATACATTTTGTTAAAGTAAAGTCTGGCGGCTCGGTATCTTGGACTATTGTAAGTATGCCATTGTATGGAAATGGCACGCGTGTGAACACTTGCATGCAATTCTTAAATGGAAATAAAATTGAACGTGCTTTATGGACTGCGATTATTGCTCTTGAACGTTCCAGAAACATGTACTGTGTAAATGGAGCTTATCAGTAATAATAAAGACATTAATAATTAACAATATTAAGCACAGTCTTCCAAATTCGGATTCTGCCGGCCAACCTTTTGAAGAACACGAAAATGACAAGGTCGAAAAAAAAGCATTGTTCTTAAAACCATGACCCTTTAAAACAAGTCCTTGGTTTGGGTACATTTTAGTCATGAAAAACAGTTTATCTAACATTTCGTAACACACAAAAACATGACCAAGCATTATCCTTTACACAACCTGCATCAGCGATTAAGAAAAAAACAATTTCAATTAAAGTAAACATTAATTAGAAAACCATTAATTAGTATCCGACGGGCGACGGGTGTAATTGAATAATTGGAAAAAGTCGAACGCCGCTTGGGGGCGCCACTGTCGAACAGAACCTAACGTCTTCCACGAAGTAATGAGCAGACGGCACATGGAGCTACGAAAGGGAAATGTAACTATATATTAGGCTGAAAATAGGTAGTTAATTATTTAGCTACTAAGAACCTACATAGTAAAACCTCTAATTACATGAAGGTCGCTTTTCGTGCCTGTTTGTGTGACCACTTAAATCTAAACTACCCAATGGAATTTGATACCGCTTACAGTTTACACCATCATTTGAAGCATTTATTCCAGATGGTTTATGTGTCATCATTGTCATCATTCTCCTGCCCTTGTCCCAATTTATTTGGGGTCGGCACAACATGTCTCTTTTTTCCATAATTCTCTATTAGTCGTCATCTCGGCAGTCACTTCCCTTTTTAGCCAGCCTTTCTAGCTTTCTATCTTTCACAAAGTCCATCCATCGTCTCTTTGGTCTTCTCCTACTCCTATAGCCATCGACATTCATACTCAAAACTTTCCTCACGACATTTTCTTAACTCCTCCGCATCACATGTCCATACCATGACAGCCGATTTCCGCACAAGTTTCCAGTCACTGGTGTCACTTCTTATACTATCCATTAGTGTAAACAACACATTCCTCTTAGAGTTCTCATCTCAGCTGCATGTCTAACATTCGTCCTTTTTTTAGCCCTACATTCTGACCCATACAAGACAGCAGGTCTAACCATTATTTTATAAATCTTCCCCAAAAGTTTAAGGGAAATGCGGGAGTCACAGATGTGTTAATTCTGTACTTAACCGTCCGATCTACTTCGCCATCGCTTTGCACGAGTGAACCGAGATACCAAAAGTTGGAGCGGACTGGGAGAAGCGCGCCATCAGGCGCTACGGCTCCAGAACTGGAGATACCACCAAAATCGCAGAGTATAATATTCAGTTTTGGTTCTGCTGATTTACAAGCCAACATTCTGCAGCTTTTGGTGCCATTTGTCCAATCTACTCTAGATCTCAGGTTCATTCACCGACAAAAACAATGTCATCAGCAAACAGCATACACGAGGGTGCCTCTTGTATGTTCGACGTCGGAAAAGGTTAGGACTTAAAGCCGACCCTTGTGGCAAGCCTACAGCCACAATGAACTCGTCGGTATTGCCAGCAGAATCTATGTTAAATAATAATGTATGTATAAAATACATTATTATTTAACTTACATACAGCAGAAATCTCGATGTTTTGATATGTCGCCAGAACAGTAGATTGCACCCATGCGTAGCATGGGCGGGTCGCTAGTCTTGTATAGATCGTTTCTCATAAACTCTATTAAGTATTTGGTGACCCAGTCGTCCGATTTACGGGTCGTGGGTTCGTATCAAAAGCATGTCGCACACTTTACTTTTTTTCCTGGAATTTTGACAGTGGACACAATGCAGTGGGTTGAAAAAGGCTGATGATGAATACCTTCAATCAGTTATCGAATTCCGGTCCGAATCACGGGTGCGTAAAAGGATACCGGTGCGTCGCGTCATCGTATCAATTAAATCCGGGACCCGGTCTACCTCGTACGTATGTACTCGTACTCTTGTATCCGGCCCCCATAGGTGAAAGAAGTTTTAGACTGCATCATAAATTAGTTGAAAATTATATAAAATCAACGAATGGTGACACACAACACACAACACTGCATATACAGCTTCTATTATCTCATTGCAGAGGAAAGGCGTTCCTCTCCTTTATCCAGACTTCTATTCAGAATTTAGAAATTATTTTAGTTCAGAAAATTCTATTCCAGACCTACTGATACGGAGAAATTGTTGAAAGTACTCAAATAGTTCTGTGTGGTTCTTTCCTCAAAAGACCATCTCAGACGCTAATCTGCATAGTCCTCACATGTCATGACCTGGCCAAGAATTTGTCCGAACTTAAAAAAAAAAGACAGTGACCTCTGAGTTTGTTTCAGTATTCTTCTCCTGTCTGAATATGGGGGTCACTTTTGGGTGGCAAATAAGAAAATTGAAAAAAAAGTACTTATTGCAAACTGTACCTGGGTGACCTAATGAAAGAACTTACTGTGAGGGTCTTAAATATTATTTATTTATTTTATTTTTATTTATTTATTTATTCACCATTAACAACATCATAACAGCTATAACACCAAAGCAATGTTGCTACCACAAAACAATTAAAAACAATGAAAAACACAATTTAGAAACAAAATAATCAAAATTACAATAAAATTAAATGACAATTAAAAAACAATCAAAAATACAATTAAAAACAATCAGAAATATAATTAAATTCAATTAAAAAGAAAGACAATAAAAATACAATTAAATTACAATTAAAAAACAATCAAAAATACAAAAAACAATCAAAAATACGAAAAACAATCAAAAATTCAATTTAAATTCAATTAAAAAAACAATGAAAATTCAATAAAAAAAACAATTTGAAATTCTTAAAAAAAAAAAAAAAAAATAAAAGCTTTTTAAAAAAAGAACAATTAAAAACCCTTCTCAATATTTTCAATGCACTTCAGTGCTACTCCTGCGAACTTCATCAGGCTGCAGTGAAATATGTCTACCTCAATTGAAATAATATTTAACAGTCTTATGGCGCGCGACAAGGGGGCAAACCTGTTCAGGTTGGTCCTAGAGGGAGGCTCCAGTAGCGTTGGCGTGGGGCGACGCGCGCCCCCGCATCCGGGCGGTACACGCAGCCCCAGCTCAGTTATGTTTTATAATTTTAAAATAAATTGTTTTTAAAGTTATTTAAGAAAATAAACGAAAATTGACCATTCATTTTAGGCTCAAATTTTGGAAAAAATACAGATAATACCTAGATACTTATAGAATAGATTACAGGAAAATTGATATGGAGTCTATGGTCTCAAAATAACACGGTAAATCTCTCAAAATTGTGCGTACAAACTTATATTTGCAGTTGGGATATAAGGGAGAACATGTTTTTCAACTACAATGTTAAGTTTGTTCTTGGGATAAATTCATCCTAACCACTGAATCCATAATATTATCTGTGGTCCAACGCGCAATTGGCCGGTTTATAAATAATATTTTTGACGTGTAAAGTTAGTATGTAAAATCAGGGAAATTAATTAATTAATTGTTCAGCAAATCATGATAACTGACGTAGGGTATCAATTTGCTTAACAATTAATTTACGAAAACTCGGATAAAAAATATTGCTCCACTGAAAAAAAAAACTACCTTCACCAACTTTCCTGACTCTTGGTAAAGACGTAAAATATTAGCAACCGTTGACTCGGCACCGACTATTGAACTAATACAGTTTCTCACAGACATCCATTCACTGTACCAGTCCGCTACAAATTGTAATTGTCACCCGTTCTATTTCTGTCTTACGGAGGCATCTATTTCTTTCTTTCTTTCTTTGGGTCTGCTGTGATTAATCCTAGTATTGGAGCAGGTTCTTGCAAGGATTAGGCAATCGTTTTTTCCATGTTTAGGACGTAACTGATAATCGAGATTATTGTTCGATACAGGGTCAAATAAAATTAGCTAGCGAAACGATCAGTCGATATCTAAACCGGACAAAATAAAAAAAGATTTGATGTTTTTTTTTTTGGTCAACACCGCTGGTGTTTTTGTTACTTGAAATAGGAGTTAAGAAATCTGTTTTTTTTTTCTACGTGTTAAGATATCGATACCCGTCCGTCTGTGAAGTTTACACAAAAAAACTGATATTTCAACTACACTGCGGTAGATGGACAACCCCTTATATGACCCTAAACAACCCCAGTAACTCTCTATCAATTGGAATCTGAATAATTTTGAAGCAAATTGCTAATCCATTGCTTCATAAATATTCAAAAAGTCTGCTCAACATCGTAAATAACGCAATGAATGTTGTTGAGCTGTCAAAATGAAACCGATTCTGATTGTTACTTTGTTACGCAATTGCCCCGCAGATGTAGCT
Organism: Cosmia trapezina; assembly: GCA_905163495.3. NCBI lineage: Eukaryota > Metazoa > Arthropoda > Insecta > Lepidoptera > Noctuidae > Cosmia > Cosmia trapezina. The sequence continues at coordinate 11,414,371 of LR991039.1, forward strand.
GAATACCAGAAGGTATTCTGTTTTAAAAAATTCTATAAATGAAATGTCTCTTAATTTATACTGAGTAACCTTTATACGTAGGTACATAAACGTTTGAATTAATTAGATCACGTCCATTCGTTTTATTCTATTATATTCAATCGTGATCAAATTGTATTGAACTTGGTGAGTGACGACATTACCTACGTCACGTCAGAAAATGCACATTTTTAATCATTAAAACCTACAGATTTGCTCGATTTTTTTTATTGTCAGCTGTTATTTATCAAAAATCAATCAATCTGCCTAGCCTTTTCCTAACTATGTTGGGATCGGCTTTCAGTCTAACCGGATGCAGCTGAATACCACTATTTTACATGGAGGGACTGACCTCCACAACCCAGTAACTGCATGATACGATACCCTTTGATATGACTGGTTGTCAGACTTTCGGGCTTCTGACGACCCGTAACGACTGTCAAAGATCCACGAATGACAGCCGGGACCAACGGCTTAACGTGCTTTCCGAGGCACGGAGGAGTCTCGGTATGTAAAGATGGTCACCCATCCACTGACCAACCCCGGCAAGCGTAGCTTAACCCGATGGGTCGACACGTGCGGCTGTAATTACTTACCCACGAGCTCCTACTATCTATAACGATCAACAAAATAAAAATAATACTCAATTTTAACATAATATAACATAACATCACGCCTCTTGTCTCCGAAGGGTTAGGCAGAGGTGTACCTATAGGTAGTAAACCCGGCCACGTTTCACCAGTTATGTTGAAGTCCCATGTAATAGGGGGCAAGCCTATTGCCATCAACCGGGCACAAACCTAGACTCCGAGCTGATACTGAGATTTTAACCGTGTTATTTAATCAAGGTCAAAAATCTAGCATCACTTGTTGATTTATCGATTGACAAAAACGAACCATAATGGCGATCGACAAAACAAATACTATGACGATCATCTGTGGCTCACACATTTAAGGCTCCCAATGAGAAGGCTCGACTCCTGTAGAATAATTTTAATGAAGTTTTCATAAAAATTGTTCTAGCAGAGTCGCATCCCGTCGGGCTAGAGCCTACTCAACTTTGTTTGATGAAACGTGATGCTAGTAAAAAATCGAGCAAATCTGTATCATATGGCCAGATTTCTTTAATTGAGTACTTAAGTTCTTCTGTTGGCTATTGAAATTTGATGTTCTGTGATTAAATACCTCGTACTAAATTAATAGTATTTCCTGATCCATTGTTAGTAAGAAGTACGGAAGGAAGGTAATATTGTTATGTTGTGCATAAAAACAGTTTTAGGTAAGTTTAAAATACCTTAACTGTTTTATGCACATATTTCGCAATTTTGGTTCATGATAAATTTATACTACGTCATGGGTCAAAAAACAACTCCCAATCAACATTAATATCCCCTAACCACACTATTACATACTCCTGGGCCTCAAGTCTGCTATTACAATATTGTCAGAATGGTCTATCATTGATTTCATAATTGTTGATTTTGACAAGTTTGGTAATCTACTAATATAAATGGCGTCATTATGACTTTCCAATGGTCAACCACTGACACTCCATTGTAAGAAATGGCATAGAATGGTAATCTCGTAAAAGTCTCGTACATAATGTTAATGACAAATGAATGACTGACGTATGCAGTAATCTGCTAAAATTTTGACAGTTCCTTTGATCAGTGACCTTGAGTTTTTCGAAAAACATTTCTACTAACTGGTTTTATAATAATGGCAATACGACAATGTCATTCTACCACGATTCTATTACGAGACCACTGACCGACCAATGATCGACCATTATGAATTTAGCAGATTACGAACTTTAGCATAATGATAATGCAGTGACAATGGGATCGTGTTGGAATGACGAATTTCTAAAAAATAGCAGCATACGCTACCTAGCGTCGCAGTCGCAACGCCGTCGTCGTATAAGTCGCTATACTCAGCTGTAAGAATAATGTGACACTCAGCGTTAGGGCTGCGCGTAATTCAATAACGAGCCGCTTGCTTTGCAAACATACCTGTGACTGAGTATGTAGCATTAGAAACGTTTAGAAGAAACATAAAATAATGTAATTACTTAATGGAGTTTTTCCGGAAAAGAACCGGAATAACCGACATAGCGTTCAGAGTAAGCAAACTGAAGTGGCAGTGGGCTGGCCATGTTTGTCGAAGGACCGATGACCGGTGGAGCAAAAGAGTTTTGGAGTGGAGACCGCGTATCGGTAAGCGTAGTGTGGGATGTCCCACAGATAGATGGGCCGACGACCTGAAGAAAGTGGCTGGGACAGACTGGATGCGGAAGGCGGAGGACGAGGTGTTGTGGCGGAGACTGGGAGAGGCCTATGTCCAGCAGTGGACTGTAGGCTGAGTTGATGAATGGAGTTTTTAGGTTTTTAGTGTGGGAATAAAATTACAGCTAAATTGGTCTATCGGAGAGGCATTCCGTGGATGGGTATTATTTTGACGGTACAAGCCAATTATTTGTAAAAGATTAGTTTCATGTCGGATTTTCGCCATATAAAGCGACCGATTGGAAGGAACCGTGGATCTAGCTTCTGACGTTTCATAAGTGCCCGTTTCTACTCCATTTGCAATAATAATTATTAGACATTTAAACAAACCTTTTTTACCGTCCGTTCAACCGATTTTGAATTCTATTGGGTTAGTGACATGACAAATGGCAGCTGCAGTATATAGTTGGTATTGTAAACACTTTTTTGCGTTTAATGCCATCGTTAAGCCTACGGAATAGAAGTCAAAATCGGTTGAACGGACTGTAAAAAAGGTTTGTTTAAATGTGTAATCTTATTGCAAATGGAGTTGGTTTGTTGTTTGAGTTTGTGTGAAATAAAATATTTTGAATTTGATCATGTTCAGCCTCTGAGAAAACACTAAACCGTTGGCTTTGCATGTCATACAAAATGTCAGATGAAATGGAAGAACTGACTGAAGCTAGGATGAAGACATCCATCATTTTGAAAGGATGTTTTGGCACTTTGATTTCATTGACAGAAGACAATGTTTTATTCTTTATTGTTTACAGGTATGAGGAACAGGGTATAAAGTTCACTTATCCTCCATAAAAAAAGGAGGATCCTCCGACCAGAAGAGTGTTGTGTCTGGTAGGCTACTGCCCCACTATTGATGTCGGGCCGTTGTATCTAAGTATGCTAGGCGCGCGGTAAACTCTGCTTGCGATGCAGGATTTTAGCAGCTTTAGTTCTGATTTTGTCCACGCACCAAAAGATCTTCGTGCAAAAAAAGACTGAAGTGAAGACGTGCGTATCCGCCTTCACGCCGCGCCGTTCAGACACTTTTCGGACATAATAAATATAAAGAATTCAGAAATAACAAGAAGTTGAAAATTTGTCTGGAAATCTAGTTTTCGCAAGCGCTACTGCTGTGCATGAGGTCCCCCTCCGCCCCTGGCCCTGGCTGGCCTGGCTGGTGGGGGCCCTGGGTTCTATTTCCAGGCCGGGCAAAGCTCCGCCAAAATGCCGCCAGGGTCGCGGGTTGTTCGAAAGAGATACCGTGGTCCTGGCACAGGCAACTGAAGGAACACGGCTGGGTAAAAGTTTGACACGCCCTCCTGCTCCGCGCAGAGCGGGAGAAGTCATTTGGCGATTTCCCATCCAGAAAAAAAAAATAAAAGGCCGGCCAAAGTGGTAATGGGTGGTTGGTTGGTTGGATGGTGGTGGTTGGTTAGTGGTTGGTGGTGGTGGTGGTGGTGGTGGTGGTGGTTTGGTGGTGGTAGTTTTTCTATCTGGAATTTCTCAGTAGCAGCAGCTTCTTGGTGTCTAGATTTGAGTCCGGTTGATGGCAATAGGCTCACCTCCTATTACATGAGACTTAAAACATTAACTAGATAAATGTGAGTGTACTATAGATACACCTCTGCCCAAACCTTTGGAGAAACAAAGCGTTATGTTATCTGTAGAAAATCTAACTCCCCTCTATTTTTGTTCAACTCTATGATCATCTAAGCCAGTGTGCACAGTATGTCAATTCTAGTTCCTTAATGATGCTCTCACTCTCTCGCTCGCCTCCGTGTGCGTACCTATTACGCTTTCATTCTGCGCCATTCATAGAGCTTGCCTTTCAAAAGGTGGGTAGTATCATGAGTTGGTGGTTATAAAATGATGTTGAAGTGAGTTTTTTCCGATGAAACTGTATTATTAACCAGTTTGAAAAAGATGTTCAGTTTTCGGCCCGTGATGTAGATACCTGGTCTACATCATACGTTCTTAGGTATGTCCACGAAGATGTCTTATACTTTTTTTATTAGCCTAAAATGTGTCTGACTGCTGGGCAAAGGCCTCCCCTTTTTCCTTCCAAACCTCCCGGTCTTGTGCGACCTCTGTCCATGTTAGGCCTGCAAACCTTATCATATCTTCACACCACCTCCCTCAGGCGTCCAGTGAGTGACGATCCTCTCCGTGTGCATTCGTGCGACGTGTCCGGCCCACTTCCACTTCAGCCTGTCTGTTTTTACTCCAACATCTGCTACTTGAGTTATGGAGCGCAGGTTGGTGTTTCTAACTCGGTCGCTTGGGTCGGAATGCTTGGGTTCCTCAAAGAAAAACAGCAGTACCAATTGCTGATTTTGCTTAATGGCAATGCTGATTCTTTGACCTAAAAATAGGGCAACCTTCTGGTCACTTGAAGAGTCGACCAACCTATTGGCGATGTTTTGAAAAATTCGATGAGAACCCCAAATACATAACTCCCAATAAGGATAAGCGTTATTTTGCACCATTAGAGGTTTTCTGTGATTGGTAGACTGATTAGACAAACCAAATTACTTGTTCACTGGCCAGATATTATAAATGGGAAAGTTTGGATGGAACGGCTGAAAGGATCTGGATGAAATTTGGCACAAAGATAGATTACAGTCTGGAATAGCACATAGGCTACTATTTATACTGGAAAAATATGGTTCCCGTGGGATAACTTCCGACATCAACGCGGGTGAATCCGCTGCAAAAGCTAGTGACTATTAATTTTCAAGCGTCAAATAGATTCATCTGCATATAGATAATGACAATATAATAAAAAAAAACATCTTATTTTTGAACCCACCCCACTATTCCCACTAGTAGGGGTCCCGTACAAATATCAGTATAGTAAATTACTTCAATTCGTTTATGTAGACGTAGAACAAGCGGTTGAGACGTGGCGCAGACTTTGCTAAACGGGGCTCTTAAGGGCAGCGCCTTTCCGGGACTTGAGAAAAGGAGCGAAAGAGTGAGAACAGTAAAGGAATGAAAGTCTGTGAACAATGGCGCGTGTGTTTTCTTATGATTTTAAATGAAGTACCTACTAATTACTATTCAAGTATTTTTTTTTTTGTTTTTACATAAATTTAAATGGCACTTACGAAACGTTAGGAGTTAGGTGCACCGTTCTGAATTGATCGTTTCATAATGGAGAAGAGTCGGCCAGATTCTTCATAGTTACGTAGGTACTCTCATTATTTGTATTGAGGTGAGGACATCTCCTGTGATCACTAGATTCACTAGGGCTAGTCATGACATAGAAAGACAGCAATTGATTTTTATATAAAGAATGCTCATATACAAATCCTATAGGTACAGACGACAGCAGGTCAAGCCACCCGAAACTGTCAAATTTTCCCAATCAAACTTGAACCTAATGCTTTAGCGATAAAGATGAAAATCTATTAAAGAAATTTGATAGATTGTAGTAGCTTGATGTGCTGGCGTCTGTACCTACTCCTATAAGTATAGGATAGGATTTAAACTGAGATTACATAAAGCAATGAAATCTGCATGTTATGTCAAGTCGTAAAAACGGCGCGAAACATGAGCGGGTTGCTACTTGCTAGTTAACTATAAAGCAACAGTATGCCGCTTAGAGGAGCGTTGTGCAACTTTAGCATGAGAAAAGAAAATTTTCCCAGACTATTCTTCCCCTTAACATAATAGGACATGCAAAGACATGCAACCATTACGATATATTTAAAGCATTATATGTCACTACGACGAGCTTTGAAACCGTACAAATGCACATGAGTGACGAATGTGTATGTTGTGATTTGATTATAATTATGATAGTATGCTTGTGTGCGATGTATGATAAAATGATAACAGAACTAAGTTTTAAGGTAATTAAGGCGTCTTTTTACGGTTTTAAAAAGATACATCCCTGTGACAGACAGACAAACAGACGGACAGACGGTCGCACAGGCGACTTCAAAGCTTACAGAGTCGCGTTGTCAACATTTTGGTACGAAACCATAAAAATGGCACAAAGCTTTTAAAAGAGGCAAATAAGTAGAAACAATTCTATTTTCTTGTATATTGTGTGTTTTTACCCGACTGCGCCAGAAGGAGGGTTATGTTTTTCGAGAGTATGTATGTATGTATAATTGTTTGGCACGCTCTGCGGCCTGAACGGCTCGATGGATTTTAGCTTGAGAGGTGTCGTTAGATTCGTATTTACTGTGAGATACTGGGTATATCAAAATGAATAAAAAACAAAATGGCGGATTTTTGGCGCCAAATTATCAAAACCTGTCGAGTGGGTTATCAAAATAAAGGGTTTTAAAAGGTGATTACAAAAATATTATACACAACTTATATGGTTAAAAGTACCTCGAAGTGACAAATCGTAAAAAACGCGTACGATTTGCGAAATCTTTCACATTTGTAAACTAAACAGCTGGAAATAAAAAAAGTAATTAAAAAAGTTAAAAAACCCGACTGCGTTAAGAGAATAAGTTAAAAAAACGGAAAAGCTAAAAACAAGCGCAATTTAAACTAAATAAAAGTTGGAAGCAGGCGGGACCCATTCCATTTTTATATTTTCAAACTCAAATGGGTCCCGCCTGCTACCAACTTTTATTTAATTTAAATTGGGCTTGTTTTTAGCTTTTCAGTTTTTTTTTAACTTAGCCTCTTAACGCAGTCGGGTTTTTTAATTTTTTTAATTACTTTTTTTTATTAATAGCCTGGTTGAAATAAATGTGAGTCAAGATTTTTGCCCGAAGAATGGCAATAGGCTCGCCCCCTAAATACAGGGTGTAAGTGTAAACAGTGGTAATCTTTTAAGGAGTCATTGTACTCATCATTATGAACAACTTTTACTATGGGGACCAAACCTGAAATCGCGAAAAAAAATCATTTTGACGAATTATGCGAACATAAATGTACCTACTGAACAGCCGATTTTTTTTTCGCAATTTGAGGTTTGGTCCCATAGTTAAAGTTGTTCATAATGATGAGTACAATGACCCCTTAAAATATTGCCACTGTTTACACTTACAACCTGTATAACTGGCGAAATGCACCTCTCCCGAACCCTTCGAGAATTACAGTCGTGATGTTATGATAAGTGTTGAAATAAATGGTGGACGGTGGTGGATGGTGAGTGGTGGTGGTGGTAATGGTGGTGGACTTTGACAATCCTTACTCCTACCATTCATCAAGCAACATAGTTGCACACTACGCTACACCACACACAACACACTACACTACACCACACCACACATTACTCCACATACGACAACAAGAAATTGTGATAGGTATCTATTGTTAGTACTTAATTTTATTTATCAATTTTTTTTTTTTTTTAATTATTTATAATTTCAATTTTTTTATATTTTTTTATTCATTTTTTTTTAAATTTTTAATTATTTAATTCATTTTTTTTTTAGTAGCTCACAGTTAGTATAAGTATAATACTGCAATGTTATGGAAGAGCTGAGTCTCCTAATACAGGCATGCTCCAAACACGTATAATTTATAATAATTTAATTTAAAATAATTTGATTACAGTTGCCCGAAAGATTCAAAACACAGAACGGTAATCGAGCTATCAAAATGTTTGCCATTGCGGAGAACCGGCCTTTCAGGAATGGAACCAGATGTGGCTCGCAGTACTCCGAATAACTGGCATTGTTACTGCTTTTGCTTATACAGAGGTACTGGGCCCGAAAATTGAATCGAATTTGGTTTTTTGGACTGATTTCTGAATACATTTTGCTTACGTGATTCTTTTTGATCTGCTTTGTTGAACTTAAGACTACTACTACGCTACCCTTCCACCTATACTTAATTCAATAAAGCTGAAGTTTTTCTTTTTTATTTTTTTGTTTATTGAATGCGCTTAGCATCTCTGAAGCTTCTTATTAAGGCCCAGATTTCCTGAAAACGATCAAAAAGGTGGTTTTTTAAAGCAGTGTATCTCATAAACCGTAAATAATTTTGACATGTAAAAAAAATATGATATTTTCAAGTCTTTTTCGCATACAGTGATGGAAGCCAAAACATAATTATACATATTTTAATGCACCAAAAAATCTTTAAACATACCTCTTAATAATCTTTAAAAGCAGTTTATCCCTTCATTAACAATTATAATTATAATTAAAAATATACCATGAAATGTCAAATTCCAAACTGCATCCAGTGATGGATTACTTTTTATTAAATAGTTAATTTCTAATTTTATACGATTTAATTTGCATTTTTACGACATAATTCCGGTGCGCGTGAGAATCTTCTATCTCGTGCGTCAAACTAGACAGCCATAACGCCATTTCACTTACACACTGAGCTAAACCAATCTTGGAACCTGGGCCTTAAATAAATAATAATAATAAAAAAAATCTTTTTGCATTTGACAGCCTCATTCTTAACAAATAATTAACTTACTAACTAGCTAACTATTTAACATCACGCTGAGATCCTTAAGGCTGCAGTCTTGCAAAATTCACTCGCGGCGAATTATTTGCGCAAATTTGTATTTTTTTTTAAACAAAAGTAATGAAATAACATGAAATATTATTACAGCACGTGAATAACCATAATATAAGTAATAGCTGGTTATTTTTTTAAGTTCATTTGGGTGGATTATGTTATGTAAATCAAGCGTTAAATACAGCTCTTTCGCGGCAACAATAACATTTCGAGTTATGTTTGTGCGCTTACATTGGGCAATACAAATTTTATTTAGAAAATCTGTTCAGCGCATAATTGTTCCCATATTCTCATCTTCAAAATTCGCTGATTACTTTTTTCTAATTATCTTTAATTTTCTTAATTCGGATGTCGCAATGTCATCGAAATCCTCTGTTTTTATTACTTAATAAACGGTTTGTTCCTTAATAACAATGCATCTTATGCATGTAAAATTTGGTTGGTTTAATGCCAAGAGTTCAATGAAGCAAATACTAAAAAAAAACCGGACAAGTGCGTGTCGGACCACGCACAATGAAGGGTTCCGTAGTTGAAAAGAATTTATCCCAAAAACAAACTCAACATTGGATATCAAAAAAAAAAAAAAAAAATAATGATGTCATAAAATTACAAATTCACAATTTTCGGACTTTTTCCTTTACTTGCGCTGGGAGACCTTGCTTCTTGCCAAATTTCATTATTCTAGGTATTTGATATTAATTTCAACTTGATACCTCTATGCGTTCCTCAGAAAAAGGGTCTTGACACACTGACAACTTTGAAAATACTTTTTTATGTGATAGAATTATAAATTAACAATTTTCGGACTTTTTCCTATATTTGTGTTGTGAGTACTTGCTTCTTGCCAAATTTCATGATTCTAGGACGACGGGAAGTACCCCTATAGGTTTTGATTTACTTGCGAGTAACCAAAAATGTCGCATAAATGGCCGTATTTTTTTATTGCGTTGACTTAAAAGTTTGATCTTTTTAGAACTCTAAGGCACCATAGACTTACGTATTTTTCAGCTTGATACCTTCACGCGTTCCTGAGAAAAACGGTCTTGACAGACTGACAGACAGACAGACAGACAGACGGACAAACAAGTGATCCTATAAGGGTTCCGTTTTTTCCCTTTTGAGGTACGGAACCCTAAAAATAGCATGTAAATCATCTTACACTAACATTAATAATAATCTCGAAAGACCTCCAAAACAGAGTTTATGAACAAGAATTGCGAGGGAAATTCCTTAGTGGGTCGGAGCGTTTTTTTAAACAGTGTTTAGACGATGCAAATCATTTGTTGCTTCATTTTTATTGCATGCCACAGGCAAGAAACTTGCTTCGTGTAAATGTAGCACAAAGCAGTGACTCTTGATTGTCATGGAAACTCTATTTAATAATGAGTGAGCTCACTCTTATTTATTTATTTATTTATTCATTTAAAACATAAGTATACAGTGCTTACGACCAAATCACTTATATTCTGGTACTTAGCTAAAAACTAAAAATACTAGAAACAAATATATACACACATCAACACGGTCTAGGGATATTTTTAAAAAAGCGAATTACTATCAATGTGTTAATTATTTATATGACATGTATATGTATATTTAAAAGATACGTTATTTAATATTCTACCATTTTTTAATAATGGTTAAGGTACTTAGATTAAAATTTCAGGATTTTATGGAAAAAAAATGAAGCATAGACGGAAACCGTATATGAATTAACTTTTAATTTGTGAGTAAAAACTGAAAAAAATAGAAAATCATTTAATTTGTTTATAAACTTGAAGTTAGTAGTCTGAGAAAGTGCCCATGATGTTCATAACACATCGGCAACGATACGGCATGCTCAGAACAAGGTTGTCAATGTCTTGCTGCGGAATATTGTCCCATGTCCTTCTGAGGTGCGCAAAAAGTTGATCTTCTGTAGCCAGATTTTCAGGAACTTCCTTCAGAGCTCTTCTTTGCAGCATATCCCACGCATGCTCAATGGGATTTAGATCTGGCGATTGAGCAGGCCAGTCTAAGGCCCTAACATTGTGTGTATGTAACCAAGCTGCTACCGTTCTCGCCGTGTGTGCCCGGCATTGTCGTGCATGAGCAGGAAATCTTGCCCCATTTGTGTTCTGTGGGGCAAGATTACGGGCCCCAGCACCTGTTGGACGTATCGTTCTGCCGTCATATTGCCCCGCATCCAAACGAGATCCGTCCGTCCTCCAAGACGAATTCCTGCCCAAACCATAATTGTTCCTCCTTGGTATGGGTGAACTTCCTGAGGGTTCTGAAGACGGCTCCATCGTCCAAGAACTCGACAAACACGCGTCCTTCGTGAATCTGTATGGAAGCCGAACCTGGATTCATCCGTGAACAGCACATTGGACCTTTGCTCACGGCCCCAGTCCACGTTGTTCCGAACCTATTCTAATCGTCGTCCACGATTGCCTCTCCGTAAAGGTGGGACCCGGAGTGGTCTACGAGAGCGTAGATTGCTTTCATGCAGTCGCCTTCTTACAGTTTGGTCACTCACAAGCACTTGGTGTTCCACTCGCAGCCTTTGACCAATTGAGTCGCCGTTGCATTTGGTTGAGCTCGCGCAGTAATTTGCAAAAATCGGTCTTGTCTGGGGGTAGTGATGCGACTTGGCCCCCGGTGCCTCTCCGCTACTTCACCTGTGGCACGATAGCGTGTCCACAATCTTGAAATTACATTTTGGTGGGTCCCTATGGCCTCAGCAACATTACGCTGAACAGACCCAGCTTCCAGCATTCCCACAGCTCGTAACATCTCCGCCCTCGTCAAATGTTGGCGTTGCATGGCTACAATACCTCAATTTTAACTTTATCTTTCGTTTAAAAATGAAAAAAAAAAAACTGTAACTAAACGTAATTCGTATTGTTTTCTAAATTTCGCACAAATGAAAATTCCCTCTCCTACACATCAAGACATTTTTATGCCACCGAAACAAAAGAATTTTCAAAAATTTGAATTTGGAATTAGTCTGAGATAAATTACAAACAAATCGGTGTATAAAAGATTCCAATGCGGCCAGTACTTTTCGAGTTATTTAATTGAGTATGAAATATCCCTAGACCGTGTTGATGTGTGTATATCGCACCTTCGGTAAGACAAGGGCGCAACTGCACTTCTACCTCTTTCTTAACTAAAAAAATCATAAATAAAAAATATATAACTTCTGTAAAGTACATGTACCGAATCGTAAAAGTATAGGGCTTATTTCATGCAAATATCAATCACTTCAAGTTGGTATGAGCAGAATAATACGATATTTAATGTAAAAAAAATCTTAAAACGTCTCTCCTGTAAAATCACAAAAAGTGCAGTTGTGGCCTTGACCGAAGGTGCGATATTTACAAACTTGGTGCGGTTCAGTATGGTCTTCTCAGTAAGGACACTTTTTCGCGCGACTAAGTACGGTAAGGGCAAATCTAGCGATATAAATCTTTGAGAACAACAGACAAAAGCAACATTTGTAATCCGAATTAAGCTAAATTGTTACTTACTAAGTAAGTATGGTAAGGTTGAACCGACATCAACAATTAGGGGTTCCACGATATACTAATTCCTGGTACTTAAGAGTAAGAGGCTGTTAATTACGCT